>OV815280.1:36155297-39028373 GCA_929108145.2 Limnephilus rhombicus
GTATTGCAATTGCAAGTGTTTGGGTCATTACAATGGTGTATAATAATTCTATGAGTTTCTCTTGGTTGTCCCGCTTGAGTTGCACTGAAGCGGATGAATTTAGTTTTGTCAGTGTTGAGAGTGAGAAGATTATTATCCAGCCATTGTTTTACTTTGTTAATACCAATTTCTGAATTATTATGAACTTCATTCCAATTTTTGCCTTCAAATAATAATATTGTGACATTGGCAAAGGTGATAATGTGATCGGCAAATGAACTGTTACATAATTCATTTATATACATATTGAATAAAAGTGGTCCTAGAGTGCTTCCTTGAGGTACACCAAAGTTAATATCAGCTGGATCGCTTAGAGTATCGTTAATATTCACTCTTTGGCTCCTATTTTCCAGATAACTACCCAACCACTATAGTAGTTGACCCTGAATGCCGATGCGCTGTAGTTTTTTTAAGAGAATTTTGTGTGAGATAGTGTTGAACGCTTTGGCTAGATCCAAGAAGAGCGCAACACATTTTCTTCCTCTATCGATATTGTTGGAGATGAATTTCGTCAGGTTTGTAATGGCATTTTCAGTGCTCAATCCTGGTCTGAAGCCATACATAGTGTTGAACGCTCTGGCTAGATCCAAGAAGAGCGCAACACATTTTCTTCCTCTATCGATATTGTTGGAGATGAATTTCGTCAGGTTTGTAATGGCATTTTCAGTTCTCAATCCTGGTCTGAAGCCGTACTGTCTATTGGAAAGGATGATATTTTTTTCAAGGTAATGACTGAGACGATTCTTTACAATTTTCTCAATAATTTTCGAGACAGAATTGAGCAAAGAAATTGGCCAGTAATTGTGTATCTGCGATTTATCTCCATTTTTGTGAAGCAGTATAACGATACAGTGTTTTAAATGATTTGAAAATTTTCCTGAATCGAAGCTTAGATTGGAAATATACGCGATTGGAGTTGCTATGAAGGAATAAATTAATAATTAAATATATAGTACTAGTATTTTATTCAACAATTACTGCTTATTACATTTTTCCACCTGCAAACAACCAACTTTATCTTAGCTTCAAATAGTTTGTAGTCCGAAACACAGAGACAAAACTAACTTTTAAAATAAAACAATAGCTTTGTTTAAATTTTTTTTTTTAATACTTATTGAAGACCAGATTTTGCTACCGACATAGCTTCTTCAGAGCAGTATAATGCTCTGAATTAGAGTACCGTAGTGCCCTAAAGAAGTCACAGTAGTAGCAAAACCTGGTCGGCAATAAAAAATAAAAGTGGAGCTAACAAAATTATTGTTTTATTTTATATTATAATGTCACATGACAAAGTATCTGCTGCAGATGAAAATAAAAATAACTTAAAAATAAGCAGGTCACTAAAAGAAAATATGTACTGCAGATTAGTTATAATATGTCAGATTTCTGACATTTCCCAAATACCTGATGGCAGCAGTAGCGGTCCTTCCCTCAGGACAATTGGTCAAAAACCTCCCAAAATTATAAGATGACAGTAAAACAATATTATTATGAAATATTAAGCAAATCAAAACAACTGGTATTATTCTAATGTATTTGAAATGTACCGCGAGAGAAAGCCGGCAGCGGCAAGCAGTGACATCTAACATCTTAAATGGAAGCTTCCTTTCCCACGCACTGCGATTGGCTGGGTCAAATTATGAAATGCCCTGGTATCATATCTTCTGTCTCTCTACGCACTACACAATAAATGAGATGGCACTATGACCCTTTTTAAAAAGTTTTCGGATTCTGAAGACGGTTTGGGTCAGAGCCGTGAGGGAGAGAGAGCATGCTGAATATCATTCGTCTGAAAGAGATGGTTTGATAAACGTAGGTTGATTTTGCATATTTTACGCTTGTCGCATGAAATAATTTACTATATTAAACGTAATTTGACGTATGTGGGTGAATTTGATTTTCAAACTCGTGAGGTTCGTACAAATGAATATTGTTATATTTAATATGACATTGTATCATAGGTAATATCATTTTTTTAAATGACCTTCCACTTCTGGACCCCTAGAGCCGCCTCTGGATGGCAGTAATAATAATAATAATATTGGATAATTTGTAGAGCGCAGTTTTTGTGAAAAATCACGTCAAGGGCAGTAAGCTACACTAGTGCCTCCTGGTGGAGTGAGTTCAGCGGGTTGGTTTTCTTTCATAAATTTTGATGGATTTTAATATGAAAGCGGCTACAGTTATTTAAGCCTGCTACCGTCACCATATAATTTCTATTAATTGCCGCCATTGTCTGGAAGGAAAGCAACATGACACACAAACGTCTCCAGCGGTCAGCATCATCAACCAATCCAAGTAAATACTGCTAATATTTTACTGGAGTTGGGCGTATTTTTAATATTCTAGGGTATTTAGTTAACTTTATTAAATGTGAATCATATTTTTGAGGTGTATTAATTTTAGAGTTGGAATCCCTTTAGAATCAATAAATTATGACTTTTTATTACATTCATTGAAATTGTTGAAGTTAAGTGACAGAAAAAAAAAAAAAATTTGATCTTATATTTTTATATAATATTGTAAATTATCAGTTGGATAGCCCATATATATTAAAGCAGATTCACTTTCATGTACCTACCATTAGATCAAGGTTCCCTAGTATGTATTATTGTGACAATTATGGCTGGTTTACACAGTGCGAGCTAGCGTGCGAGTCAGCCTGCCGAGTAACTGCACTGCAGTAACTCGCACTTTGGACGTAACTTACGAGAAACTCGCACGTGCGAGTTGGACAGTAGCTCGCATCCGAGTTACTTCAACATTTTTTGTTTTGCACATGGCAGCAGCTCGGTCATCACTCACATCGTTTGGACGCGTTCGGCAGTAGCTCGCCATACATAAATCGGTTACTGTACATTCCTGAGCTTAGGAAACACAGGGTTACTTCCAACTTTGCCCTTGCTGCTATGGCATCTCTCATCAATGTGTCTTGACATTCTATTTTTGTTTTTATCAAATTTAAAAGTCTTTCGACTTGGGCAGGTGTCACTCTCATCACCGCTTTATATTCTCGGGGGTCTTCATGATAAAGCTCCTTGAAAATGGTAAGTGTTGCTCCTAAAGATCTTCTAACCATCGAGTCTCTAATCCAAACCCTTTTCTTTCGCTGTTTTTTTTTAAAGGTTTTCATGGGTATTTTCCTATTGTTGTCATGGACCTTATCACAGTTTTTGTAATTAAAGCACGTTCACTCGACATCGCGACAACTCGCAAGGCTGGGCAGCAGCTACTACGTGTCGTGTGGACAACTAAGGCGAGCCGAGCTACTGGCGTACGAGTAGACAAGCCGAGTAGCTGTCTATTGTCTAAGCAGCAGCTTGCACTATGTAAACCAGCCATTATACGCCTGTCGCAGGATACAATTCTGTTATAAATAGAATACTCACCATTGTTAATTTTTATGCCAATGTTGCTGATATTTTTAATATTTCCTTATTAAAATACAAGGCTCTACTTATCAAACATTTCAGCCATACGTATTTTAACGAGGTTACTACATAACAAGTTTTCATTGTATATCTTAAATGCTTTCATTAGTTGGTAGTAATTTATTTTCTTTTTCTTTAGTTATGAGAAATTAAAAAAAAAAAATCTTTCCTCACTGTACTATGACTGTTTAAAAAATATTAAATAAACACATGTTTGTAAATGGCACTACTTGGTGCCGTAAATTTTAAATAAATAAGTAAATATTTACAAAAAAGCCAGCAAATAAGCAATCATGGTTGAGGATAAATAATAATGATGTGAATATATTTTATTATGAAATATTTACCCAATATTTGTACGCCGTGTCTGTGGGCAACATTGATCCAGCCCAGAGGTGGAATTGTGATGAAGTGGTGACTGAAGTAAACAAACATATCAATACCGGCCCAGTGGTAGAAGGAATAGGCTGACATGTTGTCCGACCCGTTCACAAATCTGAAAATAATTACTTCATTAATATACTTGACTATTTTCCCCGATGATGGACGATGCAAGGCTGTCTGAAACGTTGGCTAAAGAGGGAGGAAATGAAAGAAGAGGAAAATAACCTCAGGTGTATGAAAAAATCCTGTGTTGGTCTTTTCCCTAATATTATGTGCATTCTTGCAAAATACTATTCTGTACAATTTTAGTGTCAACAAAAATCTCAAAGGTGCTGCGCCATGGTGCTGCGCACTCAGGCAGTTAGTAGATTTCCAAGGTTTGCCGGTCTACCGCTCTGGCACCACTGGTATGTTTTAGATGAACCTAATAAATACGATGCAAGGTCCCATAGGTGCTGATATTGATATTGCACCTAAAGGATTTGAGATTCATTTTGGACTCGCTCTTGGGTCGAACAAGTATCATTCGGACGGGTGGATTTTTTGTATAGAATTTGAATTAAAACTCTTAAGAATTGCATGTTTATTGTATTTTAAATAAGTACTAAATGTTATGAAACATAATTGGTTTCATTTTATCAATTTTTCTCGGAACAAGCAATTGTTGGATTGCCCTCGCCCGGAAACATTTTTCCGGGCAAGGGCTTAATTATTACAATATTAATTATTAATTAACCATAACGCACTTTCTGCAGGTTCAGGCAGAGGGAATGGATCCTACTTGGATTACTCTACCGTAGAGCGTGCCCTTCACATCCACCCACATCCATACATCCTATTTTATTATACCCTAGAGCCCAAGAACTCTAGACTCTTTACAAAAAATATGGTAAATTAGATACCCAGGTAATGAATGGTGCATGGATTTATTTTTACAAGGAATAAAAGATATCCCAGGGCGGATTGATAATATTCAGTTGTACGGGTTTCATAAAAAGAATCATAACTCATCATCAGTAAAAATTGTTAAAAACATCAAAATCTGCTAACAAAGTACCCAAGTAGTTTAGCGGGTTTAAATATTAATAAATAAATAAAAAATCTGCCTTACAAAATCCTAGATTGATATAGGTTCGATGTTTTGCGGAATA
The DNA here is from genome assembly GCA_929108145.2 of Limnephilus rhombicus. Taxonomy (NCBI): domain Eukaryota; kingdom Metazoa; phylum Arthropoda; class Insecta; order Trichoptera; family Limnephilidae; genus Limnephilus; species Limnephilus rhombicus. The sequence goes on from OV815280.1 coordinate 36,160,303, forward strand.
ATAAAAAAGATAAGTAATATAAAAATATTAATTTCCGATCAAATTCTGAATATTTGATGGCCAGAATTTTTCTGTTTGTTATTATTTGTAAAAAGGATAAAGTAATACCTACCTGTCGTCCTGATATCCATTCTTCATATCGTGACATAAGAGAGTTTTCGGTACGGAGCCATATTCGTATCTCGCGGGCATCTTCATTGTATTTTTCGAAGTATGACAGACGGTTCCACCGCGATATAAGGCAGAGTTCTTCACAATTTGACTTCTTTTTTCTATCGGAATCACCAGTTGTGCCCAATAAGTTGGATTTTCCATGTAATTATTCAGTTCTGCAATTGTTCTGATCGGTTGACAAATGTTTGGATCGTTTATTATGAATTCCTCTTGTGCCATTTTCGCCGATAATAACTTTTTTTAGGTGTATTGTATTTTTGAGAAAATAGTATATAATCTTGCAACTGCAGAACTATTCACCACTATTGACTATTGAACAGTGAAACTGTGATTTAAAATGCCGAGTCAACGCTTTTATAAACTCGGAAAATAAAGAAACCGCTTAACCTCTTCAGTATCGGTTTATTCATGGTTTATTTATGTCAGTGAAGGATTGACAGCTGATATAGGCTGGGCGCATACATCAGATTTAGGTTTTCGATTGTCTGATCAGATAATTGGATCGAATAACACCGCACACATCCGATTCGAAAACCGGATAGGTAATACAACCGGGGCCACTCCCCTTTTCAGGCCGGATTGGACGACCGGCGAGGAAGAGCGTGGCCTATTTTTATTACCGATCCAGTTTTCGAATCGGATGTGTGCGGGCTCTCAAAAGAAATGTTGTCTGATCAGACAATCGGATAGAAAAATTTGTTGTATGCGCCCAGCCAAAAAAAACCGCGGTTTTTGAATGCTGATCTTATCTTCCGCTGCGCAGAGTTTGTCACTTTTACGTAATATCGTGTAATCATTATCAATATACCTATATAAAAATCTCGTCTCACGGTGTTTGTGGTCGCACTCCTCCGAAACGGCTAGACCGATTTTTATGAAAATTTGTATATTTGGTAGGTAAGAGAATGGTTTTTAAAGTATATTTTTACATACCGCTAGGTGACCTATCCAGAAAAAAAATTCTATGTTTTTGACAATTTTTTTTTAAATTTATTTTTTATTTGACATCCATCAACAAATATCTATAACCCCAAATTTTAACCCTCCTACTCCCACCCTCCCATTTTTTAATCGCGATTTTAGTATTTTTGTATGAACAAATTTAACCGTCTTTCGTATTTCAAACAGAACGAAATTATTTATGTCGTTGAGTGACAGATGGCGCTACGTCCGCTTCATCGAACTTTCATCCACACATGCGCAAGACATTCACGAGAAGCGTCGCGTCATTTTGATATTTTATTCGGCATCATGTTCTAACGTGGGCAAACCATCGAGCTTATTTGTGTTGGCTAATTTTATTTTTTTTTACATGAGCTCCACACAGGAGGCCCTGAGGAAAATAACTTCCCTCAGGGCCTATGTCATCTTTGGAGATGCTGCGTGGAGGGTTTTCTTTAAGGAAAGGAAGGAGAGGAGAGTTCTGGCAAGGAAAAGGGTTTTAGGTGTGGGTAGGAATTTGGGGTTGAAAATTTATCTAAGTAAAAAAAAAAACTTTTTTTTTTTTAACTGAGGGTGACGACCGTAATTATAGAAGGGTAAGCAGAGAGGGTGGACCGCGTTTTTTTTTTACTTCAAAATAAAAATTTTACATAGAAAATTTATTTTTTAAGTAAAAAAAAACGCGCGTTTTTTTTTTTAAATATTTTACACTGAAAATTTATTTTTTAAGTAAAAAAAATGCGCTTTTTTTTACTTAAAAAATAATTTTTTTTTTGAAGTATAAAAAAACGCGGTCCATCTTCTCTGCTAACCCTTCTATAATTACGGTCGTCACTCTCACAGAAACAGATAGAGAAACGAAGCGCGTAAGGCGACTGAAACGCGGTAGTGTTTGTAAGGTGATTTATGCATTACAATCCCCACCGCGATTGAATCGCGGTAGGGATTTCCCAGAACATCCTCTCCTTCCTTTCCTAAAAAGACCCTCCACACAGCACCCCCGAAGATGACATGGCCCTGAAGGGAATTATTTTCTTCTGGGCTTGTGTGGAGCTATTGTATAAAAACATAATCTTGTCCTTTGTTAATATTTATTTATTTATTTATTTATTTATTTATTTATTTATTTACGGACTTACGTCCAATTTAAAACAAAGTATCACGAAGTATAGAAATGAACAATGTAAGGATTCGGATGGTACATGAAAGCAAAGACAAACAGTGAAAATAGAAGAAAAATAAGTGTCAAGTCACGTCAAGACCGTGCAAAAATTAGGGTGAATATTACATATCTTCATTTGTTTAAAGAGCGACAGAAATCATTTAAGCTAATACCAAAAAAATCAAGGTCTTGACGTGAGTTGACCAGTCTACACATTCTGGACAGTGGTGAGTTATAACCATAGTTAGTCGAGTGCTGATTGAGGAAAAGCAGGTCTTTATTTCTGATTCTACGAGAAGGTATATTAAATTTGATGAGTTGTAGTAATGTAGGCGAGGCGATTAAACAGTTAATAATTTTGAAGAAACAAATGAGATCAGATTTTATCCGACGGTCTTCTAAAGGAGAAAGGTTTAGAGTTTGTTCAATTTCAGCATACGAGTAATTGCCTCGCTCTAATCCTAGCCTCCAAGCAATTCCCTTTAGGAACCGATGTTGAACGGATTCAATATGACGAATATGGACAGCATAAAAAGGAGACCATATAATACAAGCATATTCAAGATGGGGGCGAACCAAGGAGCAGTAAAGAGTTCTTAGGGTATTTATGTTTTTGAAGTCAGAAGTGGTTCTAGTGATAAAACCAAGTAGTTTGAGAGATTTATTAACAATCGTATTTATATGTTCCCGGAAAGAAAGCTTGCTATCAAGAGAGACACCAAGATCTTTAAGGCGATCCACTAGTTCAGGAAAAAATCGAAATCGGAATTCACGCCCTTTATGGGAGGAGTTTAAAAATACTTGAGAAAAAGCTTTTGGAAAGGTTGGAAAAGTTATTTGAGAGTTTTGTTTTACAGGTTGATTTCGTAAAGGCCTGTAAAAAATATTAATTCCTGTTTTACGCATTGTTTATTGTAATAAAACGGAAATTTAAAATTGATTTCACGAAATCAAGCGACGCGGAGTGACGCGTCCATCTCCCGTTCAGTTCGGGGCGTGACTGAGGTTTCAGGTTTGGCGACTGTGGACTGTGGCGTGAACAGTAGTTCTTCGGTGGACGCCATATGGTTCACTTTGAAAAACCGAATTCGTCGACTAGCGGCCGTATTGTAAAATAACAACGCGAAAATTCATATTTTATTTTATTTTGAGAAGATTGGGTGTAAATATCAACTTTTTTTGCGATCATTATAAAATTAACTGAATTTGCCACATTATACAATAAAACCATAACCGAAAAGGGGTTTATAAATAGGAGAGTTTGGACTTGAAAGTGTGTTTTTTAGACCTTATACTTTATTTTTTTCATAGGCTTATTAAAAGATTTATTAAAAAAATGACCGATATTTTTAAGGGCCAAGGTATGTTCTACACGCAGTATTTAATTGAAGCATCTACAATACTTCTAAGCGATCAAATTTTCAAAACAAAAACATATAATTTTGTATGATTTTGCAATATTTACTATGGCTTCATCTTAATAGATTGAACAGTTGTTAGACAATTATTATTTAATTTGTATTCGAAAACAATCGGATTTTTAGATCTGTAGAAGGACATAATTTTGCACTTATCGACATTTAGTTCCAAGCAATTAATTTTACACCAGTCATTGAAAGAGTCAATATCTGATTGGAAAAGAAGGCAGTCAGGATCTTATTGTCATCAGCAAAAAGCCAAAAGCGTGTGTGAGAGAAAATACGAATAATGTCATTTATAAACAAGTTGAAGAGAAGCGGGGCTAAATGTGCTCCTTGCGGTACGCCGGATGTTACTTCAATAATAATAGACTCAATGTTATTTATTTTAACTCTTTGTTTTCTATTGCTTAAATAAGAATTAAAGAAAGATAGCAATGGGTTTCGTATACCTATAGCATATAGCTTGGCCATGAGGATAGCGTGTTTTACTTTGTCAAAAGCTTTAGAAAAGTCGGTATATAGAACATCTACTTGTGATTTATCTTCTAGGCCATTGACTACAGTGTTGGTGAAGGAGAGTAAGTTTGTAGTGGTAGATTTAGCAGATCTAAAGCCATGCTGTTCCTCAATCAGCACATTTTTGAAAATAGGTGTTATTTTTTTTGTGATTATAGATTCAAAGATTTTAGGAATATGAGATAACATCGATATAGGTCTATAGTTTTCTACGTTCGACCTATTACCCGATTTAAAAATAGGTCGTATATAGGAAACCTTCCAGGAATCCGGAAAAGTGGCAGATGATAATGATAAGTTATATAATAAACAAATTGGCTTAGATACAACAGATTTACATTCTTTCAATAATATTTCAGGTATACCATCAGGACCAGTGCTTGTTTTGCTGGGAAGATTTTTTAAGTAATTGAAAACATCTACAAGTGTGATTTCGCAATTATTAAGGTCAATAGTATTAGCATATTTAAGTGGAGGGATGGTGCATATGTTATCAGTATAGACAGAGGAGAAATGTTCAGCAAAAAGGTTGGCAATATCGAAATCGTTGGTGGCGTGAGTATCATTAAAAAATAAACTTGAAGGGAGATCGTTATCAATACGTTTTTGTTTAATAAATTTCCAAAATTGTTTAGGGTTAAGATTTAATTTTGTCTCAGTGAGTTCAATATAAGATTTGTAACACAAGTTAGATTCAATTTTGGATAATTCTCTTAACTGAGAAAATTTTTGATAAAGCGCTAAGTTATTCGTTAATTTGAATAACTTGTGTGTTTTCTTTTTTTCCATAATCAAATGCTTTAGTTTCATACTGAACCAAATAGGAAATTTAGGCTGGGAAAAAGTTCCCCTTGGAACGAACAAATCTATAGCATGAGTTATACATTCGTTGAATTTAAATACAGCATCGTTAATATTGTTGTTTGATAACATACCTGCCCAGTCATATTGGGCAAGGTACCTATTCATGCCAGTATAATCACCTTTGTTAAATTTGTAGTGGAATGTAACTGCTGATTTCAGAGTGTCACTTTTGTAAGGATTAGTGAAGTTAATATCGAGTGGTGGATGATATTTATCTATTGGTAATATTGAGTCAGTAGCTTCACATACACAAACGCTAGGCATATTGGTAAATATTAGATCAAGACAGTAACCTCCACAGTTATTGATCGAGTTTAATTGGTACATATTCAGGAAGGCAAAGAAATTTACTATTATGGAAGCATGAAGGGAAACATTATTAGGAGTTTTCACACCATGACTATCATTAAGCCACACTATTTTAGGAAGATTATAATCACCACAAATAAGTAAGGAATCGGCCTTTATGGAAACACGCTCAACTGCTTCAGTATGTGACTTATAGATTTCTATTGAAGAGGAGGGGGGAATGTATTCACAACCAATGACAAGTTTCTTGGAACCAAGTAGAACACAAATAAATAATTGTTCAGATACATTATTAGACGATTCAAGAATGTGGCAAGAGTATTTTTTTTAATACATATCATTACCCCACCTCCTCTACACTTGTTAGAAGAGGAAGAGTGGTCACAGCGAAAAATAATGTAGTCATGTAGTCCAAGTTCTGTTGAAGCAATATTGTCTGATAGCCATGTTTCAGTAAAACATAAAAAATCATAAGGGCATAAATTTATGGAGCATCTAAAGGAGTTTAGCTTAGTATTGAGACCACGAATATTTTGATAATAGGTGGAAAAGTTAGTATTAATGAGGTGTCGATTCTGATTCAGCCTAAAAAATTGACTCGAGATAATTCGCGTCTTTCAGCGGCTTGGCGGGCAGGACAGTCAGGGGAGCCAGTGTTGTGTGTGGACGGTTTTCTGAAGAACTTGCAGGTAGCACATGCTGGTGGCTTTTCAGGAGTCGGGCAAGCATCTCGATTGTGTCCAGGTTTTCCACAGTGAGAACATGTAGGCATGTCTGCGTTACATTTAGACGCCGTATGGCCGTAAAGTTGACAGTGTCCACATTTTAGACTGTCGATCCAATCCCTTACGGTGTGTATTTGCCAGTCCATAGCCAGTTTAGAGAAGCGAATGAGGGAGTGACGAACAGAAGGAGGAACTCTGAAGACATGAGTGCACGATCCGGTACGAGGTCCTACTTTGTGAGAGAACTGCAATTTATCTTTCAATTCATTAATTTGTAGACCGGTTTCTTCGTGTGTTTGCTGGTGGATTGCCAAGATGATATTCTCGAGGGGCACAACTTGAGGTAGACCATGGTGTGATGAACTCGCCTTAATAATAATAATACGTGGATAATTTGTATGGAGCCATTTTGTAAGAGCGCTGAAATAATTTCTGAAACACAAGTATCTACGGGGCTGATTTATGGGTCTGCACAGAGACGACCCCAGCAAAAGCCACAAAAAAATAGACGAAATAATGTAACATTTCTTACAAAACAGTGCCACATGTGAGGGTCGAGACCATTAGGTATGTCACCGGGCTCTGTTTTAGAAAGTGTTCTAGCTTTTCAAGTACATGATAATGAAGTACTATTTTGAAGGTCTGAAACTGCAACAAAAAAACTAAAAAAACATGTAACAACGTCAGAATTCTTCGAAAATGGTGATTACATTTGACAAATTTGTTGGGCAGAGTTTTCTTGTTCCATTATAATATTATGGATTATTATTATGTCAGATTTTAAAGTCAAATAATATGTGTAACTTCACATTCAATAATACTGTAAAGTTCCAAAATCGGCGTCTCGGAGTTTACTATATATATTATTTTTTTTGTTTTCTATACATACGCCTCAGGGATCTCTTTCTACAGCTTTTTTTTAACATTAGCTCCACACAGGAGGCCCTGAGGAAAATAAGGGGTCTTTTTAGAAAAGGAAGAAGAGGAAGTTCTGGGAAATAAAAGGGTAAGTATTGGGGGTGATTAGGAATCTGTGGGTCAGTGCATCTAGGAGTGACGGATGCAAGAATCCATACCTCCCACTGCGGTGCAAGGCGATGTTCAGAGAGAGTACCTACGGCTGGAGAAGTCAAAGAGACTCCCTCAACCATTCTCTCCCAATCCGGCCTGCCATGCAGCTGGTGGGCAGACGCATCCGCCGCCAAGACTCGGACAAACCTCACCCCATGAACCCGGGCAACCCTGCGTCACCAAAGTCACCAAAGGTAGCGAACCACTTGGGATGACCTATGGCAGAAGTGTTGGTTATCCATTAAATGGTTTCCAGGGGCAGCGGTACCCATACCCGCCTCGCATTCAGTCTGCTTTCATTCTCCTCTTCCAGTTCCCATGCCTCACTGCCATACATACCTAGGTAGGTAGGTACCCCGATAGAATAGAAAATATTTAAAAAATAAAAGCTGAACTGCAAAAAATGTTAATCTTACTACCTACCTAGTAAACACATGTACGTTGAATATGGTTGAATACATTCTCGATTTTTTCGGTTTAAAGTAAAGAGTTCTAAAATGTTTTTTCGTTATTTTGTTTTTGGGGTGTTATGCCGTGTTGCGCTACCTCCTTCTTTAGCCAACGTTTCGGACATCGTTGCAGTGTCCATCATCAGGGCAGATCCGGTAGATGTGATCTACCGGATAACACGGCATAACACCCCAAAAACAAATAACGAAAATGCTTTTGGCCGTGAAAATCTTAAAACTTATCAGTTCTAAAATGATTCTAAAACAACGAACCTGCGTATTGTCAATAAACAAAGACATAGATACACCCATTGTTAATGTATGGCGATTGAGTTATGTATGTATTAGTTTGTCGGGCGATTTTCTTACTTCTTTCCCCGGCCCGCGCAAGCTACGCCCCGTACGGCGATGAGACGACAACAAAAACCTACGAAATTTTACTATAAATTTGCGCATAACTAAATTCGGTTTTTGACGCGAATAAAACTGTTTTCAGTGCAGAATAAAATTTTATCGTATACTTCATCATATTCCTGAGTGAGGAGTATGTGAGGAGTTTTTTTTTTAAATTGCATCCATTTGCCCAGAAAAAAAATCCAAAGTTGCCTTCTAAATTCATGGATAAATCGTCATCTTTTGGGGCCTAAATTTTATAATTTAAAGCAAAAATCGAAAATCGGATTCACATCCTAACTGTATACATACCCAACTTATCAATTAAAGAAAGAAAAAACAGTTAATTTGATATTTTAGCCGTAAATCCTAAACAAAATTTTATATGAAACAGGCCACGCATGCGTTCCCATATAACCAGGGCCTGACTTACCTTTAAGCTTACTACTAGGTAGAATCGTAGGGTGCAAATTTTTTGGGGGCGCATCTCGGGTGATCGGCCGTAGGCCGGGGACGCTTAGAATATTTTCAGTACTTTTTTCTTCTCACGACTGTGCAGGGGCTCGGGCAATCACAGTAATTACCTGATATTAATAAAACGACTAGGGATGATTTTGTCATGAAAACGGCAATGTACAAATTATCAAAATATTATTAATTGTAATGGAGCATTCGATAAATTAAAAGGTTACTTGTCACAGTAACAAGCCATCGAAAGAATATTATTTCACGTAACTTTGTTGCATTTTACGTTTATGGAAGAAATCAAGAAATAAGTGTTACAAGCTTAGTGCCAGATAAAGTAACATAACTCGTTGTCTCGGTTAGGGCCTTGGTCCGAGAGGCCGCACTCTAGGGCCCCAACCTATAGGGGAGGGGGTAGGCACTAATGTGTGGTTTCTGCAATTTTATAAGTCGTTTTTATAGCTAGCCAGCTTCTGGAGCAGGACACGGAAATCAAACAACATCATTGTCGTGGCTGCATCCGGGTGGCTCAGCTCCCCACTGAATGAGCGATGGATGCAAATGATGAGGCGACCTCCCTGATGGACGATAAAAAAAAAAAAAAAAAAAACAATATTTCTTTTTTAAATTTTAATTTCTGTTTTATTTTTGTTTAATTTTATTTTGTTTTTAATTTTGTGATTAATTTTTATTATTATTATTTATGTTCGAATTTTATTTTCATTTTTTATGTAATATGGCAGACTGGGATTGCACTACCCTCCCAGCCCTGCTGGAATAAAAACTTAAATAAAAAAATAAAATAAAAAATATCTATACTAGCAAGTTTCGGGCATATGTTGCTACGCCACTTAATAAAGAAATTGTTTCTCCCTGCGTGTCCTTTGCCATTCGTCCCGTTCCCTTTCCTCTCCGTGTCCCCTTTCCCTCAAGTTGGTTGTTCGAACTTCCAACTACTATGGACTATTTGGCAATCTTAGAAGGACTATTATTATTATAAATTTGTACAATAATATGGACACGTGACAGCGGTGAGGGGCACCGCGGCAGGTTTTGTAAGTGGTTTGGCGTCGAAAGACTCGCCCGACGGATGGGTACACTCGGAATTCTCAAATTATTTTTTTTATCATAATCACTTATTTTTTCAAAATATGGCATTCTAAGTTTTTAAAAATATAATTAAATAAAAAAATAATAAAGATAAATGAAAAATTTAAAAAAAAAACTTTAAAAATCGTACACAAAAAGCTGCCAGGCTGCTGGTCGGCAGACCAAGAAATTCTTAAATGGAATGATCTGGACTATAGTTATTCGTTGGTTTCATTCGTGTACTCGATGACGTAAAATTTACTATTTTTTACCCCACTTTGACGCCGGCTGCCTGCGAACATGCCAGGCTGCCGGTTGGCAGACCTGCTTTTTTCTCATTTTCTAATCGACCTTTATCACACGAAACCATTCCCGTTTGTGTACTCGATGACGTAATTTTTTTGAAAAAAATCGCTCACTATTTCCATGACTGCGCGACTCCTGCCTAAAGGCGCACCGGCAGACCAGCTTTTTAAAGGTTTTCTGAATGTCCACTATCACTACGAAGTAGCTTCATCCGTGTACTCGATGACGTAGGGTTTACCTATCTGGTCTCCCATATTATGTCTTGAATAATAATATATGCTGTGTATGATTGGAAATTTATATTTAATAAGGGTGTTTATATTATATTTTATAGAAACATGGGTTAAAATGAAATAAGAACAATGGAAAGAAACCGCTTCATAGAAATATAGGTGAAAATTTAAATAAAATCCTTCTTTATATTATAGCCCATTCACATGGTTCATTTATCTTTCATTTCGTGATTTCATTCCGCCTCTTTCCCTCGAAATGAACCGTGTGAACATGAAAGTGAAGAGAGACAGTGCCGAATGAAGCATTCCAACAATGTTGGAATGCTTCCTTCGGCACTGTTCACTCGCAACGATGTGTTCAATGATGTGTGTGAACACTCAAGTGAACAGTATTTCACTCGCGAATTAGTCGGCCGAGAACAGGGGCGTATATCTCTGTACTAACCTTGTAACTCCAAAAAAGATCGGGATGCATAGATGAACTGAATTGTAGATAGTAAACGGAAATGACAAAAATACGCCATTGAACCAGTATATCCGGTTCGATGATTATTGATAGCAACTGTCAGTAAATTGTCGCGTTATACCAATACGTAAATATTTTGAATTTAAAATGTTTCTTGCCAAAGCGCTTCGAGGAAATTTGAAAAAGCCGTGCTGCGTTAAAGGCTGTGCTGACAGATATTCTATTCGACATAGATATCCCACTACATAATTAAAGAAAGTCAGTTTCGTGAGTGGTCGTGGAGAATAGAATCGATGTTATTACAAATCCGATGCTAGCAAAAGGAACTTCAGTTTGTGGGTCTCATTTTACAATACGTAGTAAATACACGGTAAACGGCGCAATAGAAAAATGTGCCTTGCCAAAACTACATCTTCCCGGCATTAGAAAATTCACAGATTTACCCAAGCCAACTGAAAAAAGGAAAAGGACAGTCAAGTGGAAGTTATGGCGACAAAAATGCAGGTGATAATCTTTCATCCGTTATTACAACGTTGTTTTTATGTTACATTTTGTCGTTGTTTGCCTAAAACTGAATTTATTTCTCATTGTAGACCCCAACTCGACAAAATCGCACAGCATTAAGTATTATGATGCCAAGGGACCACGATTGCGTCAAATATCAAAAAGGTACCTATGTAATCTCAAATTGCATCATTATTTATTTTTATATTTATTCAGATTTAATCGGCTTACTCCATGTAGTTTGCTGAGGACAAAGCTGTGAAAATTAGTTATATTTCTTGAAAGGGAAAAATCAAGTAGTTTTTGTTCCCAAATTTTAGTTAACACATTAAATATATTTATTTCAGATTAAAATGTCAACGCAGGTACCAGCAGTGAGATTGTTCCTGCCGAAGGGGTCCCAGGAGTTAACGAAGGTATGTACATTTAGTAAACTTAGGCACACTGAATTATAGAACGGTATGAGTAAATGAGCTTGCACCATTTCCAATGCCTTTAGGCGTCTACAGTACCTACCTGACCCAGGTTTTTGCTGCTAGGTAAGGAACAAACATACCTGAACGAAGAAAGTAGTGTAAAAAGAATATATGACGCAAATGTGAATGGTAGAAGTTGGGGATGCCCGAGGAAGACATGGCACGATCAAGTGAATCAGATACTTGAGGCGGGCCATGTCAAAAGTAAGAATAATAGAAGAGTTTGCATGAGACGAAGTATGAATGTGAGTGAGGCAAAGAGTGTGTGCTGAGACCGAGTTGTTTGGCGGTCCGTCCTCTCTGCCTACCCCTGCGGAGAAAAGGCGTGATGGTTAGTTAGTTACATATGGCCTTAGTTATATGTGCCCCAGACGTTCGCTATTTGGATAATATTTTGTTTTAAGAATCCAAAAAGTTTATTACAAAGCTCCTGAATATTTTTTGAAAGGGAAAAGTATTCTACTTTTTATTTCCGAACTTTGGTTAATGTGTTAAATATATTTATTTCAGATCAAAATGTCAACGCAGGCACCAGCAGTGAGATTGTTCCTGCCAAAGGGGTCCCAGGAGTTAACGAAGGTATGTACATTTAGTAAAAATGTTGTTTAGGAGTATACATCAGTTGTTCATGAGTATAATAATAAGCGTTTAGTATATAACGTAATAAACTGAACATTAACATTTATCATTACTCATTATTTTATTTTCTTGTAGTATGTATCTGTATGAAATTAGCTTTAGTTAATATAATAAGCCCTGATGAAGCTTGAGCTAAGCGAAATTAAATATTAATAATAAAATTTGGTGTATTACAGAGTGTATTTTATAATTTAATATATTTTATTTTGGTTGAAAGGGAATAGTAATTCTACATTATGTTCATCTGATTTTTTCTACCATTCCTTCAAGAACTAAGATACATATTCTTTTTCAGATATAAGAACTCCTGTGAGACCTGGCAGTAGTCATTCAGTCGCAACACACCAAAATGAACATTTTAAGCGTAAGCATATTTATAGCTTTTTGTTTGTAGATCATGATTTGGTATATTTTGTTATGAAAAATGTAATATTTTTTTTTCAAATATTGTCTTTCCAGGTAATAAGAAGAGCATCTTAACTTATGTGGGACAGATCGCAGCCCAGACTCCGAGGAAGAAAAAGGGCAGTATGGAAATTTTGAAGACCAGGCGTCGGCTGAAATACGTCCAGCGTATGTATGCCTGGACATTGGAGGTCCAGAGTCATTTTAATAAAAAGTAGATTCTTTATAAACAAAAATTACAGTCTTGACGTGTACGGTGAAGGAGGAAACTATCTGTTTCCTTAGAACGCTATGGGAAAGTGGTGGGCAACCTCCAATGTTTACATATTTTTGTGTTTACATATTTTGACCGTGCATCAACTGAGGAGATGACTCCGAAGGCAGCCGCTGCATAACCCTCCCGCACCTCCCCGTTGCCATGACCAGGCCTGAAGACTGACCGTAGCGAACCAGTGCCCTTACACCCTGCCTCTGGTGACCCGATGCACACTTTTTTCCCTAGAGTCTTCAGGTTTCTTTCCCCCTTCATCCCAACATTCTCTTCGAGGTCCTACCGGGAAGCCGGCTTAGGGGTGCTGATGCCGAGTCTTGCTTGCGACTGGACTGATGGCTCCGCTCATCCTCGACGGGACTGCCTGAACTCTTCTTCCTTTATATTAATAAACTTTTATTTCAGATACATCAAGTGGCGGAGATGAGACGTGATACAGTGAAATAAATAATTAACAACATGTACGCACTCGCATACTGCCTGCTAACAATGTATGTCTGGTCATTAGAGGTCTAAAGTCATTTTAATAAAAAGTAGATTCTTTATAAACAAAAATTAGAGTCTTGACGTGTACGGTGAAGGAGGAAACCATCTGTTTCCTTTGAACGCTGTGGGAAAGTGGTGGGCAAACTCCAACGTTTACATATTTTTGTATAAAGCTTTTTGTTTTTGTGTTTTTTAATTTTTTGTGTACTGTTTTTGTGCTTGTAATTTGTGCTATTATTTTGTGTGTATTCGCATTAATTGTACATTTTATATAAAAGTTTACAGAGTTATCGTATTAAGCCAAATAATGTATTAATGGATATTCCATTGGATATATGAACAATTATATAATACTTGTCATATTAATATTGTTAATTATATTAACAAAAATAATATGACAAGTCCTCGAGGTAGGTACATTGTTCTTGTCATATTATTACTGTTAATTATTTGACAAGTACAATGTACCTCGAGGATAAGCTGTAATACAGGTGTGAATACGTTATGGCCCGATCAACATTAGTTTCTGACTCACGCTCAATCTATCGGTGGAACCGACTGCATTTTTATCTCTGTGTTGTTTATCCTGTCTTTTTGAAAATTAAAAAATATTTAAAACATGCACCTGTGAGTTTGATATACCTTTAGGTATTTTAATGTCAAAAATTCACAGAACTGACAAATGTGCACCATCTACAATAAGGTCGCCAGCATAGGAGTAGGCGGTAAACACAAAGAGCTTAGTCAGTCAAGGTACCGGATATAGTCATATAGTTTTAGAAAGCAACGAAGGATGAGATAAAATCATTTTTACGAACGCAGGATAATATAATAATAACATTTGTACCTAGCGGCGAACACAGAGCGGCGAAAGCAAAGCTGGACCGCAATAAAAATTGGAAAGCCAGGATATTTTTGGCAAGGATAAAATAAAACCCAATATCGCCGCGTCGGGCGAAGGCAATAAACCTTTTCCTTTGGCCCACAAAGCCGCTGCCGCCGATGGAATTACTTTTGGAGATCTACCCCAGAGCAGGAAGGAAGACCCGAGCGAGAATTTCACCACGAAGCCAGTCACCATTTGCCCGGCCTAGGGGTTGGTACTCCACTTCGCCCACGGAGTGTCCCGACCAGGGATAAAAAATTAATAGTGTTCTGCAACCCGGCCAGGGTTCTGCAAACGCTCTCCAACTTACACGCGACCGCGCGCAATTTCCCGACCAGGGAAATTAACAGACACGCTCGCGGATTTCGACCAGGAACCGCCGATACGTTCGTGAACTTCCGCCAGAAAGTCCAACCAAGTGACCGTGAAATATTCCGACCAGGAATTTGCGCAAGTTCCACTGTGCACAAATTGTCACAACAAAGAACTCTCGCGACTACCTGTGCAATAACAAGTGAAAAAAATAGAACTTAAGTTTAAAGTGCCTAGTGACTGTGTGCTTACGCGGAGACTCCATCATCAGCAACCAAAGGGAAGTGACTGAACATTTTATTTATTTTAACCCCCGAAGTGATTAGATTCTGAACAATTACATAAAGACTTTTCCGTAGAATTAAGCAAACAGACTTTCTAAATTTAAGACGAATTAATTAAGTAGTTTTAAGACTAACACTAGATTAATAATTAACACCCACCTTTTGTATCCTAATGTAATAAATGTGTCGTTTCTTAAACCAGTAGCTTTTTTAATTGTTCCTCCTTAATTTTAAGTTTATAGTTATAGTTGAACCCGCCGTAAGGCGCGGGTGTATCAAGTTTTTCATTTTTCTAATGTATTGATTTTTCATCTCCTCGGGATAACAGGTTTCCATCTGACAAAGCTCCCTCCTGAGAAAATGAGCTGTAAAAAACTATGTAAATCTCATTTCCTCGGAACCATATTTGTCACATGGAACCTTGTTGTCCTGGGGAAAAGTTTTTTCATTTTTCTGCTTTTCAATTTTTTTTTTAATAATTTATGGGCTAATAAAGTAGGGCGAGTATATTGTCTATGGCAGGCCTTGTACCATTGTCTATGACAAATGACCTTAAACTCCCTTCTACCAAGATCGGGATTGTTTTTCCGTGTTGAAGTTGCTGTCGACATTAGCGCCGTTTACACGCACACTTCGGAGCGACCGAGTCCCGCGCCACTTCAGGCCGCCGCGCAGAAAAGTCTCACAGTGAACTGCGCTGTAAACCTATCGGTCTTTACTTTTCTGCACGGCGGCCTGAAGTGGCGCGGGACTCGGTCGCTCCGAAGTGTGCGTGTAAACGGCGCTATTAGTCCCATCAGGGGCGTAAAACTTGGCTTTAACCTTGAAACTGACAGGAGTGAACCAAATTCTTATAGATAAAGCTGAATTTTATTATAGATAGGTCTAACTTTAAACGTCAAATTGCGTCATGCGATTATCAAGCGAATTTGTTTTGTTGACATCGCCATGGGCATATTTCATTTAAAAATCGTTTACAGGAATTCCAGAGGTGGAAAAATGTTTCAAATGTTTCCGCAATTGATCCAGAAATCAGGTAATTACATGAGACATTAACATTCAGCTTAATTTATCTGTAAATCTATTTGAGGTTAAATGACATATTGGGAATAAATTCGGTGTTTGGGCTAAATTCCTAAAAAATAAAACTAGTTATTTTTATACTAATTTGGGGTCGGGGAATCCGAATCTGAAAGAATTAGGCGGCGGCAAGCAATATTAACTGAATTACAGGACTTTAAAAAATTTTATACACATACAGGAAAATAGCCATTTTGGAAGCATTTTGATTCCTAGAAAATCAAACTAGTTATTTTTATACTAACTATGGGCCGGGGAATCCGAATCTGAAAGAATTAGGCGGCGGCAAGCAATATTAACTGAATTAAACGACTTTAAAATTTTCTATACACACACACATGAAAATATTTTAATCACATAAAAGAATTTAAACATGAAAAATGTAAATTCGTCGTAGAAAACCAATCATTATTTGAAAATGTTTTCCTTTTATAAGGAGTTCATATTTCAAGTATTTTAGGTTTTTTACTAACGCTTGAATTTTTGATTTCCTCAGGATATCAGGTTTCCATCTGACAAAGCTCCTTGCTGAGGAAATGAGCTTTAAAAAATATGTAAAGCTCATTCCCTCAGGCTTTGTCAGATGGAAGGTTGTTTTCTTGGGGAAACTAAAACATTTTTCTGCTTTCAAGCATTTTTATTTTTAAATAATTTATTTGGCTAATGAATGAATAAAGTAGGTCCTATGCGATTATATTGTCTATGGTGGCAAATGGCCTTGAACTTCTTCTATGTTATTGTCTTTGGTGGACCATTCTATTTTTGGTTAAGTTGGTGACAGTGATGACGAAATTTCTAGTATGGAGAAGGCCCGAAGATATCGATCTAGGGATTGGTTTATTTATGAGTCCCATAGAAAAGGCCCGAAGATATCGATCTAGGGATTGGTATATTTATGGCCGAGAACGGGGCGTAAAACTTGGCTTTAACCTTGAAACTGACAGGAGTGAACCAAATTCTTATAGATAAAGCTGAATTTTATTATAGATAGGTCTAACTTTAAACGTCAAATTGCGTCATGCGATTATCAAACGAATTTGAATTTGTGTTGTTGACATCGCCATGGGCATATTTCATTTAAAAATCGTTTACAGGAATTCCAGAGGTGGAAAAATGTTTCAAATGTGTCCGCAATTGATCCAGAAATCAGGTAATTACATGAGACATTAACATTCAGCTTAATTTATCTGTAAATCTATTTGAGGTTAAATGACATATTGATAAAATATTCTTTCAATTTTACTTTAATAAGTATAATTGTAATACGTACGCCTCGTACGTCATACATATGTCTGTTAATGTTATAGTATCGTTAATGTTTCACAAATATTGTTTCAGAAAATGTTCCAGACTTTGAATGACTTTGGAGTTTTACGTTAGGAACACCTTATAACATTGTTTGGCAGACCATAACACCGTTAATGGCAGGTAAAATTAATAATGCTACTAATTTATATGTTCATATGAACAGAAGTGAGAATATTTTTCCCTTGTGATAAACAAAGTATGTCATCACAAGGGAAAAATACTGTATATTCTGTTCACAAACTTTGTTTAATGTGATATATTTTTTTCAGAACACATGATGCGGTTTTTACCGTGAGATGGCTGAAATGGGTCCCCGATGAAGGTATAGGTACTCTGTTTAATTTCGGTTGAAAGGAAATTTAGAATATGTAGATTTTTTATTTCATTCTACAAGACTGTACGGTGACTGCTGAAAAGGAAAAATGGATAAAACGCTATATAGATGTGACATTGAAGATGAACGTATATAAAAAAACAATACAGCTATTGTTTATGTTGATCTTTAATGTCACAGCTGTATGACGCTTTGGCCATGTTTCCTTTCCATTCCTTTGTCGATATTCTTTTTCAAACCATTTTTCAATTCATCGAATTCACCGAACCAGTGTTTTTATGTGCTATTATCGATTGTCTTTCTAAAAATAAAAAGAATTTAAACATGTACCCCCGAGTTATCATTTTTCAAGCAGAAAAATGTAAATTCGTCGTAGAAAACCAATCATTATTTGAAAATGTTTTCCTTTTATAAGGAGTTCATATTTCAAGTATTTTAGGTTTTTTACTAACGCTTGAATTTTTGATTTCCTCAGGATAACAGGTTTCCATCTGACAAAGCTCCTTGCTGAGGAAATGAGCTTTAAAAATTATGTAAAGCTCATTCCCTCAGGCTTTGTCAGATGGAAGGTTGTTTTCTTGGGGAAACTAAAACATTTTTCTGCTTTCAAGCATTTTTATTTTTAAATAATTTATTTGGCCAATGAATTAATAAAGTAGGTCCAATGCGATTATATTGTCTATGGTGGCAAATGGCCTTGAACTTCCTCTATGTTATTGTCTTTGGTGAACCATTTTATTTTTGGTTAAGTTGGTGACAGTGATGACGAAATTTCTAGTATGGAGAAGGCCCGAAGATATCGATCTAGGGATTGGTTTATTTATGGCCGAGAATCAGGGGCGTAAATCTTGGCTTTAACCTTGAAACTGACAAGAGTGAACCAAATTCTTATAGATAAAGCTGAATTTTATTATAGACAGGTCTAACTTTAAACGTCAAATTGCGTCATGCAATTATCAAACGAACTTTAATTTGTGTTGTTGACATCGCCATGGGCATATTTCATTTAAAAATCGTTTACAGGAATTCCAGAGGTGGAAAAATGTTTCAAATGTGTCCGCAATTGATCCAGAAATCAGGTAATTACATGAGACATTAACATTCAGCTTAATTTATCTGTAAATCTATTTGAGGTTAAATGACATATTGATAAAATATTCTTTCAATTTTACTTTAATAAGTATAATTGTAATACGTACGTCATATATATGTCTGTTAATGTTATATTATCGTTAACACAAGCTTATGGGTCCGAGTGGTTAATGTTTCACAAATATTGTTTCAGAAAATGTTCCAGACTTTGAATGATTTTGGAGCTTTACGTTAGGAACACCTTATAACATTGTTTGGCAGACCATAACACCGTTAATGGCAGGTAAAATTAATAATGCTACTAATTTATATGTTCATATGAACAGAAGTGAGATTACTTTTCCCTTGTGATAAACAAAGTATGTCATCATAATGGAAAAATACTGTATATTCTGTTCACAAACTTTGTTTAATGTGATATATTTTTTTCAGAACACATGATGCGGTTTTTACCGTGAGATGGCTGAAATGGGTCCCAGATGAAGGTATAGGTACTCTGTTTAATTTCGGTTGAAAGGAAGTTTAGAATATGTAGATTTTTTTATTTCATTCTACAAGAACTGTACGGTGACTGCTGGAAAGGAAAAATGGATAAAACGCTATATAGATGTGACATTGAAGATGAACGTATATAAACAAACAATACAGCTATTGTTTATGTTGATCTTTAATGTCACAGCTGTATGACGCTTTAGCCATGTTTCCTTTCCATTCCTTTGTCGATATTCTTTTTCAAACCATTTTTCAATTCATCGAATTCACCGAACCAGTGTTTTTATGTGCTATTATCGATTGTCTTTCTGAAAATAAAAAGAATATAAACATGTACCCCCGAGTTATCATTTTTCAAGCAGAAAAATGTAAATTCGTCGTAGAAAACCAATCATTATTTGAAAATGTTTTCCTTTTATAAGGAGTTCATATTTCAAGTATTTTAGGTTTTTTACAAACGCTTGAATTTTTGATTTCCTCAGGATAACAGGTTTCCATCTGACAAAGCTCCTTGCTGAGGAAATGAGCTTTAAAAATTATGTAAAGCTCATTCCCTCGGGCTTTGTCAGATGGAAGGTTGTTTTCTTGGGGAAACTAAAACATTTTTCTGCTTTCAAGCATTTTTATTTTTAAATAATTTATTTGGCTAATGAATTAATAAAGTAGGTCCAATGCGATTATATTGTCTATGGTGGCAAATGGCCTTGAACTTCCTCTATGTTATTAAGACAATAGTCTTTGGTGGACCATTTTATTTTTGGTTAAGTTGGTGACAGTGATGACGAAATTTCTAGTATGGAGAAGGCCCGAAGATATCGATCTAGGGATTGGTTTATTTATGCCGAGAATGTTCTGGCGTGAGGACGAGTAGCCGGAGCGGCACGTCAAAATGCTCCGTTTAGTTCGCTTTTCGAAATAACTCCTACACGTCTTATAGAAATCGTTGTTTCTCCCTTACTATCATAGTGAAAAATATGATCTAAACGGTATTGGAAAGAGAAAATAATGCTCTATAAACAATTAAACACAAAATAATACGAATGTACACTTTTATGGAACCAAAGTTTCTGATCGAATTTGAACAAAAAATTTTGAAACATTGTGAATTTTTTATGAATTATTTTTATATGAAACGACAAAAAAGTGAGGTGACAGAAACGTTTATAATTTATTTTTCTAATAAAATATAAGTGTGTGTTTTTACTTTTTTTTTTGTTACCAGTAATTTTAGTTAGAATAAAAGCAAGGAGAGCCATTTTTTTTACTTTTAAAAGTTTACATTAAAAATTATTGTATTTAAAAAATTACGTGGTTATTTCTAATAATAAATTTTGGAAGGATATTTCATCACCTTTCCAAAACAGTTTTTAGTTTTTGGATACATTAATAAATATTCCATTTATATGGATTTTATTGCAAGCCGAGGCCTATTTGGAATAAAAAAAATTTCATGGTGCAAAAATACTGGTAGATATCAGTTTTCAGGTTATTATTTAACCATATGTTCATTTTATGGTGCTGAAATTTATTTATTGTTTACAAGAATCGCCAATTTCTCGTAATTTAGTTCGACGTTATCGGAAATGTCAATTGAAATCGTAAATATTCCCGAACTTAGCCGTCAGCGCCGGACGAATTCCAATGCGCGCCACGACTACGCTCGACGACTTCGTAGCGAGAATGTCGAGTGAACTCTTCCTTCGAAGGAACCGTCTGAACACGCGGTGAAAAGAGAATGAAACATTTAATCGAGTAAACCTTCATCCGAGTGAACCATGTGACTTCAGCATAACCAATTCACCGAAGTGTATCAAGATGTATTGACGTATTGACATTTGAAATCTTACGCCTTACGCCACGAAAGACACGCGCGCCATTCAACATTTCGTGTTTTTTGCTTATTTTCATACTGTTAAAGAGATTTAGATAAGTAATAGTTATTGTGTTTATTGGAAACAATATTTAGGCTCTCAACAATTAAAATTATGGCGTAAAAGGGCTATATTTGAGGTTAAGCATAGTCGTAAATAGGTCATATGTCATATTTGACATTTGGTTTACGATACGTCGGTCGTATTTTCGAATTGTTTTTTTACTAAAAGGGCTTTTTGTAAAAGTTATTACACAATCGTCATGATCAGTATATTATAAATACCAGTGTTTCTGTATGTGTTATACATAAAACAATGTACAGTCACGCCTGAACACAAAATTCGAGGCTTACGATGTCACTTGTATTTGCGATGAAAAAGATGATTTATTGTTTTTATATTGCACTTTGTTAAAATACAATAACAGTACCGGTGAAATGTGGACATTTTACCAATGTTTTTCTATATTAAAAGCAGTTAATCTTGAATAAAAAACACACCTCACACCTAAAAGTCATCTCAAAGCATTCCGCCTGATTCCGCCATTGATTTTTCTGGATTCTTCATTCAAACAGGGATGTTCTGCCCAAAAAAATTATTTCCCTAGATTTCGAAGTGAAATTTACCTAGAATTTCACATTTACGCAATTACCTACGTAGCCACCTGATTGTGTAACACTAATCCTGTTATATGTCAATTAATATGATTAATTAGTTGGGAAGATATCGGAATTTGGTAAATGTACTTATAATACTGTGCTTTTCCAAATAAAACACTTTTTGTCACCTGAAATAATAATTTAAAAGTACGAATACACTCACCACTGAATTCCAAATAAAAAAACACTTTGCACAATAAAAATCAACCGCAATCACCGATAAAACGGAACTTAAAATTATTTTTTTTTCAGAGGTCCCATTTATCTTTTTAGATACATAATATCATTTTGAGTTGTCAGTGTTAAAAATAACATTGCATGTAAGTACATGAACAATAATTAAGATTCATAGAAATTCCAAAAAATATATATATACCTACGTATATAAAAAAATTTATATAAAATATATAAAAAAAATATAAATAATACCAGTAATATTGTCACATGTAATAAAAAAATTGCCAGAGTTCGAAATTTCCCTAGATTTTGTCCTGATTTCCCTTTTCTCTAAAAAATATTTTTCTCCCCTAGATCTAGGGAAATTTCCCTAGACATAACATCACTGATTCAAAATGACAACTTGAAAATAAATAAACTATCGGTGGGTGAAGACGTCACACAATCCACCATAGATACGGTGCTTTTCGTGGGGTCTTGGAAAATTAAAACTTTGACAAACTAACTATAAAAATAAAAATAAAAGTGCAGTTATTTAAGTTTGAAGGTCTTTATTCATAAAAAAAAATTTTAAAAATTGGACTGGAGTTCTCTATGTACTATCAAAACACAAGAGGTCTCAGAACTAAAACGAATTCTTTTCTTCAAAATGTACTATTAAACAACTATGACATTATTTGTCTCAGTGAAACATGGCTTAAAAATTCAATCTTTAATGAGGAACTTTTCGATCCAAGATACCAGGTTTACAGACGAGATAGAGATTAACTTAACCTCGATCAGAATCGCGGTGGTGGAGTTTTAATTGCAGTAAAAAATAAATTTATTTCTGATCAAAAATAGAATGGAGCTCTGAGGCGGAAGACATATTATGGGTAACGCTTTCACTTCCTGGTAAAAAAATTCACATATGCCCTTCGTATATTGCACCTGATAGTAAGCACTTCATAAATATTATGTCTCACATAAACAAAACTTCACAAATTATGACAGATAACAATAATGATAGTTTCATTTTGGTTGGAGATTACAATCTACCTCACTTACATTTTTTATTTTTTTATTTATTGAGTTAGTTTATACTACATGAATATAAACTAATAAGCACAATGTAACATTTCATTTGATAAATTTAAATATTTTTACAGTAAGCATAACATTTCATTCATTCTTTCTTCATTCTTCATACTTTCAGGCATTTCATCATACATCTTTATTCCTCTGTACATTATGCATAGAAATTTTACATATATAAAGCTAAGTACATAATATAAGTTTTATTGTAAGGTAAAACTTTTTCATTATGTAGCATAGGCTTTATTTAAAACCTAAAAAAGTATTAGTAGCCGTGGATAGAGGTTGTACATATAAATCAAATCATAACAGAAATATAAACAATAAAAATGAAAAAGTTTTACCTTACAATAAAACTTATATTATGTACTTAGCTTTATTTAAAACCTAAAAAATGAGATAAACATTACCATTTTGCAGCCAAATCGACGTTCCTTGCCAATGTCACCAGGCAGTTCCAATTGTATCCGTCAGGCGGCGTTACTAACAGGGAATGCCCCAATAATAACTTCATTAGATCTCATCAGGCAGCCCTTCCCTAGGTTTTAAATAAAGCTAAGTACAAAATATAAGTTTTATTGTAAGGTAAAACTTTTTCATTATGTAGCATAGGCTTTATTTAAAACCTAAAAAATGAGATATTGTTTGTTATCGCCTGGTGACATGATGCTAATGTGAATCAATTATAATATTTATATGCTAGAAATTGGGGCAAGATTTCTAGGAATCGGCTAACCAGTTACAGTGATTGAAAAAGGTCAGCAATAGATGGGATTCTGCAATTTCCCTTCTATAGAACTTGGCAAAGGTATTAAGAGTTCTCCAGTTGCCACATGACAGTATATCATCTTATATCAGTAAATACTTCTGCAACCAGTTCAGGGATGTCAGGGATGTGCCGAGCTCTAAGGAAAAAATGACTTTTATAACATCTGTTTTCAAAAATAATTGAATGGCTCAAAATTTTATATTTAAAGAAAAATCAACTGGCATTTCAAACCAAACAAATATTGATAAATTAGGGGTACGTGACTAGACTTAATTGTGATGAAATGAAATTAAATATTTCATAACAAGTGGGTTGCAAAAAAATGGCTGAGCTCCAGTGGAGAAGGTAGGGGCAGGGGCGGGGGAAGGATTGGGAAGTTGTTCCCTATTGACAAAGGGCACTCTCTTCCCAACCCTCCTCCTAGATTAAGTACAACAAAAGAAAAATAATTCATAAAACAAAATAATATTTTTATAAGCGTATTTTATTGCAATAATGTACAGTGTAACGCATGAAGTCTGTCAATTAAGAGTAGAAAATATAAAAAATGGAACTACAATTTTTTTAGGCTGGTAACACCAATTTAACTGTCAAATATTAATTTAGAGCAATTACACTGAAAATACAGATCAGTGTAAATGACATTTTAAAAACATTTTTTTGTTCTTATAGAAAACAAAATAAAATCGAAGAAGCACTGTTGTTCAGGTACCTACCTATGACATAAATTTGATTAAATGGTTTTTTACAAAGTGATTTGTTTTAATTTTATGTAACATAAATTTTAATTTAACAGTGGGTAGAACCGAAGAAACAGTAATGGTGAGTTCAGTTACGTTACTTTTAGATCTGAATAATCTGATTTAGATCTAAAATTAGAGACATGATTTGAAAGTCCGGGTAATGTTGGGTACTTAAGCTAGTATTAAATAAACGTGAGCAATTTCTAATCATGCTTTTTATTTTACTATAATATCGTTATTCTTCATTGTATTAACACATGATTGCAAAGGAATAATATACCTAAGTATATGCAATTCTAATTTTGAGATCAGTGGATATCGAAATAGAGAACTCCAGATCAATTTTTTTATAAATAAAGACCTTCAAACTTAAATAACTGCACTTTTATTTATATACTTAGTTTTAATAGTTAAAATAATTGTCAAATTTTTAATTTTCCAAGACCCCACGAAAAGCACCGTATCTATGGTGAATTGTGTGACGTCTTCACCCACCGATAGTTTATTTATTTTCAAGTTGTCATTTTGAATCGGTGATGTTATGTTTAGGGAAATTTCCCTAGATCTAGGGGAGAAAAATATTTTTTAGGGAAAAGGGAAATCAGGACAAAATCTAGGGAAATTTAGAACTCTGGAAATTTTTTTATTACATATGACAATATTACAGGTATTATTTATATTTTTTTTATATATATTTTATATATATATTTTTATATACGTATATATATTTTTTGGAATTCCTATGAATCTTCATTATTGTTCATGTACTTACATGCAATGTTATTTTTAACCTCTGGGCGGCCGCTTGTCACCCGGTGGCCGCGGCATCTGCGCATGCGCGAGAAAATAATTCAAATATTTGAATAATATTTCCGACAACAAACTTTTGGTATACGATTTTGGCCCTTATATGTACACAATTTGTATGAAGAACAATGTCAGAATCGCTTGCGCTGTCATTACTCTCGGAGACGCTACAAGTTTCATTCACCTTGTCACCCTGGAATATTTTTAAAATGATTTTTTCTATGACAATCGGCTGTCAGAATTTGCCGCGAATTTAACGGTCGCAATAAATGCGTGTATCGCGAATAAAACAATCATAAAACCTATTAATTTACGTAATAAATGCAAGTAATGTGGTTTTCGTAGATAGTTTATTGTGATGTGAACGTGTTTCAGTTAATAAAATATACAATAGCTCAAAATTTATCAACAAAACATTCAATTCAAAATTCAAAGTGGTGGTTTTTTAGTGTTTTTTGCGAAGTTCCGCGAATTTCCGCTAAATGGCCTGGCCTCCAACAAGTTAACACTGACAACTCAAAATGATATTATGTATCTAAAAAGATAAATGGGACCTCTGAAAAAAAAAAAATTTTTAAGTTCCGTTTCATCGGTGATTGCGGTTGATTTTTATTGGAATTCAGTGGTGAGTGTATTCGTACTTTTAAATTATTATTTCACGTAGCAAAAAGCGTTTTATTTGGAAAAGCACAGTATTATAAGTACATTTACCAAATTCCGATATCTTCCCAATTAATTAATCATATTAATTAATATATAACAGGATTAGTGTTACACAATCAGGTGGCTACGTAGGTAATTGCGTAAATGTGAAATTCTAGGGAAATTTCACTTCGAAATCTAGGGAAATAATTTTTTTGGGCAGAACATCCCTGTTTGAATGAAGAATCCAGAAAAATCAATGGCGGAATCAGGCGGAATGCTTTGGGACAACTTTTAGGTGTGAGGTGTGTTTTTATTCAAGATTAACTGCTTTTAATATAGAAAAACATTGGTAAAATGTCCACATTTCACCGGTACTGTTATTGTATTTTAACAAAGTGCAATATAAAAACAATAAATCATCTTTTTCATCGCAAATACAAGTGACATCGTAAGCCTCGAATTTTGTGTTCAGGCGTGACTGTACATTGTTTTATGTATAACACATACAGAAACACTGGTATTTATAATATACTGATCATGACGATTGTGTAATAACTTGTATAAAAAGCCCTTTTAGTAAAAAAACAATTCGAAAATACGACCGATGTATCGTAAACCAAATGTCAAATATGACATATGACCTATTTATGACTATGCTTAACCTCAAATATAGCCCTTTTACGTCATAATTTTAGTTGTTGAGAGCCTAAATATTGTTTCCAATAAACACAATAACTATTATTTATCTAAATCTCTAACAGTATGAAAATAACCAAAAAGCACGAAATGTTGAATTGCGTGCGTGTCTTTCGTGGCGTAAGATTTCAAATGTCAATACATCTTGATACACTTTGGTGAATTGGTTAGCATGTTAACAGTGACGTCACCGTTAACCATTTCAGTAATGCCAACTTGACGCTGTGTTTTGAGGAGAGGTTTAAAAATGCACTTTTTAATAATTTTTTAAAAACTCTGCGTTTAATATTATGAAAAAAAAACTTATATATTCAGAATCAGCGTTTATTGGTCTACATGAACATATTTTTATAAAGCCATAATATTTTTCACTGGAGTTCCTTATTGCCATAAAAAAATATTTTTGTTTTTGAATTTTTACAAAAAATGTAGGTTACACAGCTTTACGTTGCCAACATGTGTTATATTTTTAGTTTGGCCATTTGAACTACAGTGGCGCCCTCCTATGTTTTCCACTCTTATTTGACAGACTGTATATACACATATTATTGTTCACTTTTTATATTAATTGCTTTGAAGTAACACTAAAACTTAAAATAAAATCATTAGAAGCTAACAGTAAACTAAAGAAATACATTTTTCGTATAAACACATTGTTGGCGGGAGACCGATTATACTGTCTCATTCTCTTACAGGCTAAATCCTATAGATTGTCGCTTTTTAGGGTCGCTATTTTTCATTTCATGGAGTTTCAAAAACCACCCACAAACAATGTGCATTTGCAAGAAGCTCTTTATATAACAGCAGTTACGCAGTGAGATAAATATATCCACATCAGAAACTACGCTACCTAATCTTATATATTGAAAATAAAATTTATGATGAGCGACTGCAAATTCAAATTTAAAAATCACCATCTACATAAAAATATTGTCAAAACATTTTTTTCCCAAATAAATAATAGTAAACATACAAAAATAATAACAAACTTAACGAAATTATATGAAAAGTCAAAAGGAGATAAGACAATTTGCAATCAATATTTAAAATCTTCATTTAACAATGGAAATTAAAATACTGCAAATAAATGATCTTTTTAAACCAAATATTATCAAAAATGATTACACATTATAACTAGAATTACGATTAAATGTTTAAGGAATATATTTCTTAGGGCGTGCTATGATGTAATTGTCCCAATTCATTAACTAAACAAAAATTTCCAATAAAATCATTAAAAATGGTTTAAAACATACATACTCCACACTTCAAAACATATTTACTAAAAACTAAGCGATACACATTCCAATAATAATATATGCCATATTGCCAGATGGAACTTTTGATGAAATATTATTATTACAGTGCTACACGTATAAGTTTTGGCAACCACTACAATCGTCGTGTCATAGACGACAGTGCCCTCCTTTTTTTCCCGCCAACATACCTGTAGCACTGTATTCAGTCTTATATATTTTATTATTTGAAAAAATACTAATTTGTCTTAAGGCACTCACTCACACAATGTAAATTTAGTTTAAGATAAAAATAAAACAGTGAAACCCTCTCAAGATGTTCCCCCTTACGAAGTTCCATCTTAAGAAGCTCCCTCTTAAGAAGTTGCCTCTTGAGAAGTTTTCATACTTAAGAAGTTTTTTTTGTTTGTTTATGTTTATAGACCAAGTCGACACAGTTTGATTGTTTGTTAGAGAAATCCAGTAGATTCCATGCTCATCATTCCTTGGGCATCATGGAGTAGCGAGGAGGGGTTCTCCAGTGGGCACTGGAAGACCGCACCAGCTTCTTCTTGTCTATGCGGGGGAATATCTCCACTAGGTTGGGGGAAAACTTTGCGGTGGAGTAGAGCTTGTCGATACCCTTGGCGCTCAGGAAGCCTTGACATTTGACATACTTTCTGCGAATTTCATCTGAAAAATAAACAAACAGTTAAGTTGTTGTAGATTTGAGACAATGGATTTGAGAGACAAACTGATGGAAAAAAAACATATGAATATTATTCATTATTATGTATGAACATAATATATATATATGCCAGGAACTCAAAATCTCACATGCCTTAACATGTCATTTGCCGCAGTGGGGTCGGAAAAAGTTTTTTTTTTTTTTTAAATGCGATTTTAACCCTTATGCATAAAGAAACTGTATGAAGGACAAGGTCAGAATCGCTTGTGCCAATATCATTCTTGAAGTAACCGGTGGTTTCATTAATGTAGCTGCTCTAGAATATTTTTTTAATTAATTTTCTACGACTTGGCGGGTCATTTTGTGCAACTGTCAAAGGTGAAAAATCAAAGTTTTAAGTTTCAAATAATAATAATAATATTTGGCTGATTTATAAAGCGCCGTTTTCATGAAAAATCATCTCAAGGGTGCTGAAATGCACATAAAGATCTTTATTTATTCGCAAACTCCTTTGAATTGTGTTTTTTCATGTTGGGTATGTATTCAAATTTGTGTAGAAATAATAAAATCAGAATATATATTTTTTTTATTTCTAAAATGGGAGATTTACAAATCTTTTTTTTTAGTTAACTATTCTGGAAAAACCTCTTACGATATTGTCACGTAATATACGTGAATAATAAGATATATTATCTGGTAAACAGAAACAAGATAATTTCTGCGCGATTTTTCGAAATACGTCCGACATTCAACAGGTCAAGGGGGGAGTCTAGTCCAGCTGATCCAAAAAATTGACTTTTTTTTCTGCCTAAAAATCTTGCTTCACATGTGGAGAATACATTCCCAAAGTTATAGCATAAAATTCAACCAAGAAATAAAAAGCAATGCGCGCTAAGCAGGTAGAATGGAAAATGGAGCAGCCCTACCAAAAGATAAAACTTTAAACGTATTTTTCTCAAAATCACATTTTTCAAGTTGGCTGGAATCGTAGCTCATCGAATTTTCATCTGATTTACTTCATTCAAAGTTTAAATCACTCACTAAATTCGACTTATGAAAAATTAAGGCTAACTTTTTTTGTCAATTTTTATTTTATGTCCTCCATTTTTGCAATAATTTTTTTTTATACACTGTGGTTCATGCGCATTCCATATTTCGTACTATAATGAAATTTTTTTGAATTTCATGTTTCAGATAATTTCTAAGGATTCCATCCGATTTGGTCAGACCCTCCCTGCTTGCGGCCGCTATATCTATATATATATATATATAAATATTCAAATTAAATTTTCAATATTGTTTTTTCTTGTTCAAATATACCTCCACATGTACAAAAATTTCGTGAACGAAAATAAATTTTATCTTTCTCAAAAATGCATTGAAAAAAACTCAGCAGGATCAGACTCCCCCTTAACTTTTGGGCTCAGCAAAAAAACCGTTAGTCACAAAATGATTAAAAATAATGTTACACAAATGGTTTTATTTTGGCAACAAAAGATATCTCTGCTGAACTTTCTTCATTTCACAAAGTTTTCTGTATGATGCATCAAAGTTTGCACCAAAGATGTGGCTTATGAGGGTAGGCATTCGGAGACTTAGAAGAGTATGTAAGTTCATACCAATTCAATATTGGAAAGGAATGAAATTCAGAAAAGAAAAACTTACGCATCGACCAGGCAGGAACGTGTCTCTTGGTTTGCTGCTCATCTTCGCTTTCGTCATCTGTTACCAACTCTGCGAAGGTCTTGTAAGTCGGGGTTCGTTGAGATGCTGGAAGACATTTTAAAAAATAATAACACACATATATATTCTATTCGCTATACATGCCCAAACCCTCTAAGGGGCCCTTTATTAATCTTCTTCATTACGCTTAAATCAGCCCGCATTCCTATGCCTCAAGGATTTCTACTGCATTCCGTCTACTTTCATCCTTCCTTTGCCAGATCCATGTCTCACTGCCATACATCATAGTGGGTACCAGCACTCTATTGTGAACTGCTAGCTTCTCTTCTTTGGACAATTATATATATATTTTTTTTTACATTAACTCCACACAGGAGGCCCTGAGGAAAATGATTTCCCTCAGGGCCTATGTCATCTGGGATGCTGTGTGGAGGGTCTTTTTGAGGAGAGGAAGGAATGAACATTGGTCTTGAAGAGACCCATGTTGTAGGAAGGAGGAAACATAGAGGCCGGCAAATCATTCCACAGCCAAGCTGTTGAACACAAGAACGAGTCGAAGAAACGACCCGTTCTCATGTGACAAATGTCAACCGTGTACAAATGTTAGGCACGCGTTTGGCGTGTTTCTCGACTATGCACCGGTGCCAAAGGGATCATTGATGCTAGTTCCTCGGAGCTTCTTCCATTGTAATACCGGTAGAACAAGGATAGCATTCCCACCCGACGCCTGTGCTCTAAAGATTGCAATCCGTCTGTTAAGATGGGAGAATCTATTAAGCGGACCGCCCGTTTCTGCACAGAGTCGAGGGTATTTTTCAGGTATTTTGGAGCTGCAGACCAGAGGTGGCTGCCAAATTCAACCGTGGGGCGCACTTGTGATTTGTACAGGGTTAGCAATTGTGTACTATTAAAGTATCTGCGGGCCCTGTACAGTACGCCCAGTTTTTGGGAGGCTAACTTTACTCTGGCTTCGATGGAGCCCCCATACCTGAGCTGGTCACTTAGGGTTACACCAAGCATATCAATGTTAGCGCCAACCACATTCAATCTCCATTAATCAAGTTTCCTGCATTTACCCTTTTGACTACACTTGAGAGATACAGCAACTTTATAATTGAAAATCACTTATAAAGTCCTACATAATAAGTTTTTAAGCTGATACACAAAAATTTCCCAAAAAATCCCACATACAAGGTTTTTCTAAGTAAGAAATTTTTTTTTTTTTAAATTGATAAACTAACGTTTAAGACAAGATTTTTATGCATAGCACAAAGGGTAACAATTATTATAAGCAATAATTGTCAGCCTGAAACACTCATCTACATTGAAAAAATCTTCCGAGAAAAGATACTTGCCGCCAACGGGACTTGAACCCGTGTCCTTCTGATTGCCGGTCAGGTGCTCTGACCACTGAGCTATGGCGGCTTATCTAATACCCGCCAAATAATTCAATATATATTAGTGTTTCATTCAACAATTACTGTTTATTACATTTTTCCACCTGAAAACAACCAACTTTATTTTTGCGAGAGAGACATTGTTAGTGCTAAATCTCTCGCTAGGTGGCGTCGAGACAAATTATGTCTACATTTTTTGGGGAAATACTTTAACCTGTCAAATGTTAATTATTTTTTTTTTAATTGATAAACTCAGTGGTCAGAGCACCTGACCACCGACAACCAATCACCGGCAATCAAAAGGACACGGGTTCAAGTCCCGTTGGCGGCAAGTATCTTTTCTCGGAAGATTTTTTCAATGTAGATGAGTGTTTCAGGCTGATAATTATTGCTTATAATAATTGTTAAGAAATTTTGTTTTCAAACATTGAACAGTCATTCCGATATAATCATGTATCTGTAGGACGGTAAACATACCGGTTTTCTTGGACAGCATTTTAGCAGCCGCAGCCTGGTTCTTCACCTCCTGCAGCTTTCTGGCAGCAGCCAACTCTTCGACCGCCATCTTCTTACGCTGTCTGCAAAATGAAAAAAAAAAACACAATGTAAATAAAACGGTCATCACTTGCCAATTTAAAACAGTAAAGTAAAACCCATTTATAAGAATCCTGCATAAGAATTTTCACGCTTGAGACCATTTGTTTTCTCAGTCCCTTGAAGAATGAAATTGATAATTTGTCCCTCATTATCCACAACTTTCCTAGTCAGTTAGAAAATCTTATAGTTTCACTGTGTATTTATTGACAATAGCCAGAATCCAGAATCATTACTTTAATAAAATTGGATACAAGTAAGAAGACATAATATTTTGCAGCAAGTAAGCAAAAGTACCTATGTAAACAAAAATAAGTTTCCACACTTTTTCTGTAAAACAAAAAATCTTATTAAAAAAAAAAAAAAATAGCGATGTCTTCTTATTTGTCTTTTTTTTCAGGTCTTCTTTTTTGACAATGTACAAAAATGTTAATTTTACAGCTCATGATTGAAATTGCAAGCGTAAAATACTTGTAAAACCTAGAAATCACTGTAAATACTTGGGGACGCCCGAACCCACCGTCTGAAAGTTTATGCTGTGGTAGAAAGCAGATTTCTGCTTTTGTTTATGAAGGAATATACAGTACTCTCTCACTCCACCATCCCAAAAACCGGGCAAGTGTCCAATTAGTGAAAGTGACAGATTATAATAATAGTGCATACATACTAAATATGCTACAAATGAAAACAGGTATTTCATTAAAATAAACCAACACCGCTATCTACCTTTCATAAAATTTCAATTATTTTGGTAGTTAAGGTGTTTACGCGCTTGCTAGCAGACTCCATTTTGTAATTGTATTCAAATGAAAAACATGGCAGAAGTTGACAAACAGAAACACATGCAACAGTTTCTAGAATACACAGAGGACCAACAGAGAAAGGTTTATTTAGCTTACTTGTCACTCTCCTCCTGCTGCTTGCGCTTTGCTTGCGCCTCTCTGCGGGCCTCCTCTTCCTGCTGCTGTCTCTGGGCCTCCTCCACACGTCTCCTCTCCAACGCTATGCGTCTCTGTTGGGAAATAAGAACAATGTTAATAAATTCATTATAACGTTAATAATAATACCTATGCATTTTATCACTTTTGCATTTTTAAATTTTGATTAAAAAATCCAGGAATCATAAAGCCCGAACTCCTTGACATCTTATAATTTTGGGTTAGATTCGTATGTTAATAATAATAATAATTGGATAATTTGTAGAGCGCCATTTTTGTGAAAAATCACCTCAAGGGCGAAATTTCTGAAAAACATGTTTACCTTTTATGAGATGTACAATTATTTTTGAGCGGCAGCATTGGTGTAAGTGTACTTTCATATATTTTGTTGTGAAATTATTTTTAAAAAAAAGGAAAAATTGTCCAGAAATATAATAATTAACTACGCACAGTAGAGCCCCATTCATACATTGTCCAAATTCGTAACATTATTTTGTAAATCAGAATCTGACATACAGTAACCTGCTGATATTTTTCAATTTTTATTCAGAAATACGTTGCATTTTTACAAATTTACGAGCAATGTCTGAATGCGAAAGGCAAGTTGCGACGATAACTGTCTGTAAAATTTCAATTTACATGGAAATGTATTATATTTTTACAAAATTACTTCTATAATATCTGAATTTGAATCCTCACTCTAATCGGCCGCGAAATTGTGATAAACACGGGATTTATTTCGAATACCCACCTGAATGTGAAGGTGCTACCGAGGAACTCTATTTTTGTGAATTTTTTAATTCATTAATTGGAATTTTGTTTTTTTGATGTCACATGGATTTCAAATTAACTGGGTTCTACTGTATTAAATAAAAAAAAATCATAATACCTTTTCTGACTCCTCTTTGAGCCTTTCTTCTCGCTCAATCTGTTGCTGTCTAATTCTTTCCTCTTTTTCTTTCTCCATCTTCTCCATCTGGGCTAGCTTTAACATGGTCTGTTGCTGCCGGGCTTGCGCAGCGGCACGACTCTTCTCTTCTCGCTTTCTGCAAAGCGAACAAAACACAATATCATAAAAAACTATTAAGTAAAGATCATTAAAGCTTTTCAGTGCAGTCTATCCCACCAAGTGGCATTATTTAGCTTAGCACAAGACACCAAAAACCACTTGGGTTTTTTAAGTATATCTGAATCTGACATGCAAAGCTTTTTAACTTTTTGTAAAAAAATTCTATATTATTATTTTCACATTGTCTTAATTTGACTGAGAGATGTATGTGTTTGTCTCTGTTTAGTATCACTTTTTCGTTTCTAATCACAAAAGGTGCTAAAGAAGTTTTCACTTGAAAAAGCTCTTAGCAAAAATGATTTACCCGTATAACCGGTTTGGTGCATTAACCTCTGAATTGCCGGAGACGCGCCGACGCGCGCGTCGTATGCGCATGCGCGAGAAAATAATTAGAAAATTTGAATAAAATTTTCAACCAAAACGTTTGGTCTGCGATTTTGGCCCTTCTATGTACAGAATTTGTATGAAGAACACGGTCAGAATCGCTTGCGCTAACATCATAGATGATATAGCCACTAGTTTCATTCACCTTGCAACCCCAGAATATTTTTAAAACGATTTCGTCTATGACATTGACCCGTCAGATTTTGCTGCGAATTTAACCGTCGCAATTTATGGGTGTTCTTGTAATTAATGCAAGTAATGTTGTTTTGGTACATAGTTTATTGTTCTAGGAACGTGTTTCAGTCAATAAAATATACAATAAAATTAATCAACAAAACATTCAATTCAAAATTCAAAGTGGTGCTTTTTTAGTGAATTTTTGTGAAATGGTGTGTTTAGTATTCTCCTATTAGTTATTTGTGTTTAGTATTCTCCTTGTTCTTACCTCCGCTGCTCCTCACTCCTGGCCTGCAGCATGGCCTCTCTCTTGCGCAGGGCATCATCCTCCCGCACAATGTTCTGGACCAAGTACTGCGGCTTGGGGGACAACAGCGACTCGGAGGAGCTGAAGTTGCCACCTACCGGCCTCAGCTTAACGCTTGTCTGGAATTATACTATTAAATTAATATTCCATTTTATTGGAATAAAAGGTAAATGTCATATGTAATCTTACTAATATTATAAACGTGAAAGTTAGTATGGATGTATGTGTTTGTTACTCTTTCACGCAAAAACTACTGAATGGATTTTAACCTCTGACTCGCCGGAAACGCGCGGCTGCGTGCATTGTGTGTTTTTGTCAAGTATCATGCATCGGACTTTGACAGTTTGAAACGTGGCAAATTTGACATTTTGATTCCACAGATAAATCATTTAATATTCTGGTGTCGCCAGGTGAATGAGACTTGTGGCTATATCATCAATAATGTTGGCGCAAGCGATTCTGACCTTGTCCTTCATACAAATTCTGTACACAGAAGGGTCAAAATCGCATTCAAAAATATTTTTTTCAAAAATACGCGCAAAAAAATTTCACGTTCTGTGTAAGCTCTGTTCAAGTTCTGTGATTATTTCAGTTTTACAAAGTAAGCGAAGTATCACCCTGGTGTAAAACCACCATTTAGAATTGAAACGTTGCTTGAAAGGGCTTTAGCCGGGTTCGTCGACCAGGTCTGTATAGCCAGATAATTCCCCACCTTCCTCTTCCCCATCTCCTTCCCCTCCCCATACCTTCAGCCTCATAATATACCCCAATTGGGGATGATATAGTCTCACTGGCTCCAGACGGGAGCAGCTGGGACTCTTGTGAGGTATTCATGTAAAAAAAAAAACTGGCTTATAATGATATAATAACAGAACTTGAATAGAACTTACACAGAATGTGGAAATTAACTTAAAATATTTGATGAATTGTTAAATTTTTTTGAAATAACCTATCCTTTATTGAATATTCATTTATACTTTTATAAACAGTCAATAGGTGTCCCATATAAAAAAAATAATAGATTTGTTTATCCGAGACACTATCTAGGTTACAAATAAATTCATTAGAACTTTGTAATCATTCAAAAAAGATAGCTGCTAAAAATAAGGGAGAAATTAATGAAGATAATATTGTTAATTCTGAATTTGAATTATTAAATGGATAAAAATGACAAAACAATTAGATCCCAATGGCCGGGTTGGATAAGGTGTTGTCCCGGTAAGTCTGAGATCCTGGGTTCGATTCCCAGTTGCGTACGGTAAGCTTATACACGATTTTTTTAATTACCACAAGAGACACTTCAAAAAACGTTCTCCGTTTGTAAGTGAAAACAGAAAAATCCACATTTTCAAGAGATATTATCATTATTACTAACTTTTTTTAAATGATAAGTGTTTTGGCTAAAAATCAGTACATTAAGGCCAATTATAAATATGTTAACCTCTTATTGGCCGGAGACGCGCGGATGCTCGCGGTTTGTGCGCATGCGTGCGGATTTAAAAAAAAAAAAATGTTTGTCTGCGATTTTGACCCTTCTATGTACAGAATTTGTATGAAGGACAAGGTCATCACTTGCGCCAACATTTACCCAGGATCTAGGCACAAATTTCATTCACCCAGCAACCCCAGAATATTTTTAATTAATGATTTTATCTGTGGCATCAAAATGTCAAATTTGCCGCGATTCTTTCTGTCAAAGTCCGATGCGTGTTATTTGACAAAAGCATCATAAAACCTATCAATTTACATAATTAACGCAAGTAATGTTGTTTTGGTACATAGTTTATTGTTCTAGGAATGTGTTTCGGTCAATACAATACACGATAGCTCAAAATTAATCCACAAAACATTCAATTCAAAATTCAAAGTGGTTCTTTGTTAGGGAATTTTCGTGAAAGGTCCTGGCCTTTAACCTCTTGTTTGCCGGAAACGCGCGGGCGCGCGCAGCTTGTGCGCATGCGCAAGATATTTCGAAATAAAAATGTTTGTCTGCGATTTTGACCCTTCTATGTACAGAATTTGTATGAAGAACAAGGTCAGAATCGCTTGCGCCAACATTACCCCATAAGATGGGTAAAAATTTCATTCACCTTGCAACCCCAGAATATTTTTAAACGATTTTATCTGTGGCATCGAAATGTCATTTTTGCCGCGAATTTTAGCTGTCAAAATTGATGCGTGTTTCTCGACTAAAACATCGTAAAACCTATTAATTTACGTAATTAACGCAGGTAATGTTGTTTTGGTACATAGTTTATTGTTCTAGGAATGTGTTTCAGTCAATAAAATATACGATAGCTCAAAATTAATCCACAAAACATTCAATTCAAAATTCAAAGTGGTGCTTTTTTAGTGAATTTTCGTGAAAGGGCCTGGCCATTGACGGGTTAAGAGGTTAATTTAGGAGGCGGGTTGGGTACCGCCGACCCGGGAACCATTTATTGGATAACCAACACCTCTGTCGTAGGTCGCCCCAAGTGGTTTGCTACGTTTGGTGACTTAGTAGGGGTGCCTGGGTTCATAGGGGTGAGGTTTGTCCGGGCCTTGGCGACGGATGCGTCCGCCCGCCATCTGTGTGGCAGACCGGATTGGAAGAGACCGCTTGAGGGAGACGTTTTGATGTCTCCAGCAAGACTCTCTCGAATCATCGTCTTGCATTATAGTTGGAGGGATGGATTCATACATATTCGATAATAAATTGTTTCTAGAATCTAGTCTACTACTACAATCCTACTGTATCGTATATTATAATCATGTGAATGGAATCTATGAATGTTAACTTTACTTAATACTACATATATGAATAATCATGTACCTACATACCCAATATAAATGAAACCTGTCAATTTGACTGTCCTAGAACGGAAGACCTTCCTAGTTGGACAGTCAAAGCTTCTTTATACTGTTAATGTATTATTTATAACAAAATAAATAAATATGTCTGTCACTCCTGTACAAACTGACTTCAGATCCTCAAATCCTTTTCCTTCCCAGGACTTCCTCTCCTTTCTTTCCTTAAAAGACTCTCCACACAGTATCCCCAAAGATGAAGTAGGCAATTATTTTCCTCCGGGCCTCCTGTGTGGATCTGATGTAAAAAAAATATATATATTCAACCCTTGATTCTGAAGACACTAATGTGAATTAATGTGTTTTTATTTACCGCGGCAGTACAGCACACGCCTCTTGCACCAGGCTTCATTCCGGGTGATGTTAGGGAACTTGTCAAAGTCTAGAAAGTATAAGAAGAGAGGTGTGATGAGTATGGTACCTGTTTGGAGGAGGGTACGGGCAGCGGCAGCTTCAACTGGGCGATGGCGTGTGCGCTGATGGGAGTGGCAATCTTGCTGCGAGACATCTTCCTGGTCGGGGCCGGAGCCTCCACCTTGGCCACCACCTTCGTCTCCTCCTGAACAATTATTCATACAAATTTACATTTCATTTTAATATTGAGGTAGGATAGGAAGTTCTGGGAAGGAAAAATTTATGAAGGGTGGGTAGGAATCTGGGGTCAGTGTATCCAGGAGTGACGAACTATGAATCTATCCCTCCCACTGCGACGCAAGGCAATAGGTCGAGAAAACCGGCTGGAGAGGTCTAGGTTAGGGAACGTACCCATACTACGTGACCAACTTTTTGCAATTTTTAACCCCCCCCCCCCCCCTAAACGTCTCACGTAGTATGGGTACGTTCCCTTAGGTCTCCCTCAACCCAATTCGGCACACAGTAGCGTTAACACATTCGCCACGAAGACCTAGACAAACCTCACCCCATGAATCCGGGGGTTCCACGCCAACTCAGAATGAAACCAATCTAATGAAAAAATAAATTTAATTTAATTCGGGGTCAAGCAGTCAGAATGAGACAAAAAAACAAGGCTTGACCCTTCCCTTCCCCATCTATGTACATACCTACACACCCTTTTTATTTATTATTTATCAAAATTGTGCAAAACCATTTATTTTTATTTTTGCACAAAAATCAAATTTGTGCAACCTCTAAACTCTACCATGTCAAATTAGTAGGGTGTCAGGCGGGGATGATACGGGTGACGACATTGACCGGCGCAACAGAACGCTGGCGCGTCCCTATTCTCTGGTCTGTCCGATTCTGAGAATTTCATCTGAGTTCTTAGAATGGGGCTGAAACAAAGGGCTGGCAAGGGCTCAAGCCAGCCCTAAAAGCTCTAGACGGCAGATAGCCAGCAACCGTCCCCATCTCAACATATCCGCATGCTCTACTCTGCCTTCTCCGATCAACACTGCAACTTGGACTTCTTCTTTGCCCTGGCCGACCTGTTGACTCTGAAGACTCCATATAGTTGCTCGATCGCCTTTCTCAAGGTGCATGTTTCCCCCCTACCTTCCTACCCCCCCATCAACCTTTTGCCCACTTTTCCTTTTCCCCAAATGTTCCCTCAGTTTTCACCGTTTCTCCCTTTCTCCACATTTCCTTCGTTTTTCCCCATTTCTCCCTTTCCCCAAATTTCCCCTCGTTTTTCCCATTTCTCACTTTCCCCACTCTTTTTTCTTTGTTTTTCCCAATTTCTCCCTAGGCGTCGAAGCGGCCATTCGGTCCCTTCCCACTACACCCTTCGATCGGCATATTCAACAGCCATAGGTAGACTCTCAGTAAACAGCCATAGATAAGACTCTCAGTACCTATGCGCGATCCAAATACCAATTTCGGAGACCGGGCTTTTGCAGTGGCAGGCTCAACAGGTTGGAACAAACTCCCTTCACATTTGCGAAAGATCGACAGCACGTCTGAGTTCAGAGCAAAGCTAAAAACTCACCTTTTCAAATTTCGTATCCAGAAAAATAACTGCATTTCTTCAGTAGTATGTCATTACTTAGTCCATAATTTACTTAGATTATTTTTAAATATTTTTCATAATTACACTGACAGCACGCAGCACGGGCAGTAATCATAACAATATGTGTTTGTAAATGTAAATATGTATAATAGTCATAAATAACTAAGACAGTTGTAAGTCATAAAAGGATTAGAGCAGTATTGTACTCGGTTATAAAAATAACTATAATAACAATATTTGGCTAATTTATATAGCGCCGTTTCAGTGAAAAATCACCTCAAGGGTGCAAAGTTTTAACCACTCAGATACGTAAGCCGATGTACACGATAATATAACGATAGCAGTCAAGAACAATAAGTGTGTTTTCACGTCAACGGGTGTGTTTCCACAGAAATCGTTATAACTCCGTTATTGTTCTAGTGACATCCCTAAAACAAAAAGTAAAAGGTCGATAATAAATCAAGCTGCAAATCCCTATCAAGTTGCTATCTGATACACGGTTGATACATATTTTACCCGCCAAATCGCCTACGGGCCGCTATACATTGTTAATTTTTATTAAATATTCTTGTATGAAATGATAAAAAAGCGAGGTGACTAAATTGTTTATTATACATTTATACAATAGAATAAGTATTGTTTTTTACATAATCCATGATTTTTGTACCGTTTTCACATAAAAACATGACGTGTTTCATTTTTACATTTTTTTATGTTTGCATTCTAAATTGTAGTGTTTACAAATGTTAATATTTATTTGTAATATAACAATTTGAAAGCTTATTTCGTATCCTTTCAAAAACAGTTTTTAGTATTCGGCTACGTTCAGAAATGTTTCATTTATAGAGCTTTAATTGTGAAGCGGAAATAACACAAAGTTTTTGTAAATCTGTCATTACATATAAGACATAAAATGTGCATATTCGCGATAGATCAGAGTGGTTAAGTCACTAGTATAAGGCTTAGTTGTAAGTCATTAGTAAATGAATTGTAAAGCGCCCTTGAGGTGATTTTCTCACAAAAATGGCGCTATAAAAATCATCTAACAATTATTATTATTATTACATCGTCTGTGCGGCTGGCGACTACAGTGGCCATTTCGTACAGACGGTACAATGTACAAATAAGTTATTATGAATATAGAATCAGCTGGCGGATGGCAAAAATTTAGCTTCAGCAAACGAAGAGTTGATACTCTCTATGTATAGTGAATTTATTGTATTGATATTTGTCATATTCCTACAAATCCTATGAACATATCCTTACAATGCTAACACGCGTGGGGTATCTTAGTGACCCCTTTCGGTAACAGGTTGAGGGGAAATCAAATGAAGCCAGCTAACAACTATATAATATTAGCGTTTACATTATAAAATAGTCTTACGGTTTCCGTGTCTTTGGCGGCCATGGCTCGTGTCTTGGTCCTGGTGACGCGGGTGGGGCCGTCTGCAACATCCAACCCCAAACGCGGGCTGCCGGCCGCCGCCTCGGCCAGGCGCTCAAAGTGCTGCACACGCGACTGAACGGGGCTCCTGAAAACAAAGAGGAAAATTATTCATTGTATCTTATGTGAGGTTGTGAGACATCATTTGTATACATTTTACCCAAGTTCACTTTATGAGGATTCAAAGTGAACTTGTGTAAAATGTTTAAAAATGTATTTAAGTGTCGTTTTTAACTCAATAAATATAATACATTTTCATCAAAATAATTAGAACACAACCTCATTATGTGGGTCAGGAATATTACGGGTGCACATCACTGGACAAGATCATTATTTCCATACACTTGATCATAATTATTAATAATCCAACAAGCAATTAGAATTACATTAGTCAAATTCAATACCTGTCCTTGTGTAAGCCTGGGGAGTTTAAATAGCCCCAAAACTAAGCAAGCTACTCTTAAAGGCCAAAATATCTTAAAAATGGTGATCCTTATGCTACGTTTCCACGCTTGCCAAGTCTCGGCAAGCGTCCACAAGCGCAAACGTGTAAACAGGTCGTTTGGCTTGGCTTGCGTAGGCTTGCAAGAGCTTGCGAGAGTTTGCCGCCGATCCAGTCGGGGTCGGATCCAACGGCAAGCTTCGGCAAACGCTCAGTGGCACTTTCGAACTGGCGGCGAATGCACGCCGTTTTTGCTCCATGCGGTCTATGATAATATTTATAATATTACGAGACATATGTATGACGTATGAGGCATGCCAGACTTATTAAAATGTATAAGTACATAATTTTAATGCACTTATGTTATGTAATTTATTGCGACTGGATTTACCTAAAAAGTCAAAATAAATAAATAATATTTTATTGATGATTTACTATTTATTATAGTAAAAAAATATATGATTTTTGTTAGAATAACTTTTTTTATAATACAAAATAATTTTATATAAGACAAGTGATCCTCGAGTTCGGGTCCCAATTGCGATCATTATTTTTGAAGCGAAAACTTCTTTAGCACCGTTGTGATTTGAAACTCGATGAAACGAAAAAGTGGTACTAAAAAGAGAAAAATCTATAGGATTTATCCTGTGAGATAATGTCTCCTCTTTGTGCAAAGTGACCTGGGACGATTTTTATGAATCTGTATCATCCATCATCTTCGTGGTCGTCGAGCTTTCCTTGTTTTTGTTACACTTTGCTTGTATTTCAAATGAAAGTTTGATAAACCAAACGCAATAACCGACACAAGTTCGGCGTCCGCCATGCTCGGGTGTAGGTAGCGCACTGACGCATTCACAAGCATGTAAACGACATCCAAATGCCAAGCGAGATTTGTGGACGCTTGGAGCTTGTGGAGGCTTGCCAAGCCTTGACAAGCGTGGAAAAGCAACATTACAAACCATTGGTATCTTTTATGCCGAAGTTGCCGATATTTTTAATACAGCTCTTCTGAAGAGGTCACAACAAAACTGTTTTTTTTCATATGAAGCGGATACTTTGTGGTGTGACATTATGAATTTAAAATAAAACAATAACTTTGTAGACACTACTTTTATTTTTTATACTTTATGCCGACCGGGTTTCGCTACAACTGTAGCTTCTTCAGGGCAGTATAAAACTCTTTTTTTTTGTTTCTTTTTCACTGCATTCTTTAACTTTGTACTAACGTGTATTATTTTTCTTTTGTTTTGTTTACTTATGAAATTTTATAATTTTTTCTTTCTTTCTTCTTCCTGTACTATAGGTACAATGACTTTTGACGGCCTTCGTGTTCGAGAGGTAAGGCTCTTGACTCGCCATCCAAAGATCGCGGGATCGAACGCAAATAAATTTTATTTGATTAATTAGTGTTATTTCACAATTAATTCATTAGTATATATGCGGCACGTTCCGGAGTGGAAGATACTCTAAGTATCGCCCCGGTGTAAGACCACCTTTCAGAATTGAAACGTGGCTTGAAATGGCTTAGCCGTGATGTTGACCAGATCATTTTCAATTCAATTTTCAATAATCAATTTCGATAAAACCGATTGTCCTGCTAGGCTCTTAATTTACCTTTGAATTTGTGTTGAAAAAGTAATAATTTACATTGGAAAAATTATCATTTTTTTCACTTTCTGCAAAATTTTAAATAAAACTGCTTTTATACCCCTGATATCACCAAATGCTCGCTGAACAAAATTACATACGAGTTTCATGGTAAAGTCGACGCCCTAGAGCTTGACGGGAGGAGGAAATCGGGGAATTAGATTACAAGTAGCGTTGTGAAATTATGTACAACTTTAAAACAGAATACCGAAGTTAAAATATGTAAAAACTACACGGGCGACGTTACGACGAAACAGCAAACTAATTTCAGCAAATTTGAAAATACTTAAAGGACTGCTAGGCTCTTAAAATGCACAGAGGCAAAAAAAAAACAGCTTTGAGATATAAAATAATATTGATTCATTTGTAATTACTTCGAAACAAAAAACTAAAGAAGAATATATTATGGTGCTTTACCACCCCTGTTGATCAGCAGTCGACCACCGTACGGAAGGAAATACCAGCCCTGCATAAAGAGTTAATATTAATGTTAATGCAATCATAGTGCAGTGGAATCAACTTACTCATTATAGATGACGTTCTTGAGCTTGATGAATCCCTTGGTGATGATCTTGGGCAAGGAGGCGGTGGCAATTCGTGGGGGCGTCTCTTCCACCTCGCTCAGGTCGTCCGTCAGCAGCGACTCGTTCGGGTCACACTGTATCAGC
This sequence comes from Limnephilus rhombicus, assembly GCA_929108145.2. NCBI lineage: Eukaryota > Metazoa > Arthropoda > Insecta > Trichoptera > Limnephilidae > Limnephilus > Limnephilus rhombicus. The sequence goes on from OV815280.1 coordinate 36,204,387, forward strand.
TCATCTGGAGAATTAAATGATGCTTAAGTAAGGACTTCAATGCTAAAATAGCTAACTGTATAGTACCCTCTCAGTAATCCTCGCTGCTCGACCATCACACTTACTACGAATAATCTGCCGTTACTTTTAGCTGAAAGCACAAATTCAAGCTCTATAATTGGCCGGTATTCGTATGGCAAATTCTGTAGTCATCTGCGTTTTAGACTGGAGCACCAAGCCAAGTATACCAAGTTGGATTATCTTAAAGGTCTTACACATCTCCCTGCAATTGGAGGCGATTCAGGGAGAGGTGGTGAGGGTAAAATCAGTATGTTTTCTACACACTAGTCCCTACTACATTGTGAAACTGATCGTACAGCAAAGTGGTCGTCGACGAAGATGCTGAAAACACTTTCAAAACATCAACAAATAGAAATGGCTCTTTCTTGCATGCAATTATTTAAAAAAAGGAAGATTTAAATAAATAACTGGTTGATGAAACGCTGTAATTTGAGCCACATTAATGGAATGAGAGTACTGGAACTAGTAGACCTCAAGTATTTAGAAAAAATCCTCCTGCCGTCTCGACTAAAATAGTCCCTAGTCAATACGAGAGGCGGGTTTGGGTTTCGGGAACCATTTATTGGATAACCAATACCCCTGCCATACGTCACCCCAAGTGGTTCGCTACGTTTGGTGACTTAGCAGGGGTTGCCAGGTTCATGCGATTTTCGAGGTCTTGGTGAAGGATGCATCTGGCCACCTACTGCGTGGCGGGCCGAATCGGGAGAGACTGGTTGAGGGAGATCTCTCTAGCCGGGCTCTCTCTATTCATCGCCTTGCACCGCAGTGGGAGGAATGGATTCATGTGTCCTGCACTCCTGGACACACCGACCCCCAGATTCCTCTACCCACCCCTCATACCTTTTCAGAACTTCCTCTTCTTCGCTTCAAAATTTTAAATAATGCCGGAGTATATAATTACGTTAGGGTCTGCGTGGTTGAATTTCAGAACCCAGCCACGAGTGCATGTCAGACGCCATGCTTAACGGCCGCGCATCTGATAACATCAAAAATATAAGTTTCACATACAATACAGCATAAAAAAGACAGGCTAAGTAGAATAAACAAGAGAAAACAAATTGAACAAATCAAACTTATTGTCACTTTAATAATTGTGGCATTGAGCGCAACACCAGCCTAAGAAACAAAATTATCAGAAATGGTCAGCTCTAGCAAACTGGACGGCTGTATGCCGCGCATGTGTACGTGGAATTTCACACAAAGGTACTGTTATAATTCGGTTTCAAATTCAAAAATTCAACACAAGATGTCACTACTTCCGTCAGCAGCTCGCACATGGATGTTTCCCCCCTAGGTATGAGTGCTGCGGATTTATATACTTTAAGTATCCTTCTGGATTTGGAAAGATGTTCCTACTGCTACTTTGTCTCGGTGAGTCGCCGACGCTGTCTCGGTGAAGATGCCTCGGTGACCAGCTGTCACTGGATTGAATTGGCTATTTTAGGAACCAGTTTCTATCGGATTTATAAAATGGTCACAATGGTTTTTAACTGCTAGTGATTTATTTATTACATTTAAAAAAACACATAGAAAATATGCTTTTTTCTAGGCTTCGAGACCCATGTAACCCCCTTAACTCTTACACACTCAGTTACTATACAGCCGTCTAGTTTGCTGGAGCTGACCATTTCTGATAATTTTGTTTCTTAGGCTGGTGTTGCGCTCAATGCCACAATTATTAAAGTGACAATAAGTTTGATTTGTTCAATTTGTTTTCTCTTGTTTATTCTACTTAGCCTGTCTTTTTTATGCTGTATTGTATGTGAAACTTATATTTTTGATATCAAAATACGTATGTAAAATTGCAACTATTTCCTCCCACTTATGAATTGTAAGATCCTCCCATCCTAAAATGAGTTTTGTAACTCATCAGGATTACCCTAGCAAGAAATATAAATAATAAAAATACTATTCATATTACTATTCTATTAGCAGTTACTTCCTGGTTTCGCACGAGTTTCTTATAGAACAAAAAATTTAAAAATATAGAACAAGCAAATCCGGTGACTTGCCCTATTTACTGTTTTTGTATTTAATTCATAGAACTCCATTTTTTAATAAATTCAAAGTAAATCAAATTATAAATTTCAGATAACATTAAGTTATGCAAGTATTACAGTTAAAAAAAAATTTTTGCAAAATGAATTTTTGAAAATTTCGAAGCTCATGATAAAAATGTCTTTTGTAAGTTGAAAATAAATTAGTTAACTTTGTAATTCCACATAGACTAAAAATGCAAAGTTATTGATGCCAGGGTTTACCATTTGAGAAATTTTGCTGATTCAAACAAACAGATTTCTGCTTTATGTTAGCATTATGAAAGGTAAGAAAGATGCAAGCAGAAATTCAGTTAGCCATAGATCTATTAATTTTACAAAATGTAAAAGAAACAATGAAAATATTTTTCTCAATAAGAAAACAACAGAAACCGGGATAAACAGAAAACCAAAACAGATCATGATGAAGAAAGGTAAGGTAAGGTTTAAGTTAAGTTTGTGTTTTGTTTGTCCTTTTCTTCACTTTTTATTATTTTTTTTAAATACAAACATCCCAGGATTATGAATAACCACTAAGTGAAAATGTTGCTGGTGTCGTGATGGAGGACTTGGCCAATGGAGGAATTGAACTCACAAAGCGACGCATTTGCCAACTCAGCCACTGATTTTTCTACAATGTTCTGTTTTGTCATGGAACCAAAAACAAAAATGAATTATTTATGAATAAATTAAACCAAATTTGCATACCCTTATTGATGGTGATGGTCTGGTCTAGCGGCTTGCTGGACAGGGTGATGGTCTCATTGCAGACCTTGTCAGCGGGCCCCACCTCGGGCAGATTCTTCTGCTTGGGACTGCTAAGAATTGTGGTGCCCCTTCTGCGACCCTTCGTCTTCTCCAGCACTACTGTTTCATTCAGAACCTAGGAAAAAAAATATATGTAATAATATTATTTACAAAACTTAGACAAACTACAAATATTATTAAAAAGTTTAAATTTAAACTGGGATATAATTATTCTTACTGAATGTTGTTTAACCCGTTTAATCACAGGAGACCCAAGTTGTCCCAAAACATCATATGCCGTTATAATAACAGGAGACCCAGATTGTCCCAGAGCGACCGTGCATTATTAAAAGTTAGATATTTCTATTTCTGTAATGAAAATATTTGTGATTTCTTTTATGTTAGAAACGGAAAGAAATAATGCTTCTCATTATCTTAGAATTATATGAGCTAGGTTGTTCAGATATTTTACAAACCTGATCAAAAGCGACGGTTAAATTTTGCGCCTATTTGTGACGTAACCCACATTTAATTTTAAAATAAAATTGTATGAAAGTGATAAAAAGTGAGGTGACAAATTTTGAAATTTTTTAGTATATTGAAATATTCAGAATATTATCATGCTTTCAACGAAAAATAAATACACGTGATATCTCATTATATCCCCCCCCCCCTCGTGATTTTTTCCGAACCCCCCTTTCGAGCCTCACGTGATTAATGGACGACCCTTATAGTGTCTCTCAGGGAAGCGTATTAGGACCAATACTATTTCTGATTTATATAAATGACCTTATGAATCTTCCCATCAAAGGCAACATAATGAATTTTGCAGATGACAAGCACCTCTATAAGGAGGTGGAACATAGTCTGGCTGTTGGTACTTCAAAACTGGCTAAAAGCAAAATCCTTTACATTAAATGTGAATAAAACTAAAATAAATGTGAAAAAACAACCAATGAATGAATATACACTAAAATTATACGAATGTCAAAACAATTTTCCTCAATGTGCCTGCTTGCATATAACCCTAAGTATTAAATATCTTGGAATCAAAATTGACGAAAAACTACACATCGATCAAACATCAAAAAAAGCTCGAAAATGGAAAATAATTAACTATTTTTTTAAGTAAAACTTCTTTACGCACGTTTGACTTGGGGAGTAAGCTGGTGAATGTGTTACGAAAAGTGTGATGCGAACGGTGATCGGTCGAGGCGAACGGTGATCAGGCGAAGCGAACGGTCAGGCCTTTACGCACGCTTGATTTGGGGAGTAAGCTGGTGAATGTGTGACGATAGCATTATGAAAAGTGTGATCGGGCGAGGCGAACGGAGGTTGAAAGGGAGATATAAGTTAGTGAAGTTTTACTTCAGTCGTGTGGTCTAAAGCACACTCGTTTTTTTTTTACATTAGCTCCACACAGGAGGTCCTGAGGAAAATAAATTCCCTATATATAGACGCATCGGTTGCCAAGACCTGGACAAACCTCACCCCATGAACCCAGGCACCCTTGCTAAGTCACCAAAAGTAGCGAACCACTTGAGATGGCAGAGGTGTTGGTTATCCAATAAATGGTTCCGGGGCGGCGGTACCCATACCCGCCTCCAAAAATTAATACTTATTTGGTAAAATTAAAATCGATTGTTAACTTGGCGGCCATTGCTATTGATACAAAAGTTTTAAGGTTAGTTTTTTTCCTATTTTATTTAGCATGAAATACGAACCTATGATCCTAAAATAGGTTCTTAGTTTGGGTTTAATTGAAAAAAATTTAAAAAAAAAAAAAAAAAAATCTCGCCTAAAAATCTATTTTAATATTATTTTGGGAAGAAAAGACGTTAAATATCCGATTTTTAACGAAATAGCTACTAAAATGTATTATTTTCCATATTCGGAAAATGAAGGAAGTAAGTATTTACTCACTTCTCATTATTATCTCACCGATATAAAGTGTTATAATTCATTCGTGTCTCAGCGGAGCCAATATCTTTTTCTGATTTTTCTGTCTCCAGATTTTCGATTGAGTTTCGCTAATATTGTCTTCATGTAATTCAATGGTTTAATTCACCAAGTAAATAACAAAACATCGCCGTGCTAATTACCAAATTATTATCATAATTTCTACTCCAAAGGCTAAATAAAGAATGAAAGCAGGTACTGGTACGAAAAAAATGTGAATAATCTAAGTACTTTTTAATCTTGCTGAAGAAATGCGAATTTGGCGCCCGACTGGCGGTCAAATGCGGAACTAAAAATGTCTCGTGAACTCGAAATTCTCCATACAAAACTCCAGGTACTACCTACTAACCTACTACATAATATTTCAGTCTGGAATTTGTAATCAGAAAGGAGCCTGCGCTAAGAAAATACGGCGGTTTTCGCGAACGTAAATTTCGTTTCGTAAATAAAAACAAATAACCAATAAACCCTTGTGAAGTGTCGGTGTATTTGCAAATAAAATACGTGTAGTAAATTAATTTGTTATTGTTTCTTTTGAACGAATGAAGTTTAGTAACCAAACAAAATCGAAAGTGAAAAATCGACAGTTTTTTTATGGCCTCTGGAAAGAATCCGTTATGATTTAAAACATTATGGCGGGAAGCGAAGAGTTCAAAACAATTATTGGTGATTTCGTAAAGAATGGAATTTTTTAGACATTTAATAAACTCGAAATACACAAAATGCATTTGTTTCACCGGCGATTCAGGTATTATTTTTGTAAAATATTTACTGTTCGTTTCAACTTATCTCTGTAAAGAAAAAATATTAAAATTACCGGAAATGGAAAATAGTGCATTTAAATAGAAAATAAACCATTATTCTTAATTACTAGCATACACCCGTGAAAATCAGGGATATTATAATGGTTGTAAATTTGTGAAACTGGAAGAATTTATAAAAGAATATTTCCCTCAGAATCATGCCTTTCAAAAGACAATCTGAATATACCTCTCAAATGAACACCGTTATTAAAATTGAAAAAAAATTGTCACCTAACTATGCCAAAATTTTAAACAAAATAAATACACCTATCGGATATAGAAATATTAAATAACGTTAGTATCAATTTTATCGCTTGTCTGAATCATTCCCATAATCAGTTACAATTTTTAAAATCAAAGCAATCCCAGTTCTAGAGGTCAATTAACCGGAATTACACAGAGATACCTAGCCAATGATATTATATATACGAGGGCTGTCCGTAAAATAAGGTCTCCAAGGTGCTGCGGTCGCGAGGAACGATTATATGCGCAATCCTGCAAAACTGGCGTGTAGCCTGGTTTCCCCTTGCCAAATCCCCACCACGCTGCATCCTCTATGACGCTTAGTCTCGGCGTGGCAGCCGTTCGCGATGGAGCTTCCACTCGCCGCACCCGCCAGGTGTGAATTACGCTCTATTTAGTTTTTTGTGCAAAAACAAAACCCCGGCAGAAATTTATTCTCAGCTACAAGTGTATGAGTGCAAAAAGGTGCGCAAATGGTGCAGAGAATTTAAAAGCGTGGTGGGGACTTGGCGCAGGGAAACCAGGCTATACGCCAGTGTTGCCAGATCTTGCGTAAAATTGTTCCTGGCGACCGCACCACCTTGGAGCCTTATTTTACGTACGGCCCTCGTATATTACTAGCTGACCACGCGTTGCTGTGGCTAAAGAAACTCAAAGCCATCTACTGGATGGGTTGCTTAACCTTTATAACCACGATAAATTATTTCGCACCGCCATCTGTTAATTTGCATACAAATCAAATCCACACCATCCGCTTGCCAGCCCGCTCAACTGTTTAGGGACACCCTAATCACCTAGCGGTGTGAAATATATTTTACGACCTATTCTCATACCTACCAAATATATACATAAAAAAAATCATAAAAATCGGTCGAGCCGTTTCGGAGGAGTGCGACCACAAACACCAAAACATGAGATTTTTATATACATGTATAGATATACATTATACATTATAACGTCATTGGGTATAGATGCGTGGTAGAAATCTCAATGTGGTAAGCCAAAGACAAGGCAATTGTATTGTCTTCGATTTCGTAGTTTTAGTACTCAGCAGACACGCGTCGCGTAAGGTCGTGTTCTACCAGTAGGTAAATTGCATTAAAAAAGCGCTAAAATGCCCTCGAGTGTGACGAGAAAATGTTTCCAGTACACGGCAAACACTAGTAAAAGCCAAGGAATAACATTGCATTTGTAAATACATATCTGTAAATTATTTATTATTATAAAAAATACATATCTGTAAATTATTTATTATTATAAAAAATACGATCATTTCGATTTTTTCCCGAAGAGCTTTAGCGCCATTAGAGAAAGTGAGATAGCAAACGTATAAGGACAACCTAGGACATTAGGGGCCATCCATAAATTACGTCACACGATTTTTTACCACCCCCCCGTCCTTGTCACATACCGTCACATTTGTGAGACCCCCCCCCAGCTTGACGTCACATATTTTGCAATTTTTACATGTAAAAATAATAGTCGCTTTTTTAATTAAGAAATAAATTTTCAATGCAAAAAAAATTGTAAGTTAAAAAAACGCGGTCCATCCTCTCTGCTAACCCCTCTATAATTACGGTCGTCACCCTCACAAAAACAGATAGAGCAAAGAAACGCGTAGGCGACTGAAACGAGGTAATGTTTGTAAGGTGATTTATGCATTACAATCCCTACCGCGTTTCAGTCGGTAGCACGACTGACACGCGGTAGGGATTGTAAATACGCCGCCAGGTCCTATATTTATTTCGTTCATGCAAACACATTCTGTCTATCTTTATCGTACATGAATAACTTTTGAGTTAAGATTTACTTTTTAAATTTACTAAAGTGTTTCTTACTTGCCATATTCTATCTTGACTTCGTAAGACAATGGCAATACCACCAAAATTATTATTTTAAATTTTGTGCTATCTTTTCAATTTCATTCTATAATACTCAAGATGGCGAAGACGTAAAAAAATATTCGTATAAATTTGAATGATATTGTTATTTAAATGCATTGTTTTCCAATTCTGGAAATTTTAATAATTTTTTCTTACAGTAATAACCTGAGTTGAAACGAAGTATTGTTTTTTGGTAATGCGTATTATGATGTGGCGGAATAGTAAATATTAATCTCTTTTGTTTCGAAATAAATAAATATTTTCTTTAATTCGCTACAGAGTATTGTAATTATTAATGTTTATGTAAAGCAGGGTCTCCTCCGACCGAAAACATGAACATTTGTTAAACATAAACTTAGTATACATATTACTATAAACATTGCCAAGGGGGGCGCGGCCTTGCACATTTTTGTATGCGTCTGCACTAAGGCCACGCCCCCCATTGCTTATGTTTATAGTAATGTGTAAGCAAATGTTCACGTTTTCGATCAGAGGAGACCGTACTTACAGACGGTTCTCCAGCGACAATATTATCACAAATATTGAACCAAATGTTTGAGCAACATAAAACATTGGGGCGGGCCCACAACATTTAGTTTTCCGTGGCCGATTGAAAACAACAAAAAAAAAACTTTTTGAACCCCAAACAGTGTTTTTGTTTTTGTTCGATATTTTGAAAGCGTTTAATCGCTGGATACCTGACTTAAAATTTATAATCTAACGAGTGTCGAATGTTCTCATGAAGTAGATATTCTAATTATTCGAGAATGTTACAACAGGATTTCCTGTTTTTCGTTAATAAATAAACGACAATAATTTTCCCGACGAGTGAGAATCATAATAGGCCACTTGCATCACATTTTTTAAAAAAATCCGGTTTAGACAAATATTCTAAGACATTCTGTATTTTTTTTAATCGTATTTTTGAAACCCTGGCGATTTTTTGAAAAATTTTTATAAACCGGAAAGACGGGACATAATTTTATAGGTGCGAAAAAACGATAATTACATAGCCGAAAATCATTTAAAAAAAAAAAACGTTTTCCACACGAATAACACAGGAGAATAACGAGGCATACCAAAAATATAAAATCTCATAAATATTTTTTTCCTTGATCCATCTTATTGATCATAAATCATTATAATGTTCAACGTCTATAATACTAAATCAAATGTAATATACTTGTAATTGTAAATTATAATAATAATAAGAATATTATAAAATTTGATTTTGTTAAAATCCGCACCATTATCATTATACCTCTAAAACACGTACGGACAACGTAAATTGTACGGGGTTCTCGTCATAACATCTATCAAAAAATCAAACCAAATGATACGTTCGCAGAGAACAAACAATAAATCTAGTGAACGTTAAATGTCAAATTCAAAAATTCGCCTAAAATTAAAGTGATACCATATAAAAAAAAAATCAGTGTGGAATTTTATAAAAAATAATAGGAAATTTTTCGGCGACGGGACATTTTCATGTAGTGACGTCACAAGCCCAAATAATGGATTTATTTATTTAAAAATAAAAAACTGTACATTTCTAAAAAATTTTACTAACATTTTCGTAATCTTAGTAAAAAAAATCTATCCACACGATTTTTTCCAAGTCGTTATGAAGTCCATGCAAGTGGCCTTTATTAGGTGGTACTAGGTACTAGTTACATTTATAGGATTTACACATCGATTGTTTATAGGTTGTGCAATTATGTAGAGTTGACTCAAACAAAACAAAGGAGTTCATGTTTATAAAACAAACATTTTAAATCATTCAGACAAGCGTGGTCTAGGGTTCGACCCGTAGGTGGCGGGATCGAATCCCACTGTGGGCAAATAAATTATATTTTATTAATTTGTGTAATTTCACAATTAATTCGTTGAAAATAATAAATAGTACATTTTCAGCACGTTCCAGAGTGGAAGAAACTCTCAGTATCGCCCTGGTGTAAGACCACCATTCAGAATTGAAACGTTGCTTGAAATGGCTTTAGCCGTGTTTGCCAGGTACTTCCCCATCTTTCTCTTTCCCCATCTCCTCCCCCTCCCCCTCCCCACTACCTTCAGCCTCACAACATAACCAATTTGGCATGCCGTAGTCTCACTGGTTCCAGACGGGAGCAGCTGAGGCTCTTGTGAGGTATTCACACAAACAAAATTCAAGAAAACAAATCTATATCATTACTACTTTGGAACATAGACATTCAAATTAATAGACCAGTCAATCAGGGAAGAGGAACATACCAGCGGAGCCCGGGAGAGACGGAGCCCGTGACCGTCTACCTTTCTGTGATTTGTAAATTAATATCATTCGGTCTTCAAAAATAAAAAAATCTGCTTACGATTACTAGTCCTTTTTACAACGGTGCGCAGATTTCTGGCTGCGTAAAAAAATCCAAGTTTCCTATTTTTAACATTTTGTTACGTGTTATTTAGTTAGGGGCTCTTAGAAATGTGGATCGTTTCAACACGAACATCGAGATCCTGCGCAGAAAAATCCGACAATGGACTGCCCTGCAAACTTTTGCGTAAACTTTACTTTTCCACGCAGGGTCTGATTATTTCAAAGTGCGCTCTTCGGTTATTGGTGATCGGTGATAGAGGTTTATTCAAAGCTTTTTCAAACCCCCCTGGAGCCAAAATTATGGTCCCGAGGTTTGCCACCAGCTCGTCGAATTTTTTAAATTTATTTATTACATTACATTGGATACTTTTATGTATCAAAAATAACACAGTTATTGCAAAATAACTATACACATTAAAATATGTACAAGTGTTATTATGTCTTGTAGTTCGATATTAGTTCCTAGCTAGGCAGATTGGCAGATTACTAAATTTTAATTAAATGTTCCGTCAATAGCTAACCATGAAAAAATTTTAAGTGACATTATTTAATAGTTTTTCAGACTCCACCCTACCTAAGCCAATCAACTATTTAGTTATTATTGAACCGATGTGGGACACTGCAAGTTTTAATATTTAATTCTGGGGGGATTTTATTATACATTTTCGGTCCCAGATATGTAGGTATATGTATTTTGATACTTTGCCGTATTGCTCCCTGGGACCGCGAGATCCTTTCTGGTGTGACTTGAAATGATATCCAGATTTCATGGGTTCCACGACAACTCAAAAAGTGACATTTCAACACAAGTCAAACGTATCCAAGTCATTAAAAGTTATAAAAAAAACAGCCCGTAACCGATTTTTTTTATCTTCATTTTTAATAATTTTTTAAAGGATGTAATGAGGTTGCATAGTGTTGAGTTGTCCAGTAACCGATTTAATGTTCGGGCAAGTCTATTAATTTCGATATGTCTATGCGGTGCCCGGCCAACTCAGAATGAAACCAACTCAGAACCACCTCAGAAGGGTCATTAGGAGTGATGATTAAAAATTGTTAAATAGGTTAAGTTAGGTTAGGGTTACCGGCTATTTTTAAATTATTTTTTCATAGCTTTTAATGACGTTGGAATGGAACCGTCTAGGCTTATGGTCTGAAATTGCAGAGTATTTTTTAGTAATGGCATCAGGTATCGTATCTATCACTCGGATTATCTTGACGGGGATTCTAGAATAGAGACATTGACGGACGTAAAAATATCTCTTTTACAAGTATAAAGAGCAACTGAAATTTCGAGCCAATCTCCCTACAGAGTACGATAACCTGTTTTCTGAAGTTCTGGATTATCGGTTATTTGACCCCTGCAATCCCATTTAGGTCGGATAATCAGAACTCTACCGTGTCACGTATATAACAACTATAAAAAACTCCCGATAGTTTTTACTTAGCTTCTTAACTTAAACATTTTATATTTAGTTACTCGTGGATGACCAACCGTCCAAAAAAAAAACAACTGTAGGCAAGGGTACCTTATCCCATATCATCGGTGTCAAATGTAACTAGACTAGTTGCAATTACAATTCTCTCGGCCCGACAAAAATATTAAATTTGTTCTCCTTGGATGATAACCATAATATTATTATGTAAATTGCTGTAATAACCATATAATTCCAATGAAATAGACACCAAGCGTGAAGCGAGTACATCGTCGAATACACAAGATACCTCTAGATACCTACCTATCTACAACACCTAATAATGCACGATTCTACTTGCTATCAAGTTATATCTACCATTTTAATGTAAAAGCCATTTTATGGCGTTTAAATAAATAAATATTATGAGCCTTGAATAAGGTAAGGTGTATATGTCGCAGGCCAATCATAAAATCTGACAGATCATGATCTGCCGCCATTTCACGATTTGCCAGATCATGATGTGGCGAGGCGCATAAAAAAGTAGGTATTTCAAATCTTAAAAAACATAATAAAAATTAATTAGGTAGGCACCGAAGGCTAGATATTAAGACAAAAATACATAGAATAGGTATTCCAAATATTATCAAATTCGGTAGGTACCAAAGAATAAACGAAAAATTAATCGCAAGACAATGTGGGTATTCGTAATTTCATTTGAATTTTGAAGCGTGGAAGAAAAATAAAGCAACTATCTATTGGGTAGGTACTTTGGTACCTACTTTATACTTTATATTTTCATTGTAATATATTTTTGTTTAAATTATTAATTCGTAACTTGGCACAAATTATTGCACACAAAAAATCGAGTGCAGTTCACACGCGGTAGAAGTGAAATCTTCACCCATACAATCTCAACCAATAGGAGGCTTAAAAAGTGAGCTTAACTAACTAAACTAACTAACTAACCATCACGCCGTTTCCCCGCAGGGGTAGGCAGAGAGGACGGACCGCCAAACAACTCGGTCTTGGCACACACTCTTTGCCTCACTCACATTCATACATCGTCTCAAAAGCGGCCAATGAGGCTTCGTAAGTACTGTATATAGGTAAGGTTTCATTCTATCTCATTCTCTCGCATCATGTGTTTGTCCCTTTTAGCGTCGTTTCCGTTTCATCGAGTTTCAAATCACAGCGGTGCTAAAGAAGTTTCAGCAGATGCAAATCGTTTATTACCTTACTTTAGCGAATTTACTTTGATGTGCAGGGCCTTACAGCACTCAGTTTATGTCGGTTCCTTGCCGACCCATGGAACGAAGGCCACGGATTAAAAAATCGGGACTATGTGTTCTTTTTTTCTTGGGGCAAAAGAGTTCGGCGAATAAGGTTTTATAGTTTATTTATTGTAAAGGATGACTAAAGCCAAGTCGAGTGTGGCTTCGATCAGATTCATTTTTTTTATTTCCTTGAACCTTACCGGGATGGTATGGTATGGGGGAAGGGGAACCCAGTCTGTCGATCCTTCTTTTTTTCTAACAAGAATGAGTCGGAGGGCGTAAAACAGAGAATGGTGCGATATCTTTGTAGTCTAATGACAGGAATTCAGGCGCATAGATTAGTAGCAGCGGGAGTTAAAATAAGAGAGATCTTTATCTATTCATTATTAATACTAGAACTTCTGTGACCTGGTGTCCAAAAAGTATGTTTCTAAATTTCTCTTATTCAATAAATCAAAACCTGAAAATCAAAATCTGAAATCATGAGCTTTGTAAACGGTACTTAAATTACCTTCCTCCTTAATATTAACTGCGGATAGATAAAACCCTCCAAGAAATAAAATGAAAACTTTACAGGAGACGATAAAAACGAACATTTACAAATTCGTAAAACTAATTAAAAATCTTTGAAATATATAAAACTAGCTGACCCGGAGAATTTCGTACCGCCACAGAATCAATAACTGTTGTTTTAACTTATTAGCCAAATAAAGTTCTGTTTTTTGATTAAGTTAAAAATTACACAATGAAGCAATTATTATTGTCGATGCGCAACTGTCCGTGTTTAGTTTTTGTCAGTATCAGAGATGGCGTTGTGTATGCATTTATATTTTATGTGATTTTCTTACTTTTCCACTTATTTACGGGAATTGAGTTTCATTTTCTTTATACGTGTGAGGGAGATTTATTATAATTATTTTATTTTTCCTTTGGAGAGGTGCAGACATACGTTCACCGTTTGTCTTATTTTCGACTATTGACATTTAGTGTGTAAGAAAGAGAGGCAGCATTTATGTTTAAGAACAAAAGCAAAACAATCAGCGCATTGACATTTGACGTTTTTGAATTTTTGGAATTCACTCACTATTCAATATTCACTTATCACAAGTGAGAATTAATTCCATACAATATATGAAGAGAAGAATTTTCTTCATAATTTTTTTATTCGTGAATTTTTGCGATGTTTTAACAGTTATTCTGCTATTCAGGACGGAGTTAATCCAACAAACCAAAGATCATTAAAATCTGTCCAACCGTTCTCGAGTTATAAATGGTGCAACTAACCCGACTTTGTTTTATTCTGTTTATAACTAGCTTTTTCCCGCGGATTCGCTCGCATGGTGTAGGGGGGGTTCCCACTCCGCCTCCTCCACCTTCCCCCCTCCTCTCACCGCCCTCCCTCCCCCCTCCCCATCCCTTTCCCCCCCACTCCACCATCTCTCCCTCCCTCCCGCTTTCCATATATTCAATCCCAGTACATTCAGTTTTTAAAGATCCCGCGTGCCACCTTTTACAATTTTTATTCAAATTTCCATTTTTCATGCATATTTTAATTTGGTACCTAACATGGGTACCTATTTACAACATCTAAAATTCTTGAAACTGAGAATACTCCTCATCAAGACCTATGTATGGAGTATCTTGATGTACGGCTGCGAAACATGGTGCTTATCCGAAAGAGATAAACGGAGACTAGAGGCTTTCGAGATGTGGTCCTATAGAAGACTATTAGGAATTTCCTGGAGAGACCACATCACAAATGAGGAGGTTCTCCAAAAAATCGAAGGAGGAAGGCACCTGCTCAGGACCTTGTCCGAAAGGCGCGCAAGATGGATCGGCCATGCAATAAGACAAGAAGGCCTCCTGCATGCCATAATGGAGGGTATGACCGAGGGGACAAACGCTAGGGGACGCCCACGCCGAGAGTACCTGGAGGACCTGCTGGTGGACGTGCGCTGCTTATCATATGCAGAATTCAAAAGAGCCGCACAAGACAGGGAAGAGTGGAAGAAACGAATAGATGAAATTGCTGCAAACCAATCCCAGGATTGAAACCAGAGAGAGAGAGAAAATTCTTGCTTCGATTGAAACTATTAGGGGAGTATCTACTTTAAATAAATTTATCAACTTAAAGATTTTCAAAAATAGAATCCTGATTTAACAATCATTGTTTTGCAAAATATCATTCTCAAACACGCGAAATGTCAAACGTGAGATAGTCGTTAGGTTTTCTGAAATTATCCAATTTTCTGCGCAATTTTCTTAATTTTTCTCTCCGTAAGAACCATCCTCGTACTTCAAGGAATATTCTAAAAAAAGAATTAGCGAAATCGGTTCAGCTGCTCTCGAGATTTGCGCTTAGCAACACATTCAGCGATTCATTTTTATATATAAGAAGATTATAAAAGACTAGCTGGTCCCCGAGGTACAATGAATGAGGTTCAAAGAAATAATTGTTTGATTTCTCCCTGCTCCCTGCATGCCCTTTCCCGTGCGTCCCCGTTCCCTTCCACCTTCCCCGCCTCCCCCCTCCCTCATCTCTCCACTCTCCGTGAACCCCACCTCCCCCGTTCCCCTTCCCCCTGCGTTTCCGCCCTGCCGCTAAAATATATTCGGCCGAAAGTCTGCCGAAACCGAAACTTTTTTAGACATGTTCAAATCGATTGTTTACTGTTATTTGGCTTAATTACATGTTTTGTTAATTTTATAAATTTTGTTTGTTTTGTAGAAGTAATATAAAAAAATATTATTTTATCACATATCTACTTCAATTATTGTTTTATTTATTTAATTTAACACATGTTAACTGTCTGAATAAGTGTAAAAAAAAAAGCCAATTAACAGTAAACAATCGATTTTTAACATGTCTAAAAAAAGTTTCGGTTTCGGCCGAAACTGAGACAGACACCGAAAATTCAGTTTCGGTGGAAAGTCCTGTTTCGGTCGGACACTAGTATTTTCTATATAACTCAAAAACTATTTACACATAAATTTAGTTTCTAGAATTAAAAATGCCTAAATCAGACAAAAAATATTTTAGCATATTCTACTATTCTCCATGAAACCACTGAAACGTAGCATTAAATGTGGCTTGAAGGGTTTTACCAAAACACGTCACAGTTATGTAACATTTTTTTAATTTCAAATAAGGACCACTTAAGGTACAATTAGTCCAAAGAAACGTCACTATCTCAATGATAATTCTTTTTTCAAACATTCTTCGGTAGGTACCCCGATAAATATTGAAAAACGAATAAGAAAGTCCAAATAAACACAAAGATTTCGCATTTGAAAAAAGAATCTTTACCCATTAAAAATCCACCACCACCTTGAAATGGAAACGTAGAAACAAATTTACAGATATACAAAATAAAAAAACAATTGCGTTAACACAAGACTTGACTACGCTCAGTCAATAAAAAACAGAGTATGCAATTCACACGCGATAGAAGTGCAACATTCAGAAAACTAAAGCAGACAAGAGTGGGGACGAAGCACCCCACAAAGAGGAGACCGATTATACTGTCTCATTCTCTCGCAGGCTAATTCTAATACATGTATGGGTTTGTCTCTTTTTAGTGTCGCTATTTTTCGTTTCATCGAATATCAAATCACAACGGTGCTAAAGAAGTTTTCACTTTAATAATGCGATTGACAAACCTACAATTGGCTATCTTGAATTGAATATATAACTTGATAGTGAGTTGAACCAGTTGAACTATGCTTGAACTGGACAAAGTTGTATTCTAACAGCGCAGCGTGCCAACGACCTGCCAACGGAAACATAATATGGATATAAAGAACCATCGCTGCCTTGAGTAAAATTAGCAAACCGGTTTTACTTTACCGTTTCCATCTATCTCCTTGGCTGATCGCATAATATATAAATCATAGCTTTTATTATAAACTATGTAATAGTATAATACGTATAACAAAGCAACCAGAGTTGGCTGAAAGTCAGTACCTACATTTTACGATGTGTCCCGAAGGTGTATGCAGAGAGGATATAACGCCGAATAACAAAAGTATAAAACTTATTTTCATTCAAATGCATCAAGAATAAAACAACTTATCTACGTATATACCAGCGTATAAGAACAAAAATCGATACTGTAAATAAATTCGTTTGATATCCGTGCAACTTCGTATACGTTTGATATACGTGTAATTTGGGAGGCGAGTGTGTTCCGCCGCCCCGGGAACCATTCATTGGATAACCAATACCTCTGCCATAGATCACCCCAAGTGGTTCGCTACGTTTGGTGACTTAGCAGGGATGCCCGGGTTCATGGAGGTCAGGTTTGTCCGGATCTTGGCGGTGGATGCGTCTGCTCAACAACTGCGTAGCAAGCCGGATCGAGAGAGACTGGTTGAGAGAGGTCTTTTGACTTCTTCACTTCGTCACTTCTGGACTCAGATTCCTACCCACCCATTTTTTCCTTCCCAGAACTTCCTTTCTTTCCTTTCCCGAAAAAGATCCTCCATACAGCATCCCAAAGATGAAATAGGCCCGGAGGGGAATTATTTTCTCTAGGGTCTCCTGTGTGGAGCTAATGTAAAAAATATCAGGTATTTTTGAAGTTGATTTTAGGTTTGAAATTGGTAAATAATGCACAAAAACTTATCATTTTATAATAATTATAATTCCGGGGATCAACTGTCAGGTAACCCGTTTTTTACAGGGGATACTTTTCACGGAATACTCTGAAAAAAAACATCTAAGTAGGTACATTATTTATTGTACAGTGTTTCAGTATGTACATTATATATTGTAAAATTGGAGAATTCTAATAAGAACGGAAAACAGATATTCCATTACGTTATATTATTACATTATTAGTGAGTTGATCGGCCGACATGCGACAGTTGGCCCCCGAAATGATATTTATTATAAAATTATAATTTTTGTGCATTATTTACAAATTTCAAACGTAAAATCGGCTCCAAAAATAGCCAATAATAAGTTGGTGTGAACATCACACGAAGCACTGTCGATTTTTGAACTCATGCGCGCTGTTATTTTTCCTTGACGCATTTGAATGAAAATATGTTTTATTCTTTTGTTATTCGGCGGTACATCTCTCTGCACATCCCTTCGGGGTCACTTATTTATATTTTGTGCTATTAGGTATACCGTATTTTCCCTAAACCGACTGCACATTGTATATAGGGACGCCAGGTATCAATTTTTTTTATTTTTTATTTTTTATTATAGCGACTATATAAAAAATTTTTACATACAAAATGCAATGTGAAATTAAGTACAAAATATTGTATTTCTTAGTCCTCCTCACTAGGGGGTCCTGTGCCGAGGCGGACTAAAATTATTTAAATATAGTTCATTTGTCTTCTATGTCGTTTTTAGCGTCTTCGCTAGGGTTTTCTCATTGACCTCTTTAAGCCATATTATTAATTATCGGCGGATCTACTATCATGGAACCGTTATATCAGAATCGAAAAAAAAAACAGAATTAACTATACCTATAAACAGAGATGCATTGATTGCTGGCTATGGACAGTTGGGACTCTTGTGCGTACATTAAAAACAAGAAAAAGCTGAGTCTCCTCCGGGCACCGATTTGCCAAGGATCCTAGGCGCAAATAATTCCAAATTCCAACACCTAATACAGCGCCCTTGGGGGTTTTTACTAGCGCCAGGCGCCGTTTGGTTCAAGGCCGGTCCTGAGAAAAAGGCGCATGTTATCAAAGAAAACAACACTAAAGTGCTTATAATAAATTGTGTGACTTTCAGAAAGAATTGACTATTACTTTTACGACTAATGCGGGGTGAATGAACTACTTGTAGATTTGGGAATGTAGGTAAACGCGGCCTACTAACGGTAATAATACCAGGGCCAATAATACTGAGTTGTTTTATTTTACATATTTGTAAAAAGCACTAACTTTGTGGCTCGCCATCTTTTTTTTTATTATTTTAAAAAGAAAGAAAAACATTCCCGGGTTACGAATGACCCAACAATGTTTGAAAATCTCCTACTACCACCACATAAAGCCGAAAATGTTGCTTGTGTTGTGATGGAGGACTTAGCCAGCCGAGGAATTGAACACGCGACGCCCGGATGGGATCCAAGCGCTATGCCCACTCAACCACTAACCACATATAAATTTGTTTTATTTTATTTTGTGTTACGTTTGCTATTTTACCTCTTCCTTCTCGAGATAACGTTTCGAACAGCCTCGCGATTGTCTTTCACCAGGAATGATGGCATCAAACGAAATAAAGCAATGTAAATTACAATTTAAGAGGAATACACAAGCCAAAAATGTGTATATTCTTAGTGTATCGTGTATCACCATGAATATAGGCAATAGGCATAAAAATCGCTAGGCAAACGCAGTCTAGAAACATCCGATTTTAGGGAAAGAATGGTTTTTGTATATTTTGTGAAGAATTTTTTAAGAAAAAAAAAAGTCAAAGAAAACTGTCACAAATAATCTTTGCCATAAAATTGTATTTTTAAGGTTGTTTCTTATAATATGCTTTCATTCATTTCTAAGGAAAAGGTATTTTTTTGGTAGTTTACGCTTATATTTAGAAGACTAGCGAAACGATGGAAAAAGCTTCAATTTATCCAAAGCATATTTTTTGGTAGGTATTCATAATGTTAACGGATTCGTAGTAAAAAAATAATGGAAAATAATGATTTCACTTTAGCTTTACCCTTAATTATTAACATGAGTAACTACAATCGTAGTCTTTTTTAAATGCTAAATATACTAGGTTACTAAAAGGTAACCATTAAACATTGGCCAACATTCATTTACCAATATCACCACAGAGCCCATACTGAAAATTATCTTCATGACGCGGTTCACCTAAATTGATTATTATTAATCCATTGAACTTGAATAGTTTACCATTCATTATTATAACTATAGTCGAATAGACACCAAGTACACTCCCAAAACTTCAAACGGAGAATAACGTACAGTAAAAACTCAGAAAAACCCAAACTCGGAAGACACTCGACTAATATATATATATATATTTTTTTATTTCTTCGACTCTCGAAAATTCCGATTTTCAAAAACACATTAAACTGGATTTTAAAAACAATATTTCAGACGAAACCTAATAATTATACGCTGAGAAACAAAATTTAGAAATTCCAATGCCGGTTATTCCCGTGAATAGGCCACTTGCATCACATTTAAAAAATAAATCCGATTTAGGCAAATATTCTAAGACATTCTGTTTTTTTTTTTAACCGTACTTTCGAAACCCTGGCGATTTTTTGAAATTTTCAATCCGAAAAATCAGACCATTTTTCAAAAACCGGAAAGACGGGACATAATTTTCTCTCTCTCTCTGGTTTCAATCGTCGGATTGGTTTGTAGCAATTTCATTTATACGTTTCTTCCACTCTTCCCTGTCTTGTGCGGCTCTTTTGAAGTCTGCATATGATGAGCAGCGCACGTCCACCAGCGGGTCCTCCAGGTACTCTCGGCGTGGGCGTCCCCTAGCGTTTGTCCCCTCGGTCATACCCTCCATTATGGCATGCAAGAGGCCTTCTTGTCTTATTACATGGCCGATCCATCTTGCGCACCTTTCGGACAAGGTCCTGAGCAGGTGCCTTCCTCCTTCGATTCTTTGGAGAACCTCCTCATTTGTGATGTGGTCTCTCCAGGAAATTCCGAATAGTCTTCTATAGGACCACATCTCAAGAGCCTCTAGTCTCCGTTTATCTCTTTCGGATAGGCACCATGTTTCGCAGCCGTACATCAAGATACTCCATACATAGGTCTTGAGGAGTATTCTCAGTTTTAGGTCTATATTATTCGATTCTATTATTTTCGACCTTTTATTGAATGCAAGCCTAGCCTGGTGTATACGGCTGTCGACCTCGCTCTTAGACCGACCGTCCCATGTTATTTTGTTCCCGAGGTAGACAAACTCCTTGGTGTTCTTTAATGGAACTCCTGACATCTCTACTCTCATCTGATGTTGCGTTCGGCCTACAGTCAGTAGCTTTGTTTTGTCTTTATTTATCTTCATGTTGTAATTGTTTTGAAGAATGCTTTGCATGATTGTTAAGGCCTCTTGCAGTTCTTCTTCGCTTTCAGCAACCATAGCAATATCGTCAGCAAACCTTATCATATCCACCTTTTGCCCGTGTATCTTTACACCTTTTCTGTGACTCATTCTCTCTCTCAAGTCATCAATCGCACTTTGTATAATATAAGCGTTAAAAGGAACAGGTGACAGAGCATCCCTGTCTCACCCCTTGTCTTATACTGGCTTCTTTTGCATCATTGTCACATCTAATTATAGCGGCCTCATTCTTGTACAGCGCCTGGATTATTCGTCTATCTCTATATTTGATGTCAATTCTCTTCAGAATATCGAAGAGTCTTTTCCATTCAACTTTGTCGAAAGCCTTCTCCAGGTCTATGAATGCGATAAATGTGTTTTGGTTTCTTTTTATTCTTTTTTCAAGTAGTATTCGTAGTGACAATATTGCTTCTCTGGTTCCTACACCTCTTCTAAAGCCAAACTGGTCTCCGGAAAGGATGTTCTCTACCCTTGGTTCGATTCTTTTTAGAATGATATTAGTCAAGATTTTTGAGGCATGGGATATTAGGCTAAGAGTTCTGTGTTGTTCACATTTCGTCGTGCCTGTCTTCTTTGGTAATGCGACAATTAGGCATTTCTCGAAATCCTCTGGTATCTTTCCAGTCTTATATATTGTCTGTATCATTTTAAACAGGGCATATATAGTTCCTTTTCCTGCTGGCTTAATTAGTTCAGCCGGAACGTCATCGATTCCGGGTGCTTTCCCGTTTTTGAGATTTTTCAGTGCGAGGTCAAACTCTTTTCTAGTGATTGGATCTCCCAAATCATCTGCGTCTACCTCATTTTCTCTTTCTATCAATGTTTCGTTGTCATTATTTCCCTTTCCATTGTACAGCATTTCGAGATACCTTTTCCATCTCTCTCCTATTTCGTCATTTTCGAAAAGTATTTTGCCGTTACCTTCTATTGCATTACCCTTTCCAACTCTCATCCCAAAGAAGTCTTTCACCGCAGCGTGAGCTCTTTCTACATTTCCTCTCTTGAGGTCGTCGTTTATCTCATCGCATTTATTCTGGTAGAATGTTTCTTTGGCTATTCTTGATTCTCTATTTATTTGGTTTCTCAGCACTTTGTATTTCTCTTGTGATTCAGCTCTTTTATCATTTTTGAGCTCTCTTCTATCCTTTATCATATTTAAGATCTCATCGGTTATCCATTCCTTCCGTGCTTGGGGTTTTTCCTTGCCTATAGTTTCCTCTGCCGTAGTTATAATCTTCGTCTTTATCACTTTCCAGATTGCATTCACGTTCTCCTCTTCCATTAGGTTGCACTCTTGCGTCTTTTCCCTAAAACTGTCGCTGATCTCTTTTATCTTTAATACTTTTGTATCCCATTTTTTCTCTTTTTTAATTTTTTCAGTTTTAGAAGACTTTTGGCCATTACCATATTATGGTCACTATCGATATCTGGACCGGAATAGTTTCTACAGTCTTTTATTTGGTTTTTAAATCTATGTCTAACCATTATAATATAGTCGATTTGCAGTCTTTGTCTGTCTCCAGGGGATTTCCAGGTGTATCGCTGTCTTGGGTGGTGTTGGAAACAAGTGTTTGCTATCACTAATTTGTGTTTTTCGCAGAATTCTGTCAATCTGTTTCCTCTGTCGTTTCTTGCACCCAACCCAAAGGGCCCAATGCAGGTTCCTTCACGTCCTTCTCCTACAACAGCATTCCAATCTCCTAGGAGAATCAGATTTTCACCTGCTTTTATCTCTAATATAAACTTATCTAGCGAACTGTATACCTCCTCCACTTCTTCTTCGCTATGACTAGATATTGGCATATATACTTGGATAATTACAGTGTCTACAGGCTTAGTTTCTATTTTGACTAGAATAATTCTTCCGCTATATTGCACGTATCCCTTAACCCGTCTTCCCCACTCCTTGCACAGCACAACGCCTACTCCTCCTTGGCCAGGTTTATCCTTTATGCATCCTGTGTGGATGATTTTGTAGTTGCCACTCCAGAAGTCTCCGCAATTGGGCCATCTCATCTCTGCTATACCTAGGGCATTCAAATTTACGTTTTGCATCTCAGCTTTCAGATTATCCAGTTTGCTGTTTTGCAGTAATGTGCGGACATTCCACGTTGCCCATCTCGCTATTAGGTTCTTTGTGTTTGACTTTTGTTTCGCTATTGACTTTGTGTTTCTAGCATCTCGAGCAGTCCCCACCCGGAGATCCGAACGGGGGACTATTTTACCTCCGGAGAATTTTACTTGAGATTGGGTATTCATGTTTTGCTGGTTCTTGGGATGCCACTTGGACCTTTAATGTGGTCGTTTCCCGTTTCTTTCCACATCCTATGCCGTTGACCTCGAAGGTTCTTCCGCCTTTGGAGATTATTTACTTCTCCAGGACAAGAGGGTGCCCTAGAGAACAGACGCCTGGTAGGGCGAAATTGGTGGTCAGCTTATTCCGGCCAACGCTCGGTCCCTGTCTATATTTGCCGATACGAGGTCGTTGCTCACTCCCCACCACGAGAAGGAAATAGATCAGGATTTTCCTTTCCTCAAACCTGAGACCAGAAGACATTTCTCAGAGTTCTCCAGTACTTTATAGGTGCGAAAAAACGATCATTACATTGCCGAAAATCGGCACAGAAGAATAACGAGGCATACCAAAAATATTACATTTAATAATTATTTTTTTCCTTGCATCTTATTGATCATAAATCATTATAATGTTCAACGTCTATATTACTAAATCCAATGTAATATACTTGTACTTGTAAATTATAATAATAATAAGAATATTATAAAATTTGATTTTGTTAAAATCAGCACCACTACCATTATACCTCTAAAACACGCACTGACAGCGTAAAATGTACGGGGTTCTCTTACTCTTAAACAATACATCTAGTGAACGTTAAATGACAATTTCAAAAATTCGCCTGAAATCAAAGTGTTGCCATATGGAAAAAAATAAATCAGTGAGGAATTTTACAAAATTAATAGGAACATTTTCGGAGACAGGACATTTTCATACAGTGACGTCACGGACCCAAATAATGGATTTATCTATTTAAAAATAAAAAAAACAGTACATTTCTAAAAAATTTTACTAACATTTTCGTAATCTTAGTTAAAAAATCTATTCACACGATTTTTTCCAAGTCGTTATGAAATCCATGCAAGTGGCCTATTAAGCGACTAAATCCTTTGGAAAATCCATTCTTATTTATATCATGCTACTATAAAAGTAAACAATTAATGATTCTATATTTAGTAATAAGTAGTGTATTAACTCCATAAGATCAAAAACCAGTCCATTACTCTATTTTCGATTTAATCTACTTTATTAATGTCATTTTGGGTCCGTTTATTTAATCGGTGTGATTGTAATTAGTAATTAGGTACATATTGTGTGATCTAATATCAGTGCTTTTAGTAGACAATACATGTTAAAATAGTGGATATAAATCAACGATACGAATCGCACGCAGGTGAAAAGACGACAGTTTATAATGTTATCAAGTTTTTCCAAAAAATCCGTGGCAATCCAGTAAAAAAAATACATATTTTTGAATTTTATTTTTATTTATTGTAATTGTGGCATTTTTTTAGTTGTAGTTTTATCATACTTACGACCATAGACTTTAAATTGATAGACTTGACCTAACATGAAATCTGGGTATCATGTCGACGAGCAGAAGACAAACCACGTGACGACGCGACCATAATTTTGGAACCAGGATAGTTTGATAAGCTTTAAAACATTAACTATGACTATAACTATGACATCAATCATACGTTGACCATCGAAGAGCGAATATTGAAATAAACAAAACTCTGCGCAGAAAAGTAAAGTTCGCTAAAGTAAGGCAAGGTTTTGCAGCGCAGTCCATTGTGGGACTTTTCTGTGCAGGATCTAAGTTTTCGTAAAAACGGTTTAAAAAAAAGCATACCGCCTTCAACCGGGTTGCGTAGCGATGTTTAATATCAGTGAATTGAATAAAAAAAGGATCTAAATAAATTAAATAGTGAAACAAAATATTCAATTTTGGGAACTAGTCCAAACTTTTATTAACCCGATTGGGGAATTACGGTCAAGTTTTTTAAGCAGCCAGCGCGCCACTGTAAAAAGAAATAGTAAGGCCGGCCGCACACATCCGATTTTTTCCATCCGATAGTCTGTGTGATCAGACTATCGGAAGGTCTTCGCGTCATACATTTGTTGAGAAAGCCCGCACACGTCCGATCCGTCTATCGGATCGGTAATAAAATAGGATTGGATGTGTGCGGCCGGCCTAAAATTCATAAGCAGATTTTATTTTCGCGGACTAAATCGTGATCTTACAATGCGAGTTGCCTTTATACTGTCAGATTCGTTTATTGACTAATAACTAATAACAGAAAGGTGGGGTAATCCCTGGTGGGCTCATCTATCAATTTTAATGTCTATGGTTACAACGATCTTTAGGATGAAATGAAATCACGTTTCTCATCAAACAATGAAATAATACTCATTTAGAATATGGAACAAACGGTGACCGGACAACAAGTTATGAAAAAAAAAAATTGGTCATTAAAAAAAAAAACTTTTCAAAAGGGTGTTAAAACGCCACTTTGTTTAGTTGTTATGGAAGCGTGTTTCATTATTTGAAAGCAGTGCATTTTATTTTAACCACTGAGGCTAATTTTAATTTGTTCGCTTTCGGGAACAGCTCATATAGGTCGCATAGAAATCGCTTATCTCCCTTACTGCCATGGTAAGAAATATGATCTAAACGGTGTTAGAAAGAGAAAACAAAACGCTTTATATTCGAATCTAGAAGTAAACCACAGCAAAATTAAAATATGCATCTCTACGAAATCAAAGTTTCAGACAGACTGCAATGTAAGAAAAAATTGCGAAACTTTTATTGATTATTATATATAGCGTGAATTTTTTATTATTTTTGGAGTGAAAACTTCTTTAGCACCGTTGTGATTTGAAACTCAATAAAACTAAAAATAGCGACACTAAGAAGTGTCAAACACATACATCTATAGCATGGGTCGGCAACCTGCGGCCCGCGAAGAGTCTTGGTGCGGCCCGCGAGGAGTCTTGGTGCGGCCCACAAGATTCTCGCCACAACGACTTTTAACTTGCCTTGGATTTTTAACTGATTTGACTGCCGAACTGAATCTACTCAATACTCGTTTACAGGGAAAAAATAAATTGATATGCCATATGTATTCAGATGTTAAATCATTTGAAATTAAACTATCATTGTTTATCAAGCATGTCGATGAAAGGACACTTGTTCATTTTTCAAATTGCAAGAAAGCAGTAGAAGAAGCTGTAATAAATTTTATTTGGGAAAACACTAACACAAAAATGGCATTACTACAACTTCAAACTGAGTTTGAAAACCGGTTTGCTGATTTAAAAAAAATCTTTATCCTTAAAATGGCATAAGGAAAAAAAATAACTTCGTAGATTTCAACGGGAGTTTGCCTTCCGAAAAGTACAAAGAATTAAAAATAATTACTATGTTTGGTAGTACGTATATTTGTGAGCAAACTTTTTCAATTGTTAATTATCGGAAAAACAAACACTGTTATCACATTTACATTTGGACGCAATACAACGCGTCTCCACATCAAAAATGCAAGCAAATATTAAAGAACTTTTAAGTCAAATCCAACAACAAAAATCCCATTGAATTCTGTTCGAAGATTCTTTGACATTTCTTTTACTCTTTCTTACAAAATGATTTATATTGAAATTTTAACAACAATAAATGTCGTAAAAATACGAAAACCGTGAAATATTGTAGTTATACTGTAATGATTTGCAGTGGCATGGGTGTCACCCGGGGCGGATAACGTTGTGTCACCCGTCACCACCCCCCATTAAAGTTGACCTGGAGCAAATTTCGACCTTACCCTTGGACCACAAAAGGTTGCCGACCCATGATCTATAGGATTTAGCCTGCAAGAGAATGAGAAAGTATAATCGGTCTCCTCTTTGTGCGGTTCTTCGTAGCCTCCCCACTCTTGTCTACTATAGTTTTCCGAAGGTTTCACTTCTACCGCGTGTGAATTGCACACTTTGTTTTTTTTTTATGAAACGACAAAAAAGTGGGGCGACAATAGGGAACGTACCCATACTACGTGACCAACTTTTTGCAATTTTTAACCCCCCCCCCCTCCTCCCCGGTGACCAAAAACCTAAGCCCTTCGCCGCTCATTTGTACCAAGCGTGGTATTTTGAAGACCCCCCCCCCTGAACAGGTCACGTAGTATGGGTACGTTCCCTAAGGTTCATAAATTCATTTGTCTAATAAAATGAATATGTGATTTTTCTTTTTTGTCGTATCTACCTATAATTTTAGTAGAAAAAACGTAAGGTGAGCCATTTAAAAAATATTTTTATGGTTGTATTCAAAATTTGAATATTTCAAAAATTATATGCTTATATCTAATAATAACACTTGAAAGGGTGTTTCATAAATCACCTTTCAAAAACAGTTTTTAGTTTTCGAATTCAGATGCATTCCATTTATTTGAAATTCACCGCAAAGGGAAAATTTTCTGAGCTTCTGACATACCTAATACGCCCGAGGCCTGAGGGGTTAACATTTTAAGATAAAATTAGTAGTATTGACCTGAAAATTTCACATAGAAAAAGTTGTGCAAATTTTATGAAGCCAGAACTCACTGTTAGCGAGATTCTGCTGCTTCACAAAACTGGTGTTTGTCTTGAAGTCGCCCAGATACCCAAAACTTGGACATTCACGCTGGAAAAAACTAGTTAACCTTTCCCTTACTGTGCTAAAAAAAATACGCGCGCTCCGGTGCTGTGTAATCAATTCACGTGTTAAAATCATCGATTTTATATCGGAAATATATGAACATTCATAGCTAATCGCTCTTGTTTTTCGTAATTTGTGTTACAAGTGATAAAAATTGTAATTTAATTGCTGAAAACATGAAAAAACCATCATCTGCTGCTCAAAAAACGGGCGAGGAGACCATCTCAAAGGATTGCCCGCGAACGACTGAGGCGCTGGCCGTTGGGCTGCTACCCAATACATACATACAGCTATGTATGTTTAGCTACTACGCGGTCGTAGGTATCGATGGTCAAAACACAACACGGCGGTCTCTGTTTCTCGTGTTCCCGTATAGCAAAGTAGAGCGAGACGTCACATAGCGTGTCATCTCCCCCCGCACACTCTTCGCGTATCACGGTCCACACTGGCACACGGTTGATTGTATTTGTGGTTTATTCCCGATATTTAACAAAATATCTCTGATTTTGAATTAAATTTGCTAATTGTTTAAAATATTATTTTTTAATTCATTGTGTAAATGTATAACGGAAGAATACCTGAAATCTGAACCCAGAATTCATTATATTTATAGAGATATAAAAGTTATTAGAAGCAATGTGTAGTATTTACGCATTACAGACCAGGAAAGGTTAAACAAGATAACTATAAAAGACAAATAGGCTTAGAATTGCTTAGTAATAAATTATATTTAACACGTGCATTTGTTAATTATGAAGAAGGTGAGAGATGGTTTGAAGATGACGATGCAGAATGTAAATCAAACACGCCGCGCGTTTTCTAATGTCTTCTCGCCAATCTGCTATCTAGACTAGATCTAGGTTACCAACGGAACTCTATTTATTTGAAAATCAAGCGAAGCCAGCCCACGTCTGGCAGTAATGATAAATAACAACATTGGTACAAATAACGGCGGGCAGTGTTGCTAAATTATTAGTGCAAATATTGTACTTACAAGAAATCATCACACATTTTCAGAAATTAAAGTTAATTCCAGGGCGGCAAAAACTGTCGTCCTAATGAGGGAACAACATTCAGAATCTAAACGTGTTTGGTGACCAAATCTGAATAGCTAGGTACTTTTCCATCTACCTTTTCCCATCTCCTTCCATTACCCACTCCATCTAGCCTCATAACATACCCCGATTGGGGAGGCCATGGTCCCACTGGCTCTTGATAGAGGGGCGCAAGTGGGACTCATTTGGTGCTGGGAAGTGTTAAATTATGCGGCCTCGTAGCGTTCCCTAAATCGAAGGTGACATAGTCCCACTGACCCCGGACATTTGGGATTTGGATTATTTGGATTAAAAAAAACATTACTTTAATTCCTTGAATGTGTGCGTACAAAATGCCGAATTTTAATAAATTTGAAGTTGAAATTAAAAAAAAAATCGATTTCTCGATTGAGCCTATTGAAAATGTTTTGCTAATTTATTAAAAGAACTAGCTGAAGTCCCCGGCGATGCTTTACACAGAGTTTTCGAAATCAAATGTAGACAGTGCCCTTCCTCTTGTTTTGAAGGTCACATGTGCAAAATTTCATCAACCTCGGCATAAAACTGTAGACTTTCATACAAATCAAATCCACACCGCCCGCTTGCCAGCCCGCTCGTCAACCACATACAGACATTCTCCTTTATATTTCAACCAATTTACCCAAAACCTTGTCAAATTATATATCTAAACCTTCCTCATTATCTATTGGTGAAAACCGCGTGAAAATCCGTTCAGTAGTTTTTGAGTTTATCGTGGATAGACACGGCAGAGGACTTTGTGATTTAACATGACGAGGTGGCCTAATAAGCGTTAAGACGCGAATTACCAGGATTTCCTAATAAACTTTTATTAAATTACGCATATTTTATCATGACGACGAAACACGTAAATGAAAATCCTAATATTTTTGCATTAGGTACAATACGAATTTTCTGATAATTCCACAGTAAACAACTCACATTTTATTCACTTTCCTGATATTTTATCAGTAGTTGCTATCCTATTCTTGGATAATTTATAAGGCGCCAATTTTATGAAAATCCTTCAAAGGAATATGCTCAATGTACTTACAGGACTTCCTCATAAGTTTATTAGTATTCACATGTATCAACATTGGAATGCCATTCATTTATTTACAAAAAATATTTCGTATTCTGTTTTATGAAATTATATTACAAAATGCTGATAAGAACATACTCGTATCATCTATCAGGCAGAAGAATCCAGAAATCCATATCCGGAGCATTTCGGCCGGAGATAGGAGAGGTACATTAGAATACAAATCCGAATACAAATACAAGTATGTTCCGAGTATATCTGCCAGTCAATGTTCCATGTGGACAGCAGTGAATGGAAATGGCGCCATCTTTTGGCATTATTGGTTGCTTGCTTTAATTCAGTTTGTTCAAGTTGTTGGGTGATTTACCTTAAATATATCAGGAATCCAAAATAATATTATATTAGAAAAAAAGTCAACAAACATTACACTTCTGTACGAATAATTTCACGGGAAACCCGAATAATGTAGAACAATAGAGAAAGTATGTGAATTTTAGGTGCGCAAATTTTGGCGTCGTCAAGTTAAATAACAGAGTATCCAAATAAAATGCTATGTTATGATTTTGGCAATTTTAGATTTTTACAGAAATATTTTTATAGAAATACATTATAAGGCCTCATAAATTATCGTGAAGGCCAAAATCGATTTCTCTCCTTATATCAAATGGGAACCGTCCTTGTACAAAAACGATTATCTATAAATTCTAGAATTCAATTCAAATAGAATAAAAGGTCAATAAATAATAATTGCACCCATTGATTGAAAGTTTCTAGAAAATGTAACTAAGCGTTGTCCTCTGCATACAATATACCTACCTACCCAAGATCGATTATTATAGGGGTCGTGATGCATCACCCGACAGACGGATTGATTGGCCTATACTTACTACTTTTTTATTACCGAGCTATCGAAGATAATATTACGCACTTGAAATAGGTACTTCGAAAAATTAAAACCCCATGAAAAGTGCTAGCACCTACAAAAAGCCGAGATAATTCTAGTATTAGGACGAATTGAACTGAAATATACATTATGACAAATTTAACATTTTCGCAACAGAGAACTCCAGTTCAATTTTTTTAATGAATAATGAACTTCTAACTTAAATAACTGCATTTTTATTTTTATTTTTAGAGTTAGTTTTAATAGTTAAAATAATTGTCAAAGTTTTAATTTTTCAAGACTCCCCGAAAACCACCGTATGTATGGTGAATCGTGTGACGTCATCACTCCTGAAAAATTACTATGGGATCGGGCATCAGCTGTTCAACTGCCGCCATTTTGAATCCCGTTGTACGAAGTATTCTCCATAGAAGTAGCATTACTATTTTTTTGTGCAGTAGTTTTTTAATATATTTTCAATAATAGAGATAAACTAATAAGTGATGCCTTTATTTTTCCAATAAACACTACAACTAAATCTCTATAAACAGCATGTAAATAAACGAATAAATTAATACGATGGCTTGTGTCATATCATACCTTCCCATACAATGACTTTAAGGTGACGTCATGACACGTCGAACAGTGACGTCACCACTAAAATTTCAATTATGCCAACTTGACGCCGTGTTTTTACGAACCGATTAAAATTGGACTTTTTAATAATTTTTTTAAAACTCTGCGTTTAATATTAAATAAAACTTATATATTCAGAAACAGCGTGTATTGGTCTATATGAAGATATTTTTTTAAAGCCATAATATTTTTCACTGGAATTCATTATTGTCATTTATTAACCTTGGATATATGTATATATATTAGTACCACGGCCGGACAGACACCTTTGCCTGATACCTGAATTGTATTTAAAATTGTTACATATTATGTCAAATAAATAAAATTAAAAAAAAAAAAAAATACTGCTTCGTCTATTTGTTGCACATGGCTTCAGTCTTATAATAATTCCTTTGATAAATAATTCGCCATTATTGATTTAAATACATGACGTCCGCGGAAACTCGTAATACAAACAAACGGGAAACTGATGAATCTATATCTCAGAGAGAGCCCAAAAATCGAAGACCTTGTGGATATTAGAAGTTCTTTGAAAAATTAACAAATAGCATATACCTACTCATAGGCATATATTTCTTCGTAGCGCCATCGTTAAATATCCAATTCTATCGATAAATTCGAGAAAACTAAAATTCAGATCGAATCGGGGCCTTAGAATCACGGGGGTCTATCTTATAATATGCAAGTACACAGATTTGTGATATCAGAAGGAAACCCGGTCGTAGAGAAATTTGAGTAATAAGTATTTTACCAAACTATTGCTGTCATTGTCGTTTATACTTCCCCGAGTACTGAGTGCAATGAACAACTGCACCTCAAGCTGATAATACCTAAATAAAATCGTCAAAATAGCTTGTGTTCCCCCTTTGTAACATCCAAAACTGGACCGATTTTTAAGTTTTTTTTTAATAAATATATAAGAAAATACTGTACGCTTTGATTTTTTAACCCTGGAGTGGTCGCGCGGATTACAATTTTATTGGAATCCACTCATTCAAAATTAAAGATTCCTCAAAAACGGGTGGCGGGAATCATTTTATCTTCCGTGTACTTTTTTTTTAAAGAAAGACAAACATTCCCAGGCTAAGAATAGCCCAACAATGTTTGAAAATCTCCTACTACCACCACAGAAAGCCGAAAATGTTGCTTGCGTTGTGATGGAGGACTTAGCCAGTCGAGGAATCTATCTATCTATCTATCTATCTATATAACTTAACTTAACTTCACCCGCCATAACACAGGGTCATCCCTAGCATGGAGGGTGAAATATCACAAAAAACTATATGTACTGTTGATAATTCATGTATTAAATAAATAAATAAATATAAATAAAAATGAATCGCCGAAATGTATGTACGCGCATAACTTCCGAACGACTGCACAATTCTTTTTTTGTTGTTTTTGTTATGGTCAGGACAAGGTTTGTATAAAACTACTGGTGAGCTCTGGCATTACGAAATTTGTAAAAAAAAATGCAATAATTAGGTGGCACGCGAGCTGTATGAAAACCCAATGTACCGGGACTGAATGAATGTAATGCGAGAGGGTGGAACTCGGGAGGGTTCGCGGGACGGGGGAAACGGGCGAGGGGAGTGGGAAGAGGGAAGGCGGTGTGGGAACGCGAGTGGGAGAAGGGGACGCGGGATCGGAAGGGGGACGGGACGAGTGAGAAAGGACACGCAGGGAGAAACAATTTCTTTTTAAATGGCATAGCAACGCATGCCGGGAACCAGCTAGTAAGTAATAATTTTAAGTTGGATAACTCAAGGACGTGTTCAGTTCAGAGCTGGTGTCGGGTACCTTTGTTATCTTATAGGAGCTCCGCAAAGTCCACGGTCTACACCTGTAATCCGCGCGACAAATTACGTAGCACTCCAAAGTGTGTATAACGCAAGCAAAAAATTCATTCGTCTTGTTCATTATATAATGTCACAGAATGATCAGGACATTCTGCTCAGAAATCGATAAAAAGTTATGTTTAATTTATGTTGCTTATTTCTAATAAACAATGCTTAGATTATAAGATTAAAAAATAAATACACAATAATTCTAAATGATTTCACTTATTTTTTTAAGTTTAAAAATGACCTTCCTATGTAATCCACGCGACCACTGACCAAAGCGCCACCACTGTAGGGTTAAAAAATACATTGTCTAGGATCTCTCCGATTAAGATCAGTAGGTATTAATTAATATCTAGAATAATAATTAATTATAAAAAGTTACATTGATTCGCTACACTGTCGTGATGTTTTTTTATTATTATTAAATAAGGGGAGTAACAACCTGCTCGAAAAATACCTAACTGTATAAAATATAGACACTTTTGAAGTCGAAAACCTAAAATCTCATGTTCGACTTTCAAATTTGAAGAATAAATTCTTAAAAGTGACATGTTTCAAAACAAAATAGTGTGCCTCCTAGGTTGGTAGAATTAGTGCGGATTATAGAATCACAAAAATCGAAGTGAATTAAAAGTTGATGTTTATCTATTTGACAACCACAATAACAATTATAATTCCTTGGCTTAATTACTTGGTGGTGACATTTATAAATACTACCTTCATATAGGTGGTAGGTTGTGAATAAAAACTATGTTTTGAAAAAGATTGGCAGTTGATTGACATTCCGCGATTAGACGGGCGCGCGTTGTAAATAAATTGTCATTTTAGGCTAAAGTTCGGTGTTTGGGTAAAATTCCTAAAAAATAAAACTAGTTATTTTTATACTAATTTGGGGTCGGGGAATCCGAATCTGAAAGAATTAGGCGGCGGCAAGCAATATTAACTGAATTAAACGACTTTAAAAAATTTTATACACATACAGGAAAATAGCCATTTTGGAAGCATTTTGATTCTTAGAAAATCAAACTAGTTATTTTTATACTAACTATGGGCCGGGGAATCCGAATCTGAAAGAATTAGGCGGCGGCAAGCAATATTAACTTAATTACACGACTTCAAAATTTTCTATACACACACACATGAAAATAATCATTCCGGACGTATTTTGACACATGTAGTACAAAGATCATAGAAAAACACGATAACATAGATGTTTTTACCACACAAAATTAAGTGTTGCCATTAAGCAGTAATATTTATAACGTAAAATAACATGTTTATATTTTAAGTACTTATTTTTTATAATTGATTCTCAAATATTTTAGGAAGGTACACCAACTAGTATTGTGGAGTTTTTATGCCTTGACGCGAGTAGGCGTTATAAAGGGGCACGTTCTTTTGTATCACAAAC
Source organism: Limnephilus rhombicus (assembly GCA_929108145.2). Lineage (NCBI taxonomy): Eukaryota > Metazoa > Arthropoda > Insecta > Trichoptera > Limnephilidae > Limnephilus > Limnephilus rhombicus. The sequence continues at coordinate 36,238,872 of OV815280.1, forward strand.
CATGTTACATAAACCCGGCGTAGCTGCTAAACTACTTGAAAACAGGGATGTTTTTTTGCCGTGACGCGAGCAGGCGGTATAAAGGGGCACAAACCATGTTACACAAACCTAGCGTAGCCGCTAAACTACTCGAAAACAGGGATGTTTTTTTGCCGTGACGCGAACAGGCGGTATAAAGGGGCACAAACCATGTTACACAAACCTAGCGTAGCCGCTAAACTACTTGAAAACAGGGATGTTTTTTTGCCGTGACGCGAGCAGGCGGTATCTGAAAAGTTGCAAAGAACGCCTGAAGGATCCTACTCTGGAGTTTTACCGCTTAGCTGGACTCTTATATGATCCGCATATCCGACGAGTTTGACAAGGATACGACGGACGAAGAAGACTTGGTCGATTTATAAGGTATGTTTTTGAGAGCTGGTAACACTGCCGGCACATGTTTTTGTATATTTCTTGTTTTTCTATGATCTTTGTACTACGTGTGTCAAAATACTTCCGAAATGATTATTTTCAAGTGTGTGTGTATAGAAAATTTTTAAGTCGTGTAATTCAGTTAATATTGCTTGCCGCGGCCTAATTCTTTCAGATTCGGATTCCCCAGCCCATAGTTAGTATAAAAATAACTAGTTTGATTTTCTAGGAATCAAAATGCTTCCAAAATGGCTATTTTCCTGTATGTGTATAAAATTTTTTAAAGTCGTTTAATTCAGTTAATATTGCTTGCCGCCGCCTAATTCTTTCAGATTCGGATTCCCTGACCCCAAATTAGTATAAAAATAACTAGTTTTATTTTTTAGGAATTTTACCCAAACACCGAATTTATTCCCAAAATTTGCCATATCCGTGTTTAATTTTACAAGGGAAATGATTTTCATATTTTTAATTATTGTTGAATCCAAGTGAAACTATTTTTATATGTATTCGATAGGTAAAGCCAGTTCAGTTCCTTTATTAGTAGCAATATAATAAGTGCTTTATTTGGTTGATGATTCTACAATAAATTAGCGTGCCAGCGTTGGTTATGTTTTTGAAACAATATGTAATATCAATCAACCGGTAAATGTAAGAAGGGAGTGTATGTAAATACGAATGATAATAATGAAGCGAAAATTGTGAAAATGTTTAATAAAATGCAACTGGTTTAAAAGAGAGCAAAAACCTCTCAATAAATGCTTATTTTGCATTTAAAGATACACTGTGAATTTGTTCATACCCATAACAGAGCAAAATGTGTTTTTAATAATTTTCGGTTCCCGGACAACTCGGAACCTCCTTTGAAAAGTCATTAAAGGTTACGTTAGGTTAGGGTTATGGGCTATTTTAAAATTATTTTTCCATAGGTTTTATTGACATTTTATAGAGGTGTTCAGCAATAGCGTTCCGTGAGTTTTCAGTGAACTAGAGCGCAAAGATTGAAAAATATGATTTATTGACGTTGTTGTAGCTGAAAATGATTTTTTTTTTCAAAATTCAAACTTTTTGTATGGAGATCTTCAGTCAAGGGATGCGCCGTATCCACATACTGAAAGATCTTCATACAAAAAGTTTGAATTTTGAAAAAAAAAATCATTTTCAGCTACATCAGTAGCACTCTAGTTCACTGAAAACTCACGGACCGCCACTGGTGTTGAGTTGACTTGATTCGTCGGCAAGGAACCTAATTTTCGAAGCATACTTTGCAATTTTTTTTCTATCGAGGGAATTTCCTATAATTACCATATCGGCTCTATAAATGTGTAGATATTATCTTCAAAAATAACATACATTTTTTTAGAAACTTAAAAGTTTTAAGTGTTCAATATGTTATCAAACGCTATAAATTCGGAATTTAAGAAAAAATATTAAACTTGTCTTGCTCCGCTTCTCGGTTAATACAGAATATTTCGTTAGCTGTAGCTTTATTATTACGAATGGTGAGTGGGTATTTATGTCGGGGGAGTCGAAAAAATTGCAACAAATATGCATTACGCGATATAAGGAAAATATATGACAAGGAATTTTTCGTATTATCCGTGAAGCGGACTTATAAATTTATGACTGAACAAAATACCTAAGAGAAGGACTTGGCATACCGATCCAAATACACACCGAACATTTTGTTGAAACGGTTATACAAAAATGGCTTACATTCAAATGGTTTCCATGGTTATTATTATTTAGTTTATATGATAAGTTGATAAGTAATGAATATTGGTTCCGATATGATTTTAGATTTTCACGGCCAAAAGTATTTTTGTTGTTTGTTTTTGGGGTGTTATGCCGTGTTACGCTACCTCCTCCTTTAGCCAACGTTTCGGACAGCGTTACAGTGTCCATCATCAGACACACATCACACATCTGCCCTGATGATGGACACTGTAACGCTGTCCGAAACGTTGGCTAAAGGAGGAGGTAGCATAACACGGCATAACACCCCAAAAACAAACAACAAAAATATTGGTTCCATCTTGGCCCCCTTTTGGACAGGATGTTTTATCGGTATGCCAAATCGTCTCTGAGGTTATTTTATTTAGTAATTGGGAGGTCGTCTAGAGGTCTAGGGTCTAGGTGTCCGAGGTTATTGAGGAAATGAGCAGTTGTATGCGTACTTCCTCAATTAACAAAAATCAACGCCAAGAAAGTGATGCTCGGCCTTGACCGAGTTCTCGTTCTTTTATAATAATGTATGCAGTCGGTCTGACCTAAGCCTAAATTGAAGCGAGGCACAATACTAGTAGCAAATGATGATATAAGGGAACAATATTAATAGCAGTTAAAAACCACCTCCTGAGGTTTTGCTGCTAGGCCCTACGGGCGGCTTTTGGTTCGCCTTAGCCCAGTTTAATTGCTGGTGACCATTTTATAAATCCGATAGAAACTGGTTCCAAAAATAGCCCGTTCCTCGGATCCACTGTCATCCAGTGCAGCTAGCTAGTATAGATTATATTACTCAGATAATAATATTACGATGGTTGTAAAGGAGATACCTACCAGTAGTGTTGTTCATAATGTAATGACTCATTGGTATGACTCTGTAAGTAAAAATGTGCGGTTCAAAAGAAACCTTCAGTAAACTAAAGTAGACAAGAGTGGGAAGACTACGAAGCACCGCACAAAGAGGAGACCGATTATTCTATCTCATTCTCTCGGAGGCTAAATCCTATAGATGTACGTGTTTGTCTCTTTTTAGTGTCGCTTTTTCGTGTAATCGAGTTTCAAATCACAACGGTGCTAAAGAAGTTTCACTTCAATAAAACAAGTGTGCAAATATCTACAAGAGTTCTCGTGGAAAACTTTAAAATGGCGTGATATAACAGTAAAATGAAAGTAGTTCGTCACACAATAAAATTAGTGATAATTGGAGCGAAAACTAATCAATATGGGAATATCCAAGAATAAATACATTACCGTCGTATTAATTAATTCCCATTGTTAACTAATTGTTCAAGTAATAAGAACTGTGTGAGGTAGTCTCTAGTAAACAAGATGTGCCTTGTGGGAGTGTTTTGTGATACAAATATTTGCCTTATCGGGGCCTAAATTTCCATACCGTTTCCAAAATTGTGTTTTTATGAAATTCAAATTGGATGGAGATGTACGATTTCAGGCGAGTGTAAGGCCATCCGCTCATAGTGAAACTGAAAAAAAAAACCAGTTGGCGTCGCAATCGCAATCAACCTCCTTTTTCTGATCTAACATATCGAAGATTACTTGAAAACTTGACAGGTCTGGTCGGCTCTGAGCAGTGCTACCGCGGCAGTCGCGTTTCAGTTGCATTGTTGACAGGTTGCCATGTTAGCGGCTCACGACCTGTCAAGTTTTGTAATGTTTTGACATGTCAGATCAGAAAAATATCTTCTTTTTTATAGTAATACTAAGAGTCTCAGCTGCTCCCGTCTGGAGCCAGTGAGACTATGGCATCCCCAATTGGGATATGTTGCGAGGCTGGAGGTAGTGGGGAGGGGAAGAGGAAGGTGAGGAAGTACCTGGCTATTCAAATCTGGTCACCAAACACGGCTAACGCCATTTCAAGCAACGATTCAATTCTGAATGGTGGTCTAACATCAATCACGATACTGAGAGTATCTTCCTCTCTGGAACGTGCCGCAAATATACTATACATTATTTTAAATGAATTAATTGTGAAATAACACAAATTATTCTAATAAAATTTATTTGGGATTCGGTCCTGCGACCTTCGGACTGCGAATCAAAAACCTTAGTGCCTCCGTTCACGGAGATACTTACAAGATATCCTCGTGCGCGTATCATACGCGCCGATCGTAAGTAGCCCCCGTACGATTTTGCTGATGCCCGTTCACGGCGCTACGCGGTGGTTGTCGGTTTCCAATCAGTATCACGATACCGACAGTGCTGATCGCGCGCGACGCGTCGCATCTTTGTGTCTGATACTTATTCGTTTGACGTTTGACAGAAATGGCGTCAGAACATGAAAGTAATGTTAGATTTGTTCTGGAAGTGAAAAAAATACATGTTTATATAACTATACTTTACCAGAATATGTAAGAAAGGATTTAGTGGAGAAGGCATGGATTGATGTTGGAAAAAAAAAGTATCTCCATGAACGTACAGCTAAACCACGCCGGCCGTCGATATCGATTTTGTTCAGGAGGTTGATTGCGATTGCGTCGCCGACTGGTTTTTTTTCAGTTTCTACATGAGCGGATGGCCTAAGTGAGACGGACAGAACATAAATGGAACATTGGTTGTATGGAAGGCACTCTAGTGTTATTCTATCTATAGGGTCTTTCATTAAGAACCGATTTCTGAAAGGCCTTTCAAAAGAAAAAAAAATCGATGATATCTCACACACACTCTGTTTTATTTAAATTTAAAGATAGGAAGCCCTTAATGAATGACCCTATATATTCTATGCATTGAAAGCACTCTCTTACATTGAGTCGGTAATGCGGTGTCATCCAAGAGGAATTAAAAAGCATGGGTTTGCCAAGTGGGTACGTGGACTGTTTCTTGATATCCGATAACAATATTATTATCCACGGCACCATTAGACGGTATTGCTCTATCAATTCACTTAATTAGGTGTCATTTGCGGAGTAACATTGGCAAACACGGCACCCGTTTTCATTCCAGTATTGCGGCAGCTTCGTTGGGCGAAGCATTCGACCAAAGTATGACGAAAAAAGTGAAACCTTCAGAAAACTTAAGTACACAATAGTGGGGAAACTACGAAGCACTTTTTTTATTAAGTAATGGATGATTTTTTTCATATTTTTGTCGTCGAATTCCAGGGCATCTCTTCCTATACATTTGGTCATCTTATAGCATTTAAGTTTTCTTCTTCAGAGTCTCTAGATGTTGCTTTCTTTTGTGTTTTGTTTTGCCTCATTCATTTTGGAGTGGTTTGAAGATTGGATATTGATTTTACAAAAATAAAAAAATTAAAATTTCGGATTTCGTAGGATCTGATCCTTGGTCCACTAAATGTCTGCAGAGGTTCGCCAGGCTCATGCGGGATTGTGGATTTATCGTATTATATTGGAATATTTTATTGCTGTCTCATTCTCTCGTAGGCTAAATTCTATAGATGTACGTGTTTTTCTCTTTTTAGTGTCGCTCGTTTCCGTTTCATCGAGTTTCAAATCACAACGGAGCTAAAGAAGTTTTCACTTCAATAATTAGGGGCGTTTGCGAAATTGGTACATCCCCCAGTGAGGGTTTTTTTTTAAATTAACTCCACACAGGAGGCCCCGAGGAAAAAATTTCCCTCAGGGCCTATGTCATCTTTAAAGATGCTGTGTGGAGGTGGAAGAAGGGGTGGAATTTAAAGCCAATAATATGTGTGAAAAATACCGCATTACTTTTAATTTATTTGAGGAATGATTTGATTGGGAGAGGGTTTGAGCAACGGGGAGTTGAGATATAGGTGACGAGGGGCAGCAAAAATAATATATGAAATTTGTGTCGTAGTAATATGGTCGGCCCAATAAACCTGTCGCTGGGTATATTGGTATAGGTACTCGGCGCTGAGAAAATTGCCAACTGGGACAGTTGCCAGTGTAGCTACTGGCTACTAGTCCCAGGCGCGAAATCGAGGGTTAAAAAAGGCAAAATAAATAATTAGAATGAAAGTTACCGGCTGTTATTTTGACGTTTCGCGTCACGGTGTACGTTTTTAGTAAAAAGCCAGCATTGTTCAAATATTACAGCGATTTCACTCGTAATTATAAATGCTAATAAAAAAAAAATCACACTATTCTGAGGGTTATCGAAGGGTATGGGCCAAAAAAGCTTATCGTGACCCTGGCCATTTATGCGACATCAATAGACACCAGCGTGGGACATACAATTAGAACAACACATCCCTGTATTGTTATCATAACGTGAATTAATATGATCATTTTTAAGAATTATCACAGTTTATGTTATAAATGTTTTTTTTTTTTTTTTAATTTCCGTAATTTTTTTATCAATTCCTCGTCATGAATGATGAATGATTACTACGATTGGTTAGTTTGAGAACCAATGGTTTTTGTAACGCAGCCTTTATCCACTGTTCTCAAACCCTTTCTAATCTTTATCAAATATTTCCTCTTATCTATAACGCCGACACGAGATTAAATTCAACCGATACAGTAATTCATCACACGTTTATTTGCCATAACGTGTTTCAGTTTTAACAGGAACATACGCTACAAAATTGAGAAGTGAAACGAATAATATTACTAAGATTTAAAAACCAATGCTATTTTGAAGTCGTACTGAATCTCCATTAGGAAGAATCAACACAGGAAATACCTGGAAAACAAATAATATCAACAAATGTTTGTTTCAGATAACAAAGGCGTGTGGAGATAAGACAAGACCATTTCCACAGAATTTTGAGAGCAGGCAAGGAGACGAGTCATCAAGACAGCATATATTCAACATCTCTCAAATTTGAAACCGATACGAAACAAGGCAATAAAAAAAACATCGCAAATAAAGATGCCAGCCGAAATACGAAATACAAACTATGTGATCAAAGTGATAACATGGGCTAGATATTAATAAAATAAAATCAATTTTGGATAAACAAGTGAAACAAACGATGAAAGTTAATAACGGAAATGGTTTCTCATGCACGCGAAAGAAAAGTGACCATGTAACAGAATACCATCAGAGCCAATACCAACTGCCACTATGGGCAAAGCTGTCTCTGATCCTACTAGCTTTGGGTTTGGTCTTCCAGCCACGCTTCTCGGTTCATTACAAATACATACATCCATCGGATATACCCAGCGAGCTGGTGCGAGAGACTATCAAGCTGCCGAGGAGTATCATTGACTTACCCCCGTGTAAGACAAATATGTTGGATAGCGGGGGGCTGTTGCCGGTTCCAGATCTAACGAGGCCGCAGCAGGTGATTGGGGATGATTTGCAGTCCGGACAGTACTTGCCAAGGCACTGCAGGCCGCAGTTCAGCAGCGCCGTGCTGGTACCGCATAGGAACAGGACAAAACAACTGGAACTCTTCATTCCGTACTTGCACAACTTCTTGATGCGTCAGGAGATTCATTACAGGTAACTGGTGCTGCTTTATCACTTCAACTATTTTATGCTTGCAGACGCTAGAGGCTGGTGTTTATTTAAGACGATATTCGCTCTCTAACATTAGTTGAAGCATGGTGTTGAGAGCTCCGTTGTAATGCGATGTTTATAAGGGGGAGAAAAATCTATCGAATATATTATTGCCTATATCTGGCAGTTGGGCGGTTTCCCAGACCAAGTTTTGAATGAATCGATAATAAAACAAACATATGGAAAGATTTAAAAAAACCAAAACTTCCATTTCAAGCATTCGTAATCTTTATGTGAAAGAAGGAACCAACCTCTGAATAAATTATTGAGATTAGGTACATTTTTATGACACATGCTTCTCGGGTTCTTGAGACATGGTCAGCATAAATAATGTAGTGCAATAAATTATTTATTGTTTTGGGTTTATAAAATTATTAAAACGGTGGGACCTAAAAATGATAGTATTTATTATTATTTGTATTCCTTTCCTAATCGATACCTTCTTTTTGATCAGACGTGTTTTCACTAATCATTCCCACTTGGCAAAAACGTAAAATCTCTGCCATTGTTGAAGTTGTTAGTTCCATATTGTTGGGAACACTCAAATGCAAAAATGCAACATGTAACCCACATACTTATTGTGCACTACAAATTACATTACACGCCTACGGTTTGTCTGGTGTTCCGAGACGAATCTCTAATATTATTTGTGACGCTTCATTTTTATAAATCTTTCATTTTAATCACGAACGTTGGTTGTTGCTTCAAAACAGACAGCTCAGAGACAATGCTTTTGAATATATTTATGTACATATATTATAAACATAAGGTAGCCTAAACAAATTTTGAATGTCACAAATTATTTACATTGGCGCACTTCAGGAAATTTTTTTTTAAAAATTCACGGATATCAGATTATCTATTGACAAACGGTTATTCATTTTAGTGTAGGGGTTCCCAACTCATTTCGCGACCCCATTTTACAAATGACCGCGACCCTGACGGATGGAAGATGAAAGGGGGTTTATGCCCTTGGAACAAAAAGGTTTCATCTGGCGTATTTTTTTTACCAAATTCAGTTATATTCATTTTCTAATAAATATCAATTTTATTATTTTATTTGGGATTCAAACTTTGAACCTCAATACATCTCAGTTTCATGCAAAAGGCAGATGGAACCATGACTTCTGAAGGATTCCATTCACGCCTGGAAGCACACATGATGTCAAATACGTGAGAAATAGTTAGGATGCGGGCGAATTTTCCAATTATTGTTTTATATCAATTTGGGAGGCGGGTATGGGTACCGCCGCCCCAGGAACCATTTCTTGGATAATAATCGCCTCTGCCATAGGTCACCCTAAGTGGTTCGCTACTTTGGTGACTTAACAGTGCCCAGGTTCATGAGGTGAGGTTTATCCGGATCTTGGCGGCGAATGCGTCTGCCCACCAGATGCATGGCAGGCAGGATTGGGAGAGAATGGTTGAGGGAGTCCCTTTGACTTCTCCAGCCGTACTCTCTCCGAACATCGCCTTGCACCGCAATGGGAGGGATGGATTTGTACGTTTGTTACTTCTGGACACACTGACGCCAGATTCCTACCCACTCCTAGGACTTTTCCTTCCCAGAACTTCCTTTCTTTCCTAAAGACCCTCCATACAGCATCCTCAAAGATGACATAGACCCTGAGGGAAATTATTTTCCTTAGGGCCTCCTGTGTGGAGCTATTGTAAAAAACTATATAAATATATTTAGACCGGTTAGTGGGTCTAAAAATATATATATTTTCTTGATTCTGTCTGTCTGTGTTTTATCCTAAAGAAAAAGTATTTTGGCATCTAAAGCACCCATTCAAATGCGAAAAAGAGTAATTTTGTGTAATAATTTCAGAATTTTCGTGATCCATCAGGGCGACAGCAAGCCGTGGAACAAGGGCAAGCTGTTCAACGCGGGAGCCAGGGTCGCCATGGAGCTGGGCTTTCCCTGCTTCATCCTGCACGACGTCGACTTGCTGCCGCTGCATGAGGCCAACATGTATGCGTGCACAACCTCGCCCAGGCACATGAGCGCCTCTATCGACAAGTTCAGGTGAGCCAATCAAAAGGTGTGGAGCGCGAGACAACCGTGCAAAAGAATTACCCAAATATTTTTGCTGTTTTGTGAAAATCTCACTGCGAGAACCTGTATCAAGATGTTCCAAGTGTTTGTGTTAAATTTGTGTTGATGGATTTTTGCTACAAGGCATATTATTTTGGCGAGGTAAGACAATATTTTAAAAGTTCAGTTATTGCGAAAGGAAAGAGGTTGATGAGCAAATTTGGTCAAAAGACTTAAACAATCAGTGCCTGTAGGCCCTATAATGGTATTTCTAAATCCAGAATTGCTTGCATAGCTTTCAGATTCCACTACGTAATTCTACAACTCGGGATTTATTTCTGTGCAATAATTCTTGGACCAACTACTATATTATGTACTCCGCTTTGCTCAGAAAGATAATGGAGGGAAATAACTACACCAAGTCATTGTATATCTTCAATTTATCACTAAACAAATACAAAATGTTGTTACTGAGGAAGTTCAGTTGTGTATAATAAATACTGTATTAATTTTACTATTCATATGTAAAAGCCCCTAAGCCCCTTAACTTTTAAATGCCCGTGCACTGCAATAAAGATAGCCCACTGTCCAAGCATTTTTTGTGAACTATTCGCACCATAATCACCGGTGCCCTACGGGACCGTTGAGCATTGAACAACGAAAATCTGCGGTCCCATACGAGACCAATGGGTTCCTAAAGGTTCCTTTAAACCAGTGGTTCCTGACCTTTTTTTTGACCAGGGACCACTATGACATTTATTTGTTCTCACAGGAAACACGAGGTACAATAATGATAAACTGTTAATCGCATAATGAAACGTGTCCTTGCAACTACTATCATTTTGCATTCAATGTGCTCGTCTTGGACTTCTTCAGCTACCTCTCCATCAATACCAAAAGGGTTACGAATCAGCTGCAGGATATCTTTCCATATGGTTTTGTAGTAAATGAATAAATATTTCGTGGACCACATTTTAGATCTCGTGGACCACCTGTGGTCCATGGACCACCGGTTGAGAGCCACTGCTTTAAATGCTTGTGCTCTGCGTGCAATAAAGGTAGCCCACTGTCCAAGCATTTTTTGTGAACTATTCGCACCGTAATCACCGTCCCGTTTGGGACCGCTGGGCTTCGAACGACGAAAATCTGCGCATATGGACTGCTGGGCGTCTAAAGGTTAATAAATAAATAGGTACTTATCAATTTTTTTTTATACCTATTGCCTACCAGCAGAATTCAATTGATCATTTATCTTTGAAATGTTTACTAATATTGTTACGTTTCTATTTTAAATGTAGCTTCTTAATTGACAACGGCTTACTTGTTGACAGTGTCACCCAGAATAATACTGTGATGTCATTTGAATTTTATCAATTTACTTATAACTTTTATCTGCCCGTACATTAATGTGCTCTCTGAAATGGTATGTGCTAACATTGTGAAAATTTAAAATTATGAAAAATACATGCATGCAGTTATGCAGAAGTGAAACCATCAGAAAACTAAAGCAGACATGAGTGGGATGGCTACAAAGCACCGCGCAAAGAGGAGACCGATTATTCGATCTCATTCTCTCGCAGGCTAAATCCTATAGATGTATGTGTTTGTCTCCTTTTAGTGTCGCTTTTTCATTTCATCGAGTTCAAATCACATCGGTGCTAAAGAAGTTTTCCCTTTAAAAATATATATATGATATCGGCAAATTCCTACGTAGCCCAATGATAGATTGTTTAAAGACATCCTGAATGTAACTTCTCAAGCGCCAAAGTATCCATCGGATACGAAGAATTAGTACCTCTTGAACGCCGGCGAATCCAATTGGCAATCTGTTTGTGGGACTTTACCCTCGGCAAACTACAGAGGCATTAAGTCGTAAGAGCTCGGCATTTCTAAGATTGATGCATGTTTCATATCAGATATGCACAAAAAGTAAATAAAAACTTTGTGCTTTCAGGTACAACTTGCCCTACGATTACCTGACTGGGGGAGCTTTGGCCATTACGGCAGATCACTACAAGGCCATCAACGGATTTTCAAACAGATTCGAGATGTGGGGAGGGGAGGATGATGACCTGAGCGAGAGAATAGCTCATGAGAACCTCACTTTACAAAGGTATTACAAATTGTTTTTTTTTTGGAATTTTAGTTGTGAGTTGTGAGCAATATGGTTATCACTTTAAAACAAAAAAATTGTTGATATTAAACCTGGTCTTTCTCTTAACATACAGGTGCTACCATAAGACTGGTTTATAGCTTCCTGAATTTTGTAAGGCTGAAGAAAGTGGAGTAAAGAAAAATCAGCAAGGGGAGAGATATACCTGGTTATTTAGATCTAATCATTTAAGATAGCTAAAGCAAGCAAAGTTTTAATGCTAATTTACCTCTTATACTGATTGAGTTTATCTTCCAGAGTTTAATTAGTACGAAGCATTAATAACAAACCCTGTCCCCCTTGTCCTTAAATAGGGAAAGTCCAGGGGAGATGGCCCTAGTTTTTGTAAGACGCTATAAAAATTAAACTAGTTACAAAATTTCACAAACTATTATTGTAAAACAAACTTAAATCATTAGGCTGTGTAATCGACAATATCTATCAAAACAAAATTATAAAAAAAATTATCTCCCGACGTGTCCGGGAGAGATGACCATACCAGATGGCCAGTAGGTACTTTATATTGAATTTAAAAAAATTATTATAATCTCGTTTTTTTTTATTTTTCCCACATTTTGAGCATATGTTATCAAATTCGGTACAATCTTTGTGGGTGCATGAAAATTGCAATTTGGTAAAATTTTCATGTGGCCATCTGTTCTTAATCGTCCGGGAGAGATGGCCATGTGTATAAAAATGAACCAATATTCATAGAATAAAGCTTTGAGGATAGAATGCAACACAATAATAACACCAAGCATTGTAAAACATAATAAGCATACGTTTTCATTCAAAAATTTTCACTACAACCTTAGATGTGAACCCAATGAAAATTTTTTGTACTTTGGAAACAAATAAACTGGTTTTTACTTACTTTTTAATTTAACTTCGCCAAGACTTTGCCAAAACTACTCCATTGCGCTGTGAGAAGCGAACTAATCTAATAGTAACGCCATTTTGCTGTTGTTTCCCAAGAATAAATGAACTGGCCATCTCTCCCGTACGGCCATCTCCCCCGGACTTACCCTATTTTATACTAAATAAAAATGGCAAATCATGCCAAATCGAGACAAACAAACGAGTTAAACCAGTTAAAGTGTAACCAAGTCAAAGTTAATTAGTACAGAGATTGATTCCAGGCAATTATTTCCAGATTCCCACCGGAGAGGTCAAAGTACACAATGATGAAGCACAAGCAAGAGCCCAAAAACGACGGCAGATACGAGGTGATGGAGGGCAACTACGGAAGGCACAAGGAAGACGGACTCTCTTCCTTGAAGTACAAACGCATGACCATTACAAGCAACCCTCTCTACACAAACATCACTGTTGAATTGTAATGACAACAATAAAAACTATAGTCAAATTTTTAGTGAAATCAGTGTTAATAATAATATTAAGTATCGTGCATTATAGCGGTGTTTTTCAAACATGAAGAGTTCTTTATTTACCCTAAAATTAACGTTAAAAATAATTCTTGATCTTAAAACAACACAAATTATATTAATGCGATTTGCCATTAACCTTTTGAACGCCAGGATATCCTTACGGATATATTTCAATGAATATTTTTCTGAATATTTAAATACAATTTAGAAAACATAATTTTATAATTAATAAAAACAAAAATTTTATGTGTTGAATTTTAATTTTGCGTCGGCCATCAACAAAGATATTCAAATACAGAAGAGATATGCTATGGTGTCCGCGCAACTGTCGCCGGACTACGCGCTAATTAGCGTAGTTTTCATACAAAAAGAATTTGTTCATTTCGTTGATTTTTTGAAAATGTGCATTAATATTGGTTAACAATATATTTTGAATAAGGAAAGAATTCGTTCATTTAGTTTAACGTTCGTTTGGTTTATTCGTTAATTATTTGTTCTTTTAGTTTATTTGTTAATTGGTAAACAATATCGGTGACACCTCGAAGCACAGACCCACATAGTAAAAACAGCAGTCTTTGGCCATCAAGAATTTATGAGAGATTTAGCCATCACTTTATTTAAAATTCTGCAAAATTGTTTTGTAAATAATAGGAATGGTCCAAAGTTCTATGGGGAACCTGCTAAGCGCGGGTGTAAACTGTGCGACCTAAAGTTTAAGTTTAGACATAACGGAATTCAATACTTCATTTGTGTGAAAGTACATGATTTTACTTCAATTATTTGTGAACGATTCCTGTAATATGAAAATATTATTATCTATATATACAAAGGAAGCTACGAATTGGCTCAGTATATTTACTGCATCATTTAATATTTTGCGAATTTCTGATCGGAATTTCAGGACATTCTAGGGGTCGCAGCCCTTGGTTTGAAAAGCACTGTTTTAGCGCACGCAAATAACAGATAAAAGTTGGGAGATGATTCCCACCAATTTAGGGAATATTGCATTTAAAATATATTGTACATCCATCTCTGTGATGATGGCTTTACATTATTCGTACATGTGAAATAATATAAATTTTTGCAAGCACAATGTAAATAATATGTAACTATTAATAAGTCGGTGAAACAATCACTTTCATCAATTATAATAATTTAAAATGTCACAATAAACCAGCATATGTATATAAAAAATATTCATAAATATATATAGGGCGTAACAGCACGTACCCTAAGGATTTTAACCAGCGATTTCTGAGCATATTTGGAGTTAAAAATGAGGTAATTATCCAATGATCTTTTTTTTCAATTAAAAACAATAAAAATATTTTTCCATATCACGTCGCAACTGAGTAGTCGTATATAGTTCATTTGATAAGCACTCCATCTCGTTCCAGCAGCACGGGAACACACGAAACAAAGAGCATATCACAAGATCCCATCGTGATGTATAGATTTTTTTTTTTTCAATTACAAACAATAAAAATATTTTTCCATCACATATTGCAACTGAGTAATCGGATATAGCATGTGGTAAGCACTCCATCTCTTTCCAGCAGCATGGTAGCACTTGAAACAGCGTGTATATCACGTAATCCCATCGCGACATGTAGATCGGCGTGTGTGATCAGTTTTGTTTGTTTGTTTTTGTAACTTTATTTAGATGTAAGCAAATTTTCAGTGGCGACGCGTGAGAAAAAAAAAATCATCAGACAGCAAAATGACATCTATTTTTTGTACTCCAATAAATATGCATAGGAATCGCTAGTAAAATCCTTTGGATACATGTGGTTACCTCCAGTATATTATAATAATACTACTCGATATCTTAGTTTTGCAATAATAGTCTTACTTCACAATAGATAATAAACTCACATTCATGTAGGTACCTAATACATTCAAATAAATAAATTTTCCTCAACAAACTATCATCTCCAACAATGTATTATTTTTTAATGTTATTTTTATACACGTGCTTTACACTTTATGAATAAATTTAATGCTAGGCCATAAAACTTGAATTGACAGCAAGGCGTTAACGCGACAAAGTATTAATATGCATAAGATAACTTCTTGTTCATGAAAAAAATATGAAACTTGTGATATATTAATAGATAGAGAGTAGATATGTAATAATATTTGAAAAATATGTATAAATATATATTTTCAATATTTCATTCAATGCTAGGCGGATCTTTTACGTACTGGTGTATATTCATAATTAATTTCCTTATTCATACTAATTGCCTCATTACTACTTGTTTAGAGAAGTAAGCCCATCCATTGTTTTAATGACCAAATGAAAATATTGTTTTCGGGGGTATTTCACCACCCTCCGGTAAACTGTCGATTAGCGATACTCTTTGAGTAGCTTAATTATATTATTTGTTTCACTGCCGCTGGGTAACCTCTTTTTTACAGGTTCCGTGACTTTATATTAAAGTCTACAATAAAATACCACTCTCACTCAAAAATCTCAACATTATAACATTTAAATCTCAAATAAAAAGCTGGATACTAAATATGGGGAGATCGGAAATATAAAATATACTGATATCAAATACGGACTAAAATCGAATCTAGTAAAAAAAAAATACTACATGATATATGTTATAACAATTCATATTAATTTCTTATAATTAAATTATAATATGTAAATGAAATCCTCAGCACGGGAGATCCTGAGAATTATCTCTACATGTTACTAAGAAAGGAAGACAATAAATCATTATTATTATTATATCCCCGACAAAATATATACTAATATATCTACTAAATATCTACTAATAATACAAACATTCTACAAAGACAATAAATTATTGTTCAAAAATAGTAAAATGGGACAAATATAATACAGACATCCTGTAAAATTAGGTTAGGTACGGTTTTAGTAGATATTTTGTTGGAGGATGTTTTGTCAGTGGGATATTTGGCCGGGGATATTTTGTCGCAGAATGAAAAAGCGCATTACCGTTTTCAAAGCCATGTTAATCTTATAATTAAAGTTATTTGACGAGTAACAGTTTACTCAGAGGTGGTGAAATACCCCCTTTTGTGCTATTTTGATCTCTTAAAAATCAATTTAAACATATTAATTAATTGTTATTATCCAGTCGAGCGACAGCGCGATTTATAACTTTTTCCTCCGATTGCTCATGGTAACCATTTTGAATATTTTCCGCTGACATTAAAAAAATCATGCCTCCATATTTTAATATGGAAAAATTGGAAAAAAATAATTAAATGCATCTGGGGAAAATTTGCCAAAAACTGGCAGCAAAGCAATCCGAGGTATTTTAAATGGTGTCATATTGTGGCAAAAAGCACTCTAGTGGTTATGTAAAGATGTTAGTATTTTGATGAAAGAGATGATATCCTGACGAAGGGATGTTATTTCTGTTTGGTGTGCCTTTATATTGTATTAATAGAATCATGTAAACATGTTAATATTTTGATGAAAGAGATGATGTACTGACGAAGGGATGTTATTTCTGTTTGGTGTGCCTTTATATTGTATTAATAGAATCATGTAAAAATGTTAATATTTTGAAGAGATGATTGTCCTGACGAAGGGATGTTATTTCATTATGGTGTGCCTTTATATTGTATTAATAGAATCATGTAAAGATATTAATATTTTGATGAAAGAGATGATGTCCTGACGAAGGGATGTTATTTCAGTATGGTGTGCCTTTATATTGTATTAATAGAATCATGTAAATATGTTAATATTTTGATGAAAGCAATGATGTCCTGACGAAGGGATGTTATTTCTGTTTGGTGTGCCTATATGTTGTATTAATAGAATCATATAAAGATGTTAATATTTTAAAGACAGAGATGATGTCCTGACGAAGGAATGTTATTTCTGTTTGGTGTGCCTTTGAATTGTATTAATAGAATCGGTCACTAGTCAAAACCATGATTGTATATATTTTTTAAAAAGGGATGTTTTTGAAAAAGACTAATATTATGTAACTACATTGAGGTATCGAAGCAACAACAATACTAAATAAGAAGACAGTGTTATTCATTATGACTGTGAGCTGTAATAATTTTAATTTATTTGAAATTCTTAAAACTTGCCAATTCTGAAAGTAACCGAATTTGGAGGTCAATTATTTTTTTTCTCTCTTTTATTTTATTAAAACTTATTATTTCTTTCATTGGAGAGGTCTATGTATTTTTTGTTTCTTTATTATTGGTTATGAATAAAAAATATTCCATGATAAGAATAAACATTAAAAAACAATGTTTTTTTTTTCTTCCATTAACCCCTAATTTGTTAACTTTTCTGAAAACCGTTTAGGTCTCATAGAAATCATTGTGTCTCCCTTACTTTCATATTTAGAAATATAATCTAAACCAGTGGTTCTTGCTTTTTGGAGGTACTGAACCAACAACCAGTTTCATACGCATTCACCGAACGGAACCCTTCTTAATTGGAAAGCGGGGCATGTCATCAGTGGCGGCGGATTACCACAAGGGGGGCACAATGGGATAGGATGGGGCGGGATGAGATATGGGTTAGGGACAATATTTTTCGAATTTTTTTTTTCGAGGTGTGTCTCGTTCCGCTGAACCCCTGGGATTCGATCGAACACAGGTTAAGAACCACTGATCTAAACGGTTTTAGAAAGAGAAAATACCACGCTTTATATTGAAATCTATAAAACCACAAAATAGTTAAAATGTACACCTTTATGAAACCAAAGTTTCAGACAGCAATTTAAAAAAAAATTAACATGAAACGACAAAAAAGTGAGTTGACGATAACGTTTATAATGCATTTGCCTAATAAAATGTGTTTTTTTTTTTTTTGGGTTAACAGTAATTTTAGTTAGGAAAAACGTAAGGTGAGCCATTTTTAAAACTTACCAGTTACTTCTTTATTTATTGAATGAAAATTGTGCATTAATTTCCCACATGTGTTCAATAGGGGTAATTATTTCAATATCATCCTTAGGGAACATACCCATACTACGTGACCAACTTTTTGCAATTTTTAACTCCCCCCCCCCCCCCTCCCCGGTGACCAAAAACCTAAGGCCGCCGCATATTTGTTCCAAGCGTGGTATTTTGAAAACCCCCCCCCCTCCCGAACAGGTCACGTAGTATGGGTACGTTCCCTTATCTCCTCACGGAGTTGAACAAAGAATATTATTTTATACATAAGCGACTCCCGCAAGTTCAATCGACACAAGTTTCATTCCCAAAAACGGATTTATTCTCCATAAAGATTTTTTCAAAGAAAAACTCACGCTCGTATGAAGCCCATTGTAAATTGATAGGATTGAGCATGAGAAATATCAAAGCACACAGAAAGAGAAGTAGTTACTTATCTAAGAACAGTCATTGTCTAGAGAGGCAGGAGCATGGGCGTAGCCAGGTTTTAGTTTCGAGGGAGTTCAAGAAAATAAAACTCAAAACTCTTGTCGGGGGGGGGGGGGGGGGGGGTATTGTCGGACTTTAAAACTGTTTTAATCCACTTGAAGCAAATTGGGAAGGTGAAAAAGCTTTAAAGGTGGGTACCTCACGAATTGAGTGAAGCAAATCAACAAACGCGCTTTGACTGCTGCGCTGCATTACTCAACCGGCACAATAATGAAGGGATTTTAAATCGAATCATTACCTGTGATGAAAAGTGGATCCTCTACGATAATCGGAAGTGCTCACCGCAATGGCTGAACCCTGCCGAACCAACCAAACCATGCCCCGATAGTTTCGATATTTCAAGTTTTCCATATTGTAAACTAAGTGCCTCAAAGAAAAAAAACAATTAAGGAAAAAACAAATGGATTATAATTTTCGAAACACAAATAAATGAGCTGTATAAATTTGAATTTGGAATTCCTAACCAAAGAGAAGATATTTAAGATCAAAGTTGCCAATATGGCAAAACGCCAATTTCATATTTAAGGACCTAATATTTCTAACAAATTGTGTTGAAAACTTTTATTTTCTATTTACATTGGTATTATTTTTTTTTTTTTTTTATTTTTTTTAATAAAATTAAAGTAACAATTATATATAGAAAATAAAACTTTTCAAAACAAAATACATAATAAAACGTTAGTTGTACATGTTCTAAAATTTTAAGCAGTCAAATTTTTCAAATAATCACATTTATGCAAGTATGTATTCACCTGACTGTAAACACTAATCCTGTTATATTTTATATATATATTTTGTAAGAAAGACAAACATTCCCGGGTTACGAATAACCCAAAAATGTTTTAAAATCTCCTACT
The DNA here is from genome assembly GCA_929108145.2 of Limnephilus rhombicus. Classification (NCBI taxonomy): domain Eukaryota; kingdom Metazoa; phylum Arthropoda; class Insecta; order Trichoptera; family Limnephilidae; genus Limnephilus; species Limnephilus rhombicus. The sequence goes on from OV815280.1 coordinate 36,258,282, forward strand.
ACCACAACAGAAAGCCGAAAATGTTGCCTGTGTTGTGATTGAGGACTTAGCCAGCCGAGGAATCCAACACGCGACGCCCGGGTGAGACCCAGGCGCTATGCCCACTCAACCACTGATCGGTCTGTTGTTTATGTTATGCCTGTTGTCCGATGTGTATTAAACACTTTTTGCTAAGTGAAATAATAATTTTAAAGTACGTATACACTTACCACTGATTAGAAACGGAAATTAGAAACGGAATTCCAAATAAAAATCACTTTGCAAAATAAAAATCAACCGCAATTACCGAAAAAACGTAACTTGCAAGTTAAATTTTTTTTTTTTTCAGAGGTCCCCATTCATCTTTTTAGATACATAATATCATTTTGAGATGTCAGTGTTAAAAAAACATTCTCCTTACTCTCCTTATTTTAATATTATTGATGTTGATATCTTAAATTTTCGGGGGGGTTTGAACCCCCAAACCCCCCCCCCCCTGGCTACGCCCATGGGCAGGAGTAAATGAAAAAACTAAGATAATAAAAACCCAGGTTGCCAGCAAAGAAATTACACAAAAAGTGAGCCCTTACAAGACGGTATTTGCACTATATTCCACTATCATCATACGAAACTTTGTGAGGTAGATTTTTCATGAATGTGCCCAAACAAAAAAAATTAAGTTAAATTACTTATTTTTGTGCAGTTTACAAAATAGTTAATATAAACACACCTAAATAATAATTATTATTATTTCTCCCCACTCGGTCCACTGTTTTATAAATTAAATTGATTTTGAATATACACTCTCCCATTTGTTTATCTTTTAAACAATAATTGGAACATGTTTCCATAATGAATAACAGCTGTTACCAGCCAAGTACCGAACGCCACTCAGATATTATCAAAACACATGCATTACTAGCAAAAGTTACACACAGTCTCGACACAGGTATACCCTAGTGAGACAGGCATACAAATAAAACCATTGTAAATATATTTTATTATAAATAAATAAATAAAAAAAGTAAGGCTACGATGATTAAACTATAAAATGTTTATGATAAATTGTATTGTTTTGGTAATTAGAGTTGCTTGTTTATAAAACTGTCAGGATTTTTTCTTCAATTATCCTCCAAAGTTTTGCAGTATGAGCGTGTAACACGGTGTTCAAATATATATATATATATTTTTTTTTTTTTGACAGGAAGCCCTAAGGAAAATGATTTCCCTCAGGGCTTATGTTGTCTTTGGGAATGCGGTTTGGAGGTTTTTTTTACCGCCGTTGCTGGTAGGCACAATAAAAAAAATCATTTCTCCTGGGAAAACTATTTATGGTAGATTATATTCTACTTCTTGTTACCATCGGTTTTCACAATTTATTCATTTTCATTATTTCACAATTTATTAATTTAAAATAATATATAGTATATTTGCGGCACGTTCCAGAGTGGAAGATACTCTCAGTATTGCCCTGGTGTAAGACCACCATTCAGAATTGAAACATTGCTTGAAATGGAATCAGCCATGTTTGGTGACCAGATCTGAATAGCCAGGTACTTCCCACCTTCCTCTTCCCTATCTCCTTCCCCTCCCCACTACCTCCAACCTCACACAACATACCCCAATTGGGGATGCCATAGTGTCACTGGCTTCAGACGGGAGCATTTGGGACTCTTGTGCGGTATTCATATAAAAAAATAAAAATCGGTAAACAAAAGAGTTATGGAAATGTAGGAGGAGATTCTGGGAAGGAAAAGGGTATGAGAGATGAGTACGAATCTGGGGGTCAGCGTGTACAAGAGTGACAAACGTATGAATCCATCCCTCCCACTGTGGTGAAAGGCAATGGGTTGAGAGAGTCCGGTTGGAGAGGTGAAAGGGTCTCACTGAACTGACCTCTCCCACTCTGGCCCGCCACGAAATTGGTGGGCAGATGCATCCGCCGCCAAGAGCTGGACTCACCCCACAAACCCGGACACCCCTGTTAAGTCACCAAATGTAGCGAACCGCTTGGGGTGTCATGTAACATTTCCCAAAATGGAAAAAGGTTAAAAAATATATCATTCAAATGGTTAATACCTGAAACCTAGAAGCGTGAGAGCACAATAGCCTGATGATTGTTTTATAAACAAGCCATTGATGGTAAGAAATTGACCTTTTATGCAGGCAACATCCAATTAATCTACCCCGCCACGCGGCACACTGACAATGAACGTTTTTTTTAGTGAAACTTCATGGATCACGCGTAGAAAATTTTTGCATTTGGGCATATCCACCATGGATGGACAGCCGCGTACATCAGGTTAGTAATGATTGCTACAAGACAAAATATACTTTTTTAAATGATAACAACACTTACTGCTTTCTGCTCTTTGCTTGGCACCACATACGAGACGTTCATCTGTTGCACCTTGGGAGAATCCACCTTCTTGTCATCAGTCTGCATTCTGTTGGAGGACCGCAACACGTTGGCGGGTGCCAGTGGCAAAGCATCCTCGACTTCTTCCACCTCCATCCTCTCGGTCATGGTGGCATCGTTGCTCTCCTCCTTAGTGACCTGTTCCGATTTCCCCGTGGAGCTGACTCCGCTGTCGTGCGAGGGGCGCTTCTCTTCTTGTTCTTCTGGGGGACTGAAAAGAAAAATTCATTAAAAATATCATTCTACGGAGCTGTTTGAAGCTATTTTTCATTCGTTGTTCTCTGTTTGTTTGACAAGCCCCCAAAGGGCTCACAAACTCCAACAGCTCGTAGGGCTTTGAAGCAAAGAATGGACGGTTACCTCGAGAGTGTTTTCTCTTGGGGTAAAAATAATCTCGTTGAATTTAATGTTTCAAAGACCCAATCTTGTCTGATTACGTCTAAAAGGGATCGAAATGAAAATCTAGTCTCGTTCAACGGAAGCAATCTTCCGAACAGGCCCTCCATTGATATGCTTGGTGTAACCCTAAGTGACCAGCTCAGGTATGGGGGCTCCATCGAAGCCAGAGTAAAGTTAGTCTCCCAAAAGCTGGGCGTACTCTACAGGGCCCGCAGATATTTTAATAGTACATAACTGCTAACCTTGTACAAATCACAAGTACGCCACACGGTTGAATTTGGCAGCCATCTCTGGTCTGGAGCTCCGAAATACCTGAAAAATACCCTTGACTCTGTGCAGAAACGGGCGGTCCGTTTGATAGATTCTCCTATCTTAACAGACGGATTGCAATCTTTAGAGCACAGGCGTCGGGTGGGAATGCTATCCTTGTTCTACCGGTATTACAATGGAAGATGCTCCGAGGAACTAGCATCATTGATCCCTTCGGCACCGGTGAATAGTCGGGAAACACGCCAAACGCGTGCCCAACATTTGTACACGGTTGACATTTGTCACATGAGAACAGGTCGTTTCTTCGACTCGTTCTTGTTTTCAACAGCTCGGCTGTGGAATGATTTGCCAGCCTCTGTGTTTCCTCCTTCCTACAACATGGGTATCTTCAAGATCAATGTTCATTCCTTCCTCTCCTCAAAAAGACCCTTCACACAGCATCCCATATGACATAGGCCCTGAGGGAAATTATTTTCCTCAGGGCCTCCTAGGTGGAGTTAATGTAAAAAAAAAAAAACTCTATTTGCCTAAATACATAATCGAATGCATAATGAAGCATATAAGAAATGGCCTTCATACCTCAACGTGGGAGGTGTCGGGGGTCGGGGGGTGGTGGGCAGCTTGGCTTTACCCTTTCTTGTTCTCTTGGGCCGCACATGTTTCACTTTCTTGTGCTCTGTGATGGAAAAAGAATAAAAATACAGCATTAGAGATAAGAAAAATATCATTAGGTATAGGTAAAAAATTGTGCATACTTTAAATTGCACTATAATGTGTAGTTTATACATATATGTGCATATAACTAAACAGTTTTCATTGTAAAGCTCCGTCTACATGCTCAATCTTACTTGCACAAGTAAGAATGTAAAACTGTATAATGTGCAAATAGAGAACTCCAGTCCAAGTTTTTTTTTTTTTTTATGAATAATGGACCTTCTAACTTAAATAACTGCATTTTTATTTTTATTTTTAGAGTTAGTTTTAATAGTTAAAATAATTGTCAAAGTTTTAATTTTTCAAGACCCCACGAAAACCACCATATGTATGGTGAATCGTGTGACGTCATCACTCCTGAAAAATTACTATAGAATCGGGCAATCAGCTGATCTACTGCCGCCATTTAGAATTCCGTTGTTCGAAGTATTCTCCTTAGAAATAGCATTACTATTTTTTTTGTGCAGTAGTTTTTGAATATTTTCAATAATAGAGATAAACTAATAAGAGATACCTTTATTTTTGAAACATTATTTAGGCCTATAATAAACACAACTAAATCTCTATAAACAGTATGTAAATAAACAAATAAATTAATACGATGACTTGTGTCATATCATACATTCCCATACAATGACTTTACGGTGGCGTCACGACACGTCGAACAGTGACGTCACCACTAAAATTTCAATAATGCCAACTTGACGGCGTGTTTTTACGAACCGATTAAAAAATTGACTTTTTAGTAATTTTTTTAAAACTCTGCGTTTAACCCCTCCGAATTTTCGAGAATATTAGATTTTGGTGTCTTAAACGAAATGACATTTTATGAAAACTTTTAGTTATAACCGCTTCACAATTAAAGCTCTATAAATGAAACATTTCTGAACGTAGCCGAATAGTAAAAACTGTTTTAGAAAGGTTACAAAATGGGCTTTCAAATTATTATATTACAAATAAATATTAGCATTTGTAAATATTAAAATTTAGAACGCAAACATTAAAAATAGGTAAAAATGACTCACGTGATGTTTTTATGTGAAAACGGTACTAAAATCACAGATTATGCAAACAACAATACTTATTCTATTGTATATATGTGTAATAAACACTTTTGTCACCTCACTTTTTTATCAATATATTATTAAATAAAACTTATATATTCAGAACCAGCGCTTATTGGTCTATATGAACATATTTTTAAAGCAATAATATTTTTCACTGGAGTTCCTTATTGTCGACTTAGATCGTATTTGTCCAACAGACCATTAGAAAATTTTACAGGAGGAGAATTTTTTCTTTCATTATTTCAATGAAACATTATGATAGAAATAATTCTTAGTGAAGTGATTAAAACTATCATTTTTTTAACTTTATTTTTAATTTTAAAGTGGAGATTGAACAAAAACTAAAATGGTCTAATGGACAAATAAGAACTGAGGCGACAAAATGGCTTGCAACACTTGAAACTTTTTGCGCATGTAAGTCGCTATGTGTAGAGGGTCAAATTTTTTTTTCAAATAAGTTTGTATGAAGTCGGGTCCATTGGGCGGGAAAACGTCAGACTTTTGCTTTGATAGTCAAGGTCAAAACATTGAAGGTCATAAATGTTTGACAATTTTTGTAGTGTTTGAGCTTCCTGTGTTCTGCGGAAAACAAAACAAAAACAAAACTTAAACATCCCAACTCGGGTGAAGCGGGAATTCAGGCGGGGGCTGGCGGGGGGGAGAATTCATTTTTTGACAGAAGATACGCGATGCGGTCGTGTGTGGGGAAAACGGAATGGCCTTTTATGGTTATGTGCCATGAGCGAGCATAATCACGAGTTTAAAATATTATTAAACCTAAATATAATATAATAATCAAAATATTTGATAATAAAATTATAATATAATATCAAATATTTTTAATTTTTCTGTTTTTGACGTAAATGTTTACGCACTCTAAATTCTAGTAACTTTAGGTCGTGCAATGCAATGACGTTATTATATAATGTTATTGGTGCAAAACCTAATCGATATTTGTCAGAAATCTTTCCTGATAAATAAATGTCTGTGTTTTCTTCCTGGTGTAGCATCTTTTCCACATCGAACGCATTTTAACATTTACGTAAACGATAAACGTCAAACGTCAAGTTTTTTGGTTATCAACTGCACGGACCTAAAATTATTATTTATGATTTTAAATAAACACACTGTCGTAATGGATGATTATTTCTTTCGTGAACTCACTTGTAAATAAAGTCTATTAATTTATAAATCGGTTTCAGAGACACAAAAGAAATTGACCAATTTAAATTTATTCTATTTTTGATGGTACGTAATTATTCACGCACTCTAAATTCAATAGTAATCGATATTAGTTGGAAATATTTTCTAATAAATAAATATCTATTAAAATATCTGTGCATCTCAAATTCAATAGTAACTTGGGACATGCAATAAACGCCAAACGTCAAGTATTGCGTACGCGTGGACTTCCGTATTCCAGACCAGTTGTCAAATTGTGTGAACTGCGCGAACTTCACCCTAATTAATTGTTTGAAAGTCCTCCAAGCGCCGAAATGACCTTCAAACGCCGAACACTGGAAACTCAAACACTACAAAAATTTATGACCTTGAATGTGTGTTATGGGACTGTCAAAGCAAACGTCTGGCCATAGTCTGGAGTTTGCCCGCGCAATGGACCCGTCTTTATAGAAATATGTTTTTATTTAAAATTGAATTACATTTGGTTTGGTATATTATTCGAATATTGTACATGTACAGTTAAATCGTATTGCCGTTATGCCTACACTTGCTCAGTTAAACTGTGCGATTGAGCAGAATGGTCTGAAGAGGAAGGTGGGGAAGTACCTAGCTATTCAGATGTGGTCACCAAACATGGCATTTCAAGCAACGTTTCAATTCTGAATGGTGGTCTTACACCAGGGCGACCCTGAGAGTATCTTCCACTTCAGTCCCTGCACAGTTTTACCTGATCAAATCTTGAATAGATTTCAGTTCGATTGTACAATTCAAAAACTGCAAACTTTTTGCATACATACTCACACTCAGACTTAACCGTCTAATAGCACAGATAAAACTGAGTTTTTTATTTTTGATAATTTTTTTTCTATAAACACAAGCTTGGGTTGTGACGGTTTTTGTTTTTGAATTTCAAAGCCATGAGCCAATTATTAATAATAATAAAATAAGAAATAAGCTTACCAAATTCATCATCGGAATCTGACGTAACCGGAGCCTGTTTCTTAGGCACCTCTACGACTATTTCTGTGGTTTCTGAATTTAATTCACTCTGGTTACTTACGGAGGCGGCTTTTCCCTGCAAAAATAATGTTTTATTAAATAATTTTATCTATGTATCATATTATGGGTTCTCGAAAATAATGTAGTTGACTGTGTAACTGTGTATAATATTAAGGGTTCTCAAAAAATAATGTTGTTGACTATGTTTAACCCGCCGTTTGCCGCTCGTGCACCGGTGTGTCATGAACAAAAAAAAAAATAAAAATATTTTTACACGCGATTTAGACCCATATGTATAAAGAAAGTGTATGAAGAACAAGGTTGGAATCGCTAGCTCTATTCTCGCCCTATACTATGGCGAAACCTGCTTTGCGCCTAGTCCCTCGGAATAATTTATAAAAAATAATCTATGGGACTGCGGCGTCACTTTTCAACGGCTATTTCGAGCGCTAGGATTCCGGGTCATTTTTTGCGGTGCAGCTAGCAGTGAAAACTCCATAAACTCGGATTTTATCAGAAAAACGTAAGTAATGTTGTTATTATACGCACTTTATTGTCATATGTATGTGTTGTGGTAAAAATAATATACAATATCTCAAAATAAACCGACGAAATACGACATCAAAGTGACAGCATCTTTTGGTTTGAAATATTTTGCGTTTAGTATTTCAGTTTGTTAGTGATAATATCATTTATTTGGCAATATTTAGTATTTCATTTTGTAGAAAAATCAATCGAAATTATATATCAAAGTCTTAGTTTTGTTCGCATTTCGTTTAGAATTTACAAAAAATAAAATTCCTGGCCGGGACGCCAACATATTTACGCAGGTAAAAAGCGTCACCTTTCTAGAACAATATTTACGTCAATATTCGATAATATTATAAAGTTTCTTCGTAATTATTTAGAGAAATCTATCGGGATTATGTTTCAAAGCCTTTGTTTCGTAAATATTTAGCTGAAATATTATAAATAAATGCATTCTCAACGCCTGTCGTACTCACGCACACATTGATATTTCTTTACATGTGTGTGTGAGGCCTCCTGCCGTCATTTTTCGAACATTTGATTTTGTCAGTGCTTCCATCTGTTGGTCCGATCCGAGAAACGCAATTTCGTATGAAATGGTACAGGATGGCGTGAAACTTTATTATTTATTATTTTTCAATGTTTTATGAAAAATAGTAATGAATATCAAAAAAAATTGATCAGATAGGGTGTGCTAAAAATTTTTTTTTGTTTATTTTTATATTACGGAAAAAACTTTTCTGCAAAATTATAAATACAAGCGTTTTGATGATTATATTATGTGATGGTGATAATCATGATTGAAGAAGAAGATAATAATAATCTAAAGGAAAATATGAAAGAGAACAAGACACATTCTTTCATATTTTCGTTTGGATTATTATTTTTATCTTCTTCTTCAATGATACATGTATTTCATTGATGGGAATAACCTTCAAAAGTTATAAAAAGAGAGTTTTCTTATAAAATTGAATAAACATGATTGTTTGTATTGTTGTAGAATGGCCGAGCAGTTTGATTTTGCCGAGCAGCACGACCTTGAGGGCACCGGAGAAGAACAAGCGGTCCTCGCGACGGTATGTTGTCTATTAGTATGAGTTCATCCTTTCATCCAAAATTGAAAGACATAGTGTAACAATAAATATTTATAGTTTCAGATGCCGGGTTTGAAGCGAAGGAGGGACGACGGCGAGACAGGGAGCGTGTCGCCATTTGTTGTGTTTATATGTTTTTGTTATTTATGGTTTTTTTTCGATGCAACATTTGAATAAAAAAATTTACTGAAACAAGTGCATTGTGCATCTTTGCATTGGTATGTTTTTGTTATTATAAATAATTATATTTTGTTATTTTAAAAATGTATATTTTGTTATTATAAAAATGTATATTTTGTTATTATAAAAATGGATATTTTGTTATTATAAAAATGTATGATGTGTATTTTCATTGTATGTGAAATTGAAATAAATATAATAAAAAAATATTATTATTTTTATTTTCATGTTTTTTGTGTCACTTTGTACCTTTGAAGCTCATCTGTATAGGGAGCGGCGGCCATGTTGGATTACACCAATGTCAAAACATGGCTAAAGTTGGTAAAGTATACTGTACATTCTTTCATTGTTGTTGATATAAATTCATTGAGGAAAAAATAAGTTTGAGATATCATCAGAAAGATCGTTTTATCTACATTATTTTCATGTAATTTTCAAAATATTTCGCAAACGAAATGTCCTAAATATTCAGTTCGTAAGATTCTCCTAGAAATGTTAAATTTTTTACGTCATAATGACTAATTATATTTTTAGCATTATTTGTTTACGGGTTTCTATTACAAAATAATATTATTAGTAACAACAATTGTATAAACTAACAAAATATGAAAGAATTGTTATCATAAACTGAAGAAATCAGACCCAAAAAAATGCGAAAGTGCACACTTGGTTTTCGAATTTTTCTTGAAAAGATGAAAATATTTTACTTTTTCAAAGAAGTACCAATGTCATAACTTCTTCAAAAACACCTCTGGATTATTTTTTTTTCACGTAGGGTGTTTATTCAGGTTTGTGTAGAAATAAAAAAAAACAGTTCATTTTTGTATAAATATATTTTTTTACCATTTGTTTCCGGAATGGGAAAATTTTTACATCATTTTTTTGTTAAAGTTAGCTATTCTAGGAAAACTTGTAATGATATTATAATGTAATAAATATGAATAATAAGATACATTATCTGGCAAACAGAATTAAAAAAAAAAAAAATAAATAAACATTTTATATACCGATTATAAGCAAAAGTGTCAGGGAGGAAATTTCTGCGTGATTTTTCCAAATAGCCTGGCCTTCAAGGGGTTAATATTATGGGTTCTCATGGACTACTTTAGCGGTAACAAATTTTGCACTGCAGAACAATACTCAATATTAACGGCGACAAGAAGCGTGTTCTCGCCTGTATTTGATGTCCAGCAGTCTAAATGAACCATTTAACCTTTGGAACCCCGAGCTCTCGTGACCGAATACTCTGCAGTATGCCAGGGTATATTTTGCACACGGTCCGCTGTGCAAAGGCTGAGTCTATTTTCGTAATAACTTACTTGTTTTTGCAAAATAATGGTTTTGTAAATTGTACCGCCCGCCTTACCAGATATTATTGCATTTATTATATTAATAAACATTGTATATGTATATCTATCACAAGTAGTTTCCCCAGAATAGCTACTAAATGATTATTTCTCCCTTATTTTATACGGAAAATTTGTTCATAAAGCTATAGAAGTAGTTCACAATTAATCTAAATAAATACAATACTACAAAATAAAGTAGACCGTTGTAGTAAGGTCGTTCACGCTTCCATAATGGCCGCGCACTTGTTCACAGATAAAATAAATATGTTGGCAAGTCAAAACGACAGGAGAAAATAATATTAGGATGTTCTAATTCCTTGCCGTGAATAAAGTATATTTTAGTATGCTAGAAGCATTTTTTAAGGTTCAAAATCAATAAAGTATTTTTGTGCTAAGGGCTGGCATTCAACGGATAAAATATTACATTCCGGCATACAAGCTTTTAAGGCCAGATCCCACACCGCACCGGGAACTCGGAAATGGCGAAAATTTAAGACTGGTGGGTTCGGGTCTCAACTATTGGTGGAATAATTTTGTTTAGGAATGTGTGGTAAGCTGGGAGGAGCTTGAAACCCTCACATTGCGTTATGGTTGCAAGAGATGATTTTTCAATAATTGTCAAAACATTATTTGAGATTAAGTGAATTTGAAGTGGTTAAAAAGTGAAAAGATCTTCTTACCCTCTTGGTGCGAGTTCTCTTGGGTTTTTCTACCGGTGGAGGGGGTGGTGGCTCCATGATGCTCCTGGCGGTGGATCTAGTGGATCGTGTGGATCTGGACACTGATTCGTTGACCACTGAAAATAAACAATATCAAATAAATTTTTACTGGAAGCCAACAAATCTAAAATTGCATCAGTGTTACAGAAGGAGTAGATTGATTAGACATTTGGAATTTTTGAGAGGGCTGAAAAGAATATTGACAGAAAGGAGAAAAATCAGAAAATTAAAATAACAAGAAGATTGAATGCAGTATGAAGAGTTAGATGGAGTTGTTCAAACCAAGGTTGGCCATAAAAGCAAATTTTCGTTTCCAAATGGCCGTCTCTCACAAGGACATATTGAAATTCTCTACCATTTCAGAATGAGGTGCAAATAAAGTATATATTACTTTATTTAAAGGTGAAAATATCCATGTAGATTAAATTTCATTGCCACAGCTGCATTTCAAACCTGCGACCTCTGGATTCGGAACCGAGGAGCGAGAAGGTTAGGGAACAAAAATCATTTACGAAGGAGCTCAAATCCTACCCTGGGATATAGCGCTGTGATGATAATGTCTATAGATCAGCCAAAGAAAAGACTGTACCCTAGCATTGTCCAGAATGAAGAATGTTGCTTGAGGCAAGTGCGGCATAGCAAATTCCAGGTTAACTAGTAATAAATAGCAAGAGACGTGCATCTGCGCACTGCGACTAGATGACTCTTCGTTAGTGCCTTCTTCAAAGGATGTTTGCTGAGACATCCAGTGCGGAAACTTTTAGAGTTACCTCGCAATGATATGGAATTATGTACGTGTCAAAAACTATTTCGGCGATAGCTATCGATGAGACCAACCCAAAATAGCAAAGTTTGGCCTGGCATTGTTATACATACAAATGAATTAGGATAAATTCAAAAGCAAAAGCACATTTATTTCTATACTTGTGTCTGACCATGATGTATGCATGCTAGAGGGCTATTCAAAAACTAGGGAACGTTTCCGTCTGACGCCGCTAGGCGCGCGGCGATCACGTATGTTTTGGTGTACGCGTGCTCGTAGCTTCAGTCGGCATCCAGCCGTCAGAACGAGAACGTCTCCGCGCTGCCCGTTTTCCCAATATTCCAATTTAAAATGTGCGTTGCAATTTCAAATCCCGCCAGTTGTGAAGTGCGGTCCGTAATACGGTTTTTGTTAGCAAAAAACAAAAAACCGATAGAAATTCATCGGCAACTGTGCGAAGTGTATGGCAACGACGTAATGAATGAAAGTTCAGTGCGAAAATGGTGTATCCGGTTTAAAAATGGCCGAACCAACGTGCATGATGAAGAGAGGAGTGGACGCCCGAGTATTGTGACAGACGATCTTCTCGCCAAAGTTGATGAGAAGATTCGTGAAAACCGTCGCTTCACAATAACGGAGCTTTCGCTTTGCTTCCCACAAGTTTCACGAACTTTGTTGTTTGAAATTGTGACTCACAAGCTTGGCTACCATAAATTTTGTGCAAGATGGGTGCCAAAATTGCTTACAGACCTCCATAAGGGTCAGCAAATGGGAGCAGCCTTAACATTTCGTGACGCCTACCACACACATGGTGATTCTTTACTGGATCGAATCGTAACGGGTGACGAGACGTGGGTGAAGCGCGTCAATTGCGAAACAAAATTGCAGTCCATGGAGTGGGGGCACACAAGTTCCCCCAAAAAACCAAAAAAAATTTGCATACCTTGTCAGCGAGGAAGATTATGGCTACTGTTTTTTGGGATAGGCAAGGTGTGCTGCTTATTGACTTTCTCGAGCGTGGTGCAACAATCAACTCTGATCGGTACTGCCAAACATTGCGCAAGCTTAGAAGAGCAATGCAAAACAAGCGCCGAGGAAAGTTATCGTCAAAAATTAAGAATTATCGAAGATGAAGAACTGGCTAGCGACACAGCGTTTTGATGACGACGACGAGCTCTGGGCGTGCGTCACTGAGTGGCTGAGATCGCAGGCGGCGGATTTCTATGACGAAGGAATTTCGAAGCTTGTCCACCGCTACGATAAGTGCCTTAATTTGTTTGGTGACTATGTAGAAAAGTAGCATTTTAGTCACTCTTTCAGATGTATATAATAAAATATTTTTCCTGTATCTAGTTTTTGTTTTATTACAAAACGTTCCCTAGTTTCTGAAAAGCCCTCGTACTATTACCCATTTGGAATATATGGCGAGGATTTGCTGAAATAGGCCTAGTGCAAAAACGCTTGCTATGTTATAAAGTAGTCTGATTATTTTTTTTTCATATGAATACCTCACAAGAGTCCCAGCTGCTCTCGTCTGGAGCCAGTAAGACTATGGCATCTCCTATATATTATTTCAAATGTATTAATTGTGAAATAACACAAATTAATCAAATAAAATTTATTTGCCCAGGCCGGGATCCGATCCCGCGACCTTCGGATGGCGAGTCAAGAGTCTTACCCTTGACCACGCCGGCCGTGGATAGTATCTTGCAAAATTAATTTGTAGACTACTTGTTACAATAAGGCCCAAACTGCGTAGCGAGTATAGAAAATCAATAAAATAATAAATAAACTCTCAGTTACAGTAAACCTTACAAGAAGGGTGATTCTGTATATTTTGTGTTATCTTTTGCGTTAACCTCTGATTTGCCGGAGACGCGCCGGCGCGAGCGTCGTATGCGCATGCGCGAGAAAATAATTCGAAAATTTGAATAAAGTTTTCGACCAAAACTTTTTGTCTGCGATTTTGGCCCTTCTTATGTACAGAATTTGTATGAAGAACAGGGTCAGAATCACTTGCGCTAACATCATAGATGATATAACCACTAGTTTCTTTCACCTTCCAACCCCAGAATATTTTTAAAACGATTTCGTCTATGACATTGACCTGTCAGATTTTGCTGCGAATTTAACCGTCGCATTTTATGCATGTTCCGCGACTAAAACAACGTAAAACCTATTAATTTACGTAATAAATGCAAGTAATGTTGTTTTGGTAGATTGTTTATTGTTCTAGGAACGTGTTTCAGTCAATGAAATATACGATAGCTCAAAATTAATCAACAAAACATTCAATTTAAAATTCAAAGTGGTGCTTTTTTAGTGATTTTTCGTGAATTTACGTGAAATGGCGTGGCCTTTGACCGGTTAAGTCAGCATTACGATAAAAAGGCGAAAAATCCATTGGAAGGCGTCCGTCGTGCTTTATTATGCACAATTCAATTGAGAGTTTACAAGACATTTTGATGCGTAAAATAACTCCAAGAAACAATATTTATATGAGGGGAGATGTTTAAAGGGGTGACCGCGGTGAGCGATGATAAAAAAATATATAAAAAATTGGTTAAATAGGTTAAGTTAGGTTAGGGTTACCGGCTATTTTAAAATTATTTTTTCATAGCTTTTAATGACCTTTGTGAGTTGGTTTCATTCTGAGTTGGCATGGAACCGTTTGAAGGTTGGGAAATACACATAGGCAGAATTCGGCAACTTTACCAATTAATTATCGGGCAAAATACATAAAGGATTCACACTGATTCGTTGACCACTGAAAACAAACAATATTAAGTAAATTTTTACTGGAAGCCAACAAATCTAAAATTGCATCAGTGTTAGAGAAGTAATAAATTGATTAGACATTTGGAATTTTTGGGAAGGCTGAAAAGGATCGACAGTAAGGAGAAAAATAAGAAAATTAAAATCACAAGAGGACAGAATTAAATTTCATTGCCACAGCCGCATTTCAAACCTGCGACCTCTGGATTCGGAACCAAGGAGCTTATAAGACTTGGAAACAAAGAACATTTATGAAGGAGCTCAAATCCTACCCTGGGATGTAGCCCCATGATGATAAATCTATAGTTCAGTCAAAAAAAGACTGTTCCCTAGCATGATGCTTGAAGCACGTGCAGCGTAGCAAATCTCAGGTAAACTACTAATAAATAGCAAGAGACATGCATCCGCGCACCTTCTATACTAAAATGTGACTCACCTTCAGAAGGTTTTCTGTTGGTTCTGGTCTTCCGTGTGGCTGTTAAGTTGACGGAGCAGTCAGATTCGGAGTGTTCCGCTTCAACTGTGGTGTTGTTGGCATTCTTCTTTGGCTTGCGCCCTCTCTCTGAAACAAAACATAACTCTCGATTATTAGATGACTCTTCCCTTCGTTAGTGCCTTCTTCAAAGGATGTTTGCTGAGACATCCAATGTGGAAACTTTTAGAGCTACTATAATGATTATAGAAATATGTACACGTCAAAGACTTTTTGGATGATAGCTATCGATGAGACCAACCCACAGTAGCAAAAGTTTGGCCTGGCATTGCTATACCTACATACAAATGAATTCGGATAAATGCAAAAGCACATTTATTTCTATACTTGTGTCTGACCACGTTGAACGCGTGCTATACTTTACACCAGGGTTTCCCAACCACTGGTCCGCAAGAGGCTAGAAGATGGTCCGCGATGGTCCGCCGGTCAATAAACGAGCCAGCGCGCGGGCGGTCCCTGGTCGAGAAGCCTGAATAAAAAAAATCGGGACAATATTCAGTTTATCATTATTGTACCTTGTGGTCAGTGGCCATTATGGTATTCCGTTTCGCCCCACCCCATCCTACCCCGTTCTGCTAGAACCACTGACCCCCCCCCCCCCCCCCCCCCTCCCCTCCAATACGTGTTTGTCGTTTGTTTTGATATTTGTATTATAGTATTTGTATTTTTTTATAGATTTGCGAATTTTCCCACAACTAACAACAAAGATTTCGCGGGAAACCGCCTTCATCTCTCCCTTTAGGGCAGTGGTAGCCGACCTTTTTTTTTTACCAGGGACCACCATGATATTTGCTCTGTAGAATGAGCTCTTCTTGGACTTCTTCACTATCTCTCCAACACTAATACCAAAAGGGTTACGAATCAGCTTTTGGATACATTTTGATTCGGTTTTGTAGTAAAATGAACAAATGTTTAGCTTGCCACATTTTAGATCTCACAGACCCACCTGTGGTCCATGGACCACCGGTTGGGAACCACTGCTTTAGGGTAACTACTTTTAAGAGTTGGTGTCTTAACGCAAGCTTATTAGCGCGATACGGAATATCGCATTTAAGAAAACTGTAAAATTTTGTCATTTATATATTCGGCCGATTTAACACGCGTTTGTTGCAAAAGATACAAAATCACCCTTCAGATTTAAAAAAAAAAAACAAACAAAAAATAAAACATGATGTCCTTACTAGGTTTGATAAGTGGAATCATGGGTGGCGGCATGATGGATGAACTGTCGGCCTCTAGCTCCTTCTGCTTGGAGACATCAAGAGTTAACGTTGTGTTGTTAGCTGCGGCGGAACGTGTGGAGCGGTTGGACGTTACTACGGGAGATGCCAGTGTCATTGTCACATCACTCTTCACGGCCAATTTTACTGAAAGAAAGTGACAAAGAAAAACATGCTTAGGAAACAGGCAGATTTTTTTTTTTACATTAACTCCACACAAGAGGCCCTGAGGAAAATAATTTCCCTCAGGACCTACGTCATCTTTGAAGATGCTGTGTGGAAGGTCTTTTTGAGTAGAGGAAGGAGTGAACATGGGTCTTGAAGAGACCTGTTGTAGGAGGGAGGAAACACAGAGGCCGGCAAATCATTCCACAGCCGAGCTGTTGAACTCAAAAACGAGTCCATGAAACGACTCGTTCTCATGTGACTAAAGTCAACCATGTACAAATGTTGGGCGCGTGTTTGAACTCTGGCTTCGATGGAGCCCCGTACCTGAGCTGGTCAGAGTTATACTAAGCATATCGATGGAGGTCCTGTTTGGAAGATTGCTTCCGTTGAAAGAGACTAGATTTTCATTTCGATCCCTTTTAAACGTAATCAGACACGATTGGGTCTTTGAAACATTAAATTCGAGAGGTTATTTTTACCCCAAAACACTCTCGAGGTAACCGTCCATTCTTTGCTTCAAAGCCCTCCGAGCCATTGGGGGCTTGTCAAACAAAAAGCTATCATGACCTGTACTGTCATCCGAGTAACAATGAATCGGTGAACATGACAAGAGTTCATTGATGTGCAACAAAAACAAAGTCGGAGACAGAACCGATCCCTATGTATTTATATTTTTGTGAAATTATTGTTAAATCCATGTAATAATTAAAGTATTAAAAAATAACAAATGAAACATGTCTTTCATTACGCATATATACAAGATGGATAGAGGGTATGGGGTACAACAAATTTGAGGTAAGAGTCAAGGGGTACACAGACTCAAAAAGATTGAAAACTGCTAACTTAGATAATAAAACCAAAGGGGAATTATGTCTTGGAAGCGTGCCGATCGTCGCAGAGCTACAACAAAACTGCACTGACTATCAAGGCGGCAGAGCCAATGAAAATATGTGGTTTGTATGTAGGTAGAAACATAGGAGGGGTGCCGCAATGTACCAATGCAATATATGTGAGGAAAAAAAAGCAAATTAATAAATACATTACCATTTTCAACAGTTGTGTTGGCAGTTTCCGGCACCTCATTTTCTTTATCCTGTTCATTGACACTAATAACAATATCCACATTGGATGTCTCCATCATCATGTGTACGCCATTCTTGACTATGGAGTTCTTCTTGGGCAGAGAGAGCACATTCTGCTTCAGCGTGTTGTTCAGCAGAACGTACGGAAGCTTGTCCAGGAGCAAGTCTTGTTGGCTCGTCTTCCTGGAACTGGGCCTTCGCATTTTGTCCTTCAGTTTCTCATTTAACTATAAAAAATAAAAATGATTATGTTGGTGCATAAAAAACTCTACAATAATTAAAAACCGAATTTTGGAATCTTTAAGAAACCGCTGAATTTTGAGAGTTTGATATTTTCCGAAACCTTCTAAGTAGATGCTAAAGGGTCGAAAATTTTATTATTTTTTCTTTCAAATCGGAATAGTGTGGATATACCAATTTTATATTCCCTCGCTAACTTTGTACTATTCTCTCCACTAGCTCGCAGTATATCAGTTGCTTTTAAGCTCGGCTTGTTTGGAATGTTGAGCATAGCACATAAATCCGTATATAGGTCATGATCCGTATATATTACACGTTTTGTCTATTATTATTTTTATGATGCAGTACAAATCCTTATTCCTTTAAATATAATTATTAATATCTTTATCATTTGTACTGCATCCTGACGTCTCTACCCGTCGAAATTATCATTAGGTAGGAACTAGTTTATTATTTATTAGAGTGCCAGCTCTGATTTTGTCTACGGCCGGAGGCGACACCTGGATCAGTTTCGAGGCAATACAACACTTTTTGCGTGGGTGGGTTTTCGGAGAGGTTGGCCCCGAGACCTATACACGCGACAGTCAACGGAGTATTTTTGTGAATTTTCAGTTTGTACGGGAAAAAAATCCCTTTTTACATAGATAATGCCGGGCGTTTAAAGTTATAACGAGTATGTTATGTGTGATCGGTAATTTGGAAACCCCTTGGTGGGATTAATTGTGATTCTTTCAAAAAAAAAGGAAACTTGTACGGCGGCCATGCGATGTTTAGAGCCTGAGAGATTAAATCCGTGCTTAATACGACCGATCATACTTGGGACAGATCTCCGAATTGATTAATGATGTATGCCCTGTTTGCCCGTGAAGTTATTCACTGTTCTTTGTGGCGGGAACGTAATTTTCCGCCGACCTTGACACTCGTCTGGCCCGAGGGCAGGCATCACCACATGCCAAACCTACATCATCGGAAAACACCCCCCGGCGGGGTTTCTTGCTAATTTTTGGACGCGGCGAAAGGCCGCTTGATGACCTCCACTAGACGGCGGAACTGACTCCATGTCCCGGCTTCGGCGGTGGCTTCCCGGATCCTGCATGAGGAAATGCTGCCTGAGCCTTGCAGCTACTAGACGGTCATTTATTAGTTAGCTAGCGGTAGTACTCATAGTAAAAAGGTCGGTTCCATGGGGGTAAGTCAAATGTATTATTTATAACCACCTGTCGAGTGAGGCCTCGACCTATGTTTGATATTTTTAAAATTATATGTAAGATCTCACAATCTCCGTATTTAAATTATGTACCCTGCATACCACCCCTTTAAAGTATGACAGTAGAAGATAGAAGAAAGTGTTTGCTTTTCTTTGAAACACCAAACAACTCTCATCGCGTTGTTTCAAAATGTCAACGACAGCAAATTATTTTTGAGTTGATACTTGATAAAGTTCCCCACTGCAATCAGCGTAGTGCTATATGTGAGGATAGTAATTGTGAATAGTATTTGTTTTGCTGGAGCAGTGCCTAAATCGCATTATAACATCTTCAATGGTTAACCTCCATTTTGTTTTTCCACCTCGTCACCCGGTGGTATGATGGTATGGCATGGAGGTTCACAATATTGTGGGTTCGGATTGCATGTTGGATTTTAGGGGGTTAACTCACCAATTTATTATTCAATGCAGAAGCCATCACGGATGCACATCTCTTGGTGCGGGGTTTATCTGCGATGATGGCACTGATGTCTCCCTCGGGAATCTCAATGTCCTTGTTGGGAGTGGAGTGTTGGGGCTTCTCAAGGGCGGGAATTTTTTCTGGAAATGGAATGGTGGCCATCTCGTTGAAGGGGCAGAGTCGCTTCTTGGAGCCATCTACAAAAAATAAACAGAACGACTAAGTCAGGGGGGTTTGGAAACAATGCACAATGTAGGTTACCAGGTTCTTAGTTTTAAGCGGAACCTTCCGGCAAACGTTGCATCAAACTAAAAATGATTTTAAAAAATACTAACAAGATCGAACATGGTATCAAAACACAGGAAATTTCAAACTTTGATTGAAAAAAGTTAGAACTATGCATCTTTTACCATATCCCACTGGCATAGATAGTTGTTTTTTTATAGTAATCAAGTTAAAACTAGAAAACTAAAACTAGAGAGAAGTAAGCAAGGTATGGAAATTTTACCCAAATACATGATACCTACCTTCATTCGGATTTGTATCAGAATCATACATCGGTATACATATTAGGGCTTTATCAAAGCGTAAAACAAAGCCCATTATCATATTTAATTAAATGAAGACGATACTAGCGAAACTCAATTGAAAATCTGAAAACAGAAAAATCAGAAAAAGATACAGACACATCTGGGACTCGAACCCAGGACCTTCGCCTTGCCGGGGCGCAACTCTACCAACTGAGCTATAGTGTCCCTATCCGATTCCGATTAGAAATTAAAAATAAATCTCAACGAAATAATTATAACATCAAAATGAATAAGAGTTAATTTTAAACAGAATTGGGGCAGTTTCCAATGGTTTTGTATAACCATTCAGGCTAATTTGTTTGCTTTTCGGAATAACTCATAGAAATCTAAATGATATTGGAAAGAGAAATCACAATGCTGTGTGTTCAAACTTAAAAAGTTAACCGCAAAATAATTAAAATGTACACCATTTTTATTTTCTGGCGTTCACCTTTCAAGGGTGTTCTAGGCCATCATTTAAAATTACAGAGAAAGGAAAGGTGAATTAATATATTAATTTTATTTAAATGAGCAAATTTCAGAATTATATGGAAGATTAGAGTCGAGTTCAGACTCAGAAGAGATGAAATGTTGAATGGAGGGGAGGCAATTTCAGATAACGCTTGATGGAAGAGAGGTTATTTATTTAGAGAGGGACAACCAAAAAATATGTGATCTAAAGTTCCGACACCTAGACCACAGAATGTACAATCTGGGGAGTCAAAGACGTGAATTTTAAAAAGGTGAGAAGGAACGGAACAATGTCCGATTCTCATTTCAATAAGTGAGGAAATTTCTTTTTTGGGAAAAATGGGGGAATTTTTTAAACCACAGTTTTGATCAGTGGCGGCCACTGCCCTGAGAATGAATGTGCTGGTTCACTGATAATCCGTACCTACTTATGACAAAAAAAATTATTAATTAGGAATTTTTAATAATTTATTTTCAAACAAACTGTTATTTCCTCTTATATATTCAACACTGGTTGCACTCATTTTTGTAATAAAATTAAATATTAATAAATTAGGTTATTGTTATTGTATTTAAAACAATCAATACAAAAAAAACCAAAACAATGACAATAATCACGTCACGGGTCAAACGCGCGCCGCTAGACTGTGCTGGACGCAAACTGATCTATGTATGATCTTCGCCGAAATTCGATTGTATTCATGACACCTCGGGTTATGGTTCATGGTCAATCGGTAAACTTCGGCAAGGATCGGATTATGTTGGGCGGGTGGCACACCGATTGAAGCCAAATTCTGGTACAAATAGCGAAATCAACGCGCTTTCGATGTTTTAAATATCCCATACAAAAACATGATTTGGTTCGTTTGCAAACCGAATGCACACGGCTGATCGGGCCAATACGAGAGCGCTCGGCGGCCGTGCTATGGGAGATTAAAAGCGTTCTCCCTGATAATATTCGTTAGTACTGGGCGTTGACGATAATTCTATCCAACGCCAACGTCGTTATCGGCAATTTTCAACTGTTGAAAATAACGTCGACGTTGACGCAACTATAATAGGAGATCGACACGATACTAACAAAAAATATATCAAAATCGTATTAAGGAATCCCTTTTAACGGGTGGTTCCCCGAATCATTGATGTATTATTAATTATTATTATCTCTATGCCCCACGCGACACACACGTAATAATAATCCTATAATAACGTTGAAAGTTGAAACTGTTGGAAGACGTTGGTTTCAGTGTTGAAAATATTATCCTGTTGAAGATATATTTTGCTTGTCACTGATAAATTCGCTTGTTGCTTGGCGCTACGTATCGGCCGTATTGGACGGGAAAATAAAAAAAAACGTGCAGTAGGTATGTACATTACCAAAAGACCTTGTGTAATTGGGTATAATATCGTTCACAAAGTGTGATCTCTTGACCCTTTTGACTTAATCATTCCAACACCGTTGAAAACAATAGGTACAAAACATTGACAATTATCAATAGGTTATTTTTTTGCTTGTCGTTGATAAATTTGATTGTTCCATGGCGCTGAGTATCGGCCGTATTGGATGGGAAAATAAAATAAAACGTGCAGTAGGTATGTACATTACCAAAAGACCTTGTGTAATTGGGTATAATATCGTTCACGAAGTGTGATCTCTTGACCCTTTTGACTTAATCATTCCAACACGGTTGAAAACAATAGGTACAAAACATTGACAATTATCAATAGGTTATTTTTTTGCTTGTCGTTGATAAATTTGATTGTTCCATGGCGCTGGGTATCGGCCGTATTGGATGGGAAAAAAAAAAACGTGCAGTAGGTACGTACATAACCAAAAGACCATTTAAAATATCGAGTAATGTTGTTCACGAAGTACAAACTCTTAACCCTTTTTATTTATTAGGCAGTTGAATCGTTGACTGCGTTGAATAATATTCGCATGTAGGTATTATATTTCAACTGTTGGCGCTAATTATTTTCAACAGCGTTGGACGTTGAAATAATATAACTATTGTTTCCAACGGCTAGTTATATTTTAATACAGTATTAATATTCGTAGCATTATATTGGTAACTAGTATATTGAAATGATTAAATTAGAGATTCTAGAGATTTAAATGAGAGAAATTAAATTAGAGATGTGTATAGTCTTCAGTAAGTAAATAAAGTAAATATAGACATTATAATTTGCCAGTGCTGCACACAACACTCTGTGCGACCAGTGGTTTTGATGGGATAGTCCTTTGTATTGAGGCGTAGCGGGCACCCATGGATTAACTAGTAATATTCCAATACTCTGCCAAAACATTACGGAATCTATCTTTGATGATGGAAAAAATATCAGATAGGGGAATATGGTTTACGAGGGTAACAATAGGGTTCGACGCTCCTTGTTTTGCCAAGGAATCCGCAATATCGTTACCCACTAAGCCAACATGTCCAGGAATCCAAACAAGAGTTACGGTTTTTCCAGAGCTTTATGGAACCAAAACTTTCATAGCAAATTGAAAAAAATTATGAAACTTTGTGAATTTTTTTAAAATTATTTTTTCATGAAAGTGGGAGTGATGATAACTTTTATAATATATTTGTTTTCATTACCAGTAAGGGAACGTACCCATACTACGTGATCTCTTCGGGGGGGGGGTCTTCAAAATGTCACGCTTGGTATAAATGAGCGGCAGTTTGCTTAGGATTTTGGTCATCGGGGGGGGGGAGGGGGGTTAAAAATTGCAAAAAATTGGTCACGTAGTATGGGTACGTTCCCTAACTTTAGTTATAAAAAAATAAATGTGCCATTTATAAAACTTTTTAAAGCTTGCATTCCAAATTTTTATATCTAAAAAAATACATGGTTATTTCTAAGCGATAAAATTTGAAAGCGTATTTTATCATCTTTCAAAAATAGTGTTCACAAATATTCCATTTATTTGGATTTTAATGCAAAACGCAAATGTTCTGCCTACAGACAGAAAATGGTGGAAGCTATAAGAATATAGTTGTCTACAGCCTACCCCCGTCAGGGGGTACTATACAAACACTCAGAATGAAATCAACTCAGAACCTGCTAAGTCAAAAAGATTTTGGTAAATATGCAAGTTAGTCCACCTCACGAATAATACGGAACGTTCGTGTTGTCGAAGTTTGATGCACGGATAATACGGAATGTTCCTTTTTTAACTAATAGACAATCAAATATGACATTTGTCGGAAGTACCAATCAACTCGCATTTCATCATACTTTTAAAAAACATCCCAGGTTTTGAATGGTTTGTTGGCAAAGCAGGGTTTGTGTAATAAAAAGTAAAAAGTATTCCGTATTAACGAGTAAGCGGTATGCATAAATAAGGTTTTAAAAATATATTAAAAATAGGTTAAATAGGTTAGGTTAGGGGTAGGCTTTCTTTTTTTTCGTGACTTCAACGAGGTGTTGAGTTGAGTTGATTCTGAGTTGGCATTGAACTGCTGTAGACAGCTGCTTGAAGATGCCGTGGTTTGACATTTCAAGAATTTCATGCAAATGCTTAGTATAATATTCAAACCTTCATCTTCCTCTTCGTTGATTCCGTCCAATTTTCTCTTTTGGTTGGGTTTAATTTTCGTATTGGCATGATTAGCTTTCAAACTTTTGAACTTATCAATCAATGCATCTTGAAAAAGTGCCAATTTGGTAAATACTTTCTGAAATTTTATAAATAGGTCTTAATAACATAGTTTAATATAAACATGCACAAAAATGTCGCCGTAACAATAATAAAGGGATACTTCTACAGAACCGTTCGTCGAAACCCACCAAAGGCGCTTTACAATTTGTCAAGTGACCAAAAGAAACTTAAGTGTTCGTCATTGAAAACAAACTTACCTCAACATCGTCATTATATTGAGAATATATCTCATCCGTTCCTTTCATTAAACCCACACTAAAAATATCAAAGGAATTCGCCATTTCAGCTTCAGTAAAGGCGGCTCCGCAATTTCAAAATGCTATTCGTTTTCGACTATCGTCCGTTATTTTGGTGCCGTCAAAATTCAAAATGCTGTGAGAAAGTATGGCACGTATGGCAACATTAATTGTAGTTCCTACTTGGGCCAGCCGTACCTACTTACGCAAAGATGGTATATGTAGGCTGCAGCGATATTGAAAATATCAAGAGATACCTTCCATCATCCAAATCCTCGTAAAAATTCTTAAAAATATAATATACATATCTTTATCTTTACCTGGTAACTCGCCTTCAAATTACACCTTTTTTCACGAAATCTGTCGAAATATACTTCAAAATTTGGTACCTTAATTATTGAACATGTACTTTTCATAAAAATCATTTTTAACGATTTTCTCTCGTAATATTTGATTAAACGAGAATTTCTGATCGTAGGGGAGGCAAGCCGGCTAAAACACCATGTGTTTGCTTTTCCTAAATTATTTTCGCTAAAGCTTCCATCGAAAACAAACCGGTGTGATTATTTATATTTATGACAAAATTAAAATGACGGAATTACATTTGTCTGCAGATCACGACACAACACGACAGACTAATATAAACGTCACCATACTAAATGTATGAAACCGATACCGCTCTGACGCGTCACGACACAACACAGCAGACAAGTGTAAAGAACCATTATTTTACTGTGCAGTATTTTATAATCGAAAGATTTATATTGAGTTGAAATCATTCGTTTTTGTTTCAATTTTTGGGGCTGCTTCTGAAATAACCTTAATAACCTTAGTGTTGCGA
Organism: Limnephilus rhombicus; assembly: GCA_929108145.2. Taxonomy (NCBI): domain Eukaryota; kingdom Metazoa; phylum Arthropoda; class Insecta; order Trichoptera; family Limnephilidae; genus Limnephilus; species Limnephilus rhombicus. Next base: position 36,283,370 of record OV815280.1, read on the forward strand.
CTATCTTAATAGTAAACAAAAGTTATCTGTTTTTACGACAAGAATATACATATATAAATCCTAAAAGATAACAACCTTTTTTGCTCACGAATTTTAATATGTAACTTATGTATTTCAAGATCCTTTAAAACAAAATGTATCGTTTTGCTATAATCTGATGAAATTCAATGGCTACCATTTCGATTTCCAAGAGCAGTACAAGTGTATAGTTGCAGAATTTGTGTAAAAGACTTTTTATGGGGAGAATATTCGTTACACGTGATAAAAAAGCGGTATAATATGAGGTCATAATAAAAAAAAAACGGATTTCTACCCCCCGGCGCTTGAAAATCAATGTGCGGCCCGCGGATGATTCTGGGTTCGAGTGTCAGTTTCGATCGTTAACTTTTTTTAATTGTCTGTGTTCCGGTTTGCATTCCCTATGCTCGATTTATCCAATTATACAAGTGCGCCGTTAAAAATAGATTTTTATAAGACGTACTTATACTTATATTAAATCAAGTTACTGAAATTTTAATAACATAATATTTATTATTATTATATAATGAGCAGGCAGCATTCTGCTGATGCGCTCATATCTAATTTCAATAGTTTGACAGTAAATTTTAATTTTCAACTAAGTTAGTCCTTTTTTCTCTCCAAATATGAATCCAATAGCAGACATTTTCGACAGATTTCGTGAAAAAAGGCGAAATTTATGATTTTCGCATTAATAAACCGACGGATTGCCGGGTAAAGAAAGACATATATATTGAATTTTTACGAGAATGTGGCTGATATAAGGCATTTTTCTGCTATTACAATACCCAATTCAAAAATAAAAAGTTCCATACAATGTCGCTCCAGCCTTATTTATGCTCCAGCCTAATGCCTGTACGTGTTTAATACGGTATATATTTTTTATTTATTTGGCTTTCACCATTAACGGTAATATTGTACTTAAAATGAGTAATTTTAAAAATATACATCGATAATATAAATAAAAATGAATTCATAATAATAATACTTTTCCAAACGTAATAGAGAAGGTTGTGGCATTTTTAAAAATCATTTTCCATGAAGCATGAAATCTGTCAACTCTAGCTTACCTTTTTAACGATAAGTATAGTCTGTAAAAAAAGAGTAGAAAATATAAAAAATGGAATTACTAAATTTGTAGACTGGCAACACCAATTTAACTGTCAAATATTTTTTTGAAGTGCAATGACACTGAAAGTATAGAACACAGTAAACCACATTTAAAAAAACATTTTTTATTCATGACAAATTTGATTAAAAGGTGATTTTTAAAGCGATTTGCTTTAATTTAATTTAACATAAATTTGAATTTAACAATAGATAGAAAGGAAGAAAAAGAAAGTGAGTTTAGTTATACTACTTTTAGATCTGAATGAGTTAAATATATTCAGATCTAAAATTAGAGACATGATCTAAAGCCCAGGCAATGCTAGGTACTTTATCTAGTATTAAATACCTAAATATGAGCAATTTCTAAACTGTGCTTTATATTTTATTACATTATAGTTATTCTTCATTATGTTAACACAAAATTTCAAAGGTATAATAATAATATATCTATATGCAATTCTAATTTTGAGATCGGCGAGTATCTATACTGCCATGAAAAAATATTTTTTCCACTATTATGCCTTTTTATTTTTTTATAAAAATGTAGGTTACACAGCTTTACTTTAACACCATGAGTTATGTGTTAAGTATTGCCATTTGATCAACAGTGGCGCCCTCATATATTTTCTATTATTTTACGCCATTTTGGTTACCCTTCCTTTCCCATTTGCAGCACCATTTTGGGCCTATAAAATGTAAGGTGAAAGTAAACGGTAAATGTCAAATGAAAAAACCCATTTCTATGCATTTTACCGTTTACTTTTGCAATTAGCATTGCATTTAGCATTCTCGGTAAATGAAGAAACCCACCTTGACAAACTGTATACTGATTTTATATTGCTTTGCTAAGGTTCACAATAAAAAATAAAAAAACAAAATTTAAAAAAATATACAAACCAACCAGAATGAAATACGAAAAAAACGATGTTTTCCAACAGTAATTATTTATTGACCGTAAAAGTTTTTTTTTTTAATTCTTAATGAAATTTATTGAATGATAGACATTTACATAAATAAAAGCTATTTCATTTCTCCCCAAGACTTTCCATCCTTTATGGCAACTGGTAAATGAACTGAAAGGACTCCACAAAACTCTCCACTGTGTTGCATAACTTCTTGGACGAGGTCTGAAATAAAAATACAAAATGGGTGGTTAGTAAAAATATTATACCGTAGTGAATCCTTGTAAAAAAACATTCACGGGAGGTAAAAAAACATTTACTTAAACTGAATTAAATAAAACAATATCAGCAGAATGGCAACAAGTAGAAAGGGGTTAATAAAAATAACAGAGTTATAACATTCTTATATGTACAGTCTGTCAAATAAGAGTAGAAAACATAGGAGGGCGCCACTGTTGATAAAATGGCAATAAGTACTAAAAATACAACACATGGTGGCGATGTAAAGCTGTGTAACCTACATTTTTTTGTAAAAAATCAAAAACACATAAAAGTGGGAAAACTATTTTTTTTTTGCAATTTCGATATCTACTGATCTAAAAAATTAGAATTGCACATGGGTATATTATACCTTTGTAATTTTTGTTAATGCAATGAAGAATAACGATATTTTAATAAAATAAAAAGCAGAGTTTGAAATTGCTCACATTTATTTAAATACTAGATAAAGTACCCAGCATTGCCCGGGTTTTAGATCATGTCTCTAATATTAGATCTGAACATATTTTACTCAGTCACACCCCAAAAGTAGTGTAACCAAACCTACCATTCTTCCATTCTACCTACTGTTAAATTCAAATTTATGTTAAATTAAATTAAAGCAAATCACTTTACAAAACACCATTTAATCAATTTTATGAGGTACCTTAACCTCAGTGCTTCTTTGAATTTTTTTTTCTGAACAAAAAAATGTTTTTTTAAATGTGATTTACAGTGTTTTATATATTCAGTGTCATTGCGATTTGAAATAATATTTGACAGTTAAATTGGTGCTGCCAGCCTACAAAATTAGTTCGATTTTTTATATTTTCTACTCTTATTTGACAAATTCTACCATGACATATCAAAATTAAATATTTCTTCAGGCAACACACGAAAAAAAAGGCAAAAAATATAAGTAGTGATGGGCATAAAACGAAATACTTATTTCGAAATTAGTGATTAGTTATTTATTTGAAGCATTTCAACTTCTATCGAAAAATCTGATTTGGAATTGTTGATCCTGAAACATACTCATTGTTTTGCATACATTTTAAGAGTCTCCCCCTTTCACAATTTCTTTTAGCGATGAAATAATATTATTTTATGTGTTGTGTTGGTGCTAAGAGTCGTATAGTTTGGCAATTAAGTCTAGAAATTAAATAAATTGGAACTAAATGTTTTCATTACTATGGCAGCACCGAATTACTCGCTTTACTATTTACTTATGACGTTTGACGTTTCCTATGGCCACCGGTATTAGTTCATTTATATGGCCACCTATGGCTGTCATGTTATCGCATGGCATGTTATGGTCGATTATTGTCTTATCTGAGCAGAAGATCGCTCATTTAATAATATTTTTATTCATTGTTTGCCTGTGCATTGTTTGAATTTAATTAAAATGAACCAAACATTGTTTGAATTTAATTAAAACAAACCAATACGTAGTGATGCACGAGGGGTTATATACTGCGTTTTTCAGCGCTGCCTAACCGAATATCACGCGAAGAAGTTACTGTCTAATTTAGAAGATGTTTACAAGCGAACTGCAGAAATGACGTTTTTCTTAATTTTCTCTTTCTTTCTTTGAATATTATCTACTTTGTTTTTTTTTTTTAAATACCTTCTATAATAATAAATTTTATGATGTTTTTCACGAACAGGTAAATCTCAATCAACGGTAAGGCGAATCGACACGGAAGGGGAAAAAGCAGATGGAAAATTTGAAATACCGGGAAAACGGAAAATGGGGCAACCTAAAAAAAAGTTGGATGATTTTGATATTTGTGACATTGATTCGTCAAAAAATTCATTTTTTTACATAGTAAGTAAAGAAGTCCCAATTTTAAGAACTTTCCTAAAGGTACTCAAAGAAGACTCTGAGTATTGAATATTTACGAAAAATTTTGCATTCCAACGGCTTTTTTTATAAACTTTGCAACTTTATTTTTAATATTATCTTTATAACTTTGTAATGTTGCATGATAAAAGTATAATGCCCTTAATTTTCTGACCTTAAATTGTTTGAATAAAAGTTCTGACGAATATGAGTAGGGTTTTTTTTTAAATTGTTTTTATTATTAGTTTTTGTGGTATGTAAATTGTTTGTGTTTGATTTGTATATGTACCGCCCCATCCTATAATGCCGTATTAATTATTATTATTACCTTATAACGAAATAAACGCCCACTTAATTTTTTTTTGTTTTATTTTACTTATATTAAATTACAATTTTACTTCTATTTTAATTTTTTTTTTACATGAGCTCCACACAGGAGGCCCTGAGGAAAATAATTTTCCTCAGGGCCTATGTCATCTTTGGGGATGCTGTGTGGAGGGTTTTTTTAGGGAAAGGAAGGAGAGGAGAGTTCTGGGAAGGAAAAGGGTTTAAGGGGTGGGTAGGGATCTGGGGTTCAGTGTGTCTTGGTCATCCGCCTCCAAGACCTAGAGAAACCTCACCCCATGAACCCGGTCACCCCTGCTAAATCACCAAACGTAGCGAACCACTTGGGGTGACCTATGGCAGAGGTGTTGGTTATCCAATAAAGATTCCCGGGGCGGCGGTACCCATTCCCGCCTCCCAAATTGAGAATTATAATAATTATAGTTGTTTGTTCAAAATTTTTGAAAATACAAATATGTTATGAAATATGCATGTGTTTTTTTACATATATTCTTGTCTTATGAGCCATCTTGGTGTTGTCATTTAAAACCTAAAAAACGATCGCAGCGCCATCACTTTAAAATCAGTGATTCCCGACATTATTTGGAGTAAAAATGTTAATGAAATTTTGGTCTCCGGTGACTTTTTTTGGTCAACTAAAAACATAAAAAATCAGTGGGCGGGGTTAGGTGTTGGATGGTTACTCGGAAGAGTGACCAGTAATGACATGTTGACGAATTTTTTTTTAGTTTGATTTTGAGGAAAATTAAAAAAAAAAGGCACTGGATACCAAAATTTCATTTACATTTTTTAATCCAAATAATGTCAGGAATCACTGGTTATACCTAGTAATGGCGGTTTACATTTGTCTGACATGTCGTGCGTGATGGCTAGCATTCATATCTATATGTCGTGTTCTGAAGCTTTCTGATTTTATTTTGAATCAAAACAGTCATCACAACACAGCACTGGCCCGTGCACACTTGTCTGATCTGTCATGACGCAGCCGCCCCTGCGCCCCCCATCTTCACCGCTCTGACGAAAATTGAGATAGCTTCTGATGCGACACGACAGAAAGCGACACACTAATATAAACGTCCCCATACTAAATGTATGAAACCGATACCGTTCTGACGCGTCACGACACGACATGACAGACAAGTTAAAATTCACCATAAGTCAAGTACGTATCTAAACACTATAATATGGCCTAATTGAACATGCCTTTAAACTTCTCCAAATTATTGTCGGGTATTTCCCATACCAGTTCGTCATGTATTTGCAGCAGAAGATGGTGACCCAGTGTAATGGGGAGATTGGCAAGACGATGTTCTGTAGCCACCATTGCAGTTTTACACAAATCGGCAGCTGAACCTAGTTAACAGATAAGAAAACTCTTTAATAATTATTTCAAAAAATAAATCAGAAAAACTGGAAAAAAATGATGTTTCGAAATTCAATCATAATTTCTATCTATTACATAGAATAAAGTAAAGTCGCTCACGCTGTCTATGCACTTATATCTTTTAATAACGATTTTCATGCGGTTTTCACCAATAGATAAAGTGATTCATGAGGAAGGTTTTTAGGTACAATATAAACGGGCAGCGGGCTGCGGGCTGGCAAGCGGGAGGTGTGGATTTGATATGTATGCAAATTAACAGATGGTGTTGGTTATAAAGGTTGGGTAATGGCGATGCCAGTAGATGACATTGTGTTTCATTAGCCACAGCAACTGGGTCTGCTAATGTTTTTATAATTATATTTCGGTTGTATATATATGAAATCTGGTAAGGAACTAAAATTTGTTGTGAATTTTCAAAATTGGAACTGATTTGTCACGAATTAGAATGCTGTAATTTTTATATGTTCTAATTCTTTAAAATTTCATTCTAAAATAAACCAATTATTGCAAATTTTATTTGTTGTTCCAATCAATAATAATTTTTTTCATCAACACAATGTGTGAACAAACTCCAATTAAAAAAAATAAAAATAAATCATAATATTTTGTGAAATGACACAGCATATTCTTTTTAAATTGCAAACGCAGGTTGCAGAGGATGTGGACCCCTAATACAAGCATGTCGATAAAGGATTAATCAATAATGTAAAACTTGTCATTGTTCCCGAGCAAGACTGCAGATCGCCAACAAACGAACATTTTACATTGTCGCGATCTGCAGTCGTGCTCGGGATCGATAAGTTACCGACATTATTGACGTGCTCGTGCTGGGGGCCTGCCATCTAATTTATTTGTTTGAATGATATAGTCCTGATGAACGGAGCACAATATTGCATTCTTTAACCTTTTGAGGACATTGACACATTCTGGTATGACGACACTTGTGCGCAGTCAGCGCAGTGTATTAAATTATTTTGCAATGCGGTGCCGTATCACATGTTGAGATATTAGCGCATGGGGTAAGTATTTCTCCATCAACTATGTTGAGACGGTGTCCCAGAAAGAGTTCAATAGATTCGAAGCTAAGCTACGTACTTTGCACAATCTTTATTAAATTTCCAGAATGTTTAATCGTTTAATTTACCTAACCTACAAAACTGTTACCTTGAATAACAAAATTGATTGCCTGCCTTTCAGCTTGGGAGCGAAGGGTAGAGTCTGAGCTGCATATGTTTTGGAATATCCTCATCCGACCAGATATTGAGTGCAGAATTCCATTCTGTGACTGGCATTGTTTTATAATGTTTTCTCCAAATGTGCGCAGGGATGGAAACGAAGCTAAACACATAAAATATAATTTGTTTATTGATAAAAGGCATACCGTCAATAGCTGCACTGTAATCAATCTTCTATCTTAAGCCTCAATTCCATCGAGCGAGTTTACAAGCTACCAGCCGGCGAATTCACTACTGAGTAGTAAACTTGCTCAGTGTATTTATTTATTTGTTGACTCGCCAACAGAATATATCACATATAATTATTACATCAGTTAACAATTTTAATATGGTTACAGTGATAATTCCAATGAGAGGTGAGCACACCATTCATCACAACATTCTTAATTAGTTGGAATACATAATAATAAATTAAAGTACATACATAAAACAAGAAGAATCAATAATTACAAAATATATTCACACATGAATATATAGGTACATACATTTATACACATTTTATAGGTTTAGGTGAGGAGATCATCACGGATATGTAAGTATAATTTTCTTTTGAAGGTATCAATTGAGTTTGAAAATACATCTAAGTCTTCATGTTTGCAATATTTATCGTATAACCGAGTCATTCTCGAGGTTGGTTTGAAGAAACTTGTATTAATACGATAAGTATCGATCCAAAAGGTTTCAAGGTTTCTCGTGAATTTCGGCCATATGTTAAGATTAATTTGAATAATTAAGTATGAATCATACATGTTGTTTATGATTTTAAACAGGGAGATCAAATCTGAAATGTGCCTTCTTTTGACGAGTGAGACTTCTCTAAAGTGAGTGAGTCTTTCAGCATAGTTATCTAGATTCCGATGTACTCCAAATTTGTAAGCTAGTGTTCTTAAGTATTTTTTTTGAACAGACTCCACTTTATTGCTATGAATTGCATAGTGTGGGGACCAAATCACGGTGCCATACTCTAAGATACTTCTTACGTATGAGTAGTACAAGATTCTGAAGCTACTGGGATTCTTGAACGATTTGGTAATTCTAGTGATAAAACCGAGCATTCTATTGGCTTGATTGACAATGTGTTGGTAATGGTTTCTGAACGTCAGCTTCGAGTCAAGAAAGATTCCCAGATCTCTAATGGAGTCTACTCTTTTCAGGATTTCATCACGCATCGTGTAAGGGTAATCAATTTTATGGACATTGTTCGTGAACGTGATGGTATTACATTTGTTAATATTTAATTCCATGGCATTATCTGTACAACATTGAGTCTTTTTGTAAAGTTTCACAGTCGTGTTGTGAATTTACGGGAGATGAAAGATTTTTAAATCATCTGCATATAATAGACATTTACAAGAAAGTTGTACTGTCATTTATGAATATAACAAAGAGTAGTGGTCCTAAATGGGATCCTTGAGGAACACCGGATGTGACTAGTCTGGGCGAGGACTCATAACTATTAACTTGTACATACTGACTCCTGTGTGAAATATAAGATATAATCCATCTCAGGAGATTGCCGTGAAAACCTGATCGTTTTAGCTTTTGGATCATATTTACCAGCGAACTAGCAGTTTGTGAACAATCTAAGAAAAAAGTGAAAGGGGGGCTACTTTGCTCTCTACTCGCTAGCGTGCGGGCTTGTTAGCTAGTAAACTAACCTTGGGTCATCACAGTTACTAGCCGAGTTAGCTGCAAGTATCACAGTTTTCTACGAAATGTCGACAGAATTAATTCGCGCGGGTGTTGTTATTTAGCTCGCTCAACTCGCTAGCTAGTTCGCTACTGAGCGAGTGGAAAGTTTTGTATGTCATCATCACAATCGCATTCGCCGATTCGCCCGCTTTTAAACTTGCCAGCTAGTAGCTTGTAAACTCGCTCAATGTAATCGAGGCTTTATTAGATGGTGTAACAGGAAAATAAATTATGAAAAAATTACAAAAATAAATTCAAACTGTAATTATTTTTCATAATTAGTAGTGTTTCTAACCGAGAAATTTAGAAATGACTTCAGTTGTTTGATTGAACCCCAAATGCAATATCTCCATTAGTTTGTGCGGCCCTGCTCCATACATCAGAGCATAAACCAAATGCTTTGTTTTATCACGCTCGTCAGGTTGTACTTCTTCGATGGAATTCTTGTGCAACCTAAGGTAGAATAACTAATTCAATGTTGTATATTGATTATGGCAAAGTTATTCAGCAAATTCTGAGTATCCTGCCTATGGCAATAATTTGACGGCATAATATCAAATCATATTTATTTTTTCAGGTTCTCCATAAAACAGTTATACACCAAATTATTACGGAGAAGATTACAAAATATAAGAGAAAAAAAGGCCAAGGGGGCAGTTTCACTATGTTGAGATGTATGTCAAAAGATAGTTACTGAACTCTCTATAGGTAACATTGAAGATGTCAATGCTCAATGCAGAATCGTTAAGGGGTCGTCCATTAATCACGTGATGTTTTTTAGCAAATTTTTAACCCCCCCCCCCGTGGTGATATGTGGTGAGGTTTTAGACTACCCCCCCCCCCCTCCCCAAAATCACGTGTATTTTTTTAGTAAAAGTATTTTGAAATTTTCAGAATATTATCACGAAAAATAAATACACGTGATATCTCATTACACCCCCCCCCCCTTCCCGGTGATATTTCGTGATTTTTTCCGAACCCCCCCCCCGCCCCTTTCGAGCCTCACGTGATTAATGGACGACCCCTAAGCAGTTGAATTGCTCTATTTAATGGGGCATTCTGAAAGGAAGAAGTTCTCGCTTTCGGAGCATAAAAAAGTGTGTGGGATCTCCCACGAGTATACGCTTTAGGGACATATAGGTTAATCTCCTTCAATATAGGTGGATTCAGTACAGTACCGGAGATCAGCTTAAAAAAATGTTTCCCCAAAAATATTTTTCGGCGGGGCTTCTAAGGTATTAAGATCGAGCATTTCTGTTAAGAACAACGATGGGTACAGGAATGGGTAGTATGTATATTCCCTCATATACAGGTAACGCATAAACCTTTTTTGTACTTTTTCTATTTCTAGGATATGGTTTTGTTCAGAGGGTGCCCAAATAATGGAGCTGTATTCCAGGATGCTGCGGACAAGTGCTTCATATGTTCTTCTTATTGCAATTCCATTAGTAAATGATCTCACATTACGAAGAACAAATCCGAGCATTTTGTTGGCGCGGGAGACAATGTCTGATATGTGAGATTTGAAAGAGAGATTTGCTTCAAAAATCACGCCAAGGTCTCGAATCTCGTTTTGGCGTGTTAGAATAATTTTATTAATATGGTATGGGAATAAAAATGTGTCTTGTGATCTTGTAAATGTGACGACACTGCATTTCTGGATGCTGAGTAGTAAGTTATTCAGTTCCGACCATTTGACAAGAGAATCAAGATCTTTCTGCAGAAGAATGGAATCTATATGACTTTTAATAGCTCTGAAAAGTTTAATATCGTCAGCGAAAAGGAGATATTTTGAGCGGTTAATGGTTTTGCATATATCATTAATGAATAAAAGAAAGAAGAGGGGTCCTAGATTCGATCCCTGGGGAATCCCGGAGTTAGTTTTGTATTTGTGAGAAAACTGGTGTCCGTAACTGACATACTGACGACAGATTTAAATATCCGGGTTAAATTTTCCCCACAGGAAAAACTAAACCCTTTCACACACTTCCCCAAATGATCATCTAGTCAAACCACGCTATGCAATTGCACTATATAAGTATTATAAATACAAAACAATACAAGAACAACATATCAATCTACCAGAGACCAAATGGGAAAATAATTCTCCGACAAGATAATATTAATATTAGATACCTACTTACAGGGTCGGCCCTGTGGAGGAGCAATTGTAGCAGTCTGCTACAGGCGCCGATTTGCCAAGGAGTCAAGGAGCTGATAATGCCTAATACCAAACCCAGCGCCCTTAAGTTTTTACTAGCACTTTTGGCTCAGAGCCGACCCTGTCTACTTAAAACCTTTTTATTTTTGTGGTTACGTAGTTATTTCTTTCTACGTACCACTGAGAAGGCAGAAATAATGGTTATTGTGGTAAAGGTGGACATTGGACTTTAATAATGAGCTGAATTATTATGCCCACCATACAAATAAGAAGAAACTAAGATACTTTACCATTTCATAGCAAGGGAACTAAATAAATCCTTGTCGTTTTGTAAACTTTCTATAAGCACTGGGTCGTTGGACATATGAGCAAACACTCTGCACTCAATGTGCTGGAAATCTGCTGCAACAAATGTGTGCCCTGGCCGGGGAATGAATGCTTTTCTTATAATAATGCTCGGGGGGTCACCAACTGGAAAGTGGTAATAGATTAGAACAACAACACATACAAAAAAATATTAAATACTAAAATACTGGCGACAATTTATTTATTTATTTGTAGGAAACAAACAACTTTTATATAATTGCAGTGATAATATATAATATAAAGTGAACTGAAGTCAATCCACAGAAGTTTCTTGTGCTAAAGTTAATTGGCAAAGAAGTTTTATCTTAAAATTAATTTTGGGTTATAGGAAGGGTAGAGGAAGAGGATTATAGGAAAAGGATAGGAGATTCTCCTGATACATTCCATACTCTCGTATTAATGATCGATCGTTTGTTACTTCATATCGGTATTTCTTTAAGTTATTACTAAAAATGTCAATTCTGTGAAATTTTGTATTAAATTGTGCACATACACGAGAAATTGGGGAATTTATTCTAATATTTGTTCTACACGAGGACAAATAAAATAAATTGGTTTGTCGGGTTAATCTTGACGGAATATGAAAATTTATTAAATTGGTGAGCTCTGGTGAGTCCGGGCCATTATTTAGAATTTTAAACAATAGGATTAGATGAAATTGATCGAAAATTAGACGTTGTGTTTGGAGAGAGTTGAAATTGTGAAATTTAATGGATTCGGTATAATTTGAGAAGTGTAAGTTAAGTTTATTATTTTTGTGTTTAAATTTTTTTGTTTGAATTCTTTCTATTCTTTCAATATGGGCTTGGTAAAAAGGAGTCCAGATCGGTGTACAGTGTTCCAAGTGCGGGCGAATATATGAAGTGTAAAGGGAGTATAGAGTGTTTATGTTTCGGAGGGGTTTTGCTATACGAATTATAAATCCCAACATTTTATTGGCTTTATTAATGACTTCATCAGTGTGTTGGATAAAGTTTAATTTAACATCCAGTGTTACTCCAAGGTCCCTGACATAGCCTACTTCATTGATATGTGTGCTGTTCAATATATATACAAAGGAAATTTTATTTTTATTATGTGTAAACGTTAATTTATTGCATTTTGAGATGTTAATAACAAGTTTGTTTGATTCACAATAGACAAAAAGACGATTGAGGTCCTCTTGAAGTTTAATGCAGTCATTGATTGATTTAATAACTAGGTATATTTTTTTATCATCTGCATATTCTAGGTAATTAGCATGTAAAAAACATTTGTGAATATCATAAATATATACATTAAATAATAATGGCCCTAAATGAGAACCTTGAGGTATGCCGGAGGGCACGGTGAAGAAGCTGGACTTAGTTCCCTCAACTGAAACACATTGAAGTCTACTCCGAAGGTATGAAATGAGCCACCGAAGTAAGTCACCATGGATGCCTAATTAATTGATTTAATTTTTTAATTAGAATAAAATGGTTTACCTTATCGAAGGCCTTAGAGTAATCGTTGTAGATTACATCTACTTGGTTTCTCTTGTCCATATTACTCATTAAATATTCCGTGAAATTTACCGAATTTGTTGGTACCGATCTTTTTTGTAAAAATCCGTGTTATTGGTTTTGTATATTGCGAGTAATTGTCGGATAAATTTGATCGTAGACAATTTTCTCAAAGAGTTTACTAAATACTGTGAGAATTGATATTGGGCGGTAATTTACAATGTTGCTTTTTGAACCCGTTTTATGAATGAGTATTATAATAGCTTCTTTAAATTTTGTAGGAAAAAATTCCTGATTTTAGTGACAACATAAATATGTTAGTTAAAGGGTATAAAAGATTTTTGGCACATTTTGAGACAAAGTATAGCGAGATACCACCACTGCCAATATCTAATATCTAAATTCTTACTAATATCTAAATTCTTCAGGTATTTATTGATCATTAAATTGTGCATTTTTACGTTCCCAATCGGGTCATGGTTATTCTCGTGGGTAGAACTATCGGTGAAACTGAGATCATTTGTGTCCTTATTGCTTACATAGGTGGATTGAAAGTGTTTAGAGAATAAATGGCACACTTGATAAGCACCGCTGCCTGACTCGTCTATAAGGTGCATGATTTGTGGGATGCCAATTGTTTTACTTTTTCTTTTAGCATAGTTCCAAAGTTGTTTATTATTTATCAGAATATTAGATTCAACCGAACTTATGTATTGATTATAGCAAAGCTTCTGTAAGTATTTTTGTTGTGTACGTTTCATTGAGAATTCTATGTAGTCTACTGGATTATTATAGGGTTTCCATTTTTTATGTAGACAATTCTAGAGGGGAGGCTCCAGTTGGACGCTTCAGACAAATTTGGGGAAAGCAACTCTAGAAATTGTAGGAAGATGTTGATGATGAGATTCAATTGCAAAACAATTGGTGCATAATTAGATGTGATAGTACTTTGTGTAATGACGATTATAATATATTAAAGAAGACCTTCATTTTCACCAGGAAACAATTCCAACACTAAAGGTTGTCTGGGTATAGCTTGGAGGTTTGGATTGCAGGACACAATTCGTCCGGTGGCAGCTGCGGTTTGTTCCCTGAAAACATTATCCAAAACATACATACATACATACTTAAATTATAAAAATATTAGAAAAAATTATCGTATTCTGTAATAAAAGTACACAATAAACAAAATAAAAATGAATTACTAATAATAATAAGCTTATGAACTTACCAGGTAGTTCGAATAACTCCGCTCTTCGACTGTTTTAGGATGGCATCCACAAAAGTAGACTTTGCTTTGTGAATGTGTCTATAGTTCAGAACCAAAGCTGGCAGCGGATGTAATGGAATCAATTTACGAAGCTAAAATTAATAATTTATTGAAATTGTTACCTATTTATGATTCTTTGGTTTTTCGTAGTCATAAGTACCTTATGTACATAATTATTTTTCTGTAATTATATATTTGATTTTTTTTACTTTGCTTATTTGGGACAAAATTTTTGAACCCGATGTCTCCCAATTTAAGCGGAATCGAATGTATTTGCAAATGCAAATCATAAAACATTAAGTACTTTTCGTTGTTCTACAGGTATCATATTATTATTATAGATATGAAAAACAGGACGAAATACTATTTTAATTTATTTTAAAGTGTTAACGTCTTACCACAGGCTCTGAAGTGGATTTCGCGCCAAGCTTTAATGTTTCCTTAATAGAAATATTGTGCTTAATGTCTAACTTCAGCTCATCATATAATATACTTCTCAACTGAACGGTAGAATTGATTTGAAATGATTTTCCAGCGGCTATATAAGCGTCCCTTTCAATCTGAGTTAGGCGTTCATTCAGAATACAGGTCATTTCATTTATTGTTTTTGTGTCTATGCAAATTCCTTTGAGTTCCATGGCTGAATAAAGGAAATAAAAAAATAAAGTGTGTGCCAAGTAAATAAATAAAAAATAATGACTTAACAATGTCGGATAGTTGGTGACTTTAGGACCCAGTTTAGTATAACAACCAATGTAACAAATTATTACCGGATAATATTGTAATGATTTTAGTTTCCAAACTCAGAAAAACATGCCAAATGTTATTTTCCACAAGTTTGAAATACATTTCCTGGCAGCACTCAGACAGAAGTTCAAGGTAGCGAGCTGACCTTTGCTTGGGACAGGAGCTCGAAAGGTCAAAGCTCACCTCAATCGAAAGATCTGATATAACATCATCAAAAGTTGACGGAGGCTTGTCGGGGTTGAGAAGGAAACAACCAATCTAGAAAATCAAATGAGACAGGAAATATAATCACGTTTTTTTTGTAAAATTAGCTGTTGTAAAGCAGAAATCTACTGGTGTGAACAGAAAAAACTAAAAACTCTAAGGTAACAAAAATTCAATACAAAACTGGTTCTAAATAAAATATACATCAATCATACCTTGGGATCAATAATAACCCATTTGAGACAAACCTCATCTCTTTGGAAGTCAAACAGATCAATTAGCAACATTATTATGTCTTGGGCTTCGAAGCAAACTTTCCTCGTGTTGGAGTTCATTACATCGCCGATCAAAGATCTAAAATAATAATGTTTTAGGTAAATAAAGCATACATAAATTCAAAGTAATGAGAAATTTAACTTTTTTATTTTATTTTAACTTTACGAGTAAAACCTCAAATTGTAATATTTAAATAAATGAAGACAATATAAGCGAAACTCAATCGAAAATCTGGAAACAGAAAAATCAGAAAAACATATTGACACCTCTGGGACTCGAACCCAGGCGACACCGTGGCGCAGTGGTTAGCGCATTTGCCCGGAAAGCAAGAGGTCCTGGGTTCGAGTCCCAGAGGTGTCAATATGTTTTTCTGATTTTTCTGTTTCCAGATTTTCGATTGAGTTTCGCTTATTGTCTTCATTTATTTAAAGAAATTTAACTGTTTTGAAAAAGGAATATCTTTACTTTTTCATTTGTTTCTCGGTGGGTGAGTTTCCACGAATATTCATACAGAAAAATCGTACGCTTTCAGCCCACGAAACACAGAACATCAAAGCTTTTGGGGAACAAGCCGCATCAACGGTACTAGCTATTTTATCAAGTTGGCAAAATCCTTCCCTGCAACGAAATTTGTTTATAATTTTGAAAAATAATTTTTTAATTATTTGAACTTATGATCAACGAATAGTTTTAGGAAGCTAATGAAATCAATCACACCTGAATAATGCTGTAATCCCAATTTGAATAGGAACATTTGAAGAAAGCAACTTTTGAAGAGAGACTGTACTTTCCTGGTCTAAGTTTTCAATTAAGTAATTGATATTCTTTTTGGGAACATCTCTTTTTGTTGGTGGTACGAATTTTGATTTCTTCTTCGAGTTTGGTTGAGAACAACTCGGCTGAGTCAAAGGCACATATTCAAAAGCGTCGATCATCTTTTTGTATTTCATTTTGCCATCGTCATTTGCAATTACAGTTTGAACTTTATTTACAATTGTAATGCTTTTTGTTCCGGCTGGTTCTGTGTTTTGATCTGTATCTGTTTTTTCGTTAATCACCTCATCTACCTCTAAATATTTCTTGTTTTTATCATCAGATATTTCAAAGTTGGCCTGTACACCGAAATCCATACCATCTAACAGTTCTGTGTCTGCAAAATCATTTATTTTGCTTAGCCACATTCCAACATTTGTTTTTAATTTCCTACTTAATATAGGAGAGTTTATACCACAAAGTATTTCAATAGCTGGCTTTGAAGTTTTGTTAGATTTCTTACCATCCACATTTTTAAATTTCTTGACTGGAAGCATATCGGATAATTTCAACTGGTTGAAACGCTTTTTGGATGCAGCCTTATCTAATTCATCAATAGTTTTGGCTGAAGATTTAATTTTTTTAGGTTCGACATTTCCAATTTTTGTAGGACGCGAGATATTTCCATGAGAAATAGGAATGTCCCAATTCTTTGGTAAATTAACATCGTTGGATGTAACAGTAACATCATTGGAAAGCTTCCAAATATTGGTAGAGTGGGTCGACATTCGAGAACTGGTGGGTTCTTCTATGTGGCAATACTTTCTTTCATCACTCCTTTGAATTTCTTTATTAATAGCGTTTTGATTTGTAGTTTGTAAATTAATTATTTTTTTATTAGTTACTGTATTAGGAGGTATTGAACTCTTTTGATTCTCTGCAGCATTCAACACATTTGTAAAATGAATTTTATCTGTAGAACAGCAGGATTGATCAGATCTATTATCAATATCAACTTTTTTTTTCTCAGATTTGCTCCTTTTCGGAGGAGCGGCAAATTTGCTTAATTGATTAATTAACTGCTTATTTGTTATTTCTGATTCGATAAGTATTTTGGTTGGATTGACAAACTGTTCTATATTTTCTGCATGAACAGAAATATTTTTTTTTTGCACAAATTTAGTGTTATTGCAATCATTTTCCTTTCTTACACGGTTTTCATAAAGTCTTGAATTTGACTCCTTATTTTCTTGTAAATTATCAGCGAAAGAGGTGATGCATTGTTCTGGTAAATTAGGTGTAGCAATTACTGACAGATGATTTGTTGACTTATTAGGTTCATTCTGTTTCTTGAACGGTTTTTGTGGTGAGGAAGAAACTTGCGAGGCAATGAGCGAAAGAAACCTATCATAGCCTGTGTCAGATTGCAAATCAATATCTTGTTCTACATAGTTTTCTTCACAGAACATTGATAAGCAGTTATTTTCTTTGTCATTCGGGTCTTCCAGTTGAGTAAATGATAGATTAAGTCGGTACTGGGATGGGTTTGGGCTAATATCCCTTGTATTTCTAAAAAAAGGCACTTACAATCAGTTATGCAGAAAATATAGGAGACTATGATAATAATAATATATTTGTATCAGACATGCTTATACCAGAATAACTTTACATGTTTTAAATTATTTTAATGTGCAATATTTGTTTGTATTTCATATGTCATTTGTATTCTGTATGTAATGTAAACCTTTTTAAAATAAACAATGGGCACTAGCAGGTAGTGGGAACTTAGACCCGGGCATATCCGTAACTACCGATGGTGAAAGCGGCTTGACCAATCAGAGGCTCGGGCTAGGGGTCTAACGGTACATCCCTTGGTCACGGTCAAGTGCCTAAATTAACAAAAAGGCAAGCTTTCACCGTCCAAGCTCTCTTTCTGTTCGGACCTGCCTAGGCGACGGACCCTGCCCGGGTCTGCCTGCCGCCTGCTAGCCGCCTCTCTACTGCCGATTTCTGTGCTTTTCAATATTTGACGTGTCGTGTACGTTTCGATGTGTTTTTGCCAACCCCCCTATTACAGTATATATACCTACGACGGCCTGTGCGGTATAATATTTATTGTCGTTTTAGGACATTTTGGTGTTGAGCGTACATTTCGATGACGACATCTAAAAACTAGTGTCCGACCGAAACAGGACTTTCCACCGAAATCGAATCTTCAGTGTCTGTCTCAGTTTCGGCCGAAACCGAAAATTTTTTAGACATGTTAAAAATCGATTGTTCACTGTTATTTGGCTTATTTTTTATACTTCAGACAGTTAACACATGTTTCATTAAATAAATAAATAAAATTATTGTTGAAGCATGTGAAAAAATTATATTTTTTTATATTACTTCTATAAAACAAACAAAATTTTCTTTTTCTCTCTGAGTTGGTGGATCAGAACACTGCTAAACCAAATTGGAAACTTATTATTCCTGATTCTTAAGCGCGGAGTGTGTTTTTCAATTGATAGCCATAACAAGTTATAAAAATGTAGTGGGGAGTCATTACAATTCAGGGTGTTTAAGATCGTCCCAGTTATTAAGTGATAACATTTCATTGCATTTAATGTAATCCGTTTTTTTGAAGTTATATTTGATGTGATCTGGATTGGTGGGTAGAGGTCTGTATTTGGACATTAAAAAATCAAATTCAATGGGAGGATGATAAGAGTCAATTTTGGATAGCACAATTTGAATGTTGAGGTTATGATTGGAAAACACTATAAATCTAAAATTCAACCTATGTTGTTAGAGATGTGATTGAATTGCTTATATGTGTTAAATGAAATAAAAAAACAATAATTATTGAAGTACTTATGTAAACTTATTTTTTTGACATTACTGCTATAAAACAAATCAAAATTAACAAACATGTTAACTATTTTTTGGAACAAACTTAACATAGGAAGGACCTCATTAAGAGTATTTTGCTGATGATGGTGGGTGACATAAGAGCCACGAACTCACCCGAAATAAGCCGAACGAGAAGTTCCAAGAAGTAGTTAACATGTTTTCTTATTTTTTTATAATTTTTTTGTTTTATAGAAGTAATATAAAAAAATATTATTTTTTCACATATGTACTAGCGATGTGTAGGTTCAGCTGGAGTGGTAAGGTTCTTCGCGCGAAGCGGTTCCTACTCCTACTCCCTTTTCAAATCGACTACTCCCAAAGAACCCGGTACAGTACTTGTAGCCGAAAATCGGCGGGCTACAGTCGGGTGGCGGCGCGGCGCGGTGTCAGTTCGCACTCATCAAACCCTTGCGTCACGGTCCGAGCCACATGTGCGAGTGGGGAGTAGGTGGCACATTTGAGTTTGCGTGTGGGCTCCGGCTCCGAGGTCCAGCTAGGGTGGAAACCGAGCGTCTCGATTCGAGCCATTCGGGAGTAGGTCGCGCGTTTGTGTTCTTTTGCAAGCTCCGGCTAGGGTGAAACCCGAGCGTCTCGGTTCGAGCCATTTGCGAGTCGGAAGCAGGTTGCGCGCTCGGGCCATTCGCAAGTCGGGGGTGGCACCCGCGACCTGCTCCAAGAACTCAAGTACTTTTAAAAGGAAGCACGTCTCGGAGGCCTCTGGAAAAATGCGGAATTTACCCGTCACTAATGTGTACTTCAATTATTGTTTTTTTATTTTTATTATTTATTTAATTTAACACATGTTAACTTTCTGAATAAGTGTAAAAATAAGCCAAATAACAGTAAACCATTTAACATGTCTAAAAAAGTTTTGGTTTCGGGTTCGGCAGATTGTCTGCCGAAACTGAAACTAGATTTTTTTGCCGAAACCGAACCTTCAGTCGGTCACTACTAAAAACTGTACATACTTATTTAAAAAAATTCAGTTTTTTTCTTTTTAAAGAAAGACAAACATTCCCTACACTACCACTAACACTACCACCACACTAAACGGAAAATGTTGCTTGTGTCGTGATGGAGGACTTAGCCAGCCGAGGAATCGAACACGAGACGCCCAGGTGGGACCCAAACACAATGCCCACTCGACCGGTCAATATTATAATAATAATATTATTATAATTCATGTTTATGATTTTGAGCTAAATAATAATGAGAAAAGAATCCATACCTTCTGTAATTATTATTTTTTGATGGTTGAACTGGCAAATCAACAATTTCAATTGGGGGATTTAAAAATGAAGCGTTACTACCTGAAAAATTGAATTACGGATAATTTCTTTGCGGCGCAACAGTGAACTGGGCAGACCAACATCAGGGTATATATGAGGTGTGTAGAATCAAATGCAGCAATTGTTAGTCCACTTTTAAAAAAAGTGGAGATTGCTGCATTTGTCATTGTCAGTCTCACAAATAATATCGGTCTTCGCGGTGTTTTGAAGTGCACTTGTAGATTACTTTATCGCAAGGCTTCCAAACACCTCATAAATATACATACATAGGCACCTATTTACTTCGATTGTGTAATCATTGAGGCATTATTTAAGTAGGTAACTTTATAAGTAATATTGGTAAATTTACGACTAGACGCCGCATGCCACTACACTTTTAATAGGCATATATTTTTAAAAATAAACTACCCTTAAACTTAATTACCACAAGAACCATCTGTTTCAGTCGAGAACGGCGGAAAAACGTGCATTTAAATTTATATTCCTAAAAACTTTTATTCGCGTAATTTTCCGTTTTGACGCCGACGCCATATTATAATTCATAGTAAAATAATTTGCACACATTAAAGAAAGTGCCCCCTTTATACCGCCTGCTCGCGTCAAGGCAAGAAAAACATCCCAGTTTTCAAGTAGTTTAGCGGCTACGCTAGGTTTGTGTAACATGGTTTGTGATACAAAAGAAAGTGCCCCTTTATAACGCCTACTCGCGTCAAGGCAAGAAAAACATCCCAGTTTTCAAGTAGTTCAGCGGCTACGCTAGGTTTGTGTAACATGGTTTGTGATTCTGGCGTACAATCTCACAAGACGAAAGCTAATTTTAATTTTATGTAATCGAAATTTAGAATGACTAAGTTTAAAAATAGTGTACTTTCCAAAATCTGTGCCTATTAAAAGTGCGGCGGCTTATTGTAAATTTAATGTAATATTTTTTTATAAATCTAGTTAATCTAAAAATGTTAATAAATGATTTACTTACCATTATTTGTCCATGATGAAATGATGGATTTCATCACTTTGGATGCAAAAGGTGACAAACCTTCTAAGTACTTCTCTGGATCAAAGGAATAATTATTAGAATTCCAATTTATTGAAGACATCTCCTTCAATTTATTGAAATATTGCCGACAATAATTATACAAGAAAATAAATATTTTCCAGACGAATGGATAGCAGAAATATCTTGTGAACAAACAAAGATTCAAAATAAAAGCAAACGAAGCAAGATTTTGAGAATCTCTCCAGCCACCTCCAGCGTATTTCTCTTTTTTTATTTTCTGAAAAAAATTTCACAAACTTTCTATTTTTAAAAACAAAAGGCGCCAATATTTTTGTGTTTATGGCCTGATAGCAATTGTGTTTATGGCCCATAAAATAATTATTTAAGTTCTTACCTAACCCAATAAAAATTAACATAATAAAAGAAAAATTAAAACTCAATTAACGATGGCATGTTTTTTATTGTTCATACAATATGGTATTTATTCTTAATTCATAGTTCGCACATCTTTCAATTAATAATAATTAAAGCATATCAATTGTCTCAACTTCATCATCACCTTTACTAGTTTTCCTAAAGTTGTCATCCAAAATAACAATATCACTCCCATTAGAGCTAAGAGAGCTGCTTGAGTATCTACAGATTTTCTTTTTCCGATATTGTTGAATTTCAGGACTATCTTCTCTAATTGGCAAACTTCCCTCTCCTTCATCACTATTTATTATTAAACTAGATTTCACTTCTTTAGTACTGGATTTGGAGCAACTAGTTGGATTTATTGATGTATCACCAGATTTATTTTTTGTGGATGAACGCTTCGTAGAAATATTTTCTTTCATATTCAGTGAGCTTATCTCTACTTTAGGCATGGTAGTAGGGCCCAATTTTCTTTTTCGGTTTTCTGAAGGACTTTCTTTAGATTGGGTTTTGGAAGCACTTTCCTTCTTAACAAGTGAGTTCTTTTCAACTTTGGGAATAGTCGTTGGGGCAAGTTCTTCAAGTTTTAAACTGCCAAACTGTTTAGTGGTAAACTTTATTTTGTGATCTTCATCTTTCACTAAAACAGACTTTGACCCGATTTTTAAATAACTAATAGTAGAGTATGCAGTAAAATGAAAATCTTCTTTTAAATACCCTTCAATTAGTAAAAAGGTGACTATTGCTTCAGCTTGTATTCTGGACACATTAGGAACTTTGACACTGGTAACTCTGAGATTAGTAGGTCCTTTACAAAACCATGAATCGATAAGTTTTTGGGCAGTTAATTTATTATCTCCCTTTTCCGCCCATTCCATAATTTTATACAAATCTCTGCAATAATTTTCTAATGACGTAACCCTCTCAATTGTGTTAGTCTGGCAACATCTATCGCACATTAAGTGACAGTCGTCTGGGACGAATTCTTCATCAAAATGCCTGGCAATAATGTTTCTCCTGCACGAGGAAGGATTTAGACAGTACCTAATCATGTTATAGAGGTGATCTAAACTTCCCGATGAAGAGAATACCATGGTGCTGAGTCGGAAGATGTCTTGCATTCGATACAGCATCACACACTCGGCTCTCTGACCGTCCCTTCCTGCACGACCGCTCTCCTGATAATAGCTCTGCATTGCCTTGCTTAAAGAATGGTGTATCACAAACCTAACATCTGGCTTGTCTATTCCCAGACCAAAGGCCACAGTTGCTACAATAGCTTGATAGTATTTGCGTGTCCATTTTGAATGGATATCCGAGCGCCTGTCGGGTTCCAAGTTAGCGTGGTAGCTCGCCACTTTCAGGTGTTTAGCCCTCAACTTGCCAGCCAGCTCTTCGCAATCTTTTATGCTGGTAGCGTAGATTATTCCCGATTGGTCCTTGTACCTGTATTTTAGTAACTTTTCCAGAATCTCAACACACTCGTCGGTAGAGCTAGGTTTGTCGATGATACTGTAGAATAAATTGGGTCTGTTAAATGGAGCCTTAATAAGTAAGCACCCTCTGATGTCTAGCATCCTCTGTACATCCAAGAGCACGGCAGCAGTAGCCGTGGCTGTGAGGCCCAGAAGGGGCACGTCGGGGAACATGGACGAGAGAACACCAAGGAACTTGTAGTCGGGGCGGAAGTCGTGACCCCACTGCGAACAGCAATGTACTTCGTCAATTGCTATTCTTTGTAATCTCCCTTCTGCAAAACACTTCTGCAGCTTGGACATGAATCTTTTGCTCTTTGCGAACCTCTCCGGTGTAACGTAGAGTAATTTAAATGTAGATTTAGGATCAGTCATACTGTTAAGGGCAGCATTAGTCTCTTCTTTCGAACTTGTGCTAGTCATGAGTTTAGCAGGAATCCCTTTCTTAGTGAGCGCCATAACTTGATCTTCCATCAATGAAATCAATGGGGATACAACAATGGTGATGCCTTCGCTGATAAGTGCAGGCAGTTGGTAGCACAAACTCTTCCCAGCCCCTGTCGGCATTACAACCAAAGCGTGCTTCTTCGATAGGGTTGCATTCATAGCAGCCAGTTGTTGAGGTCTATATTCTTGGATTCCAAAAATATTGTGTAGTGCAATATCCAGACGATCTGACCATTCAAAATTTGAGTGCTGCCAGTTTTCTTTCCCGAGTTCTTTGGATTTCTTTAAATCGTTTTTGTCATTCAGGAGGTCCCTCCGCTGGATCAGCTCTTGCTGGCGACGTCTCAGTCTCCGAAGATCAGATTCTACTTTTGATAATTCTCGTGTTATTGAATCGAGTTCTGTTTCATAATCACTACCGTCTAATTCCATATTCCTAGCTGTAGCTACCCTTTTAAGATTTTACATTTATTATTTGTACTGCAAATAATTTTCTGTAAATAAAACGATTATTTTGTAGCTGAAATCTGAAAAACGACTGCTTTTGCACTATAGGTATACGTATAGAACATAAATAAACCAGTCGTATAGAAACAGAAATGGATACAAACAAATTTAGAAATACATGCTAGAGATGTCCAATGGCTCATGGCTGATAACCTGAAATGGGTTGTCACTACGGTTCCCGTTAACGGAGATCGATTTGGAACCGGTTCTTCCAGTCACTTTTGGAAAAATGAAAAAATGGGTGTGATTGGGGTACAAGGTTTGTAAGGTTAGCTCATCGAGGGGGTAGATAAGTGATTGGCTAAAAAGTCGTGACGTAGCTAGAAGTCCATTTTCAACTGGGAAATTTGAATTTACTGTAATATAATATAACTAGCTGACCCGGACATGCATTGCTGTGGCTAATAAAACACAACGTCATCTACCGGATGGTGGTTATCTAACCTTTATAACCACCGCCGTCTTTGAGTTTATCGCGAAGAGACAGACAGATGCCTTGGAGGACTTTAATTTACAATACGTAGAGATGGTGTGAAAGATTATAATAATGTGCATGAAATGCTTGGGGTAACTAACGTATTTAAGTTAATAAGGATTAATACTGTATCTGTCTAAATAACTTTTCAACTACCGCAATGTACGTGACCATTTTTTAGAAGATAGAATGGGTATAGTAAGTTATCCGTAAAAGATAGATATATGCCTTCGCGGACTTTTTTTGTGGATCTATAAAAGAGGAATATCCTACCATGCATTGTTTTGTTACATCCCAAAAGGATTAGGCAGCGTTTTTGATGAAAGCTACCAGGCGGCTTGACTTTTTCCGACACTTCTAACAATCAACGTTATGTTTCAACGAATTTACACAGATCCTTGACAAATTACATACTTAAACCTTCCTCACAAAACACTCTATCTGTTGGTGAAAACCGCATGAAAATCCGTTCAGTAGTTTTCGAGTTTATCGCGAACTTACGAGACCTTACCAATTTTCCTAGTATTACATTTTTTCATCTTGCATGGCGGTGTATTTAGTTTCGATGTTATTTCGTTTTTTATTTTGTTTTTGCTTTAAGTGTTGTTTTGATTTTGATTTTGCTTTGATTTTGTTGTGCATACTTAGATGTTCTTTGTAATAAATAAATAAAATAACGTGAAAAAGCCCAGCCGGGCGGGAAATTCAAAATTAATATTTTATTATTTTATTTAGAAAAATTGTACCCATACAAAGATTCACACAAGGTGGCAAATACTCTCAGCATAACCTTGATGAAAGTCATGAAAGACCACCATTCGGAATGGAAGCGTTGCTTGAAATGGCTTTTGCAGTATTTGGTGACCGTAACTGAATAGCTAGGTACATGGGCGTAGGCACGGTGGGGCAAGGTGGGGCGTTTGCCTCACCCTGGCTGGGCGATGCGTGACCTCTGGGATTGACGACCAGTTGCGTTTTCAAATTTACAGCACTTCTAGTGATGGTTTATCCCTCTTCCGTTCGTTTTCTTTGTATTCATAGAGCCTAAAGCAGGGGTGCCCAAACGGTCGATCGCGAGTGCTTTTTGAGTCGATCTCGAGAAGAAATTTCAGATGTAAATAGATCTATTCACAGTTTTTGTTTTAGTTGATCCTCAATCAATAAGACCGCCCATTTTTCATGCCTTTTTGTTTATTACTTATTTGTAATTTATATTGTCAATGGTCGCGCCTTTCTGTCATTGTTTACTCTATCCTCATCTATGGCGTATGACGTCACAAGTCCCCATAGAAAAAAAATCTTCAAATTATTGCATATTCTTGGTGAAATATTGTCCCAATTGCCCCCTTCAAAAGCCCGAAGTTATCGATCTACTTTCCAGTGTGTGGTTTGGTGTTTATTTATCAATCAGTCATTTCGAGTTGCAACTTGAAGGCGATACGAGGTTTATTAATAAATAATACAAAATGAGTGCGGTGAATAGATTCACTCTTAATTTAAACCAGTTACGTGACCAGAATATAAAATTCCAGTTGTGGATTCATCTGCTGACACTTTTCGAAGGAAAACATTCTCTTATTCGACGTGCAGTTATAAAATTAAAGTTGCAGACTATGTATGTGCTGTAAGAATAAATAAAAATCATTTTCATCTTAGTGTAGTTTTAATTCGCCGCACACAGATTTAATTTAATACTGTTCATAATGTAAACTTTCTTTTGTAATATTTCGAAGGCAAACATTCTCTTATTCGAAGTGCAGTCGTAAAATTGAAGTTGCAGACTACGTATGTGCTGCCAGAATCAAAGAGAAACCATTTTTATGTTCTGAGTGTAGTTGTAATTCGCCGCACAGAGATTTAATTTAAACAAATTTTTTGGTCAAAAGGGAAAATTCCAGTTGTGGATTCATCTGCTGACACATTTTAAAGGAAAACATTATCTTATACGAAGTGCAGTTATAAAATTTTTGTTGCAGACTATGCATGTGCTGCCAGAATTAAAAAAAAAAAAACATTTTCATATTCTGAGTGTAGTTTTAATTCGCCGCATACAGATTTAATTTAAACCAGTTTTGTGTTCACAATGTAAAATTCGAGTTGTGGATTCATCTGCTGACGCATTTTGAAGGAAAATATTATCTTACTCGATTCGAGTAATAAAATTCTAGTTGCAGATATTTACGTACTGTCAGAATCAAAGAAAAACCATTAATTCACCGCATACACATTATTTAATTTGAACCAGTCTTGTGTTCCCAATAAAACGATAAAAACGGCATAAAATGAGGTCGCAATAAAAAAGTATTTCTACCCCCCCCCCCCCCCCCCCCGGCGCAAGAGCTAGACAGAGTCAATTGAGATCGCCAGCAGTTCAAGTTTTTGAGCACCCCTGGCCTAAAGCATATGTTATAGAAGCCTACTTTTATTGATACCTACCCTAGATTTTTATTTTTTGCCCCACCATAAATCAAAACCTGGCTACGCCCATGGCTAGGTACTAGATTTACGAAAAGAGGGGTGTAACCGACGTATTCACATTCACAACCTCGAATTCTCTTTCATCAAAAATTGGTAACAAATAAAGCGGCCTACACACGACACTGCATGTAGTGACTGCGGCAGTGACTGCAAAGAGGGTGGAGTTGGGCGAACTAGCGCTGTCTCGTTCTAGCGGCCCTTTAACAAACGAGACGGCGCTAGTTTGCTCAACTCCACGCTCTCTGCAGTTACTGCCGCAGTCACTAAATGCAGTGTCGTGTGGAGAGCCCATAAACGCTACCATTCACAGGTTGCCACAGGGGACATTGTAAACTCATTTTTTATGCAAGATTTTTATGTTTGATATTTTAGTAAATAAGCAGTTAGTCCACCTCGCGGATAATACGGGGCGTTCGTGTTTGCGAAGTTTGATGCACGTATAATACAGAATTGGCCGGGGCACACGTACACTTCCGACCGCGTGCCTCGCCCCCAGGCTAAAGCGGCATGCGACCCTCCCGCCGAAACGCCGTGTCCGCCTGCCGGCCGACCCCTTGCGCTAAAAAGTCACCCCACTTCCGCGGGCAGGCCAAAGCGTCAGTTTTGACCATAGATTATAGAAATATTATAGAAGCTCCATACAACTGTGCCCTCACGAAGGTGGATGTTATGGTGTTCGCCAAGCAGCCCGCCGAAACGCCGTGTCCGCCTGCAGGCCGAACATGTACACTATTTTGGGTAAAAAAGTCGCCACACTTCCGCGGGCAGGCGAAATCGTTGAATGGGTGACCTTGGGCGACCCTCGCGCGGAAGTGTACGTGTAAACTGATTTTCAAGCGTTCGGAGCGAACTGTGGTGTGTCGCGGGACATGTCGTGCAGTTCAAAAGTTTTTGCTGCAGTTTTGACCATAACCAAGATGATACCTATCACATGCTTATCAGCTGTCACCTATCAAGTTTTGACAGTTTTAGCGGCGGTGACAAATTATTTATATGAATGAAGTTGTAAACCAGTATTTTAATAAAAAATGACCATATTATCAGTGAGGCTACAAGCATATTATAATTATGTTTAAAAGGGTGAAGTAGATTATTATCATAAGTTAGTTAATTATTTTTCATATTTCATTATTTTCATTAGAATGATGCCACAAAGTGAATTTACAATAAATTGTAGAATAACTTAAGTGTACTTATTTTACAGTGTTGTATAAATTCAATTACAATGTAATTCTCACCCAAGACAGAAATATTTAGCAGTTTATTATGTGTACTGGCATTATTTAGTGTTGTTTTTAACAACTGTGGTAGAGAGAGATGCATAATTTGTTAGTATGAATATAAATGAAACATTTTGGTTACCATTAAAAAACATACTTTTATTTACATACTACTTACATTAAAAAACAGAAGAAATAAACTATAGCTGTGATTACTTATAAATTAAAGATTGTCTCGGTTATGCTAGGATTTGAAAAACAGATCATACGTTGATATTTTTATTATACAACTCCACGAGGAAAATAATTTCTAAAAGATGCTGTGTGGAAGGTCTTTTTGAGGAGAGGAAGGACTGAACATGGATGCAAGTTGTAGGAGGAAGCACGGATGCTCGTTCCACCGCCGAGCTGTTGAACTCAAGAACCAATCGGAAAAATGACCCGTTCTCGTGTGATTAATGTCAGGACCGGTCAGTGGCTGAGTTGGCAATCCAACACGCGTCCCACCCAGGCATCGCGTGTTCAATTCTTCGGCTGGCTAAGTCCCCCTTCACGACACAAACAAAATTTTCGGTTGACTGTGTTGGTAGTAGGAGATTTTCAAACATTGTCAGGTTATTCGTAACTCGGGAATGTTTGACTTTCTTTTAAAAAAAAACATATCAACTTTGTACATAAAATATAAACTCTATTCTTTTAAAAAGAAAGACGAACATTCCCGGGTTACGAATAACTTAACAATATTGCTTGTGTCGTGATGGAAGTCTTAGCCAGCCAAGGAATCGAACAATGGGACTCCTGGACGCGATGCCAACTCAGCCACTGGGTCGGTCATGACATTTGTCACATGAGGACCGGTCATTTCTATTTCTCGTTCTTGAGTTCAACAGCTCGTCGGTGGAACGATTTTCCAGCCTCTTTATCTCTTCAAGATTCCAAGCCAACTCAGTCACTGACCGGTCGCGGGAACATATGTTGGTGATGCATACAACTCAACTAGCGCACTGCGATGATAACACCTCCCATATAAAAATTATAATCTTTTACTATTGACGGGAACAGCACTTTCAAATAAATATATGTGTATTTTAAAACCTCTAAAATCATTAAAAATTTACTTCTTTAAATGGCCTGTATGTCGTAATATAAAATACATATCGATCATTCAGTTAATTGGTCAGACAACTCCGAAAAATCGGTATTTAAGTTGAGTAT
Organism: Limnephilus rhombicus; assembly: GCA_929108145.2. Lineage (NCBI taxonomy): Eukaryota > Metazoa > Arthropoda > Insecta > Trichoptera > Limnephilidae > Limnephilus > Limnephilus rhombicus. Next base: position 36,312,833 of record OV815280.1, read on the forward strand.
GCAGTTATTTGTAGGCGTGTACCCCCTCCCCTATCTGGTACAATACTCACTTTACTCATAAACACCAAGACAAGTGTAAATAATATTTGATTTATAGTGAACATTCAAATGTTCCTTTCCTCATTTTATCTCAAAACTTAGTATTTGGAGATATCTTATTAATTAACTGGACGATCAGTATCTGTTCTAGATATTTTTTACACATTTGGATAAAAAATAATATTCAGTTTGTACGAGTATTTTGGGCTCAAATACAAATTTAAAATTTGTTTGAAAAAGGCTGCGCAGCCGTTCCACTTAAGGTTAAACGTCGCGTACGTTTTAATCTACGCATTCACAGATGGCGCCAATCAAATTATTTTAGGTTTTTAATACTTTTTGCACGTTTTGCACTTTAAAATATTGAGGTGAATTAATTGTTTGAACCGTCCATATTTAATATGAATAAATAGTTTTGTACATAAACAAACCCAAATCTTTCATGAAAGGCTAAAAAATACAATATTGGATTGAGTCACCGATACAAAATTGAATTTTTCAGCCTTTCTTGAAAGATTTGGGTGTGTTTATGGACAAAACTATTTATTTATATTCATATTAAATGTGTTCGGGCGCAAACAATTAATTTACCTTAATATTTTAAATCGTAACGTGCAAAAAGTATTAATAACCTAAAATAATAATTGGCGCCATTTGTGAATGCGTAAAAATAAATTGTAGAAGAACTTGTGTGTATTTATTTACTGTAGTTGTATCAATTCAATCACAATATAATTCTCACCAAATAAATTTCCTTAAACTTAAAGAAATATTTAACAGCTTATTAACTGGCACTATTTAGCGTTGTTTTAACAACTGTGGTAGAGAGAGGTGCGTACTTTATTAGTATGAAGATAAATGAAATATTTTTTTATAAAACATATTTTTATTTGCATACCACATTAAAAAGTAGCAGAGATAATATAGCTATCATTACTTGTAAAATTAAAGGTTGTCTTAGTCATTTTATTTTTATTAAAGTTTTTATTCCAGCAGGACTGGGAGGATAGTGCAATCCCAGTCTGCCATATTACATAAACATATATATATATAATATAATAAATTAAAAATCTAAAAGAAATAAAATGTGCTTACATATTAGGTCGGTTCCTAATTGAAAGCTATGATTTGAATTTTTTTGCTGGAGGTGAAACAAAGGTGCACCTTTCACATTGAACCTTTGTTTGCTTTGGAACACTTTGCACCTGTGGGAAATGTTCCAGCCAATGTACCTGATACCTTCCACGGGGCGCGGGTGGGACTGGCGTACCCTTCCTGGAGCACTGGAACCCGCCTCCGCAGAGGGGTCCACCTCTACGACGTGCACATGTATCCAGCAATTAACCAGATTAAATACAATTCTCAGGTAGAACCGAACAGATCATATATGATTTTTTTACATTAACTTCACACAGGAGGCCCCGAGGAAAATAATATCTAAAAGATGCTGTGTGGAGGGTCTTTTTGAGGAGAAGAAGGAGCATGAGCGTACCCAGGTTTTGATTTAGGGTGGGGAAAAAATAAAAATCTAGAGTAGGTAACAACTTATTCATGCTTAAGGCTTTATGAATGCAGATAATAAGAACTGAAAAAAGGAAAAACCATCCTATGAAGTGCTGTAAATTTGAAAATGCGACTCAGTGGACAATCCCGGAGCTCGTGCATCGGCAGGCCAGGCATGGGGCAAACGCTCCACCTTGCCCTACCGTGCCTACGCCCATGGGAAGGAGTGAACATAGGTCTTGTAGGAGGGAGGAAACACAGAGGCCGGCAAATCATTCCACAGCTGAGCTGTCTAACTCAAGACCGAGTCGTAGAAATGGCCCGTTCTTATGTGACAAATGGATTCTAGATCACTAGTAGGATATTTCAAAACGTCATAATAATAAATGTCATACTAATAGACCGTTAAGACTTAATGATGTAAAATAACACTGGGAGACTTAGTCTCCCAGTGTTATTTTACATCATTTTAAGTATTTAAAACAGAGACAAGTGTAATTAATATTTGATTTATGGTGGACATTTGAATATATATTCTCAAAACTTAGGATTTGGAGATGTCTGACTAAATCAACTGGACGATCAATATCTGGACTAGATATTTAATACATATTTGAATAAAAAAATATTACACAATGTCAGTGGAGACTTTGAAATTACGGTTTGGAGGGATACCCTTTATCAACTTTCTAACTACCTTCATCGCCTTGCACCGCAGTGGGAGGGATGGATTCATACGTCCGTCACTCCTGGACACACTTACCCCCAGATTCCTACCCACCTTTATTGGATAACCAACACCTCTGCCATAGGTCACCCCAAGTGGTTCGCTACGTTTGGTGATTTAGCAGGGGTGCCCGGGTTCATTGGGTGAGGTTTGTCTAGGTCTTGGAGGCGGATGACCAGGACATACTGAACCCCAGATTCCTACCCACCCCTTAAACCCTTTTCCTTTCCAGAACTCTCCTCTCCTTCCTTTCCTTAAAAAAAACCCTCCACACAGCATTCTCAAAGATGACATAGGCCCTGAGGGAAATTATTTTCCTCAGAGCCTCCTGTGTGGAGCTCATGTAAAAAAAAAAAAAAAACCTCTAATACCCTTTTCCTTCCCAGAACTTCCTCTCCTAAAAAGACACTCCTCACAGCATCCCCAAAGATGAAATAGGCCCTGCAGGGAATTATTTTCCCCAGGGCCTCCTATGTGGAGCTAATGTAAAAAAAAAACAATGTTTTCACTCATACCGGGCAGTCTTCTCACCCACATCACTGCTTTTGCCCATGTACATCTCAAAATCATAGACGAGCCCACCTACCTGGCTACTGGCCACTGCCCACTGGCCACACTGTGACTGACTACCGCTCGGGAGAAGGCTTTGATGCCCCACTCGTGTGGCTTATTTTTTTATGTATTGCTTCAAATTACTTCTACCTTTGAACAGTATCATGAGCTCGTCTACAGAATTGAACTCCTCAGGTTCCACCTTGACCTTATTTTCATGCGGGGCATTTAACAACGGCCTTATTTTGAACAGTTTGTCGTAACCCTGGCATCCTCTCGGAATCAACGTGTTATTGTTGTTTAAATGAAAACACAACCGCAACTTATGAAACGATTTCTAGGTATGACATCTGCGATAAGAGATAGCCTCGTATCGTTTACCCAGTAAAGGTGGAATGCCGGATACTTGAGGATAACCATCATGATGTGCATTCCTAGAAATCAGTTCATTTCGTTGACTGAGGTGTTTACGCTAATGCTATTTTTTGTACGGAATACAAATTTGTCTGCTCAACAATATTTTTTATAGTGTTTTCATTTAGGAAACGTAAAAAATATTGTAGACAGACATATTCAGTGGTGGGTTTGAAAAGGTCACATCACAGTGAGAGTCAACATGCTCGTAATCTTTCTTGATCCACCGTAGATCAGTTCTCCGTCCATGGGAAGTTGAGGCTTTACCGGGCTGTCCTAGGGGTACAGTGCAGGACTCTGACTTCCCCCCCTGTGGCTGCTGTCTCTCTTCCAAAGTCTATAAATGAAAAAATATTAATGCAATAATTAAAAACACTTTGTTTTTACCACAATAAACTTTATTAAAAAGTCGACATGTTTTGAGAACGATGTTCTCTTCATCAGGACATACAATGTGGACATCAAGACAGGAGTGGGTAGAAATGGAAGTAGTGGGGGAGGAGAGAGGTGGAAAGGGGAGGTGCTTAGAAGATCTCACAAGGGAGAAGGGGGAAAAAATATTACTTCATAGTTTCATTTAAAACCCAGACATGTTCATCGTTTTATAATAACATCAAACGCAATAATTGATAGCAATAAGAAATATGTAATGATAAAACTACTTGATGGATTTCTACCAATGGATCCATTCCAAGAGGCTTGGCTTGGCTCAATGCATCCTTCTGCAGAATTCTGGAAAACTTCTAAATATTCCACTGGCCAGCCCTCTTCGTCTTCTCCTCTGTCTGACTCCTAGCCTCCTTCCAGTATCATGGTGATCTAATCATGTAACAAATTTCTGATGTAATATAAAAATAATTTAGATGCAATATATAAATAAGAAGTATTTAAAATAAATGAATATATAGGTATATTGAAATAATCAAAATAATATCAAGTAAAACAAACACCAACGACCAATGTGCCAGCTCGGGAACATGAATGTATTTTCCAAAAACAAAATTAAAAACCAATGTTTTTGAATGGAAATCATATTTATCTATTAGATTAGACATGTAAAATAAAGTAATTATTATTTTCAACTTTATTTTTTACCTATGGTGAAATCCATGTGAAATCCGAGATGTCAGCTGTCAAGCGTCAAACAAGCGTTTCGAATTCGAACATTCGAAGACAGCAATTTTTTGTGTTGCCAGTACGCGATTGTTATCTTTCTCAAGCTATACGCAAAATACGGGGCTATTTGTTTCATACATAAAAATGGATTCAAAAACTATTATACAGTGTAAAACATTTGATGTAAATTACTAAAATTCACAATTTTGGAAACTAAATGTAAACTACTAAGTGTTTTTTTGAAATTAAAACTTCGTCAGCACGGCAAGCTTCACAAGGCAAAAAAACAGTTTATATTCCTTTCTCAATAAATGAATTCAAAACTTACCCCAACATTAATATACACAACAAAAAAAGTCTGTAATAATTCATGTACCATATTAAACCATACAACTAAAATAAAGTACCTCGGTGTAATAGAGAACTCCAGTCCATTTAAAAAAATTAATGAATCATTATTTCTGACTTAAATAACTTCATATATTTTTTAGAGTTTGTTTTAATAGTTAAAATAATTTTAAACGTTTTAATTTTTCAAGATCCCCTGAAAAACACCGCACTTATAGTGAATCGTGTGACGTCATCACTCCTGAAAAGTTTTTCAACATGTGTTCATTTTGTATGACGGTTATACGGAAGAAAGTATGGTACTATTCGATAAGTTAGAACATTATTTAGGTGGAATTATTTATTTATTATATTACTAGCTTTTTCCTGCGGCTTCGCGCGCATGGTGTAAGGGGGGCTCCCACTTCGCCTCTTCCACCTCCCCCCTCTCACCGCCCTCCCTCCCCCCACCAATCACTAATTCATTATGGAATCATTGGATGGAGAAGTGCATAGGAGAAAATTGTAAGTCCTGTAAAAGTGGTACAAAAATTATTTCTTTAAGTAATTTTGAAAAGACAACCTACATTCCCTTCAGCATATTTTTTTTCAAAATGTAAGACCTCCATAAAAAAGATTCAATATTACAAATAATATTCAAAGAAAATTAAATAGATTTTTTTAACTTATCTCATCATTAAGGCATAAATTTAACATCCAAATTCCTCTATTTTCAACACAACTAATGTACAATAATTATATTTACAAAGACATCAAATATTTGAATAGTCTTCCCGAAGAAGTAAAAAAAATAACAGATTTCGTATCATTCAAGAAAAATGACAAATTATTCTTTTAAAAAAATAACAACCATAACATCATCAATCAAAATGTTATAACTTCATTTCATGCCATATTAAAATTACGTCACAATATCCTAGTACGTAAGATTATATTTATTGTACACTCTTTGTAAAATTATGTAATAATAATGAAATAATTATGAAATAACTCCTACGCCAAGCGCAAGAGCTAGCACTCTTAATTGGCTTAGACATTTGTTAAAATATGTATTTCACTCAGTGGCGTAGCGTGGGTTTCGGCCGCCTGGGGCGGAGGAAAATTTCCCCCCCCCCCAACTTCTTCCTTCAAATTTTTTAAAAATCACTTTTGACGAGTATTCTTTCAACGAAAATCATGTTTATAAATTCTACTCCAAAGTTGATTTATTTATACTACGTTAGAGTCCCCAAATAATAGTTACACACGCAACAAACAATTTCTCAGAATTTTACAGCATTATGTAACTCAAATGTAAAACTTCACTCGATGCACGATGAATCTGCAACTCGTTATTCAATTTATCGTTACATTCTGAACACAAAACCAGTTTGAATGCGGTGAATTAAATCTACACTCAGAACATGAAAATGGTTTTACTTTGATTCTGGTATTAAATAAATGGTCTGCAAATAGAATTTTACTGCACATCGAATAACAGAATGCTTTCCTTTGAAATGTGTCAGCAGATGAATCCAACTGGAATTTTACATTCTGTACTGGTTTAAATTAAATCTGTAGCTGGCGAATTTAAACTAAACTCAGAAGATGAAAATGGTTTTCCTTTAATTCTTGCCGCACATACATAGTCTGCAAATAGAACATTATACCTGAACTTCAAATAAGAGGATGTTTTCCTTTGAAATGTGCCAACATACAGATGAATCCACAACTGGAAATTTACGTTCTCAACACAAAATGGGTTTGAATTAAGTCTGTATGCGGCGAATTAAAAGTACACTCAGAACATGATAATGGTTTTTCTCTGATTCTGGCAGCAGGTACAGGATACAGAGTCTGCAACTAGAATTTTATAACTGAATTTCGAATAAGATAATATTTTGCTTTGAATCGTGTCAGCAGATGAATCCTCAAATGGAGTATTACATTCTGAAAACTGGTTTAACCCTTCGAATAATAAGAAAACCAATCACTCAACATGGACATCGCATTGGGCAACCAAGACCTGCCGTTTGTATTTTTCCAACGGATGCGGACGCCGCCAAGGACTCTGACCATACCAAAAAAATCATTGAGTACATAATTCGTCCATCTGAACTAGGCATTCGGGTAACGGGAATAAAAAAAATTAGAAATAAAGGTATTTTAATAAACACGGCAACCGCGGTTGAACAGCAAAAATTACTGAATGCACCCTGCTTCGACAAATCGAGCAAACTTAAGGCCCGACTACCAACTAAGCGACTACCGAGAATAATTTTCTTTAATTTTCCCGAGACCTGGCTGATGAAGAATTTTTAAGAATGGCTCTAACGGGTGTTCCCAACATTGACGACACTTGGCTGGCGCTCGAACAGGAAACACCTGTCATCGCATTTATGCAGTACCCGCTACCGTGCGTAAATTTCTAGTCGAACAAGAGAAGGTATTTGTATGCTGGACTGTTTGCCGCGTCAGAGACTTCATTGGCCTTACTGTCTGTGCTAAATGTCATATGATTGGTCACTCTTACAAATATTGTAGAGATACCAAACCAACATGTGGACACTGTGCCCAACAGAATCACACCGGTGAGGCTTGCCCAAATTCCACCACCAAACCAGTTTGCGCAACATGCACCAGATTTGGAAAGCCTGCTGATCACTCAACTGGAGACAGGGACAACTGCCCGGCCTACATAGCTGCCCTCAAGAAAGACCTCACTACAATAAACTATGGAGTGTAATAGACACGAACGCAAGTGCTTAACTATCGATGAGTATACTCCTGTGAATAGCTGTCTTCGAATAATGTACATGAACGCGAGAAGCATCCGGAACAAACTTGATGAAATTGAAGAAAAACTCAGAGGATTACGCGATATTGTTCATGTCCTTGTCATCACTGAAACATGGCTTGATGTTGGAGAAGAAAAGTTTTTTGGATTAAAAGGCTACAATTGTGCGTTTGCTTCTCGCCCCAAGGAGGCAGGAGGTGGTGTAGCCATATATGTACTGGATTCTATGAAGTTCTCCATCATTGATAAATTTTCCAACGAAAATTCATTTTTAGGTATAAGTGTATGTAGCAAGGATAGAAAACCGGTTAACATTTATGCCATCTATCGGAAACCTAACCCTAATATACATGATTTCCTGATACATTTGGAAAAAATACTAGACAAAAGCAGACAAGATACATTAATACTCGGAGACTTTAATATTGACACTACCATAAACACATCCTCTTCTTTAAATTACCTCAAAACATTAGAAACAAACAATTTCTCAATACAAAACAAATCATTTCCCACTAGAGTCACTAACACAAGCAGCACCCTCATAGATCACATCATATCAAATAGACTAAACATTCCAATTACCATATCGAACATAGATGACTCACTTAGTGACCATAACATTCTTATTATTGATTTCAAGAATAACCTAAAAATATGGTCTAATAATAGGAACAAGCCACGCCTTACAAAACCTATCATCAACAATATGGCAGTAAAATCTTATCTTGCAGCTAACAAATTTACCATCAACTCAACCAAACAAGAAGACAATTATAAAGATTTTAACGATTATGTCAAAAATGCAATAGAAGCAGGTAAAACGACACCTAAAGTGAAAATAGCTAATCGACAACATTTAAATACACCGTGGTTCGATTCTAAACTGAATTCGCTGATCAAAGAAAGAAACCAGCTTCACAAGCAGTGGAAACAAGACCTAGGAAATATGTCTCTTGTAGTCCATAAAAATAAACTGAGAAACTTAATAACTAATTATAGGAGAAGTTTGAAAAACAAATATTATTCCAATAGCCTTCAACAAAACCTGAATAACCCTAGAAAAACTTGGAAAACCATTAACTCAATTTTATCTAACCGTGCACATAAACCCTCCAACACCATCGAATCTCTCATCGTATATAATTGTGAGCTTAGGGGACCCAGTGAAATAGCTTCAGCATTTAATGAATTTTTCCTATCAGTTGGAGAAAATTTGGCAGCTGCCATTCCATCATTCCCGGATGACTGTAATAATATATATGTAGAAGCAAAGGCAAGTCAATCCTTATATATGGCTAGGACAAATAAGGCTGAGGTATTAAGGATCATCTCGAAACTTAGGTCGAATGCAGCGGCAGGTATCGATGGAGTAACCCCGTACATCCTTAAAACCTGTAAAGAAGAACTAGCTGAGCACCTAGCGCAACTTATCAATTCCTCTATAGGCTCGGGAGTATTCCCAAATCAATTAAAGCTAGCAAAAATTATACCAATTTATAAAGAAGGCTGCAAAAAATGTATTTCTAACTATCGCCCAATATCGGTTTTATCAGTATTTTCAAAGGTGTTCGAGACTATTATCAAGGATAGACTTCTAAAATACATCTCTAACAACAATATCCTAACACCACAGCAATATGGCTTTCGAAAAAACTCCAGTACCCAATGTGCCACCTTCGATTTCATCTCGAACATTCAGCAGTATATAGACCAGGGCGAATATGTAGCAGCTATTTTTATAGATCTAAAAAAAGCCTTTGATACAGTAGATCATGAAATACTCCTACAAAAAATGGAACATTTGGGTATAGTCGGAAAATCTTTAAAGCTCCTCCGAAGTTACCTATCTGATAGATATTGTCTTGTCGACATCGAAGGGAACCCGAATTCAGGAATCCCGAATTCAGGAATGCAGTTCTTGAAATTTTGAACTTTAGTACGGGACTACGGGTTCACAACGTCTTTTTATTTAATAATAATATGAATAAATTAATAAAATGATTTGAATATAACCATGTAAGTAACTTTAATAAGGTACCTACTCTAGGTACCGTATTTTTAAAAAATTATTATTGTTATTTATATTTTAATCTTAATATTTAATTGAAAATAGATTTCTGTAAATTAAGCTTGATAAAAGAAAAAAAAGTTTTATATGTGTAGTCTCATCTCATAGTTTGCGTATTATTTGCGAATAAAATATATCGATATATATTCGATGTTGAAGTATTAACAATACATCGGTTCAATACAATGAATCGTTACTATACATCGAGTGTTTACAATACATCGATGTATATCGTCCATCCCTATAAGAAGGTCTTTTGACCTCTCCAGCCAGAATCCCTCAATCCATCACCTCGAGAAATCCTGAATTATAGCTGAGCAGTGACCTTTTCAACAACAGAATCAATAATAAAAGAAAAAAATGTACATTGAAAAAAAAATGTACTGATGAATAAATGTTTATATTATTATTATTATAAGTCCCACATTCTGTTACAAACAAAAGTAGTGTGTCAGTAATAATATGAAAACAGCTTTTTTTGAAAATGATGACATTTACTGAAAAACTTAAAATTGCTGTAAATATTTACTGGTTGAAGATTAATTTGCATATGTATATATATATATTTGCATATATATATATTCTAAAAGGCAATTAAATTCTCTAGACTTCTTTTAAATAAATTTCTTTCTTTGATGGATATTTTAGACGATATGAAGGAATTTTTTTATGAAAAATGTGAAGTAAAATGATTTTTTAGAAAATATCTACATTTGTAGAGCGTGTAACTCAAAAATAGCTAGGATTTCTAAAATTACGTATGGAATAAAAGTTGTATATAATTTTATGAGCTTTTACTTATTATGAGAAAATTTTCCTCTGCGACGCCCCGTTTTCGGGATATAAGCGAAACCCGAAAATTGGGACCTTCTCCCCCGCCCTCCCCCCTCTAGCTCACCACCTAGATGTCAGGACTTTTAGTATGTTCACACCCTAAGCACCCTGAACAAGTTTCTGAAGGAATCGCTTAGATTCCTGCTCACGTACTCTACACCTCCTTTTGGACCATTCATTGCCTGGACTAATAGTGAAATACATATTTTAACAAATGTCTACGCCAATTAAGAGTGCTAGCTCTTGCGCTTGGCGTAGGAGTTATTTCATAATTATTTCATTATTATTACATAATTTTACAAAGAGTGTACAATAAATATAATCTTACTTACTAGGATATTGTGACGTAATTTTAATATGGCATGAAATGAAGTTATAACATTTTGATTGATGATGTTATGGTTGTTATTTTTTTTAAAGAATAATTTGACCTTTTTCTTGATTGATAAGAAATTTGTTATTTTTTTTACTTCTTCGGGAAGACTATTCAAATATTTTATGTCTTTGTAAATATATAATAATTGTGCATTTGTTGTGTTGAAAATAGAGGAATTTGGATGTTAAATTTATGCCTTAATGATGAGATAAGTTAAAAAATATATTAAATTTTCTTTGAATATTATTTGTAATATTGAATCTTTTTTATGGAGGTCTTAATATTTTGAAAAAATTATGCTGAAGGGAATGTAGGTTGTCTTTTCAAAATTACTTAAAGAAATAATTTTTGTACCACTTTTACAGGACTTACGATTTTCTCCTATGCACTTCCCCATCCAATGATTCCATAATGAATTAGTGATTGGTTTGGGGGAGGGGGAGGGAGGGCGGTGAGAGAGGGGGAGGTGGAAGAGGTGAAGTGGGAACCCCCCTTACACCATGCGCGCGAAGCCGCAGGAAAAAGCTAGTAATATAATAAATAAATAATTCCACCTAAATAATGTTTTAACTTATCGAATAGTACCATACTTTCTTCCGTATAACCGTTATACAAAATGAACACCTGTTGAAAAACTTTTCAGGAGTGATGACGTCACACGATTCACTATAAGTGCGGTGTTTTTCGGGGGATCTTGAAAAATTAAAACTTTGAAAATCATTTTAACTATTAAAACAAACTCTGAAAAAATATATGAAGTTATTTAAGTCAGAAATAATGATTCATTAATTTTTTTAAATGGACTGGAGTTCTCTATTACACCGAGGTACTTTATTTTAGTTGTATGGTTTAATATGGTACATGAATTATTACAGACTTTTTTCTTACATTTTTTGTTTACATATTAATGTTGGGGTAAGTTTTGAATTCATTTATTGAGAAAGGAATATAAACTGTTTTTTTTGCATTAATTGTAAGTAGGCTTGTGAAGCTTGCCGTGCTGACGAAGTTTTCATTTCAAAAAAACACTTAGTAGTTTACGTTTAGTTTCCAAAATTGTGAATTTTAGTAATTTACATCAAATGTTTTACACTGTATAATAGTTTTTCAATCCATTTTTATGTATGAAACAAATAGCCCCGTATTTTGCGTATAGCTTGAGAAAGATAACAATCGCGTACTGGCAACACAAAATATTACTGTCTTCGAATTCGAAACGCTTGTTTGACGCTTGACAGCTGACATATCTCGGATTTCACATGGATTTCACCATAGGTAAAAAATAAAGTTGAAAATAATAATTACTTTATTTTACATGTCTAATCTAATAGATAAATATGATTTCCATTCAAAAACATTGGTTTTTAATTTTGTTTTTGGAAAAAACATTCATGTTCCCGAGCTGGCACATTGGTCGTTGGTGTTTGTTTTACTTGATATTATTTTGATTATTTCAATATACCTATATTCATTTAGGTAATTATCGGTTCGGACTGGCCACGCTTATTACGAATAATTTTTAGAAAAAAACTTTAGATTCGCCTTAATTACTATAAAAGGAAACTTTTTGGCTTTGGGGCGGCGGAAAATAATGCATTTTAATTTTCAATTGCATAAAACCAAAATTCACTTCGCGAACCGACGCAGCGAAAATCCGCGGCCGTAGCTGTCACTGTTATGGACTGTAGCTGACTTCGTGGGATACCTACATGAAATACCGCGAATCACAAACCATGTTACACAAACCTAGCGTAGCCGCTAAGCCACTTGAAAACTGGGATGTTTTTCTTGCCTTGACGCGAGTAGGCGTTATAAAGGGGCACTTTCTTTTGTATCACAAACCATGTTACACAAACAAGCCCGCTAGACAAATTTCATAATTACGCGCCTTATCCCACGAAGTCGGCTACAGTCGTATTAGCTCTTGTTAATTTATCAAGGATACCAACATCACAGTGACATGTACGGCCGCGGATTTTCGCTGTGTCAGTCGCGAAGCGAATTTTGGTTTTATGCAATTGAAAATTAAAATGCATTATTTTCCGCCGCCCCAAAGCCAAAAAGTTTCCTTTTATAGTAATTAAGGCGAATCTAAAGTTTTTTTCTAAAAATTATTCGTAATAAGCGTGGCCAGTCCGAACCGATATTTACCTTCATTTATTTTAAATACTTCTTATTTATATATTACATCTAACTTATTTTTATATAACATCAGAAATTTGTTACATGATTAGATCACCATGATACTGGAAGGAGGCTAGGAGTCAGACGGAGGAGAAGACGAAGAGGGCTGGCCAGTGGAATATTTAGAAGTTTTCCAGAATCCTGCAGAGGGATGCATTGAGCCAAGCCTCTTGGAATGGATCCATTGGTAGAAATCCATCAAGTACTTTTATCATTACATATTTCTTATTGCTAGCGATTATTGCGTTTGATGTTATTATAAAACGATGAACATGTCTGGGTTTTAAATGAAACTATGAAGTAATATTTTTTCATTTATAGAGTTTGGAAGAGAGACAGCAGCCACAGGGCGGGGAGTCAGAGTCCTGCACTGTACCCCTAGGACAGCCCGGTAAAGCCTCAACTTCCCATGGACGGAGAGCTGATCTACGGTGTATCAAGAAAGATTACGAGCATGTTGACTCTCACTGTGATGTGACCTTTTCAAACCCACCACTGAAATTTGTATTCTGTACAAAAAATAGCATTAGCGTAAACATCTCAGTCAACGAAATGAACTGATTTCTAGGAATGCACATCATGATGGGTATCCTCAAGTATCCGGCATTCCACCTTTACTGGGTAAACGATACAAGACTATCTCTTATCGCAGTTGTCATGCCTAGAAATCGTTTCACTAAGTTGCGGTTGTATTTTCATTTAAACAACAATAACACGTTGATTCCGAGAGGATGCCAGGATTACGACAAACTATTCAAAATAAGGCCGTTGTTAAATGCCCCGCATGAAAATAAGGTCAAGGTGGAACCTGAGGAGTTCAATTCTGTAGACGAGCTCATGATACTGTTCAAAGGTAGAAGTAATTTGAAGCAATACATAAAAAATAAGTCACACGAGTGGGGCATCAAAGCCTTCTCCCGAGCGGTAGCCAGTCACAGTGTGGCCAGTAGGCAGTAGCCAGGTAGGTGGGCTCGTCTATGATTTTGAGATGTACATGGGCAGTAATGTGGGTGAGAAGACTGCCCGGTATGACGGTGGGGAAAATAATTCCCCGCAGGGCCTATTTCATCTTTGGGGATGCTGTGAGGAGTGTCTTTTTAGGAGAGGAAGTTCTGGGAAGGAAAAGGGTATTAGGGGTGGGTAGGAATCTGGGGGTAAGTGTGTCCAGGAGTGACGGTCGTATGAATCCATCCCTCCCACTGCGGTGCAAGGTGATGAAGGTAGTTAGAAAGTTGATAAAGGGTATCCCTCCAAACCGTAATTTCAAAGTCTCCACTGACATTGTGTAATATTTTTTTCAGATATTGATCGTCCAGTTGATTTAGTCAGACATCTCCAAATCCTAAGTTTTGAGAATATATATTCAAATGTCCACCATAAATCAAATATTAATTACACTTGTCTCTGTTTTAAATACTTAAAATGATGTAAAATAACACTGGGAGACTTAACGGTCTATTAGTATGACATTTATTATTATGACATTTTTAAATATCCTACTAGTGATCTAGAATCCATTTGTCACATGAGAACGGGCCATTTCTACGACTCGGTCTTGAGTTCGACAGCTAAGCTGTGGAATGATTTGCGCCTCTGTGTTTCCTCCCTCCTACAAGAGCTATGTTCACTCCTTCCCATGGGCGTAGGCACGGTAGGGCAAGGTGGAGCGTTTGCCCCATGCCTGGCCTGCCGATGCATGAGCTCCGGGATTGTCCACTGAGTCGCATTTTCAAATTTACAGCACTTCATAGGATGGTTTTTCCTTTTTTCAGTTCTTATTATCTGCATTCATAAAGCCTTAAGCATGAATAAGTTGTTACCTACTCTAGATTTTTATTTTTTCCCCACCCTAAATCAAAACCTGGCTATGCTCATGCTCCTTCTTCTCCTCAAAAAGACCCTCCACACAGCATCTTTTAGATATTATTTTCCTCGGGGCCTCCCGTGTGGAGTTAATGTAAAAAAAAATCATATATGATCTGTTCGGTTCTACTTGAGAGTTGTATTTAATCTGGTTAATTGCTGGATACATGTGCACGTCGTAGAGGTGGACCCCTCTGCGGAGGCGGGTTCCAGTGCTCCAGGAAGGGTACGCCAGTCCCACCCACGCCCCGTGGAAGGTATCAGGTACATTGGCTGGAACATTTCCCTCAGGTGCAAAGTGTTCCAAAGCAAACAAAGGTTCAATGTGAAAGGTGCACCTTTGTTTCACCTCCAGCAAAAAAATTTCAAATCATAGCATTAATCAATTAGGAATCGACCTAATATGTAAGCACATTTTATTTCTTTTAGATTTTTAATTTATTATATTATATATATATATGTTTATGTAATATGGCAGACTGGGATTGCACTATCCTCCCAGTCCTGCTGGAATAAAAACTTTAATAAAAATAAAATGACTAAGACAGCCTTTAATTTTACAAGTAATGATAGCTATATTATCTCTGCTACTTTTTAATGTGGTATGTAAATAAAAATATGTTTTATAAAAAAATATTTCATTTATCTTCATACTAATAAATTACGCACCTCTCTCTACCACAGTTGTTAAAACAACGCTAAATAGTGCCAGTTACTAAGCTGTTAAATATTTCTTTAAGTTTAAGGAAATTTATTTGGTGAGAATTATATTGTGATTGAATTGATATAACTACAGTAAATAAATACACACAAGCTCTTCTACAATTTATTTTTACGCATTCACAAATGGCGCCAATTAAATTATTTTAGGTTATTTTAGGTTTGCACGTTACGATTTAAAATATCAAGGTAAATTAATTGTTTGCGCCCGAACACATTTAATATGAATATAAATAAATAGTTTTGTCCATAAACAAACCCAAATCTTTCAAGAAAGATTTGGGTTTGTTTAATTAATGGATTAATTCACCTCAATGTTTTAAAGCAAAACGTGCAAAAAGTATTAAAAACCTAAAATAATTTGATTGGCGCCATCTGTGAATGCGTAGATTAAAACGTACGCGACGTCTAACGAGGAAAGGCTGCGCAGCCTTTTTTCAAACAAATTTTAAATTTGTATTTGAGCCCAAAATACTCGTACAAACTGAATATTATTTTTTATCCAAATGTGTAAAAAATATCTAGAACAGATACTGATCATCCAGTTAATTAATAAGATATCTCCAAATGCTAAGTTTTGAGATAAAATGAGGAAAGGAACATTTGAATGTTCACTATAAATCAAATATTATTTACACTTGTCTGTGTTTTACATACTAAAAATAATACAAAATAACCCCGGGAGGCATAATGGTCCGGGTCCGGTACATTAGTAAGAAAATTTTGAAATATCCTACTATCGACCCAGAAAACATCAACACTTTGTTTAATTCACTACAAGTTTTTGTGCATTATAATAGATGTTGGTGGTGTTTATGAGTAAACTGAGTATTGTACCAGATAGGGGGTACACTTTTGCAAATAACTGCATACTCAACTTAAATATCGATTTTTCGGAGTTGTCTGACCAATGAACTGAATGATCGATATGTATTTTATATTACGACATACAGGCCATTAAGTAGTCAATTTTTCATAATTTTAGGGGTTTTAAATTACACATATATTTACAAGGGCGGATCCGGGATTTTTTTCTGAGGGGGGCACAAGGGGCGGACAGGCAAAAAAATCAACAATTACTGTTAGAAATAAACAAGTTCAAGTATGTATAGGAAGGTTTATGAAAGTGTTAAAACAATAGAAAAATTTAAAAAAGATAGTTTTCTGTACTGTGATGGAATCTCCACAGTACACAAAAATACCGTTTGGGGGGTCACCCGTGCCCCCCCCCCTAAATCCGCCCTTGTATATTTATTTGAAAGTGCTGTTCCCGTCATAGTAAAAGATTATAATTTTTATATGGGAGGTGTTATCATTGCAGTTTGCTAGTTGAGTTGTATGCATCACCAACATAGTTCCCACGACCGGTCAGTGACTGAGTTGGCTTGGAATCTTGAAGAGATAAGTAGGGATGAAATACAGAGGCTGGCAAATCGGTCCACCGACGAGCTGTTGAACTCAAGAACGAGAAATAGAAATGACCCTTCCTCATGTGACAAATGTCATGACCGACCTAGTGGCTGAGTTGGCCTCGTGTCCAGGAGTCCCATTGTTTGATTCCTTGGCTGGCTAAGTCCTCCATCACGACACAAGCAAAATAGTCAGGTTTTTTTGTAACCCGGGAATGTTTGTCTTTCTTTTAAAAAAAATAGAGTTACGAATAACCTGACAATGTTTGAAAATCTCCTACTACCAACACAGTCAGCCGAAAATTTTGTTTGTGTCGTGAAGGAGGACTTAGCCAGCCGAAGAATTGAACACGCGATGCCCGGGTGGGACGCGTGTTGGATTGCCAACTCAGCCACTGACCGGTCCTGACATTTCACACGAGAACGAGTCATTTTTCCGATTGGTTCTTGAGTTCAACAGCTCGGCGGTGGAACGAGCATCCGTGCTTCCTCCTCCTACAACTTGGGTCTCTTCAAGACCCATGTTCAGTACTTCCTCTCCTCAAAAAGACCTTCCACACAGCATCTTTTAGAAATTATTTTCCTCAGGGCCTCCTGTGTGGAGTTAGTATAAAAAAATATCAACGTATGATCTGTTTTTCAAATCCTAGCGTAACCGAGACAATCTTATTTATAAGTAATCACAGCTATAGTTTATTTCTTCTGTTTTTTAATGTAAGTAGTATGTAAATAAAAATATGTTTTATAAGGTAACCAAAATGTTTCATTTATATTCATACTAACAAATTATGCACCTCTCTCTACCACAGTTGTTAAAACAACGCTAAATAATGCCAGTACACATAATAAACTGCTAAATATTTCTGTCTTGGATGAGAATTACATTGTAATTGAATTTATACAACACTGTAAAATAAGTACACTTAAGTTATTCTACAATTTATTGTAAATTCACTTGGTGGCATCATTCTAATGAAAATAATAAAATATGAAAATAATTAACTTCACCCTTTTAAACATTATCAAAATAGCCTCACTGATAATATGGTAATTTTTTTATTAAAATACTGGTTTACAATTTCATTCATATAAATAATTTGTCACCGCCGCTAAAACTGTCAAAACTTGATAGGTGACAGCTGACACGCATGTGATTGGTGATAGGTATCATCTTAGTTATGGTCAAAACTGTAGCAAAAACTTTTGAACTGCACGACATGTCCCGCGACACACCACAGTTCGCTCCGAACGCTTGAAAATCAGTTTACACGTACACTTCCGCGCGAGGGTCGCCCAAGGTCACCCATTCAACGATTTCGCCTGCCCGCGGAAGTGTGGCGACTTTTTTACCCAAAATAGTGTACCTGTTCGGCCTGCAGGCGGACACGGCGTTTCGGCGGGCTGCTTGGCGAACACCATATAGACATCCACCTTCGTGAGGGCACAGTTGTATGGAGCTTCTATAATATTTCTATAATCTATGGTCAAAACTGGCGCTTTGGCCTGCCCGCGGAAGTGGGGTGACTTTTTAGAGCAAGGGGTCGGCCGGCAGGCGGACACGGCGTTTCGGCGGGAGGGTCGCATGCCGCTTTAGCCTGGGGGCGAGGCACGCGGTCGGAAGTGTACGTGTGCCCCGGCCATATGAGCGAACCTAGCGGCCAAAATCGTGCGAAAACGGCCCATAGACAATCAAATATGACATTTGTCGGAAGTACCAACCATATAAAATAAATTCTCTAAAATAAACTCGCATTTCATCAAAATTTTAAAAAACATCCCAGGTTTTGAATGGATTGTTTGGCAAAGCAGGGTTTGTCTAGCGGGTTTGTGTAATTTATTTATTTATTTAGTTATTTATTTATTTATATCTATATATTACAGTTTACACCTTATTGTTAACATTTTTACATATGTAATATATTTAAAAAAACATTTTTACATATTAATATTACATTTTATTATGTTGTGTGTTTGGTAGGTTTGAGAAGGTGAAACTGTTGGTTGGTAATATTGTATGTTTCGTGAACACCTCACTAGGAGAACCTGTGCTGAGGTGTTTACGTGTTTATGATTAAGTGTGACAGGTACAGGTATTTATGTGTTGTAGTAGAAAGTTAGTTTTTTTTTCATTTTTTTTTACATTTTAATGGTAATTGTACATAGATTACTTAGAAGAAAAAAAAAAATATATATGTATATTATATGTACATATGAATAGTTGGTAAATCCTTGATAGACATGTTTATTTATTTTGCACTTGTTATAGTTTGGTTATGTTTGGTTAGGGATTAAAGTATTTTGAATAAAGTGAATATCTTGATTTTTGATCCCGGCTGTGATATGTTTTTTGTGGATGTTTGTAGATGTATTTGCAATTAGTTGTTGTTTCAGAGTAATGGGCATATAATTAAAAAGTTTGGTTGCATAATACTGAAAATGTCTTTGTCCGTGTGTGGTGTGTTTTATTGGTATGTTCAGGGTTATATTTGTTAATGACCTGGTTTTAATTATTATTTTGGGTTGAATTGGAATATGGAGTTTGTTTTGGAGGAAGTATAGCAGAGCAGATTTGGCATAAAGTTGTTTTATTGACATGACTTCTAATGTTTTGTATATTTCGGTTGAATCTGTGTAGAAAGGCACTTGCAGAATTAGTTTAATTATCGCCTTCTGTATCTTTTGAATTGGGTCAATTGCTACATTTGTAGCACTTCCCCAAGCCAGTATTCCATATGTCGCAATGGATTGAAAAAGTGCAAAGTATATGGATCTGAGTATTGTTAGTGGGAAAATGTTTTTAATGGATTTTATTAGGTGCATGACTCCTTTTAGTTTATTTGTGATGAAAGTTATGTGTTCAGTCCAGCGTAAGTGTGTATCAATAATAACCCCTAGGTATTTTGTTTGTTTGACCCTTTCTATATGCTCGCATTGACAATTGGAAGAAGTTTGTTCACAGTCATGCAGAAGCAGGTCTATGTTTGATGGAGGTTGACCTCTTTGTGTAATACTATGTGTGATGTATTTTGTTTTGATAGTATTGACGGTAAGCGTATTACTGTTTAGCCATTTTTTGACAACTGATAAACTTTTTTCGGCATTTACGAATACATCTTTCCATGTGGCAGCTTGACAAAGAAGAACTGTATCGTCAGCGAAGGTCACGATTTTACCTTCAATTTCAATGTCACATAGTTCGTTTATGTAGATGAGGAATAATAAAGGGCCAAGTACACTCCCCTGTGGGACTCCGTACGTAATTAAGAGTGGTTCACTTATCTTGTTATCAATTTTAACTTGTTGAGTTCGGTCAGACATGAAACTTTTAATTAATTCGAATTCTACTCCGTTAATACCAATGCTTTTTAACTTCTTGAAAAGTTTTTCGTGTGAGATTGTGTCGAAGGCTTTACATAGGTCTAAATAAATTGAAATAACTTTTTTCTTAGCATCAAGGTTATGTGTGATGAAGTCCGTTACAGTAGCTATTGCATGATCTGTGCTTCTGTTTTTCCTGAATCCATGTTGGTTTATCGAGAGTATTTGTTTGGTTTCCAGATAGTGTTGAAGCTGTTTCTTAATAATTTTTTCCAAAATTTTTGAAAAGGTATTTAGTAGCGTAATGGGTCTGTAGTTGTTTATGTTATTTTTTTTGTCCTGATTTAAAAATTGGAATGATAAGACCTTTTTTTAGTAAGCTGGGAAAAATTCCTTCTTTTAGACTAAGATTAATTAAGTATGTGAGTGGTTTGAGTAGTTGTTGGCTTACTGTTAAGATAGTTTTGGAGTCCACACCATCGGGTCCCGTTGTTGTGTTATTCTTTAGTGATTGAATTATTTTATTGGTGTCTTCTAGTGTAATGTTTTGTAATTTGAAGTGTCTGTTCATATTTTCATTGCTGATGTTAGTGGCAGTGTTTTGAGGTTCCTGAATATCTTGGAGAGGCTGTGATTTTTTTATATTTTCAGCTAAGCTAGCTCCTATATTAGTGTAGTGCTTGTTAATATAATTGAGGATACGTGTAGGATTGTCGTGGAAGTGGATTTCTTCATCATCAATAAGTAAATTTTTTATGGTATCATCTTTGTTCTTCTGTGAATGCGTACTTTCCCTCAAAATTGACCATACGCTTTTAGGGTCATAGTTTGCTGCTATAAGTTTGTTTTGATAATACAATTCTTTGGCTTTACGTATTATTAGAGAACAAATGTTTCTGTACCGTACTGTAATTATTTTAATACATTTCTTTCCATGTTCTACTGTTATAAATACAGGTACAAACTTGTCAATAATGCATTCCAGTGCTACATCTGATCCCCAGGGAATAAATATTGATGTCCTGTTGGAGAAAATTGAGATGAAGATGGATCCATATCTCAAATGGAATTTTCACACTCAAATAATTGCAAACAAAATAAGAAAAACCATGCACTTTTTCAGAAAGATACGAAACTTTCTCGACTTGCAACACTTGAAAATGATTTATTTTGCAGTCTGTCAATCTGTTATTGAGTACCGTATCATAGCATGGGGAGGCGGTACTGCATCAGCACTAGATCCAATCATAAAGGCACAAAAAACGATTATAAAAATAATTCTTAGATTACCCTTAATTACGGACTCGAACTTTATCTTTAATATTATGAATGTGTTTGACGTTCGTCAGATATATGCAAAAACAATCCTCACTCATTTATACACAAACATACATAAATACTATGAAAAAAGACTAAATTCTCGCTATACTCGAAACAATAACAAAGATTTACTACAAATTCCCATAACTCATACTACTTTTGGTCAACGAAGCTTTAAATACCTTGCAACAAGACTTTACAACATTCTTCCAATTAGTATAAAAAAATGTGATTCACAAAAAATTTTCAAAAAAAACATAAAAATTTGGATAAAAAATAATGATAGAGCATTTACCGGTGCACTCACCCAAATTCGAAATTAGTAATGAACCAATGCTGTTATTATTGTACCAATGTTATTGTTATTATTAATGCAACCAATCTATTGTGTGATTACATTCTAATATAAGTGTAGGTATGTTCACAGCATTATAAATTGATGTAAAATAACTGCGCTAAATTTATAATTACAAATCTCTACTCTCTAAGTAACTACTGTTTTATATGTATATTGTTTTTTGTTATTAACTTTTGTACTAATGTTACTTTTAAAATATTGTAAGATGTACTTTTTTTCTTGTTTGTTATAAATATTAAAATTTTTGTTCAATAAAGATATTATTATTATTATTATTATTATTCACTTTGTTTTACGCAAAAATATTTTTTCTATGATTGGCAGTATTGATGAAATGTCTATGAAATGTTAAAATAAAAACGATGAATAAACAATGGCGTTACCGCGTGAGCGAATTAATTTTAACAAAATTAAAATGTTAAATGCATATTTTTTGCATGTTTTTTAGTCTCCCCCGACATAAATACTCACTTTTCGTAATAATAAAGCTAAATCTAACTATTTAAATAAAAAATATTCCGTATTAACGAGTAAGCGGTTTAATGCATAAATAATGTTTTTTTGTTTCTATTTTTTTTAACCTGCAAGCCTTGCAGGACAATGAAATTAAAGGTTTCATTCCAAAGTCCTTCAAGGCATCCAGGGAAAATGAGCCCGAGTATCTACTCCTTAAATTGTATAAACTAGGGCAATTAATTGCACAGGAAAACACTTTGAAATATTTTGACCAAATTTACGTTTTTCTCATTTAAAAAATCCAGGAACCCCGTAAGAGGATGAAATAAACAGGTTTCATTATCCCATCTTACGGGGAACCTAGGAAAAATAACATTTTCTCTCTCAACTGTAATGTAACTAACCAAAAGGCAAATTTACTCAAATATTTCGAAACAGAGTCGAAATTTATCATAAAAACATGATAAAACCCTCAAAATAAAAATCTACTTATAAACCTTAGCTATAGATACGTATTGTTACCAAATAATCTACACTTATATGTACATTTAGCCCTGTATAATTAATTTATGTATTTTTAATCGACCGCCTTCGTGGGCGACAGCGTCAAAATGAAGGCCCGGATTTTTTTTTTTTTTGATTCTACGGATTCTTTCGTAATCCTCTAACTAGCTAGGGCTTTGTAATGCCCTTTCATGTTCTACTGACTAGTTTTACGGCTCATTTGGCCTTATAACTATTACCTTCTGAAGGTGATTATTTACTTGACTGAATTTACTTTTACATTAGTGTTTTCGTGAGGAAAAAAGTCTTTACTGGATAAAAACCTCACACAAATTTTCAAAGAAAATGGGGGAACATAAGTTCTGAACTTTTTCTGGAATTTTACATTTAACTTTACTGAATGTAAATATTTTGTTTTGTGGCACCCCTGAAAATTCTGCAAGATGGAATGCATGGAATTTTAGCGCCAGGTGAATTACCGTGTCCAGTGTAGGGATTGGGGTAGGTCCGGGATTGCGGAAGGTCCGGGAGGTTGGGATGGAGTTTAGACATCGATGGTGGTTGTCAGGAGCTCCATGAGGATGAGGAGTTTGTCGTCCCTGGACGCGCAGGCTACCAGCCTTCCACGGACTTTGATGAGGCCGCGTAGGAGAGACATGATTTCCTCGTCATCAGAGGTGTTGGATTGGGAGTTCTGGGTGTCGGCATCTGGCCCACGACGCCCTTCTTGTTGTTGGGAAGTGCTAGGGTTGCCCCCCGCTGCTTCCGAGTAGGTCCTTCGGCCGCCTGTGTTGCCCGATGTTGATGGCTGGCGCGTTTCGGTGTTCTGGCGCGGCCCTGTCTCCCTCTGAGAGGCGTTCTCTTTGGCTCTGAGTTGGAGGGCGGCTACATACTCCATCCTCTTCGGGCATCCGCTGAAATTAGCGGGGTGAGGGCCTCCGCAGTTGCAGCAGGCGGCCGGTAGATCACGCGTGACCTTCTCACAGTCAGCTGTTGCGTGTGGTCCCTCGCACTTTACGCAGCGGGCGGGATGGGCGCAGTTTCGGGAGCCGTGGCCGAACTTCTGGCACCTGTGGCACTGCGTGCCGTGTTGTAGGTGGTTGCTCCTGTATTTCCTCAGTGAGATTCTACAGAAGCAGATAAATCTCACGGTCGCTCTCAGCTGTCCCATGTTGGTCTCGCGGCTGAAGTGGGCCAGATACAGGGGGTATTCAGACCCTGGGGTCTTCATCTCGATGATGGCCTTCGGTGGGAAGCCCTGATCCCTCAGGTCATTGCAGATCTCCTCTGCGGTCAGTTTGGGAAGACCTCTGATGACGGTCTTCTTGATTTTGTCGGCCTCGGTGGAAAGGCTTGGCCTCCCGACGTAGGGCGCTGATGAGTTTATTGTGAGCCTCGACAGAGCTCACGTTGACGCTGATGGTGCCTCCTTTGTTGTAATGGAAATCGAAGGTAGCACTGCCGATGTGCTTCCTGATTTCGTTCGTGACGTCGCCATGTGTCATGCTCCCCAGAGTCATGATCACCGGTGGCACTCTCGAGCTCTTGCGGACTGGTCTTGTTGCAGCAGTCCGTTGGTGGGGCTAGGTCTCTTGGCGCTCTATCGCAGGAGGGCGCTCTGTCGGGCGTCTCTTGGGCGGTGGGACGACGTGTGTGGAGGCGTCGCCGTCTCCAACCTCAGGGAGGACATCGAACCTGTTTTCTACGGACAGGTACGATTTGGACGTGGGTTGGATGGGAGGGGAGTGGCACCGCTTGGCAGCAGGCGCTCTCTGCCATTCCGGCTCCATTGGTGTCGAGCTGGGCCCCGGGATGGGGGAGGAAGGAATCTCTGGTGCAGGGCTGGGCCTTGGGATGCAGGATGAGAGGGTATCGGGATGAGGGGCGGGGGCCTCGGTGGGGTCGGCAGACATGAACTCTATGGTTCCGGTTTTTTTGTTGATTCTGGCCCATTTCGCCCCTGGGGGACAGGTGAACTCAACGAGCTCGATGGGGTTCTTGCGGGTTTTCGCCTTGTCAGTCATATCTGAAACAAAGTCAAAAAGAAAAATTAGTTGTGTAGTGGTTGCTTTGCCTTGAGAAAGGCAGTTTTTCTGTTATCGTCGGCCGAACTGAATGACGGGCAACTGCCGGCCTCGGGCGCCCTGGGGCACCAGAAAGCTTCAGTCCCCACCGTTCAGTACTTCCTTTGGAGTTATCTACTTTTTGTAAGCGCAAGCCACCAAAAAGTCGATTTTCCTGCGATCTCTCTCTGCGACTTCTCTCTCCTCTCCGCCCGTTGTTGTTTTTTTTTTTGTACTATGTTGAGCGTACCATCCACTTTTATGTAAAACACTGCCCGTACGAAATCGGGTTCCACAATTCATATAAATAATGTGAAATTATCAAATAAATCAGTTCACTTCTACTCAACAAACTTGTTTCATTACTTGTTCTTTTGGAAGCCTTTTCTTCAACCAGCTGCCTCCCACCGACTTCTGCCTGTCTTCTGTCCTGGTCAAGGCCGTAGCCAGAAAAAAATTTCGGGGGGGGGGGGGGTTGTTTGGTGGAACAGTGTTTATAGAAATAGGTTAAGTTTTTTTAAATATTTTTTTTAATAAAAGAAATTAAATGGTGTTACTTATTAATCATATCATATATTTTTATAATTACAAAATTAAATTTAGTTTTCTAGCTTTCTTTGCAGCGAACAAATCAATTACCTCCTCGGTGTCAATGTTAATTTCGGGGGGGGGATCAATCCCCCTTGATCCCCCCCTGGCTACGGCCTTGGTCCTGGTTCCTACCTTCTCCAGAACAGCCAGCCCTACTCTAGGACACCGCCAGGTGCCAGGATCAGGCAGAAGAATAGGCACATCCAGTGTCCATCACTCATCAGGCACTGGGTGCAGGGAGGTCAGCTCTTTATTATATCTACATTCATCATCATGAGCGTGCACTACGACCCGGTCCCTTTTTACAGTTCTTGTAAAGACGTCACGTCCGTTAAAAGGGGTGTAAAAAGAATGTATGGCGTGGAAGTGATTGGTAGAAGACGTCGAGGATGTTCGAGAAAGAAATGGCGTGATGAAGTTAAACAAATACTTTTTCAATTCTTAAAAATAATATTGCGTATTTCCACCTTAAAAATACACCCATTTTTCAAGTACTTACTCTAAAATTCATAACCTCAAAACTTATCTCCAAACCATTCATAACCTCGAGCAACGCCAGATACACGCATAAATAAAGCAATCCCGATACACGTCAGTTATAAAATATTATTTTGTTATATCTTCCATGCACTTATGTAGATTTGTACATTCCAACATTATCATAAAATTCATCGTCAACAGTTTAACAGATAAGTTTTAAGATTTTCACGGCCAAAAGCATTTTCGTTATTTGTTTTTGGGGTGTTATGCCGTGTTGCGCTACCTCCTTCTTTAGCCAACATTTCGGACATCGTTGCAGTGTCCATCATCAGGGCAGATCCGGCAGATCCGGTAGATGTATCCGCACACTGCAACGATGTCCGAAACGTTGGCTAAAGAAGGAGGTAGCGCAACACGGCATAACACCCCAAAAACAAATAACGAAAAATAAACAGTTTAATAGTTAACTTTTAACAGTTGTTGAATTTGACAGCCACCTCTGGTCCGGAGCCCCAAAATACTTAAAAAAAACATTAACTCAGGGCAGAAACGGATGTTCCGAGTGATAGATTCCTCCGTCTCAACAAACGGACTGCATTCTATAGAGCACAGACGTAAGGGAACGTACCCATACTATGTGACGCGTTCAGGGGGGGGAGTCATTTCGATGGAAGATACTCCAATGAACTACTTTCATTTATCCCTTTGGCACCGGTGCGTAGTCGGGAAACGCTCCAAATGTGCCCCCAACATTTAAGATTGGTTGTCCTTATGTATATCACGAGAATGGGTCATTTCTACAACTCCTCATGAGTTCAACAGTTTCTTGTTCGCCAACCTCATCTTCTCACAAAGACTCTCCGCATAGCACCCCCAAAATGACAAAAACCCGGAATTTAACTTCATCCTGGCCTACGTTGACGTTAAAAATATACTTAATCTTTATCCGTGTTGAAATTTGGTTATTTCGATATAATTACATTGTATTAAAAATAAAATGTTACTCTATTTAGCTCTGATGAAAAAAGTTTAAGTGATTTTGGTATGGGGAGAAGAAGGAAGTGGGGAATATGAAAATTGAGTAGACCTGGCTATTCGCACATGGTCACCATGGTCATAGTGCTAACCATTTTTAGCAACGCTTCGATTTCAAATGATGGTCTTTCACGACTTTCACCAATGCAATACTGAGAGTATCTGCCACCAAGTGCGATTCTTTGTATGAATACAATTATTCTCAATACTTTCCCTGTCGTATTCTTATCTCTTATCATATTAGTTAACATGATAATGATAGTGTACAAGGCGCTAATAACCTCGATTATTCGTCTTCAATGCAAACGTAACACTGTAAATTAATATTTCTGGAATTTTCCCTTTAATTGCGAACATTAGTTTTAAAATAGTTTAAGGTGCCCGGCAGCTTAATATTTTTTCATCATTAAAATATTCAATAGATGTATGTGTTTGTCTCTTTTTAGTGTCGCTTTTTCAACTACAACTTCAAATTTTAATTCACAACGGTACTAAAGAAGTTTTCACTTTAAAAAAATCGGTTCCTCAGAACAGTTCCAAGTAATCGAGTCTGGAATGTCGACCGGATTGGTTTATTTATGGTCGACCATCTCAAGTTTTACACAGATTGTAGGTCTAAAAATTGTAGCTCTCCTGTCAGTGTCAATTTTTTGTCAATAATATAAAATCATTCTATTTTATATTATTAACACTTCGTTGAAAAATTTGCCAAAATTATACGAAATATTTTTTGCAACAATTTATTATTACGACAAATTGTTTATAGTTAAAAGTAGCCTCCAAAAAACAGAGGCCACTTTGACCATCTTATCAGAAAGCTGTCAGTCACTGTAATCATAGAAAAAGCCTTTGACGTTTGACTCACCAGCTTTGTTTACAAATTATCTCCCATTATATGTGAAGTTTTGGTTGAAAATAACATGGTAACTGGACAACCATTTTAGTAAAATGGCCGTGGTCGGAACTGAGAGTTGCGACAGTTTGCCCCCGGAGGAAGAACCGAAATTGAAGTATCATCGCATGGGCAATGACGTTCTCAATATATTAGTGAAAGATGCCATTAGCTGCATCGCCGTGCATCCCAAGTTCGTGTGCGTGGGCTCTCAGTGGGGCGTAGTGCACCTGCTGGACCACGAGGGCAACACCGCGTGCATCGCCCCGCAGGAGCTGGCGTGTGACAAGGGTCTGCACGCGCACACCATTGCCGTCAACAACATTTCTGTGGACTGCAACGGGGACTACATCGCCACCTGCTCTGACGATGGTAAGGTCATAGTTCACGGCCTCTACTCCACCGAAAACAACCACAATCTCTCTCTGGGTCGCGTTATCAAGTCCGTAGCACTCGACCCCAACTACCACAAGCCAGGATCCGGACGGAGGTTCCTCATCGGAGACAACAAGTTAACCCTCTACGAGAAGAGTTTCCTCAACCGGGTGAAGAGCACGGTTCTGTGTGAGTGCGAGGGATATGTCCAAGCCGTCGCCTGGCAGGATAGGTTCGTGGCGTGGGCCAGCGATGTGGGAGTGCGGGTGTATGACCTGGTGGCGCGCTGCTCCCTCGGCCTTATCAAGTGGGAGCGCTCCAAGGTGTCCATCGAGGAATACCGTTGCAACTTGGTGTGGGCTGCGGATAAGACTCTCATGATCGGATGGGTGGACACCGTACGCATCTGCGTGGTCCGAAAGCGAAGCAGTCTAGAGCTGCAGACTAGGGCCGTGCCCGAGTACTTGGTAGACCCCATGTGTACATTTCAAACAGAATACTACATCTGTGGATTAGCACCCCTGGACAATCAGTTGGTCTTGCTGGGATTTCCCAAAGAAGTGGACCCTAAAACAGGCAAGGCCCAGAGGCCCATCTTGAATATAGTAGATTATAAAGAGAGTGAATTTGCCGACGTTTCATCAGACACTCTCAATATCAGGGGTTACGAAGAATATTCTTGTAATGAATATCATTTAGCTTCGGTTATTGAAGAAAATAGATTTTTCATAGTGTCACCCAAAGACATAGTGATAGCCAGTCAATACGATATAGATGATAAAGTGCAGTGGCTCGTGGATCATGACTTTTACGAGCGAGCTATGACCGTGTTGGAGAATGCCGGGGGAAAGACAACCAAGCAGACTGTCTCCTCGGTGGGAATACTGCACATGGATCGCCTCATTGAGAATTCCAATTACGAAGAGGCTGCTAAACTCTGCTCCAAAGTTTGCTCGGCTGATCGAACTCTTTGGGAGGAACAAGTTTATAAATTTTCAAACATGAACCGTTTGAGATCAATTAGTCCGTATATACCCAAATCTTTGGATAGAAAACTCGGACCCCACATTTATGAGATGATATTGTACGAATATCTGAAGTTTGATCCTCAGGGTTTCTTGTTACTAGTGCGAGAATGGAATCCGTTGCTCTATAATATTAACGCCGTCGTCAAAGCGGTTATCGAACAACTGCTTCTGACGGATGTCGATAAAAGTTATTACATGGAGTCTTTAGCAGTTTTATATTGCCACCAGAAAAAATATGATAAAGCCTTGTCAATGTACCTCAAACTCCAGCATGAAGATGTCTTCAAGCTTATTAAACAACACAATCTTTATAATTTTATTCACGATAAGATTTTAGCCCTTATGAAATTAGATTGCGATAAAGCTATCGCTATGCTTTTGGATAAAATTAAAGTGCCAGTGGAGATAATAGAAGACCAGCTCAAATCTCACAACTTCTACTTGTACCGGTACCTCGACGCATTGAGTAAAGTCGATTCTAGTGGCAAGTATCACGGAAAATTAGTCAAACTTTACGCCAACTTTGCTAGAGAAAAACTGCTGCCATTTTTAAGATCTAGTGACAATTATCCGATTCAAGACGCATTAGATGTTTGTAAGGAATGTAAGTTTTACCCCGAAACTGTCTATCTCCTGGGGAGAATAGGAAGCACAAAGGAAGCATTGAACATTATAATAGAAGATCTAAAAGACATCAACCAAGCGATAACATTTTGTCAAGAGCACGACGATAAGGAATTATGGCTAGACTTAATAACCCATTCTTTAGATAAACCTGAATTCATAACGCTGCTTTTGAAAAGAATCGGTAATTATGTGGACCCTCGGGTGCTGATACAAGGCATAAAGCCAGGCTGTGAAATAGAAGATCTGAAGGACTCCCTCGGCAAGATGATGGGGGATTACAATCTGCAGTTGTCAGTGCAAGATGCATGTAAGGCAATTACATTGAGAAATTACTTTGATCTTCATGAGAAACTGATAAAAGGCCACCAGCGAGGAATATGCATCTCTGATGAATATCTCTGCAGCGCTTGTCATGGCAAAATAATCATCAAAGATCTATCTCATGCTTCTGATATGATAGTCTATAACTGCCGGCATACTTTCCACTTAGAATGTTTACCCGAAGTTCTGCAATATGGCCATGATGTTTGTGCGCTCTGTTACCCTGTTAAAATTTAGCAAATCGTACTGATAATTTTTTTTACACTTATTAAATATTCTTTGAAGATAATTTGGATATTATAATGTTATGGTGTACATAATTCAAATAATCATCATTTATACAATATTTTTATAGAATACAACATACAATACGCCTGCAATAGTGTAGTCTTTGAGCCAATAGCCATTTTCAATCAATATTTAAGCATGCTGCACACTTTCTCTTAAATCCGTATAGTCTGAACTGAGCGGATGCTGTGGACGGAGAAAACTGTAGTTTTGATCACACGGTTAACCCTAGAGCTGAATTAAAACTGGCTGTGGTAGAACATATTTGATGCTTGGTGACAATTATTGGTAGAGTTATTTGAAAATTTTTGGTACCTATTTTATTTTTAAATGGTTTAAAAGTTATATAGCTACTTTTATCTCAGAGGGTGGGTTTCACATAAAATGAGAAATTGTACACTGTATACCAATATAACATTTTATTGTACAAAAAAAAAAAACATTAATCAAACACAAAAATCACCTTTCAAAATATAAAAATGGCCACCGCCTGAACTAGCAGCTATGCTAAAATCCAATATAAAATGTAGCGTGTAAAGCCACTTATACAAAACTGCCAATTTTTATTCACTCTTGATAATGAGGAAAAAAATTCTGAAATCTATGTATTTTTAAATAAACACACGGTCCGAAAGGGTTAAAACAGAATGTGTATAGCAATTAAAAATGCTTATTATTATTTTATTGAAATATTGAAAGGGTTTATAAAATATATATTTTTAAAACCACAGATTCAATGTTTAACCTAAATGTGTTTAAAAAAAAATAGCCAATTTAATACATTCTCTAAGCCCGCATTCAAGCAAAATTTTAATAATGAACAAGCTTTCTGTAGATAATTGTTTTATTTTATGACAGCCATAATCTGCCTTAGATAAAGTACCTCCTTGTATATTATAATCAACTCTTTCATCAAATAAGACACATACTAATATTAAATAAGGCTTGTGTATTTTTTTTTTCAATCAAAATTAATAGTGTTTGCTTTTGATATTATGAAGAAAATAATATATATGAATACTACAATTTTCGTCGTAAATGGATAATTAGGAATATTATTGTTTTTGTGACTTAAATGACAATATAAATTATTATCCTAAATAATATTCATAGTTTCCATTTGACCAATTGATTAAAAACTACATTCTGATTCTCTTAACTATTATTACTTAATTTACTATTATTACTTACCTCAATATATTTTTTACTTATGATTGTTCAACTTCAAGAAGCTCATTTTGTAAGTTTTATAAACAAAGTAATGGATAATAATATATTATTAAAACATCAAAACTTTTGTATTCTTTTAATACCTCCCATAAAGTTTTCAATTATTTATATACATACCTACCTGCCTAATATGAAGCAGTAGTCTCAACTGGGGAGGCTATGGTACCGCCGTCCCGGGACCATTTATTGAATAACCAGGATCTCTGCTGTAGGTCACCCCAAGAGGTTGGCTACGTTTGGTGCTGCCTGGGTTCATGGGGTTAGGTTTGTCCAGAGTTTGGCGGCGGATGCATCTGCCCACCAACTGCATGGCATCCAACAGAATCTGGAGAGACTGATTTAGGGGCAGGACTCTCGAAACATTGCCTTGTGCTGTTTTCAAAGTGCAGTGGGAAGGTTGGATTCACATGTCCGTCACTCCTGGACACACTGACCCCACGATTCCTACCCACCCCTCATGCCTGTTTGCCTTCCCAGAACTTCCTCTCCTTCCTTTCCTAAAAACACCCTCCACACAACATCTTCAAAGATGATGTAGGCCCTGAGGGGTACTATTTTCTTCAGGGCTTCCTGTGTGGAGTTAACGTAAAAAAAAGTTATGAGTAAAAACCCAATATTATGGTTTGCATAATAACTCCTGGATTTTCTTTTTGGTATGGAATACATAATTGCGAAAACTTCTAGCCACAAGAAGGAGTGATAAACTGCGTATTTATGCTGTGAAAAGTATCCTATCTAATTACCAGTAATTCTTACAACTTTCTACTCTACAGTTTTGTAATCACCAACTCTGTACGCTGGGACAACTTGTATAATCATCTAAATATTTGTCTCCGCTCAATTTCTGCATTTGTTAATTTGTTTGTCTATTCCATGCACAGTTTTAAAAAAATGAAACTAATTTTAAGAAACTTTATATGGCGAAGATCACCCTTAATGGGTGAAAATCAAATAAATACATAATAAAAAGTTCTGTGAACAACATATCTTGTCCAAAAAAGTTTCCAATTTCCCCTTTACCAAAATTTCCTATGAAGTCAAAAGATTTGTATGAAGAGGTATTTTTTTGGTAATTATCGGTTCGGACTGGCCACGCTTATTACGAATAATTTTTAGAAAAAAACTTTAGATTCGCCTTAATTACTATAAAAGGAAACTTTTTGGCTTTGGGGCGGCGGAAAATAATTCATTTTAATTTTCAATTGCATAAAACCAAAATTCACTTCGCGAACCGACGCAGCGAAAATCCGCGGCCGTAGCTGTCACTGTTATGGACTGTAGCTGACTTCGTGGGATACCTACATGAAATACCGCGAATCACAAACCATGTTACACAAACCTAGCGTAGCCGCTATACTACTTGAAAACTGGGATGTTTTTCTTGCCTTGACGCGAGTAGGCGTTATAAAGGGGCACATTCTTTTGAATCACAAACCATGTTACACAAACAAGCCCGCTAGACAAATGTCATAATTATGCGCCTTATCCCACGAAGTTGGCTACAGTCGTATTAGCTCTTGCTAATTTATCAAGGATACCAACATAACAGTGACAGTTACGGCCGCGGATTTTCGCTGGGTCGGTTCGCGAAGTGAATTTTGGTTTTATGCAATTGAAAATTAAAATGCATTATTTTCCGCCGCCCCAAAGCCAAAAAGTTTCCTTTAATAGTAATTAAGGCGAATCTAAAGTTTTTTTCTAAAAATTGTTCGTAATAAGCGTGGCCAGTACGAACCGATATTTACCACTTTTTTTTTTTTTTAATGGCTCTTCACCCCAAAAGAGTGTTCTGGCCAGTGTCAAGTGAATGCTTTTATTTTAAAAAATTAGACAAAATAAAAGTTTATTTCGAAATCGATATCTCGACACAAAAATCCAACGCTATTTAACGCTAAGGTAGGGTAGGGTTTACGAACTTTATCTGTGCACTTCTTTGGGTGGCTATGAATAAAAATATTGAAGCCGTACGTCAGTTTATTTTTTATACTACTTTATAGAAAAATGTTTGAATGTCTGTCACGTGTTGATTGTTTATGAATTTTACGAAGACGTAAATAAAAGAATTGTGACATTTATATCGATTATTGAAGATGTCAGATATGCCTCCACACTTGCCTTCTGATGAGGAAGACGAAAGTTCTGACAGTAATCAAATAGACCCATCTAAAGAACTGACCGATTGGGAACTTCCCTTGAGCTTTGTAAGCAATAGACACTGCGAATCCATTGAAGGGGCAAAAAATACCGAACAGACATGGAGGATGAAAGAAAAGGTTAGAATTTATTTAATTTATTACATATATTAGAGTTCTATTACATATATTGATGTCCCGCAACATTTTAATGATTGTTTCGCTCAGTGCCTGACAGCACTTAAAGACATCCAGATAAATTTGCTTTGGAAGGTTTATATATGTATAAAATGCAATCAGTTCCCTCCAGTGTCCACATTCAGTTCAGCTAGACACACTAAACAAGGCTTGTGGTGTTAATAATAGCGATTTTATGACTTGTGGATTTGGGGGCAACTGTTATCTAATTCATTATTACTTGTTCCTTATCAGAAATCCTTGAGAACGCACACTTTACTAATTATGATTTTTTATTTGATTTCAGTACAAAACGCAT
The DNA here is from genome assembly GCA_929108145.2 of Limnephilus rhombicus. Classification (NCBI taxonomy): domain Eukaryota; kingdom Metazoa; phylum Arthropoda; class Insecta; order Trichoptera; family Limnephilidae; genus Limnephilus; species Limnephilus rhombicus. Next base: position 36,347,279 of record OV815280.1, read on the forward strand.
TGCGTAGCTTTGGTGCTATGTTTAAATGTTGGTGTTGACCCACCTGACATTGTCAAAACACAGCCATGTGCCAGATTAGAGTGTTGGATAGGTAAACATCTTTACTATTTTACATTCTAAATTCTATAAGGTGATGATGGTATATTAGCCATATGTGCGTACTGTACAGGGCCCACATATACTTTAATAATACACAACTGCTAACCCTGTACAAATCGCAAGTGCGCCCCATGGTTGAATTTGGCAGCCACCTCTGGTCTGGAGTAGTCCTGGGTCGATCGATCGTTTTACACGACCCGGGTCGCTCACGACCCACTGGCGTCACGAGCGGGTCGCGAAGACCCGCTCTTTTCGCGACACTAAATACGAAACTCGATTACTCATCACCCAGTTACTTTCAACGGGCGCGCCGCGGGGTAGACGGTCGCCGCCCAGATCGTTCAAGTCATACGCGACACAAAACCCAGGTTATAATTGTGTGAACGTTCTCTCACTGCTTACACCTCTAACTAGTAATGTCATGTCCCAGAAATTAATTTAAAAAAAGACATGCTTCAGGGGTAAAAAAACAATGTTTTATCATGTTTCGGAGGATATAAAAACCTTATAAAAAACGTGTTGTTCTGAAGCTTTTATTGAGAATTTGAATAAGTAAATTAGCTGTAAGCTAATGCTTTATTATAATTTCTTTATATTAAAGTCAGACATTTTACACTTTTACCAGTTTATAGTTTCTATTACAATATACAATTACATTCACACTCACACGAAAAATGAAAAGTTTTTATTTTTTTCAACACTAAAAAATGTGAAAAGAAATGCACTTCACCCGTTGATTAACAATACCAAGATACGCTCTTATTAAAAACGACGCTGTGTCTAGTCGAATGTTCAAAAATCGAATCTACCTAACAATCCCGCGATGACGTGACACACGGGCAGGAAGCAGGATACTGTCACGCACGTGTGTGCGTTGATCGGCAATCGGCGATCGAATGAGTCGCAGTTGGCGCCGTTGGCGGGTTCCGGGAACTGCCACGTCTCGCCTCGCCCGCACCCGGCGATCGGTCCGTGAGTCACAGGGTGCAGGAATGTCTCGTAGATCACGGGTCGCGGGAGTGCTCTCGTTGTTCTTGTATTTTTGTTCTCAAGTCGCGGATCGTGAGACCCGGGTGCTGACGAATAAATAACCCGCTCGCTTTTTGGTGGCTCGTGAGCGGGTTTCGACGATCAGGTCTTTCACGATTGACCCAGGACTAGTCTGGAGCTCCAAAATACCTAAAAAAAACCCTTGACTCTGTGCAGAAACGGGCGGTCCGTTTGATAGATTCTCCCATCTTAACAGACGGACTGCAATCTTTAGAGCACAGGCGTCAGGTGGGAATGCTGTCCTTGTTCTACCGGTATTACAATGGAAGATGCTCCGAGGAACTAGCGTCATTGATCCCCTCGGCACCGGTGCATAGTCGGGAAACACGCCAAACACGCGCCCAACTTTTGTACACGGTTGACATGTCACATGAGAACGGGTCGTTTCTATGACTCGTTCTTGAGTTCAACGGCTCGGCTGTGGAACGATTTGCCGGCCTCTGTGTTTCCTCCCTCCTACAACATGGGTCTCTTCAAGACCCGTGTTCACTCCTTCCTTTCCTCAAAAAGACCCTCCACACAGCATCTTCAAAGATGACATAGGCCCTGAGGGAAGTTATTTTCCTCAGGGCCTCCTGTATGGAGTTAATGTAAAAAAAAAAAAATGTGTGAGCAAATTCGTTAGTCTGGTATGGGTTTTAAAATGTTTTTCTAAAACCTGACACTTGGTGAATATCTATGATCAGCGATGACATATGCACATTAAACTATTATAATATAGAAGAACAACAAAATAAAACGAAAACTCTCATTGTTTTAAAACTTATGTTGAAGGCCAAATATTAAATGTATCTCTCCTATATTTTAGATTTGATTTATACTTAAGTATTATTGAGTATCAAAGTGATAAATGAAGTAGTGATGTGCATATCCGGAGGTTCGTAGAAAATGTATTTAACAAGGTTAGTTCATCTAGGGAGTAGATAGGTGATTGGCTAGAAAATTATGATGTAGCTTAAAGTTCATTCTCCACCTGGAGATTTGAATTTACTACAATACAAGTTAATGGCATCAAGCGACTGAATGCGTTTACAAATGATATTATAATAGGTTGGAAATTATACTAATTATTATTTATTAAAATTGGTATTCAGATTAAAAGGGAAATAATCTCTGGATTATTTTTTGTGTTACTTCCACATTTATGATGTAGATTCGAGGCTACTAGCGCCTTATGCAGTGATGAATATCAGGATTCTTATTGTCTGACAAATAATGACAAATTGAAAGTCTCACTTATCAAACTACCATAATATTCAAGATCAAACTGGGAAAGTGTTGAGAATAATCCAATAATAATAAACGGCATGTTCAGGAAGGAAGTAATCAAAAATGACCAGAGTATTATCAGGCGTGGTATACATATGAGTCGTTTAATTTCTATATCCGCTATTTCATTGATTTAGAGAAAACTGTCACATCTCTAGCGTAAATAAGTAATTTATTTTAAATTTTTTAATGGAGTAATATATTTTCAGAAAGTGTTAATTTTTTTTTATGTATGTAGCATAATTAAAGTAATTTCGATAAATAAAATGGATATAGCGGTTTTTGATACTCACTTCGTGATTTACTTATGATATGGAGACTTTTGAAACTCAACTGACCTGACGAGCAAGTTTCTAAACCCGCCATCTTGGCAAAATAACTGCTTGTGATTGGTTGAATTACGATACAGAGGGTTTTGATAGTAACTTGTTGAATGATTAGCGGGTTTCGTTTCTCACTCGCAGTTTAAACTTGGTTTTTGGTCATGATAAGGGAGGTTTTGAAACTCAGTTTCCTCTTGTTCCTCGCAAAAATTATACAAGTTGTCATACTCAGATCATTTTGTCAAAACAGCGGATATAGCGGGTATTGAAATTATAGGACTCGTATAGACAATGGCCAACTGTCAAGTTGCCTTTTGTTTTGGGTAGAGACGATCGATATTCTTGTCTCGGTTACATGGAACTGGTTCCTTTGCTGTCAATGCCACTGGATATTTTTCTCAAGAAATGGGTTATTTTTGGAACCGATTCTTTGTGGAATTTATATAAAATTAAAAATATTAGGAAAATTGTGAAAAACCACAATTTTTGGTTAAAATTTTATAGGAACCAATTCAATTTTTTTCAATAAATTTCATAGAAATACTCAAGTCACCCTCCCATGTTTTTTCATTCGAAAAACTGGTTCCAAAACTATATGTATAATAGTCCAGTCAACATACACCGGTTGACTGGGCTATAAAGGATCTGACTTTTGACTTTTGATTTATTTATTTTACAGAGTTCCTAAACATGAGTTTACTGACTCTAACATAATTATATAATGGATTATCTATAGATACTTTATGTTATTATTATTATTATGGTTGGTTTGAATGTGAGATTAAAACTATACTGCGACTATACGCAGGTTTTTTTTATTCCTTCCGGAGGACTATCTTGGGTTTTTTATATTTAAAATTGTCATTTTCGCTATATTTAGCGAGCGTATTTATCGTAGGATTTGAGTGGCCGGGTAGGCCGGCGTAAAATTTAGTTGCTTGTGAGACAATGAAGTCCTTTATCAACGGAATGTTGGAGTCTTTATGGAGACAAGAAATTTTACTCCATTTAGGCGCATTAAGCGCAAGTATAAAGGATCTGTTCCACATCGGTCTCCGGTACCTGGATCGTAGAGAAAACCTATTTCAGGTACGAGCCCAATGCATTTTTTTTTTCTGAAAAATGCCTGTGTGAGTGAACCTTGTTAAATAAATTTTCTACGAATGGGGCATAATTGAACGTAGTTATGCAGAAAGCAGCCAGGCCACAATTTTGGCAAAAATGAGATATTGTTGTAATCCGACGGAGGAACGTCAATTCTATGTTCTATTAAAACCAGGCAGGCCGCTTTTATATAAAAATTCATAGTAATCGCCTACTTGAATATTTGCTGATCACGAAAACACCGTTCAACAATCTGCAGAAAGCGCTCACGGCACTCACATTCAGTAGAAAACAGCCAGAGACAACTGGTCGATTTTGTCAGTACAACTCACATTTTGTTTATGACGTTTACCTGATCTGCAGAAAACGGTCACGGCGCTTGTCTGTTTTCTACACTATAGCGTTTGTACCGAAACTTTCAAGTGGCGATCTACAGAAAGCGCTCTCGCGTTATAATAATAACTTATTTTTTGAGAAAAATCAATAATTTTAAGTATGTATTATCATTTATCAATAATATTACACAAATTCAATGAAGTCCAAGACAGCTAGACAGCATTTGTTAGCCGGATCTAATAACAATTTACTTATATTAATTTTAAAATTAAGGAACTGAACGTATCATTTTAACATTTTAACGCATAGAAATAAAATATTTATAGTAAATGAAATAAAAAGAAAAAAACATTGAATATGAAATCAAAAAAGTATAAAAGACTACATAGAAAATTAGAGAGAGACAAAAATCAGTACAATTTTTTTTCAGCCCACAAATCCCTTTGAAAATTAAATTATTAAAATTTATGTTAATAAACGAAATGATAAATATCAAGATTTTATTTTAACGATTTTTGATAATAAAAAACCTCCAAATATAAAATGATTTTTTGAAACATTTATTTTCGAAGTCGCAATAAACAAAAAGGAATTATAGCCCCCCCCCCTCCCCCGGCGCCACAGCCTATCAGAGTCGATCGATCGTAGTAATATTGAGGTAGATCGCCAGCAGTTCAAATTTGAGCACCCCTGACCTAGTACAATTTGTTTTAATTTTTTTAAAGTGTGTTTTGAGCGTGGACTAGATAGGTAAATATTTACCATTGATTGCATCATGTTTGTAACTCATTTGAGTTTTTCCTGTGAAATAATATTTTATTATACGTTCAAAGTTCATACCTACTCAAATGTCTAAAAAAAAGGCTTAAGTTAACTAGATGCACAGAAACAACGCCACCTGTGTAAAAGGCCAGCCTACTTTCAGCCAAAATATAGCAGCAGATGTGTGGAATCAGGAATTTTAAATATTTTCATTTTCTCATCTTATAGGAAAATAATTCACATTTTTATACCAGTCTGAAATTATTATGAACAAGGTAAAACAATAATGATCAGGCTGATTCATCGATAAATCAATGCGACCTTGATTGTTATTTGCATTATAAACTACAGTTCGCTGCATATGTCTCAAATATATTATATCTCTAAAATAAAATATGGCAACATTACATTTGAAATTTTTGAATTTTATAATAATTGATGACATGGGTGGGTGAAGGAGTTATGTTGAAAAATTACAACTACGTGTTGATTTAATCCATTGTCAAAGTTTAAAGGTCATACAATACTTAAGATTTATTAGTCCTTAGATGAAAGATTGGTATGTAACACCTTAATTCACACAACAAAAAACATGTTTTTTTGGTAAACTTACGAATATCGCTGGGCACGCTTAATGTGAACATTTTTTAGATAAAACCTTTTGATTAACTTTATTTACTATTTGCTTTCAAGGCGATGGAAAATACTGTTATTCTAATGGTATTTTTGATACTGCAGCATAACGAAGAGCGAGAAGAGACGTTATTACCATTTAATCTATGCGTATTAAATAGGCACTAATATGTAAGCACTTCCGCCAAACCGGTGCTTACTTAATAAATATTAAATTACATTATAATAACATCTCTTTGTTTTTAAAATTAGGCATCTTTTAATGTTTCCGCATGAAGTCTGCTACGATATAGCGTCTAGTCCCTCTTATTGTATCAGGAATACCAACATGACAAAATGATAATGGCTGACATAATACTCGTATGTTTATAATCTCAACATTATTATTTGATCAATTATAGATGAAGACAAGAACAATACGTTTTAGACATGATTATATAGTGGGCAAGTGAGAGGATTCAGATGATCATTCAGAAATATGTGATGGTGAAATTGAGGATTAAATGAACACATTTTTTTGCCTGCGCAGATAAATGTAACATGTGAGATAAATGGTAACATGTGAGATAAATGGTAACATGTGAGATACATGGTAACATGTGAGATAAATGGTAACATGTGAGATAAATGGTAACGCAGATAAATGGTAACACTTTTGTCTGGTAACATGTGAGTTCAACCAGACCAACATTCAGAATTGAAACGTTGCTTGAAATAGCTTTAGCAGTGTTTGATGACCAGATCTGAATACATATATTTTTTTTTACATTAGCCCCGAACAGGAGGCCCTGAGGAAAATGATTCCCCTCAGGGCCTATGTCATCTTTGGGAATGCTGTGTGGAGGGTCTTTTTAAGAAAGGAAGGAGAGAGCGTTCTGGGAAGGTAAAGGGTATGAGGGGTGGGCAGAAATCTGGGGGTCAGTGACAGACGTATGAATCCATCCCTCCCACTGTGGTGCAAGGCGATGTTCCGAGAGAGTACAGCTGGAGAAGTCAAAGGGACTTTCTTAGCCACTCTCTCAACAAAGATGTATAGTGCTCAAAGAAGACCATGTTGAAAAATAAAATGATTTTTTTTATCCAAAAACCTGTATTTCATTAAAAATTGAAAAAGCCACGGACTTATTGACCCGCACTCGTATACGACGAAAGTGAATTTTCATTTTACGTGATTGAAATTTTGAATGCAATATTTTCCATCATTCCGTAAATACACAGCTTTCTTTTATAGTAATTAAGGTGAATCAAAAAGTTTTTTCTGAAAAATATTCGTATTAAGAGGAAACTGGGCGGCGTTTTGTCCATACAAACGTTTTCCTAATTTCCTCTCTGGAATATCCATGACTAGTGTGTCGGTACGTTTTGCTTTTTTTCAATATTAGGAGTAAGGACCCTCCAAAAATCATTAAAATTGGCTGGTTTGAATGCCACCGACAGACGTTCGGTATACAAACTAGACAATGCATTTTTTAAAAAAGCAAAACGTTCAGATATAAAGTATTTTCTTCTAATACAGTTAGTAAAAAGAATGTTATGAATCAGTCTAGTTTTGGAGGAGAAAAATGGGGAATACAAAATCTCGATTTTGATGATTTTATATAGATATTATCAGTCTGATGCGCAGTTGTCACTTTCGATTATTATCAGGGGAAGAAGAGCAACAGTGACAGCAACAGTTTGGGAAAATAGTCCAGTGATTTCAAAAGTTTACCTTTATTTATATTTGTGACAAAACCTTCATCTACTAACAAAAGCTTTATTGTTTTTGTATCTTGCAAAAATTAAACTGCCCTCAAATTAAACACAATGTCTTGTGGCATTCATGGGCAAGGAAAAAGTTATGTTTTTATTTTTAACTCAAAAACACTGATTTCGGAGTTACCTACTTGTACTAATTACCCCTGAATACAATAGATGTAATCATAAAGTTTTTCGTCTATGACTCCACCATTTTTTTTTTTCAGATCCCCTTTCTCTATCGCCGGCCAAGTCGTTAGAGTTAATAGGAGGCAACTTGAGGCTACAGTACGAACAGTGGCAGCCCAGGGCGCGCTACAAACAGTCCTTGGACCCGACAAGCGACGAGGTAACATCCCCGTTCTACCACTCTTCCCCACTTTACCCGCTAAATAATTGTTTACGTCCAAGGTTTACGTACCAGGATATTGCAACAGCTTAACCCAACAGAGAGAGAAGTTCACGTTTAATAATATTAAGTTTCCAATCTACGAGGCATATCCAGAAAGTGTACTGAATTTTTGTAGGTTACAAAATTTTTTATTGAAACAAAAAAATTACATGGTTACCGTAGTACTATGTAAGCTATGTTTCGACATAGTCGCCATTCCTCTCAATGCAGGTGGTGTAGCGGGGTATCAACTTTTTGATGCCTTCCTCGAAGTAGTTTCCCGCCAACCCCTTCATCCACTTCTCCACCACCTCCTTTACCTCCTCGTTGGTTGAAAACCTTTTTCCACCTATGTGCAGCTCCAGGGATGTAAAGAGATAATAATCTGAAGGTACTAGGTCAGGGGAATGCGCGGGGTGGTTCAGGATATCCCATTTAAACGAGGCAAGCAGTTCCTTCGTGGCGTTGGCCGTGTGTGGTCTGGCATTGTCGTGCGGCAGGCTGACTCCCTTTGTCAGCATGCCTCTCCTCTTGTTTTGAATCGCCTTCCGCAATTTTTTTAGTCTCACAGTATCTTGCAGAGTTGATGGTCTCCCTTTGAGGCAGATATTCAATCAAAATTATGCCTTGACAGTCCCAAAACACGGATGCCATGATTTTCTTGGCTGAAATTGTGGTTTTGAACTTTTTGGCGGAGGGTGAAGAGGTGTGACGCCATTGTTGAGACTGCCTTTTGGTTTCAGGCGTGTAGTGTGCAACCCAAGTTTCATATCCAGTAACGATGGAGCGGAGAAATTCATCTCCATGGAGTTTGCAGCGCCTCAAAAACTCTTGTCCGGCTTCCACTCGATTCAACTTGTGTTGGTCTGTCAGCTATTTTGGGACCCATCTCGCGGAGAGTTTCCGATATCCGAGGGTTTCTGTGATGGTTTCATGTAGTAGAGATCTGGAGATTTGCGGAAACATCGCAGAAAGTTCATCCATAGTCAATCTGCGATCGTCACGGAGCATTTTTTCTATTTTTTCCACAATTTCGTCAGTCACAATTGAAGGTCTTCTGCTCCTCTGATCATCATGCATAGACATACAATCGTTTTTAAACTCGCGATATCACTCGTACACACTCGTACGATTCATAGCTTTATCACCATATGCAGTTTTCACCTCATTATAAACCTCAACCGGAGGTTTTCCCTTCCAAACGAGATAACGGATGACACCCCGTATTTCGCACTTGGCGGGAGATTGGATTGACATTTTTTACGAAATTTGTTGTCATGTCGACACTTCTCAACGTACTGACCTTGAACCGGTCTCGTTGCGGAGGGGACGAGTCAGGCTACACGTAAGTGTAGCCAACATGTCGAAAATAAAATTCATTCGGTCGTGAGAGCCTCAGTACACTTACTTTCTGGATACGCCTCGTAAGTAAATTTTTTTCTACCCTGAAAAATCCCATACAAATAACTTACTAACCATCACGCCGTTTCATACATAATCTTCTGTTATTCGCACTCTTGAGGGGATCTGACTCAAGTATTTGATTCACTTGATCTTCTACTACACTGTTCAATTTCGCTTCTTATCTTATGCTTACATTCTTTCTCCGTTCTTCTGCTCTTTTTGTCCATACCGTCTAAGTGTCCCTTTTCTAATATTATTTGTTACACTTACATCAGCTTTGCGGTCTTTCCGGATCTCCGCATTTGTAATATGGTGTAATCAGGGATCTCATTTCTTCAGTCTTCAGACTACTTTCATACTGCCTGCCAATTGAACGCCTTACTGACATTCATCAGAGTTGGTATTAGCGCTTCATTGTGTACTGCTAGCCTCAAATTTTATTCTTATTTTGTTAGATCAACAAAAAGTTTTCTTCCTGAATAGAAAAAAATTTGTTGGTCATTTGTAATACCCACAAATGTTTATTCTAGTTTAGCTCATACTTTTATAGAATATATATTACAAATTACTTAAAGATTTTGTTGTATCAGATGTGCACTGTGTATTGAATCTCGAGATAAGAGTTTTTATATCCATTTTCTACCATGTTTCAATTATGTTGCATAAGTATAATTCTTTTGTTCCAAGGACATAAATCCTATCTTAGATTATTACTATTTTACCTCTACCAGCGCATTTCTTAGAATAAGCGAGGCCGCACACCAGACATACACTTGTATTACGATAACTGTGGCGCCACATTTAAAACGCGACACATTTAACGCCCCCCTATATTTGCGGGCAAGAATGCACATTAAGGACACGTTTATAGCGGGTGCAGTTTGTGTCGAGACGTTAGCCGCTGTACATTTATTCAAGATCGAACGCTTTCGTTTTTTGTGGCGCAAAAATGAAAGACAATATTGAATTTTATATGGACAGAGGTTGAAAAAACCCTTTATTGTATAACCATGGACTCACTGATTATAGCAATAGACGGATTACAGAAATCATCTGGACCAAAATAATACAAATAATAAAATATTACAAATAATGAAAAAATAAAAATAATAATAATTTGTTAAATTGCAGAAACTTCATAAAATGGGTGAACCCAATAACATTTTTTTTTTCTCATTTGCCACATCAAGAAATCCGTGTCTTCAGATGATGTCGAGTTTTTCGAGTATAAACCACAACTGTGCGTCCGGTGTGCGTGTCTGCGACACATATACTCCAAACAAAAATGTAGCATGCATATTGTGACGACGTAAATGTTGCGTGCATGTAGCGTGTGGCTCCAGTGTGCGGCTACACTTATTCAAAGGCTTGAAGTGGGGGACATATAATACTGTTTTACAACAAACCACTGCCTCCATATTTTATATAAGACCTTTAAAAGGGACATGGGAGGGAAACGGTAGTGGGAATGGGGACGCATGGGAAATGACATACAGTGGGGGACGAGAGAGAGGCAGAGAGAGGGATTACAAATGAGACTAGTAGCAGTAGGAGATAGCAGGGGGTAAATTTTGAAAATCCATGTTTCTCACACGGGTATATGTGCTGCTCACGTGTCGGAAAATCTTCTGACTTATTCATGTATGCATCAGATGGAAAAACAAATAATATTGTGTATCCAGAAGCACTTCAATAAACAGAATTCAAACACAAACACTTTCTTTCTTTGAGTGGCATTGCAACGCATGCCGGGTACTCGCTAGTGAACAAATAAAATATTAAATGCCAATCATAACCACTCATAACTAAGCCACGACCGGTCAGGGGCTGAGTGGGCAACGCGTTTGGGTCCCACCCAGGCATCGCGTGTTCGATTCCTCGGCTGGCTAATAACAAAAATTATTGGATGGTATTTATAGCGCCATATTGTGAGAAAATCAACTCAAGGGCTAAGTCCTCCATCACTACTCAAGCAACAATTTCGGCTTACTATGTTGGTAGTAGGAGATTTTTAAATATTGTCAGGAATTATTGTAAAATAAAAATAAATGCATACAAAAGTGTTGGAAGTTTCGTACTGACTTATTTTATGAATTTAAAAAATAAATATTGCCATTTGTATCGGTCAGTTTATTTATGTGTAAAAAATTAAAATTATGTTTGATAATAACTAATTGCGATGACCTATGGGATCATAAATATCTAAATCGCAAATCTTGGAGACAATATACAAAATAATATATTTTAATTATTGGCAAAGATAATAATAATTAATGATAAAAATAAAATAAATAGTGTGAAAATTGGATTCTAGGTGCAGGAGTCTTGAAAAAGGCTTAGATATTAAAATCTATATATAGTTTTTATTTAACACCATTTTTCCTATAATAAAAAATTATGAAAAAAAAGTTATGCTCATGCAATTCAATACATTTAAACACTTCTGATTCAGCCTGTGAATAATATTGATAAAAATAATTTATTTGAAAAAAACTTTTTCCTTTTTTTTATTTTTAGGTTAAGAAGTTATGCTGTTCTTTGAGACGTAATGCTAAAGATGAAAGAGTACTTTTCCATTACAATGGTCATGGCGTACCCAAACCCACGACCCAGGGTGAGATTTGGGTTTTCAATAGAGTAAGTATTTTCGTTTACAACACTAACGGTTTTCTAACCTTTAGCCGATATATGTATTGACTTTCATAGAGTTACCAAAAAAATATCCTATGCCGATATGTTTTGAAATTCACAATGTCCTAACTTTTATTTAAATGACTATAAATTTGTTTTCAGGCATACACCCAATATATACCTCTATCAGTCTACGAACTACAGACATGGATGGGTGCACCCTCTCTATATGTGTACGACTGCTCTAATGCGGGGGTGATAGTCGAACAATTCAAGATATTTGCTGAGCAACATGAAAAAGATTTTGAGGTGTGTATATGTTTATTAGTCCTCTTAGATTAAGCAAAATCATTATAATCAGATAGGTAGGTAATTATTTTGTGTAAATTAATAATAATATATATTGGATAGGTACCTGACTTTTAAATGTTCTTAATGCATTAATGGCAATACCATTTATTTTGTTCTATTTTTGAATTTCAAATGCTAGAAATATTTGATGGAAAATTGATAAAAAAATTTCACTGTCTAGAATTAGAACGTAGTATGTATGTCATACATATTATGATTTAAGGAAAATATGTTTTTTCTATCAGCTCTGGCTCCTAGTTATTCGCCTCCAGTTCTTTGATCATCCCGTCCTGCTCCAAACCTCTTCAATGCAGTCAGCTGACCTCTTCGTTCATCTACCTTTCGAGCTGTTTCCATTGGATGTGATTTTCCATGTCCTGGCTGACCAAGTGGAAAGAATGACAGATAATAATTTGATATTCTTTCCTCTTGGCCCATATTTTTAGAACATACAGAATGATGTTGGTACAAAATTATGCTGTTGGCAATAATGTTAGACAACCAGCAAGGTTATGTTACGCAATTGGAATCCAGGTGTTGGCTGTCAGAACAGCTTGTTTCTCGGGGGTGTCCAGTAAGTTCAGTCAATTCCTTCCTTGCCGACTGTGATGCAGCAGACGGGGTAGTTTCGCTCAGGTGCCAACGGAGCAGCACCTGTGGCGGCGAAAGAGCGAACAAAACGTCTGTGGCGGTGATATTCAAATACGCTATATAACGTAACTAACAATTGTTAAAATGATTTCTTGCTCAATTCTCAATTTCATTGTTCATTTTAATTCTGTATGAACAATTAGGTATAGGTATAAAAGATTTTTGCAATTTTTTCATAAATTTAGTTTCCTAAATGGTTGTTTCTTGTAGTAATTAAGTTGTGATGAAGCATTATTGCAATGATTGGTGCGTTTTTGTTGCACTTGTTTTTCGTTATTCTGACATTTTAATCATCTTTTTCAGATGACGCGCCAGAATAACCTCGGCCTAGACGGGGGGGCTGCCCCGCCTGTTGCGCCACCCTCCTTCAAGAACTGCATCCAGCTGGCGGCGTGTGCGGCCAACCAGGTGCTGCCCATGAACCCCGAGTTGCCCGCCGACTTGTTCACGGCGTGCCTCACTACGCCCATCAAGATGGCACTCAAATGGTTTGTCATGCAGAACCACGCAGCTAAGATCACCCCGCCCGGTACCACCGAGCTCATAGACAAGTAAGAAAATCAAAACACTCATGTGTAGTTAACACAAGTTTGGGTAAGTACGATTACGATACAATACGATTTTGACCCTTTGACCCTACGAATTTGTAAAGGACAGTGTCAGAATCGCTGGACACGAAGTGTCATTTCTGCCGCCGGGTGCCGCGTCGTAATTGGTGGAGCTTTTTGCTGGCCTACCCCGGCAAACAAGAGGGCAGATATATGCGTTAAAAATACGATAGCAGTCAAGTACAATAAGCGTGTTTATACGTCAATGTGTTACGTTATGTGTCTCCATAGAAATCGTTCTAACTCCGTTATTGTTTTAGTGACATCCCTAAAACAAAAAGTAAAAGGTCGATAGTGGATCAAGCTGTACATCCCTATCAAGTTGTCCATAGAAATACATAACAAGAATATTCTGTCATTCGCGCGGTCTGACATATATTTTTACCTGCCAAATTTCCTACGGGCGGCTCGACTGCGCTCGACATTGTTAATTTTTATTAAATATTTTTATATGAAATGATAAAAAAGTGAGGTGACAAAAGTGTTTATTATACATTTATACAATAGAATAAGTATTGTTGTTTACATAATCTGTGATTTTAGTACCGTTTTCACATAAAAACATCATGCCAGTCATTTTAACATTTTTTTAATGTTTGCATTCTAAATTTTAATACTTACAAATGTTAATATTTATTTGTAATATAACAATTTGAAAGCTTATTTTGTAACCTTTCTAAAACAGTTTTTACTATTCGGCTACATTCAGAAATGTTTCATTTATAGAGCTTTAATTGTGAAGCGGTAATAACACAAAGTTTTCGTAAAACCGTCATTGGTTTGAGACATTGTAAGTGAATATTTGCGATTTTCGGAGGGGTTAAGCGTGGTTTGTCTTCTTTAGATCATATTTTTTTTACCTGCCCAAGCCCTCACTGTGCCATCGCAACACCTCCATTGTGCCATCTCAATGCCCCCTAATTTTATCTGGGTCTTCTACCGCCTTATAGGGGGACGTTATCGCCCACGTTGAGATCCTATGGCCTAAGTTGATTCATGAGCATTGTAAAAAATCTGACAATGCGATTGTGGGCATAATTTCAAACAGTTTAAATATTTTTTTTTTTTTTTGTATTTCTTGGGCATTAACTATGTAACAATTTCTGGTAACAAATGTAAATTGAAAATTAAAACTCTTTAAAACAAAATAAATAGTTTTTAACAAAATCACGATATCTGAACACTAGCTAGTTGGTCACCATGATACAGGCAGCTGCCTAGTATGGTGACCTAATGTATCATCTCAAGTAAATGTATTAGTTATTGTAATGGTCCGCCACTCCTGGCTGACACCAATTGTGATGAACCCTACCTAATTGATTAACTTTTCTAAGCTCCTACCTCGTAGTTCAAATCTCGTAGCTACGTTCATAATTCTACCCTTATGTCCTACTGATCACACCCCTAGGTATGATGGCCTGACTTAACCCCCTCCCCCTTTTCGATTTGTTTCTACCTCAGGCTCGTGATTTTCTAACCCCTATACTTTATAATCTAGCTGAACCTACCCTATTTTCTCAAATCCCTGCGATTTTCTCGCAGTAAACAAGATTTAAGATTTTTTGTTCACATTATTTCTATATTCTTCGTTGTGTATTTTTTTGTTTTAGAATTTACATCTGTTTGCATACTTAGTATGCACACATATGTAGAGAAGATAATGTATTACGTGTGGTAACCCCTAGATTCTTTTAGAGAAAGTGTGAGAATTTTCCGATCTATTTAGTTATTATTATTTTAGTATATTAAACCGAGTTTGATAAACTAGCCTCACCCTTAAACCTCGTGTCTACTTGATTTCCGTAGGAATTTTGTTTGTTTATTTTATCCTTCCTATCACCGCTGATGCGTCGATAACATAAAACAACAGTTAATAAATTCAACATTTAAGTAGAGAAGTTTACCTTACCGTTGTAGGATGGTCGTATTTGAAGGTCCAGTTTTATCACTCGAAGCCCTTGTCTGCAACTTCCCCTAACATAGTGTTTTGTATTCATGGTTAGTATTCATGGTTAGTACTCGCAAAATTGTAGGAAAGGTAGGAATGGATGGATATGGATGGGTATGGGGATAATATGTTTGCTGAAAAGTCGGCTCCTCCGCTATCCAAGTGAAGACCGATGAACAACAATTACAAACCGGATTCTCCCCAGTACGTTTGCTAGGCTTATCCTTAGATCCGAGTTTTACCCTCTTCAACGGGCGTCTCATGCTATGAAAGGGGCCCTTCACGCCAGCAGGGGGAATACCTAGTCTTCATGCCGTTTTTCTGTCTTACTCCGACTTCCGTCTCCTCCGGATTGAATTTTACTCTACTGAGTCTAGAAGGGGTATTACATGTCTTCCCTTATCATGCCTCTATCCGTTGAATGTGGCACGCAGCTGTTTTAGGCGAATCCATACTCCCACGTGACTAGCCATTAGCAATACGCTCCCCCACCTCTGACTAGCTGACATAAAACGCACCTCATGAGCCTTATGTTTGCTTTCAGGTTCGACAAGGACCTACGGTATGCAAATAACCTGCAGCTTTAATGCCGCGTCAGCGTACTGTCCGCATACGTCCTTCCTCTTCCCCGTATGCCCACCTCGACAATACCGCCACAAGATCAAAGCTCTCCGACCAGAAAGGTTGACACTTACATTTCCGGATAGCCCATACTCACATACAGAAGCCTTGAAGTCTAGATACGTGTGCAAATTCAGGATTTAGGACTGTATGAGTATTTGAATACCAGTGTTTTTTTAAATGAGGTCACTAGTTCCTCGTGTGTTAGGTATTTAGGATTGCGAGTGATTATGGATTCTTGGATACCTACTTCCTATAAGAGAAATTTATAAAATGAGATAAATCATATTGTCATTGAATCAATGACCTCCTGAATAATTATGATGAGCTCTTTTTGAGTTTGAAGTCGCGGTACTTTACTTTGCGAAATTTTTCATGCTGTATCAATGCTACCTATTGGCGATCGCTCTAGTATAATCAAGTTGTTTAGAATTGAATGAATTTAACGTCAATGTTGCTATCACATTTTGAATGCAGATTTCGTCGTAAGCTATAATTGATAAACTTGTCCCTTGGCATTTGTGCTTTGTTTTGTTTATCTATTGATGGGATCTAGGTGACTGTGTCAATGGATGACATTGAACTCCAATCGAAATTTTTGATGCACAATCGAAGGTCATATAAACATACCCTAATCATGCTGGTGAAAGGAAGCTAATAGGTATTTGTTTTACAAGTATGCTAGGATGCCAAAATTGATTTAGTGATGCGTTTCTATCTAATTATGTGTTAAGTATTTGTTTTATTCAATGTATGTGTTGTTGTTAATTATTTTTCCCTCATCTTATTAGTGTCTTTATTTTGTAATTTTAAAATATGGGATGTATTGCATTGCACTTCCCCTGCATACATACTGGAATAAATCATTATTATTATTATTATTATTCAAATATGCCAATGTAATTTCCTAAAATTGATTGAGAGGTACATTTCTATTAAATCGTGTAGTACCTAATTACATTGCGCCAATAGTTAATTAACTCCGATGAACGAATGAACAATAAGGGATAGATACATCATTTTTTATGGTTTATTTGTTTACACTTCACATAGACGACCTTCGGTTTACTGACCTACTTTGGAGATTGTTTATTTCTACGGTCATTGTCCTTTTGAAACACGATTCATTGTTTAACTAATTCTTTTATATTTTATTTGCCCTAGTTTTTACCCAAACATTGGTCGTTTAAGTAGGTACTT
The DNA here is from genome assembly GCA_929108145.2 of Limnephilus rhombicus. NCBI lineage: Eukaryota > Metazoa > Arthropoda > Insecta > Trichoptera > Limnephilidae > Limnephilus > Limnephilus rhombicus. The sequence goes on from OV815280.1 coordinate 36,364,397, forward strand.
TGCTAACCTAAGAGGTATCTGGATGACCTGATTTCAACTAAGGTATAATTTGCTTGACCTAGTTTTGAGAAATATAGGTATTTCGGTTACGAATCAAACTGATATCTTATGTCACCGTATCCTTATGCGCGCTTAAATAAACAATAGACCTACCTAACTAAAACGAGTACTTGTATGACCTAATTTTTAAGTAGGTATTTCCTATTTGACCTACTTTCGAGCAAGTGAGAATTGTTATCAGTGTGTTAGTGACAAAACTTTAAAGCTCCGATTGATTTATTGGTGATGCCGCCTGTCCCTTCCTTCTCTGTCTCTGAAAATAATTAATAATTGGTTAAATCTTACCAGCCTCGATCGATTACAATTTTTCAAGTCGGGAATTTTATGACAACGACATTGTGATCAAGGCTTCCCTTTTTGTTTCCTAGCTAACGGATTCCTATCGGTCTTCTTGAGAAATGACTCTGATGATGAAAAAAACTCTTCAAATATCTGTCTATTTAAGATTCACTTCGGTATTTCACTTAGTTTCTCAAACTCGTATTAACTATTGTTTTTATTTCATTCGATTCGAAAATGATTTATCAAATTGAAATTCAGATGTTTTAATTTTAAAATCCGGAGTTTGGTAAATTATTATTTATTCTCAATATTTTAAAATCACTTTAGAATTAATAACCGTAGATACGCACGTTTTCTAAGTGTTCGAATTATTATCACTATTGTTTATTGTAATTAGTTATTTAAATCACAATGAAATTTTAAAGCATCTTATTATAGAGACACTGTGGTAAAACCATGATTCGAGCAATTTGTTAATGTTATTAATTTCGCCGATATTAAGTAATTTAAAGTAAAATTATAGTTTAATTATTATATCACCTTTAGTTAATTTTAAAAATAATCGCGTGGTGTGTTTTCTTTTATCCGGTAAACTGTATTTATTTTAAGACACTGTATTTTTGTTAAATATTAGAAAGTCAATAACTGTATGTTGTAAAAGAAACCCTAATATTATTAAATTCTTATTTACTGACTTTAAACACTTTCATTATAAAACAAAACACCCGAACTTTCACGAAGTATTATTTTTAAGCACTTTTTCGGATTTTTTTTATTCCTCAATTTAAAAGGAGATTATATACCGAATTTACTCCTTTGCAAACACTTGTAGAAATTTCAACTTTTAATAAAGAGTTTTACGTTTGTTCCTGGACCCCGGTCTGTATCCCAACTGCCAACGGACTCTCAACAAAACTCTCAACGAACTCCCCTTTCTTTATCAAACCATGGCGTTTTAAAGACTTCTTAGAGCTCTCCTTTCGTAGGAAAATGACTTCTGATCACCCAGACCTTCATAGAAAAAAAAACCAAATTCGGTTCCTCCGTATACGACCTTTTGTCAAATCTCTGATAATCTCCTATCTCATGTTTTAGACCGAAATCAGTCTAACATCTCTCTCACGTAGGAAATCACATAAATTTCTTCATTGACATGTATTTATTTAAAAATTTTATGTACTTTGGTAATAAGTCATTGTTAATGTGTTTGTAATCAAGTTTTATATGAATTCTGTAGTCTAAACATTACGTTAGAGCCATGTTAATTTTTATTGCCCTTTTTTTTAATAATAATAATAATAATAATCTTTATTCAATGAAATAACAACAATATAACTAAAAAAAATAAAAAAATTACATACTCAATGTAGTTTACAAATAGATTACATCAATCAGTACAGAAAAATTAACAAACAGAAAGTAATGTAAGAAAGGTTACACAGGAGTAGTATAGTTATACAGTATTTTTAGTTGTGCATTGCCTGCCTCACTAGGTGAACCTGTATTGAGGCAGAAATTTTGTTAATTGTTTCTCGCAATTTTATCTATGGTTTTTTTATAAATGTGTAAAGTAGGTTTCCATACAGCAAAAACTTTATTTTAGTTAACATTATTGTTTGCATATACCTACACAATTCATAAACTGCAAGGTTATTACTACAATAACAACTGTCAATGACTGGGCGTTTGGGTGAGGGCACCAGTATAGGCTCGATCATTAGAATGTATCCATATTTTAACATATTTTTTAAACTCTCTCTGTGTTTGACTCAGTTTGATGTTTTCTGGGAGAATGTTGAATATTTTTGTGGCAAAGTATCTAAAGCTACGTTGACCAAAGGTGGAAGAGAGTGCTGGAACTTGCAATATGTTTTTGTTGGAGTTACGTGTAAACCTTAAGTTTATTTTTTTTTCGTAAAGCACATGTTTGTTTTTAAAGAGATGCATGAGGATAGTTTTTACATAGATCTGTCGAACATCAAATACTCTCATTATTTTGAATATAAGGTCACTGTCTGCAGTTAGAGGAAGTTTGAGAATAATTTTCATAATTGTTTTCTGTGCCTTTTCGACAGGATCTAGAGCTGATGAAGTGCCCCCTCCCCATGCAATGATACCATACTCAATGATAGATTGGGTGATTGCAAAATAAATCGTTTTTAAGAGTTGTAAGTTAAGAAAGTTCCTTATGGATCTGAAGAAGTGTATTGTTTTTCTAATTTTATTTGCAATGATCTGGGTATGTAGGTTCCATTTGAGGTATGGGTCAATGGTGAGGCCGAGGTACTTTATCTGTGAAGTGCGCTCTATACTGGGGCACTCACTACATTCATTGGAATTCGTACAGCTATGAATTTTTATGGAGTAATCATCATTAGGTTGGCCTGTAGTATTGATGCTTGAAGTAACATATTTAGTTTTCTTCGTGTTAAGGGTAAGTGTGTTTATATCTAGCCATTTTTTAATGAAGTTAATATTTTCTTCAGCTTTTTTAAATACAGCTGACCAATTATTGTCTTCGAATAATAAGACGGTATCGTCTGCAAAGCTAACAATGTGTCCTTGACTTTCAAGGTTGCAAAAGTTGTTAATATACAGTAAGAACAGAGTCGGTCCCAAAACGCTTCCTTGTGGAATTCCATAGTCAGTTGAGCGCTGATTACTGAGAGTATTCTGTATTTTAACCTGTTGTTGGCGTCCATTTAAGTAGCTTTTGAAGAAGTTTAGCTCTTTGTCCGAAATGCCGATGTTCTCTAGTTTTTTAATTAGTTTAATGTGTGATATTGTATCAAAAGCTTTAGAAAGGTCTAAAAAGATTGAGATACATTTATTTCCTTTATCAAGGCTTTTTACAATGAAGTCAGTCACACTGGCAATGGCATCTGATGTACTTTTGTTTTTTTGAAAACCATATTGATTAATTGAAAGTATTTTATGGCTCTCGATAAATTTTAAAAGTTGTGCATTAATGAGGTTTTCAAAAACTTTAGACAAGCTATTTAGTAGAGTAATTGGTCTATAGTTGTTGATATCTGTCTTGTTTCCAGATTTGTAGATGGGAATTACGATACTTTGTTTTAGGTTAGAGGGGAAGTAGCCCTGTGTAATGCTTAGGTTTATAAGGTATTCCAGTGGCAATGTAATCTCCGAAGACAGCATTTTAAGGATTTTGGTCGTAATTTCATCTGGTCCAGCGGAAGAAGTGTTTTTTAGAGATTTAATTGTACTGAGAATTTCTTCTTTTGTTACAGTTCGGAAGAGAAATTTTATATTTTTTTTATTTGCTTGATCCTCTGAATTGGTAGATTGGGTGATTCCACTCTGGGGGATTTGAGAAGCAAGATTTGGACCAATGTTAATAAAAAAATTGTTTACATGATCAGCAACGAGTTTAGGATTTTTTGAGGTTTCGACAATATGTCCATCAATAGAAAGTTTATTTATGCTTTGTTTCTCTTTTGTAGTTTGTGAGTTTGTGGCTTCTCTTAGTATTTCCCATATTTTTTTGGGATTGTTGTTACTTTCTGTAATTTTTGCTGAGTAGTAAATTTCTTTTGCTTTTCTGATGACGTTACAACACATGTTTCTATATCTTTTATAGTGGTTGGATGTTATTTGGTCATATGGATTATCTTTGGTTTTTTTGTGTAGCATGTTTCTCTTGTGTATGCAATTTATAATGGAGTGGTTAATCCAAGGTTTCAGGGGTTTCAGTTTATTTGTTATGTTTTTGGTCAACGTCGTGGAATGGTAGTGTAGTTCGTTTTTCAAATAGTTAACAAAGTATATCCATGCGTCCTCTGATTGTTTAATTTGGAAGAGTTTGTACCAGGATTTGTTCTTAAAGTTTTTTATTAGGTTTTGAAAATTGATTTTATTGTATGCTAAAGGCATGTTACATTTATTTATTTTGGTAGCTGTTTGTATTGCAAAAATTGTTGAATAATGATCCGTGATTGTTGATTTGTAGACGATACTTTTGGATGGTTTTTTGGACTTTACCATAATGTGGTCAATGCATGATATAGATCCATTAGTCGTTCTTGTTGGTGAGTTGACGGTACTCACTAATCCAATTTTTAATCGATAATGGGCCTTGTGTAAATAAAAGGCATGTTCGGATCTTCATTGTTTTTGAAAACAAAATACATGTGTGGTCGACAACCATTTCCTGCGTCCACTTTGTCAGTAGCCAAGCTCAATTATGTGATCCTTTCAACGGCACAAATGACATAAAACGACCATTTCTGTTGAATAAAATCATCCGTAATTTGACCGGTATTGTTACTTGACCCCAGACACTTAACAATACTAATTGTATTTCCTTTGAGATTGCAACATGCCCCAACGAAACCACCATCTTTTTATTAAATTTTCTTCTAAAAATCGTCTTTCTAATATCTCCGCTTCATTTAGAATTGATAACAATAATTTTCCACTGTTTTATGTATATTTTTCATTTTTCCTTTCGTCAGACTACGTTAAGTATCTTTTCCTGCGATTTGCTTTAATTGTAGAGTGACCAAAATGTACTGCGGTCTTAGATATATAATTTTCTCAATCTCCTGTTTGTTGTGAATGGTGTTGTCAGAACAGAGTAATCCTTATATCGGTACCTATTCAAGTAGTTTCAATTAGTTTTCTCTTGAGATATTTGGTTCTAATTACTTCGTTTCACCGTTCCATCACCATATAAATAGGGTTTTCCCCCTTTCCCAGGCTATTATCTTCAGTTTTGAAATTTTCCGAGATTCCACCCGTTTTTTGTGATCATTCCAGGTCGGTTTTAATTAAATCGTCCCCTGGGACCATTCATGTTACGTTTTCCGTGCCCTTATCGGTGATATTTATTTTCAACATTCCCGTCTAAGATTTTTTTTGTTTCCATTTGAAACTTTTGGCGCCCAAAACCTCCAGTTCTCGATCTCGCCTTATGTAAACACGATCCGGGGTTAATAATCCTTCAACTCTTTGTCTAAAGGTTTGTTTATTATACAGTACGTTCACCCTTCGTTCCTGTGAGAATTTATTCAAGGCCGCTCAATCTGATCAAAGTCCACCAGAACTCTACACGCCTCTAATTTCTGATTGGTTCAGATTATTATTAATCGCTTTACACAAAGGGATATTGGTAGAATTTAAACTTTCTTTGTTCTCGAGATAATTATGATATGGGGCTTCCCTCGCTTCAGTCTTTATACAGATCTCTGTAATAGTTCCGAACTGCTCGGACAGATGTCGCCGAATGTACCGAATTCTCTACATAGTATTGAGGAGAAAAAAAAATTTCCTTGTGGGCTTCTTGTAGGTTGAAGGTTAGCATTCATCACATTATGTAACATGTACTTATAAATGAATAAATAAATAACCCACTTCCCCTGCTCCCTGACCTTTACTCTTTCATTACCTTCCTAATTTGAGTAAACAGTGCAGCATGTGACGCAATTGCGGCCACACGCATACTAGGACGTGCCCCATGACCATCTCGTCGTCCGCTGGACGAAAGTTTAGTTATAACAACAATTTTAATGTTAAGGTACGAACATTATATATTCTTATATTTATTGATATTCTTGGCGAATCTTCTACAATAGAAGCTCCAGTTCCATCTACGTCAAATGTGTGTAAAATTTGCTACCTGTGTCCATCCAAGGCCCGGAGGATGACCAAACACCTATTCACCAGATGTAGAAAGGCCATTTGTGGTCCACATAATGTTGACATGTGTGGTCACTGTGTAGACTGATATTAATTTGTACTTAATTTGTTCATTATAAACCTTACTTTTGTACCATGTAACAAGTTCCTATCTTAATAAAATATTTTTGATTTATTTCTAGTGTTTTATTGCGACGAAAGTGTAGTTACAATGAAAACAGTTATCTAGTGTTAACAACCCATGTTAGAAATCGCCACCGAAAATGCTTCACATTCACATAACCTTTTAAAATTTTATAAACATTAAACAAGATAACATAAATGAAGAAGTTTTCATGCTTAAGAAGTTTAATTAGAAGAATTTATTCGGTCCCTTGAAGACTGAATGGGCCAATTTATTCCACATATGAGATTTTCCCGCTTAAGAAGTTTTTTTCCGATCCCTTGAAAAACTTCTTAAGTGAGTTTCACTGTACTTGTTTTTTGAAATTGCGAATTTTAGTTATAACCAAGAAACTTTTTGTTATGCTCAGAATACCCGGGCAGCTAACAGACAGGCGAACCATGATCGGGGAACTGAACTGGATATTCACCGCCATAACGGACACTATAGCCTGGAACACACTGCCCCCCGACCTGTTCCAGCAGCTCTTCAGGGCAGACCTGCTGACTGCCAGTCTCTGTAGGAACTTCTTGCTTGCTGACAGAATTCTAAGGTAATAAATCAATATCCCATTTTACTCTCACTTTGTGTACAAATGAACTATCAACTATTAACTTTCTTCGAAGGAAGTAAATACCCTTAGAGGTGTCACATTATAATTAAATGAAAAAACACACTTTGTAATACACACAAGTCAGTTAATATAATAAGCCCTGATGAAGCTTGAGGTAAGCGAAACCTAGTTGGTTGACATTTGTTAATTTAAATGAATTACAAAGTGTGTTTTTTCATTTAATATTAACTTTCTGCCTACAGTGTATCCTAATATATTTTAAAAACGTTGGTCGCTGAATTGAGAATTCGAATCTAAATAAAGTCATAGTCACTGGCTAAGGCAGGAGAAGCAAATGTTATGAAGCGAAGCGTTGGAGTGATCAAACAAATATCACAGGCATCCGGAACCAGGCTCGCTATTCTCCAAGCCAGGTCGCTCGCAATCGCCATCGAAAGTATCTGCATTGGTCGACTTGGTTATTCTTGGTCTCTTTGAAGGTACCTACTTAGACGAATTAAAAGTCATTCCATGAACCAGTCGTAGCGACACGTAGCGAGTAGCGAGCGGTGGGTTATTTGCGTGTCTATGCATTGTGTTAGGTACTTACAGGAAGGCCCCCTTGGGAAGGAAGTTAACAAGGGGACATGGACTCCTCAGGGCCGGAAGGCCCTGAGGAGTCCATGTCCCCTTGTTAACCCCCATGTCCCCTCGGTGGGTACAATTTACATGGTTTATTCAATAAGCACAGGTGGACAAACGTAAATACGTAAACGTAAATAATAGTGGTTATCCTATGAATTGAACTAATCTACATTGAACTCTCTCTTTCTCCCTCTGGGGTTCAATCGTCGCAGGATACGCGCGATCTAACGAAATCAGCACATTAGGAAAAGAGAAGGGTGGTAGCTTACGAGGTGGTGGAAGTTATGGACTCCATGGCGTCATCTGGAGGGCGGGGGCGGGCATGCCCCCGTGTAAGGGCACCGGTCCGGATATCTGGTTTGAAGCCCCGCGCAGCGGGACGGAAGCTCAATCATACTTCCCGTAATTCAGCTCAAACAGCACGAACTCTTAAAAGGATTTGAAACACGAGGTAAACTTTACACGCGGTCGGCGGGTGTGCCGTGCAAACAGCAGCAATCCCGGCTCGCGGAACTCCGACCTTTTGTCGACCCGAGGTGCACGTGAAGAATGCCCGCGCTGCGGGCCGGTCATTTACCGCGCGCTCGCTAGGTACGGTCGAGACCGTTGGCACTGCGCATGCGCTGTAAGCATGCGCCGCGTGGCTTGCGCATAGGGAAATGCTATTTGCGCCATCTGTGGGCTGATTTATGAATTGCGGAATAAATCAGACATTCTCTGTTCCTAAATTACGTATCCTAACAATTGACTGTCAAAATCTAATGTTATTGCAAAGACATGATATATTTTTATAAAGTCGTTTTAAGGTTCCGTATTACAATGGCTGATTAAGCAGCGATGTTGGCTGCAATACATCATGTCGAGCAAGCTGAAGCAGCTGCTTTGAGACCTGTAATATATCCTGAACTCCCAACCATTTTGAATATTATCAACTTTTCGACGTTTCAAATTTACACCATAGAAATCTCAAAAATAATCGGGAACATAGACAATATTCACAGGGCTGCCAATATAATCATATCTTCGACCGTTCGAAGTTCAAGAATGCGTAAAAATGAAACATTCAACAAAGTTCGTCGCGATTTAGTAATTTTTCGCTCATTGATGGCGCACAACGAGTAACGATTGATCGTTCCTCGGGAATCGCAGCCCTGGCAGCGCATTTTCTCGAGGAGTGGAGAAACCTTACACCCCATGGAAATTGAAGTGGGATCACGATCCCAACAAGGCGACTACTAAAGAAGTAGAAGACAGTTGGCCTGCTTAGTTTTGAGAATAACAAGGATAGTTGTCATATACATAGTAGACTTTGAAAGCGCTGGTGAAGAAAAACACTCTTGCTATTTACCACAATAGTGAGGTCAATAATAGAAGAATACATATTTACTAAGTGACGTGTTTTTCCCACGTAGATCATACAACTGTAGCCCCGTATCCTCGCCAGCCATGCCCTCCATGGCGGGGCACCCCATGTGGCAGGCCTGGGACCAGACCCTGGACCTGGCGCTGGCGCAGCTGCCCGCCATGCTGGACACCAAGCGAGGCTACGTGCACTCGCCATTCTTCGAAGAGCAGCTCACGGCGTTCCAGGTGTGGCTGGACCTAGGTGAGTTAATTCCCTTTTACCATCAAGACAGTCATGATTGGCATTATAAATGAATTTGTGATTCTTCATTCTATTCACATTTCATACAGTCGTAGGTGCTTTCCAAACTCTACTGATGCATGTGACTTAGTATCTGTGTCCAATTAATTGTCCTAATACAGTGAAACCCTCGTATTTTTCATGCTTAAGAAGTTTTTTTTTTGAAAAACTTCTTTAATCTTTTCCCCGCGTTGAACTACTCCGTTTTTTCAATACCCATACGCGGTACATGTATATGTCATATTTCAAATACCTATCCATCCAATTTTATGTCAAATTACAGCATATTATGGCATGATTTATCATACTATATAAACAGATGAGATTATTATCTACAATTTGAAACCAAATCGTCGTCTGTAAACACTCCTAGATGATTATAAAAACAAAAACATTAAATTCAATACAAAAACGTCCCCTTGTTATCTTAAAGACGGCGCCATTTATCCGCGTGCTTGTACTCAGGACACTGCATTGATAGACACAAGTGGTACCTCAATCACTTATTATTATTAATTCGTATAAACAAGTTTTAAAACTTCTGATGACATTAAAATTAATAAAATTTTAATGTAAATTCAAAATCACAGTTTCACAACATAAACAAACGTGTGCGAATACGCGCGATTTCGACAATAAATGTTATCGACGCTTGTCCAATTTGGTCAGTCGGAATCGAATGCATGCGCGTGCGCAAACTACTAGCGCCATCTGTGGAGTAAATTGTGAACTATACACTCAAAGGCACGAGGACACATTCACTTGATTATAGATGTTTTTTACGAAATACAATTTTACTTTCGAAATATGCCTGAAGATGTCAGCATCGTGATAGTTACACGAATGTCCTAGCGAGCGGGAAAAAATACTGTGACATAGTAGCGCTGTGATATCGGCAGTCGAAGTTAGCGTAACAAGGGCTGATACGGGCGCGTGTGAGGCATGGCTTTTGCCGTATCAACTGTTGTTACGATCACGTGGAAAAAGTTAAGAGAGTTTCACTGTAATCCCTCAGTGAGTTTCCGTCCATATTTAGAAATTAACTGGCTCGCTTGGGGTTTGGACCATCTATGTGCACTTTGGTCCTTCTATAAACACTTTCAGTGAGCAAATTGTACCATATGTCAGCACTTTGGATCATATATGAGCACTTTGGATCGCCTGTGAGCTCTTTGAACTCTCATTGTGAATGTTTTCTCCTAGAAGGTTAGGTTATTCGCTCATTTAATAATTATAATACCCAACCTTCCAATGTTGGAGTTCCTATATTTATTCTTTTGACAGTAGCCAATTCTTCACTGGTTTGGAGTCGATTTGGTAGTTTCCAGTTCCAGTGCATTTTGATTTCATATTCCTTCCATTGTCCCAACTCATTGCCTAGGTAGGCTGTTGGGGTTGGCTCTTCTCGTTCTCAGGTTATAGCTTCATCGGTTCTGGGTATTGCCTTTATCCAGGCCTGTTTCTCTGTAGTATTTTGGAGCATTGAGTCATCCAGGAGTTCTTTGGTCTTCCTCTGGATGACTGTCGATGAAGCTTTGTGGACATTGCCTACTTCACTGTGTGGTCTGATGGTCTCCGTCATATGTGCCCATACCATCTCAACTGTCATTCCTCCAGCTTACTGTTTATGTCCGTTACACCCAGGCTACCACAAATGCGTGAACTTTTAATCTTATCTTTTAGTGATACTCCTGCCGACCATCTAAGCATTCGCATTTCTGCTCTTTCCTAGAGTTGGAGTTGTACGTAGTCCAGCATTCGGAGCCATACATTATCGCGGGTCTAACAATAGTCTGGTATATCTTTCCTTTAAGTTTTATAGGCATTTTCGAGTCACACAAGATTCATGTTACGGATCTAAATTTAATCCATCCCAAACCTATTCTACGGTTGACATCCGCTACACATCCTCCATCTCTTCACAGTTGGCTAATGTTACTCCATCCAGTTGCATCGAAGGAGTTACAGCATTTGTGCCTTCAAATGGCAAGTACAGTGCATTTTGATGATCCTTGTTATTGATGTTGTTATTCCAAGGTTCCTCCTGCCGCCCCCCGCCAGACCAGCTACCGATGGTGCTTCAAGTGTTGCTCAGCACCATGCACCGGGTGCGTGCGCTGGAGATCCTCGGGCGCTTCCTTGCCCTGGGGCCCTGGGCGGTCAACCTCATCCTGAGCGTGGGCATCTTCCCCTACATGGTTAAGCTGCTGCAAACCTCGGCCAGGGAACTGCGCCCACTGCTGGTCTTCATATGGGCCAAGATCATGGCTGTAGATGGGGTGAATACAATGCTAATATTTTCATTGTTGTGAACATTCATATACAGCACAGGTTTTCAACCTTATTTTGCCCACCGCCCACTTTGAGAATATTTGTTTTTCTAGAGCCCCCAATTTTTTTTACTTACCATCTGTCATGAATCTCGACACAGGTATATGATGGAATACCCTGTGTGAATTCCAAATATGGGACCAATTCTACTACAGTGAAACCCTCTTAAGAAGTTCTCTTTTAAGAAATTTAGTGGCTTAAAAGAAGTTTGGTTTTTTCAGTCCCTCTGCCCAAAATTGGTCCAATTTATCCCACATATAAGGTTTTCCTGCAAGAAGTTTGTTTTTTCCGGTCCCTTGCAAAACTTCTTAAGAGGGTTTCACTGCATTTATAATTGATATTTTTTCTCTTTTCAGAGTTGCCAAGCTGACTTAGTGAATGCAAAAGGCCACAAATACTTCTTATCTGTTCTTCAAGATGTCACTATACCAGTGAGTTGTAATGTTCATTCAATTATTTTGTTTTATCGTAATGCCATATTTATTATACCTTGCATTTAAGTAAAACATATTAATGAATCTATGTTAAAATTTCTAAAACAATATAATATTTCAGAGTGAACACCGAACTCTCGCTGCGTTTGTGCTGGCGGGTATTGTAGACAATTATCTGCCGGGACAGGAAGCTGCGTTGCAGGTAAAATATAAACTTTAACCTGTAATCGGCCGAAGCCGCTCATATGCGCGCAGCTTTTGCGCATGCGCGAAAAAAATATTTCGAAATAAAAGTGTTTGTCTGCGATTTTGACCCTTATATGTACAGAATTTGTATGAAAACAAGGTCAGAATCGCTTGCGCCAACATCATTGATGATATAGCCACTAGTTTCATTCGCCTGGCGACACCAGAATATTTTTAAATGATTTTTATCTGTGGAATCGAAATGTCATTTATGCCGCGAATTTTAGCTGTCAATATTGACGCGTGTTCCTCGACTAAAACATCGTAAAATCTATTAATTTACGTAATTAACGCAAGTAATGTTGTTTTGGCACATAGTTTATTGTTCTAGGAACGTGTTTCAGTCAATGAAATATACGATAGCTCAAAATTAATCAACAAAACATTCAATTCAAAATTCAAAATCGTGTTTTGTTACGAAATTTCCGTATTTTTCCTGGAATTTGCAGGCCTTTGACAGGTTAAAGGTCTATCGATTTAAAAAAATTGTTGCCTGATTTTCGAGAGCGGCCCTAAATTGGTGCCCTGGGGTACTCCAGATGATACATTTTTTGTCATTGTTTGTTTTTTGTTCAATGGTGTACAAATTGATTCTTTTCTTTAAAATAGTTGACAGCTTGTTAAGGATTGTTGTTTTTGTTTAATGCTGGACCATACTTGAAATATCATTACATGGCATAAAATGAAGTCGCTCAAAATGTATGTGCGCATAGATCTTTTAAACTACGCAACGGATTTTCATGCGGTTTTCACCAATGGATAGAGTGATTCAAGAGGAAGGTTTATATGTATAATACATGCTTATTATAGTAGAGAAAAGCCGAGAAATTCAAATATTCAATTCAGGCAGCAGGCAGCTGGCAAGCGGGTGGTTTTTTTTTTTTTTTTTTTTACAGTGAATACCGCACAAGAATCTCAACTGCTCCCGTCTGGAGCCAGTGAGACTATGGCATCCCCAATTGGGGTATGATGTGAGGCTGAAGGTAGTGGGGAGGGGAAGGAGGTGGGGAAGAGGAAGGTTGGGAAGTACCTGGCTATTCAGATCTGGTCACTAAACACGGCTAAAGCCATTTTCAAGCAACGTTTCAATTCTGAATGGTGGTCTTACACCAGGGCGATACTGATAGTATCTTCCACTCTGGAACATGCCGCAAATATACTATATATTATTTTAAATGAATTAATTGTGAAAACACAAATTAATCAAATAAATTTTATTTGCGCATGCCGGGTTCGAACCCGCGACCTCCGGACTGTGAGTCAAGAGTCTTACCCACTGGACTACGGAGGTCGTCCAGTGGGTAAGACCGTCGTGGTGTGGATTTTATAAAGGTTGGGTAATGGCGTTGTGTTTCGTTAGCCACAGCAACATGTGGCCGGGTCTGCTAGTATTTTTATAAAGTGGAGATAACAGTTTTGCCGAAGTAGAGCAAGTATACAGGGTGTTAAGGGACGTACTTGACTTACTTTAACCAGTGATTCCTGACATTATTTGGAGTAAAAAATGTAAATGAAATTTTGGTCTCCGGTGACTTTTTTTGACCACTTTTTTTTTTTTTTTTCAAAAAATTTTTCTTCAAAATCAAACAAAAAAAAAAATTCTTCCGCATGTCGTCACTGGTCACTCAGCCGGGTGTCCGACGAACCCCTTAAACCGCCTCCAACTGTTCAACAACTACCATTTTTTTATGTTTTTGTAGAAAAAAAAAAAAAAAAAACATCAAAAATATCACCGGAGACCAAAATTTCATTTACATTTTTTACTCCAAATAATGTCAGGAATCACTGGTTAAAGTAAGTCAAGTACGTCCCTTAACACCCTGTATATGTATTGCCATTTGCTCTTATTTTGTTAATTGCAGGGTTCCCTGGTGTCCATCTGTCTGGAGCAGCTGAGGGACCCCAACCCCACGCTCCGTCAGTGGCTGGCCATCTGCCTAGGCCGCCTGTGGAAGGGCTATGACCAGGCGCGCTGGTCGGGGGTGAGGGACATGGCACATGAGAAGTTATACCGCCTCTTGGAGGACCCCGTACCTGAGGTAAGGCATCAAAAACTGATTATAAGCATCACAACATGAGTTGATGTCACCTTATACATGTAGTTTTTTATGCTCTCCATTAGAATATTATTAGGCATTAAATGCTATGTAACTTGTAGGTGCGTGCGGCCGGTGTCTACGCCCTGGGAACCTTTGTTTCTTCGGGTCGCGAGAGAACGGACCACGCCAACAGCATCGACCAGCAGGTGGCTGTCAGTCTCGCCAAGATAGCCCATCAGGACATGAGCCCCATAGTACGGGCTGAGCTGCTGGCAGGTTGGAAACTTCAACATTTCATTAATTTTCTTTAATGTACTTACAATAAATCCCTAATTATTGTACCATTTACATTCAAACCCACTTACAGTTTGTCAAATAAGAATAGAAAATATATGAGGGCGCCACTGTTTATCAAATGGCAATACTAAACACATAACTCATGGTGAAGTAAAGCTGTGTGGCCTACATTTTTATAAAAAATTAAAAAGGCATAATAGTGGAAAAAATATTTTTTTCATTGCAGTATAGATACCCGCCGATCTCAAAATTAAGGTATATTATTATTATACCTTTACAATTTTGTGTTAACATAATGAAGAATAACTATAATGTAATAAAATATAAAGCACAGAGTTTAGAAATTGCTCACATTTATTTAATACTAGATAAAGTACCTAGCGTTGCCAGGGCTTTAGATCAAGTCTCTAATTTTAGATCTGAATATATTTAACTCATTCAGATATAAAAGTAGTGTAACTAAACTGACCATTAGTGATTCTTCCTTTCTATCTATTCAAATTTGTGTTAAATTAAATTAAAGCAAATCGCTTTATAAATCACCTTTTAATCAAATTCATCTCATGAAGAAAAAATGTATTTAAAAATGTGGTTTATTCAGTGTCATTGCACTTCAAAAAAATATTTGACAGTTAAATTGGTGTTGCCAGTCTACAAATTTAGTAGTTCCACTTTTTATATTTTCTACTCTTATTTGACAGACTATACAGTAGAACCCCGTTAATTTGAACCCTGAGAATTTAAAAAATGCGTATTTTGAAATTTTAGCCAAAAAAAATCCACAGAAATTTTTTTCATAAAATGATTTTTTAATTCGAAATTTTGATAATTCGTAATCTGAAATTTATTTCTGTTATTATTTTTCGAAAAACATTGATTTTTCCAAAAAAACGTATTATTTCAGAAATTTCGCATAAATATATCTATTTTAACTAATTACTGCAGGTAAAGAATAATATTTTATGCTGGCAAAAAAAGAATTACACTTCTACAATTACAAAAAATATAAAAAATGTAAGATTATGTCACTTTAAAATTGTGTCTTCCTGTGCAATGTTCATGTAGTCCCTTTTTACAGCGAGCGCATATGAGGTTATCTCATTTGTTTTGCTGCACACTATACACTGGCGTAAATTGCGCCTGGGCAATTTTTCTAAACAAAATTTTTTATTGGATGTAGCTGGTTGTATGAGTTCACTATTTTTGTGAGCTATCCATTCTTTTTCAATACTTCTATAATTTCAGGTATAAACTGAAGTGTGGTCATATTTGCTGGTAGTATTGGATTTATTTAAACATAAGCATTTAGCACCTTTCTTCCGAATAATTGTTAAATGCAACCTTTTTACAGTATTTTAGCGTTCTTCGTTCATTCGAATACACATACAACATTTAGTCCGATTCGTCCACTTCTCCCATTTTTTTTTTTGTAATCATGAATCATTGAAAGCTTTTGTTTTTCTGATTCTTGTATTGCGATGATGTCACTTCCATTGTCACTGACTCCATTTATCGGAAGAAAGGTCTTGTCGTCCGTAGTGTCACTGACATTTGATACACCGCGATCGTCCACAATAGAACTAACTTCCATATGGTGAAAAATATCATTTCACTTTAGGGTATATTAATTTTAACAGGATAAACAATAGTTATCAAGACACGCGCCAACTGCAATATGCTGCGCTAAAATTGAACACACGCTCTCTCGAGTCGCTCCCGAGGAGAGCACGTGTTTGTTTGTCAAACAAGTACAAACGCTCACTGAAAATTGCAGCGCCATAGCACTGTGTCGCAATTTACGTAACTAACGCTTACAGCACGATGGCGTAGGGCCACATTAGGAGTAAAAAATGTTATTGAAATTTTGTCATTATTCTGTGTCGGAATTTCTAATTTGGGAACCTTTTACTATGTCTATAAAAATATTATGATCACTCACTTAGCCTTACATTATACTACAATACCAGGGTCAATTGTAATAAAATATAATTTTCCAGCTCTCCAATGGCTGGTGTTGACGTTTGAGCCCCACTTCATTGCTGTTTCATTACAAGAAGGAAGGTCCACCCCACAAATACACCAGAGAGGAGGAAGCAGGTATCTACATATTTATATTTGTTTATTTCAAATTACAAACTTGATAAATTATATTATTGACCCAGATTGGCTTACGGACCATTTCATCTGTCCTTGCCCAAGGAAAAGGAAAAGGTACCAAGGTAAGAGCTACAAATTAGAAACTGACATGGAATTCACTTCTTGTTATATTCTTTATTCTGTCTGTCGTTTCCTTAACCCCTCCGAATTTTCGACAATATTAGCTTTTGGTGTCTTAAACGAAATGACATTTTACGAAAACTTTGTATTATTACCGCTTCACAATTAAAGCTCTATAAATGAAACATTTCTGAACATAGCCGAATAGTAAAAACTGTTTTAGACAGGTTACAAAATAAGCTTTCGAATTATTATATTACAAATAAATATTAACATTTGTAAACATTAAAATTTAGAATGCAAACATTAAAAAAATGTGAAAATGACTCACGTGATGTTTTTATGTGAAAACGGTACTAAAATCACAGATTATGTAAACAACAATACTTATTCTATTGTATAAATGTGTAATAAACACTTTTGTCACCTCACTTTTTTATCATTTCATATAAAAATATTTAATAGAAATTAACAATGTCGGGCGCCCATAGGAAATTTGGCGGGATAAATTATGTGTCAGACTGCGCGTCTGACAGAATGTTCTTTTTGTGTATTTCTATGGACAACTTGATAGAGATGTGCAACATGATTCACTATCGACCTTTCACATTTTATTTTACGGATGTAACTAAAACAATAATGGAATTATAACGGTTTCTATGAAGACACACGCGCTGATGTGTAAACACGCTTATTGTACTTGACTGCTGTCGTATTTTTAACGCATATATCTGCTTACGTTGCGGAGGGGTTAAGCCATTTGACACATTGTGTCTTTCAGCTAGGACGGATAAATTTAACTAACTAACTAACCATCATGCCATTTCCGCAGGGGTGGGCAGAGGGGACGGACCGCCATACAACTCGGTCTTGGCACACTTTTTGCCTCATTTATATTCATACATCAGAATATATAATGCAAATATGAATGGTAGAAGAAGTCGGGGACGTCCAAGAAAGACACGATCAAGTGAATCAGATACTTGAGTCAGGCCATGTCAAGAGTCAAATAATTTTCTTTTTCTGATTCTTGTATTGCAATGATATCACTTCCGTCATCACTGTATCCATTTATCAGAAGAAAGGTCTTGTGTCGCTGACATTTGATATATATTGTGATCCGCAAAAGAACTAACTTGCGACATGGTAAAAAATAAGTATGAAGAAGATTAAGTATGAGACGATGTATGAATGTGAATGAGGCAAGGAGTGTGTGCCAAGACCGAGTTATTTGGCAGTCCATCCTCTCTGCCCACCCCTGCAGGAAACGGCACAATGGTTAGTTAGTTGGTTACAAAGTTAATAAATCTATCACTAAACATGGATATTTAAAAGCTTATGAAGTGTTCAAGCTAAAACAGTTGCATTGTCCTATAATTCCTGATTTCAAATTTTACCGCACTAGAGTTCACCCTTGAAGAGTTTTGGCTACTCTAGCACACAGTTTTCTGGTTTATGTTTAACCCTCGACCCGTCGCGTGGGGTCTTTAAAAGCCCAGGCTTTACAGAAATGCTAATTATGTACATTTTAAATGTTCCCACTGTTCCTTACTTTAGGTAGCTTCCTAAAAGTGACTATACTTGACGTCGCGAACATTCAGTCTGCGCATGTGCGATGTGAGATACAGACTTGTGTTTCGGCGTGAGGTTCAAAAAAATCAACAAAATACCATGAAAAATTATTCATTGTATTTTGTTGATTTTTTTGTAGTAATAAAAATAAATCTGCATCAATCTCAAATAGTAAGCTTTTGCATTAAAAATAAATATCTGATTTTTAATATTTTATTTTATTTCAATGCAGTCATCATCACCTTTATAGTAATACCATTATAATAAGTTTTTTTTTTTTTTTTTAAAGCGGAGACGGTTTACCATTGGTTCCCGTGAGTACTTAGACCATGGGCCCATTGTAGTTTCTCCCATTTTACCTCAACCCTTTAACAATAACCCAGTCCCTTTAATAAAGTTCACCAGAGTTGTTATCGGATATGTGGCTAGGTCTTCTGGTTCTACAACATGTCTCCCCAGGTATCTGAGCCTAATTCCCACCAGGGCAGGACATTGGCACCATAAGTGAATTGGAGTCTCTTCATCCTCTTCACATTTTCTACATCTACTGGTGCTTTCCACTCCCAATAGCTGCATGTGTTTCCTGAGATGGCAGTGTCCCGTTAGTAGGCCTACCAGTTCCCTCAGCGAGTTTCTGTCCATATCGAGTAGTTTCCTGGTCCGTCTGGGGTCGGGTCCGTTTATGAGTACTTTGGATTGTCTCATTCCGGGTGCCCTCTCCCATTCCTTCCAGAGCTGGGATTTGACCCACCTCTCGATATGTAATTTGGTGTGGCAAGCTGCTACTCCTACGGCCGGCTCAGATCCCGCTAGTGGTGCTTTCGCCCCTTTCCTTGCTAGTTCGTCAGCCCGATCGTTGCCCTCAATACCCTTATGTCCTGGTACCCATATCAGGGTTATTTTATTGATGGTAGCGAGTTCTGTAAGAACGGTTCTCCATTCCATCACCGGTCTGGAGTCGCATCGGTTACTTTCCAGTGCCATAAGGGCTGCCTGGATATCAGAACAAATAGTTATGTTCTTATTCTTGTACCCGATATGTATATTCTCCTGTGCGCAGGCCAAGATGGCTTTCATCTCAGCCTGAAACACAGTGCAGTGTATTCCTAGAGGTATACTTAGTTCCCTCTTGGAACCCTGTAAACATACCCCAGCCCCCGTTCCTTCCTCCATTTTCGACCCATCTGTGAACCAGATTAGTTCCTGTCTGGAGGTTGGACCTGGGACCATGTCCCACTCCTCCCGGGTGGGGTACAAACTGCTGTCTGAAGAAGTATTCGGCTTGTTTGCCGTCCTGCTTCATTCCAGCTGTCGGGCTAATTGCCCTCAGTCTTGTTCCAATCTCTGTATGACTGTTTTTGGGCAACTCACCTCTCCATTGACCTTTGCATTGTAACCTGTAGGCTGCCGCCATCGCCGCCTCCTCTATTTCTAAATATTATAATAAGTTAAAATAACTCATAAAATGTATGCTATAACAGCGCGACGGGTGGAGGGTTAAGATCTCTGCACGTGTATGTATGTTACCTATGAATATTTTCAGAGAGCGCAGTCGGATATACTCGGGTGGTGCCATTGACACAGGGCGCGATGCCCTGGACACCAGTCTCCCCTCCAGTCCCTCGGGGCGCCTCATGAAGGTGTCCAGTTCCAGTTCCATAGCTTCTCTGGGCTCCACGGGTAACCTGCAAGGACTGCCCACTATAGGTGATTAGAATCTTTATTGTTTAGTATTCAAGATTGTTAAATATAAATTTCCGCACAAATGAGAAACCATTAATACTCAGTTAAATTGTTATCGTAAGAGTGATGAGTAGGTATTTATGAAAATGCGAATAGGGTAATGTGAGAAAGTCGTCCGTATCTGGTAGCTTTATTTTATTAGGGTGCCACTGGTGGTTGGACCAGACCAGCAGCGGAGGGAGGAAATTCCTCTTTATCAGGGCCTTGGGAAATACATACTTTGTAGTCAATATTAAGGATTAGAAATGATAATGCGGTATTCATATTGACTAACAAATTACATATATTTACAATTTTAAAGACCGATAACCAAACAGAACATAAAAATAATATTGAAAATTGCTTACCCCTGGATCGACCAAATCTATCTAACTAGCTAACTAAATACAATGTACGCCGAGGTGGTGTTCCATGGTGAGGGACAGGCCGTTAACCGGTCAAAGGGCGGCAAATTTTAGGAAAAATGTTGGAGTTTTACCTATCATTAAAACTCTTATTATGTTGTCTTGCTTATCCAGAATATATAATGTGAGATATCAGCCTTATTTCCCGCCAGCGTCGGTCATATCCATTGCTTTATCTTGAATTTCCCGCCATTCTTCTGTAACTCCCTTCAGCTGTCAATTGTCGTCGTGCAGTTGGCATTTTGAGATGCCGTGTTAATTTAATTTGGACTCACCAAGCGGAGCTTAAATATATTCTGGATAAGCAAGACAACATAATAAGAGTTTTAATGGTAGGTAAAACTCCAACATTATGTGTGTCGTTGCTTATCCAGAATATATAATGTGAGAAGTGTTTGTTATCGCTTGGTGACAATTCTAAAGCCAAAATTGTGACTATTACTGTATTGCTTGAAATAACTTGGTCAAAGACTGAGAGTTAATGGGGGGATTCAGCACCTCAACATTGAGACCTCTGATTTGTCTATAATATTTCTTGAATGTGTTTTCTGAACTCCAGTTTCCTCTTTCCAAAATGGTGTCTATAGGACACTCTTCCAGCCAATTTCTTGAAGCTGCAGCTGATCTCAAACTCCCAGAAGAGGCATCAATCCCAGCATCCTTCAAAATTAATTTAATCCATCCACCAATAGCAGTTCTCGAGGCTGGCCTTGCAGGCCCCAACGTGGAAATAAACAGACATTCAACACCAGCTTCATGTCTTCTGTTCTCACCCAAAGACATAAGCTTTCTCAACCAGAATATGGAATCTATATTACAATCCTCTGCTTTGTAAAGCTTCCAACCAGACTGTCTATGTGTAGAGGTGTCCTTCTTAGAACCAAAAAATTTGGCCATAATACAATGTGATCATCATTGTCAACAAGATTATCAGAAGATGCATGTAGTAAGGTCAGATCCTGTACTTGTCTTCCTGATGCCAGAAGTAAATTAACAGAACATCTACGAGATGCTTCGAAAAGAGTCAGGTCATTTGAAGGATTCTTACAAAGCTAAGACACCAAGTGTCCTGGATCCCAAGTAAATGCTCTAGGCTTCTTATTTGCAGAATTTCCTATACCTCTCATCACTCGCTTGACCAAGGGATGATTACTTATCCTCAAATCGCCTATGGGGTCATACAAAACCGACACTACAGACTTGTGAAGTGCTATAGTATTGGGATCCAAGCCTTTCCTCACTCTTAGGTATGCTAAAAAACCGTGCAAGCTGAGATCCCGAAGGGTTATTAGGACACGTATTATTAATGGCGCACCATTCCTTCCAGCTCTTCCATGCCATGTGATAAGTTGTAAGCTTAGGTTTGCGCCAACCCGCATTCAATAGAGCTTTTTTTTTTTTTTTTTTTTTTTTTTTTTTTTTTTTTTGCTGTGACCAATCGTTCAATGCTTCACTCCACCCCTAATCTTCCACACCTGTAGTTGGAGCTTCTGGACCTGTTGAGGATGAAGTCCTGTCGATAAGTCTATCAAGTTGTCGACCAACATGGGTATTATGTGAGGTCGGTCTAGGGCTCTTCTCTTTAGGTCTGGTAACCAAAACGCTTTTGGCCAATTTGGAGCTACAACCAGGTACACCCCTGATGACTTGTTCAGATGTGCCAGCACTCGTGGCATTAAGCAGGGGGGAGGAAAGATCCATGCCAAGGGGAAATTCCAACTCCTGCTGAACACGTTGTGAAGCATTGCTCTCTTGTCGTGGGAATCTATCGAGACATACTGATCCACAACGTGAGCCCTCGAGGGAGCGAATAGATCCACTACTGGACTGCCCCACTTGTGAAAAACAGCTCTTACCGCTGGGGGTAGAAGGTGCCATTCTGGTAATGTCTTCCCTCGGGATAGATGATCCACGAGGCCATTGTAGCGTCCCGGCAAATACTGCACTTGTAAAGAGATTCTGTGCTTGTCCAAAAGCGTAAGAATCTGAAATGTCAGATGAAGGAGACTCATCGACTTGGTGCCCCCCTTGTTCCTCAAGTAGGCTACGACTGTCCTGTTGTCCTGTCCTGAACTTCTCAAATTCTGAGTCAGAGACGTTAAGGCATTTAAGATTGCTGTCATCTCCTTCATGTTGCAATATCCCCCCCTTTAACTGTCTGTCCAACAACCCAACAGAGGTAAATAGTTGATCAGGGCTCCCCGGCTGTGATCTGCCGCATCCGTAGTCAGAAAATGTGTTGGGCTGGGAAAATGGAGAGTTGAAACATGATCTAAGTTGATCATCCACCATTTCATTTCTGACCAGACCTCCTTCTTTATCAGAGACTCTTGCTGAGGGTTCAGCTTCAGCATTAACTGTAATTGTATCAGCCGAGTATGAAGTCGACCTCTGGGGACCACAAAGGTAGCAAAATTCAACTTTCCGAGAATACTCTGAGCTCCTTTCAGAGTCCATCTTCCTTTTGTCACGAAACTCTGAAGTGAGTTCTAAAGACCTTGGCGTCTGTATTTGTTTAAGGACTTCTGTTTCAGATGGGGGTTCTACACAATTCCAAGATATTCCACTGACTGTGCTGGCTGACGGACACACTTTTGGAAATTTACCGACCAACCTAACCCCTCTAACAATTAAGGAGCTTCTCAAGTTTGACTAAGGATCTCTCTGGTCTGATGAGCCAGGAGAAAGTCGTCTAGGTACACAATGATCCTGATACCCTGTCTACGCAGGATTTCTGCAATCCAATTTGTGATGCTTTTAAATTGAAGATCGACCGTTTCGAGCCGTCGCTCTTTTGAACCAGAAAAAGTGTTGATAGGAAGGTGGCATTGTCGTCAGCTCTTTCCATGTACCATCTCTCATCTTTGTCATTTCCGGGATTACTTTCGTTTTGAACCTCCTTGCGGGAGCTTGGCTTGGACTTATCAACGAGGGCTCTCGGATGAATGGTATGCGGTATCCTCTTATCATATGTAAGATGGTCTCTGGGACATCTAAGGCCTGCCATTCTCTCCAATAATCCTGCAGTGTAGTTGACCCGCCCGAAATGCTTGATAGTCACCTGTTGAAGCGGCCACGAGAGGTCTGCCCCCTCGCGCCACGCTTCTGTTCCCTCCCCTTACCCCTCATACGGGAGGAATATTGGGGGTTTCGCCCGTGGTCTGCCCGCCGGGGAAACAAGGGAAATGCCATCTTTTCCTTTAATGTCTGCTTGGGGGAAAGGCAACAACCTCCTTAGATGAAGGGCGGTTGTGCGCCGAGTGGCTACCCTGAGGTAGGCGCACTGGACTAAAGCACTTTGTTACACCACCCAGTTTCTGCAACCGGGCAGAAAGTGCTAATTCCCCAAAAGGATGAGTGGTAGAAGGAGGAATTCTGCTGAAGAGCCTCCGTTCCACTCCAATCTTACAGCTGTCCATTGTTCCTGTAAAGACCTGACAGGGAACCTTCTGAACTACTTTTCCATTTGATAAGTTTTTTGGAGAGTCTGTTGAAAGCACTCTCTGCTTCAATGAGGCATGCAATGCCCAGCATCTTATCTATAATATAATTATATTTTCCATAATATGAAATATCGGTGAGGCGGTGTCAAATGCCAGCATCTCGCAGTTTACCTCCAGCTCCTTGAAGCCTGGATCAGCTAAATATTCATAAAGCGGACATTGGCCCACTCGCCCGAGTTGAAGCGTTGGCTAACCTTGAAACATGCTTGAAACTGTCAAAAGCAGGACCAATTCTTATAAATAAAGCTGAATTATAGATTGGTCTAATTTTAAACATCAAATTGCGTCAAACGATTATCAGACGAACATGAATTCTTATTTGTAATTTGAATATTGGAATATGACATCGCCGATGGTCATATTTCATTCAAAAATCGTTTACATAAATTCCAAAGGTGGAAAAATGGTTAAAATGTGTCTACAATTGATCCATAAATCAGGTAATTTGTAATTTAGTATGGATATGGAATGGGCCGATCCCGGCGGCAGTGCAATGCCGGCCGCTGGGCCAACCCGCGACAGGAGTGGAACAAGCCCCGAACATCCCGTCACATTCCAAAAATCAGTTTAATAAACTGGTCCCGCATTGCGCGAACTATCAGATATTAAGCTGATAGGACAGATTTACACTTATCTTAGCCAACAGGCCGAGAAGCGATTGCTAATCGGCGCGGCGTCATTCCTTTACGAGAACAAGCGACGCAGATTTATATAGTGTATTAGGATTAGGTAGGAATACGCTAATCTGTCAAAAATGTTTGCACTATTTATTCACTTGCACTAATTTTTCATAAAATTACGGCATTTGCGGGAAGCAACAGATTCTTTTCGTTAAAACAATTACGAATGAAAAATTTCACGACCGGATGTGGGCGAAATAACGCCAAAATTGAATTAACACGGCATCTCAAGATGCCAACTGCACGGCGACAATTGACAGCTGAAGGGAGTTACAGAAGAATGGCGGGAAATTCAAGATAAAGCAATGGATATGACCGACGCTGGCGGGAAATAAGGCTGATATCTCACATTATATATTCTGGATAAGCAACGACACACATAATACGGAAATTTCGTAACAAAACACGATTTTGAATTTTGAATTGAATGTTTTGTGGATTAATTTTGAGATATAGTTTATTTTATCGACCGAAACACATTCCTAGAACAATAAACTATGTACCAAAACAACATTTTATTTTTTATTTTTTTATTTATTAAATTTCAGAAGACATTTTGTACAAAAATTTGAGTAGACCCACAAAGCTGTCATATGGCAGCTTGTGCAGGTTCTAACAATTTAAACATTCTTAATATAATATCTAAGAAAATATTTGTAAATACATTTATATTTTTAAGTAAACATTAGAATAGATCACATAGTAATATTAGATAATTTAACTTACAACTATAAATATATAAGATATTTCAATATACCTGCTTAATAACAAGATATGTAGGCAGCTGTATTAAGATATTCAAAGATACATGGAGTTTTCATTCATTAACCATAGTTTTATCATTTTAGGACATAGTCTCTCATTTTTTTCAAATTTTATGTTTTTATTGATTTTATTGAAAATCACTGGTATTAGATATTCAAGAGTACGGCTTCCATATTTATTTAATATTCAAGGAGTTTTTAGGCCCTTTCCTTCTCTAAATCTTGTGGTATGTTTGTGTACAAGTAGGTGTTTGTAAGGGCTTTCCCCCATATTATCCATAATAGTAGTAAACCAGTGGAGACCTTTTATTGTAAGTAGGCTCTCTGAGCCATACAGTAGTTTTAAGTTATGTCTCTGTTTGTAAATATTTGTTGTGACAATTTTTTTTATTATGGCAGTTTGTAAATTTTCAATATATTTAATGTAAGTAGTGCTTGCATGTCCCCAAGTTCGAATACCATATCTAAGGAAGGATTCGACCATAGAAAAATATATGAGTTTAAGAGTACAATGAGGCAAAATAAATTTTAATTTGTAAAAGTTACTATCTAAGTATCTGAGCTGGTTACAAATTTTAGCCACTTGTTTATCCCACTTAAAATTGTTATCAACAATTATTCCCAGATAAGTATATTCATTTGTAAAATCGATTTTTTCAGTCACAAACATTAATAATTCCTCTATGTATACAGTCAAAGCTATGAGCGGTTATTTTAGGAACATTCCACATTCTCAAATGTGGTGATTTTATGTACATGCATTTGGTTTTTTTAACATTAATAATTAATCCTACATCATGAGCCCATTTGAGAAGCTCGTTAAAATCTCTTTGTAATTCTTGTATAGCTATTTCAGGATTTTCATTTGATACAACAAGAGCAGTATCATCAGCAAAAATGAATCGACGAGCTTTTTTGAAAATCTTACACATAGCAATTACATATATAATATATAATTTTGGACCTAGAATTGACCCTTGCGGTACTCCCGGTTTGATGTATCTATATTTAAAATCTTCACACTCATTTTTCTATTTGACAAAAAGTTTTTAAAGAATAAGAGGAGTTTACCCCGGATACCTATAAATTCAAGTACTTTAATTATTTGTATATGGCTAAGTGTGTTGAAAGCTTTTGAGAAATCAATAAATAGAACCAATACATGTTGTTTACAGTTTAGTTGTGAATTTATATGATTAGAAAATTTTTCGAGCAATTTATCGCAACTTTTATTTTTTTGAAAGCCATACTGGCATTCATCAATAATACTCAGATTATTTAAGTATTTATCTAAATTTATTGATATATATATATTTTTCTAAGATTTTTTCTAATGCAGGAAGTAAGGAAATCGGCCTGTAATTGTTTATAGAGTGATTTCCATTTTTAAAGATAGGCCTTACAATGCTATATTTTAGTTCATCGGGAATATGGCCCATATCAATTATTCTGATAATTAAGTGGGCGATTATAGGAGTAAGTAATTTAACATGTTTTTTCAAATCATACATACGAATTAAATCTATGCCTGGTGTCTTGGAATTTTTCATACCTCCGATAATTTATTCAATTTGCTTTGTATTTGCTCGTGGTAGATACATTGTGTGATTTAAATATTCCGGCGTGTATTCTGACGCTCGGACATCACATACATGTAATAACTTATTTACCCCCTCATCAAAGAAGTCTGCAAAATTTTCTGCCACTGCATCTTTCGATTTGGATTTTAAGAAATATTTTTACTTCATCACAACCGGATTTATCTTTCTTTCCTAAAGTTTTATTAATTTCATTCCATGTTTTTTTAATGTCTTTGAAATTACTTGCGTTAATTATGTAAATTAATAGGTTTTACGATGTTTTAGTCGAGGAACAAGCATCGACCTTGATGGATAAAATTGCAGCAAATTTGACATTTTCATGCCACAGATAAAATCGTTTAAAAATATTCTGGGGTTGCAAGGTGAATGAAATTTTTACCCATCTTATGGGGTAATGTTGGCGCAAGCGATTCTGACCTTGTTCTTCATACAAATTCTGTACATAGAAGGGCCAAAATCGCAGACAAACATGTTTTGTTCAAATTTTTTTCGAATTATTTTCTCGCGCCTGCGCATAATACGCGCGCGCCCGCGCGTCTCCGGCCAATAAGACGTTAAGGGCGCCCCACTGTCTTCAGGGCAGCTGCAACTCCTGATGATGGTCCCATAGGTTTCCCGTGGACGGAAGTTGGCTGGTGATGTTTCACTCTAAGAGACCGCTCCAACCAACGAACAATGTTGAGTTCTGGTGAGTCAAAACTCCTCGAGGAAAATAGTATTGTCTAAAATTCCAAGCATACTAGATCGTACGGGGGCCAGTCACCGATAGGTGGACATCAAATTACACAAATGCTCTGGCTTGCATATGATTTAAAAGCAGATAGCCTCGTGAACCAGCAAATTACGTCGATAGTGAAACCATAGTAATACCGATGGTTAAAATCAAGGTGGAGTGCGTGCAACTAAATTATAGAAAACATTGTTTTACGCCGTTTTGAATTCTGAGCGCGGCCACCCGAGAGAGAATCACTTAACATTTTAATTAATCATAATGTGGATTGCGAAATCTCTGATTAACTACAAAGCATGATTCTACATTTAATAAGAAAATGGAAAAAAATCACATTGAATCTCGGAAAGCAGTCTACCTCTCCAGGCTCCTTCCCAACAAGTCACGATCTTGCTTTTCCGAACGCCTGATGTCTATTATTTTGAAAAAATAATTGAATCGCTTAGCTTCCACGTTTAAAATAAAGTTTACTGACGTTTCACCCAGATAATCACCTTTAACCCGTCTGCTTGGTTCAATATATTCGCACCTCACAATTTGGAAGCCTCAGTTTTGCGCGTATATTCTGAAACCGTCACTTTGGATCGAGATTGTAAAATATCTATGTAAGATAGCTTTCATATTTCATTCTCTTTTTGGTTAAAAGAAAAAATACATGTGTTTGCATGAGAGGAAGAGAGATATATAGCTTTTAAAATGTAAGGTCGCTCGGGATGTTTTTGGTCTTATGAAAGTATAACGCGATTACGTGTTTTGGGATGTATTTATTCCTAAACAAGCAAACGGGTTAAAATGAGGCACCTGACTAGATTCTTTTGATGAAATAAACATCAGGTCATTTATATCATAACATTATGGCATTGCAACCAGAGTATTCCTTTTTCTTCTGACAGAGGTTGGCTATTAACCCTGTGGTGGCCACTTTTCGCGCCCACAATTAATATGTGCCCACTCTGCAACCAAATAATTACACCGCCACTGGAATCGCATCGAAATGCCCAGAAGCTTATACCCCAAGCCCACGGCGATGGCCGATAAAATCCGGCCGTTCCAGAAAAGTCCCGACTGTTACTTACGCTTCGGAACTCGAACATTTGAGTACGTTCACAATATGGTGCGTGCATACTAAATTAACGGCCGTTCTCGAAGTTACTACATGTATAAATAAATTTATTGTTTATTCCAATTCTTTTATATATCTCTAGACATAAATGGTCGTTGATAATTTCTGCAATTTTGGTTCATATTGAATATCTGAGACTTCTTATCGTTTTTACCATTCTATTTTATTTTATATTCTATTGTGCTCTTGTTGTTACATTATGTGATATTTTCTTTATTGTTTTAGTTTTAAAGTATTTAAATCTATTGTGATACTTAACTTATAAACAAAGAATGTAAAAACCCATTAGGGCTTGTAATAAATAAATAAATAAAATTTTCATTTTGGGAAGCGGGTATCGCCTCACCGAGAACCATTTATTGGATAACCAACACTCCTCTGTCATTATTCACCCCAAGTGGTTCGCTACGTTTGGCGTCATAGCAGGGGTGCCTGCGTTCATCGGGTGAGGTCTTGGTGGCAGATGCGCCTGCTCACCAGCTGCGTAGCGGGCATGATTAGGTGAGGTCGGTTTGGGGAGACCCTTTGACCACTCCCGCTGCTCTCTCTCGACCCATCGCCTTGCACCGCAGTTGGAGGGATGGATTCATATATCCATCACTGCCGAATACAGTGATCCCTGATTCTTATCCATCCCTCATACCTTTTTCCTTCCCAGAATTTCCTCTTCCTTTTCTTAAAAAGACCCTTCACACAGCATTCCCTAGGATGACATAGGCCCTGAACGAAATTATTTTCCTCAGGGCATCCTGTGTAGAGCTAATGTGAAAAAAAATAACATAAAAAATGTGTAGTATGGCACCCAGAATAAATTTTTAGCACAGACTGCCGATACTAGTTTTACTAGCCATGAGGCGAGGTCTTGCTCAAACATGATATGTTTTTTAAAAAATTGTATTTCATCTATCGATATTGGTATTTTTCTTCTTTATATAACATGTGTATGTACATTATTATTTTCAGGTTTTGGATCCGTCTACATGAAGCTGTGGTCTGTGCTGTGCTCTATGTGCACAGACCCCCATCCCCACGTGGCCGACATGTGTAAAAAGATTGTCAGCTATATTAAAAATCAGGTGAGCTCCTTTCCAATATGCTGTATACAAATACACACCTACAAAGAGACATCAATTTTTCATTCTCGTAAATTATTATAGATCCAATTCATTTCACTGCCGGTAACCAGGGTTTTTGTTGAATTTTAAGGTTTTTCATTAACCTTTATGTACATGAAGGTCAGGTGAAGTAGGGGGTCACTAGTGTCCCTCATAAAATCGCAAAACAACCATGTCTCTTAATATTCCTTTTGCCCTTTCCAGTAACACTACAAAACTCTGGTTTGTGGTAAGAATGGGAGTGTTAAATGTTGTGATATGTTTTGTCCAGATTCTGGAGTTAAGTACATCTCGGGAGCTTTGTGTAGAGGGGAGGTTTGGGGGAAATGGCAACGGTAGCGGGAGCAGTTCGTCACTTCCTCCGTCCCCCAATACAAGAGCCACCTATATCCATGATCACGCACGCACACTGCCTCTGCCAGGTGAGCCCTTCTCTTTTTACTATTACATATATTTTTTATTGTAAATTTAAAGTAATGGGAACGAAAAAGTAGTGAGATGTATAATATGTGTATTATTAACCCCGTAGGCTAATTTGTTTGCTTTTGGAACAACTCATAGGTCTTGTAGAAATCGTCATATCTCCCTTACTATCATGATGAGAAATATGATCTAAACAGTGTTAGAAAGAGAAACAATGCACTTTATATACAAGTCTAAACGTTAACCATAGAAAAACTAAAATGTCTTTTATGAAACCAAATTTCCAACCCCAATTTGAAAAAAAATTCTGAAACTTTGGGAATTGTTTAAATCATTTTTACATAAAAAGAAAAAAAAGCAAGGTTATGACAAAGTTTACAATACATTTGTCTAACAAAGTACGGATGTGTTTTAATTTTTTTGTTTTAAAAATGAGTCATTTTTAAAACTTTTTTATACTTATTTGCATTCAAAAATTTTATACCTATTCAAAAAATTGTATGTGTATTTTGATTTATAAAATTTGAAAGCATATTTCATCACCTTTTAGTTTCTTTCAGTTTTTAGTTTTCAGATTTATTCAGAAATATATATTTTTTTTGGATTTTATTGCAAAGTGGAAATAGTTTGACCTTCTTACAAAATACGCCCGAGGCCTGAGAAGTTAATTTGTCCTTATTTAGTGAAATGAATGTACATATGGCACTTTGGTTTGATGGATGTGGTTGTTGTGTGATCAGTTCCAAGGTTCTGGGAGATCCAGAATCTTTGCTCTAATTTTACTAATTGGGAGCCACACCCTCTACCAGTCAAATGGAAAGGCATCATTGATAAGATGCCAATCCGTCGGTCAATCAGAAGTCAATCCTGACTAATGATGATGTCAGAAGTCAATCCTGGCTCGTAAAGTGATTCACCAATGTGCTACTCTGGTGGTTTACTGATTATGAATACGTTCAATGAAAACAATTCCCTTTTCTCATCTTGTGCAACATTATAAAAAGCGCATATTGTCGCCATTCCGGCAAAAGTCACTAACCTACATGCATAAGTTTTGAAATAAATGAACTTGAATGTTAGAGAAATAATCTTATGTGAATGATTTAAATTTTTTTTCTATTATTATAAAATTATGACATTTTCATTACGTACTCTTAAAATCTTATTTTAAAATTTATGTAACGTGCTTTAGCTTTTTAAATTTGCTGTATCTCAAAAGTGTGTGTTGTGGTTTAGTGACTTTTGCCTGAGCGACGAAGATATTCATACAACTTCAGAAAATGTGCAAATTCCGTGGGATAATATTTTTTACAAACATAATTTAGACTATAATGAATTTATTTACGCAATTGATTAAAATTACACTAAATTGCACGTCACTTTACTTGATGTGCGGAGCCATATTTTGTAAATTGAATTGTAAATCACATTCCTCAAATATATGTTTTGAATGAACCCCCCCTCAGGGAATCGCAGTCGCCGCGCCGTCTTGCCCGTCACCATATCGGAGGAGGGGGCAGGGCGCGCCGGGAGCGCAGGAGCCGCCACGGGCGGAGGCACCGGGGAGCCCCCAGGAGCATCGCGGCGCCCCATCGTCACTACGCAGTTCGTGAACTGGGCCAGCAGCCACTTTGCCGGCACTGCGGATGAGGAACAATGGCAGAAGGTAGCGGGATGATACTTTTATGTTTTGTTTATTCCATTATAAATTTTGATGTTTCACTTTCTTACCCTCTCACCGCTTTTGGACTGAAAAACAAGCACCTTTACACAACTATTAACCTGTCGTTTGCCGGAAGGCCACGAAATTTTTTTGCTTTTTTTTTAAATGCGATTTTAACCCATATGTATAAAGAAACTTTATGAAGGACAAGGTCAGAATCGCTTGCGCCAATATCATTCTTGACAAAACCGATGGTTTCATTAATCCAGCCACTCAATATTTTTAAATGAATTTTCAATGGGCGGGTCATTTTTTGCAACTGTCAAAGGTTTTTTTTCATTAACTCCGCACTGGAAGACCTGAGGAAAATGAACATGAACGAAGAAGCGACCCGTTCTCATGTGACAAATGTCAACCGTGTACAAATGTTGTGCACGCGTTTGGCGTGTTTTCGGACTATGCACCGGTGACGAAGGGAACAATGATGCTAGTTCCTCGGAGCATCTTCCATTGTAATACCGGTAGAACAAGGATAGCATTCCCATCCGGCGCCTGTGCTCTAAAGATTGCAAGCCGTCTGTTAAGATTGGAGAATCTAACAAACGGACCGCCCGTTTCTGCACAGAATCGAGGGTATTTTTCAGGTATTTTGGAGCTCCAGGCCAGAGGTGGCTGCCAAATTCAACCGTGGGGTGAACTTGTGATTTGTACAGGGTTAGCAGTTGTGTACTATTAACCTGTGGAGGGCCATCAAAATCCAGGAAAAATACGGAAATTTCCTAAAAAACCACCATTTTGAATTTTGAATTGAATGTTTTGTGGATTAATTTTGAGATATGGTATATTTTATTGACCGAAACACATTCCTAGAACAATAAACTATGTTCCAAAACAACATTACTTGCGTTAATTACGTAAATTAATAGGTTTTACTATGTTTTAGTCGAAGAACACGCATCGACTTTGACAGATAAAGTTCGCGGAAAATAAGACATTTTCACGCCACAGATAAAATCGTTTAAAAATATTCTGGGGTTGCAAGGTGAATGAAATTTTTCCCCGTCTTGTGGGGAAATGTTGGCGCAAGCGATTCTGACCTTATCCTTCATACAAATTCTGTACATAGAAGGGTCAAAATCGCAGACAAACATATTTTTTTTGTAATATTTTTTATAAATATTTTCGCGCAAGCTGCGCGCGCCCGCGCGATTCCGGCCGATTACAGGTTAAAGTATCTGCGGGCCATGTACAGTACGCTCAGTTTTTGGGAGGCTAACTCTACTCTGGCTTCGATGGAGCTCCCATATCTGAGCTGGTCACTTAGGGTTATACCAAGCATATCAACGGAGGGCCTGTTCGGAATATTGCTTCTGTTGAAGGAGACTAGATTTTCATTTCAATCCCTTTTGGATTGACAAGATTGGGTCTTTGAAACATTAAATTCAATGAGATTATTTTTACCCCAAGAGAAAACACTCTCGAGGTAACCGTCCATTCTTTGCTTCAAAGCCCTCTGAGCCGTTGGAGTTTGTGAGCCCCTTGGGGGCTTGTCAAACAAAAAGCCATCATGGACTGTACTGTCATCCGCGTAGCACATGACAAAAGGTCGTTGATGTCCAACAAAAACAAAGTCGGAGACAGAACCGATTCCTGTGTTGTGAAAGCGTCGATCATTCCGCGATCTGGCGTTAGTTGACTAACAAACTGCCGTACATTATTTATTATACAAAATTTATTGTACATGAGGATGAGGTAATACATGTCTTCGATCAAAAACAAAGCCTGTTTTTGTATACCCTCATTCATCTCGAGATCAGGATTCCCTGAACTGAAACGAATTCGATGTAAAATGTCTTCTGACATGTCACCCTTGTACTTGTTCCATAGTTCACGTGGATTCGATGGGAAACATGTCGAAATAATGATAGCAAATAATGTGCATATCACATTGGAGATGCAGAAACAATTGCTCCAGCGATTTTCATGTCCCAATGAATATCGTTTTCAAGCAAATCGACCTGCTGACTTGCAACACGAAATGTTGGGCACACTACACCATTGACTTGTGATTCAAACGATGTCAGCTCACGAACATTCACCAGCAACAACCGCAAGTAGAAGCATTCGTCATTTTTAGATGAACTGTGTAAATGCGACCAAGAGCATCAGTAAAACGCACAACAGGATGATCAGTAACCACATCGCCATGGAAATCTCTTCGACGAAGCGTTCCAAGTGTAATAACGTGGCATCTCAGAGTAGAGCAACGTTCGGACAAACAGATCGTATTGGCAAATTGAAAAGAAACTGGTCAAGTTGTTGCTGGAGGTGTTTCAGCACGTTTGGCAACATTCGATGCAATGAAATAAACTCGTTGACCATTCTCCAGATGCACTGCCAAATGTACAACAATGGGATGTCGTTCATGAATGGGGAATGAGAATATACGTCAAATAGCCTCATTGTAGCTCACCAACTTGATGGCTTGTGTTTTCGTCGTTTTTTATTTGTAGTTTGAACGCCAAAAACCACCATATCGCTGACTTTTGTGATAAATTTGCAGATGTATTTGATTGACTTCACCGAATTGCAATACTCCACGTTGTAATGCGCCTTGAATGTTTTGGAAAGAAGTGACTGTTTTCCTGGAGTTGTGCAGACATACGTTCACCGTTGGTCTCATTTTCGAATGTTGACATTTAATGCGTAAGAAAGAGTGGCCGCATTATATGTTTAAAAACAAAAGCAAAACAATCATCGCATTGACATTTGACGTTTTTGAATTATTGGAATTCACGCAAACTCCAATACTAACACAATATTGCTGCAGCTCTTTCAAAAGATGAAAATTCGTTTCATACAAAATGTATGAATTTTCCTCATAATTTTTTTTTTTGTGAATTTTTGCGATGTTTTAATAGTTATTCTGTTATCCGGGGCGGAGACAAATCGAAGATTATCAAAATCTGTCCAGCCGTTCTCGAGTTATAAATAGTGTAACTAACCCGACTTTGTTTTATATATTCAGATAATAAGTAATAAAAAAATAAATTGGCAGGGTATGCTCCGTAAATAATTTTTTTTTTTAAATTTTGTATATTTTACTGAAAACTGGCAAAAATGCAAATTCGCGATTTTGGTGTTGGACCGACAATGAACAATGAATGGTTGTTGAAGATTTCTGAATTACGTAAATCTGGATTTATTCAAATATCAAAACACATAGCGTGTCCTTCATCTTCATCAGTTTACCAACAAGTGCTGAACCAAGTGACTTCCGATTCAAGAGCTGTAGACTGGCTGAATAACATCAGCATCCTCCTTTGACCTCCACCAACTATCTTCAACTATACGAAGAGAACAAACTATAATCAATAAAACACTTTGCCAACAGACCAGGGAACCTAGCATGGTCGATCGATATAGGTTTTATAGAAAATAACGGTAACTTGTCATCGCTCCCGAGCACGACTGCAGGCCGCTAACGAACAAATAACAGTTTACGTCAAATAAAGTAGGAACCCTTAGTCGTTGTGAACTATTGTCTGTTTGTTTGCGGCCTGCAGTCGTTCTCGGGAGCGATGACAAGTTACCGACATTTTCGATAAACCTATATCGACAGACCATGCTAGGTTTCCAGAAAGTTGTTAATTTCAAAATCAATGAAAGAGGGAAAAGGGTCCAAGGGGCGAAGGTGGAGCGTCCAGCTATTAGTACCCCTGCATTATGTATTTGACATTGTTGTTGATATGGTTTTAATCTAACAAACATGATGTATTTTAAAAAGTTGTGTAAGTTTGAATAGAAAAATGTTACTGGATTTGATGAGATATGATTTTTGGGCTTTTTTTGACACTTCCTATAAAAAAGCAAGTTGAGTAAATGTTTTTTTCTTTAACCTTGCAGGATATTGAAAGTCGCATGTACCAAGAGAGGCAATGGAGGTATAGCCGGAATAAAACTCTTAGGAAAGAAGCAAGAGGTAAGATCTATCCTTAGTTTCTAATAATAAAGGATTTCAAAAATTTTATCACAAGCCCTGTTTGAGAATCAATTGGATTTTATTAATTTTTACCAAGCTGGACACCATAACATACAAACAATCTTATTTACAATTTTAATAAGAGTATTATATAATAATAATTCAATCAATTTAATTGCCTGTTTTACATCAATTTTAACTTTATTGTTTTTATTTTCCGAAAACCTATAGATACAAGAGTTAGGGCCTTCGCTCATGGAGAGACTGAAAAAACCAGTTGGCGACTCAATCGCTATCCACAGGAAAGGAACTTGCGAATTTCATTGGCGGTCCGCATACAGGCAACTTGTTGTCAAAGAAGACGCGGCGACTAGCAGTGCTATTTTGAGGAATATTCTGGTTTTTAGACTGGCCACACTAATAACTTTAGCAAAAGTACACTTGAAACAGCACATCGTCTTATTTAACATCCTTATTAGTTTAACTGACTGTTAAAACAGAAGGCCCTTGGTTTTGCTGTCCATTATAGTCTTGTGTAACAATAAGCCTGATTTTCTAAGTTAATGTTTAATGTTGTTCCCATCAGAAGAGCAACTGCGCATGCCAGTCAGCAGACTCGAGTCACAAGTGTTCAACGCCAGAAGTCCACTGCCTCCATCTGTCATTATCTTTCATCCCTACGATCAGCACATTGCCGTTGCAGCCAAGGACTCTTTTGGGTAGGTGCCATATTACGGTGAAACTATATTACCTCAAGGACAGGTTGTTTCACAGATTTTGAATAATTCATCAAATTTCATCCTATTCAATATCTGTTATTGTACACAAGTACTGGGAAATAGCCAGCCCGTGATGAAATAATAACTGAACTTGAATAGTACTTCCTTAGTATGCCACTTAAAACGTTGAGCTGCCCGCTATTTTCCTAATAACTATATTTTGCAAAGACACGGACGGCGAAAAACTGTTAAATCCAACACGCAGATAATACGAGTACCATACTAGATGAAGTGACATTTTTATTTTTAACTAACCTGGTAGAGCTAATATCCGAAGGTAAAATGATTTTTTTTGTTTTTAAATAAAGACAACATTCCCAGGTTATGAATAACCTGACAATACTGTCCTGAATTACTTCAATTAATCAACATCCATATTCCCAAAAGATCTTGCCGTCATTTACTACCCTTTTACTTAACAACACCAGGACACTCTCTTACCAAAATTCCCCGATTCCGAGACTTCACAATCTCGGAAATAAATATTCTGATCTAGGAGATATATTTCACCTTAACCCCTCCGAATTTTCGAGAATATTAGCTTTTGGTGTCTTAAACGAAATGACATTTTACGAAAACTTTTAGTTATAACCGCTTCACAATTAAAGCACTATAAATGAAACATTTCTGAACGTAGCCGAATAGTAAAAACTGTTTTAGACAGGTTACAAAATAAGCTTTCGAATTATTATATTACAAATAAATATTAACATTTGTAAATATTAAAATTTAGAATGCAAACATTAAAAAAATGTGAAAATGACTCACGTGATGTTTTTATGTGAAAACGGTACTAAAATCACAGATTATGTAAACAACAATACGTATTCTATTGTATAAATGTGTAATAAACACTTTTGTCACCTCACTTTTTTATCATTTCATATAAAAATATTTAATAGAAATTAACAATGTCGGGCGCCCGTAGGAAATTCGGCGGTATAAATTATGTGTCAGACTGCGCGTCTGACAGAATGTTCTTTTTATGTATTTCTATGGACAACTTGAATAGAGATGTGCAGCATGATTCACTATCGACCTTTCACTTTTTATTTTACGGATGTAACTAAAACAATAACGGAGTTATAACGGTTTCTATGGAGACACACGCGCTGACGTGTAATCACGCTTATTGTACTTGACTGCTGTCGTATTTTTAACGCATATATCTGCTTACGTTGCTGACCGGTTAAGAATAACCAGTATAAACATTGTTTATTCCAATTCTTTTATACATCTAGACACAAATAGTCTTGGATAATTTCTGCAATTTTGTTTATATTGCATATTCTTTTTTATGTTAGACTTTTTATAATTTTTACAATGTATTTTATTTCATATTGTATGCTTTTGTAGTTACATTTTTTTCATTATATTATATTTTCATTATTGTTTTAAAGTATTTAAACGTACTGTGTTACTTAACTTATAAACAAAGAATATAAAAAAGCCCATTAGGGCGTGTAATTTGATGACCCAAATGCAATGATAACCATGTTTGATGGAGTCATAAGAAGTAAGCTTGAGTATGCCAGTGGTGTGTGGACTCCGCACCAAGCGAAATATATTAATATGCTAGAACAAATTCAGAAAAAATTCCTTAGGTATGTCTATATGCGGATGAATGGAACGTACCCGAGATTCATGCACCATATGGAATTACTTGAGGCAACAAATAGATTTAACTTGGAAACTAGACGTTATGCAAATCTTGCAATTCTTAGTTTTAACATAATCCATAATCGTATTGACAGCCCATTCCTCTTGGAATGTTATGGCTTATACGTGCCTGAAAATTTCAGCCGTAGTCATCGACACGACTTGTTCAAAATACCATACGGCAGAACAGATGTTCTAGCACAGCATAGCATGACAAGAGGAATGGTGCTGTTGAACGAAATATCGGAAACACTAGATATATATATAACTCTTCTTTAGATAGCCTTAAGATTTTTTGTATAATAATCATTTTCCTAGGTGTTAAGACTGTTAAAATGAGAAAATTGTACAGTAATTGGATAAAAATCTGTTGTACAATTAAAAAAAAAAAAAAAATTTATAAATAAATAAATAAATATTTTAAAAACTCCTACTACTATCACAGTATGCAGAAAATGTTGCTTGTGTTGTGATTATTGTGTGTGAGTATTTAGCCAGCCGAGGAATCGAACACGGGACGCTTGGGTGGGACCCAAACGCGATGCCTACTCAGCTCCATCTCCATCATTCGTTGTACGGTACATGCCAAACTTAAATGCCGACCTGAACTTGATACAATCCATTCTCGCGTAGGTACTGTCACTTTACTGACTTGACAACGACTGCAAGCGAAAGAGAAAGACGCGTAAACATACGTACCCTTAGGTCGGTATTAAACGGTACTCTGACAGATTTGAATAATAAATGAATACAAAAGTGTATTAATATATAGTTGTTTGACTGTAGTATCTGGGATTGGGGCACCGGCGCCAAGCTTTCGTACGGCCAGTGGCGTCCGGGCGCCCGCCTGACGGCCCTGCAGTACGTGAACGCGCATGACGCGGGGCGCCTGCTGCTGTGCGGGGCTAGCTGCGGTGCGGTGGCACTGTACAGGCCAGGCCCCGCGCCGGGACAGGCGGGGGCGCGCGGCGCGGCGGGGGGAAGGGAGCCTCGCCTCGTCACGGCGTGGCGGGCGCTGGCCGAACCGCAGAACCAGCTGCCCACTAATCACTCTTCCAAGGGGACAGGTAAGTTCATTACACTTAACTAACTGCTCCCTGCTAACCGGAGTCAACTAACAGTTTATAGCTTCTCAACATTAGGGTTAACATCTTAATGGAAATGAAAAGGGAAGGAGAAGGGGATAGTGTTCGCCTTTATCTTGTTTGGCCACGTACCAAATTTGGCATGTTGTGAAAAGGTTTTGGAATTTACTTGCATCAATGCTCAGAGTTGAGGTTAAATTCTAAAACCTTTTCACAACATGCCGAACTACGTCACAAAGTTTGCAAACTTTCGAAAATTAGATTTTGTGATAAAATAATAATTTTCCATTTTATATTATCTGTATCTGATGTAAATTCAATATTTTGGCATTGACTTTTGTTTTACATATAGATAAATTATATTTATACAATATGTGTGCTCATAAAAACACAGCATTGCAATGTATTTGAATACGTTTGTGGATGGGTTGTTTCAAAAAATTTTATGAATTCATCCAATATTTGAAGTTAATTTTCACGTTCTGTGTAAGTTCTATTCAAGTTCTGTTATTATATTATTTTAGGCCAGTTGCTGCATGAAACTAAAATAATCACAGAACTTACACAGAATGTGAAAATTAACTTCAAATATTTAACGAATTCATAAAATTTTTTGAAACAACCTGTCCTATATCTATGGGACGGTAGGTTTTGGAGATGCAATTTTCGATCCCAAAAAAATATAGGCTTTCTTTAGTTCATATCAATACTTCACTCATTTTCAATATAGGCTTTCTTTAGTTCATATCAATACTTCACTCATTTTCAATATAGGCTTTCTTTAGTTCATATCAATACTCCACTCATTTTCAATATAGGCTTTCTTTAGTTCATATCAATACTTCACTCATTTTCAATATAGGCTTTCTTTAGTTCATATCAATACTTCACTCATTTTCAATGTGCCATAAATGTGTTGTTGGTTTTCTGTTGATTCACTCAACCACTTCTTAAAACATTCTTTTAGTAGCCAGTATTTGTGTTGTTTGTTTGCAGGTCCTGGGCTGGTGATGGAATGGCAGCAATCTAGCCAGACCCTGGCGGTGGCCGGGGCGGCAAGAGTTCTGCAGCTGTGGGATGCTCGCTGCGAGAGGAAGTTTGCTGACATCCCTACAGGTGAGACTACTTATTAAACCCATTGGCCACAGAATTAATGACCTAAGAAATTGGCCTTCACCACTGAATTCATTTTGTACCAAAAATTAAAAACCTGCATTGGTTTTGGTTTTCTAAATCTATTGAAACTTTTAAACCATATATTCAAATGAATAAATTTTTTAAAATTTATTTAAATATTCGTAATGTAAAGAAAAACATCAAAATTAAAATGATTTTTTTTTAAATGTGTAAATAAGCATTCAAATATATATTTTTTTGTAAGTTTTTTTTCACATTTTTATTCATAAAGAAAGTTACAAAAAAACATAATATTCATTAACCGGTCAAAGGCCAGGAATTCCAGGAAAAATACGGAAATTTCGTAACAAAACACGATTTTGAATTGAATGTTTTGTTGATTAATTTTGAGCTATTGTATATTTTATTGACTGAAACACGCTCACAACACAATAAACTATCTAATTAAATGAACACAATATTAGCGAAACTCAATCGAAATCTGGAGAAACAGCTCTGCTGTTGCCATGTAAGCAAAAGGTCCTGGGTTCGAGTCCCAGCGGAGCCAATATCTTTTCTGATTTTTCTGTCTCCAGATTTCGATTGAGTTTCGCTAATATTGTGTTCATTTAATTAAATATTATAATTTGAGATTTTACTCATAAAGTTTAAAAAAATTAAAAACAATAAACTATCTACCAAAACAACATTACTTGCATTTATTACGTAAATTAATAGGTTTTACAATGTTTTACTAGCGGAACACGCATTTATTGCGACGGTTAAAATCACGGCAAATTTTGACAGCGCATTGTCATAGACGAAATCGTTTTAAAATTATTCCAGGGTTGCAAGGTGAATGAAACTTTAAGCGTCTCCGAGAGTAATGATGGCGCAAGCGATTCTGACACTTCTTCATACAAATTCTGTACATAGAAGGGCCAAAATCGCAGACTAAAAGTTTTTTGTCGGAAATATTATTTAAATATTTTAATTATTTTCTCGCGCATGCGCATATGACGCGCGCGCCGGCGCGTCTCCGGCCTGTCACCGGTTAATTGAACATTAATAATTTATATTTTTTTACATAAATTTATACTATATATAATTAAAAAAATAATTTCTTGTGATAGTCCTCAAAGTAATCAGGGACATGACTAGAACCATTTGCCATTTTGAAGAAATTAAATGGCGGCTGACTACTTCAAACAGGGAAAAAACTGAAGAAACATTACCAATAATACAAAATGAATGCTTCATTACCTACAGGGCTTTTGGCTTTCAAAATTTTATTCAAAGATGTCACTATTATGTTCGTCTTTCGTTTTTTGGCCGACCTACTCTAGCCCGTCTGTGAGCCGGGGTTTGTGCTTAAGTAACTGAGTTGCACACCCGGCTGAGAGCCGGGGTTTGTGGCCAACAGGTTAAAGATCTCAATGCCTTTACATCCTGACACCCATGGCTGTAGTTTTTGAGAACCAAAAGCCCAGATACCCCAGAACTTACCTTTATATATGTTTCTAATTCCAGAGGCGGAATGTGCCGCCACGTGCATATCGCGCGCCGGCCGTCTAGTGTCATGCGGTTTCGCAGACGGTTCACTGCGCCTGTGGGACGTACGGACGCGTCGTAGTGGACCCACACTGTCGCGCCACCACCACCAGAGCGCCCTGTTGCAGGCCCATCTCGCCACGCAAGGGAACCTGCTCATCTCCGGATGGTAATACACATACAAACTGACTTCTTCGCTATTCTCAGGAATGATTGGATTGGGTTGTCAGAAAACCTATCCACCAACTTGACCAACATAAATATTATCTCTTAAGCTGACCTTAAAAAGCAACTGAATTACCGACCCTGACTACCATTGCCCCCAGTTACTTACTATCTAATTGGTATACAGTGAAACCTTCTCCCCTCTTAATAAGTTTTCATGCTTAAGGTGCCGCATCTGGGCTCAAAAAGAAGAAGAATGAGAGATATGTAATTACGAATGTTAGAGGAGCGCACTAATATTTAAAGCATTAAAATCGATGCGAAAATTATGAAAATGTTTAATAAATCACGACTCATTTAAAATACAGCAAAAATCTTGTAGAAGGTATCTAAAGCATCATAAACATTGTGAATTTTTTCACAACTGTAACTTATAAAATAACTGAAACAAACATGTTTATAATAATTTTCAGAGCATACCTGCGATTTTTTTCTGTCGAGGGAATTTTATATAATTTGCATTTTGGCGTGGAACGCGTCTAGATATTATCTTAAAAAATAACATTTTTTTTTTTTCAAACTTCAAATGTTTAACCTGTCAAAGGCCGGCAAATTCCAGGAAAAATATGGAAATTTCGTAACAAAACACGATTTTTAATTTTGAATTGAATGTTTTGTTGATTAATTTTGAGCTATTGTATATTTTATTGACTGAAACACGTTCCTAGAACTATGTACCAAAACAACATTACTTGCATTTATTACGTAAATTAATAGGTTTTACGATGTTTTAGTCGCGGAACACTCATTAATTGCGACGGTTAAATTCGCGGCAAATTCTGACAGGTCAATGTCATAGACGAAATTGTTTTAAAAATATTCTGGGGTTGCAAGGTGAATGAAACTAGTGGCTACATCATCTATGATGTTAGCGCAAGCGATTATGACCGTGTTCTTCATACAAATTCTGTACATGGAAGGGCCAAAATCGCAGACCAAAAGTTTTTTGTCGAAAATTATATTCAAATCTTTGAATTATTTTCTCGCTCATGCGCATACGACGCGCGCGCAGGCGCGTCTCCGGCCTGTCACCGGTTAAGGGAGATTTGTAAGAAATCGGTAGAAATTCAGGTAGCGGCGGCTTAAGAAGTTTGGTTATTTGGTCCCTTGAAGACTGAATGGTCCAATTTATCCTGTATGTAAGGTTTTCCGCTTAAAAAGTACCTGAAATACCAACCCTGCTGCCATTTCCCCCAGTTTACTTACTTTCTAATTGAGATTTATTCTAATCATCTTTGAGAAACCTGATAAAAAATTGTCTGTCAGAAGTTTCTATGACTCTAGTGCATTACTCCAAATTGGTTTTATGACAACACAACCCAAACTAACCTAATCTAACCTCACCTAACCTAACCTATTCTTTTAATAGGTTCTGTTTTATCGGGTTCAAATCAACTGGGACGCGATTATGGGTACTGTTGCTAGTATAAAAAAAATGTACATTGTAAACAATAAATTTCCATCTCCAAAAGTAATGTAGCCTAACCTAGTAGTTGTAGTTAGGTCTCCTAGTATATAGTTGTTAATGTATGTAATATTTTCAGCATATCTGGCGAAGTGAGGATCTACGACTTGAGAAAGAGCGCCCCGCTGGCGTGCATTCAGACCTCCCAAGGCATGACAGCCATGGCTGTACATCAGTATGCCGACGTATTTGCCTGGTAATTATTTCTACTTTATTCAACTGACCACACATTACTT
This sequence comes from Limnephilus rhombicus, assembly GCA_929108145.2. Taxonomy (NCBI): domain Eukaryota; kingdom Metazoa; phylum Arthropoda; class Insecta; order Trichoptera; family Limnephilidae; genus Limnephilus; species Limnephilus rhombicus. The sequence goes on from OV815280.1 coordinate 36,408,386, forward strand.
TTATGTACTACTGTTGTGTACTATTAATTACACTGATTAGTAAATCAATTCTGATAATCAGTGACAATCGGATCAATAACACTTATTTATTATTGTATAGAATTTACAATGATTACGAGACTTGTTTATTATCGTATAGAATTTATAATGATTACGAGACTTGTTTATTATCGTATAGAATTTACAATGATTACGTGACTTGTTTATTATCGTATAGAATTTACAATGATTACGAGACTTGTTTATCATCTTATAAAATTTACAATGATTACGAGACTTGTTTATTATCGTATAGAATTTACGAAAAATGAATATCTAACGAGACTTAACTTCCATTCGAAAAGAGGCTCTTTGTTAAACTTCTGACAGTTATCTCTATCATGTAGTTCTACCAATGACTCCTATTGAGACACTGTAACAGTAAATATCCGAATGTACCTTCGGATTATTTTATTTAATGGTAGAGTGAGAGAATCTCTTCAGGATTGTGGGAATAAACGAATACAGGTTTCTACTTGTGAGGTTAGATTGGTCTTATTAATAAAAGAATTCATTTCCAAAACAACCAAATCCCAGTATATTTTTATAAAGGACATAACAATGTTTCCCTTTTGAGGGACCGGGTTACACAACCCCAGAAACATAACCTAAACTGAATCTTTAGAAGGAAAATATTAAAACAGAAAGAAATATTGTACCTGCGGACCATGGATCATTATCAACTTGACTTCTACACTGACGCAAACACTTGATTATCTACCAGATAATGCGTAGAGGAACTGCAGGTCGTATTCTCACGCAATCTCCAGGGCGGGAACCGGGAAAGACCCCAAGAAAGGCTCCAGAGAATGAGGACCCCTCGCCAGGGTGTAGGATACAAGATCAACAACAGTGCTCTGGTTGAGCTCACCGGGTAAAAAAACGATTTCCTTCAGCACGCGTCATCTGGAGATGAACGCCGGGTATCCATGCGGGACAAATATGAGCGCCCACAAACATATCAGGTCGTAAGGACTCCCTCTCGCGAAGCACTCCAATATGCCAATGGCGATTGTGTAGGTAATTTACAATACCATCATGTCGCGATCAAATAACTATCCCAATGGCGGTGACCGATCACATTTGAAACCATACGAAAGAAGCGTTCGCAAAATTGAACATCGCCCGGCTCGTGATTAAAATCGTTCAAAACAATTTGTAACGAAGGGATTATCCCATTGTTAAATCCAGAACTATCACTAAAGTGACCAGCCAGATAAACACCGGCTTACCGTACGGTGCGAATTCAAAAAGTGAAAAGGAAATGGAAATTGTTTTTAAAAGGGTTGCCAGTCTCAGAAAAAAAAGAACAAAGCGGTTCTACAAATTAAATATGCAGCCAGATGGAGATTAGTCAAGTCAGGATAGCAGTTATTAATGGAGTAATAACTATTATCATGACACCTTAAAATACCTATTGAGAGACATTGAAACTACACATATATTTACAAACACTACATAAAAGATAATACGTGAATAATTTATTTATACTGTGCCATTTTTATGAAATATCACTTCAATATCACTATCAATCTCCTGTGGTATGAGTGTTTATCGATCTTCTCTATCTTTTATGATCTTCAACCCGCGAAAAAGTGCAACATTTTCTGGTTTAAATTTAATTTCAGACTTGCATTAATTGAAGTGATCATCTTTAACCCTGAAACCCTGAGTTAAAATGTTATCCACAAATTCTTGAGAGACAATTCTTACCAATACAAAGTTTGTATTTTACCGCAGCAAACAATGAACACTTTTTACCTGGTTTTGACTTGCTGTTTTACTTGGCTGGTACAATGATACAGTCATTTATTTATCAGTGTTTGCAAAAATATTTATAAAGCCATTTTTGTGAGGTTCATCAAACATAATATTCAATATTACAACACCCAGACTGACAGTGACAACCGAAATAAAGGGTGAAGCCCGCCAAAGACAATAGAAACAAGGAAGACGGGGCAAGAATCATTATTACATAATTGTAATACGAAACCACTCGTACAATGCGTGTTGCAAATCTTATTTACACACAGTGGAGCTCCGCCTTTCTTTCTACCTACACACCAAACCCATAACTTTCATTAGCTCTTGCTTTGATAGTCACCCACCATAATATGAGCCAATAATTGTTTTATTCTAGCGGCTTCTCCAATCAACACATAGGAGTTTATAACAAGAGTGGATTGACCCTCAACACCATCAAGTTCCATGAAGGGTTCATGGGCCCCCGCATCGGGCCTGTGTCTTGCCTGTCTTTCCACCCAGAAAGGTAACTTTTCTTATTATTACACTATTATGTAAATGTCTTGGTAGACGCCACACTATAGTGTAAACACTTGGTAAACCACACACTATTATTTAAATGTCGTAGTAGATGCCACACTGTAGTGTAAATATCTTGATACACCAATCACATCTATGTAAATTGGCTTGGTAGACAACATCGTAGTGTAAATATTTTGGCACCCCACGCACTATTATGTAAATGTCTTGGTAGACCACAACACTGTAGTATCTTGGTACACCACACACTATTGTGTATTAGTACCTAGCACTATAGTTTAATTATTGTTCTGGTAAATAGCACATTATAGTGTAAACGGTTTAGTCACCATACAATATACAGTAAATTATCTTAGTGCGCCTCACTATAGTGTAATTGTTCTTGTATGCCACATACTATAGTGTTAATGACTCCCAATTTTTTGTATAGTGAAACCCTCTTAAGAAGTTCCCACTTAAGAAGTTTTGTGGCTTAACCCGTCAAAGGCCAGCAAATTCCAGGAAAAATACGGAAATTTCGTAACAAAACACGATTTTGATTTTTGAATTGAATGTTTTGTTGATTAATTTTGAGCTGTTGTATATTTTATTGACTGAAACACGTTCACAACACAATAAACTATCTACCAAAACAACATTACTTGCATTTATTACGTAAATTAATAGGTTTTACGATGTTTTAGTCGCGGAACACGCATTAGTTGCGACGGTTAAATTCGCGGCAAATTCTGACAGGTCAATGTCATAGACGAAATTGTTTTAAAAATATTCTGGGGTTGCAATGTGAATGAAACTTTTAGGCGTCTCATAGAGTAATGTTGGCGCAAGGCATTCTGACACTGTTCTTCATACAAATTCTGTACATAGAAGGGCCAAAATCGCAGACCAAAAGTTTTTTGTTGAAATTATTATTCAAATATTTGAATTATTTTCTCGCGCATTACGACGCGCGCGCCGGCGCCTCTCTGGCCTGTCACCGGTTAACCTCTTATTGGCCGGAGACGCGCGGGCGCGCGCGAATTGTGCACAGGCGCGAGAAAATAATTCGAAAAAAATTCTAACAAAACATGTTTGTCTGCGATTTTGGCCTTTCTATGTACAGAATTTGCATGAAGAACAAGGTCAGAATCGCTTGCGCCAACATTACCCCATAAGATGGGTAAAAATTTCATTCACCTTGCAACCCCAGAATATTTTTAAACGATTTTATCTGTGGCATGAAAATGTCAAATTTGCCGCGAATTTTATCCGTCAAGGTCGATGCTTGTTCCTCGACTAAAACATCATAAAACCTATTAATTTACGTAATTAACGCAAGTCATGTTGTTTTGGTACATAGTTTATTGTTCTGAGAATGTGTTTCGGTCAATAAAATATACGATAGCTCAAAATTAATCCACAAAACATTCAATTCAAAATTCAAAATCGTGTTTTGTTACGAAATTTCCGTATTTTTGACCGGTTAAGAAGTTTGGTTTTTCGGTCCCTCAGCCCAATTTTTCCCACATATAAGGTTTTCCTGCTTAAGAAGTTTGTTTTTTCCGGTCCCTTAGAAAACTTCTTAACAGGGTTTCACTGTATTTCTTGGGCTTTAACTATGTACAATCTGTCAAATAAGAGTAGAAAACATAGGAGGGCGCCACTGTTGATCAAATGGCAATACTAAAAATACAACACATGGTGGCGATGTAAAGCTGTGTAACCTACATTTTTTTGTAAAAAATCAAAAACACATAAAAGTGGGAAAACTATTTTTTTATTGCAATTTCGATATCTACTGCCTAGCGATTCCGTATTTTTTGTGAGATCGTTATTGGATAACGGACGTTATCTTCTGTCAGATTTGTGTGATTTTTACGTCACATATTTTAGTTTAGATCGATTTAAACGTGAATTCCTGCAAGTACGCATGATTATTTACTCATTTAATGTACGTTGTACATAGAAAACGCAAATAACAGTCATAAAAATCATACAAATCTGACAGGAGATTACATCCGTAATCCAATAACGATCTCACAAAAAATATGGAATCGCTAGGCTGATCTCAAAATTAGAATTGCATATGGGTATATTATGCCTTTGCAATTTTTGGTAATGCAATGAAGAATAACGATATTATAATAAAATAAAAAGCACAGTTAGAAATTGCTCACATTTATTTAATACTAGCTTAACAACAGTGCTTCTTTGAATAAATTTTTTTTATTTAAGAACAAAAAAATGTTTTTTTTTAAATGTGATTTACAGTGTTTTATTCAGTGTCATTGCGCTTTGAAATAATATTTGACAATTATATTGGTTTTGCCAGCCTACAAAATTAGTAGTTCGTTTTTTTTTATATTTTCTACTCTTATTTGACAGACTCTATGTACATATATACGTAACAATTTCAAGACATTTTGTTTTGAAGAGTTTTAAGGTTGCTAGTAAATGACACGAATGTGTCTAAACCGGTAGCAGATAAATAAAAATGAAGTAACAAATGTACATCTCAAGTATAGTTTGATTGTTCTGATAAACTGCATGGTGTTGTGCAAATGACCTGGTAGACATTTTGTTCAATACGGTCCAATGTTTTGTTTTATAGATGTGCCCTGGCAGTGGGAGCACGAGACTCCACCGTATCCGTGTACAGCACCGACCCGAGGAGGTGATATTCGCACTACTACCTGCCTCTCCCTCTTCCCTTCTCCTGCCAGCCCTCCGAACCCTGAACCCACCTCTCTGTCTCACTACCCCCTGGCAGGTGAGATACACTACTAAAGGAGATACCACAGAATATATATATTAATCACTAGAAGGGGTGTACAATGTTGTCACTGCTCCTTTTGTAATCTCTTTCTCATAAATGACACACGTAACAATAAAATAGCTCCTTTGTCACCTCACACTGTTTCAAGCGTCATTTATAAGAAAAAGAGGGAGAGATTACAACGAGCTATGTCTCACTTCCCCTTAAATAATTGTCATACGAAACATGTGATAGGTGACACTCTTCTAAAGGAGATACCACAGAATTTGTAAATTACCCAAAGGGATGATGTATAGTTCTAACGCTGACATTTTCATTGTAACCTTTCTTTTTGTGCATCATTTGTGAGAAAGTGGAAGAGGTTATAACAAAGCTCTCAGCGGTACGCCTTTAGGTGATGCTTCAAATTAATTTTGTATGAGTATGGAATTCGGACACTTATTGGTATCTCCATTTAAAAAAAAATATTTAGCTGCCTTTACAACTGGAAATTGCCATCATTTATAAAATTATATGTAAACATTAATATTAAATAATATAAAACCTGTCAATAGAAGATTAACAGTTAAATAATGAAGTGATTTATACACACGCCATTTTTGCATAGAACAAACTATAGAATTTGCCTAAACTTAAATACACCTAAAATGGAAAATTGGATATGTGATTTCTTATCATTTCAGCATGTTTTTGAATAAATCTACCTAAAATTCACTACGTTACTATTTTGTCAATGATTAGGGTATATATATTCTTGTAAGGAATGATTCATTATAAATAATGATCAGAAAATCAGTCAGTTAACTGGTAGAAATTTTAAACTTGTATCATTATTTATCATTAAAAAAACTGCAGAATTTTGGGTTGACATATCGCACATGTCATAGAAAAGTGTTGTAAGTCAAAAAGAGTCGATTTTAGAGGAGAGCGAAAACAAATGATGAATGATGAACAAGCAGTCCTGTCGTAAAGTAATACGGTTATTATCACTCCACCACTAACTACTACTAACTTAAATATGGTTTTCGTGGGGCATAGATAATCACAATCACTTTGCTCTTCGGGGATAAAACATAAAATAGAATATTTTGACTTACAACCCTTTTCTATGGGATGTGCGATATAAAAGGATATTTTCGCTTGGCGTATATGTGAGCTGGCTCATTTTATTGTTTAAAATTTTTCGGCAGCATGATAATGCTTATTTTCAAAGATTTAATATGTGTATATTATGATCTAAAGTAAATTAAAATGATTGTAATGTAAATCCACTACAATGTGAGTCACCCAATTATTTATGCCTTTACAGAGTACTTATAAGAGTAATGTTACTAGGCATAAGGTCCTATCCAAATGTAATGCTACTACATGGGTGTATAATAGTAGGATTCCACTGATGAATAATTTTTTTAGACAAAATGAAGCAAAGATATTGAGCACAGATTTCAGTCAATGAATCCCACTAATGTGTAAGGCGTAATGCTACTTCACATTAGATCCCGATGAAGTGTAATGATACCTACATATTATACATATTAATAATGAAATAATGAAATACCCCACTAAAATGTAATTAGTGTTGCAACAAATCCCAATAAATGTAATATTATTTTGCAAAATGTCCTAAAGAAGCGTCATCCTTATGATATTAATCCATTTAACGCTCGTAAAATCAGGCCTGATAAAAAATTTCCACTAATATTGGGATTCCACTAATGTGTAATGTTTACTTGGCATTGAATCCCATTGAAGTGTAATGTTACCAGGCACAGGATCCCACTGAAGTTAATGATAGTCAAAGGGTTCATTAATGTGTAATGTTACTAGGCATAGGATTTCACTGAAGTGTAATATTACTAAGCAAAAGCTATTTAAACACATTTTATGTTCATGCTCGACATTTTGGCTCGATCGAACGTTTTGATTTGCAACCATGCTTGTCGTCCACATGCTCGAGCAGCTCGATGCAAGATGAGGTATACCTTTAAGACGTCAAATTGTAAATTTCTGTCGAACATCGGGCAAGAATTACAGCCCTTGAATCTTCTTCGCATTGAACAAAAAAGCATCAAGTAAGCGAAAAACCATCGAACATGAATGAGCATGGGTACTTAGCTATAGTGAACTGTAATGTTACACTGAAGTGTAATGTTACTAAGCATAAGATCCCACTGAAGTGTAATGTTACTAGGCATATGATCCCACTGAGTTTTAATGTTACTGGACATCAGATCCCACAGAAGTGTAATGTTACTGGACATCAGATACCACACAAGTGTAATCTTACTCTGGACATAAGATCCCACAGAAGTGTAATGTTACTTGGGAGAGGATTAAGATGTAGTATATTATTACGGAGCGTAAGATCCCAACAAGTCTAGTAATTGAAGAGTGCGGCTTTGGCTTTTGTGAAAAGCGATGCATGCGTCTTGTTGCATTTTATCTGTGTGCGATGGATGAAGTGCTGTCAAGTCATTAGTGATTATATATATTAATAAATTATGCCTTCGCCTTTATTATATAATGAAATAAGTTTAATATTAACAAAAGTGCAATGGTTTGTTCTTTCAGCATTCTTAAAATTGCTTTAGCAATAGGTGTGAAATAGAATTTGTGACTTTACGACAATTTAATTCGTACAATTATTTTCCAAGTCATTTTGATATCAGTAAAAAACACCTTTAGGTACCTACACAATTTTCATACCATTTTTTTATTTTGTTTTCACTGAAGTGCCGCAATTATTATTGAAAGCAGTAAATCCCATAATTCCCAGGGGTGTCACATTCCCGTTATTCTTTGGTCTAAAAGGGATTGTAATGTAAGCGGTGAAATATGCCTATTAGATTTCATGTAAATTTCAATCCCATTGTGCACCTATGCTCGTTATCCGCAGTCCAAGGGTTAAATTTATGACAAATTTTTAACCGTTTTCGTGCTGAGCTAACTTTCTTTAAATGTTTCAAAAATGACCTCAACAGTCAACACACCAATTGAATGAAAAATTTATTAAAATATTAAATACTCAACGTATAATAAATAATATATGCCGTTTGCAAAGTTCATCCCTTTACATAATATTTTTTTAATTTTTTTTTTATAGATCCGCTATTTGTTAATTTTTTATTTGTGTTAACATGAGTGAGATTGTGTATTGCCATGAGTGAGTGTATGTATACAAATGCATACCTAATTACTTAAAATACCATTAAGTATATGTATACAAATGCATACCTAATTACATTTATTAAAATACCATTAAGACCGAACAAAAATCATCTGAACTTTTGCTCAAATTAAGCTTTTGTTGATTGCGACAAATAACAAACAACAATTTAATTAATTTCCGCCGATGCTTATCACTACATCACTACACACATGTTATTCAAAACCATAGTTCATTCAGGAATTTTATTTATAAAGATCCTCAAAAATGTGTTAGAGTTGTAAATTTGGGCATTGTAAATATGAGTAAAAAGACAAATATGCTCTGTCTTTCACTTGGGAACAAGGCAGTTTTGTCTTTAAAAAGTTTTTACTCGCACAAATTTCTAAAGCAACTAAGCAAGTTTCATGTCTATTTATATGTCTGTGTGTGACTATCCATCTGGTGCCGCATTAGGCGGCAAAATAAACAGAGCTGTATCTGTTAATTTTTTATACATTTTTGCTAATTTTTAACAGCGCAATTACGACCAGCACTAAAACAGTTAAAATTGGCAGTCAGTTATAGACTAGGCACAGGTACAGGTAACAGAAAATCTCTAAACGTTTGATTTGAAGGAAAACTGATGTCTTCAATTGACAGGCCAATCAAATTGTCAGTTTAAGAAAATTTTCAAAGCATTTTTGAAAATTTTCATAAAATTTCACTGGAAACAAAATAAAATTGATCTTACTTGGAGCACACAGAAACGCCCACAAGGCACTTCTTTATGATTGTGTGAGAGCTACAATAAGGCAATTGTTAACCCATTGTACGTGGACGTCACAGCCGTACCAGCGGTCACACTTGTCTTGTGAACACTTATCAATGAAAAAGTGGCGCATACAGGGACACCTAACATGATGCTTAAAGAGTTAAGGATCACCTTGCGGGAGGGTTCACTGTGTACACTTCGGCAATGTAGGTACCTGTAATATGTAGTTGTCACTCACATTTAAAAAAAAATGCACAAAATTTTAATTTTCATCACAAATTATTAAATAATATCTGTAAAATGATGTAACCATATCTTTTTTCGTCTTCTGTAAGTGCTATATTAAAATGATTGTGTTCAATAATTAATAGAATATACTTATGTCTACATGTTATATTATACATATAAATTATAATATGAAATTCATCCATAATATTTATAAATGAACATAACATCACATTGACATAAAATATAGATATTTTATCATAATTATGTTTAAGTTTGTTGAGTGGTATTTCAAAAGGACTTTATTTAAAAAAAAATCTAGTCATAAATAATAAAATAATATGCTCTTAGATTTTATTCCCATATCAAGTCAAAGTAAAAAGTAAAATAATTATATTTTAATTGTAATGTTTTCTTCTCTGATCTAAAATGATAAATTGAAAATAACTGCTTTACAAAAATTTACAAGGAATGTTGTTTGTCTTTTGTTCATTTACCATACAAGTATATGTAATCATTATTATAATAAAAAAAATATTATGAATGATTTTTGTGAATTTAATGTTCTTAATGCAGCTTATTATTTGGGAATAGATTATGTAATAATGTTATAAATTATAATATTTTATATAATTTGTATGTACGAGTACCTAGGCATCTAATTTAAAAAAAGAAGATATTTTTTGGTTTCCCTGGTGGAATTTATCCTTTAAATGCTTGGTATATGGATACATATAAATTATTATGAAATTATACCAGTAAAATTTTGCTAAATTAATTTTTAACACGTCAAACGTGTAATTGATATTTTGATTTCTTAACCTTATTTATGTGGCTGTCGTACATGTCATACATCAACAACTACCCTGTAAGTGGATGTCACATATGGGATACATGAAGTTGAACTAAAACACATTAATTTTATCGAAATGTCCGTGTGTGGGGATAGATTGCGTTGAAATGGTTAACTTGTGTCATGATTTCGGCAAACAAAAATGTGGGATTCTTATAAGTTTCATGTCTACCACTTAAGTCCTGGGGATTATTCAAGATTTGGAGAAAGCGCAAAATTGTTCAAATTCACGAACACAAGTAAACACGATTGGATTCACATGCTAATTGCATTGTTTGACGTGGGAGATTTGATTTAAAAGAAAGCGAATTATTGTTTCGGTCACTTTTAATCCCTATTCAAGAAAATTAATAATTTTTTTCCATAACCTCTGCACTATACATTCACTGAGGCGAGGGACCTTGCGTCCTACCTCTGTTGCACAGTTATTGCTTGGATTATTATTGGTTGTGAAGTGTTGTGCATTACCAATACTCCAACATGCTAATGCTTTCCTGGAAACGCGGGTTGATGAACAAGGCCTTAGAATATAAATATGTAAAGTAATTTGCACATTATAAAAATACTGATTGTATTTTGGGACAGTTCCCGGATTGATTCCTAGTTGATGCTACTAACTACTGGCTAGTGCTAGAGTTGAGCCATTGTCAGTACATAATTAAATAAGTTTTTTTTTTAAAACATTTATATTATTCAAATTATATTTTTAGTAGACACGTCACGAACATTTTTAAATTTATAATACTATTTCTTCAACGTTACTTGTACATAATAATGACAGCGCATTTTATATAGTGTCCGATAATTTGTTAATTTGCGGAATAAGCTATTAATATTTATTTACAGACAACATTTTATTATGCTGTAATAATAATAATACCTAATATATACTTATTTTACATTAAATTATAATAATTTGTGAACTGCATTAAAACATCTTTATTAGAAATTTTGTGGTACACATAAGGGAACGTACCCATACAACGTGACCAACTTTTTGCAATTTTTAACCCCCTCCCCCCCCCCGGTGACCAAAAACCTAAGCCCCCCGCTGCCCATTTGTACCAAGCGTGGTATTTTGAAGACCCCTCCCCTGAACAGGTCACTTAGTATGGGTACGTTCCCTAACCTGTGTATAAGTTAAAATAATTTGTGAACCGCATTAAAACATCTTTATTGGAAATTTTGTTGTACAAATAACCTGTGTACAATTTATTATAGTTTGAAAACATTGATTACTTTGGATTACATTTTATTTTTGGTTTATTTTTACTAAATTGAAATTTTGTTATAAATAGGTTACTGCCTCAGAAGGGTGATTCGTTATCTTTTGAGACAGCGTAACGCCTGTTAAAGCGGCCATATACAACACATTTTGACAATTTTCTTAATTACGGTATTCCCTATCACGCTAACGAGCTATGTACTGCACTTGTGTTAAGACACTCTTAAAAGTAGTTAGAGATGACGGTGCATTGCCAAGTAATCCTCGTTATGAGGTGTCAGTCGAGGGAAAATTTGCCAATTGAATGTCACATCGCGTACAAACAAGCAATGTGTAGGTTCAGCTGGAGCGGGCTCTTAAACTCGAGTTCTTTGCGCGAAGCGGATCCTACTCCTACTTCCTTTTCAAATCGACTACTCCCAAAGAAACCGGTACAGTCCCAGGAACTCGGCGGGCCGAGCCACAGTCGGGTGGTGGCGCGGTTGCAGTTCGCACTCGTCCAACCCGTGCGTCTCGGTCCGAGCCATGCGCGAGTCGGGAGTAGGTGGCACGTTCGAGTTCTTTTGCGGGTTCCGGCTCCGAGGTCCGGCTAGGGTGGAACCCGAACATCTCGGTTCGAGCCATTAGAGAGTCGGGAGCAGGTTGCGCGTTCAAGTTCTTTTGCGCGTTGGGGCTCCGAGGTGCGAACCCAAGCGTCTCGGTCCGAGCCATTCGCGAGTTGGGGGTGACTCCCGGGACCTGCTCCAAGAACTCAAGTACTTTTAAAAGGAAGCAGGTCTCGGAGGCCTTCGGCAAAATGCAGAACTTACCCATCTCTAGTGCAAACATCAAAATAATACGACAAACGGATAGTCTAATTTGTCTTTTTAAGCAGGTAATTAATCCATTCGACGCACAACAAGCATAGACAAGCCATTGAAAGCCACAGAAAATCACAGAAATTTGACAGCCGATAATGCACGACGGATGCCTTCCAGTATCTGATGGATTTTGCCTTTTTGCCGTAACTTCTCGTAACGCTCAATGATGTTATGTAAATAAATTCGCCATAGTCTCACTTACTCGCAAAATAATGTGGCAAGTAAGCAACACTCTTTTGTTTTCAGTAATTTCTTAAATCAAAAGTTATTCATGTATTTTAAAGATATGCTACTTTCACACCAAAGACAAATGTCTAACTCTAACTTCCAACGCACGAACTACCCTTCTACACAATCATCCGAAAGTTTGAAGTTGGCCTCAGTGTGGTCGTACCATAAGACAATCAAAGAATGTGTGTTTTTTCTCAAATGACACATAAAAATGTCAGACGGGAAACATGAAAATTAATTGTATTGCTTATAATAATCGATAATAATAAGTAATTTGTGTGTACATATAAATGAAATGTTATTTATTCACTTTTACTACTGTTTGCCATGTAATGGAAACATTTTCTCATCACACAGGAGGGCATTTTGGCACTTTTTAAATGCAATCTACCTTTGAGATTTCTACCATGCGTCTACAGTATATAACGTTATTGGTAACACTGACTTAACGCAAAATATAAGACAAAAGATACAAAATCACCCTTCTCGGGTGTGTCTGAATATTTATTCTATTTTTGCGACAAAATGCTTCAGTTGGTATTGAAAAAGTTAGTTAAAGTTGGGATTGAAAATACCAACCTTGTTTAAAAAGTTCTGATTTCAAATTGAATAAAATCTTCTCCAAATTATAATAGTAATCTTTGAATTTGAAAAAAAAACCAGAAGTTTGTGAAAATAACAAACAAGATAAGTCAATAAGTCCCATAATTATACATACATAGTTTGAGTTATAATTAATTATTACAAATTAACAACTTAATGCTATGAAAACCAAAAATATATTAACAGTTTTGAGTGTCTTTGTGCTAAATGTATATTTGCGTTATATAATTTTTAATTGTAAATTTCATGTAAATAAAAATAGGAAATATATAATACACATAAAATAATATGTGTAAATAACTATTTCTGAAAAGATTGAAATATGTATACATTTTTAATGCCTTTTTTCTGTTACGAATAAAACATTGCTTAGCCATACGAATTGGGACTCTTAATCATGTTGTAAAATAAAATATATTTTCAATTGTAATTTGTTTAAAGTAAGTAACTAGTGGAATAATTTGTTGTTCTTTTTGATAATAATAATTATATCTGTATAAAGCTGGCAATAAAATGTTTAAGAATACGTATAATAATAATCTCTTGTTTTATTTAAACCATTATTGTGACCACTGCTGCGAGAGGGATAGATGATCGGGAGAGACCAACTGGAGAGGCTAAATGCTCTCCCTCAACCAGTCTCCCGATCCGGTCCGCCACACTCTAAGTGGGCAGACGTATCCGCCGCCAAGACCTAGACAAATCTCACCTCATAAATCCAGGCACCCCTGCTGTCACCAAAAGCAGCAAATCACTTGGGATGACTTGTGGCAAGAGGTGTTGGTTATTCAATAAATGGGTCTCGGGGCGTTGGTACCCCTACACGTCTCCCAAATTATTTTGATGGTTGAAACTTTTGAAGAACTTCTTGTTTGGTGTGGCAGGGGAATCAAAGGGGAACGTATAGGTCTGCAAGCCAGTCTACCTGAGACCTCATCAATTGGGCTGGCAAATGAATGGAGCGGGCTTTGGTTGCGCGCATGTTCGGTGGTTTGCACCGCACCACACCCAATTCACACATCGCCATCTCTTTAAGAGGGAATAACCAGACACAACCGGAAATATGTCATTTTTAATTCAAATTCTAGACGTACTGACTCTTTTCTACAAAAATTATAAAATGGTTTCGAAAGATTGTTATTTTATCTAGTAAAGTTATGTTATAAATTTTGGAAAAAGTTGTTTTTATTTTTTTTTTTATTCCTATTTTTTATTTTTATTTTTTTATTTCTCAATGTAATCTCTTTTTAGCTCGATACACTTGACCCAGCGATGCTCCAATTTCTTTAACCCATTTGAAAAATACGTGTTTTCTCTAGGTCTGCAAAGTAGGCCTCCGTGGCAGCGTTCACCTCCTCATTCGACTTAAATTTCTACCCGGCGAGTGACTTTGGGAAACAAAAAGAAATCGCACTGGGCCAAATATGGAGAATACGGTGGATGGGGCAGCAGTTCGTAGCCCAATTCGACCAGTTTGGCCATGGCGAGAGCGGAGGTGTGAGCCGGTGCGTTGTCATGGTGGTGGAGCACTTTTTTCTTCGCCAAATGTGGCTGTTTTTTCTGCAATTCGGCGTCGAATCGGCCGAATAATTCGGCATAGTACAGCCCTTTGCCCTTTTGCCCTTCTCCAGGTAGCCGATGAAGATCACACCTTGTGAATCCCAGAAAACGGTGGCTATCACCTTTCCGGCCGATAGGACCGTCTTCGCCTTTTTCGGAGCACGTTCGCCGGGTGAAGTCCACTGTTTCGACTGTTCCTTGGTCTCTGGTGTGTACCAGTGGATCCATGTTTCGTCGACGGTCACGAAACGATGCAGAAACTCCTTCGGATTGCACTTAAACACTGCTCTGAAGTGGTCTCATGGTTTCGCTCGTTGTCCGGAGTGAGCAAACGCGGCATACTTCGTGCCTACAGCTTTCTCTGCCCAAAATTTCATGCAGGATATGACCCACGCGATCTTTTGAGATGCCTACTATCTCAGCTATCGGTGGTCTGCCAATACGAGATCGTGGATTATTGTTATGTTGTCCTCCGTGGTAGCCGTTTTCGGGGCACCTGGGCGTGGCTCGTCAAATACCGATGTGCGACCATGTTGAAACTCATTTAACCAATTTTTGACAGTCGCCATCGAAAGAGAAGAGTCACCGTACACAGCATCCAAGCGCTCTTTGATTTTGCTGCACGATTTCCCTTCCAAAAACAAGAATCGAATCACCGACCGATATTGCTCTATTCCATTTTTCTAAAATCCGAGTGCGATTCGGCTGAAATTTCGGCAGAGCCGTCTAAGAGAATGTACTACACCTGGGTTTCCCAATCTTTATTTCGCCGAGCCTCCCCGAACCAAAAAAAATTATTTTCATGTCCCCTTAGGGGTCGTCCATTAATCACGTGAGGCTCAATAGCGGGGGGGGGGGGGGGGGGGGGGTTCGGAAAAAAATCACGAAATATCACAAGGGGGGGGGGGGTATAATGAGATATCACGTGTATTTATTATACCTACATTTAAAGATAATATTCTGAAAATTTCAATACACTTTTATTTAAATTACATTTTTATAATTAGATAACGACTAACAACTTTCAAAGTAATTTTAGAACAAATAAATTAAAACTTTTAAAGTACTGATGAGATACTTGAGCTTGCATGCTCTGTTCCAGTTGGTCGATTCTGGGTTCAGTCTTTGCTAGAGCTATGGTTAAAACCTATTACGCCCTCCCTGACATTTCTCTACGCCCCCCTGGTTGAGAAGTCCTGTACTACACAATAATACATTTCTCTTGCGATAGTGGCGCCAACGGGCGGTGAGGCTAAGTATTTATCGGACGGCACTCATAGTTATACGCAGAGTAGTTATACGTTGGTCATTGGTAGACTTGTTAAATTCTTAAACAAAATGTTGTATAATACAACTAGAGAATACAATCCCGGGATCCCGGCCCATTTTCGATCCCAAAATTACCGGGATGGCACATTGGATAATCTCTGGATTTTCAGGATTCCCACAATCAGGTCTAGTTTGCATTCCGTAATCCGTTGCACCTTGACTTATCTTGACTAGATTATAGGACAAGAGTAAACCTTAGCACAGTAAAATAATTTCACAGGTACAGCCCTAACAATATGTTTATCGTTAAAATTTGAAGGGATTTCCCCACCCGGTGTACTTCAATAGTTAAGGTAATTCTCCAACGGACCAACAAGAGAATCACCCGATCACCGATGTTATAATTTTGTTGCAAGGTATTCCCCGTCGGGAATTCCCTGTACGAAAGTATACAGGGTGTCCCAAAAGAAAGTTGATATTTGTTTTGCTTTCTGTGTGAACGCAACTTTTCCGAGGGGCGCGGGGGGGGTATGTCAATCAGTAGTCTGGCTCTTGGGAATTTAGTCGCTATGAAGCATTTCTCGGGAGCGACTGCGCGTTGTGCGTGCGTGAGTTTTACAAACATGGTGAATCGGCGACTGTAGCGCGTAGAAGATTCTGCAATATTTGAGGTTTTCGTCAATTCAATGATGCGTCAAGCATTCCTCTCATTCGAAAATGGGTCAAAAAGTTTGAAGAGATCGGTACAACGCTGGCAAAACCAAAATCCGGGCGACCAAGGTCATCGAGAAACGGTAGAAAACGTAGAGAGTGTTTATCAGTCTTTTTGTGACGACTCAAACTTTTCGATTCGGAAGCGCGCAAGTGCTTTAAATGTGCATAGATCATCGTTACACAGCATTTTGCACAAAGACTTAATGCTGCACCCCTACAAACTCACTGGCTATAACCAAAGAACATGGTTCCAGCAAGACGGAGCAACATTACATACGTCCAATACATCTCTGCCATGAGCTCGTGAAATTTTCCCTGGCAAATTGATCTCCAGGAGAGGTGACATAAGTTGGCCTCCTCGTGGTCCTGTCCTAACCCCTACAGACTTTTTCCTGTGGGGTTATCTCAAATCTAAAGTGTACGCTAAAAATCCGACTTCCTTGATGCAATTAAAAAAATATATCCGTCACGTAATGGCAGCCATCACGAAGCCTACCTGGCGAGCCGTCATAAGAAATTTTACTCTTCGATTAAATGAATGCCGCGAAGGTAAGGATTTACATTTGAAAGATATTATTTTCCAGAAATAAATTCCCAAATTGTGTATTTTAGTATTTAATCAACATTTTTTCGATAGAACCCTTACTTTTTTTAAAATCGATCCACTAAATATCAACTTTCTTTTGGGACACCCTTATATAGGTCAGTTAGGAACTATTTTTTAAATTTATTATTCTACCAGCGAGCGACAAGGTCATGAAGGTTACGTTATTTAAAACATTTTAAATTGAAAAGTGAAAGTTATTTCGAATGGCGGGAGGCTTTGTTGAACATAAGAAAAATAATAATACATTGTTAGTGTGTTGAAGTGTTATTTATATTTATAAACCCTGTCGTATTGTATCGTATGCTTTGAGTGTGAATACAAACTTAATTGTGTATACTGTATCTTGTTTGGTGATCGGGCATAACTCGTATCGAGGTCCATAGGCATTTTTAATCGCAAAGGCAGCCTTCACAATTCAAAAATCAGAAAGCAAGTAACTGAAGAATTAAATCATTTGAGAAGTGTAGGTGAAAGATTCAGCCTATCTTTCGACCAGTGTACATCAACATGTAATAAACAATAAATTTATTATGTTTTTTATTTTTACATTAACTCCTCACACATTTACATTAACTCCACACAGGTTTACATTAACTCCCACATGTCTGTCAACATTCATTCAATGTTGACATTCACATAATGTCAACATTCAAAAAAAATTACGGCCTTGGATTCCTATAGATGAAACGGATATCCAGTAACTATCCGGTATCCATTAACTATCCGGTATCCGGCCTATCCGGCCTAAATTTACTATCCGGCCGGATACCGGATATTCAAAAACTACGACAATTTCCTATAATAAAATGAAATACATTAATCTTTGTGAAGTAAATATCAATAAAATGGCATATAATTATGACGGCTTTTATTTAAAGTCGAAAAAGTTACAAAAAAGCCATAAGGCCTTCCAAAAAACTAAAATTTTCTTTTGAGATATTCACTCTAATGATAAATACATAAATAGTAAATATCTAAACTAAAATTTTTTGTAAAAACTTACAAAAACCTCGCAGAGTAGCGAACTTAAATTAACATGATTAACTAATCACAATCACCGTTATACGTGAACTAAAACATTGTAAAAAACACAGAGATTATTGAAATGATTAAATACTGACATTTGAGCACCATAATATACCTCTTTTTCTTCTTCTTTTCAAAGAGAATATTTTAAATTAATACTCAAAATTAACAAGTGCTAAATTATGGTGAATAAAGACCAAATTTTCAGCGTTCGGAGGCAACTAGGGATTTCGCTTGTTTTTCGTAATATCCGGCCGCCGGATATCCGGCCATCCGGCCACGCAGCGTGCCGGATATCCGGTATCCGGCCAAACAACTATCCGTTTCATCTCTAATTCCTATTCATGTAAGTATGACAGCTGAAAATTGTCTTCGTATTTTAAAAGAGCGTCTTAGTAAATTTGATGTTTCTCTAGACACTGACATCGTGGCTATTGTAACCGATGGACCAAACGTTATTTATTTATTTTATTCAGGTTCTCCATAAAACAGTTATACACTAAAAAATTATGGAGAAGATTAATTTTTTTTATAAGTGCATGGGGGCATATTAACTATATTGTGACGTATGTCAAGAGATAGTTACTGAATTCTCTGTAGGTGGCATTGGAGATGTCGATGCTCAATGCACAGTCGTTAAGCAGTTGAGTCGCCCTGCTTAATGGTGCATTCTGATAGGCAGAAGTTCTTGCTTTCGGAGCATAAAAAAGTGCGTGGAATCTCCCACGAGTATACGCATTAGGGACTTATAAGTTGATCTCTTTCAATATTGGCGGATTAAGTATGGTACCGGAGATTAACTTAAAAAATGTTTGCCTAAAAATATTTTTCGCCGGGCTTCTAGGGTGTTAAAACCGAGCATTCCTGTTTAGAACAATGATGGATACAGGAATGGGTAGTATGCATATTCCCTCATATACTTTGGCAGTCTGTGATGTTCTTTGCAAAAAAACAGGATTTTGCACAAGACAGTCCTACCCCTACCTCAGACGATACTATAAATGATGAAAGCGATGATGATAACAATTTAGAAGACTTGCACTGTCCCGAATTAGGTTTAATATTAACTAACTAACTAACTATCACGCCTTTTCCGCGCAGGGGTGGGCAGAAAGGACGGAACGCCAAACAACTCGGTCTTGGCACAAACTCCTTGCCTCGTTCACATTCATACATAGTCTCATACATGCTCTTCTATTATTCTGACTCTTGACATGGCCCGACTAAAGTATCTGATTCACTCGGTCGTGCCATGTCTTTCTCGGGGGTCCCTGACTTCTTCTTACATTCACATTTACGTCATATATTCTCCTTACACTTCTTTCCTCATTCATTTGATTTCCATACCCAAAACATCGAAGCGTTCCTTTATTAATCTTACAAATGATCTTGCGTGAGAACCAGAATACTTACCGGAAACAACAGAAGATGAAACCATTAACGAGCTGATAGAGAAAATACGTAAAGTTGTAGTGTATTTCAAAAGGTCACCATTGAAAAATGAAACAGTACTTCAAAAATATGTGAAGATTAAACATGGAAAAGAACTGTCACTTCTTTTAGATTGAAAAATAAGGAGAAATAGTCTATTAACTAGGCTGGAGCGATTTTCTCTTTTAAAAACCTGCATTCAAAAAGTTCTGATAGATCTTAATCATCATTTCCTTTCTTTTTAAAAGAAAAACAAATATTCTCGGGTTACGAATAACCCAACAATGTTTGAAAATCTCCTACTACCACCACAGAAAGCCGAAAATGTTGCTTGTGTTGTGATGGAGGACTTAGCCAGCCGAGGAATCGAACACGCGACGCCCGGGTGGGATTCAAGCGCGATTTCCACTCAACCATTGACCGGTCAACATTTCGTATTCACGGGATAGTACCGGGATCCCGGGATTACGCATCAAAAATCCTGTAATTCCGGGATTAAAAGATATGCTCGGGATTGTATTCTCTAAATACAACACACATTTAAAATCACACAATCATTCAGAAAAAAAAATCAATTGATTAAGGCAGTGGTTTTCAACCTGTGGTATGCGTACCCCTTGTGGTACGCGAAGCGAAATTGGGGGTACGCATGTAAAATCACTGGTTAAAAATGCCCGAAGTTGTGTTACACTAAGTATATATATATATATATTTTTTTTTAAGAGCGGAGACGGTTTACATATATATGGTTCCCGTGAGCACTTAGGCCGTAGGCCCATTGTGCTATCTCCCATTTTACCTCATTCCTTTGACAGTAATCCAGTCCCTTTTACAAAGTTCACCAGGATTGTCATTGGAAATGAAGCTACATCTTCTGGTTCGACAATGTGTTTTCCCAGGTCTCATTTCCCCTCTTCACTCCTTCTTGGTTCCCTGAAGGCCCCACGAGGGAAGAGGGCTTCATCTCTCCTCTCCACTCCTTAGTTCCCCGAAGGCTCCACGACGGAGAGTCAACCTCCCCTTGGTTCCCTAAAGGTCCCATAAGGGAAAAGTCCACTCCACCTTGGTTCCCCGGGGGCCCCAGGAGGGAAGAGAACTTCACCTCTCCTCTTCACTCCTCCGTGGTTCCCTTAAGGCCCCGCAGGGGAAGAGTTCACAGAGATTTTAGGCCTCATTTCTCCTCCGTGGTTCACTTAAGGCTCCACAGAGGAAGAGTTCACAGAGATTTTTAGAACTCATTTCTCCTCTTCGCTCCTACATGGTTCCCTGAAGGCTTGAAGGTTCCATGGTTCCCCCATATGGGAAGAGGACATCTTCTCTCCACTTCACTCCTTTTTGGTTCCTCAAAGGCCCCGCGCTGGAAGAATGCCCTTCCCCTTGGTTCCCTGAAGGCCCCAAAAGGGAAGAGTTCATGGAGGTGGCCTCACCTCTCTTCTCCACGGCTTCTCTTCTTGGTTCCTCCTACGGGCCCCAGGAAGGAAGTACACAGAGGTGGCCTCAGCACTCTTAGGTTCCCAAAAGGCTCCTAGTTTTCGAATGGTCCAATTTTTTGTCCTACGAGTTACCAGGGAAATAGAGGGTCCACTCCAGCAGAGCCCCGAATGCTGGAGTAAGGTCTAAATACTCCGAGATGCGACCTTGTTTCTCGGAGTCACCGTTTTGTGACACTGTTCCCCAGGACATTCAGCCTGAGCACGGTAGCTCACACCTTGGCTTGGGATGGCTATTGCAGGTTTGTGTTTCCACTCCCTGAGCGATGGGTTCGCCACACTCCCTACGCTAACACTATGTATAAAATTGCATTAATTGTATTTGTGTGTTGATTTTTTAATTTGTGTAATAAAGAGAGTATTAAAGATTACAAATGAAACACGAATTTCATTACACGTGTAGAAGAAATTAAAAATTACAAATGAATCACAAAGATAGATAGAGGGGGGGGGGGGGGGGGGGGGGAACAACAAATTCGTAGTAAGAGTCAAGGTGTACGTAGGCTCAAAAAGGTTGACAACCGCTGTATTAAGGGAATGCTACTTTTCAGAATTTTAATTTTAGAAATAAAAAAATCCAAAAAAAATAAATTCACAAATAAAAGAAAGCTATTAGTAGTGGGTAGGAATCTGGGGGCAATGTAACAGGAGTGACGGACGTATGAATCCATCCCTACCACTGCGGTGCAAGGCGATGGGTCGAGAGAGTCCAGCTGGAGAGGCAAAAGGTCTCACTCAACTAGTCTCTACCGATCTGGCCCACCACGCAGTAGGGGAGCCAACACATACGCTGCCAAGATCTATACAGACCCCACCTGATGAACCAGGGCACTCCTACTTGGACACCAAACGTAGCGAACCACTCGGGGTGACCTATTACAGGGGTGTTGGTTATCCAATAAATGATTGCCGGGGCGGCGGTTCCCGTATCTCCCAAATTTAATATAATACTAGCGAGTTCCCGGCATGTAGTGCTATGCCACTTAATAAAGAAATTGTTTCTCCCTGCGTGTCCTTTCCCATTCGTCCCGTTCCCCTTCCGCCTTCCTTTCCTCTCCCGCGTCCCCTTCCCCTCTCGCATTCTCCTTCCACCGCCCTTCCATTTCCGCCTTCCCTCTACCCACTCTCCTTCAGCATTTTGTGGATTTTTGACGATTTTATTGCTAGATCGCAGTTTCTAACCATTTTGGATATTTTTGGCGATAAATAGCAATTTTTCAGCATTTCGAGGAATTTTGACGATTCTAAACACTAGATGGCAGTTTTAAACCAATTTCGGACGATTTAGGCAATAAATGGCAATTTTTCAGCGTTTTCAAGTTTTTTGACGATTTTAGCGCTAGATGGAATTTTCAGTACGGGAAAAACGTCAGTACGGTGATTAACTGTCATTAACACCAAAACGTAAAAACGGATATAATCTGCCATCTAGCACAAAAATCCTCAAAATGGTAAAAAACTTCAATTTATCGACAAAAACGTCCAAAATGGTTTTAAACTGCTATATAGCGCTAAAATCGTCCAAAAATCGTACAAACGCTGAAAAATTGCCATTTCGCACCAAAACGTCAAAACGTGTTAACCTGCCATCTGGCGCTAAAATCGTCAAAATTCCGAAAAATTGAAATTAAGCGCCAAAAACGTGAAAATGGTTAAAATATTCCATTTTGAACATTAGTCGTCAAAAGCTCAAAATGGTGAAAAACTGCCATTTAGCGCCTAAAACGTCAGTATGTGATTAACTGTGATTAACACTAAAATGTAAAAACGGATATAATCTGCCATCTAGCACTAAAATCGTCAAAAAACCTCAAATTGGTGAGAAATATCCATTTAGCGCCAAAAACGTCCAAAATGGTTTTAAATTATCCATCTAGCCATCTAGCGCTAAAATCGTCAAAAAAACCCCTAAAACGGTAAGAATCCCTCACTTACCGCCAAAAACGTCAAAATGGTTATAAACTTCCATCTAGCACTGAAGTCGACAAAACGGTGCCATTTAGATCAAAAAACGTCATTATGGTGAAAAGCTTTCATTAAAAAAGATCCTTATTATGTACGCGAGTTCAAGCGCTATCTCCCTTTTTATACTCTATATCGGAACCTCCGAATAATCTTTCTCTCAGTGACTACAAAACACAAGGTAATGTGTGATTTTCAAAAAGATGAGTTTCTAGCTTCTCTCTGATTGCGGAGTCGGAAATAATTTTCCCTACGAATACATTTTTGGATGGTTTTTCAGCTTTGTTAGACATGCACTGAAAAGGGCGAATGAATATTTTTATGTCTCTAAAATATTCATATAAATAGCGCTATTTTCCGGCCCCATACATCAATCACCCTTAACAGGTGCCCTTACATTCAGCCCCCTTTACCTTTAGCTTGACATCGTTTAAGGGCCCCCCCAGGAAATAATATCATGAGCGTGATTTATTTTATATATTTATGTACATCACAAACAGGGAAACTTGGGAGAGAAATATTATTATTAAGCACATCTTCAGTATATACGGGAATAAATACGATAAGGCAAAATGTAGTTTGAAAGTTAAAGAACTGAGAACCGACAAGTGTGGATACTTGTAAAATGTAAGATGTTAGGTAATATAAATTTATTATTTTTATATGTTTACCTTTCGACGACTCGCGCTGGATAACATTACATTACTCTCGGCAGGTTTTGTAGGTCTCGCTAGGCCCTGCGGGCGGCTTTTGGTTCAGCTTCGCCCAGTTTGAGTGTTGGTGACCATTTTATAAACCCGATAGGAACTGGTTTCAAAAATAGCCGGTTCCTCGGATACACTGTGATCCAGTGACATTGGAGGGGACCCTACAACTTTCCCAACGGCGTTATAAGGAAACACACGGTTTCCTCCTTCACCGCACACGTCAAGAATCTATTTTATTGAACGAAGCTACATTTATTTTAACGACTCTAGACCTTCCAATGTCCATGCATACGGGGTTAGAAAGCAGTATGCAAGTACTTACTTTAACATAATACAAAAGAATAATAAATCTGGCAGCCCGTAGAATAATTCTTCTGAAATCTATAGAGAAAAATACATATAGATAAAAGTGTTACAGCCTTACTAAAAAACCCAGTGAAAATTTTATTCAATTGACAAACGGCCGCGGATGTGAAAACATTACTAATTAAAAATTTGTTCATTGAAAGAAATACACATGGTTTCCACGGCCTGAGAGGGTAGTTTATCTCTGTTTTAACGATTGATGTCCGAACGATATTTGTAATTTTTCCATAGTATTTTGAATGTTCTATATATTTCTTATTTTTGAAGGTGTTGTAAAAACAAATACCATTTATAAAAACTAGACAAAATTACTTTTTAGATTTGTGTTTTTGAAATACACTTTAGTTTTCAAAAACTGACATATTTTAAGATTCAACTCGGAAAAAAATGTAAAAAAAATACTTATCCAAAACATGTTTGACCAAAATGTAGAGAAATTAAAAAAAATCTAAATTTAAAAAACACAGTCCTTTTATGTATTAAATTTGAAAGGAAACTATCACCTCACTTTTTCCTCGTGAATACAATAAAAAATAATAAAAAATTTCTAAGTTTTTTTATTGCCAAAAAAATAACTTAGAAATAATACTGACATTTAAAACAGATTTCTTGCATCTCTAAAGACGTTAATTTCTTTGATACGTTTACGAACACATGTATTAGATATTAATATTATAAAAAATTATCACTTTTAAGAAATTCTCTTAAAATAAAGATCTTAAAATGTTAATTTTATCTTTTATGTAACCTATAAAACAATATTTTGACAGTTCAACTTTGAAAGTACGGC
This sequence comes from Limnephilus rhombicus, assembly GCA_929108145.2. Taxonomy (NCBI): domain Eukaryota; kingdom Metazoa; phylum Arthropoda; class Insecta; order Trichoptera; family Limnephilidae; genus Limnephilus; species Limnephilus rhombicus. Next base: position 36,433,302 of record OV815280.1, read on the forward strand.
GTTTGTACAATAACTTGATTAAACTGATGTAAACCACACAAATAACACGGTAAATATATCAATCATATGAATAGAACAGTAATTTCGTCACTACAATAGAAATTATTAAGTAAAATCACAACATCTAATAAAATTTTCGACATCCCGCCTGATCCGGCCATAAACACACCTGGGACCTGGGCTTGGTTTTCAAGCTGTGTTTTCATCGCGGGCCGTTGATGCACACGTGCGCCAATAATGCCCCTGGCGGAGAATAATTAAAACAACATTTTTTCCTAGTAAATTATAACCATGTACGACGTTGTCAGATCTGCATTTTAACAGCGTGACCAAGTAAGAAAGCTTATTGGTAATGAAACGTGTTTTAGTGTATACGGGGTTTATTTATGTTATTGCAATAACACAGTTAATCGGTCGCGCTGTTAGTAAATAAAAAGAAAAATAAGAGCTGCGCCCTGTAGGTTGAGGAAGCCTGGATAAGAGAAATAACGAAAAAGTAACAGTGATAATATAATGCAAGTATTTACAATAATAACATAATAAGAAAATATACATATTATTCCACAAACCACCAGGCAGTCCCAATGACAATATTCATGGCTATCGGCCCAACCGCAGACGAAACCCGGAGAACGTGCCCTTTAGCCGGCTCCCTGATTTTACTTCGAAGAAATATATGAAAAAAAAAGAAGAGAAAGTTTTAGAAGACTCTGGGGAAAAGATGAGCGTCGGGTTGTCAGAGAGAGGGGGGGGGGGTCCATTGAAGTAATAGCGTAACTAATAGTATTATAATTGCGTATTATAATAGTCTGAAATATATTGTAGTTTTATATGTACTTACATAAATTCACAAAAATAAATTGGAAACGGTCGAATAGTATAAAATGATCTGAATACAAGATAATGTGAGACATATTTTTTTCTCAAAATAATGGTTTCGTGTACCACCAAATATACTCAATTGCGAAATTATAACATAAAAAATATTAGAACAGTAGTTCATATATTTTTATATATAACATATTAACCACATCTGGGTAACAGTATATCCGATTAGGATTTAATAGCAAAACGTTGTACGTGAGTTTATCAATAAATTATTGAAAAAATCGTTTTGCAAAAATATACCATCACTTAATGGCCTATTCGATTTGTTATTATGCCATTTCAGGGGACGGCAACGACTATAATCCACTTTATTTGGGGATATTTCAAATAGAAAACAGACCGAGTTGATATGAATGGCATTCACGTCTCCGACCTTATCATATGATATGCTACAATGTTCGTAAAAATAATCCTACATAAGATCCCAGTATTCGATGTACCTAAAATGATAAGTAAATATATTCCAATCTTAAACTTCCAATCTCCCAATTTTCCAACCTTCTAATCTTCCAATCATTATATCTTCCAATTTTACATCCATCTTCCAATCTACCAATCTTCGAACCGTCAAATCTTCCAATTTTCCAATATTCCTATCTTGCAATCTTCCAATCTTTCAATTTTCCAATCTTCCAATCTTCCATTCTTTCAATTTTCCAATCTTCCATTCTTCGAATCTTCCAATCTTCCAAACTACAAATCTTCCAATCCTACAATCTAATAATAATTAATTATTACGATCTTCCAATTTACCAACCATCTAATTTTGCAATTCACAAATCTTCCGATCTTCCAATATTCCGATATTTTAAACTTCCAGTCTGCCAATCTTAGAAAATTGGACGATTAGAATCGTTCAATTTTCCAATCTTCCATTCTTCGAATCTTCCAAACTCCAAATCTTCCAATCCTACAATCTAATAATAATTCATTATTTTACGATCTTCCAATTTATCAACCATCTAATTTTCCAATTCACAAATCTTCCGATCTTCCAATATTCCGATATTTTAAACTTCCAATCTGCCAATATTCTAATCGTACAATGTTGCAATCTTCCATTACTCCAATCTTTCAATCTTCAATTCTTCAACTCTTCAAATCTTTAAATCTTTAAATCTTCAATTCTTCAAATCTTCCAATCTTTCAATTTTCCAATCTTCCAATCTGACAATTTTCCAATTATCCAAACTTAAAATTTTGGAATATTGGTATCTCACAATTTTACAATCTTGCAATTTTACCATATTGCAATTTTGCAACGTTGCAATCTTTTCGCAACCACAAAATTTTGTTTTTAGCCCATTTTTTGTAATTTACACCTGTTCATTCTAATAATATGTCAATTTTTGAAAAGCGTTATTTAAGTGGACAAATGTTTAAATTAATTTCGAGCACCAGGTTATAAAGATTTTTTCTTTCCAACTTATGTTCCTTAAAACACTGAATTGTAAAAGCTTATTTTTACCAAATATTGTTTTTTCCGCCCCAATCGGCAGAAAATGTATTTTTCCGCAGTAAACCTAAATTTAAAAGTAATAGGGGTAATTTCCAAATCTGCTGGAAGTCGGTCATGTTCCGAATCTTTGATTGAAATTTAAATAACCCTTTGAATGCTAATACTCTGATGGTTTTTCTAGATTCCGACAAGGAATATTACATTTTCGGCGGCGGTTTTCTTTGCGAAATAAATTTTCAACCAGTATTGCCGGAATATATTTTTTTATCGATATTAAATATTATGATGAATGTATATTATCACTTCCCGGGAGTGGAGGAAAATGATCGGAAAAAGTAATGTTGTGTGCTTGGAGGAATAACAAATAAAACTGCCTTATTACGACACTTACTGTCAAGAACAGAGTTTTATGTTAGTTTTGTTGGTTGGTTTTTATGTTTTAATCCAAGCTCATAATTCAGGGTTTATGCTACTTTATTCGAAGTATTTAAGAAAGTAATAGAGGAAAACTGTCAAAGCAAACAAGTTTTTGACATTATTGTGTTAGTTCTGCCAGCTAAGTCCTTCATAATTGGACAAGAAACATTAATTTTCAGCTTATAATGACAGTAGTTTATTATTATTTTTTTTACATGAACTCCAAACGGCTCTGAGGTAAATCATTTCCCTCGGGGCCTATGTCATCTTTGGGGAAGCTGTGTGAATGGTCTTGTGTGGAGAGGAAAGGAGTCTTGGCCTTGAGGAAACCCATATTGTAGGAGTAGTTTGAGGAATTCAGGTTTTTCATAACTTGGGTCAGGTTATAAGTCAGGTTATTCATAACTTGGGAATATTTGTTTTTTTTTTGCATCACCATTGTCGGCTTCCGTATTCGAGGGGTAAGGCTTCCGACTATCAATCCGGATGTCGCGGGATCAATTTTTTTTTTACATGTGCTCCAAACAGGAGGTCCTGGGGAAAATAATATCCTTGAGGGCCTATGTCATCTTTGGGGATGCTGTGTGGAGGGTTTTTTAGGGAAAGGAAGGAGAGGAGAGTTCTGGGAAGGAAAAGGGTTCAAGGGGTGGGTAGGAATCTGGGGTTCAGTGTGTCCTGGTCATCCACCTCCAAGACCTAGGCAAACCTCATCCCATGAACCCGGGCACCCCTGCTTAATCACCAAAGGTAACGAACAACTTGGGGTGACCTATCGCAGAGCTGTTGGTTATCCAAATAAGGTTCCCGGGGGGGCGGCACCCATTCCGGCCTCCCAAATTGAAATCTGTGTGAGCAAATTATCTTTGATTAAATGGTTTTATTTCACATTTTATTCACTGAAAATAATACAGAGTAATAATTCAATTATATATATATATATATTTTTTTATTTTTTATTTTTATCAAGTTTAATTTGTAGAACTCCTCTTTGTAGAACTTCATATTGACAATTTGATAATGTCTTCAGAAGGCGAAACAGCTGTCACGCGTAATAATAATTACACAGCAGAACTTGTTTAAAAATAAACTGTTTTTATTAATTTAATAATAATATTATTGATTATATAATAAAAAAAAAAAAAATACAGAGACAGTATATTTGCGACGTAAAAGATACCTCAGTATCACTCTGGGGTAAGACCATTGTTTAGAATCGAAACGTTGTTGCTTGAAGGCTTTAGCCGTGTATAGTAACCATATCTGATTACTCAGTAAGGTACTTCCCATTAATTAATTTTCGGTAGATCAGTAAATGTAGTTGATACGTTAGTGAAATGAGATAGTATTTTTATTTTTATGACTGGTTCGTAATCTGAAATAATTACCACATTCTAACACACCGCGTTCTAACACACTACGTTCTAACATATCACGGTGTCACACGTCACGGTGTCACACACACCGTGTTTGATTTTGCAACACATATGTGTCATTTCATTTTCAGAGATAATAAATAATAGATTCCATTAAAATTGAACTATATATGTATATATTTTTGGAAATATTATCGGAAACAAAAGATGTCGATGGATAGCGTCAAGGATCCTTGTTCTACCGATATTACAATGGAAGATGCTCTCCCTTCGGCACCGGTGCATAGTCAGGAAACATGCCAAACGCGTGCCCAACATTTCTACACGGTTGACATTTGTCACATGAGTGTTCAACCGCTCGGCTGTGGAATGATTTCTTCCTGTTCATGTTTCCTCCTTTCTACAACATGGGTCTCTTCAAGACCAATGTTCATTCCTTCCTCTCCCCAAAAAGACCCTCCACACAGCATCTCATATGACATAGGCCCCAAGGGAAATTGTTTTCCTCAGGGCCTCCTGTGTGGAGTTAAGGTAAAAAAAGGATTCTACGAATCCTTGTAATTAACAATCCTTGACGTAATTAATTAAGTAATTGACATATTCACATCAGAAAAAAATCAGTGTGCAATTCAAACGCGGTAGAAGTGAAACCTACAGAAAACTAAAGAAGACACAAATAGGGAAGCTACGAAGCACTTTTTTTATCAATGTGAAGGATGATTTTTTCAGTGTTTTTGATGTCGAATTCCAGTGTATCTTTTCCTATGCGTTTGGTCATCTTATTGGTATTTGTGTTTTCTTTTTCGGAGTCGCTTTATTTTGTGTTCTCTTTGCCTGTTTATTTTGGAGTGGTTTGAAGATTGGATATTGATTTTACAAAAATATGTATATGTTTTTTTTGCATTTAGTAGAAATCGATTCTCCGTCCGCTAAATGTATGGCCGCTAAGGTTCGACGGGCGCTTTATACCACTAGACAAAAGGAGACTGTGGATTTATCATATTATATTGGAACCAAGTACCCGCGAAATAAATAAATATTTTATAGCTATCTCATTCTTTTGCAGGCTAAATCCTTTAGATGTATGTATGCGCTTGTCTGTTTTTAGTGTTGCTCGCTCCCGTTTCATCGAGTTTCAAATCACAATGCTGCTAAAGAAGTTTCCACTTCAAAAGACATTTTTTTGGGAAGCACATTTTTAAATTCGCGATAAATAATTGGCCTCGTATTGGCTACGCTTAGTAAATGTGATATCCTCGATCAGGGGAAGTAATATAGAAGTCCAGCTCCGATCAATCTTATATTATATAAAAATCTCGTGTCACGGTGTTTGTGGTCGCACTCCTCCGAAACGGCTTGACCGATTTTCATGAAATTTTTTATGTATATTTGGTAGGTGTGAGATTAGGTTTTAAAGTATATTTCATACCGCTAGGTTATTCGGGTGTCCTTACCCAAGACAAAATTTTTGTTTTTATATATTTTTTTTATTTGGCTTAAAAAATACCCATAACCCCAAATATTAACCCTCCTACCCCCACCCCCCAGTTTTTAATCGCGATTTTAGTATTTTTGTATGATCAATTTTAATCGTCTTTCGTATTTCAAACAGAATGAAATTATTTATGTTGTTGAATAACCTCATCGAACTTTCATCCACACATGGCAAGACATTCACGAGAAGCGTCCCGTCATTTTGATATTTCATTCGGCATCATGTTCTCGCGTGGGCAAACCATCGAGCTTATTTGTGTTGGCTAAAGACGGACTGAAAATATGTACACTCAATTGCTCTTCGAAATTCTTATTGATTTTTTAAATTTCATTTTCCTACGTTAGTTAGTGTTTTTTTGTTTTTTTATCGGCGGTCATCGTCTACAGCGCTCCATTCCTCTTTCTGTCATAGATCCCATCCCCACACCCTTACAATACATTCGTTATTTTTTATTCAACGAAAATATTCACTAGAAATAATTTATATGGCAGAACAACGTTTGTTGGGTCAACTAGTAACATATATTTGTAACTGAACACTTTACACCAGCGGTCATCACACTTTTCCGGTCAAGGGCCACATAGGACAATGTGAGGTATCACCAGTAATTTCAGTTCAATTTTCATCCACTTCCCGAACTATCGAAATGTGAGAATTTTCGCGATAAAAATGATAACAATACATACAATAACAAAAATTAACCAGTATTAAAGTTTATTTTGCTTTATTAGTATATGATAAGCGTTTTTTTTGATATTTTATGACCACATTTTTTTTTACCAACCTACACCCTCACTGTGCCATCTCTACGCCCTCTAGTTTTCTCTGGATCTTCTACTGCCCCCCTGAAAGTCTCAAACGACAATATAATTAATTAATTGTAAAAAAACGGATAATATAATTAATTGTACATGAAAAAAAATATATTTCAAAACAAAACGGCAGATATTTGTGGGGGCCGCAAAAACCGGTTATAGTATAATTGTACTCGTACATGAAAAAAAAAATAGTTAAAAACAAAACGGCAGATATTTGTGCGGGCCGGATAGTATAATGAAAAAAATATATTTAAAAAGAAAATCCAGATATTTGTGCGGGCCGCAAAAAAACAGAGAGTATAAAAAAAAACATGAAAAAATATAGTTAAAAAGAAAACAGCAGATATTTGTGCGGGTCGCATAAAACGGATAGTATAATTAATTGTACATGAAAAAAATATATTTATAAAGAAAACGGCAGATATTTGTGTGGGCTGCAAAAAAACGAACAATATAATTAATTGTACATGAAAAAAATATTTTTATAAAGAAAACGGCAGATATTTGTGCGGGCTGCAAAAAAACGGAGTGTATAACTGTACTTGACAAGAATATTTAAAAAGAATACGCCAGATATCCGCACAAATATCCGTCGCGGGCCGCACTTTGACGACCACGGCTTTACACAGTGTTGTTTCCTTAATAAACGCCTCGTAACTCGTAATAATAATAATATTTGGATGATTTATAAAGCGCCGTTTTTGTCAAAAATCACCTCAAGGGTCACCTCGTAACCACAAATCAGCAATGGCCAGTTATTAAAACGGTGACCCGAAAACTGAACATAGTGGCACAACATCAGTCCTTTGAGAAGTTGTCAATAGTGATGGAAAAAAACTAGGTTAAATAGTTTACGTAGGGTTAGGTTATGGACTTTTTTCAACTTTTGTTACGAAACCATTAAAATTCGTGCACACACATTTGCACTGTCATTCTTGCATCCCTATCTCACTATTCAGTAGGTACTATAGTAAATGAGTTGAAAATAACAAGCAACACTTTCAGAGATTTTTAAACCTCCACATTTTATGATTTAAATATCACCAAGATAAAAAAAAAAAACACAACGCAAAACGTAATTATTGTGGCAACCAATTTCACCTGCAGATACGAAAACACGCTTTCTTCGAAAGTGATATTCAAAGTAATGAGAAAAAGATAACGCCAAAAAGATTTCTTTCAAAAATAAAATAAAACGAAAGAAGAAAGCTAGTCCGTAGCAGGTAGTACTGACGATAATGTCGTCATGTCGGATAAGCGAACGAAGTTGTTTTCATCAGGTTTCTAAGCTGGGCGGGCGTAGGCGAGAAATTTTCAATTTCACCCGACTCTAAAATTTAGAAAAGAAAATTTAACTTCCCGCATTGGGCTCGGCCCACCGAGCAGGCAAACTGATAGAAGTGTTTTTTGGTTCAATGAAATAAACAGAACAGTGACAAAAGAATTTTGAAGAAACGCGTTATTTTTTCATGTTCTGTTTCATCCGGTTACTGTTTTATCTAACCTGTTTTATCTTATGTGTTTTATGTAACCTTTCTTCACCTAACCCAACCTAAAGTAACCTAACCTAACTTAACCCATGAGTGAGGTTTGTCCGGGTCTTGGCGGTCGATGCATCTGCCCACCAGCTGCATGGTAGGCTGGAGCGGGAGAGAATGGTTGAGGGAGTCCCTTTTACATAACCAGCCGTACTCAATCATTGCCTTGCTCCGCAGTGGGAGAGATGTTTTCATAAGTCCATCACTCCTGGATACACTGACCCCTAGATTCTTACCCATTCCCTTTTCCTTCTCAGAACTTCCTCTCATTTCTTTCCCAAAAATACCCTCCATACAGAATCCCTAAAGATGACGGAGGACCTAAGGAGAATTATTTTCCTCAGAACCTTCTGTGTGGAGCTAGCGTAAAAAAAACAACATATTTTTCATGTTCTGTTTTGTCACTGTTCTGTTTTATCTGTTTTTTTTTTATCTAACCTAACTTCACCTAACCCAACCTAACGTAAACTAACCCAACTTAACCTTTTTTTTCTTTTTTCATCAAATAATGTTTGTATACAGTTTTTTACAGGTTTTTTGACCACCACACTAGACACGTGCCCGTAATATGGTAGTCGAAGTACGTATATACGAGTATGGTTCCTACTCAAAAAAGGGCATGCATCACCAAGCTACTTTTGATACATCCTATAATCTAATCTTTATTCTCTATATTCACATATGTGTTATTTTATTTATAGAGATTTATTCTTTCTTTATTTATGCTGCTCATGTTTTACGCACGTCAAGTTTGTTGTTACCTCATACGTTTATTTATTTTATTTTGCTGAATTGTTACTAAGTTTAGATTCAGATCTTGGCTTTACTATGTGTTTTTAAAGTTTTAACGAAATTTTATGAAACCATATAATATACATTCTATGAAAAACTTATAACAATTTCCATTAATTCTGTCAAGATCTTAGGGCATTCTCAACTAGATTCAAAGAACATATAAGATGTTATAAAAATAAAAACACCTCTTCAAAATTCGCCGAACATCTCTTAGTGAATAATCACGTTCCACTTAAAAATAACCAGCCAAAACCATTACATATAGAACGAAAGGGTCTTAGATTAAATTTGCTTGAACAATTAGAAATCAATAAACGAACGAATGACCCCAACATAACGCTTATTAATAAAGTAAGGAAAATTATTTATTCCCCACTACTTAGTATGTTTACCAAACCTAAAAAATATAATGCACTTAAATGAGTCATAGCAATAACGTCATTCTAAATCAATTACGAAAACCCTTACACTTAGTGCAAGGCAAACCAAAGGGAAATACTCCGAATCCCACATTAGCACTCTCTCAATTAGTGTCTCTACAAATTGGTTTAACCGGTAATAAATCAACTTAGACACCTTCAAAAATTGACATTTAAAATCTTATAAATAAGTCGTCCGTACGTGGCTTCACCACAGTTTGAAAATGACCTTACAAGTCGAAACAGCTGTAACTAAAACACTAACCAAAAAACTTGCAGAACTCGATAATAACATTATCAAATTTAATTTTAATTAAATTTCTAAAAAAAAAAAAACAATGTACATTCCATAATAACCTTATAACAATTTTCAATAATTCTTTTTATGTTTTTATGATTATGTGCATGCATGCGTATTGCGTATACATATGTGTATGTCCTTGTATAATATGTATGCATTTATATTTGCCCGTCTCATGTTAATGTTATTTCAATAAACGCCTGGGTTGCCGGCAATTAAAAAAATGTAATAATTGTTAGTTCGTTGAATATATCTTAGTTTTGATAAGTACAATATTTTTGCATAACAAGGAATTCTTTAAGTAGTGTTTCGGATAAGTTATTATCATTTAGTATAATTTTCTGTTTTGTTTGTTCTGTTTTATCTGGTTACCGTTTTCTAACCTAACTTCACATAAACCTAAAGCAATCTAACCTAACTTAGACCGTTATTTTTTTATCTTTTGTTTTATCACCGCTCTGTTTTATCCGGTTACAGTCTTTCTTGAAATATTTTTTCAATTTAAATTCAATTTCAAATCGGTTTTCTTGAACGTAACCCAATATTAAATATTGTTTTTGAAAGACTCTCAGATTACAAGTCTTATATTTCAATATCTTTGTTACAAGCAGACATACGCAACATTTTATTTTTACATAACTTATTTTATTTTTTAACATAGCTAAAGTTTTTTTAAATGGCTTGCCGATGGTTTTTCTTATAAACATTTTTTACAACTTTATACGAAACTTAACACATTTAGTTAGATATACCTACATATTAAAAAGGTTATTACCAGATTGGTATATTAGTAAAGTAATGTATATTAGTAGATACTAGATAAACAAACACATATTAAAAAAGTTATTTTGTTACTTCATTTTATCGTTTCAATAAAAATAATAACAAAAATGTCGGCAAACCTTGACTGGGTGGGAACTGTTTTGAGAACCGGGCGAGGCGGTTTTCTGTTTAATAGAATTATTTAAAGTTTTACCGAAGTATTACCGTAAACTTTTAAATTCAAAGATAAGATTGTTTTATCTTTTTCTAAATCTGTTCATATTATGTGACGGACCATAAAGTAATATGAGTTTCATGAGAACGTATTATTTGGTTACAAAATTTGTAATCGAACGGCAGTATCTATTAGGTTCCAGTCAGTGGCGGATTTCCCCGAAGGCCTAAGTAGGCCCGGGCCTAGGGCGGCCAGATATTAGGGGTGGCCAATCATGACAAAAAAGTCACTGATGTTAACAAGAAATAAAAATAAAAAAGAATTACCAACTTGACGAAACTAAGCGCATTTGAAGTGGAAGAAAAGGACGAAGCATTGCAAATGGTTTATTCTACTGACTTAGAAGACAATTTTTCAGAAGAATGTCTCCATTTTCGTGCTCACTGCAGTGTGAAAAATTGAGGATCGAAACAGTGAAATGGTAACGAACTGAAGGTTATCACACCATTTATCCAAACATGGATATTGCTTTTCGTTTGTGTGTGTGTACTCCCGCCAGTAACTGCTCTGCAGAACGATCGTTTTCTTAGTTGCAACAAGTTTTTTTTTTAAATTTTTTTTTTTTTAACATTTATTTACGCAGAACAATGACGGAGCAAAGGTTAAACGATCTTGCTTTGCTTAACATAGAAGCAGATTTTTAAGGAAATAGGATTGCGAAAAGCTAATTAATGATTTTGCTGCACTTAAGTGCAGACGTGTTTTGTAACACATTGTGGAACACTTATAATATATTGTAAGAGAATAAACCTGCAGTTAAACTATTTAAATAAATAAAACCTAAAACCGTTTTAATGTTTTGTTTAAATGTACAATTATCCTTGAAACCTTAGAAAGTATTACAAACTAGCAGCTATTATAGTTAACTAAATTTCTAAATCGATTTCGATAAAAGTTGGCAATAACGTAAATTCATTATGTATTCTATATGATTGGGTACTGAGAAAGGGGCGGCTTGTACTTACTTCATGGCCTGGGGCCTAGGGCGGCCAAGACTGCAAATCCGCCACTGGTTCCAGTGGAACAGTTGGTTGATTTTCTGTGTATTTTTTTATCGGAGTATATTATTACGTTAGCGTCTGCGTGGTTGAATTTCAGAACCCAGCCACGAGTGTATGTCGGATGCCACGCTTAACGGTCCCGCCTCAAATAACATATGTGTACGTGGAATTTCATACAAAGCTACTGTTATAATTCGGTTTCGAACTAAAAAATTCGATACAAGTTGTCACTACTTCCATCAACAGCTCGCATATGGATGTTTCCCCCCTAGGTATAACTGCTACGGATTTATATACTTTTAAGTGTCCTTCTGCATCTGGAAAGATTGACGGCAATACTTGACGAAGTTGTTATAAAATACATTTTTAATTTTTTTTTCTAAAAGAAAGACAAACATTCCCGGGTTACGAATAACCCAACAATGTTTGAAAATCTCCTACTACCACCACAGAAAGCCGAAAATGTTGCTTGTGTTGTAATGGAGGACTAAGCCAGCCGAGGAATCGAACCTCGAATACGGGACGCCCGGGTGGGATCCAAACGCGGTGCCCACTCAACCACTGACCGGTCAACATATAACGTCATTGCGTGTCTCGGACAGTCGCGGTTACTTTGTCACTGTTACTTTGTACCACTGGATCACAGTGGATCCGAGGAACTGGCTATTTTATAGGAATCAGTTCCTATCGGATTTATAAAATGGTCACAAACACTCAAACCGGGCGAAGCCAACTAAAGCCGCCCGCAGGGCCTAGCAGTAAAAAACGGAGCGCGTTTTTAACTGCTAGTTTATTAGTATTTCGATAATTAATAGAAGTATGTTGTTTTGAGTTCCTGTCTGCCGAAGAAAGCCATTTTTTTCGGAATTGCTTTTAGTGAAATTGATCAATCATTTTCAAAAATGTAGTTTTTAATTGAACAGTTTCATTGGCTTGTCCGAGGTATGTTGAAAAGTTTTATGTAAATTAACAACAGTTTTTTTAATCGGTAAAGATCACATTTCTAGGAATAATATATTCGGTGGCTCAGACAAAGCAGCATAAGTACGAGGCAATAGAGGCCACTTCTGTCTTATAATATGAGGGTGGGCCGTACGTACAAATAGCCAAAAATAATAAATATTAATTCAACGGAATAAATTATGTGACACTAGTACACAATAATAAATTACTTTATGAGAAGTAATGTTAACGTGTAGGTTGGTTCAAGTGGGTAGTTGAAAATGTATTTTTGGGTGATAAACAACTCTTATAACAGAAGGTATCTTCCCAACCATGTACTCGTAGGGGTCACCAATAACGCGAGTGCAAAGTTAACATGTTCTGTCGATTGCTAAAGAATGCAGAAGCTGCATTAGGATTCATTTAAATAAAGAGATTTAAGATTCAAATAGATTAACTTTTATTAAGCAGTCAAATTTACAAAAGCTATGTTATCAGAAAGGTTGGAAATACGGAGATTAGTATGAAAGAAAACGATATTATTATGACCGACACTCGAAACAGAATTAACAGTTGGTTTCAAAATCGCTGTCATTCAAAAGCGCACACGCACTTGCCTTACAGTGTGGCATCTTAATGAAAATTGTCAGTATTTTACTTTAATATAATTAGGTATATATACATACTTCGACTACCATAATACGGGCATGTGCCTAGTGTGGTAGTCGAAAATCCTGTAAAAACTGTGTACACCTAGTATATTTTTATGAATAAAGAATAATAATAAAAAAAATTAAATTAAAATCAATTTACAATTTAAAATTTGGGAGGCGGGAATGGGTACCGCCGCCCCGGGAACCTTTATTGGATAACCAACACCTCTGCCATAGGTCACCCCAAGTGGTTCGCTACGTTTGGTGATTTAGCAGGGGTGCCCGGGTTCATGGGGTGAGGTTTGTCTAGGTCTTGGAGGCGGATGACCAGGACATACTGAACCCAAGATTCCTACCCACCCCTTAAACCCCTTTCCTTCCCAGAACTCTCCTCTCCTTCCTTTCCTTAAAAAAACCCTCCACACAGCATCATACGTGAGCATAAAGATGACATAGGCCCTGAGGGAAATTATGTTCCTCAGGGCCTCCTGTGTGGAGCTCATGTTAAAAAAAAAAAAATTTTACGATACTTGACCACTTGATAAATTAATGTGTAAAATGAAAAACAACGATTAGTTATCATAATAAACTAACGCAGACCTGTCAAAAATTACAGACAATCAATCTGACTTTTTGTTCCAATTTTTTAAATGACAGTCAAAATAATTTGGTTCACAGATTCACACACAGAGTGTTTGATACTCTATTTTAGAATTTAGATATAACCGTATTAAGTAATCATATTCGAATACATCCAGCATTTCATACTACTTTTGGTCAACGAAGCTTCAGATACCTTGCAACAAGACTTTACAACATTTTTCCAATTAGTAGAAAAACTGTGATTCACAAAAAAATTTCAAAAAATACATAAAAATTTGGGTAAAAAATAATGATAGAGCATTTACCAGTGCACTCACCCAAATTCGAAGTTAGTAATGAACCAATTTATTTTATTTATTTATTTATTTAATTATTTTCATATTACATTTGGTTATAAAATGACGTATTGCCCATCTCACTAGGTGTGAAATGCCTGTGTTGAGATGGCAATTTACAGAGTGGTTATCTATGATTTTGTAGTAATATTATGAAAATGGCAGGTTAATATAACTTTTTTTTCTTTAAATATACAATTCAAGTATGTTACATATATATATATATATATATATATATATATATATATAAAAAGAAGATTGCAGTAGGTACATGGTTACATATATACACACAGTAGGTATAAAAGTCTGTTATTAAATACTTGTGATGGATATGTTTATTTGAGGTGATCAACGATTTTACTTTTAAATGTACTTTTGGTTTGCGTGTTTCTAATTTCAGGAGGTAGAGAATTGAACAGCTTTGTTGCATTATATTTAAAACTTCTTTGCCCATAAAAAGTTTGACAAACTGGGATGTTGAAAGATTTTACATTTGACTCTCTTAAGGCTCTTGTGTTCATTCGTTCTTCAAACATGTGTGTATTTTTAAATTGATGAAGCAGGATATTTTTTGAATACAATTTTTGCAGGTTCGGAACATTTAGTGTCTTAAAAATAAAATCAGTGCTCGTTCTCAACGGGACTTTAAGAATAACCTTTAAAATTAGTTTTTGAATCTTTACTAAAGGCTCTAGGCAAGTATTTGTGGCACTTCCCCATCTGATAATACCATATTCAAGTGATGATTGTATAAGAGCACAGTAAACTTGTTTCAGTTGTTTTCTATTTGAAATATCTCTAACATTTTTAAAGAAATAGACGAGTTTCCTCAGTTTTGTCGTTAGGTTTGTAACATGTACGTTCCATTTAAGAAGATCATCTATTTGAATACCAAGATATTTAATACTGTCAACTCTACTTATAGAAGGACAGGTACATGGAGTTAATAGGGGGTTACAGCTGTGGAGTTTAAGGCTTTGTTGTGAAGGCAAGAGCTTATTTGAAATTCGAAATGTTAGGAATTTAGTTTTGTCTGTATTCAGGTTTAATATGTGATCATTAAGCCACGTTTTAACAATACGAAAGCCATTTTCTGCCGTTTTAAAGACTTCATCCCAAGATTTGGCGTGAAATAGCAAGACCTTATCATCGGCAAAAGTTGTGATTTGTCCACAAATTTGTAGGTTACATAGATCATTAATATAGATTAAGAATAATAAGGGTCCTAGGATGCTACCTTGTGGAACGCCACAAAATGATTTTTGGGAACTACTATAGGTACTGTTTATTTTAACACATTGCGTTCGATCAGTTAGATAACTATGAAATAATTGAAGAACTGTATCCGATATTCCTATCCTCTTAAGTTTATCTAAAAGTATTTTGTGGTTCACAGTATCAAACGCCTTTGCAAGATCAAGGAAAATTGCTAAACATTTATTTCCTTTGTCAACATTACTTATTATGAAGTCTGTAACGTTAGCGATGGCGTCTGAGGTTGATAAGTTTTGGCGAAAACCAAACTGATTTGCTAATAATGTTTTACTAGAGTCAAGGTAAGTAATCAATTGATTTCTTAGTATTCCTTCAACAATTTTAGAGAGTGCACTTAGAACACAAATTGGTCTGTAATTGGTAATTTCAGTTTTTTTCCACCTTTAAAAACTGGAGAGATAATCCCTTGTTTTAATACATTAATGTTGCTGTTATTATTGTACCAATGTTATTGTTATTGTTAATGCAACCAATCTATTGTGTGATTATATTCTAAAACACACAACACGTATTAAAAATATCGTTTTTAACCTTATATAATATTATTTATTCTTAATTTTACGTTAATTCTAAATGTCTAATTTTTAAGTTTAATTTATCTTAATCGTATGTTTTTTATTTAATTTTTTCCTTTTTTTCACCAATATTATGTATATATATATTTATACAGGGTGTAACAGGACGTACCCGAGGGATTTTAACCAGCGGTTCCTGAGCATATTTGGAGTAAAAAATGTAGATTTCATTTTGCTCTCCGGTGATATTTTTTTTCTATTAAAAACAAAAATTATGTTTTTAAATCACGCGTCGCCAATGGCATGATCATTGGTCTACTCGGGAGACAACGTCGCAATTTCACACGTGCACACAGTGGAAGGGAGGCGACAACGACCAGCGCGCTTCAAGGCAGGACCATATTATATGCTCCAATACCAAACAAGTAATATTTAATATTGCGTAAATAATTATTATGCTTATTTTACTCAGATATTATTGCTAGCTTTAAGTAAAGACTTTAAGTACCGAAAATTCCTGATGGAATTCTAATTTAAATAATTTGTGGTTAGAAGACGGGTGGGTTTCTTCATTTACCGAGAATGCTAAATGGAATGCTAATTGTAAAAGTAAACGATCGAAATTTAAAAATGTCTATGCATTTGACCGTTTACTTTTACAATTAGCATTGCATTTAGCATTCTCGGTAAATGAAGAAACCCACCATTAAATAACTTTTAAACAAAAAAAAATGTAGTTCTACGAATTAAACACAAAAACAGTAATTAAATAACTTATTTGTTGACAATAATTGAGAATAATTTCCAATGGTCCTTTTATCATAAATATTAAGAAATAAGATAAGATAAATATTTAACCACCTTTAAAAACACAATCTCCCTTGCACTTGCTTAATTAGGTATCCAGAATCACCAAAACGAAACGCGCATTATAATCGCGAAATTATTGTCAATAAAATCAATGCTCATATAAAACGAACTTGTCAACAGCTGCAAATGCGTAACCGTGACCTTGACCCACAGAATTTAAAATAATATGAAATACATGTATAGGTAGAATACGATGTTATTTTAAAATTAGAATGCTGCCAGGTGCTGAATTATTTGAATAAGAAAAATATTTAATTTTATAAATGAATTTAAAAATAAATCAATTACATATTGGAACAATTTTAAAACCGTGTGAAATATTTTGTTCAAAAGATTTATTAAACATCACGCGGTAGGTAGAGAGGATGAACTGCCAAACAACTCGGTCTTAGCATACTCCTCGCAATTCCACGTAGTAGGTAATTGTGTATTCTTGGAAGTACCTAGTCATGATTCAAATTCCAATTCAAATTCCCCATTTATTTTTACCTAACTACACAATGTAGGTACTAATATTTTTCAGTTATGTAGGTACTCAGAATAAGGGTTACAATCAATAAACTATTGGTTTTACCGATCTATTAATACGTATTATGAAGAACAGGATACCTAACACAATTCTTAGAAAGTTCTCGACTTATAATGTGGCCTAACCAGTGTTTTGAAACAATAAACTATTGGTTTTACCAACCCATCAATAAGTATGTTGACAAAGTTCTTAGAAAATAAGTTGATCTAGCAATGTTTTGAATGTAATAGCATACATTTGGATTACAAGGAACTATCCAGAATAAGGATTGCAATAATAACCTGTTTTACCGATACAAATAATATTATCATTTTACAGAAGGGAACGTACCCATACTACGTGACCATTTTTTTTTGCAATTTTTAACCCCCCCCCCCCCCCCCCCTCCCCCTCCCGGTGACCAAAATCCTAAGCAAATCGCCGCTCATTTGTACCAAGCGTGACATTTTGAAGACCCCCCCCCCCCGAAGAGGTTACGTAGTATGAGTACGTTCCCTAAGGTAATGGTGCCGATTTAAAGAAAAAAAAAATCAAGTCAATAAGTTGACTGTATTCAGCCTTACCAATAAAATACAAACTAACCACAAACAGTCCGATTATGAAGGATTGGAATGTTTCATAATTTTGACACAAAATGTGAGTTCTTATAGAAGTTTCAAATAAATTAATCGTGGTGGTTCGATCATAAGCTTTGAAAACATTTTAGTATCTACTGTTTAAGTGTAATGTTGACTGAACTTACAATACTTAAAAATACTATTTGCGAAAGTTATAATTAAATAATACCTCTAAAAATAATTTAAAAACCCACCCGGCAATGTTTTGTTCGCGTTTGTGTCTGTCATCTGTCACAGATACGAACATAATATTATGAATGACATGTAAGAATAAAAATGCTGACATTTGGTTATAATATTTTTTTTATTATTATTATAAAAGTTGCTCGAAGTGGCCGCCATCGGCTTCAATGCATGCATGCAATCTTAACACATTATGGATGCTTAAATTAGCAGGATTCGCCTTCAGTTCGTCTGCTGCCTCCATGATCAGTTGGATCAATTGCTCTCTCGTCGCTATCGGCTTCGAATCACCTTTTCCTTCAGAGTTCCCCAGAGGTAGTAATCCAACGGTGTTAGGTCGGGTGATCTCGGTGGCCATGCAATGTTAGGACTACCTCGGCCTATCCACCGTCCAGGAAACTCTACATTCAGGTAGTTCCGCACGGCAACGGAATAATGGGGTGGAGCTCCATCGTGCTGGAACCACATCCTTCGCAGTGCTTGTAAGTTTACTTCGTCCAGAATGTCGCCCAGCTGCCCTTGCAGGAACTCCAGATACATCGGTCCATTTAACCTGGGAGGCAACTCGATCGGACCAATTATTTTGTTACCCAAAATACCCGCCCACATATTTACTGAGAATCTCTCTTGGCTCGACGATTCCCGGACAAGCTTAGGATTTTCTTCGGCCCAATGATGCAGGTTGTGGATATTTAATATTCCTGTTTTCGTAAATTGGGCTTCGTCTGTGAATAGAATATTTTTCATGAAATCTCCATTTCTCAACACATTTCGTAGCATCCGTCTACAGTAAATTAGTCTTGAGAAATGGTCGTTCTCCAGTAGACCTTGGCAGCGCCTGTAGTGGAAAGGTTTCAGGCGATGTTTTTTTAGGATTCTCCATACCGTCGTGTGTGTTATGTCTCCAACGATCATGGCGACGCGACGCACGGAAAGCGTCGGGTCTTCTGTCATCATGTTGAGGATCCTCTCTTCAACACGAACTGGAACATCATTATTTCCTCCGCCCTGAACCCGTACGATTCCATGGTCGCGCAGGCGTTGATACATCTGCAAACAAAAATACAATTGCTAACATTATTCTGTTATAAAATATCAGTAAAAATGAATGACGGGTGCGTTTTATATCAGTTTATTTCTGAGAACATAGAAATATTTGATTAACATAGAAAACGTTCCGTAAGTACGAATTAATTTATTTTGTGAGTGAAACTATTTAAAACAAGCTTTCTTGGAACCGATTTTGATTAGCAACTATTTACGTTGGGGGACAAGCACAAAATATGATTATTTAGTTCTTAATTTGGGTTATAAATAAGTGTTAATAACAATTTCAAAATGACGCGACGGCTTGATATTTTTTTCACAAGAATTTCGAACTTTAATTGTAATGAAAATGGAACTTTAAAGCATCTTTTACCAATTAACCTACGTAAATTATTCTTGTTTCTGTTGTATTATTATTCATTTTTTACATCAACTCCACACATTTTCGGGGATGCTGTGAGGAGGATATTAAGTTAAATGAAGTGTTATTTAAATAATTTGAGCTTAAAGAATTAGCCAAGTTGGGAAACATTACCCTATTTTTTTTACTTGGCTCGTTTGATAGGTATTATCTTGGATTTCCGAGAGTGAAACATAAAATTTTGGAAAGTTTTGTAAATAAACATACGTAGTGATAACCTTTTTCCGTAACATTACAAGACACAATTAGGCGGATTTTTGGGAGCCTTTACAATGAGATGGCGGCATTAAATGTGTGTCTAGCTCTACGATAATAAATAGGTAGTTAGGTACAAACCTGTACGAAAGTTGTATGGTGTGGTAGACGTCGTTCTGGATATATTCTGCGATACTCTCTTACAGCTTCCACTGAATTTCCTCGGCAAATTCCATAAACAAACACTATATCTGCTTCATGGGCAGGTGGATAATTTTGAGGCATCTTTTAGAATAAACACTAATAATAACAGTAAAACAAAAACAAATTTCAAAGCAACTACGCACGACCCCGTTCACCGTCAAACTCCAAACACAACTGACCGAGCGGTATTCGGAAAGGGGTAGCTTCGCCGCGGTATGGGAGTGAGGGAGCGTGCTGCCGATAACTGTAGGGTTGGCTAGCGGATAGGGGGAGGGGTTATCGCGAGGTTGCCATATCCTTTACTCGAAATATGAGATCAGTGAAGGTGTGTAGAAAAAACAAAAAAAAATGTTTTTAATTGAAAAAAAATGTCACCGTACAGCAAAATGATATACAAATTTTTTTCTCCAAATAAGCTCAGGAATCGCTGGTTAAAATCCCTCGGGTACGTCCTGTTACACTATTTAAAAATACTGTATGCGAAAGTTATGTTAAATATTATCTCCAAAAAAATATCTATTTAAAAAACCACCTGGCAATATGTTTATTCGCGTTACGAGGAGGCGCGCAGTAGAGAGTGAAAGAGTACGCTGCCAACAACGGGGTTCGGGTTGGCTAGCGGATATGGGGGAGGGGTTTGCGCGGAGTTGCCGTATCCTTTACTCGAAATATGAGATCAGTGACGGCGTGTGGAAAAAAACCAAAAAAATGATTTTATTTGAAATAAAAATTTCACCGGAGACGAAAATTTCATTTACATTTTTTACTCCAAATATGCTCAGGAATCACTGGTTAAAATCCCTCGGGTACGTCCTGTTACACCCTGTATGTATTGTGTATAATTTTGTATATGAAATGGAGGCCTCAGCACGGGTAAGCCACCCAGTGAGGCCAACATCATTGAATTATGTAAAAAATGTAAATAATATTGCATCAAATAAATAATAAATATAAGTGTAAGTACGTTCACAGTATTATAAATTGACGTAAAATTACTGCCTCAAAACAGGCTAGCCTAGTGAGGCAGGTTACGAGAAACCTAAATTTATAATTATAAATCTCTATTGTTTAAGTACGTACTGTTTAAATGTATATTGTTTTCTGTTATTAACTTTTGTACTTATGCAATTTTTAAACTATTGTACGATGTACTTTTTTGTAGTTATAAATCTTAAAATTTTTGTTTAATAAATATATATATATTATTATTATTATTTTTAATTAATATCTATCACACAAGAGTCCCAACTGTTCCCAACTGTCTGGAACCAGTGAGACTATGGCATCTCCAATTGGGGTTGTTGTGAGGCTGAAGGAGGGGAGAAGATTGGAAAGAGGATGGTGGAGAGGCATCTGGCTATTCATATCTGATCACCAAATATGGCAAACACTGATTTAATTACTGAGTACCACACTCTAGAATTTGCCGCAAATATACTATTATCTTTATTATTTTTAATAAATCTATTTATTAATCCTCGACTTTCGTATTGTTAGTCGTGAGGGGTAAGCCTCGACCATAGAGGTCGTCAACAAACATCCTAGTAACTATCTTCCACACCTTAAGGGCCCGCAACCCGGATTTGTACCGATTTATTACACATTTCCCTTAAACACGGTAAGTTTTAAAGCTCTTAAAAATATATATATGTTATTCTTGAAGATAATATCTAGACTTTGCCCGCGCCGAAACGCAAATTATATAAAATTCCCTCGATAGAAAAAAATCGCAAAGTATGCTCCAAAAATTATTATTAACACGTTTATTTCAGTTATTTTACAAGTTATATGTTTGAAAAAATTCACGGTGTTTCTTTAAATGCTTAAGATAATGCCTTCGAGATTTTTGCTCTATTTTAAACGAGTCGTGTTTTATTAAACATTTTCGCATCGATTTCGTCGCTGTAAGTGTTAGCGCTCTCTTCTAACATTCGTAATTTCGTATCTCTCCATCTTCTTTTTTTCGGGCCCGGTTGCAGAGCCTTAACCCAATCTAGAAGCCCTATTCCCGCTGGCGCCATTTTGGGACTCGTGTGCAGATGTTTTAAAAAAATACAAAATTTTAAAAACTTTGTCAGAACGACCAAAGATCATGTGGCATTGCGTATTCCGTGCCCCGCGTACCACACAATAAACCCACCCTCGAGTGCAGGCATTTAGACAGGGCAGGACCTACTAAAAATGGAAACCAATATGTTTGGACGAAGGACGGACAAATCTTACTTAGAAAGGGCGACGACTCGCCTATAATATGCATAAAAGATGCAAACGACATACCATTGCATTAATCACTTACTGGGACAAGAAAAAGGAAGAAATTTTATACTCTGTGAAAATGGATCTCACTGATGATTTTACGTTAATAGACACAAAGGTATGTGAAGATACTACAGAACTAAATAACTACATAAGTGAAGGAAATACTGACTTCAACATAATAAATTTAAATATCCGCAGTATTCACAAACATTTTGATGAATTTTGTATTTTCCTCAACTCTCTATGATTTCAACCAAATGTTATTATACTTACCGAAACGCAAATGCGTGAACTAATCCCTTACTCCATCTCTGATTATAAGACTCACTCACTTCCTTCTGAACATACTTCGCTTGACGGTCTAACGATTTTCTATAGTGCACATAAAATAACTGATGTAATAATAAACATCCCAAAATTTAAGTTTTCAATACATTTATCATTCAAGCTAAACAATAAAAAATACTCTATAATTGCTGTTTATCGCTCCCCTTCTTTAGATTCTAAATCTTTTATCACAGAATTAAAATATTTCATAAACGAAAATAATTGCAACCAATCAGATTTCTCATTTATCGTAGGGGATATAAATATAAACATAGAACATTCTATCCTAAGCCCAATTGCAAATGAATATCTAAATGTTATATACAGCGAAGGATATCTATCTTACATAAATAGCCCTACCAGATACGGTTCTTGTCTTGATCACATATTTCTTAAAACCAATAAAAATTATATACCCAAATCAGCTGTCCTAAAAATTGATATAACCGATCATTTCCCAACTTTTTTCGGTCACAGCACCTTAAAGTATCATCATACTGGGACTCGAACTCAGACATCTCTCGTTAGACGAGAGATACCCATACCCATCGCGGTTGAAGGGATATATTCATACGACCGTCACTCCTTGACACATTGACTCCCAGATTCCTACCAACCCCTCATATTTTTGTCCTTCACAGAACTTCCTCTACTTCATTTCCTTAAAAAGAATCTGTAAAACTGAAAACTTCAAAAACTAAAGCAGACAAGAGTGGGCAGGCTACAAAGCACCGCACAAAGGGGAGACCGACTATAGATGTGTGTGTTTGTCTTTTTTTAGTGTCGCTATTTTTCGTTTCATCGAGTTTCAAATCACAACGGTGCTAAAGAAGTTTTCACTTTAAAAAACGGAATTATATCTGTGTTCTAAATGCGTCCTTAAAATTATATCACCCTGGTTACACATTGCATCTGCATCTACGAAAGATCCAGCACTGAAAAAGCAAGTAGACTAGAGGTACGATACGCGGGTGTGAGATATGAACCACCCTAAGACAGTATATACTTAAGGGTTGGTTAACTTGGTTCCACAAGACCGCCTCTCGGCAGGCTTTACGGCGTGGAACCGGGTCTTGGATGCGAGTAGACCCCATGTATATTTTTATCAAATGTACTACGTTTCCACTAGTAATTTGCCCTTATGACGTAATAAAAGCGGAGGACCTCTCGCCTACAGTCGATCGAATTTTAGAACGGCCGACAATTTTTTATGCATCGTTATTTTGAATTTTGAAAGGAAACAATAAGGGGGTCATTTTTTTTTGTAAAAGGAAAAGTTAATTTGTTTTAAGATGGAAAAACAAACTGTTTTCAAATTCAAATTTAAGCTGTTATTTTCGATGTTTTGTGAGAATATTGTCACATTTTAAATTTTCGTAATGAAATGAATATTGCAGACAAATTCACAGGACCGTGACATATTTTTAGATTTTCTGAAAATGGTAGAAAAATAGAATCGAGATGAATAGAAAATCGACTTCACAATTAGTGGTTTTTTCAAATTTAATGTTTTTTTTGTAAGAATATTATCATGATTTTTGAAAAGTATTTAATAATAAAGTTTATAATAATTACATTTAATAATGTTGTTATAAGTATTTCAGTTATTAATTATTGTGACAGATGTTTCAGCGTTCAAGGCCATTATCAATCTCTGGCTATGCCTCATTGAGAAGACTTATTTATATATTTTTATTTACCACTACCATGTTTTTATTAGTGTAGTGTATGTGAATATGTATGTAGTTTCAATGTCTTTCAATAGAGACAGTTGTTTGGAGTTTTAATTTGTCTTAACTGAGGTAAGTAAATTTATACTATATGAGATAGTCAACTATCGCCCATTCGGGTCTAATACCCGAGTGGTTACGAAGAAAGCCGATGATATCGGATCGAAATTTGGGCACCTTTAGTGACCATTTCCCCTGTCGTCGATTAATACGTGGTATCCTTTAGAACGGACGTTAAGTCCAGTTAAATATTCACTGTAAATAAGTCGATAATAAAGACGACGCGTAACCTGACCAATAATATTGTAATATTAAGCCTAAACCTAAGTAATATTGAAACTCACGATCATCAGAGTTGTATTGTTCAAGAGAAAAAAAAACGTAAGGTACATCACAATTAGTATGATTTAAAAAAAATGCGAATATTTCCCAAGAGTCCCAGCCTGCTCCCGTCTGAAAAAAGTGAGTCTATCCATCCCCAATCCATCCCCAATCGGGGTATGTTGTGGGGCTGAGAAAGGGGAAGAAGGTGGGAAAGAGGAAGGTGGGGAAGTCCCTGGCTATACAGATCTGGTCATCAAACACGGCTAAAGCCATTTCAATCGACATTTCAAGTCTGAATGGTAGTCTTACACAAGGGAGATACTGAGAGTATCGTCCACTCTGGAACGTGCCGCAAATACATTGTATATTATTTGAATGAATGTATTGTGAAATAATACAAATTAATCAAATAAAATTTATTTGCATATGTCGGGATTCGATCCCGCGATCTTCTTATTGCTAGTCAAGAGCCTTACCCCTCGACCACGGAGGCCGTGTTTTTAGTGATTTATTAATATTTTTGCTAAAAACCGATTTAATTAGAAAATTCACAGTGTGAGGCGCTTGCGGTTTAAATTTTGTTTTATCCCTCTTTTATATCACCAAATATTGATTACCTTGATCGTGTCACGTTTTCCTGGGCACTCCCGACTTTCTCGTTACATTCAACCTGTTTGTTCAAACCATCTCACCGTTACAAATATCTAAAACTTCCTTCCGATCTTAAAATGATATCCCAGCGTTACCATCATAATGTTTAAGCTCATCGTCCGCAAAGATGATAGTGGTTTCAATTTGGGAGGCGGGAATGCTAACCGCCGCCCCGGGAACTTTTATTGGATAACCAACACCTCTGCCATAGGTCACCCCAAGTGGTTGGCTCCGTTTGGTGATTTAGCAGGGGTGCCCGAGTTCATGGGGTGAGGTCTGTCTAGGTCTTGGACAAAACCCTCTACACAGCATCCCCAAAGATGACACAGGCCCTGAGGGAAATTATTTTCCTCAGGGCCTCCTGTGTGGAGCTCATGTAAAAAATAACGGAAAATTTTTCCCTCAGGGTCTCCTACGTAGAATTGATAAGCCGCCGCACTTTTAATAGGCACAGATTTTGAAAAGTACACTACTTGTAAACTTAGTTACCACAAAAAACATCGGTTTCGGTCAAGACCGGTGGAAAAATATACATTTAAATTTACATTTCAAAAAAAAATTGTACATTATATCTCGTTATTATTTTGAATAATGAACAATTTCCACTATTTCCAGAGTACCAATCGATAAATATTAAAAAAAAGGTTGCCATATCGCAGAAATCACACATATTCGAGGAAGGTGTGAACGCATACTTCTTTCGAACAGAAATAAGAAAACCATTGTTGTCGGGGACGTTAACTTCAATATTGCAAATGATTATTCGTCTTATGATAAAGATAATTATCTTAATATGATGGCAGAATTAAATTATATATCGTGTATTAATTCATTTACAAGAATTATTCCAGGTCAACGACCTTCGTGCATAGATCATGTTTTCACAAATATTGAAGACATAAAAAACATAGTATCTGCAGTTATACAAACGACAACCACAGATCATTTCGGGTGCATTTTTACGTACAATTACGAACATAAATATTCACCTTTACCAACACAAACTACGGAGAATGAAAACTTCCAACGCAAAACGCTCAACATAAATGCCCTAGTACATAATCTAGATAAAGAGAAATGGCACGATATTTTTAATTGTAATGATACGAATGAATGCTTCGAACTATTTGAAAAAAAATTATCAATGCACGTAAGTACTGCACATTCTATTGATTCCAGAAAACAATCATCAAAATTCAAACCAGTCAAACCATGGATAACTTTTGGATTAATTGTATCAATCAGACACAAAGAAGCAATATACAAACAATTAATCCGACAACCTACAAACGAAACCTTAAAAAAATACCTAAAAGAATACAAAAACAAACTTACGTATTTAATAAAAAACACAAAAGAAAACTATTTTCGGCGAAAACTAGAAGCAAAGGAGAACGATGCAAAAAAAGTCTGGCATGTTATAAATGAAATCATAGATAAGAAAAAACATAAAAAAATGAAATACACAGTATTACACATAACAATATCAAAATACGATGCGAAGAAAATCCATCTGCTGCCGCTAACATATTTAACAACTTTTTTGCAAATGTAGGCAAAAACCTTGCAAATCAAATACAAAAAATACCATCTAATGACGAACAGAGCATTAACGTCAATATCTTAAACAAAATTGACATTTTCCCCTTACTTCAGCTCATGAAATTGAACAAATCATTACAAGCATGAAGGGAAGATCAGCACCAGGCTTCGACGGAGTTACTGTCGAAACACTGAAAACTATCAAAAAACATATTTCAAAACCATTAACACATTTAATCAACATTAGTCTTCAAAGCGGAATATTTCCAACGATATATAAACAAACCATCATCACTCCAATCCATAAATCTGGGAACCCAGAAGAACTGACTAATTATCGTCCAATATCGCTGATTTCAAACATTGCCAAAATCTTTGAAAAAATCATCAAAAAAAGATTGACTGCATTTATTAACAAAAATAACATAATTCACGACAACCAATATGGATTTATGAAAAATAGAAGTACTCAAAATGCGATTGCCAAATTATCGAACATTATTCAGAACACACTAGACAAATCTTTGAAATACATCGGAATCTTCATAGATCTTAAAAAAGCTATATATAGCTAATAGTATTTCTCATGATAAACTTATTAAAAAATTAAACTATGTTGGGATAAACGATAAAGCTCTAAAATGGATAAAAAGCTATTTATTTGAACGACAACAAGTAGTCAAGATAAACAACTCCCTAAGTCTACCACTAACAAGTAATTTCGGGATACCTCAAGGCACAGTCCTTGGCCCCCTACTATTTATAATTTATGTAAACGATATTTAACGCAGACATAATATCATATGCCGACGACACAGCTATCATAGTGAATGGGATCGACTGGAATAGAGCAAACGAACAAGCAAATAATAGCATGAACACCTCAAAACATTGGTTTGACACAAATCTTCTCTCATTGAATACTAACAAAACATACTACATACACTTCTCAATTAACAAACTAAAAACAATCCCCAACACTAAAATAATTATCCATAATAACAAATGTAATAAAATAACATGTATCCAAGGCTGTTCAACATTGAAATCAGTATCAGAAATCAAATATCTCGGAGTGATAATAGAACAACATATGAAGTGGAAGAGCCATATCTGCGAATTGGTTAAGCGTATCAGAAAATGTATATATATATATATATATTCATAAGATTAAGAAATATTTTAAAACTCAACAATCTAAAAAGAGTATACTATGCACTAATCCAGTCATCAATTCAATATGGAATTATTGGATGGGGGGGGTCATACAACAATATTCTAACTCCGATCAAAGTGATCCAGAAGCTAATCATTAAGGTAATCCTAAAGAAACCCTCCACTTATCCAACAGAAACGCTTTTCGCCGATTTCACGGTGCCTCGAGTAGAGAATATCTTCAAGAAAAATGCAATTATCCAAATTTACAAAGATAATATCATCAAAAAATTTGAAACCCATCAATCAAAAAGATATGAAGACAACTTCAAAATACCAAAATTTAATACCAAACTTATGCAAAACAATTATATCTATTTAGGAATAAAGTTTTTCAATAACCTTCCGATTGAAATAAAAAAAACCAAAGACATCAATAAACTGAAACTCAAACTGAAGCTACACTTCATCGGGAATAATTAACTTAATAATTACCTGTTTTTCTCTTTTTTTCTTTGTATTATCAATCTATATTCATCTCTATTTTATTTAGATTTTTCGAATTTCACTTAAGTGCATAATATTTTAGTATGTAACCGTATCCCATGTATGTACACCTACACTTAAAGATAATCCAGAAGTTTCAATTGTTCCCATTATATACTTACCTATTGCATAATGTTATTCTATTTCTATTATAATTATTGTAACTCGCTCATCAAGCACAAGAACTAGTTTCTTCTTTGGTGAGATTGCAATTTTAAATAATTTGTGTACCGATATGTAATTTATATAAAACCACTGTACTATATATCTATATTAAATAAAAAAAGGTACTCATTGAAGTTGCACCCTACAAATTTTCATTTTCGGAATAAATAAATAATTGAGTATATTTATGATGAATTAAAATCAATGTACTATTTATTAGGTTAGGTTAGGTTATTAGGTCAGGTTATTAGGTTAGGTTAATAGGTTGGGTTAGGTTATTAGGTTAGGTAAGGTTAGGTTATTATGTTAGGAAAACCCGTTTGACAAAAGTTTAAAAGAAAAACGCGTATGCGTTCTTATATTTATTTTCATTCTAGGTATTCAAATAATTACACAAACCCGTAAGACAAAACCTACTTGCCATACAAACCATTCAAAATCTGGGATGTATATCTTGTTTAAAAGAAAAACGCGTGCGTGTTCTTTTTTTTTTCGTTCTAGGTATTCAAATAATTACACAAACCCGTTAAACAAACCCTGCTTGCTCTACAAACCATTCAAAGCCTGGGATGTATATTATGGCATTAGAATAATTTCTTACATAATTAGGCAAATCAGGTATTTTCGTAATAATATTGTCTATATACCGTTTCTAGCTACTTGTTTCGTGAATGATTTTAAATTTTCAGGCAGTGATTTTTGCGGTATGGCAACCTTTTTGATATTTAAAATTTGGTATCCCTTGAAAATGTCGATCCTGGTAAGAATACAGCATGAAATGTCATTCGTAAAGGAAAAATTACGTACAAAAATGTTTTTATGAAATAAAAATTTAAATGCAATTTTTTCCGTCTATCTCGACTGAAACCGATGGTTCTTGTGGTAATTAAGTTTAAAATTAGTTTATTTTTCAAATTTTATGCCTATTATTATGGTTCACCTAGTGAGGCAGGCTATGCACAACTAAAAATATTGTATAATTATGCTACTTCTGCGTAACCGTTCTTACATTACTTTATATTTGTTAATTTTCTTGTACTGATATAATCTATTTGTAAACTACATTGAACATGTACATTTTTTTAAGTTATAATGTTGCCAATTTCATTGAATAAAGATATTATTATTATTTAAAGTGTAGCGGCATACGGCGGCTTGTCCATACTTTACCAAAACTTAATATTTTCTATTAAGTTAATGTAATATAAATTAATGTAATATATAATGGACGCTTACTGAAGAACTGATAAGGAAACTTGAGGCATTCGAGATGCGGATTTACAGAAGAATATTCAAAATAAGCTCGATGGACAGAGTTACGAATGAAGATGTTATGGTTCGCATGAATATAGAAAAAGTAAGTTATTAAACAATGAAAACCGAAAACTTCAATATCTAGGACACGTGATGACTGATGAGATATCCAGAGAATCTTGATGAGATATCCAGAGATCTTGCATCTCATTATGCAGGGAAAGATTGTCGGAAGACGGGGCCCTGGAAGAAGGAGGACATCATGGCTGAAAACCTGAGGTGGTTTTGGCCAGTCCACTATAGAGCTGTTCTGAGCCGCAGTAAACAAAGTCCACATTGCCAACATGATAGTCAACGTCCGTTGAACGGACAGGGCAAGAGAAGAAGAAGAAAATATGCATGTATTAATTATATATAATACAGATGGGGGTTAATGTGTTGAGGAGTGATGAACGTATGAATCCATACCTCCCACTGCGGTGAAAGACAATGGGTCTAAATGGTCTGGCTGGAGAGGTCTAGGTTAGGTCTGTCTCTCCCGATCCGACCCGCCACGCAGTAGGCGGGCCAATGCAATTCGCTACCAAGACCTAGACAAACCCCACTCTATGAACCCGGCCCCCTCTGCTAAGTCACCAAACGTAGCAAACCACTTGGGGTGACCTACGGCAAGGGTAGTAGTTATCTAAAAAATGATTACCGGTGCGGCAGTATCCTTTCCCGCCTCCTTAGATTGAGAAACCGTTTGCTTATTCGTACAGGTCATATTTAGTTAAAAAGTATTGCAGTTTATAAATGCATTTCCTCTTGAATGTATACCCGCCTGGCTGCAGTAAAAATAACGGCCTACTTATTCCAAACAAGGCCTGTTTAATAAGCCAGCGGACGCCAGGGGCCGGGCGCCGCGACGCCGACGCCTCGTGATACAGCCTCCAAAATAAAACCCTCATAAACGGAAGGGTAGTAAAAATAGCATTCAGCCAGAATACTGCAGTGCAAAATAGAAAATACTCATGACGAAAATAACATGGACTAGTGACGCAACGTTATTTATTTTAACGATACGTGCTATTATTCTTATTTAATGATTTTTTTAAAAATCGGGATTAAAAACGCTATTACTTAATACGAGTAACCTTTTGCAAAATTCCAAAATTGGATTCATTAGGGCACCCTAAATAATTGTTGCACTTCAGGCCCTCGATTTTTTTATGATTATGTTGTGAATTTTTTTTCGTTCCCGAGCACAAATGCAGATTGCCAATCTACAAACGACAATCACATTTTTATGTAATCATTGAAATCAATAGAGACCTAATAAGCCAATATTGGACTTTAGGGTGGAAATGAAGATAGGATTTGATTGAGCGTTGTTTTTTCTTTATATCTTTCTTGTTCTTGCCTCTTTTTAGCTCTTCGTGGTTCTTCCTTGTCCTTCTTGTCTCTTCTAGTCTTTTCTTGTCTCTTCCAGAACCAATTCTTATTGGCTCTTATTGGTTCTTCTTCGCTCTTTTTGTCTCTTTGTGACTCTTCTAGACTCATCTTGGCTCGTCCTGGTTCGCCTTGGCTCATCTCGCATCTTCTTGGCTGTTTTGGAACGCCTAGGTTCTTCTCGTATCACGCGAAAGCTGGAAGCAGGAAGCGAGAATAAACGGGAAGCAAAAATATGCGAAAGGCAAATAGAAGCTCAATTAATTTCTTTATTCCTGCCCATTCTACATTCCAATATTGACTTATTAGCTTGCCATGTACACCGGTCGCTTAACTCAAACCTTCTTCCCATCCTCAGACAGAGTACGTGTTCCAAGTCTAAATCAGAGCCCCCTTGTGTTCCGGTCTTACCTGGACAGGAGTGCTGCTGGCCGGGGTGGTATAATCGTAAGGAATCGTATCTATTCTATTATGATTTTAATTTGTTCCCGTCCTGTTATTATTTTTAGTAGCCTTTGTTAAAATAATTATAATATCCAGTTTTAATATGACATCTTAAATTATCACCGCAATAATCTGCCTAAATTAAATAGATTTTTGGTTTTACACAGTGGTTTTATTTGTGCTATATTCTACACATGCAAACTGATAAAATGTAAACTATCAATTTCCAGGAAATTAGTACACATAAATAATAAATAAATAAACACTGACCTAATTTTTCAGAAAATTTTCCTTACACTTTTCCTTGTTGCAAGTTTATTACCAAAAACCCGATAAGTCCAAAATGCACCATAAAGGACTGCACCGAACTGTAGAAGGAAAGGAGCAAATAATATTACAGTTTATACCACCCATAAACCAACTTCATCAAACACGACACCAACCTCCTAACCGCTATTGAATATGTTAAAGCGTGGTTTCTCAAACTTTACAGAACTGGGAGTTGCTTTCAGAACAAATAACTTTCTCGATTCAACTGGGTTTGTGATCTTTGTGGTGAGATAACAAATTATTTTACTGGTTTAAATAAAACGCTGGTAAATAAATTGTTTTAAGGTTGTATTGTGATGCAACAATGTTACAATTATATGCACCGTTTTCTTTATCAATATATACACAAATGATGTCCTCCATTTTCGTTATTTGTTTTTGGGGGGTTATGCCGTGTTGCGCTATCTTCTTCTTTAGCCAACGTTTCGGACAGCGTTGCAGTATCCATCATCGGAGGACAACTGCTACCTTCGTCACCTTTGGCACAACTTGGCAAATGGGACCATGTGTCCCGAAGAGTCCATTAACACCTAAAGTAATGTGGGAACTAAATCATAGACTAATATAATGATACATACACTAAGACTTCTTTCATCGAAATGAGTTCCTCTACATCACAAAGCATATTTTCATCGTCCAGTCTCAGTAAACATGATTAAACCCGTTATTTGCGTCCAGAATGCACGGGGCGGGTGCATCCGATATCCAGAAATGAGAAAAGCCAGAAGAATTTCCTTGGAGGTTTATTTACCGATTTATTGGCAGCCGCTCGGCGAACAACCGAACAACCGGCAGTCGATAGCGAATCCGCGAGTTAATAACATCTGATGAAAACGCAGAAATATCATAAACCACACGGACCGATGTGTGCGGAAGATCGGATATTTCCTATTGACCACAAATGTGTTTCATTTCATCGCACGACCCCTGAAAACTACACGTAAAAGCTAGCCTTTTCAAATCTGACGGTTTGGTGGATGAAGGATCAGTTTTTTTTTGGAAATAAAATTTTTATTATTTCTTTTATTAAAAAACATTATTATTTTATTTATAAAAAGAGCTTATTTATAAACAAGTTCTGCTATTTTTTTTTCAGTACCTCAATAACTCACAAGAGTCTCAGCTGCTCCCGTATGAAGCCAGTGAGACTATGGCATCCCCAAATAGGGTATGTTGTGAGGCTGAAAGTAGTGGGGAGAGGAAGGAGATGGGGTAGAGGAAGGTGGGGAAGTACCTGGCTCTGCAGATCTGGTCACCAAACACGGCTGACGCCATTTCAAGCAACGTTTCAATTCTGAATAGTGGTCTTACACCATTTCGATACTGAGAGTATCTTCCACTGTGGAACGTGCCGCAAATATGAATTAATTGTGAAATAACACAAATTATTCAAATAAAATTTATTTGCCTACGCCGGGATTCGATCCCACGACCTTTGGATTGCGAGTCAAGAGCCTTACCGCTAGACCACTGTAATTATTTAAGCTTTTCGTTTTATTCAGTACGCATTATGAAACTGTGGTTAGGTCATTTATAGACGATATATTTATATTATTTCTTTATAGGTAGGTACTTACAATGTAAAACTTATTGCTTTAATTTTGTTATATTTGCTTTATTGTATATTTACATTTTTTATCCGTTTACCCCTATCTGCGCCCTTATTGGTTTCCTAGTAAAATGCCGGAAATTAATGATGGTTATTCCACTATAAAGTTTCCCCAATTACCGCAATGTAATTAAATGGAAACAACTCACTTAAAAACCCAGGTACGCCTTATAATATGTCATACGTAAGTCTAGTAATGTTACATTGTCGTGTAAACAAGCTTATGGGTCTGAGTGGTTAACGACCTTTTGTCAAATTTAAACTGTTTTAATTGAAAATATAAAAAAATAAAAATAAAAATAGAGTTCTACAAATTAAACATAGTAACAAAAAATAAATTAACAGTATGCGATAACAAAAACATCATTACGGTTCAGTAGTAAGCGTCAAAAAGAACAAGAAAATGGTTTTAAAGAGAGACGTATAAAAATGAATGTTAGAGGCAGCGCTAATAAAAATATATTGTAATTAATAGGCATAAGCGAAGATATTTAATAAAAAATCTCTCGACAAATATCCATTATTTAATTTAGTATTTTCGTATACATTATTTATTTTATATCATTGAAGACGGACCTAATACTAACACATGTAAACGAAACATAAAAATGAACAAGACACAAAAACATAAAAAGGTAACGGTCGCAACTGGGACTCGAACCCAAGATTTTTTATGTTCCCGGTAAATCATGATGTAACACAAAAACAACTACTAATAGTCCACCTCAGAACAGAAAACCGGCGCGAGGAGGACTGTGCATAAACTACTGCACTACGAATTTTAATTATCATAAAAAATGTTGTGTTGTAAATGTTTGTAGAACAAAAGAATATTTTTTGTAGACTTGGTAAGGGATTAGTATGAAAAAGCATCGTATAAAACACGAAGTAGTCCGTTTTAAACGAAATAATTTTTTTGTAAACATTTCTGATTCTGGGAAGTTATTCGTTTTCCCCCGCAGGCAGTCGTCTGTTTGTGACACGAAATAAATTCCCCTTTCATCCGACCGCGCAATATTCGATTTCAGGCTTCCGGCCGGACACCCGCTCCCTTTGCTACCTGTAACCTTCCTACCTTTCTATCTATTTACCTGGGACCTTGCTACCCTGCGACCTCGATACCTGTCCACACGGCAGAGGCGTGCGTCATTTAAACGAAAGCTTTCTATAAGTAATTATAGAGTAATTTCACATTAGCTCCACACAGGAGTCCTTGAGGAAAATAATTCCAATAAGACCAATGTCACTTGTGGGGAGGGTCTTTTTAGGAAAGGAAGGAGAGAAATTTCTGGGCAGGAAAATAGTATAAGGGGCAGGTAGGAATCTGGAGGTCAGTGTGTCCAGGAGTGAAGGTCTCATGAATCCATTTCTCCCACTGCGATGCAAGGCAGTATTCTGAGAGAGTACGGCTGGAGAAGTTAAAGGGACTCCCTCAACCATTCTCTCTGGATCCGGCCTGCCATGCAGCTGGTAGGCAGATGCCAAGATCCGGACAAACCTGGGCACCTCTGCTAAGTCACCAAACGCAGCGAACCACTTGGGGTGACCTATGGCAGAGGTGTTGGTTATCCAATAAATGGATCCCGGGGCGGCGGTACCCATACCCATCTCCCATCAAATATGAAGAACGAACATGATAATTTCTCTGAGAGCCTATGTCATTTTTGGGGAAAATGTGTAAAGGGTCTTTTAAGGGACACGGGTCTCGAAGCGATTCATATTGAAAGAGATCAGCGAGAGACCAGCTATTGAGCATACCCACCAGTCGTAATACATGCAATTCACTTTATTTCATTCAAAATTTATACATCTACACTCAAGTTAGCAATAAAACTGCCCAAACGCGCATTGACAAATTTTAAAAATTGATTACTTTTTGTAAATAACTTTTAATCATAAGTATACATAATTTTTCAATAATGTCTAAGCAAAATAAGTGTGTAAAAAATCTGAAATATGTTAGTTTGTAAGACCGTAAATAATTAAACAAACTGAAATATTTTAGTTATAAAACACGAACTCAATTTTTTTAACGATTTTATTTGAACCTTAATTATAATTTTGAAAAGTAGCTGTCCTACATAACTTATTGATATATTTTACACGATTTGAAATATTATGTGTCAAAATTTTAACAAATCTGCCAACGACCATAAAACCTTAAATAGAAATAAAAATATTTTTTTAAAATTTAAAACACAAGTTTACTAGATAAAATAACGATCCTTCGAAATCAATTGTCATTTTTTTATAGAAAATAAATCTATATATCGATAGGTATGTCTACAATTTGATTTAAAAATGGTGTATTTCCGGTTGTGTCTGGTTTATCCCCTTAAACGAATTATTTTAAATCCTATGTGCGTTTTTGGACAGTCCTCATTTACTACTATTAATTATCTGTTTTAAGCAGGTTTTTGGATAAAGGTGTGAATCTTTTTTCGTTTTATTTATTGTTTATTTTACTACTTTATACGCCCGGAATGCTTTTACATTAGTCACTTAAAATAGTTACAATTCTCAAACAAGTGTTACTAATAAACTATGTTATTTACAATAATTACTTACATAAAAATATAAATTGTAAACTTAATATTCCTATTGAAAATTAAAATGAATAATAAAAACATCTAAAATTAATAAAGCTGTCCGACAAAAGACTAGTATCCGACATATTTTTTTCTTTTTAAAATCATTAACTCCCTTGTTAATTGCCCAGCATTATTGAAATCGATTTCATTTCATGTTCCTAATAGAGTCACACGAACTAAAAAAAGTATGTTTTACTCGCAACAATCAAATCAATACCAATTCGTTTATGTACTCCCTTATACCACGCATATACAGCTTAGGGAACGTACCTAAACTACATGACCCACTTTTTGCAATTTTTAACCCCCCCCCCCCCCCGGTGACCACGTGTAGTATATTCCAAGACCCCCCTCCCCCTCCAGTTTTCACGTTCTAAATCATAAATATGGTTTTGAATCATTTCTTGCTAACAAAAAGTTAAAAAAAAAATATTTGGCTTATACTATGTATTTGTCTATATTAATACGGAGCTTGCTGCGTGACGGCAAGAGTGCTTGCATACCTATAATTACAAGTGGAAAACAATATTATAAAGTTATTGGAAAAAATATAAAAAGATTTCTAGATTGACTACGTGATAAAAACCTAAGCCCCCCCCCCATTGTGACCAAGCGCGGTATTTCGAAGATCCCCCCCCCCCCCCTAAACGGGTCACGTAGTATGGGTACGTTCCCTTAGGTTACCAATATGCAGAAGTAGCAGATATTTTCAAAAACACCCAAATAACTAGCAAAGTTAACATACTTAATTTTATTTGATTAATTTGTGTTATTTCACAATTATTCATTTAAAAA
Source organism: Limnephilus rhombicus (assembly GCA_929108145.2). NCBI lineage: Eukaryota > Metazoa > Arthropoda > Insecta > Trichoptera > Limnephilidae > Limnephilus > Limnephilus rhombicus. Next base: position 36,470,345 of record OV815280.1, read on the forward strand.
ATAATATAGTATATTTGCGGCACGTTCCAGAGTGGAAGATACTCTCAGTATCGCCCTGGTGTGAGACCACCATTCAGAATTGAAACTTTGCTTGAAATGGCTTTAGCCGTGTTTGGTGACCGGATCTGAATAGCCAGGTACTTCCTCACCTTCCTCTTCCCTATCTCCTTCCCCTCCTCACTACCATCAGCCTCACAACATACCCCAATTGGGGATGCCATAGTCCCACTGGCTCCAGACGGGAGCAGTTGGGACTCTTGTGCGGTATTCATGTATAAAAAAAAAACTTTTTGAAAACAGTTATTAGTTTACATTTTCTTACCAAAATTTTAAATTTTAGTTAACTTAAATAGTGTATTTACACCATATAATTGTTTTGTAATACATTTTCATGTAATTTTTAAGATATTTGTATCTTAAATAAATATGTAAGAATGGTGTACAATTAAAAGAAAAAAAAATCTCTAATACTATATTGTCACATGATTTTTTTTTTGGTATAATTTATTTATTTTTTAAAATTAAATTTAAGATGAAGCTATACGTGAAATCCTATTTAGATCCTATTTTGATTAATCTTTACGACGAATCGGCTTACAGTATGAACATCAAAAAATATGCTACGGATATTTTGAAGCTTTTACTAGCTTTTCTATGTATTAGAATTACAATAAAATTATCATTTACATAACAAAAAATATAAGCGTAAACCACTAAAAAAATATTTTTTCATGACTTAACTATGAAGTAATACAAAAAACAATTTAAGAAAAATACCCCTTTATGGCTAAGACTATTTTTGAGGTTTTCTATGTTCTAAATTTTTTTCGTTCTTATAAAATTATGCACAAAATAAATTAAAACAACTTTTTCGCTTACTTGCCTCGTGCAAATAAGACGTTCGATTTAAAATTTTGCAGGCGTGTGAATCGAAATATTTCTACCGTTTATATTCCTCTAAATAATGTTATTATTAAGTTCTGCAAGAATTTTACCTTTTTTTAATTATTGTGATAGCTGTTTCGGCATACAAGGCCATTTTCAAAGTGTTCACAATTTGAAAATGGCCCTATAAGCTGAAACAGCTCTCACAATAATAAAAAACTAAAATACTTGCCGAACTTAATAACAACATTATTAAATTTAATTACAAAAAAAAAATAATAAAAATATGACAAATTCGATGTTTAAAACACACTTACACAATTTTTTCATGTCCCAATATTATTAATGATTTAATTTTTAATTTATTTTTTCAACTATTCTGTATACTGAGAAGTATACTGGAGAAAGGAAAATACGCAAGGGTTAATAAAATGAGAGAGAAGCTAAATTGGATTCCAATAAAAAAGATACTGCTTTTTAATGTTTTAATTTTTGTGCTTAAAGTTAGGGAACGTACCCATACTACGTGACCCACTTTTTACAATTTTTAACCCCCCCCCCCACTCCCCCTTCGGTGACCATGTGTAGCATATTCCAAGACCCCCCCCCTCCCCCTACAGTTTTCACGTAGAATTTCATAAAAATGTGGTTTTGAATAATTTCTTGCTAACAAAAAGTAAAAAAAAATATTTGTCTTCTATTTGTCTTTATTAATACGGCGCTTGCTGCGTGACGGCAAGAGTGAATGCATACCTATAATTACAAGTGGAAAAAATATTATCAAGATAAAACTTATGTCAAAATATATTGTAACCAGAACTTAATTTAAAGAAACAAAAGTCCTGTTATTTTCATTAACATTGATTTTTTATCTCAATCATTTCAACAAACACGTTCCCAGCATCGCGAGATTTCTAGATTGACTACGTGATAAAAACCTAAGCCCCCCGCCCCTCATTGTGACCAAGCGTGGTATTTTAATGATCTCCCTCCCCCCCTGAACGGGTCACGTAGTATGGGTATGTTCCCTAATGAAAAACCAAATGCCAAAATAATTTAAGGATGAAATTGTTTTTAATACAAATGTATATAATTGTTGACGCAACTATGTATACCTATCTATATACCTTGTTCCATTCCTCTACCCATCCTTTTTTTACCACAATTACCTGTCCCTACTGACAATATTACCTACCGTACAACAATAAAATCTGTGCAACGAACACAATTATTCTCTCAGTTTTATATAACATCGACCAGTTTATGGAAGCTTGTGCAGTGAGTGACTTAGTGCTCCCTCAGACCCATAATATTGAGCCGAACATCAACCATAAGGGGTAAGTCAGTTTCCTTCCCCATTCATCTGACCATTCCCCATAGTTGTGCCAAAGTATTCACAAGCAAAACATTTTTTTTAAATATATTGATACAGTCCACTCCACGTGTCGCCTTTGCTATACCAATAATTATGAAACAAGAAATATACACAGTTATATTGCCACATATGAAAAATCAAAATCACAGAACTGCCTTATGTATAGAAGACTAAAGATGTATGATGAAATGCCTGAAAGTATGAAGAATGAAAAAATAATGAATGTATTGAAAAAGAAATGTTATGCTTACCGTAAAAATATTTAAATTTATCAAAAATATTACATTGTGCTACATTACATTATTAGTTTAAATTCATGTAGTATAAACATAAACAATAGATAAATAACAATTTAAAAAATCAATGGAGTTCTACGAATTAAACGCGAAAACAATAATTATTAATAATTAATCGAATTTGTCATTGACTGGGCTTATCGAAGTGCCGTTTTGACTCAAGTACTTTTCATTTCGTCTGTTTCTAAATTTGTCTGTATTTTCCGTGTCCGCTCAATCCTGTCAAGATTGACAGTACCTTTTTAGTCCGCCAGAGAGTCCGAACATTGCAATTGTTGGGGGCTGTCAAGTCGGAGAGATCAGTTCACAGAACTACTAGAGTTAAAAATACCAAAATCATTAAATTTGTTTTTGTGTTTGCTAAATTATGTACTTAGGCGAAGAATTGGCGAGATTGTTTCTTATTTTAGTTTATTTTATTTGGAAAACCAACAGTTACAAGAATTTATAATGTGTGATAAAATATGTGTAAATTATTTAATAAATAATAGGTTTTCACTGACGTATATATAAATTATTTGGTGAATATAGTAAAAAAGAGTTAAATTAGTTTATGCGGATGGGATGGTGGGAGGGAGGGGAAAGGGATGGATCTATTCGGTGTGTACGTACATTTGTTTAAATGTGATTTTTCCATTTTAGGTTTGCAAATGTTAGGTATTGTGTAAAATAAGTCGAGTTTACAGTATGAAATGTTAAAGATGTGTGTTAATAGCTGCGAATGAATGTATTTTGTTTATTTTATTTTATTTTATTTTGGATACCCATAATAAGAAATATGTTATGTGGTAATAGGGAGGAGGTAGGAGGGGGGGGGGGGGGGGGTTAAGGAGTTGGTTTATTTGGTAGTACGTATTCTAATAAGAGAAAGTATAACCCAGAAATGAAGTTCAAATGAATGGTGGTAGGATTCGTTCAGTATCTATAGTTATGAAGTATGGACAGATCGCCTGCGTGACTTTAAGGAGTATGGTGTGGAATTAAAGATGTGAATAGTGTGTATTGAAAGTATGTGATACACGATAAATGAAAGAGTTTTGCTTAGAGTTGGTGTGGCATTGAAGGATTCTAAGAATTATCCTACAAAATTTCGTGCTGAAATTATAATTGTAATGTTTACAGAGTTGTTTATTTATTTGTTGATCAAGTTAGAAGAAATAAACACATTTCACTTTCTTAAATTAAGTAACTACCCATTAAAACGCACCAGATTTAAACGTCCGGGTTTAATTTTCCCCACAGGAAAAACTAAACCCTTTCACACACTTCCCTAATGATCATCTGGTCAATCCACGCTATGCAATTGCACTATATAAGTATTATAATTACAAAACAATACAAGAACAACATGTCAACCTACCAGAGACCAGATGGGAAAATAATTCACCGACTCCAGATATTTTCATATCAGAGGGTTCGGCTCTATGGAATTCCTAATTGAACCTAAAAATCCTACTGATCCCTCAATATAAATATTTAAAAAATCTTTTGTAATCCTACATGTATTTAAAATTACCGATTTTTGCATTTTTATATATAAATTCTTTGACAAATCTAATACGCCTAAATTTTGAATCAGAGACCTAGGTATAATGCCAGTAGCCGAAATAACAAATGGTAATATTTTTATAGTCCGAGAATGCCAAATTCTTTTAATTTCAATTTGGGAGGCGGGAATGGGTACCGCCGCCCCGGGAACCTTTATTGGATAACCAACACCTCTGCCATAGGTCACCCCCAAGTGGTGATTTAGCAGGGGTGCCCGGGTTCATGGGGTGAGGTTTGTCTAGGTCTTGGAGGCGGATGACCGGGACACACTGAACCCCAGATTCCTACCCACCCCTTAAACCCTTTTCCTTCCCAGAACTCTCCTCTCCTTCCTTTCCTTAAAAAAACCCCTCTACACAGCATCCCCAAAGATGACATAGGCCCTGATGGAAATTATTTCCCTCAGGGCCTCCTGTGTGGAGCTCATGTAAAAAAAAAAAAAAAATCTCATTTCCTAAATCTGTGTATTTTCTAATTTTTTCAGAAACAGTTTTTTGAATATTACAGGAATTTGGAATAGCTACATCAATGATATAAGTTATTTTTTTAATTTTGTCATGTAAAACTATATCAGGTCTATTATGACTAATTGTTCTGCCTGTTAGTATAGTTTTATCATAATATATTTTATAAAATTCATTTTCTAAAAATGAATTTGGTTCATATTCATAATATGGTACTATATTACGGCAGTCAATCAAGTTATGTTTTATTACCAAACTTTGGTGGATTATTTTTAAAACCTGATTGTGCCTAAATGTATACTCGGCCGGCGCTAATATAGAACATCCCGATATAATATGTTCTATAGTTTCCGGAAAAGCCAAACATTTTCTACATTAATCATCAATTTGATTTATATCTTTGATTATATGCTTCCTATAATTTTTAGTATTAATGACTCTTTCTTGAATGGCAAGCATAATACTCAACCATTTGTTTGACGAAAGTTTGTCAACATACGTTTGGTTGAGATAATTGAAGTGTTTTGCATGAATAATTTTATTTGACCAGGAATCTAATAATTCCTGGTTAGTATTTATAAGAATGTTGGCATTCTCGTCATATAAATTTAAAGGTGTAATGTTTATATCTGCCTTGCAAATTATTTTGTGCATTTCTGAGCTATTAACTTTCCTATGGAAAAAATTTCTAAGCATTTCTACCTGATTGTGTTTCAAAGATGTTATTTTGACTACACCTCTACCTCCTAAATTTCTAGGTAAATTAATTCGTTCTATAGCTGAATTTGGATGATGGCAATTAAACTTTGTTAACGTAGTTCTAATTAATAGTTCTAAACTATCTAAATCTGTATTGGACCATTTAATTATGCCAAATGAATACGTTAATAGAGGTATTGCCCAAGTATTTATTGCTTTTACTAAACTTTTAGCGGATAGATTGCATTTTAAAATTTTTCTGATCCTAGTTTGAAATTTAATCCTAATATCATTTTTAATGATATTAATCGATGATATTCAAGAATGCATCCAGAGTACTACTTGCTTGCTTTTTGCTGACGATCTCAAACTGCTCAGGACGATACGCGACATTCAAGATTGTTTTAAGTTACAACTTGATTTAGACGCAATATCTTCATGGGCAGATGAGAATAAACTTTTCTTTAATGTAAAAAAATGTGTCACCATGACCTATACGCGTTCTAAAAACCCGATTAAATTTGATTATAAATTAAATTATGAAATATTGTCATCAGTAAAATTCATCAAGGACCTCGGGGTTACATTCGATCCCAAACTTACTTTTTCAGATCATATAGTGGAGTTGACATCATCGTGTTACAAACTTCTTGGATTCGTAATAAGAATAAGTAAACAATTTTCCAAGCCCGAAGCAATGACATCGATGTTTAACTGCATTATACGATCAAAATTAGAATACGCTTCTGCTGTTTGGGCCCCTTACCAGCAAAAATACATAGATTTATTAGAACAAATCCAAAAAAAGTTTCTAAGGTATCTATATATGAGAATGCATGGTGAATACCCGCGATTTATGCATCATCTAGATTTGCTATCTGAAACGCGCTTCGAAAGTCTCCATTCTAGAAGGAATGAGACCCTAACAGTCACAGCTTTCAAAATTATAAACTATTACATTGACAGCCCATACCTCTTAGAATGCTATAAATTGTTCGTACCGAACAACTACTGCCAGGGTCGCCACCATGACTTGCTCTATATCCCTCATGGCAGAACAGACGTTGTGGCCCAACATAGCATGACAAGAGGTATGGTGCTGCTAAATGATATTTCTAGGTCTCTTGACATTTTCAACATTAGTCTTGAAGGTTTCAAGAATAATTTTAGGCAAGGACTCTAAAATATGTAATTTTTTTTTATTTTTTTCCTCATGTATATGTTATGTGTATTGTAATAGGATTAAATCAATCTGTAATGCACAAAAAAAAATACTAGTGTGATCTAATCTATTCGATTGCGGGTATCCTAAATATTTATAAACATCATCCCCTTTCATACTTTTAATTTTGAAATTTCTAAATATACCCTCGTCTCCATCTACAATTTTGCCTTTCTCTATATGGATCGTTTTACATTTATCTAAACCAAAAGTCATTTTAATATCATCTGAAAAAAAATTATTACAAGCAATAATTGTCAGCCTGAAACACTCATTTACATTGAAAAATCTTCCGAGAAAAGATACTTGCCGCCAACGGGACATGAACCCGTGTCCCAACTCATTTACATTGAAAAATCTTCCGAGAAAAGATACTTGCCGCCAACGGGACATGAACCCGCGGGTCACGGGTCCCGTTGGCGGCAAGTATCTTTTCTCGGAAGATTTTTCAATGTAAATGAGTGTTTCAGGCTGACAATTATTGCTTGTAATAATTGCTACCCTTTGTGCTATGCATAAAAATCTTGTCTAAACGTTAGTTTATAAATTAAAAAATAATAATTCATCTGAAAAAATTTAAACTACCTTAATCATTTTCTCTAAATTTGATTCAGAATTTGAAAATAATTTTATATCATCCATAAAAAAATCTTAATATTTTTATTATTATTGTTATTGTTATTTTTTTTAAATGATAAACTAACGTTTAAGGCAATATTTTTATGCATAACACAAAGGGTAACAATTATTATAAGCAATAATTATCAGCCTGAAACACTCATCTACATTGAAAAAATCTTCCGAGAAAAGATACTTGCTTGATTGCCGGTCAGGTGCTCTGACCAGTGAGCTTTCTCGGAAGATTTTTTCAATGTAGATGAGTGTTTGTATTGCTTATAATAATTTTTACCCTTTGGGCTATGGATAAAAATCTTGTCTTAAACGTTAGTTAATCAATTAAAAAAAAAAAAAAAAAAATATATATATATGATTAAAATTTGACAAGTTAAAGTATTTCCCCAAAAAATGTAGACATAATTTGTCTCCAAGCCACCTAGCGAGAGATTTAACACTAACAATGTCTCTCTCACAAAAATAAAGTTGGTTGTTTTCAGGTGGAAAAAATGTAATAAACAGTAATAATTGTCGAATGAAACTCTAGTATATATTGAATTATTTGTGCGGGTATTAGATAAGCCGCCATAGCTCAGTGGTCAAAGCACCTGACCGGCAATCAGAAGGACACGGGTTCATCTCCCGTTGGCGGCAAGTATCTTTTCTCGGAAGATTTTTTCAATGTAGATGAGTGTTTCAGGCTGATAATTATTGCTTATAATAATTGTTACCCTTAATATTTTTGTTTACTACCTAAGTTCATTCTGATAACATCATTTGCATTTTAAAGTTGAAGAAAAAAAACTCTTGGTAGGTATTTTGAAATATTTATGGAAACTAAACCCACAATTTTCCCGCCTTTAAAATATTCCAAAAACAAATCCTTAAACATAATATGAATCGGCCATTCTTTATATTAACTTTCAATAAAATATCTGGAACAGAGCAGATTTTTTTTAATATAAAGGTATAACCATATCATATTTTCAGGCCAAATGTTGACCACTCCCTACATCGGTTAATCCCCAGTAGACAGGTAAAAAATAAGTTTATTTCGATCATTCGCAAATAAAGAACAAAAATAATTTTTCCGTTTTATACATTTATTACCTTCGTATTGCACGCCGCTGCATCCGTCTATGAGTTGATTAGCGAAAGGCTTGGTATGAAATCTGGTGTAATAAATATTGTTAAAAGCAAATAACACATTTTTTAGAATTTACAAAGAATAAACTCTACCAAAGGCATTTTTCAAAGTATCCACAATTCAAGCGCTGAAGTTAATTGAAATGCTTTCGCTAAAGGCAAATTTGGCTGGAGCATTTTTAAAACTGTTGGTTATTATTTCTTCTCTGTTTCATAGATTGAAACAAAGGAGAAATAATATCGTTCCATGACTGTTGATCCCCCGACAGTTGCTCCCACGGCATAATTATGTAAAATATGCGATTGGTTGGATGTGCCGCCGAATAACAAGTATAAAATGTTTATATAACTCATTTTCATTCCAATACATCTAGGATAAAATTATTCGTTTGTATACTATGTATATTCGTACCAGCGCATAAGTATCAATACCAACTTATTATTAAAGGTATTTTAGAAGACAATTTTTTCAGGTTTGAAATTAGTAAAAATAATGCACGAAAGAATATAATTTCATAATAATTATACTTTCGGGGAACTGACTGTCGGGGAACAACTGTGGGGTCATCCGTAGATGTAGTATGATTTGATGGCCTCCATGGTCAAAGGGTAAAGTTCTTGACTTTGAATCCGGTGGTGACCGGTACAAATCCCAGCTTACACATTAAGTACAAGTAAATTTAATTTGTTTTGATTTACGAATACTTCATTAAAATTAACATTCATACACTATTTTTTACAGTATATTCCAGAGAACGAGATACTCTCAGTATCGTCCTGATGGAAGACCGCAATTCAAAATTGAAACTACTTGAAATTACTTGAAATGACATTAACCGTGTTTAGTGGCCAGATATGAATAACCAAGAACTTCCTCTTCCCCATCTCCTTCCCTCTCCGCTACCTTTAACCTCACAACAACCCCAATTGGAGATGGTATGTGCTAACTGGCTCCAGGCAGTTAGGAGCAGTTAGCACATACCTCTTGTGCGGTATGCGCAAAATTCAGAACACAAAACCACAAAAGTTTAAAGTTCATTCCACTGTAAAGAAATTAATGACGAAAAAATATTTTTGTGAGGTAAAGGCTACCCACCTCTCTGGGAGGATCGCAACCTATTCTGTGGTAGATAACAATATTTTTGAAGAAAATATCGATTCTATTAGAGCAGTATTAGCCTCGATTATATTAGTCTCGTTGGCAGGACTATAAACGGAAACCACAATATTGGCAGGTCCGCTGAAAATACACATTTCATCATTGCCTTTCCCGGGAAAAATATCATCCACCATTCCAAAATAGGTAATACTATTTTTAGAATTTTCTTTTTTTTGCAAAAAGTTGCAGAGCCGGGAGTACAATTGCAATAAATTACGCTTTTGTAAAGGGATGAACCGCGACGCATTCTGAGGTTTTTAAAAAAAAATAATGACCAATTTATTTTCCATGAAGTTGATTGATTTGAATGGGTGACTCCGAATATACGACATATTACAGATTATTTAACGTATCTATGTATATACTACGTTGACGACCTCTGTGGCTAAGTGTTTGAACCGCTGACTTTGGGAAATTATATTTTTCTTCTTTCTAGGATGGAGGGTACTTTCTAGGGTGGGGTATTCTATAAGTACCCTCCATCCTAGAATCACCATATTTAGGAAAATAGAGGAATCGATATTTTGTGTGTAATTTTTGTGAATGAATGGTGAAATTTATGGAGTGAGATTTGTCTAGGTCTGTGCTCACCTAATGCACGGTTGGCCGGATCAAGAGAGACTGGTTAAGGGAGACCTTTTCATATCTACCCATCGCCTTGCACTCATGTAGACATTTATTATTTATACCCCATCGGTCGAAGAAATTTGGATCGTTTCTGAAAATTCTGGAAAAAACTGGGGAAAAGCTGGAGAAAAACTTCAGCCAAAAAGTGATGATCTTAAAAGAAGTAAAGAGTTATTATAGCTCCTGACTGAAAAAAATAGTGCTACGAGAGGACGTAGATATTTATATAGCAATTGATGGAATAAATTTATTAAGAGGAAAAAATATTTTAAAAAAATTAGTCGTGAAAATGCACGTCGGCAACACGGTATTACCAAAACCAAAGGACCACCATCAAATTTTATGGAAATCTAAAACCAAACCTATCAATTTTTTACAAACTCAATTCAACTGCATCGCTAATAATACAAAATATGAATTCATTCTATTCGCTATTGTGTGTGATGGGAGTAACTCGAGTTGCTGCTGAAGTTACTGATTTGATAAGCAGAATGCCTTTAGAAATCGCATCTATTATCTTCAGAAAACTTGATGATGATTCCTTGCTATCAGCATCCAAGGTAGACCCCGTGTGGTCTTCAGTCATCAAAGGAGACAAAGTTCTAAGGACCAGACTTCGCAGGTATGTGCGTTCTTCTAGGATCTGTGATCCTCTTAACCTTCGGCGTTTCAATACTGAAGAGCATTTGGCCAAGAAAACTTCCAAGTCAACTTTTGTTGCTGGCACTACCTTTGGTTTCAACGCTGAGAAAAATTTTGGACCTGGGGCCAGTAGGCCTCTAAAACGTAAAATGATTGCTGATTCTTCCACCATCATTCAAAAGAAGAAATTGATAAGATTTTAATTTGTTTGCTGTAGCTTGTCTAATATATATTATGTTTACCTGGTTTGATAAATAAAAAAAAACTTTCATATAACAAAACTATTTTATTCACTATTGTATTGTGTACCTTTAATTGATTCGGATACCATTTCTTTAATTTAGCTCTTTAAGGTCTTGTGATGTGTCGAATCATACTGTAAAATCCGCTTTTAAGCTTAGCGTTGGTTTTAAAATTAAGTAGAGATATACACATATTATATTGTATTCATTTCATCAGTCTCACAACATACCAAATTTGTGGAGGCCAAAGCCTCCGCCAATCAAGGAAAAACCACTTGTAGATATACTGTATGGTTCCACGAAAACTCAACACCCCTTTGAAAAGTCATTTTAATGTATGATTTTTTTTTTAAATAGACCAAAACCTAACGTTTAACCATTTTTTTTAAAACTTTTAATGACTTATCGAAGGAGCTGTTGAACTTTTATGTTATTAAGTTTTCCGGTCACCTTACGCTGGTGTATGTAAGTAAGGTAACGTTTCCGGTTACCTTTTTTTTTTAAATAATCGGAGACGGTTTATATATGTATAGTTCCCGTGAGCACTTAGGCCATAGACCCATTGTACTATCTCCCATTTTACCTCATTCCTTTGACAGTAACCCAGTCCCTTTTATAAAGTTCACCAGTATTGTCATTGGAAATGAAGCTATATCTTCTGGTTCGACAATGTGTCTTCCCAGGTCTCATTTCCCCTCTTCACTCCTTCTTGGTTCCCTGAAGGCCCCATCTCCTCTCCACTTCTTAGTTCCCCGAAGGTTCCACGACGGAGAATCCACCCCCCCTTGGTTCCCTAAAGACCCCACAAGGGAAGAGTCCACTCCACCTTGGTTCCCTGAGGGCCCCAGGAGGGAAGAGAACTTCATCTCTCCTCCTCACTCCTCCTTGGTTCCCTAAAGGCCCCACAGAGGAAGAGTTCACCAAGATGGCCTCATTTCTCCTCTTCACTCCTACATGGCCTCAGCACTCTTAACTCTTAGGTTCCCAAAAGGCTCCTAGTTTTCGAATGGTCCAATTTTTTTGTCCCACTAGTTACCAGGGAAACAGAAGGTCCACTCCAGCAGAGCCCTGAGTGCTGGAGTGAGTCAAAATACTCCGAGATGCGACCTTGTTTCTCGGAGGCACCTTTCGTGACGCTGTTTCCCAGGACATTCAGCCTGAGCACGGTAGCTCACACCTTGGCTTGGGATGCCTATTGCAGGTTTGTGTTTCCACTCCCTGAGCGATGGATTCGCCACACATCCTACGCTGAACCGGTTACCTTACTTACACCAGCGTTTATGTTCGAACAATCTACACTGTAAATAAAACCGCATGATAATCAAACCAACTTACAATTAAAAATAATTTTTAAGTCGATTTTAGATTTGAAGTTGGTAAAGATTGCACAAAAAATTATAAATTATTATAATTATAATTTTGGGGCGGGCAACTGTCGGGGGATCAACTGAAATGCAGCTCTCTGTATCCAGAACTCTGCCTGCATCACTCAACCACCCCACAAAAATAAATCATTGAGAACATAAAATAACATGTTTTTGATAAAAAAAAGCTCACATAAGAAGCGAGTAAATATAAATAGCTCACCCAGAAGATATACGATAAGGCTGTGGTTTGCGCGTATTAAAAAGGCTCTGGATAAAAATGAAATAATGCCTTGAAATCTCACGGGGGTCTGTGTGTTCTCTTATCAAATAAAAAGCAAAAGGAGAGGCCATGTTTATAATATTTGAATATAAATTATTTTTTCGCTTCTCCGCGGGGTATTTGGTTGCTTTTTACTTGATTGTGGAAATGAATAAAAAGCGTAAGACGCGGTGGGATTATATAAATGCAGAAGTACCGTGAAAACGACAATGGCGATTTTTATTTAGTTTTTATTAACGTAAAACTATCCAATTATAAATAAATAAATCATGAAATTATAAAAAATAAATTACAGAAAAGAAACGGCATATAATAAATTAATGAAACTAAAACAAAATAGGAAACAATTAGAGAAAATATTCAAGTCAATGCATAAATAAGATTTTGGTAGAACCCATTGTAACCAAATGTGTCCATTATGGAAGAGCTTTGCATCCACAATAGGCTTTCAACTATCTGCCTATAACGTATTTTAAGATACTTTAGGTACTGAGGATCTTTGGAGAAACTCATTGCCACTGCAAAGTTTGGCAGAAGAAAGGGAGGAAGGTCCAAGGAGTGATCAAGTATCACTGGCGTACGGTACTTCGGTATTCACAGCTCTCCACGCAGTGCAGAACCGCGAGGAGTGCAGTAGCCTTGTCTACCGTGGAAATTGGAGTAGGGGTCACGAACCTCAGCAATAAGGAACCTATTTAAGAAGAAGAATCCATAATTTAGGCATTATTCCGTAAAGACCGACAAAAATCATTTAGACTGGTACCAATAGCGTCTTAATAAGGCCCTGACTTAAGTTAACATGTCCCGACATTCTCAACAGTGGAGATAACTAGTAGATTCTTGATTGAGATGAGTTTTATTAAACTCATTAGGAGTAATGTATTATAAATTTTATGTAATAACTAGCAGACCCGGCCACACGTTGCTGTGGCTAACGAAACACAACGCCATTACCCAACCTTTATAAAATCCTCACCACCCGCTTGCCAGCTGCTCGCTGCCCGCTGCCTGAATTGAATATTTGAATTTCTCGGCTTTTCTCTACTATAATAAGCATGTATTGTACATATAAACCTTCCCCTTGAATTACTCTATTTTATACTGTGTAATGATGATTTTGTAATATATTATCTCTAATAAATAATAATAATTTCAGAGTCTACGGCAAGGAAGTTGTTACAAAGAATGAATGAGATGTCAAACTCCAGGGCAGACATGTAGATTGTGATGAAGTATCTGTTTGTCTATGTAGAAGTTATACCAAGTTGCAAGCGATAATACTTTTTTTACAATAGCTCCACACAAGAGGCCCAGAGGAAAATAATTTGATTAATCAACAAAAAAATTCCTCTTCTTCCATTTAATAGAAAGATAGAAGAGGAAGTTCTGGTAAGGAAAAGGGTATAAGTGAGTAGGAATCTGGGGGGATCCATATATATCCATCCCTCCCACTGCGGTGAAGGCAAAGGGTCGAGAGAGTCCTGCAGGAGAGATATAAAGGTCTCCCTCAACCGGTCTCTCCAATTGCGTCCCGCAACACAGTGGCTGGGTGGACGCATTCGCTGCCAACACCCGAACAATGAATCACCCACGAGTCCGGGAATCCCTGCTGAGTCACCAAACGTAGATCTACCTGGGCTGACCCATGGCAGAGGTGTTGACCTATTAAACCGGCCATTTCTTCGGATTAAATGGAATGGCCTACAAACAAAAAGTTTTATGTCAGTGGTGAAATTGATCTTGGTTTCCATTCAAATAAACAAGGAAGGCATTTCAAGTGTGTAGTATTTATTCACTGGTACCAGATGTCACCTTTGTTCCTATTAGGCTGATTGGTGTAAGTGTACAATATTTACGTTGATGGCCTATTCTTAAATTGCAATTAAAAATAATTTTTGTACGATTCTCCCTTTTTTTATCATCACCGATAGGGTAGGAGTTTCTCGAACAGAATAATATTATGGTATCCTTTAGGTGAGGTTTTGTTTGGGAGTTCTCGGAGGAAGTCATTGGAGCGTAAACCGTTTAAATTATTACTTTCGCGCAAGAAGGAGCTTTTTTAAGGGCCTGCTTTAGCTCGCTGCTTTACAAATTGATACGTTATAATTCTATTGTGATTGTTTGCAAATAATGTGAAACCTTTCTTATTTGCATTTGTTTGTTTTGTTTCGGATTAAACAAAGTTAGGGTAAATATTCAGATGCGCTGGATATCCGTAATACGCATATATTATTTTAAAAATACCAAATATAGCGGGGAGCATTTGTTTCAGCTGTCAGAGAAACAAAGTAATGTATTTTTCATAAACTCGAGCTCAAACTTTCTATCATTTTATACACAAAATACACACCTCGTCTCTGTGCAGAAACAAACGGTCCGCAAATGGATTACAATCGTTAGAGCACAAGCGTCCTTCGGGTGGGAATGCTATCCTTGTTCTACCGGTATTTCAATGAAAGGAAGCTCCGAGGAACCAGCATCATTGGTCCCCTCGGTGGTGCATAGAGGGGAAATACGCCAAACGCGCGTTCAACATATGCACACGGTTGATGTTTGTCACATGAAAACGGGTCATTTATTCGACTCGTTATTGAGTTCAGCTCGGTTACGGAACGATTTGCCGGCCTTTGTGTTTCCTCCTTCCTACAACATGGGTTTCTTTAATACCAATGTTCACTCCTCGCCCTCCTCAAAAAGACCATCCACACAGCATTTCAGATGACATAGGCCCTGACGGAAATTATTTTTCTCAGCGCCTTCTGAGTGGAGCTAATGTAAAAAAATGTTTATACATATGTGTATTAGAAAGTAGGGCATTCTCCGATAAAAAAATAAAAGGTCGGTTAGAAAATTGGCCGAAATCATAAAACTTCTCGTCGTGCGTAAATAAACTTACCAATTAATTCAAGATCATATATTTTTATTTGTTTGTTTAAGAGTTAGTGAACTCTATCTACGCAGATTTTAGACTTCATTTATCAGCGAGTAAGTTAAGATTATTTTACAAGTGCTGCTTTATCGATCGTAGAAATTCGGATAATTTCTCAAAATTCTGGACATAAGAAAAACTTTAGTCAAAAAGTGAAATCTTGAAATAAGAAAAGAGTTATTATTATAGCTCCTGAAAATAAAATAATTGGTAGAAATGAAGCAAACCTTCAAATTTGCAATTGATGGAATAAAGACGAAAAATTTAACAAAAAAAATTTGTCGTGAAAATGCACGCTGGCAACACGGTATTACCAAAACCAAAGGACCACCACCAAATTTCCCGGAAATCTAAAACCAAACCTATTAACTTTTTACAAACTCAATTGAACTGCATTGCTAATAATACCAAATATGAATTCATTCTATTCGCTATTGTGTGTGATGGGAGTAACTCGAGTTGCAGCTGATGTTACTGATTTGATAAGCAGATTGCCTTCAGAAATCGCATCTATTATCTTCAGAAAACTTGATGACAATTCCTTGCTATCAGCATCCAAGGTTGACCCCGTGTGGTCTTCAGTCATCAAGGGAGATAAGGTTCTAAGGACCAGACTTCGCAGATATGTGCGTTCGTCTAGGATCTGTGATCCTCTTAACCTTCGGCGTTTCAATACTGAAGAGCATTTTGCCAATAAAACTTCCAAGTCAACTTTTGTTGCTGGCACTACCTTTGGTTTCAACGCTGAGAAAACTTTTGGACCTGGGGCCAATAGGCCTCTAAAACGTAAAATGATTGCTGATTCTTCCACCATCTTTCAAAAGAAGAAACTGATAAGATTTTAATTTGTTGTAGCTTGAATAATATATGTATAATTATTGTGTTTAACTGGTCTAATAAATGAAACAAACCTATACGTAACAAACCTGTTTTTTCGATTTCGTTTTTTTTTATTTTTTCTTATCCGATTTGAAATTTTGAGACATTTTTTTAACTTAGCCAGCAATTTGCGCGCTATTATAAAAAGGACATGTAATGTGTCAAATCACACTGTAAAATTCGTTTTTTATCTTAGCGTAGGTTTGAAAATTAGCTAGCGATGAACACACACAATTTATTTTGTCGTGTGTGGTATCGAGGCATTTGTGAGTTGATGGTTCTAGCAATAGCAATGAAGACAACTTTTTCAATGTAATTATTGTAATGCACGTATTTAATCGAAAATTCATTGCTGTATTACGATAAAAAATGTTGGAAATCTAATAAACAATCTCCATGAGTAGCCATTTCATGAAAACTAAAATTGACTAATTGTCGTGATCACTTGCCGCCCGTTACTATACAACGGTGACCGGACAAATCAGAATCATGCAACTTGAGAAGTCATTAAGGCTCTGCAACCGGGCCCGAAATGAAGAAGATGGAGAGATACGAAATTACGAATGCTAGAGGAGAGCGCTAACATTTACAGCGACAAAATCGATGAGAAAATTGCGAAAATGTTTAATAAAACACGACAAAATAGAGCAAAAATCTCGCAGGCATTATCTTAAACAGCATTTAAACAAACACTGTGAATTTTTTTCATACATACAACTTGTAAAATAACTGAAGCAAACGTGTTAATAATAATTTTTAGAGCATACTTTGCGATTTTTTTCTATCGAGGGAATTTGATGTAATTTGCGTTTCAGCACGGGCAAAGTCTAGACATTATCTTCAAGAATAACATATATTTTTTTAAGAGCTTTAAAACTTACCGTGTTTAAGGGAAATATGTTAAAAATCGGTACAAATCCGGGTTGCGGGCCCTTAAAAGTGATGAGATACAGAATGGTTAAATAGGTTAGGGCTATTTAAAAAAAAAAAATCAGTTACTTTTTAAAGACATTGACATTGTTTCTCCCTGAGTGTCCTTTCCCATTCGTCCCGTTCCCCTTCCGCCTCCCCTTCTTCTCCTGTGTCCTCTTCCCCTCTCGCGTTCCTACTCCGTCACCTCCACCTTACCTCTCCCTTCTCCACTCCCCTCCCCCTTCCCCCGTCCCGCAAACCCCCCTCCCGAGTTCCTCTCCCCCCTCCCAGGTCCCCCTTCCCCCTCCCAGGTTCCCCTCCCCCATCTCTCTCTCCTTCCCGCTTTCCATAGCAATAGCCACTTCCTCGCGTGCCACCAATAGCAATTTTTTTATAAAAATTTCATAATGCCAGAGCTCACCGGAAGTTTTATAAAAACCTTGTTCTGACAATGACCAACACACAAAAAAAAGAATTATCCAATTTGGTGCAGTCGATCGAAAGTTATGCGCTTAGCAACACACTCAGCGATTCATTTTTATATTATAGATCTTTAGAGCACAGGCGTCACTTGGGAAATTTGTACTTATATTATGAAAGATGTTTCAATGGAAGATGCTCCGAGAAACTGCGTCATTGATCTCTTCGGCACAGGCGCATGGTCGGAAAACACGCTAAATGCGCGCCCAACATTTGTACACGGTTGACATTATTTGTCACACGAAAACCTGCCGTTTCAATTATTACAGTCTCTTCAAGACCGGGGTTCAATCCTTCCTATCTTGAAAAAGTAGCTCAACACAGCATCCCCAAAGAAGACACAGGCTCTGAGGAAAATTATTTTTCTCTGGGCCTCTTATGTGGAGTTAACGTAAAAAAATATATATATCTAATATTTTCTGTATTCTCGTTTTAGGCTTTCTGGACTTTTCTGGATATTGATCAATTGGAATTATTGTGAGTTAATATAGCGGCTTGACTGATTGGCACCACTGGTAGGATCGTAAGTCAAATGTTTAAAAAGCCGCTGCTATGCGTTTTTAAAAACGATTTATTATTAAAATGTTACTATTATTATTTATTACTAGCGAGTCCCAGGATATTGAATTGCCACTAATAGTGTATTTCGGTTTTAATCACCGAAATACACTTGAATTCCCAGTGGAGGATACGAGTATTACCTATACTCTCTCTAATAAACCATACCTAATATAAAAATTCAATTAAGATGAAACATCTAAACCATATTTTTACGCACCAGATTTAAATGTCCGGGTTTAATTTTCCCCACAGGAAAAACTAAACCCTTTCACACACTTTCCAAATGATCATCTGGTCAATCCACGTTATGCAATTGCACTATATGTATTATAATTACAAAACAATACAAGAACAACATGTCAATCTACCAGAGACCAGATGGGAAAATAATTCACCGACTCCAGATATTTTCATATCAGAGGGTTCGGCTCTGTGGAATTCCTAATTGAACCTATAAATCCTACTGATCCCTCAATATAAATATTTAAAAAATCTTTTGTAATCCTACATGTATTTAAAACTACCGATTTTTGCATTATTTATTTTATTTTTATTTTTATCTTATTTTTTATTTCATAAAATTTTATAAGTTACAGATTTTTCGTTTTTTTGGCTACCACACTAGGCTAATGCCCGTGTTGTGGTAGTCGTACATTTAATATTTTAAATAGGAATTAATGCAAACAATTTTAATGAAACAGATAATTAAATATATTAAATAAAAATTAAGAAATACTTTAAAGTAAGTGAAAAATAAAGAGAAAAAAAAAACATATTTTAAAGAAAAATAGAAATAAAAATGAAAATTCAAATTTTGAAATAGGAACATAAACTAATAATAACGATTAAGTTAATTACTAATTATTAATTAGGTACTAAAATAATACATATTTAACTATAATATTACCCACGCACAGGCTGCGCCTTAGTGGGTTCCGATTATTTTGATTATATCATAATATAAAATGTAATATTGGGAAAAATAAAGGACTTAAAAAAAAGTGTTAACTCAAGTGTTTCATACAAATATATTAATTAAAACATCTAGGTATATAAATTTAAATTAAAAAATAAATACAATTAAGTGAAAAACTAAGAGAAAAAAAATAATAACATTTTAAAGAAAAATAGAATTAAAAAGGGAATTAAAAAATTTTGAAATGCAAAAAAAAAACAATTAAAATGTAGTGTTAAGAACTCATGTATCTTTTGAAGTACGCTCGTACAAAACCTTATAAAAATTAAATTAAGATAAAAAATCTTGGTTCTTGCAAAGGCTGCGCCAATGCACCATATTATAATGTCGTCTAGAGCTGTCTAAAGTCAGACTCACTTTGATTACCCGCGTGCCTTGTAAATGGTCGATCGTGAAGTAGATGCTCCGCTGTCTACTATCTGCTGCCTAGTGCCTAGTGGTACTCTACGCGCCTCCACCGGATAATGTGTTTAAGTGGCGTGAAACTGCTTGCTTCTGTCGAGCACCACATTAACCACAGCTATCGGTTAACTGTACGGTGGAGCCATTCATTGCGTCAACCTAGTAACTTTTTAGCTTGGTATTTAAATTTTTTTTTTTAAATTTAACTGCAAACATTTTTTCAATTTGGGAGGCGGATGGGTACCGCCACCCCGGGACCATTTATTGGAAAACCACACCTATGCCATAGGTCACCCCAAGTGGTTCGGTATGCATGCCCGGGTCCATGGAGTGAGGTTTGTCCAGGTCTTGGCGGCGGATGCACCTGCCCACCAACTGTGTGGCACGTCAGATCGGGAGAGACTGGTTGAGGAAGACGGTGACTTGACAGTTGATCCACCGACAAATGGCCCTCCGAAATGATATTTACTATAAAACTGTAATTTTTTAGCATTATTTACCAATTTCAAACGTAAACGACTTCAAAAATACTCTTAATAATAATACCCTTGTGAATATCAAACTATTTTTATATATTGTCGATTTATTATACTAACGCTCTGGTTTACACAATATATAGAGAAGCAGATTTTTCCTTGATGCAATAAAATGAAAATATATATATACTTACGCTATTCGTCGGTACATCATCTCTGCATATCCCTTCGGAGTCACTCAGTTATATTTTGTGTAATTATGTAAACCGTATCTTCCCCAAACCGACTGCACATTGTGTATAAGTACGCCGGGGGGGCCACTGTCGGCGGATCAACCGTCATAACTGTCATGGAACCGAGGAAGACCTATTGACCTCTCCAGCAGGACTCTTTCGGAATATCGCCTTGTATCGCAGTGGGAGGGATGGATTCATACGTCCGTCACTCCCGAATACACCGATTCCCAGTTTTCCTTCACAGAACTTCCTCTAATTAATTAACTAACTTAAGTAAGTCTAAAGTCATGGTGTTTGAAAGAGAGAGTACGAAAACAGTGTGCGATATAGTAGTGAACTATGAATACTTGGAGCAGGTGGATGAGTTTGTAGTATGTTTACGAGAGATGGGAAGGCTGATAGAGATATTGAAAGGAGGGTAAATGCCGGTAAGGGAACGTACCCATACTACGTGACCAATTTTTAACCCCCCCCCCCCCGGTGACCAAAAACCTAAGCAACCCGCCGCTCATTTGTATGGGGCGTGACATTTTGAAGACCCCCCCCCCTAAACGTGTCACGTAGTATGGGTACGTTCCCTAACTCCATTAATGGAGGACTGAATGCCGTTGGAGCTAATAAAAAACTTTCAATAAAAGCGAAACTAGCAGTCCACAATGGAGTCCTGGTACCTACCCTGATGTATGGCAGTGAGGCATGGAACTGGCAGAGGAAGGATGAAAGTAAACTGAATGCTGTTGAAATGAGATCCCTGAGACGTATGTGTGGTAAAACCATGTATGATCGTGTTAGAAATGTGGATATCCGCAAAGAATGTAAGGCTGATGTAAGTATAATGAGCAAAATTAAGAAAGGGACCCTCAGATGGTTTGGGCACGTAGAGCGAATGAACGAAGAAAGTAGTGTTAAAAGAATATATGATGCAAATGTGAATGGTAGAAGAAGTCGGGGACGCCCGAGGAAGACGTGGCACGATCAAGTAAATCAGATACTTGAGACGGGCCATGTCAAAAGTCAGAATAATAGAAGAGTATGTATGAGACGATGTATGAATGTGAGTGAGGCAAAGAGTGTGTGCCAAGACCGAGTTGTTTGGCGGTCCGTCCTCTCTGCCTACCCCTGCGGGGAAACGGCGTGATGGTTAGTTAGTTAGTTAATTAACTAACTAATCATCTCGCAGGGGTAGGCAGAGAGGACGGACCGCCAAACAACTCGGTCTTGGCACACACTCTTTGCCTCACTCACATTCATACATCGTCTCATACATACTCTTCTATTATTCTGACTCTTGACATGGCCCATCTCAAGTATCTGATTGACTTGATGACTTGAAAAGAAGATGACACAGGCCCTGAGGAGAATTATTTTCCTCACGGCCTCCTGTGTGGAACTAAATGCCTTTTTAAGAAAAAGCTGCCTGGGAAAGATGAAACAGCAGAACATAAATATATAACAGTCAGTTATTACTTCTCTGGTGCCCTCTCCCATAATAGGAATTAATAACGTTCGTGGTTAGTTCGTCTTTTGGCCGTCTGCACAGATAACAGTCTCGATCTGTAATAATGTAGTATGTTTGCAATAAAACATCTCGCAATCTGCGAACAAACCTTTAGTTGAAAGGGAATAGACGCGGGGGGTAATGGTGTCATTATCTTTATGGCACAATTTATTCGCTTCATAGATGGAGCCAGTGAAGCGGCCATCAGAATGTATCCAATTTTTTGTTCAAGAGATGAAATAAATATAGAGAAAGTTTTGTTTTTAAAGAAGTGTTTTGCCAACTCAAAGTACTTATTATTTCACCGTCTTCACACACGAGGTAAAAACAGAATATTCTACTGTTAATTTCGAAGGCTGGCGTAGTCCAGCGGTAAGGCTTTTGACTAGCACTCCGAAGGTCGCGGGGTCGAATCCCGGCGTGGCAAATAAATTTTATTTGATTCATTTGTGTTATTTCACAATTTATTCATTTAAAATAATATATAGTATATTTGCGGCACGTTCCAGAGTGGAAAATACTCTCAGTATCGCCCTGGTGTAAGACCACCATTCAGAATTGAAACGTTGCTTGAAATGGCGTTAGCCGTGTTTGGTGACCAGATTTGAATAGCCAGGTACTTCCCCACCTCCCTCTACTTCCCTTCCCCATTACCTTCAGCCTCATAACATACCCCAATTGGGGATGCCATAGTCCCACTGGCTTCAGATGGGAGCAGTTGGGACTCTTGAGCGGTATTAATGTAAAAAATAAAAAAAAACAGGTCCATTGCAATGTAACCGCAACAATGTTATGTTATTCGATACCGGTACAATAAAATAAAGACTCCGAGATTATCAGTATTATGTAGGGTTCCATGACAGTTGGCCTCCCGGCATACTTTTGTACAATATGCAGTAGGTTTACAATTACAATTTGGAAGATGGGTATGGGTACCGCCGCCCCGGAAACTATTTATTGAATTACCAACACCTCTGCCATAGGTCACCCCAAGTGGTTCGCTACGTTTGGTGACTTAGCAGTGGTGCCCGGGTTCATGGGGTGAGGTTTGTCCGGATCTTGGCGGCGGATGCATCTGCCCACCAACTACGTGGCAGGCCGGATCGGGAGAGACTAGTTGAGGAAGACCTGTAGACCTCTCCAGCAGGACTCGCGGACAACAGGACATCGCCTTACTCGCAGTGATGGCGATTGATTCATACGTTGGTCTTTGCAGAGAGGATGTACCGCCGAATAACAAAGTATAAAACATGTTTTCATTCAAATGCACAAAGGAAAAATATTTATTTATTTATTAATCATTTATTTATTTATTAATCATTAACGCCCTTATGGGCTTTTACATACATTTACATTTTTATGTTTTAGTGCATACAGGTGTGTTTAGAATACAAAGAAAACATGAATAGTTTTTACACATGGTACATATAAATAAAGCTGGTAAGTAAAAAGTATAGCATTATACAATAAAGAGAAAAAAATCAGTTTTATATGTATATACGTATATAACAAATAATAATAATGGTGAGTTTTTAATATATGTGCAATTTATGTGTTGAATACATAGCGAAGTTGATTTTAAACAAAAATACATACTACCGACTTGCACCGCACTAAAATTAATATACAAAACAATTGCATTTTGACCAATTACTTTATCGTCAGAATTTCTGCAAGGAATTCAATTTCCGAAGACGAAATACTTTATACCATAAATATACCAATCCCCTTTATACTGAAACCATGGAATAATGTCAGATACTTCAGTAAACTATCACGGAGAGGACAAATGAGTTCGATAATATAATATAACAGAGTATCAATTACAATCAAATTAAAATGTTAATCAAAGTATAAGTCGTTAAAGTAAATTTGTTATTATTACCTATTACAACGATAAACAAGAACAGTTTTTAAAAGGTTTGTTTATAAATTATAAATTACTAACCTTTATTACGCCCTATACTGTAGGTGTTTTGACGGAACTTAAATATGAGGGTTTACAATAAACTGTGCACACAATATTTCAAGATGGGGATTTATAGTTCTATTGTAACTGTTCCAATATACTGGATTTAAATTTGGACACTGACAGATGACGATAAACATCGATTGAGTTATATTTATTTCCCAGTCGATGAAGTCTTTCGATAGGCGAGTTTTCGAAGTAATTATTAGTAGGCGCGTTAACGAAGTACGGCGCATTCAATCTTGTATTACGGGTAGGTACTCGCAGTTGGATTAGTTTGGTTAAATCCAGGGCGTCCAGTCTGCCATTTGAAATATTGAAAAGACAAATTAAATCACTCATTGTTCGTCTTGAAGTTAATTCATTTAATTTTAGTAAGTCCATTAAAAATGTGTAGTTAAGTTCTTCGATTGGAATTCCTAATTTATAGTTTATAAATCTCAAAAACTTATGTTGCACTCTCTCAATTTTTTGTTGGTGAATCTTATAAAAAGGAGCCCAGATTGTTGAATTGTACTCTAAATGGCTTCTCACTAACCCAGTGAACAGCAACTTAAATGAATTAATTATTTTAAAATCTTTTACCGTCCTCAATATAAACCCTAAGTTTTTCATGGCCTTGTTAGTTATTTCGTTTATATGAGAAACAAAAGATAATTGATTGTCAAAAATAATACCTAGGTCCTTGATTTGTTCAACTCTTTTTAGAAAGATGTTGTTGATGCTGTATTCATATTTAATAGGATTTTTAATTCGGGCAAAAGTTATTGTTTGACATTTTTCAATATTGAGGAAGAGTTCATTATGGATGCACCATTCTTGTAGCCTCACAAGATTTGTTTGTAATACGCAACAGTCATTGAGATTAGTAATTGTTTTGTAAATTTTAAGATCATCAGCAAATAAAAGTATCATAACTCCATCAAAGATTGTAGTTATGTCGTTGATGAACAAGGAAAACAGCACTGGTCCCAGATGTGACCCCTGGGGGACTCCGGAGAAGATTTCGAATTGATTTGAAAAGTGCAAGTTGAGTTTGACTGAAATTTTTCTATTGTATAAATAACTTTCAAACCATCTCAAAATATGCCCCGTTATTCCAAGGGATTTTAATTTGTGCATAAGTATTTTGTGTGAGACTTTGTCGAAAGCTTTGCTAAAGTCAGTGTATACCACGTCTGTTTGAAGACGATTGTGCATATTATTAAATAAGTATT
The DNA here is from genome assembly GCA_929108145.2 of Limnephilus rhombicus. NCBI lineage: Eukaryota > Metazoa > Arthropoda > Insecta > Trichoptera > Limnephilidae > Limnephilus > Limnephilus rhombicus. Next base: position 36,495,447 of record OV815280.1, read on the forward strand.
CCTGATAGATCATCAAATTTGTGAGAGTAGACCTTTTTGACATGAAACCGTGTTGTCTATGTGAAATTACTTTATTAATCTCAAGAGATAGTTTAGAGAGCAGAGCAGATTCAAATATTTTCGGGATCGACGACTGGATACAGATAGGTCTATAGTTGGATATATCGGATTTATCACCCTTCTTGAAAATTGGAGACAGAAAGCTTGTTTTCCATTTATTCGGAAAGATGCCAGTTTTTATTGACAAATTAAAAAGTTTAGTAAGAGGATAAGTTAAGATTGATAAGCATTTAGATAAGAAGATTGTAGGAATGTTATCGGGACCAGCCGATTTTTTCGGGTCTAGGGACTTTAATTTATTTCTAATATCACTTTCTTCAAATATACATTGATTGAAATCGATCTGGTTAACATTAGATGTTGTGGCGTTGAATAATGGAGAGTTGTTTGCAGTGTTTGTTATATACTTAACTATTAGTATACTGTGTATACCAACGCATCAGTTGAAAAAAATTGCCACTTTATATAAATTCGTTTGGTATTCATACCAACTTTTAAGGGTATTTTTGAAATTCGTAAAAAATGCACAAAATTAAAATTTTATATTAAACTAGCTGACCGGACAGACGTTGTTCTGCCATATAAATTATTTTCCGTGAATATTTTTGTGGTTAAATAAAAAATAACGAATAATAATAATATAATAATATATCTTTATTCAATGAAATTGGCAACATTACAACTAAAAAAGTACATGTTCAATGTAGATTACAAATATGTAGATTACATCAGTACAAAAAAATTAAAGTAGAAAGTAATGTAAGGTCGGTTACACAGAAGTAGTATAATTATACAATATGTTTAGTTGTGCATAGTCTGCCTCACTAGGTGAACCTGTATTGCGGCAGAATTTTTTGTAAATTGTTTCTCACAATTTTATCTATGGTTTTTTTATAAATGTACAATGTAGGTTTCTATACAGCAAAAACTTTATTTTAGATTACATTATTGTTATATTGAATGTGTTGTAAGTGTGTGGGGATGGGATCTATGACAGAATGATGACCGCCGATACAATAAAAAAAACCAACTAAAGTAGGAAAATGAAATAAAGAAAATCAATACGAATTTCAAAGAGCAATTGAGTGTACGATATTTTTTGTCAGTCCGTCTTTAGCCAACACAAATAAGCTCGATGGTTTGCCCGCGCGAGAACATGATGCCGAATGAAATATCAAAATGACGCGACGCTTCTCGTGAATCTCTTGCGCGTGTGTGGATGAAAGTTTGATGAGGTGGACGTAGCGCCATCTGTGATTCAACAACATAGATAATTTCGTTCTGTATGAAATACGAAAGACGGTTAAATTTGTTCATTCAAAAACACTGAAATCGCAATTAAAAATGCCAAATAAAATAATTTTTTGATGCCAAATCAAAAAAAATACTTTAAAAAAAAAATTTGCCAAACAAAATAGAATTTTTTTCTGGATAGAGACACGCTAATCAACTAGCGGTATGAAATATACTTTAAAACCTATTCTTATACCTATCGATCCCCAGCCTACCTACCTACCTAGCCATCAAACATTTTCCTTCCCAAATTTTCCTCTCCTTCCTTTCCCTAAAAAGACCCTCCACACAGCATTTAAAAGATGACTGCCCCTAGGTGATTCTTTTTCCTCAGGTCCTCCTGTGTGGAGGTAATGTAAAAAACCTCTTCTTCTCATCTCTCTATCGTACCCACTTCCATCGGCCTCGTAACATTACAAACTTGAGAATGCCATAGTCCCACTGGCTCGGCAGTATTTATCCTTAAAAATATGGTGCTGAAATAGTGAAACGGGATTCAAGATTAAATCGCTTTCACTGATCTTAACTAAGCGTTCGCTCAGATTTGGTTGGTGAACGCGGCCGTGAGGAACACTCGTTGATCACAGTTGTCATCCCACGGTTATAACATCATTGAAGGATTTTCTTGTAGCACATCACGCGGGAGATAATAAAATATTCACATTCGCCTTATGGAGTTCTCGGGGCAACTATTACCGCGATGGGAGGTGATTACCACACAATATCCTCAACTTGTACACACTTGTATCAACACGTGCGCCTTGTATCTTCCATTTCTCGCCTTACATCTTCCTATCTTTACATATTTATTTATATAAAGTAAAGTGTCTGTGGCGGAAGGATACCGGGCGGAAAAGGTTTGTTTTTTTTTACAAATCTCCCATTTTATTCTAAGGTTGATGAAATTTTGCACACTTGACCTTCAAAACAAGAGGAAGGTCACTGTCTAAACAATTTTTCTAAAAACCACTCCCATACCCTTTTCTTACCTCTCAAAACAGATTTTTTTCATATTAATGGATAAAATTTTCTACACTTGACGTCCAAAATAGGAGGTAATTTTTTTAAGCCATTTTTTTTTTAACTTTGTACAAAGCACGGGCAATTCTGGAACGTTCGCAACAGGGTATTGAACATTATTTTTTTTCATCATATTTTTTTAAATATGTTTCACTGATGAAAAAATCTTCCAGGGCGTGTGTCATCTTTGGGGATGCTGGATGGAGGGTATTTTCAGGGAAAGAAGGGAGAGGAAGCTCTTGGAAGGAAATGGTATGAGGAATGGGTAGGAATCTGGGGATAAATGGGTCCAAGAGTGACGAATTAATACAAACCCCCTGTCGAGAGAGTCCGGCTGGAGTCTAGGTTAGGCCTAACTCAACCAGTTTCTCCCAATCCAGCCCGCCACGCAGTAGAAGGGCAAACCCATTCACTGCCAAGACCTAGACAAACCTCACCATATGAATCCGGGCACCTATGCTATGTCACTTGGGGTGACCTATGAAAGGTACCAATAGCTACCTCCCTAAATTAGTATGAAAAAAGTGCATAAGTTTATTCAAACTACGTGTATGTGTGCATACGAGTATTCTTCAATTCTTAAATTCAGATACTAAACTTATATATTTTGAACTAGAAATTCCTAGTTATCGATTGCTTAAAATTATTAATATAAAATTTTTATAAGAAAAACTTTTGAAGGTTATTCCCATCAATGTAATATATCATTGAAGAAGAAGATAATAATAATAATAATCTAAACAAAAATATAAAAGAGAACAAGACACAGAAAAACAGAAAAAGATGATGAATTGGTAAAGGAATTGGTAAACGCACGTCCCGGATAGGTTCTGAGTTCGAGTCCCAGTTGCGACCATTATTTTTTTCTGTGTCTTGTGTCTTTCATATTTTTTTACGCACCAGATTTAAATGTCCGGGTTTAATTTTCCCCACAGGAAAAACTAAACCCTTTCACACACTTCCCAAATGATCATCTGGTCAATCCACGTTATGCAATTGCACTATATAAGTATTATAATTACAAAACAATACAAGAACAACATGTCAACCTACCAGAGCCCAGATGGGAAAATAATTCACTTACTCCAGATATTTTCATATCAGAGGGTTCGGCTCTGTGGAATTCCTAATTGAACCTATAAATCCTACTGATCCCTCAATATAAATATTTTTAAAAAATTTTGTAATCCTACATGTATTTAAAATTACCGATTTTTGCATTTTTATATATAAATTCTTTGACAAATCTAATACGCCTAAATTTTGAATCAGAGACCTAGGTATAATGCCAGTAGCCGAAATAATAAATGGTAATATTTTTATAGTCCGAGAATGCCAAATTCTTTTAATCTCATTTCCTAAATCTGTGTATTTTCTAATTTTTTCAGAAACAGTTTTTTGAATATTACAGGAATTTGGAATAGCTACATCAATTTTTTTATTTTTTTTTTATTATTTATTGAAACATTTATTATAATTATAATTTTACAACTAAATATTTTTTTACAGGTTTTTTTTTTACTACCCTTCCATTAAAAGCATTTGCTTGTGTATGGAAGGGGAGTGTACATAAATGCTATTAGTTATTAGTTAGGTATAAGTTAGTACTTAAATAATTAATTGTACATAAATATATGTGAGCTGCAGTATTTATTTGATAATGGTGTGTTTTTTTTTTTTTTTTTAAAGAAAGAAAGAATGTTATGGAGAACTAAGATATTTGTAAGATTAATTGACAGTAGTTCTTTTCTTAAGAACATCTTTAAAATGTCTCTTGACAGAGAGCAGCATTCGGGCCTTATCATTGATGCTTCTGATTTCCTCTGGTAGACGATTGAAAAAAGTTCTTCCCTGATAAGTATAATGATGCTGTGCAAAAGACGTATTTAGTTTTGGGCATAGAAAAACATGTTTAAGTCGAGTTCTGTTTTCATTTAAAAATGGATATTTATCTTTTTCTTTTATTATTTGAATTACTGAATTTTTAATATATAAATCTTTAAATGTGGGTACTTGAAATTCTTCAAACAGGCGTTCTGTTGGGTAGTCTAAGGATTTTTTTAATATAATTTTAATAATTGTTCTTTGTACAATTTCTATTGGAAGAAGGTTACATTTATACGCGGATCCCCAACTAATAATAGCGTATTGTAGAGTGGATTGAACTAAGGCATAGTAGATTAAATATAGATTTTTTATCGACAGAAAATTTATAATTCTTAAAAATATATATATTAATTTTCTGATTTTGTTTACTACTTGACATATTTGTTCCTTCCATTTCAGATTTTTATCGATAATTACGCCGAGATATTTAATTTTATTTGTTGTTTTTAATATTGTACAGTTTGATTTGCAATAATGTTGGTTGTGAATTTTAGTGTTATCGTGTATGACAATGTTAAAATTTTTGGGAGCGTCGTTTGGATGGATTGCAAATGGAATTACAAATGTCTTTTCACTATTTAGTGATAGTAAATTAGTGTCGAAAAAATTCTTAAGCGTATTGATGTCTTCTGTGGCCTGTAATTCTACATTTTCCCAAGTATTTTCACTTATTATTAAAACTGTATCGTCGGCGTATGATGTAATTTGACCATGTAGATGTTGAAAAAAAATATCGTTTACATATATGGTGAAAAGGATTGGTCCAAGCACTGTACCTTGGGGGATTCCAAAGCTTGAAATCTCTTGATCACTATTAATACGATTGATTTTTACTACTTGAGGGCGGTTTTTTAAGTAGTTGGTGATCCATTTAATCGCGTTGCCTTTTATGCCAATATCATTTAATTTTTTTAATAGTATCTCATGGGATATGCTATCGAAAGCCTTTCTGAGGTCAATAAATATGCCCGCACATTTTTTACCTTTATCTAATGATTCGTAAATGTATGAAGTTACGTTAGCAATTGCATCATGTGTGCTGAGTGATTTAATAAAACCAAACTGGTTTTTGTGTAGTATTTTATTACTATCTAGGAAATTTACCAATTGTTTTTTTACTATTTTTTCAAAGATCTTTCCTATGTTAGAAATTAGACAAATTGGGCGATAATTCGTTACTTGGTGTGGATCACCAGATTTGTAAATAGGTGAGATTATTGTGTTTTTGTAGTTCATTGGAAATATTCCTTTCGTTAAACTCAAGTTTATTAAATGAGTGATGGGTTTTATTAAGTAAGATTTCATAGATTTTAACATGTGTGCCGTAATAGAATCAAAACCGGGAGACGAACCTCCTTTCATATTTTCTATTATTTTTAAGATTTCACTGATAAATGATATAAGTTATTAGATCATACTTAGATCAATGATATAAGTTATTTTTTTTAATTTTGTCATGTAAAACTATATCAGGTCTATTATGACTAATTGTTCTGTCTGTTAGTATAGTTTTATCATAATATATTTTATAAAATTCATTTTCTAAAAATGAATTTGGTTCATATTCATAATATGGTACTATATTACGGCAGTCAATCAAGTTATGTTTAATTACCAAACTTTGGTGGATTATTTTTAAAACCTGATTGTGCCTAAATGTATACTCGGACGGTGCTAATATAGAACATCCCGATATAATATGTTCTATAGTTTCCGGAAAAGCCAAACATTTTCTACATAAATCATCAATTTGATTTATATCTTTGATTATATGCTTCCTATAATTTTTAGTATTAATGACTCTATCTTGAATGGCAAGCATAATACTCAACCATTTGTTTGACGAAAGTTTGTCAAAATACGTTTGGTTGAGATAATTGAAGTGTTTTGCATGAATAATTTTATTTGACCAGGAATCTAATAATTCCTGGTTAGTATTATAAGAATGTTGGCATTCTCGTCATATAAATTTAAAGGTGTAATGTTTATATCTGCCTTGCAAATTATTTTGTGCATTTTTGAGCTATTAGCTTTCCTAAATTTCTAGGTAAATTAATTCGTTCTATAGCTGAATTTGGATAATGGTAATTAAACTTTGTTAACGTAGTTCTAATTAATCGTTCTAAACTATCTACATCTGTATTGGACCATTTAATTATGCCAAATGAGTACGTTAATAGAGGTATTGCCCAAGTATTTATTGCTTTTACTAAATTTTTAGCAGAGAGATTGCATTTTAAAATTTTTCTGATCCTAGTTTGAAATTTAATTCTTATATCATTTTTAATACTAGTGTGATCTAATATATTCGATTGCGGGTATCCTAAATATTTATAAACCTCATCCCATTTCATACTTTTAATTTTGAAATTTCTAAATATACCCTCTTCTCCATCTACAATTTTGCCTTTCTCTGTATGGATCGTTTTACATTTATCTAAACCAAAAGTCATTTTAATGTCATCTGAAAAAATTTTAACTACCTTAATCATTTTCTCTAAATTTGATTCAGAATTTGAAATTAATTTTATATCATCCATATATAATAGATGTGAAACTATACTACTCTCTCTTGTATTACCCTTAATTTTTATTCCAAACTTGCTTTTAATTAACACTTTAGACAGAGGATTCAATGCTAAGCAAAACCAAAGAGGACTCAATGAGTCTCCTTGAAAAATCCCTCTTTTTATTGAAATGCCCGGTACTACTATTTTCTTACCTTTTAAATTTACTAGTAAATCTGTATTCCAAAAGGGCATAATATTTTTCAAAAAGCTAATTATAATTAGGTTAACTTTATATTTTTAATATTTTGATTAGCCACGAGTGCGGGACACTATCAAAAGCTTTTTGATAATCTATATAACAAGTATGTAAATTACGCCTTTGATTTTGAATTTGTTTTAAAATTACAGAATCAATAACTAATTGTTCTTTACATCCCATATGTTTTCTGCGACAAACTTTTTGTTGTTTAGATAAAATATTTTTTTCATCCAAATGAGTATATATTAAATTTTGTATATTGTCGGTAGACATGTAATGGGTCTATATTGAGAGGGATTATTAATATTTTCGCTTTTAGGTAACATATAAGTAATGCCCTTAGTTAGAAAATTAGGAAAATTTTGAGGTTGTTTGACAAGTTTTGAAAGATTTTTTGCAAACAGAGGATGTAAAGTAGTTAGACGTTTGTACCAAAAATTATGTATCTTTCGTGGCTTTCCAATTATGAGTATTTTTTATTATTTTGGCTAACAATTCAACCGATATATCAGAAAAACCCATTTGTTCAATGTCTGAACAATTGAGTTCTTCATTTTCTATCCATGGACCTGCCTCATTATGTTTTATATCTTTACTCCAAATGTTTGTCCAAAAATCGCGCATATCTGATTCAGATGGCAACGGAATATTATTATTCGGAATAATATTTTGTTTATCATCAAGTTTGGAATAAAGTATTTTCTCATTTTTCTGAAATAATCTATTATTATTTCTTATATTATACGTATAATTATATCTTTTTAATCTACTAGCTTTTAGACCTAATTTTTGTTTTAATAAATCTAATAAATCATTGATTATATTTTCATAATTATTACTACCAATGTTATAACCAAATTTTCTCCCAATTTCATCTACATGTCTCAAAATATTTCTACTTCTATTCCCATTTTTATATTCAATTACTCTAGCTATACTACTTCTTAAAAATACTACATCATTTTCTAATCTAATCTGCCATTCTGGTTTACTATAACTATATGATCTATCATCAGAGGATGTTAATTTAACTCCTAACTTATTACATATAGTGATAGAATTAGCGAACACTACTGTATGAAGATCTAAAAAACTAATATCGTCAAATATTGTTTTTGGTAAAATTAAATTATTTAATTCAGAAATTAATTTAGATAATTTTTTTGACGAATGCAATTTTGGTAATTTTGGTCTAACTGTGGGCTCTATATCTATATATCTATTTATATTATTATAAAGCAAGTTAGCTAATTCTATTACATTATCATCTAGTAAGTTTAAATTTGCAATGTTGATTTCCCTAAGATTATGAATAGCGTCTAAGTTATTTGAATCTACTGTAATATCATTGGATTCTTCTACTAGAATATTATCTAAACTATTTTCAATCAACGCATCTAATATAACATTACTTCTCGTATTAATTTGTTCTAAATTATTCTCCAATTGCAATCTATCTCCTATTTCCTTTTTTATCTGATTTAATGTTAGTACAGGAATTAAATTAGTTAGATTATTATTATTACCTTCTTCTTCAATGATTTATTAATGTTAGTTTTTTCCTTAACGATTAAAAGTATTACATTGATTTACGTGCCTAAAGTTATTCCAATAAATTTAATAATGTTAAAATACATCTAGATGCAAAAACATATTAGTTTGTTTTTCCCCACTTCGCTGGGTTTTGAAAAGGCGTCCTCTAGGGTAAAAGTTAAAATGATGTTTGTGAACAATCCGAAACCCCGTTAATATGTAGATCCGAGTGATACAGTCATGACCCTAGCATAATTATATGTTATTATCCGTACCTGGGGGTTTCAATTTGAAGTAAAATGTCATTAATATTTTATTAATGAATAAAATTTTATGTCTCGACCAAATTGTACCCAAAAAGATCGTTCAAACCCGGAAGTGCTGCATAAAGGTTTTCTAGACCGTACATAGAGGATGGGTTGTTCAATTATGCAACAAATTGCCGATAATAATCCGTACTTTATACTAAATAGTTTATTAGGCTTGTTCCGAAAAGTTTTTTTTAACTCGCCGTGCCGTGAGATTTAAAGTTATAAAAAATTGCAATTTTCGTTATTTTAAAATATTTTATTGTGAATCCTCCTCACAGAATTCCTGTTCCTAAGCGTTGATTTGGTGTTACATCATGATCTCCTCATCTTCATGTTTGTTGATTGCAACATCTGGATGTTGGTTGGTTGATTTCATCTTCATATTTGTTGACTGTAGGTTGTGTTGGTGATAATAATTTTTATGACTTTCTAATCTCACTTACGAGGGTTGGTTTTTAAGTTCGCGGAATGGGGGGGTAAGGAGTGGAAATAAAAATCCAAAATTATTTTTTCTCTTTAATATGTTCACCTGCAAAAAATTTTTTTTTCGGATCTTTCAATCAACTTATGTATACTCTCAAAAAAAAGATTTGTCTTTGTCTAAAAAATCCGCCGAAATTGCATCCTTTACTTCTTCATCAATTGAAAACTTTTTCCCATGAAGTTCTTTTTCCAAGTTTGGAAATGGGTAATAATCACTGGGAGCCAGGCCAGGACTGTGAAGTGGGTGTGACAAAATGTCGAAGCCCAGCCTCTGCAGGGCAGCCATGCAACACGGCTCTTGTGAACAGGCGCGCTGTTGTGCAGAAGGACAACTTTGTCGATTTTCCCTTTCTTTTCTCCTTGATAGCCTCCTTTAATTGCTCTAGGATTAAAGCGTAGTAATCTTCGGTTATGGAAACACCTTTATCTTTGTAATCAATCAACAGGATTCCTTCTGAGTCCCCAAAAGACTGTCGCCATGATTTTCCCAGCCGATTGTGATGGTGTGCTTTCCTGTTGAGTCCTGTTTAGACTCAAATTGATAATGATGAACCCAAATTTCATCACCAGTAACAACTTGAGCTAACACTCCATCTTTGTCTTCCCTACAGAGGTCCGAACATGCACGAGAACACTCCACGCACTGTTGTTTTTGAGGCGGCGAGCATTCCCGGCACCTATCTTGCGCTGACTTTAGTCATACCAAGATGGCCATGAAGAATTTTGAAAATAGTTGGATCTGATACCCCAACTATTTCTGCGAGATGTTTCTTCTTTAGTCGGGCATCTTCCAATATAAATTTTTCGACTTTTGAATAATTTCCGGAGTGGTCGCCTCGATCGGCCTTCCTGGCCGTGGGTCGTCTTCAAGTGACCCTTGCAGTGGCGGACTAAGGGGGGGGGGGGGATTAAACATGTCGGGGCCCCTACTCAATGCACCTCTCGGGGCCCCTTTTCCATAGGGGCCCCTAGCCGATGCGTGACTCCTAGGCAGTGGCCTACGCTGCCTTGGGGACAATACGGCCCTACCAGGGCTGGCTTAAACATGTCGGGGCCCCTAGGCAATGCACGTCTCGGGGCCCCTTTACTCTAGGGGGCCCTACGCGATGCGGGGCCCCTAAGCAGTGGCCTACACTGCCTTATGAACAAAAGTAGCCTGCCAGGGCCGGTTTAAACATGTTGGGGCCCCTAGGCAATGCACGTCTCGGGGCCCTCGAGGCCCCCACCCAATGCGGGGCCCCTAGGCAGTTGCCTACACGTCTTATGGATAATACTGTAACGGCTATAGTGACTGGATTATCGAACAGTTTAAGACTTGGTGCATGGTGCATGCAAATAAGTTGTATAGTTTTTCCAATATGTTGTCAACTAGGTTGAAAAACGTTGTTTTGAGAAAAACGCGTTCAAAGTTTTGCTGAAGGATAATTCAACGTACAAACTGTTTAAAACTTTCTTTAAATTTTCTTAGAATTTCCTTGAAACTTTAGGTGATAGCATTACAAATTCATCTTTTAGAAAATGAAAAATAAAATTGACGATTTTTTTTTTACAGTGCCCTGGTGCCTTAAAGCCTCGTTTAGGATTTGATCAAGGGAACACGGAGGCGCTTGGAGGTCCCCAGGACCAGAGGCCCGTGAGAACTGAATAAAAATCTTGCAAAATTACATCAAATTTTTAAACTAGGGGGGGGGGGGGGGGGCTCATTCAGCTTTCCCGCCCCGGGCCTCTGACGGGCTTAGTCCGCCACTGGATCCTTGCCTTGTTTAAAGAGGGTATGCTACTTGTAAACCATAGTTTTACTTGGACAAGAGACTCCGTAAACGAATGACATCTCTTTCAGTATTGTCAGAAAAGATTTACCTTGCTTGGTAAGGAACTTTATAACAGCGCGGAACTCGATCTTCTCCATATTTAACAATTTCTTCCCGATTGACATGTTTGATCGGCGATAGCTTAAAGACTATGACCTAATTATGATAAAACCCGGTGTTTATACTTATAATGAGTTGTTCAATTAGTATCCAATTCAGCGACACCCCCACTTATGTATCACCTTCCTTCCCATTCCGCGAACTTAAAAACCTCCTCTCGTACTTAGCCATATTGATGGTTTTTTTATGCTTGTTTATTTTTATGGTATTTTAAAGATTTTAAACATTCTTGCAGGCCAGTTAAAAATAAACTTTGCATTTTTTGTTATTTTTTTAATGACTATATATAATTTATTCACAATTCTCCTCACAGTAGGAATTCCCGTTTAGAGGCGTAGATTTGGTGTTACATTATGATTTCCTCATCTTCATGTTTGTTGATTTCATGTTTACTTAGCCATATTTTGATGTTGTTTTAAGCTTGGCATATATAATTTAAAAGATGAATGTAATTTTCGGATATTCAGTGGATTATAGGTTTTCGTAGTGTAGGTGTTTTGGTCACTTTTTGAGTAAATACTCGTATAATACCGACTTTAAATAAATATTACATAACAAAAGTAAAATTTTGAAGATAAACAATTGGTGACGGTTACTGCAAAACTATAATACGAAAGGTAAATTTATGATCTCTGCAATTTGTCAACAAAAATATAATTATACAATAAACAAATAGACAATTTAAGGGAAAGATCCAAAAGCAATTTTTTTATGAATATTTTTAGATTCCCAAATCCTAGTTGCATAATAAATTCGGTTTGTGCGTAAAACCAGTTCAGTTTTTTGGGTTACTAACACACCTTTTTAATTGCAAGTTAGCAGCGGGCAGCAACCTCGGAGGTGGTGGGACGGGAGGGGCTGGGAGAGGTACCGAGGGGGGTAAAGGAAGAGGCAGAAGGGGTGTCGGGTTGGGTCGAGCAGGTTTAATGTGTAATATGATACGAGATTATGATATATCATCAGCCGCCCGCAGGTTTTGTATCATCGTGTGGATGATGAACCTTGGAGGGCGCAGCATGATTGTGCAAGGAAATATGAACGTGACGTTGACGAAATAAAAAAGCGATAATTATCTAAATTATTAGGTTGTTGTTTTACTGAATTTAAAAAATTCATCAAAAACTCAATCAAAAGTAAATGTTCAAATTTCTAGGAAAGTCCTATTCGAGTTCCGGTGTTATAAGTATATGTGGAACAATTGGCTCATGGTGAAATAATAACAAAATTTGAACAGAACTTACACGTAAATTGAATGTTTACTTTGAAATTTAATGAATTGTTCAAATTCTGTAAAAAACCCATCCAAGAGTGTAGTAACATACCTTCTATCAATTTCACCTTTTCGAAAGACCAACTTTGAGCGATATTTATGAAAAAAATGTGAATGGTTGGTACAAATCTGGGGGTCACTGTCAGTCCAGGAGTGACGGACATATAAATCAAGCCCTCCCGCTGTGGTGCAAGAAGATGGGTCAGGAGAGGACAGATGGTCTCCCCGATCCGGCCGGCCACGCAGCTGGTGGGCAAGCGCATCCGCCGCCAAGACCTGAACACTCCTGATCCGATGAACACGGGCACCCTTGCCAAGTCACCAAACGCAGAGAACCACTTGGGGTGAACTATGGCAGAGGTTTTGATTATCCAACAAATTGTTCCCTAGGTGGCGGTACCCATACTAGCCTCCCAATATAGATATAGGTAAATGAATCGAATATATAGATATAGATAGATTGGAATAATATGAACTAAACTTGTCAATTTGTCTGTCCTGGAACGGGAAACTTTCCTAGTTGGACAGGCAAAGCTTTCTAATATGTTATTTGTACTTTATTTTGAATCTTTAATAAATAAAAAATAAATAAAAAAGATAGACGAATCGCCGAAATGTATGTACGCGCATAACTTCCGAACGACTGCACCAAATTGAATAATAATTTTTTGTGTGTTCGTTATTGTCAGGACAAGGTTTGTATAAAACTACTGGTAAGCTCTGGCATTATGAAATTTGAATAAAAAAAATTGCAATAGGTGCTGTTTTAAAACTGAATGTACTGGGAATGAATGTATGGAACGCGGGAGGGGGGAGAGGAACTCGGGTATGGGATTCCGAGGAGGGGAGAGGGAAACCCAGGAGGGGGGAGGGGAACCTGGGAGGGAAAATCGGGAAGGGGGTTCGCGGGATGGGGGAAGGGGGGAGTGGATTGGGGAGAGGAAAGGTGAGAGAGGCGGAGAGGGAACGCGAGAGGGGAAGGGGACGCGAGAAAGGAAGGGGAGGCGGAAGGGGAATGGGACGAATGGGAAAGGACACGCAGGGAGAAACAATTTCTTTATTAAATGGCGGGTACCGACTGGTTAAAATATAAAAGAGTCTTTTAACTGCTTTCTAAGCCAGTAAATCGTTTTGGTATACATTCATACACAATGAATCTATTAGATTCAAAATTTCTGAGGACAAAACATAACATTTTTCATACAATATCAGAATGGACAACCAGCGAAGATCCGCGGCGTGACGCTAGAAACAACTGATGCAGTGATGCCAATTGAACGAGCGTTTTGACGGGGGTAGTGTTTTATTAACTTTTAAATGACGATTTATATTCAGAATCGGCGTTTGTTGACATATGTTTCTGAAGTCATAATTATTTTCACTTATTCTAGTACATCGCCCTCATACAGGGTAACCTTTTCTCTCTAGCTATTCCCCCAACGAATCAGCGCGGTGAGGCCTGGATTACGACGGCAAAAATGGTTTCCATTTCAACCCTTAGTCCTGACTGATTTACGCCACGCGGTACATCCCTCAACGCGGCTGGGAGAGTACCAGCGTCATAATAGTATATACTATTGTAAAATGCGCGAGATTATATTCCGTAAATGACTTTGCTTGAACATTGCTCGCACTAACGGTACCGCGCGTATTCACGCCGCCACAAAATATTCCCGACATAATATACTCCAACAAATTATCCCTCGACATAGACAAAACATCCTCCAACAAAATATCTACTAAAACCTAACCTAAACTAATTTTATTTTACATTTTACTATATTTGAATAATAATTTGTTGTCTTTACAGGTTGTCTGTATTATTTTTGTCCCATTTTGTTGTTAGGTTAGGTTTGGTTAGGTTTAGGTTGGGTTAGGTTAGGTCGGGTCGGGTTAGGTTAGGTAAGATTAGGTTGGGTTAGGTTAGGTTTAGGCTAGGTAAGGTTAGGTTAGGTTAGGTTAGGTTGGGTTAGGTCAGGTTAGGTTAAGTTAGGCTAGGTAAGGTTAGGTTAGGTTAGATTGTGTTAGGTTAGGTTAGGTTTTAGAAGATATTTTGTTGGGGGATGTTTTGCCCCTAGGATAATTTTTCGGAAGATGTTTTGTCCGTAGGATCGTTTGTCGGGGATATTTTGTCGGGAGGTATTTTGTCGCGGGATGAAAAGTCGCTGAACCGCACTAACTGCGTTAAAACTTTACACTTTTAATTTGGATGTAATTTCGGCCTGGAAATAAAGAACAATGAAATCGATAGCTTTACAATATCGGATAGATAGGCGTAACTTTCGATGATTTTATATCGATGTCTCGAGCAAGGTTTCACCGTTGACAGCCAAACCGGTATTAACAGAGAATAAGTAAGAAAGCGTTATACTCTGGCAGCAATGAAGGTATTCTTTATTAATTAAACGAAATGTCAAAGTCCAAGCACTTACTAAAAATATTAATAAATTGGAGTTGAATTGAAATACTAAACTAAATACATTGATAGTCCGCATGTACTTTTTGACTTATTTTCGTTTCTCGAAGATCGAACGGAATAAATTGGTCGCGTCTTAGTTGAATTATTTAAGTCTATGGATCACGTATATGACTTCTTTCATTTCTAAGAGCTTCGTTAGTTCAACACGCTCATTAAATAAGCCAGTAATTTTAAAGAATGACATAATTTAAAAAAAAAAAACGAGTGTGCTTTATCACACGACTGAAGTAAAACTTCACTAACTTATTTCTCCCCCTCAACTTCCGTTCGCCTCGCCCGATCACACTTTTCATAACGCTCTCGCCACGCATTCACCAGCTTACTCCCCAAGTCAAGCGTGCGTTAAGAAGTTTTAGTTAAAAAATATGTGAATATTGACAGTTAACCGAAACTTATCTGATACTATGGAGGCAGCGCTAAAATTTATCAATCATTTTTAATGCATATCCTAATGTCCTAAAACTACCAGAATCAAACAAAAAAATATTGGCAAAGGCTCTAAAGTCTAAAGGGATATTTTCTCAGCAACTTTATTAACCAGTGACGAATTTAGCTGTCTTCCTTTGTAACTCTTGTATATTCTTCAATTACCTGTGTCAAGTGTGTCTAGTCCATTTAAAAATCTATGTATTGTTTCATTGATTTCCGTGTTCTTATGAAAACAATAATTTTCCTTTTTTTTTTTTTAATGTTCTTTATTCAGTAAAGTTTATACATTACAGTAAATGGATAATTTTTTGGCCATCACACTAGGCACACGCCCGTGTTGTAGTGGCCAATTTTATGTTAAGTATAATAATACAAATTAAAAATAAGTTGAATGTAAAACAAAGATGTATAGTTTTGTTCTTCCCGAAATGAGTTTCATAAAACTCATTGGGTGTAATGTATTATAAATTGTATATAATAATTTTGTAATATATTATCTCTAATAAATAAAATTGTTCGGAATATCTGTTAGCATCGTAGACCGTGCTTGCAAATATTGATAATTGATAACTGACCATAGATTAGGGATTGGATAAATGTCGTCTTGATGTAGGGTTTTATCGATCGACCATGCTAGCTAGACCTAGTTGTTAGGCAGATCTAAGACCTAGCATATAAATTGTATTTGTGCAAAAGAAATTACACTTTACTTCGATGATTCGACTTTCTTCGGGAAGAATTCGTCAAATATTTAGAGAAAAACTACAATCACTCTGTCCTAATCCATTATTGCTCCACATTTTTCCTACTATTCAACGATTCTTTTCCAGTGTAAAAGCAGAAGATAAAATTAGTTACAAAATCTTTAAAATAGAGCAAAGGAAAATACTTAAGCTAAATAGATTTTCAAAAGTATCTACTTATCTAAAATGTTTTAAGCACTAAATTTAAACAGTATGTAGTCGGTTAGGGAAACTACGGTACATCTAATTACACAAAATATAACTGGGGTGAAGAAGGGGTGTGCAGAGAGGAGAGCCGAATAACAAAAGTATTAAAAATATTTTAAAATATTTTCATATAGCCCAATCATGGATTTGTTCCCCTACCCACCCACTCTACACTAATACCTACCCACCCAATCTACATTATTAACTAACAACGGCTCCACCCCTACCCTAATAAAACATTGTTCTAAACTGTCAAATTAGTATAAGCTTTCCCTGACGATGGAACGTTTGTTCCGAAACCGGTCGGATTTGCACATTTTATAAGTGGTTTATACAAAGTTGCATTGTTTCATTTTTTTTTATAAAAATATTTTCATTCAAATGCATCAAAGATAAAACTATTGTCTACATATTGAACACACCAGCGTATAAGTACACAAAATCGACAATGTAAATAAATTGGTTTGATATATTTTTATTTTATGTTTAAGATTTGTAAATAATATTGCGCAAAAAATTATATTTTTAATAAAATTATAATTATATTATGATGGGTCGCCACAATAATAACATCTTTAAAGCAGGCACGACATAAGTGTACATCCTAGTGAGACAGACATCGAAAAACCCAATTTAAATGTACTTTATATGAATTATTATTTTTAATTTATAAACTAATGTTTAAGACAAGATTTTTATGCATAGCACAAAGGGTAACAATTATTATAATCAATAATTGTCATCCTGAAACACTCATTTACATTGAAAAATCTTCCGAGAAAAGATACTTGCCGCCAACGGGACTTGAACCCGTGTCCTTCTGATTGCCGGTCGGATGCTCTGACCACTGAGCTATGGCGGCTTATCTAATACCCGTCAAATAATTCAATATATACTGGTGTTTCATTCAACAATTACTGATTATTATATTTTTCCACCTGAAAACAACCAACTTTATTTTTGTGAGGGAGGTATTGTAAGTACTAAATAACTCGCTAGGTGGCGTCGAGACAAATTATGTCTACTTTTTTTTGGTGGAATACTTTTAACTTGTTAAATATTAATTATTATTTTTAATTGAAAAACTAATGTTTTAGACAAGATTTTTATGCATAGCACAAAGGGTAACAATTATTATAATCAATAATTGTCAGCCTGAAACACTCATTTACATTGAAAAATCTTCCGAGAAAAGATAAAATAATATATTAGGTCGAAAAATATAATAATCAGTAATTGTTGAATGAAACACCAGTATATATTGAATTATTTGGCGGGTATTAGATAAGCCGCCATAGCTCAGTGGTCAGCGCATCCGACCGGCAATCAGAAGGACACGGGTTCAAGTCCCGTTGGCGGCAAGTATCTTTTCTCGGAAGATTTTTCAATGTAAATGAGTGTTTCAGGCTGACAATTATTGATTATAATAATTGTACTATATATGGATAAATAAAAAATTTAAAAAAATATTCGATAAAGACTGTTATTTTGCAGACTCATGCGCATCTCTTCTATTGCAAATTTATTTTATTATTTGGTTTGTTAGTTTCAGCTCACCTTTAAAAGTTATATTTATGCAGAAAACAAACCATAAAACTACATTCGCTTCGGATTATAAAAATGCACTGAGTTGTTCATTGCCTTGCATTTCAACATTCAAAACAAAGACAAACGAAAAGGCTGACATTTCGTTCTATTCTATTATGTTTCCCCCTTAAAACAGACAGCATCCTGAAATTTTAATTACAAACAAAGTTAAAAGTTTTGAGCATTTAAATAAAATAATAAAAAATATGCTTCTACCTGAGCAATTTAAAAACACAATGGGAGATTTTAAAGCCATTTTTAACATTTTTTAACGTAAAGCGTCGTTACATTTGAATATTCACAAAATTTGGTAGATAATTTATCGTTATTTAACCTACTAGTGATAATTAAAGGATGTTCAGACACATATACAGGGTGTTAAGGGACGTACTTGACTTACTTTAACCAGTGATTCCTGACATTATTTGGAGTAAAAAATGTAAATGAAATTTTGGTCTCCGGTGACATTTTTGATGTTTTTTTTTTTTTTTTTTTCTACAAAAACATTAAAAAATGGTAGTTGTTGAACAGTTGGAGGCGGGGTAAGGGGTTCGTGGGACACCCGGCTGAGTGACCAGTGACGACATGTGGAAGAAATTTTTATTTGTTTGATTTTGAAGAAAAAATTTTTGAAAAAAAAAAAAAAAGTTATCAAAAAAAGTCACCGGAGACCAAAATTTCATTTACATTTTTTACTCCAAATAATGTCAGGAATCACTGGTTAAAGTAAGTCAAGTACGTCCCTTAACACCCTGTATAAACCACGAGCAGATAGATATTTGTTGAACCGCGAGTGCTTATGTTTTGTACCGTTCACACGACGCTATCAAATATTTCTTCCTATGGTAGGAGGGGAGGTCAGATGAATTAGGGAGCGCCCACGGAATGCATTTTGTACTGAATATGTCAACTTGACATCTGTCATCCCCCGGTCTAGGCAGCTCCGTAATTAAATCACCCCCTCTCCTGTTTTCATCGGAGAGGAGGATGCATAACTTTTCGTATATCGCCTCAGGAGCGGTTACGGCTTAAGATGTGTATTGTCTACGGTTGATCTGCGCTTAAATCGTCAAGGTATGAACGATCTGAAGGGATTGTATGGAGAGCGTTATTTGGCGTTATCTCTTATATTTTATAGCCGTGTCTGAACACCCCTTTAAGGTTGAATGATTCGTTCTAGTCTTGGAACTCACCGCTGTTTAATTTTTTTTCTTCTATTTGAATTTCTATTTTGTTTTCGGAGAAGCAATGAATGCAAATCTTGCAAGTGGAAATTAACCGCCCTCCCAGCATATGATCGAGCTGAAACTCTGCATATAGACTGGTTGTCGATGACAATGAAATTGGATGATATTATATTTGTGGTGATTGCTCGTTTAGCGATGGTGCTGAATACCAAGTAAATTTATATTGGATGTAAAATAATAACAGATGGCTGTAGACTATTTATACTGTTTATTGAGACACAGTGATACAAGTCAAGTATTAATACAAAGCAGACATCCCCTTTTATACGTCCCCTTTTATATCATGCTATCTCTTTTATACGCGAATGTCTGTGTCTTACATGTAGACATACATACGTTCATTAGAATATTTAAAGCTTTCCGCCTAATAATGTACGAAATAATTGTCGGTGCCGTCCAATTAGGATTGGGCTTGGGTGTTTATTCATTTTAGTCAGTCCTTGGGGAGGAAGGTTCAATCCTCAGTTAAAACCAAAAAAAAATATTTTAGAAGACATTTTGAAAGTTCATAGCAGTTATCTGGAGAGAACGGATCAGTACTCAGTCACGCCAAAAAATGATTTTTTTTCTTTGAAATTGGCAACCAGCCGGCCCAAGAGATGGCGAAACTTGGTCGGAAATTGAAAATTATTAGAGTAATAAGATGTATTATAGTATTCATGGAGTGAGGTTTGTGGATGCGTTTGCCCACCTACTGCTTGGCGGGCAGGATCAGAGAGGCTGGTTAAAGGAGACCCTGTGACCTCTCCAGCCGGACTATGTAGACTGTAGACTGTAAACCGCAGTGCGAGGGATGGATTCGTACGACCGTTACTTTGGAATAGTGATCTTATCTTTGTTTTAAAAATCGAATTTTGATGAAAATTTATAACTAATACGAAAAACCGAAATTAGAGCTGATTCTTGGAATTTTCGAAGACCGAAAACATTACGGGGAAATTCTACATATTCGTGCTCAGGACTGAATTCAAAGGAGTTTAATTAAACTAATTCAAGGTGTTTTGCACGTAAAGTTGCTTAATTGGAGCCATTTTGACGATACAATGGAAGCCAATTAGGTTCCTACCATTAAATTATCTTAATAGTAGCTTATTGATAGTCAAATATATATATATATATATGTATATATATATATATATATATATTTACATTACATTAGCTCCACACAGGAGGCCCGGAGGAACAAAATCCTTCAGGGCCTCAGTCATCTATGGGGAAGTCATGTGGAGGGTCTTCCTTCGGAAGCCATGTAGAGTGAAAGGAAGGAGACGAAGTTCTGGGAAGGAAAAATGTACGAACGGTGGGTAGGAATCTGGGGGTGAATGTGTCCAGGAACGACGGACGTATAAATCCATCCCTCCCACTGTGGGGCAAGGCGATGTTTCGAGAGAGTCCGGCTGGAGAGGTCATAAGGTCTCCCTCCACAAGTCTCTCCCGATCCCACCCTTCATGCAGAAGATGGGCAGACGCATTCGCCGTCAAGACCTAGACAAAACTCGCGAACGTTTCGAATCACGTGATGAGCAGGGGCATTTCTCTAAAGAAAAAACACAAAAATTATTTTTGAAAGGCAACGATCCTGAGGAAAATATTTTGAGAGTACTTTCAGTTTCACAAATTCTGAAATTATAATATTCCGTGATCCTTCACCAGTCTGCACTAATCATCAAATACAATAATTTCGGTTATCTGTGCGTTATTTATTCCTGCGTGAAATCATTTATGATCAACGAACTCAAATTTCCCTGCTTGTCATTGGAACTGATTGCGTGAAGAATTAGAATCAGACGAGCGATGAAGTTGGTACCAACTTGTAACATAATATTTTAACAAAAAAATATTTTATTTATTTTTTTCAAAATTGTAATTATATAACTCTGTGATTCTTCACGGGTAATTTAACTTTAAAAGTAAAAGTTAGTTTTTAAGTAGTTTTTAACTTTAACAGTAAAAGTTAAAAAACCGCCGTTACTATAGTCAAATTTTACCAAAATACGTTTTTCAATCAATTTGACTGCTTGTTGTACGTTACTTTTAACTTTTGTACTTACTTTCCGAAAACCGATAGTTACTCTAGAGTTACTCCGCCATATTGGCATCATTGGCATATTTGACAGTTCTGGTCGAAGTAATGTACGGAAATGGGTGCTTCAACATTGATTATTAATCAGTAATCATGAAAAATAGTGTAGAAGAGAATGATAATGCATTTAAGCATTAAAATTAATCATCAACATAAAAAAGTTTTATTTTCAGCTTTGAAGATTTAAAAAAAAAACCGCACGTTGCGCCACAATACGAAGTTTGTCAAAAAATAAAAATAAATATTAGTATATCTGTGTGTAAGGATGGAATGGCCAACCTTATGATTCCAGAGATATCTTCATTTTTAATGTCAGTGCCATACAAATTTTTCCTAAAAAAATTATAACTCCTTCATTTGTACACGAAATCGCTTCATACGAAATTTTATAGCATAGTAATGATCTGCAGAATCCATTTCTAGCAAAAAAAAGACCCTTGAAAATTCAATTCTCTATGTCTATGAAAGGCGATTTTCAGCCCACTGTGCGGTGCGCCGTTCAGCTCTGTTTGCCGCCATCCCGTGTTAGCGTCTTCCCCGCCTCATTAAAGCTGGATTAGAGTGTACTCTAATATGCCCCAGGTTTTTATCCTTAGTCAAAGATGGACGACTGAAGGTTCCATGACAAAACAGAACAGATTCACGATTCCGGTACCGTGACGGCATAAAAAAGGAAATAAACATACGTTCCTTATCATAATAATGTTGCAGGCCTTTAAAAAGATGAGATACACAATGTACGTAAGTCTGTTTCCTCCAAAGTCAAAAACGTAATCATTTTCTTGCATTTCTCTCACACACCGTACCGTGACGTCTCCGTAGACCGCTACAATACTACTAGCCGTGACGATAATTTTGTAATAATATAGTTACATGGATATCCATAAAATGTGCCTTCAGGTAGGTGAAAAGATGATAATCAAAGTCAGGGGAATACGGGGGGTGGTTCAAAACATCCCAACCAAATGAGTCCAAGAGCAAATTGGTGGCTACGGCTGTGTGTGGATGGACGTTTTCATGAAACATGCACACTCCTCTCTTCAGCATTTCCCTCCTTTTATTTTGAATGCTTCTTTTGAGTATTTTTAGGGTATCACAATATTGTTGTGCATTGATGGTCTCCCCCTGAGGCAGAAATTCGACCAGATGGCTTTTCAGTCCCAAAATACTGAGGCCAAGTTTTTTTGGCCCGAAATTGTGGTTTTAAATTTGTTGGCAGATGGGAAAATGGTGTGACGCCACTTTGACTACTGTATTTTTTTCCCAGGCGTGTATTAAGCCACTCCCTATTATCTCCAGTCACAATAGAGCTCAGAAATCACACACACCCTTTTTCCTTGTTGGTGTTATTCCTTCAGTGAGTAAGAAGTGGATCACAGCACTTGGCGGGATTTTTTAACGACATCTTTCACATACATAACTGGATACTACAACGCGAGTTTACGTACTATCATGTTACTGCGATGCTCGCTCTGGTCAGGAGATCCTCCTCTACCACTCAGTACTGCCAATCCTCAAAAACAACACCACAGCCCGTTATGGTCACAGTATACTTACTTTCTGAACACCACTCGTATATTGTTAACAGTAACGGCCGCCAAATGACCACGACAATTCGGCAATTTTAATATTCATGAATCTTATTGGAGATTATTTGTTAGATTTTGAACGATTTTAACCGTATCACAGTAATGTATTTTCGATTAAATGCATGCATTACAATAATTGGTAATTTTTCTGGATTAGTGTCCATGGTTATTACGAATAATTTTTATAAAAAAAAACTTTAGATTCGCCTTAATCACTATAAAAGGAAACTTTTTGCATCACGGCCGGCGGAAAATGATGCATTTTAATTTTCAATTGCGTAAAATTAAATTTCACTTCGCGAACAGATACGGCGACAATCCGGAGGCCATTTCGTCACTGGTATGTTGGTATCCCTGATAATATTAGCGAAGAGCTAAATACGACTGTAGCCGACTTCGTGGGATACATGAAAAGGCGCGCAATTATGAAAGCGCGCAAATTGCTGACTAAGTAAAAAAACTGTCTTCGAATCCCAAATTGGGCAAACAATAATACAAGTAAAAAAAGTTTTCTTATACACAAGTTTTTATTTATTAAACCAATTAAACATAATAATAATACATATCATATAAGTTAAACCAATTAAAATCTTATCAATTTCTTCTTTTGAAAGATGGTCGAAGATTCATCAATCAGCTTACGTTTTAGAGGCCTACTAGCGCCGGGTCCAAAAGTTTTAGCAGCGTTGAAACCAAAGGTAGCGCCAGCAACAAAAGTTGACTTAGATGATTTCTTGGTAAAATGCTCTTCAGTATTGAAACGCCGAAGGTTAAGAGGATCACAGATCCTAGACGAACGCACAAATCTGCGAAGTCTGGTCCTTAGAACCTTATCTCCCTTGATGACAGAAGACCACACGGGGTCTACCTTAGATGCTGATAGCAAGGAATCGTCATCAAGTTTTCTGAAGATAATAGATGCGATTTCTAAAGGCAATCTGCTTATCAAATCAGTAACTTCAGCAGCAACTCGAGTTACTCCCATCACACACAATAGCGAATAGAATGAATTCATATTTGGTATTATTAGCGATGCAGTTGAATTAAGTTTGTAAAAAGTTGATAGATTTGCTTTTAGATTTCCATAAAATTTGGTGAGGTCCGTTGGTTTTGGTAATACCGTGTTGCCGGCGTGCATTTTCACGAAGAACTTTAAAAAAATATATTTTTTCTCTTAATTCTATCAATTGCATATTGCAAGGTTTGCCTCATTTCGCCCCATTAATATAAATAAAAATAATTACTAATTAAGTTTAAATAAAATTTATTACTACTAATTTAAAAAAAAAAATTACTAATTAAATTTAAATAAAATTAGTTACTAATTAAATTTAAAAAAAATTAACAACTTAGCAGAGATACAGCGTAAACCCCTAAACAGAGATCCATTGATTTTTTTTCATTCTTATAATATTATACATAAAATAAATAAAAACCACTTTTCCACCTTCCTCTTAGGGACCTACTAAGTTTGCCAAGCGATTTTATTTGTCTTTAACATGTATTCGTGGCGATATAAGGTACACTAAGAATAGATTAATTTTGGGCTAGTGGCTTTCTCTTAATATTTCGTATAAAAATTTAAATAAATAAATAAGTGTTTATTCCATTATGTGGAAAAAACATTAAAAGAGAGTGAGTTTTTTTATATATTCCACTGCTAGCCGAGAATTTTAACAATCACCTTTCGACCACTTCAACCACAAAACACTTACATCTCTTGTGATTCAATCGGAATAAAACTTTCAAGAAACATTTTACAACATTCAAAAACCGCGTCTTAACTCTCCGTGACAAACTGATCCAAAATGGCGGAAAGAGGGAATAAGTGTGATGCCCTGAGGCTCCAGACACAAAGGGATGTTTTTCCCTTTCGAAATTCCTCTCGTATACTTTCCATGCTGCTTGCTGAATAGTTTGGTTTCCTGCCCCGGTAAATACTTCGGTGTTGCCAGAGGTAAAACGGTCCAGTGATTAAAAATTGCGGGAAAACGGACGAACCAAACTGAAATCCTTCGAAGATAATTGAATTTTCAGACTGGCAACACTGGCTCTGCACGAAGTGAGTATGTTTTAGAAACGTGATTTTTACCTCGCGAGTTTCTTAAAATAAGTTGTTCGTGCTATCACAAATTGAAAAATCTTGGTGTTGCAAATTTTCAGAAAATAAGGTTTTTGAAACACTTGCTTGGAAATGAGCTTTTTAAAATGATGTGAACACCACAGGAGAGTCCCACAAAGTAACACAAGGGCAAGTAAATAAACAAATTTAGCAAAGTGCAGACATTTTTTCACGGAAAACAGATAGAAATAATATATTGATAAATTTTATTATGAGTTGCAATGTAGTTTCTTTTTTAGTCGTAAAATAGAGCGAAATCATCAAATATACTAATTTCTGTTGCCTGTGATTTGTTAAACATTCCTGCGTAACGTAATTAAAATTATTCATGTTCAATGAAACTGATAATTATAAATCACACCACGCAAGCGTTGAAGTAGGTACCGAACTTATTTAAATTTAATAATTAATAAGGATAATTCTATTGAATAATTTAGAGTCTGTCAATTAAGAGTAGAGAATAATAAAAATGGAACTACTAAATTTGTAGGCTGGCAACACCAATTTAACTGTCAAATATTCTTTCAAATCGCAATGACACTGAATGTACAAAACACTGTAAGTAACATTTAAAAAAACACTTTTTTGTTCTTAAAGAAAAAAAAATTGATTCGATGAAGCACCGTTGTTAAGGTAGCTCATAAATTTGGTTAAATGGTGTTTTATAAAGTGATTTGCTTTCATTTAATATAACATAAATTTGAATTTAACATTAGGTAAAAAGGAAGAATCACTAAAATGGCGAGTTTAGTTACACTACTTTTAGGT
Organism: Limnephilus rhombicus; assembly: GCA_929108145.2. Lineage (NCBI taxonomy): Eukaryota > Metazoa > Arthropoda > Insecta > Trichoptera > Limnephilidae > Limnephilus > Limnephilus rhombicus. The sequence goes on from OV815280.1 coordinate 36,521,258, forward strand.
TTAAATGAGTTAAATATATATATATATATATATATATATACACTACTTTTAGGTTTAAATGAGTTAAATATATATATATATATATATATATAGTTAGGTTTAAATTAGAGACATGATCTAAAACCCGGGCAACGCTGGGTACTTCAGCTAGTATTAAATAAATGTGAGCAATTTCTAACTGTGCTTTTTATTTTACTATAATATCATGATTCCTCATTGTATTAACAAAAATTGCAAAGGTATAATATATATGCAATTCTAATTTTGAGAATAGGTATCGAAATTGCAATAATTTTTTTTGATTTTTTACAAAAAATGTAGGTTACACAGCTTTAGTTTGCCACCATGTGTTGTGTTTTTAGTATTGCCATTTGATCAACCGTGGCGCCCTCCTATGTTTTCTACTCTTATTTGACAGACTGTAAATGCATATTTCTTTAGTTGTAATTTTTGTCAAATAAAAAATATATAAAGCATAAAGAAATTGACAATACATACCTATTTGTTTTCGAAAGGTAATGATCTTAAGACAAATATTTTCATCTTTATAAACCCAACAATAGTAATAAATATCCCATGATTTTTCGGAGTGTACAAGTTTTTCACGCGCTACTTTAACAAAATTTAGAAAGTTGGACTTTTTTCTAAGTTGCGACATTTTAAAAATAACATCATTAAGCATAGTTTCTAAACGGAAGTTTAGAAACTATGCGTAAATGAATAGTTTAAGAGGCACCGACGCCCCGGGAACCATTTATTGGATAACCAACACCCCCGTCCACCACAGTCAGCCCTAGTGATTGGCTACGTTTGGTGATTCATCAGGGGTGCCGGATTCATAAGGTGAGGATTGCTTGGGTCTTGGCAGCGAATACGCCTGCCCACTTGCTGTTTGGTGGGCCGGATTTGGAGAGACTTGTTGAGGAAGACCTTTTTACCTCTCCAGCAGGACTCTCTCGACCCATTGCCTCACACCGCAGTGAGAGGGATAAATTCAAGCTTCCGTCACTTCTGGACACACTGATTCCCAGATTCCTACCCACCCTTCGTACCTTTTCGAAGTGAAAACTTCTTCAGCACCGTTGCGTTTTGAAACTCGATGAAAAATTGCTACACCAAAAAGAGAAAAACACATGCAACTATAGGATTTAGCCTACGAGAGAATGAGATAGTATAATCAATCTCCTCTTTGTGCTGTGCTTTCTCCACTCTTTTACAGATATTTCTGTCCTTCCTTTCCTTTTAAAAAAATGTGCAGTTTACACGCGGTAGAAATGAAACCTTCAGAAAACTAAAGTAGACAAGAGTGGGGAGGCTGCGAAGCACCGCACAAAGATTATACCGATTATTCTATCTCATTCTCTCGCAGGGTAAATCCTGTAGATGTACATATGTGTTTGTTTCTTTTTCGTGTCGCTTTTTAGTTTCATCAAGTTTCAAATCACAACGGTGCTAAAGAAGTTTTCACTTCAAAAAATCTCCACCCAGTATTCTCAAAGCTGACACAGGCCCCGAGTGCAATTATTATCCTCAGGGCTTCCTGGGTGGAGCTAATGTAAAAAAAGTTTTTATTCGCAGAAAACAAAGCAGTCCCAAAGAAGAAGGAGAAATATGAAAGCAAGTTAGTTTAATAAGCACTTAATAATATCATAATCGTAGTAGGGTTCTCTGCCAAAGTGCACTGTAAATATGTAAGTAATCTCAGCAAGGGGGTGGTGGGTGGTTGGGCGGCATTTCTGAAGTAAAAGCCGCCCAACACAAAGTTAAAGTTGCCTGCGGTCTCCGGGGATTATGATGTTATAGATGTGAGATAGTTTGCTTGCGTCGCGGAGTTGGCCAGTGTAAAGATTAACTTTCGGAGAGAGAGAGTACGGGACTTTACTAATAGTTGGATCACTTTGAGGCCACCGCAGGAGAGGCTGAGATTTAAGAAGCACAAGTGGGCTTGCGAGGCATCTGCTCAACTGTTGCATTGACTCAGGTAATAATAATAATATTTGGATGATTTATATAGCGCCGTTTTTGTGAAAAATCACCTCAAGTGCGCTGTACAAACTTATAATACATTTCTAAAATCAAAAAACTACAAGCTAGGCAAACAATTATAAACAACTTATGGCTAAAAATTGCATACATCGGTTTATTGATCACCGATACGAAAATATGTGTACAATATTTTGACCAATGAACGCGATGCTGCCTAAAATTTAATGAAAACAGGACCATGCTTCTATACAATTATACAAGGACTATTGATAAACGTCAAGAAGGAACGGAAGAAAATGCTATCATACCTGGAAGGGAACACTATGTTGGAAATACAAACACAAAATACTAAAAATGTAAATATAAAAATGTAAATATTCTTCCTTGGGGATATTATGAGTATATGAGATGTCCATGTATTGCTATATTAAGCATAGGAAAGGTTTGAAATTTTCTAAATACCTTATTTAAGCCCCTGCGAAGGTTTCTGGATTATTACAATCACATGACAATACAAATGAAAAGTTTTTTAATCATTACAAAAACTCTTGCGAAACTGTGAAAAATGATACAATTTGAGAATGACATTTTACAAAACAATGATGTTCAATCAAAATTCAATTTCTGAAACTCTTCGAATTAATGAATTTATTTGAAGTACTCACTCATACTTTGAATCGAATCAAGAATTATAGATATTTTAAATAGGTACCTACGTTAGATATCAAATATGATTGATCGATTTTCGAATAAACTCTTTAAATAAATAAATTTTTACCTTTTACTTTTTGACGGACCCAAGTAATTATTCGGAAATGCTTGAGGGGAAGGGGATATGGAAGGGGAAGGGAAGGCGGAAAGGGAACGGGACGAATGGGAAAAGACTCGCAGGGAGAAACAATTTCTTTATTAGTGGCATTGGAACTCGCTAGTTATGTATAAATACAATAAAAATAAGCACCAGTTGTTTCTGTCACATCACTATTATGCGTGGTACATCACTACTGTACAGTAGGTAGCGATGATTATATTATTATCTATGATCTATCTCTAAAACATGTCTAATGTCAAAGTCTGAAATTATAAAGTCAGATTACAAAACACTGTCAGTGTTTCCTATAAGTCACCCACAATAAAGTATAAAAAAACAGTTACCTACGTTTGTACCCATCTGAGAATGAAGATTCGCTGGTTAATGCAATCATGTATGTTACTTTCTTATTAAAATATGTATAACTGTTTGTTTCCTAAATAAACTAAAATAAAAAATAAAATAAAATACCAGTATCTAAAAATAAGAAGTGTTTGAGCTACGTATATACTCGTGTATAAATTTATTATTAAAGTATTTTCCATGTTTTCCGTAAAACGGTTATTCACCAACATATCACGGAGAAAATTACATATTTGAGGTACATGTTTGTAAGTGTAAAAAAGTCATATATCGTATATCTTCTATCTAACTATATAAATACATGGCAATGTTCGTATGTGTACGCCCTATAGACTCAAAACCTACTCTAATTTCGGTGAAAATTTCAAATTAATTTTTGGGGATCGCTGGCAACGGTTAATATGCATTTTTTTTTGAAAAAACCTTTTGATTCACCTTAATTACATTAAAAGGCAACTATTTGCATTGGGGGAAGTGGAAAATATTTCATTCTAAATTTCGATTACGTAAAATTAAAATTAGCTTTCGTCTTGTGACATTGTACGCCAGAATCACAAACCACGTTACTCAAACCTAGCATAGCCGCTAAACTACTTGAAAACTGGGATGTTTTTCTTGCCTTGACGCGAGTAGGCGTTATAAAGGGGCACTTTCTTTTGTATCACAAACCATGTTACGCAAAAATATTTTCCACTTCCCCCCAATGCAAATAGTTGTCTCTTAATGTAATTAAGGTGAATCAAAAGATTTTTTCAAAAAAAAGTGCGTATTAACCATTGCCAGCGATCTCAAAAATTTACCAATTTCAAAATATATTCTTCTTCGCGCCAGGAGTATTTAAAGAATAAGTACTTTGGTTAGAAAAGTTAAATGAATCCGATCATACAATGGCGTAGTATTGCCGTGTCTGCTAGTATCTATCTATCTATCTCCTAATACTTATAAAAAGAAGGGTGTCTGTGATGGATTTGATTTGTATAAAAATCTACAGTTTTATTCCGAAACTAATGATTAACTGCACACAGTGACCCCGAGGAAAATAATTTCCTCCAGAGCCTGTGTTATCTCTAGGAATGATGTGTGGGGGGACTTTTTAGGGAAAGGAAGTTCTAGGAATAAAAAGGTATGAGGGGTCGGCAAGAATCTGGAGGTCAATGTGTTCAGATGTGACGAACGTATGAATCCCTCCCTCCCACTGTAGTGCAAGGCGGTGGTTTGAGAGTAGCAGAAGGTGGGCAAACGCATCCGCCGCCAAGACCTCAACTAACCTCACCCCATGAACCCGGGCACCCCCGCTAAGTTACCAAACGTAGTGAACCACTTGGGGTGACTTATGGCATAAATCTTGGTTATCCCATAAATAGTTACCCATACCCACCTCCCAAATTGGTTTTGGGGAGACCCTAGTTTTAAATGGGAGGAAACCCAGAGGCCGGTAAATTATTCTACAGCCGAGCTGTTGAACTCAAGAACGATTAGTAGAAAAGATCATCATCTATTTACTAGATACTCGGAGTATCTTCCATTGAAATACCGATAGAACAAGGACAGCATTTCCCTTTAAGGCCACTGTTTTAAAGTTTCAAATCATTTGTTAAGATAGGAGATCTATCAAACGGACCGCCCGTTTTTGCACAGAATCAAGGGTTTTTTTACAAAACTCCTCCAAGATCTCTGAAATAAATCCTCACTTTAAGATGAAAAGCCCTCTGAGAAGGTTGTATTTTTTACCATTCGTTTTCCACAACACCTTTACTGTTATTGAATAATGCCTGTTTGACAAGTAGAAGCCTATTCCTGACTGGAAACGGAAATGGTTCCGCCATTACAGTACTCTGTTTGACAGGATGTGCCTTCGGGGAGATGTGAAACTTCATTGTATCCGATTCTCGCGAGCAAAACAGCTCTAACACTTTTCTGCTATTCGTGAATCGGTTTGAGATTGAATGTTGGTGTTAGGAATACCATTTTATCATACTTTTGTATACGTGCATTTTATGCGACAATTGTAATTATTGATGTAGAAAAATGTTTTAGTTTTTGAAATAACTTTTCATTTAAGATTTTGGTGTTATTGTTGTGAATACCGCATAAGAAGCCGAACTACTTTCAACCAACCTAAGACAGTGAAATTATAGCATTCCTCATTGGGATGTGTTTTGAAGCTGAAGGTAGTGGGAACGCGAAAGATACAGGGAAGAGGAAGATGGCGCAGTACCGGATTTGTTAATTTTTGTATTTTTTATTCGGTTCCAAATTTGGCTCGGATTTATACGCCCCAGGAAAAAATCTACCCGTACGACCGTATATCGTCTTTGCATACGTACTTGAAGAAAACATCTTCTAAACTTTCGGCCGGACCAATTGTCGCCGGACCAACTGTCGCCGGACCAATTGTCGGGACACCGATGCGAAGAGAGCGCGGGAACCTCTTTCCCCCGCTATTTTAGGATCCTCTTTCCCCCCGCATAGGTTAGGTTAGGTTATAATAAACTAGATTTTAACAGTTTTGTCGAAGGCAAGACGGTGACGACCTGAGCTGAACTTAACAGTTTGTGAGCCACTACCATGGCAACCTTTTTTTTTGTCTGTGTTAAATTTTTTTTTTACATAAATTACAATAAATTTTATACAATAATTAATTACATAGTATACGTATTTGATTTACCCCCATAAATAAGCAGAGCTTGTGTGTATGGGGGGTGAACCTGTTAACAATGCAACTGAACCGCGACTGCCGTACGACCAGCAGTGCTGATTCGTCGGCAACTGGTTTTATTTCAGTTTCTCCATGAGCGAAGGTTCTAAATGTATTCCACTCTGATATTCCTTTATTTTTTAGTAATATTTCGGCCTTTTAGGATGAAACATCTTTGAAACCTTAGTAAAAGTAGTTTGCATTTTATCATAAGAGTATATTGTCTTAAAACAATAAAAAAATCATAACAGACAAAACGTACAAATTGTCACATTCGTAGGTAGTAAACTTCACTGAAAAAGAAGCATGCTATTAAAATATTCATAGGACAATAAGCGTAACTCCCAAAAAAACATTATTTTTTCTAATCTTACAGTAATATTTCTTACTAATATTACAGTGAATAAAGGACTAGTGTGTAATAAAATAGGTAATGGTGTATTTATTTGACTTCCTGAAGAAAATAACAATCGAACGTTATTAGTAATAGCCTTGCGCTGCGTGGTTGAATTTAAGAATCCGGCTTCCAACGCATGTCTGCCGCCGCGCCTTACCCGTCGCACCATATAAACATCCGTGTACGTGGATTTTCAGACCAAGTTACCGTTGTAATTTGGTTTCTAATTCAAGAATTCGTCACAAGATTACGCCACTTTCGTCGGCAAGACGCAGAGGGACGTGCACTTCCTCGGTATAAGTTCTACAAATTTGTGAACCTGGAGTATCTCCCGGATTTCAAAAGATTGACGGTAATACTCAGTTATATCCAGCGGCTGTATATTACATATGACGTCATCGCCCGTCCCGGTTACTTTTTTGCGGTGACTAGCCATCACTGGTTAACATGTTCACAGTGGATACGAGGAACGGGCTAATTTTGAAACCAGTTTTTCTTGAATTTACAAAATGATCGCCAACACTAATTGGGCGAAGCCGAACCAAAAACCGCCCGCAGGGCCTAGCAGTAAAAACCTGTGGAGCGGGTTTTTAACTGCTAGTATTATTTATTACATCAGGCGCTCAACATTCAGTTTTTCCTCATTTTGATCGTTGTAGAGTAAAAATTTTCGTAAAGAAAATCATTTCTCACAAAGAAATTGAGTGATTCTTGTGACACCCAAATCGCTGATACGAATATCTTTTGCAGAGTTTTTTCCTTCCTTATAATCATAGTCTGCTATCGACTTGACGTTTCATGACTTGCAGAAGTCTATTGGAATAAATCCAAAACCAATGAGAGTACTAAAAGCACAAATCTTCTGAAATGTTCCAAAAACACTTCTTTAGGGAATGATTTTTCCACATCACAGTCCATTTGTTTCATGCTTAATCTCAGCGTCTCATAGTACAGGTCCAGCAGTTTTTGCAGGTGAGTATTTAACAGGTGTTTATCTGTTGTCAGGAACAGCATGTGGCATATGTCAGCCAGTGGAGAAGAATATCTTACTATTTGCCAGTCAATAAACAATACCTGGTTCACCTTCCCATCCTGTAATGAACAAACATGATGATTTCAGAAAAAAAGAATTCAAAATATGTCAAAGAACACCATTTACATTGTAATGGCTTCTCCGAATTTGCGAAAAATCTTGAATAAATAAACAAACCATAAATTTGATAAAAACAAAGGCTTCACCTTAATGATTAAATAACGAAATAGGTATCAGATTGGATAACTTAGAAGCATTAGGTTCTTGTTTTTCAGGTGTTTGTGCAGTGTGATATTAAATGTAAATAAAAGAACAATAAATTGAGAAAAAACATTTATCGATAATGACTATCATAAACGCAGACGCAGCCACGAGTAGAACAAGATCGTTGGCCTCAATAATAATCACAGCTACTTAGTTACGAGAAACAATGTAAGAGAGATGTGGAATATTGAGAGGAATAACAGTAGTTCAAGCATTTTTCAGGAATTTGATAGTTTTATTGGTTTAGTAGATCATTTTAACAATTTTTAGAAAAACAAGTTCTCCGAAAGGCGATCCTCTAACAAAAATTACACTTTTTAACAAGTCATTGTCCCGTGCCAAACATCTAATAAAATATTAACAATCTTCGAATCCAGCCAAATGAGGGTTCATGTCCAGGAAACTCTCAATCTCACTGAAAGTGTACGGACGATAGAGAAAAAGTCCCAAAATAAAAGATTGCACTACACAGGAAATGCTGATTTCAGTATTTTTAAACTTTGGTTTCATGATGATGAAATGAAAAATAAATTATGTTATAAATAAATTACCTTATCAATGGAAAAAGTAAACAAAGCAGCGAATTACAGTAGAGATTATCATCTTTCCAATGTAACAGTTTGGTGGTCATCGGTCAAACGATCAAATGCATAGAAATTTCATTTAAATTTTAAATTTCGATCGTTTATTTTTACAATTAGCATTGAATTTAGCATTCTCAGTAAGAATACAAAATAGTAAAAATTAACCATTGCCATATTTGAAAACAACGATTTGAATTGTTTGAAAAAAATGCTTGTTCCAATGTTCCAATTACTTCCACCACATTTTAATTAACACCCGTTTCCCTTTCTTGCTCCCTTTCCCCACTCTTCTTCCCATCCTTAATCCTTCAATACCTAACATTTGACTAAAACATCTGAAAAACTGACATCCAAAGATTATAATAAAATATTATGTACCCAATTGAAAAAAGTCAATGGTAATAAAGATAACGAACAGAAATTGGTTTACTTTGTCGTATTTGAAAAGCATATTATTACTCCACAAGTCACCATTATCTCTCTCTCTGGTTTCAATCCTGGGATTGGTTTGCAGCAATTTCATCTATTCGTTTCTTCCACTCTTCCCTGTCTTGTGCGGCTCTTTTGAATTCTGCATATGATAAGCAGCGCACGTCCACCAGCAGGTCCTCCAGGTGCTCTCGGCGTGGGCGTCCCCTAGCGTTTGTCCCCTCGGTCATACCCTCCATTATGGCATGCAAGAGGCCTTCTTGTCTAATTGCATGGCCGATCCATCTTGCGCGCCTTTCGGACAAGGTCCTGAGCAGGTGCCTTCCTCCTTCAATTCTTTGGAGAACCTCCTCATTTGTGATGTGGTCTCTCCAGGAAATTCCTAGTAGTCTTCTATAGGACCACATCTCAAAAGCCTCTATATACAACATTATATGGCTCAGATAAAGCAAGTACATGTTCATCTGATTTTGCCAAAAAAAGAGTCAAGTTTCGCCCTGTTTTCTGGGCATTCAATGTGGGTTACCACCGTAACAGCATTATTTTCAATCATCGCCATCAAATGCTCTCCAAAATTAACCCCTTTATTGAGATGGTCCGTTAATTTGGAAAACTGTTCCGGATGTTTATTAGTGTAACTCGCTCATCAAGCACAAGAAATAGCTTCTTCTTTGGTGAGATTGCAATTTTTAAATAATTTCTGTACCGATATGTTTTTCTTTCATGGCGAATGACAAGGCGTGTATCCTGGCCATGTTTTGAAGGACTAAAACGGTGTTGTCAGAGTCAAATACGGATTTTTTATCAATCTTCAGAGAGGTATTCCAGAATAACAATTTCTTTGAATTCTTCGTCGATACCCTTGTAGAAATTGGCGGATATGAATCTATTTTCCCTTGAAATATTACATTCGACGTGTAGTCTAAAGAAAGCAGGTATTATCTCGGTATAGGCGAACACTTCAGAAACGTAAAAATTATGTATTTTCGTTATTTGTTTTTGGGGTATTATGCCGTGTTGCGCTACCTCCTTCTTTAGCCAACGTTTCGGACATCGTTGCAGTGTCCATCATCAGGGCAGATCCGGCAGATCCATCTACATCTACCGGATCTAAGTAAGATAAGTTTTAAGATTTTCACGGCCAAAAGCATTTTCGTTATTAGTTTTTGGGGTGTTATGCCGTGCTGCGCTACCTAAAAACTAATAACGAAAATGCTTTTGGCCGTGAAAATCTTAAAACTTATCTCAAATTATGTATTGGCAAAACATTCCTTGAGTTCGAATCCGTGGATGCTATTTTCACAAACAGATTGAGTACTTTTTGCCAAATATTTCCTTTTCGTGGTATTATTTGAAAGCGTATAATTTCATCACAATAATGATCTCCTGTAAATTCTTGTTATTTACATGTAATTTCATAATACTTGATGGGAACTTCACTCGCAATAGGCCACTTGCATGGATTACATTACAACTTGGAAAAAATCGTGTGGATAGATTTTTTTTCTAAGATTATGAAAATGTTAGTAAAATTTTTTAGAAATGTACAGTCTTTTTTTATTTTTAAATAAATAAACCCATTATTTGGGCCCATGACGTCATTACATGAAAATTTCCCGTCTCCGAAAATGTTCCTATTAATTTAGTACAATTCCACACTGATTTATTTTTTTAAAATGGCAACACTTTGATTTCAGGCGAATTGTTGAATTTGACATTTAACGATCACTAGATTTATTGTATGTTCTCTGCGAACTTATCATTTGGTTTGACTTTTTGACAGATGTTATGAAGAGAACCCCGTACATTTTACGCTGTCAGTATGTGTTTTAGAGGTATAATGGTAGTGGTACTGATTTTAACAAAATTAAATTTTATAATATTCTTATTATTATTATAATTTACAATTATATTACATTGGCTTTAGTAATATAGACGTTGAGATTTATGAGCAATAAGATGGATCAATGAAAAAAATATTTATGAGATGTAATATTTTTGGTAAGCCTCGTTTTTCCTGCGCCCTTTCTTGTTGAAAACGTTATTTTTTAAAATGATTTTCAGCTATGTAATTATCGTTTTTTCGGACTTATAAAATTATGTCCCGTCTTTCCGGTTTTTTAAAAATGGTCTGATTTTTCGGATTGAAATTTTCAAAAAATCGCCAGGGTTTCAAAAATATGAATAAAAAAAATACAGAATTTTTTAGAATATTTGCCTAAACCGGATTTTTTTTTAATAAATGTGATGCAAGTGGCCTTAAATTATCACTGGTTATTTAAGACACGGCTGCGTTATCAGGATTTGTCGACATGTTGATAGATATTTTAACTCACGCTTTGAAAAACACTGATGAGGTCTGTTACTTATTACGTCCGATATCAATAGAAACTATTATATTAATGTGCTTTGTTGCCAGCGAGCATATTTTTCCTTATCGTATTCAAATTGTTTTATATGTATATCAAATGTGTGTACGTGTATGCATTTATCTTTGTGTATCCAGATAATTATATTACAAAGATAGCCAGCACCAATATTGATTCAAAAATACAGACGAGATTGGCTCTTGCGGGATAATAAATAATCCTACGATCGGTTTTTGCCAATCTTAACGATATCTAAGGTTTCTACTGATGTAAATGTTTTTTTTTCTTTAGCAAACCTCAAAATTACGTTATGATTTTGTAAAATTATTTTCTTGACATTTCGTGAACCGAAATTACTGTAATATTTGTTCTTCTAAATCATTTATCCTATGTTTATATATTAAATATGTTTACATATTAAAACAAAAAGTTTTCAAACAAGTTCTACTGTGGTGTAACCATTTCTTAGTAAGAAAAAAATCGTGAATGCTTCCAAATTAAAAGTAGGGAATGGGATGGGCATATGAATGTGGGTAAATACATAGGTCCATAGTACAATAATATTATTGTTTTTGTGTGTGGGGGCACAAAATGTATGTAAGATCATATGAGAATACAGCTTGTATGTGACAGTATGCGGAAGGGTGTATGTAAAGTTGTGCGTAATGATGTGAATGTAAATTTATACTAAGAACGCAAACAAAAAGACAGGGACATGGTAACGGATCCGTGAATTTTTCATCATTTTATGTTAACATTATTGCATTTTTTCTCTACGTAAGTTTTTTTTATTAGACAACCAAATGTGGTCGGTATAAAATGGTAGTGCCTGTCAATGGCGACAGCCGTGCCAATAAGATATTGTGAATTATGGTTTACGACTTTATTATTACTGTGTTCTTTCCGTGGTGACGTGGTGTTGTTTTGAAGGGGTTTGTGAAATATTTAGCTTGACGATTTTTTCCACCGAATGATTTTCTTTTACACTGTAAAAAATATTCTATTTTTTTATTCATTTTCGGGAAATCGACTGTTTACATTTGGTACGTTTTGTACGTGTGTACTATAGCCAAAATAAAACCAAATACGGATTTCATCCTTGTGACTTTTTCTAATAAGCACATAAAAAAGATATTTATAAGAAAATTACTTAAAGTAAGAAAAACGTTTATTTTGTGGAGCTTATTCTGGTAGAAATTGAAAATATCACATTACGACGAGATATCTAATATATAAAAATCTCGTGTCACGGTGTTTGTGGTCGCACTCCTCCGAAACGGCTTGACCGATTTTTGTGAAATTTTTTATTTAAATTTGGTAGGTATGAGAATTGGATTTAAAGTATATTTCATAACGCTAGGTGATTAGAGTGTCCCTACCCAGAATTTATTTATTATTTTTTTGACCAAAATTTTTAATTTGGCATCAAAATGACCTATAACCCCAAATTTTAACCCTCCTACCCACACCCTCCCATTTTAAATCGCGAATTTAGTATTTTTGCATGAACATATTTAACCGTCTATCGTATTTCAAACAGAACGAAATTCTTTATGTTGTTGAATGACAGATGGTGCTACGTCCGCCTCATCGAACTTTCATACACACATGGGCAAGACATTCACGAGAAGCGTCGCGTCATTTTAATATTTCATTCGGCATCGTGTTCTCGCGTGGGCAAACCATCGAACTGACAAAAAATATCGTACACTCAATTGCTCTTCGAAATTTATATTGATTTTCTTTATTTCATTTTCCAACTTTAGTTGGTGTTTTTTGATTTTATCGGCGGTCATCGTCTACAGCGCTCCATTCCTCTTTCTGTCGTAGATCCCATCCCCACACACTTGCAATACATTCGTTATTTTTTATCAACCAAAATATTCACTAGAAATTATTAATGTGGCAGAATAACGTTTTGAGGGTCAGCTAGTCATATAATAAAAACAAGACATACGACTATTCAATTTGGGAGGCAAGTTTGGGTACTGCTGCTCCGGGAATCATTTATTGGATAACCAACACCCCTGATATAGGTCACCCTAAGTGGTTCGCTACGTTTTTTGACTTAGCAGGGATGCTAGGGTTCATGGGGTGAGATTTGTCTAATTCTTGGCGTCGAATGCGTTTGCCCTCCAACTGCGGGGCGGGCCGGATTGGGAGAGAATGGTTGATGCAGACCTAACCTACACCTCTCCAGCCGGACACTCTCGACCCATCGCCTTGCACCGCAGTGGGAGGGATGGATTCTTTTTTTTTTCATACCTTCTTCCTTCCCAGAACTTCTTTTCTCTAAAAAGACCCACCACACGGCATTCCCAAACACCACATAGACCCCGAGGGATTTTTTCCATCAGTGCCTACTGGGTGGAACTAATGTAAAAAAAATAATAACATTAATGAAGTTTATTACAGACTTATACAAAACAACAACTACAAAAAACCAAATACAGGAAAGTTTCTCATGATACATAGTCCATTCAAGACCGAATTTTGTTCGCAGTTTGCCCGTACAGTGTCAGCCAACCATTTTATTATGGTCAAAATTGAAGCATACCTTTACATAAACGTAGTTACTAAGCTTGCATGGCTTTCGTAAAGGGGCATACTTTAATTACATGAGCTTAAAAGGGGGGGGGGGGGGTCCAGCAAAATCTCACGCTATAATAATAATATAATAACGTTATATGTATATAGCGCACTTTTGTGTCATTTCACTTCAAGTGCGCTTAACCATATTAAATTTAAAAATAATCCTACAGTGCTCCTCATAATATTGAGAAAATAATATGAAATAAAGAATATACAGTATTTACAAAACAATGACAAGAGTTCAAATTTTTACAAAGACAGTGCTGTTATAGCACACACAGGAAAATAATAATAATATACAGTTACGGTGCTATTGTAAAGGACAAAACACAAAAAAAAAAAATAATATACTAAAAGAAGGCAGTTTGTGCTCAGAAATGAGAAATATTCTGACATTAAATTCGGACATTAAACATAAAAATACAATTAAGAGGAAACCGAAACCAAAACAGTTACGGGAAACTTTAGAACATGGCTTATTACGTATATTGAAAAGATGTTAGGATTCATGAATGCTAAGATTTTTTAAATAATTGAACTTGAACAGAACACAAGAAGTGGCCCAAATTTATCTCATCAAGGGGGGGTCTAGATTGTAAGAAAAACTGCTCAGGCAATTAATGTATACCCTCTAACTCTATGCAATAAAAATAATAACTCGTACCAATGCATTTTTATTTTATGCACTATTATTCGCATTACACTGATTATAACATGTAAAATCTTCCCTAAGAAGAATTTATGCTGGGAAATTCATACCTAAATTACCCACAGCGGTAAATTATTAATGATTCATTTGAATAGCAAGGTAACTGTGGTAGCGATATTCTGTTCAACAGGGACGTTATCTTATTGGATTCGATTGCCCCTTTATACACACATCTACAAAACACTTGATAAAATAAGCCATTTTATCAAAAGGTCCTCTTTAAGTGTATACCATAACACACAACACGTTGTGTCTTTATTTACTAAGGAGAAAAATCTTGCTGGAAAATTCGAAGAAATCGAAGATGAGATGTATCCGCGAAGGCAATGATGCATATTTTTAGCAGAATTGCATTGACTATGGAGGTTTTATCGATCGAACTGGGATTTGAACTACAAGTGTTATGCGTCTGAAGTTTTTTTATAGGGGACATCGACATTGTTTCAAAATGGTAGTTGCTTAGTATTTAAAATATAATTTTCTATGCTAATAATCCTTTACATTATGTTATACAGATGTAAAAGTACGTACCCGAAAGACTTGACCAGAATCTTGAAAATTTTGGAGCATAAAATTTAGACGTCACTTTGCAGTCCGATGATATTTGTTTCAATAAAAAAACAACAAGAAAAAAATGCTTCACATGTAACCGCCGGATTCCACGGATTTTTTACATATCTCCCTCAAACACTTGAAGTTTTTGAGCTCTTAAAAAAAATATATGTTATTTTTGAAGATAATTTCTAGATGCTGCCCGCGTCGAAACTCAAATTATATGAAATTCCCTCGATAGAAAAAAATCGCAAAGTATGCTTAAAAAATTATTAAAAACAAGTCTGTTTCTATTATCTTATAAAATATATTGATGAAAAAATTCACAATGTTTCTTTAAATGATACTTAAGATACTCCCCACGAGATTTTTGCTCTATTTTAAACGAGTCGTGTTTTATTAAACATTTTCGTAATTTTCGAATCGACTTTGTCGCTGTAAAAGTTAGCGCGCTTCTCTAACATTCGTTATTTCGTATCTCTCCATCTTCATCTTTTCGAGCACGGTTGCGGAGCCTTTACATGATACGCACTCCGTCTCGTTTCAGTCACACTTTATATAATACAATTTGTCCAACGAAACGTCACTATCTCAATGCCAATTATTTTTTCAAACTTTCTTCAGGCAAAAAGTAGGCGTAATATTAAAAAAAAAATCTAAATAAACACGACGTTTCACACATGAAAACGAATCTATACTGAACCATTCAAACGGCCACCATCTTGAAACGGAACTAGAACTTATTAAAAAACATAATAGATAAATTAAATGCAAAGCTGTCGAGTTAGAACAGGACTTCGCAACGCCAAATCAATAAATAAATCAATCTATAACCTTATCCACCAGCCACGGAGGCCGTCAAACTTCTTTCAGGCTGGTAGGTAACACAATATTCTAAATCCAAATAAACACAACGATTTCACACTAGAAAAAATAATCTATAATGAACCATTAAAACGGACACCATCTTAAAACGGAACCGGAACGTACAGAATTTTTTTGAAGATAGTTGAAAAGCAAAGCGGTCGAGTTAGAACAGAACTTCGCTACGATTTTTTTAAATACACGCATAAAATGCTTGTTAATATTTCTGTGGTTTATAGTGCACAGCGTAAGATGATATTACTTATTTATATTCTATTTAATATTCATCAATTGATTTCCCGGGATAACAACCAGGGCTTGTGCCCGGAACTGTTTACTATCCGGGTAATACCACTTAGTCTAATCCGCCTATCTTACCCGGATAGTAAAAGGTTTAAGCTGTTACGTTCAAAATGAATATTTTAGCAGAGTACAAAGCAGTAAAAGGAAAAAAAAATATTTTCAAAACATACCTACAAAATGCGTTTCGGGCAGTGGTGGTTCACTGGGAGGCATACACATTTTTTTATAGTAAGTATTATGAATAACTATACCTACTGTTGAGTTGGGTATTATTGAAGTTAAACTTCTCTACGCCCGCTTGACTTGGGGAGTTAGCTTGTAGCGATTCGTTCCCCATCCCTACACTTTGTTGCATGCACATCACTAGCTGCGACTGACCATGTGACCAGCGAACGCTTGCTAGGGGGCATTGACGGCTTCACCCGGGAGTTTGGTTTTGGGAGACGACTGGAGCAACACCCCCCTGAGGACGGAAGATGGCGTTTGGTTGCCGGACCTAGAGATTTTCTTCTTCAGAAAATGGATTTCACCTTCAACGAATCTTCACGTAACGTAGATTTAGCTTCAGTAACTAACATCATGGTTTATCTTTAATTTCAATGGTTTTCTTATTCACCTAAAAATAAGATGGCGCTCAACCTTTACCATTTTCGTATATAAGTAACTTTTAACTACCTACCTTTATTAATATCAGAAATTACATATCATTGTCCCTTCGGGAGAATGACACGCCCTGTAGATTCATTCAATTCATTTTTAAATTATGCTTGTTTGTTAATTAATAAATTTAATATCTCATGCTCTGGGTTTTAATTGTAACAAATTTCCTTTATACATCATCACATAGCATCATTTAATAAGTATGCTATATTTATGGAAGATACTAGTAAGAATCTCCCTTACAAGCTGTTGAATGCGTGACGAGAGCGTTACGAAAAGTGTGATCGGGCGAGGCGAACGGTTGGGCCTTTACGCACGCTTGACTTGGGGAGTAAGCTGATGAATGCGTGACGAGAGCGTTATGAAAAGTGTGATCGGTCGGGCGAGGCGAACGGAAGTTGAAAGTGAGATATAAGTTAGTGAAGTTTTACTTCATTCGTGTGGTCTAAAGCACACTCGTATTTTTTACATTCAATACTATTAATTCTGTGGGGTCTTCTCAATAACTATAAGTTCTAGATAACAAACTGATTTATTATGAGTTTACGTATTTACAATAATAATGCTGCAAGCAGGGTTGCCATCTTCTAAAATAAAAAAGCCTGACTCTGCGCTGTATTAGGCCGGACATTTTGCTCTAAAAGCCGGACATACGTACGTAATTTTGGACATAACTTTATACATAATAATAAAAAATCTGTTCCATGTAACAGTTGTTTATTAATCACACATTAACCAGTTTAATAACAATAATCATTAATCAGTCTTATTCTTGTCATCATTTGGCGTTTATACAGAATATGTCAATTATAAAATAAAGAATATTGAGTCTTCTGTCTGTAGACGTAACATAATAAACTTATGAAAAAAAACAAACAAAACACACTTAACTCTTTTTCTAGTTAAACAGTTAACTAAAAAATTTCATAAAACAAATATATAATGAAATCTTTGAGGAAAAAAACGAAAAAAATAAATTAAAATCTCGACTTCTCCAAATCATTCAAAAATTACGAAATATGCAATTTTGTGTATTTGACCTTTTCACCTACTTCAAAACGTCGTTTTCTTTGGAAATCATTTCATAAAATTGAATTATTTATAATTATTTATCTCATTGAATTTCATATTCCCACGAGAACTACTCGTTCTAAAATCCTTTTTAAATGTAACAATAATCGGACTGAGTATACGAAACACTCACTTTTACCTAGGTTGCATGAAGTTACTAATAGATATGCAGATGTGATAGATCTATTTAACTGCACGGAACATAGGTACAAGACGGCTATGCTATCATATTTTTTTAATGACTATTAATTTTATTTGTATTATAGATTTTTGCATGTAAATGTATCTCTGGTGTCACTTCCCAATGTATCGTCACAATCAACTGTTATACATACACTGTTTTACCATTACTAATATTTTGAATATGAATTTGTGACATGTAATTAATGTTTATGGCATACTTATGCCGTTTGTATTAAATAAATAAATAAATTAAATAAATAAAATTCTTGACATGTCATTTTTAAATTACACAATGTGTACAAAATCTTAACAATTGTTTCAGTTTGCAATTTATCGCATTCCTTGGTCCACTGGGCGTTTATTAAAGAGAAAACTATTTCAACATTGGCGTTGTGGCCTGGAATCGCAAAGTTCTGCCATTGGCCAAAAAGTTTACACGCATCAAAATTTTTTTTAGACAGAACGTCTAGATCGTTTCTGCTACGTGCTTCCAGCTTGGTACCTCAGCTAAAGTCATCCACTTAAAGTGTTTCAATTCGGCACTGAATTCACTTGTCCAAGAGTTTAAGTAGGTAGTCTTTGGCAATTTTGTACGTATATAATTCATGTTTTATTTGAATTCTTCCACGCGACCATGATTTCCAGACGATAAATATCGTAAAATTGCGGTTAACTTGATTGGGCAGAAATTTTATTCCAGTCTATAATTTTTTATATTGTCCATTATTTGTGAACACTGGTCAATTTTTTATTTTTATTTTTTTTATTTTATTGAAACATATAACAAGGTAACAAATTTTACAGCATAATATATACATCAACATTTCAATCACTCTCCTAATAAAGCAGCTGCTTGTGTTTAGGAGAGGACAACTAAAAAAAAAAAAAAATTTGTTTAAATTAAAACAAAAAATATTAGTTATTTAACAAAAAACATTAGTGATTTTATGAGAAGATACCTTAGAATCATAGTTCCATGGAAGATACAGATAAAAGTAATAAATTAAAGGTTAGATAATAAATGATTTGAAGTATTGATAAGGCAAAAAATATTTCTAAATATTCAATACATATTTCTAAATATAATAAGTTAAGTTATGAGGTGGTACTAGAATATTTTAATTTAATTTTTTTTAAATATTTTTCGTAGCTTTCTTCCGATCGTATATCAAGGAGTAATTTATTAAATAATTTTATACCCTTGAATGTATAGTGATGCTGTGCTGTTGTGGTTCGTTACTTCGTTGATTCAAATATCTGAAGTTTCCGTACGAGATCAAAAGGAAATTATTATTTTTTTTTTTGTAAAAAAGTTAAAAACTTCCCTGTGTTTGAACACTGGCGGTTCGTGACTTGTCTCAGTGGGAGTTTAATCCCAAAATTACCCAGAGTTTCCACAAAATGTCATTGAAACCAGAAAATATTGCCGCTAACGAGTGTAAATTATGTTTTTCCAGCTCAAAAAAACCACCTAGATTCCTCATATGTATGTGAAAAAATCCTATGTTGGAATTTTCACTATTATATACGAGTATACATCTATTATATCGTAGCACTTACGACTAGTGATCTAGAAACAAAATACAATTGAGAAATTATTAATTGAAACGTAGGTTAAATAATATAATGTTATAATGTCAAATTCATGAATTTAAAAAACAAACGCGAAAATAACATTTACGATTGACGCAAGAAAATTTTTGTTTATTGATATCATTACCTACTTGCCAATGTTAGCAAATTCTAGAAATGTGGCAACAAAAAATAACATATATTGTTATAAACACTATAATCCTCCACATAGCATCCATTTCTGGGGAATTTCATTTCCCCAGGCTCATTGTGTGGAGCTAATGTAAAAAAAATCACATGAAAAAATTTGTTGATTCTTGCGAAATACTATCCCATTATACAAACTTGTAATAAATCAAATCTCATAGTCGCTGCGCAAACGGAGAGCTAGCAGATTTTCAAGGTTTGCATCTAGTAATTATGTAGTAGTTTGGGAGTGGTGCTGTTAAATGAAATTGCAGACCATTAGGATGTAAGTGACTGTTCTTTATATGCCTCAAAAATATTATTGAAGAGTCACTTGCCTAAATGCTGATAGGGTAACTAAATTGTACTGTAATTGGAAGTATTCTGTTGTACAATAATAATAAAATAATGACTTCTTCTAATAGTGCAAAATTATTTTGTGGTAACATTTTAAATTCAAATTAATAGATAACTTTGTATTAACCACTTAATTATTTACAAAAACCGACATGTTTCGTTAGCAAAGCTGACTTCTTCAGGGTTTTGACAGAACTAATTTAAAAAATAGACATACATAGGTAATAGAGAAAAATAATAGACATAAACAATAATAAAATTTGAAAGAAAATTTTATTATTGTTTATGTCTATTATTTTTCTCTATTACCTATGTATGTCTATTTTTTAAATTAGTTCTGTCAAAACCCTGAAGAAGTCAGCTTTGCTGACGAAACATGTCAGTTTTTGTAAATAATTAAATGGTTAATACAAAGTTATCTATTAATTTGAATAAAATAATGGTTAAAAAAATAAAATAATAGTTTACCGCCAGATTACCACCAGTATGTTTTGTATGAACCTAAGAAATATGCCAGAAAGTCCCATATATATTTATATATATTCAAACGTATGGTATTCATTTCCGAGTCGCTCTTCGGTCTCATCTGCTTATTTCACTTGCTCTCTCAGTATTCGGACTGGTTTATTATTATACAAGCTTTTCCTTTTTCCTTATGTTTTTATAAAAGTGTATAAAAAAAGTGCACCAGCCCTCTTTGGAGAAAACCGCTACTGTGCTTGAATATCACATCTGTATTAAATATGATGTTGTTATAATTACAAATAAGACAGACAAAGAGGACTCGAAACTCAGTTTTGTTTAACTTTAAATTGTAATCTGCTCCTGAGTGTTTGTTCCATGAAAGTTTCAAATAGAAAGAGACGAGAACGGGTGAGGGCAACCTTTCGTATTTTAGTTCAGCGGCTCGAAAAAAGATTAATCCTTTAAAGTCATTAGTTTTAACTTCTACGAGTATAAGAAATCTAAGTATTTGATTCTAATCTTTTGAAAATAGAGGTCCTGTGGAAATGAGAACTGTGAAAAAGACATTTGAACTGGGTATATAAAAATCGGAAATAATTGGATTTGTATTGACAGCCGCACAACGCACTTGAGCCACTCCTAACTATAAAATAAATAATTAAGCAGGCAGTCAAGAAGGTAACATACAGTGAATAAAATCAACCCTTTGCCGCAAACGCATGCAGCTACTGAAGCGTCAAATATTTTGTCTACTCAATGATCTTGCTCATATATAAAAAAAGCAAAACAATTGTGCCATCGGTCACAAATCACACCACATATTAACAAGACCCTTTGCCGCAAACGTATGCAGCTACTAAAGCGTCAAATATTTTGTCTCCTCTCAACGATCTGCGACCCGAGTCCGGCTCCGCACGACAAAATTATGTACCTAAGCCCCCATTGAGATTCTCCCGGTGGCCTACTGTGTCGAGCCTGTATACAATTTATTAGTATTGTAGGAACTACTCGTAATTTGATGTTAAATACTGGCAATTTTCATTTAGATGCCACACTCGAAATGCTTGATGCAACTCTAAGTGACCAGCTCAGGTACGGGGGTTCCATCGAAACCAGAGTTAAGTTAGCCTCCCAGAAACTGGGCGTACTGTACAGGGCCCGCAGATGCTTTAATAGTACCTACACAACTGCTAACCCTGTACAAATTGCAAGTGCACCCCACGATTGAATTTGGCAGCCACCTCTATCTTTAGAGTATAGGCGTCAGGTGGGAATGCTGTCCTTGTTCTACCGGTATTACAATAGAAGATGCTCCGAGGAACTAGTGTTATTGATCCCCTCGGCACCGGTGCATAGTCGGAAAACACGCTAAACACGCGCCCAACATTTGTACACGGTTGACATTAGTCACATGAGAACGGGTCGTTTCTATGACTCGTTCTTGAGCTCAACGGCTCGGCTGTGGAACGATTTTCCGGCCTTTGTTTTTCCTCCCCCCCACAACATGGGTCTCTTCAAGACCTTCAAGTCTCTTCAAGACCCATGTTCACTCCTTCCTTTCCTCAAAAAGACCCTCCACACAGCATCTTCAAAGATGACATAGGCCCTGAGGGAAATTATTTTCCTCAGGGCCTCGTGTGTGGAGTTAATATAAAAAAAATACACTGAATCGTACGCGGGAAGGTTAAACAGAACCTACGTTGTAAATCTGCGCATTCACAAATGGCGCAAATTTAAGTATTTGGTTAAAACGCTTCATGCAAGTTATGCTTTAAAATATCAAGGTGAATTATTTGTTTGAGCCCGTACATATTTAATAAGAATATGAATAAATAGTTTTGTCCGTAAACAAACCCAAGTCTTTCAATAAATGCTAAAAATATTGGATTGAGTCACCGATACAAAACCACTGAGATACGTATATATCGAAGTTTTATAACGTACTAAGAGTACAGTGGTATTTGCCAATTGCGAGGCATTCATTTTATTTATACATATATCAATAGCACATTTAAACTAAACATCAATTTCTATCAAGGTTTCCCATCCCTGCATTAGCTTAAACAAACACGTTTTGACTAGGGGGAATATACAACTGAATTAAAAAAAAAAAATTGCTCAACTTGTAGTCAGGAATATGTATGCGGATTGTTCTGGCAGATGGGAAACAAGGCTTAAATACTCATATTAAAACTTTTATAACAATCTCCTTGTGCATTGCGTTTGCATAATTATTATTTTTTTAAATCAGTAGAGTCTGAGAGAAGATTTGTAAAATTTACTTTATTGAATTTTTTTTAAATAGGTTCTTATTTGCAGTGAACATACCTACATACATAGATTGACATATTTGCTAATCTATGCAGGCGGCCAAAGGTTGAACTTACGAAGAAAGATTCTAATTTTTAAAAATCGTATTTTATTTTATCTAAAATATTTGCACCAGCAATGCCTCAAACTGCGTAAACAGGATTGTTGCTTAAAGGAAGTTTATCTTATATATAAAAAATGAATCGCTGAATGTGTTGCTAAGCGCAAATCTCGAGAGCAGCTGAACCGATTTCGCTAATTCTTTTTTTAGAATATTCCTTGAAGTACGAGGATGGTTCTTACGGAGAGAAAAATTAAGAAAATTGGATAATTTCAGAAAACCTAACGACTATCGCACGTTTGACAGTTCGCGTCTTTGAGAATGACATTTTAAATCAGGATTCTATTTTTGAAAATCTTTAAGTTGATAAATTTATTTAAAGTAGGTACTCCCCTAAAACTTCGAATCGAATCAAGAATTTTAGGTATTTTAAATAGGTACCTATGTTAGGTACCAAATTTAATATACATGAAAAATGGAAATTTGAATAATAATTATAAAGGTGGCACGCGGGCTGTTTAAAAACTGAATGTACTGGGATTGAGTATATGGAACGCAAGAGGAGGGTTGGCGGGACGAGGGAGCGGGAAAGCGAAGAGAGAAAGCGGGGAAGGTGGAAGGGGAACGCGGGAGGGGATGGGGACGTGTTAGGGGTGAGGGGAACTCGGGAGGGGGGTTCGCGGGACGGGAGAAGGGGGGGGGGGAGTGGAGTGGGGAGAGGGGAGGTGGAGGTGACGGAGTGGGAACACGAGAGGGGAAGAGGACGCAGGAGAAGAAGGGGAGGCGGAAGGGGAACGGGACGAATGGGAAAGGACACTCAGGGAGAAACAATTTCTCTATTAAATGGCATAGCAACGCATGCCGGGACCAGCTAGTAATTGTATAAATATGTAGTCACTAAGGAAGTTGTTCTCCGATTCTTTTTAATAAAGGGAAGAAGATCTCTTTGTTTCGTTCAGCGTACAAATTATGTTTTTTTTTACAATTTACAACTTAAAAAATCATCAGTAAGTATTGGACATTTTGGATCGGGGTGAGGGTTTTGTTTGGTTAATACTCAGCTAAGTCACCAGTGATGATAAGTGGAAGACATTGTTTTTGTTAAGTTTTGAAACAAAAAAAAAATGAAAAAAGTCACCGGAGACAAAAATTTGTTTAAGCAATTTGGTACCGCTGAATCGGGAACCATTTATTGGATAACCAACACCTCTGCCATAGGACACCTCAAGTGTTTCGCTACGTTTGGTGACTTCGCATGCCCGGGGTGCCCTATGTGCTATGGGGTTAGGTTTGTCCGGGTTTGGCGGCGGATGCGTCTGCCCACCAACTGCATGGCAGGCTGGATGGTTGAGGGAGTCCCTTTGACTTCTCCAGCCGTACTCTCTCGGAACATCGCCTTGCACCGCAGTGAGAGGGATGGATTCATATGTCTGTCACTCCTGGACACACTGACCTCCAGATTCCTACTCACTCCTAAAATCCTTTTCATTCCCATAACTTCTTCTCCTTCCTTTCCTTAAAAGACCCTCCAATCAGCATCCTCAAAGATGACATAGGCCCTGAGGGAAATTAGTTTTTTCAGGGCCTCCTGTATGGAACTAATGTAAAAAAAAACTCCTAATAAAACTCCTGTCAAGAATCACTGGTTAAAGTAAATCAAGTAGGTACATCCCTGAACAGTTTGTATACAACTCCATTATTCTGCTACTTTTTAACTACTAAATGCTCATCGATTATTTTTTCGTATAATATGAAACGAAAGAGAACAAAATAAGTCGTAAATTCTTCAAATTAGAGCAATACTTAAGCGAAATATATTTTTAAAAATAACTAAAATGACAAAGGAGCTAATTTGACTAGCAGCGAAACAGACATCAAACCTAGTGAAATTTAGACATAAAATATTTAACAACCTGTTACAAAATTATATACATACGAGAAAGACATTGACAGACATAACACAAGTACGCGATATAACATCAGACCAATCTTAATATATAAAACAAAGTCGGGTTAGTTACACCATTTATAACTCGAGAACGGCTGGACCGATTTTTATGATCTTTGATTTGTTTGATTTTTCTTCGCCCCGAATAGCAAAATAGCTATTACGCAAAAATTCACGAAAAAAATAATTGTGAAGAAAATTCTTTTCCGCGTACATTTTGAAAGCATTCTCATCTTTTGAAAGAGCTGCAGGAATATTGTAATAAGTATAATATTAAGTTGTGAGTGATTTCCAAAAATTAAAAAACTTCAAATATCAATGCGCTGATTGTTTTGCTTTTGTTAATTAAACAGTTAATTCTGCAAAGGTATAAAATATTATAAAGCTCTGCCGGAAAGCTTAAAACTAGACAAATTGACCCTCCAGGCCTTGTGCATATTTTATCAGAAAGTCAAAATATCCGCTTTGCAATTACATCCAATAACCGGCATATTCCTGAACATATCTGAAAACCTAAAACTGTTTTTGAAATGTGATGAAATACGCTTATAATTCGAAATAAACATATAATTTATGAAATATAAAAAATTTGAAAGCAAAAATAAAAAAAAGTTTTAAAGGTAAAGGCCATATTTCTTCCAATGAATTTGCACAACGATTTATATGAGACCTATATTAGCCACAAATTAGGTATGGGGTTATTGAAAATAGATTTGGGAGGTTTCAATTTGGGAGGCGGGAATGGGTACCGCCGCACTGGGAACCTTTATTGGATAACCAACACCTCTGCCATAGGTCACCCCAAGTGGTTCGCTACGTTTGGTGATTTAGCAGGGGTGCCCGGGTTCATGGAGTGAGGTTTGTCTAGGTCTTGGAGGCGGATGACCAGGACATACTGAACCCCAGATTCCTACCCACCCCTTAAACCCTTTTCCTTCCCAGAACTCTCCTCTACTTTCTTTCCTTTAAAAAACCGTCCACACAGCATCCCCAAAGATGACATAGGCCCTGAGGGAAATGATTTTCCCCATGGCCTCCTGTATGGAACTCATGTACAAAAAAGATTGTAAGAACCACATTAAGCAAGATAAAATTTATTACTTTATAGGTTTTAATTGTTATCCTGTAGTTAACTTAAATAAAAACATATCTACTGACAAAAAAACTTAAATCGTATTTCTAAACCAAATTCGCAGAAACGCTTTTGTATTTTAGGAGTAATATTATATTTGCACCTTTATATTCGTATGTAGGTGTACATATGTATGAATACGTTGGAAAAATATTATTTTTATGTACTTTGTTTACTATTATTGTATGAATAAAGTGAACACAGCATCCTTATCCGAAAGTGACAAACGTAAAAATCCTGGAATTTATGTGCCGGTTTATTTGCCGTTCCCGTGAATTTCTATTTGATGCGATTGTCGCGTTGCAAAAGCGCATTATCCTGATTTACGAGAATCGTAAAAATCCAGCGCCAACTGCCGACGTTTGCTTCAATGGCCGGGACTAAAGTTTTGACAACATTCTGTACAATTTATTTTACGAGCAATTCTTTTTAATCATTTGTTGATAGTTTTTGACTGGGGGTTGCAGGTCTTCGGAAATTCTTCAGAGGGACCTTAAAAATATCCACTCAGTATCCCAATTAAGGCCTATTCAAGTTGGTCAGAACCTTTACGACGTACGATATTACGCATTTTAAAATACTGGTTATCGCCTGAGAAATACGAAAACGTTTGGTGACTTTAGTGCAGGGATGCCCGAGTTTATGTAGTGAGGTTTGTCCAGGCCTTGGTGGTGGATGCTTATGTAAGGAATGGATACATACGTCAGTCATGGACAAACTACTTTATTTTATTTACTTGAAAATACACTCCACGCAACATCCGCCAAGATGACGTAGGTCCGGAGTGAAATTATTTCCTCAGGGCCTCCTGCGTGGAGTTAACTGAAAAAAATATCAGAGTATTCAGTTCACACGCGGTATAAGTGAATCCTTTAGTAAACTATAATAGACAAGACCAGGCTACGAAGCACCGCACAAAGAGGAGACCGATTATAATATCTCATTATCTCGCAGGCTAAATCCTATATATGTATGTGTTCGTCTCTTTTTAGTGTCGGTATTTTTCGTTTCATAGAGTTTCAAATCACAACGAGGCTAAAGAAGTTTTCACTTTAAAAAGTAGACCCAATTTTATGCAGCAGTAATTGCTGCAGGTGCTGGTGTACTGTTTATACACCCATTTAGGTAATAAATCCATTCAGTGCTCGGCTGCCCACGCATTAAAATGATTTATTTATCTTAAGTTGAATCATAAAAATCTGAAACATCTAAACAATAAAGGTATATTTTTTCGAACATCCATTATTCTGTTTATAACAAAAGAAGTAATTAATTTGTTCAATTACCACAGGATTAACTGGGTATTTTTAATCTTGTCTAGTGCCACTAAATTAGATTCAGCTATTCCTAATTCCATATTTTTGTTTTCGCAATATTTTCGGAAATTGTTGTAGCAAAAAGGTACGAAAACCCTAAATATATTTTACTTGTTCATTTAAAAAAATGTTTATTGAAGCGGCCCTCATTTATTGCGTTACAATGATGAGCATTGGCGCAACCAAGTTGTTAACAACTACATATGATGTGGCAACTTTCAGACGCATGTGTTCCATGACAGTTGATACACCGAGAGTTAGCCCCCCGGCATACTTATATAAAATATGCAGTCGGCTCAGGGAAAATATGGTATACCTACTCGCACAGAATATAACTAAGAATCCCCGAGGGGTGTGCAGAGTGGATTTTCCGTCAAATAACAAATGTATAAAACATATTTTCATTAAAACGCATCAAGGATAAAACTACTAATATACTCTACTACTATTATACTGTATACACCAGCATGTAATTCGTTTGATATCCATACCTACTTATTATTAAATATATTTTGGAAATCGATTAAAGCCTTGATTTTGGTAAATAATTCACAAGTAATTATAATATCAATGCGTTTGACTATATCATTATAATATCAATCAATATATTTATTTCATTATATCAATTTGCATTTTGGGAGGCGGGTATGGGTACCGCTGCCCGGGAACATTTTATTCGATAACCAACACCTCTGCAATAGGTCCCCCCAAGCGGTTTGCTACGTTTGGTGAATTAGCAGTTGTGCCCGGGTTCATGGGGTGAGGTTTGTCAAGGTATTAGCGGCTGATGTGACTGCTCACCTGCTGCGTGGCGGCCGTGATTGAGAGAGACTGTTTGAGGAGGTCTTTTGACCTCTCCAGCCAGAATCCCTCGTTTCATTGCATTGCATCGCAGTTGAATGGATGAATTCATACGTCCGTCACTCCTGGACACACTGACCCCTAGATTCCTACCCACTCTCCATATGAAGAGTGGGTAGGAATCTAGGTATGTACCTGTTTCTTTCTCAGAACTTCCTTTTCTTCCTTTCCTTAAAAAAACCCTCCACACAGCATCCCCTAAGATGACGTGGGCCCTGAGAGGGAAATTATTTTCCTCATAACCTCCTGTGTGGAGCTAATGTAAAAAAAATCAAGTGGCCAACTGCCGGGAGATCTACTTTTGGGTCACCATTAATGATAATATCAGCTTTGTAGCTTTAGAATAGAAAAAAAATCAGAGTGTGTAATTCACACGCGGTAGAAGTGAAACTAGGAAGTCACTAGATGTCGCTTTTTAAATTTTTTATTGTTGATACATTATTTTACAATATTTCACAGTACAATCCAGTAATGTTGGCCTCACTGGGTTGTTTACCCGTGCTGAGGCCCCCATTTTTTATAATGTAAGAATTTATACATAATACAGTTTGAAAAAAAAAGAAATATATAATGAAAATAATAAATATAATTTTAAACGGAAAATAAAGATAATAAAATTAACAAACTAAAAAAATAAAATTAAACGAAAATCTGCATATATTATGATTTATGTGTTTGTGAGTGTTGTGTGTTTTATATTGGTTTTGTGTGTTGCTTGTTTATTCTTTTATGTTATAAAATTTTGATAACTTTGTCTTTTTTGTTCTTCAATCCATTTTTTATTTTGTGTCTAAATTTATTTTTGTTTTCCTCAATTTTTGTTTCAAGTGAAAGACTGTTGAATGCTTTTATAGCATGGTATTTATGGTGTCTTTGTCCAAAGGTAGTGTTTAACGTCGGAGTTTTTATGTTTTCTTTGTACGCTTGTCTAACCCGTCTATTAGTGATATTTTGTGGTTGTTGGAATGTGGTTTTTTTAGTCAAAAAACCTTTTCTTGTCTTTTCTTTTGCGTGTTTATTTTAAAGTGGTTTGAAGATAGGATATTGATTTTACAAAAATAAAAATGTCTTTTTTTGGATTTCGTAGGATTCGAACATCCGTTCGCTTGATGTCTCTGGCCGCTGATACTTGCCCACTGTGCTATCGAAGGTCCAAATTTACCGCATTATATAGAACTAAGGACCCGCCAAATAATAAATTTGAATTTCAAAACACTAAGGGAGCTGAAGAAGTTTCACGTAAAAAAAAACAACAATTAACAGCTGTACTAAGTCAAAAAAAAAAATAAACAACTGTTGGGAAGTCAACATTATAATATAATATAAATTTTATTTCGTTGCGCTATCTGACGTCGGGGAATCAGGTCTGTATTGACAGTAGAATGACGGGCGCGGGCGCGGGCGCAACCAACTTTACCAGCAAACTCCTGGCTCAACTTTCAGCCGCCTGAAAACTTCCGCACCCGGAGGAAATCAACTCTGGATGTGAGCGGGTTAGGAATATAAGGTTATTTATGTGTTTGCGATGCATTGATTTAGGACGTGTGGGGTTATCTAGGGAAGGCCTACAAGCTTATTTCGAGTAAATAAGTAACAAAAACATTAAATTGATAATTGAAGAAGAAGATAAAACTAATAGAGATTTAAACGCAAATATTAAAAATCAGAAAAGGGGACAGTGGCAACTGGGACACGAACCCATTTGTCTTCTTCTTGATATATTACATTGATGGATATAACCATCAAAACTCAATATAACAAAAGTTTTTTTAAATGAAAATTGGAAATTCATTTAGACTTTTAGAAAAGGTCAATGAGTGTCCAATATAAATAAAATCTGATATGTTTATCCGGAACACTATCTAGGTTACAAACCAATTCTTTGGAACTTAAAAGGGTGGCTTAAAAATAATAGACAAAGGAATCGAACTCATCCCTTTCAATATACCTTCCCACAGATTCAGAAATAATTAACTACTCG
Source organism: Limnephilus rhombicus (assembly GCA_929108145.2). NCBI lineage: Eukaryota > Metazoa > Arthropoda > Insecta > Trichoptera > Limnephilidae > Limnephilus > Limnephilus rhombicus. The sequence continues at coordinate 36,551,315 of OV815280.1, forward strand.
TGCTCAATAAATACTCGATTAATCTATGTAAATAAATCTATATAAATAAATATGAATCGCTGAAATGTATGTAACTTCCGAAAGACTGCACCGAATTGGATAATGATTTTTTTTTTGTGTTCGTTATTGTCAGGTAAGGTGTGTATAAAACTACTGGTGAGCTCTAACATTATGAAATTTGTATAAAATATTGCAATAGGTGGCACGCGAGCTGTTCGAAAACTGAACGTACCAGGACTGAATGTATGGAATGCAGGAGGGGGGTTGGGGGGAAAGGGATTGCGGGGAGGGGGTGGGGGGAGGGGAAAGGGGAGAGGGGAATCCGAGAGTGGGAGAGGAACCTGGGAGGGGGGAGGGGAGATCGGGTGGGGCGTTCGCAGGTCGGGGGAAGGGGGGAATGGAATGGGGAGAGGGAAGGTGGAGGGATCGGAGTGGGAAAGAGAGAGGGGAAGGGGACGCGGGAGAGGAAGGGTAGGCGTAAGGGGAACGGGACGAATGGAAAAGGACACGCAGGGAGAAACAATTTCTTTATTAAATGGCTTAGCAACGCATGCTGGGAACCAGCTAGTTATGGATATAATTCACCACTGTCCATTTCAACAGACATCTCTAGACTCAAGTCATGTAATATAAGTCTTAATGATTTTAGAATTTTAGACGGTCGCTACAAAATTGACGATGTTTTGTAACTACGTATTTTGATTTCTAGCCAAGACTTAACTTCACCAATCACTTCTATTTTCTTACGTTTATCTCTGATTTTGTCTTTGCTTTCATTTATCATCCTTTAATCTTATAATGTACGTACATTTTTTTTTAATTCATGTTATATTATTATCAATCGTAAAACCTAAGAACGTTAATGAATAAATAAATTAAAATAAATAAATCCAGCATACAGTGTTAAGGCACGTACTCGACCTAATTTAACCAGGGATTCCTGACATAATAATGAACTTGACATTTTTAATAACCCATTCAATCACTTCAAAAAATATATTTTATCATCAATCGTATAAAGCTGATATTGTGATGAAGCCTTTTATTCAAAGACAGGAAATATTGTACCTACTAAATCATTGTCTCATTAGCACAGGTGCCAATAATAAATTGTTGATGATTCTTTTGCACTCTACCTTTTACTCATTCTTTTTCGTCATTCACTTTTGCATATTTACGAGTAGCTAATTATTACTGATATTATTTTTGTTATAATTTTTGTAATTTAAATCATCCATGTATATAAATTTTTGGGCATAATGCCTGTTTTATGTACTTAAATAAAAAAATAAAATAAATGAAATAATTTGTAGTAAAAAAATGTTAATGAAATTTTGTCTCCGGTAACATTTTAAAAGTTTTTTTTTTTCAACTTAAAATATAAAAAATCAGTAGGTATTGGAAAGTTAGAGTCGGGGTGTGGGTTTGTTTGGTTACTCGGATGAGTGACCAGCGATAAAGATACGTTTTAAGATTTTCACGGTGAAAAGCATTTTCGTTATTTGTTTTTGGGGTGTTATGGCGTGTTGCCGTGTGGACATCGTTGCAGTGTCCATCATCAGGGCAGATCCGGCAGATCCGGTAGATGTGTCACTACCGGATCTGCCCTGATGATGGACACTGCAACGATCTCCGAAACTTTGGCTAAAGAAGGAGGTAGCGCAACACGGCATAACACCTCAAAAACAAATAACGAAAAAAGCGATAACGATGTTGTGGAAGAATTTTTGTTAGGTTTTGAAGAAAAAAAAAAACATTAAAAAAAGTCGACGACGTCCAAAATTCCATTATCATTTTTTACTCTAAACAATGTCAAGATTCACTGGTTGAAGTAAGTTAAGTACGTCCCCTAGCACCCTGTATATTATTTTTATAAATGTTTATTAAAATAATAATAAGTCCACTCAAGCTTAAATTAAAACCTAGCTAATTAGTATGGCCAACATAATTTCTGAAGTTGAAATGCGACACTTTTGAAACTTGCACACGTTCACTACGTATGTTGTTTTTTAAGAAAATACAGTAATTTAGAACTAAACGAATAATCAAATTTCAATTTGAATATTGATTTATTTATCAGGAAATTTAAGTAATGGTTAATTACAATTTAGAGGTGCAGTCTATTTTTAATACTTACCAGACTTTTATCGAAATTGCGTTCAAGCTTGTGTCATCGTATTATTATATCGATGTACCTTATTGTTTAACGCCAGTAGATCGTGACACGACACGCGAGGAAATAACGTATCACTTCGCATTCGTATCGGATCCGTGGCACTTGGAGATGTATTACTGACTCTAATTTACTAATGACATAACGGCAAAGTTATCTGGTGGTTAAAGTAAGGGGGATAGAGGTGATTGGAAAGAGGGTTGTTCTCAATTTCCCCTTAATTGACACGAAAATAGTACTAACTATACCGCTACAGGTTTATTTCATTACGAGTAGTATTTTTAAAATGTTAAACGCGAATTTAAAGTTGTCTGAAGAGGCAAGACCAGCAGTCCACAATACAGTGGCTATTTAATTTGGGAGGAGGGAATGGATACTGCCGCCCCGGAAACCCACGCCCGAGTTCATGCGTGAGGTTTGTCAAGGTCTTGGCTGCGGATGCGTCTGCCAACCTACTGCGTGGCGGGTCGGATCTAGAGAGGCATGCTGAGGAAGGATTTTTGACCTCTACAGCCGGATTTTTTCGATCCATCGCATCGCCTTGTATCGCAATTGGAGGGATGGATTCACACGTTCGTTACTCCTGGACGCTCTGATCCCCAGATTCCTACCTGTTACTCATTCCCTTTTCCTCCCGAGAACTTATTCTCCTTCATTTCCTAAAAAAGACCCTCTATATTACATAGGCTGTAAGGGAAAAACAAATTATTTTACACGGGGCCTTCTGCGTTAAGCTAATGTAAAAAAAATATATTATGTGTGCAGTTCACACGCGGTAGAAGTGAAATCTTCAGAAAACTAATGTGAAAAATGACTTACTGACGACCTCCGTAGTCTAGTGGGTAAGACTCTTGACTCACAATCCGGAGGTCGCGGGTTCGAACCCGGCATGCGCAAATAAATTTTATTTGATTAATTTGTGTTATTTCACAATTAATTCATTTAAAATAATATATAGTATGTTTGCGGCATGTTCCAGAGTGGAAGATACTATCAGTATCGCCCTGGTGTAAGACCACCATTCAGAATTGAAACGTTGCTTGAAAATGGCTTTAGCCGTGTTTAGTGACCAGATCTGAATAGCCAGGTACTTCCCAACTTTCCTCTTCCCAACCTCCTTCCCCTCCCCACTACCTTCAGCCTCACAACATACCCCAATTGGGGATGCCATAGTCTCACTGGCTCCAGACGGGAGCAGTTGAGATTATTGTGCGGTATTCACTGTAAACGTGTGAAATGAACGAACACAGACAGGAGTGCCAGGAGAATATGTATGAAACGAAAGTAAATGGTAGAAGTCGGCGATGTCTGACACAAATTCATTCTTCAATGATTTCTCGCAAGAATGTCGCTGGCAAAAACAAATTCACACACACCAGCATAATACCAAAAATTCAAGAACAAGCTACATAGGTAAGGTACGTTAACGGTCGTAGGTACGTTCTTTAAATTTAATATCTTCAGTAAGTTCAGTCAGGCTGTATTTTTAAATGAAAAATTGCTGCAAAGCGGTAAAATTACATTTCAAAATGTTTTTAATGATTAATTACTTCCATGCAATGTGTCAAATTACCGCGCTGACCCGCGTAAACGTGGTCATAATTAAAATACTGCCAAAAATTACCATCCCTTATTGAAATTTCGGTCACATTATATTATTTAAAATGTTTTTGATAGTGTTCAGAAAGGTAATTATTTGCCAAGGTAATTAACGAGGTTGAACAAATTTAATATAAATTGCAGTGCACAAATCATGCAAAGCGGTCAAAATTTGATTTTTCGGTAGGTACCAAGTATTAATATTATGTAGGAAGTATCTACTCTGAATCTACAAAATTTGTCGCAAATTGACAAGTTATTAAATTACGCGTATGAATTATGTTGTAAAACAGAGTAAATAAATTTTCAAACGCATTGTGCATATCTGTTTATTTCACAAAATAATGGATACTATTAAAATCTTCATTGAAGACAATATTAGCGATTCTCAAATGAAAATTTAGAACAGAAATATTAGAAAAAGATACGGTCACAAAAATTATTATAGGTGTAAACATTATATTGATATCTTTCCTGAAATGTATTTTTTTCCCATTACCTTAAACAGGTGATATTTGGCTTAGGTTTTAAGGTTATAAAGTTTAAGTCTTTATTTCAACCAAGGTAAGAAATTGTTAACGAAATCACCGCTAACACCATAAGATCGACTGATAAAATGTCCGTACGATAAAAAACACATATTTATCTTTTTTTTTTTTAAATTTTCTTTATTCATTTTGTTTATTACAGGATTGTTTTACATGGTATTTCGACTACCAAGCTAGGCAAATGCCCGTATTATGGTAGTCGAGATTCACAAGATGTTATATTTAAGTATATAATATTAATAATAAACCATATATATGTAGATGAAAGTACAAACATATAGCATACATATTAAGGAAAATATTCATACTAGTATTAGGTACATGATCACATACAGTAATGGAGTTAAAACTAGGTGAATCTTGTATAGATAAAAATAAAATAGAATAACAAATAATAATATTTTAAGGATAATAGAAATAAAAATAAGAATAAATATGTAAATCATCTATACAGATGAACATTGATAGTCGACCCCGAAAAACAAAAGCAAGTATTCCTAGACAGCATATGAAATGGACGAACAATGTCAAAAAATGTGAAAAAAAGCATCTGCGTAATATAAAATTTTGGTTGAAAATTAATTTAGAGATTTTTTACTCGAGAAATATGAAAAAATAAGAACAGTTTTTAAGATGTAAGGCATTCTTTATAATATTTACTTATAATATTTCCTTCCCCGAGTAAATACTCAGTTCTGTATATTAAGGCATAAAGATCATCAGTTTTCGATGTCTTAATATCAATACTCAGTAAGTTGAACATTTTAGGCGTGATGTAAGAGAATTGTCGTTGGGCGAAAGATGTTTTTGTTGGAGGAATTTAGCATTTTTGGTGTGATGAAATAGCGGGTGTAAATATTTTGTTGAGTTTTGAGTGTTAAATCATTTTTCCTTATGTGCATGAGAATTGTCTTAACGTATAATTGTCTAATGTCTAGGATTGCGAATTTTTTAAAAAGTGGCTATCTAAAAACATTTTTTCCCGTTTGGATCAATGATGATAGCTAGTTAATAGATACTTTATTACGACGGAATAGTGGATAAGCACCATCTGCACATAAAACATGGATTTATGAGGCCTATACTGAAGAAAATAATCTGCTTCAGGTCAGTGCAAGTTTTCATTATACGTTTAGGCAATTCTTGACCATAATATTTGTGGTGAGAACGCCGAGTATATAATTAATTATTTATTATATTTCTTAGGATAAGTCCCCTTTGTTGGGCCAAATTTTAGGCTCCTCCAAGTAGATGGTTGATTTGACGACAAAAAGAATCTGTTACTGCAGTCTGGTATACAAATTTAATATCTTTTGTACATAAATAATAATTATGATCCTGATAGTAGTGTTCAGATTCAGAAGTATGTATATTGTATTACCCAACCTAACCTAACGAATAATCTAAGTTTTAACTTAGCGGTCGCTCAGTTGAGTTATTTTTTTTTTTTACATTAACTCCACACAGGAGGCCCTGAGGAAAATAATTTCCCTCAGGGCCTATGTCATCTGGGATGCTGTGTGGAGAGTCTTTTTGAGGAGAGGAAGGAATGAAGATTGGTCTTGAAGAAACCCATGTTGTAGGAAGGAGGAAACACAGAGGCCGGCAAATCATTCCACAGCCGAGCTGTTGAACAAAAGAACGAGTCGAAGAAATGACCTTTTCTCATGAGACAAATGTCAACTGTGTACAAATGTTGGGCACGCGTTTAGCGTGTTTCCCGACTATGCACCGGTGCCGAAGGGATCAATGATGCTAGTTACTCGGAGCATCTTCTATTGTAATACTGGTAGAACAAGGATAGCATTCCAACACGACGCCTGTGCTCTAAAGATTGCAATCCGTCTGTTAAGATGGGAGAATCTATCAAATGGACCGCCCGTTTCTGCACAGAGTCGAGGGTATTTTTCAGGTATTTTGGAGCTCCAGACCAGAGGTGGCTGCCAAATTCAACCGTGGAGCGCACTTGTGATTTTATACAGGGTTAGAAGTTGTGTACTATTATATTAAAGTATCTGAGGGCCCTGTACAGTACGCCCAGTTTTGGGAGGCTAACATTACTCTGGCTTCGATGGAGCCCCCATACCTGAGCTGGTCACTTAGGGTTACACCAAGCATATCAATCGGAAGATTGCTTGCGTTGAAAGAGACTAGATTTTCATTTCGATCCCTTTTAGACGTAATCAGACAAGATTGGGTCTTTGAAACATTAAATTCGACGAGGTTATTCTTACCCTAAGAGAAAACACTCTCGAGGTAACCGTCCATTCTTTGCTTCAAAGCCCTACGAGCTGTTGGAGTTTGTGAGCCCTTTGGGGGCTTGTCAAACAAAAAGGTATCATGAACTGTACTGTCATCCGCGTAACAATGAATTGGTGCACATGACAAAAGGTTCTTGATGTGCAACAAAAACAAAGTCGGAGACAGAACCGATCCCTCTGGGATGCCAGCATTTATAGAGTGTGAGGAAGAGGTGAAACCATCGGCTACCGTTTGAATCGACCTCTCCCTCAAGAAGTCGGCAAATCAACGCACACAAGGATGCGGGAAGTCCGTAAGAAGGCAGTTTGTTGACAAGTCCTCGGTGCCAAACCCGGTCAAAGGCCTTGGAAATGTCCAGTGCAACCATTTGGGTCTCACCGAAACGTTCCAGGCATCGCCCTCAAACATGCGTCACATACGCGAGAAGATCACCGCACGAGCGGTTCCGCCGGAATCCGTATTGACGGTCGTTAATAATTTTGTTCTTCTCGAGGTATGTGAGCAGTTTGTCGTTGATCATACGTTCCATCACCTTAGACAGAACTGATGTGATCGCTATGGAGCGGTAGTTGGCCGGGTTGGAGCGGTCACCCTTCTTTGGAATAGGATGGATAACCGCTTTTTTCCAACCAGAGGGCACAGAGCCAGTCTTCTACATTTTAAAAAGCTTCGTCAAAATTGGAGCTATTTCTGCAGCGTACCTCTGCATTACCAGGGCAGGTATTCCGTCAGGTCCACTAGCTTTATTAACATCAAGCCCTCGTAAAACATGGAGTACTTCCCGATGCCGGATCCTCAGCTTTTTCATACTAAAACTACAGTGAGGAACCGACCGACCGTTTGGTTACCAATATTTCGAAAGAATCTTTTTACGTTCTAAAATCTCTTGGTGACCTTTTACAAGAATTAGGAGCAACGTCAATGTAATGTTTCTGACCAATTAATTTTGAAATATTGTTTCTGATTTGGAACTCTATGGAGGCGATAGTCTTAAGAACCCTATTTTATTTTTGATAAATAATTTCAAAGATGTCTGAAACAGCCGAAGCATTTCCAATTTGAAAAATATCTGAAACAATTGATCGACGTTTAACTGTCAGCTTGACGTTTAAATAACTCCGAGCGATCCAAATCATGTCAGAACAATGATTTTGGTTATTCATTGAATTTCAAAAACAGATTTTCACACGCCAAACCAAGTTTAATGATAAACATCACAATAATATTTCATTTTCATTTTCAGAAATCCTACGTCGAGAGGTTAGAAGGTTGGCATATAGTAGGTACTTTAGTACCTTCAAATAATATATGTTATAAATATGCAGTTCCACCTCACGGATAACACGGAACGTTCGTGTTGTCGAAGTTTGATGCACGGATAATACGGAATGTTCCTTTTTTAACTAACAGACAATCAAATATGACATTTGTCGGAAGTACCAATCTTATAAAATAAATTCTCTAAAATAAACTCTCTTTTCATCATACTTTTAAAAAACATCCCAGGTTTTGAATGGTTGGTTTGGCTACGCAGGGTTTGTCTAGCGGGTTTGTGTAATTATTTTAAAACATTTCTTTCCATGTTCTACAGTTACAAATACAGATACAAACTTGTCAATGATGCATTCACTTTGTTTTACGCAAAAATATTTTTTCTATGATTGGCAGCGTTGATGAAATGTTAAAATAAAAACGATGAATAAACATGGCGTTACCGCGCTAGTCAATTAATTTTAACAAAATTAAAATGTTAAATGCATATTTTTTGCATGTTTTTTGGTTTCCCCCGACATAAATACTCACTTTTCGTAATAATAAAGCGAAATCTAACTGTTTGGATAATTTTTTTTCCGTATTAACGAGTAAGCGGTTTAAATATGTGTATCGCACATCCAATGACGTCGCACATCCCGTAGAAAAGAGTCGTAAATCAAAAAAGTTAATTTTACAGGAGAGAGAAAACAAAAGATGATTGATGAAACAAGCGGTCCCGTCGAAAAGACACACTAGCGACATCTCGCGGAGATAGAGTGATCTAACTTAAATACGGTTTTCGTGGGGACAGATAATCACATTCAGGGATAAAAATAAAATTTTATAAAAACAGAAAACTTTGACTTACGACTCTTTTCCGTAAAACGCGCGATATTATAATACAATATCTATTTCCAGAAATACGAGATTAAAAAAAGTTGTGGTAAAGTTTTAGGGCAGTTGTTTCACAGATTTTGAACAAGTTTTTGTTAAATATAGTTTATAATTGTTAATTACCATTATAGACTGCTTAGGTTTATTAAGTTTAATTACCTTCACACTGGATGTAAAATTCTATTTAATTACGACAACAACATCAGGACCGAGTCATTTATGTAGAAACTCACTTGTACCTAGATTGCATGCATTTGGAAATATTTTCTCAGAAGTAGTAGATGTGTTCAACGGCAAGGAATGTGTTATTAATAATTTTTGTGTTTAATTCGTAGAATTCGATTGAATTTTTAAAAATTTAATTAAAATTGAATTTAATTATGTTATTATCCAATTCTGCAAGTATTTTAGTTCTTTATTTTTGGGTCTAAATTATTTTATTACTTAAATTAAATTTATTAATTATTATTTAAATATTTTATTACCGGTTAAACCAATTTGCTTAACCCCGCACTAAATATGAAGGTTTTTCTTAATTGTTTTATAATGATGTTACTGCTATGACTCATTTAAGTGCGTTATATGGTTGAGGTTTGTAAACATACTAATGAGTGGGGAATAAATAATTTTCCTTACTTTATTAATTAGCGTTACATTGGGGTCATTCCAAAGATATTGAAATATAAGGAGATATGCTATGATGGCCGCCCGACTCTCGGCGGACTACGGTCTAATGGCCCTAGTTTGAATACGGAATTTAGTTGATTTCGAAGGTGTGTAGTAGTATTGGTTAAAAATATCGGTGACACCAAGAAGCATGGTCCCACCCTGTAAAAACTGCCAATAGCCCTTCTCCTTATATTTCAACATCTTTAGGTAAATCGTTTGTTTATTGATTTCTAATTATTCAAGTAAATTTAATCGAATGTCCTTTGTTTGTTTATGGGCTTATTGTTTTTGTGCAATGTGATTATTTTCTAAGAGATGTTCTGTGAATTTTGAAGAAGTGTTTTTTATTATTATAACATCATACATGTTCTTTGAATGTAGTTGAGAATGCTCTGTTTGTCCGATGTACTCGTAAGTGGCGTTACAGTCGGCGAGGTCACATTTTAATTAATATATATTCTGCAATACAATTTATTATGAATTCTTAGGGTCTGTCTAAGTTTATTATTTACAAATAGATACAGGAACACATTTACCCGGTAAACATATAAAGTAAACATGGCTTAGATAACCACACTTTAATTATAAAGTTTATGCTTGGATGAGATACGAATTTGCACGCGTAGGACATTATATTTTAAACACTGGACATAGCATGATTTTAAATTAGTTTCTCCCATCACTGTTGAGTTAATATTTATTTTGAAAGACTTGACAATTTAGGACTCTTTAGGACTGGAGAATTTTTATGAAGTGGCCTTTACAAAAAATTACAAATAAGAATTTGTTTATATTACACAATTAGTTATTTACAATGTCGCGCGCAGTGAAGATGAAGGTGAGGGGTTTTTGACTTTATTGATACGACTGTCTGAAAAGGTGAGTTTTATGTATAGCTCTAAATTCCGCCGAGTGTGTGATAATATCCTCCGACAAAATATCCTATGGACAAAACATCCCCAAACAAAATATCTACTTAAACTTAACCTCACCCAACCTAACCTAAAAAAATGGGACAAAAATAATGCAGATATTCTGTAAAGCCAATAAATTATAGTTCAAAAATAGTAAAATGAGATCAAAATAATACAGATAACAATATTATTCATTGTCTTTACAGGATACCTATATTATTTTGGTCCGTTGGATATTTTGTCGGAGGATATTTTGTCGGGGATATTTTGTCGGAGGATATTTTGTCGGAGAATATTTTGTCGGAGGATATTTTGTCGGAGGATATTTTGTCGGAGGATATTTTGTCGGATGTTATTTTGTCGGATGATATTTTGTCGGATGATATTTTGTCGGAGGATATTTTGTCGGAGGATATTTTGTCGGATGATATTTTGTCAGAGGATATTTTGTCGGGGATATTTTGTCGGAGGATATTTTGTCGGAGGATATTTTGTCGGGGACGTTTTGTCGGATGATATTTTGTCGGATGGTATTTTGTCGGAGGATATTTTGTCGAGGATATTTTGTCGGAGGATATTTTGTCGGGGATATTTAGTCGGAGGATAATTTGTCGGGTATATTTTTTCGGAGGATATTTTGTCGGAGGATATTTTGTCGGGTATATTTTGTCGGAGGATATTTTGTCGGAGGATATTTTGTCGGAGGATATTTTGTCGGAGGATATTTTGTAGGAGGATATTTTATCGGGGATATTTTGTCGGAGGATATTTTGTAGGGGATATTTTGTCGGAGGATATTTTGTCGGAGGGCTGAACTGAGGGTTGATTTTCAAGAATTGGAATTTGGGTTAAATAAAATAAAAATTACCCTTAAAACTATCACTACAAAAATAATGGCCGCAAAGTTAACAAACATTTCCTGGCTAGATCAAGCAAAACAATAAATTCCACATGGACAATAAAAAAAAATCTCTCTACAATATTATTATTACCCGTTTGATAAAGGAACAGAATCAATTTCATGATACTCGCGCAATCGTTCATCCGTCAGGGAATATTCATGCATGAAAAATGTGCGTGGTTTAAAACGTGTATTTTTTTATTCCTGTTTACGATTTCACAGGCATTGCAATTCTCGGCTTTCCCAATATTGTTTATCGTTTATTTGGGTTTATTTTGATCTGTTCAACCGTGAATTGTTTCGCAACCATTAGTGGGAACATCCGCATAAGGCTTTTGAACGCCAAATAACGATAAAGGTAATATGTTTTATTGTTGTGCGTTTATATTTTATTTTCGTTTGGTTGGTGCAGTTATTTTTGAGGAATTTATTTGGTTTGCAAAACATTATTTTTTTACGGTAGATAGCGTATTTTTTATGTTGATCAATTTTTTTTAAGGTAAAAATTAGCGTACTTCGGGTAAACAGACATCCTTCCAACACAATTCTACCGTTTTTTATCTTCAGTGGTTTAACACATCTCGAAAAAATATGATAAAAGGTTTTCACTTAAGCTGGGATCCCACCTCATCAATTTTACGATCTATTTCATAGAATCTATGAAAAAAAAGTGAGAACAGTTTTCCTTTGCGACAGAAACCCAAAGTTGAATCGACATCAACTTCTCTTCTCCGAAATGCACTAAAGGAAGAAGAAGATTAGTGAAGATGGTTTTTAAAGGGACTTATGTTTAAAACTAACGATAGCGGGAGTGTGCTAGTATTTAAAACTATTTTAATGTACAGGCATAAGCGAACATATTTAATGAAAATAGCGGTGTGTGCAATTCACACGCGGTAGAAGTGAAACGTTCAGAAAACAAAAAGGTGGAGGCTAAAAGCACCGCACAAACAGGAGACCGATCTCATTCTCTCGCAGGCTAAATCCTATAGGTGTATGTATTTATCACTTTTAGTGCCGCTATTTTTTGTTTCATCAAGATTCAAATCACAACAGTGCTAAAGAAGTTTGCACTTCAAAAACTACTCATTTAAAATAGACCAAAAATCTCTTCAATGAGTCAAGTAGCATTTAAAGAAATATTGATTTTTTTTTACATCAATACATGTGGAGCATGATAAATAACAGAACCAGATGTGTTTTTATGATTTTTGGAGCAAGCTTTGAGATTTTTTCCATTGAGGTAATTTCACATTATTACCCTTTTAACTCACCATCTGAAAAAAAGATAATCTTAAAATATAACCCATTTTTTAAAAAGCTTAAAAATTAAAAAAATAAAGGGATGTTTTTTATATCAGTCGGTAGCTGAGTTGGCATCGCGTTTGGATCCCATCCCATCGTCGCTTATTCAATTCCTCGGCTGATGAAGTCCACCATCACAACATAATAAGCAACATTTTCCGCTTACTGTGGTGGTAGTAGGAGATTTTCAAATACTGTAAGGAGTGTAAGGTTATTCGTAATATGTATAATGTATATCTATATAGTCTGTCAAATAAGAGTAGAAAATATGAAAAACGGAACTACAAAATTTGTAGACTGGTAACACCAATTTACCTGTCAAATATTCCTTTAAAGTGCAATGACACTGAAAATACAGAACACTGTACCCACAATTAAAAAAAACATTTTGTGTTCTTAAAAAAAAATCGAAGAAGCACTGTGGTACCTACTCAATTACATACATTTGATTAAATAGTGTTTTACAAAGAAATTGGCATTAATTTAATTTAACAGTAGGTAGAAAGGAAGAATCATTAATGGTGAGTTTAGTTACACTACTTTTAGATCTGAATGAGTTAAATATATTCAGATCTAAAATTAGAGACACGATCTAAAGCTCGGGCAACGCTAGGTACTTAAGCTAATATTAAATAAATGTGAGCAATTCCTAAAGTATGCTTTACATTTTATTACAATATCATTATTCTTCATTATGCTATTACAAAATTGCAAACGTATAAATACCTATATGCAATTTTAATTTTGAGATCAGTGGGTATATTAAATATTGCAATAAAAAAATATTTTTTCACTTTTATGCCTTTTTAATTTTGAATAAAAATTAATGTTACACAGCATTAGATAACCACCATAGTTATATTTTTCGTATTGTCATTTGAACAAAAGTGGCGCCCTCTTATGTTTTCTACTCTGATTTGACAAACTGTATGTAGGTATATATCGGTAAAAATTCAGACGCGCTACAACTAACGTGGAGTCCGGACCCCTTATAGAGAATGACTCCACTCCTGCTGCTTCCCTTCAGTTTTATTTTTAAACGACTTCAAAATTTTAAGGATGTGATGCGAGCTGAGTTAGCGTTTCGTACCCCCTTGCAGTGTCCATCATCACGACAGTCATGGAGTGTTAATGTAGTTGTAAGTCCATCCATGTACCGTTTCCCAGACTACCGTCGTTAAAGCGACCCTATATGGGTATCGAGAAGTATAGTGTTAACTGGTCGTCCCTATTAATGTTAACTGGGTGCTTACACATTTCAATCGCTTCTGTAGTTAGGCGGACTCGATGGGTTTTGGGTCTTGTACAACCTTCAAGGCTCTAAGTCAAAGAAAAGTCAATAATGATGACATTCCCAGCTATCGCATTGGATTGCATGAACGAGTTTTAAATCCGTTTTTTGTAGATATTTGTTAGACTTAGTCGTAAAAGACAAGTGTCAAAATTGGAGTCCCTTATTAATTAAGAGAATTGAATTAAATAATATAATTTGTAGAGCGCCATTTTGGTGAAAAATCCTCCTAAGGGCGTTGAACAAATTATACTTGAACTTCATCTGATTCAAGTGTTCCACGATGCTGAAGATTCCGAATTACGTGTTTACGTTCACGTTTCGAGCTCATAATACCGCGAAACTTTGGGGGATAGGTAAACATTTTGCAAAACTATATATAAATTTTTACCATTAGTTCCCAAATAAAAAGATACAAAATTTTTATTTTTGTATGGTTTACACAGCGTTCATATAAACACGCCTTTATGATTACTAGTGGTCGCCCATTGGTCGAAATTCGGCCATAATTAATTTAAATTATACAGTGTGTGTAATGTTTTTTTTATTGATTTTCAATGCATAATTTTTAAAAATTATTAGCATTCTGCATAAATCTCTACATAATCCTTCTCTACATAAACTATAGTGTGCGAAATTTCATACTCCTCCGTCCGCGCAATTTTCATAAAAAGGGGTACAAAGTTTTTGATTATACCTATTATTTCTTCACAGTCGGTCAGCTGTTCTTTTTTAATTCTTGAATTATTGGAGTGGCCATTTTGTTATCCGAAAACGTGGAATCGAAAATGTAAAGCAACGTTTACACCGGCCAAATTTTATTGCAATTATTTTATTGTAATTAGAAATAATTCGTTTATAAAATGAGACATTTTTTCTTTAGTTTATCATGATTAATCACCCCCAAAGTTTCGGGGTTGACATGGTGTATATCTCTTTTATTTCTATTATCTATTTCCCTGGAATTTAATACAATAAAATTAAGCTTACCTTATTCATTCAGGAGAAGAAAAGTTAGTCTGTTTGATAACTTATTCAATAATCGCAAATTCACTTTATGGCGTCATTTTATTTGAAAACAATCACTTTGTATATGTCGTAGGCCGATCGTAAAATCAGGCAGATCATGATGTGCCTAGCCATATCTATCGTGAAGTGCCTAAGACACATCATGATCTGCCTGATTTTACGATTGGACTGCGACATATAGGTACACCACTTATGTCAAAATAATCAAAATATTTTAAAAAACAATGGTTTCTTTGTCAAGATAAAATGAAAAAAAAATAGACTAATAAGTACAGACATAATAAGTACACATACACAAAAAAAAACTTTACAAAAGGTAGTGGTTAAACAGTTAAAGGTGTCGTAAAAAACAATCACATAAATTAAAAGCTATGGTTCGCAAATTCAGAATAATAGGCCACTTGCATCACATTTAAAATTTTTTTTTTCCGGTTTAGACAAATATTCAAAGACATTCTGTATTTGTTTTTTAAACGTATTTTTGAAACCCTGGGAATTTTTTTAAAATTTCAATCCAAAAAATCAGACCATTTTTTATAAACCGGAAAGACGGGACATAATTTTATAGGTGCGAAAAAATTATTATTACATAGCCGAAAATCATAAAAAAAGAACGTCTTCCACACGAATGGCACAGGAGAATAATGGGGCATACCAAAAATATTACATCTCATAAATATTTTTTTCATTGATTCATCTTATTGATCATAAATCATTATAATGTACAACGTATATATTACTAAATCCAATGTAATATACTTGTACTTGTAAATTATAATAATAATAAGAATATTATAAAATTTATTTTGTTAAAATCAGCACCATAACCATTATACCTCTAAAATACGTACCGACTTCTAAAATGTACGGGGTTTTCTTCACAACATCTGTCAAAAATTCGAACCAAATGATAAGTTCGCAGAGAACAAATAATAAATTTAGTGAACGTTAAATGTCAAATTCGAAAATTCGCCTGAAATCAAAGTGATGCCATATAAAAAAAAAAATGTGTGGAATTTTACAAAATTAATAGGAACATTTTCGGAGACGGGACATTTTCATGTAGTGACGTAACCGACCCAAATAATGGGTTTATTTATTTAAAAATAAAAAAGACTTTACATTTCTAAAAAAAATTACTAACATTTTCGTAATCTTAATAAAAAGATCTATCCACACGATTTTTTCCAAGTAGGTATGAAATCCATGCAAGTGGCCTATTATCTACCTATTATTCAAACGCATTAGGTGCTTAGAATTTCTAGAAATCTTCCCTGCATAAAACAGTTATAATTTATAAACGTTACAAATTATTTAAACACACAAGATTTGTTAAAAAAATCATCCTTTTCCTTGTTATTTAAGATATCATTTTTTTAAGTTTGTTTTTAGTAGGGCTCGGATAAATATGTATTAAAAAATTCAAAATATGTATATATAATATGGACTAAAAAATGTAAAATACGGAAAAAAATATGGAGTATAAAATAAGAATATCTTTCATATTAAACATTGTTTATTGTGAAAAATTACGATGCAGCAACAGTTACATTAAAAAAATATATAAAAACTTAGCGAAATGTTCAGGTAATTCAAATAAAAAAATTAAGTTTTATTTACCTTCGTCTAAATCTGTCTTATTAAATTGCACAATCACACGCTTTTTTAAATTAACGAAATTAAAACTTTGTCGATTTGGTCTAAATATAGCCTTATAGGGAGCGTACTTAAGAGAAAATACTAGCGGCGTTTTTTCCATACAAACGTATTCCCCGTTTATCTCTCTGGATTTTAACCCTAGAGCAAAATTATTTTTTACATAATATAGATATCAACCACTAGCGTGTCGGTACGTTTTGCTTTTTTTGATAATTTACTTCTTATAGAAGTAAGGACCTTCCAAAAATGAATAAAATTGCCTGGTTTAAACGCCGTCAATAAACCTAAACAATGTATTTAAAAAAAAAGCAAAACATAATGACATAGAATATTTTTTTCTAATACAGTTAGTGAAAAAAAAATTTAAAATCGGTCCAGTTTTGGAGAAGAAAAATGGGGGAATACAAAACATCGATTTTGACGATTTTATTTAGGTATTTTCGGCCCGATATGCAGTTGTCCCTTTCGCTCAGTTCCCCTGAGGGGAGCGCGGAGTGGAACAGAAGACATTCGTTACAATACCTATCGACGATATTTTTAAATGAGCGGCATAGCTCTTAAAGACTGCAGTATCCTTAGAGCTTCCGCTCAGAACTTATAAATTGTTTTTTGGGTATCAAATCCTTTATTTTTGTCTAAAATATACTTTAGTTTTTGTTTAGCTATTTCAGCAACACGGCCTTCCGCTTCAGAAACTTTTTATTTTATTTCTTCAGGTATTCTTTCTTCTATTCCTTCAGGTATTCCTTATTTCTATATTTTCATGTTTTCATTTAGCGATATTGAAGGATCGATGTTGATATCTTGTGAGATAAAAAGCAATAATTGCTTTTTATATAGGCCAAACCATTAAAAAGAGAAGAATCTTCAAGAAGTTCTTTTGACGGTAAAATACTTGCAGAATCGTCACAATACGCGAGAGAAATGAAACACGCGCGGCCGTGGTGGCAAGAATGCAAACAAGTTAAATTATATCAATTTTTGTGAACTAACTCATGTTTCATCATATCATCATCATCATTTATTTATTTATTTATTTATTTATTTATTGATTTATTGTGAAAAACAGTATAATCCATTTACATTTCACAAATAACAGTTTATAAATTACAGTTTATAATAAGTAAGTATATACATTTATTTGCATGGGTAAGTACATCAATACTATCTGATTAGCCAGATTTGGTAAATAGTATGCTGATTGCTGTCTTAAATTCTCCTTGGTTCAAATTGAAAATGTCAATCACAGAAGAAATGTGATTTAACAAAGTAGTTATTCTCCCCAAAGGCATGATCATTGGTAGGTTGGTCCTGCCCCTTGGAAAAATAAATAATCTGTGCTGTCTAGCTCTGATGAAATTATCAGGGACATAAAAAGAAATTCGTTCCAGAATATCTGGATTGCAAGTGTGCCCATTTAGCAGCTTGTGCGCCACTAACACCATTGCAATATTTCTCCTGACGTCTAGACGTTCTATCCCCAGCATTCCAGCGAGAAAATCAGAGGGATACAATAAAGGGTAATATCCGAACTCTCGCATGTAGAGGTATCGCATAAACTTTTTTTGCACCTTTTCTACATCATTTGAGTAAAGGGTATCTTCGGGTCCCCATATTATCGATCCACTCTCAAGAATGCTGCGAACCAGAGTAAAATAAAGCATTTTTATGACTGCCGTATTCGTAAAAGATTTCGAATTACATATAACAAAACCCAGCATTCGCATTGCAGAGTTGCACACCGAATCGATATGAGTTCGAAAAGTCAGACGTGTGTCAAAAATGATTCCTAAATCCTTCGTTATCGAGATATGTTTTATAGAGGTACCAGACATTTTATAGTTAAAATATAAAGTACGCTTTGCCCTTGTAATGCACTTAATTGTACACTTACTACTGTTAAAAAGAAGTTTATTTTGATGACTCCACTCTACTATACCGTCGATATCGTTTTGTAGACGAATGGAGTCTTCATTTGTCGTTATACAGGTGTATAGTTTAATGTCATCCGCAAATAACAAAAATTTTACAAATCTTATAAACAACCCTATGTCATTAATAAACAATAAAAATAAAAGTGGTCCTAAATTAGACCCTTGAGGGACCCCAGAAGTTGTGGCGTAGAGTTTCGATGTGAACTGCCCGTAAACAACGTATTGTTTTCTGTTAGACAAATAATTATGAAAGAACAAAAGCAGCATGTATGAGAAGCCGAAGCTTTCAAGTTTATTCAGTAATATGAGGTGATCTACTTTGTCAAAAGCTTTCGCAAAATCATTATATGAGACATCTACTTGTTCGTTGTTGTCCAATATATTTGAGACGTAATCCGTAAATACCATTAAGTTGGTCGTCGTAGACCTGCCCTCTCTAAACCCATGCTGCTGGTTTATGAGAAATGGTTCTACTTTATAGTATATACGTTTTTGTATTACGAGTTCAAATAATTTGGCCGGTGCCGAAAGAATTGCCACAGGTCTGTAGTTAGATACACATGATTTATCGCCGTTTTTGTGTAAGGGCGTGACCTTTGAGATTTTCCAACGGTCGGGGAATTTACCGGAGTTAAGTGAAATATTAAAGATATGTAAAAGCGGTACCATTAACGGATCGGCATATCCCTTCAGGACAATTGTGTTAATAAAATCCGGTCCAACAGATTTTTTTGGTTTCAGTTTTTTAATTGCAGCTAGGTAATCATTTTTATTTACACTTAAAATGTCAACATTTTGAGCTAGCGAAGAGTAACCGCCTGGGGTGTATGAGTCAAATTCTGCACTATGTTCGCTATAGACTGACTTAAAGTAATTCGCAAATGCTTCCGGAATATCGGGCCCAGTATGAGTACTTCCGTTCCATGACACTGAGTTTAGAAACCCACCGTCTTTCCTCTTTTCGGATACAAATTTCCAGAAGGATTTCGGATCATTCTTGACGTTTTTTTCGATATTATTTATGTAATCCTTATACGCAATATTTATACTACGTTTGATTTTAGATCGTAGAATACAAAACTTTTCCCGATATCTCATCAATCCGGTGCGCCTCCAGTTTCTGTGAAGTTTGCATTTCCTTTTCAGATCACTAAGAATCTCACCATTAAACCATTTAGGGTATCTTCTTTTAAAACAAGGTACACGCTTTCTCTCAAAACACATGTCAAAAAGGTCATAAATTACATTATAAAAATATTCTACTGCTAAATCTGCATCTTTAAGTTTTAATAAGGGTTTCCAGTCGTGAGAATTCAAGTAAACATAAAAATATTCGAAATTACCACGTTCTAGGTTCCATCCTCGCTTAACACAATTTCCATTGTCATCATTTAATAAATTCCGACAATAGGCTTTGCTTACATTGAGCGCGAATTCTATACATAAAGATGGGTGGTATGAATCTTCATTAACAAGTGAGTATACGGATTTGAACACTTTTAAGTCAAAATTACTGATAATAACGTCCAGTGTCCTGTTCGTTATATTAGTGATTAAGTTTTTCTGTTCCAATTGAAATAGTTCCATAAAATATAACAAATCTGTTTGAGTTGCTTTGTGACTCACACAGGAGTGTAAGTTAAAATCGCCAACAATAATAATTTTTTTATCTATTAAAAAGTTAAAATTAGCTATGGTTTTATCGAAAAACTCAGAGTAAGTAGTTCTCTGAGAAGCCGGTGGAATGTACACTATACATATATAAATACTAATTTCATTTATTTTAGCCTTAATCCATAAGTTTTCACCATCATTTTCTAGAAACATGAGTCTCTGGCATTGATTGACGCGGTCACGCCTCGCGGCTAGTAGCACTCCTCCTCCTCTTGATTGGCCTGAAGTTCTGTCCTTTCTAAAGACGTTATATCGTTGATCGAACAGTTGACAATTATGAATACTGTCATTGAGCCAGGTCTCTGACAATAATATAAAGTCGTTGTCTTGTATAATAACACTATGTAAGAAGTCGTCGGTCTTGGATCTCAATCCCCGCACATTTTGATAATACATTGTGCAGGGGAATGAATTTGCTTTAACTCTGCTCTCTAGTCATTTAGTGGCCGCAGAATCGTTTTGTTTGCCTCGGTTTTGGTTAAGATCAACCGGATTTTGTCTCGGTTTTAAGTAACGGTAGTTTCTTACCGGTACTCCTCGGGGCCACAAATCTTCCTGCAAAAGTTTATCGTATAACACATCTGTTACTCCTATACGGAACGCTGCGTATTCCTGAGAATTAGCGATGAATTTCTCTATCTCACAGTTTGTTATATTATTTTTCTCTAGATGCGCTCGGATATCATCTATTGTGGTGTCCTTTGAAATCCTAGATACTATGATATTCCTTATCCTTGGACATACCTTGATACTAGAGGATTTATCTCCGTTACCGACTATCAGATTTCTGCATGTCCGTTGTTTGCGCTTGACGTTCATCCATTCTTCCTTATTTGGCGCGGATTTCGCTTCAGATTCGGAAGTTAGAATGCGTGAATCCGTCGTCAGTATTTTGGGGATCGCGCCGCTGGTAGTGGGGACTTCGATATGATTTGCGTTATTTTTGGCCTTGGTGGCCGCCCTAGTGCGCATACGTTCTTTGGTTAGTGTAACAGCGTGCTGGTTGGCGGGGGGGGCGGCGGGCGGTGCGGCGACGTCAGCCCAGCTGGCGGTAGCGGGAGGTGTAGGTAGACCATTAATGTTTACACTGTTTAACGCCTGTCGATTTAATATTTCTTCCACGGACTTTACACGGATTAATAATTCGTTTATTGTTTTGTTTTGTTCGAGAATGATGCTTCTCAATTCAAAGAGCACGGTATCACTCATTATTTCGTGCGAGAGTGAATAAAAACTCGCGAAAAAAATTTTTAATTACGGCGCGACAGAAAGACGTGTTAACTGTTGACCGTGTTGTTAACGCAATCATCTGTGGCTCTACAACCCAGGTCGGGTCTTGGCCTCCAGCAGAGCCAGCCTCCATGACTGTCGGTGTTGTGCTGCGTTGCGCCAGTTTCGGATGCCGATGGTGCTTGCATCCTTCACCACTCCATCCAGCCATCGAAGCTTTGGTCTTCCAACTCTTCTCCGACCCCCAGGTGCACCATCCATAATTCGCTTTGGAATATCTCCTTCGCTCATTCTCTGGATATGTCCAGCCCACCTGAGTCTTCCAGTTTTGATTTCCTTGGAGATATTAGGGTCCTCGTAAAGATCGTATAGCTCTTGGTTGTATCTGATACGCCATTCTCCATTATCACAAACTGGGCCGTAAATCCTTCGCAGCACCTTCCTTTCAAAACTTTCTAGGGCTCCTTCATCACCCCTACTGATTGTCCAGCATTCCGAACCATACATAAAAATAGGTCGTATAAGAAACTGTCAACGAGTTTGTATATCTCGGTACTATGGTGACAAATGACAAGAATGTATCCAGAGAAATCAAAAGAAGAATAGTACCTGCAAATCGATACTACTTTGGGCTACAGAAGCATATGAAATCTCGCCACCTTACCAGAAGAACTAAAGTCCTGCTTTACAAGACCCTTATACGACCTGTATGTTTCATCATATAAAAATCGGAAATATAAATTATTGTGATATTTTTTTGTAAAATATGGACTTAACCATGATATATGGAAATATATGGAAAATAAAAATTAGTTATTCACAATCTATATATGATAATCTAGAGGTAATCTGAGAATCCAAGATTAACACGACATATGAGACCGAAAATCGTGTAAATTAAAAATATGTTTTTACATATTAATCCGGGCCCTAGTTATTAGTATAAAAAGCAGGTTGAATAATATTTGAGTTGTTTTACATTATTAAATTTGAGGTTTTAATATTAAAAATACTATTTTTAGCCAATTCTTCACAATGTCAAATTACTACGTGTGAAAAACTAACTAACCAACCATCACGCCGTTTTCCGCAGGGGTAGGCATCTAGGACGAACCGCCAAACATCTCCGTCTTGGCACACACTCTTTGCCTCATTTGCATTCATACATCGTCTTATACATACTCATATACATTCAGTTTTCAAAGAGCTCGTGTGCCACTTATTGCAATTTTTTTATACAAATTTCATGATGCCAGAGCTCGTGTCCTTTTCCATTCGTCCCGTTCCCTCCCGCCTCCGCTTCCTCTCCCACTCCGCCTTTTCCGCCTTCCCTCTCCTCACTCCCCTCGCCCGCTTCCCCTATCCCTTATAATCCCCTCCCGTGCTCCTCTCCCCCCTCCCGAGTTTCCCTCCCCACTCCCGGGTTCCCCTCCCCACCCCTCCCGCGGACCCCCTTTCCCGAGTTCCCCTCCCTTGTTCCCCTCCCCTCCCCTCCCTCATCCTTCAACCCTCTCCCATCCGCCACCCCCTCCCGCATTCCATACATTCAGTCCCGTTACATTCAGTTTTCAAACAGTTCGCGTGGCACCAATTGCAATTTTATATACAAATTTCATAATGCCAGAGCTTACCAGTATATACAGAAACCTTTGCGGGCGTGAATCGCAATCGGATGAACGGTTAGCAATTCACAGGAAAGTACGTAGAACAGTTTATATGGGAAAATGAAATTGTTCATTTTACTATCTTCCTCGCAATTTTTCCATATTTTGTTTAAACCTTCCTTGGACTACGACAAACATTTCAAAAACTAAATCAGCTAAATCGGCCCAGCCGTTCTCGAGTTTTAGCGAGACAAACGGACAGCAATTGATTTATATATATATAGATAGATAGATTACAAAGGTATAATTTTAAATCTGTAAATTTCACCCGCCATAACACAGGGATATCCCTAGCATGGCGTATGAAACACCGCAAAAAACTAAAAGATGTACAATATTCTTTTAATAAATAAATAAATAAAGTGTCTGATTCACTTGATCATGCCATGTTTTCCCAGGGCGTCCCCGACGTCTTTTACATTCACATTTGGGTTACATATTCTCCTTACCTTACCTTATATGTGTGGATAAACGTAAGTTTTTCTTATATATTTTTTTGTTCTGTTAACTAATTTTTGGAAATATGGATTGTTCGGTGTATCTTTCATATTATTTTATGATTTTTTTGTGTTTGACTTTTGGTACCCTTCATAGTTGCGGCTTGTTCCAACACTATTTACAACCCTTATTTACAACCTTGTTTATTAGTTTTGGAATTGTTTTAATGTTTGCTCACATTATATATTAATATTTTCCCCTGATAAGTTTTATTTACATTCTACATTATTTGTTTATATCCTGTTTGCGTTAAGCGTAGTATAAACGGGTTCAATTACAATAATAACGGAAGTTTTATTGCTTGCGTTTATAACATTCATATTCATTGAAATGATTACCTAGTTTATATTTTATTTGTTCTTGTAATTAAATATTTAAAACGATAATTCGCATGGAAGCACTCATAAACATTAAATAAAACCTCTACTTTATCATAATTAGATAATATTATTGTGTGAAAATATTCGTGTAAATAATGAAAACGGAATAAAAGCAACCTGCATTATATTGTGTCCGATTCTATTAAAAAGATTGGAGTATGAAAATTATCCTTGATAAATAAATTGGCCACTACAACACGGGCATGTGCCTAGTGTGATGGCCAAAAAATTATCCATTTACTGTAATATATAAACTTTACTGAATAAAGAACATTAAAAAAAAAAAAAAAAAAAATAGGAACTGTGTGGGATTTCATTTTTATTTAGTTTAATTCACATTAGTCATAATATACTATCATACATTATATTATTAATGTTATATATCATAAAAAATAACTAAAAATATCAAAGGTAGGTGTGTGATGATTTTTTGTACGATGATTGATGAAAAAAATATAAAAAAATGACCTAACAATTAAAGGGTTAAGAATTGGACCACCGCATAATCGGTCATTTTGATTGCAAATAACTTTTTGTTGTTATTATTATAAATATTTTGACAACTTCCTAATTTACATGTTTGCACCACACAGGAGAGCCTGCTGAAAATAATTTCCCTCAGGGCCTGTGTCATCTTTGACGATGCTGTGTGGAGGTTTTTTTTTAGGGAAAGGTATTCACATAAAAAGAGATTAAAGCAAAAATTTGTTAAAATATTTTGTCAAGATAGTCTTTCTAAGGCAACATTTGTTTTTTATCTTTCTAAGGACTCTCCAGGGTCTCTTCAAGACCAATGTTTACCCCTTCTTCTCCTCAAAAAAACCTTCTTACAACATTTCAGATGACATAGGGCCTGAGGGAAATTATTTTCTTCAGGACCTCCTGTCATGAGATAAAGTAAAAAAAAAAACAGTGAAAATAAAAACGGGATTTTGACTCACTATTTTTTATCATTAAATCCAAGTATGAACTAAAACTAAATCATTGAAACCTAAATTTAATATTGTGCATGCAAAACCATGCGTATATAACAACACATTAAACCAAATCTTTCGAATAAATTAAAACAAGCAAGCTTCTATTAGCATTCAACCCCAAGAATAAACGACTGTCAGTACAACTGAGAACTGAGTGAAGCCTCATTTGATATTCTCTCCTGGTCCTCCCGGCAGGTATTTAGTAGTTTAGTATCCTGGTCTCCATACAATATACCAGCAGTACCTAGTTGGTATATGAGATGATTGTGTTCGGGTCGACAGTGGCCCCAGGAAGACGCCTGACCAACCAACCTGTCCTGTCTTGGAGAACTAAACTACCCCTGAGGGGGTTGTAATAATTGTTCAGCTGTACAGCTTAGGTACAATGTACATCGGACAGGACTCAAATTATATTCCTTAGGGGTATAGCGGATAAAGGATAAGTCGAAAGATTTTAAATAATATATAAAATTTAACTGTAAAGCAGAAAACACGATAAAGTGAAGTTTAAGGATGGGTTGTTTAAAAAAAATTGATGCATTCATCAAATATTTGAAGTTAATTGTCACGAATTAACTTCAAGTTCTGTGATTATTTCAATTTAATGTAGCAACTGGCCTATAATGATATAATAACAGAACTTGAATAAAACCTCCACAGAAAGTGACAATTAACTTAAAATATTTGATGAATTCATCAGTTTTTTTTAAACTACCCGTCCTAAGACATTTCTAAATCTAACTGATAAAACTTTTCTTCCTTTAGTTTCTAGTTTAACCCAATTATTTTTATTTCGCAATGTCATTTCTATAACTTCTACTCGATTGACTTACTTGAAAAAATAATAGTATTTGATATTACTGAGTTAATAAGTTAAAACGCCAAAGATTGGAGATTTCATTTATGAAAAACAAATGCAATAATTCAGTTTCTTTTTCTTATGGTTCGATGACAACTCAACGAAGTGGCACTTCAACTACCCTTGGAAATTCATTAATTGTAATGAAAAAAATTCAAAATTAAAAATAGCCCACAATCTAACCTATTGAACTAAGTTTTTTTTCATCACTTTTAATGACTTTTCAAATCGGTGATGAAATTGCATTGTTAAGTTGTCCGGTCACCATTTCTTATAATATACTCGTAGTTTGCTGGGGATCCTGCCTAAAGACAAATATGAAACCACTTAATATATTACTTAAGAACTTAAAGTTATGTTGAAGAAAATTTTTAGATATCCAACTTATTTACTTTATAAGGAATGTAATTTAACAGATGTAACAACAATATATTACACAGACGTTTTATAGATTTGTTTAATATTATTTACATTGCAGAAAGAACTGCAAATTCGTAGGTACTACTAGGATTGGCTTTGATCTGACATTTGTGGCAATTCAAACTAAATTTTCTTTTGTTCAAAGAAATCATTTGCAACAGGTTCCACTCATACTTAAAAGCCTTCCCGAACCCACTAAGTCATCTTATTCCTTGAGCACTTTAAAAAAAAAGTTAAATTATTTGTGTTAATAATTGTTTTAGTTAAATTATGGTTTTTCATGTTTGTCCTTCCAAAATTATAATAATTATTTTTGAAGTATGCCAGACATTCGAACACGCGATGCCTGGGTGGGATCCAAACGGGATACCAGTGACCGGTCTGAAAGACTATCTTTACATAGTATAAAATGAAAATTGCTCCCGCTGTCTGTGCGCTTAGATCTTTTAAACTACGCAACGGATTTTCACGCGGTTTTCACCAATAGATAGAGTGATTCATGAGAACGGTTTTTAGGTATATAATTTGTCAAGGTTTTGTGTAAATTAGTTGAAATGTATAAATAAAGGGAGCGGGCTGGCAAGCGGGCGTGTGGATTTGATTTTACAGGTGGCGTTAATTATAAAGGTTGGGTAATGGCGTGGCGTTGTGTTTCGTTAGCCACAGCAACGTGTGACCGGGTCTGCTGGTATTGTATAGATTGCACATGATATTGTGTACATATGTACGAGTATGTTTTTCTTATCTTTGTCCTTTTAAATCAATAGCATAAAACATTGTACCACCAATAAAATTTATGTTCTGTTTTCATCGATGCCTGGAATCCATTACAAGAGAGAGCCAGCTCTTTCACCCTTTTTATTTCCGTTTCGCGCGTGTTTATTCCCTATATCTGCTCTTTTATTCGACTTGCCGCACTTTCTATTTTTTTTTCATCTTATTCCTTAATAATATATTGTATAAAACGAAATTTCAACACATATTTACATTATGATGTGTGAGCTTCTTTCAGCTTAGTATTTAGGTACAAATTATCAGTAAGAAACATTAATAACGCTTCCAAAACTGTTGACATCTTTAACAGTATTGAAGAATTCAAGAGTTATTTAAGTGCTACTCATTACCCGCTATAATATTATGTATGTATCTCATCTTATTATTTAAAGTTTCTTACATTTACCCATAAAGGTGTAGCTTGTGTCACATGTGTATTGTAAATGAACACACAGTATGTAATACACAATTTAAATAAATAAAATAATGTAATAATATTGTTCTTTCAAAATCTATATCATTTTGTGTTATTTTTATTGCTTAATTAACCTCAATACGATTTATACCAGATAGGTTAAAAATTGATTGTAAACAATAAAAAGCTGTATCCTGCTATGTAAGAAACAATAAATTAATACAAATTAATAGTTTACCATTTTTATTGCTTACAAAAACCAACATGTTTCGTGAGCAACGCTCACTTCTTCAGGGTTTTTATTATACTAATTTTATACTAGTTTTTTTTTTTATACTAATTATAAATAATAGAAATAATAGGATTTGAATATTATTAATAATCAAAAATTGTTCTTAAATGACCCAATATTAAACCTGTTCCCTTTGTAAATTGTCCCCCATTGCCCCTCTCTCCTCTACTCACTCTCATATTTCCATTGATACCATTGTCTATGTCTATTCTTTTTCAATTGACACCATTGTCTATGTCTATTATTTATAATTAGTATCAATAAAGAACATGTTGGTTTTTGTAAACAATAAAAGTGGTAAAAACTAAGTATTTTATTAATTTGAATTAAAATGGAGCCGCAAAATAAATTTGCTGTGTTAGAAGAAATAAATTAATAAATAAATAGGCTAAAGCGCGAAAGGTTTTAAATTTTTCTTTAGTTTATAATTGTCCAATACTTTGTGATGCCTGGATCCCGGTTATAAATATATAAATATAATATATGTTAAGCTTGACATTTTACAAAAAAAAAGAGGAAAAGAAATTTGAAAATTGCATCATATTTTTGAACATTAAAATTCTGCTCCCGGGAGTGCAGAACATATTAAGAGAAGAACAAAAACAGTTTACGAAGGCAATCATTGTACCGATAGTTACTTTAGCTTGTACTTAGTGTACGCGAGTGGTAATTATTTCTATTGCCTTCCCCCACGTTCGAGCGCAGATGAGCATGTGAATTTCAATTCAAATATTTGAATTAAACGTATGCAGTAAATCGATATTGAATTCCACGTTTGATAATGCAAATCCAGTCGGGGCTTTTGCTAAATGATAGGTTGCTTGTGCAAGGTATATCTGTTTCAAATTATAATATACCTACTAAACTTTTCCAGCATTAATTATATCAAACGTCCTTTGACTTTAGAAATTAATAATTGGTTCATTCATTTTTTTAAACCGATGCCGCCTTCTGATTTTACAAACCTTACTCAAAGTAATTCGTCAAATTTTGGTTTGAAGAGTTTTACTTTCATGTACATTTTAATTTTTCTGCTACCGGTTTCGACACATCCTTGTCATTCACTAGCAAACTTAAAACTAACCTAAGAATTCTATACACGTACAAAAATGATTAGATTTAATTACGTGGAGGTGGAGGGGTGATTTTGGGGGAGGGGAAGAACGGTGGGAGGAACACTACATGGGAACATCGTTAATAAGCGTTTGAGAGCTGCAAATGATTTCAATGATTTAGACACATTTATTATGTTATATAAAACCCTTGTCAGATGCCAACTTGAATATAACTCGACGTTATGGTCTCCCTTTTACAACATTAATTCAGAAAACATTGAAAAGATTCAACGGAAGTTTCTAAGGTTTATAAACTATAAATTGCATATTCCTATACTAAACATTGATTACAATTATCTCCTCGATAAAACGTCTCTATTGAAACTTGCAGAAAGAAGAATAAGCACAGATTTAATACTATTACATAAAATACTGCATTACAAAATTGACTGTTCTGAATTACTTCAATTTATCAATATCCATGTTCCCCAAAAATCGTGTCGACATTTATTACCCTTCTACTTCAATAACACCAGGACACTAGCTTATCAAAATTCTCCGTTTCCGAGACTTCACAGTCTCGGAAATAAATATTATAATCTAGGTGATATATTTCATCTTAAAACTAATCAGTATAAACGTTGTATATTCTATCACTTTTATTCTTCTAGGCACAAATAGATTTACATAATTTCTTCATTTTTTGTTTATATTGAATATGAGACTTCTTATCATTTTTACATAATATGTATTTTTTATTTTATTATTTGTTTTGTTGTTACACTGTTTTGGGTATTTTCTTTTCTCATTGTATTATATTTTCTTCATTGTTTGTTACTCAACTTATAAATTATAATGTAAAAGCCCATCAGGGCGTGTAATAAAAAAATAAAAAATAAATAAGGGTGATTTAGGCCCGGCGCAAACGTCAGATTTTTCCATCCGATTGTCGGGTCAGACAAAATTCGATTGGACGGCGGGCGCGGAAAGGCGTGGCCTATTTTCATTACTCCACGCGGCCGTCCAATCCAGTCCGACGGACGTAGCCCCGGTATTATAACCAATCGAGTTCGAATCGATTTTTGTCTGATCCGAATCTTGTTTGACGTGTGCGGCCTGCCTTACAGGGAGCTATTATTTTATTAACTAAATTAATTTTCTTTTTCGGTATTTGTTTTTGGGGTGTTATACCTCCTTCTTTAGCCAACGTTTCGGACAGTGTTGCGGTGTCCATCATAAGGGCAGATTCGGCAGATCCGGTAGATCCGGTAGATGTGACACCTAAAGAAGGAGGCAGCGCAACACGGCATAGCACCCCAAAAACAAATAACGAAAATACTTTTGGTCGTGAAAATCTAAAAACGTATCCAAATTAATTTTCGATTTCATTTTTTAGTTTATTTCTAACGTTTCTAAAGAGCACGAATTATAATATGTGTTTATATTGGAATGTTAAACTTGTTTTTTCTTTGTTGAAGCTATGGCCTGTCACTATTAAATGGTTAGCAAACTCAGAATAGTTATTATTTCGTAAACAAAGTTCATGTTCCCTGATTCAAGTTATAAAATTTGTAGTGGTCGTACCTACATACTGTGCGTCACAATCATTACATCCAAAGTGTACATCCCTTTGTTTTTAGAATTTATTTGAAACATCTTTGTTATTTTTGTGGGTTAGATAAAAGATGGTGTTAGCTAGGTATTTTTTTTAATTTATTTTCGATAAATCGACAGTTTATATTTTTCCAGTTTGTACATGTTTGAATAGCCAAAATAAAACCAATTATTGATTTCCTCCTTGTGATTTTACCTCTGATTAAACAGTATAATAAAAAAATTGAAATAATAAAATTTATAATAAGGGAGTATGAGACCAAAAATTAAAAAAAAAACAAAAGATTAAATATATAAAACCAAAATTTACATAAACAATCAATACATTGGAAACAGTAAGAAGCCAGGTTGTACGTATAAATCAAATCATAATAGAATTATAAGTATAAACAATAGAAACATAAAAAAAAACATAGACACATAACGTAATAAGTAAATGAAATAAAGCCGGACATTTTTCCACCTGCAAACAGTAAGTAATAAGCAGTAATTGTTGAATGAAACACTAGTATATATTG
Organism: Limnephilus rhombicus; assembly: GCA_929108145.2. Lineage (NCBI taxonomy): Eukaryota > Metazoa > Arthropoda > Insecta > Trichoptera > Limnephilidae > Limnephilus > Limnephilus rhombicus. The sequence continues at coordinate 36,582,117 of OV815280.1, forward strand.
AATTATTTGGCAGGCAGGAGATAAGCCGACGTAGCTCAGTGATTAAGAGTAGTTGACCCGATATCAGAAGGACGCGGGTTCGAGTCCCGTCGGCGGCGGCATGTATCTTTTCTTGAGAGATTTTTTCAATGTAGATTAGTGTTTCAGGCTAATAATTATTACTTATAATAAATAAATAAAAATTAATACCACAAATTCAAATAAAAAACTCTCAACAAAATCAAAAGAAATATCTCATTTTCCACCACCCACTTTAAAAAGTTAGATCTTTGAATTGAATTTTCCAAACTACCTCAGTCTATGAGCACAATCATAGAGACTTAATTGCAGATTTCTTTCATCTCGCCCCAATTTCACCCCTCATAGATTGATAGAAAGGTCCACTTCGGTGATTGCCTGGAAAAATGTCATTACGTCTGAAAGAGAAATTAAATTTCTACTGAAATCTAGGATTTTTCAAGAAGTAATTAATATCGAAAAAAGGTTTTCTCTTGAACGCAAACTCAAGCACAAATGGCTTCGGCATTTTAATATTCCGAGAATATTTTTTTCATTCAGTCTTAATATAAATTCAAATTGGTTCGTTTTGAGATTTTAGCAAAGGTTGAAACCTACTCCAGGTCTATGGGTAGATACTGAGCATTCAAAAATAAGCCACGAAAATAGTTTGTTTGCTGGCCACATTTTAAGAGGACCGGCTGAGCGGCCTTTTTCATACAAAGCTTAAATTTAAATTGGTGGCAAAAATTCTTGACAAAACTGAATATTAATTATTTTTAATCAAAAGGTAGAGCAAACATTAAGGTTATTTATTTGTTATTCAAATTGGAAAACAGGTCAAAATACAATTTGATAAGATTTTAGAGGTAATTTTGACGATTATCTGTGAGTTAATAGTAGTTATTAAAAAATAATCTTACCCAACATATTATGTAAATATAATGAAATGCACAATAAAAAAATAAAACATAATTAAAAAATTGGTTTTTGGTGTCGAAATTTAAAATCCCTTTAAAGTTGAATTGAGAGTTGGCCCCGCGTTTGGGTCCCACCCGGGCGTCGCGTGTTCTATTCCTTGGCTGGCTAAGTCCTCCAGCACCACACAAGCAACGTTTTCCGCTTACCGTGGTGGTAGAAGATTTTCAAATATTATCGGGTTAATCGTACCCCGGCAATATTTGTCTTTCTTTACAAAAAAAGTACGTAGTTCATTTTTTTAAATTAAATAATCTATCTCACAAATTTTTGCCAAAGACAAACACTTTACCTTCAAAACAAGTGGAAGGTCACTGTCTACAGGAAATTTCGAAAAGTTTGTGCAACGCCGGGAACTTCAGATAGGGTTAAAATCTAAAAAAACGAGTGTGCTTTAGACCACACAACTGAAGTAAAACTTCACTAACTTATATCTGCCTCTCAACTTCCGTTCGCCTCGCCTGATTGTTCGCCTCGCCCGATCACACTTTTCATAACGCTCTTGTCGCACATTCACCAGCTTACTCCCCAAGTCAAGCGTGCGTAAAGGCCCGACCGTTTTCCTCACCCGATCACACTTTTCGTAACGCTCTCGTCACGCATTCACCAGCTTACTTCCGAAGCCAAGCGTGCGTAAAAAAGTTTTACTTCAAACATATTTTCCTTGAAAAGCAACAATGACAAAGATCCTGTTCTTTTTCTTACGCATACATATTGTTATTCAAGAGAAAGGGATGACAAGTGTTTACGATCATCGATTTTGACTTTTCTTTTTAAAGGAAATTTGAATTTTTCTCTTTTCAATTTAATTTTCTTTTCTGAAGTCGAAGTACTCCGGCTGCGATAACTGTACACAAACTACAACTCAACAAACGTTTTTAAAAATATCCTAATAGGACAACACATGCTCTTATGTTACCTACACACAAAATATAAAAAAAATTCTCCGTAGTTGTAATAGAGCTGTGTTCCATAAAAATTCAAACAAGACATCTAACATATTAAACTATATAAAATAAAATTATTTATGAGATTACGCAGTTTCAAAGAGTTCAAAAAGTAAAGCAACTTGATGTTTACAATGGCAGTATTAATTCTAAAGCCCTCTAAACAATAACCCTTTGCACATCTTTCGAGTTTGTGTAGCAAAATATTATTTGTTCTAGAGTTTAAATCGGATTCTGCAGATAAGTCTACACTTTACTCGAATTCTCAACCGAGGGGAAACAGATTAATTCGCGTACACATAATAATGGTTTTAATTTTTGTTTCGGATTATAAATTATTCGAAAACATCATTATTATGTTTCGCAAACAACTTGTATTGAAGATAAGACGGCTTAAAGGAAAGTTGTATTCCCATATGAATGCTGTTTCGCCTGTTCGAACAATATTTTCTTCTTTTATTCTTAGACTTTATAAATTGTGAATTTGTTAGCAGTTGCGGTTCGTGGTCTAAGTCTAAATCACTGGGAGTTCAGAAGCGATTTGAAAAAGAAAGAATTTTGGTTTTCTGTAAGGCCGGCGTAGTCCAGTGGTAAGGTTCTTGACTGGCACTCCGAAGGTCGCGGGATCGAATCCCGGCGTGGCAAATAAATTTTATTTGATTAATTTGTGTTATTTCACAATTATTCATTTAAAAAATAATAAAGTATATTTGCTGCACGTTCCAGAGTGGAAGATACTCTCAGTATCGCCCTGGTGTGAGACCACCATTCAGAATTGAAACGTTGCTTGAAATGGCTTTAGCCGTGTTTGGTGACCAGATCTGAATAGCCAGGTACTTCCTCACCTTCCTCTTCCCTATCTCCTTCCCCTCCTCACTACCATCAGCCTCACAACATACCCCAATTGGGGATGCCATAGTCCCACTGGCTTCAGACGGGAGCAGTTGGGACTCTTGTGCGGTATTCATGTAAAAAAAAAAAGCATCTTTTCTTCTTCATCGAATACCAATAAGGAGTTGGCGTGGATAGATCGGCATTAAATATGCACAAACAATATACATATACACATACATATACATATATATGTAATTTTGTAAAAATCTTTCGAAAAATGAAAGTTATTATTATTTTTTTTAATGTGGCACTTCAGAAGAGCGCCCCTGTATGTTCGAGTATACGGGTAAAGACAGAAGAAATATATCGTCACCCGGTTGGGCAGCGTTGTGAGGCGGGTTAAAACGTGTGTGTGTTTTTTAATAAATCTCCACACAGGAGCCCCCGAGGAAAACAATTTTCCTCGGGGCCTGTGTTATACTTGGGGAATGCTGTGTGGAGGGTCATTTTAGGAAAGAAAGTTCTGGGAAGGATGAAGGTATGAGGAGTTGGTAGGAATCAGTGTGTTCAGGAGTGATGGTCGTACGAATCCACGCCTTCGCCGCCAAGACCAAGACAAACCTTTCTACATAAATCCGGGCACCCCTGCAAAGTCACCAAACGTAGCAAACCACTTGGAGTGAACTATGGCAGGGGTGTTGGTTATCCAATAAATAGTTTCCAGGGCGGCGGTACCCGTACCCGCCTCCCAAATTAATTAAAAAATCAAAACAAGTAATAGACAGTCACGTTTTAAGTAATACTAAAAAAAGCAAAAGTCCAAACACACGATCTATTTTGCCAAAAGTAACCAAAAATGCGGATAACATTTAAAAAATAATGTTTTTCTTATAACGCATTTTTTTTTAAAATTAAAAACTTTTATAAAGGTTTTAAGCCTAAATTAAATTCAACATTTAAAAAAATTAAAATAACAAAAACTTTTACCATTGGAACAATAGTAATAGCTTTCACACTATGAAAAAGAAAAGAAAAAAACAGAAAGGAGACAAAAATATTTGCCTCATCGCTGCGCACCCAAAATGCGAATTTGGCTTTGACGCACGTTTCGAAACCGTTCTTACCGAATTTGAGTTGTACGAAATATCCATTAAAATCCAAGTGAGTTTTCTTAGTTTTTCTTTGGGTGAAGAAAACCGCAACTGTTTTTTGTACCCTTCATACGTGAGTTTTTATAAAATTGAAGTCTCTGAAGAGACAAGTGGACATGTCTAGAGGTTATTTGTTCATTGCTTGAGATGTTTCAAACTCCACTGTATTTGACCACAATAAAATGGCTGAACGATTTTTCCGAAAATAAATTGTATTTAATTAAGTTATTTTATTTCACAATTTATTCATTTAAAATAATAGATGTTATATTTGCGTCACGTTGCCCTTAAGCCCAACATTTTCTTCTAGGGCCTACCGGGAAGCCGGCTTAGGGGCGCGGACACCGATTCTCGCTTGCGACTGGACTGATGGCTCCGCTTATCCTCGGCGGGACTGCCGGGTGACTGTAGCTCAGCTGCTTTGGTTAAGTTAAACAATCTCATCATAATTTTTTATTTTTTATTCTGCATATTAACAAACTTTTATTTCAGCTACATCAGGTGGCGGAGATGAGACGTGATACTGTGAAATAAATAACTAACAACATGTACGCACTCGCATACTGCCTGCTAACAATGTATGCCCGGACATTGGGGGTCTAGAGTCATTTTAAATAAAAAGTAGCTTCTTTATAAATAAAAAAATAGAGTCCTGACGAGTAAGGTGAAGGAGGAAACCATCTGTTTACTTAGAACGCCGTGGGAAAGTGGTGGGCAACCTCCAATGCGTCACGTTCCAGAGTGGAAGATACTCTCAGTATCGCCCTTGTGTAAGACCACCTTTCAGAATAAAGATGTTCCTTAAAATGACTCTAGCCGTGTTTGGTGACCAAATCTTAATAGCCGGTACTTCCCCACCTTCCTCCTTGCATACCTTCAGCCTCACATCATACCCCACTTGGAGATGGCGTAGTCTCACAGGCTTCAGATGTTTGAACTTTCGCAGTTAGGATTCTTGTGCAGTATTCACATAATAAAAAATAAATAAACAGTGCCATTTTGAATATAATTTTGCCTTTGAGAGGTCCACGTCAAACGCAGATTCTCGACCAGTTTCAGTTTGTGATCAAAGTGTTACTTTTTTATTTTTTATTAATTCATATAAATTTCACATTAAAATATTCATAAGCATTATCACGACCACCATACCAGGCTCATGACCGTATCATGATAGACGTATATAGACTATTTTGCAAAATAATATGTAATTAGAATAGTAAATGCGGAAATAATAATAATAAATATTTCAAAAACATAACTAAACCAAAATTAAAATTAAACCGAATGATTAAAAAATACTTTTCAAAGAAAATAGAAAAAAAAAACAGAAATAATATTCAAAGGCAAGATTAAAAAACATGCAAGAGCGTATTATAAGACCTCCTATTTGAAATAAGTCAAAATAACACATCCCATTACAACTGTATACATAGAGCGGTGAAAAGCGTCCAAGAAATACTGACCACCACAAAAGAAGAGTAAAATGTATTTAATATATTTTTTTTATTTATTTTATTTTTTATTTATTTATTGGCTCGCCAATAGAATACCAGATTATAATTATTACATTAATTAGCATTTTCAATATGGTTATAGCGATGATTCCAATTATATGTTTTTTTTATGTCATGTATATTATCGAGGCTTCTAACTCACACAATGTTGTCATTTTTGCCTCATCTGTTTTTAAATTATAATATTATCATTATAATCTCTAATAATTTTTAAAAGTTACTTAGAGTCCTTTTATATTCATTTCGTATAAAAAATCACTTTCAAATATTTTCCAGTTTACATGATCTAATAAATTTCATTATTCTCTACATGGCATGAAACTCAGTTGAGGCTATTAAATTCTGAACTTCCGATGACTTCGAGGTCATTAGTATTGTAGCTCTCTGTCGTTCATATTTAATGCACTTCGATAATGTGTGCTCGACATCTTCAATTTGTTCACATATCGAGCACATTGGAGAATCAGAGAGGCCTATCAAACACAATATTCTTCCCGTTAGTGCATGTCCGGATCTTAATCTAAAAATGATTCTCATTTCCGATCTTTTCAGATTAACCTCCGTCGAACTCCGATTAACCTCAGATGAACCATGGTCTTTTAAACGGTTCGCTTTGGAGCTTTCTGTACCATATTCTTTTATTGGTAGACAACTATAGGTAAGCACACCATTCATATAAACATGTTTAGTTTGACTAAAAGTTGTAATTCATAATAACAAATTAAATTGCAAGTAGGTAAATAAAACAAGGAGGATACAAATCAAATATTAGTAAATACATACTTACACATTTATTGACATATACATGTATATGCATACGTGTGCACATTCTACACATATATATGCATACACGTACATACACACACGCACACAAATATACATTTACATACATATTATAGAGCCAATGCTTCTTCCTTGCGCTGTCCCAACTCATTGCCTGGGTATCGCCTTCATCCAGGCCGTTTCTCTGAAGAATTTTGGAACATTGAGTCATCCAGGAGTTCTTCGGTCTTCCTCTGGATGACTGTCGGTGAAGCTCCATAGACATTGCCTGCCTCACTGTGTGGTCTGATGGTCTCCGTATTACGTGTCCATACCATTTCAACTGTCGTTCTTCCATTTTCGTTATTTGTTTTTGGGGTGTTATGCCGTGTTGCGCTACCTCCTTCTTTAGCCAACGTTTCGGACATCGTTGCAGTGTCCATCATCAGGGCAGATCCGGCAGATCCGGTAGATGTCTGCCGGATCTGCCCTGATGATGGACACTGCAACAATGTCCGAAACGTTGGCTAAAGAAGGAGGTAGCGCAAGACGGCATAACACCCCAAAAACAAATAACGAAAATGCTTTTGGCCGTGAAAATCTTAAAACTTATCTGTCGTTCTTCCAGCTTACTATTTATGTCTGTGACACCCAGGCTACCACGAATGCGTGAACTTTTGATCTTATCTTTTAGTGATACTCCTGTCGACCATCTAAGCATTCGCATTTCTGCTGTTTCAAGTTGCCTAGTGTAGGAGTTGTACATAGTCCAGCATTCGGAGCCATACATTATTGCGGGTCTTACAATAGTCTGGTATATCTTTCCTTTCAGTTTTATAGGCATTTTGGAGTCACACAATATTCCTGTTACGGATCTAAATTTAATCCATCCCACACCTATTCTATGGATGACATCCGCTGCACATCCTCCGTCTCTGTGGATTAGTGAGCCCAGATACTTAAATGAATCAAAGTTGGCTAATGTTACTCCATCCAGTTTCATCGAAGGAGTTACAGCATTTGTGTCTTCAAATGGTAAATACAAATAGAGCCAATGCATAAGTAGGTTAATGCTTCAATAATTACAAAATAGGTAAGCACACCTTTCATCTAAACATGTTTAGTTTGACTAAAAGTTGTAATTCATAATAACAAATTAAATTACAAGTAGGTATATAAAACAAGGAGGATACAAATCAAATATTAGTAAATACATACTTAGACATTTACTGACATATACATGTATATGCATACCTGTGCACACTCTACACATATATATGCATACGCGTACATACACACACGCACACAAATATACATTTACATACATATTATAGAGCCAATGCATAAGTAGATTAATGCTTCAATAATTACAAAGCGGCTCTAAGTGAGGAGATTGTCAGGTATATGCAAAAATAAGTTCTTTCTGAAGGTAGTGATGGATGATGATATATGTCATATGATTTTAAAGTTATATTACTGCAAGCACGATGACGATGCCTATGACAGCCTCTGATAGAAGAGGAGACTACAGTAAAAATAAAAATTCTAAGCATTTATCAATTTAGGCAAAGCTTCCAATTTAAACGATTTTGAAATATTTCATGTGCAGCATTTTGGTTCTTTTGTGTTCCGACCACGACGGTAACATTTTTGTCGGTACTAGGTATTCCGTTGAATAAACAAAACCAACCCTTCATGTTGGGGTGTGGTCCTGTCTTTGTCGGGTTAATTGCAAATAACAATCAAAATAAATTAATCGGGGCTGCGCTAGACTTTAAATTACATTTTATTAAAACGCCACTGTAAATTATTTCGCCAAAATCACACAATAACAAATTTTTCGGTAGTCGGTGGGAAAAACGGAAGGTTATTAGATTTGCGTAGGATGCAGGTTAGTAATGAAAAATAATTCAGATTTCGTATTTACTGACAAGATGGCGGCATGTCGATAATATTTTCACGTTGTCCAGTTTGTTTTGCATTTTTTTCGGTTTTAATTAAAAAATTTACTACAATCCAAGCAAATACTTCTTACGGAAGAGCAGTATATATTATAAGAAAGATACACATTTGTAAGATATACCGAATAAAATAAAAAAAAATCGTCTCTTTTGAATTGTGTTTTTTTGTTTTGTCTAACATTTGAATCTTTCTTCCCAGTGATCGGAAAGAACCTCCATGTCAACCTTGCCAAATTCAGATTTTTAAAACTGACTTATTTTGCATATGAAGTGGTTTAAAAATGCGTGCATGTCCGTATGTCTGCATGTTTCCCACCAAAAGTTGTTAGATTCCATTATCACTGACAACGAGTCCATCTTCCGAGTTTCGGTTCAATCGGATGTCCGGGAAGTGGGTTAATTTCCACTTCCAAGATTCCGCGTCAAACAAACAAAAGTGAAATTTAAATAAATGTATTTAAAAAGAGATTAATTTGTCTACAACAGACCATGTCAGCTCTATTTAAAAAAAATCGGAGTGTGCAATTCACACGCAGTTGACGTAAAACTAGAAAGTCGCTAGATGTCGCTTTCTTTTCTTTTGCCTGTTTATTTTAAAGTGGTTTGAAGATTGGATATTGACTTTACAAAAATAAAAAAAAATATTTTTTTTTTGATTTGGTAGGTTTTGAACCTCCGTTCGCTACATTTCTCTCTGGGCGCTAAGAGTCGGGCGCTTCATACCACGGCGCTATTGGAGGCCCGTGCGTAATCGTAAACTTACAGCATTATATTAGAACCGAGGGCCGTCAAATAATAAATTTTTGTGACGCATTTCCTTTCATCCTAATTTCAAATCGCTAATGGGGCTAAAGAAGTTTCACTTCAAAAAAGTTATTAAATAGCCAGAGAAGATACATTTTCTGTGAAAAATCACGGGACGGTCTGAATTCCTGACCAATCGTGTCCAATTTTGAAAACGACTATTATTGTAATTTTGTGTTAAAATATTATAATATAGGTAGGTACGTACTTTATCATTTATCCGAATTCTTTCCAAAATTAAAAAAAAAAACAATTAAATTCGAAGCAAACTTGAGATAAATTGAACCATATTTTACGCTGGAAGACTTCGCGCAGGACTAATATTTCACGCAGAGGCAACTGAAATTAGTTTTTCACATAATGCTTTAAAAAAAAATCATATTTATCACTATTTTAAAGTTGTTTCTTTATATTAGATCCGATGATTTGTAGAAAATAATCATTTTCTGAAATATAAGATATACTCCCTAATGACTAACTTTCGAGAAAGTTTAAACTAATATTGAGGAAAATGTACGATTGTTTTAAGCAAGGTAACACATCCAATGATTCTTAAATAGAAAGAATTTAAAATAACATTTATAAATACCATCGAACGCCCAGGGCCGGACTGATTAATTTAGTTTTTCCGCCCACTCCGCCCCTGTCAGCGGCAGATCGCCCACGAACAATCGGCCGATGAAATCGTCAGAGCCGGACCGCAGGTTATTGTTACCAGTTGCCATTCACAAAGGCTCTTTCAATTTGGGGGAGTTTAAACGGCCACCTTTGTTTCGACGGGAATACCTACCACAGCAAAGTGGTGCGCGGTGTTTTGTAAACGTGGCTCGAAAATGCAACGTTTTTGCTGGAAAATATTACAAAAAGAAACGATTTATAGTGTATGGTTATTTGTATATTATGTTTGCTCCTGCATCGCTAGTGATTTGATCCAGTCATGACTTTTGATCCACAACTTTTGACTACACGTGGTTTAAATTATCTGTAAAGGTTTTTTGGGTGGGTCTAATCGTTTAATGCAATTATCGAATGCCATCAATTAATTGTTGAGCCGAAAACGAGAGCTTCCATTGATGAAAAGGATTAAGACGAGGCCTTTTTCAAACTAAACTTATACTTGGATTTGAGTACAAAGTGTTTGATCAAATTGATTTTTTTTAATCAAATGGTACAGCCAATATCTAGTATGGCTATAAACAACTTTATTTAAAATACGTTTTTAGATTTTCACGGCTAAAAATATTTTTTTGTTATTTGGTTTTGGGGTGTTATGCCATGTTGCGCTACCTCCTTCTTTAGCCAACGTTTCGGACCGCGTTGCAGTGTCCAAAACGTCGAATCTGCCGGATCTGTCCTTGTGATGAACACTGCAACGCTGATCGAAACGGTAGTAAAGAAGGAGGTAGCGCAACACGGCATAACACTCCAAAAACAAACAACGAAAAAACGCTAGTTAATTACAATTTAAAAAATAATATGTAGGCCATTAAACGATTCTAACAATATTTTTGTGACAATATCCTTAGTAGTGTCACCTCCCCGTCGGGTGGAACCCTGGGTGCTCCCCCCCTCGATAAGCTACTGCGTTCAAACGGTTTTCAGTCATCGTTGATCAAGGAAATAAGTATTGCTTTTTTTGTCGCGGGAAAGAAAATCTTCGCTCCTTAAACACTTCAGTAAAATCTAGTTTTTCGAGATCTTTTCTGGTCATACCCTTGTTCTGCCATTTTTTATACCATAGTTCGGCTTCTGGATTAAAATTCAGTAAATCGTAGTATAGGCAAAAACTTTGTGCTTTTTCTTTCAAATCAATTAACGACATATTCAACATTGTACTGGGATGTAGCGGCATTAATCCGAAAGCAGGCAAATTTTGGTCACCAAAACTCTGCTCCAATGCAGATATTAGGGAATCTAAATAAGGAATGATAATCGATCGCTTCCAAAAATCGCATGGAGTCTCAGCAAGGTAATTGGACCGATGTTGTTGGCAAGATACAATGCGTGGGACTTGTATATCAGTTCCAAAGGCAGCTGCAGTTCTAATTGAAATATCTAAAATATTTTGGCCCTCTAAGTCTACGTTGCTTCGAAGATAATTTATAACAGAAATTATACCTTTAATATGACTCATACATGCGTACATATTGATAGTTTTCGAGCGTAAAGCTTTGACAATAGCAATATGCCTGAGTACTTGGCATATTGGAATCAGTTGAACACATATAATGAAAACTGATTTAATAACAGCGCAATGTAACTGATAGGCACGTTTTCTTGATGCTTCATTAATCATGATCAGCTAAAAAGGTAATAATAAAAATTAAATTGATTCTCACAAACAATAGGCTACCGACGTAAACTTTACGGTTTGTAAGCATTCCTGAACCTTCTAGGGGGGGCAGCTGCCCCCCCCTGCCCGTACCTCGCTACGCCCTTGTTGGTTGGGTATTGCATTCGCAGACTTGGTGGGTAGCATATGACAAAATCCTGAAGTTATCGCACCTACCTAATCTTTCCTTCCTAAATGTCACCATGAAAAATTGTTGCAAGAAAAAATACTCAACTTTGGAGAGGTGGCAGTGTGCTTTACTTTGCTTTGCAGTGTTCAGTGCAAATTAACATCTCAGACAGGGCGCATGTATCATAACCTCTTGCTATAAGAATATAACCATTTTTGAATTTAAACATTGTGAAGTGTTCACCGCAAACTGGAGTTCAGCGCGGCCCCATCTACAACGGTGAATCCTATTTTTCTTTTTCCAATCTGGGCTTATCTAATTTTCCAAAAGCACAGATCTGAACTATCGACTGACTATCCATCAGGTTTTGCGAGTGTATGCTATTTATTCGTCCCGTATAACTTATCGATCACGTAGTTTCGAGGCTGGTCCTTCGAGGGTTGCATAGGCTTTGCTCTGCAGCACTTAACGCCAATTTACAGTAGAGTCGCAGTGTCGCGACACCAATACGACCAATGCTTAGGAGTTGAGATTCACACTATTGAAGATATAAATAAATGAAATTGCGTCCTTGACGCCCGAATTAAGCTCAAATTTCGCTTAATTCAGTTGAAATTTATTAAACTTTTACGAAAATCAAAAATTTTCCTCAGGCAGAAAAATAAATTTCATGGCCTTTTTGGGGCCTAGGAGTTATTATAATGTTTACAAAAGCATATACTCGTAAGCTTAAAAATAACTACCATGCCATCTATAGAGTAAAAACTCCAAGGCACTAGGTTTAAAGCTTGGCTAAACCCTAATAAATCTAATTTACCTATGGAGATTATTGCAAACTAGCTGAAGTCCCCGGCGATGCCTGAGCTTTCCGCAGAGTTTCTGAAATCAAATGTAGGCAGTGATTTTCCTCTTGTTTTGAAGGTCACATGTGCAAAATTTCATCAACCTCGGCATAAAACAAAAAATTTCTCAATATAAAAATAATTCAATATAAAAAAAATGTGTAACTATGACATATACCCGCTCCCAGAAGCCCGTAGTTTTTTAATACAACATTAAAGGGAAAACATTATGCCGAGTCAATAGCTTTAAAGATCTCGGTATCGTCTTTGATCCCAAACTGACATTCTCGGATCATATATCACGATTCACTCCAGCATGCTACTAACTCCTGGGTTTCGTCATTAGAATATGTAAGCAATTTGATGACCCAGATAGGAAGTAAGCTGGAGTGTGCTAGTGGTGTGTGGACTCCGCACCAAGCTAAATATAATAATATGCTGGAACAAATTCAGAAAAAGTTCCTTAGGTATGTCTATATGCGGATGTATGGAACTACCCGAGATTCATGCACCACATGGAATTACTTGAGGCAACAAATAGATTTAGCTTGGAAATTACACCTTATGCAAATCTTGCAATTCTTAGTTTTAACATAATCCATAACTGTATTGACAGCCCATTCCTCTTGGAATGTTATGGCTTATACGTGCCTGAAAATTTCAGCCGTAGTCGTCGACACGACTTGTTCAAAATACCATAGGGCAGAACAGATGTTCTAGCACAGCGTAGCATGACAAGAGGGATGGTGCTGTTGAACGAAATATCGGAAACACTAAGTATATATAACTCTTCTTTAGATAGCCTTAAAATTTTTTTGTATAATAATCATCTTCCTAGATATTAAGACTGTCAAAACGAGAAAATTGTATAGTAATTGGATAATAATCTGTAGTACAATTAAAAAAAAAGAAAAATTGTAGATCAAATCCATACCGCCCGCTGCCAGTCAATATATTATATATTTCAACCAATTTACACAACTTGACAAATTATATACCTAAACCTTCCTCACGAATCACTCTATCTATTGGTGAAAACCGCATGCAAATCCGTTCAGTAGTTTTTGAGTTTATCGCGAACAGACAGACAGAGAGTCACGGTGGGGGACTTTAATTTATAATGTGTAGAGATGTTAAGATATTATTGCATTACAAACCGAAATAATTATAGAAATGATTAGTTTAGTTCATCGCACCAACGCAATCTCCCCTCTAAACACACAAAAAACGTTCCCAAATGAACATCGTATGAAGTAACTATAAAAAAGTTACGATTATACAAAAAGTTAAAAAAAATTTAAACTGTGCCGAACAATGCTTTCAACAAAACACAAACATTTTTCGATAAAAAATATGCAAAGATTATTTTGAAAATATGTTCAACATTTCCTAGTTTTCATAAAAAATGTTTTGCCGAAAATGTTTCGCTGTTGAGAGAAATTTTAAATTGGGATACCAGTATTTTCAAGTTACCATAAAACCTTTTTAAAACGGTTTAAGCGAATACATATTTAGAGTTAGAGAATATATTCGAAGAGAGATAGAATATTCTATCCTGTAATAGTTTATCCCGAGATATCCTCGAAATACCAAATGTGTTACTGGTCAATTGATATCGTTTTTCAAGGAAGTTAAATATATTTGGAAATCCTTGGAAAATGATATACCACTTCATCGAACTTTTTGTGTAAAACTCCATTTTTACACAGGCCAAGGGGGAAATAATTTTTCTTAGAGCCTGTGTCGTCATCGGCGACCCTGTGTGGAGGGTATTTCTGAGAACCTGTACCGCACAACACACATTTTATCTAAATAAACCAACAATCAAACATTTGACGCAGATTTTAATTATTTTGTTTAGGTACTTAGGCAAATGTTACCATAATAGACATTATGGATAGATATTATGATTTTTTTTTAATGAGAATACCGCACAAGAGTCCCAACTGCTACCAACCGCCGGGAGCCAGCGAGACAATGACATCTTCAATTGGAGTATGTTGTACTTTTGGATGTAGTGAGGAGATGAAGTAGACGTAGTGAGAAGGGGAAGGTGGGAAAGTATCTGACTCTTCAGAGCTGATCACCAAACACTACTAAAGCCATTTCAAGCAACTTTTCAATTCGGAATGGTGGTCATGTACCAGAGCGATACTGAGAGTATCTTCTGCTATGGAACGTGCCGCAATTATAACTTTTATTATTTTTAAATGATTGAATTGTGAAATAACACTAATCGATCAAATAAAATTTATTTGCGCACGTCAGGATTTTAACCCGCAACCTCTGGATCGCTGGTCGAGCGCCTTACCCCCAACTACGGAGGCCGTTAAAGATATAACTATATTTGATCTAGAACTTCTAAATCGAATTATTTTTTTAAACTTTAATACCAGAGCAATATTAAATGAGACTCAAATAAATATTTCCACTTAATGATTAAAATAAAATTACTAGACAGAGAACGTTTCTAATTTAAATTAATTTTGCTAACTTCATAAAGATATTAAAACACATGTGAAATCTTCAAATGTTCACCTCATTTCAAGAAATGTGTTTGTGCGAAATTAAATATTAATGAATATTTTAACACCTTTCTGCCGATCTTCAGTATATTTAGTTTGCAAAATACAAAGTGTTAAGAGATTCAGTTGTTTGGACCAAAGAAAAATATGGTCGGTCTTAATTTCAGCTTTGAGCCGAGCCTTTGTTCTAGAACCGTGTTACTTGTACCGCGAAATTCAAAGAAGTGATTAAAGTTTATCAAATCGAACTAGTCTAATTGAAAAGGATATAGGTTTTATTTTGTTGAAAAGCTGTGCTGCGGTTCTAGCAGCGAGCAATTGAAACTAGATTTTCAACCGAAACGTAAGCCGACTATCGGCTTCTGTTGTAATTTCGGCCGAAACTGGAACTGATATTTGTTTAAAATACTGTTTTTATCTCAAAATTAGGCGTTTTTAAATGCTCTATTCAAATTTCAATTTTATTTTCTTGTTTGAATGAATGTATGAATAAAGTGAAATCTTTGAAGTGAAAATTAACCCACTTCCAGACATCCAAACAAGCTGAAACTCATCAGATATACTCGTTGTCGATGATAATGATTTTTTTTACTTTTCGTGGCAATCACGCATACACACGTGGACCTGTGCGCATTTCTCCGCAATAATGCAATTAAATGTCGGTTCTGTCAAATTGGTATTTGGCTCAGTTGGTAGAGTTGTTGACTCCAGTTTCTGGGTAGGAAGAATCAGTACTCGGTTAAACCAAAAAAAGTTTAAAAAGACTTCTGAAAATAGATGTATTATATTAAAAAAGCTTTTTACCACTTGATTTTTTTTTTAATTAACTTTTAAGATTTAATTAAATTTAGCCTTAAATAAATATTGCTTAATGTACTAAGACTTCAAATTAATGAGTAAATTTGTTCACTTTTAGCTTTTTTTGGTTCGTTGTTGTGAAATGGTTGTTTAACGAATTACACAAATAAAAAAGATCATGGAACTAAAATATTCACAGAAAACAAATCAGTCAAGTATTTCATTTATTTTCCTTATAAAAGTACCAATAAAAGTAATTATTAATTTTGAATAAAAGTAATTAATAATTTGCTGAATTTTCATCAAATAAACAATATATTTTTTTAAATTTTTGTAAATGGTACATGTGTTGTTAATTCTAAATACATAAATAAAATTACGAACTCTAATTCTTGAACTTTAATACAACCTTTATATAACAGTTTCTTTTAAAATGATATTGAAGTTATTTTAGAGGTCTACATTTTCTACGTTTTAGACAAGTAGTTTTAATCGTCGATCCATTTGAATGGTTTTATATTCGGCAGTACATTCTCACTGCACACTCCTTCGGGGAGACTTCGTTATATATTGTGAAAGTAGGTATACTAAAGTAGGTAACATGCCAACTCAGAATCAAGGCAAGTCAACAACTCTTTGAAAAGTCATTAAAAGCTACTTTTTTTTTAAAATCCGTTAACCCTAACCTAACGTAAACTATTTAACCAATTTTTTAATTTTTTTATCATCACATTAATTTTATCATCACATTAATTTTATCATCACATTAATTTTATCCTCACATTAATTTTATCATCACATTAATTTTATCATCACATTTTTTTTATCATCACTTAAGGTCATTAAGAGTGCTTAATGACCTTTCTGAGGTGGTTCTGGGTTGGTTTCTTTCTGAGTTGGCCAGACACCCTTGACTGTATGGCGTATCACTGTAAAGAAATTCGTTTGATATCTATACCAATTTATTAAACGGGATTTTTGAAGTCCACTTTAGTTTTGAAATTGGTAAAAAATTATAAATTTAAAATAATTATAGTTTCGGGGATCCAACTGTCGGGGGACCAACTGTCGGGCCACCGTGCACTTCTATCGACCTCCACGTCATTTCTGCCTCCACGTACAGGGTGTACTCTGCTCTAAGCTTCTTACGGAAACCACTTCATTACAGTTTCCATTACTGTGCTTTTCATTTTGGTTGCTAATCAGATTTTACTTCTCCTAGCATTTTGAAAGGTGGCTACAATATGCATGAGAAACCAACAAGTACCGGCGTACTCTTGAGGCGCTTTGTGGAGAATTGAAGTTGATTTAAATACAAACTACTTCTGACAAAATAATAATAATTATTTATTTGTATTTTTTGGGCATTGACTATGTAATTATGTCCAAACAATTTGTTTTAAAGAGTTTTTTTTTCTTTACTTGTTACTTGATACTTTACAGATAAATAATGATTAAGTAACGAATGTATATGTGAATTAATAATTTTCAAAATGAAATAATAAAAATTATTTAACTACCAATATTCCAAATAATTATTTAACTACCAATTTATTCCTGTTAATAACGCACAAGCTAGTGTCTACTGATCAAATTTGTTTCTATCATTAAGACGATAATATACCCTAAAATATATTCAGAACCTTAACGACGTAAGTAAAGAAACCGTATATACAAATTGCAACTCGCGACCAGTGCACTGGACGGATCTACTGTAGAATTTGCCGTATCAAAAAAAAGAAGAAGATAAATAATGTGGGAATCTTAACGACGTAAGTGTGTAAACAAATAGACGCCGTGGCACGGCGTATGGAACCTTTATTGGATAACCAACACCTCTGCCATAGGTCACCTCAAGTGGTTCGCTACGTTTGCTGACTTAGTAGGGGTGCCCGGGTTCATGGGGTGAGGTTTGTCTAGGTCTTGGAGGCGGATGACCAGGACACACTGGACCCCAGATTCCTACCCACCCCTTAAACCCTTTTCCTTCCCAGAACTCTCCTCTCCTCCCTTTCATTTAAAAACCCCTCCACACAGCATCTCAAAAGATGACAAAGGCCCTGAGGGAAATTATTTTCCTCAAGGCCTCCTGTGTGGAGCTCATGTAAAAAAAAATTTAAAATATTTACATTTATATTACAACCCTCATAAGTTGTCTCGGATATCTAGGATATATGTATATTTATCTGAGATACCCGTCTACGTTACAAACCAGTTCTTCAAATGATTGTTTCCAACGAAAAAGGTAGTTGTCAATAATATGGAAAAATAATCCGAAGTCGAAGTCAAAGATAATATTGTTAATTCTGAAATTTGGAATAAGAGATCGACAAATATAACAATTTAATGAGAGGAGGCATTGGCCTAATTAGACAAGGCATTCGTTCCGGTAAGACAAGGTGTTCTGGGTTCCAGTCCCAGTTGCAAACGTTTTATTTTTATTTTTCAGTGAATTGTTCTCTTTTATATTTTCGTTTAGATTATATTATCTTCTTCAAAGATTGATGGGATTCACATTGTGTTGATGTGAATAACCTTCAGACGTTATTAAAAGAGAGTTATTCCAATAAAAATATATTCATTTCGACTCTTACAAAAAAATCAATAGGTGTTCCATATAAATAAAATCAGATATATTTATCTGGGACACTATCTAGTTCTTCGAATGATTGTTTCCATTTAAAAAGGTACCTAATTGCCAGTAATATGGAAAAAAAAGAGTCGAAGATAATATTGTTAATTCTGAAATTTGAAATATGAGATTGACAAATATGATGATTTAATGAGAGGAGGCAGCGGCCTAATTGGATAAGGCAAAAGATTCTGGTTTCGAGTCCCAGTTGCGACCGTTTTCTTTTTATTTTTCTGTGTATTGTTTTCTTTCATATTTTCGTTTAGATTATTAATGTTATATTCTTCTTCAATGATACATTACATTGATGGGGATATACTTGAAAAGTTATAAAAATAGAGTTGTTCTAATAAAAAATGAACATTTATTATCATCCCATAACATAAATTTATTTAGCGCAATTTACATTCTACCCCCGGTGTGCTCTACTCCAAACGAGATGAAGGATGAAGGCATATTTATGTTTGCACGGTGATGTTGTATTTGGATGTGTATTTAATAATGCTTTTGATTTAAAGAAGCTAAAATTGTAGTCAAAGGCTCTTCGTTAGACTGCTGCTTTATGTAAATAGTAGCAGTTGTTTACATTAAGCTGATAAATGAAACTTGCAAAAACCGGAAAAGGTTGAAAGCACTTAGAAATATATGGAAGAAAGATTTGGAAGACTGTTTTCAATGGCGGGATGAGATTTCGAATTTATTTTACAAGTGCTTGTTTAAAAAGTAATAATAATGAGGATTACATATGCACATCACATTTTTGTAACATTTCGTCTCAAGTACGATATGATCACAAAGATGCGCTCTAACGCACGGGATGTCAAATGGGGGTGTTCAAAATAATTTTTTTTATAATTTTTATTTATTTAGAATTCTTCTCGAGAGTCCCAGCTGCTCCTATCAGGAGCCAGTGAGACTATGACATCCCCAATTGAAGTGTGTTGTGCGGCTGAAGGTAGTGGGGAAGAGGAAGGTGGGGAAGTACCTGGCTCATTAGATCTGGTCAACATCACGGCTAAAGCCATTTCAAGCCACGTTTCAATTTTTAAAGGTGGTCTTACACCGGGGCGATACTAAGAGTATCTTCCACTCCGGAACGTGCGGCATATATACTAATGAATTAATTGTGAAATAACACTAATTAATCAAATAAAATTTATTTGCGTTCGATCCCGCGACCTTTGGATGGCGAGTCAAGAGCCTTACCCCTCGAACACGAAGGCCGTCAAAAGTCGTTGTACCTACAGTACAGGAAGAAGAAAGAAAGGAAAAATTATAAAATTTCATAAGTAAACAAAACAAAAAAAATAATACACGTTTGTACAAAGTTAATGAATGCAGTGAAGAAGAAACAAAAAAAAACAGAGTTTTATACTGCCCTGAAGAAGTTACGGTTGTAGCGAAACCCGGTCGGCATAAAGTATAAAAAATAAAAGTAGTGTCTACAAAGTTTTTGTTTTATTTTAAATTAATAATGTCACACCACAAAGTATCCGCTTCATATGAAAAAAAAACAGTTTTGTTGTGACCTCTTCAGAAGAGCTGTATTAAAATATCGGCAACTTCAGCATAAAAGATACCAATGGTTTGTAATGTTGCGTTTCCACGCTTGTCAAGGCTTGGCAAGCCTCCACAAGCTCCAAGCGTCCACAAATCTCGCTTGGCATTTGGATGTCGTTTACATGCTTGTGAATGCGTCAGTGCGCTACCTACACCCGAGCATGGCGGACGCCGAACTTGTGTCGGTTATTGCGTTTGGTTTATCAAACTTTTATTTGAAATACAAGCAAAGTGTAACAAAAACAAGGAAAGCTCGACGACCACAAAGATGATGGATGATACAGATTCATAAAAATCGTCCCAGGTCACTTCGTACAAAGAGGAGACATTATCTCACAGGATAAATCCTATAGATTTTTCTCTTTTTAGTACCACTTTTTCGTTTCATCGAGTTTCAAATCACAACGGTGCTAAAGAAGTTTTCGTTTCAAAAATAATGATCGCAATTGGGACCCGAACTTGAGGATCACTTGTCTTATATAAAATTGTTTTGTATTATAAAAAAAGTTATTCTAACAAAAATCATATATTTTTTTACTATAATAAATAGTAAATCATCAATAAAATATTATTTATTTATTTTGACTTTTTAGGTAAATCCAGTCGCAATAAATTACATAACATAAATGCATTAAAATTATGTACTTAAACATTTTAATTAAAACTGGCACGCCTCATACATATATCTCGTAATGTTATAAATATTATCATAGACCACATGGAGCAAAAACGGCGTGCATTCACCGCCAGTTCGAAAGTTCCACTGAGCCATAAATAAACCAATCATTAGATTGATAACTTGATGCTTTTTGTACTGGCGAAGTGTCAACGCTATTTACTATATTTACATGCTATTTATATATATATATATATATATTTGGTCACCGATGTGATATGACGTCACACGCACTATCGACAAGAATTTAAAAAAAAGGCTCAACCACAGACAATATAATTCTTCTCTTTATTATTCTCTCGGTACCTAAATAATTCATTAGCCTAAAATATTATTTTAAAAATAAAATGAAATGTCAAAAACTTTCCCAGAGCAACAAGAGCTGCATCTGACAGATTGCTGCTTGAGAAAATGAACTTACTTTCCTTTACAGCTTATTTTCTCTAGACAGAGCTTTTGTCAGATGGAAACCCATTGCTTTAAGAAACCAACTGTCGTAAAATAACCTAAAATTACTTGAAATTTCAATCCCTTCAAAACGGGAAGCACAATTTCAAATAAGATTAGCGTTCCTACCACAATATCGAATTTGACACTTCTCTGGTATAGAGAAATGAAAACTCAATTACATGTTTTAGTATTTTATTATAGACAGGAAATACAAGAATAACCAAATAACCATCAGGCCTTCCCCGACTTCATATATATTCTACTTACATTCAAAGCTTTGTTCATTCGCTTTACATACCCAAACCATCTGAGGGTCTCTTTCTTAATCATACTCATTACGCTTACATCAGCCTTGCATTCTTTGCGGATCTCCACATTTCTCACACAATCATAAGAGTAATGATATATGGATGATTTGTTTAATGCCATTTTTGTAAAAAAATCACCTCAAAGGTGCTCTGCACAAACTTATAATATATTTCTACAATCTTATTTCTAGCTACAAAGTAGACAAACCATTTCCATCATCCACCGGTTCATCGATCACTAATATAGAGCAGAAAATATACAGGACGATGCATGGTTTTACAACACATACGCCTCAGGGATCTCATTGCCATAGCATTCAGTCTACTTTCCTCTATCAGTTCCATGCCTCACTACCATACATCAAAGTGGGTACCAGCACTCTGTTGTGGACTGCTAGATTCGCTTCTTTAGACTGTTTTTTGTTAGCACCAAGGCATTCAGTCCATTTATTCAATATTTCTATCAGCCTTCCCGTCTCTCGTAAACATACTTCTCACGATATACAAACTCATCCACCCGTTCTAAGGATTCATCATTCACAACTATATTGCATACTGTTTTCGTACTCTCTTTACTGATAAAAATAGAAAATACAGAAAAGTCAAGCGTACTGAGAATGTGTTTTTCCTGTCACATCCTGGTCCAGTCCATGGAATAGATTTCCTTCTTGTGTTCTCTCAAGGACAGCGCTGCCACAGAGTGGTGGAACACGTCAGCTCCCATCTCCTCATATGACACAACAATGCTACCGTCCTACATACCTACAACAAAGAATCATCATAAATTAAAAATGCTTTTAAATGTGCATCAAAATAAGTCAACTGAATTTCATAAAAAATATTTAAACGTTAAAACGTTAGCAGAATCATCGTACTGCATCCGGTACTACATAAAGTTCACCAAAAAGCAAGGTTATCTTTGCAAAATAAATATCTTTACCTAGATAATAATTTATAATAATAAATTGAAATGCTAGGCTCTGTTGGCGCGGGCACTAGTAATCCTTAGTCTCCACCAGCCTGGGTGGTTTGATATATTTATGGTCAGCCGTCACGCTTTGGTGTTTCGAGCTGAAAATATTTTAAAAGATACATGAAAACTAAGATACAACAAAACAAAACAAATGCAAATGGAGAAAAAAGTTTAAACTGCAAATGAATGTACCTTTGACAAGAAGAACCGTAGCAAAGGGAGTTTCATATGAATATTTGTATCTTTAGGTTAATAACCTGAATGGGTTTCACGTCGTCAATTGAATCAACGAAATGTACCATTTCGCCACAAACATATGCACGAGTTTTTAAAATCGGGTAATTGATGTATTAAAGTCTGCTGATTTCACACCGCGCCTATTTTAGAAGCAATTTTACATTCGATCACAACATGCAAACAAATCGTAAAGCGACCATTTTGAAATATAATTGCGCAGATCCGCAACCGTCAACATAAAAAAATGCAAAGTCTTCCCATTGGTGGACTGAGGAACGGTGTCACACAGTCATAGATATTATCTATCTTTGTTGTCGGTTGAAGTTTTTGGCCGGAGTTATACCCCCCTGCACTGAGCGTTTGCCGAAGCTTGCCGCTGAGTCCGACCCCGACTGGATCGGCGGCAAACTCTCGCAAGCTCTTGCAAGCCTACGCAAGCCAAGTCAAACGACCTGTTTACTCGTTTGCGCTTGTTGACGCTTGCCGAGACTTGGCGAGCATGGAAACGCACCATAATATATTTACAACAGGTTTATAGTCCGAGGTCAAAGTATAATTGCCACAATAATACATAGGTACTAGGGAATGAGTATAAAGTATGTTAAATATTAGAGTGAGAGGGGCGATGAGTCTTCGACCCAAATAGGACGAGGGTAAGTAAATGAAGAAGTAAAAACGCTAAAAATCGTTTGATGTTGTCCTTTTTCGATTCTGTTTACAAAAAACAGGATGCGAAATAACTTTTTAAAATTGTGTTGAAATGTTTTAAAAGTTGTTGACAGTTCATGGCGAACCTTTTTGAGGCTGTCATTAGCTAGAAAAAAGACTTGAAAAGAAACAGAAAGTTTGAAGCAAAGTTTTGACACTTTCATTTTAGCTCTACCAGCTGTTGTTGTCATAAATGAATCAATCAAGTACTAATATTAAAACGCAATACCGTACTAGCCAGTCAACCAAAACCATCGTTGACCTAGAATTTTCAAAAATTAAATCCGCGTTCTATACAAATGACAAACTTGGATGAATTTTTGATCAATTCATAGGATAATGAATATAATTTAAGCCGCGCTGGTAGACTAGTTGCATCATTTTTAGATCCTCGAACACAGGATAGTTCATACCGATCTCGCTCTAAAATATATTAATTTATGGTACCGATATGAAACAATGAGTAGAGTCATAGCCGTTTAGATTACATTTGTGGCCGTTACTCCCTCGTTGTTACATTTGGTCAGCATAGTTTTCTAAAACTAGAAGTTGTACGAATTACATCATATTTTCTCATCACACCCGTTCGAACAGAAAGGAATTGTGAATAGCCGGTATATACATTTTAAAGCACTTTACTTTCATATGACAAATATAAAATAAATAACACATTTTTTAAAGGACAACACAAATACGATAACCACAAAATTAATTCCAATAAGAAGACTCATCTTGTAAATTAAAAATTATCCACGATCATCTACGCTGTCCAAAGCTGCTTAAATTTGGTTGTATTAGTTTTCTTCGATCTCTGTTATGTTAAAAATTATGACTTTGCTAATTTCCTGTGTAGTTTTGAAAAGAATATGGTCGTTAGGACACCTGCACTACCTCAACAATACGAAAGTTCTATTCAAGTTTTGTTATTATCGATATACTTTGAAAAAAAAACCGGTAAATGATAAAATATTAACAACTTCAGTAGAACTTTCACAAAACTTGAATTTTAACTTTGAAATTTGATGAATTCGTCAAAATATGTGAAACTAAACGTCCTTATACGGATGTCCCAAAGGAAAATTCATATTTAATATAGCGATTAAATTAAAGTTAGATTTTAGGAAATTACTGTTTAAAAATACTATTGTCTAAATATAACCCTTCTCGGCACGGCACTCATTTAAACGAACAACAAACTTAGTTAGGATGGCTCGGCACGTTGACTCCGTGATGGGTGCTATTTCGATTTGAGATAGGTATTTTTCTTTTGATTTGAGATATCCCCATAAAAAAATCCATGGTGGTTATTCCTCGCCCTGACGTCGCAGTCCATACAATTACTTTCGGTGAATGCAGGGGTTTTTGATGCTTGCGTTTCTTCAAACTTTTGAAACCATTTCCTGATGAGCTGAATACTTGGCGCATCATTTACGTTTCTCTGCGGTATAGTCGTTGAATCACTGTTTTTGTAAAATTCTTACACACACACACGATGTACCGTCTGCTCCAGAGAAATGCTTCATAGCGACTGAATTCCTAAAAGCAGTGTTGCCATCTTGGAATTTCCGTTAGACACAAAATTCTCCCGTTTCGGGACACTCCAATCCGCCAGATATGACGGGAAATCCGTCAAGTTGGCAACGCTGCCTAAAAATCGGACTATGGATTGACATGCGCCCGCGCCGCTCAGATGTGTTGCATTTATGCAGTGAGCCGATCAAATAATATGAACTTCCCTCTGGGACACGCTGTACATAGATTCATCATGTTGGGTTACGCACCATGTCTAACAAGCAACTCTAACTGTACGTAGTTAACAACTGGTCTTATTTGAGTTTTGTAAAGAGCAGTTGGCCTCCCTTTATTATTTTAATATTTATTTTTTTGTCGGCATTTTTGTCTTTTCATGGCTCTAGTTCTCTCCAAAATTCCCTCTTTTATTTTAAAAAGACATCCCACAGAAAGAATGTCCGACCTTTCAAATAAGCTAATTTGGATGTCTAAGGGCGGCATGGAATGTTACTGCTAGTCAGAAGCGTCCGTAAAAAAGTTGGCATGACGAAGTGGCGTCTGAGAGGCACGGAAAGAGGTCAGTTCAGAAATATTAATTTTGCGTTTCAACGGAAATGTTTCTTCTGCGCTTTAAGCTACATATATTGTGTACATTGCATGAACGTCGCTTGTACGAGGATGTAAACCGATTATCCCCGTGGTCGTACGTGCATGAATCCAGACATCACTGGCACTGGTTCGAAACACTGCAGGCGCATATAAGTGACTGAGTGTAGCGAAGTCCTATTTTAACATGTTTTATGATGAACTTGAATGTACAAATTACTAAAATAAAATTAATAAATAAAAATAAATTCAATGAATAAATATTACGATTTAAGGTTTTACTCACTAAGTCATTCCAAAAATAAAAATAAAATTGAATTATTTTTATGTTAAGTTTAAAATTTTTTATTTCATGTCCCGTGATTTTCCACGGGTCTGCGCTAATGCAATAGTAATTGCCACCATTACTTGACAAAAAATAAGTTTGTTTAGCAGCTGAAATATTGGCCCCGTGGAAATATATCAGCACATTAACCGTGCCTCAGTTGCGCTGCACCGACGCCAAATGGTCGGTTGCCTTTTCACAAATGATAATATTCTAAATGCCAATTTAATGATACACCAGACCATCCATTACTACATATTTGCAAACTGGATAATACACACATATCCATATATTTGGAACTGGGTGCTCAAGTAAAAATGATTTTCAAAATTAATAAATTACTTAGTTTTATCCACTTTTACTGTTTAAAAAACGAACATGTTTTGGAAGCAATGCCAACTTCATCAGGGTTTACTTAAAACTAATTTTAACAATAGACTTAAAGATATGGGAGTGGGAAGGGGAGGGGAATAATAGAGCGTAATTAACAATGGGATTTTTTTAAACATTAATATACCAGGATGTTAAGAGACGTAATAATACTTCTTAAACATACTTTGTGGCATCATTATAATATAATGAAAATCAAATCACTTTGTTTAAACCACTATATAATTAACAATGTCAACATGTTTCAATAACAACGTTATCTTCATCAGGACGAGATGTTAATTTTGACGCTTCGATCAATAACTACGTCAATGTTTTGACGTAATAATAACTTACTTACCTAATAACCAAAGATTCCTGGCATTATTTGGACTAAAAGATGTAAATGAAATTTGGGTCTCCGGTGTTGTTTTTGATGTTTAATAAAAAAAATCTAAAAGGTTGTTCGGAGTAAGAAGTTGGGTCGTAACTTCGCAGAGTGACCAGTGACGGCATGCGGAAAAAAATTGAAAAAAAAAGAAAAAAAAATCGTCGAAAAAGTCACCGGAGACAAAATTTCATTTACATTTTTTTCTCCAAATAATGTAAGTAAGTACGCCAAGTACGTCCCTTAACACCTTGCATAAATTTAAACAGAGTCCTGGTCCTCTAGCACGGTATGAGAATTGCATCGATAACTTTCGGCAACTTCTCATCGTTCCCTAGGACAACTGCAGATCGCTAATATACAAGCAATAGTTGAGGTCGAATATATTAAGAACACTTAGTCATTGTCAAGTGTTATTTATTCATTGGCAATATGCAGTCATGCTAGGGAACGATGGGAAATTACCGAAAGTTTTCGATAGAATCCTTATCCATTGGCCGTGCTCTGGATCCTAATACTCGTAACATATCTAAATAGAATCTTAATACAATCCTATATAAATATGTAACTTTAACAAGTTTAACTTCAAATTATATTAAACTAGCAGACCCGGCCATACGTTGCTGTGGCTAACGAAGCACAACGCCATTACCCAACTTTTATAAAATCCACACCACCCGCTTGCCAGCTGCCCGCAGCCCGCTGCCTGGATTGAATATTTGAATTTCTCAGCCTTTATCCACTATAATAAGCATGTATTATACATATAAACCTTCCTCTTGAATCACTCTATCTATTGGTGAAAACCGCATGAAAATCCGTTGCGTAGTTTAAAAGATCTATGCGCACATACATTTTGAGCGACTTCATTTTATACTATGTAATAATGCAATTCGAGCGATTGCCACTAATTACACAATGCTTGCAATGCAACACTGGATATTTGAAAAGAGAAAATTAAATACCTACTTACTCTAGGACATCTATTTTACAATTTCTTCCGTAGAACGAATTTCAAAAGTGACTATAGTACGGCACGCCAGCCGTTTTAAATCGCACAAAAATATGTTTTCTTTGAATTTCTCGGCTTTTCTCTGATATAATTTTCATGTATTATACATATAAACATTCCTCTTCAATCACTCTATCTATTGGTGAAAACCGCATGAAAATCCGTTGCGTAGTTTAAAAGTTTAACGCGCACATACATTTTGAGCGACTCCATTTTATACTATGTAATGATGATGATAATGATATACCTTTTTTTTTACTTGTTCTTATTTAATTTAATTTGAAATTACAGGATTGTTATTTTGTTCATTCTTTATACATTCAATGAATTAAACATAATTGAGCATCTTCTTTTTAACGATAAGTAATTATATTTTCTTGGTCACCCGGTGTCCACATTCATATGGTTACACCAGTATAAACGGAGATAAAACACTAGGAGGCAATAATTAATGGCCAAGCTCGTTAGTATGTTTTTACGTAAAATTTAATTGTCATTAGCAGGAATTGATACTTATTGAATAGCCCCGATGTGTTTTGCTGTAATTATTTCAATTGTGCAAGGGTCATGCCTTGATTAATTTTTTCCAATTTTTAAATAATAATTTAAATTTTTTTTTACTTGGTTTTTTATTAGGGTCTCTAACTCTCTGACATTTTCTCTCGTTTAGTGTAATATCCACTTCCAAGTTTTAAATCTTTAGTTACCCCTTGGTCTCAATAATTATAATGATAATTATTGAGACTAAGGGGTAACTAAAGATTAAATGTAAATGTTTAAATTAAACGTAAATGATTAGATGCAAATGATTAAAGTAAATGTATTTTTGTTATTAGTTTTTGGGGTATGATGCCGTGTTGCGCTACCTCCTTTGTCAGGGTGGCCACTTCCAAGCGTATAAACTTGGCCACTCTGACAAATTGGTAATCGCCGAGCATTTAATTGAAACCGGCCATTACTTTGGATTTGTTCCTGAAGTCCTGGGAAAACCCAAAACTCATAGAGCACGCTTGATTACAATCGCTTGATTACACGCTTGGAGGCAATTGAAATTCACAAAAAATCCTATAAATATTAATAGAGACGACGGAGCTAAACTCAATAGTTCTCGGTATCCGGTAATTGACGGTTACATCAAGGCTAAACGCAAAAAAACACGTTGAAGTATATTGTTGCGCAAACTCGTAGAGGAGTGGAGCTGGCGACACGGTATCGCTCCTAAGTAGATAAGTACAAACATCACCCCTAACTATTACACATCTGCCCTGATGATGGACACTGCAACGCTGTCCGAAACGTTGACTAAAGA
Organism: Limnephilus rhombicus; assembly: GCA_929108145.2. Classification (NCBI taxonomy): domain Eukaryota; kingdom Metazoa; phylum Arthropoda; class Insecta; order Trichoptera; family Limnephilidae; genus Limnephilus; species Limnephilus rhombicus. The sequence continues at coordinate 36,610,757 of OV815280.1, forward strand.
AGGAGGTAGCGCAACACGGCATAATACCCCAAAAACTAATAACAAAAATATTTTTGGCCGTGAAAATCTAAAATCGTATCCAAAGTAAATGCACTTTTGGAATGACTTACTGAGTAAAACCTTGAATTGTAAAATTTAATCATTGAAGACAATAACTCAAAAGAAAACTTGAAAAAGAAAAATCAGAAAAAGATTCGGTCGCAACTAGGAATTGAACCCAGGACCTTAACCTTGTCGGGCTTTGCTCTAAACATTGATATAATTCTACCCTATCCCCTTCGGTGAAAAATTAAACTGTATCGAATAGAATATGGGAATGTGGTTGAATTAGCTCAGTGGTCAGAGCAGAGCCCCTGCAAGTTTAAGGTCCTGGATGCCATTGAATTTTTTTCTGTTTTTTCTTTTTCAATTTTTCTTTTGAAAGTCGCTTATATTGTCTTCAATTATTAAATAATAATTATTCTTTACAAACTTTAGTGTTGAAGCATCGCCATGATCAATTGATGGAATATTAAACCATGTAGATATATATCATAAGTAAACCGCCTTTGAGGTGATTTTTCACAAACAATGAATTAATGAATTAATAAATTAATTAAAATAATTTTTATAAAATGAAACAATGCAACTTTGTATAAACCACTTATAAGTGGTTTATACAAAGTTGCATTGTTTCATTTTATTATAATGGATAACCACAAAGTAATAGCTACATTCAAAAATATAAAATAATTTTTAATTAATAAATTTATTTGATTTAATAAATTAATTTAATTTATTTTCAATTAATCAATTAAAAATTCATCATCATCATCTTCTTCCCCTTAACCTATTCGGGTCGGGGACCCATTGCATCGATAAGGCTCCTCCATACGTCCCTGTCTTGTGCTGATTCTCGGCCTCTGTCCATGGTAGACCCATCCTCTCCTCACACAGTTTCTGGAGTTGCCTCGTCCAACTGTGTCTGGGGCGGCCCACTGGACGACTACCCTCTGGAATCAAAATTAAAAATGAAAATTTGAAATGTAAATTAAAAATCAATTAATTTATTAATTTTTTTTTTCATTATTAACGTTTACTGTGACTTCATGACAGAGCTCTGATAGCAATCTTCCGGTCAATGTGAATGGGAAAAATGTTTAAAAAATACACAGTGTTCGGAAATTCCATTTAAGGTACCCATACTTCTAGTGACACGGGATGAGAAATGAAAACTAGGAACTCTAAGGTACCCCTACTTCTGGTGACACAGGACGAGAAATTAAATCTACGAAATTTTAAGTACCCCTATTTCTGGTGACACGGGACGTGAAATGAAAACTATTAACTTGGAGGTACCCCTACTTCCGGTGACACAGGACGAGTAAGGAAAACTATGATCTTTTTGATACAAGCGGGAAACAGGTGAAACAATGTTATTTTTTGAGTAAGTTTTGTGATATAACTTTTTGGTACAAGCGGGAAACAATGTTATTTTTGGAGTCGATTTTGTGATATAACTTTTTGGTACAAGCGGGAAACAGGTGAAACAATGTTATTTTTGGAGTCAATTTTGTAATATAACTTTTTGGTACAAGCGGGAAACAGGTGAAACAATGTTATTTTTTTAGTAAGTTTTGTGATATAACTTTTTGGTACAAGCGGGAAACAATGTTATTTTTGGAGTCGATTTTGTGATATAACTTTTTGGTACAAGCGGGAAACAGGTGAAACAATGTTATTTTTGGAGTCTATTTTGTAATATAACTTTTTGGTACAAGCGGGAAACAGGTGAAACAATGTTATTTTTTTAGTAAGTTTTGTGATATAACTTTTTGGTACAAGCGGGAAACAATGTTATTTTTGGAGTCAATTTTGTGATATAACTTTTTGGTACACGCGGGAAACAGGTGAAACAATGTTATTTTAAGAACTTCCTTTCCTTAAAAAAAACCTCCACACAGCATCCCCAAAGATGACATAGGCCCTGAGGGAAATTATTTTCATCAGGGCCTCCTGTGTGAGGCTCATGTAAAAAAAAAGTAAAATTAAAAAAAATCTACTTAATGTTCCTCCCATACAAAACGCCAATTTCATATGTAAGGACCTAATATAATGTCGCCCGCGAGTCTTCGATCACCACTCCTGATCGATTAGAACATTATTTAATAAAATTAAGTGACCGGTCGGTTTGAAAGCGGCTCGCTCCCATCGCTTCCAAACCAAAAAGTGGAAACCGAACTACCTATTACGCTTCGCATAGACAAAACGGAAAATAAGTGTCGTCAAGTCAACATTATTTTTTAAAAGCCGCAGCTTAAGAAGGTACTTGACAAAATGATACATTCAAAATCGCTTCATAACAGTTCACCGAAGGGTATACGCGGCTACCAAGATTTTTAAAATCCTTTTAGTTGCCGTAAAAAACGGAAATAATCATAAGAAAAAAAAAGTCATTAGTAATCGAAATGTTCAGATCAAAATTATTTTTTTGTATTCCATCCTTTGTGTTGTAGATTCACTAGTTCCATCCTATACGAGTTTTCGGACATCATGTTTACAATATTAACATTTGGTATGTTAAAGATGTCACCTATACATCGAAAATTCCAGACTAATTCCTTCTCTTTTCACATAATTTAATGTCCATAAACCTGAAGTATTTAGAAAAAACTACAGGATAGTTCAAATGATACTCGATTTTCTTGCTTTATTTATTAAGTATTTTAGCGGTACACAACAATTGACTCGCGGTGTACAACGATTGAAGGGTGCACTCGACAAATCGCAAGTGCACCCTTCTGTTAAGTATGGAAACCACTTCAAGTCTAGAGGTCCTACATACCTTAAAAACCCCCTGACAGTCATCCCTTTGACAGATTCCATTCCATCTAAATTCCAAGCGGACATATTTCAATCGTTGGTGTACAGATAATAGGATATTGTAAACTATTGATGCATTCCGTTAAAAATGTGCGGAAGTAAAGTTTGTTTTTTCTGATTTTGATGAAAATGCATAATTTTAATGTTTTTACTCATAATAATTGATTTAAAAAAGAACCAAATTCTGGCTACAACGTTATTATGACTGAAAAAGTCACTTGCCCAGCGTTATGTCGATGCCGCACACGAGGACGGCCAAACGGAATTACGGGGCCAAAAATAGGAAAAAGCATTGTCTTCAAACTAATTATAAACGTTTAAATATTCTCCATAGACCAGTTCAAAACGAACCGCAAGAATTTATTATGTGAACGCAACCAAATAAGCGGCGCATGCGCGCAAAGTCGAGATATGTATGACGCTGTCAATATTTCTCATTTGCGCCTGATTCCTTGACGGGGTGGCTATGCTTGTTTTCCCTTTATAATAATCAGAAAGTTTTCAAGGTGGTTATTAAAGCTTCAGGTATTTACTTAATTAATCTGCAATAATTTTTACGATAATACACTTAACGTAATATATATGTATAATATAAGTTTTATGAAATACCATTTTTGTTAAAAAAAAGAAGAAATATAAATGGAAATATTATTTTCTGGTAGTCTTGAAGACCCCGCTCTAAAGGAAATTAGAAAAAAGAGAAAATTTTTAAAACACATTTATAATGTAAAAAATTAACAATTCTACAAGTTATCGTCATTTTACAGAGCTATCGTGTTTATATTTTATTATTATTATTATTTTTTTATTATTTGTATAATAAAAGATACAATATAATAAAATAAAATGTATGTAATAGATTAAGATCCATATTAGGGATTTTTATCACCTAAAAAACTTTGTTAAAAATATATTATACTTTATATATAACGCATAAGCAGAATCAATTATAGGATTCGGAATAAATAGTTACGGATCAACGTACAAAGCGTACTTAAATAAAATAGAACAGTTACAAATCCGTTTCCTAAAATTGATATCAGGCAAAAAAAAAAGTTCGATTATGTGAAGGCGATTATAAAAAAATGTTCTCCTTGTGTAATGTCCTCTCTATACACAGTAAGGTAAAATACCAATTAACTATAGATGAATTCTGGAATACAGAATTCAACAAACATGTAAACCACAACTAACCAACTAGGCATAGAGGAGCACAAATGTTTATTATTAATAAATCTCAAAATGTATACGGTGATAGAACAAAGAGGCACAAAATTCCGGAAATATTTAACTCATTACCTGAAAATATTAAAAATGTGACATCTTATTCGAAAATCAAAACAAAAGTTAAATCATTCTATCTCCGTAGAACATGAAATCAAATTACATTGTATACCTAGATCGAATATTGATTAAATACCTGGAAATTACTATCATACACTGTATTCATAAACATCACAATAATTAGTGGTTTATTTTAATTAGAAATATGCTTATTACTTTGTAGTATTTTAAAATTAAGTATTATACTTAGTAATTACTATGTAAAACCTAAAAGTATAATAGTATTAAATAAATAGGAAAAATGAGAGATTTCTTACAATCAAACTGATTGATCAGTTTTGTAAGATTTGTAAGATAAATATTGTAAAATTAAAAAAAAATTTAAATAAAAATTAAATTTTCTTTCTCCAAGTAATTTCTTGAATCACTGCTAAAGAAATGTATCTTAACATCACGTATATATTGTAATATGAAAAAGGAAAATTACTAACGAAAATAACTAATTAAGTAAAAGGGCATTCTTTCAAATTCTGGACATTATTTATCTCATTTAAATAAATATGATTTATGGTTGACATTTAAATAAACTTAAAATGTATTTATAAACCAGATTTTTTTTATTTTTTTTATTTTTATTGGCAATGTTTATTAAAAATACATATGAAGTTATAACAGTTACATAGTTACATAAGGTTAACAAAAAAATAAAAAAAATTGCCTTTCCTCACCATAAAGAGACAATGCTCTTGTGTTTGGTGAGGGAGTTCTAGCTCAATTAGTAAATTAATGATCGTGTAAGTTAGTAATAACGGCTATTGTAAATAATAAGTTGGTTAAAAAATCTTGTATAAATTTAAAAATAAAAATCCTGAAGAGTTTAAAAAAATCATAATATAAATTAAAAAATCATTATAAGTTAGTAACAAAAATTATTGTAATAAGTAAGTAAAGGATACGTAAGAAAGAACGCAAGATTTATACAATAGTAGACTCAGAGATTTAGAAACTAAGAAATGAAAGAAAAAAGAAGAAATAAATGATTTATAAAATAGCAGACTTTAAGATACAAAGTAAACATATTTGGGACTTTTATAGCAGTTTAAGGTAATTTTTTAATTTGGACTTAAATTCCTGCATATTTTCGATGGTTTTTAATTTTAATGGGAGGTTGTTATAATAGATTATGCCCAGGTAAAGATAGGAATTTTGAATGTGCTTAGTATTAAATTTAGGAATTTTAATAGTTTTCTGGTATCTTGCTGATGTATTGAATTGGAAGTTACGAGTATTTAACTGTATTTCTTTGTAAATTTGAAGTATTGAATATTTTTTATAGATTTTGTCTATTACAGGCACATTGAATATTGAAAAAAGAATTTCAGTAGGAAATTTAGACGGTTTTTTCAAGATTACCTTAATTATCAACCTTTGAACAATTTTGAGGGGATTTAAAATATTGTCATAGGTTCCTCCCCAGCCAATAATACCATATTGCAATATAGATTGAACAGTTGCATAGTACACTCTTTTTAGGTTTTCTAAGCTAAGAATATTTCTAAGTCTAATAAATATATAAATACATTTCCTAATCCTTTTGATGAGTTCACAAATATGTGTTTTCCATTTAAAATGTTGATCTATATATACACCAAGATATTTGATTTTGGGAGTTGGACTAAGTATAGCACAATCTTGATTGCAGTTAGTTTTATTACATTTACTTTGGTGTATTATGATGTTTAAATTTGGTTCTAATTTGAATTTATTGATAGAGAATGGGATAAATTTTGTTTTTTCAGTGTTTAGAGAGAGGAGATTTTTATCGAACCAATTTTTCAATATGTTAATATCAATGTTAGCTAGGTTATTAACAGTATTCCAATCCGTACCTTCAATTATTATGACAGTATCGTCAGCATAAGATATTATTTTTCCGTTTAGTTTTTGTATGAATATGTCATTAACATAGATAATCCCCGATCCGACCCTACCATCCCCGATCATATGATTTATGGTGAAAAAACTGGTAATGACAGTAAAGGAGTAGCCAATTTATTTTCCGAGTATTTCGGTTCTGTATTTTCGAATGTTCAACCTGCTCATACAAGCAATGCCAGTGACTGTTTTAATTCAAATAGCATTAGCTCAATCGAGATCAATGAAGACATAACTTTCAAATACCTTAAGTCCATCGATATCAAAAAGGTACCGGGGAACGACCAACTTCCAGGAATCTTTATAAATTATTGTAGTAAACAACTGACACCCCCCATTTTTGCCATTTTCAAACTATCGCTATCTGAAGGAACATTTCCTGACAAGTGGAAAACAGCCTTGATTACCCCAATCTTTAAAAATGGTAGTAAAAATGATGTCTCCAACTATCGACCTATAACCAAATTACCCATTCTAAGTAAAGTTTTGGAAAAAATTGTTTACGATCAATTATATTCTACCATCTCACCTTCACTCTTAACTAATCAACATGGCTTTATGAGAAATCGCTCCACAACCTCGAATCTTGTGTCTTTTATAAATTTTCTTCATGCTCAAATGGATATAAGATGCTAGATAGATGACATCTATACTGATTTTTATTTATTTATTTATTTATTGCTTCTTCACAATTTATTTACATATATTTTTAGCATGTAATTATTAACCCCACTAGGGTTCGCCTGTATCGGGGTTAATAATCTCACAATTTAATAAAAATAACACACGCAAATATCGGTCATGCAAAACAGTTAAGTAAAAGCAAAATAATAAAATTTAAAAATAAAATGATGAACAGAGAAAATAATAAGTGATAAAAATATGAATTAATAACAAAGTGTTAAGAGATCAGACAAAATGTTCTCATTCATTATATCATTAGTTCATACCATTTTCAACAACAGATAAATTTAAAAAAATATATGTCCTTAGGTTTTTTTTTTTAAATATGTGTAAAAAAAATCAAAAATGAAACAAAACAATGATTTATAAGCGATTACATTAGAGCGAATCTTTCTTATGCAATATTAAAGTGACTATCAAATAATTATGAAATAAATATGAAAGAAACCGTTTTGATCACAATATTATTGTTTTTATTCCATTTAAGTGACCGTTTTCATTAAAATATGATTGTATTTTGTAGTGTAAGTGACACCTTAGAAATGCCATCCGTGTGATCTTTTAGTTTTGACAAAGTTATGGGATATATTTGATTTATTTATGTATTGTTTCTTTACCTTTTTAATTTAGGTGTTATTGTTTAACTTGAAATTTTGAACTTCTTTTTGACTTAAGATTAACAATTTTATAGTGTACACAAAATAATGTGTTGAAAGACAATATTGTTACAATAATATTTCTCACAGAATGGGCCTCTACTGCACTATAGGAACAAATACATTATAACGTAAAACATGTAGGGTGACCATATGTTGAAATCTAGCTTTGAAATAACTTTTTTTTTGCAAGTTGTTTAATCTATAATATTTAAAATTAGGTTCGGTTAGAAAATTAATATTTAATGAAAGGTAAGTTAATAAGAAAATAAAAAATAATATATTATCAGTAAATATACTGTAATAAATAATCAATATGCTATGAATTTAGAAATGACAATGTAGAAAAAATCAATTGGCAATCCTCGGCTAATACGAATAATTTAACCATTTTTTTAAAAGTGCACAAGGAATTAGATGACTTAATATGTTCTGGAAGGCTATTGAATATGAGTGGAGCCTGATAGAAGTAGTTTCTTTGACCAAAAGAAGATTTAGTTTGAATTGCCACAAAGTTAAAACCAGACCCAATTCTAGTAGTACGAATTTGCTGAGTTCTTTCTGCAATATTAATATTATTAAAAAATTTACAAAGTGTTTGTGTAATATACAGCTGTTTTACATTCATGACATTACATTCCTTATAAAGTATATGAGTTGGATATGTAAACTTTTTCTTGAACATAGTTATGTTCAAGAAAAGTTTTAAGGATCAGTTTTTGGGCAATGTTAAGTGGTTCTATATAAGTCTTTTGGCAAGATCATGTTAATATGTTGGTTATTTACCAACATATTAACATGATCGTTCCATCTTAAAAATTTATCTATTTTTACACCAAGGTATTTGATGCTGACTACATTTTCTAAAGGGTTGCAGTTACAGGTTTGCAAACAATTGTGTATTATTAAATTATGAGTGGCGGAAGGTTGACCTTTACTTGAAATGCTAAAAGTGATATATTTGGTTTTTTGTAGGTTCAAAGTTAAAATACTATTATTTAACCAACTATTTACCACTCTTAAACCTGTATTACATTTGTTAAATATTTCATCCCAAGTTTTACCCTCAAATATTAAGGTAGTATCATCTGCAAAACTAACGATGTTACCAGGAATATTCAGATTACATAAATCATTTATATATATTAGAAACAATATTGGCCCAAGCACACTACCTTGCGGGACTCCAAAGGAGATTGATTTACCATTGCTTAATATTTTATTTATCTCTACTTGCTGCGTTCTATCACTAAGATAAGATCTGAACCAACCCATTGCTGTACTATCAATGCCTAGAGATGATAATTTTTTAAGGAGCAATTCATGGGAAACTGTATCAAATGCTTTTGATAAGTCCAAAAACACCGCTAAAGCTTTGTTGCCATAATCCAGCGAGCTTATAACTTTGGTCAGTACCTTCAATACAGCATCACTCGTACCTTTATTCTCTCTGAAACCGAATTGATTGTCGGAGAGTATTTTGTGCTTTTCTAAGAATGAAACTAATCTTGACTTTACCAATCTTTCTATTACTTTTGAGAGAGTATTGAGCAAGGATATGGGTCGATAATTGTTAACATCTAGCTGATCTCCACCTTTGAAAAGAGGTATAACCTTAGCAATCTTACAATGAGAGGGAAACACGCCATTTTTAAAACTAATGTTAACAATATGTGATATGGGACCAGCCAATACAGAAACGTTTTGTTTATACACCATTGTACTTAAGCCATCAATACCACAGGAAAAAGACATTTTTAATTCATGTATCACTTTTGTAACTTCATAAATGTTAGTAGATTTAAATTCAAATATGTCTTCTGTTACTTGAGTACTAGGTATAAAATTGTTTACAAGACACATTTCGGTAGTTTTGTTTGCGCTGCACAAATTTTTGGCGAATCTAGGACCATATCGCTGAAGAAGTTATTTACGTGATTGGTGATTATATTTGGATTCTCCTCTATTGGGATGATATTGTTATTGATTTTTAATTTTTTTATAGACAATTGTTCCTTTCGTATATTTACAGCCTCCTTTATAATCTTCCACTGTTGTTTGGTATTTCCATTGACGTTATCCAATTTTCTTCTGTAATATGCTTGTTTTGTATATTTTATAATTTTTGTACACCAGTTTCTATATCTTTTGTAATAGTTCAGCAATTGAATATTATTTAACTCTTCTCGACATTTGTAGTGCAATTTGTCACGGGTTCTGAGGCATTTAATAATTCCATCATTTATCCAAGGTTTTAAGTACTTCATGTTATGTTTTTCACTTTGTACAGACGAACAATTTTTCACGTGCATTTTTAAACACTTTATAAAATTTTCAGCAGCTGAATTAACGTCTTGAGATGATAGGACTGACTGCCATGATTCCTCCTTTAATCTGTCCTTCAAAAGATTGTTATCTATGACGGTTTTGATTTTCACTTTATCCTTTGCTATTTTCTTTAGTGTAAAGCTCATAAATCTCAGCAATATCACATCATGATCTGTTATGCCAGTAGTGAAGACAGCTCCTTGTGGTTCGAATTTAGATTTCACCATAATGTGATCGATGCAGGTTGAACTGGTAGAAGAAACTCTTGAAGGTGAATTTATGATTGGTTTCAAACCATGACCACTCTGACCACTCTTATTTAATATTTACATAAATGACATCTATGTATGCTTTCAAAATAGTTACTTTGTGTTATATGCGGATGATATGAAAATTTTTAAACCTGTACAGTCTTTATCTGATTGTATAGAATTACAAAGTGATCTTGATCATTTGTGCGCGTATTGTGAATCAAATTCACTCTCCTTAAACATTTCTAAGTGTCACTCAATTACATTTACTAGAAATAAAAATAAAATCATCTATTCTTACAACTTGAATAATAAACCTTTACAATCTACGTCTACATGTAAAGATCTAGGTGTTTTTTTAGACAACAAATTAATTTTTGATAAGCATATCGAACACATAATACCAAAATCCTACAAGATGCTAGGTTTCCTATTAAGAATATGTAAAGTTTTCAAAAGTGCTAAGACTCTTGAAATGTTGTTTTGTTCATTAGTCAGAAGTCCACTGGAGTATGCGTCCCCGGTATGGAATCCTCAATATAAGGTGTACATAGATATAGTAGAAAGTATACAGAATAAATTCTCTAAATATTTATTCAAGAAATACAACAAAACTACAAATAACATGTTAAGTTTATAAAAAAGACGCACATTATCAGATCTGCTGTTTCTGTATAACCTGCTAAATAATAAAATAGATAGTCCTGAATTGCTATCCACTATTGGTTTAAATGTCCCAATGAGGCGTACCAGGCACACTTCTCTTTTTCATATAGAATCCAATAACACTAATGCAGCGAGTAACTCACCAATTACTTGCGCAATCATAACTTATAACCACTATGAAAAATTACTACACTTAGAAATTTTTCATGATTCCTTGCAAACATACAAAACTAATTTATTAAATTTCTTGGCGTGATATAATTGTTTTAAAATTACTTACATTTAACTTTTCATTAAACTTTAATCAGTCAATTACAATTAGTGAGCATATAATTCTTGATTTCAAAATGTCTCCTTATCTCCCCTCCCCCCCCTCTTTTCTTCCTTTTTATTATTATTACTTCATTCATTCAATAATTAAGTTTTAAGACCGGTTCATATCTCAGGCGTAATTATCAAATGACATTCTATGGACTTACGTAATAGGTACATAACCATGTAATAATTTAATTTAACATACCTTATAATCTGTATTATAATGTACTGTGTATGTCTTGATAAACAAATAAATAAATAAATAAATAAAATAAACAGTAACGGTCCCAGGACTGTACCTTGAGGTATGCCGAAATGAATCATTTTTGGTGAACTAAGCACACCATTAATTTTTACAACTTGGGGACGTTTGAAAAGGTAGCTTTTTATCCATTCTAGAGCTGAACCATTTAATCCAATGTTTCTTAATTTACTTATAAGTTTGTCATGTGATATACTGTCAAATGCTTTTTTGAGATCTATAAAAATTCCCAGGCATTTAAATGATTTATCTAATGAACTATGTACAAGGCTACTTAATTTTGCAATTGCATCTTGTGTGCTTCTACCTTCCATAAAACCAAACTGGTTTTCATTAATTATATCATTGCATTTTATAAATTGGCTCATTCTTTTTTTTAACTAGTTTTTCAAAAATTTTTGCTATATTTGAGATTACTGATATAGGACGGTAATTGTTTACTTCTTCTGGATTACCTGACTTAAATATTGGGGTAATAGTAGTTTGTTTGTAAATTGATGGAAATACTCCGCTTTGGAAACTTGTATTTATTATATGCATTAATGGCTTAGAAATTTCATTTTTTATGTTTTTTAAAATATCAACCGTGACTGCATCAAAGCCCGGAGCAGATCCTCCTTTCATATCGGTTATGATAGAAACTATTTCGTCCTCTGTGGTGACTTCAAATGTTGTCATTTTATTTTTAGCATTTATATTACAGTCTGGAGATGTTATAATATTTCAGATATAATATTGTTCCAGTTGTGTCAAAAAAAGAAGTTTTACAAGTATAATTTTATTTAAAAAAAGCTATAACGAACATTTTAATATCTTATCAATTCCTTCTTTTGAATTATTGTGGAACTATCATCAACAATTTTACGTTTCAGAGGCCTACTGGTACAAAAGTTTTCTCAGCGTTGAAACCGAAGGTAGCGCAAGCCATGAAGGTCGAGTTGGAAATTTTCTTGGCAACATGTTTTTCAGTATTGAAACGCCAAAGGTTAAGAGGATTACAGATCCTAGAGGAACGCACAAATCTGCGAAGTCGGGTCCTTAGAACCTTATCTCCCTTGATGACTGAAGACCACACCACCACCACATGACTGATGACGAAGACCACGGGGTCTACCTTGGATGCTGATAGCGAGGAATCGTCATCAAGTTTTTAAAATATAATATATGCGATTTCTAAATGCAATCTGCTTATCAAATCAGTAACATCAGCTGCAACTCGAGTTACTCCCATCACACACAATAGCGAATAGAAAGAATTCATAGTTGGTATTATAAGCAATGTAGATGATCGTAGTTTGAAAATTTTTGATTGATTTTGGTTTTAGATTTCCAGGAAATTTGGCGGTGGTCCGTTGGTTTTTGTAATACCGTGTCGCCGAAATGCATTTTCATGATCATGAATATATTTTTTTAAACTTTCTTTTCGATTTATTCTATCTGCATTATGTTTATTCCAAACAAATACTATGTAAAGATTTGCTTCCTTTCGCCCATTTTTTAAAATTTTTGTGTTAAGGGCTATAAAAACTCTTTCTTTAATTGAAGATCATCACTCCTCAGCTGAAGTTTTTGTTGCGTCCAAAGGGAATTACCGCGCCAAAAGTGGATAAAGCATTGTCTTCAAACTAATTATAAATATTTTTTAAACTCTCCATAAACCTGATAAAATGAACCGTAAGAATTTATTTTGTGAACGCAACCCAACAATATTTCTCTTTTGCGCCTGATTCGTTGGCGGGGTAGCTACGCTCGTCCCTAAAAGTTAGAAAGTTTTCAATAATATAGATATTAAAGGTTCAATTCTGCAATTATTTTTAAAATAACCAATTTTTAGCAATATACATATAATATAAGTTGTATGAAACACAATTTTTGTTAAAAAAATAAATTGAAATATTTAGTTCAATTAGAGTTAAGAAAATCGTTTCATCGAGTTCAATATTTTACTAATTCATAAATATACCTTATAAGTTATGTGAAAACTTAAAATATAAGTGTGGTGAACGTATGTCTTGCGGTATAAAAGAGACATGCGTGTATGAGTGAGACAGCATGAGTAACGTATAAAAGGTTGTGAATGTTGTCCATTCGTCCTCTTTGCATTCAGGCTTCCTACGAAGCACCATTGTACCAATCTTGGAATAAACCACAATAGTCTACCCACGACTTATTATTGTCAACCTCACCCTGTACTGAGATCACCATCACAAGGAATCTGGATCCATACAACGGAGTCCAGAGGTAATGTGTATAACCGGCCACGGTCATCACAATAAGTCCCTCTTATTACCAATTTCTTAAATCGAGCGCTTTCTTTTCCGATAGTCTTGGCGACCCCGCCTTAAAGGAAATGAGGATTAATGGAAAAAAAGTAAACGATCGTAATGTAAAAAATAAACAATTTTACAAGTTATCGTCATTTTAGAGATTAATTATATTTATGTGCTTTCTCTACCTGTACCACATAATACTACTCCATAATAATATAACATAATACTCCATCTCCAACATTTATAAAATAACTCTCTTTAAAAGATTTACCACCCTTCCAATCACCCTTCTGTTCTAATTTTATTCATAATATGTATTTTACCTGAAATATCCTTGTAACTACTATATTAATTTATATACCTGTACGCCTGTCTCGACACAGGTATACCCTAGTGAGACAGGCATACAAATAAAACCATTGTAAATATATTTTATAATAGATAAATAAATAAAAAAAAAAAAAAATATTTTTTAATTAGAATACTACGACCACCTGACCCTAACTATGTAAACCTAATAAGGTATTGTTTGAAAGATTTTCGTAGGTAATCATTAATCTTAGAGAATTTCAATAAAATTATTTTTGGCGGTGTACATTGATAATTCGGCCTTATGTGCGCAGTCGAATATCGTTTTGGCGGCAAATCAAAAAAGGTCACATTTTAAATCCTTATAAAAATGTTTTCGGCAACATAAAAATATGTTCACTATACCTAGTAATTTTTTTCTTAATTTATCTCGCCACCTGGTTGGGCAGCGCTGTGAGGCGGGTTCTCGTGTGGGCTGTAGGAAGGAATTTACGAACTTCTCGTGTACCAAGAAATCCACTGGAAATTTCTGATGTTTGTACCCGTCATGACCCGGCAAATCCACCGTGAATTTTGCTAGTAACTCGCCGCACTTGCCTCGACTTTATGTTATTTTGAAGATTAAAAATTACTCCTAGCATACTCTAATGTATTTTATTCGCTTGGCAAAAAAAATAATGTATCTTAATATTATAATAGCTCATTGTCGTGCATGTGCAAATACATTAATTTTATCTGTGAAAAAGCGCGTTGCGAAATTCCGTGTCAAATGTCATAATTATTTCTTCAAGTAAGTATTCTTCTTCCTTGCGCTGTCCCAACTCATTGCCTAGGTAGGCTGTTGGGGTCGGCTCTTCTCGTTCTCAGGTTGTAATTTCTTCTGTTCTGGGTATCGCCTTCATCCAGGCCGTTTCTCTGAATATAACTTCAAGTAAGTATGTCATGAGGATATACGGCCGTACAACCAAAGTCGATATACTTATATATGAAGGCACCTTGAGTGAAAATCCGCTGTAAAAATATTTTTACTAAATATAATTTCGACACTCCGAAGGAGTATGCGGTAATAACCAAAAACCGAGAACTTTTGCTTGTAGTCAGCTTAGCAAAAAACCGCTAAAGATTTCTACTTGCGTATAATATATCTTTTTTTATCTGAATATAACACATGCAAGTAGGAAGAGGTTTTTGTTGCGTGTATAAGTATGTCGTATTTTGTTATTACTGCGTGCTCCTTCGGAGAGTCGAAATTATTGTTGGTAAAAATATTTTTACACTCAAGATGCCTTCAGATATAAATATATCGACTTTGGTTGTACAGCAGTATATCAACTTTGAATTTGCATACTTACTTGAAGAAATAATCTTTTAGTGAATCAACTGTCGGAGGGATTAACTGTCGTAGGGATCAACTGTAGGAGGGATCACCTGTCGAAGGGATCAACTGTCGGGGGATCAATTGTCCCCGGATGAACTGTTATGTATGTAACCGGTAAGCATAAACCTTGACATTTTTTACTTGCAAGATATTCCGCACTCTTTGGAAACTTAAAATTATTCACAAATTGTTGAAAATTTATGAATCACGCCGAAGGAGTATGTAATATCCATACATTTTCGCTATTTCGCATAGCCGATGTGACAAAATTCGCAAAAACACTCAACGCTCCTTAAATAATCATAAAATATTCATACCATAAACACACCCCGAAACTTTGAGTGATATATTCTGCGGCGGGTCGCGCCGTCCCGCCCATATTTTTCACTTGCAACGGAAAATACATATATTTTATGTAAGCCCGAAGCGCCCAACGTTACGCGAGCCACGTTTTACAGAGTGTCCCGTTTTCGGCACATCAATAATTTAATATTCCTTTAAATATAAACGTTTAATGTACCATAAGACTTGGTGATGCGGCGTTTTGCGTGGTCGTTAGCAGGTCTGGACTTGGGATAAACGGCGCCCGGCGCGAACAAAATTTACTACTGTAATCGATCATGGTAATAATTTTCAATAATTGTTTTCAATTTGACCACTTATTGGTTAACCAATACCTTTGCCATAGGTCATCCCAAGTGGTTCGCTACGTTTGGTGATATTGGAGGGGTGCCTGGGTCCATAGGAGTGAGGTTTGTCCAGGTCTTAGCGGCGGATGCCACGGCCAACAACTAATGGTAGGCTGGATCGGGAGAGACTGGTTGAGGGAGATTTGATCTCTCCAGCAGGACTCTCTCGGAACATCGCATTGCCCCGCACCGCAGGGATGAATAATTTATACATCTGTCACTTCAGAACAAACTGATGGTCCCTAGATACCCATCACTCATACTTTTTTTTCTTCCCAGAACTTCCTTTCCTAAAAAGACCCTTTACGCAATGTCCCCAAAGATAAAATTGCCCCGGGGGGAATTATTTTCCTCCGGGCCTTCTGTGTGTAGCGAATGTAAAAATAAATGTATGGCGTGTATTTTTATCTTACGCAGTTCTATGATTTTTTTTTCAAGGGTGATGTATTAGGTGTTAGGTACAAATTGCGCCTCAGCTATTCGGCGCCCGGAGCGAACTGCTCCAATGGCGCCCGGATAGGGCCGGTCCTGGTTCCTTTAACTTTAAAGGGTCCTCCATCAATATAAAATTTATTTATCAACATTCGAAGAATTTATGTCCTGCGAGACATTATACCTTGTATAACTTTGCAGTCAAAATATAAGTAAATACGTAATATACATTGGCTGCTAATTCCTATTTAATACGTGCGTTAAGATAATGAAGATAATGTGAACATAGTTTAAAATAACCTAATTGTACACATATCGTAGCGCGTTTGCCCGGAAAGCGAGTAGTCCTGGGTTCGAGTCCCAGAGAAATAACCTTTTCTGATTTTTCTGTTTTCAGATTTTTGATTGAGTTTCGCTTATATTGTCTTCGTTTAATTAAATATTACAATTTGAGGTTTAACTCTTGAGGTTAAAAATAAAATAATATAACGATTAACGATTCCATGACAGTTGATTCCACGATAGTTGCCCCCGGCATACACGTGTACAATATGCAGTATGTTTAGGTATAATACGGTGTACCTACTTACACAAAATATAACTAAGTGTCCAAAAGAGAGGATGTAAAAAAATGGCATCTAATGTAAAAAAATGGCGGCCACTCTTTGATTCCTTCCTCCTAAAACATGGGTCTCTTCAAGACCAATGTTTACACCTTACTTTCCTCAAAAATAACCCCGTACATCATTTTGAAAGATGACATAGGACCCGAATGAAATTATTTTCCTCAGGACTTCCTGTGAGGAGTCAATGCAAAAAATTAGAGTGTACACCTTCAGAAAATTTAAGTAGAAATTTATTTAAGTAGACTTAAACTAATATCGAAAAACAACACGTGCACGCGAAATAACTCTTTCTTTCCTCTCACGACGGCTGAATGACGCAACAAGAATTTGGAAACTAAAACTGTGAAGTCGGTTTTGTAGTATTCTAAAACTTTAACAAAGTACGCGCAGGTGTCCATAGATGACACTACAAGTCAAACATTTTCAGATTATAGATGTCACACACAAAGATAAAAGCGCGAGTACTTATCTGTTGAACCGCAAGCGCTTATGTGTTGTACCGACACAACACTCTGTAAAATATTTCTTCCAATGGTAGGAGAGGGGGTCAGTTTAATTAGAGAGCTGCCACGAAATGCCATTTCTTTATACTGAATCTGTCAACTTGACAGGTGTCACCCGCCCGTTTAGGCAGCTCCGTAATTAAAATGACCCCTCTCTTCTGTTTACGGCGGAGAGGGCGTTGCATAACTTTTCGCATATCGCGTCAGGAGCGGTTACGGCAGGTTACGGCGTATAACTTTGAGCTTCGAACGCATCATATGCTTAGCTGTGGCAGGTATGTATGGAATTGTATGGAGAGCATTATTATTGTGCGTTCGATGGTCTTTTATCTTTTAAGCTCCCTTGAGATGATTTTTCACAATAATGGCATTCTACGAATTATTCAATTATTATTATTATTGTTAGAAAAGAGTAGGGAGGCTACGAAGCACTGCATAAGGAGGAGACAGATTATTCTATCTCATTCTCACGCAGGCTAAATAATATAGATGTATGTATTTGTCACTTTTTGGCGTCCCTATTTTGCATATCATTGACTTTCGATTCACAACGGTCCTACAGAAGGATTCATTTCAAACCCTTTTTTTTAATTTTGTTTTTCAGCACCCTGTATGTTTGGTGTAAAGTGTAAAGTGCGGCTGCTGAACTCGTTGTTTGTGAATAATAACATGTCACCGCGGGGCAAGCCTTACACCTGCTCATTGTGTCCCGCCAACAATGGATAATGACGGCAAATGATCGATGTAAGGACACTCCTCAAATAAAAGGGTAAAACCACCACAAAACTGTTTTTTTCCACCATGAATATTATCGCACCATTAAATTCTTTCGAGCCTTTATAAATCCTCCACGACGCTGTTTTTTCACATAAAGTAAACACTGAAAAAAAAAAATATCAACGTGATGAAAAAACTTTATTACTCTTTTACAACACGCATTGTGAGTTTTCGTGTTATTGTAGATATCGTGTTATATTTTATAGTAAAAAAAAACAACTCAAACAAATATATACAACAATAACAAACACCATAACACTCACAAATGTTTTATTGTCGCATTCTGGTATCAAATCTTCGTCTTGATGTCAACCTAAGAGTATGGATATGTCAACTAACAAATCTGATTCTATCACTTCCAAAAACGGAAATTTTGGTCTCATCACTCCATCTTGCCTTTGCCTAGTCTTCTGAGGTCCACTCCTTATGTGTTGCAGTCCTTTTCATGTTAATGTAGGTCATTTTTCCGGATATTATTGTCATTAATCCATTTGCTCGCGCATTATATATATGGGATTGGTTATGTATGCATTTGCAGACTTGGTAAGTAGCAAATGTCAAAATCCTGCAATCATCCCACCTACCTAATTTTCCAATCCTTAAAATATCACCATGCACAATGTAATTGTTTTAGTAACAATTTTTTTTTTTACTTTACTTTGAAGAGGTGACAATATTCTCATGGGAGTTCAGTGCAAATTAATATCTCAGGAAGGGCGCATATATCATAATAGCTGTGTAGAAGAAATATTACGATTTCAAAATTAAACTTAAGATTGTAAAGCGTACACCAGAACCTGGAGACCAGTGAGACCTGTCTACAAGGGTGAGTCCTTTTTTTTCCTT
This sequence comes from Limnephilus rhombicus, assembly GCA_929108145.2. Classification (NCBI taxonomy): domain Eukaryota; kingdom Metazoa; phylum Arthropoda; class Insecta; order Trichoptera; family Limnephilidae; genus Limnephilus; species Limnephilus rhombicus. The sequence continues at coordinate 36,629,830 of OV815280.1, forward strand.
TTTCTAATCTGGGTTTATCTTATTTTCCAGAAGCCCAGACCTGAACCATCATCTGACTATTTGGGTTAGGTTTAGCGAGTGTATGCATATGTAATCGTCCCTACAACTTAGCGATCAAGTAGTTTCGGGACTGGTCCTCCAGGGTTTGCATAGGGCTTCGCTCTGCAGCATTTAACCGCCAAGTTATACAGTGGAGTCGCAGATTCACGATACCACCATTCTTGTCTAATTTCTTTCTAACTGTTCCATCACGAATACCAAGCCAAGCACCTATAAGGACCTTGTTAATGTCTTAGAATGTTTGACGACGGTCAAAGGGCAAGGCGACAAATTCTCCTTTCATATTGTGGCGTGATCTTCGGCTTTCGGCTGGATTTTGGGGCAGTTTTTGCATTTTTGTCGCCTTTAGCGTAGGCAAACCTTTCTTACTCTAGGCTTGGAAGGTTCTCCATCCAATATTTTTGCAATTCATTCGTATGTGTAGCCTTCTTCACGCAGCGCTACAGCTCTGATTCTCTTTGGCCGACCAATCGGCATATTTTCAATAATATAACAACAAAAAAACTTCAACAGTATTCTTTAAGCACTGGTTGACTGTTAATACTCTAATCAGTACCTACACATTAAGATGGAACATGATTAGTTTGACACAGTTGAGTGTCAAGTTGTAGAGATGCCAAAACTCAAAAACATAATTTTCGAAAATTCGTTGTTTTTAAGGCGTTGAGATTAAGATTTAAGTACTAAGATTTTTTAAATCATCGTGTAGTATGTCGCGTGGAATTTCTATTAATCAAATATAGCACATGGAACTTGAAAAAAAAACCCTAGAAAGGTTGCATAACTAAATAAGTTGTTTTTTTATAATTAAAACGACAAGTTGCAAGAAATTTCGAAAGTGGCCGGTGAATTTAAGTCCACAAGTGTATATACACGCACATAAAAATGTATTTAGGTACACATAAACAAATATAAATATACACTTAACCACATACATACAAATACACACATATCCATACACACATATATTATATTCTCAAACATATAAACAATATAAACACATCTATCTGAGTACGAGAAACAGGCTACTAACACTATCACATTAAAAAAATCCCCAAGCGCCTTCCTGATAAGTGGTCTTTGGCTTTGACTTCATTTCAATTGTTAACTTAATGAAGATTTTAGGAGCAAGAAAGACTGTGGCTGTGCCATTGAGGTTTTTGTTGCTGGAATAATGTTTCTTGCAAAAAATCAGAAACTCTTCTGTGCCTTTGTAGATCTACAAAAAGCATACGACCGAGTTGACAGGAAAAAGCTATGGAAGGTGTTGTCCAAGTAAGGAGTGAATACGAAGATACAGGCAGTTGCGTATCTATATATGGGGGATGCGTTGCATGTATTAGGGTGAACGGCAATTTTACGGGGTGGTTTGACATCACAAAAGGTGTTAAACAAGGCTGCGTAATGTCACCGTGGTTATTCAATCTATACGTGGATGTAAGAATTGAAAGAGATGGGATTGGGCGCGAAATTGTGTAATCTGAAAGTATGTTACCTTTTGTATGCTGATGATGCGGTGCTGATATCTAACAGTATGGAAAATCTATAGTCTCTCGTGTCTAGGATGAACGAATAATGTATGAAGAATGAGTTAATGATGAATGTAAGTAAGTGTAAAGTCGTGGTATTTGAAAGAGAGAGCGTACGAAAACAATGAGCAACATAGTTGTTAATGATGAATACTTGGAGCAGGTGGATGAGTTTGTTTATTTGGGTAGTTTGTTTACGAGAGATGGGAAGGCTGATAGGGATATTGAAAGAAGGGTGAATGCAGGTAACTCCATTAATGGAGGACTGCACGCCGTTGGCACCAACAAAAAACAGTGCAAAGAAGCGAAGCTAGCCGTCCATGATGGAGTGCTGGTACCTACCCAGGACCTTCTGTGATGTATGGTGGTGAGGTATGGAACTGGCAGAGGAAGGATGAAAGTAGACTAAGTGCTGTAGAAATGAGATCCCTGAGACGAATGTGTGGTAAAACCATGTACGATCGTGTGAAAAACGTGGAGATCCGCAAGGAATGCAAGGCTGATGTAAGCGTGATGTGTAAGATTAAGAATGGAACGCTGCGATGGTTTGGGCATGTAGAGCGAATGAACGAGGAAAAGAGTGTAATGAGAATATATGACGCAAATGTGAATGGTAGAAGAAGTCGAGGACGCCCAAAAAGACATGGCACGACCAAGTGAATCAGATACTTGAGTCGGGCCATGTCAAGAGTCAGAATAATAGAAGAGCATGTAAGAGACGTTGTATGAATGTAAACGAGGCAAGGAATGTGTGCCAAGACCGGGATGTTTGGCGGTCCGTCCTCTCTGTCTACCCCTGCGGGGAAACGGCGTGATGGTTAGTTAGTTAGTTAGGATTGGTTAGAATATCTTATATTTTGGTTTGATTAAAAAATATGTTAAAAAAATTAATTCTATGTATTTAAATTTAAAATTAGTTTAGTTGTTGATAAATATATTTCTGCATGCTTATTGATTAATTTAGATTTATTTGTTTTTAACTTTATGAGTAAAACCTCAAATTGTAATATTTAATTAAATGAAGACAATATTAGCGAAACTCAATCGAAAATCTGGAGACAGAAAATCAGAAAAAGATATTGTCACCTCTAGAACTCGAGCCCAGGACCTTCTGCTTACATGGCAAATACTCTACCAACTGAGCTAAGGTGTCTATATCCAATTCGGTCACCTTTAACTGTATCATTCTTCGATTAAGAACTACCAAAACATTATCTTCATTTTCTTAACGCACATATTATTGGCTGCTATCTTTATACACGATTGCACGTTTTTCTGTCTCCAGATTTGCGATTGAATTTCGCTAATATTGTCTAAATTTAATTAAATATTACAATTTGAGGCTAATCTAATACCCGCCAAATAATTCAATATATACTGGTGTTTCATTCAACAATTACTAAGCCGCCATAGCTCAGTGGTCAGAGCATCCGACCGGCAATCAGAAGGGCACGGGTTCAAGTCCCGTTGGCGGCAAGTATCTTTTCTCGGAAGATTTTTCAATGTAAATGAGTGTTTCAGGCTGACAATTATTGATTAAAAATAAAAATAAATATTCATCCTGGACTTGCGGAAAAGACAATAGATTTGGCATATTAAAAATAAAATGGATAAAAATTTATCCAGACACTACCTAGATAGCATTTAGATACGTTCGGGTTTGAATCTTGCAATCATATATAAAGATAGCAGCCAATAATATATGCGTTAAGAAACTGAAGATAATGTTGGTAGTTCTTAGTCGAAGTATGATACAGTTAAAAGTGACCGAATTGGATACAGACACCTTAGCTCAGTTAGTAGACCATTTGCCGTGTAAGCAGAAGGTCCTGGGTTCGAGTTCCAGAGGTGCCAATATCTTTTTCTGATTTTTTTTTGTCTCCAGATTTTCGATCGAGTTTCGCTAACATTGTCTTCATTTGATTCATTTAGACTTTTATAAAGTCGATAGTTCCATATAAATAAAATTGGATATATTTATCCGTGACACTATCTAGGTTACAAACCAATTCTTAGAATGATTGTTTCCAATAAAAAGGGTAGTTACGTACAATATGGAAAAAATAGTTGAAGATAATACGACGGTTTGACAGTGGGTGGCAATGGCGAAATTGGTAAAAACGCACGTCCCGGATAGACGAGAGGTTCTGTGTTCGAGTACAGTTGCATCCATTATCTTCTTCTGTTTTTCTGTTTCTTGTTGATTGACCGGTCAGTGGTTGAGTGGGCATCGCGCTTGGGTCCCACCCGGGCGTCGCGTGTTCGATACCTCGGCTGGCTAAGTCTTCCATCACAACACAAACAACATTTTCGGCTTTCTGTGGTGGTAGTAGGAGATTTTCAAACATTGTTGGGTTATTCGTAGCCCGGGATTGTTTGTTTTTCTTAAATAAAAAAAAATAAAATAAAATAAAATTGTTTTTTTTTTCTAATTTTCTTTTAGATTATTATTGTTTTCGTCTTCTTCGATGTTATATTACATTGATGGGAATAACATTCAAAAGTTAAAAAAGGGAGTTTTTCTAATAAAAATGGAATTTTGTAATGTTATCAGAAATAATAAAGGAATCAAAATTGTATTGAATCTTCTCTACTTTTCTTAGGCACATGCATTTGAATTTAAATGCCTTGTTACAATGCGTACTTTAGAATTGAAATACTGTAAAACTTAATTTTCGTGTATTCTTCCATCTGTTTATGCAATTCCACTAAAGTTTTATTGTCATTTCTCCGGAGATTGCGTCGGAGTACTGCCAAGAATTTAACGAATTTCCTTTCCAGGCTCTTTCGCTCCGCAGGTTTGATTTGTCAACTTGTTTCTTGGATTGAGGCCAAAATAAATCCAGCTAGAATATTTTCTTGGCGAGATTGCATTATAAAAGAAAGAATGGGTTATTGATTAGAATTTAAAATCTTAAAAGCACATTAATCATGGTTAGTGACAAATATTCCTGTAAAAGTATGTACCTAATGCTTAATCTATGTTTGAAACGAAGTTGGTTAGGCACCACAAGATGTTCTTCTTTTATTTTTTTTTTGTCTCGAAGTAATTATAAATGTTATATGTACGTAATATGCGTGGGGTGGTAGGTATGCATTCGCAAAGACTTAGTGGTGGCAAATGCAAGAAAAATACCTAACTTTAATGGCTGGTTTATACAGTGCGAGCTAGCATGCGAGTGAGCCTGCCGAACTGCACTGCAGTAACTCGCACTTTTTGAACGTAACTTACGAGCAACTCGTACGTGCGAGTTGTACAGTAGCTCGCATCCGAGTTACTTCAACATTTTTTGTTTTCACTCGCATGCTCGTCCGGCAGAAACTCGCACATGGCAGCAGCTCGGTCATCACTAGCATCGTTTGGACGCGTTCGGCAGTAGCTCGCGATAGAAATAGCGTCACAAACTTCTGGTATAAAATTTGATATTGCTTTAGAAATCCTGAAAAATATTGATAGCAGTTTGAATGATGTTCCTGAGCTTAGGAAATACAGGGTTACATCCAACGTTACCCTTGCTACAATGGCATCTCTCATCAATGTGTCTAGAAGTTCTATTTTTGTTTTTATCAAATTTAAAAGTATTTCGACTTGGTCAGGTGTCACACTCTCATCACTGCTTTATATTCTCGGGGGTCTTCATGATAAAGCTTCTTTAAAATGGCAAGTGTTGCTCCTAAAGATCTTCTAGCCATCCAGTCTCTAATCCAAACCCTTTTCTTTCGCTGTTTTTTTTAAGGTTTTCACGGGCAATTTCCAATTATTGTTGTCATGGACCTTATCACAGTTTTTGTAATTAAAGCACGTTCACTCGACATCGCGACAACTCGCAAGGCTGGGCAGCAGCTACTACGTGTTGTGTGGACAGCTAAGTGCCTCCGTTCACGGAGATACTTACAAGATACTCGATCCTCGTGCGCGTATCATACGCGCTGATTGTAAGTACCCCCCGTACGATTTTTCTGGTGCCCGTTCACGACGCTACGCGGTGGCTGTCGGTTTCCAATTAGTATCACGATACCGACAGTGCCGATCGCACGCGACGCGTCGCTTCATTTGTGTCTGATACTTATTCGTTTGACGTTTGACAGAAATGGCGTCGGAACATGAATGTAATGTTAGATTTGTTCTGGAAGTGGAAAAATTGCATGTTTACATAACTATACTTTACCAGAATACGTAAGAAAAGATTTAGTGGAGAAGGCATGGATTGATGTTGTAAAAAAGTCATATGACATCGCTTGACAGCGTGTTAACTCCACAGCTGCACGTGAAAAATGATCAAGTTCGGTATATTTCGGATATCGCCGTGAACGGAGACTAGCATTAAAAAGTAGCAGGGTACTTGTGGTTTCGTCACAATTACGTAGATTGTAAGTATCTCCATGAACGGAGGGCCTAAGGCGAGCGGAGCTACTGGCGTACGAGTAGACAAGCCGAGTAGCTGTCTATTGGCTAAGCAGCAACTCGCAATGTGTAAAACAGTCATTAAAGGTGACAGCATCATTGAAGAGAGCTGTCAGTATAAATTAATATCCGAGACAGAGCTGATTATCTATAACATAACGACGCAGAAACATTGTGAATTCGTATTACAATTTATATTGTTGTGAACTTCAATATATCATTTTAAAGATTAATATTGTGAAGTTGAAGTATCCAGAACCTGGAGACGTGTGGCCCCCAACTGCGACGGGTGAGTCCTCGATCCTATACTCCAATCTGGGCATATCTTATGTTCCAGAAGCCCAGATTTGAACCATTGACTAAGACTATCATCAGGTTTTGCGAGTGCATACAAACTTATTCATCCCATATATACCTTCCTAGAGATTGACGTAGTTTCGGGACCGGTCCTTAGGGCTTGGCTTGGTTTTGCAGCCCTTAAAAACCATTAAGGTTAAACGTCACGTACGTTATAATCCACGCATTCACAGATGGCGCCAATTAAATTATTTTAGGTTTAAATACTTTTTGCACGTTACGCTTTAAAATATTAAGGTAAATTAATTGTTTGCGCCCGTATATATTTCATATCAATATAAATAAATAGTTTTGTCCATAAACAAACCCAAATCTTTCAAGAGAGGCTGAAAAATTCAATCTTGTATCGGTGACTCAATCGTATATTGTATATTAAATTATTTTACCTCAATAATTTAAAGCAAAATGTGCAAAAAGTATTAAAAACCTAAAATAATTTGATTGACGCCATCTGTGAATGCGTAGATCATAACGTACGTGACTTATTTTATTAGGCTTATTTTTTACAGTTAACATGTGTTAAATGAAATAAAAAAGCAATAATTGAAGTATGGGAAAAAAACTTTTTTTTAATATTACTAAAAATTAACAAATACGTTAACTATTTCTTGGAACAAAAATTTGTCAATAATCAACACGTTTGAACATTTTAAAAGAAGGGACCTTTTTAATTGAGTATTTTAATTTAAATTGCGTTTACAATCACAACATTCTTAAGACTAAATTTATCATTTATTGAGATCTTTCGCAGCATTTTGGTGTGGCCGAAGGTTCGGCAGAAAATCTGCCGAACCGAAACTGATGCCGAAACTAGATTTTTATGCCGAAACTTGGCGAAACCGAAACCGAACTTTCGGTCGGTCACTAATTATTAACACTCCCCAAGCTCATACAGAAGTTTTAATGTATAAATCACCAAAACATCGAAAATGCTGCTCCCGGAAAGGGAAGTAACGGTCTCAATAGAGTTATAGCGAAATCTATATCGAAAATGTAGCTCAGCATTCCTAACATATAAATACATTTTTCTCTCGTTTTCGTTTTTCCAAATTGTATATAATATTCGCTATTCTTTATATTCTAATACCGCAAAAGAATGTCTGGAGCCAGTCGGACTATTGCATCCCCATTTGGGGTATATTGTGGGGCTGAAGGGAGTGGGGAGGGTAAGGAGATTGGATAGAGGATGGCGGGAAAGAGAAATAACTAATCGGATATGAACCTCTAGCACGGTAGTTCGATAAGGATTGTATCGATAACTTTCGGTAACTTCTCATCGCTAGCTTGACTGGAGATCGCCAACGAATAAACAATAATTCACAATGACGAAGCGTCCTTAATAAATTCAACGCCAACTTTTGTTTGTACGTTAGCGATCTGCATTTGGCCTAGGGAACGATGAGAAGTTACCGAAAGTTATCCTATTAATCCTCGATCGACTGTTCTAGGGAGCCTGGTCACTAAAGACGTAACTTAGACGCAACATCTACTGACGCAAAACTTAGATTCAGAATTGTGATCTGTTACCAGGGCGATACTTAGACAGAGTTCGTACTCCGTTATCTTACAATGAACATCTTAGCCGAATGAATTATACAGGGTGTTAAGGGACGTACTTGACTTACTTTAACCAGTGATTCCTGACATTATTTGGAGTAAAAAATGTAAATGAAATTTTGGTCTCCGGTGACTTTTTTTTACCACTTTTTTCTTTTTTTTTTCAAAAATTTTTTCTTCAAAATCAAAGTCACTGGGTGACGGACGAACCCCTTACCCCGCCTCCAACTGTTCAACAACTACCATTTTTTATGTTTTAAAAATAATGTCAGGAATCACTGGTTAAAGTAAGTCAAGTACGTCCCTTAACACCCTGTATGTAATAAATTGATAAATAGTAACATTTATCATTCCATTATTATAAGTAGGTGGGTAGTAAGTTAGTATCTGTATTTTAATTTGTATATCATAAAATGGCGTTTGTTTTGTTGATAGTTTAATTTTTTAATGCGTATTCTTTTTAGCTGTGTGTTTGAATTCTTTAAGGTATCTCTTTATTATAATTTAGTTTTAATGTTTCTTTTTGTTAATATTGTTGTTTAGGAATTGCTTTGTATATACTGTATATTCTTTGTTTTACACTGTTACTCTGTTATTATTATTTCTAAACGTAAACTGCCTCCTATTCTTTATTATAATTTAGTTTTAAGAATTCTTTAGTTTTAAGTATTTTATAAAAACTCGTAAGGAACACTAAAGGATTAATTTTAAGTTTATTATAACTAAGCGCACTTGAAGTGAAATATCACAAAACTGAGATATTTCACTTCTACGTTTATTATTATTATTAATGATTTGTAAATTATCTGGTAATTTTTTAAAGAATTATATGTTTATCGTGTAATATTATTTTCATACGTATAGAATTTATTAATAATATATCTTTATTAAACAAAATTTGCAAGATTTATGATTAAAAAAAGTACATATTCAGTGTTAATGTTTACAATGGTTTATAAGTTACATTAGTACAAAAGGTTAACAACAGAAAATAATATAAATATGAACAGTAGGTTTAACTTGAAGAATAGAAAATAGTTATAAATTTAGGTTAGCCTAGGCTAGTGTTGAGGCAGTAATTTTTAATTCTTATTAACATGCCTACCGTATATAATCACACATTAGAAATTTTAAGATAACACATGGGAAAATTGTTATAGATGGGGTAGTGGCAGGAATGCCTTTTAGATGTCCATTTACGGTTCCGCAACTTTTCATCCCGCGACATAATATCACCGACAAAATATCCGACGGACAAAACATCCCCCAAAATAATATCCCCAACCAAATATCCTAACCTAACCTAACCTAACCTAACCCAACAAAACCTAACCTAACACAAAAAAAAAACTTTGAGCGCCAAATTTAAAATTAAAATCGAAACTGGAAGTTCCATGCTCTGTCTCCTTCCTTCCTTGTCGGGGGATGTTTTGTCCGTAGGATATTTTGTCCTTGGGATATTATGTCGAGTGATATTTTGTCGGAGGATATTTTGTCGGGGATATCTTGTCGCAGGATGAAAACGCGCGGTACCGTCCATTAAGTGCCTCCGTTCACGGAGATACCTACAAGATATTCGATCCTCGTGAGCGTATCATACGCGCCGATCGTAAGTACCCCCCGTACGATTTTGCTGGTGTCCGTTCACGGCCGGCGCTACGCAGTGACTGTCGGTTCCAATCAGTATCACGATACCGACAGTGCTGATCGCACGCGACGCGTCCCTTCATTTGTGTCTGATACTTATTCGTTTGACGTTTGACAGAAATGGCGAAAGTTTGTTCTGAAAGTGAAAAAAAGGCATGTTTATATAACTATACGTTACCAGAATACGTAAGAAAGGATTTAGTGGAGAAGGCATGGATTGATGTTGGAAAAAAGTCATATGACATCGCTTGACTGCGTGTTAACTCCACGACTGCACGTGAAAAATGATCAAATTCAGTACATTTCGGATAGCGCCGTGTACGGATACTAGCATTAAAAAGTAGTATATCAGAAGGGTACTTGTGGTTTCATCTCAACTGCGTAGATTATAAGTATCTCCATGAACGGCGAGCCTTACAGTTGAAATCAATGATTTTAACATAGATTTCACAAAACATTTCGTAATATTGACTCTGAAGAAGGAGGTCCATTAATTTCCCTACCTGCTTCTCCTCTATTTTGAACTCGTTGAAGATTCATTCATGCATGAGTCCACAATAGGGGCAGGTTTCAGCAAGTTAAGTAGTATATCAGCGATACCGTGTAATAGTCTATCGATTAGGCCCATTATCGAGAGGAGATTGAAATTCATAAGCACCTGATTAACGTTAATAGGGGCGGCGATCCAACACTTCCTGGTACCCGCCTTTGAAGAGAATTCCACTGGAATATTTTATTATCGGTTTTTCTACTAAAATTCTTGGTATGCATCGAAAAACACTTTCATAAAATAAAATAAAGCCAACTTTTAAATATAAACAATAACCTGACAAACATTAAGTTTACGGTAGTGTATTGATTAGATTCTTGCAATTCTTGTAATATGAGCATGTGACTAGTATGGTAGTCGAAAAATCTGTTAAAACTGTATACACCAAAGATGTTTTTATGAATAAAGAATAATTAAAAAAATAAATTAAAAAAAAAAACAGATGTCGATAGCTTAGTAATTTTAGTAGAATATTTCACAATATACAGATGAGATCAACGTCTTGTGACTCACTTTCACAATTTGTCAACTTCTTCACGTTATTTCTAAGTTCATTCAAGTTCAATTAAATATTTTTAATGCCCCTATTGTTATTTAGAATTTATTAAAAGAAAATAACTTAGTTTACATCACTTTATTTTTTATATTTTATAATATCAACATGTTTCGTGAACCAAGTTCACTTCTTCAGGAATAAAAGTATACTTTTATTCCTGAATGGAATTAAGTATACTTTTATTCCTGAAGAAGTGAACTTGGTTCCTGAATGGAATTAAGTATACTTTTATTCCTGAAGAAGTGAACTTGGTTCACGAAACATGTTGATATTATAAAATATAAAAAATTAAGTGATGTAAACTAAGTTATTTTCTTTTAATAAATAAATAATGACATCACAAAGTAACAACCTTTTAGAAGAAGTTTTCTTCGAAAAATTAAATTGTTATTTAGAGATATTTTTTGAGTTGTTTTTGTATTTCAAATAAATAAAAATAAACTTTCCAAAAGTAAAACCTGTAGAGGCATGTAATACGTGAGAAGCCATTAAAATCATTAAAATAAAAACATTTGCTATTTTGAAACCGTATTTCTAAATACCGAAATTCAGGCGGCGACCACATTCACTATTTTTCGTTTCAAACCACATATCACGTCTGAATTATTTGGTAAATATGTGGATTCCAAAAATACTACGGCCATTAGCCGTTTCGTTTACCGACGGATTCTGCGTGTTGTTTCAGTGTTTTATTGGTTATATGCATACCATTTCAATATAATCATGAAGGTTGTGACATAGAATATTTACCTTTAATATATTCCCACCAAGGTTGGTCATCCATCAATGTATAGAGTATTTAATCTCAGATAAAGCAAGCAAGACCATGAGGGTAGGTATGTAATAAAAAGAATGCCAAGTCAGTAACATTGAATAATTTATTGTAAATTACAAACCCTGCCCTTGGGAACATACTAATATAAGCAATGAGACTCTAATATAACAAATGTAACTACTCATCAGGGGTGGCTGGATACGAAAGATCGATCCAGCTGTAATGATCGTAAATTCTCTAACCGTGTCAATACGAATCTTAACATGTAATTATTTATAGATTAAACTGATGGGCGCCTGTAACGTATAAACGAAACATATTTTAATCTCAGTAATCTCTAAATATATCTAAAGCAATATCTCGATCTGTTAAATAATAAATTTAAATCTCACATCTCGTAGTCCGATAATGATGTATTGGGTTCCAGCAAATGACAGCCCGTGCCACAACACCACCACTCGACCCGCGGTACTTCCGTCAACTGAAGAGCCGAAGATTCTAGAATCACGCCAAGCATGCGTAACCCCATTCGGTGTACAATGCAGCCAACCAGGCCATGCAAAATTGCGAATAGAGACAACTCGCCAGCAGCAATGTTACAAGGTAAAAATTGAAAAACCGTTAGTGAAGTCCATTTTCAACATTTTAGTATTTAGCAGTGGACATTATCAATTTTCCTCAAATCAACAAACAAACTTTGGACGGGTTGTTTCAAAAAATTTGAAAAATCCATCAAATATTTGAAGTTAATTTTCACGTTTTGTGTAAGTTCTATTCAAGTTTTGTTATTATATCATTATAGGCCAGTTGCTTCGTAAAACTGAAATAATCACAGAAGTTGGATAGAACTTTCACAGAACGTGAAAATAGACTTAAAATATTTGATGAATTGTTCGAATTTTATTAAACAACTGTGACGTTTGTGTTATTTACAATCTAACAATATTTGTTCTACGGGGGTACAATAATAAAAAGGTCTTTGATACAAATTAGTTTATTACATATTTACAATATTTCTTTTAATGGTCGCATAACCTGTCTATACTGGCTGCTAATTGATTCTGCTGGGTTGGCTGGCAATTGACCGCTCTCGACAGCCACGGCTACCTGGGTACCCTTACTGGCATCTGTCAGCAACTGATAGAAGTTCTTTCCCTGCTGGCATCTATCTGCATACATCTATCTGGCAGCTCTTTCAATACAATACAACAACCCATCCTAATAATAATAACTGTGTATTCCAGAGTGTATGCAGGGGTAGTGCAATGCGCAATGCAAAATACATTCCAAATATCAAATAATAAAATAAATAATATAAACAATAAGATAAAGTAAATAAAAAAATAAACAAATAAGTACGAAAAATATATTAAAAAAATATCAAACACTAAAATAAATGACATGTTGTGATTAAATGTAATGTTTTTTTTTGCTGTAATCAGTTCATCGTCGGACAAAACCATCGACAGAGAGAAGAGAGAAGAGAGAAGAGAGAAGAGAGAAGAGAGAAGAGAGAAGAGAGAAGAGAGAAGAGAGAAGAGAGAAGAGAGAAGAGAGAGGTAGATTCTAACTTCGGCTCAGGGCTGACCACGGTAAGGTGATTTGTTTGATTTTAACATTACATTCAATTCCGATTTTGAAAATAAACTTAATTAAATTCACAGCAAATCTAAATTCTAGAATTTAATGAAATAGAGCTACAGACGGACACACATCCGAAATTGGTATTTTTGATGATTAAAAACTGTATTAGATCCATTAATAAAAGCCCAAAAATTGATAATACGGACTATTTACAAAGTACATTATATACACCCCACGAAAGACCTATTTAAAGACTTCAAAGTTCTTAATATAAAATCCATATATGTAAAAAATATTACCACTTATTTTAAATTCAAATTTACAAAAAAATATATTATAGATTCAAAATATAACACAAGATATTCCAACCAATCCAATTATGTTATTCCAACAACAAAAACTTCAATGGCACAGTCCCAATTTAACTTTCTTGCACCTAAAATTTTTAATAACTTATCAATTGAAATAAAGTCTAAAGCCAAATATCTCACTTTCAGGAAGACGCTTGCTGACCTTCTGATGAGTGACTATGACAGTGTTTATAACTTGTTCCACATACTCAGATAGTGATATAAATTTATTATTTATTCTCTTTATTCTTTTTCATTTTATTTAAAAACAAGAGGTGCAAACATAGCATGCGTATATTATAGCTCTATAACACAGGCATATGTATGTATATATATTTTGCTGCAGTATCCAGCCTCCTTTAGATGTTCTTGTTTTTGTCACTATTTGCTGACGGCTAGTTTCTGCCATCAAATTTGATAACTTGTATACTCGATGGACATAATTATAAATATTCAATAGTTACACAATGTTGTTGTGAGAGGGTGGTTTTTCTATTTTTATCAGGTATCTATACACACAGCTTGGTTGGTTATTTAATAAACATAATAGAAGATAACTGATATTATTTGGCAGAGTTAAGGTTTTTTATTCTGTGTACCTAAATATATTGTTTACATGTGTGAGGAAGAAGACATATAGGGATGTGTACGTATATATGTGTATATGTACGTGTATGTATGTATGTATGTATATGTGTATATATTGTTTACATGTGTGAGGAAGAAGAATATATGTGTGTTTGCGTGCAAATATGTATGTTTGTATATATATGTACGTGTTGGTATTGCGTATATGCCTGTATATATATATGTTTGTATTCATGTGCGTAGGTGCATATGTGTGTGTGTGTGTGTGTTTATGTGTATATGGATGTGTGCACCTGTATATACGTGCACGTACGCAAGCACACATATAAAAACACACACATACAAATAAATATAAAATTTTTGATATTGTCATGTAAATTTTCATAATCTTATCCTTACGCAATTCTTTTTCTCTTTTCTTTTTTTATTATAAGTTTTCCAATTTTATCATGTTTTTACACTAGACTTCACTCAAAGTAACTAAATGTCTAATATATGTAACATGTATTTTATCTATTTTTATTTTGGTCTCACGACTCTGGCTTAGTTATAAATGCACAAAAAACAAAACTAATGCACATAAGATCGCCTCATGCCAGATATGCAATAGCACCATCATTAGTATCCCATAACTTTGACTGCATACACAATAACTGTATACAGCCCTGCGCCTGTGGAAGTATTGACCTAGTCAAAGAATATGTCTACTTAGGGGTGACGGTGGATTGTAATATGAAATGGGATATCCATATTGTTAAGCTATGTAAGCGCCTTCGAGCGATTGTAGGCAAACTTTATAAACTTAAATATTATGTGCCCATCAAAACCATGAAACTAATCTATTTGTCCCTGGCTGAATCTAATGTGAGATATGGTATAACGTCTTGGGGGCACTCATGTAAAACAAACATCCAACATGTACAGTCAATTCAAAACGCTATGGTCAAATTACTCGTCAGCAAAGCAGTTTATGACCAGCGGCAAAATATCACAATTATGTATAAATCCATAAATGTGTTACCTATTAGAGCTCTTTTTTGGTATAAAATCTGTATGCAACATATCTTAGATAGCCCATACAAAACAATGGTGGATCACATGTACAATACTAGGCTTATACAAAATGAAGGGATGATAGTACCTAGATTTTCTAATAAACATGGCCAGCGAACTCTTGAACACATTGTACCACTTATTTTTAATATGCTGCCATATGATTTGAAAAAATGTTGCTCGACACCTAAATTTGCACTATTGTTTAGAACATGGCTATTGGAATCAGATTTTATGTATTGACTTGACTCCTCGTGCATTTTTAATTTTTAATTATTAATATTTAATTTTAATTTTTTTTTTCTTTATACTTATTTATGTTTTTATTATGTTTTTTATTAAATTGCAATATTTTTTTCTTCTATTGTAAAACATTGTATATTGTATCATGTTGTTGTCCACACTATTTTCCTGCCGACAAGCTACTTGCAGTAGCTTTGCAGGTGCAATGTAAACAAGAAAAAAAACTATTTTCTAATAAAAAAAAATAAAAAATAATAAAAATAAATATATAAATAAAAAGTTTTCTTTGGGGTACTTTTAATAATTTGATGAAACAAATTACTTTGTAAATAACACTATATTATTATTATTGTATTTTTAAACAATAAAACTTGAAATTTAATAATTAAAAACATGCCAGATATTATCGAACCAGCTTTTTACACTAATGACAAATTAAAAATATAAGGGTAAGGGTGATTTTTTGAACAAATCTGGGGTTCATAAATTAATTTGTAATGATTGTAACTTTTTTATATAGGGAAGACTTCTAAAAATTTTAATGTTAGAGTTAAGGAACATCTAAGATGTTTAAATAATAATCAATATTCGGAATTTGCCAATCATATTTTAGAAACAAGTCATTCTTTTGATATTAATACAACGGGTATACAATTAAAAAATTTTGGAATTTTAGAAACTAGGAAAAGTGTTAATATTCAATTAAATATTATAAATAATCAAATATTTAAAAAAAAAACCAATCCTTTAAATTTATTTTCATATTAATACTTACATTTATAATGATTTATTTTGTTAATAAGTTGTTGTTTTAAATGTTTGTTTTAAAAGATTTTAACTAACAAACAACTCGGTCTTGGCACACACTCTTTGCCTCACTCACATTCATACATCGTCTCATACATTCTCTTCTATTATTCTGACTTTTGACATGGCCCGACTCAAGTATCTGATTCACTTGATCGTGCCATGTCTTCCTCGGGCGTCCCCGACTTCTTCTACCATTCACATTTGCGTGGTATGTATATTCTTCTTACACTACTTTCTTCGTTCATTCATCGCTTTACATGCCAAACCATCTGAGGGTCCTTTTATTAATCTTGCTTACATCAGCCTTACATTCTTTGCGGATATCCACATTGTTTTACCACACATACGCCTCAGGAATCTCTGCCAGTTCCATGCCTCACTGCCATACATCAGGGTAGGTACCAGGACTCCATTGTGGTCTGCTAGCTTCGCTTCTTTTGACAGTTTTTTATTAGCGCCAACGGCATTCAGTCCTCCATTAATGGAGTTACCGGCATTCAAATATTTTTATTATGTAAATTCAATTTTTACACATCCTAAAATAATTTTTCTATTTAATTTTATATAATTGTTTTTTTTTTAAATGATATTCTTAAGTAATTAATCACCTCTCCTTTTTAATATTTTTGTCTTTATTCTTTATATTAATCTTTATCCTGAAGAAGAAAATTTTGTTTTTGAAACCTGTAGATACCTAATACTTATAATATAGTGGTGTTTACAAAGTTATTTGTTTTCATTAAATAAATAATGACGCCACAAAGTATATTTGCGAAGTTTAAAAAAGTAATTTTAATAAATTTTATTTATTTTAATGTTTAAGTAAATAATGTTTACAGTTTTTTTAAACAAGAATTAGTAATATGCCTCTATCGACACAGGTATATCCTAGTGAGACAGGCATAAAAAAACCCAATGTAAATATACTTTTTATAAATAAATATAAAAATAATAAAAAACATGAGCAATAAATTATGATTAAACCCTTCTTAATTTACACAAAAAATTAAATGAAAAAAAAATGAAATCGGCTCAAGAAAGTCCTAAGCCAAGATCGAGTAACAAATATTGTAAACTGTCATTCCGGCAACTGTCAGAGACGCGGCCTTTACAAAATAAATAATAGCAAAAGTTCCGGGGGACCGAGGCGAGGTACCTAAATCCGTGGAAATAATATCAAAGTTGTCTCAGTGCGTTTGACAGGTTTATAAAAACCAGCCTAGAAAGAAACCTATTGAAACTTTCCCCCGTTTCCCGCAACGGCTTTCAGGCTGTTGAAAGTTTCAGCAGTGTGGCGATAATTTTTGCAGGAAGCTGATAGTTTCTGAAATGTTCAGTATAAACCGCGGAACAATTTAACGTGGTTATTCAAAAAGTAGCCAGTCCAAAATTTTGACAAAAAAAAATTGTAAAAATCAGAGCGTGCAATTCACACGCGGTAGAAGTGAAACTTCCAGAAAACTAAAGTAGACAAGAGTGGGGAGACTACGGAACACTTTTTGTATAACTATAAAAGATGATTTTTTCCATATTTTTGTCGTCAAATTCAAGTGCACCTTTCCTATAAATTAATTTGGTCATCTTATTAGTTTTTGTGTTTTCTTCTTCGGAGTCGATAGATGTAGCATTATTTTCTTTTGCCAGTTCATTTTGGAGTGGTTTGAAGATTAGATATTGATTTTACAAAAACAAAAAAAATATTATGGATTTCGTAGGATTCGATCCTTGGTCCGAAAACCACCTACACCAAAGAAGACTTGCGTGAAATTGTGGATTTATCGAATTATGTTGGAACCGATTACCCGCGAGTTAAATAAATATTTTATTGCCATTTCATTCTCTCGCAGGCTAAATCCTATATATATATATATATATATATATATATATATATATATATATCCTGCTACATTTGTTACGTCCACCCCCTAAAATCTCTATAGCATTGTTGCGTCCACCGACTTACGGCGTCCGATATTCGGACGCAACAATGTTTTGACCTCAAAATTGGCCAGATTGATGCTTACCCCATGTAGAATCATTTGGCAAAAATTGTCATGGAAGCAAAAAATCTCTCAGAATGTCTGAAAGCGAATATTGAACGTTTGACGATTCACCGCCAGGTTTGCTACACGAAGTATATTTTGAGTAGTGTATATTTTCATAAATATTGCCGGTCCTTCTGCGTCCACGCAGATATACTATTTTTAAGACATAATGACGGTAGTGCTGCATCTACACAGTTAGTCATTCTTGCGTCCACGCAGATATACTATTTTTAAGACATAATGACGGTAGTGCTGCATCCACACAGTTGGTCCCTATTGCGTCCACGCAGCAATATTATTTTGAAGACATATCAACGGCCGTGCTGCATCTATACAGTTGGTCCTTATTGCGTCCACGCAGCAACATTATTTTTAAGACATAACGACTTAAAAATAATATTGCTGCGTGGACGCAAGAAGGACCAACTGTGTAGACGCAGCATGACCGTCGTTATGTCTTAAAAATAATATTGCTGCGTGATAATAGCGTGATAATAGCGTGATAGTTGCGTGATAATAGCGTGATAATGGCGTGATAATTGCTTGGACGCAAGAAAGACCAACTGTGTAGACGCAGCACGACCGTCGTTATGTCTTAAAAATAATATTGCTGAGTGAACGTAAGAAGGACCAACTGTGTAGACGCATCGCCGTCGTTATAATAATAATAAAGAATGTATGCAGGGGTAGTGCAATGCAATACATTCCATATTTTGAAATAACAAAAGAAATTAGATAAATAATAAGTTAAGGTTAAAAGTAAATAACATTAAAACGAATGAGCATGAAAAACATAAGAAATATAACTGAAAAATAATAAACAATAATATGAATTCATGTAACTGTTTACGGAATGGTATTTCCTCGTCGTTTCTCGTCTCCAGAGGGCCATCAGGGGGACTCCATCCAGGCAGTCATGGCGGTGATGATCGCATTCTTCTATTGGCGTAGTCTTCGCCATAAACTTCCCATGCGGTGGCAGAGAAGTGCTCGGAAAGTATGCACTCGTCCCTCCAGGAACAGTATCTCGGTAGGCGGAAAAGTTGACGATATGTGTTATTGTAAGCAAATTTTTACTTATGCCATTGGGATGCAGTGTAGTAAACCCACAGTTCTGGTGTGTACAGCGAGTACCCGTGAACATCAGAAAACAAGGTTCTTTCTGCCTTCTAGCGCCTATATAAGGTTGTTAAAAAAAACCATAGATAATGATAAAATTGGATTCCACAGTACCTACCTATTCGCGATTGTTATTAAAATATTACATACAGGGCCCGCAGATACTTTAAAAGTATACAACTGCTAACCCTGTTAAAATCGCAAGTACGCCCTACGATTGAATTTGGCAGCCACCTCTAGTCTGGAGACCAAAAAATACCTAAAAAACCTCGACTCTGTACAGAAACGGGCGGTACGTTTGATAAATTCTCCTAACTTAACAAACAGATTGTAATTTTTAGAGCACAGGCGTCAGGTAGGAATGCTGCCCTTGTTCTACCGGTATTACATTGGAAGATACTTCAAGGAACTAGCGTCATTGATCCCCTCAGCACCGACGCATAGTCAGGAAACACGCCAAACATGCGCCCAATATATGTATACGGTTGACATTTGTCACATGAGAACGGATCGTTTCTACGACTCGTTCTTAAGTTCAACAGCTCAGCTGTGGAACGATTTTCCAGCCGCTGTGTTTCCTCCCTCCTACAACATTGGTCTCTTCAAGACCCATGTTTACTCCTTCCTGTCCTCAAATAGACCCTCGACACAGCATCTTCAAAGATGATACAATGTGGAGTTAAATGTTAAAAAAGTGCCGTTTTTTTAAAAAATCACCTCAAGGGCGCTATACAAACTTAAAATATTATTCTAAAATCCTACTTCGAACTACAAAACTTGACAAATAATCAAAAACAACTTATGGCTAAAAATTGCATCCACGGGTTCTTCGATCGCTGATACGAAAATATATGTACATTGAATTGACCAATGAACGCGATTCTACCTATTGATACTACTTTTAGTGCATAACGACGCAAGAGTGCTTGAAAATGCTCTTTATTCAGAGGGACGTTTTACGCCGAAAATTTGACTGTGGAATGGAAAGTTATAAAAAAAAACAAAAATTTTAATTACACTGCATATGTTTATTATCTATATCTATTATATATATACACAATTCGGTTAAATAACTACTAAAAATATTTTGTAATATTCTTTACCTGGCATGTTTGAATCGTCATCAGTCATCACTATCATCATCACCAGCATCATCTATACTATCATCAAGATCATCATCATTATCATCACTACCATCATCATCAGCCTGAGTACTTGGATAAACTCCACGTACTGTACGTAAACGGCTGTAATATAATGTAATTAATGTAATGGTCTCATAGAAATCGTTGTGTCTCCCTTACTATCGTAGTAAGAAGTATGATCTGAATGGTATTGAAATAAGAAAACAACAATCATGCTTTTTTATATTAAAATCTAAAAGTTAACTACAGAAAAATTAAAATATACCTAGTATGAAATAAAAGTTTCCGAATATAATTTCAGAAAAAAATTATTAAACTTTATGAATTTTTAATGATTGTCTTTTTTACATGAAACGAAAAAAAGTGAGATACCAATAACGTTTATAATACATGTAGATTTGTCTTACAAAAATGTATTTATTTCATTTTTTTAAGTAATTTTAGATACAAAAAGCGCAAGGTGACCCATTTTTAAGACTTTTTTATCCTTGAATTAAAAAAATATATGCTTTAAAAATTATATGTGTCTTAATAATAAAATAAGGAAGCGTATTTTATCTCCTTTCTTAACCAGTTTTTCCTTTTAGTATACCTATGTTCAGAAATGTTCCATTTCGACCGGTCAGTGGTTGGAGTGGGTGTGTTCGATTCTTCGGCTGGCTTAATCCTCCATCACAACACAAGCAACATTTTCGGCTTTCTGTGGTGGTAGTAGGATTTTTCGAACATTGTTGGAATGTTTGTCTGGAATTAGTGGAATGTTGGTCTTTCTTTAAAAAAAATACAAATGGATTTTATCGTGACGCGGAAAGTTATTTGACCTTCTGGCAAGATACATCATACATCCTTCCTACAACATGGGTCTCTTCAAGACCAATGTTCACTCCTTCCTATCCTCAAAAAGACCCTCCACACAGCATCCCAGATGACATAGGCCCTGAGGGAAATTATTTTCCTCAGGGCCTCCTGTGTGGAGTAAATTTAAACAAAAAAAAAAAGATACGCCCGGGGGCTTAGGGGTATTAATTTAAAAGTGCACAATACCGATAGAATTTTAATTAAGTAACTAATATTTTAATAAAACAAATTAAAATGTACACATCTAATAAAATATGTTCGTTTTTTTTTCAGTAAGTTGAAAAAGTAAGGTAGGCCATTTAAAAAAAAATTATGTTGACATTAAAAAAAATTATATTTAAGAAATTATATGTTTAGTACCTACTAATAATATCACATTTTAAAAATAGTTTTAGTTTTTGGATACGTTCAGAAATATTCCATTTATATACGTAAACGATATATTTTTTCAACCTTTAAATGGTCAAAATACATGATACGCCGATGATACAGTATTAATAATAAGTGAAAAGACTGTAGAATTAAAGGCCATAGAAGACATCAACACGCTTAAGAACATTTTTGACACTAATTTACTATTACTAAATAGTGAAAAGAAATTTGTAATTCCATTTGCAATCCATCCAAACGATGCTCCTAAAAATTTTAACATTTTCAAACATGATAATACTAAAATTCACAGCCAACAATGCAAATCAAACTGCACAATACTAAAAACAACAAATAAAATTAAATATCGAGGAGTAATATTTGATAAAAATCTGAAATAAAAATCTCAATAAAAATCCGGGCTAGTTTAAACAAGTTGATTTTTGAACTTTTGTGTAAAAACTGTGTTTCTTTTGTTGTTTTTTTTTCTAAAAAACAGTGTCTAAACGTTTCTTTTTTGTGCTGTAAACATTACCATTCGACGCGGATTAAAAATCCGCGTCTAGTGATACCCTGCTTGCCAGGTTCAGTATTGTTTGTCTGAGTTTTATTTGACTTTTTCATCTGTAATTGACACCGTTTTGATTTTTCAACATTTACACCATTTGTGCACGTCTGTCTGTAACTTTGAAGTTAATATATCCATTGTTGGCAAATCTCAAAAATACAAAAATTATATAGGTATCTACTATCTACACGCGAATGGCCACGAGGACGCAATATTATCGTCGTTATGACTGTAGACCAAGAGCTACTTTACACTTTCAAAAATAAAGGAGCTGATGACGTGCACGGCTGATGCCTGCTTGGTGATAGTTGTTGTACGTATACTATGACTATGACTCATATACAGTCATAACGACGATAGTATTGCGTCCTCGTGGCCATTCGCGAGTAGATAGTAGATACCTATAATATTATTGCTATGTATTGTTTGAGCCCTTGATGAATGAAATCGACAGATTTGGCAACAATGGGTATATTTACAACGACGCCAAACGCCATTAAGAACTAACTGCGCGCCCAGTAGGTTCTTATAAGATTTTTTTAGAGCCGGCGGTAAATTAGTGTCCCGGCCTAAAAATGTTTAACCGCACACTATAAGGGCGCGAACCGGTGCGTTATGAAACGATACATTTTGAATAAGGGCCAACAAAACTGTCACACTCCTGCGCCCAGTAGGTACGTGTGTAATAGTGTGTATACAAAATATTCATTCAAACTTCTAACAATATTCTAATATGATATATATTTTTTAGTTTATTTTGGGATTTTGCTGTATACCAGGCACATATTTATTAATTTCATTGAAGACTGATGTTATTTTAGTCTGTTGATACTGCTTTTTATCAGACACAAACGTATTGTTTTATTATTTTCATTGAAGGTTTATTTTGAATTTTAGCTGTGTATCAAAATATATTTGTTATTATTTTCGTCGAAGGTTGATATTATTTTTTTCGCTGTGAATCAGACACATAAATAGGTACATTTTTATCATTTCATTGAAGTCTGATTTAGTCTTTTCGCCGTGTGTCACACACATACTCGTATATTTTTTAAAATTGTATTCATTGAAGGTTGATCTTGAGTTTTCGCTGTAGGTATATCAGATATCTACATATATATATTTTTTTAATTATTGCTACATGAAAAAAAAAATTAATATAATAAATGATTACTATTCCCAGTTTGTGTTCGATTTTATAGAAACATTAATTATTAAATAAAAAGGTTTCACATAACGACTGATTTGTTTTATTTCTATATATACAAAGGTGGGTAACCTTTTTAGCGTCGCGGGCCATTTGGATGTTCATACTGGACCCCGCGGGGGGGGGGGGGTAGAACTGGTTTTACTGAAGCTAATAAAAAAATTATTACATAACTGCCTACACTCCTTATTAAATATAGCTACACTCAGAACATGCAAATGAATTTCCTACAATTCTAGCTGCACTTATGTAGCCTGCAACCAGAATTTTGTAACTGCACTTTGAACACAAGAAAGTTTCCTTCAAAATGCTTCACCAGATGAAACCACAACTGCATTTTTTCGTTGCATTCTGAACCCAGATATAGTTTTAATTTGTTGTAATTTAGTTGTTGTAATCCTCAAAGTTGAAAAAAAAACTTTTTTATGTTGATGATTCATTTTAATGCTTAATAAATTCCTTTAGGGCCTATGTCGTCTTTAAAGATGCTGTGTGGAGGGTCTTTTGAGGAAAGGAAGGAAAGGAAGTTCTGAGTAGGAAAAGGGTATTAGGGGTGGGTAGGAATCTGGGGGTCAGTGTGTCCAGAAGTGATGGACGTATGAATCCATCCCTCCCATTGCAGTGCAAGGCGATGTTCTGAGAGAGTACGGCTGGAGAAGTCTAAGGGACTCCCTCAACCATTCTCTTCCGATCCGGCATGCCAGATGGTGGGCGGGCGCGTCCACTGCTGGACCTGCACCAACCTCACCCCATAAACCCGGATACCCCAGCTAAGTCACTAAACGTTGCGAACCACTTAACCTAGGCCTACAGTTTGGGAGGCGGGTATGAGTACTACCGCCCCGGGAACCATTTATTCGATAACCAACCCCTCTGCCATAGGTCCCCCTAAGTGGTTCACTACATTTGGTGACTTAGCAGGTGGGCTCAGGTTTATGGGGGGAGGAGTGATTGGCGGCGTATTTTTTTTTTTACATTAACTCCACACAAGAGGCCCTGAGGAAAATAAATTCCTTCAGGGCCTATGTCGTCTTTAAAGATGCTGTGTGGAGGGTCTTTTTGAGGAAAGGAAGGAGTGAACATGGGTCTTGAAGAGACCCATATTGTAGTAGGGATGAAATACAGAACCAGGCAAATCGTTCCACAGCGGAGCTGTCGAACTCAAGAACGAGTCGTAGAAACGACCCGTTCTCATGGGACTAATGTCAACGGTGTACAAATGTAGGGCGCGTGTTTGGCGTGTTTCCCGACTATGCACCGGTGCCGAGGGGATCAATGACGCTAGTTCCTCAGAACATCGTGTGCGGCTGTCTACCAACTGCGTGGCTGGCCGGTTCGAATAGTATTATTTTGACCCATTCATAGCATACCTGTGGTCTGACATTTTAATATGGGCAATTATTAACATTTTGGAGGTGGTTATGTGTACCGCCGCCACGGGAATCATTTATTGGATAATCAACACCCCTGCCATAGCCCCCCTCCCAAGTGTTGCGTTACGTTTGGTGATTTAACAGGGGTGCACAGGTTCTTGGAGTGAGGTTTGTTTAGGTCTTGGTTGCGAATGCTTTTCCCCACCTACTGCTTGGAGGTCCATATCGGGAGAGGCTGCTTAAGTCAGACATAATTTAGACCTCTCCAGCCGGACTCTCTCGACCCATCGTAAATAATAATAATTGTAACTAATATTATAACATAAATGGTTCCCGGGGCGGCGGTAAACACATTCACCTCTTAAATCGTAAGTAGATGCAACGTATAAATATACTGAACATATAAGTATGTCGTATTTTGCTATTCGTTAGTACCTATTCATTCAGAATTGAAACGTTCCTTGAAATGGCTTTAATGTGTTTGATGACTAGATCTGAATAGCCACTTACATTTACCACATCTCTTTCCCCTCCCCACTATCTCCAGCCTTGCAACGTATTAAAATTGGGGATGTCAGATCCACATCATGATCCACGCACGTGTTTTGTGTCGAAAATACTTCAGTTTGTCTAATTATTTACTGTCTTACAAACAAATATATTTAAGTTTTTTTTTAGATTCTTTTTTTGCTTAGACGTAAAAATTAAATTAGAGTGCATGACGTGAAACCTATCTTAAGAAAACGGTAAGCAGCTTACAAGGAATGTACACCCGGACGCCAAAATAAATAATTTAGTGCGCACGTGAAACCTTTATTAGAAAAGTTGGCAATATGCGGAAGATGTAAAAATAAATGTAAAGTGTAAGGACGTGAAAAATATATTTAAAGCGGTATAAGAAATACAAATAATATTCACTCGGACGCACAAAATACTTTATTCAGTATGGACATTGGACGTGAAACCTTTATTAGAAGAGTTGGACGCTAAAATTAAATTAGTGTGAAAGGACGTGAAACCTATACTAAAAGAAACCTACAATATACAAAAAATATACACCCGGACGTGAGTATGTACGTGACGCAAGAGGTGTATGAAAGTATAATAAACATCAAATCCTGAATTATTATGAATATTAAAAAATCATGATATTAGCGATAATTGTGAGCATTATAAAAGGCAATATTCACAAAAAAAATCTGAAAAAAATAACTAGAACTGATGGACGCCCAAAGACGGATTTACGTACGGACGCAAAAAGTGTAGTGGGACCTATATATATATATATATATATATATATATATATATAGATGTATACCTTTTGAATGATATTTTATGATGATTGTGTAGAGTGGATTTATGTGTTTGTGTAAAAATGACTGGCGAAGGACCTTGATTGTGTTACTATCACTGCCTGAAATGATAAAAATACATGTGGCATAGAAAAGAAAGGACTCACCGAAAGGATAAAAGCACTTTGTATGCTGGCAATGCAATCGTCTGCTTTCGCTCCCATCCAACAGGCACAAAAAAACAATAGGCGAGAATTTCATTATTTTGATAGTGTACAGCGGAGTTATTTTTAATAGCGGTCACCGATAGCGGAGCACAATGGTTATGTTGCGGCGGGAGTTTATTACAGGCTGGGTAAAATTGACGGATAGGCAATAGGGATGGGTGGGAAAGGAATTTGCAACAATATTAATACCAATTCCAAGCAGTGACAGTATGTATGCGTGCTATGTAGGTATGCGTATGTGTAGGTATGTGTATGGGCATAACCACCTTTGTCTCTTTTTAGTGACGCTCGTTTCCGTTTCACCGAGTTTCAAATCACAACAGTGCAAAAGAAGTTTTCACTTCAAAAGAAATTGTTCTCTTCTCAGCCTAAGGAGTAATATCAATTACTGTACGCCTGCCTCGACACACTCGATGTGAGACAGGTATCGAAAAATATAATGTAAACATACCTTATATAAATAAATTAATAAAAAAAATAAAAAATCAATGTTGAACGCATACCAGTCAGACTGCTTTCAATCAATCAATAATAAAAAAATAAAAAAAAATAAAAAAAGCATGGCGTTTCAATGAAACACCTATGTGGATGTACCCTTTATTGGATAATATCTCTGCCATAGGTCACCCCAAGTGGTTCGCTACGTTTGGTGATTTAGCAGGGGTGCCCGGGTTCATGGGGTGACGTTTGTCTAGGTCTTGGAGGCGGATGACAGGACACACTGAGCCCCAGATTCCTACCCACCCCTTATAACCCTTTTCTTGCCCAGAACTCTCCTGTCCTTCCCTTAAAAAAACCCTCCACACAGCATCCCCAAAGGTGAAATAGGCCCTGAGGGAAATCATTTTTATCAGGGCCTCCTGTGTGGAGCTCATGTAAAATAAATGTAAACAGTAGACTCTGCAAGGGAATCTGACTCATCTTGACTCACTTAGCACGTTCTTGTCATGATATTCCGATAGATCAGTTGACTGCCTAAGTCTCCACGCGAATCGATATTAAAAAAATGAGAGACGATCATTGCATTATTTCCTTCAACATACTTCTTTAACAGTCGAAATTGAATGCACTGAGAAACCACTGAGGGGATGTTCATTGCCCAGCACATAACAGAGCGATCGCTATATTATATTTTTATGTTAACAAAATTAAAGTAACAACATGACATTATGAAAGTAATTATGTTCAATTAATCTAATATAATAGTGAATTGATCATTGAAACGGAAATCATATATACAAATATTAAAATTCCACACGTCGCAAAAGAAAATTTACCGCGAATTAATGAAAAAGATGACCGCCGCGCATGTGCTAGGGTGGAACACTTTTGAAAAAATTTTTTTTTTCGAAATTCGAATTGGAATACTAGGTAAAATTTGCATTATGTAAATAACACTCCTTAATTTGGAAGTTCTATTTCCACAGCTTGAGCTCCCGCCAAAGACTTGAAATTTTATTTTTTAAGTTTTAATAGACGTTTTATATTATCCACCCTGTCACGGCCGATACCGCGACACGAGAATGTGACTGTAAATCCTTTTTTTTGATGATGAATAAAGACCAATAATTGTGTTTTGAAATTTGATCGTAGGAAATAGGAAATGAGAGGAAGTCTCTTACCTTTGACGGCTTCTTGTGGCGTTTCAGGTTCGATCCTGGCTTCCCAATATCGGCACAACAGCAAGTTTTAAGCTACGCTACTTTGATTCGATAAAAAATGAAATCTTGCGATAATTTGCGATATTTAGACGAGCGAACTGTGACCCATGTCACTACGAAATTCCAACTCCCCAAGTAGGTAATGTAAACTTGGGTGGCAATATTGTTCAATTTTTCCACATGTAGGTATTCCTGTATTCTTTTCCTGGTAGAGACTTTGAGGAAAGGAGGAAAAGAAAGGAATACATGATTGATGAAGGACTTGCGGAATATGGTTTAAGTTTTTTTTTTTAAATACTGTTTCAGAACCAAACACACCCTTTAAACAAAATATTAAATAAATATAATATGTTATGCATTAAATGATAAAATAAAAGTAGATTTTAACTAATAAAATCATTTATTTAAAAGTAAACACAGGTTCAGAAAGTTATGTTGGTATGCATAACATCATTTTCTATGACAAAAATCCTTTTTCGTCTCAAACTTTGGCATGAGATTTCGAGATGCTAATTTAGATTTTATGAATCCCTCTTGTCTTGTCTCGTCGCATTTACTTAGAGCTGCTTTTGTCACAACTTTTACAGATCTTTCAACAACCTGGGTGTGGCAAGGCAGTCTCATAAACTCCAACACTGTATCTTCTCCATTTTCAACAAGATCATTCATCAGATAAGATATTCATCAGTATTGGGGGTTTGTATATATTTTGTTGCCAGTCAATCATATCTACGTAAGAACGTGCATTTATGTCCACTTTTGGCACCTCAAACATGCGCCAAACAGATTTTTTATTAACCTGATGAGCTTTTAAAATGCGTCTTGCAGCAAGTTCTCTAATGTGCTTACGTAAATCTGTTATCATACTTAACAAAAAGTTTTCAGGATGAGCAAAGTAACTGTTTCGAATTATAACAGGGTCCACTATCGCTAACAACTCGTTGGACAAATATCTAGTGCTGTTAATGAGCTTCCATAAATGATTTAAACCATCTTTGCAGGATGAATGTGTTTTGATAGCAAACCAGTCAGGAGCGTGTGATTTGCTAAAGTCACAAGATTATGTTGTGGATTTTCCGTAGAAATATTCAAATGCAGTATGCGATTAGCTCTTGTCAACCAGCGGGCATGGGATAGTTTACCTGGGTTTCTCTGTAATAAATCAGGAGAGCAGGATCCATTTATGACAGTAGTAGTAATTTCTTGTAAATATTTCTGGTCTGTACTGAGATCTGTGGATATTTGTGGAGGTAATTCACCTTCTATTTTCTCAAAATTGGCCAACGGTGGCATTTCGCATATCTCTAATGCTTTACCAATTTGACCTGCAAATGATTTAGGTCCTGCAATAGGACCATCCAAATAGGTAAACAAATGCCTCAATGATAATTCATTGGCGTCTAAGAGGCAAATTATCCATCGCAGTGGTCGAGGTAGTCTGTTTTCCAAAAGACGAATCACGCCTCTCACTTTCCATGCATTTGTGTTTGTTCCATCACAGCCAACAGCCATTAAACCCTCTAGTGATGTATTTTCAGTCGTTAAAAAGCTGTGGATAGCTCTTTCAATATTTCTTGCACCGCCCGATGTTGGAACCACATACTCAACATAAATAGAACCTGGTTCTTTTATAATCGAAATATGTTTGTCTTGTACAATCACTATAAACCTCTTCGATCCTTTTAAAACAGTTTTAGCCTGTTAGTGCGTTGGTCTTCTAAAAACATTTATTCCTCTTTTGGCACTTTTTCCCTCAAACAAGTACAGCTTACAAATTCTTTACATTTACATGCAGCTATGTCAAAAAGCTTTCTACTTTGTACTCTTCTAACCTTTCTTCCTTAAGTTTCTTCAAAGACTTTTTCAAATTAAAACACTTTGAGTGATAACTTTTTAGTAACTGTAAGACTCGTTTGTGTGTGACAATTGGAATAGAAGATTTTATCAACAATTCTTCAATTTTCGTTCCAACTATTTCGGCAATTTCCGAAAACATAGGTTCTTTTGATATGTTATTCCTTATTTTTAAGTCTGGTCGAACCCAGTCATAGAATTTCATCCCATTTTCAAAGGTAGGTAAGATATTCTCTTTCAAATCTGTACTTTCACCAAATATCGGACATTTTAACGTGTGTCTTGTAGAAGTCATGTTTTTTTTTTTTTTTTAAATTTTTTGTGGCTTTCACCCTTCAAGGGTGTTCTAGGCCATCATTTATAATTACAGAGAAAGGAAAGGTGAATTTATATATTAATTTTATTTAAATGTGCAAATTTCAGAATTTTATGGAAGATTGGAGTAGAGTTCAGACTTAGAAGAGATGAAATGTTGAATGGAGGAGAGGAAATTTTTGATAACGCTTGATAGAAGAGAGGATATTTATTTAGAGAGGGACAATAAAAAAATATGTGATCTAAAGTTCCCACATCTAGACCACAGAACGTACAATCTGGGGAGTCAAGCACATTAATTTTATAAAGGTGAGAAGGAACGGAACAATGTCCGATTCTCATACGAATAAGTAAGGAAATTTCTTTTTTGGAAAAATGGGGAATTTTTGAAACCACGGTTTTGATGGGACAGTCCTTTGTATTGAGGCATAACGGGCACCCTTGGATTGACTAGCAATGTTCCAATACTCTGTCCAAACATTGCGGGATCTATCTTTGATGATGGAAAAAATATCAGACAGGGGAATATGGTTTACGAGGGTAACGGTAGGGTTAGACGCTCCTTGTTTTGCCAAGGAATCAGCAATATCGTTACCCACTATGCCAACATGTCCAGGAATCCAAATCAGAGTGACAGTTTTTCCAGAGCTTTGAATGGAAGTTATCAATACTCGAATAAGACATACAAAGTGATCATCAGGATGAAGAAGAGGACTGGTTTTAAGTTTTTGGAGGGAACTGAGAGAGTCAGAGAGAACAAGAGAATGTTCAAAATTATTTTTTATTATATATTTGAGAGATTCAATAATCGCAATGCACTCGGCAGAAAATATTGAAAATTGGTTTGAAATTGAATAAAATATTCTTTCATTAGAATTATTGTGGTAAACGTTAATACCAATACCACAGTTAGGAGAGTCCAGAGATTTGGAGCCATCAGTAAATAAAAGAGAAGAGTTGGGCCATTTAGAAGAAATAATGTCATTGAACATATTATTGACAGTACGGGCTGGGAGATTGGAATGACTTTTAAGGATGCCGATCCCTTCTAAAATCGTTGGGGATAGGGTGACGTGACTATATTTTAATTTGTACAAAGGAAGAAGATCATTTTTGATAATTTGAAGGTCTGAGAGAGAGCGAAAATTTTTACAGATGGCAGGGAGAGGTTTAGTTCGAGCTCTGATTGTAGATGAATGTGAATGTGTTGTTGAATGAGTCGTTGAACAACGAGACTCTGGGAATAACCTGATGACTTTTAGAATTTAAACATTTAAAAATAGAGAGGAGGATCAGAACATTCTACTTGAAGGGAATTGATAGGCGACGATTGCATCGCGCCAGTTATTATTCGCAATGACTTAGATTGAATTTTGTCTAATTTACCGAGTGCATTTTTGGATGCAGTACTAAAAAGTGGGCAGGCATAGTCGAGATGGCTTCGAATAAGTGCATTGTAGAGCAACTTAATGCAGATAGTATGTGCACCCCACCAAACGCCAGTCAATGATCTGATAATATTTAAATTTTTTTCACATTTAGTAACTATATTATTAATGTGGGAAGACCATTTAAGTTTCCTATCAAATGTTACTCTCAAAAATTTAACTTCGGAAGCATTGGGGATTGGAGAGTTTTTAAATAAAATTTGAACAGGGGGGTTATTATGACGATTTGAGAAGGTGACACACTGACTCTTTTGTACTGAAAGTTCAAGACCATTTAAAGTGACCCATGTGCAAAGGGCATCCATGGCTTCATTAAGATATTTGACGGCGGATGGAATGATTTTGGATGATAAGAAGAAAGCTATGTCATCTGCGAACTCAACAACTTTTACTTGAAGGGGAATGGTGACATGCATATCGTGTGTATATATTATACAGTAAGGGGGATAATACATCGCCTTGGGGTAAACCCTTCCAAATTGACGTACTCTGGGGAGTAACATCTGGTAGCTCAATGAACATTTTCCTATCGAGAAAAAGATTAATAATAGATTGGACAAACATGAGGGGTAAGCCAAGGCCTAAAAGTTTTTTTTTAAGAATTGGGATGGAAACATTGTCAAAGGCGCCTTCTATGTCTATAAAGACTGCAAGACATACTTCTTTGTTAGAAATGGATAAATTAATATCAGTGCTGATGATGGCAAGGTTATCTTGTTTAAATTTTTTTTTTCCTAAATCCAAATTGGGATGGAGAGAGAAGATGATTACTCTCGACAAAAAATTCTAACCGGTTTTTAATTAATTTTTCATAAATTTTACTAAGGGTGGATGAAAGAGCAATTGGCCTATAGTTGGATCCAGAATTGGGTGATTTGTTTAATTTTAGAATTGGGATGATTATTTGAGAACTCCAGTCATCAGGTATTATGCCAGTCTGGAAGATTTTATTTAAGATGCTTAAAAAGTGATTTAGAACATTATCATTACTATTTTTGATAATGCTATAAGGTATACCATCTCTGCCTGGAGATGAGTCCTTGACTGTTGATAAACAATTTTTTAATTCAATTAAAGTGAATGGAGAGTCTAGCCAATGATCAGACATAGGAGTGTTGTGGATTGGAGTTATTTCATCTAAGTTAGGTACAGAAGAGGGGGAAATTTTGTCCAAGAACTCGTCTATCCATTTAGAATGAGAAGCTCGAGGAGATGTTGGACTGAAGGAGGATCGAAATCTTCGAATCATAGACCAAACTTCCGAAATTGGAGTGTTCGAAGATACTGAACTGCAGAAGTTGTACCACCCGGATCTTTTTTTTTGACCTCAATACCCTTTTGGCATTGGCTTCGGCATTTTTGTATATGAGATAGTTCTCCATAGTCATATTGTGACGATAGGAAAGAGATTTAGCTTTCCGAATTCTCACTACTTTGGAACATTCCTCATCCCACCAGGGAGTCGGAGGGAGTTTTTTGAGAGATTTGGTTTTTGGGGAAGGATTTGATTTATTGATTGCAGTTACGAGCATTGATTTGAAGTTATCGTAGTCATCTTTGACAGATAATGTATCGGTATAGGATAAATTTTGTATAAACTTATCCATATGTGAGTTAAATTCGTCCCATTTGGTGTGTTTTGTTTTAATCTTTGTCGAAATATGGGACTTGTCTGAATGGAAAGAAGTTTGATAAGTGATGGTGATCGGAAAATGATCACTGGAGCAAGGGTCGGGGGACACCACCCACGAGGAGAGAGGTGCCAGATTAGTATAGCATATGGAGAGATCTACTGCACTAGGGTTTGTGTTGGGGCGAGAGATTCTAGTAGGAGATCCATCATTCAAAAGAAAAAGGTTGGATTCATCTAGGAAATCCATCACACTTCGACCGTCTCGATCACAGAAAGCAGAACCCCAGACGGGAGAATGGGCATTAAAATCACCCAATAAAAAGAAAGCAGGGCTTAGTTGATGGACAATTTGCAACCACGCTTGTTTATTGAAGTACGATGTTGGGGGAAGATAGATAGAAACAAAGGAAGTGTCCTTTATTTTAGCTGCAACCATTTGAAAGTCAGCATTGGGGGGTTTGATATTATTTATTGGGAAAAACGGAAGGGATTTTTTAATAAAAAGGGCAGCACCACCACCCGTACCTTCCGGGCGATCATCGCGGAGGCAGGAGTACCCTCCCACATTAAAGTGGGTGGATGGAGTAAACCATGTCTCCGAGATAGCAGCCACAGAAACAAGGTTTGAATTTAATAGGTTAAGAAGGTTCGATTTGTTAGAAATAGCACTGCGGCTATTCCACTGAAGAATTCTGACATCTTGAAGAGCCATTTTGAATAAATGATTTTAATGTGGAAATAATAGAAGCAGCGTTGGACGGTAGATTAGTTTGAGAAGAAATTAGGTCAATTGGAAGCATAATAAGAGTTTGAATAAATGAAGAATTATCTTGGGAGAATTGTTCAGAAAGTTTTTGATGGTTTGTTGAGGATGAATAATAATTGTTTGCGCACCCATTTGTGGCATTTGAAAGAGGTGAACCATTGGGATTTAAGAGAAGTGAGTTGTGTTGTTGCTGATCGTATCCAGGAGCCGGTTTAGAGATAGGGTTTTTGTATGTGAATTTAGTTGAACGAGAAGATGTTGAGGAGGAGGCGAGTGGGTTGGATGAAGAGTTACTGGATAAAACCTCAGCAAATGATTTTTTGACAGGCGGGAATAGTTTAGAAGCCTGCAGAAAAGACAAGTTCTCAGAGACCATAGAAATTTTTATATTTTTTTGGCGAGATTGTTCCGGACAAGAAGAGTTAATGGTGGAATGAGCACCTGAGCAGTTAAAACATTTAGGTGAAGAGAGAGAAGAACATTGGTCAGCCGTGTGGTTTTTCAACATCTGGGAGGGGATCTGCATGCAGCCTTGGTATGACCAAAACGACAGCAATTGTAACATTGAGTGTTGGGATAAGTATACATTTCAACTGGTAAGGAGTTGAAAAATAAATAAATATGGGAGGGAAGAGATTGTCCTTCAAATGTGATGACGACAGATCTGGAGGGCTTCCAGGAAACGATGCCCTCAGAAGAGTCCTTATAATTTAACCTCCTGGCTTTTATGGGATTGCCGATATGTTGGGGGGGTTGAAAGTGAAGACAGGATTTCTGGAATGAACAGATCGGTCGAGATACCTCTGACGAGGCCCATTCGAGTGACATTGAAAGTTGGGATGTACGCCTTGAATTTAGAATTTGATGAAATAAATATGTTTTTGATAAAGTTGTTGGCGGCTGAACCTGAGAGGAATTCAACAGAGATTCGGAAGCGACCCTCAGCTTTTACACCTCCAGGCTTAATCGAAAGGTTCTTGCTATTTGATAGAAATTTACCAAATTCAAGAGGGTGGATAGTTTTACCTTGCTCAGTTTTTTGAGCGTACACAATGAACGGGCCACAGGAATGAGGAGAATAAAAGTTTGTAGGAGGAGGTTGAGGAAGAGCAGGTGAAGACTGAGAAGAAGAAGGAGAGTCATGTTTTATTGAGGAAGAGGGACTAAACTTCCTTTTTTTGTGGTAGTCAGAATGACAGATTCACTGTCTGAAATTACTACATTTTCACCATCTGGGGGGTTGGGGAGGATCTGGGGGCTTTTTAGGGTGTCCAGGGGGATCCTCCTCCATTGTTCACAAAATTACAAAAGAAAAAATGTATGGAAAGTGACAGAAATAAAAAAGGTTATAAATATCTGGAAAACAGCGACGAAAAGTGACTCCTGGTAGATCAGAGGGGAGTAGAATCCTCAAGGAACAACACACTACACTTTTATTGACCAGAAAACATAAAAATATTAGTTAAAATAATAAAAAAAGATTATTTTTTCCTAGGCGAAAACAAAATAACTGTGACAGCCAGATGTTCAAAAAAATTCTAGAAGTCATGTTAAATCACTTAAAAAACGTTTATCAACAAGTGCTCGACACTATTTTAAACATTTCGTAGATTGTCACGTGCCGCCCCCCGCTTCGTCCCGCACTCTGCTCCTCTTTGTCACAGCGCCAATAATGAAACATTTGATTGCAACAGCTAGTTAACTATATTTAAATATGTTATTAAATAAAATAAACCTATTTTAATAAATTCCGTACTGTTTTGTAGGCCGCGCAAATAGCCCCAAAACTGACGTTTTGGTAAATATTCAATATCTTGGCGGGGGCTTTTACCGTTGTCTGATATTTTTAATTGAGGTAATTGGTAGCATTTGGCAACTTTTACAACTATTCCAAATAAAATTTAAAAAAAAAATTCGTTCCGCACTAATGTGCAAGTCAAGCAAAGGTCAATAAATCCATCATAAAAACGTCATCATGTTATTAGAAATGCAGTTTAACGGTAACCCAACAGATACACCGTTAAGGCTTAAAAAATTTAAATTATTTAAATTTTTTAAAGTAAAAATCATTCCAGTTATTGTGTAGATTTGATTAATCAATCTTTGAACAAAAGTGCTATTATCTGAGTTTGAGTTTTTAATGGCTGGCTGCTTTCTGCATAACTACGTTGTATTGTTACTATAAAATAATAAAGTACAAAATTAAATCTCGCTTACTTTGCGCACAGCCATTCCAAGTTTACTATTATAGTTGTTGTAGAGCTGCAGGGGATTTCGAAGAAGTTTGGTAGAGCATCGAAGGTTTTCAGGAAATATGAGTTAAAATTGCAACGTTTTCTATTATAATGGCGTTTGGATTCCATACAACAGAAGTGGCCAACTTTTATGTTGCGTTCAACTTTTAGAATAAATAAGTAGTCTCTATCTAGGTATAAAATTCGTTCAACGAGGGGGCGTCCCGCGCCGGGTGCCACCGATAGAGAGGGGGGGGGGGGGGGTGACATCCGACTGCAAAAAAACTTACGAAGGTAGAATATTGCCACTTAAATATTTTTCACATGAACACTGCCTGTTATTTATATTTTCGTAGCATCTGCCCATAACTGCCCGGTCGGTTAGGGATTCCCCAAAAATTCTGTTGTTTTTTTTTCGTTCCTAGCTCTAAGTATTGCTCGGTTGGGGATTCCCGTGAAATATTCCTTGCTTGTCACTTGCGTCATTCTCATTTCATTCGTAGGTACACTGTGATTGTCGTGAAGTTAATTGTTACCTATGGATTGCGTGAATTAGTGAAAAAGTTGTTATTCAGTTAGTGTTGAAAGCATCCTTAAAAAAACAAGGAAAATGAATTAAATACTTAATTTTTTTGTAACAAACGATCATAATACCCAAATTATTTTCTTCAATATTAGGTAGTTATCCAAAATATAGTTTGAGGATCACTAATTCTTAGGGTGACACCACGTTCATTCTTGGGGCGACATCACGTTATTCGCATCGGGTGTCACCCATGCTAGCTACGCCAGTGCGTTCAATGTAACATATTCGATCCCCCTCGGACTAAATTAACGATGAGATTAAAGTATCTATTAATATGAAACGTATGCTGTTTTTTGTTGTTGTTTGTTTACATTAATTTTCATTTTTGTTATTGTTAACATTAATAGAGACGACGGAGCTAAGCTCAATAGTTCTTGGTATCCGGTAATTGACGGCTACACCAAAGCTAAATGCAGAAAACCATCTTCAAGTTTACTGTAATTCCAGCTCGCAGTGGAGTGGAGCTGGCAACACGGTATTGCTTCGAAGTACTTAAGCACACATTTTACCACTAACATTTACACATCTGCCCTGATGATGGACACTGTAACGCTGTCCGAAACGTTGGCTAAAGGAGGAGGTAGCATAACACGGCATAGCACCCCAAAAACAAACAACAAAAATACTTTTGGCCGTGAAAATCTAAAATCATATCCGTATGCTGTTTTGATTCAGACATTAATATATTTGTGGATGATTAAGCGTGTGGAGGGATGTACGCGTATTTTTCTATGAATTTTTTTAAGACCTAGGCAAGACCATTATGGTATGTACTGTATGGTATGTACTAATCGTTTAATCGAACTTTCTAGGTCAAATCGAGCCGTTTACTATGATCGATCTTTTCGTGTAACTGGCCCGCTCATTTGGAACAAACCTCCCTCAGCTCTTACTAATATCCAGAACTTGGCTGAATTCAAAAGAGCTTTAAAAACAAACTTATTTAAAAAATCATACCTTTCATGAATTTTAACTCCTTTTCAATCTACTATAATAAGCCATGTTCCTCAAGTTTCTGGTAATTGTTTGGTTTCGATTACCTCTTTACTATAGTTTTATGTGCACTCTGAATTTGTATTATTTCTAAATGTTAACTGCCTCCTGTTCTATATAATTTAGTTTAAATGATTCTTGTTGTATGGCACCGTGATGGTTTATCATTATATATTGTCCTGTGCCAAAACAGCACTCACTATTGTTGTTAATATTGTTCTTTAGGAATTGCTTTGTATATTTTTGTATATTCGTTATTTCACATTATTTAATTAATTTATATTTGTTAATTTTAAGTTTATTATAATTAAGCGCACTTGAAGTGAAACATCACAAAACTGCGCTATATAAATACTACGTTATTATTATTATTATTATGTAGTTTCAATGTCTTTCGACAAACGTCAGTCGTTAGTATGTGTACTTATATATAGTTTTAAGGTATCTCAATATTTGTCATTGATAGTAGAGGTACAAGATAGCGATATATATTTTTTTACATTGGTTCCACATAGGAGACCCTGTAGAAAATAAATTCCCTCAGGGTTTATGTCATTTTAGGGGATGATGTGTGGAAGGTTTTTTTTTAAGGAAAGGAAGTTCTGGGAAGGAAAGGGTATTAGGGGTCGGTAAGAATCTGGGGGTCAGTAGGTATGTCCAGGACGCATAAATCCATTCCTCCCGCTACGGTGCAAGGCGATGTTCCGAGAGATTATGGCTGTAGAAGTCAAAGGGTCTTCCTGAACCATTGTCTCCTAATCCGGCCTGCCATGCAGCTGGTGGGCAGAAGCATCCGCCGCCAAGTCCCTGACAAACCTCGCCCCATTAATCCGGGTTAGTCACCAAACATAGCGAACCATTTGGGGTGATCTATGGCGGAGGTGTTGGTTATCCAATAAATAGTTCCTGGGGCGGCGGTTCCCATACCCGCCTCTTAAAATGAATATTATTTAACAAAATACGTTTTTGATTGCAGAGGAGTAAGGCTCCCGACTACAAATCTGGAGGTCGGCGTGCGAAATTAATTTGTGTTGTTTCACAATTACTTGCCAAATACATACAAATTCAATTTGGGAGGCGGGAATGGGTGCTGCCGCCCCGGGAACCTTTATTGGATAACCAACACCTCTGCCATAGGTCACCACAAGTGGTTCGCTACGTTTGGTGATTTAGCAGGGGTGCCCGGGTTCATGGGGTGAGGTTTGTCTAGGTCTTGGAGGCGGATGACCAGGACATACTGAACCCTAGATTCCTACCCACCCCTTAAACCCTTTTCCTTCCCAGCACTCTCCTCTCCCTCCATTCCTTAAAAAAAACCACCACACAGCATCCCCAAAGATGACATAGGCCCTAAGGGGAATTATTTTCCTCAGGGCCTCCTGTGTGGAGCTCATGTAAAAAAAAAAAAACGTATTAGTGGACCATAAATTAGTATAGCACTGGTGATATTCCACTATTCTGGATTAAAACGTTGCTTGAAATGTTTTTAAACGTGTTATATGCCATGCTCTAAATAGGCAGTTGCTTCTACTCCATTCTCTTCTTGATCTATTTTCCCTGGCCACTACCTAAGCTACACAACATAACCTATTAATTTGGAGTTGCCGTAGTCTCACTGAATCCAGACGGTTGAGAGCAATTGGGAATCTTGCGCAATTCGCACATATAAAATGTGTTAATGTTTTATAAATATTAAATTATGTTTCGAATGTTAATCGGATGTAAATTGTTTTAAGGACTTAGTAAGTACAGGGTTAAATGTTTATTTGATTTATGCACAATCCATCCACATATCATACTCCCATAGTTTCATCGATTTGAAATCACAACGGTGCTAAAAAAGTTTTCACTTCATAAAATCAACCTAAAACGGGACACTTTAAAACCAAAATTATTCTTTAAATTCTAGCAATAAACTTTCCATAGAAAAATAATAAAAAAAAACAACAAAATAGTCTACAAGACAAATTTATCTACTGCGGACTATTTCTGACAAGGAAAGTTCTCGTTAAAGTTCAGCAAAGGAGAATCGTAAGCTGAAAAAGCTCTAAAACAACTTCAGGAACATTGTTTCGCTTCCACATTATCCTGGGTAGAAATTCTCGTTACCTGGCTAGCGTAAATATTTTTTTAATAAAAAAATCTCAATTTTCTTTTTTTTTCCCAGCGCTAGGATAGCAGAACAGAATGTTGCATTAAAATCCGCCACACATACAGAAGTGTGGTATTAATTATTGCGAGAGTAATTTCAAAAGCGGAATTTTACGATTACCTCCATTGCGATTTTTCAGATGCTGAAAAATTCAAGTTTTTTTTTCTGTTCTCAGCAAGATTGAATTTATGTTTTTTTGAAGTGAAAACTTCTTTAGCACTATTGTGATTTGAAACTTGATGAAACTTGAGGAAACGTGCGACACTAAAAAGAGACGACTACATACATGAGGTGGGAATAAAATATTCATTTAATTCACGGGTACTCAGTTCCAATATAACACGGATAAATTCACGATCCCACGAAAGTCTATTTTTGTGTAGTTGTATACAAGTGGTATAACTCTGCAGACATTTAGCGGACAAAGGATCGAATCCTACGAAATCAAAAAAAGACGTGTAGCGACTCCGAAGAAAAAACGCAAATATACTAATAAGATTCTTTCATTATTTGTTTTTGTGGGTGTTATGCCGTGTTGCGCTACCTCCTTCTTTAGCCAACGTTTCGGACAGCGTTGCAGTGTCCATCATCAGGGCAGATCCGGCAGAACCGGTAGATGTGTTGAAACGTTGGCTAAAGAAGGAGGTAGCGCAACACGGCATAACACCCCAAAAACAAATAACGAAAATACTTTTGGCCGTGAAAATCTTAAAACGTATCATACTTATAAGATGAATAAATGTATAGAAAAAGGTGAGTTATCAAAAAATCATTCTTCACATTGATAAAAAAGGGCTTCGCAGCCTTCACACTCTTGTCTACTTTAGTTTTCGGAAGGTTTCAATTCTACCGCGTGTGAATTGCGCACTCTGATTTTTATGATC
Source organism: Limnephilus rhombicus (assembly GCA_929108145.2). Classification (NCBI taxonomy): domain Eukaryota; kingdom Metazoa; phylum Arthropoda; class Insecta; order Trichoptera; family Limnephilidae; genus Limnephilus; species Limnephilus rhombicus. Next base: position 36,670,623 of record OV815280.1, read on the forward strand.
ATAAGTAATAATTATTAGCCTGAAACACTCATCTACATTGAAAAAATCTACCGATAAAAGATACATGCCGCCGACGGGACTCGAACCCGCGTCCTTCTGATTGTGCTATGGATGAAAATCTTGTCTTAAACATTAGTTTATCAATTAAAAAAATAATAATTGGTAAAATTTTAATAAAAACCAGAACATAAAGGAGAAAAAGAAGACCGTAAGGATTAGATTACGAAAATGTACATAGCTTTAATTTAAATTTTATATTTATTTTTATATATGTGCGTGCATGCGCACATGTATATATTTATATAGGTGCACACATCCATACACTCATAAACATACATACACACACATATATGCACCCAAGTACTTGAATAAATACATATATATATATGCGCATGCACATGCGTGCATCTATATATACATATGCGCATGCACATACATGCACGCGCATGCACACAATACCAACACATACACATATATACGTACATATATACTATATACAAGCATATATACATACACGTATATCTACTTCATCACACGTATAACAATATAGTTTTATCGCAATCGGATGGATGGTACAGGAACGCACACCGAACAAACAAAGAAAGATTCATTTTTATATATAAGGATTTTACATTTCGCACTATGCTACGTGGGTTTTTCGCCAAGTGGCAAACCCAAGTATACATTTCGTAAAACAACTTTAGTGTTGATCAGGTACCCACAGATTTTATCCCGTAGGAAGCGCCAATTCTGGACGGGTTATGGATCCCGTCAAGAATACCTGTGGTTCCCAAATATGCTCAGGGGGTGGATCTTAAACCACGATATGTGTCGCTCTCCAAGGGATGGTGTGCCAGGTACATAATTTAAAAGGCAGAGTTGTGAGAACAAGCTTATAATTTTAAAAACAAGTAGCAATCAGGGTTTTAAATATGTCATTTCACTTACCCCCATGAACCGACCTCTTTTATTATGAATACTATCGCTAGCTAGCTAATATACTGTCCATCTAGTAGCTGCAAGGCCCAGGCGGCATTTCCCCATGCAGGATCTGGATAGCCCCTCACCGAAGCCGAGATCTGGAGACAGTTCCGCCGCCAAAGGGAAGTCGTCAAGCGGCCTTTCGCCGCGATCAAATTAGCAAGTCATCCCGCCGCCAAAGGAAAATCATCAGGGGGCCTTTCGCTAGAAGGATTAGCATGTAGGGAGGCCGCCCTCGGTCCAGACGAGAGTCAAGGTCGGCGTAAATTTACTATTCCGCCACAAAGATCGGCAAATAGCATCGCGGGCTAACGGTACCCTAATCATCCGACAAAACGGGCTCTGACCCAAGTGTGATCGGACGTATTTCTCATGGATTAAATCTTTCCAGGTTCTGGCACGCCTGGCCGCCATACAAGTTTACGTTGCGGAATCTCAACTAATCCCACCAAAGGAATGCAAACTCTCGATCACACAATACGTTCACGTAATCACTTTTACCGCCCGGCATTTCTCAAGTAAAAAGGAATTATTTTCCCGTTCAAATACTAAATTCTCACAAAAACTCCATTGACTGTCGCGTAGTTAGATTCGGGGCCCAACTCTCCCAAATCTACCTGCACAAGAAATGACGTATTGCCGCGGAACTGCTCCAGAGGTCGCCCCAGGCCGTCGATAAAGTCAGAGCTGGCACTCTAATAATTAATAACAAGTTCCTACCTAATTACGATTTCAACGGGTAGAGTTGTTAGGATGCAGTACAAATAATAAAGATGTTAATAATTATATTTAAAGTAATACGGATTTGTACTGCATCATAACAACTAGTTGCATATCTAATTTGCTAATATTATTTCTCGAAGATGTATGTTTTCTATTATAATTTCACATGTTTTAGTTCACGTGTCAATGCTTTGTAACTTGCAAGCATTTTTTTTTCTTACTGGCAGTTCGGTGAAGTAGCTCTGGCGGGGAAAGGTTATGAATAGATAGAACTATGGTTGTCACCGTGGAAAATATGGTGGAGTCAAGTAGATTTTGATCACCTACATATGTTTAGAAACTGATGTAAAACCATATTATTATCAAAATAATTACCAAAATATTCAACCGGGATATGACAGTAGTTGAATAACAATATGAAACAATATCGGATTATGAATTTAGCAAGGAGTATGTGCCAAAACAAAGATGTCTAACATTCTATTCTCTCTGTTAATCCCTGCAAAGATATAGCGCGAATGTCTAGTAATAATTTCCTTTACCGACTACGAAATGCAAATCCTACACAATACGGTAAGTATTTAACTATAAACAAAACAATTTATTTTTCTGAAGCTGCAAAATATCTTGATCAGTGAGGACGGGCTGTTTCACAGCATTTAAACAATTCGATTCGAAGTTAAAATTCAAGTTCTTTTATTATTTCATAATGGAACGTTTATTTCTCAGAACTGAAAAAATTGAGTGCAGTTCACACGCGGTAGAAGTGAAACTTTCATCCACACATTCGCATCCAATAAGAGCCTTGGAAAGTGAGCTCAAAATACCGATAAGGGATTACAAATAGTTGGATTTACACTCAGAATCGCTACAGACTTTATTAACATAAAATTACTATGTACGTCTCTGGTTAGAAGTCAGATTGAATACAATTCAAGCATTTGGTGTCATCATTTCAATAAAAAATAAATTTTAACGTTTTATTGATTTCAAAATTGGTATTCCATTTATTATATCAATTATGTCAATTTACGCTGTAAACTTGACTTATCGAAATTATCTGAAAGGCGAAAAATATTCGATATCCATTTATTATATAAAATTGTTCATTCAAGGTTGGATTACCCTGACCATAGACATCCAAATTTAATAGACCAGAAGTAACAGATGAGGGGTAAAACCCAACTATGGAGGGTGAAGAGGGGAAGATGACTGTGATTTGTTAAAAAATCAATCTGACAGTATATAGGCATCTCGCATTATAATATCACCATTTAGTTCTTTAAAGCAAAACTGCTTTTTAATGAATGGACCTTTTTACATGGGAGCGCGAATTGCCCGCAACGTTATTATCATATTTGCGTAGTCGAAATCGGCAAAAGAAAGTTCGCCCTTTTTCACACGGGAATATTTTGTTGCCGTGTTTAGATGAGACACTTTTACAAATGTTTAATAATTTACTTACCCCTGTAACTCACTGGAGAAACGCCCACATTCGCTACGTTCACATATATTAGGGCATAATGTATAGCACAAGCTCTCACTTTTGTCCGTAAAATGTGTGATGTGGCCAGCGCGCTCCTCAGGACAAGAATGATGACGTCACATTTTTTAGATTCAAGCGACGCTCTCGTAAGCCCGGCTGGCTCCAAGGCGGAGCTATAGCCGGCTCCATGGGGAGGGGGAAATAATACGTTTTTATCACTTAGGGCACGTCCAGATATATTCATATGTCCATGGCCCTGACGCTATAAATTTGTTATCTACCTCCGAAATATACAAGGAAATATACATATACCTCCGAAATATACAAGGCGCAATATTTTATTCTACAACAATAACTTCGCTATTAATTCTGTGAAAATATAAATAGGTTGGGAAATGAACTAACTGATGTCGCTAACATATTTAATAACACGTTTAAAGCCAAATTAGTCCACTAATTTTAGGTATAAATAATGAATGAGAAATCATTCATTTAATTTTAATTTTATTTTTTTTAATTTTTTTATTGTTCGTATTATAAATGCAAACAACGAGTAAGTAAGTAAAACATAATTAGTTTTGAATTTTTTGTTTTTGTTGCTTGTAAGTATCTGAATTATACCTAGGAGTTCTCTAAAGTCATCCATGCGGATTTAGCATTAGATATATTCTTATTTATTACTAGCTTTTGCCCCCGGCTTCGCTCGCATAGTATTAGGGGGTACCCACAGCGCCTCCTCCACCTTCCCTATCCCCACTCCAATCCCCCCCCCCCATCCTCCTTTCTCCGCCCCCTCTCACCCCTCTCCCCCCCACCCCTTCCCCCCAAATCCCCACTCACCCTCCCTCACCACCCTCCGCCCTCCCCCCATACCCCCTCCCCCCTACCCCCCTCCGCCCAGCCCCCATAACCTATCCGCCCCCTCACCCCCCCTCCGTAGCCGTTACATTCATTTTTCAAACAGCTCGCGTGCCACCTATTGCAATTTTTGTGTATAAATTTCTTAATGCCAGAGCTCTAAGCTATTATAGCCTGTAGCCTAATCTGATGTATGAGCTATATTATTGTAAAATTTCATTAAAATCCATTCAGTGGTTTTGGCGTGAAAGAGTAACGCTTCGCCTTTATAATGTTAGTAGGATAGTAGGATATTGGGTTTTTATGTATATATTATGTAATCTTTTTTTTACGTTATACTGTTGTTATAAATGAAATTTGTATCGATGTGTAAAAGCCCAATAGATAAATAAATTAATAAATAAATAAATAATAATTAATGAGGCCAATACGCGCAGCTTGGCAGAGTGTGACGCTTCGTAGGTACTGTACGTAGGTAAGATTTGATTCTACCTCATTCGCTCGCAGGCTAAATACTATAGACATAGACGCATGTGTTTGTCTCTTTTTAATGTCACTCGTTTCCGTTTCATCGAGTTTCAAATTGCAACAGTGCTAAAGAAGTTTTCACTTCAAAAAATTGAACTTTAATGGAATTTTTAATAATTTGAAAATTAAATTTTATTAATTCAAATTCGGCGAAACAACAGGCCCAAAGTAAAGTAGCGTTGTTTCACAGAATTTGAACAATTAATCCAATTTAAAAGTTAATTTTCAAGCTCTGTTATTATTTCAGTTCTGTTAAGCATTTGGCTCATAATAACAGAATATGAAAGGACTTTCGTAGAACTTGAAAATTATCTCTGAAATTTGTGAATTGTTAAAATTTCAATGACAGTTTTTTTTTGTCGTATTGTTTTTTTATTCGATTTTCAGTTCGCAAAATCTTTTCTGTTTCGAATTAAAATAGCAGGCAAATTTGTTCTCTTTTAGGAACAGCTCGTAAGGGTTTCATAGAAATCGTTCTATCTCCCTTACTGTCACGTGAGATATATAAATTAAACGGTGTTAGAAAGAGAAAACACCACACTTTATATTCACATTCTCGTTCTATCTCCCTTACTGTCACGTGAGATATATAAATTAAACGGTGTTAGAAAGAGAAAACACCACACTTTATATTCACATTCTCGTTCTATCTCCCTTACTGTCACGTGAGATATATAAATTAAACTTTGTTAGAAAGAGAAAACACCACACTTTATATTCATATTCTCGTTCTATATCCCTTACTGTCACGTGAGATATATAAATTAAACGTTGTTAGAAAGAGAAAACACCACACTTTATATTCACATTCTTATTGTATCTCCCTTACTGTCACGTGAGACATATAAATTTTAAAAAATTGGGGGCGCTAGAAATTTTTTTCTCAAATTGGGTGGTGGGCAAAATAAGGTTGAGAATCTATGAAATACATTGAGTGGTTCTTAACCTTGACCCCCACCAGTGTCATATGCGCATTCACCGAACCCTTCTTAATTGGAAAAATAAAATACAATTTTTTAAAATTCAAAACATAGGTTTGTACACATAGGTGCAAAAAATGAACAAAACCAAGAAGAAAACCATCAAGAACAAAAAACAAAACCATTAAAACATGATTTCAACACACATAAACAAAAAACATAATAATTAATATTTACATCAAATCAGTGTGACTTCTGCTATTGCCAAACCCGCGAGACTGACTCACCGAATCCCTGGGGTTCGATCGAACGCAGGTTATTAACCACTGGTATAGAGTATTGAGTATTGAGGTGCGCGATTGCCATTTTATTAACCTATTCAATAGGATTTCCGCAATGCGCTTCGAAACGACATGAACTACCTGCCGTAAAATGGGGTGAAGGGAAACATATCTTTTACGATGGAAATATTTCAAATAAAAGCGCATTTATACTATTACCTATGCATAACAATCGACACATTTCGTTTGACAATCAAAATATTTTTTACCAAAAAGCAATGTCGAGAGAATACTTTAATTTTTTTTTTAATACCACTACTTTGTTAGCCAAACAAATCTTATCAACACTATATGTATCATTATTTCAATCCTAACGTTTTTAATTTTCAATAAATTTGTTTAGAAACGAACCATATGTAGTTTTATGTAGCGCGTGAGAAAAGTGAAATCAAATTCTGTGAAGTTTTTCAATTTTGCAGGTTTATCTTAATGCTGGCGTTTCACACGGATCGGTTCTGTCTCCTACTTTGTTTTTTTTGCACATCAATTAACTCTTGTCGTGTGCACCGATTAATTGTTACGCGGATGCCAGTACAGTCCATGATAGATTTTTATTTGACAAGCCCCCAAAGGACTCACAAATTCCAACGGCTCGGAGGGCTTTGAAGCAAAGAATGGACTGTTACCTCGAGAGTGTTTTCTTTTGGGGTAAGATTAACTTCGTCGAATTTAATTTAATGATCCTCTAGCCTCTAAGAAACTGGGGGTACACAGGGCCCGCAGAAACGTTAATAGTACACAACTGCTAACCTTGTACAAATCACAAGTGCGCCCCACGGTTGAATTTGGCAGGTTGAATCTCTGTTCTGGAGCCCCAAAATGCCTAAAAAAAACTTCGAACGAAACGGGCGGTCCGTTTGATATATTCTTCTATCTTAACAAACGGATTGAAATCATTAGAACACAATGGTGGGAATGCTAACCTTGTTCTACGGGTATTACGATGGAGGATGCTCCGAGTTAATAGCGTCTTTGATCCACTCGGCACCGGCGCATAGTCGGGAATAGTCGAGAACATAAGCCAAACACGCGCCTAACATGTATACATGATTAATATTTGTCAAATGAGATCGGGTCGTTTCTACGACTCGTTCATGAGTTCAACAGCTCGGCTAATGTTTGAAAATACATAGTATTATAGGATTGAGGTGAGGGAATTCTAGCTTAATTAGTAAATTAAAAGATCGTGTAAGTTAGTAATAACCGACTATTGTAAATAATAAGTAAGGTTAGAAAATCATGCATAAATTTAAAAATAAAAATCATGATAAGTTTAAAAAATCAAAATATAAATTAAAAAATCATTATAAATTAATGAATCGTGTAGACAAGTTTTAAGATTTTCACAGCCAAAAGCATTTTCGTTATTTGTTTTTGGGGTGTTATGCCGTGTTGCGCTACCTCCTTCTTTAGCCTGATGATAGACACTGCAACGATGTCCGAAACGTTGGCTAAAGAAGGAGGTAGCGCAACACGGCATAACACCCCCAAAACAAATAACGAAAATTAATCATGTAAGTTAGTAACAAAAAATATTGTAATTAGTAAGTAAACGATATGTAAGAAAGAACGCAAGATTTATACAATAGTAGATTTAAAGATATAGAAACTAAGAAATGAGAGAGAAAGAAGGATTGAACAATTTATAAAATAGCAGACTAAGATATAAAAAGTTCACATATTTCGGATTTTTAATTTGGGCTTAAATTTATGCGTATTTTCGATAGATTTAATTTTAATGGGAGGTTGTTGTAATAGATTATGCCTAGATAAAGATAGGAATTTTGAATGTACTTAGTATTAGATTTTGGGATATTAATAGTTTTCTGGTATCTTGCTGATGTATTGAATTGTAAGTTACGAGTATTTAACTGTATTTCTTTGTAATTTTGAAGTATCGAATATTTTTAATATATTTTGTCTTTTGTAGGCACTTTGAATATTGAATAAAGAATTTCAGTCGAAAATTTAGACGGTTTTTTCAAGATTACCTTAATTATCAACCTTTGAACTATTTTGAGTGGATTTAAAATATTGTCATATGTTTCTCCCCATCAATATATATATATTTTATTGGAATCACTATGAACCAGTGGGCAGTGAGATTATGGTATCCCCAATTGAGGTATATTATGAGGCTAAAGGCAGTGAGGAGGGGAATCAGGTAGGGAAAAAGACGGTGGTGAAACACCTGGCTATTCAGATCTGTTCGCCAAACCCCGCTAACGCTATTTCAAGTAACGTTTCAACTCTGGATAGTGATCTTATTACACCAGGGCGTTACTGAGATTATCTCCCACTCTGAAACGTACCGCATATAAATCTTAGGTAAAAATATGCAGTTGGTCCACCTCACGGATAATATGGAACGTTCGTGTTGTCGAAGTTTGATGCACGGATAATACGGAATGTTCCTTTTTTAACTAATAGACAATCAAATATGACATTTTTGTCGGAAGTGCCAATCTTATAAAATAAATTCTCTAAAATAAACTCGCATTTCATCATACTTTTAAAAAACATCCCAGGTTTTGAATGGTTTGTTGGCAAAGCAGGGTTTGTCTAGGGGGTTTGTGTAATTATTTTAATACATTTATTTCCATGTTCTACTGTTATAAATACAGGTACTAACTTGTTGATGATGCATTCACTTTGTTTTACGCAAAAATATTTTTTCTATGATTGGCAGCATTGTCTATGAAATGTTAAAATAAAAACGTTGAATAAACAATGGCGTTACCGAGAGAGTGAATTAATTTTAACAAAATTAAAATGTTAAATGCATATTTTTGCATGTTTTTTGGTCTCCCCCGACATAAATACTCACTTTTAGTAATAATAAAGCTAAATCTAACTGTATGAATGAAAAATAATCCATATTAACGGGTAAGCGGTTTAATGCATAAATAATAAATCTTATATTGCTTTCAGTGATTAAATTTTGAAATAACACAAGACAATCCAATAAAATTTGCTTGCGCACGCCGTAATTTGAACGGAATTGAAGATCGTTGGAAGGATTTGAGATATAATCAATTAAATATTACGTATCAATTTATTGTTTTCTAATATCTTGGGTAAGACTAAACCGAGATCAAAGTCAAAACATCCTTAGGCTGACAATCCTTATCAATTTTACCCCTACCTATTGTCTTTCACCAAATTGGTGAATATTGCGATGAATCAATGCTACACGTGAAATTTCATCCGCAGTAGCTAGTATAGTTGGTATCACATAGTAATATTGATAAAGCCACGTAATGGCAGTGACGTGACACGTGCCACAATAAATCATCTGATGTGCTTATTAACGGGAAAATTGGCTTATTGAATTAATCCACTTGATTGGCAGAGATCATTGATATGGATGACGAAACTGACTAATTATTCTATTGTAAGTACAGAGTCAATACCATACAAACAACATCACGTAGAGTTTAATGTGAGAGGATTTTTTTTCAATAAAACGCTGTTTTTTTTAAAAGTAGAACTTCTTTACGCACTCTCGACTTGGGGAGTAAGCTGGTGAATGCGTTACGAAAAGTGGTGATTGTTACAAAAAGTGTGACGCGAACGGTAATCGATGCGAACGGTGATCGATGGCGAGGCGAAAGGTCGGGCCTTTACGCACGCTTGACTTGGAGTGGTAAGGATAAGGATAAGGATGGTCACCACAAAGTCGTAGGTCACCCCAAGGTCGTAGGTCACCCCAAGGTCGTAGGTCACCCCATAGTAATATTTCACCCATAGGTCATAGGTCACCCTGTTCGCTACGTTTGGTAACTTTGCAGGGATACCTGGGTTCATGGGGCGAGGTTTGTCTTGCAGTTTTACTTCAGTCGTGCGGTCTAAAGCACATTAGTTTTTTTTTAAATTTAGACTAAATCTCTTATAAATCATCGAAGAAGAAGATAATATTATGAATCTAAACGAAAATATGAAAAGGACAAGATACAGAAAAATAAAAAGTTAACTATTTCATTTATTTTTTATTTTTAACTTTATGAGTAAAACCTCAAATTGTAATATTTAAATAAATGAAGACAATATTAGCGAAACTCAATCGAAAATCTGGAAACAGAAAAATCAGAAAAACATATTGACACCTCTGGGACTCGAACCCAGGACCCCTTGCTTTATCCAGACACTATCTAGAGAGCATTTAGTTCGGATTTGAATCTTGCAATCATACATAAAGATAGTTGCCAATAATATATGCGTTAAAGAAAATGAAGATAATGTAGGTGGTTCTTAGTCGAAGTATGATACAGTTAAACATGACCGAATTTCATATCGATACTGTGGCGCAGTGGTTAGCGCGTTTGCCCGGAAAGCAAGAGGTCCTGGGTTCGAGTCCCAGAGGTGTCAATATGTTTTTCTGATTTTTCTGCTTCCAGATTTTCGATTGAGTTTCGCTTATACTGTCTTATTTATTAAAAAAGTTAACGGTCGCAACTGGGACTAGAACCCAGGATCTCTCGTTTTACCGGGGCAAGCGTCTCAACCAACTCAACCATCAAGACCGGTTCCGCGACTTTCACCCCGCGACAACATTTCCTCGACAAAATATCCCCCAATGAAATATCTACTAAAACCTAACCTAACCTAACCTGGAGGATGTTTCGTCCGTAGGATATTTGTCGAAGAATATTTTGTCTCACACGTCTAGATAGATAGATCTTGCAGGTTATAAACTTATCCGACAGATATCTATCTTCCCCTGAGTAATCTGTGTCTTGTACCTCGAACAATCGCAATATCTAATTTTCCTTTCTATTTCCTATTAATTAGGGTTGTCAGTGACATTCGTTCGTTTATCGATTTCAAGTAAATTTAATCTAATATCCTGAATCTGAAAAAAGCACGAGTTTTTTTCATTTTTTCTATTCAAGTTTTAAGCAGAAAAATGTCAACATTCGACTGCCGTAAAGCACAATCAAGATTGAAATTTTTCTTGTAGATAAATGAAACAATTCTATAACTAGATAAATGAAACAATTTAACTTTGTTTGAACTACTTTTTTTTGAGTAATTCCCACCGGTTTCAGAACGACCGTTCCTTCTTCAGGGCAAATGTATACTGATTCGACAGTTTTTAAATATGAATGGGAGCAATGTATTGATCTTAATATATAAAACAAAGACGGGTTAGTTAAACTATTTATAACTCGAGAACGGCTCGACCGATTTTGATGATCTTTGATTTGTTGGATTTGTCTCCGCCCCGGATAACAGAATAACTATTAAAACATCGCAAAAATTCACGAAAAAGAAAGTAATGAAGACAATTCATTTCCTCATACATTTTGTATGGAACGAATTTTCATATTTTGAAAGAGCTGTAGCAATGTTGTGTTAGTTGAAGTTTGTGTGAATTCCAAAAATTCGAAAACGTCAAATGTCAATGCGCTGATTGTTTCGCTTTTGTTCTTTAACATATAATGCTGGGTCTCTTTCTTACACACTAAATGTCAATAGTCGAAAATGAGACAAACGGTTAACGTGTGTCTTCACCCTTCCAAAAGAAAAATACAATAATTATAATAAATTTCCTCATATGTATAAAGAAAAAGAAAGGCAATTCCCGTAAGGGACTATCCATAAATTAAGTCACACATTAAGGGGGGGGGGGGGAGGGGAGTAGGAAGTGTGACTAGGGATATGGGGTGGTCATCAGCTCTGTGACGTCACATGTAAAAAAAAATTAAAATGCTCTTTTGATTATTTTTAGATGTCACACTAGGGGGGAGGGATCGGACAGTTGGGGATCGATAATTGCTTCATTGTATAATTTTTAACTGAATAAAAAAACTTAATTTAATTCAGCTAATAAATTAACACATCAGTTATTGTTTCTGAGGGGTACGAAGTTCGCCGGGTCAGCTAGTAATAATATATAATGGATAACCATAAAGTTATAGCTACATTCAAAAGTGTTCTATAACTAATTTATTCTAGAATAGTTGGATTTTCACAGTGGCCTGCCATAATTAGACTAATAAACTAATGACTTTTTTAAACCACTCTTTTTTTCCGGCTTTAGGGATATCGCAAAAGCCTACACCACATTTTTTATTTTGGTAATCGAATTACTCCGAAATTTGGTGGCTTTAAACCAAGCTTTTTTTGTTTTATTAATTGTTTAATTTCGTCAAAACAAACAATCCGACCTATATTTAGCTTGCTTCAATAGATCCGCTTTTAGAAACATGAAATGCATTAATATTACATCTTATTCATGGTTTGGCGTAATACTACACGACAGGAGCTTACTCCCCTTGCTACATTTCAGAAGACAGAATATCTCTCATGAATGTGCATTGTTCTAATCTTCCACGTTTCTCCCTTGCAGTGCTTCTGGGAATAGTCTGGATAAACTTTGATTGTAATTTTATTCCAAGAAAATCCGATATAACATGTTCCTTCAACAGTTTCCGTTCCGCTGTACGGGTTATCAGCTATTTGTCTATTTTACAGCGCTTACAAAAAAAGAACTATAAAAGATTTTAGATTCAATTATTTTAAAGTCAAACGTACTGTGAGTGATATTTAATTTAAAAAGACAAATTTGGCATTTCATGGTGCTACAAGATGACAAAATTGTGCAGAGATTGAAGTACTCAACAGTGTTCCTTTCTTCGTTCTTGTTGTTTGTAAAACTGCTTATTTTCTGAATTGCCTATATTGCAATCAGATTTTGGACGTGCAGTCCGTAAAGGCTGAAGTTGTGTAAGTTTTTAAAAGAAACAAAAAAAACAGTTTCAATTAAAAAATTATTTTATAAATTTAACCAAAATTATTAAATATTTTATGAACCGAGAATTTTTGCAAATGCCGTGGTAAATAAAAAACACATAATTGCCAAAAAATGAATGTGGGACGTTATTAAATATTGAATTTCTTGTGTTTTTTGTGTTTACATATGCGTATATAGTACATACGCAGCATATATTGCCAATTGCAAATTGATTTTTTCTACATTGTCATTTCTAAATTAATATTGATTATTTAATACAGAATATTTACTGTTAATATATTAATTCTTATTTTCTTCTTAACTTACCATTACATATTAAATTTTCTAACCGAACCTAATTTTAAATAATATAGGTTAAACAACTTGCAAAAAAAAAGTTATTTCAAATCTAATTTCAACATATGGTCACTCTACATGTTTTACGTTATAATGTATTAGTTCCTATAATACAGTAGAGGCCCATTCTCTGAGAAATATTATTGTAACAATATTGTCTTTGAATACCTATATTATTTTGTGTACTTTATAAAATTGTTAATCTCAAGTCAAAATAAGGTTCTAAATATCAATTTAAACAATAACACCTAAATTAAAAACGTAAAGAAACAATAAATAAATAAATATGATATAGAGGTTATCGAATCCCATAACTTTATCAAAACTAAAAGGGCACACGGATGGCATTTCTAAGGTGTCAATTACACTATAAAATACAATCATATTTTAATGAAAACGGGCACTTAAATGGAATGAAAACAATAATGTTGTGATCAAAACGAATTCTTTCATATTTGTTTCATAATTATTTGATAGTCACTTTGATATTGCATAAGAAAGATTCGCTCTAATGTAATCGTTAATAAATCTTTGTTTTTTTTTCATTAAGTTATTTTTTACACAAGTTATTAAAAAAAACCTAAGGGACATATATTTTTTAATTGTATCTATTGTTGAAAATGGTATGAACTAATGATATAATGAATGATAACATATTGTTTGATCTCTCAACAGTTTGTTGTTAATTCATATATTTTTATCACTTATAATTTTCTCTGTTTATCATTTTATTTTTAAATTTCATGATTTTGCTTTTACTTAACTGTTTGGTTATGACCGATATTTGCGTGTATTATTTTTATTAAATTATGAAATTATTAACCCCGATACAGGCGAACCCTAGTGGGGTTAATAATTATATGCTAAAAATAAATGTATTTAAATTGTGAAGAAGCAATAAATAAATAAAAATAAAATATACGTATATCGTAACATTTGGTAGCTAACAGTGAGTTAACTGTCTTGTTGACAGAACGTAACATAATAACTTCTGTCGTCTTCGGCCGTGAATGGTCAGCCATTTTATCATCTATTTAAATACGTTTAAATATCCATATCTTTATGATGGTGTCAAATCATGAACAATACTACCTACACTACCACAGTCCATAAAATATCTCAATATTAAATTTTTTTTTTCAAGTTCGCAAAAAGATTTTATTCTGTAATAGCTGTGAGCGAAAATATTTCGGTAAATCGGATTTTTATATGCACACTAAAGAGTGCACAGAGCTTACGCCTGCAGGTTGATTTTTGATTCCTGCAATCCAATTGATAGGAAGGGATATGCGGACAAGATAAATTTAAACTCTAATCTGACATGAAATCCGGTAGTCTATTGTTCATGTTAAAAAGCGAGGACAAAGCAGACCCTCCTACGTTATACATTCATACGCATATCAATACAATAAGGCTCAACTTTAAATACATTTTGACATGGTACTCCATCATTCTCATTAGGAATATTCATTTTAAGCTCTTACGTTACGTATCTATCTATTCACAACTTGATTATTGAAAAATCCTTGTTTATGAGGAATTCGAACGCTAACTTTCACACAGGTTTTGTTTATTTTGCTATTTCTTTATAAATCTGAAAATGGCAAAAAATCTATCAAAATCAAAATTTTTGTAAAACGCCTTCTGTGCCGCTGGTCCGCAGTCGCAAAATAACTTAGAGCCTCCAAAGACAGGAGGTCTGGTCCTGTAAAATATTAGTTGTAAACATTAGGAAATTAATCTCGACAAACTTCGAGTTTCCGAAGTTTCCTAACACATTTCAAGAAGTCTTAATCATTGGAATTACTATACACTACAGATGTTTTACAAGGTTGGGGTTGGGATTCGTTATATGATAATATCATTATACCTTGTTGTTATAATATACATATTATATATTATAACAACAAGATCTATCTATAAACAGAGAAGATATAATATTATTAATAGATCCACAATATCTTTGTGGACGGTACGTGGAGTCTAATTTTTGAAACGATGTATATATATATATATATATATATATATATATATATATATATATATAAATAAATATATTTTTTTACATTAACTCCACACAGGAGGCCCTGAGGAAAATGATTTCCCTCAGCGCCTATGTCATCTGGGATGCTGTGTTGAGGGTCTTTTTGAGGAGAAGGTCTTGAAGAGATCCATGTTGTAGGAAGGAGGAAACACAGAGGCCGGCAATTCATTCCACAGCCGACCTGTGGAACACGACCCGTTCTCATGTGACAAATGACAACCGTGTACAAATGTTGGGCACGCGTTTGGCGTGTTTCCCGACTATGCACCGGAGCCGAAGGGATCAACGATGCTAGTTCCTCGGAGCATCTTCCATTGTAATACCGGTAGAACAAGGATAGCATTCCCACCCGACGCCTGTGCTCTAAAGATTGCAATCCGTCTGTTAAGATGGGAGAATCTATTAAACGGACCGCCCGTTTTTGCACAGAGTCGAGGGTATTTTTCAGGTATTTTGAAGCTCCAGACCAGAGGTGGCTGCCATATTCAACCGTGGGGCGCACTTGTGATTTGTACAGGGTTAGCAGTTGTGTACTATTAAAGTATCTGCGGGCCCTATGTACGCCCAGTTTTTCATGTAACGCGTTTTTCAATATTATTACCAGAAATGTATTTGTTATAAAATATAATATTCAAGTTACGTCTCCAAAATGAAATTCTTTGGCACACAAACTTATGTTCCAACCCAAATATGTCTTGAACCCTTATACAAAACATTTACTTTACAAAGGAAAATGCGAGATAAATTTCTTTACACCGGCAGAGAGCTCTCAGTTGGGTGCTAAGTCCCTGAGGTCCATATTCTTTATGCATCCTTTCTTTCTTCCTTCTACTCACTTAGATATTTATGTGGAAAAGCATGCGCCCCTCGTTCGGGAAAGCAACCGTGAAATGCTTAGATTATTTACGTTTCAGAGGAGGAATTCAAATGACTGTTAAATTTGAGAATAATTTGCGGTATTGTTTAACTCTTCGCCTTTTCTGCGGTCGGTGGTTAAAGGTATGGTGATAATTGATAATGATTCAGGTTATAATAATACACGTTATAATTGAAATTAAGAGAGAGGCCTGTTGTGTATAAACCTGTGTTTTTGACAATAAATTAATACAAACCTGTGAAGCATTGAACATATAATATTTGTTTGTTTTAATTGTAACCCTTTGTGTACAGGATACAGCATATATTTTTATTTATTTAAATTCATTTTACATTTAATAATTAATTAATGAGTGAATATTGTTATGAAGCGGTGTTGAGTCCTATTTAAAATTTATTATTTTTTAAACACCTCTTCAGAACAAGTACCATTGTTTGTATTAATTTTCTTAAGGTTATTGTCGAGTTATCATTAATAACATAAGATACGCAGATGATACTGTATTACTAGATGACTGTATCGATGACCTCCAAGACCTATTAAATCTGGTTAATAATGCTGGTGAGCAACTGGGTCTAACAATCAACGTCAATAAAACTAAATGGATGACATTTGGACGACTAGATCACTCTGAAATAGTGATACAGTTAAATGGTTACATGTTGAAAAGGTGGAAAGATTTAGATACCTCGGCAGTATTCTCACGGAGACTCTTGACCCAGATGTAGAGGTTAGATGCAAAATTGAAGCAGCAAGAACTGCGTTCATTAAAATGAAATCCCCTTCTACAATGACAATATCAGCTTAAAACTAAGGCAGAGAATGCTAAAATGTTATGTGTGGTCGGTCTTGCCCTGTGGATGTGAAACATGGACCTTGAAAGTAAATGCCATGAACAGGTTAGAGGCTTTTGAAATGTGGCTTCACTGGAGAATGCTCAAGGTCCCATGGACCGACATGATCACCAACACAGAAATTCTCAGGCGAGCTAGAGCAGATAGAGAACTGCTTACATTAATCAAAATCAGGAAAATTTCCTATCTGGGTCATATACTTCGAGGGGAGAAGTATCATTTGCTCCATTTAATATTGAAAGGCAAGATAGCGGGTCGCCGAGGGCCTGGTAGGAAACAAATGTCTTGGTTGCGTAATATACGAGAGTGGACCGGCATTAGAAGTGTGGAGGAGCTATTCCGGGCAGCGCAAGACAGAGAGACATTCTCAAGAGTTCTCATTCGCCAACGTCGGGGGGACCTGATACGGCACACAAAGAAGAAGAAGGTTATTAAGTGCACGGGTGGGAACACATAGACCGCCGGGAATCTATGGTTTTCCGGCTCCGTTTCTCGTCACTCTGGAATTGTTTCAACGGCTAGGGCGGCCATCAAACTTTAGCGCAGTCAATTAATTTTATTTTATTGAATCCCTGACGGGTGAACGTGTTCAAATGTTATAATAGTATTTCCTCGATGACGGGGGGTTTTAACCGAATTTATCAAAAGTCTAGTGGGGTGTGGTGCTTGTTTAAAACGATCGCATAAGGTCCGCGCGTGTACTGAATAATGTTAAATGATTTACTACTGGGAATCGACGCGATCATGCGCTTGTTGTAAATCCGCGCATTCCGCTAATGAAGTGTTATCTTCAAGGGGCGCTATACAGGCCTTATTTGCCTTACGGAATCCGTACAATTGAACCACGCGCCCTGAAGTGCACCCGCCAAAGCCATCTGCCCGTAGAGCTCCTACATTGTTATCGATGGGTTCGTTCAATGAACTGAGATCAGCCACCCTGTGTTGGAGACGCTGGACCCGTCTCCAGGACACTATTCTCGGACCGAAGCCCTGATGGTACCAGCTGGGTCTGACAGGATCAGATCACCACCGGCTTGATAAAAGCTCCCCGCTCACACACGGTTATTCCGATTTATATCGATTTATATTACTATCGTATTTTAGCCAGATAAGATAGATTTAAACCATTTACTGATCCCCGGGGGTAAGTCCAATTCACCATACATGTATTTTGTAATATTGAATAATATAACCTATTCGTTTACTTTTCCAAACATCAGCTTTTATTTAACCTAAAACAATATAATATGCAATCCATTGTGCCCATACTCTGGAGATAGTATCATGCTCTCCCCCATCAGGAACATTACTTGGGAAGGACCGAGTATTGGCGCCCAGTGATCTGCAAAGTTCTGGATTGTAATGTTTATTTAAAAACCCTAGCATACAGCTGGCCGGCAAGGGCCCCCAACGTAGTATACAATGCATAGCAATATAATATAAACCATTTAAGTTCCATTTAAAACATTTTTGATTATGGGTACAGATTAGAAAGTACAGTACTTAGATATTAAAAGTTATAATGTTATTTATTATGAAAAAAAAAAACAAAACATAAATAACAGTTTTATTTAAGTAGGTACCTACATTGTAAGGTTAATTTGAATTTAATTGTTTCAGGGGTACAGTGGAAAATATCAATATTTCTTTGGGCATTGTAAAATTTGCAGATACGCCTAAACGAAGACAGGACTCTTCATGTAGGAATTTGGATTTGAAATGCTGTATGAGAAATAAGGTATTCGTTCTGGTATTGAGTTCAGGGCAATGAAATGAAATCATTTCTAATTGGGCTGGCGAGTCAATAAGGCAGTTCACAATCTTATACAAAAGGAACAGTACGTCATTTTTTTTATCCATTGGTAGAGTAATAGGGTTACACTGATTTCGTGATGCGTAGAATGAAGCCCATTTGTTTGTAGGCTTTTCCAAGATGTGTTCAATATGATTTTTAAATAGTAATTCAGAGTGAAGCAATACTCCAAGGTCTCTGTTTATTTCTACTCGGTGAAAAGGAACGGGGTTTGTGGAAGTATCAATAAAGCACAATTTTAAATACATATATATTAAAAGCTATAAAAAATGAACGAAACGCATCAAGATACAAATATATTATTTCCATCTTACTGGCAGTCTTCTAACAGTGTTTCCAACGAAAGTTTTACGTGGTGAGTGAAACTTGTTACAAAGAAAATGGATTGTTTCCAAAATATAATATCGTTCACGACTTTATTATGTTGTTCAGGATATTGCTTGTAAACTTTCTTACGAAATGTTATTTCGTTTAATACTGTTGAAACTACTTTTAAACAAGTTTTTTTTGCAATATTTTCAACCCAATACCTTGCACGAGGTTCTGTGAAACCGTATAATATTTTTAAGTTTATTAATATGGACAAGCTTACAATGCTTTGTTTAGTGGAACTTTCTACACTTTATGCTTCACTCTCATTTTAATATTAAAAATGGACAGGTCACACTCCTCTATGTTGCGATTGAATCACGTGATAAGCGCGCTGTTTCGTGTTTTACCGTGCTTTTGGAACGAGACAGAATGCTTATCATGTGACCCGCTTGGCTATACCGATTACTCAGTTCGACGTGTGATGAAAAAAAATTTAAAAAAAAAACATTATCAGACAGAAAAATGATATCTACATTTCTAACTCTAAATATGCTCAGAAATCGCTGGTTAAAATACTTTGGTTACGTGATGCTTCCCCCTATTGTCTTCTTTCAAGTTATCCATCTCAGAACAGATTTTGTCAGTGGGGGCAGGTAACGTACATATATAAAAAAAAAATGCTTGGTTTGCCGGGGATGAAATTTTAAGTGCATCAGGTTTTGCAATTTTATAAGCTGATCTAGTTGAGAATATGATAAATACGATTTAGAAAACGCGTTGTATTTTATTTATTTATTTTGATTTTCACGCCACAATAAATATCTAAGTTAGCATAATATCGTGTGTAATACTCCATCGTGCAAAATAAGAGATTGAAAATAGTACGAGGGTTGTTCGTAAAATAAGTTCTTAAAGGTGCTACGGTCGCGTGGAACGACTTTACGCGCAATCCAGTAACACTAGTGTGAAGCCTGGTTCCCTCTTGCCAAATCCCCATCACGCTGCACACTCTGTGACGCTTGGTCTCGGCGTGGTAGGCGTTCGCGATGGAGCTCCACTCGCCCCGCCCGCTTCGGTGAATCTGAATGGCGCCACTGGTCTCGTCCCCAGTCACAATTGAGTACAAGAATTCTTCGCCATCGATGTCGTAGCACTCAAGGAATTTACGTGCAGCTTCAACCCGTTATTGTTTGTGATCTTAGGTGAGAATTTTGGGACCCACCTTGGGTAGACCTTACGGTCTCTCAAATGTTCTGTCAAAACCTTGATAATAGTGGTCTTACTGACATCAGGGGTCATGTCACAGAGCTCCCGAACCGTCATCCGTCGATCCGCAATCATTATTTTTTCCACTTCCACAAATTTTTCATCTGATACCGTTGGCTGCCCGGCACGCTTTTAAATTCTCTGCAACATTTGCGCACGTTTTCGCACTCATACACTGTTTTCCGTATACTTCAAGTAACTGAAAATGAATTTCTACCGGGGTTTGTTCTTTGCACAAAAAAACGTGGCGGGTGTAGCGAGCGGAAAATCCACGGCAAACGGCTGCCACGCCGAGACTAAGGGTCGCAGAGAGTGCAACGTAGCGGGGATTTGACGTAGGGGAACCATGCTACAATCCAGTGTGGCCAGATCTCGCGAAAAATTGTTCCTCGCGACCGCAGCACCTTGGTGACCTTATTTTGCGGACAGACCTCGTAAATAAATAAATGAAATAGGTAAGTAAGCAGAGCTTGGTAGTTCGTTTTATTAGATTTCTTTTGAAAATTCTACTACGACCTGTTTGTATTTAGTGATTGGAACGTTAAATATGTGAACAACATCCTTATAATCATTATCCATATTTTTATAATCATTTCAGTTCTGTATACGGTGAACGGGAGTAACAATCGTGATTCCGCGCAGGAGATATTGCTTCGATGTTGGTTTGCGAAGTATATGGAAAGAAATCAAGTTTATTCAGGACTTTAAATTATTGAATTTATATAAACAAGATAAGTCATTAACTATTTGCGTTCGGATAGTTTAAAAAAATAGTTTGCTCAGTAGATAATCATAATTGTCACATTTCCTTTAATAAATCTTAACAATTTATTTTAAATTATTTCCATCGTGAAAGAATGAATAGCATAACTTGGTGCCCATACTGTTGTGTTGTATTCGATTTGACTCCTAAAAAATGAAATGTATATTCTTTTAAGGTTAGCATTTTATTAAATTGGCAACGTATCACAAAACTCAACATTTTCAAAACTTTATTTGATGTTATTTCAATATATATATATATTTTTTTAAAAATTATATTTTATTTTTAATAATATGTTTTACGTGGTATAATGATAATTTTACATCTTAGGTTTTTTTACTACTCTTCCATTGAAAGCATTTGCTTGTGTATGGAAGGGGAGTGTACAATATGATTAATAAAATTTAGTTTTCAGCAAAGTATACAACGAAATAATTTTGAACCTAATCTGAAACAGTTGGATAATATCAACTTCAAATTTTAAAAAAACAAAAGCCACGACTGAACAACAACCCCATTTGCTATCGGTGAAACCGCAACCTAAAAACCGTGTAAAAACAATTTTCTTTCAAGAGATAATCACCTTACTTTCTTACCTCCCGCCGATGTTTCAGACTTTATAATGGAAAGAAAAATATAAGATATGTCACTACGCAGAATAAGTCAGGTGGCCATTTTAAAACTATAAAGTAGAATACTCGGCTTTCAGGAAAAAATATTTCACGTTAAACATAAATAAAAAGTTCTTGAATAAAACATATACACCCCACCGCGTAACATTTTCGTTTCTCCCCTGGGACTAGGAAAATGCAAAAAAGAACGCTTTGCATCTTGTAATGTTCCTAACCAGCCAGTGGGTTGTAGTACCAACCCCTATTTTAGGAAAGATATATTATATTGTAAGGGAGGATAACATGTTGGTGCGATTTGTACAGATCTTGACGCAAAATAAAGTAAAACCACCTCAAGCATCATTGGGCTCTGAGAGACTGTTAATTGTATCTTTCACAATGAACAACGGGTTTTGTCACAACGGGTTTTGTTAAGCCATGAAATGCAAATGAAAAACATTACATTGAAATAATTTAACAAAATAATTAACTAACCATCATGCCGTTTCCATGCAGAGAGGACTATCCGTCAAACAACTCGTCTCGGCACACATTCATACTCCTCATACATACTCCATGATCATTCTAACTCTTGACATGGCCCGACTCAAGTTTCTGAGTCATTATTTGATCGTGCCATGTCTTCCTCGGGCGTCCCCGACTTTTTTTTACCATTCACATTTGCGTCATATATTTTCCTTACACTCCTTTCTTAGTTCATTCGTTCTAAATGTCCAAACGATCTGACCTTTCTTAATATTACTCACAGTCATTACGCTTACATCAGCTTTACATTGTTTGTGGGTCTCCACATTTCTCACACGATCATTTGTTTTACCGCACATGCGCCACAGGGATCTTTTCTACAACATTCAGTCCACTTTCATCCTTCCTCTGCCAGTTCTATGCCTGGTACCAGCATTCCATTGTGTCAGTTTTTTAAAATAATTTAATTAATTATATGCATGAAATGCACTGGACGTAAACACGTATGAGTCGGTTTACTAAATAAGGCACTTCTAAGTAGTATCCGACCAAAACAGGACTTTCCACCGAAACCGAAACCGAATCTTCGGTATCTGTCTCAGTTTCGGCCGAAACCGAAACTTTTTTAGACTTGTTAAAAATCTATTGTTTTCTGAAGTTTGTCTTATTTTTTACACTTATACAGACAGTTGACGCGTGTTAAATGAAATACAAAACAATAATAATTGATGTGAAAAAATATATTTTTTTATTACTGCTATTTTGTTAACTTTTGTTTGTTTTATATATTACTGCTATAAAACAAACAAAAATTAACAAAAAATGTTAACTACTTACTTGTTGGAACAAAAATTTGTCAATAATCAACACTTAGGAAGGACCTTATTTTTGTTTTAATTTAAAAAAAGGGTTATGGATAACGGGTTAAGAATAACCCAAAAATGTTTGAAAATAACCTACTACCACCATGCTAAGCGGAAAATGTTGCTTGTGTCGTGATGGAGGACTTAGACAGCGTAGGAATCGAACACGCGACGCCCTGGTGGAATTCAAAGGCGAGACTCACTCAACCACTGACCTGTCATTTGATTGATTGATTGTCATTAATTGATTATTTTAATTCTAGTTTAGGTATAATCACAACATTTTTATTACAAGTGTTAAATAAAATATAAAAAAAAAAAACAATAATTGAAGTAGGTATGTGAAAAAGCATAAATATATATATTTTTTTGATATTTCAAACATTATCAACAAACATGTTAACTACTTCTTGGAACAAAAAATTGTCAATAATCAACGCTTACATTATGACGGATGATGGCGGGTGAAACAGGAGCCATGAACTCACCCGAAGTCAGCTGATCGAAGCGCGATAATTCACGAACGCAGAGTTTCGATGCGGCCGAAGGTTCGGCAGATTTTCTGCCGAAACCGAAATTGATGCCGACACTAGATTTTTTTCCGAAACTTGCCGAAACCGAAACCGAACTTTCGGTCGATCACTACTTCTAAGTTATTAAATTAACCTAAAACGATGTTGTACATATTCGTTCAAAACACAACTTGAAATCTAAAAAAAACTGGAATGAAATAAACAAAAGCCGTGCAAATTTCGTTGCGCCGATGTCATTTAATGAACAAGAATTTTGGCAGATCATTTGAAATAGATTTTTGCTTTATATAAAATTAATAATGAATATCAAGAAAATTCGTTTGACAAACAATCACTGTCAAAAAGAATCATTATATCAAATAATTATCATTTTGTAAAACATTCCTTATTTTTTTAAAAATCATTATTTAGTCAAACAATCATTACATTGACTAACAATCAATATTTTTTTCAAAAATTATTGTATTATCAGACAATCATTATTTTGTCAAATAACTATTTTTGGTCAACCAATCATTATTTTATCAAACAATAAATAATATTTAAATTTAAGATAAATGTTATCCACTTAAATTAATCTCCGTATAATTTTCGTAACTTTGAAAACACGCACAATATCAATAGTCAAGTATACACAACTAGATCAAAATTCACAATGAATCGCAAATATTCAAACCACAGATGGTGACAGTTATTTTCACAGGTTAGAATAATATATTTTAATAAATATATCTCAACTGTACGATTCTTCCAAACCGACAAATGGGCGACATATCTGGCTCATTTTATCAAGCATGGTGATATAACAGTTTCTTTGAACAACACAATTTAGTGTCTCTGAAAATTCCAAATAGTTCATTATTAATCATTTTTCGAATATAAAAAATTAAAAAAAAACATATTACAATGCCTAAAAATGTTTATTTTAAAAGCAATCAAACAAACAAGCATTATTTTTTCAAATAATTGCAAAGAGTTGAATAACAATTGATAATTAAAATGTTCCACCTTTACTAACGAACTTCAATAGCAGTCGGCTGCAACTAATCATTATTTTAACAAATAATAATTTTTTGTCAATCAATCTTTATTTTTTAAGCAATTAAATAAACAATCATTATTTTTACAAATAATTTTATCAAGTTGAATTTCACTACTTGATAATTATAATGTTCCACCTTTACGAATAAACTTCAATAGCAGTCTACTGTTGTTATGATTTCCACGCAGTGATTGATTCGTCGTCTATTTACAAACAAAACAACAAAAGCCATTGTCGGGAAACTATCAGCGGGTCAGCAGCACAGCTTCATCTGAACTTTGGCCATCCGGCCATTTCTATGCGCATTATTAATATTGCATAATGTGGCTCCGGACCAACAATAAACAAAAGCATTCGTGGCCGCCATTTATTGACCAAACGCCAATAAATACAGCTAGAGTGTTTTGAAAATCATTTTGAATACGTCAATTGAATTAAAGGTACAATGCTTCATAAATGGAATCTCAACGAAAATATAATCCACCTTTTTTATGTTAAGTGATAGTTTAAGTCATCAGGGGCTCTAGCACGGTCAAATCGATAACTTAACAATATCGGATCGATAAACTTAACTAACGACGATTTTATACAAACTTTCCGAACACGTTTAAGTGTGTTAGGTGTACCGTTAGGCAAGTCAATATTGACAACGAATTAAAAAAGAAATCGTCCTACGAAAGCAACTCTGGAGAGATTATCTATGGATCGGCATTCCCTTATGTCAAACGCGTTCATTTTAAAGGTCGATATTATCGTTGATCAAATATTAAAAACAGTCACTCTATCATTATGCATAGCATGTACTTTTGAGGGAATTAATTTGTTTGTGAGATCATTATTAAAAATGTACATATTATGTAATTATTAAAAATGTAATTATGATTAATGAAAATGTTAATTATGATTAATAAAAATGTAATTATGATTGTAATTTTAAAATGTAATTATTAAAAATGTATATATATATATATATACATTTTTTTTAAATTAAATATTTTTAATATTTTGTTTTATTTTTTGAAATTGCTACGTTTCTTAAAATTTCTTTTAATAAATTCATTTATTCAGTTATTTATTACATGTTATAAATTCTAATTTGTAAGGTGTAAGAAATTAATAAAAATATATTATTATTATTATTATAACTTGTGATATTCCGAATAACCCTCTGAATTTTATTTCTCCAAATTCGAACGGATTCACCGATCGCATGTACGACTACTTTCAATTTTAAGAGCTCCGTTAGTCACCCTTCCTTCATTAATAAGTCAGTAATTTTGCATAACGAATGACATTATTCAAATTTTGTTTGTATATTGACAGTTAACCGAAGACACCCCCAGGACTAAGTTAGGCGGCTTTATCTACCGGCTGTCGGAATATATAATATATGTTTATCGGTTGATGACAATTCTTATCTCTAATCGCCTAACCTAATATTCATAGATCGCTAGTCTTCCAAAATATCAAATTGACAAACTTCAATCCGTGTTTAATGCAGCGGCAAGGCTCATAACTGGGGTTTCTAAATATTCCCATATTTCAGAACACCTTCGTAACCTTCACTGGCTCAAGTGCCCTGAGAGAATCCAGTACAAATTGTGCTGGATGGTTTTTAAATCAATCTACGAAATGGCTCCACCTTACATCTCCGAATTATGCGTCCCGGAAAATACCGGTCCGAGACAATTAACCCTTAGATCAGCAACTTCATCTGCTAAAGGCAGACTAATAGAACCTAAACGTAAACCTACCTGTAAACTTCAGACCACCAAACGAGAGGCTGAAGAGAAAAGTGTGGCACTATAGGTCAGCAGATTGGTTCGGTCTGCGGGCACATTTTAATGCTTTCCCATGGTCAGCTGTCTGTTTTCGGACTTCGGATCCCTCAAGATGTGCCCAGGAAATTGGTGAGGTCATCACATCCGCGATGGATGGCTTCATCCAATCTACTGTTAAGGAAACTGGTGTAGGCTCAAAGCCGTGGTTCAGTCGACAATGCGCTGAAGCAGTGCGACGAAAAAACGCGGCTTACCGAGCCTACAACACATCTAGAACATCCGAAGACAGAACAGCTTACAACAAAATGGCAAAGGAAACCAAGAGAATCATAAATAGGTCAAAATTCGAGCACGACCAGCAGATCAGCAGAAAGCTGACTGCATGCCCGCATGGCAGCAGGCAATTCTGGTCGCTTGCGGGCTCAATAGGTCGCAATTTCTGCAAATCCAGTCTGCCACCTCTTACCAGACCTGACGGCTCACTAGCAAACACCGCCACCGAAAAGGCTAACTTACTAGGTAAAATGTTTGCGGATAACTCAACCCTCGATGACCAAGGTGCTGTCCCGACGTCGGTTCCTCACTGCGGTTTTCGTATGAAAAAGCTGAGGATCCGGCATCGGGAAGTACTCCATGTTTTACGAGGGCTTGATGTTAATAAAGCTAGTGGGCCTGACGGAATACCTGCCCTGGTACTGCAAAGGTGCGCTGCAGAAATAGCTCCAATTTTGACGAAGCTTTTTAAACTGTCCCTGAAGACTGGCTCTGTGCCCTCTGGTTGGAAAAAAGCGGTTATCCATCCTATTCCAAAGAAGGGTGACCGCTCCAACCCGGCCAACTACCGCCCCATAGCGATCACATCAGTTCTGTCTAAGGTGATGGAACGTGTGATCAACGACAAACTGCTCACATACCTCGAGAAGAACAAAATTATTAACGACCGTCAATACGGATTCCGGCGGAACCGCTCGTGCGGTGATCTTCTCGCGTATGTGACGCATGTTTGGGGGCGATGCCTGGAACGTTTCGGTGAGACCCAAACGGTTGCACTGGACATATCCAAGGCCTTTGACCGGGTTTGGCACCGAGGACTTGTCAACAAACTGCATTCTTACGGACTTCCCGCATCCTTGTGTACGTGGATTGCCGACTTCTTGAGGGAGAGGTCGATTCAGACGGTAGTCGATGGTTTCACCTCTTCCTCTCACTCGATAAATGCTGGCGTCCCGCAGGGATCGGTTCTGTCTCCAACTCTGTTTTTGTTGCACATCAATGACCTTTTGTCATGTGCACCAATTCACTGCTACGCGGATGACAGTACAGTTCATGATAGCTTTTTGTTTGACAAGCCCCCAAAGGGCTCACAAACTCCAACAGCTCGTAAGGCTTTGAAGCAAAGAATGGACGGTTACCTCGAGAGTGTTTTCTCTTGGGGTAAAAATAATCTCGTTGAATTTAATGTTTCAAAGACCCAATCTTGTCTGATTACGTCTAAAAGGGATCGCAATGAAAATCTAGTCTCTTTCAACGGAAGCAATCTTCCGAACAGGCCCTCCATTGATTTGCTTGGTGTAACCCTAAGTGACCAGCTCAGGTATGGGGGCTCCATCGAAGCCAGAGTAAAGTTAGCCTCCCAAAAACTGGGCGTACTGTACAGGGCCCGCAGATACTTTAAAAGTACACAACTGCTAACCCTGTACAAATCGCAAGTGCGCCCCACGGTTGAATTTGGCAGCCACCTCTGGTCTGGAGCTCCAAAATACCTGAAAAATACCCTCGACTCTGTGCAGAAACGGGCGGTCCGTTTGATAGATTCTCTCATCTTAACAGACGGATTGCAATCTTTAGAGCACAGGCGTCGGGTGGGAATGCTATCCTTGTTCTACCGGTATTACAATGGAAGATGCTCCGAGGAACTAGCATCATTGATCCCTTCGGCACCGGTGCATAGTCGGGAAACACGCCAAACACGTGCCCAACATTTGTACACAGTTGACATTAGTCACATGAGAACGGGTCGTTTCTTCGACTCGTTCTTATGTTCAACAGCTCGGCTGTGGAATGATTTGCCGGCCTCTGTGTTTCCTCCTTCCTACAACATGGGTCTCTTCAAGACCAATGTTCATTCCTTCCTCTCCTCAAAAAGACCCTCCACACAGCATCCCAGATGACATAGGCCCTGAGGGAAATTATTTTCCTCAGGGCCTCCTGTGTGGAGTTAATGTAAAAAAAAAAAAAAAAAAACGAAAGCCAAATACTATGTTTGGAGATCGTGCTTACGGAGTATCTGGGCCTAAGGCTTGGAATAGACTCCCTCCGGAATTAAAAAGCATAACAAGCCCAACAGAGTTTAGGTCCAAACTAAAAACCTTCCTTTTTGGGCTCTCATACCCGTAATTTAAATATACCTATTTGAGAGTATCATACTTGTATTGTCTATGATATGTCTTAATAACACTTTTCTTACTGATTTAAAATTACTCGATTCCTTACACATCAATCTGTCTCTTGACGAATCACATTTAGAAAGATCAAATCCTTATAGCTACTACTGCACCACCCACCTTTTACTTTCCAAAATACACTCGTCAAAGAATACATTACATATCAATATTAAAATATTTTTCAGGATTAAATAACATGTGTTCACAATAATGTCCTCTGCGTGCGAACTCTATCTAAATTTCTTTAAATGGACAATATACAGTGTTAATTTCAAGCGACCTCCCAGGTAAGTATGGTCCTGTTTTCATTAAATTTTAGGCAGCATCGCGTTCATTGGTCAAAATATTGTACATATATTTTCGTATCAGTGATCAATGAACCGATGTATGCAATTTTTAGCCATAAGTTGTTTATAATTGTTTGCCTAGCTTGTAGTTTTTTAGATTTTAGAAATGTATTATAAGTTTGTACAGCGCCCTTGAGGTGATTTTTCACAAAAAAACGGCGCTATATAAATCATCCAAATATTATTATTATTATATATGATGGATCTAGTCAATTTCGTATTGCTTTATCTAGATCACGTAGTAGTTTCACAGTTACGAAATCAGCTGTTCGCGGGCCGGCATCTTCCCATCCGCCGCACATGCTATCGAGTAGCGAGCAAAGTAGCCCTTCTTTCAACTTTTTTCGTAGATTGTTCACAAACTGATAGTTAGCTAGTAATTTGATTACACAGAGTGTGTTTACTAGCAGATAGTGAACTTGTCGGTGAGTAACTTGTAAACTCGCTCAACGTAATCGAGGCCTAACCCTAGAACCGTACCCATAATAGACTTTAAGTAACAGTACCCAGGGGTACAGGAGTACCCCGATAAATAAAACATTTGTTTTACATAAAAATAAACATTCATTAATATTCAACTTACTTAGACTTTTATGGTACTTATTTTAGTCTCACATAATACAATCACGACTAAATAAAAGGAACAGTTTTGGCAAATCTTTTTTTTTGGTGCTCTAAACATACGAAACTTTACATTTTTCACATCGAGGGCGTGATTTGCGGCCTTTTGACCTAGGACAAAATAAACATCTTCCAGATTTTGATTCTGAAGAGACTGGAGCATCAGAAGACCGTCTTTTTTCTTAATATACTGCCAATACTTACATGGAGGTGCATCGGCAAAGTTTTGTATAAAAATCGATCCTTCAAGTCAGGTTTTATAAGGTCAAAAGCTTATAAAACTTATAAGCTTATAAGGTCTTATCTTCAGATAAGTTCGTCTATTCTTGAAAACTTGTTTGCCAACAGCGCGTTAGGTAAATGCAGTAATATCATAGAATTGATTCCGACAATATCAAAAATTCTGTAGAAGACACAAAGGCTCCAACAACGAGTTTTACGAGAAAAACTTTATGTACGACAAAGTTGATGAAACGTATCCACACCACACTCCTTTTGGTTGTAAAAACTCATTTATTTCTGGTAAATCAACAGATTTGTCTTGGTTTGGTTGGAAGCGCATAGTGGAAAGCATAAGCACGTTTTTCTTTTGTTTTGCTTAGTTTTGGAGGCAAAGTAAGTTCGTTATGAAAAGCATACATTGACGTGTTCTTACGGTGGACTTTTATTTCCAAGAAATGGGTAAGTATTTGTGTTTTGTTTTTTTTTCAGTGTTCCAACTGCCGAAATATTTTTTGGTAGCAGTTTTTCAGCAGCAGGAATTGAAGTAAACGTAAAAAAAGTAATTATTCAAGTTACATGCAACAAAATGCAAAAAAAACTAACGTAGATACAAATATAATAAAGATGTACACATTTTTTCAAAACAATGTTATGTCTAATAAAAAAAACATTCAAATAAAAAACATGTATCAAACAGCATAATAACATGCTTTATTTCGTAAAAACATTAAAATCAGAGTAATGAATATAATAACCTTAACTGTACCCAGGGGTACTGGAGCACCCCACGCACGCCTTGCCACGACTACACACTAACAGGACTCCTGGCCGACTGATGCTTCGAAGCGACCTTCTACCCCGTGCAGTAGCGCGAAAAAATCCGTTGTGAAACGAAAAAGAAATCGCAGGTTTAAAAAAAAAAATCGTTTTGAAATCCATTTTTTTTAAAGAATCAAATCAATCCTAGAACCAAACCTTGGGGTAGACCCCAGGGTACGGTTCTAGGATAAGATAAGGTAGATCCTGGGTTCGATTACCAGTTGCCACTGTTACATTTTTTATTTTTCTGTAACTTGTTTTGTTTCATATGTAGTTTAGATTTATTAGTTTTATCTTCTACTTCATTGACAAATATTTTTCTCTTCATTTTCCTGAAATTTTCATATTTCTTACGCTCAATTGTTACATAATTGCAAAAATGTGTATTTTTACTTCTCGATGTTTTGAGTCAGATTCACTACCAATCAAGTATTGTTTTATTGTATTTAAGGCAAAAAAAAAGCAACCCATTATTCATAATAATCGTAACCTTTAGAGCGCTTTGACTGTTACAAAAAAATGTAAAAACTGATTTCAAGCAAAAACGTGACTTCCTAATTTTTACGAGCAGTTTGGTATCCTTTCATATTTTTATCTTCCATTAAAAAATACCTTAATTTGTAAAAAAATGCTTCGAGGCAAAATGCTTTTGTGACCAAAAATAAACTTACTTGGCCATAAATATGAAAGGAAAATGTCAACATCGCCTTACATAACTTTACCCTTAGTGTTTACGAGTAAACACTGTTTCAGTAGATAATACCCATAATGTGGGCGGGTTGATGAAGTTATTATGTGTGGAAAATCACAGGATTTACCTTTAGCTCTTTGAACTGAACATTTTATGCGTGTCTTACGCTTATTGTCAGCTGATTTATTTAATTGATTTTATGAACATGTTAAGATACTAGTTACTTCGAAAATTCGCCTTTTCAAAGGCTGCACAGACTTGGAAATAAATATACTTTAATCGATGTTTACCGCCATCAATCAGTGATGAAACTAAAATTCAGTCTAATCCAATGTTTGTAAATGATCTTTAAATTTTTATTATGTGCATCTTTTACCATTATATTAATTAGGCTATATTCTGCAAAACTACGACTCGGGCTAAAGGTTGCTAATTATAAACACGCTTTTATATCAACGTTTTTGTTTTAATTTTTGTACTAATAATAACCATCTGAGATTAAATACTTTCCGTGTTAACCACTTTTTACTTTTAATACTCTCGTTAAGGGCCCGAAACCCGAATTTCTACCGATTTCTTACATATTTTCCTTAAACACGTTAAGTTTTAAAGCTCTTAAAAAAATATTATGTTATTCTTGAAGATAATATCCATACATTGCCCGCGCCGAAACACAAATAATATAAAATTCCCTTGATAGAAAAAAATCGCAAAGTATGCTCCAAAAATTATTATAAACACGTTTGTTTCAGTTATTTTACAAGTTATATGCATGAAAAAAATCATAGTGTTTCTTTAAATGCTGTTTAAGACAATGATTGCGAGATTTTTGCTCGATTTTAAACGAGTCGTGTTTTATTAAACATTTTCGCAATTTTCGCATCGATTTTGTCGCTGTAAGTGTGAGCGCTCTCCTCTAACATTCGTAATTTCGTATCTCTCCATCTTCTTCTTTTCGGGCCCGGTTGCGGAGCCTTAATATACCGTTATATTTTACACTTATCAAATTCATTTGTACAAATTTCCATGATAATGTGACTATATGCTTATATCTTTCATACTTTTTTAAAGTGCATCTTTTATAACTGTGTTCTGTAAAACATTCAATTGGGCGTAATACAGTTTTTTGTTAATTACAAAGCTGTTTTACAACAAATAAATCATTTTTATGTTTATAATAATAGTAATAATTATATTTGGATGATTTGTAAAGCGCCAAAACTACACGTATCTACAATGTATTTGAGCAATGAACGCGGTGCTATGAAAAAATGTGCATTTATTGTGATAATTATTAATTAATATTATAAATATAAAAACTAATATTATTATTCAATTTGAAAAAGATCTGTTTATCAATTAAAAAAAGTACTGGTAGTATTTAATAATACGCGCGACAGTAAAAATTAATAAGAGTATTGGCAAAAAAAAAACCGTTTGTTAAAAAAATTTCATTATACTTTAAGTAAGTAGTACAGATAACATAAATAGTAAGTCTGTATATGGCTTTACTACATTTTCGTTATTTGTTTTTGGGGTGTTATGACGTGTTGCGCTACCTCCTTTTTTAGCCAACGTTTCGGACAGCGTTGCGATGTAGCGTTTTGGACAGCGTTGCAGTGTCCGAAACGTTGGCTAAGAAGGAGGTAGCGCAACACGGCATAACATCCCAAAAACCAATAACGAAAATACTTTGGGCCGTGAAAATCTTAAAACGTATCTGGCTACAGTTTGCTAATGCCTTCAGAAGGCTGTCACGTTTAATAATAATTACATATACACTTATTTATATAAACACTTATTTATATAAATTTATTTTATTTATATAAATATACACTTATTTATATAAACCTTTTTAATATTAACAATAATACTATTATAATATATAGCAAACATAACCTAAACAATAAATAAAATGTAGCAGAAGTCGCTTCAAATTTCATCAGATTGAGCCCATTGTTAATAAAAATAATATTCAAACAAAGCCAAGTGTTTTTTTTTCACAGTTGTGTCCAACAATATTCTAGTTCCGAGAAAAATTGAAAAAACGAAACCAGTCAGGTTTCGTAACATTTTATATTTAAAATAGATAAAACATACAATTCTTAAGAGTTTTAATTGAAACGTCATCTAGAAAATAAATAAAATTAGAGTTTATTAGTAGAATTTACGAAATTTTTTTTGGAATAATGTTGTATATGAACACTTCGTCCACAAAACGGTTTTTTTACTCTTCGTACCTTACAGAAAGCAACATGCTCTTCTATCATAAATGTTTTTTTTTTTTTTACAGTGAATACCGCACAAGAATCTCAACTGCTCCCGTCTGGAGCCAGTGAGACTATGGCATCACCAATTGGGGTATGTTGTGAGGCTGAAGGTAGTGGGGAGGGGAAGGAGGTGGGGAAGAGGAAGGTTGGGAAGTACCTGGCTATTCAGATCTGGTCACTAAACACGGCTAAAGCCATTTTCAAGCAACGTTTCAATTCTGAATGGTGGTCTTACACCAGGGCGATACTGATAGTATCTTCCACTCTGGAACATGCCGCAAATATACTATATATTATTTTTAAATGAATTAATTGTGAAATAACACAAATTAATCAAATAAAATTTATTTGCGCATGCCGGGTTCGAACCCGCGACCTCCGGATTGTGAGTCAAGAGTCTTACCCACTGGACTACGGAGGTCGTCAATTACATGTACACATGTAATTGATGTTTTTGAGCTTAAAAAGCAAAAAAACGATATGAATAAATGAAACCATTCACGTTATAGATATTGGATATGATTTTAAATTTTCACGGCCAAAAGTATAGTTGGTATTTATTTTTGAGGTGTTATGCCATGTTGCGCTATTTCCTTCTTTAGGCTAAAGGAGGAGGAAGCGCAACACAGCATAACACCCCAAAAATAAATAACAAAATAGTTCTGTATATTGTCTTGAAATCAACACACAAAACTGATAAGTTTTAAGATTTTCACGGCCAAAAGCATTTTCGTTATTTGTTTTTGGGGTGTTATGCCGTGTTGCGCTACCTCCTTCTTTAGCCAACGTTTCGGACATCGTTGCAGTGTCCATCATCAGGGTAGATCCGGCAGATCCGGTAGATGTGTCGGATCTGCCGGATCTGCCCTGATGATGGACACTGCAACGATGTCCGAAACGTTGGCTAAAGAAGGAGGTAGCGCAACACGGCATAACACCCCAAAAACAAATAACGAAAAAACATACAAAACTGTTTCAACGGCTGAAAAGCAAACTTAATAATATTTTTTCTGGATAAATTCTACTTTCCTGCATTCTTCAGCTTCTTGGCTTTGGAGACTTTCTAGTTGAAGTCATAATTCTCCATTTATTCCCATAAATTAAACCATGCGCCGTGATTTTGATAAATGGCGTTACACAACGTTCTTCAACAAAACAAACATTAAAAGGCTGCCATAGGCTTAAAATTTTTTTCATTATCATAATTCTTACCTTAAAAGATGCATATTAATATGCCCAACATTATTCCATCAGTAACTCAACATTGATAGTTTTGTTGGATACAACATTATTACGGGCAAGGGCTCAATTAAGTTGTTAAACTATCCTAAACTTTGCATCCTTATCGGTTATATCTGAAATATCACTAGCCTTTAAATTGATAACAAATAACGTACAGTGAAAATTTCACAGAATTTGAACAATTCATCATGTATTTCAAAATTAACACTCAAGCTCAGTGAAAGTTCCATTCAAGTTCTGTTATAATCCAACCACTGCGAAGCAACCGGCACATGATAAAATGATGATAGAAATAGAACATTCACAGAACTTGAATTTTGACTTAGAAATACGATGAACTGTTCAAATTGAGAGAAACATATATTTTCTGTCTATACAGAGTATGAATGAAACGGTACCGGACAACTCAGAATGAAACCAACTCAGAACCTCCTTTAAAAAGTCATTAAAAGAGATGAAAAAAATCGTTAAAAAGGTTACGTTAGAAAAGGGTTATGGGCGATTTTAAAATTATTTTTTTCATGGCGTTTAATGACTTTTCAAAGAGATGTTGATTGATGGAACCGAATAAAACGGTATATGTACTGTACAATGTACATTTTTACGCAGCATCGCATTCATTGGTCAAATCATTGTACGTGTACGTATCAGTGATAGATGAACCGGTGGATTCAATTTTTAGCCATAGTTGTTAAAATGGTTTATTTAGTTTTGTTTTGGAGTTTAGATTTTTTTTGTACAGCGCCGTTGATGTGATTTTTCACAAAAACGGCGCTGTAAACATCGTCCAAATATTATTATTATATTTATGATCCTAAAACAAGGCTAAATCAAAAGCATCCTGTAGTGCAGGTACTCTACCAGGCGCTAACCAGAATAGTAATAGGTTTTGATATACCCGGCTAAGTGCTCGGCGGAGATAGGTGCCACCCTCCACCGCTACCCCACTGCTACCATGTTATAGACTACCCCTACCCACTAGCTCTATGCAGTTGCGACTATAGCTTATAGCAGCAAAGCGCGGCCAGGCACAACCGTGGATTAATAGAGAAAAGTCGCTCGCTTCATGGAGCAGACTGCGTAATCCTGATAAATGCACCCTTTTGCATTTTATTGCACATTTGTTTCATGGAAGATCGATTAGAGCACGTTTATTTATGAAAACTGGGTACAAAGCCATTTCTAAAATTGCTGCGTACATGTTTCGTATTCTGTTCAAGCAAATACCCTGTAATATTAATATCATTACCGTTAATTGGATAACAAATACCTTTGTCACCCAAATAGTTCTCTACTTTTGGTGAATTATTAGGGGTGCCCTGGTTTATGGGGTGAGGTTTGTGTTGGGTTCCTTGTGCCTTGGTCTGGGTCAGGTCGGATCGGGAGAGAATGGTTAAAGAAGTCCCCTTGACTTCTCCAGCCGTTCTCTCTCGGAACATCGCCTTGCTCCGCAGTGGGAGGGATGGATTCATACGTCCGTCACTCCTGGACTCACTGATCCATAGATTTATACCCACCCCTAATACCCTTTTCCTTCCCAGAACTTTCTTTCCTTCCTTTCCCAAAAAGACCCTTCACACAGCATCCCGAATTATTTTCCTCAGGGCCTCCTGCGTAAAGTTAATGATAAAAAAAAACAAGAGGCTCTGAGGAAAAAAAATTCCCTCAGAGCCTATGCCATCTTTGGGGATGATGTGTGGAGTGTCTCTTTAGGGAAAGGAAGGAGAGAATGTTATGGGAAGATAAAAGGTATGACATGTTGGTAGGAATCTAGAGATCAATGTGTCCAGGAGTGAAGAATCTATTCCTCCCACTGCGGTGCAAGGCGATGGGTCTAGGGAGTCCGGCTGGAAAGGTCAAAAGGTCTCCTTCAACCAGTCTTTCTCTCTATAGGTCACCCCAAGTGGTTCGCTATCAACCTCTGCCATAGGTCACCCCAAGTGGTTCGCTACGTTTGGTGATTAAGCAGGGGAGCCCGGGTTCATGAGGCGAGGTTTGTCTAGGTCTTGGAGGCGGATGACCAGGACACACTGAACCCCAGATTCCTACCCATCCCTTAAACCCTTTTCCTTGCCAGAACTCTCCTCTCTTTCCTTTCCTTAAAAAACCTCCACACAGCATCCCAAAAGATGACATAGACCCTGAGGAATTTTTTTTCCTCAGGGCTTCCTGTGTGGAGCTCATGTAAAAAAAAAGTCTCTCACGATTCGGCCCATCAGCCAAAAGGAAGGCAAATGCATTCACCGCCTAGACCTAGAACAACTTTACCCCGTGAGCCCGGCAACTAGGGATGTGAAAAAATAATCGATTATGAAAAAAATCGATTAATTAGTAATCGATTTTTTTTCACTGCCGATTTTTTCATTCGCAGCCCTGCTAGTCGTTAGTCCGGAATCCGGAGAGCGACCCTCTGTGATGTTTATAAACTTTAATTTCTTTTGTGCTTTGAAAGCAGTTTAGTTGAAGTTTCTAAACAAACTTGTCACAGATAAAGTCAACAGAGTCAAATAACAAGTTGTGTTGATTATTAAAAAAATATACATATTTTCGGTTGATTATTTTAAAACTTATAATTATATTGAATATTTTTTTAATTATTTAAACAGTAATTAAATATATTTTACACGTTTATTATTAATTTGACAAATTTGGGGTAAAATCGATTATTGTAACAAATTTTCAAGAAAAATCGATCATTTAAAATTCGATTTTTCATGCTAAGAAAAAGAATCGATTATTTAATAATCGATTATTTATGTAAAAGTCACATCCCTACCGGCAACCCGAGCACCCTTACTAAATCACGAAAAACAGCAAACCGCTTGCGGTGACTTATGGCAGGAGTGTGTTCCCGA
Source organism: Limnephilus rhombicus (assembly GCA_929108145.2). Lineage (NCBI taxonomy): Eukaryota > Metazoa > Arthropoda > Insecta > Trichoptera > Limnephilidae > Limnephilus > Limnephilus rhombicus. The sequence continues at coordinate 36,708,309 of OV815280.1, forward strand.
GGCGGCGGTACCCATACCCACCTCCCTAATTGAAGTAATACCTCCAACTGACATTTTGCATATATTTTTATGGCAGCATGCCACGCTAGCGCCTCCTGGCGGCGTGAGTTTGTTTTGATTCTTAAAAAATGTTAACCCGTCTGCTTGTTTAGGAATAAATACATCCCACAACACGTAATCGCGTTATACTTTCATAAGACCAAAAATGTCCCGAGCGACCTTACATTTTAAAAGCTATATATATCTCTTCCTCTCATGCAAACATTTGTATTTTTCTTCTAACCAGAAAGAGAACGAAATAATGCTTCTTATTGTCTTTGAAATATGAAAGCTATCTTCCATAGATATTTTACAATCTCGATCCAAAGTGACAGTTTCAGAATTTACGCGGGAAACTGAGGCTTCCGGATTATGAGGTGCAAATATATTGAACCAAGCAGATGTGTTAATTATGCTTGGAAGGTAAAAATGCTAACCATTGCACCACCAACTATTGTGAGAACGGAAGCGTAAATTCATTATGTTTACTGAAAATAATAAGAATTATGTATCTACGCATTTCAGAATTGTACATCACATCTGAAATTATATTGCTTAATTATTTTTAATGAATAAATTGCACAAATTTATAAAATTGATTTCTGGATTTTATCTCCGTATTCGCAAGATCGCAATCCCACATCCAAAGAGGGTGTCAAAATTTAACTGTCAAAATCTAACCAAGATATTGCTTGCTCCATATTTTTCAATTGTTCAAATGAGATAGGAGAGTATTCACATCCGTGAAAGGCCGACTATCTTCTGGTCAAGTGCATTATGTAAACATCAGCCCTCTTATCATTTATTAGTCTATGATTTAGTTTCAACATTACTTAATGCTCTGCAACCGGGCCCGAAAAGAAGAAGATGGAGAGATACGAAATTACGAATGTTAGAAGAAAGCGCTAACATTATCAGCGACAAATGCGACAACTCGTTTAAAATAGAGCAAAAATCTCACGGGCATTATCTTAAACAGCATTTAAAGAAACACTGTGATTTTTTCATACATATAACTTGTAAAATAACTGAAACAAACGTGTTAAAAATAATTTTTGGAGCATACTTTGCGATTTTTTTCTATTGAGGGCATTTTATATAATTTGCGTTTCGGTGCGGGCAAAGTCTAGATATTATCTTCAAGAATATTATATATTTTTTGAGAGCTTTAAAACTTACCGTGTTAAAGGGAAATATGTAATAAATCGGTACAAATCCGGGTTGCGGGCCATTAAGCTGTCTATGGGCTCTTCGGGTCACATGGTCTGGTTACCGAGTTGTGCCGAAGGTAGATGTGTGGAGTTTTTTCATAATTCAAGAGCTCCGCACACAAAACCTTGCTTTCTGCCAGGAACGATGTTTTTTCTCCGAAGCATATTTATAAATTACGATACTCCAATAAACAGAACCTAAGTCATTCAATAGACCATCCTATAGTTTGGAGAATACTGGTCCCGTAACGAATGTCTCTGTATAGAACAAAGGAGATATTACATTTATGAAGTTATTACATTTATTAAGTTAATTCTAAGTTATACATTTATTAAGTTAATTCTCACAAAAAGCTTAAAACAAAAATCTTTTTTCCTTCCCATTGGAGTTGAGCTTACCCTATCTAGAACCTTCTCTATCTGCTTCATATTACTATGGCTAGGTAGTAGGTTCATAGTTTCTCTGGCCCACCGTCTGAGGCGAGGTGTGCTGCAGTTATACATATTTAAATGGCGTAGCTTTCACCATAGGAAATGTATTATGGAGCATGAAAAGAATCGCGAGATATCCGTCGCGACGCCGCGCCGGGACGCCGAGCAGGGACGTGCTAACTTTGACATGCTAATTTTTCTTAATACGGGGAGAATATAAATAAGTTCAAAGAAGGCTCTATTCATGTAATTGTTCTATAATATATATTATGTGTGTAGTGAAGTACCCAATGCTTTGCATTTTAGGGAAAAATAAAAACTTCATCGATTGTTAAGCTTTATATGGATTCATGGGTTGAGGTTTATCTCGGTCTTGGCGGCGGATGCTTCTGTCCATTACTATGTTGCGGGCCGGATTGGGAGAGACTGGTTGATGGTCTCCCACCATTTGATTTATCCAGCAGGACTCTATCGACCCATCTCCTGGACCCATGGACCCCTCAACGTTTTTCCTCCTGAAAAAGACCCTCCACATAGTATCATCAAAGGTGACACAGGACCTAAGATAAATTATTTTACTCAGGGCCTCCTGTGTAGAGCTAATGTAAAAGAAGTTCTTTGTATGCAAAATAAGACGGGTAGTCCAGTAATTTCAAACATCTTACCTTGCGTGAAATGGGGTAGTTATGATTATTTGGTATGTTGTACATGACGGAGGCCTAATGAAAAAAAAATAGTTTTCGACTTACGGATCTTTGTCAAAAATTCAAAAAACCGCAAAATTTTTGACTTTTCTTCATTTTTTGCTAATTTTGACTTGGAACATCTATTTTTTTTTTAACAAAGAATATTCTTCTGCTTTTTAAAGTATATTAAATTTTCTATATTTTAAAATATTTTTTTCCTCTTCAAATCAAACGTGTTTGCGATACAGCTGTTCAAAATTACCCCAACTTTGTCAATTTCAACAATTTTAGTGGTTTTAACATGAAAAGTTGTGATGTACCTATCGGGGGTTCAGAAAATTCAACAAATCCAAACCTGTCCTCACCAGGGGTAAAGCCACCCAGTGAGGTCAACATTATTGGATGGGACTACGAAAATATGTAAAATGTTTTAATAAAAATAAAAAGTTTAAAAAACCCTCTCACTCTGATCATGGATTTTGAAAAATTACGAAATGTGTTTCAAAAATATAAAATACCATTCGGTCAGTCTAAAGGATAAACCACGTAAATCCATAGCTAAGTCTATAATTATGTGTGGTTTATCCTTTAAGGTACAGCATTTAATGTTACCAATAATATAAAAAACAAGATTATTGGAAATTTTCTATTATTTAATCTTTCTTGGTAATACGTAAATGAGAATAACTTTTAAATTTCCAATACGTCTCTATCTGATTATATTATAATCAAAACTATAGTAATAAAAAATAACAGCACTCCCAGACCGTCATATAGAGCTAAACTTTTATATTTATCTAATTTTAAGAATGTAAGAACATTAAGAAGAAAACGCAATCAAAATTTACTTTCATTAATACTTAAAATACTGTAATTAGTGTTGTATGGTGTATGTTGTGATTGTCCTATTTTAAATATTTAAATTCATTTGCACTGAGCACTTCTCATTTTATCATTTACCTAATCTCTATGTGTAGAGCCTCTTACCTTATACTTTCGCGTCTATGCCACCTTTTACTAAAATATTGCAATGAATTTTGTATCTATAATCTCTTTTGTCTGTGACCACGTGCTAACTTTTACTTTTTGTCTATAAATAAGCTTTTTGCTTTGAAATGTCATTCTTTGCTCGAGTTCCTTTATCAATTCTTATCAACAAATCGCATCTCAAGTGCTTATAATCGAATCAATCTTTCTCTGTTAATGTATTCATCAGAATAAACAAGTACAACAATATCCAGTACCAAACACAAGTGTTTTTACTTACAATAGGATAACCTCAAACATCAATCAATACCTCTCTCTCGCTGTACGTTTCCTTGGCGTGGAAGCGAAAGAAGTTACCATAGGTAGCTCAGTTTAGTCCTGACTGCAAACTACCCGGAGACCACGACCTGTAACGCTACGCAATTAGTACTCAAAATACTGTCATTTATAATCAAAATAATATTATCATTAATACTCAAAATACTGTTATAAAAAAAAATAATAATAAAAAATATAACATTGAAAAATAATTGGGCTAAAGTTCGGTGTTTGGGCTAAATTCCTAAAAAATAAAACTAGTTATTTTTATACTAATTTGGGGTCGGGGAATCCGAATCTGAAAGAATTAGGCGGCGGCAAGCAATATTAACTGAATTACACGACTTTAAAAATTTTTATACACATACAGGAAAATAGCCATTTTGGAAGCATTTTGATTCCTAGAAAATCAAACTAGTTATTTTTATACTAACTATGGGCCGGGGAATTCGAATCTGAAAGAATTAGGCGGCGGCAAGCAATATTAACTGAACTAAACGACTTTAAAATTTTCTATACACACATACATGAAAATAATCATTTCGGAAGTATTTTGACACACGTAGTACAAAGATCATAGAAAAACAAGATAACATAGATGTTTTTACCACACAAAATTAAGTGTTGCCATTAAGCAGTAATATTAATAACGTAAAATAACATGTTTATATTTTAAGTACTTATTTTTTATAAATTTTACTCACTTTTGTATCACAAACCATGTTACATAAACCCGGCGTAGCTGCTAAACTACTTGAAAACAGGGATGTTTTTTTGCCGTGACGCGAACAGGCGGTATAAAGGGGCACAAAACATGTTACACAAACCTAGCGTAGCCGCTAAACTACTCGAAAACAGGGATGTTTTTTTGCCGTGACGCGAGCAGGCGGTATAAAGGGGCACAAACCATGTTACACAAACCTAGCGTAGCCGCTAAACTACTCGAAAACAGGGATGTTTTTTTGCCGTGACGCGAGCAGGCGGTATAAAGGGGCACAAACCATGTTACACAAACCTAGCGTAGCCGCTAAACTACTCGAAAACAGGGATGTTTTTTTGCCGTGACGCGAGCAGGCGGTATAAAGGGGCACAAACCATGTTACACAAACCTAGCGTAGCCGCTAAACTACTTGAAAACAGGGATGTTTTTTTGCCGTGACGCGAGCAGGCGGTATAAAGGGGCACAAACCATGTTAAACAAACTTAGCGTTAGGTTAGGGACGCGAGCAGGCGGTATAAAGGGGCACAAACCATGTTACTTTTACCGCTTAGCTGGACTCTTATATGATCCGCGTATCCGTACTAAGTGTGTCAAAATACTTCCGAAATGATTATTTTCATGTGTGTGTGTATAGAAAATTTTAAAGTCGTGTAAGTCAGTTAATATTGCTTGCCGCCGCCTAATTCTTTCAGATTCGGATTCCCCGGCCCATAGTTAGTATAAAAATAACTAGTTTGATTTTCTAGGAATCAAAATGCTTCCAAAATGGCTATTTTCCTGTATGTGTATAAATTTTTTTAAAGTCGTGTAACTCAGTTGATATTGCTTGCCGCCGCCTAATTCTTTCAGATTCGGATTCCCCGACCCCAAATTAGTATAAAAATAACTAGTTTTATTTTTTAGGAATTTAGCCCAAACACCGAATTTATTCCAATAATTGAAAATATAATCAATGATTTATTAAAACAAAAAATAGGTGTAAAAGCTAGTAGATTAAAAATATATAATTATACGATAATAAAATAAATAATAATAGATTATTTCAGAAAAATGAGAAAATATTTTATTGAAAACTTGATGATAAACCAAATATTATTTCGAATAATAATATTTCGTTGCCTTCTGAATCAGATATGCCCGATTTTTGAACAAACATTTGGAGTAAAGATATAAAACATAATGAGACAGGTCCCTGGATAGAAAATGAAGAACTCAATTGTTCAGACATTGAACAAATGAGTTTTTCGGATATATCGGTTGAATTGTTAGCCAAAATTATAAAAAAATACTCATAATTGGAAAGCCACGGGTTGCGATTGGATACATAATTTTTGGTACAAACGTCTAACTACTTTACATCCTCTTTTTGCAAAAAATCTTTCAAAACTTGTCAGACAACCTAAAAATGTTCATAATTTTCTAACTAAGGGTATTACTTATATGTTGCCTAAAAGCGAAAATATTAATAATCCCTATCATTACATGTCTACCGACAATATACAAAATTTAAACCTCTTGCTTGACAGATTTAATATATACTCATTTGGATGAAAAAAATATTTTATCTGAACAACAAAAAGGTTGTCGCAGAAAACATATGGGATGTAAAGAACAATTAGTTATTGATTCGGTAATTTTAAAACAAATTCAAAATCAAAAGCGTAATTTACATACTTGCTATATAGATTATCAAAAAGCTTTTGATAGTGTCCCGTACTCGTGGCTAATCAAAATATTAAAAATATATAAAGTTAACCCAATTATAATTAGCCTTTTGAAAAATATTATGTCTTTTTGGAATACAGTTTTACTAGTTAATTTAAAAGGTAAGAAAATAGTAGTACCGGGCATTTCAATAAAAAGAGGGATTTTTCAAGGAGACTCATTGAGTCCTCTTTGGTATTGCTTCACATTAAATCCCCTATCTAAAATGTTAATTATAAGCAAGTTTGGAATTACAGGAGTAGTATAGTTTCACATCTATTATATATGGATGATATAAAATTATTTTCAAACTCTGAATCAAATTTAGAGAAAATGATGAAAGTAGTTAAAAATTTTTCAGATGATATTAAAATGACTTTTGGTTTAGATAAATGTAAAACGATCCATAGATAAAATAAACGATACATATAGAGAAAGGCAAAATTGTAGATGGAGACGAGGGTATATTTAGAAATTTCGAAATTAAAAGTATGAAAGGGGATGAGGTTTATAAATATTTAGGATACCCGCAATCGAATAGATTAGATCACACTAGTATTAAAAATATCATATTAGGATTAAATTTCAAATTAGGATCAGAAAAAATTTAAAATGCAATCTATCTGCTAAAAATTTAGTAAAAGCAATAAATACTTGGGCAATACCTCTATTAACGTATTCATTTAGCATAATTAAATGGTCCAATACAGATATAGATAGTTTAGAACGATTAATTAGAACTACGTTAACAAAGTTTAATTGCCATCATCCAAATTCAGCTATAGAACGAATTAATTTACCTAGAAATTTAGGAGGTAGAGGTGTAGTCAAAATAACATCTTTGAAACACAATCAGGTAGAAATGCTTAGAAATTTTTTCCACAGGAAAGCCAATAGCTCAGAAATGCGCAAAATAATTTGCAAGGTAGATAGAAACATTACACCTTTAAATTTATATGACGAGAATGCCAACATTCTTATAAGTACTAACCAGGAATTATTAGATTCATGGTCAAATAAAATTATTCACGCAAAACACTTCAATTATCTCAACCAAACGTTTGTTGACAAACTTTTGTCAAACAAATGGTTGAATATTGGAGAGTTGAGCGCAGAAATAGAAGGATTTATGCTTGCCATTCAAGATAGAGTCATTAATACTGAAAATTATAGGAATCATATAATCAAAGATATAAATCAAATTGATGATTTATGTAGAAAATGTTTGGCTTTTCCGGAAACTATAGAACATATTATATCGGGATGTTCTATATTAGCGCCGTCCGAGTATACATTTAGGCACAATCAGGTTTTAAAAATAATCCACCAAAGTTTGGTAATTAAACATAACTTGATTGACTGCCGTAATATAGTACCATATTCAGGCGCGGCCGGTGCCTCAAATTATAGGTGGTTCACCAAGCCATTCATAAAAAACGAAAGGTTAATATTATATTTAAAAAAAAAATCTAGACATCATGCATAATTTTACATTATTTGCTAAGTATCTAAAAATATCATGTAACTGTAATAGTAAAAATATCGTGCGATGTAAAAACATGCTGATGTCTAGAGTTTAATATAGTGAATTGACCTGCCAGGTAAGTAGGTATGTTTTATGTATCTGTTTGTAAATTCAAATAATAAAAATACATATAGCCTAGGAACTCATAATAAATTGTACAACGCAACATAACTAAAACGGCGCTCTAGTAATTATCCAATTATTATAGAATTATTCTGGTATCAATATTTTTAGAAGCATTTTACACTCCATTACTATTGATATTACATCTATTAGAAGATTAGTGGAAAGGGTGGGTGTGATATCCATTTAAAAATACTCAACCTTCCAAAGATAATAATAATAACGCAATAATCCAATAATAATAATTAACACACAAGAAACACTCTGCGGCGTGGATCGCCAATATCGCCATTTACTGTCGTGACAACTTCGATCAATGGGTGACAAACAAATAATAATGTCAAAAAGGTACATCCCAAGGGCTCGAACAAGATAATGTCACACGAGACGTATAGCTGACCCTTTGACTAATGGTTACATTTTAGAAGAGAAATATTATTACTTAATATTATCTTGTTCAAACCTTACTACCGCTGGAACCAAAGCTTCGGAATATTTCCGAAGAATGCCGAAGCTCTTTGGGTCGGCCGTGCAGCGCACGGTCAGCAGATTTTTAGTATGACATGTTTCTGACGTTTCGGGATTTTTTACTACGAGGATCATTCAAATTACGGGGCGCTTAGCTCTGGCGCGCGGTTTGGCATTGTACCTACCTCGGTTCCTCGCTCCTAGCGGGTAGCCGCCGTAACTGGCGGGTGGGAACAATGCGTTTATTTGGCCGTAATACATTGTTAATTGTTAGATTGATAAATAATTATAATTAAATTTAAAGATTGTGCTCAATTTTATCAATTTAATAAATAAACACATTACGTAGAAATACGATGAGTTGTAAAATGATGTTGAATTTTTTTGGCGGTTCAGCGCCCCATTGCACGTTAGCGCCAGCCGCGCCTGACCATATTATGAATATGAAGCAAATTAATTTTTAGAAAATGAATTTTATAAAATATATTATGATAAAACTATACTAACACACAGAACAATTAGTCATAATAGGCCTGATATAGTTTTACATGACAAAATTAAAAAAATAACTTATATCATTGATGTAGCTATTCCAAATTCCTGTAATATTCAAAAATCTGTTTCTGAAAGAATAAGAAAATATCCAGATTTAGGAAATGAGATTAAAAGAATTTGGCATTCTCAGACTATAAAAATATTACCATTTGCCATTTCGGCTACTGGCATTAAACCTAGGTCTCTTATTCAAAATTTAGGCATATTAGATTTTTCAAAGAATTTATATATAAAAAATGCAAAACTCAGTAATTTTAAATACATGTAGGATTACAAAAGACTTTTTAAATATTTATATTGAGGGATCAGTAGAATGAACAGGTCGAATTAGGAATTCCATAGAGCCGAATCCTCTGATATGAAAATATCTGGAGTCGGTGAATTATTTTTCCATTTGGTCTCTGGTAGGTTGACATGTTGTTCTTGTATTGTTTTGTATTTATAATACTTATATAGTGCAATTGCATAGCGTGGTTTGACTAGATGATCATTTGGGGAAATGTGTGAAAGGGTTTGGTTTTTCCTGTGGGGAAAATTTAACCCGGACATTTAAATCTGGTGCTTATTAATACTCAAAATTTTATGTCATTTCGGTCAATCTGATGATGCTAAAAGCAAAACTGTAATAATACAAAATAACGGCACTTCTAGATCGTCATACAGAGGCTAAACTATTACATTTACCTAATTTTAAGAACATAAGAACACCGAGAAGAAATAAAAAAATTCAAGTGACAGAAATAATTAGAAAGATACCCACAAATACGAGTTTGAATTTTGTGAAGGAGTTAACGTAAATAATTTTAATAAGATAAAGGTTGATAATATTAGGATTGCCGTTTTCTGTAAAAATTAAATAAATTAAATTTGTAAGTTTTCGTCGTCTCCCTGCGGGAGATATGTAAAGCGGCCACCCCCAGTAAAAACTTCCTTAGTCTATCTTCATGCGATCTTCATACATTCTTTGTTCGACTCCTCGGCTGACTGCAGAATGGGCCGGTTTTGTGCGGAACATGAAGAGGGTGTTCGGCCCAAAAGATAAGGAAATGGGGTGTCCTTGCATGTTGACACATCCACTTGAAAAGATGGAGACCCTATTTTTATATCATCATTTTCTCCGCCCAAATTGCAAAAGCCTTTGGAAGTCTTAATACATATTTTATGGTGTTGGTACTTTCAAAATATTCTGCAGCATGTTCCGGCATGTTCTTGGAATTAATTCTAGGGCTGGATTATTCAAGTTGTACTTTGTATATTATTACGACAAAAAAGTTAAGAAAAATCTTGTCGTAATATCAAAGACAATAATTAAATGAGTCTCTTAGTGGTTGGAAAGAAACGAATGGGGTAGTGTTAGATTTACATTTGATTGTGAATCACATCAAATTATCGAAGAAAGAAAACACTTGGCTTGAGATTTGACAAATGAAAAAAGTTATGACCGGTTTTGGTTGATCTCAACCCATATCAGGACAATAAAATTATAAAAGTTAACACGTTTTAAAAATGTTTACACCGGTGTAACAGGACGTACCTGAGGGATTTTAACCATAGAAATACGAAAGACGGTTAAACAAAAATACTAAATACGCGATTAAAAAATGGGAGTGAAAATACCGAATGGGTACTACCGCCCCGGGAACCATTTACAGAATAACCCACATCTTTACCACAGGTGGCCCGTTATGTTTGGTAACTTAGCAGGGTTGCTCGGGTTCGTGGGGTGAGGTTTGACCGGGTCTTGGCGGCAGATGCGTCTGCCCACCTGCTGGGTGGCGGGCCGGATCGAGAGAAACTGGTTGAGGGAAGCCGCCCCGGGAACCATTTACTGAATAACCAACATCACTACCACAGGTGGTCCGTTATGGTTGGTAACTTAGCAGGGGTGCCTGGGTTCATGGGGTGACGTTTGAAAGGGTCTTGGCGGCAGATGCGTCTGCCCACCTGCTCCATGGAAGCCTCCTGACTTCTTTAGCCGGACTCTCTCAACCAATCGCTTTGCACCTCAATTGGAAGGATGGATTCGTACGTCTGTCACATCTGGACACTGACCCCCACATTCCTACACACCCCTCATACATTTTTCCATCCCAGAATATCCTATCCTTCCTTTCCTTAAAAAGACCCTCCCCTAAGATGACATAGGCCCTAAAGGAAATTATTTTCCTCTTTCCTGTTGGAGGTAACGCAAAAAAATAACCCAGGACCCTTAGCCTTGCTGAGGCTCTACTCTAACCACTAAGCTAATTCAAATACAATTCAAAAAGGAATCATAAAGACCATATTGAAAGTACGCCTTCAATTGAAATTTTCAATAACTTTGACGTACCAAATGTACAGCAAATATATGCCAAAAAGATATTATTGAAGCTCTTCAAAAATAATGAATCCTCTACTAGACCGTGTATGCATAACACTAGATCGAATAAAAATTATATAAAAAATATTCCAAGTTATAAAACCACATTTGGACAAAGAAACTATACATACTTTGCAACTAAACTCCATAACATCCTTCCCCAAGACATAAAAATAATAAAAAATTCAATTGAATACAAATCAAGAATAAAAATATGGCTTAAAGAGGTCAATGAGAAAACCCTAGCGAAGACGCTAAAAACGACATAGAAGACCAATGAACTATATTTAAATAACATTAGTCTGCCTCGGCACAGGACCCCCTAGTGAGGAGGACTAAGAAATACAATACTTTATACTTAATTTGGTTCCATGACAGTTCATCCTGCGACAATTCATCCGGCGACAGTTCATCCTGCGACAGTTCATCCGGCCGACAGTTCATCCTGCCGACAGTTCATCCCGCCGTCAATTCATCCGGCGACAATTCATCCTGACAATTCAACCTAACCTAACCTAACCTAACCTAACCTAACCTAACCTATAAGTATAACCTATAAGTATAAGTATGCCGTATTTTGTTATTCACGCATGCTTCTTCGGAGAGTCGAAATTATTGTTAGTAAAAATATTTTTACAGCGGATTTACACTCAAGATGCCTTCAGAAATAAGTAAATCGATTTTGGTTGTACGGCCGTATATCCTCTTTGCATACTTACTTAATAAAAATCTTCTAAATGATCAGGCAGGATGAATTGTCGCCGGATGAATTGTCGGCGGGATGAACTGTCGGCAGGATGAACTGTCGGCAGGATGAACTGTCGGCCGGATGAACTGTCGCCGGATGAATTGTCGCAGGACGAATTGTCGGGTCACCACTTAATTACATTACATTACATTTTGTATGTAAAAATTTTTTATGTAGTCGCTAAAATAAAACAATAAATAAACAAAAAAAAAATCATATTAAATGGTCGAATTGGTAAAGGCGCAGTCTCTCGGTAAAATAGATCCTGAGTTTGATTCAAAGATGCAATCGTTACCTTTTTAATTTTCTGGATCTTGATTTGTTTCACGTTTAGTTAAAATTTATAGGTATTATATCCTTCTCCAATGTTATAGTAATTGTATAATTGCAGCTATTTTTTGAGTGGAAGATACTCTGCATATCGTTCTGGTAAAATACCACCATTTCGAAGCATTCAGATTTCTCCAATAGCTGATGATAATTCAGGTGCATCTGAATAGGATTCCGAGAGTATTTCTGTGTCGCCAGTACAGGCACTAAACGATAATCAAGTTAAAAATGAACTGTAATTAGTACTCAAAATGCTGTCATTAATACTCAAAATACTGTCATTAATACTCAAAATATTGTAATAAATACTCAAACTTCCATATCATTGATCCCATATTTTAAATTTAAAATTAACAGTATTGTCTTCAACTAATTTTTTTCCATATTTTTAGCTGCTCTCTATGAAAATTAATAATAATAAATTTAAATAAACGTATCATGTGAATCAATGGTGGTTACACACATGACTTGAACTAGAATTAATTTTGTTTGCACCACTTATTTAATCAAAACTGTTAACATGTTTCAAAACTAAAGGTTTTTTCGTCAGGATAAAATTAAAATTTTAACAAAGAAATCATTGGTTGTGAACCATGTTCATAATTTTGATTAAAAAGGTGGTGCGTACAAAATGATTTGTTTTTGTTTATTTAAAATGATGCCACAAAGTGAATTTGCGGACATTGAAGAAAAAATAATATATTATATATAAAATAAACTTTTGCCTCAGTGAGGAGAGTATCACTTTAGTTTTCCGAGAAAATATCACAATGAATTTCGCATTACGGTATCATTCCTCATCCGCTTACAGAAGTTCGGCTTCGCAGCCTTAGACATAAGACTTCTGAAACTCTTAAAGTTAGGTCAATAGAACGATGGCGTATTAAACTACAAGGATATAACGAGGATTATATAAATCAAGGAGTAGATAACTTTATTGTGGAGATAAACGACATTTGTAGAAAAGTATTGCAATTTATTATTTTTGATTTTGTATTAAGTTTAAAAGCAAATGGAAAAAAAAACATTTGGAGGCTTTTTAGGGGGGTAGGGCTCACGTCTAGCAATCCGGAGGTAGCGGGTGCGGCGAGTGAAAGCTTCATCGCGAACGGCTGTCACGCCGAGACAGAAGCATCGCAGAGAGTGCAGCATGGTGGGGATTTGGCGCGGGGGAACCAGGCTACACGCGAGTGTTGCCGGGTCGCTTATTTACAATCCCTACCGCGTTTCAGTCGCTTTAAATTTTCAATATCAAAATTCAAATACTTAGAAATAAAATTATTAATTTCTAATATACACATTCGAAAGATTATTTTATCTAGATCTTAGAACAATTTTTGTGTTTGCAAACTGATAAAAAATTATTAATACAGAGGTGTATTTACAAAATATGGGAATAATATTAAAATTTAAATATTTAGAAATAAAATAATTAATTTCTAATATACACATCAGAAAGATTACTTTATCTAGATTTTAGAACAATTTTTGTTTTTGCAATGTGATAAAAAATAACCAATATAGAGGTATATTTAAAATGTAAATTGTCGTTACCGCGACTGAATCGGTATAGGTTTTGTAAATACGCTGCCGGGTCACGCGTAAAAAATCGTTCCTCGCGACCGCAACACCTTGGATACCTAATTTTACGGACAGCCCTCGTATATATATGAGAGTATGTAAGAAGTATGAAATTATACAATCGCCCCTGAAGTAATTTTAACTGTTGATCGCCCTAAAAGCTACATAAATCGCACAATGTTGGGCGATATCAGCCAGGTGAGGAATCACTGATCTAGATGAACACGAGACAAGAACTTAACATATCGTAGAACTTTCCATTGCACTCTTTCAGAGAAACCAGTTTCTTGTCTTTTCAAAATGGTGTCTTTATTGTTACGTTAGTTCTATGCAAGAGGCCTCGAGTAAAAAAAACCTTCAGGGCCACTGTCATTTGTGGTGATGCTGTGTGGAGGGCCTTTTTAGGGAAAGAAAGGATAGCAAGTTCTGGGAAGGAAAAAGATGTGACGGGTAGAATCTGGGGGTCAACATTCATCCCTCCCGCTGCGATGCAAGGTAATTCTGTGAGTTCTGCTAGAGAGGTCTTCCTCAAACAGTAACTCCCGATCCGGCGGCGTATTTCCAAAAACCTATAACGGTTCTGTCGCGGCGGCGACTGGAATGGGATAGGTTAGCAATAATACGACAGATTGCATCAAAAATTTAAAAATAAAACAAAAAACTTTTATAACCAATTAATTCCTCACAATATTTTATTATATCAAAAATAAAAATGTTTAATGACGAATGATTTCCACAATTTAAAAGAATATATATTCTGGAATAATACGTGCAACGTCGCTTTCGAAAAGCTTTTGCAAAGTGCAGCAAGATGTGGCTTGCTCACGAAAGCTGATCTGTTCGAGTAAATCGAGCCAGATTCAGATTATCATAATTAATACTTGCGAACTAAGTAATAACTAATTATTATTATCAAGGTTATTAACGTGGGCGTGGTTTGTTAACTCTTGCACAAATAATAAAAGCACAAATAATGCCGTATTATCGCAATTTTAAAATATCTTTGTAAGTGGATGCTTGCAAGTGATTGTAGCACTTATTGTGTATATGTGTTAATACTATAATTATCTAATTCCTAAAATGAATACGCTGGAAGACTAAAATCAGCAATCCTTATTAAAAGTTATGATCCGATCGTTAATTCTATTGAATTATTTCCTAAATCTCACATACTACAGGCGATTAGGAAAGGGTGGTAATGGGAACAATTTGCTAGATAGCATAAGAATCTACTTTGCTATAATAATGTATCTTCCAATATCAATAATAAAAAATTATTATCCTTTAACCGCTAACGTGATTTTTTTACGTATACTCTGAAGTGGGGGCCTGGACGGCTTTATTTTTGCAACCCGGGCGTTTATTGTAATAATAATATCTTAACAAGTAAGTAACGCGCCTCACAAGACTAAGTCTGTTCCAAGACGGGTAAACTTTACTGTACTTTAAATGTTAATATATTAGAGATCCATGAACATTTTGAAGTCCAAATTATTATTTATTGAACAATTAAAATATATTTAAATAAAATAAAATACTTTATATTGTTAAGTAATGTATATTTGATAATTTGGATATTATTTCATATTTTTTTGTAAAAATTACTTGAGATTAGAAAGCAGTCTATATTATCTATTAAACTAAATAAAAACAATTAACTGACTTTTATTTTTATATTTCAACTAGCAGACCCGGACAAACGTTGCTGTGGCTAACGAAACCTTTATAACCAACGCTACTTGTTAAATCAAATCTACACCACGCTGCCCGCTGCCCGCTGCCGCATGACCAGATATATTATGTAATTCAAGCAATTTACACAAAATCTTGACAAATTATATATCTAAAAACCTTCTTCATGAATGACTCTCTCTATTGGTGAACACCGCATGAAAATCCGTTTCGTAGTTTAAAAGATCTAAGCGCACGTACAGCGTGAGCGACTTCATTTTATACTTACTAAAGATAGTGTCTCGAAGAACCTATAATATACAGGGTGTTAAGGGACGTACTTGACTTACTTTAACCAGTGATTCCTGACATTATTTGGAGCAAAAAATGTAAGTGAAATATTGGTCTCCGGTGATATTTTTGATGTTTTTTTTTTTTCTACAAAAACATAAAAAAAGGTAGTTGTTGAACAGTTGGAGGCGGGGTAAGGGGTTCGTCGGACACCCGGCTGAGTGACCAGTGACGACATGCGGAAGAATTTTTTTTGTTTGGTTTTGAAGAAAAAAATTTTGAAAAAAAAAAGTCGTCAAAAAAAGTCACCGGAGACCAAAATTTCATTTACATTTCTTACTCCAAATAATGTCAGGAATCACTGGTTAAAGTAAGTCAAGTACGTCCCTTAAAACCCTGTATATAATCAACTTTAGTATAGTTGTTTATGTTTATTTTATATAGTAAAAATCAACTTTAAAAAGTCACATGAATTTAATTACAGAAATTTAACTTTAAAATTTTTAAACTTAAGGCTCTGACGTCACTAAATTCGAAGCTACTGGAAGCGACGTATGCATGGCGCACGGTGGAGGGAAGTATTTCGATATTATTATTGTTGCTAGGAAAGTTAAAGTTAATGAGATTGAAAGATACAACTAAAATCAATGCGTTTTCGATCAGTTCTTTACACTAGATACGTTATCATAACTAAAATATTAGGAATAGGTACCTACCTAATCTTGTATGTACGAGTTTGTGACCGAGTTGTTTGGCGTTCTATTCTCTCTGCCAACCCCTTCGGTGAAATGGTATTATAATCTGTTGGGATGACTGAACTAATAGGTATAGACTTTTACGTATGAACGTGATTAGGTATTATACTCATATTGTGATATACATAACAATTTTGTGGAACAGTAATCATAAAGCAGAATATGCTATTTAAATTATGCAGAACCAATGCAGAAGAATAGTAACACGCTAACATTGATTATCATAATTGAGGAATTTTATTATAGCCTTCTTATTCCGTGTGGTTGAACACATCTACCACTTCTGAGAAAGTATTGCCAACTGCGTGCAATCCGGGTAAAAGCGAATATCTAAATGACTCAATCTTTTTGAAATTGAAACGGATGAAATTTTATTTTACTATGTTATCATTCTACGACAAAATTACACTTCTTTACATCTTATGTAAAATACGTACGAGCACACAAAACATAAAATGATCATTTTGCATTCCCTATAGGCCGATAGATTCAGTCCTAGTTTTTAACCAGAGAAAACCGGTAGCATATCGGCACAATGTATTTTGAATTTCAAAACTTGTTCTTCCACGAGTCGGGCGGGTTTTTATTTTATTTTTTGAATTCGTACAATAGAAAACCCTTCTCCACGGAATGATATGAAGTTAGACACGGGCGTGAAATATGGCGTGGGATGAAACATAGGTAGTTTTATTTTCACATTGTTAGTCGTTGTAGATCTTTCCTAGATATACTTGTCAGATTCTATTTTCACGAGACATTTTTCTTTTGTTATCTATTTATTATACAGATTTAGCTTTAAAAAAAGCATGACACGCCTCGAGGTGATTTGAAATAAAAACGACGTTAAAAATAAAACGCATATTTTGTGTAAAACCACGAATTTTCATTTATTTATTTACCTACCGGTTTTGCTTTGCTCAAGCATCTCCAGGGTACAAATTAATACTCTGTCTCTCAGTATTAATTTGTGATGTAAAAACTCAGTAAAATGAGTGTTCTATTTTTATTAAATACTAGCTTTTTCTCGCGGCTTTGCTCGCATGGTATTAGGGGTTTCCCACTCCGCCTCCTCCACCTTCCCTCTCCCCACTCCACTCCCCCCATCAACCCCCCTCCCCCTCCACCCACTCCTCCCCCACTCCACTCCCCCCCATCAACACCCCTCCCCCACTCCCCCACTACCCACCCCTTCCCCTCTACCCCACTACTCACCCCTCCCCCCACTCCTCCCCTACCACCTCCCCTCTTCCCACTCCACTCATCCATCAACCCCCCCTTCCCCCCCCTTCTCCACCGACCCCTCTCCCACCCCATACCCCTCCCCACTCCGCCACCCCCTACCTTCCTCCACCCCTCCCCCTACCCCACCCTTCCCTCACCACTCTCCCTTCCCTAACCCCCTCCCACCACCCTCTTCCCCCTCCCCTTTCCCCCTCCACCAACACCCTCCAAACACCCCTTCCCCCCCTACCCACTCTCACCTCTCACCTCTCGCATTCCACACATTCATTCCGGCTAGATTCAGTTTTCAAACTGCTCGCGTGCCACCTATTATAATTTTTCATTCAAATTTCACAATGCCAGAACTCAACGGTAGTTTTATACAAAATAACGAACAAACAAAAAAATAATTATCCAATTTGGTGCAGTCGTTCGGGTTTATGCGCATACATACATTGCGGTGATTCATTTTTAGAGATAGTTATTAAGTACGACGCTAACAAAGCACTCTTTTTAGGATGAATTGCCCAATTAAAATTTTAAAAAACATCGTTTCCAAGGCGGCAATTGGTTTGCTTTTTTTCTGACGTTTGCAATAAATCGATTTTGTTAAGGACAGAAAACGTGTGATAAATAATTTCATAACGCCTAATGTAGCATTCTATTAGTGAAAGAATTTTTAAAATCCATTCAGTAGTTCTTGCGTGAGAGAGTAATAAATATACATCCATACAAACTTTCGCCTTTATAATATTCTTAGTAGGATGTCAAACCACAAAGTGATTGCTTTCTAAAATAATTTAAAAATAAAAATTCAGTTCGCAATGTTACTTTTAAGGCGAAGCTTAAGGGCCCACAACCCGGATTTATACCGATTTATTACATATTTCCCTTAAACACGGTAAGTTTTAAAGCTCTTAAAAAATATATGTTATTCTTGAAGATAATATCTAGACTTTGCCCGCACCGAAACGCAAATTATATAAAATTCCCTCGATAGAAAAAAATCGCAAAATATGCTCCAAAAATTATTATTAACACGTTTGTTTCAGTTAGTCTATAAGTTTTTTTTTTCCATTATTTCTGGCTTTCACCCTTCAAGGGTGTTCTAGGCCATCATTTATAATTACAGAGAAAGGAAAGGAGAATTTATATATTAATTTTATTTAAATGTGCAAATTTCAGAATTTTATGGAAGATTGGAGTAGAGTTCAGACTTAGAAGAGATGAGATGTTGAATGGAGGAGAGGCAATTTTTGATAACGCTTGATAGAAGAGAGGATATTTATTTAGAGAGGGACAATCAAAAAATATGTGATCTAAAGTTCCCACATCTAGACCACAGAACGTACAATCTGGGGAGTCAAGCACATGAATTTTATAAAGGTGAGAAGGAACGGAACAATGTCCGATTCTCATACGAATAAGTAAGGAAATTTCTTTTTTGGAAAAATGGGGGAATTTTTGAAACCACGGTTTTGATGGGATAGTCCTTTGTATTGAGGCGTAGCGGGCACCCTTGGATTGATTGACTAGCAATGTTCCAATACTCTGTCCAAACATTGTGGGATCTATCTTTGATGATGGAAAAAATATCAGACAGGGGAATATGATTTACGAGGTTAACGGTAGGGTTAGACGCTCCTTGTTTTGCCAAGGAATCAGCAATATCGTTACCCACTATGCCAACATGTCCAGGAATCCAAATCAGAGTGACAGTTTTTCCAGAGCTTTGAATGGAGGTTATCAATACTCGAATAAGACATACAAAGTGATCATCAGGATGAAGAAGAGGACTTGTTTTAAGTTTTTGGAGGGAACTGAGAGAGTCAGAGAGGACAAGAGAATGTTCAAAATTATTTTTTATTATATATTTGAGAGATTCAATAATCGCAATGCACTCGGCAGAAAATATTGAAAATTGGTTTGAAATTGAATAAAATATTCTTTCATTAGAATTATTGTGGTAAACGTTAATACCAATACCACAGTTCGGAGAGTCCGGAGATTTGGAGCCATCAGTAAATAAA
This sequence comes from Limnephilus rhombicus, assembly GCA_929108145.2. Taxonomy (NCBI): domain Eukaryota; kingdom Metazoa; phylum Arthropoda; class Insecta; order Trichoptera; family Limnephilidae; genus Limnephilus; species Limnephilus rhombicus. The sequence continues at coordinate 36,728,064 of OV815280.1, forward strand.
AGAGAAGAGTTGGGCCATTTAGAAGAAATAATGTCATTGAACATATTATTGACAGTACGGGCTGGGAGATTGGAATGACTTTTAAGGATGCCTATCCCATCTAATATCGTTGGGGATAGGGTGACGTGACTATATTTTAATTTGTACAAAGGAAGAAGATCATTTTTGATAATTTGAAGCTCTGAGAGAGAGCGAAAATTTTTACAGATGGCAGGGAGAGGTTTAGTTCGAGCTCTGATTGTAGATGAATGTGTTGAGTCGTTGAATAACGAGACTCTGGGAATAATCTGATGACTTTTAGAATTTAAACATTTAAGAACAAATTTGTCAGCAAATAATTGACGCCTTAAATAAAGAGGAGGATCAGAACATTCTACTTGAAGGGAATTGATGGGCGACGATTGCATCGCGCCAGTTATTATTCGCAATGACTTAGATTGAATTTTGTCTAATTTACTGAGTGCATTTTTGGATGCAGTACTAAAAAGTGGGCAGGCATAGTCGAGATGACTTCGAATAAGTGCATTGTAGAGCAACTTAATGCAGATAGGATGAGCACCCCACCAAACGCCAGTCAATGATCTGATAATATTTAAATTTTTTTCACATTTAGTAACTATATTATTAATGTGGGAAGACCATTTAAGTTTCCTATCAAATGTTACTCCCAAAAATTTTACTTCGGAAGCATTGGGGATTGGAGAGTTTTTAAATAAAATTTGAACAGGGGGGTTATTATGACGATTTGAGAAGGTAACACACTGACTCTTTTGTACTGAAAGTTCAAGACCATTTAAAGTAAGCCATGTGCAAAGGGCATCCATGGCTTCATTAAGATATTTGACGGCGGATGGAATGATTTTGGATGATAAGAAGAAAGCTATGTCATCTGCGAACTCAACAACTTTTACTTGAGGGGGAATGGTGACATGCATATCGTGTGTGTATATATTATACAGTAAGGGGGATAATACATCGCCTTGGGGTAAACCCTTCCAAATTGACCTACTCTGAGGAGTAACATCTGGTAGCTCAATGAAAATTTTCCTATCGAGAAAAAGATTAATAATAGATTGGACAAACATGAGGGGTAAGCCAAGGCCTAAAAGTTTTTTTTTGAGAATTGGGATGGAAACATTGTCAAAGGCGCCTTCTATGTCTATAAAGACTGCAAGACATACTTCTTTGTTAGAAATGGATAAATTAATATCAGTGCTGATGATGGCAAGGTTATCTTGTGTAGATTTCTTTTTCCTAAATCCAAATTGGGATGGAGAGAGAAGATGATTACTCTCGACAAAAAATTCTAACCGGTTTTTAATTAATTTTTCATAAATTTTACTAAGGGTGGATGAAAGAGCAATTGGCCTATAGTTGGATCCAGAATTGGGTGATTTGTTTAATTTTAGAATTGGGATGATTATTTGAGAACTCCAGTCATCAGGTATTATGCCAGTCTGGAAGATTTTATTTAAGATGCTTAAAAAGTGATTTAGAACATTATCATTACTATTTTTGATAATGCTATAAGGTATACCATCTCTGCCTGGAGATGAGTCCTTGACTGTTGATAAACAATTTTTTAATTCAATTAAAGTGAATGGAGAGTCAAGCCAATGATCAGACATAGGAGTGTTGTGGATTGGAGTTATTTCATCTAAGTTAGGTACAGAAGGGGGGGCAATTTTGTCCAAGAACTCGTCTATCCATTTAGAATGAGAAGCTCGAGGAGATGTTGGACTGAAGGAGGATCGAAATCTTCGAATCATAGACCAAACTTCCGAAATTGGAGTGTTCGGAGATACTGAACTGCAGAAGTTGTACCACCCGGATCTTTTTTTTGACCTCAATACCCTTTTGGCATTGGCTTCGGCATTTTTGTATATGAGATAGTTCTCCATAGTCATATTGTGACGATAGGAAAGAGATTTAGCTTTCCGATTTCTCACTACTTTGGAACATTCCTCATCCTACCAGGGAGTTGGAGGGAGTTTTTTGAGAGATTTGGTTTTAGGGGGAGGATTTGATTTATTGATTGCAGTTACGAGCATTGATTTGAAGTTATCGTAGTCATCTTTGACAGATAATGTTTCGGTATAGGATAAATTTTGTATAAACTTATCCATATATGAGTTAAATTCGTCCCATTTGGTGTGTTTTGTTTTAATCTTTGTCGAAATATGGGACTTGTCTGAATGGAAAGAAGTTTGATAAGTGATGGTGATCGGGAAATGATCACTGGAGCAAGGGTCGGGGGACACCACCCACGAGGAGAGAGGTGCCAGATTAATAGAGCATATGGAGAGATCCACTGCACTGGGGTTTGTGTTGGGGCGAGAGATTCTAGTAGGAGATCCGTCATTCAAAAGAAAAAGGTTGGATTCATCTAGGAAATCCATCACACTTCGACCGTCTCGATCACAGAAAGCAGAACCCCAGACGGGGGAATGGGCATTAAAATCACCCAATAAAAAGAAAGGAGGGCTTAGTTGACGGACAATTTGCAACCACGCTTGTTTATTGAAGTGCGATGTTGGGGGAAGATAGATAGAAACAAAGGAAGTGTCCTTTATTTTAGCTGCAACCATTTGAAAGTCAGCATTGGGGGGTTTGATTTTATTTATTGGGAAAAACGGAAGGGATTTTTTAATAAAAAGGGCAGCACCACCGCCCGTACCTTCCGGGCGATCATCGCGGAGACAGGAGTACCCTCCCACATTAAAGTGGGTGGATGGAGTAAACCATGTCTCCGAGACAGCAGCCACAGAAACAAGGTTTGAATTTAATAGGTTAAGAAGGTTTGATTTGTTAGAAATAGCACTGCGGCTATTCCACTGAAGAATTCTGACATCTTGAAGAGCCATTTTGAATAAATGATTTTAATGTGGAAATAATAGAAGCAGCGTTGGACGGTAGATTAGTTTGAGAAGAAATTAGGTCAATTAGAAGCATAATAAGAGTTTGAATAAATGAAGAATTATCTTGGGAGAGTTGTTCAGAAAGCTTTTGATAGTTTGTTGAGGATGAATTATAATTGTTTGCGCACCCATTTGTGGCGTGTGAAAGAGGAGAACCATTGGGATTTAAGAGAAGTGAGTTGTGTTGTTGCTGATCGTATCCACGAGTCTGTTTAGAGATAGGGTTTTTGTATGTGAATTTTGTTGAACGGGAAGATGTTGAGGAGGAGGCGAGAGGGTTGGATGAAGAGTTACTGGATAAAACCTCGGAAAATGATTTTTTGACAGGCGGGAATAATTTAGAAGCCTGCAGAAAAGACAAGTTCTCAGAGGCCATAGAAATTTTTATATTTTTTTGGCGAGATTGTTCGGGGCAAGAAGAGTTAATGGCGGAATGAGCGCCTAAGCAGTTAAAACATTTAGGTGAAGAGAGAGAAGAACATTGGTCAGCCGAGTGGTTTTCTCCACATTTGAAACATCTGGGAGGGGATCTGCATGCAGCTTTGGTATGACCAAAACGGCAGCAGTTGTAACATTGAGTGGTGGGATAAGTGTACATTTCAACTGGTAAGGAGTTGAAAAATAAATAAATATGGGAGGGAAGAGATTGTCCCTCGAATGTGATGACGACAGATTGGGAGGGCTTCCAGGAAACGATGCCCTCAGAGGTGTCCTTATAATTTAGCCTCCTGGCTTTTATGGGATTGCCGATATGTTGGGGGGTTGAAAGTGAGGACAGGATTTCTGGAATGGACAGATCGGTCGAGATACCCCTGACCAGGCCCATTCGAGTGACATTGAAAGTTGGGATGTACGCCTTGAATTTAGAATTTGATGAAATAAATATATTTTTGATAAAGTTGTTGGCGGCTGAACCTGACAGGAATTCAACAGAGATTCGGAAGCGACCCTCGGCTTTAACACCTCCAGGTTTAATCGAAAGGTTCTTGTTATTTGAAAGAAATTTACCAAATTCAAGACGATGGATGGTTTTACCTTGTTCAGTTTTTTGCGCATATACAATGTAGGGGCCACGGGAATGAGTAGAGTAAAAGATTGTTGGAGGAGGTTGAGGATGAGTTGGAGGGGACTGAGAAGACAAAGGTGAATCATGTTTTTTTGGGGAAAGGGGACTAAATTTTCTTTTTTTAATTGAGGTTAGGATGACAGATTCATTGTCTGAAATGTTTGAATGTTCTGAAAAGTCTATTTTATCTGAAATGTCTCCATCTGGAGGGTCAGGAGGGGGATCTGGGGGCTTTGTAAGGGGTACAGGAGGGAAATCCTCCTCCATTGTTCAAAAAATTACAGCTAATATAAAAAGTGACAGAAGTAAAAAAATTATATAAATATCTGAAAATGAGCAGCAAGAAGTGACTCCTGGAAGATCAGGGGGGAGAAGATTCCAACACACTAAACTTTTTACAGCCAAAACACAATAAAAAGATTGGTTTAAGAATATTTTTTGAAAGAGCAAAACAAAAGAACTGATGACAGCCAAATGTTATTGTTGCGACCTAGTCTATAAGTTATATGTTAAAAAAATTCACAGTGTTTCTTTAAATGCTGTTTTTTGCTCTATTTTAAACGAGTCGTGTTTTATTAAACACTTTCGCATCGATTTTGTCGCTGTAAATGTTAGCGCTCTCCTCTAACATTCGTAATTTCGTATCTCTCCAACTTCTTCTTTTCGGTCCCGGTTGCAGAGCCTTAATGCTAAATCACTATTTTAGATTAATCTTTACTCCGAACCGGTTTACATTATAAATAAAAAATAAAAAAAATATATGTTTCTGATAAATTGAAGCTTTTCCTACCATTTCCTTTGCGTAGAATTAAAATAAAATGGTTAAATACTTTATGAAAAATATTAGCGCAAACAACTAAAAATGTTACATTTTACAGAAAACAAACAGATTGACTTGTTCTATGGATGATTTCAGATTTATATTCTGTTGCTATTATTATATGAATTTTTAATTACTGTCCAATATTTTGAAATATTTTGGAGTAATTTTGATAGTATTGCTGTCAATTTTTATAACTATACATACTACCTATAATCAATATTATTCCCAAATACTTTATCTCAAATACTTTATTATTTCCAAATACATACGGTTAGCTTGAAAAAAGACTAGCTCCCCAGATAGACCAGAGATTATTTCTCTACTAACTGTGTAATTTAAAACTGTTAATGAATAATATGTGTAACATATTATTATGTTGTATAATTATTTTTCTAATTAACAATAAAAAAAAAAAATAAAAAAAAATATGATAATATATGTATATATATATATATAGTCTAGTCTAGTCTAGGGCTTTAGGCGATGATATACAATCATATGGACACAATGGCTATGGTAGCACATTATCCTATTGATGGCGGACCAGAGTTTGCGATGCAATGAGAACCCAAGCTGTCCCTCAGCGGGGTCTTGTACGAGATGGGCATTTTCATGTTGGTGATTGCCACTTCTTCAATCTATCTTCTGGGGTGAGAGGTGATCGGATGAGTCATTCTCCTTCTGTCCAGAAGGGTTTTTGGGATTTCAAGCGGCATGCGTGAGAGACGACATCATCTTGCAAAGTTTTGCGCTTTTCTTTTTTCTTGTATTCCATCAGTGTTGCAATCTCTCGCCTGATATTTGGCGGGGTTGTGTTTGCAAGTACGATGCGATTTTAAAGTTCCGCTGTTGGTTCGCATTTTATCAAGCTGACCGTCGACCATGAAAGTGTGGGCGCTTCTAGCTCATACTAGAGTACAGTATTCAGTTGCCGAGAAAACCAGAGCAATGGATGCCGTTCTGAGCGTGTTGGCGTCACAACCTCAGCTAGTACCAGCTAGCTTACTGACCAAGTTGAGCCTTGAGTTCTGGTTTTTTGCCTACTGTTTCCATGTGTTGCGGTAGTTCATGCTCCTGACAAACTCCAAGGAAGCGGAGAAAGCTTTCACAACTTTTTTTGACCCATTTGGATTTAGTCGCCAATATATCCTTCCATAATCTTCAGGCCAGAATTAAGGACCTCTTCTGCTGCATTGAGGGTTGTGGTTTGGGCTGTGACGGTAATATCGTCCGCGTAAGCAAATTTTCTGCCTTCAGTGTGAGGAAGATCTCGAGTAAAGATGTTAAAGGGCGATGGGGTAAGATGGTGATGTGCCCCTCTGACCCCCCACCATACGAAAGAAGAAGAATATGCTTTCATGCATTTCACACATACCTATCATTCATTAACAGTTTTAAATTACCCAGTTAGTAGAGAAATAATCTCGGGTCTATCTGGTGAGCTAGTCTATTTCTTTAAGCTACTCTAATCTGACAAGCCTTGGGCAAGGCCATTTGTCAAAGCTATTTTTTTGCTTTTTAGCCCGCCTAGAAAACCCCTGAAATAACAGCCAGTTAGAAGTTGTTCAAAGTCGTACTGTGTTGCCATCCTCTATGGTGTCGTATAGCTTGACAAGGAGGCCTTTGTGCCACACCATTCGTAAGCGGCAGAAAGATCAATAAACGTTGATCTTAAGCCGTTCCTGGAAACCAGATTCGATGTGTGTTGTCAGAGTTAGCACCTGGTCGCATCAGTTACCGCCTGGTCCAAAGCCATCTTGCTCTTGTGGAACCACTTTCTCCAGAATCGGGGTAACTCTGCGGCTAGTTTGTACATGGTACTTGGAAGAGATGGGCCGATAGCTGTTTGGATCTTCTGGTGCCTTATTGGGTTTGAGGATCGCAATAACTTTTAGTTTTTTTCCAGATATTTGGAATTTCACCAGTTTCAAATTTCAGTCACAGTTTAGGGATCCATGGTTTTGTTCGTGGCCCAGCATGTTTCAGAAAGTCTGGAAGAACTCCGTTGCATCCAACTGCTTTCCCAGCTTTTGTTGAAGTGAGGGTGATGTCCATATCATCAGCTGTAACGGCGACCTCGTCGTTAGGGTTCACCGGTCATTTAAGCCGCGTTGCTTTGAGAGGTTTTTCGATCTGGCGGCTTATGTTGTTGTTTTTGAACTGCGGAGTAGTTGGTGAGCAAGCGGCGTTTGGAGACACTCGGCTTGTCTTAATTGGCTGATTTGCAGCACCGAGTCATTTCAGTCGATTCAGTCGTTTCCGTGGTTTAAAAGTTGTTTCCTACATGAAAGCATAAATATAGGTAACTTTTAAAAAATGTGTCAATTTTTTTTCATTAATTGTACAAAGAAGGCCATGAAGAAAATACTTTCCATCAGGGGTTATGTCATCTTTTTACATAATTTCCTAATTTATTCAATTTCGAGGTCACCATCTGCCAATCTGATGCCATTTTGTATAGTATTTCTCAGTTTAAATAATGTTAATAATCGGGTGTTTCAAAAACAAAATTTTTCGTATTTGCGCTTGGTAGACATAAAAAGTTGTCCACGGTAACAAGAATTTGATCCATTTATCTATTTATTTATGTCGTCAACGTCTAAGGGTCGTAAATGACGATGACTGTTTTTGTGAATGTTTTTTCAAAAATCATCAATCTTAGATTGATGTCTCAGTTCTTATCATTGATAAATAAATGTTTTGACGCGAGATTTCTAGGCATGTAGAAATAGATAAAGCAATTGTTCAAATAGGTAGCGATAGAATATGTAATAAAATTCAACTATTTACATAGGACGAAAATGTGTTTTTCTTTGATTTTCTGCCTACAAACAACATTTCCATGTATTCACTATGGATGAAAAAGTGTGCTATTTCAAGGTATCTTTGGGTTCACGTTATCTTCTGTTCGTTGTGGGTATTTGAGATCCTTGGTATTTCCGCGCCCCCTTAGTCTTTGGAGAAAGTGGCTTTGAAAAGATACGGTAGGCTCTATTTTTTTATCGTGAACTAAATTCCCAGCAGCGCAAACAATGGCTGGTTTTTTCCGGGAAAAATTTCTTTAGCAGCGGGATCGTGAAAGGAGAATTATTTGTATTGTACAAGATTTTCCTCGGCAAATCAATTGAAGAAGTGTCGACTCTTCTTCGCGTTTTCGTTTTCTGCCCACAGTGAAAATATATAATATATTTTTAATGAAGCATTTCGAAAAAAAGATTTTAAGGTCTTCTTGGAAATAATTATTATTTTTAGTTGCTGACTGTTTTGATTGGTCGAAATAACACAGATATACTTCAACATTTTTCTTTCATTGCTTGATTCTGGGAAAATTAAGAAAAATGTTTACTACGTCGCGTCGGTCGGTATTCTTTTTTATTAGTATTCGCTTTTGGTAACTTTTTACTTTTTAACACGTAAGCACCACAAATTGACATTTCTTAAAATAATGAATTTTTTTACGTACTCAGGACATTATTATGAAAGAGAAGGAATATTTAAGAAAAAATCCATTTGAAAAATCGTACATATTGAAAAAAAATATTTAGGGCTTAGGGTTTTTACATAAAACAAATTTTCACAAATTACAATAGTGCATTACAATAAATTACGTGACATAACAACAGAAATATTAATATGAATATATTTAATCCCAGCTTCACGAATGGGATATGCAATTCAATTTATCCATATCCCGATTCGGCCCGTCACGCAATAGATAGGCAAACGCATTCGCCGCCAAGACCGAGATAAACCTCACCGCATGAACCCGGGCACCACTGCTAAGTCACCAAATGAAACGAACCACTTGGGGCGACCTATGGCAGGAGTGTTGGTTATCCAATGTGTGGTTCCCGGGGCGGCGGTACTCATAATCGACCAACCCAAATTGAAAACGTAACTATTGTTATTGGATATAAAAAAATGTTAAACAGAAACAAAGGTTAATTAAAAACGTAATATTTAACCTTTCAATATATAGATATATTAGTAGATATATGAGTTAGTTAAAAGCTTCCCAGATTTGCACATGGAGGGCAGTGCTAAGAGCTTTCCAGAAAGTCCGCAAGATGGCGGCTAGATTAGTTTTGTGTTAGTGCTCCAGAGGGCCGAGGTGAAGGAGCTCCCACAAAACACGGTGAGAATCTATTTCAGCTAGCTCCTAGTTAGGTTGACTACACAACTTGTAATACGCGAAGTATTAATAAATCCTGATTAACATAAAGAACTCTATTATTTCCCAAAGAAGTAATCTCAGAACCAACAGTTATGTAAACAGTAGGTATACCGCATTAAAAAAGCATGTTTGTAATTTTCTTTTATTTAATACTAGCAGACCCGGCCACACGTTGCTGTGGCTAACGAAACACAACGCCATTACCCAATCTTTATAAAATCCACACCACCCGCTTGCCAGCTGCCCGCTGCCCGCTGCCTGAATTGAATATTTGAATTTATCGGCTTTTCTCTACTATAATAAGCGTATATTATACATATAAACTAATTAACTCGCCACTAATTATACATTTATACAATGCTTGCAATGCAACACTGGATATTTGAAAAGGGAAAATCAAATACCTACTTACTCTAAGACATCTTATGTTCCAATTTCTTCCATAGAACGAATTTCAAAAGTGACTATATTACGGCCCGCCAGCCGTTTTAAATCGCACAAAAATATGTTTTCTTTGAATTTCTCGGCTTTTCTCTAATATAATTTACATGAGTTATGCATATAAACATTCCTCTTCAAACACTCTATTGGTGAAAACCGTATGAAAATGAAGATTAACGCGCACATACATTTTGAGCGACTTTATTTTATACTATGTAATGATGAAAGCAAAACCAAAATCTCTTCTGAAATCATAAGACTCCTAAGTAGGTACTGTTTAATTATAAACCGTCTGAAACGGCCACCATATTTGTACGGAAACAGAATGTACAAACCAATTTATAGTTAGACGAATTTCAAAACAGTCTACTACAAACAGAACTTCGCAATGCTCAGTCAAAAAAACCATTTAAAATAAAAGCAAAAAGGAGTTTTTTCTCTCTAAATCTGAAAAGGTATATTTTGCTGGTCCTATAACATACTGCAAAGCTAATTGACTAGGGGTTAGGGACGTGAAATAACGGACTAAAACCTGAAACTATTAACTGTTAAAAAAACTCGACCGAAACGGTTTACGTCCAGTGGTCATCATTTCCAGGAGGATGCGGCGAGCGCTGGGCTTGCCGACCACAACTTTGTAATTGGAGTGAAATAATTGAATTGTAGTGCAATTGGTCGGAGAATTGTGAGTTACTAGTGGCAAAATGTTTCATGGGATTGGGCTTATGGAAGTTAAATGTTTATTTGGATTGTGAAGTACAGAGTCAACATTTTCAGGAAAGAATGTCAAAATGTTTCATACGATCATCATGTAGTGAAAATCATGATTATTGGGAGTACAGTGATAATGTTGTGTAGGATTTTGTGTACGTATGGCCAATGAATGAAATGTCTTTAAGCTCATAAATTTCATCTGTCATAGGCCATAGGGCTTACAAGATTCTTGGTTTCATTTTAAAAGTGACCAGACCATTCAGATAAAAACTTAATTTTATCTAAATGATCTGGTCTTCATTTTATCTGAATATCTCATTTGTTCACTTAATATAAGAGTTTGGATCAGTGATTTGGAATCTATAAAACAAGGGATCATATTATTATCTGTTTCAATGTTTCAATATCATCAATGTTTGACAACAATAACATTGTTTAAAACTACTGTCAAATTTTGCTCTTCCACTTTTTTAAATTAATATTGTGATAAAAACCGATATATAACAATGACTACACGTGCAAATTCTAAGTCCACCAATAATCCTAATCCCGAACTACTGCAAATTCTAGATAAAAAGTTCGATGAATTTAAAATTCAGTTTCTAGAAAAATCATTTGCAGACTTCAAAAATACCATAGTAGAAGTTATCAAAAAGGAGTTCAAGGAGGAAATTGAGGAGCTTAAGAAGAAAGTGAAACATTTGGAAGGACAAATAGAGCGCAATGATCAATATAATCGTGCAAATAACCTTATAATAAGTGGCGTTCCAGAAGATAGAAACGAAAATATTTATGACATTCTCTCCAAAATTGGTGCTACAGCTGGTTGTAAAATCACCCGAGAGGAAGTGGACTTCGCAAGCAGAATCTCCCCCAGAATAAACCGAAATGTGACAAATGGAAAACAGAGGAACATTATCGTAAAATTTACACGCCGACACCTGAAAGATAACCTGTTAGCTGCAATAAGGAAGAGGAAGGGAATGTTTGCCTCAGAATTGCAGCTTCCTGGTGCCAGCAGAATTTACATCAATGAACATTTAACCCCCAAAAATCAGCATCTCCTAAAACAATGTAGAGATATAAAAACGGACAGAAAAATTCTCTACTGCTGGATAAAAAATGGGAAAATCTTCATTCGTGTAAGTGATACAACACCCATAATTTTAATTGCGGACCAAGATGACGTTAACAGACTTTCAACATTGAAGACAATGCCCACACAAGATGCTTCTACATCGGCCCTCCCTTTAGGAAACTAAATTTACAGAAGAATATCAAACGTATTACTATTTATATCAAATTTAACCTCTTGCAGTACCTTAACATAATATTCAATTTCTACTTAGTCATAATACACGAATCATCACTATACGTTAATTACAAATTCCCTTTAAACTCTTGTCAAATAATGTTAAAACATGTTTTTATCAATTGTTTGAATTGCAATTGTATTAGTAATCTGTCCATAGATATAACAATCAATCTGTCAAAACAAAAGCCTCTTAAAACCATAGACATTTTAATTTACCACAAACAAAAACAAAAAAAATCGTATGTTCAAAAATGCCCCCAATCACAGCATAATTATTTTTTTCCAAACTATTTTCCAAACAATTTCACGAACATAATATTTAAAAATGCTTAACATATATTTTCAAAATGTGCGAGGTCTTCGCACAAAAACTCATAGCTTCTTAAATCAGGTCCTTTTGAACAATTACGATATTTATCTTATATGTGAAACTTGGCTAAATAAATCAATCCAGGACAGTGAATTGTTTGACAATAGGTATGATGTATTTAGAGAGGATCGGAACTACTTTTTGTCTGGACAGCAGCAGGGAGGGGGGGTACTAATTGCAACATCCAAATCTCTGAAGGCTCAGAGAATTCCCTGGTCTACGTGTACTGAGGAGATCTGGATATCAGTGCCAATACTAGGTAACAATAATAAACTCAAAAATTTATATATCTGCTGCACATATCATCCACAAAACACCAACTACATCCACAACCTAACTCATCACTTCAACACCACATCAGACCTGCACGCAAATCACCCGGAAGGATTGTTTTTATTAGCTGGAGACTACAATATATCCAAACTAAACTGGAAGTTAACCGAAGGGCAAAACCAATTAGAACCAAATTTTCCAGAAGACACTGCTAGCTGTGCCTTGGTAGACTTCCTTTCATTCACCCAACTACACCAATTCAATTCTATAACCAATACAAACAAACGAATTCTTGATTTAATCATGACAAATATTTCAAAATGTAGTATAACCCATTGTACCGAACCTCTGACGCCTGAAGATTCACATCACAGAGCATTAGACATAGAGTTATCACCTGTTACTGTACCGTCTCTCTCCAGCTCATCTAGGACAGTTAAAATGTTTCACCGAGGTGATTACGGTCAAATCACTGAGGAATTATCCAAAATAAATTGGAAACTCCAATTTCAAGGTAAGGATACCGAAAAAGCCGTATTAGATTTTTACAATATCATAAATGACATTATTCGCAAATATATCCCCGAAAAAAAAATTAACGGTAATTTAGAAAGGTTTCCCCCCTGGTACACTTTACCACTTATTAAAATTGTAAAAGAGAAATTAAAATATCACAAGAAATGGAAAAAATACAAGAACCTGGCTGACTACCAATCATTTTCAGTACTGAGAAATCGTCAAAAGAAGATCGCGTTAGAATGTTATGAAAACTTCATTATGACGGCAGAAGATTCAATAAAAAAGTGCAGCAAACAGTTCTGGTCATTTGTTAAATCAAAGAAATCCTCTTCTGATTTACCAAAGCAAATGTATCTTGGAGATATTTCCTGCAATGATGGACAATCCATATGCGACCATTTTAGTGATTATTTTAGATCAGTTTTTGTAGAAAATTCCAACCCTCGCCTCAATCTTATAAACTGTGAGAATGATGACGACAACTCTAATCTACATATCCACAATATTAACTTCAATCAATCATGTGTACTTAGTTATTTAAAAAAACTTGATCCGAATAAAAGTGCGGGATCTGATTTAATTCCATCCATATTTTATGTAAAATGCCGGGACCAATTGGCTTATCCTCTCTCCTTGCTATTCAAAATGTCATTTGAAGAAGGCAACTTCCCCAACGTCTGGAAACAAGCACTCATTACACCAATCCACAAAAGCGGGGACAAAACTAACATTACCAACTACAGACCCATCTCCAAACTCCCAATTGTCAGCAAAATCATGGAAAACATAGTTCTTGATCAACTTTTTCCGGCGGTACAAACAATCATATCTAAAAATCAACACGGCTTTTTCAGAAAACGGTCGGTCGAGACAAACCTTCTGGAATACACAGATTTTATTTTAAATTCTATGGGTGGTAAAAATCAAGTAGACTCTATCTATACGGATTTTTCAAAAGCCTTTGATAAAATTAACATTGACCTGCTTCTGAAGAAACTGTTAAAAATCGGGATTAATGGTGACCTTCTCAGATGGATCAAATCATATGTAACAAACAGAAGTCAAGCAGTTAGAGCTAAGGGTTTCTCCTCGCGTTTTTACAGTATACCTTCAGGAATCCCGCAAGGATCACATCTCGGACCTCTCTTGTTTATTTTATATATCAATGATATAGGTAAATGCTTTAAAAATTCCAAATTCCAAATTTTTGCTGATGACACTAAGATTTACAAAAAAATCACTAATATTAATGACAGCCTAGAATTGCAAGATGATATCAATAGGCTTGGAATATATTGTGCTAACAACCAACTGTTCCTTAATCTGGAAAAATGTAACACAATATCATTCACCAAAAGCATAAACCCCCTAATATTCCCGTACAAAATCAATGACGTAGAGATAAAAAGATGTTGTGAAGTGAGGGACTTAGGAATAATAATGGACTCCGGAATGTCTTTCCGAACACATATAAATTCCATCTGTGACAGGGCGTACAAACTTCTAGGATTCATCATAAGAGTGACCAAACCATTTAGGTCTCCACACGTAATCAAAATACTGTACGTCTCTTTTGTTCGCTCAATATTAGAATTCGGATCAGTCATATGGAATCCCCAATACAAAGTAAATATTGAAAGGTTAGAAAGAATTCAAAAAAAGATATTGAAACACCTAGACTTTAAATCCTTTCGAACTTCAGAAAACCTAAAAGACTCATTAACATTCCATAATTTATCAACTTTAGAAGATAGAAGAAATATATCCGACCAAAAATTTTTATTCAAAATCATTAAAAACGTTGTTGACAACAACTATCTTCTAGAACACATTAATTTCCACTGTCCAATAAGAAACACAAGGTCAAACCAACTATTCCACATCCCACACTCAAAAACAAATTACACACAACATTCGTTTCTCCGAAGGACGTGCACAAAATACAATGATATCTTTTACGACGCTGATATTTTCCATTTGTCCTCAGGCCAATTTATTAAATCCATAATAGAAAAAATTAAAACAAATTGTTAATTACGAACTCTCCACCCCTGCTGCATGTTATTTTTTTCATTCTCATTATGTTGGTTTTCCTTCTTTTTATTATAATAATAATATTTGGATGATTTATATATCCCATATGCTTTAATTTGTGTGTGTTTTTTTTTCTTTCATTTCTGTTGTATATATATATATTTTTCTTTTTTTTCTACCACTTTATGTTTTCTTTAATGTTTTAATCCATGTTTATATATTATAAATTGTAGCGGAAACTTCGCTGGTTAATGCAATCATGTAATATGTTACTTTCTTATTAAAATATGTATAACTGTTTGTTTCCTAAATAAACTAAAATAAAAAAAAATAAAAAAAATTATGAATCTATAATATCCTACTAATATTATAAAAGCGAAAGTGTGTATGGATGTATGTAGGGATGTGTGTATTGATGCATGTTTGTTACTCTTTCACGCAAAAACTACTGAATGGATTTTAATGAAACTTAACAATAATATAGCTCATACATCATGATAAGATAAGGCTATGCTCAGAGCTCTAGCATTATGAAATTTGTATAAAAAATTGCAATAGGTGGCATGATATTAAGATGTCTACAATTCTTTATTCGATTCAAATTATTAGGGAAGTACTTCAAATAAATGCAGGAGGGGGGAGGTAGAGGAGAGGGTGGAGTGATAGGGGGAGGGAGGGGAAAAGGGGGGGAAAGGTGGAGGAGGGGGAGGCGAGGGAGGGGCGGAGAGGGGTGGGGGGGAGGAGTGGAGTGGGAGGAGGGTGGGAGGGATGGGGGGAGGTGGAAGAGGCGGAGGGGAACCCCCCTAATACCATGCGAGCGAAGCCGTGTGAAAAAGTTAGTGAGGAATAATATTGGAATCTATATATACATTGAACGATTAGAGAAAATTAAAAAAAGGTTCTGAAATACTTAATTCATTCCAAAACCCACACAACTAAAAGAAGCATTAGCTAACTTATTATCGTCTTACTGAATAAATATTTAAATGTCAATTCTTAAAAATGCTCTGAGTAGATCTGTGGTAAGAGAAATAATCACTGAAGGTATCATACCGTCAATCGTATCATCGGTTATCTTCGTAATTGTTCAGGTATTCGACCCGAACAGGCAACAGTTGTTACTCTCATATAGTACAATTTCACTGACCTCTGTTGAGGCACATTAAAACTACGTATAAGTACCACCACTAACTACATCTGTTTAAAGATATTTACTACTAGATATAACTACAAACATATTGTCATTCTCATATGCATTATAGCTTAGTATACAGGAAGGTGAGGAAATTATAAAAATGATGAAGACAGGACAAGTATCACAACCTACAATCAGCCTCGGAACATGAATCCCTAGTGAGAGGACTGTGAATTCAAAAGAATTTATATTATACTAAACTTACACGTAATGTCATGAAATACTTTCTTGAATTTTAACTTCCAACCCCTGTACGATGATTTGCGCCATGTACTCGATATTTAATATTATTTTTTAAAAGTTAGCAATACCGACGTGTCTTAATTGGCCCAGATTTCGGTGGGAGAGATAAGGGCAGGCAGCCGGGGACTGCGAGAGCCCTACGCGCCTTCTTCTTACGACTTCGCCCTTTTTACGGGTCGATCGTGGTGCCTTCACGGTTCGCCTAGACCCTTTGTATTCCTACAGTTGTTTGGAACATATTAAAAAAAAATTTGAATCAACTTAGTGATGTTAGTTTCCTGACGATGTCGTCTGCCCAGATGTGACCCGGTGACGGGGTAAATGTATGTAAATCTTGTATAATTACGTGTTATCCAATAATTCACAAAGAGATTTAAGGCTTTTTTGCTAGTAGCGTCGAGCCATAAATACATTCCCAAGATAAGTTTTAAGATTTTCACGGCCAAAAGCATTTTCGTTATTTGTTTTTGGGGTGTTATGCCGTGTTGCGCTACCTCCTTCTTTAGCCAACGTTTCGGACATCGTTGCAGTGTCCATAATTAGGGCAGATCAGGCAGATCCGCTAGATGTGCATCTACCGAATCTGCCGGATCTGCCCTCTGTTGGCTAAAGAAGGAGGTAGCGCAACACGGCATAACACCCCAAAAACAAATAACGAAAACATTCCCAAGATACTTAAAAAGCGACAAGAGATCTTTTCATTTATTATAATCCTACCTGTATTTATTCTATCAATAACTAAGCGATAATCTTTTTGAATTGAGTCTGTGAACGAACTGATAACACGAGACCTTCCGATGGAGCCAGCTGTGGAGGCTTGTGAGTATAACGTTGGTTGTGTAAGTATTTAAATTGAACATTGTGTTGTTATTCTTTATTAATTTGCCAATAAATCAGTATTCTGGCGGGTTCGATACCGTTATTACGTGACAGTAATAATGTAACACACCTGATAATTGTATATTTAAAAAACCCTAACAAAATTAAAACTGAATCGCTAATCTTCTGCACCTTTCGGCATATTATATTTAACTCTTGGTCCGAGTACAAACAAATTGATATTTTTAACTGTGCCACGGAGCAGCGATTATTAGTGAGTTCACCGAGTTAACTGCTTTTACAGACCCAAAGTACAAACGGCTTAAATGAGACAAAATCTTTAACAACGTAACATTCCCTTGCATAACTGTGTACTAACCGTTGTGAGTATTTATTTCTGCGCCAATTACAGCAGTGAGAACAGATTAAACCGGATGTACTCAGGCGGACTGTATTAAACGGAACTTAGTTCCGGCTTCCTGAAGTTCCGGAAAGCTGAAAGTTATATCGTCAGGGGGGCATTGCTCTAATTACAGATCATAACATTTAACTCCCGAGCAATGTGTGGGATATTTGTGAACCCGGGACCCCTGAAATCCTCCGTAACAATGGGATAGGAATTTAAGTGCGAGTAAAGAGGTAATGGACCATCGCAAGAAGAAGTCGCACAATAATGATCACTGTAAAATAGAACATCTAGGACCTGAATTGCACAGAGGTTTTACATTTCAAATCAACTAATTACAGTTTATTTTACCCTTTTGCTATTTCAAACCTTTTGTATGAACATCAAACATGAAAAATTAAACATCTACTTGCATACTTTCTTAAAGCAAGCTTTTTTTTATTTTATTTTATATTTTTGTGTAATACCTCACAAGAATTCCCCCTTTCCGTACAGTTTGAAGACTGAGGAACTATATCGTCACTCAGTTAAGATTTTATTTTATTTTTGTACGTTATCTCCTCACAGAAGGCCATGAGGATTACAATTTACCTCGGGGTCTATGTCATATTTGGGGATGCTGTGTGGAGGGCCTTTTAAGGGAAAGGAAGGATATAAAGTTCTGTGTAGGAAAAAGGTATGAGGGATGATGCGAGGAATCTGGGGATTACTGGGTCCAGGAGTGTCGGAAATATGAATTCATTCCTGCCACTGCGGTGCAAGGCTATGGTTCGAGAGAGTCCGGCTGGAGAGGTCTAGGTTAGATCTCTCTACATCTAATTTTACCCCCTCTCTCAATCCTACCTCCTTCTCGTCCCCCACCAAAGTTAATGTTCTCACTATCCCTTCTATTTTACCTTGTTAATACTCTGTAACTCGGTAATTTATTTAATACGTTTTTGTACATTCCTTATGGAGGTTCAGATTGAACCGAAACCAATATATTAAAGATAGATATATATCTAATAAAGTGGTATTCAAACAAAGTTAAATCATTGTAATTATTATACTTGAGGTGTATGTTTGGTAAAACCATGTATGCTCGTATTAGAAATGTGGAGATCCGAAAAGAATGCAAGGCTAATGTAAATGTAATAAGTAAGATTAAGAAAGGGACGCTTAGATGTTATGGGCACGTAGAGCGAATAAATGATGAAAGCAGTGTAAGGAGAATATATGACGCAAATGTGAATGGTAGAAGAAGTCGGGGACGCCTGAGGAAGACATGGTACAATTAAGTGAATCAGATACTTGAATCGGGCCATGTTAAGAAGAGTGAGAATAATAAAAGAATAGAAGAATATGTACGAGACGACCTATGAATGAGGCAAAGAGTGTCTACCAATACCAAGTTGTTTGGCGGCACATCCTCTCTGCCTATCCTTGCGGGGAAACAGTATGATAGTAAGTTAGTTAGTTATTAAACTTGAGATTAATACAGGGTTAGCAGCTGATCACTTTGAAGCCTATGCCAGCTCCCTATAAAACGCTCACTTTCTTGAAAGTTTTTTTTTTTTTTAAATTAGTTTTTTGTATACATACACATGTAACATAATCATGAGTAAATTAACATGCAACATTGATTAAAAAACTGTAAAAACACATATATGTATAATACAATTTGTCTATTGGTTGTACTTCTTTATTAGTAATGACAAAACAAATCATGTGTTGCTCTGTTAACAAAGAATCTACATTTGAAGTTTATTTGTCGATCTTAAAAACATTATAACACTTCAACACTTATTTTTCTTATATCTTGATTAATTGAATCTCTGCTACAGTCTGCTACATAGCTCGTCAAAAACAATACAAATACAAGATACACACAAATTCAAATCGTCACTAAACACTTTCCTTGTTAATAAATGTCACTACACGTTGAGTGAATACCTCACGTAAATGAAACGCCTATTTTTATTGGTATATATATTTGCATTTTTTTTTCATTGGAATATTGTTATTTTATCTGTATAAACATTGTAATTATAATTAAACAAATAATATTATATAAACATTGTAATTAAATAAATGTGGTTAGCTGGAAGAAATGGGGTCTACCCATAAGCTACACCTTTTGTAATTTTTATTTTACAATAAATATTTTTTGATTTGAAAAAAAAAAATAATAATGTGTTTTTATGTCACTATGACAACACATCAATGAATCACATTTGAAAAGTAATTCATTATTTGAATACGAATGAATCCCTATGCATTCCTAGGTAGGTATTCCTTTACATCTTCCCTCTAGGGTTAGAAAATGTCCCTAGAGATTTTCGCTTCTTTCAATACCTTTTTCTTTTTTTTAAATCATTTTCTTCTGGTACGGGGGCAGGAATAAGTTTTGTAATATGGAAAAAAAATTGACTCCATCTTTCTATGCCCTATATTAATCTTGTATATTGATTGTGTTTATGTAGTTTATCTTCGATTTTAAATGGACCAATCCTTAACTCATCTAATTTTCTTCTATTTAGTTTGTGACCATTTTCAACATATACCATATCGCCTATTTTAAAATTATGTATTGTTCTTTTTTTATCAACTAACATTTTATTATATATTTATGTGACTTAATGTTCTTTCTAATGCAAATTTTCTGTCTCTAATCCAGTCATCTGTTTCTTTTTTTAAATTTAAGTTCATTTGGTACGAATGAAACATCAGTACCATCCAATAGGTATTTAGGTGCAAAGCCTGTTATTGAGTGTTCTGTGTTATTATATATATCAACACAATTATGAGCAATAGTCGTCCATGCTTTAGTTTTTAGATTTTCATTTATGTTGCACCTTATTTTATTAACGAGTGTTTGGTTTAGCCTTTCGTTCAGTCCATTAGAAAACGGTGAATTTACTGCAGTGAAAATTAGTGTGATTGATCTTTCATTTAAAAAAGTTTTAAACTCTTTTGAGTTAATTCCAGGATATTGGTCGGTGAGAACCATGCCAATTTCATTACAATTTGGTATAATATTTATAAGTTTTATAAAGTCCGTTGCACTCTGTGTCTTTAAGGTTATAAGCATATCGAGTAAAATGGTCGACTAAAAGGTGCAAATATTTTTTGGTTGATCGAGAGTCACCAAATCCCCCAATTGTGTCTATTGAGACAATTTCAAGTGGTTTTGTGGCAGGGCCTAAGTGCGACATTAAACCATATTTAGCCTGTCCTCTTGTCTTATTTTTTATACATATTTCACATTCAGATACGATTTTAGATTTTCACGGCCAAAAATTATTTTGTTTTTAGTTTTTGTTATTAATTTCACATTGTTGGCATAAATCAGTGATATTTCTAGTTAAGTTCTTTGCTGCATAAAGTTTTCCTTTTTTCATTTGCATTTGTTTTATACCTATATGACACATATTTTCATGTATTAGTTTTATAAATTTTATACTGAGTTCCTCTGACAGTAGTTTTTTTTTTGTCTTTTTTACCCTCTTATAATATAGATTGTATTTATATATTAACTTGTTCTTGTATTTTTTTATATCCTCGTTTTTCTCTTGATCTGTTAATACATCATTCAATGTTACTAAGTTTATTATTTTTAATTGTTCATGTACATCTTTATTAGCTTCTAATTCTGGGTTTCTGCTCAAGCAATCTGCCTCTAAATTATTCTTTTCCTGGTTTTATATTTTATTTTGAAATCATATTGTGATAGATAATAGGATAAATCTCCTAACTGTTCGTCCGTTCTAGATTTATCTGTC
This sequence comes from Limnephilus rhombicus, assembly GCA_929108145.2. Lineage (NCBI taxonomy): Eukaryota > Metazoa > Arthropoda > Insecta > Trichoptera > Limnephilidae > Limnephilus > Limnephilus rhombicus. The sequence continues at coordinate 36,749,135 of OV815280.1, forward strand.
GGAATATACTGTAAAAGGTTTGCCTATTAGCCAGTACTGCCAGTATCTTATGGCCTCTTTAATAGCTAAGCATTCTAAGTATATAGCCTTTTTTTCTTTTGGGCTTCATTTAATTTTTTAGAGAAATATGCTACAGGTTTTTCCTTTCCGTCTGGTTGAGTTTGCTTTAGCACTGCTCCGGTACCTTCCAATGATGCATCTGTATATATGTTTATTGATAAGTCTTTATCAAAAATTTCCAAGATTGGTTGTGAACACAATAGTTGTTTAATCTTCTCGAAAGCTTCTTTGCAGTCTATTGACAATATGAATTTTTGGTGTTTTCTTAGTAAATTATGTAGTGGTTCTAAAAATTTTAACTATTAGGAATGTACTCGTGGTAGAAATTGATTTTTCCTAGAAGTTGTCTAATATTTTTCTGATTCTTTGGTGTAGGGAAATCTCTTATGGAAATTAAGTGATCTCTCGCTGGTCTTACTGTATTATCTTGTATTATATGTCCGAGGTATTCAACCGAATTTGTTGCAAATCGACATTTTGTGAGTTGAAGTCGAAAACCTTTTTTTTCTATCGCCTTTAAAAGCTGTTATAAATGATTTATGTGCTCGGTATAGGTTTCAGAAAATATTAAAATGTCGTCAATGAAATTTACAGCAAATTCTGTTAACTTGTACTTTCTCAGTATGTTGCTTAGTATTCTTTGAAATATGGCTGGAGAAGTTTTTAAACCGAAGGGTAAACATGTCCATTGGTAGTGGCCTTCCTGTGTTACAAAAGCAGTTTTCTTTCTATCTTCAATTCGCAGGGAAATATATTTTTATTTTTTTATTTATTTATTTATTTAACGCCCAAAGGGCTTTCACATTTTGGTAGTACAAATAATTCATGACAGATTATTTTTAAATTATATACAGAAATTATAAAAATAAAATTTGATAAAAAAGCACACAAGTCATAAAAATACCAGAATAGACCAGAACGCAGAATTTATATCCAATGTTGAAAAGTACTTACAGTTTCTGGTTTTTGTTACTAAGTCCTCAATCAAAGGAAATGGATGAGCTTGAGGTACCACCATTTTATTTATTTCTCTAAAATCGATACACAATCTTGTTTTTCTATTGTCTTCTTTTTTGAAAGCTAAGGTTACTGGTGCTGCAAAAGGGCTGTATGATTCCTCTACAAGATTTCTTTCAAGCAATTTTCTTATTTGTTCTTCTATCTCTAACTTATTCTCTATTGAACATCTGTAGGGTCTTTTACTGCAGTATTTGTCCACAAGTAGATCAATGCGTGCTTCATAATCCTTTACTGTTCCAATATCATATTTATCCTTTGCAAAGCTTGATTTATATTTATCAATAAGTTTATTTATTTCATATTTTTGTTGACTATTTAAATGACTTAGATCCACTGTAAATTCTTTTTCTTTTGTATGTTCCTTAAAGTTTATAAAGTTCAAGTTCTTTTTATCTTCATTTTCATTAGGATTGTTTTTAAAATGTATTTCCTCTTTTTTCAAGCTTTCTTCAGAACTCTGATCAATTTCCAAATTTTCATTCTGAATCAAATTAAACTTTTTTATAGTATCAAGTCCAATTAGAAAATTGTATTTGAAATCTCTTCCATCTACAATATAAGCATCAATTTTCTTCTCTATATTAAATATCTTAATTTTTATTGTTGTTATGCCTTTTGTCTTTTTTACATCATCAATTGTTAGTAAGTTTGCATTGTTGTGTATGTTTTTTCCTTCATCTTTTATTCTTAATAATTTAGAATTTATTAAGGAAACATTAGATCCGGAATCATATATACCAAATATGTCTAATTTTCCTTCTAATGTTAGTTTTACTTTAATTAATGGTGTATTTATTCGTTTTTTGACTCATTATCACTCAATTCAACATCTAATACAGTATTGTTTACATTCTTATTATAGTTTCTCTTGTTCTCATAGTCATCAGTTTGTTTAAACCAGCATTTTTCTTCAAAGTGAAAAACGGCTACCTTTATTTAATTTTTCACAATTTTTGCAAGGCTTCATTTTATCAATTCTTACTCTATTATTGAATTTCTTACAATTATTTTTATTGATTGTTTGTTCATGTTTACTAATTTCATTGAATAGATTTGCAGTCGATTTTTTTGATCCCTTATCCATTTTGTACATTATGTAATCTGGTAAACCCATAACAATAAGATGAATTAATGTCTGAGAGTCAATATTTTTATTTATCTCTAATAACAATCTTTCTTTTTTTGTGGCATATTCCCGTAATGAACCTCCTTGAAATTTAAATGCAAATGCATATTTAACTTGTGACCAACCTTTGTTTCCATATGTTTCACAAAAATTTGTTTTCCTTATTGCCCATTCTGCGCTTACTGTACATTTTATTAACATACTAGTGTACCACTCTAGGCACTGTTTTTCAAGTAAATACTTTAAAGTCTCAATTTTTTCTGTCTCCTTTAATATCTCGAAACGTGTACATTCATTCTCAAAATCATTGACCCATTGGTTAACATTTGATGTTTTTCCTGAAAACTTCTCGAGTAAAAATCTTTCCTTGATTTTTATTTTCAGTGCCTTTACTGATATTATTGTCAGAAAGTTTCGTTTCATATGTAATGTCTTCCAGGTATTGGTCACCAAATTGTAAATTCTCACCTTCATCTAAATAAATTTTCCTCAAATCTTCTGTTAAGGGAATCCATATTTTACGTGTTTGGTATCCTTTCTTTAGACAATTCTTTATTTTGGCATAAACATCCGTGGTCGTTATGGCGATGTATTTGCTTGCATGTTTAAAATCATCGGGAATATCAAATATGCGTCCATCGGGTGTCTCGATTGAGGTTATGCAAATTATATTGGTTTTACCATCCGATGCTGCTGAGACTGCAAATGTGAATTGTAACTTTTCCATTTCTAACGTCATTGTTTCTCTTCACTTAAAATGTAGTTTTATAATACAAGTTGTCTATTGGTTGTACTTCTTTATCAGTAATGACAAAACAAATCATGTGTTGCTCTGTTAACAAAGAAACTACATTTGAAGTTTATTTGTCGATCAAATATTATAAAATATCAAATATCAAACAATAAATAATAATTTCAAACATTATAACACTTCAACACTTATTTTTCTGATATCTTGATTAATTGAATCTCTGCTACATAGCTCGTCAAAAACAATAATAATGTGTTTTTATGTCACCATGACAACACATCAATGAATCACATTTGAAAAGTAATTCATTATTTGAATACGAAGGAATCCCTATGCATTCCTAGGTAGGTATTCCTTTACATATGTATACAATATATAACCTTTACGAGAGTGCAATTACTCTTGTGTAAAGGCAAGAACATAAAGAAGTTTATTAAAAATTATAACACAAAAATATACGTGCATAAATAAAAAAAATAATAATATTGGTCAATTAAGTATTGTTAATCAATTGCCAATGCGACTCTACGTAGCCAAACTATTTAAGATATCATTGTTAATCTATTTTTGAATTTATTATAGTAAGGTTCCAATCTCAGTTCCATTGCCAATTGATTAAACCACATCACTCCGTTGTATGTGTAGAAGTGTTGTGCAAAACTGGTATGCATTAATGGCGTACTTAAGCGACCCACTGTGTTTTGCCTATTGTTCTCTACGCGTACCATGGCGTGGTGCGACTTCTTTGTGTATTTGAAGCAGCGTATTTTTAATATATGTATTTCTTAGAGGTGGGACTTGAAAGTCTTGAAAAAGTTGGGAGGTTGAATAATCTAATGGTTTCATAGTAATAATTTTGATTATTAGTCTTTGAGTAATTTCCAGTGGCAAAATTGAGGTTTTGTAAGCTCCTCCCCACGCAACGATACCGTGTTGTATTATTGAATGGGCTAGTGCGTAGTATATTTAAGATTTGCTATTTGAAAATCTGAAATAGCTTCTAAACTATATAAGTAATTTATTTAAATTAATTTTCAGTTGTTCAATTGCATTTTGAAAAACGGTACTACAACATTTCTACCGAAATAAACCACAGCAGTGAAAATTTCATTAACGGCTCGGAATTTGTCAGGTTTTACAGGCTTCACTGAATACGATACAATCTTCACACGTGAAATTTATTCAGAGCAATTAGCCAAACGAATTCACTCGCTGAAATCTCTCGAAGCACGCCACCGCCAAATTACATCATGATACACAACCAAATCGTTGTTAGTTGTTATAAAAATGGTGTTGGCGGAAATTCTTCGAAATTAAATTTTTTACGGCGTTATTTCGGAGTCACTTGAAATGTTTAATGTGGAAATTGTGATAGCAATCATTAAATAATAATAAATTTGGTAATATTAATTATTGTTCCATTTACTTTTCTTTGAGGTATCACCGAGGAGCCGGCTAAGGGGCGCGGAAGCTGAGTGTGGTTCACGACTAGACCGAACGTCACGCACATTCTTGCTGGGACTGCGAATCGATTGTAGAGGACTGTCAACCCTTTGCCATGCCCTTATTATTTATCTACTGTGTCTTCCTCCCAAACAGGTGCTTGTGGGATACGCTGGATACAATCACCCAGCGCTTGCCACCTCGTGGACTTTCACCAACCTGTCCCATTGTCTTGTCTATATTTTGTCATACTAACACATATTATATCTGTATTTCCCGCTTAGCACTTGCATACTGCTTTCTAACAACGTATGCAGGGACATTGGAGGTCTAGTTTCGTTATCAAATGTAGAGTCGTTTTTACCAAAAAAATTAGAGTCCTTGCAAGAGCCTTGAAGGGGTAACCATCTGTTACCGATACCAGGGCGGGTAAGTGGTGGGTCCTCCAATGTTATTTCCTGATTGACCTCTTTTAATAAAAAGTACCTACAATATTACAAAGGGCATTTTAGAATGAATGGAGAAAAAAAAAAGGCTACCGTCTAACTGTGCCAGTGTCATTTCATTCCTCTTTACAAAATTAATCATTTTATATAGATAATAGTTTTAAAATAGTATTGTAAATTAGTGTAATATAGTTTTTACTTGTATATTTGTTTTCACTGTAAGTATTTGTGTTATATAATTGGTTCTTCGGAGCAGTTAAGGTAAGATTTTTTTTTTGATTTGTGTGCTGTAGATTTATTCGAAAATGGATAAAGAAAAACCACCTGATCCCCCAGATGATGGTTTGCTATCTGAATCCTCGGGTGTTACAAAAAAAATAATCGCGGTTAATATTCCGGAGGCTTCGGACTTCGTAACGATTACCTCAAAAAAAAGAAAAATTGCTTAACCAGCAGATAATAGAAATGCAACAGATTTTGAACAAATACATCGAAAAACACCCTCCACGCAAAACGACTCCCTTCCAAATAATTCTGTTTTACAGGATGTAATTCCGTCCACTTCTTCCTCGATTTCAAGTCTAACTCCAGCAAGCCCTTCAACCACACCCGCCCCACTGGTAAACAATACTCCTTCACAAATGTCACGTCTGTATAATAATCTTGATAGACCACCTTACATTACACACGTGACTAAAATTTCAAAGGAAAAAAAACAATCAAATTTATACGATGTGGACTTTGGACATTTTATGTTTAAAAATAAAATCCACCCTGTCTGGAATGGAGTAAAATCGGTTGGGCGTAACCGTCTTTCTGTTGAATTCAAGACAGCGGCTGAGGCCAATAGCTTTGTAAAATCTGATGTTGCCAAAAAAAACTCGTACAACGTTTTCATACCTACATATCAGGTTACAAAGTTAGGTGTCACAAAAGGGATCCCACCTCACTGGTCGATAGAGGACATCCTGGAAAACATTACTGTTCCTCAAGGTTTCGGAAAAGTTTTAAAAGCGCGTCGTCTAAATTACAGGTTTAATACGGGAAACTCTGTAGAATGGAGACCCTCCCAATCCGTTGTCCTAACATTTGACAGCAAAGACCTTCCACAAAATGTTACTATGTTTAACGTCTCTCTACCAGTAGAGCTCTATGTGTTCCCAACTGTGCAATGCTACAAGTGCTGCAGATTTGGACACACGAAGAACCTCTGCAGATCAGAACCCCGTTGCTTCAAGTGCAGTTCGTCCCATAGTGGCGATTCCTGTGATAAAACAGAGGAAAATTATAAATGTTTAAACTGCTCCGGTACCCACATGTCCATCAGCAAAACTTGCCCTGAACTGTCAAGGCAGCGCAATATTAAACACACAATGGCCGAGAAGAGCATCTCTTATGCGGAAGCATCAAGAATGTTTAACAAATCCATTCCATCTTATTCTGAAGTAACTTCCAAAAATTCTAAAAAATCCACCCCTTCTCAACCTTCTTCTTCATTTAGAAAAACTGTTGAAAGGGTCGTGAAACCTAGAGTTCTAACAAAAAAAAAAAATGCTAATCACGAATCCCTTCTGTGGTTCCCTAACGGACAAATTCCTTCCAGTTCAAATTTCAATTCTTACCTAAAGTCATCTACTAAAGAACAAAATTATAATATAGACCTTAACTCTACACTAATCACCTCATTTTTACATATTTTACAAACTTTAAATAAAAACAACATTCAAATACCGTCCCACGTTGCTAAACAAATTACTAATATTATCAACTCAACTAGAAATGGCTCCTCTGATGAGGATTCTTCAGTGGAATTGTCATAGTCTTAGAAATAAGACTGAAGAATTTTTAAACACATTACACTCAAACTCAATTGCAGTGGCTGCCATCTCGGAGACGTGGCTGGAACCGGATTCTGATTTCAGAGTCAGGGGATACCACTGTCTTCGAGACGACCGTCAAGATGGAAAGGGCGGCTCCGCTCTTTTCATTAAAAAATCATTACCCTTCTCCCCTGTAGATGTAAAACCAATTGGTTGTCCTTTTCAAGTGACGGCCGCAAAGGTTTTTGACACTACAATAATTTCTTTGTATATATCACCATCTAATAAACCTTCTAAATCAATCCTAAAAGCTATGTTTTCCAAGGTCACTACCCCTTCTCTTGTTCTGGGAGATTTCAATGCCCATCACGGATTATGGGGAGCTCACAATTGTGACAGAATGGGCAGAGATATTGTTGATCTACTAGATGAACTAGACTTTTGTATTATCAATGATGGTTCTCCTACTCGTCTTCAGGTGCCTGGTCAGCGACCCAGCATGGTTGATCTTACTATTTGCAATTCCAACATAGCCGCATCCCTGTTATGGAAGGTTTTGGATGACCCTCATGGGAGTGATCATTACCCCATCCTCATTGAATCCTCAAATATTTATCATTCCAACAAAAATGTCAAGTGCAGTAGTCGAAAACCAAGGTTCTTAACTGCCAGAGCCAACTGGAATGACTATTCAAATCATACAAAGTTCTCTGTGCAAAATCTGCCCTCTCCAACTACAGAAAATGTTGCGGAATGTTACGATTTATTTGTGTCTGCAGTCATTACGGCCGCAGAAAAATTTATCCCCATTAAAACGACACGTAACAAAGGGAAACCTCCCCCAGCTCCTTGGTGGGATATTGAATGCTCAGACGCAGTAGATATGAGGAAAAAATATGCGAAAATTTATTCAACAAATATGAATATGGAGAACTTCCTTCAGTATAAACAAATTGAAGCTAAGACCAAACGTCTTCTAAACAACAAAAAACGTCAAGGCTGGAAAAAATTTTGCACATCATTATCTCCCGAAGTTCCTCTTTCAGTTGTTTGGAATTCAATTCGCAGGTTTAAGGGTTCTCACGTCCCAACGGTGACTCGACCACTCACTTCAGAGTGGGTGAAGGAATTTGCCGATAAACTAGCTCCTCAAACTGCAAGTAATTTTAATGAAACAGAATTCACATACTCATTTAAAACACGGGGTTGGATGGACACCCACTTCAATTTAACGGAACTTAGGGAGGTCTTAAACGATCTCACAGACTCATCCGCTGGTGTAGATGGAATTCCTTATAGCTTTATTAAAAACTGCGACGTTACCACACTAAACTATTTTCTTTCAATTATAAATCTGATCTTTGACTCCGGCAAAATTCCATCATCCTGGAAAACTCAAATAATTGTTCCCATTCTGAAACCCCAGAAAGACCCTAACTCTGGACTTTCTTACAGACCTATAGCTCTGTCATCTTCCTTAGTTAAAATAGCTGAACATATGATCAAAAGACGTCTAGACTGGTATGCAGAAAATGAGAAAATTCTTCCCAGCTCTCAGTTTGGCTTTCGAAAAAGAAAAAGTACGATCGAAAGTGTGTCCATCCTGACTTCTGATATCCAGTTAGCCCTGGCCGATAATGAATTCCTTGTCGGTGTTTGCCTTGATGTGTGCGGAGCTTTTGACAATGTTTTATTGGATGTTTTATTTAATAAATTATTAAAAATTGGCATCCCTCGTAAGCTTTCCAGTTTTATAATTAACATCCTTCTTACCAGGAAAATTCAAATCCAGGTGCTGGATTCTCCTCCACTGGAAAGAACAGTAAACAAGGGTTTGCCTCAGGGCTCCGTCCTTAGTCCTATCCTTTTTAATATTTATACCTTTGACCTGCATCGGAGTATGCATCCATCTTGTAAAATACTCCAGTATGCGGATGATCTTTTTATATATATTTCAGGACGAATTATTTCTATTCTGGAGGATGTGATTAACATTTGCATGAAAAACCTTGACACCTGGTTAAAAAATCACGGCTTAGAAATTTCTCCGTCCAAAAGCAATGTTATCGTCTTTTCCAGAAAACGTGTTACTCCGCGTGTAACAGTCCAAATAAATAATTCAATTCTCCCTATGCAGGTACAAATAAGATTCCTTGGGGTAATTTTAGACTCTAAGTTAACATGGAACCCGTATGTTAATTTAATCATTAACAAATGTCAAGCTGGCCTCAACACTTTACGTGCCGTTTCACGGGTCTGGTGGGGAAGTCATCCATTCACCCAAAAACTTTTTTATAACGCATATGTTAGGAGTCATTTGGATTACGCGTCATTCCTCATTGAACCCACTTCTAAAAAGAACCTCGCAAGGTTGGACCGTATTCAATTTCAATGTTTAAGATTGATTATCGGAGCAATGCGTTCTTCCCCAATTAACGCTTTACAAGTGGAGGCTGTGGAGGCTCCTCTTCATTTCAGAAGACAGTTCTTGGCTGACAAGTTTTTATTTAAATGCTTAAGACTCTCTAATCACCCACTGAAAGACAAAATTACTGCACTCACTGCTCAAGTGAAATCACTTCCATATTGGAGGAACAAATCAATCCCTCTTCTTGTTAAAAGCCTCCATACGTACTGTTCGTATAAACCCCTCTTAAATCCATCAGACAGACTTCCTTTATATGCCAACTCCTTTCGTATTCATTTGTGTAAACCAAATATTCTTTTTTCTCTCGGCATGATTAACAATCACGAAGCTCCAACAAAACTTATCGAAATTTTAAATTCGAAATATTCCAACTGGAAAATTATTTACACAGATGGTTCCAAGTCTCCCTTATCAAACCATGTGGGAGCGGCATTCCACTGTCCATCAGATCAAGTCGATAGAAAAATTAAACTTCCAAAAGAGGCTTCCGTTTTCACTGCTGAATGTATAGCCATTTTTGAATCCCTCAAATATATTGACGATGTTAACATTGGAAAATTCTTAATTCTCTCCGATTCCCTGAGTGCACTTCAAAAATTAAACTCTTCCCCTTTCCATTACCCAGAAGACAATTTCTGTGTTGGAATTCGCACTTTAATTCATAAATTAACCGACTCTGGCAAAGAAATCGTCTTGGCTTGGATACCTAGTCACTGCGGTATCCCTGGAAATGAAAAGGCCGATTCATTGGCGAAAGATGCCATTATTTCGGGGGATATTTTATATACATTTTTAAACACCGATGACATTTTCATAAAATTAAAGGAAAAAATGATTTCCACATGGCAGAATCATTGGGAAGAATCTAGTCAATCAAAAGGATATAGTTTTTTCACAATTCAGCCAACGATTCCTTCAAAACCGTGGTTTTCAAGACTTTCTTTTAACAAACTCTCGACATCATCCATTTGCCGCATGCGGATAGGGCATTGCTGCCACAATGTTCACCTGACAAAAATTCATATTAAGAATTCTGCGATGTGTGAATGTCGTCTTGGTGAAGAGGATCTCAATCATATTTTTTTCAGTTGTCCTTTAAATAATTCATACAAAAATTTCTTCCCTCACCTAATCAGTTCGGGTATATTGCCTCCCTACAACATTGCATGCCTGTTATCTTCTGTGAACAAACGCGTGTATAAAGTCTTGGCTAATTTCCTGAATATTAACAGCATCAATTTGTAACTGTAAGTTAAGTTTCATGTATTTATTTTATTTTTTACGCACAATAAATTGTGTCAGCATATCTTTTAATTTCCTTGTTATGTTTAATTAAAATCATCTCTTATTGTAATAATTTTGCGTATTATTATTATTATTATTTGTATAGTATTATTATATAATGTAGATAGGTTCTTGTTATTAAAACTAAATTAGTTAAAATTAACCAAAAATTACACTCACAAAATTACACTCACAAAAGCATTCACTTGACACTGGCCAGAACACTCTTTTGGGGTGAAGAGCCATTAAAAAAAAAAAAAAGAATGAATGGAAATATCCAATATATTTGAATTTTCCCCAATACTATAAGTAAACGTGAAAAATGATGGAGGACTTATATCGTCTTGCACGATGTTTGGAAAACCAACACTTTAGACCACGTAACTAATTTTCGATCTGTATTATAATTAAGTATAGTGATTTACAATATATAATTTTTTTTAAGACAGGAGGCTCAATGTCGGACGAATGTCATCTTGAGGGTGCTGTGTGAAGGGTCTTTTAAGGAAAGGAAGTTCTGGGAAGGAAAAACGTGTGAGGGGTCGTAGAAATCTGGGGGTCAGTGGGTCCTGGAATGAGGGACGTCTGATTCTATGCCTCCTACTACGGTGCAAGGCGATGTTTCCAGAGAGTCCTGCTGGAGAGGCCAGAAGGTCTCCCCCAATCCGGCCTGCCACGCAGTGAATGGGAATGGTAAATAGTTAAATGGCCGCCAAGAATCAGACTAACCTCATCCCATGAACCTGGGCACCTCTGCTAAGTCGCCAAACGTAGCGAACTACTTGGGATAACCTACATACGGCGTAGGTCTTGGTTATCCAATAAATACTTGATGAATAAAAAATAATGAAACCTGAGAAATTTTAATTCGCGAGGGTAGTATGGGTTTCGCTGGCCCGGGAACCATTTATTGGATAACCAATACACCTGCCAAGTGGTGCCTTTCCTTTCGACACCTAACCTAGACTTCCCAGCCGGACTCTCTCGACCCATCGCAGTGTGGTACAAGGTGATGGGTCGAAAGATGTCCCAGAACTTCCTCTCCTTCCTTTCCCTAAAACTACCTTCCACACAGCATTCCTAAAGATTGTATTTGCCCTGAGCGATTTTTTCCTCAAATCCTCCTGTTTGGAGCTAATGTAAAAAAAAAATTTGACTTAAGGTGTTAATTTAATTTAGGTATAATTTCGGGAATCACAAGAAAAAAATATTTTTAGTAAATTACATAACATTATATGTGTTACGTACTTTATCGGAAGTTTAATACACCACCGACCAAATTTCGTTTGTTTACTCCAATCTATTTATACAATTGTTTTCAATCTACTATAATAAGCCATGTTCCTCAAGTTTCTGGTAATTGTTTGGCATCGATTACCTCCTTACTATAGTTTTATGTGCACTCTGTTATTATTATTTCTAAACGTAAACTGCCTCTTATTCTTTATTATAATTTAGTTTTAATGATTCTTGTTGTTAATATTGTTCTTTAGGAATTGTTTTGTATATACTGTATATTCTCTGTTTCACACTGTTACTCTGTGCACTCTGTTATTATTATTTCTAAACGTAAACTGCCTCCGATTCTTTATTATAATTTAATTTTAATGATTCTTGTTGTTAATATTGTTCTTTAGGAATTGTTTTGTATAAACTGCATATTCTCTGTTTCACACTGTTACTCTGTGCACTCTGTTATTATTATTTCTAAACGTAAACTGCCTCCGATTCTTTATTATAATTTAGTTTTAATGATTCTTGTTGTTAATATTGTTCTTTAGGAATTGCTTTGTACATACTGTATATTCTTTGTTTCACATTTATTTTTATTTATTGTTTCTTTACACTGTAGGTAAAAATGTTTACAATAAAATTTGTTACCTCACTAGGACAAGCCTGTGTTGAGGTTAACAATAATTATACAAGTTAACAAAATAACACAAAATTATACAGATTTTGAAAGAACAATATTGTTGTATTTCTTACAGATTGAGATTAGATTATGGGTACCTGCTGGTACCTACTAAACTGATGGCGCTAGGTACTACATTAATGTAGACTTTTAGGGTGACCATAGTTTTGAGATCTGATTTAAAATAAAATAAAATAAAGTTTTTTTTTTTTTTTTTAAGGATTAAGTTGTGAATAATAAGTATATAATTTAACATGCTGTAGATTTGGCAATAGGAAGATGAACGAAAACGGTTCAAACAAAAATAATATTATTTTAGCTTATTATTATAAACATACTCATTTAGCTAATAATTTAGAAAGGACAGAGTAGAGAAAATCAATTGGCAATCCTCGACTAACACAAATAATTTAAGATCCTTCTTAAAAGTGTACAAGGAATTAGATGACTCTATATGTTCTGGAAGGCTATTAAATATGAGTGGAGCTTGATAAAAATAATTTCTTTGACCAAAAGAAGATTTAGTTTGAATTGCCATAAAGTTCAGACCAGAGCCAATTCTCGTAGTACGAATTTGCTGTGTTCTTTCTGCAAAATTAATATTATTAAAAAATCTACAAAGAATTTGTGTAATATATAACTGTTTTACGTTCATTACATTACATTCCTTAAAAAGTAAATGATTGGATATTTAATTTTTATCTTGAACATAACTTTAAGAATAATTTTTTGGGCAATATTAAGTGGTTCTATATAAGTCTTTGGGCAGGATCCCCAGCACACAATATTATAAGAAAGCAGAGACTGGATTATTGCAAAATAAACAGTTTTTAATTTTTCTTTGTCTAGTATATGTCTCAGTTCTTTAAAGATATAGGTAAGTCTCCTAGTATTATTTACTAACATATTAATATGATCATTCCATCTCAAAAATTTATCTATTTTTACACCAAGGTATTTGATGCTGACTACATTTTCTAAAGGTTTGCAGTTACATGTTTGAAAACAATTGTGAATAATCAAGTTGTGAGTTTCAGAAGGCTGACTTTTACTTGAAATGCTAAAAGTGATAAATTTGGTTTTTTGTGCATTCAAAGTTAATATATTATTGTTTAACCAACTATTTACCACTTTTAAACCTATATTACTTTTGTTGAAAGTTTCGTTCCAAGTTTTACCCTCAAATATTAAGGCAGTGTCATCTGCAAAACTAACAATGTTACCAGAAATATTCAGACTACATAAATCATTTATATAAATAAGAAACAATATTGGCCCAAGCACACTACCTTGCGGGACTCCAAAGGAGATTGATTTACCCTCGCTTAACATCTTATTTATTTCCACTTGTTGTGTTCTGTCACTAAGATAAGATCTGAACCAGCCCATTGCTGTATTTTTAATGCCTAAAGATGATAATTTTTTAAGTAGCAATTCGTGGAAAACAGTGTCAAATGCTTTTGATAAATCCAAGAACACCGCTATGGCTTTGTTGCCATAGTCCAACGCTCTTGTAACTTTGGTCAATACCTTTAAAACAGCATCACTCGTACCTTTATTTGCTCTGAAACCGAATTGATTGTCAGAGAGTAATTTGTATTTTTCTAAGAATGAAACTAATCTTGACTTGGCCAATCTTTCTATCAATTTTGAGAGAGTATTAAGTAAAGATATGGGTCTGTAATTGTTAACCTCTAGGTGATCCCCACCTTTGAAAAGAGGTACAACCTTAGCATTCTTACAATGAGTAGGAAATATGCCACTCTTAAAACTAAGGTTAACAATGTGAGATATGGGACCAGCCAATACAGAAACATGCTGTTTGTATACCATGATACTTAAGCCATCAATACCACAGGAAAAAGACATTTTTAATTCATTTATCACCTTTGAAACTTCATAAATGCTAGTAGTTTTAAATTCAAAGCTCTCTCCTGAAAATTGAGGTATAAAATTGTTAATAAGACACATTTCGGTAGTTTTATTTGCACTGCACAATTGTTTTGCAAATCTAGGACCAATATCACTGAAGAAGCTACTTACGTGATTAGTGATTATATTTGGATTCTCTTCCATTGAGATGAAATTGTTATTGATTTTTAATTTTTTATAGACACTTTCTCCTTTTGTATATTTACAGCCTCCTTTATAATCTTCCACTGTTGCTTGGTATTTCCATTGTCCTTATCCAGTTTCCTTTTGTAATATGCTTGCTTTGTATATTTTATAATTTTTGTACACCAGTTTCTATATCTTTTGTAATAATCCAGCAGTTGAATATTATTTGAATCTGCTCGACATTTGTTGTGTAATTTGTCTCGGGTTCTGAGACATTTAATAATTCCATTATTTATCCAAGGTTTCAAATATTTCATATTATGCTTTACACTTCGTACAGACGAACAACTTTTCACATGCATTTTTAAACATTTTATGAAATTTTCAGTCGCTAAATTAACATCTTTTGATGACAGAACTGACTGCCATGATTCTTTCTTTAATTTGACTTTCAAAAGATTGTTATCGATGACGGTTTTCAAGTTTTCATTATCTTTCGCTATTTTATTTAGTGTAAAGCTCATAAATCTCAGCAATATCACATCATGATCTGTTATGTCAGAAGTGAAGACAGCTCCCTCTGGTTCAAATTTAGATTTTACCATAATGTGATCGATGCAGCTTGAAATGATAGAAGAAACTCTGGTAGGTGAAATTATGATTGGCTTCAAGCCATGAAAAGCCAAAAGAGAGAGGTATTTTTGAGTTTTCATATCGCTCAAATCCAAAGTATTAATATTTATGTCGCCACATAAAATGATCTCCTTATTTTTTATAGATGTAGAGTCAAGCAGTGCACTCAGTGATTCAAGGAAATTATCTATATGAGCCAGGGACGGAGATCTATAAACAGCTATTACACACAAGGTACTCGATATCTGCATTTTTAAGCAGTTTGCTCCAGGGAAAACAACTTCCTCAACAGTCACGTGAACATTTTGTTTTACATAGGCAACTACACCATCATTTTGCAAATAGTTATTATTTGTGTTGTAAACTGTGTATCCGGGGATGTTAGGTATATTGGTAAAATTTTTCAGCCAAGCTTCTGTAAAAACAAGTACCTCAGGACGATGCTCGATACTATCCAGCATAGTTATGGTTTCATCAAAGTTTTTGTTTAAACTTCTAACGTTTAAACGAAGTAATGAAAATTTGGAATGTTTTAAAAAGTTTTTGCAAGTTAATGAATCTGTAATGGTTAAATTAGATTCTGTTTTATCAATCAAGTCAATGTATTTTCTAAAATCGATATCCATTTTAATGATGAAAATATTTTTCGGTGCCTTTCACTATTAAACTTCTATTATAACCTATTGAGGTCATCTTCGTGTTTGATTTCCCTGATTTTTTTGCCTTCTTCTTCTTTCATTAGAATTGCTCCATTTTTGTACCAAATATATTTATATTTTAATTCTTTTCCCTTTGTTTTGGCTTTCCAAAGTAGTTCCTTATAGTAAGGAGATAATGACTCTCCTAGGAATATCATGTTTTCACGATTAGAAATTATCTTCTTATTTGCTAATAATTTTAATCTGGTTTCTGGGTTTTTCATTTTTAGGATAATTTTTTTTGGATGTCCTGGTCTTCTGTCATATTGCCTCATTGCCGAGGCAATATCCTCTGAATTTATTTTGATATTAGCACTTTTTATCAGTTTTATAGCGGTTATTTTGGGATGTTCTTCAGTCTTTTCCTCAATGCCTGTAATTTCAATACAGTCATCAAGGTTCGACTGTTCCAAGCAAGCCACTCTGGTTTCCAGATGCTTAATATTTTTTTTAATTGCCAAATAATTTTTTAAACGTTCAACTTCTCCTTTAACCTCATTCAATTTGGGAGGCGGGAATGGGTACCGCCGCCCCGGGAACCTTTATTGGATAACCAACACCTCTGCCATAGGTCACCCCAAGTGGTTCGCTACGTTTGGTGATTTAGCAGGGGTGCCCGGGTTCATGGGGTGAGGTTTGTCTAGGTCTTGGAGGCGGATGACAGGACCTGTGTGGAATTCATGTAAAAAAAAAAATTCATGGAGTCTAAGCGGGTAATGATAGTATATTTTTGACAAATAAATTCGGTTGTTTTTTGAAATTCTAACAATTGTTTTTCAATGTTTTCGAGAATTTGGGTTTTTATTTTCTCTAATTTTACATCTATGTAAGACGCAAATTTTGAAAAGCCATCTTCTTCTGTGCTAATGTGTTCAGGCAGTGTATTCATTTTGTTTTTGGATCTTGTGGTTGTGTATACATTTTCTTGTTGTTGGGAGCCGGTTTTTTTGCTTGAACTAATGGTCACACCAGCAGTAGTTTGTATTGTATATTGGCAGAAATACCTAGTATGCGTAAGTACTGACTGAGCAGTAAAGCGAGCAAGCTGTACGGTCAGTGTAAGAAAGATGGCGACGGTTTTGGCCAATCACAAGAGCTCCACCAACTGTCAAATATATTTCAATTCCACTGTCACTATTTTCCGAAATTAATTATTCGAAATTCACTTGAATAATCTAATTGTAATGTACAAAATTTATATCACCATTAATGTAGTGGACACTTAGGTGAATCTCGCAGTGTTTCGGATTGTATTGTTGTAATTATGCGATGTTTCTTACGGATCACTTTTACTGTGTGTTATTTAGTTTCGGTAGGTAGGTAATATTTATGTAATCAATTTTGTAAGGACTCGTAAGGAACACTATAGGATTAATTTTAAATTTATAATAAATAAGCGCACTTGAAGTGAAATATCACAAAACTGCGCTATGTAAATACTACGTTATTATTATTAATTGAACGGAGCACGTACAGGATAAGTACTTCTCAATTCTTATTCGTTCTTTACGTGTCAGCTCGCAGTAGTAACGTAAGATTTAAAAAAAACTACACCTCGCACAAACGCTAAAACAAACACTCTATTTATAAGCGATCGTGCCTTGTAACAATATAACATGTGCGTATAGGCGGAACCCGGAATTGTGTAATAAAGGTCCTGCCCCAGGTGTAGTGACACCCGCCGGGTCGACTGCCACGGCGCGGCCCCACGGCTCCACGTTGTGCCACGCGGCGACACGCCACGGTGCGTGACATTTCCGAACACTTTCAAATGTCATTAAATTTTGCGAGTAAAGTTTCCCTACTCTACCGCCTGCGTATTGTTTCACGGCGACTTGAGACAAAGGATATGTTAAGTGTTCCCGAGCTGCTTTTGAAGCAAATATTTGTTATTTTATGTTGTTTTTAATAAATAACATTATTCCGTTTCTTGGAAGAGTTAAAGGATTTTAGGGGATCGATTTTCCTGAACAGACCTATTTCCAACCCGTCTAATCACAGGAGACCATATTTGTCCCAACGCACATAGGTCTCATATAAAACGCTGTAACTCCCTTACTATCATAGTTAGATATATGTTCTAATCGGTGTTCGAAAGGAAAAACACCACGCTTTATATTCCAATCTAAAAATAGACGCCAAAAAAGTAAAATGTACACTTTTATGTACAAAAAGTTTTGAATCGCAAATTGAAAAAAAAAAATTGAAATTTCGGGAGTTTTTTATAAATTATTTTTACATAGAGCGACACAAAAGTGAGGTTAAAATATGTGTTTGTTATACATTTGTCTAATAAAATACGAATGTGTTTTAATTTTTTTTTATTATCAGTAACTTTAGTTAGAAAAAAACATAAGGTGAGCCATTTTGAAAACTTTTTATGTTTGTAAGCAACATTTTTATAATTAAAAAAAAAAAAGTTTTTTTCGAATTCTATAATTTGAAAGCGTATTTCATCACCTTTCTAAAAACAATTTTTGCTTTTTGAATGTGCTCAGAAATATTCCAAATATTTGCATTTTATTGTAAAGCGAAAATATTTTGATCATCTGAAAAAAATGCCAATTTTTTGAAGGGTTAATAAATTTTAAAAGAAAGCTGTCATTTGTAGCGTGATAATGATCATTTTAATTTTTTTGTATGCTTTAATAACTTAATATAATAATAAATAAATAAATAATATATTATGAATATGAACCAAATTCATTTTTAGAAAATGAATTTCATAAAATATATTATGATAAAACTATACTAACAGACAGAACAATTAGTCATAATAGACCTGATATAGTTTTACATGACAAAATTTAAAAAAATTACTTATATCATTGATGTAGCTATTCCAAATTCATGTAATATTCAAAAAACTGTTTCTGAAAAAATTAGAAAATACACAGTTTTGGAAATGAGATTAAAAGAATTTGGCATTCTCGGACTATAAAAATATTACCATTTGTTATTTCGGCTACTGGCATTATACCTAGGTCTCTGATTCAAAATTTAGGCGTATTAGATTTGTCAAAGAATTTATATATAAAGATGCAAAAATCGGTAATTTTAAATACATGTAGGATTACAAAAGATTTTTTAAATATTTATATTGAGGGATCAGTACGATTTATAGGTTCAATTAGGAATTCCACCGAGCCGAACCCTCTGATATGAAAATATCTGGAGTCGGTGAATTATTTTCCTATCTGGTCTCTGGTAGGTTGACGTGTTGTTCTTGTATTGTTTTGTAATTATAATACTTATATAGTGCAATTGCATAACGTGGATTGACCAGGTGATCATTTGGGAAAAGTGTGAAAGGGTTTAGTTTTTCCTGTGGGGAAAATTAAACGCGGACATTTAAATCTGGTGCGTAAAAAAAAATGTCCTTATTTCTTTCTTTCTGTATACTGTATACTTACTATGTTTTACAATTTATTTTGTTTATTATTATTTCTGTTATTTCACTGGTGACAACTAAACCTTGATTTAGTTTGCTGTGAACCTTTTTAACTGGGGTGTTTATATCTATGAACATTCCAATGAAATTTCAATAATGTAATAATTATGTTAACGGTCTGTAAATGTTAAAAAAAATAAATAAATTCAAAATTGTGTTATTTTCAACAAATTTATTTTTACCTACCATAAAAAAAACAAGTATTTGATTTACACGATTGGGATTTTATTTCTCCCTAGAATATATATTAGAATAATATTCTTCCCTATTTTGTCAAAATTTAATGTGCGGAAACATTGAACGGTGAGCTTTGGCATCATGAAATTTGCACATTTTATCTGTTTTTAACAATTTTCAACTTTTATTTGGACAATAATTGTTTCTGCCGAGATTTACATTTCTTAATTAAATTAAAAGTAAATTAAAAATGTCAGAAATTGGGTGAAGCGGTTTATAACAGTAACGACCTTCACGGCTGTGTGTAACCATCGTTGTCTATGAATGAGGAGGTCACGGATTCGAATCTCTGGGAATCCAAATTGGGCAAATTAAAAACGAGCACAATTTGCAATAAAAATATTATTGTCTTATAAAAAAAGAGGTACTCAATTTGGGAGGTTGGTATGGATACCGCCACCCCGGGATGGGATACATACTTCCGTCACTCCTGGACACATTGACCCACCACACAGCATCCCCAAAGATGACACAGGCTCAGATAATTTTTTCCTCGGGGCGTTCATTGTGGAGCTATTGTAATAAAAATGTGGAGAATAAATGCACAATACCTGCAAAAGTGGAAAATTGTAGCAAAAAACTATTGCATTTTGTAGAATTTTTAACACAATGTAAACTTACCAAGCCTTTTGTTGCCTTATGTCCCGAAGAATCTTTTGAATATTGATAAAACAAATTTTATTTTATACTTCTCCTAGCATAACATTATCTTAGGTGCCTCGTCGAGTCAGTACAGTCCCTGAAGAGAGGTAAGGGTAATTGAATTTTAAATTTCCAATTTGAATTCGTACGTAAGTTTCTATTGCCGGGAGATGTACCAAGGAATATAATATTATTCAGATGATACAAATATTGATGTTATGCAGATCTTCTTGGAATTTTAATGGCTTTGTAGAATGTAAAACTCTCGGTCAGTATCGCCCTGGTGAAAATCATTATTCAGAATCTAAATCAAATCGAGGATGTGACGGCCTCCATGGTCGAGGGGCAAGGCTCTCGACCAGCAATTCGGAGGACGCGGGTTCAAAACACGGGGTGCGCAAAATGTGGTGCTGAAGAAAAATGCTCAGTCTATAGACAGCTAGAGGGAACAAATGTGTCCATTGTGGAAGAGCTAGGGATCAACAATAGATTTTCATCTATTTGCCTACGACTTATTTTAAGATACTCAAGATACGTTGTTCGCTAAACTGAGGACCCCAACTTGGAGAAACTCATAGTCACTGGCAAAGTTTTTGGCAGAAAAAGCAAAGGAAGGTCACTAATGTACTGGAGGACCATAGACATCAAAATTTAATAGACGAGAAGACACAGATGAAGGGTAAAACCAAACTATGGGGGGACAAAGATTGGAAAGATGACTGTTATTCGTTAAAAAATCAATCTGACAGTATACAGGCATCTCGCATTATAATATCACCATTTAGTTCTAAAAAGAAAAATCTGCTTTTGAATGAATAGACCTTTTTACATGGGGGGCGCGAATTGCTCGCCACGTTATTAACATATTTGCAAAGTCTAAAGACGGAAAAGTAAGGTTCGCCACTTTTCACAGACGAATATTTTGTTGCCGTATTTAGTTAAGACACTTTTACAAATGTTTCATAATTTACTTACCCCTGTAACCAGCGACGAGCACACTGGAGAACCGCCCACATTCGTTATGATCGACATATTTTAGGGTTTAATGTATAGCACATGCTACCATTTTCGCCATGTTATTTCGTAAAATGTACGATGTGAGCTCGACGCTGGTCCGGACAAGAATGATGACGTCACATTTTTCAGATTCAAGTGAGGCTCTCGTAAGCCCAGCCGGTTTCATGGAACCGGTATGGAGAGGGGGAAATAATATGCTTTTATCACTTAGGGCAGGTCTATATATATTCATATGTCCATGGGAGTGACCAAGTATCACTGGCGTCTGGTACTAGGGTGTCCTTGGTTCTCCATGGAGCGCAAAACCGCTAGTAATAGAGGAGCCTTGTCCACCACGGAAATTTGAGAAGGTGGTATAAAAAAACAAATCTTGTGAACAAATGTTATTATATTATAGGTAGGCACTTTGTTAATTTTTCGCTTTATTGCAGAGAGTTCCAATTTTGAAACTGACACATTCAACGACCTAGTTTTTTTAATTTTTTACATAAGTTCCCCACAGCAGGCCCTGTGTTATCTTTGGGTATGCTGTTTGAAAAGTCTTTTCAGGAAAAGAAGGAGAGGAATTTCAGGAAAGGAAAAGTGTTTGAAGGGGGGAGGGGGTGTAGGAATGTGAGGGTCAGTGTATCCAGGAGTATGAATCTATACCCCCCACTGCGGTGCAAGAGAGTCCTGCTTGAGAGGTCGAAAGGTCTTCCTCAATCAGTCTCTCCTGATCTGGCCTTGATCAGTTAGTGGGCAAATGCATCCGCCACCAAGGAACCGACAAAACTCACCGCATGAACCTGGGCACCCCTGCTAAGTCACCAAACGTAATGAACCACTTCGGGTCTCCTATAGCAGAGGTGTTGGTAATCCAATAATTCCGAACCAGAGTTATGTACCCACATACAGACACAACCGAAGTTAGCAGATTTAATAAAGTAAAATATCTGTTTTTTTTAACTTTATGAGTAAAACCTCAAATTGTAATATTTAATTAAATGAAGACATACATTGTACATTTAAGTTTACAGATTTCTAATTGATAATAATATTTCATATTCACAATATTTTTTCAACTTTTATGTAGCTCCTACAATACATCTTGAACTTTCCAATTGGTGTGGACTTTAAAGTTTCTGGTAGTGTGTTATACAACTTCATTCCCTTGTACAGTAGACTGTTCTGCGTATTCGCTTTGTCCTTTTTTTGTAGCCTAATTTCCTTGCACGTCCTTGTGTTATATCTGTGAATGTCTTTATTGTATAAAATTTTATTGGAGAAGTATTTTGGTAACGTGTTGTTCAATATTTTGTGGATAAATACCATCGTGTTCAAGGTCAGCATCTGTTTCACGGTCAACCAATTTAGTTCCTTGTAGGTGTTATTTAGTCGAAGTATGATAAAGTTAAAAATGACCAAATCGGATATCGACACCGTAGCGCAGTGGTCAGCGCATTTGCCCGGTTTGAGTTTCGCTAATATTGTCATAATTTAATAAAATAAAATATTTGTTATAATATGTATATTTTAAGTAAACTATTATTTACCCTACTCAAATAGAGCAAAATAGACAATGATAAATAACACGAAACCCTCTCTAATATTGACGAGCTGAGATTTTCCACCCCGGCAACTCTTTTCTCTCACATATTACTATTTCCCTCATACCGTCTCTCTTGGGAACGAACATAATGCCACGTAATAATATTTGTTGATCATGTTAGGGCCTATTGTGCTACCATCAAAACATTCCATTTGTATGGCACACAAAACAGCATGTTTCTTTTGTTGGTTTTGAGTATCTATTCTATTCTCTAGATTTATGTACAAGAGAGAATAGTTATTCATGGAAATACACCACTTATTAAGTGGGTTTTATGTTTGGTACGATAAAACTATCTATGAATAACGCCACCATCGTGATCATAAACCTTCGACACAAATTAGAGAAAAATAACAATTTTTTTGAATTAATCTTGGCGGAATTTTGAGATTTTGGATTTATTTAGAAATATTCCCGGATAAATAAATTTAAAATAAATTCGCTGTTTTAGAGCGTGTCCCAAAATCAAATGCTATTTTTGAAATCAGATGAAAGACTCTTTTATCTATAATATAAAAATGAATCGCTGAATGTATTGCTAAGCGCATAACTTTCGAACGACTGCAGCAAATTGGATAACTATTTTTTTTGTATGTACGTTATTGTCAGGACAAGGTTTTTATAAAACTTTCGGTGAGCTCTGGCATTATGAAATTTGTATAAAAAATTGCTATTGGTGGCACGCGAGGAAGCGGCTATTGCTATGGAAAGCGGGAGGGAGGGAGAGATGGGGGAGGGTAACCAGAGAGGGGGAGGGGAACCTGGGAGGGGGGAGGGGGACCTGAGAGGGGGGAGGGGGATTCGGAACAGGGGGATTCGCGGGATGTGTGAAGAGGGGGGTGGAGTGGGGAGAGGGAAGGTGGAGGTGTCGGAGTATGATCGCAAGAGGGGAAGAGGATGCAGGGGAAGAAGGGGAGGTGAAAGGGGAATGGGACGAATGGGAAAGGACACTCAGGGAGAAACAATTTCTTTATTAAATGGCATAGCAACGCATGCCGGGAATCAGCTAGTATTTTAATAAATAAAACGGTGCAATTAAAAAAAAAAACAAATTTCGGCAAAAATGCTACTGGAATTGAAATCAAATTTGAGGTCATTACGCAGGAGTATTATTTCACATCACGCACAACTTCTCAAAAAACCGATATTATTTTAGGTATTGTGTTTGATTTGCATGATTTTTTAAAAATAAATCAAATTTGGATAAATTCACACAAAAGAAATTTAATGTATTTCTTTTAAACGAACTAACATAAAATATGAATTCGGGTGTTACAAAAAATATTAATTTTAACCTTACGCGATAAAAAAATGAAAAAATGTATTTTCATTTGAAACAAAGAGCTATTCATATTTGTTATTTTCAGTTTCCGATTTTATTTTTTTTCTTGCTGCAAATTTTTTTTTACATACAGGAGACACTCTTGGAAAAGAAATCTCTCGGAGTCTATGTAATGTTTGGGGATGCTATGTGGAGGTCTTTTTGTGGAAACGAAGTAATGAAGTTGGGTCTCAACCCGTCTGCTTGTTTAGGAATAGATACATCCCAAAACACGTAATTGCGTTATACTTTCATAAGACCAAAAACGTCCCGAGCGACCTTACATTTTAAAAGCTTTATATATCTCTTTCTCTCATGCAAACGTATTTATTTTTATTTTTACCAGAAAGAGAACGAAATCATGCTTCTTATTGTCTTTGAAATATGAAAGCTATCTTGCATAGATATTTCGCAATCTTGATCTAAAGTGACGGTTTACGAATTTACGCGCAAAACTGAGGCTTCCGGATTGTGAGGTGCGAATATATTAAACCAAGCAGACGGGTTAAAGAGACCCATGTTGTAGGAGGGAGGAAACACACAGTGGCCGGCAAATCGTTTATTTTTGGGGTGTTATGCCGTGTAACGCTACCTCTTTCTTTAGCCAACGTTTCGGACAGCGTTGTGAATTCAGATCTACCGGATCTGCCGGATCTGCCCTGATGATGGACACCTCAACGCTGTCCGAAACGTTGGCTAAAGAAGGAGGTAGCGCAGCACGGCATAATATCCCAAAAAACAAATAACGAAAATACTTTTGGCCGTGAAATCTAACCTATTCTATTTCAGAACTGCTATGGAACGTATCCGTTCCATAGCAGTTCTGAAATCAAAAACAAATCGTAGAAACGACTCAATCTCACGTGACAAATGTCAATTACGAGCAAATGTCGGGGGCGCGTTTGGCATATATCCCGACTGTGCACCGGTACTGAAGGAATCAATGACGCTAGTTCCTCGGAGCATCTTCTATTGAAATACCGGTAGAACAAGGATAGTATTCTGAACCCACGCCTGTGCTCTTAAGATTTTAATCCATTTCTTAAGTTAGGAGAATTAACTTGAAACGAAGCATAGTTTTTGGTGATTATTCATATTTATGTCAAAAGACTGTGTAAAGGAATCTATTTAATTATTTTTAGTTGGGCTTCAAAATGTATATAATCATTTCAGCTCCTATTTTAAGTTTAGTTTGTTAGTTTAGTTAATGTTCAAAAAGGGAATGAATATTTGTATGGTTTATTTTACCACCTTCAAGCAGACTAATTTGAAATGATTATGAATTCACTGACTCATGTATATTTTCCCTCTTACTGCACTTAGATTCGTACAAAAAATCATCATACCAGTCGGTTGGTTTTTTGGTGGAATAATATTCGGGGAATTATTATAAATATTATAGAGTGTCAATAAATCTTTATAAATCTTTCGCAAGTGCTTATTTAAGTATAAAAGATTACATTTGGTCCTTCGAGCCGGATTAATATATCTGCAGCATTGTATTCAGATTTCACACACAGAATAATTCCCCATTTGGTATTTTGTATTTAGTTTTAATTAAAATATTGGTTTGTTTCTTTAAGCTTCTAAAATTATCAATTTGTTAAAGTACGTCTTTATCAATTTATTCACAATTTTTATTTCATCACGTAAGCACTGTGGGCTTTTATATTTTACCTGAAATTCTGTATGCTCTCAATGGACACCTGTCCATTGAGAGCATCCCAGTTTTTATTTTTAAATTACTTACAATCTTTTCAAGTTCTTTGAAGAAATATTATTTCAAGAAAAAAGGTTTGTAATAATTCCATTTGATCAAATCATTCCTTCCATCATTCGTCATTAAAAAAAGTTATAAGTCTCCCGAAAAGTTTTTATTCAGTGTAGAATTTTTAAGACTCCTCAACTTATACTCTGAAAATAAAATCAAAGAAAATTCTTGGAAAAGCTCCGAACAAGTTCAATGATTTGAGGAGATAAATTATCATACAATTCTTTTGTGATTTCGAAAAAATATTATTTTGATTTGTGAAATTTATAAATTATTATGAAAGTAGAAAGTTTCGAAATGGTAATTAAGTTAATAAGACCCATTGTTAAAAAAATCAAAAGCTCGAAAGTTATCCGTGTTTATAATTTCGTAGAAATTCAGTGAAACGTACAAAAAAAGAGTACGCTTTTATTGTGACGTAAAATAATAAACAAAGAAAACATAACGCAGTATCCACCAAAATAAAATATACAAAGAATACAAATTATAAATAATTATATAAGTAATACCATTGTATGCCTCCACGTTTCTTTCGTTATTACGCCTTAAGCATTATTATCTTTGTGGTGAATGAGATATGAGAGAATGACCGAGCATCAAGCACCAAAATCCCTGCTAAACTCAAGATCAATAGGGCGAAGGAGCCTGGGAAGACCAAGACTAAGATGGAGCGACAACGTCCTAAAAGACATATCTATCTTGGAGCTTCTAAACTCGAGAGAGCTGACACAAAAACGAGATGAGTGTAGGAAGACTCTTGAGTAGGCCAAGACCCACCAGAGCCAATAGTGATAATGATGAGTGAATGATATAATTACTCGAATTCATGTCAATAATGGTATAGTTCAATTCAAACTAGGTATACTGTATTTTCCCTAAGTCGACAAAATATTTAAGTTTGTAGTCTTTTGTTATTCGGCAGTATATCCTCACTGCATACTCCTTTAGACTCACGGCATTATTTTTATCAAAATATTTTCAAATTTCCAAAATACCACGCTTGGTACAAATGAGCTGCGGGTTGCGCTTATGATTTTTATTTTGCAAAGTGTTTTTTAAAAATTTGGAATTCAGTTTCTAATTCAGTGGTGAGTGTATTCGTACTTTTAAATTATTACTTCACGTAGCAAAAAGTGTTTTATTGTATTGTCGTTGTGCACGGTATTATTAGTATATTTACCAAGTTTCGATATCTTTCCAATTAATTATCATATTAATTAACATATAACAGGATTAATGTTATACAATCGGGTGGCTACGTGGGTAATTGCGTAAATGTGAAATTCTAGGGAAATTTCACTTCGAAATCTAGGGAAATAATTTTTTTGGGCAGAACATCCCTGTTTGAATGAAGAATCATGGCGGTCATGGCGAAATGCTTTGTAATGACTTTTAGGTGTGAGGTGTGTTTTTTATTCAAGATTAACTGCTTTTAATATAGAAAAACATTGGTAAAATGTCCACATTTCACCGCTACTGTTATTGTATTTAATCAGAGTGCAATATAAAAACAATAAATCATCTCTTTCATTGCAAATACATGTGACATCGTGTTTTGTGTCAGGCGTTACTTTGTAGGTACATTGTTTTATATATAATACATACAGAAACACTGGTATTTATAATACACTGATCATGACTAGTGTGTAACAACTTGTTTAAAAAGCCCTATACTAAAAACAATTTGAAAATACATAACCAAATGTCAAAATATGACACGACTTTAACCTCAAATAGACAAAATTTATTGCAGAATATCCGCAAATATAGCCCTTTTCGTAAATTGTTGAGGGCCTAAATTATGTTTCAATAAACACAATAACTATTATTTATCTAAATCTCTATAAACAGTTTGAAAATAAACCAAAAACACGAAATGTTGAATTGGATAGGTACGTGTACACTTCAAGTCATTTCAAATGTCAATACAATACAATACACACTATCACCAGTTGACAGGTTAACAGTGACGTCACCGTTAACCATTTCAGTAATGCCAACTTAACGCTGTGTTTTGAGAACAGGTTTAAAAATGCACTTTTTAATAATTTTTTAAAAACTCTGCGTTTAATATTATGAAATAAAACTTATATATTCAGAATCAGCGTTACTTGGTCTATATGAACATTTTTTTAAAGCCATAATATTTTTCACTGGAGTTCCTTATTCGGAGTAATCGCTTATAATTTTTATATTAAGCAAGGTAGGTATCTATAGCGTATTTTCCGTAAACCGAATGCATAGAGAATAGATTATGTCGTCTTTTGTTATTCGGTGGTATATCCTCACTGCATACTACTTCAATGACATTAAGACTTCATAGCATAAAAATTTGTTCATAGGATTTCCACTCAAGACGCCTGCAGATAAGCAATATAAGCATAAGAGATTTGTGTTGTATATAATATACTTATTTTACCAATGAGAACGTACAGCAGAAATAATTTGTTGGGGGATTAAGTATCCTAGAGATCACGTGTCCGAGGGATCAACAGGCAGAAGAATCAACGGTCCGGGGATCAACTGTCATGGAACCATATAAGGTATACAGGTGTTAAGGGACGCATATGGCTTACTATACCCAGTGATTCCTGACATTATTTGGAGTAAAACTGTAAATGTAATTTTGGTCTCCGGTGACTTTTTAACGACTTATTTTTTCAATCTTTTTTTCTTCAAAATTAAACAAACGAAAAAATTCTACCGCATGTTGTCACTGGTCACTTAGATGAGTAACCGACCAACTCCTTATCCCCATTAACCATTTTTTAGAGTTTTTGTATTACAAAAAAAACTAAATTCATGTAAATTTTTAACTCTAAATAATATCAGGAATCACTGGTGAAATAAGTCAAGTATGTCCCTTAACACCCTGTAATATATACAGGGTGTTAAGGGACAAAAGAAAGTTGATATTTAGTGGATCGATTTTAAAAAAAGTAAGGGTTCTAGCGAAAAAATGTTTATTAAATACTAAAATACACAATTTGGGAATTTATTTCTGAAAAATAATATCGTCCAAATGTAAACCCTCACATTCACGGAATTCATTTGATCGAAGAGTAAAATTTCTTATGACGGCTCGCTAGGTAGGCTTCGTGATGGCTGCCATTTCGTGACGGATATTTTCTTTTAATTGCATCAGGGAAGTCGGATTTTTGGCGTACACTTTAGATTTGAGATAACCCCAAAGGAAAAACTCCATAGGGGTTAGGTCAGGGCCACGAGGAGGCCAATTTATGTCACCTCTCCTGGAGATCAATTTGCCAGGGAAAATTTCACGAACTCATGGCAGAGACGTATGTAATGTTGCTCCATCTTACTGGAATGATGTTCTTTGGTTATAGCCGGTAAGTTTGCAGGGGTGCAGCATTAGATCTTTGTGAAAAATGCTGTGTAACGATGATCTATGCACATTTAAAGCACTTGCGCGCTTCCGAATCGAAAAGTTTGAGTCGTCACAAAAAAACTGATAAACACTCTCTACGTTTTCTACCGTTCTCGATGACCTTGGTCGCCGGGATTTTGGTTTTGCCAGCGTTGTACCGATCTCTTCAAACTTTTTGACCCATTTTCGAATGAGTGGAATGCTTGGCGCATCATTGAATTTACGAAAACCTCAAATATTGCAGAATCTTCTACGCACTACAGTCACCGAATCACCATTTTTGTAAAACTCACGCACGCACAACGCGCGGTCGCTCCCGAGAAATGCTTCATAGCGACCAAATTCCCAAGAGCCAGACTACTGATTGACATACCCCCCGCGCCCCTCGGATAAGTTGCGTCCACACATATAGCAAAACAAATATCAACTTTCTTTTGGGACACCCTGTATATATATATATATATATATATATATATCGCCCGGAATAATGCACGAACCGGTTAAAAATACGTGGGATGTACCTAACGTTAAATTCCATCGGAATCATCATCAAGTTATATCGTGTTTTATTTTTGGGGTATAATAACATCATTCCCTACCTACTTCTTTAGCCAACGTTTCGAACAGGGTTATAGTATCCATCATCAGGGCAGATGCGTGATAATTGAAGAGTGTCGTGAAATGTGGGCTTATGTATGTACATGCGATACCGCGCGTGCGCTCCGATCCTCTGAACACAGCCTTATTAAAAAAAGCACTTCACGACCGTTAAACGGTGTTGTTGTAAAAACATAAATAAAGTCCGTCCATACTCAAACTTGCTCCGTTACTTATAAACTCACCCCCGCGGCCGTGCTGTAAAAACGCATTTTATGTATTTTAGAGCTGGCAACGTTGTATTTGGTTATTCTGTGCTTGTTTAAATTGTTGTTTTCATTCATGTACACCTGCGCGATCATTTTTCGCGATTAAACAACATTTACTACGAAAAAAAAAATGCCTCCGTGGGATGTGTGTTGTGATTTTATTTATATGTGATTGTGATTTTCATCATAATGACCAATTCACTCTTACATTTATGTAATTAATATATTTACTGTTATTTGTGTGATTTTTCATTAGTTTTAGTCATCATTCGATTAAGAACCAATAATCTTATTTTGAAATTTGAACCGTCAGAAAATGGGATACGTTTTAAGATTTTCGCGGCCAAAAGTATTTTCGTTATTTGTTTTTGGGGTCCTACCTCCTTCTTTAGCCAACGTTTCGGACAGCGTTGCAGTGTCCATCATCAGGGCAGATCCGGCAGATCCGATAGATGTGTCAGAAAATGGTTTCATAGGTTACATAAATTACAAAATTTTGCATTTTGTGGTCTTTATTGTACGAGAATTTCTTGAAAGTGATGTTTTTTTTATATATGTAACTTAAATGTCTAATACAAGTGTTGGTACACTGTCAAAGATATGAACTTCTTAAGATGTGCAAGCAATGCATTAAAATTTCAGTTTTCCAAAATTCAAAATTCCATACAAAAGATAAACTATACAACAGATAAACTATCACCTCTGACTGTGTAAGCAGTGTACCATATCCTTCCATAAACAATTTTTTGTTATTTTTTAATTAGTAATGTTTTCATATCCGCGGTCGATCAATTGAATAAAATTTTCACGAGGTTAATTAGTAAGACTGTAAGGGTAGCGTTTCGGTATAATTAGTTATTTTAAAATGTGTTTGGTGTTTAGTTTTGGTGTAGCCGTCAAGTACCAAGAACTATTGAGCTTAGCCCCGTCGTCTATATTAATATATTAATGGGATTTTTGTAAATTTCAATTTGCCTCCGTAATTACGTGTGCTTGGCGGTAGCGCAAGACGGCATAATACCCCAAATATAGATCATAAAGGTACTTTGACCGTAAAAATCTCAAATCCTTTCAAATACTTTCTTTCCGTGATCACATAAATAATATCGTAAATAAATCACTTAAACTACTCGGCTTCATTCATAGAATTACCTCTGACTTCAAACATATAAGTACACTTAAAACTCTTTACTGTTCGCTGGTTCGCCCTCACCTTGAATATGCTAGTGTCATTTGGTCTCCTTTCTACGCTGTCCACATTTGTCACATCGAATCCGTACAACATCGTTTCCTAAGAGGAATTGCTTGGAGGTTGGGTCTTGAAAGAGGCAAGTACTCATATGATGAAATTGAACACATTTTAAACATGCCTTCTTTAGAAAAACATAGAAAGGACTCTGATCTAATTTGCATATTTAAAATTATCAACAGTATTACAGATACACCTGCATTGTTACAACTCATCCAGTTTAACATCCCTTCCCGTAGGCTTCGAAATAATGAATTGCTGTTCCTCAATCAACATTCTACTAATTACGGATACCATTCTCCCTTATCCAGAATGTCGAGACTTGTCAACGCAAGTCAAAGCATTGATTTTTTTGGTGTAAAACTAAATGACTTTCGGCAGTCGTTACGCAATATTTAAATGCTTCTTCATGCTTTGACTTGTAGTGTCTCTATATGTACTTTTTATATTTTATATTGTCATTGCTATTAATTTTTATGTGCTCTCCCTTCACTGTCATCTCTGTTTTTTTTTTTTATTCGTGTTATTATTATGTTTTTAATGGACTGTTGTCCGTAAATTAATAAATAAATAAATAAATAAATCCTAACCGTTACTAAGTTTTCACTCATACCTAAGTAATTTTGGCGTGCTCAGCTTTTCTTTATGACTAAAATATCAACTTTATATAATAAACAGCTCGTTTCCATTTTACAAAGATGAAGTTAGTTTACAGTACAAATTGACCCATTAGATGAGCGTCGTAAGATTAATAGAATTTGATCGATTTTCATATTACGCCAGCCGTTATCTTTATACTCTGGGTGACGTCTGTATTGAATTCTTAAAAACATTTCGTTATATGTTTTCGATTTTGGTACATTTTGGTGATTTTTTTAAACTTTAATCATTTAAAAACAAATAATGCATTTTTTGGCACGCTCCAGAGTGGAAGATGCTTTCAATATCGCCCTTGGTATAAGACAACCATTCAGAATTGAAATTTTGCATGAAAGGGCTTTAGCCGTGTTTGCTGACAAGATCTGAATATCCAGGTTTTTTCCCAGCTTACTCCTTCCCGCCTTGTTCCCCTCTCTACTACCTTTCATCCTCACAACATAACCCCAATTAGGAATGCCATAGTCTTTCTGGTCCAGACGGGAGCAGTTGGGACTCACGTGCGATTTTCTCATATCAAATGTAGACAGTAATTTTCCTTTTACGTCAATTGTGTAAATTTCTGTTAAATGTGGGAAGATAGGATTGGGTAGTTATTTGAAATCCCACATAAACAGTGCCCTTTCTCATGTTTTGAAGGTCAAGTGTATGAATTTGTATTAGTTTAGAGAAGTGTAGATTTGTATCAAAATCAAAGTAACGTCCGCCCGCTTCGGATATCCTTTGTATAAGTAGATAAACTTAAATAAATTGAAATACAAAAGAAAAACTACAAATTGAACCTCTTTTCCTATCCACTCTTGTCTTTCATTACAACATACCTCCACACTCTCAAATATAACGTGAGATCTTAGAGCTAAGGGAATTAATAATGTATTATTCATATAAAATCGTTCCCAGTAATAAAATTGCATTTTTTTTACAGAGAGTGTAACATCAACGTAAATTTTCAAGTCGAAAGGCAGGTATGGGTACCGCCGCCACCATTTATTGGATAACCATCACCCCTACCGTAGGTCGTCTCAAATGGTTCCCTACGTTTGGTTATTTAACAGGGGTGCTCGAATTCACGGGGTGCGGTTTGTCTAGGTCTTGGTGGCGGATGCCTTTGCCCATCTACTGGTACCGCACAAAAAGGAAACTGATTTTACTACCTCATTCTCTCGCAGGCTAAATCCTTTCGTTTTTTCGTTTTTTTTTTGGTATCGCTATTTATCTTTTCATCGCGTTTCAAATCATAACGGGGCTAAAGAAGTTTTCACTTCGAAAAAATTAAATCCAGCGTTGTCACATTTTCTTACATTTTTCAAGGATTTGATTGCCGATATGCACCTAAGAGACAACTGCCACCGACTCTGAGAATGTTTTTTTCAGCCAGCGTACAAACACCTCACCGTTTGTGAGACCTCGCCAAGTACAGGAAGTGGGTCTCCCAGACGCGACGCCAAGCGCCAAGTACCAGGTGAGACCCGCGGCAGGTGTCACAGCAGCTTATTTGATGAAATTGCAATTCCCAATTGCAATACCCGGCGATGTCCCGGTGCAACAAAACGGGTTTTTATTGCATCGGGACGACGCGACGTATGGGCCCGTTACGAGCGGCTGTTTGTTCGTCATTCTGATTGGAAAAGTTTTATTTTCTTGTTTCCGGAGCAGGGGGGGATTGGATATTTTAATGGACGAGATTGGCATGCCGTATATAAGTTCACTGGCGTACTCGTTTTTTTACAGGAGCGAACTAAGATTTTTTTAATTATTTTACTTAATTAACCGCAATGTCTCCTATGTTCTCACCAGAGACATTCGTAATTTAATTTAATTCGTAAGTACTGGGACCTGTATTCTCTTGTACCTATAAAGGATGCATCTTGAAAAGATGTGGGTTTTTAAAATAAAATTTTAAGTTTTAAATTGGCTAACCGTAAAACAGGTGCTGACCTTGAACACGATGATATGTATCCATAACCTGTTAAACCTGTCAAAATACTTATTAAATAAAATTATACATATACATCAAGGACATTCACAGACACAACACACGGACGTGTAAGAAAATCAGGCAATAAAAAAAGGACAAAGCGAATACGCAGAATAGTTTACTGTACCAAGGGATGAAGTTTTATTACACGCTACCAGATACTTCAAAGTTCGCACCAATTGGAAAGTTCAGGATGCATTATAGGAGCTACATCAAACTGGACAAAATATAGTACGCAATATGTAATGTTATAATTAATTAGCAATTTGTAGACTTGAAAGTAAACATTACTAAAATAAAGTAACAGTGACTGTTTATTGACGTATCGTAATTTATAATAATACTTCGGAAGACAAAGTCCTTCCTGGCTGAAAGCTAGGTTTGAAATGCGGAGCTCCAAAACTATAAAGACTGCGTACCGTAGGCGTAGGCACGGTAGGCCAAATTGGGGCGTTTGCCCCACCCTGGCAGGCCGATGCATGATCTCTGGAATTATCGGCCGAGTCACGTTTGATGGTTTTTTCCATCTTCCGTTCATATATTTGTATTCATATAGCCTAAAGCATGCATATGTTGTAGAAGCCTACTTTATTGAGTACCTACTGAAGATTTTAATTTTTTGCCCCACCCTAAATCAAAACCTGGCTACGCCTATGCTGCGTACATATACCTTCGGTCATCTTCGGCACAACTCGGCAATGAGACCATGTTTCCCGTAGAGCCCATGTTCAATTATAGTAATGAAAGAACTAAATCATAGACTACTATGGTACATTACAACATTGAACAAGTTTTTTTTCAAATGTTACTGGCCACGTAGCTTTCAATTATACCTATGCCAAATTTTGAAGAAAGAAAGTGAATTTATATACAAATTTTATTTGAAATGACAAAATATCATAATTATATGGAATAATGGAGTCAAGTTCAAAGACTTAGAGATGTTGAAAGCAATGACACAATTTTAGATATGGCTTGTTAGAAGAGAGGATATTTGTTTAGAGAGGGACAACCAAAAAATATATGAGATATAAAGTTCCCACTTTTAGACCACAGAAAGTACAATCTAGGGAGTCAAGTACGTGTATTTTTAAATTTTTCAACACATTTGAAATTTAAAAACTTTTGTTACAAAACGATGAAAAGAAAAAAAAAACCTTTTATATTCGACTTAGCTAGTTTGTTTATACTCGTACAATAGAATTTTTCGAAAGTTTCGAGAATACATCAGTACAAAGCTCGTATATTTTCGGTGACCCGACAGTTTATCCCTCGATAGTTGGGCCCCCGAAATGATAATTATTATAAAATTATAATTTTTTGTTCATTATTGACCAATTTGGTGGTATGGATAACAAACGAATTTATTTACAGTATCGATTTTTGAATTATGCGCTGGTATATAGAGTACAGACACACTTAGTTTTATTCTTGATGCATTGAATGAAAATATGTTTTATACTGTATTATTCGGCGGAACATCCTCTCCGCAGACCCTTTCGGAGATACTTAGTTATATTTTATGTAAGTAGGTATACCATATTTTCCTTGACACGATAGCATATTGTAAATATAAGTATGCCGGAGGGCCAAACGTCGTGGGATCAATTGCCATGGAATCATTTATAAAAGAGTTAATAATTAACCATAGATTGATCATTGCATATATAAAAAACTCGTGTCACGGTGTTTGTGGTCGCACTCGTCCAAAACGGCTTGACCGATTTTTATGAAATTTTGTATGTATATTTGGTAGGTAGGAGAATAGGTTTTCAAAGTATATTTCAAACCGCTGGATGATTAGGGTGTCAGTATCCACATTTTTTTTATTGGGCATCAAAAAATACCTATAACCCAAAATTTTAATCCTCCTACCCCCACCCTCCCATTTTTTTCTTTCTGTCTTTCGTATTTCAAACAGAACGTAATTATTTTTATTGTTGAATGACAGATGGCACTACGTCATTGAAGCGTCGAAGCGTCGCGTCATTTTGATATTTCATTCAGCATCATGTTCCCGCGTGGGCAAACCATCGAGCTTATTTGTGTTGGCTAAAGACGGACTGACAAAAAATATCGTACACTCAATTGCTCTTCGAAATTCATACGGATTTTATTTATTTCATTTTCCTACTTTAGTTGGTGTTTTTTGTTTTTGTTTTTATCGGCGGTCATCGTCTACAGTACTCCATTCTTCTTTCTGTCATAGATCCCAACCCCACACACTTGCAACGTCTATAATTTCGTTATTTTTTATTTAACAACCAAAATATTCACTAAAA
This sequence comes from Limnephilus rhombicus, assembly GCA_929108145.2. NCBI lineage: Eukaryota > Metazoa > Arthropoda > Insecta > Trichoptera > Limnephilidae > Limnephilus > Limnephilus rhombicus. The sequence continues at coordinate 36,785,261 of OV815280.1, forward strand.
ATAATTTATATGGCAGAACAACGTTTGTCCGGTCAGCTAGTTGCATATATGTTACAGACGCATTAATGCATTAATGTTACAGACGATTCGTCATAATACAGGTGACGTATTCCATCATTACATCATTCCAACACACTGCACCGTCAACAAGCACGCCTGATGTGAATTTTGTGTCAAATTAATAAAACCGATCAACATAATCCCTTTGTATAACTGCTCCCAAGTATAATATGCGAGCGTGACTTGAAATGTTAATTCTTGCGGAAAAGAATGGAAAAATACATATTTTGATTTAAAAAGCATGTGGCATTGTGATTGGTTTAAATAATTATACATTAACTGTATTTGTATTTGATTTGAAAATATAAATGTAACCTTTATTATGGTGGGTTGTCTTTTAGTCATTTAAAGCAAACTGACCAGAAGAAAAACCTGAAATTTGTTTCTGACATTACTTAATTCTATTTTTGCAGGGCGATGAGCACTTTCACTTAATCAATAAAGACTAAGACACCCGAACATTAAATTTGGTAGTTGGGTTCAGATCATCAGGTATTTCTTCTTTCGATCCTGAAAGGGTTCTTCGGAAAAATCCTCATAGAGAAGAAGACAACGAAGCGAGTGGCATAAACCAATCTTGGATAGAATCCTTCCTATTTCTTCAGGAGGATGCTTGATTAATGAAATCTTCAAATTACGATATTTGTCAAAAATTTCAACAAAAGACATACACAAAAAGCATCTGATTAGGGAGGCGGGTATGGGTACCGCCACCCCGAGAACCGTTCAATTGGATAACCAACACTTCTGCCATAGATCGCCCCAAGTGATCCGCCACTTTTGGTGACTTAGCACGAGTGCCAAAAAACACACAGCATTCCCACGATGACATAAGCCTTCAGGGCCTCTTGTGTGGTGCTAATGTAAAAAAAAGATTGTTGGTAACTAATTTACCGCCTGTCTGAACATGCTGACAAATCAGCTCCAACATTGAAAATAAAACTAAATATACCCAAAACAAATAATTTTTAATTTTAATTGCCGGCAACCCGGACGTTTATTGAAATAACATTATCATATACAAACAAGTAGTAACATATACCGCCACACTAGACGATGTCTGTTCTGAGACGTTTGTATACGAATGCATGCACATACTTAATCCTAAAAACGTAAGTTTATAGAATCTAGATAAAATTATTGTAAATTGTTGAAAGCTTATCATAAAACCAAAACCCTGAAAAGAATTATTGGTAATTGCTATAAAAGGTTTTTATTTACATTAACTCCACACAGGAGGCCTTGAGGAAAATAATTTCCCTCCGGGCCTATGTCATCTGGGATGCTGTGCGGAGGGTCTTTTTGAGGAGAGGAAGGAATGAACATTGGTCTTGAAGAGACCCATGTTGTAGGAAGGAGGAAACACAGAGGCTGGCAAATCATTCCACAGCCGAGCTGTTGAACACAAGAACGTGTGAAAAATGTCAACCGTGTACAAATGTTGAGCTCGCGTTTGGCGTGTTTCCCGACTATGCACCGGTGCCGAAGGGATCAATGATGCTAGTTCCTCGGAGCACCTTCCATTGTAATACCGGTAGAACAAGGATAGCATTCCCACCCGACGCCTGTGCTCTAAAGATTGCAATCCGTCTGTTAAGATGGGAGAATCTATCAAACGGACCGCCCGTTTCTTTTTTTTTTTTTACATGAGCTCCACACAGGAGGCCCTGAGGAACATAATTTCCCTCAGGGCCTATGTCATCTTTATGCTCACCTATGATGCTGTGTGGAGGGTTTTTTTAAGTAAAGGAAGGAGAGGAGAGTTCTGGGAAGGAAAAGGGTTTAAGGGGTGGGTAGGAATCTTGGGTTCACTATGTCCTGGTCATCCGCCTCCAAGACCTAGACAAACCTCACGCCATGAACCCGGGCACCCCTGCTAAATCACCAAACGTAGCGAACCACTTGGGGTGACCTATGGCAGAGGTGTTGGTTCCCGGGGCGGCGGTACCCATTCCCGCCTCCCAAATTTTAAGTTTAAGTTTCTGCACAGAGTCGAGGGTATTTTTCAGGAATTTTGGAGCTCCAGACCAGAGGTGGCTGCCAAATTCAACCGTGGGGCGAACTTGTGATTTGTACAGGGTTAGCAGTTGTATACTATTAGAGTATCTGAGGGGCTCTGTACAGTACGCCCAATTTTTGGGAGGCTAACTTTATTCTGGCTTCGATGGAGCCCCCATACCTTAGCTGGTCACTTAGGGTTACACCATACATATCAATGGAGGGCCTGTTATCGTGGGATGTACATAATGTACATAATATCATATTGCAGAGTTCATTGAACCGGAGTTACAGACACAACTGGAATCAGTATTATTTTTGTTTAGTTCAAAAGATTTCCGTGTGTTCACCATAACGAGAACTCGTTCCCGTAACCGGCTATACAGCCGCGCCGTTCCTTGCTAACCAGGCCCCGGTCCGCCCCTAGCGAGCCAGACCCGCTAATGGCCGGGAGACATGCAAACTGATTTCACCGCTGCATTATTCAATATCAACTAGGACTAAACTCAATCTGGCGACGCTTAATATAGACTTCGCTATTCCAGCAACACTGTTTGGGCTTAAGCACTATTTTTTCATGGGCTAACCCTTCAATGGACGCACCGATGGATTTTATCCATGGAGCGAGAATTTATTTATTTTGTATATACAACTAAGAACGTTCGAACGTGTAACTCGGGCAAAATGAAATTCTATGCCATATTTTGTCTGGAATGTTATCTCTCCCGTATCAGAGGGGGGTAATACGCTACCCCCAAACGAGAGTTTGTGCGACATCTAATTTGTTTTTGTTACACCACATAATTTAGGAAAACTAGCTGGTTCCCGGCATGCGTTGCTATGCCATTTAATAAAGAAATTGTTTGCTCCCTGCGTGTCCTTTCCCATTCGTTCCGTTCCCCATCCGTCTCCCCTTCTTCTCCCGCATCCCCTTCCCCTCTCGCGTTCCCACTCCGCTTCCTCCACCTTCCCACTCCCCACTCCCCTGTCCTACAAAACCCCTTCCCGTGTTCCCCTCCCCACCCTCTCCCGCGAACCCCCTACCCGAATATCCCTTCCCCCTTCCCCCCCTTCCGCATTCCATACATTTAGTCCCGGTACATTCAGTTTACGAACAGCTCGCGTGCCACAATATTTATTTCAAAATACAAATTTCATAATGTCAGAGCTCACCAGTAGTTTTATAAAAAACCTTGTCCTGACAATAACTATCACAAAAAAAAGAATTATTCAATTTGGCGCAGTCGTTCGGAAGTAATACGCGTTCGTACATTTCGGAAATTATTTTTTATTTATATAGAAGATAGATACCTAGATAGATTTGAAAAACATCGGTAAAAGATGTAGATTTAAATCTAAAAAAAAACATTGGCATATTTTTACAAACTATGAACGCCGTTAAAAATGTGTGTATATTTTTCTGATTCTAATCATTGTACTAAAATTGCGTAATTGTAATATTTTCATTCATAATTATTGATTTGAAAAACCGCATATTCAGAAACGGTTCCAACTGGCTACAACGTTATTATGACATAGAAACCGCCACTGGCTGGTAAGACGGCTATCACCAACATTGCTCGGCGTGACGTCGACGCCGCTGAATTCACGAATAAAAACGAACGTGTGATTTTGCAGCAAATCGAAAATGACACATTTTAAATTGTCATTGAAAATTTATTCGTCAACATAAAATTTAAATTAAAATGCTTGCAATTGTCGTAAATTTTGTCGCAAATAGAAACTACAGTGAAAATATCCTTTTATTCAGTTAACATTATTGAAGATTTAAAAAAAATATGTATCCAATTTCGATTAAATTACTACCCAGTGCCCTCCGATTATAATGTTTTTTTTAATAATGATAATTATAATTATTAAAAAAAAAACATTACAAAATACTGGCCACATGCACACCGCGTATAAGGTGAAAATGTACATTTTATCTTAATAATTTGAGTTAGCTTAAATTTTAGACTACTTACTTGCAGGGAAAAGATGGAAGATGTACCGTTAAAATGATGGGTGATAAGTTACATTGGAAAAGGCAAAAATAATAACACGACTGCTTCGTAATATATAGGGGGACTTTCAAGTGATACTTCAAGTAGTTACGTAAAGGTTTAGATGAAGGCAACTATTTGCACATTATAAGCAAGATTTAAATCCTTGAAGAAGTTTACTACCTATACATATTTACATATAAAATGATTTCAAGTAATCAGTAACTACAAAAAGTTTTGGCAAATCGATTCACGTTGCACGGTAAATCCAGTAATTTTCAGAAAAGTCTAGACTCTTCTACGGTATTCGCACTTAAATCATATATGAAAGTAAATCAGGTAAACATTTTTTTTATATGTGGTATTGTTAAATCCAAGAGCTCGTTCGAGGGTTGAATTCCGACAATTCGTTGATTTTTACGTCCGCTTATGGGCGGGGGTTGGAAATAGCGACGATTCCGGAATAAGGGGTTACCTACTGAAGGTATTCCTGTATGCAATCAAACGTTGAATTACATACCTTCACCGAATGAATAATTTCTCGACTAGAGGAATAGTTACACCTCGTTTAACAACATTTCTATACTTCACGTTTAGTACACTTTGTTGAGATTTTATTTGCGAACAAAAATATTTTCAACTCAAAACGTTTTATTTATCGCATGTAGTGATCCTTTGTGAAAGAAGTTTAATTAGATAAAAAAACTAGACGCTTTTGATAAATAATTCTTGTAACGAATCATTTTAAAGAACATTTTGCATGAGGTAGAACATTTAACGGCATGGTTAAGCAAGTAGGCTTAACCACGCCGTTAAAAGTTTCAAAAACTTCCTTTTTTAGCTCCACGCTGGAATCCCTGAGGGAAAAATCCCTCAGAGCCTATGTCATCTGGACGTATAAACTGCGCTGCAAGGCACTGGGTCGAGAGAGTCCGGCTGGAAAGGTCAAAAGACCTCCCTTAACCAGTCTCGATCCGATCCGCCACATAATAGGTCGGCAGAGGCATCTGTCGCCAAGACCTAGACAAACCTCACCCCATGAACCCGGGAATCCCTGCTAAGTCTTGGGGCGACCACTGGCAGATGTGTTGGTTATTCAATAAATAGTTTCCGGGCGGCGGTACCCCCCACACCTACCTCCCAAATTATGATTCTTCCTTCCAATGCCAAGCTGAAATGTCACCGTTTCCGTAATAAATGCTTACTTTACTGGTTGCTGTGAGTAATAGTTTTTAAAAAGAGTCACAAGTAATTTTATTATCAAACTATTTATTTACGTACCTTCACAATAATCATTAAAAAAACGTGTGTGTGGACCATTTCACTCCTACAATTTATTCATCATTACCGATTATAGTGATTTGCCTAGTTTGACCATTCCCAAGAAATCGACGCCTGAGCATTGCTTTTTTATAATACAGTTTTTTGAACATTTTCTTTTTGGAAATTTATTCATCAAGTTTTTCTGTTTAATAAGTTATATATTAGATTTTTTAAATGTGTTTCGTGGAAAGCAGTCAAAGTTGTATTAATAAATTACCAACGTAAGAAAATTGGAATTTTCACATTGGAAAAAACTCATTAATGGAAAATGCATGGGAATTCAAAGCTGTTTCTGAATAATTTACTGCCGTTATTAAACTTTGGTATAAAGCAAGTTCGTTAAACCAACCGAAAACGAATAAAAAATGTGTATTGATATTAAAGTTTATTATTTTCACAATCGTGAATGCAGAGTTATAATTTATTTTTCTTCGGTTAATATTCTTAAAATATTTAGCTTTTTTTTACATGAGCTCCACATAGGAGGCCTTGAGGAAAATAATTTCCCTCAGGGCCTGTGTCATCTTTGGGGATGCTGTGTGGAGGTTTTTTTAAGGAAAGGAAGGAGAGGAGAGTTCTGGGAAGGAAAAGGGTTTAAGGGGTGCGTAGGAATCTGGGGTTCAGTATGTCCTGGTCATCCGCCTCCAAGACCTAGACAAATCTCACCCCATGAACCCGGCAACGAGGTCATTTGTTTGCTACTAAAAGCCCTATCCTGAAAACACCCACAAGAACTCCTTCAAAACATAAATAAAAAAACAACTTTATTGTTTTCAGAATTATAAAACTCTACTAAACATGCTCAACTCAAATTTAAAGGAACAAATGAGTTCCTTGCTGACCTGCAATATAGGGAATAGAACCTCAAATTAAATATCAAGATTAAATTTGACCAGAAAACCCACCAGTTCCCTGCTACAAAATTATGTACAGCCCTTCCAAATAAAATTTTTAAAAAGCACCATTGATATGGTGAAGTTTAAAAATGACATCAAAGTATGACTAACTCTATATATGAGGAAATCATTAAAATGATAACCCCAAAACAAACTAAAGTCAACAATCATAAAGCTTTTTTTTATTTTAATCTTTATTAGCACTAATGATATATTTTATTAATTATGACGATGAGAAAATAATAATGTGATACATCTGCCCTGATGATGACACTGCAATGCTATCTGAAACGTTGGCTAAAGAAGGAGGTAGCGAAACACAGCATACCACCCCAAAAATAAATAACAAAAATGTAGTTCTCACACTACAAATCAGTCCGCCTCGGAACAAGAAATGAGGAGGAATATGAATATACTACCTACTTTAAATTATATTTTTTAAATCGTCATTTATAAAAAAAAAACTTCTGGTTTTTGGGTCTATATTAGGTACATTGCTCTGAATTTTTCTTTTTTCTATTATGGTCTTAAATTTGGATGTCTTTAATTTATTGGTCAATGATATAAATATTTTTAGGTTATATTATGACTTTATAAGGACTGTTTATAACGCTAAAAAATAAATAAAATAAAAGCATATATTTATTTATTAAATGAGACGTAAAAAAGCCAACAAAATCGAATGCAGAGAAATCACAAGAAATTTTTCGTGTTCAAGTTGTATGCCTTATCTGGTAAGCTAACGGCGCCATTAGCTTCGGAAACTAACTTGAATATCGATGAATTATGCATGATGTGATTTTTTCAAAAATATGTTTCCTGATTTTCAACACTTTAAATGATTTTAGAAAAGCCCACGGAATATTTAAATGTTGTTTGGAAAGCTTTCTGGCAATATAACGATTTTTCACACCCACCGTTTCAAATCAGTATAAATGCAGGGTGTGCAATGGAATGCAATAAGCTAGAATGTATCTAATGGCAAAAATGACTTCTTTTTATATTATTTCATTGAAGAAGAAGAAAGCGCTGATAATCTTATCGAAAATATTAAAGAAAACAAGACAGTTCAAATTAAAATAGATAGTGGTCGAAACTATTTATTGGAAAACCAACACTTAACCCCAAGTGGTTCGCTACGTTTGGTGACATGGCAGGGGTACGCGGTTTCATGGGGTTTCATTGGTCAAGGTATTGGCGACCGATGTGTTTGCCCAACTGCTGCATGGCGGACCGGATAGAGAGAGATAGGTTAAGAAGGTTAATGTTCTGTGTTTGGTTTAGATTATAAGTGGTATCTTCTTCTTCAATGATACTTTACATTGATGGGAATAACCTTCAAAAGTTAACAATAGGTAGTTGTTCTAATAAAAATTAAATATTCGTATTAAATATATTATTTCTGTTATTAGGTAGTTATGAAAAAAATCCGATGATGTGAAGGCGATTTAGTTTTTTTTTTCCATTGTGTAACATTAATAATAGTATAGTATAATAGTATAATATAATAATGAGGTAGATACTTTAATAGTAGCAGATACTTTAATAGTACACAACTGCTAACCTTGTACAAATCACAAGTACGCCCCACGGTTGAATTTGGCAGCCATCTCTGGTCTGGAGCTCCAAAATACCTGAAAAATACCCTCAACTCTGTGCAGAAACGGGCGGTCCGTTTGATAGATTCTCCCATCTTAACAGACGGATTGCAATCTTTAGAGCACAGGCGTCGGGTGGGAATGCTATCCTTGTTCTACAGGTATTACAATGGAAGCTGCTCCGAGGAACTAGCATCATTGATCCCTTCGGCACCGGTGCATAGTCGGGAAACACGCCAAACGCGTGCCCAACATTTGTACACGGTTGACATTTGTCACATGAGAACGGGTCGTTTCTTCGACTCGTTCTTGTGTTCAACAGCTCGGCTGTGGAATGATTTGCCGGCCTCTGTATTTCCTCCTTCCTACAACATGGGTCTCTTCAAGACCAATGTTCATTCCTTCCTCTCCTCAAAAAGACCCTCCACACAGCATCCCAGATGACATAGGCCCCGAGGAAAATAATTTCCCTCAATAATTTTCCTCAGGGCCTCCTGTGTGGAGTTAATGTAAAAAAAAAGATTACCAACTAATTATAGATGAATTCTGGAACATAGAATTAAAAAAAAGTGAAATACACGTAGGTTCTCTAAAACTCACAGAGAAGTACACATGTTTATACCTAATAAAAAATCATATAAAATATATACGGTGAATAAAGAGGGATAAAATTTCTGAAATGTTTAACGCATTATCAGAAGACACATGAAATAAGCATCTATTAAAAAAAAGCAAAACTCAGGTCTTTCTACCTCCATAGAATATAAAAAAAACAGACACCTATAAAAACTATTGAGGTTTTATGAACCTATGAGTTTATTTTTTTTCTTTATGACTTTAATATATTATCATTTCAATTTTTTATACTTTGTAAGTATTCTCAATAGCTTTTTACCACTAATACTGTATTTAATTGCTTTTATAACTGAGGGAGCGGGCCGGATCGGCAGAGACTGGACGAGAAATAAAAGTCGTCAGTCGGTGTGGTGAGTCAGTCTTTATTTGGAGCTACGTAGCGGAGGTCGAAGCGGAGCGGAGTGACAGTGGTACCGTGAGTGTTGCTGCTGCATTGCTGATGGGTGAAGATGGTCAGGAGACTACGGCGGTGAAGATCACAGGTCTTCAGGGAGCCGGCGTGTTGCTCTACACCATGGCGGTGTAGAAGTGACCTTGGTCCAGGCGGTCGACCGTCGTCGTGCTGACGAGGTATGGCGGCTGTGTGTCCTCTGAGTCGGCGCACATACGGATGGTGGTTGGAGAAGGAACCCTCGAAGGTGTTGGAAATGTTCCTGGAGTCACACTGGACAAACGTTAATCACTTGTTGCGAGACGGGCAGCCCACGTGGGCTGATATGGCGTTGCAGCACTGCACTTATTGTATCCACTTTCCGATGTGTATTGTGTCGACCAATGAATGGAGGGACTGACTGGGACTGAGCGAGCGAGCGCTTGGTTGCTTGCTTTTATATGCGCGACCGGATGAGTAGCTTGCTAGCGCACCAGGTAATATTGTGTGAATTCACGCAAAGCTGAGATATCGCTCGAACTTTCTGCTGGCATTTTTATAGCACAGCCACAGGTTCGAGGTCTTTCGCGTAAGTGGCGGAATTATTAACCGCTGTAGGTAGACGTACCAGCCGGCGCGCGGTACCTTACGCTGTAGGTATTTCGTAGTGTGTTTCTCGCGCGTTCGGTAGAGTCCAGTGGCGGCGCAATGAATTCGGCAAAAGTGGCCGCCACATAACCATGTACTTGACTGTGACTCTAACAATTACAAATAATGTAAACGGCGCTTGTGCCCTCATTAATTTAGTAATTTAGTTCTACAGCTACCTAATGGGAAATAAACCAGGCAATTTGACTGTCCTAAAACGGGAAATCAAAAATAAAGTTGGATAGTCAAAGGTTTCTTATAATGCACCTACATGTATTTTTGTTCAAATAAATATATAGGTAAATTAAAAAATATATATAAAATTTAAAAAAATCGTTTCCATAACAACTTAGAATCATGCAATTTAAATACCCATTCGAAAAGTCCTTAAAAGCTATGAAAAAAAAGAAAAATAGTAGATAACCTAACCTAACATAACCTATTTAACCAATGTTTTTTTTAATTAAATAAATTTTATTGACTTTTCAAAGAAAGTGGTAAATTTGCGAGATTCTGAGTTGCACGGTTACCATAATATCATGCAATATGCGTAACTATATACTGCAGAAATCTAATTTGTTAGTAATAAAAACTAATTTTAATGCACCACACGTAATAGTATTTAATGGGGTATTTCCACAAACAAGGGATTCTGTTGAAAATGTATGTTGAAAATGTAAAATCATGCAATTTTAATATCCATTCGAAAAGTCTTTAAAAGTTATGAAAAAAAAGAAAAATAGTAGATAACCTTACCTAACATAACTTATTTTAACCAATTTAATTTTTTTTTTCATTAATTTTAATGACTTTTCAAAGAAAGTGTTGAAGTTGCGAGATTCTGAGTTGTTCGGTCACCATAATATCATGCAATATGCGTATACTGTAGAAATCTAATTTGTTAGTAATAAAAACTAATTTTAATGCACCACACGTAATACGTATTTAATGGGGTATTTCCACAAACGAGGGATTCTGTTGAAAATGTACTTTTTCTGATTTTAATCATCCCACTAAAAATGTTTTTTGAATATGTTTTCATTCGGTATTATTGATTTTAAAATCGGTTGAACTGACGAAATCAAAACGGCCCGTGGTTTGAAAATCGGAATGTGACGTCACAAGCGTCGCTCAGCTGGGCCAGCATAAATTAACACTGTCAGTGAGCGGCCACGCTCATGACGTCAATCGATGGCCCCGCCCCAAATGATCGTTTTGGCGGTAATTTAAAAATTTGAAATTTCGACTCGCTGTAGAAAATTTATTAATTAATTATTTATTTATTTATTAATTTTTTGCTTATTTTTTTAGCGACTAAAAAACGTGGAAATAATAAAAACAAATCTAACACCATACTATAATACGTATCAGTTAAACTAGTGAGTATTAGTAATAAAACATACTATAACTGAAATTGGTTCATATGAAGCGAACACTTTATGATGTGACATTATAAATTACTCTCCTCGGAACAGACTTTGTCTAGTGAGGTGGGTAAAAAAAAATATGTACATAAATGAAAATAAAATAATTTTCCGAGTTGCCGGCACTGAAACTGAAAAAACTGAAACTGAATTTAAATTAAAATAATTACTTGGGAAACACCACTTTTATTTTTGAAGTGAAAACTTCTTTAGCACCACTGTGATTTTAAACTCGATCAAACGAAAAATAGCGACACTAAAAAGAGACAAACACATACATCTATAAGATTTAGCCGGCGAGAGAATGAGATAAACTAATCGATCTCATCTTTGTGCAATACTTCGTAGCCTCTCGGTCTCCTCTTTATGCGGTGCTTTGTAGCCTATCGGTCTCCTCTTGTGCTCCCCTCCCCACTCTTGTCTACTTTAGTTTTCTGAAAGTTTCACTTCTAACGCGTGTGAACTGCACACTCTAATTTTTTATACATATATACTTAAGGCCAACCGGAATTCGATCCAGCTTCATCTTAGTATCTATACTACCCTGAAGAAGCTATGGTTGAAACATATTTAAAAAAAAAGTCAATCTAGTGTATTCTAATCCAACGAAGGCATAATATTAGTTTATGACTTATTTGAAATAAAAATGATTGAGTATGCCACTAATAATCGTAAAAAATAAGTACAGAAAGTTCGGTCACATTTTATGGTCCCTAATTGCAGGCTGGACTAATTCCTATGAATATTATAATACTTATAGTAATAAGATTAATGGTTGAGGAAAAAGTGAAGGGTAGTGGGATCAGATAAGGTTGTGCCGGTGGCGGTGTGTAGTTAAGAAATGTCCCTCCAAAAACAGAAAGCACACCGCAGAACCTTCGTGACCCATATTATGTTGATTTTATTAGGGAAATTTGTCATTCCGAAAAGCTGATTCGAAAATGATTTTTTTATAAGGAATTCCGTGGAATAGGTCGACGCAAATTCCCCAAAAGACGAGTTTTCTAGGATGGTATGTAAAAATTAATAAATAATATTTTGAATGCTTGAATGTTGGAGAAAAATATGATTTTTATTGACATTACTAGTTTTTTTCTTCATTTTAGCTACACTGGAGGTCCTGAAGAAAATAATTTCTCTCAGAGTAATCCAGTAACATCTTTGGGGATGTTGTGTGGTGGGTTATTAAGGAAATGAACAAGAGGAGGTTCTGAGAAGGAAGAAAGTATGAGGGTTGGGTAGGAAATTTAAAAAAAAAAATTTTTCATCGAAAAAAAAAAGATTTAGTTGAAGATAATATCGTTAATTCTAAAATTAGAAATATGAGATTGACAAATTTGACGGTTTGACAGAAGGTGGCAATGGTGAAATTGGCTAACGAGCACGTCCCGGTTAGACGAGATGTTTGGGTTCGAGACCGAGTTGCGACCATTATCTTTTTCTATTTTTCTGTGTCTTGTTCTGTTTCATATTTTCGTTTAGATTATAATTATTTTTTTCTTTTTCAATTATAAATTACAGGAATTTTTTGTTCACATTAGTTCCACAAACGAGGCCATACGAAAACATTTATTTTCTGGGCCAATGTCATCTTTGGGGATGCTGTATGAAGGGTATTTTAGGGAAAGGAAGGAGAGGAAGTTCGGAGAACGAAAAAGTATGGGGGTGGGTAGTTATCTAGGAGTATGTGTGAGGGAGACAGTGTGTCAAGGACGGACGTTTGAATCAATTCGATTGGTCGAGAGAGTCCGGCCGGAGAGGTTCAAAAGTCTCCCTCAACCAGTTTCTCCCTCAGTAAGTGGGCAAATGAATCCGCCACCAGGATCTAGATAAACTTCACCCCACATAAATCCTGGCACACTTTCTAAATCACTAAACATTGCGAACCACTGGGGGTGATCTATGCCAGGGGTGTTGGTTATCCAATAAATGGTTCCCGGAGCGGCGGTACCCATACCCACATCCCAAATTGTAAAAATCTGGGGTAATCTGGGGGTTCAGTAGCGTCATTATATCCAAGAGTGACAGATATATTAATCCATCCATCCAACTGCGGTGTGAGGCGATGGATGGATGAAGACAGTCCTGCTAGAGACGTGAAGGAATTCTCGACCAAAGGCTTCGAGGCAAACTTTAAAAAGATTTCAAATGCATCTCAAAATTAATCGGGCTATGAAAAAACGATGAGATAGAACGTCAGGTTGATTCGGCATTAACACAACTAACGGAGTTACACTTCCAAAGAAGCATTGTTGAAAAGCACTTTGTTATAAATTTAAAGGGCATGTATATGTATATTTTTAGTGTGCATTACAGATTAATATAATCCCACCACAGTATACATAACATAAACATAACTTTAAACGAAAATTTTTACAGTAATATGTATTTTAGAGTTCTTGCCTAAAATGATTCTTGAAACCTTCAAGGCCAATGTTGAAAATATCCGAGATATCATTTTGCAGCACCACGGTACGAACAATTTATAGCATTAAATCAATCATTAATCAATCGTGCTCTTCATTTGTTCAATAATATTGGTCTTAATTCTAACATCGACATTTTCTCCGATTCACTGCCTAAATTTGAAAAGAGCATTATGTCAATAACACAATTTTTTCAAAGCACATACATACTCACACACACACACACACCTTCCCACTACGCATATCACCCGGTAATTATTTTATATACACTATATAAGACACTACACAGAAACACATCATAGGTACCCACCATGAAATATACTTAACTAGCTGACCCGGCCACGCGTTGCTGTGGCTAATAAAACACAACGTCATCTACGGGATGATATCCAACGTTTATAACCACCGCCGTCTTTGAGTTTATCGCCAAGAGACAGAGATGCTGCGGAGGACTTTAATTTATAATACGTAGAGATGGTGTAAAAGATTATAATAATGTGCATGAAATGCTTGGGGTAACTAACGTATTTAAGTTAACAAGGATTAATACTGTATACGTCTAAATAACTTTTCAATTACCGTAATGTACGTGACCATTTTTTAGAAGATAGAATGGGTATAAGTAAGCTATCCGTAAAATCCATAAAATCCTTCGCGGACTTTTTTGTAGATCTATAAAATAAGAATATCCTACCATGCATTGTTTTGTTATATCCCAAAAGGATTAGGCAGCGTTTTCGATAAAAGCTACCAGTCGGCTCGACTTTTTCCGACACTTCTAACAAACACTTCTAATCGTTATGTTTCAACCAATTTACACAAATCCTTGACAAATTACATACTTAAACCTTCCTCACGAAACACTCTATCTATTGGTAAAACCGCATAAAAATCCATTCAGTAGTTTTCGAGTTTATCGCAAACAGACAGACAGACGACGCGGGGGACTTTAATTTATAATATGTAGAGATGTAGATAAGAGATAATTGTATTTTTTTTTTCACTACTGTAAATAATGTACTGTTTGTTTCTGTTAATAAATAAAATTACAATAGGTATGGGCTGTCGATGTAATAGTTTATAATTTAAAAAGCTGTTATTGTAAGGGTCCCATTCCTTCTAGAATGGAGACTTTCGTAGAGCGTTTCAGAGAGCAAAAACATATGTTTAAAGTTGAAGATTAACTGCATTTCAAGATTCAAATAATATGTTTGAGTGAGTTAAAAATGTACTTCATTCCAAAGTATCCGCTTACTCGTGAAAATATGCAATGCTACTCTTCACAGCGTAGGACGATTGTGCAGAAATTTTGAATTAGGTATAAAAATCAACCCTCACAACATGAAGAGCAACAATTTACGAATTTAATATAATCTGTTCATAACAATTCATTTCCTTTGACGGGAACTGTTTTGCAAACCATCGCGCCCGAATCAAGCCTCATAAACACTACGCCATTTTGGTGAAACCAAAACCAAACACGTGCAATATTTTTCATGATAAACCTCCGAATAAATTTTTGAAACGGTTCAATAAATATCATAGCTAATGATACGTTTCACAATTCCACGTGGACCCGCATAAAAAAAATAATTTGCAAACCGTTAAGTTCATCCGATACTGCATGCGAAGTAACGTGAAACAATACGCGGCTATAACCTTTCGGCCGGTTGATATTTTATGCCTAAAATGTCACAGAATAATATTTCAGCCGACGACTAAAAATTCGCTGAAACCGTGCGATCAAATTATGTAATGTTTTTCAAATTCGTAAAAAACTTGTAATTTTTATTTGTCGTTATGATATCTACCGTTAGTTCCAAAATCTGGAGTAAGCTTCTGGAAAACGTTGAAAGAGTGAATGGTTGAATCCAGGAAGGTATATATTTGTCTTTTTATTCGTTGTAAGTGTTATAAATTAAAAAAAATGATATAATTATTATGATTGGATTATTTACATAGCCCGTTTGTTTTTGTTGAGAAAATCATGAAGATGTCTGCCATAAAATACTAAGCAATAAGCTCGGAAAATTAGGAAAAAGTAGGATTAGTTACTTCTCTAATAGAAGACTTTTTGTTAAAATCAACGACTGTCCATATTATGATTTTATTGCAGCTAGCGGTGTTCTCCGAGGTTCGCTCCTGGGACCTTTATTATTTATCCCGTTTATCGGTGATGTTACCAGCGTTTTCCATAAGGTCGAAGTTTTACTCTTTGCCGACAACAAGATATGTACGATTGCATAATCTTGTTAGAGAACCTTTATAAATTTTTCAAATTGTGTTCTAATAATAAACTTCAGCTAAAAGAGGTTCAATAATAATACATAGTTATACATTGTCTAATATTAATTTTATCTCTGTAATCGAAATTCTTGACCTATGCATTCTGCTTGATTCGAAACTCTGCTTTTGTATCTCTATCGCTAACATGGTTATGAAAATGTTTTGTTTTATAGTAAAGATTTCCAAAGTTTTAAAAAATATTCCCAATCAAAAATTATGCCCACACCTCTCGTTAGAAGTATTCTAGAATATAACTCTACGATTTCGTCCCCTGTCTTTGTCATTCACATTAATTTAATTGAAAGAGTCCCATGGAAATTATTTATAGATTTGGAATTACTTTAAAATCAATTGATTATTATTTTTATTACATTCGTCGAAATTGTTAAAGTTAATTTACACAGATAACCACAGATATGGTGCGATTTCGGAAGACCCGAAAAAAGAAAATTTTGAATACTCTACAGGCCAAACATAACGTCCGTAACCAAGTGGGTCGGCCGATGACCTCATGAAATTTTCGTATGGCCATTTGAACCATGGAGATCCTTTTTTTATTTTGTTATTTGTCTATTTATTGGGAAAGGCATATAACCTACATTAGACAAAATATTATTTCCTGCGATCAATGATTTTTTCACTTTTTTTTAAACGGCGCATTTTGTATTAATACTTTGCGCAGGAATACCTACAAAAATATATTTCATGTATTTAAGTAGACATAAGAAGGATAGTAATTTTGGGGTCTACATTCCGCCCCAGTTGGCTGCGGAAGAGTTTAAAGTAAGTACAACAATATAAAAAAAATACTGGTATTAAGTTAGAAGAATATTATGTTAAAAAAAAATAAATAAAAAAGGGGACTGGAGTTTCTTATAATGCAGATAAGTGTAGCTTATTTTTAATGTTTTCATTTTGCAAGAGCTTATTTTCATTTCTCCCCCTTTTGTTCAGAAAGATATGTTTTGTTTTGATGTTACCCATGCCCAAGGACCTTACCCTAAATTACCCTTACCTTACTCTCCTCAATTCATAGGAGAGCTCATTCGAAACCATAGATATGTTACACCGAAAGCTCAATGTTAAAGCTCTGCTTCTCTTCTTAACGTTTTGGATCTTACAATCAACCGCTGATGTTTCGCGTACCGTAAATTTGTATTTTGCGAAATGCACACTTCGAATATCACGTAAGGCGAGACCGTTCCATAAATGGTGACATAAAATTTGCAATACCTTGTTCAGTAAAATAGAATGGTCGTCAAATTTTCAGAGAATCCCAATGGAAGTTTTTTTTATTTTTATTTTAACTTTATGAGTAAAACCTCAAATTGTAATATTTAATTAAATGAAGACAATATAAGCGAAACTCAATCGAAAATCTGAAAACAGAAAAATCAGAAAAAGATATTGACACATCTGGGACTCGAACCCAGGACCTCTCGCTTACCGGGCGAACCGGAGTCCCAGATGTGTCAATATCTTTTTCTGATTTTTCTGTTTTCAGATTTTCGATTGAGTTTCGCTTATATTGTCTTCATTTAATTAAATATTACAATTTGAGGTTTTACTCATAAAGTTAAAATAAAAATAAAAATATTCATCCAAGACTTGCAGAAAAGTCAATAGATGTCGCATATTAAATAAAATGGATAAAGATTTATCCAGACACTATCTAGAGAGCATTTAGTTCGGGTTTGAATCTTGCAATCATACATAAAGATAGCAGCCAATAGTATATGCGTTAAGAAAAATGAAGATAGTGTGGGTGGTTCTTAGTCGAAGTATGATACAGTTAAAAGTGACCGAATTGGATATCGACACGGTGGCGCAGTGGTTAGCGCGTTCGCCCGGTAGCGAGAGGTCCTGGGTTCGAGTCCCAGATGTGTCAATATCTTTTTCTGATTTTTCTGTTTTCAGATTTTGGATTGAGTTTCGCTTATATTGTCTTCATTTAACCCAATGGAAGTGTTAATGTTTCCGTAGGATTGGGTGATAAATTTTCCATTCATTTTTTTTCTGTATTTATTTGTCGATATACCTCCAACAACTACATATTTCTATTTATGATTGCATTATTTGTTTAACTTTTGATGTGAACACCGCAGAAGAGTCTTAACTGCCAATTTGTATTATTTAATGTTTTTTTATATATTTAATAATGTTAGTATTTTGTTTATAAAAAATAATATATCGAAAATGTTTATTTATGAACAAGTTCTGCGTGTATTTATTATTACGTATGAGAGATGTTTCGTCTTCCAATGCCATCATCTGGCGTAATCAAACTGTGGCAAAGCCACCTAAAGGCAATCTATTTATATTACTTCTATATGGGTACTTCGAAAATCAAATGGCCTTTAATCTTATTTACGATGCCCTTATTGATTTATGTGTTAATTATAGGAAATTATTGATGATTATTAAATAACACGTCAAGTTTTCCCACTGATATTATTGTTTAAATTTGGCTAGCAGTCGTTAAAGTGAGGGATTTCCGAATTAATAATTTGTATGACTAATGGTTTTCACCCCCGCTATGGATTGGTGCTTCTTATAGGAGTTGTGAACAAATTATATTATTTTGATAATTTATTCGATTAGCTTTAGAATGATAATAATTTTTATTAATAGTGTAGGCTAAAAAGTAACGCGCACATGCTTATACAGTGCGAACGAAATGACCCTCAGAAGCGCGCCAGGTGGAATATGGAAGTGACATTCCTCCTCTATACGTACGCGCAAGTTTGAGGTTGTTGAATTCATCGAGTGTATTTTGAGAAGTGGAAGTATAGAGACGTATTTCAGTGTTTTGTCAACGCAAGGTAAACAGCGTGCTGTTATTGAATTTTTAACTGCTCTAAAAGATTTGGTTTACTGGCTTTTTTTTAGAAAGTGCAACGGGGTTGTTTCATTGTTCATGTTATGTTTAGATTAGCATGAGATTTAGATATCAATCATTCATAAATTACTTTTGACATAATTCATGAGTTAACTAATTCTACTTTCGTTCTAAATTTTAGTTAGACATTTAGAAGCTTCCACAACATTTCCAGAATTAAAATTTTGTACGAAATTTTACATAGTACAAAGCTCCTTTTAAAATTTCACTGGTAGGTTTCATGTGACGATTCAGAGTGCAACTTTTTGTTCATGCATTCTTGAATACCCTAGAGTCGTAGACACATGTTCCACTATGAAATTACTAGAACTACTATGCATTTTTTGTAATAACTTTTATTTACTCCAGCAAAAAACCGTGAATAAAATTTCTAAATCGAAATTTGTATAGAAAAAAGAAGAATCTATCGAAAAACTAAAATCATTTGAAAAAGTTGCCTTCTATCGTAAAAACATAGACAAATAGATATTTTTGTAAAAGAAATAAATAAAACTAATAAATCGATCCAATTTACAATCGAAATGGGGGGAAATAAGATTAACCTTCTTGACTTAGGTATTGAAATCATGAACAAAAAATTTGAATTTTCGATCTAAAAAAACTAACATATAGTGAAAACATCATACACAACAGCACATTTCGCATAAATTATCAGTATTCTATTCAGTCATTCACAGACTTTTACATGTGCCTTTGAATTATATAAATTACTAGCTGACCCTACGACCTTCGTACCGCCACAGCACCAATAACTGTTGAATTAAATTAAGTTTTACAATGAAGCAATTATCGATGCTCAACTGTCCGTGTTTTGTTTTTGTCAGTATCAGAGATGGCGTTGCGTACGGATTTATATTTTTTTTTGTGATTTTCTTACTTTTCCACTTCCTTAAGGGAACTTTTTAAAGGAAGCGGGTACGGGTGCCACCGCTCCGGGAACGATTTATTGGATAACCAACATCTCTGCCATAGGTCACCCCAAGTGGTTCGTTACGTTTGGCGATTTAGCAGGGGTGCCCGGTGCCCGGGTTCATGGGGTGACTTTGTGCGGGTCTTGGCGGCGGATTCTCTCGACCAATGGGTCGAAAGAGTCCGGCTGGAAAGGTCAAGGTAAAAGGTCAATTCCGGTCAAGCCAATGACCTTGCACCGCAGTTGGAGGAATGGATTCACTCCCGGATACACTGACCTCCAGATGCCTACCCACCCCTCATGCCTTTTTCCTTCCCAGAACTTCCTATCCTACCCTTCCATAAAAAGACCCTCCACACAGCATCCCCTAAGATTTCATAGGTCCTGAATGGAGCTTATGTAAAAAATGCTTTTCATTTCAGAGATTTATTATTATTGTATTTTTCCTTTGGAGGGGTGCAGAGACTTACAACACTGTTTGTCTCATTTTCGACTATTGAAATTTAGTGTGTAAGAAAGAGGGGCAGCATTAAATATATGATTAAGAACAAAAGCAAAACAGTCAGCCCATTGACATTTGACGTTTTTGAATTTTTGGAATTCACGCACATTTAAATATTGTACATATCACAATATTGTTGCATTTCTTTCAAAATATGAGAATTCGTTCAATACAAAATGTATGAAAATATTAATTTTAGTCATAACTTTTTTTTCGTGAATAATTGCGATGTTTTAATAGTTATTCTGTTATCCGGGGCGGAGACAAATCCAACAAATCAAAGATCATCAAAATCGGTCCAGCCGATCTCGAGTTATAAATAGTGTAACTAACCCGACTTTGTTTTATATATTAATAAAAATAAAAGATAAGAAGGCATATACTTAAGTGAAAAAAATATTTTTTATTGCAATGTAGATACCCACTAATTTCAAAATTGGAATTGCGTATAGGTACATTATTATTACTGGTTCACGACGAGTTCATCGAAAACGACTTCATCGAAAATCAATTCCTCGGAAGCAAATTCATCGAAAACGAGTTCATCGAAAACCAATTCATCGAAAATCAATTCAACGAAAACCAATTCATCGAATGATCAATTCGTCGAATCGCCAATTCATCGAAAAAATATATTTTGTTGATATTTGAGAGAAATGCCGAGCGGACCGAGAAGTTAAAAAAGCATTCGTCAACATAAAGTAGCCTAACCTAACCCAACCTAAGCTAATCTAACCTAACCTAACCTAACCTAACCTAACCTTACCTAACCTAACCTAACTTAACCTGTTTAACCAATTTTTAAATATTTTTTATCATCACTCTTAATGACCTTTCTGAGTTGTTTATGAGTTGGTTTCATTATGAGTTGTCTGGTCACCGTTCCTTAGATATTCCTTTTTTGCAGTATCAGACAATCGGAAATCCAAGAGATAACCTATAAATTTTACATTGTCACTACGAAACTGACAGTTGCTTAACACATTTAACTCAGTTAAACAGACCTTTTTGGGTATTTAATTTTGACAGCTCTTATATCAACAACAAAAAAATGTTTTTCGATGAATTGGCGATTCGATGACTTGATCATTCGATGAATTGATTTTCGATGAATTGATTTTCGATGAACTCGTTTTCGATGAATTTGCTTTCGATGAATTGATTTTCGATGAACTCGTCGGTTACCTTATTATTATATGTTTGCAATTTTGTGTTACCATAATGAAGAATTTAAAGCACACTTCAGTAATTGCTCACATTTATTTAATACTAGCAGACCCGTTCACACGTTGCTGTGGCTAACGAAACACAACGCCATTACCCAACCTTTATAAAATCCACACCACCCGCATGCCAGCTGCCCGCTGCCCGCTGCATGAATTGAATATTTGGTTTTCACGACTTTTCTCTACTATAATAAGCATGTATTATAGATATAAACCTTCCTCTTGAATCAACTATATTATTATTTTTTATTTATATAATAATATAATTAGCGATCGCCACTAATTATACAATACTTGCAATGCAACACTGGATATTTGAAAAGGGAAAATCAAATACCCACTTACTCTAGGACATCTATTTTCCAATTTCTTCCGTAGAACGAATTTCAAAAGTGACTATAGTACGGCCCGCCAGCCGTTTTAAATCGCAAAAAAATATGTTTTCTTTGAATTTCTCGGCTTTTCTCTAATATAATTTACATGTATTATACATATAAACATTTCTCTTCAATCACTCTATCTATTGGTGAAAACCGTATGAAAATCCGTTGCGTTGTTTAAAAGATTAACGCGCACATACATTTTGAGCGACTTCATTTTACATATTTGTAAAAAGCATTAACTTTGTGGCTCGCCAATAAATAAAAAAATATTTTTCCAATTAACCGCTCTGTTCTTTCCGGAAATTACGCAATTACCCCCACCCCTTTGCTTACCTCCCACTCAAACACCTAAAATTTGTATATCTGTCAAGATTCTGTATCATAGTTTAGTTATAATATTCTCCTGATGAAGGAAGGGTGCTTCTGAAACATGTAGTGTTTTAAAATAAAAGTGGTCTTAAACAAATTTATGCGTTTTTTATTGACTTCATTTTATACAATGTAATGAAATGATGATACTAATGAATTAAATATTATAAAAACCATAGAAAGGAACAATGAACAATGGATGTAAGAGCGAAACTATTGCAATTTTGTTAAGGAAAAAGGATAAAAAACTCAGCAATCATTTCACAAGGCCTAGTAAATAAAAATAAAAAAAAGATATCACTAAAAATACATCAAAATTCATTATATTGGAGAAATATCCACAGAAATATCCAGATTAACTAATCATGTTAATTGTAGAACCACATTTTATATTGTGAATTCTGTAGGTAGAATTTTAATTAGCAATAAAGATAAGAGAGATAAACTGGAAAACTCAGGCGTTTACCAAGTAACTGCTCTAATTGTCCATTGTATTACATAGGTCAAACTGGTAGATCATTCAAAATCCGCATAAAAGAATATTTTACAAATTGGGTGAATGATGATAATTTGTCGAATGTGGCGTCCCACCATTTAGAAAACAAATACTCGTTTGAGAAAGATAGAGACCTTAAAATTCTCTTTACTTATAATAAAGGTCATAACTAGACAGGCTAGAATCCTTGAAAATTACCCGCCTAACTAAAAAAACAGACCCCAACTTTTTGAATAAACAATTAGAATTATTTACTAAATCTTCGCTTCTATATCCATTGTAATTTTCATCATATGTTCTGATGTATAATATGTAATTTGTTTTTATTATAATGAATAATGACCATTATAAGATTATTCCAACTCCAATGTAAAACATGAGGCCTTCAAAATTCGACGAAAAAATCCATATCATCGTAAATATAATAACTATTTTACAACAATAAAAATTAAGGTCATTACCCTAGACTCTGCAGAAAGGGGCGGTCCGTTTAATAGAACAGACGGATTGCAATCTTTAGAGCACAGGCGTCGGGTGGGAATGCTATCCTTGTTCTACCGGTATAACAATGAAAGATGCTCCAAGGAACTAGCATCATTGATCCCTTCGGCACCGGTGCATAGTCGGGAAACACGCCAAACGCGTGCCCAATATTTGTACACGGTTGAGATTTGTCACATGAGAACGGGTCGTTCTCATGTGACAAATGTTGTGTTGACGTTCTTGTGTTCAACAGCTCAGCTGTGGAATGATTTGCCGGCCTCTGTGTTTCCTCCTTCCTACAACATGAGTCTCTTAAAGACCAATGTTCATTCCTTCCTCTCCTCGAAAAGACCCTCCACACAGCATCCAAGATGACATAGGCCCTGAAGGAAATCATTTTCCTCGGGGCCTCCTATGTGGAGTTAATGTAAAAAAAGGTCATTAATAATGCGTATTACTCGTTAAGTTTTTCTCGAATAATATTGAAGTAAGAGCGTGTTCACACACAGCTATAATATTCGTAGGATGGCGTAATTAAGCATATCACTCGCCATATATTCCAATTGGGAATGTACGGCGAGCGATATGCCGAAATACGCCATCCCACGAATATTATAGCAGTCTGAACACGCTCTAAGGCTACAAGCCCGAGATAATTAAACCTACTGGAAAAAACCAAGATAATTAGTAATTCGATAGGTAAAAACGACTTTGTAACAATTGTAAGAAAACCCATATATTCAAATAAATCCTTGTAGACTACCCCTCTCCTCCTCTCCCATATTTGTTTGTATAAACCGTGAGTTATGAATAATTTGTACCAGTCTGAAGATGGCCTTAACAGGCTGAAACCGGTTACGGTCAATAAATTAAAGTGGAAATAAGTTTTATATTTGTTACTATAATATTATATGAGAAGACATGGTCAAGATCTGTCATGGTCTCCTCTACCACACCGCACTGAAATAATGAACCATTTGAATTGACGTAAAGTCACATGTCTGTTTTAAAAAAATAATAAAAAAAGCAAATATATTATTACATACTTACACAAATTATATCTGATTTTGTAAATTTTAATATAGTTTCTCTTATAATTGTACTATGTATTATAAGTTCACACTTCAAACACATAGCCTAACATAACTTTATATCATTATAATAGTATTTATAATAGCATTAACTCTTTATGTTTACGTTGTAAATCTTTATGTAATTCCTCCAACTTGTTATCAGGTACCTGGTTTATACTTTTCAATATTTACTACTTACTTACCTGCTCATCTCATACACTGTAAATCCGAACATATTATGCGTTACCAGGTTAATTCGGTAAATCCGAGTATAATGATATATGCTACCAGGTTACTTTTTCTATTTTTTTGTTTGTTATGTAATTATGTACATTTCTTGGAATAATATGAACTAAACCTGTCAATTTGTCTGTCCTGGAACGGGAAACTTTCCTAGTTGGACAGGCAAAGCTTCCCAATATGTTATTTGTACTTTCTTTTGTATCTATAATATATAAATAAAATATGTTAACTGACTAACATAAAATACCCTTTAAAAATATTTTTCTCCGTTTTTCTTATTTACTTTAGCATAAGTGAATAAACACTGAAAACTTCTAAATTATTATTCACTATTCCAATATAAAACAACATTACACAACGTAGCTTAAATTATAAATTTATTCCACACGAGGAGATTATTTCGACTTACATTGTTCAGCAACACAAAAAAGCAAACCTTAAACTGCAAAATTTTATTTTGTTTCTGCAAAAATGTTGTAAGACCGCGTCAAAAGATGTCCTTTGTTTCTTTGTGCAAGTTTGTGGGAAGTTTCATTTAAAAAGGGTGAATTAATTAAACCGCCCTCTAAATTCTCATCTTCTGGCGCGAGATTATGCTCCCGCAGCTTTGTTGAGAGAATCAGGAGCTGGACTAAGGGAAATCCCATGCAATTTGAGATCCTGCACGAAGCTGGGAACTGGCGGTGGAACAATTATGGAGGATGTGTTAGGTGCCGAAATACATTGGGTGCCATGCATATCACCAGCGTAGTCATAATCAGAAATATCTAACCGAAGCAAAGGGTACGATTTTAAATTAATGCGCGAGTATAGAATATATCGAAAAATCTCCTATCCTCGTCCTATATTCCTATGCCTCCCCCTTTATCTATTTTTTTTTTAAATTTAGCTCCACACTCTGGTAGACTCTGAGAAAAATAATTCCCACCAGGGTCTGTGTCATCTTTGAGGATGCTATGTGTGTAGGGTTTTTTTAGGAAGTTCCGGAAAGGAAAGAGGTACGTGGATAGGAATCTGTGGGTCAGTGTGTCCAGGAGTGATGGACATATGAATCCATCCCTCTTACTGCGATGCAAGGCGATATTCCTAGGGAGTCATGCTGGAGAAGTCAAAAGGCCTCACTCAACCATGTGGGCCGTGCAGTGCAGTGCACGCAGCAGGTGGGCAGACGTCGCCAAGGCTCGAACAAACCACACTTCATGAACCCGGGCACCCCCGCTAAGTCTCCAAAAGTAGCAAATCAATTGGGGTGACCTATGGTAGAGAGGTTGATTATCTAATAATAGAAATCTTCTAACCTCATCCTATATTCCTTTCCTTCTTTACCTACTTATTAGTATTAAGACGTTATAAAATTTATATAGTCTAAATAATTTTTTGGCTTAACCTTTCTAAATTAAAATAGAGACATGTAGAGATTAATTTACGTATTTACAAATCTACATATTTATTTATTTTTGTATTATTAACGTCTTTCGGCTTTTACATAGTAAAACTTATATTAAAATAAGAGATACACTTTAATATTAGAAATGAGAATTGCATAAGTAATAAAGAGCCCTTACCAGCGTATAAAATAATAGAGGATAGTAAATAGAAGTGAAAAACATGAATAAATAAAAACGGCAAATACTGAGATCTTGTGTCATTCAAATGGAAAGATACAAAAATCTGTAAATATAAATTTATTATACGTATATGTAATCGTCTTCTAAAATTAGTATCTTTAAAATATGTACAGCACTGTGCGAATTAATGTGAACACGTGATAATTAGCACAATTACACTTGTTCTTGCAGTTGTATGTAGCATATTGTAATAGCGGCCATTTTGTGTTTGTGTTCTATCATTCAGTGAGTTACGAGACACACCAAGCTACAAATGCGTTAAATTTTGTATTTTTTGGAATTACAGTTTTTTTGCAGAGGTAAACTTAACTAAAGCTTTTTGTTTCTTATTTTTGAAGATGGATATTTCTCTTTAAAAACGCACAAAGATTGTTAATATTTCAAAGACAAAAAAATTACATACGTTAAATAGCCAGGTAACTTTCCGGATCCTAATCCAATTGAAAATCGGTGGGCTATAGTCAAAGCAAGACAAGCACAACAAAAACAAAGCTGATTGAGGCAGTAATTTAGAGACACGCAAATATCAGAAAATTGTAAAAAAATGTTGATTCTATGCCAAACCGTGTACAAGAAGTTATAAAAGTTAAGGTAGGACACACTTGGTATTAAAAAAAATTAATTGTAATTATTTCTGTATTTTTTTCTTCAATAAAGAATATATATTATATCTTCAAATTTGATTTTATTAATGAAATAATTAAAAAAAAACACTTTTTACCACGATATATCGTGGTAAAAACAAAGTGTTTTTTAAAAAATTATTTCATTAATATATATTATTTTTTCTAATTCTACACTTGTGTTCACATTAATTCGCACAGTACTGTATAAGCTGTTTGTTTCTTGTCTTGTTCAGTTTCATGTTTCGTTTAATTTTATTCGTTTTATCTTCTTCAATAAATATATGAATATTATAAAAGGAGGCAGCAGACAGATTCTCAGCCTTTGATCCTGAGAAATAGACTTACAACAATTTATTTCGAAGTAGTCCTGGGTCGATCGATCGTTTTACACGACCCGGGTCGCTCACGACCCACTGGCGTCACGAGCGGGTCGCGAAGACCCGCTCTTTTCGCGACATAAAATACGAAACTCGATTACTTATCACCCAGTTACTTTCTACGGGCGCGCCGCGCGGTAGACGATCGCCGCCCAGACCGGTCAAGTCATACGCGACACGAAACCCAGGTTATAATTGTGTGAACGTTCTCTCACAGCTCACACCCGTAACTAGTAATGTCATGTCCCAGAAATAAATTTAAAAAAAGACTTGCTTCAGGGGTTAAAAAACAATGTTTTGTCATGTTTTGAAGGATATAAAAACCTTGTAAAAAACGTGTTGTTCTGAAGCTTTTATTGAGAATTTATGTAAGTAAATTAGCTGTAAGCTGTAATGCTTTATTATAATTTATTTTTATTAAGGTCAGACATTTTACACTTTTACCAGTTTATAGTTTCTATTACAATGCACAATTACATTCACACCCACACGAAAAATGAAAAGTTTTTATGAAAACAGCACTTAGCACTTTGATTAACAATACCAAGAAACGCTCGTATTAAAAACGTCTCCGTGTCTAGTCGAATATTCAAAAATCGAATCTACTAAACAATCCCGCTCTGGCGTGACACACGGGCAGGAAGCAGGATACAGTCACGCACGTGTGTGCGTTGATCGGCAATCGGCGACCGAGTGTGTCGCAGTTGCAGTTCGAGAGTTCCGGGAGCTAACACGTCTCGCCACTCGCCACATGGGCACCCGGCGATCGGTCCGTGAGTCACGGGGTGCAGGAATCTGTCGTAGTTGGTAGGTTGCGGGAGTGTGTCGCGGTTCACGGGTCCCGGAAGACCCGGGTGCTGACGAATAAATAACCCGCTCGCTATTTGGTGGCTCGTGAACGGGTTTCGACAATCAGGTCTTTCACGATCGACCCAGGACTATTTCGAAGTATTGAATTTTTTTTTATGTGAATACCACACAAGAGGCCCAACTGTTCTCAACCGCCTGGGAACATTTGGCATCCCCAATTGGGGTGTATTGTGAGGCTGAAGGTAAGTGGGGAGGGGAAAGAGATGCGGTAGAGGAAGGTGTAGAAGTATCTGGCTATTCAGATCTTTTCACCAAATACGGCAAGCAACCATTTCAAGCAATGTTTCAATTCCGGACATAACATACTGAAACATATAACGTCTAGATTCGAGGCTAAATCTACATGTTGGCTCAAGTAAGTCTATATTTATTGTGCATTCACCTTGGATAAGTTCTGTACGATCGCTGAAGATTATTTCTGGAATTGTTCTGACATATTATTTACATGCGGAGTCCACATACCACTAGCATACTCATTGTTGAATTCTCAAAACAACAAAATTAGAATGCTTGACGTAGTTGTCATTTTTATATACTGTCTTTCTTTGTTGACTGTTTTATACACACGCTTGGTTGCAAAATGTCTGACAAGTCTCGATGACGGGAGTGGCGATATACTCGCCCAACGGCCGTGGGAGATTGAAATCGCCGACGAGTTGTTAAAATATTTGAAGAGTGCCTGTGTACTGAAAATTCTTGCAGATGTTTGGCAACAGTCTCCAAGATACGAATCGTCGTGTATCGGATACTTGCACATCCCTGTGGACGAAAGGCATAGCAAAGCCTCCACTCTCGCCGGTGTTTTAATCTCTCTTTGCTATTTAAAAATGGATATTCGCCTCAACACCATATACCCACATATGATTAGATATCGCCCGTAATACACCACGATACAAAGTTGATTTTTTAAAAACGTTTTGAAAACGTTTCTGTTATCTAAACAGCGTTATAATCTACCCCAATCTCTGGGTACGAGGGATGTTTTTTTGAAAAGGGGTGCCCCTTCACTGCCGGAATACTGATACACCAAATAATGAAACCGTAGCCTTATTGGCAAATCGGATATAAAGTCGCCTGTTTAGAATATCAACCAAAATACTACTTTAAATGTACGTTTGGGGCTCGGGGCGAAATGAAAAATGTAGCTTAGTTTCAGGCTTCATATAAAAAACGTTTTAACGAAAGTTTACTGTGTTGACAGCCACATATTTTTGAATTAGTTTTTTTTTTAAATTATAATACGAACAGAGAACCAATGGTGTTTAGCGTAAATATGGTTGCCAGCACACTGAATGCACATAAAATAACGTTAATTTAATAAAATTGACAACACTTCAGATATACACCAGCTACACCTGTTGTTTTTTTTTTTTTTTTTATATTAATAACAAGAGCCCCAACCGCCTGGAGCCATTAAGATCATGGGATCCCCAATTGGGGTTTGTTGTGAGGCTAGTGAAAAGGAGAAGGATATGGGGAAAAGGATGGTGGGGAAGTACCTGTCTATTCAGATCTAGTCACCCATCACCATTAAAGTCATTCCAAGCAACATTTCAGTTCTGTATGTAGGTCTTGCAACAGGGCGATATTGAGATATCTTCCACTCTGGAACCTGCCGCAAGTACACCTTATATTGTTTTAAATAATGAAATTGTGAAATAATATAAATCAATCAAATAAAATTTACTTGCTTATGCCGGGATTTGAATCCGCGATCTCTGGACCGCTAGCCGAGAGCCTTAACCCTCGACGGCAGAGCCCGTTGGACCTAAATGTTAGATTAATGAGTGAGGATGAGGGAAGATTTGGTGGGGTTCAATTGAAGTGGTTCGCTACGTTTGGTGATTTAGCAGGGGTGTCCGGGTTCATGAGGTGAGGTTTGTCTAGGTCTTGGAGGCGGATGACCAGGACACACTGAACCCCAGATTCCTACCCACCCCTTAAACCCTTTTCCTTCCCAGAACTCTCCTCTCATTCCTTTCCTTTAAAAATCCCCTACACAGCATCCCCAAAGATGAAATAGGCCCTGAGGGAAATTATTTTCCTCAGGGCCTCCTGTGTGGAGCTAATGTAAAAAAAAATCCTTTACTAGCTTAGTCCTCCATCATTATGTAACCAACATTTTCACTTATAATTATGATACTTAGTAGAATTAGTTTTAATATTTTCAGAATATTCGTCACTCTAAAATGCTTATTTTTATAACAAAATAAACTTAAAAGCTTTTAAAGATGTATATAACAGTTTTCAAAGTTGGAGTTTTCGACACAAACATATTTCAAAATAAGAAAAGAAAAGTAAAAAAAAAATAGTCGTCATAGCTTCATTTGATTATATAGTGTTAGGTAAAGGTGAAAGAAATAAATTCCATAGAATTTCCACAAAACCTCAATGAGTTAGTTTTCAGAATCGCGTGAGAAGTCTAAGAAAACCTTCAACAGCTCAAATATTTCAGTATAAATATCTGAAAGTCCCAAGTATCAATTGATGGATCGAAATCCTGAAAAGCTTTCAATACTTCCAGAGAAATATTATCAGAACAGTAAATTTATTTCCTACCTTATTAATAATACGAGAACGCAACTTCCGACACATTTTAATAAAGCTTAAGATAACAGAACCTAAGTAAACTTTTCTTCTTGCACTCGTTTTTCAATATTAAAGCTCTTGTTGAATCTTTGTTATAAAGATGAACCAATTACGTGAACGCTACAGAGGATGTTAAAGATGATTCTTTTTTTTTTTTTTAAATTTAATATAGGTGTATATAGTACAGTGGTTTTATATAAATTATATATCGGTACACAAATTATTTAAAATTGCAATCTCACCAAAGAAGAAGCTAGTTCTTGTGCTTGATGAGCGAGTTACACTAATTATAACAGAAATAGAATAACATTATGCAATAGTTAAGTATATAATAGGAACAATTGAAACATCTGGATTATCCATACGTGTAGGTGTACATACATGGGATACGGTTACATACTAAAATATTGTGCACTTAAGAGAAATTCGAAAAATCTAAATAAAATATAGATGAATATAAATTGATAATATATAGAAAGAAAGAGAAAAACGGGAAATTTTTAAGTTAATTATTCCTGATGAAGTGTAGCTTCAGTTTGAGTTTCAGTTTATTGATGATGTTTTTGGTTTTTTTTTTATTTCAAACGGAAGGTTGTTGAAAAACTTTATTCCTAAATAGATATAATTGTTTTGCATTAGTTTAGTATTAAATTTT
Organism: Limnephilus rhombicus; assembly: GCA_929108145.2. NCBI lineage: Eukaryota > Metazoa > Arthropoda > Insecta > Trichoptera > Limnephilidae > Limnephilus > Limnephilus rhombicus. Next base: position 36,816,258 of record OV815280.1, read on the forward strand.
GGTATTTTGAAGTTGTCTTGATATCCTTTTGTTGATGGGTTTAAAATTTTTTGATGATATTATCTTGGAAAATTTGGATAATTGCATTTTTCTTGAAGATATTCTCTACTCGAGGCACCGTGAAATCGGCGAATAGCATTTCTGTTGGATAAGTGGAGGGTTTCTTTAGGATTACTTTAATGATTAGCTTCTGGATCACTTTGATCGGAGTTAGAATATTGTTGTATGACCCCCCCCATCCAATAATTCCATATTGAATTGATGACTGGATTAGTACATAGAATACTCTTTTTAGATTGTTGAGTTTTAAAATATTTCTTAATTTTATGAATATATATATACATTTTCTGATATGCTTAACCAATTCACAGATATGGCTCTTCCACTTCATAATGTTGTTCTATTATCACTCAGAGATATTTAATTTCTGATACTGATTTCAATGCTGAACAGCCTTGGATACATGTTATTTTATTACATTTGTTACTGTGGATAATTATTTTAGTGCTGGGGAGTGTTTTTAGTTTGTTGATTGAGAACTGTATGTAGTATGTTTTGTTAGTATTCAATGAGAGAAGATTTGTGTCAAACTAATGTTTTAAGGTGTTCATGCTATCATTTGCTTGTCCGTTTACTCTATTCCAGTCGATCCCATTCACTATGATAGCTGTGTCGTCGGCATATTATATTATGTCTGCGTTAAGTGGTAGTTTAAAAATATCGTTGACATAAATTATAAATAGTAGGGGGCCAAGAACTGTGCCTTGAGGTATCCCGAAATTACTTGTTAGTGGTAGACTTAGGGAGTTGTTTATCTTGAATACTTATTGTCGTTCAAATAAATAGATTTTTATCCATTTTAGAGCTTTATCGTTTATCCCAACATAGTTTAATTTTTTAATAAGTTTATCATGAGAAATACTATCGAAAGCTTTTTTAAGATCTGTGAAGATTCCGAGGCATTTCAAAGATTTCTCTAATGTGTTCTGCATAATGTTCGATAATTTGGCAATCGCATCTTGGGTACTTCTATTTTTCATAAATCCATATTGGTTGTCGTGAATTATGTAATTTTTGTTAATAAATGCAGTCAATCTTTTTTTGATAATTTTTTCAAAGATTTTGGCAATGTTTGAAATCAGCGAAATTGGACGATAATTTGTCACTTCTTCTGGGTTGCCAGATTTATGGATTGGAGTGATGATGGTTTGTTTATATATCGTTGGGAATATTCCGCTTTGCAGACTAATGTTGATTAAATGTGTTAATGGTTTTGAAATATGTTTTTTGATAGTTTTCAATGTTTCGACAGTAACTCTATCGAAACCTGGTGCTGATCTTCCCTTCATGCTTGTAATGAATTGTTCGATTTCCTGGGCTGAAGTTAGGGGAAACATGTCAATTTTGTTCAAGATATTGACGTTCATGCTCTGTTCGTCATTAGACGGTATTTTTTGTATTTGATTTGCAAGGTTTTTGCCTACATTTGCAAAAAAGTTGTTTAATATGTTAGCGGCAGCTGATGGATTTTCTTCGCATCGTATTTTGATATTGTTATGTGTAATACTATGTATTTCATTTTTTTAATGTTTTTTCATACCTACGATTTCATTTATAACATGCCAGACTTTTTTTGCATCGTTCTCCGTTGCTTCTAGTTTTCGCCGAAAATAGTTTTCTTTTGTGTTTTTTATTAAATACGTAAGATTGTTTTTGTATGCTTTTAGGTATTTTTTTAAGGTTTCGTTTGTAGGTTGTCGGATTAATTTTTTGTATATTGCTTCCTTGTGTCTGATTGATACAATCAATCCAAAAGTTATCTATGGTTTAACTGGTTTGAATTTTAATGATTGTTTTCTGGAATCAATAGAATATGCAGTACTTACGTGCATTGATATTTTTTTTTCAAATAGTTCGAAGCATTCGTTCGTATCATCTATAATATAAAAATGAATCGCTAAATGTGTTGGTAAGCGCAAATCTCGAGATCAGCTGAACCGATTTCACTAATTGTTTTTTTTTAAATATTCCTTGAAGTACAAGGATGGTTCTTACGGAGAGAAAAATAAAGAAAATTGCGCAGAAAATTGGATAATTTCAGAAAACCTAACGACTATCGCACGTTTGACAGTTCGCGTGTTTGAGAATGACATTTTGCAAAATGTTAAATAAGGATTCTATTTCAGAAAATCTTTAAGTTGATAAATTTATTTAAAGTAGGTACTCCCCTAATAGTTTGAATCGAATCAAGAATTTTAGATATTTTAAATAGGTACCTATGTTAGGTACCAAATTTAATATACATGAAAAATGGAAATTTGAATAAAAATTGTAAAAGGTGGCACGCGGGCTGTTAAAAACTGAATGTACTGGGATTGAATATTTGGAACGCGGGAGGAGGGTTAGCGGGACGAGGGAGCGGGAAAGGGAAGAAGGAAAGCGGGGAAGGTGGAAGCGGAATGCGGGATGGGAAGGGGACGTGTGAGGGGGGAGGGAAACTCGAAAGGGTGGTTAGCAGGACGGGGGAAGGGGGTAGTGGAGTGGAGAGAGGGAAGGTGGAGGTGACGGAGTGGGAACGCGAGAGGGGAAGAGGAGGAAGGAGAAGAAGGGGAGGTTGAAGGGGAACGGGAAGAATGGGAAAGGACACTCAGGGAGAAACAATTTCTTTATTAAATGGCATAGCAACGCATGCCGGGACCAGCTAGTTACAATTAAAAATATCGTGCCATTTCTCTTTATCTAGATTATGTACGAGGGCATTTATGTTGAGCGTTTTGCGTCGGCCGTTTTCATTCTCCGGAGTTTGTGTTGGTAAAGGAGAACATTTATTTCCGTAATTATACGTAAAAATGCACCCGAAATGATCTGTGATTGTCGTTTGTATAACTGCAGATACTATGTTTTTTATGTCTTGAATATTTGTGAAAACATGATCTATGCACGAAGGTCGTTGACCTGGAATAATTCTTGTAAATGAATACACGATATATAATTTAATTCTGCCATCATATTAAGATAATTATCTTTATCATAAGACGAATAATCATTTGCAATATTGAGGTTAACATCTCCGACAACAATGGTTTTCTTATTTCTATTCGAAAGAAGAATGCGTTTTAGTTCATCTACATATATTGGTAATATTGAGGCGTGAGTTCTATATATAGCGAATATGCTAAATGTATACTTTTGGTAACTGATTTCCATATTTAGGATGTTTACATTGTGGATGTGGATTTCTCTGTTAAAAGTCACAACATATTTATTTGAAATAAATATTGCGATTCCGCTGTTCTTGTTAATTCGGGTATTTGTTGCATAGTATGTATAACCCGGAATATTATAGTTTATATCGCTCGATGAGTGCGTCTCTGTTAATATTATGTAGTCCAGTCTAATAAGTGATTTTATTGTTACCAGGAGTTCGTCTAAATGACGTTCGATGCTTCTTACATTCATATGAAATATGATTAAGCTAACTTCGGGATTCATCGCTAAAACGTTGTTTGTTTCGTTTACTGATGTATATATTCTTTCGTCTATTGACATGGTTTTATCTATAGCATTTATCACGAAATCATCCATATTGAAGAAATAATAATAATAATTAATGCATTAGTGGCCGTGAATACATTTGATTTCAAAGATGGGATAAGATTTTCTGGAGGACGGACTTGTTGAGAGCGTTTGTGTTTTTTTTTTATCACTAATAAGAGTTGTGCAATTTCATTCATAATCAATTCTCTCTTTGGCAATTTGAAGCATTTTATGTCTGTATTTCGAATTGATGCTATCAGCACGGTGGTCGTCTAGGATGTTCGCCCTGATTTTTTTTATTGTTGCTCTCTGTGCATTTTTCTAGGGTATGGTCTTGTGCACAATGGGGGCAGGTAGGTGGCAGTGTTCTGTTCAGGCATCTTAGGGCAGTGTGTCCATATTTCATGCAGTGGTAACACTGCGTGAGAGGGTTAAGGTCGTCAATCGGGACTCTTTGGTATTTTGTATTTATTTTTCCAAACTTAAGAAGGATTTTTCTAATGGCTCCTGACGTTTGTATTAAGTAGTTTGATACGTCTTGTTGGGACGTCTTTTGTTGATCGAATTTTTTTAGTTTGATTTCTTTTATGAGTTTAAAATCATCTTTATAGTAATTTTGTAAACCCTTATTTTGCTGAGTTATGCCTAAAACAATTTCATCCTCTGTTAAATTTGACTCTTATCATTATTGGTTTTCTCTTTTTTGTTTCTTCAGCGTTAATGTCTTCTCCGAATGTTCCATTTATTTTTGTGACCAATTTTTGTGCGTCTTCTTTTTTTACACATGACGTTTTGAGTTTTTGTTCACCAATTTTTAAAAATTCAGTTACACCGACTTGCATTTTAGTTACATCTATGTTTTTTTCGATTCTTTGTCTCATTTCTTCAGCCTTCAAGTTTTTTGTTGTTGATATTATGATGGCGTGTTTTTGTGGAGTTTGTATCTCGTTTTTATTAATTGTTGTTGTGGCTTGCACATATGTTTTAATATTTTTTGTCACGAAACTCTCTAGTTTCTCATTATAGTGTTCATTGTTTGTTATAATTTGCTCTTGTAGATTAATAATTTTTGTAGGATAAGATGTTCTATTTTAATTTGTTCTTCTAGTTTCTTTAAGTTATTCTCCAAACTCAGTTTTATTCTTGAATCTTTAACAGATGTGATCTTTGCGATATCGCTCTTAATATCTTCGAGAATGTCATCCATTTTCTTTCTAATTTCCGCCCGCCCGGGCGAGGTACTTTGGGTACGAAGTGTAGAACAATACTCGATACGCGAGGCAGTGCACTATACGAAACTGTGCGACCGCACTGTTGTAGCACTGAAATGCAACTGTTAACTTATTGTTACACTTATGTATTGGTAGCTCAATATATTCCTTCGTTTTTTTTTAATCAAGTTAAAATTGTAGAACTCCATTTTAATTTTTATTTCTTTTATATCTTACGACTTCTTCTTTTTTATATTTTCCGGGTTAAACCTTCCCCCCCACAGGAAAAACTAAACCCTTCTACACACTTTTCCACAAATGAGCATCTAGTGAATGCTGTGTAAGTGCACTATATAAGTATAATAAATACAAAATAAAAGAACAACATGTCAACCTACCAGAGACCAAATGGGAAAATAATTCACCGACTCCAGATATTTTCATATCAGAGGGTTCGGCTCGGTAGAACTCCTAGCTGAACCGATAAATCCTGTCATATATATCTATTATATATTATTTATATATTCATAATATTATTATTCAATTAATAAAATCAGTTTATTTATAAACATGTTCTGCCGTGTAATTATTATTACGCGTGACAGCTGTTTCGCCTTGTGAAGGCATTAACAAACTTTTTGATAATAAATTATCAACTGTTTTTATTAATTGAATAATAATATTATTGAATATGTGAAAGAAATAAATTATCAACTGTTTTTATTTATTACGGGAATAAATTTATTTATTTTATCACCATGTATAAGATAATTTTTTTTATTTTTAAAATAAATGATTCCCTTTTTCAAATTTATTTTGGAAAATCGTCTATACACAATAAACTTATAAACAATACAAATAAAAGCTAATGACAAATTTTCATATAAACATAAAATTATAACAAAAAATTAAAAAATATATTTTTTTTAAATATAAAATAAAAAAAATAATTTTATAAAAGAACACATAAATGACAGCATATAATAACAGCACCAATAAAGTAAGTAATAAATTTGAAACAAAAATACATATCATACAGAAAATTTATCTACACTACACTAACAACAGCAATAATCACTAATATATACCTACAAGTAAACTGAACACATGTTTATAAAATAAATGTCATGGAATTGGATATCTTGCAACATGATATTTAATATTATTTAATGTTACCTAACATATAATATTTTAACCGTTATTAAATTATACGAAAATATATCAAAATCGTTAATATTCTCATGCTGTGAATAAAAAAGCGTTTTGGCCTTCTTTAGCATTTTGGCAACATTTATGAAGATTAAAAAGCGATTTTTTTTGTTTTAAAACTTGGACTCGCTTAATCACATACAAAAGGGAGTAAATATAATAATCTCATCGCGGAATTGGTAAACAATACAGCCTACAATCAATTAAAATAGTTTTATAATGTGCATTTACTAAAAAGATATTATAATCTTTGAATATAAACAATATTCCTTTTCATTTCTGGAACCTTCTTTGTCAAGTGATATTGTGAGAATATTTACTGAACAGGAAAATAATTACGTATCATAAGTTTCAGAATACAACAAAGAGATCCGGTTCAATTAAATATTTTATATATTTCTGTATACATATAATATAAAATTTCTTTAGTAAATATTTGTATACTGCGTATCACGCGAAGAGTTCAACCATTTTAAATACAGATAGGTACGATGTTTTACTTTAAAATTTGTTGAGCATTACAATGTTATGCTACTTCCACATTAGGCCGCACTATATACCAAGCCGCTCTCAACTAGCAAATTATTAATTGAATTAAGCAGTCAAAAGGGCAAAATAGAGTGCATGATAAAAATTGTTACTAAAATATATTCTTGCCTTTCCTTACAACAATTAGCTTTTTGACGGCATCACTCTTTCCTATATAATTTGTAATTTTTTTTGGGTTTTTAGAGTAAGTAAATACGACAAGATATTATCATTTCTATCATTTAAAATACCGATCTGCCTTTATCTGATAGTTGGGGAGACCTAGGAGAGTTGTAACAGAGGAGAGTTGTGACAAAGACGATTTCTCCGTACCTATAATAGTTAGCGATATTGTAAAAAAGACGCACTACTTCACTCAGTACCCACCGGCGGCGCACGAGAAGCGGTTGCGTAAGTAAGTTTTTCTTCAATATTTTGATTGAATTAATATCACGTCTTAGTACAAGTGCGTTGTTGTGTTATTTTTTCTTAAGTTGTATGGTTTTTTAAGTCTCAAAGCGTTGCATTGATCTTTTGTGTTTGCATCGGGTTTAGAAAATATGAATCATTATTCGGACCAAGTCGTAATTTTGAGCACCTAGGAGAGTTGTGACAGCCTGTCACAACTCTCCTTTTGACTTCATTTTTCTGCTGGGTTATTACGACACTTTTTAAAATTAATTTACGATATCTGAATGTGTGTTTGTGCGTTAGTATATTAAGGTCAATTCTTGCAAGTGCAGTCCGCAATAAAAGCTTGTCTCAAAAAAATCACTTTCGATAAAAAAAATATTTGGACTTGTAGTGTGATATTGCATGCTGGATGACTATTTTTTTTGTTTCCTAACAACTATACACGAAAGACTGGTAAAGGCATTGCTAGTGTCTAAATACTCAAATAGTCTAAATACAAAGCTGTCACAACTTACCTCGGTACCTGTCACAACTTACCTCGCTGATAGGGGAGTTGTGACAGAGGGAGTAGTTGTTCTTTTTGTTAATTTTCTTGGAAACCGTAATACTTTAATTAATTTTGATGACTATTTTGGAAAGGGAAGGAATGGTGCTACCTTAATTTACATAGATCATAAATACGGAATATTTCTTGAGTTTGATATATCCCTTAAATTAAAAATTGTCACAACTCTCTTAGGTCTCTCCTATCTGAACCCGACTTCGGAGGCGTCTAATAATATCTACAGAAATTCCAAAAACTGAACAAATCGGACTAATATCTATGAGAACCAATGTGAGGACGAATATCTACAACTCAAACTACTGACTATGAGAACCAAAGTGTGGACGAATATCTACAGCACCGGAAGAGGTTGGATTTGCAATTATGTATAGCATTTTGGAATAACGTAATTTTGCGTATGCAGTTTAAAAAACTTAATTTATATATGTAAAAATCCCTAATATCGGACTATTGGCCACATTTAGCTGAATATTAAGGATTTGGGTTTTTGTTTTAACAGCTTTCTTTATTTCGAGTGCTTATAAATTATTTAGTCTGTTACCATGACCATTTCTATGTCAGTTAGGTTAAGTTAGGTTGTGGTGCCGGGTATTTCGAAATAAATAAATATCTTTGTATTATGACCTCCATGTTTGTTCAATAAATTATTGTCCTCGTAAACAGCAAAATACGTAATATAATGTAAAAACTTCATATATGTACTTTAAACGTTTAAGCCTTTACGTAATTAGTAATTACGTAATTGAAGTAATTTATTCTTTTCCGTACAACCTCTTGCTCAGCTGCCCTCTGTAGATATTAGTCCAACCTACGCTCCATATATGTTAGTCACCACTGGGACCGTCATAGATATTCGTCCGACCTTAGCTCTGTCTCTGTAGATATTAGTTCTCACTCTGAAGTTCATAGATATTAGTCCAACATATGAGCTGTAGATACAGCTTGTAGGCTGAAGATATTAGTATCTGGAGTCCCCAACTTCGTGCACATTGAAAAATAGCGACACTAAAAAGAGACAAATACATACATCTATAGGATTTAGCCTGCGAGTGAATGAGATAGTTAAATCGGCTTCCTCTTTGTGCGGTGCTTCGTAACCTCCTCACTACTCCTCCTCACTTTAGTTTTTTGAATGTTACACTTCTACTTCGTGTGAATTGCACTCTCTGATTTTTTATTTACATCCTAACATTGTTTTTTTAACTTTAATAAATAAAATAAATAAGTTACACAATACACAAAAGAAGTCTTAATAAATTACTTCAGCGCATTAAAATTAACATAAAAAATATTATGTTTTTTTGCCAGCTACATGAATAAATAAAAAATAAAAAAGTAAATTAGGAGCAAATCGAAAAGAGAAGAGAGAAAAAAATATTGATACCTACCAAGAGAAATTCGCAAAAATCAACGCAGAAAAACTAAGGTAGATTAGGGTATAAATCAACATTATAAGTAAGTTAGGTTCAGATTATATGCATAAAAATATTAACGCAAAAATGTTAGAAATTTCAGTATCGCATAAATCAAAATATTAAAATAATGAATGCACGCTAAAATGCACCCCTTTCATCAAAATAGATTTCACCGATTTAATACGAATTGAATTTAGGTATTCGAAGGCAAATTCACGTTAAAAATTCCTTCTGGTATTTTGGATTGCCCAGTTCAATAGGACCAAAAATTAAAAATTGAAAACCAAAATTTGTTTGCGTTCATATTCATTCAATGTTCCTAACGTTCCTTTTAGAGGAAATACAGACGGTTTTAAACGTTCAATTATTGGATGAGCCAGAAAAATAATGTTTTTTTTTGAAAATGAATGATTTTTTGTCTATCCAGTATGAATTTCGATAGCATTAAACCGATTACGACGAAACTTTGGCGAGTTTTTTGCCCACTTCCGTGAAGTTTTCTTAATATGATAGTGAGCTCTGGCGTTATGAATATTTTATAAAAAAATTACAATAAGTGGCGCGCTAGTTTGTAAAATTTCATATAGCTTAGGGGCACGATGGTAAGGAGGGAGAGGGAGAGGAATAAAAAGGAGCGGAAGAAACAAAAAAAAACTTTTCTTAAAATCATCGTGATTTCCTACTCATGGTTGATTTCTTCATCTTCGTGTTTGTTGACCATGTTTATTGATTTTCTCTTCTTCAAATATGTTTAAATGGTTGGTTGATCACCTCATTTTCATGTTTGTTGACCGTAAGTTGAGTTATTGAAGTTGGGTATCGAGCGAGCAATATTTTTTACACACCGGACAAAAACGAAACATTGGGTTGGTGCCACAACGTTTTAATGTTTTCATCGATCACGGAAAACAAAATCATTGTAGCCCTGTCCCAATGTTTCATGTTTGTTCTCTGTCCTATATTATTTCAATAAGGGCAACGACTATTAATAGATTAGATTTTGTTTATGCAAATCTAACATGACCTAACCTAGCTACATTAGACCAGACTTTCCTATCATAATAATATATCTTTAAATCACATTAATATAATAAAATCTATGGACTGAATTGGAATAGGATTTATAAATTTACGTTTTGGCTTTACTGTACCGAGTGCGCCAATAATTTCGCAATTTGTTGAAGAGAATGTGCGAGCGCTTTTGTTGTACACACACCCTCATCCCCTGTTTGTTCATAATACACGGCTGTACACACCCATAATATTATAGTGGATGCTGTCAGAAACATGTGTTTAGCAAATTCTACTGTGAACTGCAAATGTTTACCTATTCCATAATAAACTTTGAAATTTTACGCCCAACTAATAATTTTCAACTACAACACGGTTATTAAAATCGATAACGGTTTAGTCGACTGCTGTTTTATAAGTTTAAATGTAGTACGAAGTTGCTGCGGTGAGTGTAGTCGTCATATTCTTGTGGGTCAAGCATTTATATTGTTTAAAAATATGATTTCGATATTATGCTTGGTATATTGGCACAGACTCGTGAAAAATCACGAGATTTTATAATTGTGGGAATTGGGAATCTGTAAGCATTTCTATAAAAAAAAACCCATTTGCCTAAGGATAATTGCCTTTCAAAACAAACAGAAACGATTAAATTTTACTCTTAGAAAGAACACAGTTAGTCAACTTGATCTATTACAGTATATGTCATAATATAAATAAAAGAAATATATCTTTCATATATAGATCATTAATTAAAATAAAATAATGTTGGTTCGTACTTTATATCGCTTGTCTGAATTTTTCCTACAATCAGTTAACATTTTGAAAATGGTGACATAATTCAAAGTAAAATTCGAACGCGAGTTACAGACCCAGAGACGTACATCAAAATTGATATTTTTATAATTATTATACTAGTGAGACATATCAAGCTGAAATTCTTTGTCCAAAGATCATGAGATGTGATCAATGTCAAGCTGATAGTTGAGCTGAATGTTTGATAAGATTTGATCTATATCAAACTGAAATTCTTTGTTCCAAATTCAAACAAGATGTAATCAAGATATGATTTTAGATTTTCACGGCCAAAAGTATTTTTGTTGTTTGTTTTGTTGTTTGTTAGCCTCCTGGCTAAAGGAGGAGGTAGCGTAACACGGCATAACACCCCAAAAACAAACAACAAAAAAGATGTAATCAATATTAAGCTGAAATTCTTTATTCAAAATTCAAACAAGATGTGATCAATATCAAGCTGAAATTCTTTGTTCAAATTTAAAAAAATATGTGATCGATATCAAGCTGAAATTTTTTGTTCAAAATTCAAACAACATGTGATCAATATCAAGCTGAAATTCTTTGTTCAAAATTCCAAGAGGATATGATCAATATCAAACTGAAATTCTTTGTTCAAATTCAAACAAGATAGATCAATATCAAGCTGAAATTCTTTGTTCAAATTCAAACAAGATAGATCAATATCAAGCTGAAATTCTTTGTTCAAATTGATATGACAAATCAATATGACGAAATAACAATTTGATGGCCTCCGTTGTCCAAGGGTAGGGCTCTCGACTAGCAATCTGAAGACTGGGATTCTAATCCCGGTGAGCATAAGTAAATTTTATTTGATTGAATTGTGTAATTGCACCAGTGTGGAAGATACCCCATTACCCCGATACCCTACTACTACTGCCTTCCTCTTCCTCATATCCTTTCCCTTTCACATTAATAATAATAATAATATAATAATATATCTTTATTGAACAAAAAAAAAAATGAAGATTTATAACTACAAAAACAAAAAGTACATCATAAGTACAGTAAAAGTACAGTTTAAAAGTTGCATACGTACGAAAGTTAATATCAAAAAACAAAATACATATATACAGTAGGTAATTAAAGAACATTATTAATTAATTACCTCCAGCCTCAAAATATAACTCAATTGGGGATGCTATAGTCTCACTGGCTCTAGGCGGTTAGGAGCAGTTGGGACTCTTGTGCGGATTCAGATAAAAAATATATATTTAGATATAAAGCTGAAATTCTTTGTTCAAATTCGAAAAAGGTATGATCAATGACAAGTTAAAATTCTTGGTTCAAATTCAAACAAGATGACATGATCAAAATCAAGCTAAAATTCTTTAAATGTACAATTTCCATCGTTTATTTTTATTTCAGCAAGAGATAATATTATGAGGATGATTCTTTTACAAACCGAAAAGCGAGGGAAAGATTAAACGGTAATGGTTGCCCGGTCTTATCGCGAGAAAGGGAGAAAGACGATGAATTTATGGTTCTGCCATTGATGAGGAAAGGGACGGTGATGATATTAGCGGGAGGAAGCGGATATGCATAGATCTTAATCAAATATTTGGCAGGCGGTCCAAGAAAACAAGAAAATAATAATATCAGGAGATTATGAAAATAAGAGAACAAAAATCATCAACAACAGAAGAGAAAATTATCAATGAACTGGTCGTCTTCTCAATGGCTTTGTCTTTCATGAAAATGTAGGGTTTTCGTTTCTTTAGAAATAAAATTAAAAAAACTTTGTACATGGTGCAATAATTTTTTTAAGCGCTTTTTTTCTCTCTGGAAATAATTCAGGCACTACAAATTAAGAGAGTTTTTCTAAAAAGTCAATAGTTCCATGTAAATAAAATAGCGTATATTTATTAGGTTACAAACCAATTCTTGGAATGATGGTTAACAATAAAAAGGGTTGTTGCCTATAACATTGAAAAAAAATATTTGAAAATATTAAACGGTGTTTTAGTTACATTTTTAATGAAAACTGTACAATTTGTATTTAGAATTGTGGGCAATAAAAATTGTCTTTAACTGTGCGAAAGAATTGAAAATTTTAGTTTCACACACTTAGATATATAGTCAATAGTTTTATACAGTTTCTGATCAATGTTGCATGTTAGTATTTAATGATTTGAGTTTAATCCGATTGTAACCTGAAAATGTACTTACTCATTATTAAATTACATGTAGATATATTTATATAAAAACTAATAAAAAAAAGCATTTTCATAGAGTGGCACATGCGCCATGCGCATTATTATGAGTATATTATTCTATAATATAAAAATGAATCGCTGAATGTGTTGCTAAGCGCATAACTTTCGAACGACTGCACCAAATTGGATAATTCTTTTTTTGTGTGTTTGTTATTGTCAGGACAAGGTTTTTATAAAACTTCCGGTGAGTTCTGGCATTATGAAATTTGTATAAAAAATTGCTATTAGTGGCACGCGAGGAAGCGGCTATTGCTATGGAAAGCGGGAGGGAGGGAGAGATGGTGGAGGGGAACCAGGGAGGGGGAGGGGAATCTGGGAGAGCGGAGGGGGACCTAGAAGGGGGGAGGGGAACTCGGGAGGGGGGTTCGCGGGACGGAGAACGGGGAGGGGAGTGGAGTGGGGAGAGGGAAGGTGGAGGTGACGGAGTGGAAACGAAAGAAAAAAAGGGGAGGCAGAAGGGGAACGGGACGAATGGGAAAGGACATTCCGGGAGAAACAATTTATTTATCCAATGGCATAGCAACGCATGCCGGGACCAGCTAGTAATTCAATATATTTACTACTGTTTTTCATCATCAATAATGTCATGTTATGAATTTAGCATCATTGTATCGGAAAAAGCGAGGTGTTTTTTTCTGTGTTCTTAATAACATAAATGCCTTATGCATGTTTCGGTGAATATATGAGTAAATTCAATAAATCGGCGTTTAGGTACAATGCGCAACAATGAATTCAAAATGTAGTTTTTTTTGGTTATCCTCGATGGATATTATAGGTATATGTATTTTTTTATTCTATGAATGAGATAAAAAATGAAAAGATGGTTTTCTTGCAAATTCCTTGAATAAAAAGGATTGAAATTGAAATATAAAATTTTTAAATATTAAATTTATTTCAAATACAAACATCAAGTTTTATGTAAACATTTAAAATATCTTCCGAAATTTGATGTGAAATTATTGTTGTTAACAGATTAAGAGATAATCAGCCCTCTTTGGCTTGATAAGCAGTGTGTATGTATCTTTCCATGAACTATTTTTTGTCAGTTTCTGTATCAGTAAGGTTTTCACATACACGGTTGTTTATTAATTGTATACATTTTTCACCACGTATATTCATTAGTAAGGCTGTTAAAACTTGATATATCCTGATTTTGCGTTCAAAGATTAATTTTATAATAATTTTTCATGTTTACATTTTCCGATAATTATTATACTCACTCAAAACACAACAACGCATACAATAGGTTGTTGTACCGTCTCCCTTGGCAGCGCAGAATGTCACAGACGAGAATATAGTTGGTCCACTGCGATATTTTACCTGTGGTAAAGGATCAATACACAAGGACGGGGTATTTCATGAATCACTCTTATATTTTAATAAAGAACGACTATTATTTTAAGAATTCTCAAAAATATTTGAGTTTTATTGAAATATGATGTTTTAATATCTTCTTCTTCAATGGCGCTACAGCCCATTTCGAGCCTTGGCCTCCTTCACGATAAGCCTCTATCGCCCTCTGTCCTCGGCCATCGTCTTCCAATCTGCAACATGGAGTAGTTCTCTTGCATCCTTCCTGACATCATCCTACCACCTCAAACTAGCTCTGCCTGCCTTTCCTTTACCTCCCGGGTGTAGGCTTGTTGAAAAAATATCGATATATCGAAATATCGATATTTTTAATTCAAAATATCGATATTTTTAGCCGATATATTTTGATCCGATATATCGATACAAAATATCCAATATCGAAAATTGTATCAAAAACGATATTTTTTTAAATTTATGTATTTAAAGTCACTAGAATCCAAAACCGGATAGGAACGAACGGAAAAAAAGTAACTGTATTGGGTCATGACATCTGGCGGTTGAAATTTTAACTGTTAATAGCGTACAAATCTATTGTCTTTGCATTAGTATTTGTGATCACCAATACAATCTCATGTGTGTAGGTACATACATAGAAATGTATGCTATTTTTCGCCATTTTTTTCTAAGCCACTCCTATGTGTTGGTTCCCAATTGTCTATGATTATTGACTATACCTTGTTCCAAACACGAAGTCCTTTTTGACAGATTAATACGACAATAGAATGTTACTGAGACGCATACAAACTTTGTATGCATCTCAGTTTACATATAAGTAAGAAGACAGCTTTTTAGTTTTTGAAATTTTTGTAATTATTACATAATAAAAATAAATAGTGATAAAAATACCTTCATTTTTATTGAGATTTTTGTACCTTAAAAAAAGAAAATTGTGTTCAAAAATTACTATTGATAATATTGAGCTAAATACAGTATTATTTTAAAAACGCAAAATCTCTTGAAAATTTGACCGATATATCGATATTTTTTTCTCGATATATCGACGTCGATATTGATATTTTAATTAATATCGATACATCGATATATCGATATTTTTTTTCACTTTTGACATCCCTACCCGGGTGTCCTGTTAGAACCTTCTTCGGTGCTCGTGTGCTTGGCATTCGGTTTACATGTCCGGTCCATCTTTGGAGCCTTACATGGGTGGAGAGTCTGGGAGCTTGGTAGACATCATAGAGCTCATAATTGTGGCAGATTCTCCGTGCTTCTCCCTTACGCACCGCTCCTAAGATTCTTCGGAGTACCTTTCTTACGAAGGTGTCCAGCTGTTCCGCAGACTTTGCTGATAGGGGAGACCTAAGAGAGTTGTGACAATTTTTAATTTAAAGGACATATCTCGCTCAAGAAATATTCCGTATTTATGATCTATGTAAATTAAGGTAGCACCATTCCTTCCCTTTCCAAAACAATCATCAAAATTAATTAAAATATTACGGTTTCCGAGAAAATCAACAAAAAGAACAACTACTCCCCTATCACCGAGGTAAGTTATGACAGGTACCGAGGTAAGTTGTGACAGCTTTGTATTTAGACTATTTGAGTATTTAGACACTAGCAATGCCTTTACCAGTCTTTCGTGTATAGTTATTAGGCATTCTGAAACAAAAAAGTAGTCATCCAGCATTCAATATCACACTACAAGTACAAATATTTTTTTTATCGAAAATGATTTTTTTGAGACAAGCTTTTATTGCGGACTGCGCTTGCAAGATTTGACCTTAATATACTAACGCACAAACACACATACAGACATCGTAAATTAATTTTTAAAAGTGTCGAAAAACCCAGCAGAAAAATGAAGTCAAAAGGAGAGTTGTGATAAGCTGTCACAACTCTCCTAGGTGCTCAAAATTACGACTTGGTCTGAATAATGATTCATATTTACTAAACACGATGCAAACACAAAAGATCAATGCAACGCTGTGAGACTTAAATAACCATACAACTTAAGAAAAAATAACACAACAACGCACTTGTAATAAGACGTGATATAAATTCAATCAAAATTTTGAAGAATACTTACTTTTCGCATTTTTTTTGCATGCAGACGTCGTAATTATGCAACCGCTTCTCCTGCGCCGCCGTTGGGTACTGAGTGAAGTAGCGCGTCTTTAAAGCGACAAACGAGCATTTTTACAATATCGCAAACTATTATAGGTAGGTAGAAATCGTCTTTGTCACAACTCTCCTCTGTTACAACTCTCCTAGGTCTCCCCTACTGTTTTAATGTGTACGAGTAAAATAAATAATTGATTTGTAATAACAATTTCTGACCACAACCTCCCTTATTCTTGCTTCAAGGCGACAAATAGATAGATTACCGAATAATTGATTACATTTTCATTTGAGAAAGGCCGCCATATAATTGTATTGTTATTATTTGCGGATTTGATTTATCTCCATTAATAAAGCTGGCAGAGCGCGCTCTGGAGAAAACAGCTTATAACTTGTTTTAATAATCTCGTTTGTGAATTATAAACTTCTTTCGCGGAGATTAGGTTTTTTGCGAAGAAATTTTATGAAACTTAGTTCATCCGGCTTAAACGGGATTTTCTCGTATAATAAGCAATTTTTAAAAGTTCTTCTCCAGCGCGCTTTTCTGGTGTGTTTTGCACAAAATGTCAGACTTAAAAAATGAACATTTTGTGAAAAGATAAAACAAACCAATATATAAATTTATGGAAAATTAAGTCGAATAAGCAGGTTATTTCTAACAGGATAATCCATGCTTTAACAGATCCGTATTTAAATCGTAAATCTTTATTTTGGTTAAATAATATTTAAAACAAACTCTACAGTGTTCAAAAAGCACCAACCCAAAAATAGCGTTTCTTAAATATGCTAGAATCGTCACTATCCAAATGCAGCATATTGCATTCTTTAAATTGGCAGTTCAAACCATAAAAAATTGTAAGTTCGATTGTGGGACTGTCTTTTAAAAAAAATATATTTTTATATGAATACTGTCCAAGAGGCAGAAGGTAATGGAGAGGGAAAGGAGAAAGGAAATAGGAAGGTGGTGAAGTACCTGGCTATTGACATCTGGTCACCAAGCATGGCTACTGCCATTTCAAGCAACGTTTCAATTCTGAATGGTGGTCTTATATCAGGGCAATACTGGGAGTACTTTCCACTCTGAAGCATGCTTCAAACATATTATACATATATTTTTAAAATGAATTGTTTGTGAAATAACAGAAATTAATCTTATTAAATTTATTTGTGCACGCTGTGATTTGAACCCGCCACTTTCGAATTGCTAATCAAGAGCCTTACCTCTTGATCAAGGAGGCCGTCAATGTCATCTTTAATGATTCAACGAACTCGGATTTGTTTTAAATTTAAGAATCAATTTCAAAATTGGACCTTTATAGTTGTGTCAAGAATTCAGTTTACCTATAAATTGGTACGTTTTCGTGAATGTTCTGTTCTGTTTAAGTTCTGTGATTATTTTAGTTTTATGAACTTAAAAAGAACTTACACAGAACGTGAAAATAAACTTCAAATATTTGATGAATACGTCAATTTTTTCGATACAACCCGTTCTTAATCAATTTGCAGCAATAGTTGTTACTTGTTCAAATAAACTTTCAGATTCACAAGTATTATAATAATTTCATTAATCCTGTGGTTTTACACGGATTTGCGCAGATATTAAAAATCTTCAATCATGACAAACAAGGTAGGTAGATTCGTAGCGTCATGTATTAATAATACCAACAGTGTTGCAAAGCTTGTAACAAATCATGCAATGTAATATAATTGGAAACATTTGCAGCTATTGGAAAATATTTTGCAAATTACAAAACCGTTGATTGAAACTACCATAGAGAGGTTTCTATTGAAATGTTTTGTCATTGTTTAGTAATTAGTATATATTATATTTGGTATTATAGAACGTCCTGGTTTATTGTGCTTAATTACCTTCTATATACCTTAAAAGAACTATTCGATCTGAAATTATTTTTAATTGCAAAAACAATTTACTCACTTGTACCTTGATGGCATGCTTTTGGCAATACTTTCTTCGAAGTAGTAGATGTGTTTAAGAGGAATATAAACGCTAGAAATATTTCGAATCTCATGCCTGCAAAATTTTATAATCGAGCGTCTTATTTGCACGAGGCAAGTAAGCGAAAAAGTGGTTTTTATATATTATGTGCATAATTTTATAGGAACGAAAAAAAGTTAGAACATACAAAACCTCAAAAAACAGTCTTAGCCATAAAGGGGTATTTTTTAAAAATGGTTTCTTGTATCACTTCATAGTTAAGCCATGAAAAAACATTTTTTTTTGTGGTTTACGCTTATATTTTTTGTTACGTTAATAATATTTTTATTGTAATTCCAATACATAGAAAAGCAAGTAAAAGCTTCGATTTATCCGAAGCATATTTTTTGATGTTCATACTGTGAGCCGATTCATCGTAAAGATTAATCAAAATAGTATCTAAATAGGATTTCACGTATAACTTCCTCTTAACTACACGGAATACATTTATTCTTATTCTTCTTGTGCCCTGTCCGTTCAACGGACGTTGTCTATCATGTTGGCTGTGCGGACTTTCTTTAATGCGGCCCGGAACAGCTCTACAGTAGACTGGCCAAACCACTGTCTCAGGTTTTTCAGCTACGAGGTTCTCCTTCTTCCGGGGCCCGGTCTTGATGAGATGCAGATGCAAGATGAGATGCAAGATCTCAAACTTCTCTGGAAAACTCATCACATGTCCAAGATGTTGAAGTTTACGGATTTTTAGAGTTTTAATAACTTATTTTTCTTTATTCATCAGAACCATAACATCTTCATTCGTAACCCCGTCCATCCAGCTTATTTTAAGTATTCTTATGTAGATCCACATCTCGAATGTCTCAAGTCGCCCAATAAGTTCTTCAGTAAGCGTCCATGCTTCCATTCCATAAAATAATATCGAAAATAGGTAGCATCTTGTGATGAATTGCATTGATCAACAGTGAAAATTAGGAAATATCGTAGCTTCCCACTTTAATTTAAAAAGAAAATATCAATTACTTATAAAACGGACACGTCTACGACATCTATCGGATTAGAGTAAAGTGAATTCATATTTACGGTAGGGATCTATAATTAGACAAAGTGAGACGAGTATTGATAAAAAAATCACAGATGGTATCAACTAATAATCAAAGACAGGGACTCCCCAGTATGCTTTAGGCCGTGATATATTGACAGCCAATTGAATTGCAGCAAAAGCGATTAAAAACCAATTCAGCCTATCAACGGGAAGAGGGCCGAGCCCATTTTTAGAACAAAGGAACGACCTTTGGACTTGGCAATTAGTAATGTGATTAATGAGTTTGACGTTCCCACCAAACCGAGAGGTGAATAAACTCCATGGGAAGAAATAATCTGTTCAGGGACAAAAGAACGATGACCCCAAGAAATGTTATCATTAACCGGTACGTTCCAGGGATCAGAAACCCTAGTTCTCGAACGCATTAAAGCATATAAGGTGCGGAAAAAGGGATACACGTAAACAACGATGTAAAAGTTTAAGTGAAAAATTGCATAGCGAGTGACGAAAACGTGTTGTAAGGTGTTAGGGAGATTTCATCTATAATACGATTGTTTGTGACGACCGGAGATGATCGATTCGAGGGAAAACGTGCTAAAGGAAATGGAAATGTTGAAAAAAACAATGGAAAATTATTGTTATCAATTCTAGACGGAGCTAGGATATTACGATGAAAGATTTAGGGAGGAAACGTCAAAAAAAAAATGAGAGTTTTAAAGAATAGGCGAGGGTATATTTCAGATGTCTAGAGCAGTAACAAGTGTTAGAGAAGAAATAGAGTGCAGTACGGAGGGGAGTGGAAAATGCTGAAAACATTGCGATAGAAAAACTCAGGAAAAGGAGTCATTTTACGTAATTAAAATGGAGTTTATAGAGTAACATAGTACGCGATTGCAGAAAAAAATGAGGCATTACAATGGTTGTCGATCCCAGATGTATTTTGTTGTGATAAACAAGGAATATTCGAACATGAAAATTGTTTATATAAGGACGATTAGCCGTTAAAAAGGTAATAAAGATTATCATGGGTCTTATGAAATATTTACATTAAAGAATTCTCGTAAAAGTTAACGACACTGAAATAAAAAAGGATTTATTGCCAGGTGGGTACAAGAACTAATGTATACAACTGTCAAGGCATATGGTTTATGGGATTTTGCGTAAGAACGGGACAAAATTTGGAAGGCGTTCTCTATGAAGCAATAAAAATGACAGAAATTTAAGGGCCGAAGTGGGGGTATCTCCTATAAAGATGTTAAAAATGATATATTTATTAATAACAAATAGAAAATGAAATTTTCCAAGAGGCAGCAAACATCAAAAAACGATATGGTTATATCAGGGAAGTACGGGGAAGTGAGGGGAAAGGAGATACGACAGAGAAAAACAAAGGAAATCTTAGATTAACAGTGAATAAAATAAATACGGCTTGAAATATAAAAATCTATAGAGATATGAACAATAGCGTAAGAATAAATAAGGAAATTCATGGAAAGAGTGTCGTGAATAAAAGAAAATTCGAGAAAGAATGGAAAATTCAAATATACGACGTAAATAGAGAAAATTCGGTTTTAAATGGAAAGGTTCATATAGAATACAGAAAAACTCGTGGAAAAATAATAAAATAAAAATGAACAATTTGCGAGAAAGACTTCGACATGAAGATATCTCTGATAGGCGAATTTGGGGACAGATTTGGAACATATGGTAGATGCCGTAAGCACGGACATGTTACGGAATAGATGAAAATAGAACTTTAAAATTATTAAATTCAAGCTAATTTTGTATGAACAACAGGACAAAGGAAGTTGGGCCATTAAACATGGATCTTACTAAATCCGGATCTTGTAAGTATGGAAGTACGAGACAGAATTTAATGTATCAAACGCAAAACGTACAAAGAGACCGCATTCGACAATAATGGAGAGGTTTCAAGAAATTACGAGTTGATAGTAATTAGATTGGTTTATTATAGGAGATTCAGATACGATCTTTTGGACCTGAGAGGGGTATAAAAGTCTAGACAAATGCCAGTTGAGGACAGTCTACGTCGTGGTCGAAAAGGTTGTAACTTCGCGGAACGTGACGAAACGGTGGGTGACTTAAAGTGGAAAAATTCTAAGTGATAATTATTTTGATACTTAGAAAAATTTCACATTCTAGTCAGTGATATACAAAAAAAATACTTTGCAGTTAGTGTCAGTGAAAATAAAAATTAAAGACAACGCATTAATTACTTGTGAAAAATAATAGTGCTCGTGATAAATACAATTTGTTTTAGTGGGAAATTCGGATTTTATAATCACTTAATATCGTGTTTTTAAACTTAGAAATTTCGCGTTTAATATTAGTGCAATAAATAACTGAAGTGATGTGATAATTTAGCGTGATGAAGTTATAATTAAATACGTGTGTTCAATCTAAGTGAAAGTGTTCTAACAAATAATAAATATTTAAATTAATTATCTTAAATAATAATAATAAAACAAAATAATAGTTTATTAATACATAAAAGTTCGGAGGGATAAAAATTTAATTTAACGACAATTTACCATCTCTAAATTAATCGTGAAGTAACTATCATTTAAAGAGTTATCTAACCAACGAGTTTTGAGATAAAATACAGTTTAGAACGATAGAGTTCATGCATCATTTTAATTAATTAGATTAAATGAAAAAAAAAAAAAAAAATTGAAGTCAAAAAGATTTAAGTAAATTTAGGAAAATAAAAATTAATTTAGGAAAATTGCAGCAAGGTTACCGTGTATTTCCCGGTCGGAAAAAACCTTGGTAGGGGTAAGTCTTTTCCGTTATAAAATTTTACAGATTCCAAGGAGATAGCGGAATGCAGCAAACATTGGTATTTGGATTAATTATTTGACCAAGATATTACTCTCTTAATATGTGATATGTAACTATATTAAAATATTATAAATTTAATAAGTATATTTTTATATTTATATATGTAAGTATATAAACATATATATATGTAATTTTGTTCCCAAGAAAAATTATAATCAAAAAAAAAAAAAAAAAAAGAAAAACACTTATATAAAAAAGAGGAAAAGGGTATCGATTCCTACCTCTGAATTCATCAATAACTATTGAAAGTAGTTATGTGTGATAAATTTACAAATCAATATTTTATATTTAATGTTATGTATGTATTAATATAATTTCAGAAAATCCAGAGCATTTGAAATAAGTTATGATATTAGAAATTATTTCAATCATAAAATTTATGTATATACATATCAATATTATAAATTATTTATTGAGACAAAGCATATATAAATGAATAAATATGTATACGTAATCGGGTATCAGACTAGACAATTGCGCTAAGTACATCATTATCAAACAAAGAAAATTTTAGAGTCATCTCACACGTCTCCGGAATGTCTAAAGTAAACATACCTCATACGCTTGAATCTAGGTCACGAGGCCGTAGAGAATGTTTACAAAGCTCAAATTGTTTACAAAATAAATCGGTCACTGGGGCACTAGTTCGAATACAGTAAAAAGAAAAAAAAAAAAATGACCTTGATTAGTGGATATCGTACTTAGGTATTAACTTCTAGGAACGGGATAAAATTATTATATTGCGCAATTATTAGGAACAAAAGAAAAAAAAATTAAACACTATTTTTAATTTGAACGTAAAGAGGTATCTACAGACCTAAGCAATTGAAAATTAACAGATTTATTATAGCAGTTCAAAAAGGTGTGTTGAAGATTTACATGAAGCATTTGATAAATCACGGGATAGTTCAAAAAGGTGTATTGAAGGCTTAGATGAAGCAGTTGAAAAATCACGGGATAGCTTAATAAGGGGTAATGAAGGCTTAGATGAAGCAGTTGAAAAATCACGGGATAGCTTAATAAGGGGTAATGAGGATTTACATGATTCAATTGAGAATCACGGGATAGCAAGAATTTATCAAAAGTTGAACATTGGAGGGGAGGGAAAGAAAAAAAAAAAAAAATACAGTTCAACCAACAGAAGGCAGTGTTCGCTTCTGTAACAAGGACCATTAATCAAACCATAGAGATGGCGGATCTCTCAAACAAAACCGTCAACAAAACCAAACAAAAGCTTGGAGTTATGGCGAATCTCCAGAACACATCGCCAGATAAGATCTTAATGTACTAATATATATTTATATTTCACACTATTCTTACGTATATATTCGGTATCAATCTGAAAATTTCGCAGAATTTGATGGGCGAGATCCGAGCTCGGGATGCGTTGCAAGTAGTTTCGCATTGCGAGTTATAAACCTTCCCAAAACGTATGTTTACATATATATCTTTTTATGTACTGTTCATTGAATGAAACGAACTCACTTACAATTAGTGCTTTAGGCCTGTCGGGTCACTCTCGTCTCATTTCTTGAACGTGGAGGGAGGATTCACGACCCGTAACTCCACACAAACCCGTGAGTATATGATTGCATATAGGACGAAACCGGTTCGCCCTAAGTAAATAGTAAACTTTGGAGGAGTAGGAATTTGGAGGTATCTGGGCTTGGAGGAAGACCTGAAGGCAGTGCATGATGGCGAAAGGAAGGTTCATTGGGACGCGATAACTTAGGTATCAATCAATTGAACCGTGCCAAAAGACTGTGCGAATTTTGGGTTGACTTCTGATCACCCTGCTTACTTGATGGAGGCCGGAGCCAAATTTTGCCAGAAAAAGGGTTATTCTGAGTTCGTCAAATATGCAATTAACAAATTACATTAACCTACTAAATCCATCTTTATATGTACCTTATAGCAGCTGAATCTAAACGGAGGGGCGCCCAGCAGATACGAGATACAATCATAATCAAATTTACTAACATTTAACCATTTGAGTTATATTTAATTATCTGTTCAATTAGTCATGTGTAGTTTCGATTAGTATTGTTTATTCATGAATTCATTAGGATGTAGGGAATCATAATAAACGTCAAAGGGAAGTTAGTTCATTTAGAGAAATACTTAAGGTTAAATTTGCAAGAGAGAGACCAATACAGTTTTGAAATTCAACACTCTGTTTAGAATCAAGAGGGTTACCACAAAATTTAAAGTAATTAAAGTCCTATATCATAAATCAAAAAATTACACAACGTTTGATGGAGTTTAATTACAACCTAAATACGAAAATATCTACGTTCAAAGTCGTAAATAACGTATTTATTAGTTAAGTACATATATCGCTAGAGGTATGTAGTACAAGGGAGCTTTAAATAGCTTTCTGTAGTTATCAGATGAAATAAGGGTCCAAATTTATAAGGGCTTGTGTGACGTAGGGGAGGAATTTTCCATCCCCACCACACATATGCAAAGCCTTAAGAATTTAAATATCGATCAGAGCCAAGAGAAAAGAAGAATATTACGACTGGTGCCAAGTGCCCAGGAGTAAATAAAATACAGACAAATATAAGAGAGTAGAAAAGACAAACATCACAACTGCACAGCCGTGACAGGAGATCAGAGTTTTACAAGTTGTTTTAGAAAAAAAAAAAAAAAAACTTTTATTGGTCAATCTATTGCAAAAAAAAAAAAAAAAATAATAATAATAATAAGTAGGACGTTATGTTAAATGAAGTGATAATAAAAATAAAATAAAAATCAGAACAGTGCGCCGTTAAATAAACACGAAAAAAATATATAAATTAATAAATAAATATACGAAAATAAATATATAAACAATACATTTAAATATAAAAAAAAAAAGTGTTAACGAATAAACTCTACATGTTTTAAAATAATTTATAAAAGTGTCGATAAAGTTTAAATCAAGTGACCATGAATTTGTTGATTGCTTATGAGATTATAAATATCGTAACAAAGAATGTAGGTCAGATACAAGCGTAAACAGTTTATTCAAGGCAGGCCATAAATTGACAGAATAATGGTATTGACATTCCTGAATCCAGAATGTTAATGACCGTAATGTAAACAATCTGATACGAGATACCGCGGTGTTTGTAAGCATCGAAAGATTGATAACCTAAGCATCGAAAGTGATAACAAAACATCGAAAAATTTTGAAGTAGGCGACATCGGGGGTAACGCGCATCGCTTTAAGAGATTGTAGAATAAACAAACTCGAAAATGATATCAACACTCGGTTACGGAAAAAATAAACAGACTTTACAGATAAAAACGGGGGAACTTACCTGCATAAAGTGACCCTTTGTTTATAGTTAATGTTGTGGGTTTGTATGTGAGGATTATCACATAAAAAGTCATAACATAAAAGATAAGGAACATAAAATAAAAATAACATAAAATATTTGATTGGGGATAGTGTCGAGTTGAGAGCTTTAATATCACAGACGAATGTTTTATAGGTATATACCTATTTAAGGGAACATTTGATCATTCGGACCAAAAAAGGAGGGGATTTGACGAAATAACATCAAGATAGGTATTGCGAACTCTAAATAGATTTTGCGAAAATATCGTAGGTATTGCGGAACTTGAAGGAATGGTTGGCATTCTAAACAATGAGTAATTATTGGTTGAACGAAAATCACGGGATATTCATTAACATTGGAGTAACAATATTCATTCCGTTTTTTTGCAATTACCTACATTTATTTGAAATGAAGAGTGATGGTAGAGTTGATCTAATTTGGGTTACAATCATCATGCAAACAAATATAAATAATTGAAAATATTGTGTTTTATAGGGGGACAGGTTCCAAAAAAAAAAAAAATAAAAATAAAAATAAAAATAAAAATAAAAATAAAAATAAAATAAATTATAAATATATATAGGTATATTTATAATAAATAGTTGGTATTGAGTTAAATTCATTAAAAATTTTAAACAAAAAATGGCGGAAAAAAGGAAAGTGGATGCGACGGAATTAGAAGCTAAAGAAATACCGTTGGGAGATGAATTACGGGAGATATTTAGACGTTCAAAGAGGTCTAAGTTACGAGTCGAGGTTATGATAGAAGTCGTTCAGCCAGAGGGGGAGACCGACACAAAATCGGAGGAACAGGGCGAAAATAAGCGAGAGTGTGAAGAGAGACTCACACATGATATGTTACAGGAAAAACCCGAGGAAAAGGAACAAGAAAAGTTAACGAAGTAAAAGGAAAAATAAAAAAAAAAAATAAAATAAAAAATATAGAAAAACGAGAAAATTGAAAAAAAAAAAATAAGTAAATAAATAGAATAAGGAAGGCAACATAATTTACATGAGGTAATTTAGGAAATTAAAATAGAGATTATAAGGTTGTCGCTTAATAAGATAAAAATATAAACATTAACCAGGCGACACTCGGAAAATAAAGAAAATGGTTGGGAAACGTGGGACAAGTAGGCGAGCCCAGGCTTTAGTGACAGCAATCGGGGAAAATGTCACAACCGAGACTTCAACAATAAACATAGGAGATATAACTACAATAATTCAGGCAGCTTTGGCACCGCTCGTCAATAAGATGCAAGAACTCGAGAAACAATTGGAAAGCCCAGCAACAGTGGCGGTGATAGGAGAGGATAATGCGCCGAAAAGCGTTCTCCAAGTAGTGGAAATGTTACCACAGCAGGAACGACCATCATTCTCCGGTGGAAATCAAAATCCCATTAGTTTCCTGGAAGATTTAAAAGAATACACTAGAAAAGTGAAACGAACGGATCCATTAGTCGTCGTACGGGAAAATTTGAAAGGGGAAGCTAAATCGTGGGCAAAATTGTACAATAAACGATGGGAGACTATGTTAGATTTCGAACGAGATTTTTTAGCTACCTATTGGGGAGACATAAAGAAAAATGAAGTTCGCCGTCGTCTTGCAGAAGGGGTATATGATGCCAAGAAAAATATATCCATGCTCACTCATTTCGCAAACTATTGGGAGCTAGCGAAGGCTTTAAAGATTACTGACACACCGTTGGGCATAGTTGACGAAATTATGAGACATTATCCGAAGGAAATTCAATCGCTATGGTTTTCGGGGCAATCAGGAGATGAGATTGTCGCCGCTGAGTTTCTACGAAAACTAGATACAATGGTATGTACACCAGAAGAACGGAACATGAAGAAGAGGAGTGGGGAGGAATCCAGCAAGAAGGACAAATACCGTGACCGTTACCACGCCATAAAAAGGAGGATACACGCAATTGAAAGTGTGGGCGAAAACGCTAGTTGCAGCAAGTGCACCGAAGTTAACAGTTCACCAAAAAGAAATTCTACAATAACTACAGCCGGGAAGGAGCTAGTGGTCGCAGCCAACTCGGGAGATAAAAGGAGATTATAGCGCTTTACATTTAGCTAGATATTACACAAGTAATAAGAAACAAAAATCAGGTTTACAATTAGTGGAAGTCAACGAATAGAGTGCGAAGTTTACAAATATTTGTAAATGTTAATAAATAAATAAACGATTGAGAAATATAAATAAAATTATGTTAGGGTACATGATAATTGGGGAGGGGGAAGAAAGAAAATTACTAAAATATTAGATTATCAGATTGCTTGCGAGGGGCGGATCGTCGTTAAGTCTTTGAGGGTGAGTGGACAAGTTCTTAATAAGCGACAATCATATTCAATTATTGAAATAGGGTAAGGCAAATAAATTCGTTAATTTTGATTTTCTAGTGGAAAAAAAAAAAAAAATTGACTTTTTTTTTTATGTGTTAGTGAGAGAAAAGAAAAAAAAAAATGTTAGATAAGTAAGAACACTCAAAAGGAGAGAATTAGAGATATTATATGGCACACAAAAGGGACATTTTGAAAAAAAATAAACAATGCTTAGGGATTTTTTTTTTGAAATATTGAAATAAGAAAGTTTATCTATAGATATAGGGTAGACATTAAGTATAGAGATAAAAAGGTAACATTTGAATTAAGGTATAAATATTTTAGATTTCGAAAAAAAAAAAAAAGGAAAAAAGGAACGCTGAACCAATTTGAGGATAATAAAGAACATTTATAAAAATTTAAATATTAGAGAGGACAACACTTAGGCTAGAACAACTTTGGATGAATTAAGAAATTATAATTAGAAATTAAGAATTATAAAATAAAGTTTAAATAAATAAAGAAAAAAAAAAAATGCTGGAAAATTTATATGAAACATGTATACCACTGATTGTCGGATTGGGTGAGGTCGTGCGAAAACACACATTTCACAAAAAATATTCATACTTACAAAACAAAAAACAATTAATTGCACACCAAGAGACCACCCGCTTTTCAGTTGTTCGAAAGGCCGCGAGATTGTAAACAATCTTTACTTAAATCATTGTAAGGGAGGTCTTAGTCCAATTTGGTTGGGGACCACCAAAACACGCGAGTCGAGGGGCGTGTTCCAGCAAAAAGAAATTAATTTTGAATCTATCAAAATTAAAGAAAATTTCATAAAGTAAAATCTACGCGAAAAGAAAATAAAGAATACAATGAGATTCAAATTCAAGATTGTTAACAATCCGAGCAAAAGAGAAGAGGGAGATAGGAAGTAATAGGATACGGAAAAGAGATAGGGGATAACAGAATGAGGAGGGGGAGATAGGAAGTAATAGGATACGAAAAAGAGATAGGGGATAACAGAATGAGGAGGGGGAGATAGGAAGTAATATGACACGGAGTAGAGATAGGGGATAACCAAATGAGGAGGGGAAGATAGCTAGTCTAAATTTGAACACAATTTCGGTGTCTAACGAAAAAAAAAAAAAAAAAAAAAAAAAAAAAAAAAAAAAAAAAAAAAAAAAAAAAAAAAAAAAAAAAAAAAAAAAAAGAAGAGGACATTAAAATAAAATACAACGTTAGCCACAGCAAATTGAGTTCAGAGGAGGGAACTGTGATGAATTGCATTGATCAACAGTGAAAATTAGGAAATATCGTAGCTTCCCACTTTAATTTAAAAAGAAAATATCAATTACTTATAAAACGGACACGTCTACGACATCTATCGGATTAGAGTAAAGTTAATTCATATTTACGGTAGGGATCTATAATTAGACAAAGTGAGACGAGTATTGATAAAAAAATCACAGATGGTATCAACTAATAATCAAAGACAGGGACTCCCCAGTATGCTTTAGGCCGTGATATATTGACAGCCAATTGAATTGCAGCAAAAGCGATTAAAAACCAATTCAGCCTATCAACGGGAAGAGGGCCGAGCCCATTTTTAGAACAAAGGAACGACCTTTGGACTTGGCAATTAGTAATGTGATTAATGAGTTTGACGTTCCCACCAAACCGAGAGGTGAATAAACTCCATGGGAAGAAATAATCTGTTCAGGGACAAAAGAACGATGACCCCAAGAAATGTTATCATTAACCGGTACGTTCCAGGGATCAGAAACCCTAGTTCTCGAATGCATTAAAGCATATAAGGTGCGGAAAAAGGGATACACGTAAACAACGATGTAAAAGTTTAAGTGAAAAATTGCATAGCGAGTGACGAAAACGTGTTGTAAGGTGTTAGGGAGATTTCATCTATAATACGATTGTTTGTGACGACCGGAGATGATCGATTCGAGGGAAAACGTGCTAAAGGAAATGGAAATGTTGAAAAAAACAATGGAAAATTATTGTTATCAATTCTAGACGGAGCTAGGATATTACGATGAAAGATTTAGGGAGGAAACGTCAAAAAAAAAATGAGAGTTTTAAAGAATAGGCGAGGGTATATTTCAGATGTCTAGAGCAGTAACAAGTGTTAGAGAAGAAATAGAGTGCAGTACGGAGGGGAGTGGAAAATGCTGAAAACATTGCGATAGAAAAACTCAGGAAAAGGAGTCATTTTACGTAATTAAAATGGAGTTTATAGAGTAACATAGTACGCGATTGCAGAAAAAAATGAGGCATTACAATGGTTGTCGATCCCAGATGTATTTTGTTGTGATAAACAAGGAATATTCGAACATGAAAATTGTTTATATAAGGACGATTAGCCGTTAAAAAGGTAATAAAGATTATCATGGGTCTTATGAAATATTTACATTAAAGAATTCTCGTAAAAGTTAACGACACTGAAATAAAAAAGGATTTATTGCCAGGTGGGTACAAGAACTAATGTATACAACTGTCAAGGCATATGGTTTATGGGATTTTGCGTAAGAACGGGACAAAATTTGGAAGGCGTTCTCTATGAAGCAATAAAAATGACAGAAATTTAAGGGCCGAAGTGGGGGTATCTCCTATAAAGATGTTAAAAATGATATATTTATTAATAACAAATAGAAAATGAAATTTTCCAAGAGGCAGCAAACATCAAAAAACGATATGGTTATATCAGGGAAGTACGGGGAAGTGAGGGGAAAGGAGATACGACAGAGAAAAACAAAGGAAATCTTAGATTAACAGTGAATAAAATAAATACGGCTTGAAATATAAAAATCTATAGAGATATGAACAATAGCGTAAGAATAAATAAGGAAATTCATGGAAAGAGTGTCGTGAATAAAAGAAAATTCGAGAAAGAATGGAAAATTCAAATATACGACGTAAATAGAGAAAATTCGGTTTTAAATGGAAAGGTTCATATAGAATACAGAAAAACTCGTGGAAAAATAATAAAATAAAAATGAACAATTTGCGAGAAAGACTTCGACATGAAGATATCTCTGATAGGCGAATTTGGGGACAGATTTGGAACATATGGTAGATGCCGTAAGCACGGACATGTTACGGAATAGATGAAAATAGAACTTTAAAATTATTAAATTCAAGCTAATTTTGTATGAACAACAGGACAAAGGAAGTTGGGCCATTAAACATGGATCTTACTAAATCCGGATCTTGTAAGTATGGAAGTACGAGACAGAATTTAATGTATCAAACGCAAAACGTACAAAGAGACCGCATTCGACAATAATGGAGAGGTTTCAAGAAATTACGAGTTGATAGTAATTAGATTGGTTTATTATAGGAGATTCAGATACGATCTTTTGGACCTGAGAGGGGTATAAAAGTCTAGACAAATGCCAGTTGAGGACAGTCTACGTCGTGGTCGAAAAGGTTGTAACTTCGCGGAACGTGACGAAACGGTGGGTGACTTAAAGTGGAAAAATTCTAAGTGATAATTATTTTGATACTTAGAAAAATTTCACATTCTAGTCAGTGATATACAAAAAAAATACTTTGCAGTTAGAGTCAGTGAAAATAAAAATTAAAGACAACGCATTAATTACTTGTGAAAAATAAAAGTGCTCGTGATAAATACAATTTGTTTTAGTGGGAAATTCGGATTTTATAATCACTTAATATCGTGTTTTTAAACTTAGAAATTTCGCGTTTAATATTAGTGCAATAAATAACTGAAGTGATGTGATAATTTAGCGTGATGAAATTATAATTAAATACGTGTGTTCAATCTAAGTGAAAGTGTTCTAACAAATAATAAATATTTAAATTACTTATCTTAAATAATAATAATAAAACAAAATAATAGTTTATTAATACATAAAAGTTCGGAGGGATAAAAATTTAATTTAACGACAATTTACCATCTCTAAATTAATCGTGAAGTAACTATCATTTAAAGAGTTATCTAACCAACGAGTTTTGAGATAAAATACAGTTTAGAACGATAGAGTTCATGCATCATTTTAATTAATTAGATTAAATGAAAAAAAAAAAAAAAAATTGAAGTCAAAAAGATTTAAGTAAATTTAGGAAAATAAAAATTAATTTAGGAAAATTGCAGCAAGGTTACCGTGTATTTCCCGGTCGGAAAAAACCTTGGTAGGGGTAAGTCTTTTCCGTTATAAAATTTTACAGATTCCAAGGAGATAGCGGAATGCAGCAAACATTGGTATTTGGATTAATTATTTGACCAAGATATTACTCTCTTAATATGTGATATGTAACTATATTAAAATATTATAAATTTAATAAGTATATTTTTATATTTATATATGTAAGTATATAAACATATATATATGTAATTTTGTTCCCAAGAAAAATTATAATCAAAAAAAAAAAAAAAAAAAGAAAAACACTTATATAAAAAAGAGGAAAAGGGTATCGATTCCTACCTCTGAATTCATCAATAACTATTGAAAGTAGTTATGTGTGATAAATTTACAAATCAATATTTTATATTTAATGTTATGTATGTATTAATATAATTTCAGAAAATCCAGAGCATTTGAAATAAGTTATGATATTAGAAATTATTTCAATCATAAAATTTATGTATATACATATCAATATTATAAATTATTTATTGAGACAAAGCATATATAAATGAATAAATATGTATACGTAATCGGGTATCAGACTAGACAATTGCGCTAAGTACATCATTATCAAACAAAGAAAATTTTAGAGTCATCTCACACGTCTCCGGAATGTCTAAAGTAAACATACCTCATACGCTTGAATCTAGGTCACGAGGCCGTAGAGAATGTTTACAAAGCTCAAATTGTTTACAAAATAAATCGGTCACTGGGGCACTAGTTCGAATACAGTAAAAAGAAAAAAAAAAAAATGACCTTGATTAGTGGATATCGTACTTAGGTATTAACTTCTAGGAACGGGATAAAATTATTATATTGCGCAATTATTAGGAACAAAAGAAAAAAAAATTAAACACTATTTTTAATTTGAACGTAAAGAGGTATCTACAGACCTAAGCAATTGAAAATTAACAGATTTATTATAGCAGTTCAAAAAGGTGTGTTGAAGATTTACATGAAGCATTTGATAAATCACGGGATAGTTCAAAAAGGTGTATTGAAGGCTTAGATGAAGCAGTTGAAAAATCACGGGATAGCTTAATAAGGGGTAATGAAGGCTTAGATGAAGCAGTTGAAAAATCACGGGATAGCTTAATAAGGGGTAATGAGGATTTACATGATTCAATTGAGAATCACGGGATAGCAAGAATTTATCAAAAGTTGAACATTGGAGGGGAGGGAAAGAAAAAAAAAAAAAAATACAGTTCAACCAACAGAAGGCAGTGTTCGCTTCTGTAACAAGGACCATTAATCAAACCATAGAGATGGCGGATCTCTCAAACAAAACCGTCAACAAAACCAAACAAAAGCTTGGAGTTATGGCGAATCTCCAGAACACATCGCCAGATAAGATCTTAATGTACTAATATATATTTATATTTCACACTATTCTTACGTATATATTCGGTATCAATCTGAAAATTTCGCAGAATTTGATGGGCGAGATCCGAGCTCGGGATGCGTTGCAAGTAGTTTCGCATTGCGAGTTATAAACCTTCCCAAAACGTATGTTTACATATATATCTTTTTATGTACTGTTCATTGAATGAAACGAACTCACTTACAATTAGTGCTTTAGGCCTGTCGGGTCACTCTCGTCTCATTTCTTGAACGTGGAGGGAGGATTCACGACCCGTAACTCCACACAAACCCGTGAGTATATGATTGCATATAGGACGAAACCGGTTCGCCCTAAGTAAATAGTAAACTTTGGAGGAGTAGGAATTTGGAGGTATCTGGGCTTGGAGGAAGACCTGAAGGCAGTGCATGATGGCGAAAGGAAGGTTCATTGGGACGCGATAACTTAGGTATCAATCAATTGAACCGTGCCAAAAGACTGTGCGAATTTTGGGTTGACTTCTGATCACCCTGCTTACTTGATGGAGGCCGGAGCCAAATTTTGCCAGAAAAAGGGTTATTCTGAGTTCGTCAAATATGCAATTAACAAATTACATTAACCTACTAAATCCATCTTTATATGTACCTTATAGCAGCTGAATCTAAACGGAGGGGCGCCCAGCAGATACGAGATACAATCATAATCAAATTTACTAACATTTAACCATTTGAGTTATATTTAATTATCTGTTCAATTAGTCATGTGTAGTTTCGATTAGTATTGTTTATTCATGAATTCATTAGGATGTAGGGAATCATAATAAACGTCAAAGGGAAGTTAGTTCATTTAGAGAAATACTTAAGGTTAAATTTGCAAGAGAGAGACCAATACAGTTTTGAAATTCAACACTCTGTTTAGAATCAAGAGGGTTACCACAAAATTTAAAGTAATTAAAGTCCTATATCATAAATCAAAAAATTACACAACGTTTGATGGAGTTTAATTACAACCTAAATACGAAAATATCTACGTTCAAAGTCGTAAATAACGTATTTATTAGTTAAGTACATATATCGCTAGAGGTATGTAGTACAAGGGAGCTTTAAGTAGCTTTCTGTAGTTATCAGATGAAATAAGGGTCCAAATTTATAAGGGCTTGTGTGACGTAGGGGAGGAATTTTCCATCCCCACCACACATATGCAAAGCCTTAAGAATTTAAATATCGATCAGAGCCAAGAGAAAAGAAGAATATTACGACTGGTGCCAAGTGCCCAGGAGTAAATAAAATACAGACAAATATAAGAGAGTAGAAAAGACAAACATCACAATCTGACCATTCGCATTCGTTATCCAAGTCTGAGATCCTGACTGCAGAACATCTTTTTCGTGCTGATAAAGTTTGCACGAGCTTGCTCAATGCGGCATTTGATTTCAACCGAAGGATCCCATCTATCATTTAATTGCAGCCCTAGTATACAATACTCTGTACCTTCTCTAATTTCGTTCCAGCAATATAAAGTAATAATATTCCAGTAATATAAATACATTTATAAAAATGCCGTAATAAAATACCATACAATTTGCCCAATGGTCACCCCGCGTGATCTGCTACCTTTGGGAATTTAGAAGGGGTGCCCGGGTTCATGGGGTTGAGGTTTGTCTAGTACTTGGCGGTGTATGCGTTTGCCCACCTAATGCGCGGCGGACCGTATCAAGAGAGTTTTGAAGTTTTGGTTGATGGAGACCTTTTGACCTCTCCATTCGGACTTCCTCGGAACATCACATTACCGCAGTAGGAGGGATAGATTCTTGCGTCTGTCATTCCCTCTTCTTACCCACCACACAGAATCTCCCAAGATTACATAGGCCCTGAAGGAAATTATTTTTCTCAGGGCTTCCTGTGTGGAGCTAATTAAAAAAAAAAACAACATTAATTATAATAATAATGTTCCATAATACCTACTATTCAACTTCATGGGATCTATATAATTTAATTAGCATATTATATATTACGGTGTTTTTCACTCGTACGCAGCTTTCTGGAATACAATTCCATAGTTTGGTCCCCATATTATCAAATTCGTATAAGAAATATCGAACGAGTGCAGCACAAATTTTTACAATTTATTAATTTCAAGTTACATATACAATATATTAACCATACAATATATAAACCATACATCCTTACTAAATACACAAAAAAAAAGTTTAAGTTTAAAATTATTCACCCTGAAATAGATTTTTGCGAACTCCTGCACCTCATCGACTTCAAGGTACCTAATCGAGAAACAAGGCACAACATATCATTCTGTAACAATAATTCTGGAACCAACTACCACATACATGCACCTAATTCACGACTTCACACACTAGGAAACAAATTCACCTCAAATATCGATGTATTTTATACAAGTTTACCATTATTTAAGAAATACCTAAATGATATTTTTATGTAGAATATTTTGATATTTAAGGAGCATCACATAGAGGCTATCGCGTATATTTGTGTATTTCTATATTAATCTGCAATGTAAAAACTTTTCCCGTTTTCTTTTATGTATCTTGCATTTTTTCACGTATCACAATCAGTCAATAACCCGTAAATTTTATAATTACTAACATACCTACTAGTTTATTTCTATGCCATTCGCAACTTAGAAACTTTCTTTTTTATTGTAATGCATTATCGTTACTTAAATTTATCTGTATACCTACCTTTCATATGATGTTTACCAGTTATATTTTTTTAGTTCATCTTTTATTTATTTAAAAGTGTTTCTTTATTATAAACTTGTTATGCTAAAGCCCGTCAGAGCGTTGAAAATTAATAAATAAATAAAATAAAATAAATAAATAATAATTATTTAAAGAAATGTTGTTATTAAAAACTTAAAAAAAAAATAGCGGTTCCTGTTTGATATTATCCGGTATTCGTACTCTATGGTAAACGTTGCCGTTTCTTGTTATTATAATATGCTAGAATGCTTTGTTGATGAAAACTTCGGAATTGTTTCACTTGTTAAGGCTTTCCTTGAGACCTGCAAACCAGTGCCCCAGAGGCGAAACTCTGAATACAGCCTTTAGCAAACTTCGTTAAAGTTTAGGATGAATAATAAGTTAGAAGCGCTGCAACAATGCGGGAGGCCAAAAACCAACTCCGTAATTTGCGTTATTGTAGTGCACCCGTTAGTTATTGTTGGATATATGCATTTCATACATGAAAGTGTCAAAATGAAAACTATTAATTACATAATGACAGTACATTTAACCCGTCAGGCTAATTTGTTCGCTTTTCGGATCAGCTCACATAGGTCTCATAGAAATCGTTGTTTCTCTCTTACTATCATAGAGAGAAATATGATCTTAACCCGTCTAATCACAGGAGACCCAAGTTGTCCCAAAACATCATATGCCGTTATAATAACAGGAGACCCAGATTGTCCCAGAGCGAATGTGCATTATTAAAAGTTACATATCTCTCTTTCTGTCCTGCGAATATTTGTGATTTCTTTTATGGTAGAAACGGAATGAAATAATGCTTCTCATTGTCTTAGAATTATATGAGCTAGGTTGTTCAGATATTTTACAAACCCGATCAAAAGTGACGGTTTACTTTTGCGCCTATTTGTGACGTATCACACATTTAATTTTAAAATAAAATTGTATGAAAGTGATAAAAAGTGAGGTGACGGTTTTATTACAAATTTTGTTTAGAAAAGGAATTTGTATTTAAAATTTTGGATTTATTCTATTTTAATTACTTTAATTCAAATATTCGCAGGTGTGATTTTTTTAGCCAATTTACATTTCCAATATTAAAATTTTAATATTTAGAAACAAAAATGTTGATTTCTA
The DNA here is from genome assembly GCA_929108145.2 of Limnephilus rhombicus. Lineage (NCBI taxonomy): Eukaryota > Metazoa > Arthropoda > Insecta > Trichoptera > Limnephilidae > Limnephilus > Limnephilus rhombicus. The sequence continues at coordinate 36,853,503 of OV815280.1, forward strand.
ATAAACACATCGGAAAGATTATTTTATCTACATTTTAGAATAATTTATGTTTTTGCAAAAGCGTTTAAAAAAAACAATAAATAGGAACATTTAAAATGCATGGGATGAACCAGGAATTTTGCGCGCAAACCTTGACAGGCAAAAGTTGACAGAAAATTATTTTCTTATTATTCGAAGGGTTAACGCAGTTAAAAAGAGAAAAAACCACGCCTTTTATTCAAATCTAAAAATAAACCATAAAATTAGCGCACCTTTAAGAAAAAATCGGATCGCATAATAAAAAATAAAAATAAAAATTGCGAATATTTTATTATTTATTTTTACATGGATCGACAAAAAGTGGGGCGACTATAATATGTATGATAGATATATCTAATAAAATCGGTATATGTTTTTTTCGTTACCAGTAATTTTAGTTAGAAGAAAAATGGCTTACCGTACGTTTAGAAAAAAACGTACGTTAAGTTGGTCGAAGATAGTAAGCCATTTTTACAACTTTTTTTATGAATGTATGTAAAATTTGTATATTTAAAAAATTATATGATGATTTGGATTTGTTTATTTATTATACGATTTGAAAACCTCCAAGAGGTCATCATATAATATTACGCCTGTATCTAGTGAGAGGGGTGGTGGAACCTTAAAATAATTATTGTTACAATTATCAATATTATCGAATCGCAATCTTGCACTTAGTGCTTTTTTAAGATTAGCTTCACATAAGAGGTCCTGAGGGAAATAATTTTTCTTTAATTCGTCTTTGGGAATGCTCTGTGGAGGGTATTTTGAGCAAAAGAAGGAAAGTAAGTTCTGAGAAGGAAAACGTTTTGAGGGATAGGTAGGAATCTGGAGATAAGTGTCTCTAGGAGTAACGGACGTATAAATCCGTCCCTCCCACTGCAGTGCATGGCGATGTTCCAAGAGAGTCCTGCTAGAGAGGTCAAAAAGTCTATCTCAACCAGTCTCTCCCGATCCGGCCTGCCATGCAGTAGTTAGGTAGATGCATTCACCGCCAAGACCCGGAAAAATCTCATCCCATGAATCCGAACATCAATCCTAAGTCACCAAACGTAGCAAACCACTTGGGGTGATGCATGGCAGAGGCTTTGGTTAGCCAATAAATGGTTCCAGGGGCGGAGGTACCCATACCCATCTCCCAAATTTTAGAAATTAAAAAAAGTCCGAAAAACAATAATAAATAATTTAAAACTGTAAAAAACCTTTTAAAAAACATCGATTACGACATTAAATTTAGATTTGATTAAAAATCAAACAACCAACAATAATTTTATTTACAACAAAACAAAATGCTAAAATTTCGAAATTCCTGAGCTAAAATCTCAAAACAAAAGCGATATAACACGACAGAACCTGATTATGTAGTAAGGACTTTAAATAAACTAACGAAGTTATTGCTTGGGTGAAACACATCTGAATTATTTAAATACGTCAAACTCTGAGAGACGGGGTAATTAACTAACGTAGCGTAAATTATAACTTAATATTTGCTTTCCATCAGGAATTTCTATTCACAGAAAGACTGCTCGAACAGAGAACTTTGTAACAGTAGAAAGACCACCTTTGATGAACATTTTGCTATACTTCGGGGTAATCAAAACCAAGCTACCAACTTGGGCTTTGTGCCTGTATACCGATGGCGGGGAAGCTAGGAGTAATGTGACCAATCTTTTACGGAATAGATATAATTAAAAGTTATTATGTTAATCTATGTGGTGTAGTAAACTACCATTTATTGAGCTCTGGTTTCACGGCATATGGCACTTTTAAAAAAAAGAAATTAAAATATTAAGCTATTACAAATTATTATTTTAGTTATTACAAATTATTTTGATGAAAGTAGTCTTTGAATTATTTATTGATTCTCGACTGCCCCAATTAGATACACAAATTATTTTAAAAATATGCGTTTTGTTTGTATAAACCTTTGCACTAGGCTGAGCCCATTCCGAGGTGGCAGGTATTTAATCTAATTATAAAGTTTTAAAGAAAATGAGAAGGAAAAACAAAATTATTTCATATATAGAAATGTAAGAAATAAATGAAACACTCATCTACATTGAAAAAATCTTCCTAGAAAAGATACATGCCGCCAACGGGACTCAAACCCGTGTCCTTCTGATGCCGGTCAGGTGCTCTACCACTGAGCTATGTCGGCTTATCTAATACCCGCTAAATAATTCAATATATGCTAGTGTTTCATTCAACAATTACCGCTTATTACATTTTTCCACCTGAAAACAAACAACTTTATTTTTATGAGAGAGGCATTGTTAGTGCTAAATCTCTCGCTAGGTGGCGTCGAGAAAAATTATGTCTACATTTTTTGGTGAAATACTTTAACTTGTCAAATATTAATTATTATTTTTAATTGATAAAATAACGTTTAAGACAAGATTTTTATGCATAGCACAAAGGGTAACAATTATTATAAGCATTAATTATCAGCCGGAAACACTCATCTACATTGAAAAAATCTTCCGAGAAGATAACTCAGTTAGTATACAAACTTTAAAAAGTTATAATAATTCAGTTAATATACAACAGTTATAAATACAAACAATCACCTGAATCTAATCAGACGACTTAAATATTACGTATAAATTGAAAACTTAAAAAATCCACAAAGTTCAATTAAATGACAAATAATACAAAGAGACACGAGAGACACAATTAGAGACACAAATGATTCCAACGATACCTGCTGTTTTATTTCTTTTATCCATCTAAAATATTTGTCAATATAAATGTCTGCTTATTTGATTACCCGAGCCCGTGTTAGTGGGTTGCTAAGGCAGTTTTTTGGATATAAAGTCGTCGCTTTCGTTCGTATTTGTCCAACAGACCATTAGAAAATTTTACACGAGGAGAAGGTTTTCTCTCATTATTTCAATGAAACATTATGGTTGGTGTATACGATAAAGTTATTTCTGTAAAGGTAAAGGTCTCATTAGTTTAAATATTTCTTATTTAAATGATTAACTATCATTAATTATACTTAATTTTTAATTTTAAAATGGAGATTGAACAAATTTTAAAATGGTCTGTTGGATAAATAAGATCTGAGGCGGCGAAGTAGCGTTTTTATGCTGAAGTTTTACGAAATTATCGAAATAGTGGAAGAATAAAGAATAGAGAAACATTTTTATTTATTTAATAAACATTTTTTCACATAATTTTACAATTTATTTGTGTTCCTCGGCTAAACTTGTAAAAACTTTTCCCTTTTCAATCTGATAATATAAACAAGCATTAAAAAAAATCTCCACCCCAACTTTCCCAACTAACAATAAATTTTTATTGATTTTTCTTTATTGATTACATTGAAAATTACATTCATTGAGGAATTTTCGACCACCATGCTAGGCACCATGTTGTGGTGGTCGATTACAAAAAAACGGGTAACGAATTACAATAAAAAGTAACAGGTAGTGTACGTAGCTAAATAAAAATACGCTTATTTATTTAGTAATTGTGTATTTTTTGTATTTTAATGTACTTAAGAGGGAATTACCAGAGAAAGCCTGAAATACGTCATTTTCAAAAAAGTTTTTAGACGTATTGACTCTTTTCCACAAAAAAATATAAATGGATTTCGAAAGATTGTTCTTTTATCTAGCATTCGTATGTAATAATTTTTTAGAATTTTTTTAAATTTTTAGTATAATAAGGTTATTCCATAGGTCGTTGGCAGATTTGTTAAATTTTCAAAAAAGTTTTTGTATTATACCACACCCATTTCAAATAATGTAATCATGCAGTAAAATAATTCAATATATTTTCTAGCAAAGTTATGTATTAGAATTTTAATTTTAGTTTCAATAAAATCATTAAAAAATATGTACGTACATGTGTTTCTTGACGAAAATTGGTCCATTTGTGTATTTATTTGCGCACTTACAAACTAATATATTTCAGATTTTTTTTAACATTCTTATTAAATTTAGACATTATTGAAAAATGATAAATACTAAATAATAAATAAAAAATAACTACAAAAAGTACACTATTTTAATAGTTTTATCATCACGCTTTTCAGCATTTTTGGATGAAGGTATAAATTAAAGCTAATTTGGATTGAAATAAATTCGATATTGAGTTATAATTTTAAAAAGCTGGTACGGAGAATAATTAATCTTTCTCATTGTAACCGTCCTGCATGATCGAAAGAACAACTTTCGACGAAATATGGATTTTCATCCGCTGGCTGGTTAAACGCTCTTAATATGATTTCAAAAAAGGATTACAAACATTCTGGAAAGCAATATTTTTAACATTTAATTTTCTACTCTACGCTCGCTATCGAAAATCATAGAGGATATCGCTCAATGATAGAAGATTTAGCTAACAGAAGATTGAACCTCTAACACCTTGAACCACCCGACTAACTAGTTTTTGTGTTTCGTAGCTATTGTAAACTGGATAATAACATTATGATTTTAAATTTGCAGATCCAATATACTCGATGTTTATCTGCAATAGTATAGAATCAATTTGTGTTTCTTCTTTCTTTTTCGCCTACATTTTAACATTTTCCCTGTAATGATGAATATTACAGACGACAAAGCTCTTAGAATTATTGGCTCCTTATTTTATGAATGTGAGAATTATGCGAGCAATGTATAATGTCCAGTAAGCAAAAATAATTGTCAACCCATTTTTTGGTTGCTTGGGTGTATTATGTATCCCAGCCTCCCCCACAGAACAGGTGGGCCAATGTAAGATGGTAAAGGTAGGAATATCGTCTCCGCGACAAAGGCCGTCGGCTGACAACATGGCGCGGCGAGGACAAACGGAAACCTTACGTTTACGTTACTCGAACAAATTCCCCCGGCCCGGCCCCTTTGACTCGACGCCGACGCCCGCCCTCGCATCGTGACGCTCCTTTCACAGGACCGACTGCCAGGAATAATTACTCTAATAGTGAGACTGTGATACCGAACGAACCCTTGAAGTTTGATTTGTGAGGAATTATTAATAAGCCGGAGATTGCCAACGTATCAGTGAGCTCGAGTTTATTTAATAATTTGTGTAGGTGATTGTTCAATTTGTTTGGTGAAGGTTGTATTGTTATTTTATGAGTTTTTCGTTATACATGCTCATGACTTCGGCATGTAATTTTATTATATATTAAATACTAGCTGACCCGACGAACTTCGTACCGCCTCAGAATAAATAACTGTTGAATTAAATAAAGTTTTTTTTATTAAGTTAAAAATTACAAAATGAAGCAATTATCGTTGCCCAACTGTCAATGTTTTGTTTTTGTCAGTATCAGAGATGGCGTTGTGTACGGATTTATATTTTTTGTGATTTTCTTACTTTTCCACTTACTTACAGGAATTTTTTAAAGGAAACCAGTACGGGTGCCGCCGCCCCGGGAACCATTTATTGGATAACCAAAACCTCTGCCATAGGTCACTCATAGTGGTTCACTGCGTTTGGTGATTTAGCAGGGGTGCCTGGGTTCATGGGGTGACTTTTGTGCGGGTCTTGGCGGCGGATGCGTCTGTCCACCTGCTGCGTGGCGGGCCGGATAGAGAGAGACTGGTTGAGGGAGGCCTTTTGAACTTTCCTGCCGGATTCTCTAGACCAATGGGTCGAAAGAGTCCAGCTGGAAAGGTCAAGGTAAAAGGCCAATTCCGATTAAGGCTATGGCCTTGCACCGCAGTTGGAGGGATGGAATCACTCCCGAATACATTGACCTCCAGATTCCTACCCACCCCTCATGCCCTTTTCCTTCCCAGAACTTCCCATCCTACCCTTCTTAAAAAGATCCTTCCCACAGCATCCCCTAAGATGATGTAGGTCCTGAGTGGAGCTTACGTAAAAAAAATTTCAGAGATTTATTATTATTGTATTTTTCGATTTCATTCTTTTTTTTTTTTACCGTAAACGGAAAAAAACCACCGCTGAAAGCTTAATAATTTTCTTAGAATATTGATTCTAGGCTTAATATTTAAGTAAAAAAAATAAATAATATATTAAGAGCGTTTAACGAGCCAGCGGCCGAAAATCCACATTTCGTCGAAAGTTGTTCTTACGATCGTGCAGAGCGGTTACAATGAGAAAGATTAATTATTCTCCGTGCCAGCTTTTTAAAATTATAACTCAATATCGATTTTATTTCATTCCAAATTTTGGTTTAATTTATCCCTACATCCAAAAATGCTGAAAGGTGCGATGATAAAACTATTAAAATAATGTACTTTTTGTAATTATTTTTTTTATTATATGTTTTTATCATTTTTCAATAATGTCTATGTTAAAAAAAAAAATTGAATTATATTAGATTGTAAGTGCCCAAATAAATACACAAACGGATCAATTTTCGTCAAGAAACACATGTACGTATATATTTTTTAATGATTTTATTTAAACTAAAATTAAAATTCTAAAACATGCGATACCGGATACCCAGATGATGTATTGATTTATTTTACTGCATGATTATATGATTTGAAATGGGTGTGGTACAATACAAAATCTTTTTTTAAAATTTAACCAATCTGCCGACGACCTATGGGTACAACTTTTTTTAATTAAAAATTAACATTTTTTCTCAAAATTTAAAACATAAAAAAACACTAGATAAAAAAACATTCTTCGAAATCTATTTATAATTTTTTGTAGAAAAGAGTCAATACGTCTAAAATCTGATTTAAAATGACATATTTCTGGTTTTCTCTGGTAATACCCTCTTAAGTAATAATAAAGAAAAGGTCACCTGTAATTTTAAGGAAAATTTACCGATTTAATTCATGCAGATTGTATTGAGTTTTTAGTAAATAAATTTTATAAAGTTGATGGATACAGTAGGTATAGAGTAGGTAGTGATGGAAGCGAAGACAGGCTTGAAAAATCACGGGATATTATCTATAATTCCAATTTTGAAAAAGTAAAATTCGCCTGACAGATATGTAAGTTGTAGCATTAAATTTATGGAAACAGTTAAAATTTGCTCATAACCAGGTGTATTTTTTTTAATTTTCGGAGCATACCTATATTTTTTTTTTCTTTTGGTGAAATTTTATATAGGTACTTAATTACTTTTTTAACTGCCAATGTTGAGCGATGCACATGAAAAAGTTAGAGTGATGAAAATGCCAATATTAAAGTGACACAAATGCCAATAATAGAGTCTTTAAAACCATTTTAAAAAGTCATTAGAGGTAGCACAATAAAATAAAAATGAATATATTTAGCTACATATTTGATTGCATTTATTTTGGGAAGAATCTTGCAATCACAAATGAAAGATGATAAAAACATAAGTAAAAAAAATTAAGATTACAGTTAAACACGGCGAATTAGCTCAGTGGTTAGAACAGAGACCTGGAAATGCTAAGGTCTTGGGTTCGGTTAGATGCGACCGAATTCTTTTCTGATTTTCCTGTTCCAAATTTTCGTTTGAAAGTCGCTAATATTGTCTTCAATAATTAAATATTACAATTTAAGGTTTTACTCATTAAGTTATTCCAAAATTAAAGAATAATTATATTTTGATTATCGCAGAACTTATGAACTTTTGATTAAAAACAATATATTAACTTCTTATAAACGTGAGATGTAGTATAATGTATAAACTCGGCTTAAATAAAGTATTTTAATATGTAAATATATCAATTTCTAAGAGCCTGCTTTGAAGTTCTTTATTAGTTTTGTCATTAATATTCCTGAAATAATTAATTTTACAATTTTGGAACATTTTGCTTGTTAAAAATATCGTATTTTATGGGTGAAAACCAAACTACGAAAAAGAGAATTTCAATATAAGGCCCTCTAAATCATAAGACGGTGTTTTATCATGGTTTTATGATTTCTTTAACATATTATTTATGATGAGATTATATGTAATATGTTTAATAATTCATTACTAAAAATGGAAACTCAGCCATGGTGAATTTTTTTAAAATTATATTTTTTTTTATATCCTTCATTTTTCCAAATTTTTACATTTGATATATACAATATTATGAAAATAATAAGAACAATGGGAACCCAATTGGTAATATATATACAAGGTGTCCAATGGTGTTTGATGGTTGAATAAAATAAAAAATATAAATAATCAAATAGGTTACATTATGTTTTATTTACAGACACCGAATGGGAAATTATTTTGAAAAAATATTTGTGTCTAGATAACGACCCTCACGCTGCTGGCACTCCTCTAACCTTGAGCGAAGATTAGTAAAAACGTGCAAATTATTTTTAAAAAAAGGGTGAGTGCTCGCCCACGTCGGTCTCGGTGGAAATACGGACCGATGATGCCATTAGCTGACATTGCAGCCCAGACTATACCTTTGGGCTTTGGAGTGGTCGCTGATGTTTCTGTTTTGGATTCTCCTCAGCCCAGTAGCGACAATTCAACTTATTAACGTATCTGTTTAAATGAAAATTGGCTTCGTCGCTATACAAAATGTTTTAAAAGTTAGAGAACCTCTCTATCGTTTCATTGGCAAATCTTAATCGATTAGCGTAATCGGTGTCCTTCAGTTCTTGAACCACCTGGATTTTATAGGCTTTAAGATGCGAGTCCTTTTTCAAAATTAACTGCAAAGACATTTTTTCGATATTGAGTGCTTGACTTTGTTTGTAAATGGATAACGATGGGTTTTTGCCAACCGAAGACCTTACTTCTCCGATCGTTTTTACACCCCTAATAGACCGCAGGTGACACGTGTTTTGAAATCGCACAGTTGATCCGGTATTTTCAAACATCCGAATCCATTTTCTAGTGCTCTCGTCACTTGGTCCATTGCGGAGATTGATGGAGATACAGCATTTTATGTGAAACCATTTGAAACAGTTTGCATATTGAATTATCCTTCAGCAAAACTTTGAACACGTTTTTCTCAAAACCAGGTTTTTTAACCTGAACATATATTATATTTATTTTTAACGTTAACATAAAAAAACTATACATCTGATTTGCATGCACCAAGTCTTAAACTGTTCAAAAATCCAGAATCCATGGCACCACGTAGGGGTATTTTAAAAAATGGCGGGCCAGCGAATTTTATTTCCGATATAAATGGAAAATTTTCATCGTTCATAAAAAAAAGGAGGTCCTTTATAAAAAAATCCCAACAAACTGTTTCAAACGGTTTCACGTAAAATGCTGTATCTCCGTCAATTTTGCGAATTTCTTCAAAACATTTGGTTAGAGCATTCTTAACAAATGCGTCCTTCAGAAAATGATATAAAAAGACAATTTTTTTACAGTGTAAAAAAGTAAGTAAATAAGTGGGGCCTTAATGTTTTAAGATTTCGAAAAAATATATGAGAATAAGTCAGGCCATATCATAAGTCAGAATAATAGAAGATTATTCATGAGACGATGTATGAATGCGAGTGAGGCAAAGAGTCTGTGCCAAGACCTAGTTGTTTGGCGGACCATCCTCTCTGCCTATCCCTGCGGGGAAACGACGTGATGGTTAGATAGTTAGTTAGGTAAGAATACATAATTCTGAATGAAGTGTTAAAAAAATAATAAAAAAGCCTCCCGGCATTGCTAAAATTTTTTTAAAGTATTATCTTTTATTATTTATTTTAATTTTATTTAACCCAATTTTTTTTACAAAGTGAAAAATCTTTAAGAAAATGGATGTGGTCGTTAGTAAAACTCACTAATCTTAACAGAATCCAGTTCCTGCTTCAGGTATTTCTAATTCTCTTGATGACATAACTGCTTTATTTTAGTTGCCTAAATTCAATTAAAATCCAAGTTTTCACAAAGGGCACGCGCAGTTCCTTCGTCTATACTAATTTGAGCCTTGGAAACTTTGAAAGTCCCATCGCACTTTCATGACGGGAGCGCAGCAGTAGCGAGTAGCGAAGAGGACTATTTCCCGTATCAAATATCCCCCGCTAGGAGTCATTAGTATTCATTTCGTCAGATCGCTGGAGTTTCGTTAATTATTTGAAGGTAATTCGACTCACAAGGACACAGGAGAACGTAGTACTAGCAGCCTCCGCAGGCCTCGAACTGTTTGTACGGGCAGAAGAGGACTGGGCTTAAAAATATGACAATTTTTAACCTTTAAGAACTAACTGTTGATATTCTGATAGCTTTTACGTATTCCTGGAAGGTCGCCAAGTCATTTGAGGGATGGGAGAATACGAGTAGTTCGTTTTTAAAGATTGTTTTTTTGATATCATAAAAAGTGTCAACCATGGCTGTGCAGTGAATGACATGTGTGATGTCTGTTTTAATTAAAGTCAAATACTATTTGTTGTGTGGGGGTACTTTCGTAGTAATAAGAAAGTCCTTGTCGTGAACTAGTTTATTTTCAGTCTTACTCATAATCGCAAAGTAAGATAACACCACGAGAGCAAGAACGGGTTAGGTGAAATTGTTACTCATAATGGTGGGTCAACCGCGCGAATGCGCGTTTTCTTACCCCGTCACATTAGTAGCTGTCAGAATTTAAACCACCCAATCACCAGGGTTAATTAAGTAAATTAAGTACTACGGCAGTGTACGGCGGTATAACTTTGACCGTATTCGCGGCATTCGTGCACCACGGCTACCGAAAGGGTACAAAAAAAGGTACGATCCATTTGCAGCACTTACGGAAGGAGATTTTAGGTCTAAAAATAGATTTACAAAAGTTAACATGAGACGTTTGATTGACTTGGTACGGCCGTATTTGGATATGAATCATAAACGGGGTGGAAAAATATCTACTGATCTCCAAGTTCTTTGTGCCAATTCTTAGTTATTTTTAAAACGTGAAACACAAAAGAATCTCGTCGAATAATATTTTGACGTATGAAGAAACGTAAAGTTGGCAACACGCCGCGAAATGCCAAATTGACCTCGTTTTTCAGCTTTGGAGCAGTGTTGCTACCGTAAAAAAATCATAACCCATAATCCAGCTGTCGAGCAATATTGGGAAAATTAATGATTATGAATAAAGATTTTTAACCTGAGCAGTGTAGGCCCCGTCCCCTGTATAGCTAACGCGACGCTACAGCGCCGTGTTAGGGTTTCATTATGAGTAAGGTGGCAAGAGTTTATGTATTTACAATATTTATGCTTCTAAACACACGACTTCTCTATAAACTCGTCTCTTCTTTGCCTATCGATGATGACATCGATATGCAAAAAAGAGCTCTCTTCCGCCTTTGCAGTACCGCTGTAAAAAGGACGCTCTTCATTTCCTTCTGCGCTACGCTGTATACGCGCGAACTCTGGGCAAACTACAAGCAGAGTAGTATAGAAAGACTCCGGGTTCAGTACAATAAGGCCTTCCGTGTAATGTTTGGTCTCCCCAGATATTGCAGCGCTTCCCAGATGTTCACGGAGGGGCGAGTTCCCGGCTAAGCAGCCCTTATTAGATCCAGGGTGGCAGGAATGAGGGAAAGGATATGCAGCTCTGGTAATATCCTAGTCATGGAAGCCCGCTTCAGTCCATCATCCAGCATCTATGCACACTGAAGAAAAATACTGGCTCCTAATGTGGTCAGAGAATTCTAAAAGCCAATAATTACTACTGTCTTCTTATATCTTTTATTATATCTTATATCTTATCACCTTTGTTTCATGCATTTATAATCATATTTACCTGCTTTTCTTATTTATTTTTTCTCTTCAAATATTTTGTATATTATGGAATGTGTGGGATTGCACTATTCTCCCCACATACTGTAATAAACATTTATTTATTTATAAAAGCTTCTAATTGAATACCTTCGGTAAGCTGGCGATTGATCGCTCCGGAAGCTCCCCGGGCACCCCTGCTGACATCTGTCGGCACCTGATAGAAGTTCTTTCAATACACTCATTGTAAATATCAAATTTCTAGATTGTGTAGATTAAATATTCTCTTATTCAGTAAATAATCAAAACTAAAATTTCCTTTGAAATCATACGACTTGCAAATAGGTACTTAAATACCTACCTTTTTACAACTTAGGATGCGGGTATGAGTACCGCCGCCCCGGGAATCATTTATTGGATAACCAAGACCTCTGCCACAGGTTCTCTCATGTAGTTTGCTACGTTTGGTGACTAAGCTGGGGTGCCCGTATTCATGAGTTGAGTTTTGTCCGGCTCTTGGCGGCGAATGCGTCTGCCAACCAACTGGCAGACAGGATCGGGAGAGATTGATTGATGGAGACCTTCTAATCTCTTCAGTCGGACTATCTCGGAACATCGTCTTGCACTGCAGTGGGAGGGTTGGATTCATACTTCCGTTACTCCTGGACACACTGACCCTTTGATTACTTCTTACCTTTTTCCTTCCCACAACTTTCTCTCCTTCCATTTCATAAAGAAGATGACGCAGATTATCAAAAAAGAACACACAAACCAATTTACAGACAGTTGAAGTACCGACCGGCCGAGTTAAAACAGCTCTTCGCTACGCCCAGTTAATACATATATTTTTTAACGTCAGCTCCACTCAGGAAGCCCTGAGGAAATAATGTCGTTCATGGCTTATGTTATCTTAGGAGAAGTTGTGCTTAGAGAGGCAGTTCTGAGAAGGAAAAGGGTATGAAGGATGGGAGGGAATATGTGTTCAGTGCGTTTAGCGTTGATTGATGTACGAATCCATCCCTCCAACTGCAGTGCAAGGCGAGGTCGAGAAAGACTAACAAGAATGGTCAAAGGATTTACCTAAACCCACTTCTCCCGATCCGGCCCGCCATACAGCTGGTGAGCAGATGCCTCCCTATCAAGATCTGTTCACACCTCACCGATGAACACCTAAGTCGCCAAGCGTAGCGAACCACTTGGGATGACCTATGACAGAGGTGTTGGTTATCCAATAAATTGATCTCGGGGCGGCGGTACCTACACCCGCCTCCCAAATTGAAAATACAAACAATTAATGTTCTAAAAGTTTTATAATAGATTCATAAATATTTACTTCCTTAACGAGTTATATTTTGACCGCAATGACTTTTTGACTCTTATTATTTGTAATAATTATTAGCCTGAAACACTCATCTACATTGAAAAAATCTCCCGAGAAAAGATACATGCCGCCGACGGGACTCGCGCCCTTCTAAAAATTGTTGTCTTAAACATTAGTTTATCAATAAAAAAAAAATATATATTTGACGAGTTAAAGTATTTCACCAAAAAAATGTAGACATAATTTGTCTCGACGCCTCCTATTTGGAGATTTAGCACTTACAATGCCTTTCTCGTGTAAAATAAAGTTGGTTGGTTGCAGGTATAAAAATGTAATAAGCGGTAATTGTTGAATGAAACACTAGTATATATTGAATTATTTGGCGGGTAGGAGATAAGCCGACGTAGCTCAGTGGTTAAAGAGCAGTTGACTGGAAATTAGAAGGACGCGGGTTCGAGTCCCGTTACCAACATGTATCTTATCTCGGGAGATTTTTTCAATGTAGATGAGTGTTTCAGGCTAATAATAATAATAATAATAATTGTTACCCTTTGTGCTAAGCATAAAAATCTTGTCTTAAACATTAATTTATCAATTAAAAAATAATAACAAATAATTAATGTTCTAAAAATTCTATGACAGATTCATAAATATTTACTTCCTTATCAAGTTATATCTTGACTGTAATGACTTTTTGGCTTTTGACATATTGGCATACAGAGTTCCGGGCCAAAAAGGCCCCTTTGCTATCATCATGAGTTTGTAATATACGGTTAAAAATAATTTGAATTTAAATTTCTGTAGAGAATCCGTCTCTGTGTGGGTTTTCCTTTTGTGTGATTAATAACGCCCAACATGCTGGATGCTGGGTACCGGGTGGGTACCGGGTACTCGGGGTACCGGGTTGTTCGGGTGACTGACTCCACGTGATATGACCGCATCCGTTAATGAACCCGCCGCCAATTATAACGGAATTTCAATCTTCACTGTTGTTTGTGACCACATTTTGAAAAGCATTATTATTATTGCGACGGCTGGCTGGTCTGTTAACAATGCTAATGAACACCTCTGTAATGAAATACTATTGATGTTTTCTGACAATTGAATTACTGTGAAAAATATCATTATTCTTTATAAGAGTGTGGATAAAAATTAGGCACGTGTTCATACTGTTCATGCTGATTTTTTCATTGATATACTCGTAGAATTGGCTGTTTTCGCTTTTTAAATTTCATCTAATGACCATGAGCGTCGGCGTTAATAATTGAATTGATTTGTAAATTTCCCGCCCTCATTAAAAAAAACAAACCTCCGAATTTTAATATGGATACATATAATCTGCTTTCATTGTTAGAGAGCCATTGAATGCATCCGTGTTTTACCGTTTACAGTATATTTTTAAGATTCATAAAAAAATTACGAAAAAATCGTTAAATTTAGAAATGCATGAATTCTGCGTATTGTTTGGGGATGCGCAATTTCATCCCGTGACAAAATATCCACGACAAAACATCCTCCGACAAAATATCCTACGGACAAATGCATCGTCCAACAAAATATCTACTAAAACCTAATTTAACCTAACCTAACCTTATTTTAAAATTTACTTTTTTTTTTTACAAGAATACCGCACAAGAGTCCGAACTAGGGTTGCCAGATCCCAGAAAGTCCCGAAATTTTGCGCGTGGTCCCGTGTCCAGTAATTACACCTTACTGTCCCAAAATTCATGAATACTAGTTTTTTTCCAAAAACTTACGGCACCACGGGGCGACGCAACAAGAAAATATTTCCGCAGTCTGTAGGTATGTGTCGTCAGTCGTGTCACACACACAACTCACAGAGCCTGTGTGAGAGAGAGTGGTGCGTGAGGTGCGAAGGGAGGTGAGCGCCCGGCCAGTCGGCCCGTCCCGCTGGCCGCCGCGCCGCCCCGCGCCCCGCCGCGTTTCACCTTTCATTGTATTTTGTTTTGATTCGGAGTGGACGTACATTGTTCATCGATATGGAATCATCTTCATTACCTTCAACGAGCAAAAAGAGATTCACGGGCTTTAACGACAATTGGGCGAATGATCCTGATTTTAAAGACTGGATTTGGGAAAAAAATGAGTTTAATGCCATTGTAAAAAATGTAACTCATATATCGCAATTCAGCATGAAGGTCGCCGCGCGTTGACAGTAAGTCGTCATTATTAAGTATTTTTATTATGTTTTAAATTTGATTTATTAATTGGCGACGCCAATTTGGCGTCGTCGATATTTTACTGTGCGTGAAATGTAAAAGTAGGTATTTAAGTATGCTTATTGCTTTGTACACATTGTCGCAATAATTGTATCGTAATTTATATTGCATTGCATTGTTGTAGGTTCATGCCAATAGTGCCAAGCATAAAAAGATGGTGTCAATCAAAAAGATATCAAGGTGCATGGACACTTTTTCGTAAAGAAAGATAATAAGGAAGAAATTTCGATCGCAAATGCAGAAGTAACATTAGTTTATCATAATTTAAAATATGGTTTGAGTTACAATAGTTTAGACTGCTTGGGAAAAAAATTACACAAAATAATTCCAGATAGTCAAATAACTGCAAAAATGCCATGTGGACGTACAAAGGCTTCAGCAATCACACGCAGTGTTTTAGGACCCTATTTGCAGGACAAGTTGTTATCTGATTTAAGAATCTCATTATTTTTCAATAGTAGTAGAAACGTCCAGGAAAAAAAAAGCCCGTATCTGGCAACCCTAGTCCCAACTGCTCCCGTCTGGGGCCAGTAGGACTATGGCATCCCCAATTGGGGTATGTTGTGAGGCTGGAAGGGGAGGAGGATGGGGAAGGGAAGGAGATGGGGTGAGGGAGGTGGGCAAGTACCTGGCTATTCAGATCTGGTCACCAAACACGGCTAATGACATTTCAAGCAACGTTTCAATTCTGAATGGTGGTCTTACACCAGGGCGATACTGAGAGTATCTTCCACTCTGGACCGTGCCGCAAATATACTATATATTATTTTAAATTAATAAATTGTGAAATAACACAAATTTTGTCGGAGAATATTTTGCCGGAGGATATTTTGTCGGAGGATATTTTGTCGGAGGATATTTTGTCGGAGGATATTTTGTCGGAGGATATTTTGTCGAAGGATATTTTGTCGGAGTATATTTTGTCGGGGATATTTTGTCGGAGGATATTTTGTCGGAGGATATTTTATCGGAGGATATTTTGTCGGAGGATATTTGTCGGAGGATATTTTGTCGGAGGATATTTTATCGGAGGATATTTTGTCGGAGGATATTTAGTCGGAGGATGTTTTGTCGGGGATATTTTGTCGCGGGATTAAAAGTCGCGGAACCGATTATTATTTACTTTATTTAAACTTAGCGTAAAAAATATGATGCCTTTTCCAATAAAATTAAATATTATGAATTATATATATTGTTCATAGCTTAGTTGATAATCACAAATCTGAATTTAAATTCACGCATACATTTTTTAGTGTGTAACACATGATCAATGATATGTAAAAAAAAATATTCCAATAATTTCGGAAAAACAAAATCTCTCATAAATCTAACAAATCCCCAAATACTCGGAAAAACCTGACTTATAATCGCCGTAATCAAAATATCATCCGAAAAATAATACCCAATCAACCAAACACCCAGAAACACAGCGTAAGGTAAACCTCCCAACGCTCGAGTCCTGGCGGCGCCGTGTGACACTTCTCCGCTATTAGTCACCTGATTGTATCGTTTAGCTGTGGCACTGGCCTCTTACTATCACCGAATAGAACAATTGTAGACGTGTATTGTTGGCATGTCCGTGTATCAGAAGTTTGCTCATTTTTTTCTTATTTCTGGTTAATTTTAAGAAACTTCTTCAAATATCGGTGTTCGTCTTTTTTATATTTTTTTTAACTGGAATAGTATTTTAAAACTGGTTCGAGAGAGCCCAGTTGGAGAGGGTCTCCCTCTACTAAACGCTCTCTTTCGGTCCGTTATGCAGCTGGTGGGCAGATGCATTTATAGTTCCGTCTTTACCGTAGTGATTTTTCTGGTGGGCAGACGCGTCCATAGTCCCGTCTTTATCGTAGTGATATTTTTTAGCAGTAACTCTAATACAGGAGGCCCGAGACGAAAACAGTTAGGCATAGAGGGCATAAAATGTCATCTTTGAGGATGCTGTGAAAATGCTACACATCGAGGATAATATTATATTTTAAATTTTTCATGGGGCTAAAATTTTATAAAATTCATTTTAGAACGTCGACTAGACATATTAGCACCTCGATAGGGCTCGGAAAAATAGTGAATCAGATACTTGTCAAAAGTCAGATTTATAAAATAAGTACATATGAACGAGACGATGTATAAGTGTGAAAGAGGCAAAGAGTGTGTATCGAAGGTTGTTTGGCTGTCCGTCCGCTCTTCCTACCCCCGTGGGGAAATGGTAGGCGTGATAGTCAAAATTTGGAATATTATATGTTCCATCTCCAATTGTGGATGCAATGGAAAAAATCAGTTTCTTTTTTGGGGGTGCCGTAGTTCCGTAGGCTTAGAGAATATTGAGGAATTGGAGCTAATGCGGTATTCAAAATATTAAGTATTTTTAATACTTTGTAAAGGTAAATAGCTACACATATAAAAACCAATTCCCACCTCCCCCATCCTTCTCTCCCAGGGGGTAAATCATCCCTATGCGAGTGCAATAGCTATAGCTATGCCCTTATGAGGATATAACCAGACAAAACCGGAAATATGTCATTTTTAAATCAAATTTTAGACGTATTGACTGAAAAAATTATTATTTTTAGTATAATAAGATTATACCATAGGTCGTTGGCAGATTTGTTAAATTTATAAAAAAAATTTTGAATTATACAACACATATTTCAAATCATATAATCATGCAGTAAAATAAATCAATAAATTATCTGGGAAAGCTGTGTTTCAGAATTTCAATTTTAGTTTAAATAAAATCATTAAAGAAAAGATCCGTGCACGTGTTTTGTGACGAAAATACTTCAGTTTGTCTATTTATTTATGGTCTTACAAACTAATATTTTTAAGTATTTTTACATTCTTAATTTGTTTAGACATTATTGAAAAATTATAAATACTTATGATCAAAATATAATTACCAAAAATACATAATTTTAATAGTTTTATCATCACGCCTTTCAGAATTTTTGGATGTAGGTATAAATTAGAACAAATTTTAAATTAAATAAAATCGATATTGAGATATAATTTAAAAAAAGCTGGTACGGAGAATAATTAATCTTTCTCATTGTAACCGCCCTGTACAATCGTAAGAACATCTTTTGATGAAATTTGGATTCTCTGGCTGGTTAACCCATTGGCCACAAACCTAGAGCTAGAGTAGGTCTGCCTAAAAACGGAAAACGAGCACGACTGTGACATTTTTGAATAAAATTTTATATGCCGAACGCTCTGTAATTAATTAATAATTCACTTCATGGAATTGGCAATAATATGTTTTTTCCCTGTTATTTGTGCTCCAAGTTTTTCATGCTGCCAGCCACCATTTCATTTCTTCAAATTTGCGAGTGTTTCTAGGCTTTTGGTAGTGACCCTGAACGTCCCTGATTGCTTTGAGGACTATCATACCAAATTATTTTATTAATTAGTTTACTTGTATGTAAGAAATAAAAATTGTTATTGTTCGATTTAAGATTATTATGTTTTTTTGTTACTTTTTGAATAAAAATGTGAAAAAAACATTCGAAAAAAGAGGAGGTCTTATTTGTATACTTATTTACACATATTTTAATACATTTTTAAATTTTATTTTCATGTTTTTCTTTACCTTGATCCAATATGTAAACAAATTTAAAGAAATTAATTCATTTGAATATACGGTTCAAAAGTAGCAATAGATTTAGTACACCAAGCAGGTTTTCAATTTTTAGTACAACATTAATTTAGTGGTGAAGGCCAATTTTTTAGCTCATTAATTCTGTAGCCAATGGGTTAAAGGCCCTTATGTTCACAAATGCTAATTCATTTTATGGGGTTTGGGGTTTCACCAAAAGAAGTCCGATCTTTTAGGCCGGTTACAGTGCACGACCGACGGTCGGTGCGTACGGTCCGTCCTGACGATATGCATGCGTACGATCGGTCCTGACGATCGCATACCACCGACCGACCGTCAGTGCGTACCGTCAGTTCACGCTTGGCCAACCAGCTGACCGAATAGTTTAATTGCTGCTTATTATCTTCGTAGACGTATTAGGAACAGAAGATATAGATATCACGTAAATCCAATCGTCGCCCAAAGAGCATTTCAAGGGGAATTCACTCGTCGGTCGACCGAAGGTCCGCATGCACACGCGCTCGACCGACGATTCTCGTACGCACTGCGTAGCGATATACGCATGCGTACGGTCGGTCCTGCACTGAACGATTTTTGAATTTTCATACACCTGACAAGCGCGACCGACGTACGCACCGACCGTCGGTCGAGCACTGTAACCGGCCTTACAGTCCCGTAGCCGAAAAAAAAATGGAAGTCGCTGGTATACCAAAGATATAGATCACACTTCTTGTGATTTTCCGTTCAGTGCTCAAGATATATAATATCTTGGATAATTTGTGAGGGGAAGACGGGAGTTTGTTTCCATCAGTTGTGATGAAGGTAGGCCGTTTTGTGACAGTGTTATCCGTCAGGGAACACACCAAAGTGAGATGTTTCGCTACATTAACGATAATGTTACTCTTAAGGACCTTTATCACATATTAAAACATAAGTTCCAAGATTAATGAAATTGTTTTATTACTTATGACGATAAAGACGAGATATTTTAACTTTGACTTTTGTGATTATGGTCAGTTTAATGATATTTTACAGTATTAAAGATCCCTTTCGTACATAAAATATTTCATTCGTTTTCTGTGAAGTCATTACGACTCGCTTTGATGTGTTTCTTGTAATCATTATCCATATCCGTTTTCATCAAATCTTGGAGAAGATGCTGTTAAATTTGATGGTGATCTGTGAAATTCTTTCCCAAATTGAATGGTATTTAGAATTTTTATTAAATCTTTTTGGTTATCCTTTGTATCATGACATTGTATTTACGTAAAGGTTTTATGAGTTTTCAAGATTCAATGATTTTGATATTTTATATTTGCAATAAATACCTTTGAAGATCAGATTTTTTAAATATAAGAAATTGTCTTTTAATGTTTTTAGATTTCATCGAAGATGTTTATCGATAATTGAGACCATAACACGGGCATGTCAACCTAGCATTGTGCTCGAAAAATCCTCAAATTGTGTAATTAAAGAAATGAATAAAGATAAATAAAATAAAACTTATGCTCCATATCTTTTCCGCTTTTTATATTATTTAATCTTTTAGATATATCATCGTGGATGGTTTTTTCGAGGAGTATGTAATTTGAGAGTGGGTATGGGTAATGGGTACCGCCGCCCCGGGAACCTTTATTGGATAACCAACACCTCTGCCATAGGTCACCCCAAGTGATTCGCTACGTTTGGTGATTTAGCAGGGGTGCCCGGGTTCATGGGGTAAGATTTGTCTAGGGCTTGGAGGCGGATGACCAGGAAACCCTGAACCCCAGATTCCTAACCACCTCTTAAACCTCTTTCCTTCTCAGAATTCTCCTCTCCTTCCTTCCTTAAAAAAACCTCCACACAGCATCCCCAAAGATGACATAGGCCCTGAGGTAAATTATTTTCCTCAGGGCCTCCTGTGGCGTGCTCATTTAACAAAAAAAAAATACTGGATAATCAAAACCCCTACCATATGTCACCCCAAGCGATTCGTTACGTTTGGTGACTTATCAGAGGTAACCTACCCAGGTTCATGGGATGAGGTTTGTCAGGTCTTAGCGGCACATGCGTTTGCCCACAAACTGCGTGGCGGGTCGGATCGGTGAGACTGGTTGAGGAAGATATTTTTACGTCGTAACATCCGTAACATCGGACACATTGATCCTCAGATTACTACCCATCCCTCATACCTTTTACCTTCCCAGAACTTCCACTCCTTCCTTACCCTAAAAACACCTTGCACACACCATCCCAAATGTTTTTCCTCAGGGCTTCGTGCGTGGAGCCAATGAAAAATAATATATATATATTATTTTTCATATATTATTTTTATATATATATATTATTTTTTTATATATATATATATATTTTTTTTATAATTTTATTTATCTTAAAAAATGGAACATGTTACAGTGTTACTTTTCCTCCATTAAAAGCATTTGCTTGTGGTTGGAGGAGCTTGTGGATACATTTTAAATATTTACAATTTATACAGTCAGGTGTTTCACATAATATATGCACAGATTCACAGTTAATATACATACACCGTTAAAACACAGTGTAAGTATTTAAAATTCTGTGAAAACGTAGTTTTCGAATAAAAACCAATTAAAAACTACCAAAATATGGAAAACATAATCTACTTAAAACAATAATGATGATAACTGATCCGATCTGATATTTTATACATTATTGTTACCGAACTATTAAAACGAAATTTATACGAGCATGATTTAAGCATAATATCACAACAAACGTCACATGTTCAACAGAAGGTTTAAGGAATGTACATATACATACATACTTACAGATGATGATCTAAAAATATACGATTATTTTTGCTCTTTTTTCACCTTGCCTCGCTTTGAAACGATTACCAGGACTTTAACAAAACCCTATATCACTTTAAAAAATACACGAAATAAACTTGCTACAATCTCAGACATCCAATTCCGTTTGATTATAGATTGGAACATTATAAAAAGCGTACAAGGAAACGTAGGAAGGTAGGAATAATGGCAAAAGCAAAGGTTCGTCTTATCGAAACATCTAGAAGTTTTCAGAATACAGAATTAGTCACACAGGTCCGCGGAACACGTCTCCGGATAAGTGGTCCCGTAACCTGATAACATCAGAACGGGGATGCAGATATCACGTAACCCTAATGAATGAGCGCTACGATTCAAATTTCAGACTAATTTACTCGTGCTTTTCGAGTTTGGGGTTCATGCCGATATCTTCAATCCAGGAATAACTTACCAACATCCCTCGCTAGCGAAATTCTGTGATGCTAATTTTATCGTTTCATTCCGCATATAGAAGTTAATTGAACGTAACTATATATTATGTTAAATGAAATGATTTTGTTAGTGGAAAGGTATTATTTAATTTGTGAGGCCATGTATGGCTACCACCCCCTCGGGAACTATTTAAATTCTGTTCGGTGACAAGTGATAAAATATTATTTATGTACGCTGGCTAGACTCGCGCTGGGCAAAATAGTAGCAAAAAAAAGTAACAAGGAATGTGGTCACTGGAAGGTGGGATAGGGTGGCGCCACACTTGACGTACCGTAGGTACTCAAAGATGTAGTGTGTTAAGGGTCGACCGAGATCTCGGTCTTGGTCTCGGCATTTTCGGCTACAAATTCTACCGAGAACTCTGTCTCGGTTGTCGGCAAAAAATTGGCAAGATTCTCGGCCATAACCGAGACCGTTGTAAGTAGGTACGGTATAGGATAATGGGATTAAAATCTGCCGCGCGCGTCCACATTCGTCACTTGGTATCAGGCGTGAGAGAGCTGACGATTGTGATTGATTGGCTGGCAGCGAGGCGGGTTTTACTTACCGCAGCTGCCGCCGTTGCACCGCGCCGTTCGTTCATTTCACTACTTTTGGAAACAGACAATTGGTGAAAACGCAGAAAAATTGTTTTTTATGTGCTACAACATCATGTTGTTCAATTTTGATTATTAAAACTATTTAAGCCGCCGCTACCCGAATTTCTACCGATTTCTCACATATCTCCCTTAAACATCCTCTAACATTCGTAATACATATCTCTCCATCTTCTTCTTTTTAGCGCGGATGCGGCGCCTTAAAACAAATTATTATTACATTCTTAAAAGTACTATATTATGCAAAAATAGCGCATTTTCATTTTTTCTCAATTTACTATTCTCGGTCTCGGCTCTCGGTCTCGGCAGAGATTTTAATTTATTCTCGGTCTCGGCCGAGAACGAAAAACCTGTCTCGGTCGACCCTTATAGCGTGTAGACTCGAACAAAGAGGTAGCCCGGGTAACAGCGACAAGTGTATATACTGTCTTCTTTTTTTACATTAGCTCCACAGCATAAAAAAAATCCCTCAGGGCCTATGTAGTATTTGGGGATGCTGTGTGAAGGGTCCTTTTAGCGAAAGGAAGGAGATGAAGTTCTGGGAAGGGAAAAGGTATCAAGGGTGGGTAGGAATCTTGGGGTCAAGGAATGACGAATGTATGAATCAATCTGCGGTGCTAGGCGATGTTTCAAGAGACTCTAGCTGTCGAGTTCGAAAGGGCTCCCTAAACCAGTCTCTCCCTATCCAGACTGCCACGCATTAGGGTAAAAGCGTCCGCCACCAAAACCTAGACAAACCCTATGTTCCCGGATACCTCTACTAAGTGTCCAAAAGTGGCCAACCACTCGGGATCACCTATTTTAGTGGTGTTGGTTATGCAATAAATGCATCCCGGGGCTGCTATACCCATAACCGCCTACCAAATTAAAAATTGTGAGCGATACAATGAGTTTACGTCGCATTTTAATAATTTTAATTCCAAATTTGTATACGACCAATATAAGTTTGGCATTCTTTCTAATTTTCCGAATCAAATAAAAAATGTCTTTTATGAATGAAAGAAAAAATGTTCATATTAAAAAAAACCCCAACGAAGTTACATGTTAAATATAGGTAGGTTTTTCCACGTGCCATTAATTTAATATAAAAGCATTCTGAATCCATTTTCCAACCCGTCACTGTCCGAAATATAAACGATGCTGCACCCATCCGACTTTAGCTTGAATATTGTATATTTTTGCCAGTGGCGTACATCGGGTAATGTATTTGGGCCAGACTTAATGGATCCTAGGCCACACGCCATGTGGGGCACTGGCCACTGGGCAATGCACTGCCAAATAAAACTAATAATATCATTCCCCGTGAGGATCCCATCGAAAGCAGGGCCGGAGTATTTGTGTCCCACGATTTTGAAAGGGACGTTTATGTGTTTTCGAAGGGTCTTTCTTAGAATTACTGAAATAATCGTGGGTCTGAGATGGGGATTTCAAGGGTTCGATGAGCAAATGGAGTATGTAATAGTGGCTTTTAGATATTTTTTTGAATATTCTTTTGTTTTTTTTTAGAGTGTACCTCTAAGAATTTTGTTTTCCACATATCGAAGAGTTTCAAGTGAATCAGACTAACCAACCAATAAGATACCAACAATTCATGGTGGAATTTCATAATAACAATATATTAAAGCAAATATGAAAAGTGTTTCCAGTTCATTAATTTGTACAGTAAAAGGTTTCCTGCTAAGGCCGTCTTCAGAATCTTACTAATATTATAAAGGCGAAAGTTTGTGTGGATGAATGTGTGTTTGTTACTCTTTCACGCAAAAATAGTTGAATGGATTTTAATGAAACTTTTCAATAATATAGCTCATACATCAAAATAACATATAGGATATAATTTATAAGGCTAGCTAGGAAGAGAACACGGGAGGGGAACGGGGACGCAAGGGAAAAGTGATTCAGGGAGAAATAATGTATTTCTTTGAATATGGCATTACAACGCATGCCGGGAACCAGCTAGTATTAAATAGTGCAAAAACAGCGGCACTGAAAATACTCTGAAGTAGGCCTTCACAGGCTGAAACCGGTTACGATCACAAATAAATAAATTGGAAATAAGTTTTATATTTGTTTTAATATATTGTTAATATTCGATACTACAAGACGATTTTATCGATTCAAAAGTTTTTGTGAATCGATAGTTTCATTTGGAGATTGATGAAATTTTGCACATTTAATCTTCAACACAATATTCATAATTCACACTGATTTCGTTCGCTCTCTTTTAAACATCAAGACTTTAGACTTACTTTTGATTATTAAGGGCCATTATCCAGCCAGCTTTTTAAAGTAATAACTCAACATCGATATTGGTTCATTCAAAATTTACTTTAATTTATACCTACATTCAAAACAAGAAGAAGGTGACTGCCTACATCTGATTTGTAGTCAAGCACAGAATTATGAAGATAAATCGTTCACCATGAATGGATTTTAATTTTTTTAAAGTGAATGAACTCACTAGAGTCCCAGCTGCTCCCGTCTGGAGCTTGTGAAACTATGGCATCCCCGATTTTGGTATGTTGTGAGAGTGGGAAGACGATGGTGGGGAAGTTCTTTTCAGATCTGGTCACCAAATACGGTTAAAACCATTTCAAGCAACTTTTGAATTCTGAATTGTGGTCTTACACCAGGGCGATATTGAGAATATCTTCCATCCTGGAACATGCCGCGAATATACCAAATTATATTATAAATGAATGAGTAGTGAAATAATACAAACTAATCAAATACAATTTATTTGCGCACCCCGGGATTCGATCCGCGACCTTCGTATGAAGAGTCAAGTGCCTTACCCCTTACCACGGAGACCGGCTTCATTTTGGCATTCGGTTCAAAGATTCCTTCCTCTAGCTATCCAAAATCTTTGGCATAAGTCATACCCACGAAAGGTGTTGTTACAAAAAACTACATTTTCACACCTACAAGTGTCACAAAGTCAGTTGAATAGTGGGTGGTTTGGTATATTCATGGGTGGAATAATAAAATTCAAACGAGTGACATCCCAGTCGTGTCATTCTTTTTCTGATTTGAATAACTTTAATGGTTTACCTACGATAAAATTTCAGTTCGAAAAAGAACCACGCGTGTGCTATATGTACAACTAAAAAGGGGGAATAAATTCGGTGTTTGGGTAAAATTCCTAAAAAATAAAACTAGTTATTTTTATACTAATTTGGGGTCGGGGAATCCGAATCTGAAAGAATAAGGCGGCGGCAAGCAATATTAACTGAATTAAACGACTTTAAAAAATTTTATACACATACAGGAAAATAGCCATTTTGGAAGCATTTTGATTCCTAGAAAATCAAACTAGTTATTTTTATACTAACTATGGGCTGGGGAATCCGAATCTGAAAGAATTAGGCCGCGGCAAGCAATATTAACTGAATTACACGACTTAAAAATTTTCTATACACACACACTTGAAAATAATCATTTCGGAAGTATTTTGACACATGTAGTACAAAGATCATAGAAAAACAAGAAATATACAAAAACATGTGCCGGCAGTGTTACCAGCTCTCAAAAACATACCTTATAAATCGACCAAGTCTTCTTCGTCCGTCGTATTAACACATTAACCTGATGAATTACGACTATCTCAACGGCGTATTCTTAAATCAAAAGTATGAAAATTCGTAGTCTTAAAAATGCGTAACCTAACCTAACCTAACGTTAGGTTTGTGTAACATGGTTTGTGCCCCTTTATACCGCCTGCTCGCGTCCCTAACCTAACCTAACCTAACGCTAGGTTTGTGTAACATGGTTTGTGCCCCTTTATACCGCCTGCTCGCGTCACGGCAAAAAAACATCCCTGTTTTCAAGTAGTTTAGCGGCTACGCTAGGTTTGTGTAACATGGTTTGTGCCCCTTTATACTGCCTGCTCGCGTCCCTAACCTATCCTAACCTAACGCTAGGTTTGTGCCCCTTTATACCGCCTGCTCGCGTCACGGCAAAAAAACATCCCTGTTTTCAAGTAGTTTAGCGGCTACGCTAGGTTTGTGTAACATGGTTTGTGCCCCTTTATACCGCCTGCTCGCGTCCCTAACCTATCCTAACCTAACGCTAGGTTTGTGTAACATGGTTTGTGCCCCTTTATACCGCCTGCTCGCGTCACGGCAAAAAAACATCCCTGTTTTCAAGTAGTTTAGCGGCTACGCTAGGTTTGTGTAACATGGTTTGTGCCCCTTTATACCGCCTGCTCGCGTCACGGCAAAAAAACATCCCTGTTTTCGAGTAGTTTAGCGGCTACGCTAGGTTTGTGTAACATGGTTTGTGCCCCTTTATACCGCCTGCTCGCGTCACGGCAAAAAAAACATCCCTGTTTTCAAGTAGTTTAGCAGCTACGCCGGGTTTATGTAACATGGTTTGTGATACAAAAGAACGTGCCCCTTTATAACGCCTACTCGCGTCAAGGCATAAAACTCCACAATACTAGTTGGTGTACCTTCCTAAAATATTTGAGAATCAATTATAAAAAATAAGTACTTAAAATATAAACATGTTATTTTACGTTATAAATATTACTGCTTAATGGCAACACTTAATTTTGTGTGGTAAAAACATCTATGTTATCGTGTTTTTCTATGATCTTTGTACTACATGTGTCAAAATACTTCCGGAATGATTATTTTCATGTGTGTGTGTGTATAGAAAATTTTTAAGTCGTGTAATTAAGTTAATATTGCTTGCCGCCGCCTAATTCTTTCAGATTCGGATTCCCCGGCCCATAGTTAGTATAAAAATAACTAGTTTGATTTTCTAGGAATCAAAATGCTTCCAAAATGGCTATTTTCCTGTATGTGTATAAAATTTTTTAAAGTCGTTTAATTCAGTTAATATTGCTTGCCGCCGCCTAATTCTTTCAGATTCGGATTCCCCGACCCCAAATTAGTATAAAAATAACTAGTTTTATTTTTTAGGAATTTTACCCAAACACCGAACTTTAGCCAAAAAGGGTGTTGTGATGTGTTATGTTTGAATCGGAAGCTAAAGCTGAAAGTGAGTAGCAACATTATCTTATGCCAACCTGTTCTCTAAATCTAGTAATTATCTTACGAATTAATTTTAACTTAATTATCTAACACAATACCGAAGTAAATGATGGGATGAAATGTGATCTTCAGAGGGGTAGGCAGAGAGGACGTACCGCCAAACAACTTGGTCTTGGCACACACTCCTTGCATCATTCACATTCATAAATCATTATATTATTCTGACTCTTCTATTGTTTCATTATTCACAAATACATTTTTTTTGTGAGAGTTCTTTATTCGTTCCTTTGTTAATGACATAATTGGGAGATTTTTCGACCACCATGCCCGTGTTGTCGTGGTCTAGTGATATTATTATTTGACTCTTGACAAGGACCGACTCAAGTATCTGATTCATTCGAGCGTGCCATGTCTCCCTCGGGCATTCCCGACTTCTTCTACCATTCACATTGGCGTCAAATATTATTTTTACACTCCTTTTTACGTTTATTCGCTCTATATGCCCGAACGCTCTGAGCGTCCCTTTCTTAAATCTTACTTATTATGCTTACATCAGCCTTGCATTCTTTGCAGGTGTCCATATTCTCATACGATCATACATGGTTTTACCACACATACCCATCAATGATCTCATTTCAACAGCATTCAGTCGACTTTCATCCATCCTTTGCCAGTTCCGTAACTCACTGCTAAAAATCAGAGTAGGTATCAGCCCTCCATTGTGGACTACTAGCTTCGCTTCTTTGGACAGTTTTTTTTAACGCCAACGGCGTTTAGTCCTCCATTAATGGAGTTACCTCCTTTTAATACATCTATCACCTTCCCATCTCACGTAAATCCTACTTCCCAAATACACAAACTCATCCACCTGTATCCAAGTGTTCATCATTCACATCTATATTGCGCACCGTTTTCGTACTCTATCTCTTTCAAACACCATGACTTCGTTCATCCTAGACGAGAGACCATGTGTGATTCTGAGGAAGATAGTTACTTCGACTTACCTTCCGCCTCTAGGAACAGGAATCCTTATAATGGCGGACTGAATTGTGTATATACTTACTATATCAAGTATTTTATCTATAAAAAAAATTATAAAATAATAATTCAAATTAAGTGAACGCTAGTAAACCTAGAAATGTTTATGGTAATTTTGTACGATAAGTTTCATTTATTACCAATGTTTAAAATCTGAAGTACCTAATAATAATTAATAAGGTAATAATTCAACTAAATTAGAGGCTAAACCACCTTTTGGCAGTTTGCCTGGACCATATTTCACGGGAACAGAGATTAAAAAGATTAGCTTGAAATATTTTGTGACATTAAATTTATTACTACCACAAAATAATCATGGTACTTTGATATCAGTCGGTAAAAAGATGCTGAACAAATTTATATTTTTGAAGAACTTAAATTTATGATATTGTCTACCGACGACCGTAAGTAATTTTATGTTTTATTTTTATTATTGATTGTTGAAATACAGAATATAGTAGTTTATTCACAGTCCTTCTTAGGTCGTTTGCTAGTATAGATCATGATTGCCTCATCTTTATATTTGTTGGTCTATCGATTTTTTAAAACTTTATATTTTTGAAGAACTTCAATTTATGATATTGTCTACCGACGAACGCAAGTAATTTCATGTTTTATTTTTATTATTGACTGTTGAAATACAAAATATAGTAGTTTATTCACAATCCTTCTTAAGTCGTTCGCTAATATAGATCATGATTGCCTCGTCTTTATATTTGTTGATTTCCTTATCTTCATATCATGTTTGTTGAATACGTTTACCGATTTTTTCATCTTCACGTTTGTTGACCGTAGGTTGAGTTGGTATTATTACGAAAAAAATGTAAAATGTAAAATATAATATATGTTCTATGTGATGTTTTATCTAAATTTATCAATGAACACTTATTAGGATGAGATTAGGATGAACATTTATTTTTATTTTTATACGTATTAATTTACAAAACAAGTTATAATGGTAGGTACATAACAATTTTGTGCAATAGTAATCATGAGGTAAAATGTGCTAACTAAAGTATACAGAACCAAGGCAGAAGAATAATAGGTATTATTTCTGTACCCGAGAAGCATACGGATGCAAGTCCAAAATTTGAAGAAATGACTTTTTGATGCAAACTTGAAGTAAATAATCAAGTTTATCAGTGGCAGAAAGATACAGATCCCACCACGATGAAAAATAGGATTTTCAAAAATGTATACGGATGCAACTACCTTTGATGCAACGACTATCGTAGAAGCAGAAAGATGTACATGAACTTAGATCTTTATGATTGAGTTGCATTTTGAGTATTATGACTCCAATTTATTTGCATCTTTCTGTCTCTAACGTTACTATGCTTTTTATGGAAGTAAACAATTCTCAAACATTGATCCTTTCATAATACATCACATATCTTAATAAAATATTCTATTTCATTTTGAGGCAGAAGGATTCAAGTCCGTGTTTTTGTTTGACTCAAGTAAACTTACATATTTTAATATTTCGTTTTACTTGCTCGTTTTTAAAATAAAACTAATTGATTTAATAATGATTTTTTTTGTTATTTATTTAGTTATTTAAAACTAGCTTTTTTCCGCGGCTTCGCTCGCATGGCATTAGGGGATTTCCACTCAGCCTCCTCCACCTTCCCTCTCCCTACTCCACTCCCCCATCAATTCCCCTCCCCCTCCACCCACCCCTCCCCCCACTCCACTCCCCCCAATCAACCTCCTTCCCCCCACCCCCTACCCCTCCACACAACCTCCTCCATCCTTCCCCTTTCCCCTTCCTTCCCTCCCCCCTCTCCCTCCCCCCTCTCCCTCCCCTAACCCCCTTCCCCCCACCCTCCTCCCCCACCCCTTCCCCCCTCCCCACTCCCCCTACTCACCTCTCGCATTTCACACATTCATTCCCGATATATTCAGTTTTCAAACTGCTCGCATGCCACCTGTTATAATTTCTTATACAAAATTCATAATGCCAGAACTCAACGGTAGTTTTATACAAAAAAAATAACAAAAAAAAATTATCCAATTTGTTTCAGTCGTTCGGGTTTATGCGCATACATACATTTTGGTGATTCATTTTTATAGATAGTTATTAAGTATGAATTATTATTCTTCTTTTTATATTCTACCAAAAAATCCAGTACGGCAGTTAAAAAATGCGATACCTGTCTATCCAATTAAAACAATAATTGTAGTGTGATCAAAAATGTCAAAATTAGAGAATGACATTTTGCAAAACAAAGATTCTTAAAAAAATCTTCTATTTTAGAAAATATTTAAATCAGAGAATTTATTTGAAGTACCTACTTCCCTAATAATTTGAATCAATTAAAGAATTATAGATATCTTACTAATCGTGCCACCAAATGCAATTTTTTCACACAAATTTCGTAATGCTCTGAGCCTATATGTTTATATTATTGTAAAGTTCCATTAAAATCCATTCAGTAAAGTAAGAATTAGTATTTTATACATATTTGAATTTTAACATCAAAGGGATGCCCATAGTAACCTAATTTAAAAAAAAAAACATCGTTTCCAAGGCGACAATTGGCGTTCGCAATAAATCGATTTTGTTAGCGACAGAAAACGTATGATAAATAATTTCATAACACCAGAGATTATTCATAACGCCAGAGCTTTCCAATATATATAGCCTATAATAATCGCAAATGATGTAGCTTTCTATTAGTGAAAGAATTTTTAAAATCCATTCAGTAGTTTTTGTGTGAAAGAGTAACAAACATACATCCATACAAACTTGCACCTTTATAATATTACAATAGGATTTACGGCACAAAGTGCCATTTCAAACATGTGTTATTTAATATATTTAAACAGTCATAGTACATTGAAGAGAGATTGTTTTTTTTTTTTTTTTTTTAATTTCTCATAGCAAGATAAAAAGAGAAAAAATTCTAACAACTAATGAAAACTTTAAAAGGATACAATAGGTTATGAAGTAACCTCGTTACAATACGTAAGGCTGAAATGTTTGATAAGTAGAGCCTTGTATTTTAATAAGGAAATATTAAAAATATCAGTAACATTAGCATAAACATTACCAATGGTGAGTATTCTATTTATAACAGAATTATATGCTGCGACAGACGTATAATTGTCACAGTAATCATTATCTATCAGCATGGATATTTGAAGAAGTTATGAGACCATAGTTGCAGAAAAAAATAGTTTTTGGCTCTCCTGAACATTTACCTTTTTGGACTTGCATCCGTATGCTTCTCGGATACAGATTTTAACATTGATTTATTGAGGTATGTTATTATAGCCTGTTTATATACAATATTCCGTGCAGTCGAACACATCTACTACTTCTGAGAAAGCATTTCCTACTGCATGGAACCTAGGTACAATCGAGTATCTAAATGTCTCAATCCTGATATTGTTTTAGCAATTAAAAATGATTTTAGAGCGAGTTGTTCTTGTTAGTATGTTGAACAAAATTAAAGTATGTTGACCTAAAGTAAAATAGTTGTACGTACTAAAATAGTAGTATGTTGACCTAAACTAAAATAGTTGTTTGTTGACTTAAACTAAAATAGTAGTATGTTGACCAAAACGAAAATAGTAGCATGTTGACCTAAACTAAAATAGTTGTATGTTGACTTAAACTAAAATAGTACTATGTTGACCTAAACTAAAATAGTAATATGTTGGATTATTTATTGGATACCGCACTTCTCCGTAATTCTTTACGGGAATATTATAATGTCATTAATACAAAATATTATATTAGAACCGCGGGGCATAAATAACTGAATGGCATTACGAAATTACAATAACTTAATACAGGTTGACTTTGCCACGAAATAACGTATTAACCCATTTAATATAATCGCCGACCTCCGCCAAGGTAACGTTGATGTCAACCATTAATTTCTGGCACACCAAAAAAAAAACTGACTTATTCCATCTGAACGTTTTGTTAGGAAATACGAGTACCTTTGTTTATTTTATAAATAGATTATTTTAATAATATTGGATTGAATCATAAAATATTTAAAAAAAAAAATATGTTGAAAGTAAGACATTTTCAAGTTATGTTTGAAATAAGTCTGTTTTGCAACCAACTGTCTTGGAATAAGCTGATTTGAAACGCCATACCTTCAATTATTATTAAATAATTGAAAGTATATAATTATTATTCAATTATTCCTAAACTCTTTGAATCATTGGTCCTAGATGTCTTTAAAAAACAAATCCATAATATAATTGTTCCCAATCAGGTTTTATCACAGGTAGAAATACTTTAATAACTTAATCATTTATGAAAATTATATTACTGATTCCTTTGTCCTTAAGCATCAAGTGGATTCTATATACACTGATTTTTCCAAAGCTTTTGATAAAGTTAGGCGACATATTCTTGTACATAAACTAAGTTTGATGGGCATTAAAGGAACCTTATTATCTTAGTTATCTTAGTAAAAGAAAGCTTTGTGTTATAATAAATTCTGTAGAATCTTATATATTCGAAGCCACAAGTGGGGTTCCCCAAGGATCTCACCTTGGACCAATTCTTTTTTTATTATTTATAAATGACATTATTAGTATATTAAAAGATGTACAAGTTTTGCTCTTCGCTGATGATTTAAAAATATATAAAATGATACGTAATACAGAGGATTGCCATATTTTACAATCTAATTTAGATAAATTGTTTCATTGGTGTGTGATCAACTCGCTATTTCTTAATATTGAAAAGTGCCAAGTTATTCGTTTTCATAAAATCCAAAGTCATATAACTTACGAGTACTCTTTAAATAATGTAATATTGACACCAGTCGCTCAGATCAGGGACTTAGGTGTTATATTTGATGAAAAGTTAACATTTACTCTACACGTAAATGAAATAACAAATAGAGCTATAAAATGCTTGGTATTATATGCAGAACAGCAAGTGATTTTAAGTCACTAGAGTATTTGAAAATATTATACACTTCTTTAGTAAGAAGCCAGGTAGAGTATAATTCGCCCATTTGGTCCCCATTGTATAAAATACATTCCGACAATATAGAAAGGGTACAGCACAAATTCCTAAGATTTATTAACTTTAAGCTCAATATTCCAATTAAAAATATTAACTATGTCCTTTTGATGAAACAACTCAAATTAATTACGCTGTCCGATAGGCGAATCATCTCTGATCTTGTACTATTAAATAAAATCATTAATAATTGCATTGACAATCCTGAAATTCGCGTCAAAATAAAATTTTACGTACCGACCAGAAATACGAGGAAAAGTGCTACCTTGTTTTGTGACAATTTAAAAACAAACTATGAAGCTCATACACTTATAAATAGATTACATTATTTTGGCAATAAATTTGGGAATATTGTAGACATGTTTGCAGATTCCATATTAGTTATAAAACGAAATCTTTATAATTACTTTAATGAAATGTATGATTTTAATTAATTTTATTTTTCATTATTATTTTAATCATTGTATATTGTGTACTACATACCTGCCTAACTGTTATTATCTATCTTTTTAAAAGCCCACTAGGGCGTAAATAAATAAATAAATAAATAAATTTAAGAGGGGGGTACGGGGACACCGTCCCGGGAACAATTTATTGGATAACCAACACCCCTGCTATAGGTCTCACCTCAAGTGTTCGCTACGTTTGATGTCTTAGCATGGGTACCGGGTTCATGATGTGAGATTTTCCTGGGTCTTGGTGGCGAACGCGTTTGCCCGCCCACTGTGTGGCGGGCCGGATCGGAAGAGACTGATTGAGGAGGACCGCCGTGGTCTATGGGTAAGGTCCTTAACTCACAATCCGAAAGTCACGGGATCAAATCCCGGTGTGGACAAATAAATGTTATTTGATTAATTTGTGTTATTTCACAATTAATTCATTTAAAAATACTATATAGTATATTTGCCGCACGTTCCAGAGTGGAAGATACTCTCAGTATCGCTCTGGTATAAGACCACCATTCAGAATTGAAATGTTGTTTGAAATGGCTTTAGCCATGTTTAGTGACCAGATCTGAGTAGCCAGGTATTTCTCCACCTTCCTCTTCCCCATCTCCTTCCCCTTCCCACTACCTTCAGCCTCACAACATACGCCAATTGGGGATGCCATAGTATCATTGGCTCCAGACGGTAGCAGCTGGGACTCTTGTGAGGTATTCATATTAAAAAAATCTCTCCAGACCTATCCAGACGTACACTCTCGACCCATCGCTTGGCACCGCAGTTGGAGGAATGGATTCATTCGTCCGTCACTCCTGGGCACATTAACCCCCAGATTTCTACCCACCCCTCATACCCTTTCCTTCCCAGAACTTCATCTCCTTCCTTTCCCTAAAAATACCCTCCACACAGCATCTCTAAAGATAAGGCATAAGCCCTCTGGGATTTTTTTTCCTCGGGGCCTCCTGTGTGGAGCTAATATTAAAAAAAAAACTCAACACAACTGACAGCGTCTTTATTATAAATCGGCGGCCATATTATCGTCCGATGTAATGCTGTGCTTCTATTGGCTGAAATGTTAAAATCGATAGTAAACATTGAATGGAACAAGGCGAGTTTGCAAGACGCAGTCATTTTAAAAGTTATTTTTTTATGGAAATAAGTATCTACGAATCGTTTTACAAAAATATTGTGTAGAAAAATCTTGCATTTGCAAATACCCCTCACATTGTAAACAAATAATGTAAGACTAGCTGAAATTCCTCAAGTTTCCCGGCATTACGAAGAATGAAGGGGCAATATTGGTAACATTTTAGACATACGAGTAAGTTGTACATAGTAATTAATTTCATCTTATTTTGCAAATGATTGCTTGTTGCTGCTCGTTATGTTCTAACATGTGGTTCTTTTTCAGAATTGATATATCTGATATCATATATGATCGTACGTCACTGCTTGATGGAAATAACGAGAAATGTCTGCTGGAATCGGTGCTTACATTAAAAAAAATATGGACTTGATGTGATATTAATCTAAGATCAGTAAAATAAATATTAACTTTTTTCATTTAATAATTTAGAATCATTTTATGTACATTTTGGTCAGTGGTTTGAATTGACAAGTTGGTTTTAAATTAACATAAGTATTACGTAACCTTCACTGGCTCAAGTGTCCTGAAAGAATCCAGTACAAATTGTGCTGGATGGTTTTTAAATCAATCAACGAAATGGCCCCACCTTACATCTCCGAATTATGCGTTCCGGAAAATACCGATCCGAGGCCATTAACCCTTAGATCAGCAACTTCGTCTGATAAAGGCAGTCTAATAGAACCTAAACGAAAGGCAAATACTAAGTTTGGAGATCGTGCTTTCGGAGTATCTGGGCCTAAGGCTTGGAATAGACTCCCTCCGGAATTAAGATGCATAACAAGCCCAACAGAGTTTAGGTCCTAACTAAAAACCTACCTTTTTGGGCTCTCATACCCTTAATTTAAATATACCTATCTTAGAGTATCATACTTGTATTACACTTTTCTTACTGAATTAAAATTACTCGAGTCCTTACACATTAATCTGTCTCTAGACGAATCACATTTACACTACCCACCATTAAATGTTTAATGGTGGGTGGTGCTTTTACTTTCCAAAATACACTCATCAAAGAATACATTACATATTAATATTAAAATATTTTTCAGGATTAAATAATATGTGTTCAC
This sequence comes from Limnephilus rhombicus, assembly GCA_929108145.2. Taxonomy (NCBI): domain Eukaryota; kingdom Metazoa; phylum Arthropoda; class Insecta; order Trichoptera; family Limnephilidae; genus Limnephilus; species Limnephilus rhombicus. Next base: position 36,889,790 of record OV815280.1, read on the forward strand.
AATTATGTCCTCTGCGTGCGAACTCTTTCCTAATTCTTTAAATGAACAATATACAGTGTTAATTTCAAGCGACCTCCCAGGTCCTGTTTTCGTTAATTTTTAGGCAGCACCGCGTTCATTAGTCAAAATATTGTAAATATATATCGTATCGGTGATCAATGAACTGGCGTATGCAATTTTTAGCCCTAAGTTGTTTTTAATTGTTTGTCTAACTTGTAGTTTTTTTTTAGATTTTAGAAATGTATTTTAAGTTTGTACAGCGCCCTTTAGGTGATTTTCCACAAAAACGGCGCTATAAAAATCATCCAAGAATTATTATTATTATGAAATTTATTACATCGATGCATTTTTTATCCTATGAGGTAATAAATAAGAATTTTGGGCTATGGTTGTATAAATATTGTAATCATTGGTTTTACAACGCAGGTATGTATTATTATTTATTACCTAACGCGACACAACAGCGGATGAATTGGGTTTTTGGGCTGACATCACTATGTCAATGTCCTGTCAGGAATACTTCCAGAATCCATAATGTTGACAGTGAATACACAAGGTTATACTATTAACCCTCCGTTGAGCGACAAGGTCTGGCTAGGCCTTGTCGATTTAAAAAATTTCGTTGCTTTTTTTTCTGGTTTGTTGTTTAGGAGCTACTCGTAAATTAATTTTAAATACTGGCAATGTTTATACAGTAACCACACTAAGCGTATGCGCGTTTGATCGAGTTTCTGAATGACGTAGTGGTCTTGAAATGAACCGCCATTCTCTCTCGAGTGTCATTACTTACCATTATCGCGGAGCCGTAGTTAATGTTAAACTGCTGATTACAAATAATTAAATTGATTTATTATTTACACAGATTGACATTTAACACTAAAAGTCACAAAGCGATTTATCAGGCAGGTTGGAAACACATAGGTAGTACGATGCTATTACCAACGGATTGCATTACAACGGAACATTGGATTTCGTACATTTCGAAGTGGATTTTTTTTCAAATCGGTTTCGTGTAAAAACACTTCAAGATCTGTGCAGATCTAATAAATATTTTGCAGGTAGTTGGTATGAGTTTTCGTGATTGGATGCTTGGTAAGGTTTTAGTCGCTTAAAAAAATTAATTGAGCTTATTTTGGCAATTCCCAGCGGAAGACTGACAAGAGACGTTCGTTTGTAGTGGTGCTGGGCCGACAGTTGGTAATTCCAATGAATGACGGGTCACCAGTACAAAGGTATCCAACTATATCCATACTTGCATATCCAAATATTTAAGAAGCTATGGCTGTTTTCAATATTGTGGTAAGTATTCGAAATATACACGCATACCTCAAATATACCAAATGACATTCATATTTTTTAGAAGTGAAAATTAACCCAGATTCTTTGTCGATCTCATTCTATCATATTTGAGTGGCACTCAACAAACGCATTTATCTGGAATTGGCTACTAGTCGACCCTTATACATAACATACATTTGTTTTAATTTTTCGTATCTACTAATGAAATGATAATATATAAGGACGACACAGACCTGTTTTCCTCCGCCGCCTCCCGGATGTCGCTCATTGGAAGGTTAACACTTAGGAGATAAACAGAGAGAAATGTAAAGTGGGTGTGTCTGGTGCTCTAATTATCGTAAAATTTTACTGATTTCGTGCGCTATGGTTCAAACTTTTTCATAAATACTAGTCGTAGAAACGTGACAAATGTCAACCGTCTCTAGTCCCTCGAACATCTTCCATTGAAATACCTTTAGAACAAAGACACCTAACGCCCGTGCTTTCAAGATTGCGAGTCGTTTGTAAAGGTAGGGAAACTATCAAACGCACCACCCCTTTCTGCACAGCGTAAAGGGTTTTATCAAGTATTTTGCGGCTACAATGTGGCCAAATTCATCACTAGACAACATTTCAACATAATGTTAATATTTATTTAACTACTTGAGATTGATTTTAACCACTTGTTTCATCACCTTCAATCCTTTGTTTGCTGGCATACTACATTCATAAGCGACAGAAAAAATTATTCAAAGATCGAAATAAAATCGCGAAAATATTCCCTCTTTATACAGCAGCCTTGTAGAATTATTTCCCGCGAGGAAGAATGCGTATTCGGGACGTGGGGATATTTCATACAAAAAGGCTCCCGAATAATATGTAGATATGTTTTAAACATAAGGGAGGAGACGTTTGGTGACTCGTGAACGATTTATTGAATCAAAGTAGTCGTTTAGTACAATATTACATTTCATTTCATCCTGCATATATATTTCGTTGACAGGGTGATAATTTTTCATTGTTCTGTGCTAAGTAATAATAATAAATTTGGACAACTTATATAGCGCTGTTTTTGCGAAAAATCGCCTCAAGAGCGCTGTACAAATTAGCATGGATTTTAGTTTAGAATTTACTTAACTATGTAGGAGGCCAGATAACAACTAGTCTTGCAGCTATCAAGCGCATGGATTATTGGAATTCTAGCCCCCCAAAAAATGAAATAAAAATATATTTTTATATGTACTTTTTTCAATTTACTTAACTATGTAGTAGGCTAGATAACCACTTGTCTTGCAGCTATCAAGCGCATGAATTATTGGAATTCTAGCCCCCCAACAAATTAAATAAAATATCTTTTTATATGTACGTATTTTAATTTACTTAACTATGTAGGAGGCCAGATAACAACTCGTCTTGCAGCTATCAAGCGCATGGATTATTGGAATTCTAGCCCCCCAATAAATTAAATAAAATATTTTTTTTATATGTACGTATTTCAAGATTATCGGAATTACTCTCTCGCTTCAACATTTGAACCTATAAATAAGAATTAGCTACCGACCGCTCTTGTTTAATAAACAAATAATAATGCCTGCTGCGGACATAATCGTATTGCAGTCTTACTAGAGGTTATGCAATAATAGCATTGCACTCTTATGTATTTAGTAATCTACTTAACATCCTAAGTTTAGCTTAATCTAACTTATTCTGCTTAATCTAATTTAACCTAACGTAATCTTACTCACACATACTCAAAACCTATTTTTAATAAATCTGCAGTTCATAACAACAATTGCAAAGAAACCATAAAAATAACATGTAATCAACGCTAACGAATATGTATATACTCGTAATACACTGTAATAATTGTCACTGTGAATTGTTTATTATTATTATTATTATTATTTTTTTTTTAATTCGTTTATTCCAGATCTCGGGGAGGGTGGTGCAGTCCCACGAGTTCCATATTATACATATATAATACATTAAATTAAAATATTTCAAGATGAAAGATATTTTTTGTTTTTTTACATAATGAAAGGAAATAAATAAAAGAAAATAATAACAATACAAAAATTAAAATAAAATTTGAAAAAAAAAAAAAAAGAAAAAAGTTAACTTTTTGTTATCTATTTCATCAGGAAGTGGCTCCATCGCTTATAAATGGGACCCTGCCAGAAGTGGAATGCTGCCATCACAAGAGTGTTTTCGCTCGAGGCCAATCGCGTTCTGTAGCTGGTGATCCGTTTTTTTATAAGTGTTCGGAATCCGGGAACGCGCCCTTCTTCAAACATCTCGGTGGCACTGCAGTACCAGGACAACCCAAAAAGCGTTCGATATGAATTGTTGTACTGTATTTCCATTCTTTTTAGTGACGCTTTGTTGAAGTTGGTCCACAACTCCGAGGTATATAGGCTCGTGCAGTACGTGTTAAAAAGTTGCCTTTTTGCAGCTGGGCTGCACTTGTTAAATCTTCGAGAAATCATATTTGCCATAATGCACAGTGATCTTCTCTGTCGCTCAATATCCGAGTCATCACTGAGGTCCGCTGCTACGATGTGTCCCAAGTATTTGACCCCGATTTTTTCTATTATTTTTGTGTCGTTTAGACTGACGGGTAATACTTTCATGGTGCCTGCGCCTGACTTGAATACGAGCAACACAGATTTAGTGGGGTTATAGACCATATTATGTTCAGCAGCGTATTCTTCACAAATCTATTACAGCTTTCTCAGTCCTTTTATACTTGGTGACAAAATGACCATATCATCTGCATACGCAATGTTATTTACACAGTTATTTCCCAGGTGACAGCCTACGTTTGCCGAGGTGAGTTTATCGCTTAAATCGTTCATGTAGACGTTAAATAAAATCGGTGATAAGCTTCCCCCTTGTCTGACGCCGCATTCCATATTCACAGGCGTTGACATTTTATTTTTCCAAATAACTTGGTTCTCTTGTTCATGATGCCAGACTGCCAGAATGTTAATTATTGAACCTGGCACCTTCCTTTCTTTTAGTTTTTTCCAAAGTAGTGCGTGAGAAACCCGATCGAAGGCTTTACTTAAATCAAGAAAACAAGCATACACTGTTGTTTTTCTTGCCTTATTGTTATTATTGATTGTTGTTTTAAACACTATCTCTTAGGTATTTTATTTTGTCATTTATCACTCCATACGTACGGCACTGGTAGAAACCGAAGGGCGCAAGATATAATACAAAAAATATTGTACAGGGTTTTCCAATAAGAGGTGTTATTTTGATATTCAAAGAAAAATGCAATTTTTTAATATAAATGATCGGATGTTTATTTCATTATAAAGAGGAAGGTATGCCGTTAATAGTGGAAAATAACATCAGGCAAATGACCACCACGACCACGCTAACAGGACCATATCCTTTTCATGAAATTTTCCATAACCAAATCGCAAAGTGGCTGCCCTATGTCCTCGATAGCCTCACGAATTCCATCTTTGAGGTCTTGAATCGACGCTGGGCTGTTGGCGTAGACCTTCTCTTTCACGTGGCCCCAAAGGAAGAAGTCGCAAGGTATTAAATCACAAGATCTCGGTGGCTAATTGTGTTCACCTCTTCGAGAGATAACACGGTCCGGAAACCTTTCCCGTAAAATATCAATGGTTTCGTTGCTTGTGTGGCACGTAGCGCCGTCTTGTTGAAAGTAAACGTTGTCCAGATCAATATCATCCAATTCCGGAAATAAAAAATCATTAATCATCTCTCGATAGCGCAATCCATTCACCGTAACTGTTGCTCCAGCCTCATTTTCATAGTGAATTTTAATAACTTCAATTCGAAGTTGAAGCGTGTATCGTTCCATTTTTATTAATGGCGTAGTTTTTACTTGTCAAATGTCAAAAAATGACAGCTTCAAAAGTGACAGCTACCGAAATAGCGGGCTATTCAAAATAACACCACTTATTGGAAAACCCTATATTATAAAACATAGCGGAAAAGTGAAAAACAATCAGCAACTGTGTGTAAACGGGTTAAGTAGTAATGTTTTGTGAACACCTCACTAGGAAAACCTGCTGAGGTGTTCCCACATTTTAGATCAGCTATTCTCACGAGAGCGGCACTGCCCCTTTGGGGAGCGTTAATGAGATCCAGGAAATCCAATCCAATGAAACTGATTTGGCGATCAGAGATATTAAAAAAGAAGTTTTCCTAATCAACTCCAACAAGTCGTATACATCACTAGCTGATCCGGCAAACGTTGTTCTGCCATATAAATTATTTTTTAAATAAAAAATAACAAATGTATTGTAAGTGCGTGGGGATGGAATCTATTACAGAAAGAGGAATGGAGCGCTGTAGACGATGACCGCCGATAAAAATAAAAAATAAAAACACCAACCATTTATTTTCTCAATTCATTAAAGTAACGGACATACTTATTGTTTGGTCTCTTAAAATGAATGCCGAATGAAATATCGATATGACGCGACGCTTCTCGTGAATAACTTGCGCATGTGTGGATGAAAGTTCGATGGGGCGGATGTAGCGCCATCTATCATGCAATAACATAAATAATTTCGTTCTGTTTCGAAATCGGTCGAGCCGTATCGGAGGAGTGCGACCGTTCCATTAGTGATAAGGTATTATTGAAGGATCAATATTACTTTATTTTTGTTTTTATTAACTGGACAATAGAGATTTTTTTTAATTTAGAAAGACAGCTACCCACTTCCATCATTATTAGCGGAAAACGTGACTTGTGCACTGATGGAGGACTAAACTAGTAGAGGATCAAACTTGTGACGCCCGTTAATAACTACAACATTACCAGCCAGTTGGTCGTGAATAGTGATGCAACGGAAGTGTCTTAACGGAAGCAGAAACGGAAACAGATGTCAAAAGTAAATCTTAGCGGAAGCGGAACCGGAACCGATGAAAAAAAAGCATAATTTTATTTTTTTAGATTTGTTTAATTAAATTTGTGTTTTGTACTTTTAGTACTCGAAATTAAAACAGTGGTAAATTATATTTAATAAAAAGTAATTTGGCTGCTTTTCACTTTTGAGTCTGTTTCTATGTTCTTCATATATTAAGTCTGTTTCTATGTTCTTCATATCGTGTCCTAAAAAGGAATATGCAAATATCCTAACTGATGAATTAAAAAAACTAAAAAATGAACTGGTGGTAAATGAAGTACAAAAAAGAAGACCTAAAATAATAATAAAGGGATTAAAATCCAATCTTACTGAGGAAGAAATAGTTTGCGGAATAATTACCCAGAACGAAGGAATTGAAGATGTCTACAAGGAAAGTGAAGACAACAAAATCACATTAATAGCGGAGATAAAGAACACAAACATAAATGAAAAACAGCGCCTATTCACTAACTACATCATAGAAACTAGTGGGAAAATGCGAAAAAATCTTCTAGCACTCGGTAAACTAAATATACAGTTTCAACGAGTAAAAATTGATGACTGCAGCCCTCTGACGCAATGTTTTCATTGCTGTATATTTATGCATACGGCTAAAAGATGTCTAACTCGAACCAACCCTCCAATTTGCCCACACTGCGCAGGCGACCACATCCTTTCAAAATGCCCGGAAAGAGAAAATACAACCCCAGCGTGTATAAACTGCATCAGACAAAACACTAAATATGGAGAAAAAAACCCTACAGACCACACGGCCAACAGTACTTTGTGCAACTATCGAAACAAGATGCTGAAAATTGCGAGAGATTGCATTGACTACGATTAATGATGTATAGTATTATTTACAATTCAAACGAAAACAAAAACAATACTTTAAAGAAATACTTTGATAAACTCGCCCGCAAAGGGTTAGTTTTATTACACCGGTATAATATACACCAAATCTATACATTTTATACTAATTTCGCAAAAGTGAGTGTAATCCGAGCGCATCGTTATTGTTGTAAGTTATTTTTAATACTATCGAATACAATTATTATGGGTCAGTTTATCAAACAATTTTCGATAGCTATAAATTTGCGAAAAATCCATGTAAATCCCCGCAATTTTTGGAACAAATTATTGAAACACAACAATATCAATGTCAATATTCTATTGAATATATACCTAATATACTTTCATGTCTAACTCACTATTTGAAGATATAGACTCATCTTTCATTGTTTCAGAAAATATCTGTCTATCCAGTTTCGAATGTAATAACTCGCTATCTGAAATAGACCCTCTTAAATCATTAACAATCCTTCTCTTAAATATTCGAAGCATCTATAAAATTTTTGATCATTTTACACTAGAATTGAATGAGCTGGCCCTTAAACCTGATTGTATTGTATTGTCTGAAGCCAGAATTAGTCCCAACTCAAGTACTTATAATTTACCGGGATACAAATACTTTGTAACATCTTACAACATTAATCAAAATAGTGGAATAGTTGTTTTTGTAAAATGTATTTATAACGAAGTTTCTGTTAATGAAATATTTATCGAACTTGTTAATTGTCTACATATTAAAATCAATATAAAAAATATTTTTTATGATATAATTGCATTATATAGAACTCACAGTCAAGCATTAATAATTTTACCGAAAAACTGAAAACTTTTATAAATACAAACCGGTTTCATAATGCACTTATTGTAGGAGATATTAATATCGACATATCTGATGATTTAGAAAACAACAGTAATAAGGAAAAAACTGAATATATTAACACTTTATCAGAACTCAATTTCAAACCATGTATAACAAAATATACAAGAGAATGTTTTGGACAAAGGCCATTTTGTATTGACCATATTTAGTGCAATACTAATGAAACAGATAAAATAAAATCTGTTATTTGGAAAAACAATATTACTGACCATCATACATGCATTGTAGCTATTAAAACTGATAAAATAAATAATAATAATTATTGTCGCTATAACTTACCAAAAACTCTAATTAATTATGAAAAATTACAACAACATCTTGAAAATGAAAATTGGGAAACTGTACTATCGTCTAACAATACTGATTTATGTTCACGGAATTTTGAATTGACACTGAATAAGCATATCCAATCCTCCTCTTCCATTGTAACAAACTTTCCAAAGACTAAATTTAAAAAATTAAAACCGTGGATTACACAAGGAATTATCATATCAATTAAGCATAAAGAAAAAAAATATAAAGAGCTAAAAAAGTTTCCTGAAAACAATAAACTACGCGAATATTTAAAAAAAATTAGAAATAAATTATGTTACATAATCCGGAAAACAAAAGAAGATTTCTATAAAGATAAAATCAATATTGCTGGTAACAACAATAAAAATGTGTGGCAAACTATTAATGAAATGATCAATAAAAAACCTAAAAATTCAAATATAAATAAAATCTCAGATATTGATAACACAATTTACAATGTCAACACAGATCCACTGAAATGTGCAAATATCTTAAACAATTATTTTGGGTCAGTTGGTGAAAAATTAGCAATTAAAATAAAAAACAGAGATAATGATAATTATAATCTACCAACACCTTTCATTCCTTGTAACACACTAACACAATTTCAACGAACTAATTCTGATGAAATCAAAGATACTATTAATAAATTAAAAGGAAATTCTTCCCCTGGTTATGACAATATTTCTGTACAAATACTTAAAAGTAATTCTGCTTCACTTTGTAAACCTTTGGCACACATCAAAAATACAAGTTTTGTTAATGGCAACTTTCCCTTAAATTACAAAAAAAACTATTATTACCCCAATTTTTAAATCTGGGGACCCCTGTCTAAGCAGTAACTATAGGCCAATTTCTCTTACTTCAAACATTGCAAAAATATTTGAAAAAGTTGTAAAAAACAAATATTTAAATTTGTGAAAGAAAATAATATATTAAATGCACATCAATATGGTTTTAGAGAAAATTTGAGCACTCAAGATGCTATCGTTGATTTAACATCTAAAATTTATAAATCTTTAGATAGTAAAAAAAAATGTATTGGAACATTTGTTGACTTAAGAAAAGCATTTGACAGTATATCGCACTCTAACCTTATCTCTAAACTAACGAAAATTGGTATAACTGACAATGCTTTAACTTGGATCGAAAATTATCTATTTAATAGAGAGCAATTTGTTTAATTAAAGGGCCTTATGAGCGATTCTCAGACCACGAATTTTGGCATCCCGCAGGGAACTGTACTGGGGCCAATTCTTTTTATCATTTATGTCAACGATATGTTTAAACTTAACATCAAATCTAAACTCATTTCATATGCAGACGACACAGCGATTCTAACTGAGGGTTTAACTTGGAATGAAACCCAGAAAACAGCAGAATTAGACTTAAACATACTAAAAAAATGGTTCGACTCAAACCTGCTGTCACTTAATACGGAAAAAACCTTTGTAATACCGTTCACCATTAATAAACATGCATTCCCTGAAAATTTAAAGATAAGTATACATTCATACAATTGCAATAGAAACACAAATTTATGTAAACCTGATTGCTCTGTACTCACTGTTAAAACTAATATAAAATACTTCGGTGTAATTACAGATAGCAATTTAAAGTGGAAAATACAAATCAATGCAACAGTAGAAAGATTAAGAAAATTAATGTACATTTTTCTTAGAATACGAAACATTTTAAATTTTAAACTATTAAGAACTATCTATTTCTCACTGATCCAATCTGTATTACAATATGGAATTCTTGGTTGGGGTGGTGCATTCAAAACTTCTCTAATGCCTTTAGAAATCATCCAAAAATTATTAATAAAAATAATTCTAAAAAAACCATATGACTTCCCCACCATAAGATTATTTCAAGAATTTAAAGTCCTTTCACTACACAATATTTATAAAAAAATTACACTTTTACAAATCCACAAAGATTGTTTCAACAATGATAACTCATTATCTATTTCAAACAGCAAAAGACCAAGTATTCTTGGCTCTATAACTATACCGCGTTGTAATACCACTACAGCCCAACATTTTTATAAATATATTGGAGTCAAGTGGTTTAACCAGTTACCCCTTAACTTAAGATTGGAAATTAATTATAAAAAATTCAAAAGTTCTATAAAAACACTAAATCATTAGCATATTACAATAATTCAATTTAATAATACAATAGAAGGTCTCTCGACAATTGATTTTGGAAATCCATTTACTTTTATATTCTTTTCTCTTTTCTCTCTTCCTCTTTCTCTTCTTCTTCTTTTTTATAGTGTTTTCTTTTTTTCTATTCTATTTCATATATCTTGTTTTGAATATGTATATGTATTATATATATGTATATATATATATATAAAAATATATAAAAATATATATTATAATTCTAAAAAAATATGTTAAATAGTTTTTCATACACGCTGCTCCACCTTTTTTACACGAGCATGCTCTAAAAAAAGGTGAATCACGTTATATAAAAAATGTATCTGAAAAATGTAATGTCATTATTGTATGTACAAAAAAAAATTAAAAAAAAAAAAAAAATATTAAACCAGCTCCACTAAATAATTGCTCACTGGGTACACTGCTGGGGGAAGCTGATAAATATTGGCGAACTATTGGCAACAGATGGGGGTATTTGTGCGCATTTACCCTCCACCACATAAAGGGATCCTCGTGGAGCGGTAGTCTCTTCTCTTTTTTGTACTCCCGAAGGTGTGACTGTCTCGAAGGTATCTCTAAAAATAAATTGTCACCATCGTCAGTTGTAGAAGAGTTCTCCGCCTGGTCTTCATTTACACTTGACATCGATTGCATCCTCTCTGTATTCTTTCTTTAGAGTTCTGTTGAAACGGAAGCGGAAGAAGAGTTCTGTTGCAAAACTAGCAAAACTAGTCGTGATACGGCAAAAGTGTCGTGGTGAGTTTCTCCTTGCAAACTCTTACTCCAAAAAATGTTTTTTGCGGCGCACTTTTCCTCCCAATGTCATTTTTTCTGTTAATGGGATAGGGAAGGGGGGAGGGAGGTTGAATAAAAATATACTTGGAAAGTGGGCGGTGAGCCAGACAAGGTTGGGAACCTCTGGTATATGATAAAGTGTTATTGTATATTAGGTTGTAGCAGTTAAAGTACTCCTAGTATATATGTTATAGTACTTATAGTCAATCCTCGAAGCTCCGTTGCTCTTAGGTTTGACTAGTCAATCGTCAGGTCTGACTTGAAGTCTTAGTCAAAGCCCAAACAAACCAACCTAGGATAAACCGCGAAGAGACTGCATATCGACCTTTGACTATGACATATAAACATAATAAATTAGTAACAATGCATTGAAAAGAAAAATAAAAGAATACTAGGCGAAGTGAACTACGAAGTACCTAACTAAGACGAATTACTATTTATTCAGAAATATATTTTTTTAAGTAGTTTAATTGTATTATTTAAATACTTATTACATTGTGCTGTGTTTTTGATTTGGAGTAGACAGGTTTTAGTTATTAGTTTGAATTTAGTTTGGGAGTAATTATATAATATTGTAATAAAAAAGTAATATTAATTAAGCAATAATAATAAAGATATATGTAGAAAATGAATGTATGTAGAAAATGTTTAGCCTTTTCGGAAAGTATAGAACATATTATATCGGGATGTTCTATATTATCGCCGTCAGAGTATACATTTAGGCACAATCAGGTTTTAAAAATAATTCACCAAAGTTTGGAAACTAACATAATTTGATTGGCTGCCGTAATTATGAATATGAACCAAATTCATTTTAAGAAAATGAATTTTATAAAATATATTATGATAAAACTATACCAACAGACAGAACAATTAGTCATAATAGACTTGATATAGTTTTACATGACAAAATTTAAAAAAAATAACTTTTATCGTTGATGTAGCTATTCCTGTAATATTCAAAAATGTGTTTCTGAAAAAATAAGAAAATATACTTATTTAAGAAATGAGATTTAAAGAATTTGGCATTCTCAGACTATAAAAATATTACCATTTGTCATTTCGGCTACTGGCATTATACCTAGGTCTCTTATTCAAAATTTAGGCGTATTTGATTTGTCAAAGAATTTATATATAAAAATGCAAAAATCAGTAATTTTAAATACATGTAGGATTACAAAAGATTTTTTAAATATTTATATTGAGGGATCAGTAGGATTTATAGGTCAAATTAGGAATTCCACAGAGCCGAACCCTCTGATATGAAAATATCTGGAGTCGGTGAATTATTTTCCCATTTGGTCTCTGGTAGGTTGACATGTTGTTCTTGCATTGTTTTGTATTTATAATACTTATATAGTGCAATTGCATAGCGTGGTTTGACTAGATGATCATTTGGCGAAGTGTGTGAAAGGGTTTTGTTTTTCCTGTGGGGAAAATTTAACCCGGACATTTAAATCTGGTGCGTTTTTTAATAATTTGAAAGGCAGTTATGGGTACCGCTGTCCCGGGAATCATTTATTGGAAAACCATCACCTCTGCCTTACGTAACCCGTGGAAGACCACCATTCAGAAGCGAGACAATGCACAGTGATTCGTTTCATACACGCTAGACGCTAAAAACTCTTACACATGATTACATTATTTTTAACCCTCTATTGAGGTGTAGTCAACACTAATTTTATGAAAATTAGTATTAAAAATGATTAATAATTTTTAAATAATGTGTTAATAGAGTATTTGAGGTTTATAATAAAACAATTATTTGTAAAAAGTAAAAAAAAAGTGAATATTGAGTGTAATAAATTGCTAAAATTGCGGTCAAATTAAGGTTTATATTCAAAGATAAAAGCCTTATTTGGTTTTTCAACTTTTTTAACCACTTGCAATGAGCTTATCAAGTTCAAATGTACTTAAAAATTTGTTAAACATTCCCTCAAGTCTTTCTTCCGTCGGCAAACTCTTCCATGTCACGAACAATTCCAGCCTGGAAATCTCGTATGTGGTTCCTGTAAAATGAAAAAAATAATAATAATGTAGATTCGTGCGGGTTAATATTGAAACTGATATGAAAAGAATATTAGTTGCTCAAAATTATCGTGCGATTTTGATTTACTCTCTGAGATAAACTCTCAAGAAGTTAGAAATTTAATATTTTTTAGGCCAAAAAAAAAACGCAAAACTTATTTATTATTTAAAAAACAACTAAATTTATTTACACTAAAGTATTAAGAAAAAACTTTAAAACATACCTTCCAAAGTAGCCTCCATTTTACAGAACCAAAAAAACACTTTTCAAACTTAGTACACCTCGCGACGAGCGAATAAATGCAAATGATAATTTCAAAACACATTATTCGACTTTAGGCCTCTCGTATGAGTCAATGCATGCACTAATCACCCTAATTAAGCATGCATTTATTATCCTGTCTATCTGGTAATGTCGCCATGCCGTCATTGTTTGGGAATTCAAAAGTGACTTATTATAGCGTCTAGCTTGTATGAAACGAATCACTGTGCGATGCTTGACTAGACTTCAGCCGTATTTTGAAGCAAGATCTGTATAGCCCGGTACTTTCCAATATTCCTCTCCTCCATCTCCTCCCCTTACCGACATCCTCAAGCCTTACTAATGGGGATTCTGTTCGTGTTGTCTTGTTTCAGTCGTTTACTGCCTCATTTTAGGCTAATACACGTAACTTTGGCTGAACACGGATTCATTCTCCTAATTACGACAAGAACTAAAAAAATACAAGTTGTTCGTAACCATGCTGGAAAATAATTATTTCATACTATCCAGACGGGGATGCAATGAAACCATGTTCGTTTACAATAAATAAAGTAAAAGGCCTCCAGCGTATAAAACTTCATCAGTATTTCAAACTCGAACTAACATATCCTGGGGCTTAATGCTAAAAGTGGCTATGTCAAATTTGTAAATTCTTTAGCTCCACTGAGGCCTGATGAAAATAATTTCCCTCAGGCATATGGCATCGTGATTTTTTTTAAGAAAAGGAAGGAGAAGAATATATGTAGTGAGTATGTCCAGGAGTGATGGATGTTGGAATCCATCCCTCCCACTGTGGCGCAAGGCGATGCGCGATGGGTCGAAAATATATTAAATCGAAAGATATAAATTTAATAAAAAAATGGTTTTATCAAAATTTATTATCTCTATATACGGAAAAAAACTTTCGTAATACCATTCACTCTGAATAAAAATGCTACCCCTGAGAATCTGAACATATGTATACACTCATATAATTGTAATCCAAAGTCAAATATATGTAAACCTAACTGCTCTATACACACTGTTAAAACGAATGTAAAATACCTCGGTGTAATTATAGATAGTAAAATAAAATGAAAATTACAAATCAATTCAACAGTAGAACGGTTAAGAAAATTAATTAACGTTTTTATTCTAATGAATATTTTTCGTATTCTAATACGAAAAATATTAAATATTGGAATATTAAGAACCTTAAATTTTTCCCTAATTCAATCAGTATTACAATATGGAATTGTTGGCTGGGGTGGTGCTTTCAAAACTTCTCTTTCGCCTTTAGAAATTATCCAAAGAATATTAATAAAAATAATTCTAAAAAAACCATACGATTACACTACCATCAAATTATTTCAAGAATTGAAAGTCCTTTCACTTCATACTATTTATAAAAAAAAATACGCTTTTACAAATACACAAAGATTGTTTCAATAATGTGAGCTTAAGTCTTTTTTCGAACAGCAATAGAACAAATATCCTTGGTTCTTTGACTATACCACGCCGTTACACCACTACAGCCCAACAATTCTACAAATATATTAGAGTTAAATGGTTTAACGAATTATTTAATAGAAAAACTTTATTTCATGTATATAAACATGTAATTGATACAATTATATTAATTGAATAAAAAAAGGCTGGCTGGAGAGGTAAAATGGTTTCCCTCAACCAGTCTCTCCAAATGACGTCCGCCACACAATAATTTAATTATACCATTAAGACGTAGACAAACCTATACCTGCAAACACGGGTAGTACTGCTAAGTCTCGGAACGTAGTGATCCACTTGAATTGATCCATGGCAGAGGTGTTGGTTATCCAGTGATTTTTTTTACCTACACAGGAGGCCCTGAAAAAAAAATTCCCTCAGAGCCTGTGTCATCTTTGGGGATGCTGTGTGGAGGTTTTTTTTTCGGGAAAGGAAGGAGACGAGAGTTCTGGGAAGGAAAAGGGTTTAAGGGGTGGGTAAGAATCTGGGGTTCAGTGTGTCCTGGTCATCCGCCTCCAAGACCTAGATAAACCTCACCCCATGAACCCGGGCACACCTGCTAAACACTTAGTGTGATCTGTGGCAGAGGTGTTGATAATCCAATAAAGGTTCCCGGGGCGGCGGTATCCAATTCCCGCCTCCCAAATTGATTGATGATTTGATTGATTGTTTATCGATATCTCAGCATAAAATAAAACTGGAACAATATTTTGATTTTCATGTTTGATAGGTCACCACTTCAATCTACAACGGTACCTAAAGCAAATGATCAAAAACTGACAAAGGCACTTCTAGCACTAACTGCCAGATACATTACATTGTAATCACTTCGTAGAATGTTTATTTATCTTATTAATTACTTAACTTTTTAATGTAAATTCATCTCAAGAGTCCCAGCTGCTACCGTCTGGAGCCAGTGAGACTAGGGTATCCCTAATTGGGGTAGGTTGTGAGGCTAAAGGTAGTGGGTAGGGGAAAGAGGTGTGGAAGAAGAAGGTGATCTCACACCAGGGCGATACTAAGATTATCTCCCACTCTGGAACGTGCTGAAAATATACAAAATAATTTTTTTAATTAAATAATTGTGAAATAACACAAATTAATCAAATAAAATTTATTTGTCCACGACGGGATTCGACCCCGCGACCTTCGGATTGCGAGTCAAGAGCCTTAACCCTCTGTCACGCCGGCCGTCTTTAGATCCACTTTATGTGGTATAATAATGTATAAACATAGGTTCATTTTCTCATTTCATTATTTTATTCCACTTATTACACACATAATTTTTACATTTATCTTTGATTTCGCTCAATCTAGGTACATTTTTAACTTCACTGGGAACTAAGCTGTACCTTTTAATTTCCATAGACAGTAAACAATTCTGTGTTTTTTGTTTTGTTAATTTTTTTGTCTGGTGTTTTCTTTCTGTCATGCATGTTGCGTGGGGAGTCTTTATCGTATTTTAATTTTTCCTTAAAGAAAGTTGGTTTTAAATTTTTAAGAACTTTGTAGATAAAAATTAAAACGCTGTAGAGTATTATTTGTTTAACACTCAGTTTATCTAATTTCTTAAGCATTTTCACATTGGTCTATTCTAGATTATTTGGAGTTTTTACTTAATAAGAAAGAGAATACTTATACTAGTGTAACAATAAGGAACTCCAGTGAAAAATATTCTGGCTTTTAAAAAATATGTTCATATATACCAATAAATGCTGATTCTGAATACATAAGTTTTATTTAAAAAAAAATATTAAAAAGTCAATTTTTAATCGGATCGTAAAAACACGCCGTCAAGGTGACGTCACTGTTCGAGTCGTGACGTCACCGTAAAGTCATTGTGTGGGAATGTATGATACGACACAAGCCATCGTATT
This sequence comes from Limnephilus rhombicus, assembly GCA_929108145.2. NCBI lineage: Eukaryota > Metazoa > Arthropoda > Insecta > Trichoptera > Limnephilidae > Limnephilus > Limnephilus rhombicus. The sequence goes on from OV815280.1 coordinate 36,906,601, forward strand.
AATTTATTCGTTTATTTACATACTGTTTATAGAGATTAACTTGTTGTTTTATTTATTTAGGCCTAAATAATGTTTCAAAATAAAGGTATCTCTTAGTAGTTTATCTCTATTATTAAAAATACTCAAAAACTACTGCACAAAAAAATAGTAATGCTATTTCTAGGGAGAATACTTCGAACAGCGGAATTCAAAATGGTGGCAGTAGATCAGCTGATTGCCCGATCCTATACCAATTTTTCAGAAGTGACGACGTCATACGATTCACCATACATACGGTGGTTTTCGGGTGGTCTTGAAAAATTAAAACCTTTTCAATTATTTTAACTATTAAAACTAACTCTAAAAATAAAAATAAAAATGCAGTTATTTAAGTTAGAAGGTCATTATTCATTAAAAAAAATGAACTTGAGTTCTCTATTATTTTAAAGATTAGTATTCATTTTCAATTCTTCCAAGGATGTATTTTATTTTATTCAAATATCTTTCATTGTATTTTATTCAAAGGTTATATCTTTGACTCACGAATTTTTCCAAGTTCTTTATCATTTTAACCTTTTCCCAGTTATCACCATTCACTATTAATCAATCAAGTTCATCGTTCAAGGTATATTATAAAATATTTATATTTAGATTATTGGCTTTCCTCGTGCTCTTAAAATTTTCCACAAAGTTTTAATATTTCTAACTCAATAAATGTTCATTGTGTACTGACCTGGCTATAATGTTACCTTCTCGAAATTTAATGTTATGTTGTTTTGAAGCACATAATATTTCAATCCATTCAAATAGAGAAAACGTAAATTGTGTTACCAAATACAACAAGCTCTGTTTTCTGCTTTTCTAGGAATATGAAGAATGGCCATGTCAATCTGTCAGAAATCATATATTTTTTTGTGATGAGAGTTACGAAATTCCATCAGTTCGGTTTTTTCATCTAAATGTTTTTGGACATACAGGTATCGACGATATTGCAAAATAATACAATTCCGTGAGAATGTCATTCCGTCGTGATGGAAGACTTAGCAAGCCGAGGAATTGAACTCACGAATCAGTAGATGCGATACCAATTCAGCTGCTGACCGGTGATATTTTATTATAGCATATTTTTCATGCACTCAGGAGGCGCAGCATTTGGTATCGATGCACTAACAATAGAATTCCTGATGTAAATGGCGATAAGGTAGGTCAAACCTAGACTTTAGACATCTCCAGCCGGACTCTCTTCACCCATTGGCATCGCCTTGTACCGCAGTGGATGAATTCATAAGTCCGTCACTCCTGGACATATTGACCCTCAAAAGTCTTTCGCCTTGTTTTTCGACATTCACAGGTTACACTTAACTTTTTAGGTTAATTTGGTGTTGTTTAAAGTGGATCACACTGGGTTTATACGCTGTTTCCCAGAACTTCCTCTCCTTCCTTTATACTAAAAGACCCTCCCTGAGGGATTTTTTTCCGAGGAAATTCTGAATGGAGCTAATTATAGAATGAAAAATATGAAGGGAAGATTATGAAAAAATACAATAAAGTAATATGTTTTCCATTTCCCATATTTCTTCGAATGTAATTTTTTTTAAGTGAATTATGAATTTTGAGGGGTTTGTGTTGAACACATCGTCGACTGAGCATAATCTAAGGTCCCACAACTTCTTCCTACATAAGTCAACACATTTTGGAAATAATTGGTGCTGCTAACCAACTAACCAACCATCACGCCATTTTCCAGCAAGGCTTTCCACCCTTTAGAGGACGGTTTTGGAACACACTTCTAGCCTCATTAACATTCATACATTATCTCATTCGTACTCATCTATAATTATGACTCTTGATATGGCCCGACTTATGTATCCGATTCTCTTGGTCGTTCTATGTCTTTCTTGGGCGTCCACGACTTCTTTTACCATTCATATTTGGGTTATATATTTTCCACACGCTCCTTTCTTCGGTCATTCGCTCTCCTCCTCCAAATCATCTGAGCGTCCCTTTCTTAATATCACTCATTTCTCTTACATCATCCTTACATTCTTTGCGGATCTCCACATTTCTCACACGATCACACATGTTTTATCACATTTACGCCTCAGGGATATCATTTCTACAGCATTCATCCTTAAATTGCCAGTTCTTTCCCTCACTACCAACATATATATACAACATCAGGGTAGTTACCAGCACTCCATTGTGTACTGCTAGATTCGCTTCTTTGTACTGATTTTTGTTAGCGCCAACCGTATTCAATCCTCCATTAACGGAGTTACCTGCATTTACCCTTCCTTCAATATATGCACAAGACTTCCTTAATTGGTGTTGCTTTTTGAAATATAAATGTGTCTGGAGATCAAATAATTCTTAATGCATATCTAAAATTATTATTTTATAATAGTTATGGGCAATCAATAAAATTGTGATTGATCTAATGAAGCATTACTACGTCTTTAATATCTCGGTGTTGATAAAGAGTTTTAGGGTTTGTGGAGACGTAGATAGTTTTCATTATTTCGCATGCGGTAAACAACATACCTATTTGGATAAGTTTTAAGATTTTCACGGCCAAAAGCATTTTCGTTATTTGTTTTTGGGGTGTCTACCGGATCTGCCGGATCTGCCCTGATGATGGACACTGCAACGATGTCCGAAACGTTGGCTAAAGAAGGAGGTAGCGCAACACGGCATAACACCCCAAAAACAAATAACGAAAACATACCTATTTAATTTAGAAGATGTGAAGATTTCGTATCGGAATTGGATAACGCGGCTTTTAATTACCTACCTCCGTGAAAAAGTGGGTTATGGTTCGTGGACTTTAAATTGGGAGGTAAACTAATAATGACCACCCAATTTAAAGGCCACCTCATTTCAGTGGGGAAAATATTTTCATTATACCCCGACTGATTAGTTGGGTCTCGTTTAAAATGGCTTTAAATATAACCTGATTTGAATGGCTAGATACTTCTCTTTTCCAAATCTTTCTTATTTACAAGTTTACACAAACTACTTACGGGCAGTTGCGACTGTTAACGTGCATCATACGGTTTGAAGTCTGGCGAAATATATTACAAACATTTTAATGATGCTTCATATTACTTGAGCCTTATTTCCCTTTTCCAGGATGTACGTTTTTACAAAGAATGATGAACAGCTTTTTGCTGGCTTTTCATAGACAATATTATTACAGGGACTTATGAACAATATGTTGAAGCTGATAGCTTTCCTATTGTAATAAGTGAAAGGGCGTACAAAAGGCTATATTCCATCAAAACTATATTTATTTATTTATTTAATACAAACGGCATAAGTATGCCATAAACATTAATTACATGTCACAAATTCATAATCAAAATATTAGTAATGGTAAAACAGTGTATGTATCACAGTTAATTGTGACGATATATTGGGAAGTGACACCAGAGATACATTTACATGCAAAAATCTATAATACAAATAAAATTAATAGTCATTAAAAAAATATGATAGCATAGGCGTCTTGTACCTATGTTCCGTGCAGTTAAATAGATCTATCACATCTGCATATTTATTAGTAACTTCATGCAACCTAGGTAAAAGTGAGTGTTTCGTATACTCAGTACGATTATTGTTACATTTAAAAAGGATTTTAGAACGAGTAGTTCTCGTGGGAATATGAAATTCAATGAGCTTAGTTAGATCAGGACTGTCTATTCTACCATTTAAAATAATTTTGAACATTAATATTAAGTCGGATACAATTCTTCGATCTGACAGTCTTAGTAAATTTAATTCTTTCATCAAGTAATTATAATTTATGTTTTCAATGGGAATACCGAGGTTAAAATTAATGTATCTTAAGAATTTGTGTTGAATTTTTTCGATTGAATCTGAATGTATTTTAAATTGGGGGGACCAGATCGAGGAGTTATATTCGACTTGACTACGTACTAAGGATGTTTACAAAAGTTTTAAAGATGAAATATTCTTGAAACCTCTGGAATTTCTAAGAACGAAGCCAAGCATTTTGGTACCTTTATTATATATTGAGTTTATATGGGATATGAAGTTTAATTTAGAGTCGAAAGTTATATGGTAAACTGTACTTATTATCGCGTGAAACAGTCTTCGTTATGTTCCTTAGCTATCTTAAAATGTCGGCAAAGGTTAAAACATGAAAAAGTAGTATGTAATAGTTTTAAAAAATAAATACCGATGAAAAGTTTTTTTTAGTTTTTAACGTGGTTGCGACATTTTTTTTCGATGTCTCCACACAGGAGGCCCCGAGGAAAAAAATCCCTCAGGGCCTATGTCGTCTTACGGGAATCCGTGTGGAGAATTTTTGTAAGGAAATGAAGGTGAGAAAGTCTGGGAAAGTTCTAAAAAGCTATGAGGGGTGGATAGGAATCTGAGCGTCATGTTCAGGAGTGACGAACGTATGAATCCTTCCCTCCCAATGCGGCGCAATACGATGGGTAGAGACAGTCCGGTGGGAGAAGTCAAAGGATCTCCCTCAACCAGCCTTTCCCGATCCGCAGTAGGTGGGTGACAGTATCCGTCGACAACACCTAAACAAACCTCACTCCATGAACCCGGGCATCCCTGCTAAGTCATGGATGCATTTACAATTTAGGCGGCGGGAATGGGTACCACTGCCCCAGAAACCTTTATTTGATAAGCAATATCTCTGCCATAGGTCACCCCAAGTGGTTCGCTGCGTTTGGTGATTTAGCAGGGGTGCTCGGGTTCACGGGGTGAGGTTTGTTTAGGTTTTGGAGGCGGATGACCAGGACACATTGAAACCCAGATTCCTACCCACCCATCAAACCCTTTTCCTTCCCATAACTCTCCTCTCGTTTCTTTCCTTAAAAAACCCTCCACACAGCATCCCCAAAGATGACATAGGCCCTGAGGGAAGTTGTTTTCCTTAGAGCCTCCTGTGTGGGCCATGTAAAAAAAAGTCACCAAATATAGCGAACCACTTGGGGCGACCTACAGCAGGGGTGTCGGTTATTCAATAAATGGTTTCCATTGCGGCATTACCTACACCCGCCATTCAAATTCGATGTGATTATATTTCTAGAACAACGTAGATTATATGCGTTAGGGAGAAATGAGCTAGGTTGACAAGTGTAGTGTCTCTTATTCAGTGATGAAAGATTGAGTGTAGTTGAAGGCTTTTACACCCTTAGCGCTACAACCACTTTGGCCGGATATGAGACAAGAACATAAATTACAGCCGGGGATGAGTGGAGTACTTTCGGAAATCGTGATCCAGAATCCAATAGGGTGCAGAAAAAGGTAAGGTTTTCATCAATGGTTGGGTTTTTCAAAACGCAACGTAGGGATGGGGTAAGCAAACACGGATCGATTTATTAAGCCCAATTCTATGAGTTGTAGAAACACCAAATCAGTTCATTGGAGAATTTAAATAAAGCATGAATTCAGAAAATTATTGAATGTGGGATAATCGTTAATTCTGTGGATCTCATAAACTGTTAAACTGCAACTACCCAAACTACTACTTCTCATTAACTGTTAAAATACAATTACAATACCTAAGAAAGGTCTGGTAGGTATGCATACTTGGTACTGGTTTTGGTAGTTACATGTAAACGAAAAAGGTAAAGTTTTCATCAATGGTTACGTTTTTCAAAACGCAACGTTGGAATGGGGGAAGCAAACATGAATCGTTTTATTATACCCAATTCTATGCGTTGTAGAAACACCAAATCAGTTTGTTGGAGAATTTAAATTAAGCATGAATTCAGAAAATAATTTATTTACTTATTTTATGTTGTGTAAATAAATAGAATACATTACAAAATGATACTTTGTCTGTTCAACTGGGAAGGATACCCGTTTCAGGACAGCCAAATTGTATAATATTCATAATATTTTTAACAAAGGAATGGCTTCGTTCAAGATATCACAGGAATGAGCTTCTGTCAAGATAACTTTTGAGAACATTAAAAAATGTATTCTGAACGAAGGGATGGTTTCTTTATGTCAACATTAATAATTGCATTCAGAGTGTATTGGTGGTTACTTTAGTGAGATCACAAGTAGGAGATTCTTTCCAGGCCATTTTAGAGAACATTTACAATAGTATAATTAGGATTTACAGATTTATAAATCAATATATGACATATGAATTCCCAATGTATTTATGACTATTTAATTTTAATAAAGTACCATAATTTTTAGAATTTACACATTCATAAACCAAATATATGACATTCGAATTTTTTCAAGCTCGTTTTGGAGAACATTAATTTATTTAGTTGTTTATTAATTTATTTTATTTTAACCTCGATATAAATAATAATAATATTGAATGTGGGATAATCGCAGATCTTATAAACTGTTAAACTGCAACTACAAAAAACACTACTTCTCATTAACTGTTAAAATACAACTACAATACCTAAGAAAGGTCTGGTAGGTAAGCATACTTGGTATTTGTTTTGGTTGTTATATGTATACGAAAAACGTAAAGTTTTCATCAATGGTTAGGTTTTTCAAAACGTAACGTTGGGATGGGTAAGCAAATATCGTTCAATTTATTAAATCCAATTGCACGAGTTGTAGAAATATCAAAGGAAACTAATTCACTTAAGGCGGTAAACGAATTTTGCTATGCCATTTTTATATTTATGATTTTTATTACATTTCATAGACAACCAATAGAAAAAATGCTGCCAATCAAAACAATAATTTATTCATGTTATGAAGTGAATGCATTATTGACAAGTTTGTACCTGTATTTATAAGAGAAGAACATGGAAAGAAGGGTATTAGAATAATTATACGTAGACAAACCCCGTTTGCCAAACAAACCATTCAAAACCTGGGATGTATATCTAAATGATGATGACACGCAACTTTCGCAGCTTGAACCTCAACCCATATCACTTGGAATAATTCGGAGTAGGTACTTTTTATTTTTATTTTGGCGAGAATTTATTTTATAAAGTTAGTACTTCCAACAAATGTCATGTTTGATTGTCTATTAACTAAAAAAGGAATATTCCGTATCATCCGTGTATCGAACTTCGATAACACAAACGTTCCGTATTATCCTTGAGATGGGTTTATATATTTTTATCGAATCAGCGATTGGCGCCCCAGCAGAAGCCTTTCAGTGGTAGATCAAGGAAGAGGAAAAGCGAACTGATGAAAGATGATACGTGGAAGAAGATATAAGCAGAACAGGAAATGCTAGGAACTGGGGACAGTAAAGAAAATCCAAGAAATCGACCATATCCAGCTCTTGAATGTTGCCATCGTGATAATTATTATCTGGCGAATTCATTCACAAGTTTATTGCCCCACTAAACTAGTAAAATTAAATAATATTTCGGAATTTATATTGAAGTGGCAAACGTGTCGGCTGATTTTTTAAAAATAATGTAAATTGTTTGAAATAAAAGCAATATGTGTCCAGTCATATTTTCAGATAGTTCGAAAAAGACTTTAATTTAAAGTGCGTACTTAACGAATTTAATCTACGAAAATCTTCTGTTACGCTTGTATGTTTTGCACAAATTGTGTTTGCTATACCTTCCATTTATATTTTACGCATTTTTAATGTAACGCTATCATAATTATACCTTTTGCCGCAAAAACGGTCATTATTTTGTTACACTTGGCGGAACATTCATACTTGGCACCAGTTCGTTTGACATCAGTCTTGCGTAATGAAGGGCTTGCTTTAAAAAGTCTATCCTTTCTTTGGTCTGTATCCCGCGTATATTTGGCAGTGTAATATCTAAACATGGAGTGCGAGTATTGGAGAAAGTATTTACGGAATAAAAATACGCGAGTGGAAGCATCAATTCAAGATCAAGTTTTTGAAATGCGGTGTTAAAAGCTTTCGGATGGTTAAATGAGCCAAAACGCATATCGGAAATAAAGATTTGTCTTATCCTTAAATGCACCCCAAATTAAAATACCAAAAACCCACTTACTCCGGTCAATTCGTAGGTACTATTGCGCGTTACTCACATAAATAAAAATTTATCTTTAATTTGTTAAAACCTGTTTATCTAATAAGGTATTATTCGGGGTATTTAGTTATTTTTGAGCTTTGTAAAGCGCTCTCGAGTTGATATTTCACAGATGAAAAGATATTGCGTTGCGTGGACTTTTATTGAAAAGCCAGGCATCGAATGAAAAGAAGATATACGGCCTGGAGCATATTGCCTCGTGTCATAAATAATATAGGTTTGAAGTTTCCACGGCGGAGTGCGCTGGGAAATGTTTTATCAAAAGGGAGGATATTATATTTTCAGGTGTTTCATCCCGAAAAAAATCTGCCCCGACTGATCGATATTACCCAACGCTACCGAATTTTACGAAATTCTCGCAAGTTAATTGAATTTGAGTTTCGGGAAGAATTACGTTTTATTTGTAAACGGAATATAAATTTAAAAAAAGCTTGAGCAGTAATTTGAAAAATATATTTAAGAAGAATAACATTGTCGTAAAAAATTCTTTGTTTATAACAGGAATCTTCTTATATATAAAAATGAATTGCTGAATGTGTTGCTAAGCGCAAATCTCGAGAGCAGCTGAACCGATTTCGCAAATTATTTTTTTAGAATATTCCATGGTGTACAAGGATGGTTCTTACGGAGAGAAAAATTAAGAAAATTGCGCAGAAAATTGGATAATTTCAGAAAACCTAACGACTATCGCACGTTCGACAGTTCGTGTGTTTGAGAATGACATTTTGCAAAACAATGATTGTTAAATCAAGATTCTATTTTTAAATATCTTTAAGTAGATAAAATTTATTTAAAGTAGGTACTCCCCTAATAGTTTGAATCGAATCAAGAATTTTAGATATTTTAAATAGGTACCTATGTTAGGTACCAAATTTAATATACGTGAAAAATGGAAATTTGAATAAAAATTGTAAAAGGTGGCACGCGGGCTGTTTAAAAGCTGAATGTACTGGGATTGAATATACGGAAAGCGGGAGGGAGGGAGAGATGCAGGAGAGGGGGGGGGGGGGGGTAGGTGGAGGAGGCGGAGTGGGAACCCCCCTTACACCATGCGAAAAAGCTAGTCTTAAATAAAATAAAGCAGACCTTGAGTTTGTTGACGCAGGCAGGAAATTTTGACGGTTAACGACGCATTTTTTAGCACATTTTTATATGTAAATGAGATTTTTGTCGAGAAAAATAAAATATCAAATTTTTATTAGAACAACTCTCTTTTTATAACTTATGAAGGTTATTTCCATCAATGTAGTATGTCATTGAAGCAGAAAATATCACTAATAATATATACGAATATATGAAAAAAACAATACGCAGAAAAAAAAAAAAATAACTGTTGCAACTGGGACCCGACCCCCGAACCTCCCGTCTAACCGGGACAAACAGCCCTACGAATTTGGCTACTGCGACTTTTTATTTGTTAATCTCATATTTAAAATTTCAAAACTAAGTAACAATATTATCTTCGAATGGCTGCTATCCTTTCGTTGGAAACAAGTGTTCGATGAACTGGTTTGTAAACTATATCTCGGAAAAATATATCCGATTTTATTTATATGGAGCACCTATTGACCTTTTTTGTAAAAGTCGAAATGAATCGTAATAATATTATAAAGGTGAAAGTTTGTATGGATGTATGTTTGTTACTCTTTCACACAAAAACTAGTGAATGGATTTTAAAAATTCTTTCACTAATATAAAGCTACATCATTTGCGATTATTATAAGCTATATATATTGGAAAGTTCTGGCGTTATGAATAATCTCTGGCGTTATGAAATTATTTATCATACGTCTTCTGTCGCTAACAAAATCGATTTATTGCAAACGTCAGAAACTTTTTTAAATTAGGCAATTCACCCTAAAAATAGTGCTTTTTTGGCGTCGTACTTAATAACCATCTCTAAAAAAGAATCACAGAAGTGTGAATGCGCGCGTAAACCCGAACGAAAGCACCAAATTGGATAATTCTTTTTTTTTGTTCGTTATTTTGAGTTGAGCTCTACCATTATGAAATTTGTATAAAAAATTGTAATAGGTGGCACGCGAGCAGTTTGAAGATTGAATAATAATAATAATAATAATAATAATAATAATAATAATAATAATAATAAATTTAAAGATTTATAACTACAAAAAAAAGTATACAATAGTTTAAAAGTTGCATAAGTACAAAATATAATAATGGTAAACAATATACATATAACCGTAGGTACTTAAAGAATAGAGATTTATAATTATAAACGTAGGTTTCTCGTAACCTGCCTCACTAGGCTAGCCTGTGTTGAGGCAGTAATTTTACGTCACTTTATAATTCTGTGAAAATACCTACACCTATATTAGAAAATAATCGCACAATAGATTGGTTGCATTAATAATAACAATAACATAGGTAAATGCCCTATCATTATTTTTTATCCAAACTTTTATGAATGTACCGGGAAAGAATGTGTGGAATGCGAGAGGGGGAGGGGGAGGGGAGTGAAGTGGAGGGGGTAAGGGGGTCTTGAGGGGGGGGGGTGAAGAAGGGGGGGAGGTGGAGGGGGGAGGGGGAGGTGGTGGAGGTGGGTTGGAGGGGGAGGGGGGTGATGGCAGAAGTGGAGTGGGGCGAGGGAAGGTGGAGGGAAGAGGGGTAGGGGTGGGGGGAGTGGGGTCAGGAGGGTGGGTGGAGGGGGTGGGGGAGGGGGGTTGATGGGTGGAGTGGAGGCGGAGTGGGAATCCCCTAATACCATGCGAGCGAAGCCGCGGGAAAAAGATAGTATTCAATATTCAAGTGTCCCAGTTGCGACCGTTATCTTATTATTGTTGTGTTGTCTTGTCCCGTTTCGTATTTTCGTTTAGATTATTGGTGTTATTTTCTTCTTACACAATAAAATATCAAATAAACTGTTTAATTAACGAGGTAAAGCAATCGGTTTTCACAAATACTTGGTGTCTCTGAATCTCGTGCTTGACGCAAATATTATCACATTTATCATTGCTAATGCAACCCTTGTAGAGTTATTACTTCCCTAGAATACGACTTTGGGAGTCTACTGCAATATTTTTCTCACTCCCTATACCTTAGTGGTTTTTGCAATCTACACCGTCTAGCTACCTATAAAATATGTAGGTCAAGGTATTTTTATTTTAGGGAAAGTTGACAGCAAATCATAAGTTATATATAATAAAATAGTTATTTATGCCAATTACGAACTTTCCACTGATGATAGTGAATGATAAAGTGTGAGATTGTAAAGGAATTCTTTAAGTAGCTTATTTTTTAGTTACAATATGTGAGGGGGGGGGGGTGAGGAGGAATATAGGATTAGGATTAAGAGGCTAAGGACGGGAATATTCAGGGGGAGGGATAGATTGAACTTCCTAGTTTGAGTCATGTTGCTTAGTGAGTTTTCGTTTTATGTCACGTAACGTCGAGTTCAAAATGTCAATGTGGTAATAATTTAAGTTAAATGAATGTGTGGATCTGTAGATAAATCAGTTCGGTTTAGTTAGTTGGTCTTGCAAAGGGGGATTAAAAGTAAGCGACGTCTACTGTTGCGATTTGGATCATGGGATGATAGGCTTCAACAACACGCTGTAATTCTGCAGAACACCTTCATACTAATATCTTATCTTATTAAATTTTTTCTCCTACAAAAAAATTTCATGTTTATTATAAATGTGTCATACTAATTGTAACCTGCTGATAACAAAACCTTTTTTGAATTTTTGGAAAGTACCGAATTCTACCGAAGACACAAGCCTTTAAAATGTTAATATTTGCGGCTGGTCAAAAAGCTAATGACGTCACGGTACATCCGCGGCAGTACTGTAGAACTGCCATTCGAATTATGAATTGTGCTGAACCGTGTCTCGTGTGACGTCAAGAGACACCATTGCATATTATTATGTTTTAGCTAAGTTAATTTTGAAAGCTCACAACTTTGTAATTTTTGGAGATATCGAAACACTGATTTTGCTGATGTCATAACTCCTTAGATTAAATACGTGTTCATCAATAGAAAATTAGGAGACGAACTTATTATGTAAATATATTAATAATTTTGTTTTAATTTTTTTACCGAAATTGATGGTGTAAGGGGGGTTCCCACTCCGCCTCCTCCACCTCCCCCCCCCCCCCCTCACCACCTTCTCCCCTCCCCCACCCCCCCTCCCCCCATCCCCACTCCCCCCCACCCCTTCCACCTTCCTATTCCCCCCCCTCCCTCTTCCCCCCCCCCTCCCCCATCTCTCCCTCCCTCCCGCTTTCCATACCTTCAGTTTTCAAACCTCGCGTGCTACCAATAGCAATTTTTTTATACAAATTTCATAATGCCACAGTTCACCGGAAGTTTTATAAAAACCCTGTTCTGACAATAACGAATACAAAAAAAGAATTATCCAATTTGGTGCAGTCGTTTCAAAGTTATGCGCTTACCAACACATTCAACGATTCATTTTTATATTATAGATTAGCTGGTTCCCGGCTTGCGTTGCATTAGCATATTCAAAGAAATATATTGTTTCTCCCTCAGGTGCGTCCCCGTTCCCCTCCTACGCCATCCCCCTTCCACTTCCATATATTCAGTCCCAGTACATTTAGTTTTCGAACAGCTCGCGTGTCACCTATTACAATGTTTTTAATTCAAATTTTCATTTTTAAAATAAAACAAATATTCTTTTTTGTATTTTATATAAGAACAAACATTCATCAAACGCGCGAACTGTCAAACGAGCGAAATTAAAAGGAAACTGGGATTCGTTTATATAAATAGATTATTAAGTAATTTTTCCCGTATTAGAACATACATTGTTTTGTGAGGCGGGTAACATACTTGCTTTATTATGATTACTACTACTTCTTCCATTTCTACCCACTACTTCCATTTATACCCACGCCTGTCTTTCTATGTTCGATCATTGTTTTAGTACATTATATGTCCTGATGAAGAGAACATCGTTCTTGAAACATGTCGACTTTTAAATAAAGTTTATTATGGTAAAAACAAAGTGTTTTTAATTATTTCATTTATTTATTTAAGGAACATAAACGGTCTTAGTAACATTTTATACATAAGACAAAAAACAGAACAATTATTAATGTTCACAAATAGGTATTTAGAAACAAAACTAACTTAATGGAAACTAAAATATTTAAGAGAAAAAAACAAGCTAAGCAGCAATTTAACAATATAATAATACAGACGTTAATTCAACAACTGATAAACCTATTATGTACCACAATAAAATAAATGTGATTATAACTATACTTAAATAGACTGCGAAATATGTATTTGGGTTGGGTCTATTATTAAATTAAACGTGTAGTAGTAATTCGGTGCTTCATCAAAATTGCCATTTATTAAGATTTTTTTTAAATAGGAATAAATGATTCGATATATATAGCATTCTGCGTTTTTAAAGAAAAAAATATTTTCTTTATCAAAACAAGGCACAATAATTTATATTGAATAATAATTGAAGTCAATTTTTATATCTTAATTTTTTTCACAAACACAAAATAAAATCTCTGCACCCAAAAAGAAGAACAGATAAAATTCTCCGGCAATTACGATCATGGAGCGACGCTTCAATTGCCATTCCCCTACAGCTCCTTTTATTTAAATTCCCAGGCCTCCTAAATCAAAGCGCGCTCCCGACAGTGAAAATAAAATATTAAAATAATGGAATGTCTCTGGAAGTTATATAAAAAATGTATTCATATAACATGTGCAAGAATTCAATACCCGCTGAGGCGTTTCTGAAGGAAACTGAAGAAAACTGAAAGAAATCACAGGTGTTTTCGTCTCAACCCCCGGAGCGTCTGTCAGACCCCTCTCCTTTTCCTTCCAGAAGATAAATCAAATATTTCAGTTAATATAGCCGGCTACATTGCGCACAACTTGCGACATGTATACATGGTGTAAGGTGGCAAAAAACATCATATGTTTTAGGTTATGGGATGTTTTATTAATTGAAATGTTTTATAATTGAAATGGGAAAGTCTTAGCATGGATAACTAGTAATTTTCATAAAAGACCTCAACAAGTAAAATTACTCAATGAATTCAGCGAATCAAAATATAGCGACTTTTCAATACCCCAAGGTAGAGTTTTAGGACCACTGTTATTTATTATATATGTCAATGATATATTCCATATTTCCAAATATGGAGACATTGTCTCCTACGCCGACAATACAGTCCTACTACTAAAAGCAAACACATGGTTTGAATTAAATAAAATGGCAAACACAGATATCAATGCACTAAAATTATGGTTTGATAAAAACCTGTTGACTTTAAATTCTAAAAAACCCTATTATTTACCAATTTCAATTAAAAAACAAGAAACACCTAAAGAATTAAACATAATAATCCACTCTGTGACAAATACAGAAAACCACAAATGCAATATATTATGTACAAACATAGAAAGCAAGACCGATATTAAGTACCTGGGCATAATAATAGACCAGCGTTTAAAATGGTCCCCACACATAAATATTCTGAACAACAGAATAAGGAAACTAACATATACATTTAGATGCTTAAGAGATATTTTAAACGAAAAATTACTTAGAACCACATACTTCGCTTTCTGTCAATCAATTATACAATACGGCATTATATATATAATATGTTGATAGGTTTAATTCCTTTTTATTAATTTCTAAATAAAACACTTGTGTTGCAAAGTTTTTTTTAACTAAGAAACGACATTTATGTTTATTAATATCACTTTGAATGGTTTTTTCTAACAATCAAATAATAGAATAACAAAACAAATGACAATCGATGATTGCATTCTAATTGACATTATAGGATTCAAATTTAAAGGGAATATATTTCCTTTACATCTCCCCCCCCCGCGGGAAAGAAAATTATTGCAAAAATTTTCATTCATCTTCGATATCCTCTTCATGGTTCATCAATGCAGGTGCTGGAATTAATTTCGAGATGTGGAAAAAATTTGATTCTAATTTTTTTCGACCAGTATTTATCTTGTAAATTGAGTTTGATAATTTTTCTATTATTTTGTAGGGTCCGATTCTCAATTCGTCGAGCTTCTTCCTGTTAAGTTTGTTTCCATTCTCCACAAAAACAGTATCACCAACTTTGAAGTTAATATGTCTCCTGGTTTTATCGTAAATCATCTTGTTGTAATTATGTGACTTTATAGTATTTTCCAGAGCTTTTTTTCTGTCTTGAATCAAATCGATGTCAGTCTTCTTAAGTTTTAACTCATTTGGCAAAATCGTAACATCTGTGCCGTTAAGTAGGTACTGAGGCGCATAACCAGTGACAGTGTGCTCCGTTTCATTATAGTTTTTTACACAATTACGGGCTATAGTTGTCCAAGCCACTTTTAAGTCATTTTCGTTGATTTTGCATCTAATTTTATTGACTAGCGTTTGATTTAATCTTTCATTTAATCCATTTGAGAAAGGCGAGTTTACTGCAGTAAAAATGATTGGAATATTTTTTTCATCCAAAAATTTTTTGAATTCTCTAGAATTAAGACCCGGATATTGGTCTGATAGTATCATGCCAATGTCATTAGTTTCTGTGGAGTTTAAGAGTTTGATGAAATCGTTGGTATTTTGAGTTTTTGACGTCAAAATATATGCAAACCTCGTGAAATGATCTGATAGCAGGTGCAAGTATCTCTTTGTTGACCGTGAACCACCAAAACCACCTATCGTATCAATAGAACATATTTCAAAAGGTTTTGTTGCGGGACCCAAGTAGGACATCAATCCATATTTATTTTGACCTCTTGATTTGTTCTTTAAACATACTGCACAACTTTCGCAAGTTCTCTTTATATTGTTTGTCATGTTTTCTGATGTGTACCATGAGCTTATCATTTTTTGCATTTGATTAATTCCTATGTGACCTAGGTCTGTGTGAACATTTTTGATAAAATCTATGCTGAATTTTTCTGATAGAATTATTTTTTCTTTTTTTTTTACTTTCTTGTAATAAACATTATTCTTCGATATCAATTTATCTTTTCTGCACTGTATCTTCTCATTTTTGACCTGATCTTTTAAGATATCTTCTAATTTTATTAAGTTGACAACTTTTAATTGCTCATCTTGGTTCTCATCTGGTTCTAAGACTGGGTTTCTGCTTAGACAATCAGCTTCAATATTGTACTTTCCTGGAGAATATTTAATTTGAAAATCATATTGGGATAAGTAATATGTTAAGTCACCAAGCTCTTCATCGGTTCTAGATTTGATATTCATATTTTCCAGCGGTTTGTGATCTGAATAAACTGTAAATGGTTTTCCTATCAACCAGTAATGCCAGTATCTCACTGCCTCTTTTATAGCTAAGCATTCTAAGTAAATTGCTTTTTTCTTTTTCTGTGCGCTGTTTAATTTTTTCGAAAAGTAAGCAACAGGTTTTTCTTTTTTCCAAGATCGGTTGTGAGCATATTAGGTTTTTCATCGTTTCAAAAGCATTTTGGCATTTATCAGTCCAAATAAACTTTTGATTTTTCCTTAATAAATTATGCAAAGGATCTAGTATTATTGCACTCTTCGGAATGTACTCATGATAAAAGTTGATTTTTCCTAGAAATTGTCGCACATTCTTTTGTGTTTTTGGAATAGGAAAATTCTTTATTGAAATCAAATTATCCTTTACTGGCTTGACTGAATTATTCTGAATTATATGACCCAGATATTTTACCATATCTGATGCAAATGTGCATTTTGTAAATTTTAATCTAAAACCTTCTGTTTTGATTGCATTCAGCAGCTTTGTCAGATGATCAATGTGTTCAGCAAAAGTTTTTGAAAAAATAAGAATGTCATCTATGTAATTGACAGCAAATTCGTTTAGTTTATATTTTCTCAATATATTGCTTAATATCCTCTGAAAAATTGCCGGAGAAGTCTTCAATCCAAAAGGCAGGCAGGTCCATTGATAATGTCCCTCCTGTGTTACAAATCCTGTTTTTTTTTTGTCTTCAATCCGCAATGGAATAGACCAAAAGGCTGAGTTTATATCCAGCGTTGAAAAAAATTTGCAATTTCTGGTCTTTGTCATTAGGTCTTCAATCAATGGAAATGGTTGAGCTTGAGGTATTACTATTTTATTTAAGTCTCTGAAGTCTATGCATAATCTGGATCTTTTGTTTTCTTCTTTTTTAAATGCTAGAGTGACCGGTGCAGCAAATGGACTGTACGACTCTTCTATCAGTTTATTGTCTAATAATTTTGCTATTTGCTCTTCTATTTCCTTTTTATCTTCTACACTGCATCTGTAAGGCCTCTTACTACAATATTTATCCACTAATAAGTCTATCTTCGCTTCATATCCATTGACAGTGCCAACATCATATTTACTCTTCGCGAACACTGATGTGTATTTGTCTATTAGTTCATTTATTTCTGTTTTTTGATCATTATTTAAATGATTCATTGTTATTTTAAAATCTTCTTCTTTAACATGTTCGTTAAAATTAATTCTGTGTTTTTCTATATGATTAAATTTAGTATTCGTTTTCATATCTGTAGAATATTTTTCTTTTTTATTTGTATTATTTAGGCAGAGTTTCTGTGATATTTGTAAGTCTTCACTTTGGATAAGTTTGAAGTCTTTTATCATGTCTAATCCAATCAAAAAATCATACTTGAAATTGTGTTCATCAATAATGTACACATCAACTTTATTCTCCAATTCAAAAATTTTTATGTTTAACGTTGTCAAACCACTCGTCTTTTTAACACCATTAATCGTTACTAAATTTGCTTCATTCAAATTGTTTCCTTTTCCTTTTAGTTTCAATAATTTAGAATTAATTAGAGAAACATTTGAACCTGAATCATGAATTCCGTATATTTTTAATTTATCATTTAGTAATAGTTTGACTTTTATTAATGGTGTTACTATTAGTTTTTTTGATCATTTTCATTTAATTCAGTTTCTATCACTGAATTGTTTACATGTTTAATGGCATTTCTCTTAAATTTTTCATCCTCTTTTGTTTTGAACCAGCATGTAGCTTCAGGGTGGTAACGAATGCCCTTATTCAATTTTTCACAAATTTTACATGGATTTTTACCCCCATTTTTATTATGTTCTGCATTTCCAAATGTTTTCTTATTCATAAATCTTTTTTTGTTGACCATATGTTCATACTTGTTTACTTCATTAAACAAATCTACAGTATCTTGTAATCGTTCTCTATCGATCTTGTTAAGTATGAATTCTGGTAGTCCGGAAGCAACAAGATCTATCAAAGTACCGGTGTCAATTGATCTTCTCACATCCAATAGAAGTTTTTCTTTTCTCATAGCATAATCCAACAGAGAACCATCTTTGTATCTAAATGATAGTGCGTATGTGACAGGGTTCCATCCTTTGTTTGCAAATGATTCACAGAATTTGTTTTTCCATGTTGACCACTCTGAGTTCATTGTTAGTTTTATAATCATGGAACTGTACCAGTCTATACAAGATTTATCCATGAACAATCTGAGTATTTCTATTTTTTTTCCATCCATGGTCACATCAAACCGCAAACATTCTTTTTCAAACACTTCCATCCACTGGCTTGCATTTGTATTTTTAGTGCAGAATTTTTCTATAACAAACTTCTCAGCAATGTTTTTTAAGCTCTGTTGCTTATCTTCCATTAACTTTTCAATTAATTTTCCTAATGCATCTTCTTTTTGATGTACTTGTAAACTTTTTTCGTCCAATTCTTCAAGGTATTGGTCTCCAAACTGTAGGTTTCCATCTTCGTCTACATATGTTTTTTTTAGTTCTTCTGTCATGGTTAACCAGACTCTTCTAACCTGGTATCTTTTTTTCAAACTATTTTTTATTTTTCCAAAAGCACTAGTTTTCATTATCTCCTCGTGATAGCTGGCGGATCGTAGCATTTCTGGTATTGTAAACACTTTTCCATCATTTGTGACTATTTTTGTAATGCTAATAATATTTGATCTGCCATCGCATCCAGGTAATAGCGTAAATTCGAATTGAATTTTCTCCATTTTTGGTTTAAAACGAAATGTCGTTTTATAATATGTTGATAGGTTTAATTCCTTTTTATTAATTTCTAAATAAAACACTTGTGTTGCAAAGTTTTTTTTAACTAAGAAACGACATTTATGTTTATTAATATCACTTTGAATGGTTTTTTCTAACAATCAAATAATAGAATAACAAAACAAATGACAATCGATGATTGCATTCTAATTGACATTATAGGATTCAAATTTAAAGGGAATATATTTCCTTTACATATATATAATTATTACATATACAAATCAAACACAAACAATTTATATATCACAAAAACTAATAATAAAAAAATTAAAAAAAAACCCTACTCATATTCGTCAGAACTGTTATTCAAACAATCTAAGGTCAGACAATTAAGTGCGTTATACTTTTATCACGCAACATTACAAATTTATAAAGATAATATTCAAAATAAAGTTGCACCCTTCAAAAATAACAGAAACCTTAGACAAACATCAATACTTCCTCTTCCAAAATGTAAAAAAAAAACAATAAAACAGTTAAATCATAAATATCTCGGGGTTAATTTTTTTAATTCACTACCAGAAAAAATCAGAAACATGAACAGGAACATAAAAAAAATTTAAAACTCAGCTTAAAACTTATACTGAAAATTTGAACTGAATAAAAAATAATAAATTGAACCAATATAATAACACCCCACATACACACAAGCCCTGATTATTTATGGGGGTACATCAAATACATGTATTATGTAATTAATTATTGTAAAAAATATATTATAATTTATGTATCTTTTTGTAAATAAAAAAATAAATAAAAATAAAAAAATAAAAAAAATTATGTCCCATTGTAATAATACAAATTGTCTGATTTTTTAAGTCAAGGTTGCTATACAAGGTAAGTAAAATATTGAGTGAAATAAAACAATTACTTTGTTCGTAAATACAATTTTTTTTTAATACTGACCGATTTCGCTTTACGCAAGCATCATTCGGGTATAATTAAACTTTATTTTATACCCTGATGATGCTCGTGTTAAGCAAACCCGGTTGGTTTAAAAAAAAATAATACATAAATCAAGGTTTTAAACAGAGTAATCGTTTTTATTTCATTCAATATGTCAAACCACAAATGCTTTGTACCAAAATATAAAAAAAAAAAAATATTTTTTTTTTTATTATGTTTTTTTATATATATACATTTAAAAAAATATATAATTTATTTTTTATTTTATTTATTCATCATATAAATTTTTATACAGTTTTTACAGGTGATTCGACTACCACGCTAGGCACATGCCCGTATTATGGTAGTCGATTTATGTATATAATTGTATAAAATGTAAGAATTGTTATTGGTTAATCTATAGTTTAGTTAGGTACAATGTTTTTGTATGACAACGAATTCTTTAAGTGGTTTGTCAATTAAGTAGATAATATTTATATAATAATAAACATATAAATAAACCATTCTTATTGTAGGCTGATGTTTCGCTTAAGTAAAATAGGTACCTAAATACATGATAAGTAGATAAACAAAAGAATGACTCTTCTTGTGGAGATGTTGAAAATAAGTCATAAAAATATAAATATTTTTATGATAATTATCAAAAGTTATTTTTTGAAATTGAATTAAAAAAAAATAATAATAATAAAGCAAATTAACTTAATTTGTAGACTTCAGACATTCTTTAAAATAGTTCCTCCCCTTTGAAAGTAAGTCATCCAAATATAAATATTATTATGATAACTATTAAAAGTTTTTTTTTATTTGAATTAAAAAAAAAAAAAAAGTAAAATAAAAATAAAGCAAATTAACTTAATTTGTAGACTTCAGGCATTCTTTATATATTATATATATTATATTATATTATACATATATTGAACTTATTTTTTCCTTATCCTTTATAAGTTTTCTGTTGCCACAATAACTTATTTAATAACTGTAGTGTATAGTGTCTATTAATTCCAATAACTATCTAAAACTAAAATGTGTTGGGAAACTTCCAAATAAATTGAGGTTCGTTGAGATTACAAGTTACTTTATTTACAATATCATTCTGTTTACAATGAATATTTACCTAGACCTGACGTCCTTTCTTCAGGAGGCTCTAAGTTATTCTGCGGCCGCGGACACGCGACACTTCGGCTATTATCGTAACCGTTCGTATATTAGATACGAACAACGATAGATGATAAAATGATACTTCCAAAATAATTCTTACCTGGCATCTGTTGAGATACCACAAAACTATACGTAACGAACTATACTAACAATTGAAGGATGTTGAAACTACACGACTAACCTATAATTTATACCACAATAACTAAACATTTGACCTTTTCTCCGGAATCTGAGAACACAAGATTGTTATATAACCTAGAGTTACACCCTATAAGGACTTAGGGTGGAAAAGTGTAAAATTTGCATACAAGGTCACGGGGCCCGGTGGTGTATTGCTGAAATTGAAATTTAAGGGTGTTACATTGTGATATTTGACGGGTGTAATGAGCAGAAGTTTCTTGGGCTTTCAGCCGCTTCTACTTTTGTTTGAAATTTGTTATGTTTTAGAATTCGGTGTTATATTTAACTTTCTATACACTTAACACGTGCTGTTTTATTTCAGTGTGAACTTGATGCTTACCTACTCACGTTTAATGTTAATACTTTTACAAAACTAAATTAAGCGTTCTTAACGATTCAAACACGATACGAAGTTAGCGTAAACAAACATAAATCTGAAATAAGGAAACATTTCGTGCTTTGATGAGGCTAGCAGTCAGAATGGCAAAAAAATCATATTTTATATTAAGCTTTTTTAACTGTTCATAATTATTATGTAGGCAAATGGGGTGATGTACCTTATCAACTCTTCGCTTTTATTTAAAACTAGCATACCCGGCCACTTGTTGCTGTGGCTAACGAAACACAACGGCACACCATTACCCAACCTTTATAACCAACGCCATCCGCTAAATCAAAACCACACCACCCGGTTGCCAGCCCGCTGCCCGCTGCCCGCTTGCCGGCCCGCTTGCCAGGCTGCTTGCTAGGCCGTTAACTTTATTTAGGTATTTCAACCATTTACACAAAACCTTGACAAATTATATACCTACCAACCTTCTTCATGAATCACTCTATCTATTGGTGAAAACCGCATGAAAATACGTTGCGTAGTAGTAAAAGATCTAAGAACACAGACAGCGGGAGCGATTTCATTTTGTACTATGTAAAGATTAATCAACACTTATTTGTTCGACAACAAAACCACTTTTTGATCAAAAAACTAACATGTTTCGTAAGAAATTCATGGTTTACGTCACCGCTATCCGAATTTCTAACGATTTCTTACATATCTCCCTTAAACATAACAGCCTTACTAAAAAACCCAGTGAAAATTTTATTCAATTGACAAACGGCCGCGGATTTGAAAACATTACTTATTAAAAAAATTTCCTGGAAAAAAATACAAATTGTTTACACAGCCTGAGAGGGTAGTTTATCTCTGTTTTATTAATGATGTCCGGACGAAACTTGGAATTTTTCCAAAGTATTTTGAATGTTCTATGTATTTCTTATTTTTGAAGGTATCGTAAAAACAAATACCATTTATGAAAACTTGATAAAATTAGCTTTTAGATTTGTGTACCAATTTGAAATACACTTTAGTTTAAAAAAAACTGCCATATTTTAAGATTCAAACATTTTTGATGAAAGTGTAGAGAAATTTATATAAAAACAAAATTTTAAAAACACAATCCTTTCATATAATGAATTTCGAACGAAAATGTCACCTCACTTTTTCCTCGCATACAATAAAAAAATAATAAAAAATTTCAAAGTTTTTTTTATTGCCCACAAAATAACCTAAAACCTATACCGACTTTTATAACAGATTTCTTGCATCTCTAAAGACGTTAATTTCTTTAATACGTTTATGAACACATGTATTAGATTTTAATATTTTTTAAAAACACCACTTTTATGAAATTCTCATAAAATAAAATCCTTTAAACGTGAATTTGAATTTTCATGTATCATTTAAAATACTTTTTGACATTTCAATTTTTAAAGTACGATTATCGTTATTATAACTTGACTAAAACTTATGAAAAACCACAAAAAAATACGGTAAATATATCAATTATATGAATATAACAGTGAATTAGTCATATTAATTGAAATTACAATCACATTTAAGTAATATCACACACACATCCGCGGAGAATTTTTTTTTCGCGGTTTCAGCGCAAATGACGAATGCGCAGGCGCAGCCACCTAGCGGTTATGAAGGAAAACAAACAATTTACCATGTACACTATAAAAAATTACATTGTTACCAGATTTAAAATGCATTTTAAGAACAAATCTTATTAGTAATATTTCGTTTTAGTGTATATTTGTTTTATTCCTGTTGTGGCAGCAACACAGGTTATCGGTCGTGCTGTGTTTTTTTTAGTAAGGCTGTTAAAGTTTTAAAGCTCCTAAAAAAATATTATTTTTTAAGACAATATCTTGACGCGTTCCACACCGAAACGCAAATTATATGGAATTCCCTCGATAGAAAAAAAAATTCCAAAGTATGATCCGAAAATTATTATAAACACGTTCATTTCGCTTATTTTATAAGTTATAGTTGTGAAAAAATTCACAATGTTTCTTTATCGTATTCAGCAGCGGCGTCAACCAATGCTACTTTTACATCTATCCAGCCGCGGATCACAACAATATCAGCATTGGCTGTACCCTGTGCCACTTCAGGATCTGGTACCTCCACTTCAGTTTCGGTTCCCCCACGCATCACTCAGTCTTCAAAGCCGGCTCCTACCTTAGAAGCAGCCGCAAATTTGATCACTGGTGGAAGAATAACCCGCTCGCAGGCTGCTAAAGGCTCACAAGGAGGAAAAAAGAGAAACAAATAAGAGTCCTATCCCTGTCGCGTCTACTTTGACAGCGTCTCCCTATGCCTTATTCGTTGGTGAAATAATGGACCCATCCAGCCAAACTGTGTGTGTACCGCCCCCGCCCGATGGAGATAAATCAGATGCACCGCAACTAACTCAAACTCCAGCGAGTCAATCTTGGACTTTGATTAAACAAAAACGGCGTCCCATCACCGTACGAGGTAGTCAAGCGATTAAGGATGAATTGAAATACTTCCACCTTTACCCCTTACATCCGGACACTTCATTAGATGACCTGACATCGCACTTAAAATCAATTATTAAAAATGCTAGTATCTCCCCATTTAAGTTATATAAGATTAAAACGAAAAGAGAATATGCATCGTTTAAAATCGGTATTCCCGGGTCATTGGTGGCAGAATTTCAACAATCTAAGCATTGGCCCAAGCATTCGTTTTTGAAGGAATGGGTTAATAAGATTATAACGCCTCGGCCTCCAAATATCAAACCGAGTTGACATTCCAATAACATTAATTTCTTTTACGTTAGAGGACTTAAAACAAAATGTTCTTTATTTTTCTCTAATGTTTTGGTAAACAATTACGATGTCATAGGAATTACTGAGACTTGGCTAAACCTCAGTGTATACAACCAGGAATTATTCGATGCCAGTTTCCATGTATTCAGAAAAGACAGAGATGGTGGTAGTGGCCAAAGAAAAGGCGGCGGCTGTCTTTAAGCTGTTAAAAGTAAACTAAAAGCTGAACACATACCTGCTCTGGAGGCTGGCATCGAAGACCTATGATTAAAAATTTCAATTGATTTTTTTGTTACACTTACATGTATAATATATTTTCCACCGGCATCAAACCTGGAAATGTTTCAATTGTTCTTTGATAAATAACACGAAAACATGGATCTTATCGGAGAAAGGAATATTATAATTATGGGAGATTTCAACATCTATTCCGCATGAAATAGCAATGATGTTCAAAATGATCTTACCTTCTTATGCGAAGTGTTCGGGCTCTCCCAGAATAATGGTATTCTTAATTCGGATTCGATGACGTTGGATCTTATATATGCATAGCGATTCTCCCCTCGTTTATGAAGACAAATATCACCCCGCATTAGAATTCCGGTATTCTTGTAAAAGGCCGCCAAAGGCTACCAAAATTACTAAATTTATAGACGACACTTTGCGCGGATGGATATTTGATAGGAGTGATTTTGATAAACTCTATCAGATGATGAGCCAATTAGATTGGCAAGAGCTTTGTAGCTTTGACACTGTTACTGAGGCGCTACACTATTTTTATTCATGTATATATAATGTATTTGACGCTTACTTCCCTAGGAAACCTCCCAACAATGGTGGACGTAGATATGCGAAGTGGTTCTCTAGAGATACCATCGTGAACATTGAGATGAAACATGCTCACCATAAAAAATGGAAAGCTGCTGGTAATCAAAGTGAATATGAAAAGTTTAGTAAACTCAGAACAATTGTTAAACGAAATGTTCATATAGCATTCCGTAATTATGATCTATGGAGAGTAATATCAAACATGATCCCAAGACATTTTGGAACTACGTTAAATCACTATGCAAGGATGGTAGTATAACAGACATCATGATGCATGGTGATCGAGAAGTTAGAGGAGCGGATATAGCCAATCAGTGTATAGTAATGAACCTCCATTACTAAATCCCACTGCTGCTGCCAAGATTAATGTGAACGGAGCCCAAAACATTGACATAGATTAATCAGATGTTAAATCTTTGATAAAAAAAATTAAACATAAAAATTCGCTTGGGCCAGATTTTCTACCAGTCTTTTTTTAAAAGGATGTGTTGAATTTTTAAAACTGCCTTTGTGTTTTATATTCAACCTCTCTTTAGAAACTGGTGTATTTCCTGATTCCTGGAAAGTCTCAAAAATTTATCCTATTATCAAAAATGAATCAAGGACATCCGTTGAAAACTACAGACCGGTGGCAATACTTTCTACCACAGCTAAGTTATTCGAATCAATACTTCATAAACACTTGCAGTTTCAAGTTGAGCCGTTCTTAATATCGGAACAGCATGGGTTTAGAAAAGGCCGATCAACTGACACCAATCTATTGGTATTCACAGATTATGTTTCCAAATCTTTAGATAAAGGCTACCAAGCAATGGCCGCTCGTGACTTTTGGGTGTGCTAGGGTATTAATATTAAAAAAAATGGCATCATGAATGTTGTCGTATGCGAAATTTTTTTTTTTTTTCAAAAATCGGTGTTTTGTATGAAGATTTTCCAGGAAATCGGTGCGGCACACCGCCAAACTGAAACTTCCTGAAATTTTTCATACAAAAAACTGATTTTCAACACTACAACAACATCAAAAATGCCAATTTTTTTAATATCAGCACTCCAGCACACCCAAAAGTCACGACCCGCCACTGCTATTAGATTGTTCATACAATGATTTTTCAAAGGCATTTGACACAGTAAACCATGATATCTTATTAAATAAATTGTCAACGATAGGTTTTTCTTTCCGGTTTCTTATATTCTTTGCAAGCTATTTTATACTGAAAGAAAACAATTTGTATCACATGGATTTAGGACCACTCCTCTTTTTGATTTTTATTAATGATATAACGGAAATTATTCTGCATTACAGGTTACTTCTTTTCGTTGATGATCTAAAACTTTTCTCGGAAATACAAACTTTAGAGGACTGCATTCGACTCCAATCAGACATTGATAGAATTGTTGACTGGAGTAAACGGAATCAGATAGAATTCAATATCTCTAAATAATACATTCTTTCTTTCACTAGAGCGTATCATACCTTTTTTTACCGGTATACTATGAGGGCTCTAAATTTGAAACGTGTCTCCACTATGAAAGATCTTGGTATTTTGTTTGATAGTAGGTTAACTTTTCATGCTCATATCATAATGACGTGTAGTAGTACTTCACTGAGAATGTTGGGTTTCGTCCTACGCACTGCGAGAAACTTCAGAGACACCCGGGTTCTCACAGTACTATACAATGTTTTGGTTAGGAGTAGGCTTGAGAGTGGGTCGGTGGTTTGGAGCCCACACCAAGTGAAGTATTCTCTCATGTTGTAGAGGGTTCAGAAGAAATTTCTGAGATTTCTTTACCTAAGGAAGTATGGCTACTATCCGTGGCTCTATCCTACCCACTTTCTCTTGGGCATGCTTGGTGTGAACCTTCTACGGGCCAGAAGGGATGCGCTCGTTGTAACACATTTCTTCAGACTGATTCGTGGAAGATTCAAAAACTGCTATCATGGAGAGCATTAGTTTCTATGTTCCCGATGGTTATCTTCGTCATCGACAGCATAGACTGTTTTATCTATTAAAAGAAAATAACTTAGTTTACATCACTTTATTTTTTATATTTTATAATATCAACATGTTTCGTGAACCAATACTTTTATTCCTGAAGAAGTGAACTTGGTTCACGAAACATGTTGATATTATAAAATATAAAAAATAAAGTGATGTAAACTAAGTTATTTTCTTTTAATAAATAAATAATAACATCACAAAGTAACAACCTTTTAGAAGAAGTTTTCTTCGAAAAATTAATATCTGTTGTATCTCCCGGCTTGCAGAACTAACTTGCCAATGGTTATGCCAGTCGGGAGAGCAATCTTGCTGTTGAACAGAATTAATTCGGATATCGGCACATTTAGCGTCAGTGAAGCTGCTTTTAAAAGGCAAGCTCTATTAATGCTTATATATTTTTTTTTGCTTACCATTTATATTTATGTTTAATCTAATACTGTTACAAATATATTTAAAAACGCATTAAAATTTTAAATTTTGTAATGTTTTTGAAAGAATAAATAAATTGAATTGAATTTAAATGATCATAAGGATGCCTTCCACGAGATTTTTGCTTTATTTTAAACGAGTCATATTTTGATAAACATTTACACAATTTAAGTTTCAATTTTATGATTTAAAATATTGGCGGGCTCTATCCAACATTTGTAATTCATATTGAAACGGGATCATGTTCCGGTACAATATAATAGTAGTGTAATTTTATACGGCAGAGCAGAGACCAGAGCTCAGGATTATGGGAAAGGTATTTTTCTGTCAAGTAGGTGAGAAATCAGAAAATAAAAAGAAGATGAATTTTATAAAACTATATTGTATGCAATAAAAAAAACAAACATGAGAGTACAAATTTAATAATACAAAACAATAACATACCAGATGGACTCCTGAACACGCTAATCTAACTAAACGAATTTTACGACGGATGACGACCGCGAACTTGCTTCGTAGAGAGAAGACGAGAAGACACTTCCAGCCTCCTTAACCGGGGACGTCGCGCAATCCAGAGATCCTAGGTCATCCTTCTATTTAGGTAGAAGGCTGCTACGCCTCCAAGGAGTGTATTTGGCTTCGGGCTATCTTAACAAGCTCCATGAAAAAAAAACACGTGGCCCCAACTGGTCACCAAGACTTGCGTATTTCGGTAGAACTGTCAACAATCCGTGACTTCACGACGCGGGGTCATAAAGGCATATTATTCTGCCACCACAAGGACCAATCCCTTTACAAGTTCATTTCCAGAAAACATTTCCACAAAATGGCCAACTGCCAACACCGGAAAAAGTGGGATTTACATATCCACTAAAAATAATACCGTACACGAACTTCTCGTGTTACGTAAAAAACACCCCGCGCCTTTTTAAGTTAAGATCAACTTAAATCCACATGATTTAACGAAATTGAAACACCAAAAAGGTGAGTGACCAATTCACGAACAGCTAGCCCATCGCTGCCCGGGAGGAAGTGACCATAAACAAAAAAGAATCTCTCTTTCCCAAAAAATTACCAGTCTCAAAAAAAAACACCATAGACAAAATAACCAAATAGGCAAGAACTGCACTAGTCACATAATATTTATGTGACAATATCTCTCCATCTTCTTATTTTTGAGCAGGGATGTGGCGCCTTAAAAAGTTTTAAATTAAAGTCTTAGTTTTAAATAAAATCTGAAGAAGTAGAAATATTATTTTTTTTTCAACAATAAAAGTGGTAAAAACTAGTTGTTGATTAATGGTCAAATCTTGCTGTATTCTAAGAAGTCTACACTTTCATCTGTGTCTCACTTTGTGTCTATTGATAATTTTTGAATTAAATTTTGAATATTTCGGCTTCAATGGTAAATAAATGGAATATTTATGAATGCATCCGAAAACTAAAACATTGTTTTTTAAAGGTGATGAAATATTCTTTAAAATTTTTAATTTGATATACATATAAAAATCTCGTGTCACGGTGTTTGTGGTCGAACTCCTCCGAAACGGCAAGAAAATTTTTTATGAATTTTTTATGTGTATTTGGTACGTACGAGAATAGGTCGTAAAGTTTATTTCATACCGCTTGGTGTCCCCATCCAGAATTTTTTTTCTATTGTTTTGATAAAAAAAAATTTTTTTACTTGGCATTAAAAAATACCTATAACCCTAATTTTTTACTTTCCTACCAGAAATTTAACCGCGTCGTTCGAATTTCAAACAGAATGAAATCATTTATGTTGTTGAATTACAGATGGCGCTACGTCCACCTCATCGAATTCTTTCGTTATTTTATATTTGACAACCTAAATATGCACTGCAAATAATTTGTATGGCAGAACAATGTTTGCAGGATCAGTAGTTAACAGATAAATTGTGTAACCTAAAAATTTTAAATGCAAACATAAAACAATTTAAAAAATGTCTCATCTTACCTTTTTTCTAAATAAAATAACTAAAATTTCTAACTAAAAGGAAAAAAATACACGCATATTTTACCAGGCAAATGACGTCATCATCAACTCACCTTTTTGTCGTTTCATTTAAAAATAATTAATAAAAAATTCACAAAATTTCTCAGATTTTTTTCAAATTGCGTTTAGAAATTTTGGTTTCATAAAGGTGTACATCTAAATTATTTCGTGGTTAATTTTACGATTTGAATATATAGCGTGATGTTTTTTCTTTCTAAAACCGCACCGTTTAGATCAAATTTATAACCATGATAGTAAGGGAGACAAAACAATTTCTATGAGACCTATATGAGTTTTTCCGAAAAGCGAAAAAAATAGCCCGAGGCGTTAAGCTTGACATGCCTGACTTGCCCTAGCAGTTAACAAAATAGTAGCAAGGGTGCGGAACTTTTACTCAAGAAGTAGGAAGCTCGAGATTACCTCAACAGTCAACCATTGGATGACCCACCACATACCCGCCCTGGTATAGGTAACAGATGGTTACCCCTTCAAGGCTCTTGCAAGGACTCTAATTTTTTGGTAAAAACGACTCTACATTTGATAACGAAACTAGACCTCCAATGTCCTTGCATACGTTGTTAGCAAGCAGTATGCAAGTGCTTAGCGGGAAATACAGTTACAATATGTGTTAGTATAACAAAAATAGACAAGACAATGGGACAGGTTGGTGAAAGTCCACGAGGTGGCAAGCGCTGGGTGATTGTATCAAGCGTATCCTACAAGCACCTATTTGGGAGGAAGACACAGTAGATAAGTAATAAGGGCATGGCAAACGGTTGGGAGTCCTCAGTCCTCAGGGAGTTGGCAGTCCCAGCAAGAATGCGCATGACGTTCGGTCTAGTCGTGAACCACACTCAGCTTCCGCGCCCCTTAGCCGGTTCCTCGGTCAACAGTCAACCAGAAAATGCTAATGCATTACATTTAATTATTGTTTTCAATCAAACGCCAATCTAGAACCCAGAGTTTAAGGGCCTTTAACCAGCCAGCGGCCAGAAATCCACATTTCGTCGAAAGATGTTCTTACGAACGTACAGGGCGGTTCCAATGAGAAGATATTTATAACGAGAGACACCGCGCGGGCTCAAATACTTTCTCGCTCACACATGATAAAGCGTCCTGATCTACAAACGCAGCGTGCCGTGGGAATAGCATTGGTTGCACAATTCAAACCATCGGCTAATCACCGAGCAGCTCCCCGCTCCCGGTCACCCAATTACCAAACGATGTACTACCAGCCGACCTATATAAACGAGAGCGCGGCCTTGAACAATCAGAGATCCAGATATATTCCAAGGGCTCGTTACCAAGAGCTGAAGTGAGATATGATGCGTCCAAGTCCGCTTTAGTGAGAGAGAAGAGTATCCAGTGGAATCCCATATCTCTCATGCAGAGATCCAGAAGACAGTCCTAAGGCTCAATACCAAGGATCAACTGTGAGATATTTTCTTGTCCACATTGATAGGGTAGAGGAGTCCCTAGAGATAGTCAGATCTCAGTCGGAGATTACGCGCCGCTTTCATATATATCTCAAAATATCGTTATACTCGTATACCTATAACTGTGTACTTATTAGTATTGTGTTGTGTTATACTTTTCCCTGAATAAAAGCTCTCTGTTCGAACTCACGCAGTACTTAATATATAATTAACGTTATAAAGATTATTAATTCTCCGTACCAGATTTTAAAAAATATAACTCTATATCGATTTTATTTCATTCCAAATAATCATTGCTTTAATTTATACTTACATCCAAAAATGCTGAAAGGCATGATAAAACTATTAAAATTATGTTTTCTAATTATTTTTTGATCATAAGTATTTATTATTTTTCAATAATCAAATATATTAATTAGTTTGTAAGACCGTAAATAAATAGAGAAACCGAAGTATTTTCGTCACAAAACACGTGCGCGGACCTTTTTTTAGTGATTTTATTTCAACGATAATAAAAATTCTGAAACATGCGTTTCCCAGATAATATATTGATTTATTTTACTGCTTGATTTTATGTTTTGAAATGGGTGTTTTATAATACAAAATTTTATTTGAAAATTTTACAAATCTGCCAACGATGGTATAACCAGATTCCACTCAAAACAATCATTTTTTCTCAAAATTTAAAACATGCGTTTACTAGGTAAAAGAACAATCTTTCGAAATCAATTTATAATTTATTATGGAAATGAATCAATACGTCTAAAATTTGATTTGAAAATGACATATTTCCAGTTGTCTCTGGTTATACCCTTTTAATAGCTTTCCGTGCCTTATGTTTGATTATTAAGTATGAATTACGAAAATCTCATAATTAATTTCTGTTACCATACTTTATGTATTACTAACAAACACACATATTCATAAGAAAACATAAATGATTTATTTGTAAAACCAAACAATCACAAAGGATATTCCATAGAATTGATTTCATGTAAAGAACAAACAAATCGATACGCCAACAAATATAATAATATAAACTCGATGATTCCGATGAAAGTATAATAATTTCCATAATTCCTACAATTTCAAAGGAGCACAATATTTACTTGATTTTCAAATAAAACCTATAATTTCTTTATCTATCGTTCCCAGCGCTGAAATTCAGCAAAACATACAAGTATTATTATTGCTCACAACCTTTGCCATGTAAAGCAATTAAAATAACTTGCCTATTCATTTTCCAATTTATTTGATATGACCGAGCTTTTGAGGGCGCAGAGCTTTTACCAATAAGCTTCTATCAGAGTTCAAACGAAGCTTTCATACAGGACGACCGCAAATAGCATATTGGTTATTTTATTTAGTTTATTTGCGGAATGTTCAAATGTTTAACTTCAGTACTACGTGTACAATATTACTATTTGAACAACAAAGCGCACATTTTTTAGAATGGTTTAACGTTCGTCAATAAAGTACCAACATCGAAAAGAAAAAGTATATTTTGCTTTGCTGACTTAACAGTTTTTACATTTCTATTTCCAGGGTGCGGCAGGGAAACTTGCTGATTTGAAAAGTCAATAAAAGAAAAAGTAACAATTATTATAAGCAATAATTATCAGCTTGAAACACTCATCCACATTGAAAAATCTTCCTAGAAAAGATACATGACGCCAACGGGACTTGAACCCGTGCCCTTCTGATTGCCGGTCAGCTGCTCTCCCAATTGAGCTATGGCGGCTTATCTTATACCCGCCAAATGATTCAATATATACTACTGTTTCATTCAACAATTACTGCTTATTATATTTTTCCACCTGAAAAAAACCAACTTTATTTTTGCGAGATAGACACTGTTAGTGTTAAATCCGTCGCTAGGTGGCGTCGAGACAAATTATGTCTTAATTTATTGGGGAAATACTTAAACTTGTCAAATATTAATTATTATTTTTAATTGTTAAACTAACTTTTAAGACAAGTTTTTTTATGCATAGCACAAAGGGTAACAATTATTATAAGCAATAATTATCAGCCTGAAACA
This sequence comes from Limnephilus rhombicus, assembly GCA_929108145.2. Lineage (NCBI taxonomy): Eukaryota > Metazoa > Arthropoda > Insecta > Trichoptera > Limnephilidae > Limnephilus > Limnephilus rhombicus. The sequence continues at coordinate 36,939,753 of OV815280.1, forward strand.
CTCATCCACATTGAAAAATCTTCCGAGAAAAGATACATGATGCCAACGGGACTTGAACAAAATATAATAAGCAGTAATTGTTGAATGAAACACTAGTATATATTGAATTATTTGGCGGGTATAAGATAAGCCGCCATAGCTCAATTGGGAGAGCAGCTGACCAGCAATCAGAAGGGCACGGGTTCAAGTCCCGTTGGCGTCATGTATCTTTTCTCGGAAAATTTTTCAATGTGAATGAGTGTTTCAGGCTAATAATTATTGCTTATAATAATTGTTACCCTTTGTGCTATGCATAAAAAATCTTGTCTTAAACGTTAGTTTAACAATTAAAAAAAATAATTAAAGAAAAAGTACTCTATGTATCGATTTAATTCTTCTTGTATTGTTAATTCAAATGGCGGCCCTCATTAGTGATACACTGATCTACCCTAGATTTGAAGTTTCACTCCACTCTTTCGAGCATATCGACGGGAATGTTGGTGATGGCTTGGCGGATGTTGTCGTTCAGGTGTTGCAGGGTCCGGAGTTTGTCGTTATAAACGATGGATTTGAGATATCCCCATAAAAAAAAATCGCAGGGTGCCAAATCGGGAGAGAGCGCGCCGGCCACGGTACGTCACCCCTCAAGGAAAAAAGTTAGATTTTCTCGTTAGAAAAGTAGGCCTCGACGGCAAATGCATGCTGTTCCTTTGTCCAACGCATGACGACAACTGGCTTGTGGTGTAACAAAACTTCAGGACCCTCTCTTTCCAATGAGATCCTCCCCAACCGTTTCTGACCATGCCTCGCTCGTCGGCGTTCAATTCAAATCAGCAAGTTTCCCTGCCGCACCCTGTATATTCAATTTGAACTATTGTACAAGTTACTCAAAAGATCCCAAACGTTACAAATCAATGCAATTCGTTGGCGGATTAAATACTGAAATGTAATAATATACGAGTATCATTGAAATAAGCCTTGTTAGATAGTGTTCATAAAAAGCTAGATTCTTCTTAAATGGTCAGTTTCAGAGACTTGTTATATCTAATAATTATTATTTTAATTTTAAATGCTCTGCTGTAAATGTTTAAGGACTATTATTTAGGCTCCCGCCTCATTGTATGTCTAGTTTGCTACGACTCTGTTTGCTGAAGGCTGCATTTGCAGTTATCCGGGACTCAGGATTCTCGAAAAAGAAGATAAGGATGGACCTAAACAATGTAATAACTTCATAATTTTAACAATTTTCTTCCTTCTTGCGTGAAAAGACGAAATTATTAACAAGGATTGGCAGACTTTGAGATGAAAGTTACGAGCGAAGAACAAGACAAGCGAATGTACTACACAATCTTTTATTTTCGTTTTATGAACTATCCTAAAACTTCTGGCAGCAATTCCACGATAAAGAGATTACTTACATAAACCATCGTATCATTATAATATTTCATTTGATATCACGAACAATGTATGTGCAAAAGTTCTTATTTGTAACTTTGTTTACAGAGTTACTAGGTCTTAAACTGGATTAAAGTATATAAAATCTTTTGATTGATGACAATGTATTTCATTCCGTAGAGTTTTTACCCACGGACCATCCATCGTTCCGTGGCAGGTTGCTAGTTGCTGGTTGCTACCTTACCACAGTAAATAATGGTTGCATGTTACTTCGCCAGATTAAATAAATGGAAGTCGGAAAATTACGAAGAATACAATTTAAAGAATAAATAGACAACAGTTGGTATTACTGAAGGATTGCGACAGTTGGATGAAACACAATTTACAGTAAAACTAATATTTATTGAATTTCTTAGACTGATTGAGTATTTTAAAGCAATTGCAAGTTCTGAAAGATAAAGTAACACTAGAAACATAATTTGATGATCATACTTTATGTTTTTTCTTGTATTATTACAATGGCTACATCGTGAATCAAAAATATGAAAAAATCTAAAATATATCATTAAAAAGTTGTCTCTTTTTAATAAATTTTCATAGCACTCTATTTGGTTTTGTTTGCGTATCGAAATTTACCCCTTTTCTGTATAATATGTAAAATTTCAATCGGTTGTTAATCGGTATGTATGTGACATTTCAACTATAACAGTTAAGCATTAAAACATAACAAATTATATCATTGTTAGAGTGCTTTTGATTACATTGTCAGGAAGTTACTTTCATAGTTACAAATAAATAAGAACAAAAAGCACTTGTGATGGAGATAGGGCATAATTGCATAAAAGTAGAAAATTGAAACCTGTTTTCCTTTAAAAACCAAGTAAGAATTTCTTTGTTTATCCATTGTGTATTTTACTCATTTCTTTGTATCACACTATTTTAGATTTTTTCCTCTAAAATTTATGTAAAAATCTTCGTAAAAGTTCTTACGTCTACTGCTAATGTTCATTTGTGAGATATAGTCAGGATGCAGGTGAATTCTCCGGTTAAAGTTTTTCATTGTCATGATAATAATTTACTGTCTTTATCTTTGTTTTCTACGTAGTGGCGTATTTTTTTATAGAAATGTTAATAGTAACTTTTAAAGGTACACAGAAAGATAGCGGTACAAGAACTTAAGTTCCGTTTCAGCCGTAGCTCACTTGGTGATTTGCAGTTCAGCGAATAAAAAAACTAAGATTTTATAATAATTTCAAATACTTTGTAACACCACCTGCAAATTAAAAGTTACTCGGTCTTTCAGTGGATTTATCTGCTTGCCTGTGCGAGGAAACTGCTCACAATGTTGGTCATAAATCAGTGTCGTAGCAAAATAATCAAATATTTATTTTACATTTGTTGACACTTTAAAGAGAATCTAGTTTATTGGATTCCTGTAGGAGTCATAAGCTGAAATTTTCAGTGGGATTAGCTTTTGATTTATTAGAGCAGCGCCATCGCTGTAGTCAGCAAGATAAGTCTGGAGTTCTATTCGGAGGCTGTCTGCTGGAATCTGGAGATCTGAGCCCGGAGATACCCGCTGGAGTCGGAGCCAATCGGCCTTTCAGATGACGAAAGTTTAATGAGATTTCGATCCTGGTTTATGTGTGAAAATTACATTTTTCTGTAATTCTTTAGTTTTTTGGCGAAAGGAGTAGAACGTTTGTTTTGCCGAAAATTGTTGTTCGAACGAGTTGTTCTTTATTTATATTTTTATGAGATGTAAAGGTTCATTGTTTAAAATTTATCAATTCCTTCTGTTTACCTACGAGTATATTATAAATAAATAAAACTGTGAAAAAATGGTGGCATATTTGAAAGCACTACCTACTTGGTTAAGAAGAATCATAATTTTTTTGGTTATGGTTAGTTTATAATTACCCTAATAGTTTTATGCCTCTGTATTTATAGTGAACACTAATATGGTAGGTACTTCACAGAATGCACGGCAAATATTTTGGATGTAAAATAATTCACAATAAAAATTATTCAATTATTCTCTGCCTGTTTACCGGTGTTCAATTATTATTTTTCATGTTATTGAAAAATTGATAATCTGAGAGGAAAGATTCGAGATACAAAATTCTTCTTTCAGAACATAATGTATTAGTTGATGAATTGCGCTTGATGGACGGATACTATGGCCTGCCCATGTTACATGGATAGACAGAATATTGCCCATTCTACTACATTTCCTTAAGGTGAGTGCACAATTCATTATACGTTTAGGCAATTCTTGACCATAATTTTTGAGGCGAGAATGCAGCGTTTATGACTAATAATTTGTAATATATCTTAGGGTATAAAGCCCGCTCTTTTCGAGACTATTTATATGCTCCGCTATTGGTTCGGATATAGTTTTGAGCGGACGTTGTCAGAGAAATAGAATAGGTTTACATTTAGATTTAATTAACATGTTAACATAATTAACTAATTACAATCACTACACCTTATAATACTTTATTTCTAAACGCAATTGTAATGTCAGATATCCTTTATCTTTCTTTATTTTTCTCCTTTCTTTTTTATCTCCTGTTCATTCTGTTACATTTCTTCTATTATATGTTGTATATAAATATATATATATTAATCATAACATATATATATATATATATATATATATATATATATATATATATATATATATGTTATGATTAAGGTTTTCACGGGTGTAAGATGTAGAACAATTTTCTCGGTTTACCCGCGTAACGTAGTCCTCAAAAGGACTTTTTAACTCCTGACGTTTCGGACAGATCACACTGGAATTCTGAATTCCCAACACCTGGAAAGTCTTAATCGATGAAAATCCCCCAAAAACGGCATTTTCAAAATTACCAGTAGTGTTTCCAATTAGCTTAACCAATCAGGTATCTACTGCCAGCCCCGCCCCCCATCCCTCCACCATCAATCACCTGCAACCCGGGAACTTCGTTCTAGACATAAGAAGTGACTTGCACTCACTTAAGTTTTAGCTTTTGGACCGAACAGACATGCGAAAGCTATCAGTTTGAGACAAAAACTCAAGACATAAGGCCTCTGAAGATGGACAGTGTGATCTGTCCGAAACGTCAGGAGTTAAAAAGTCCTTTTAAGGACTACGTTACGCGGGTAAACCGAGAAAATTGTTCTACATATATATATACTATAGATGCGTATTATATGATCTATACGATTTTTTCTTTGTTTACTGTTAATTATCTATTTCTTTGATCATATAAAAAAATATATACATATTATTTAACCTTAAATAAAAATTGTTATCTACATTCGTTATCTCCGCCGTTTTAACACGAGCTTTGCTAAAAAAAAGGTGTAAGACATATTAAATAATATTTTTTTTTAGAAAAATCTTTATAGAATACATAATAACATGAAATTTTTGTAAAATTTATTAAATAAATAAAAAAATTACAGTAACATTTTATTTTCTTCATAAGAAAATACTAGCTTTTATTTTTTTACTTTATAATTCATATTGTACATGACTTTATAATATCCAAATAATAATACATTTTATCGACGAGCTTTTATGCCTTATGGCAACTTCTAAAAACTGAGCTTGTATAAAAAGTTTTAAGTTAATATAAAATGAGTCAAATGGTGGTCATACATAGATACCAATTTTGGTTGTCTGTGCGTGGTCGTTTTTCCCGGGGAAATCTGGTAAAATTAACTCAAATGTGCAATGAACAATGAACAACTTCAGTTTTTTAAATTACAATCAGTTATGTGAAGTATTCAGACAAGCCATAATGAACATGCTTAAAATACATCTGCCCTGTTGATGGACACCATAACGCTGTCCGAAGCGTTGGCTAAAGAAAGCGTTAATGCAACACGGCATAAAACCCGGAAAATAATTAACTAAAACAGTAATAATACCATATTTTAAAAATTTGAAGCTGAATTGTCAAGAATCAAGAATTCAAACTATCCCGTGATTTATCACGGGTCTACGCTGAATCAAATATACAAATTTTGGTTTTCTGTATGCGGTTGTTTGTCCTCGTGAAATATTGCTGTTGAAATGTGAAATCTGGTTAAAAGAACTCAAATTTGCATTGAATTCAAGTGCAATTATTCAGAAAAGCGATAATTGTAATTGTAACCTGTAATTTAGTATTTAAACTGAAAATTATTATATTTGTTTTTTTTTCAAAATTGGTAGCATAATTGCCGTTATTTTTCACGGTTCTGCTTTAGGAATAATAAACAATTAATATAATTATGCTTCCTGATAATTTATAATGAATTTAATCTGCACTTCATAAATCTTTTCATTCAAACTTGTAATTATTATTATTTTATTTCAAATATCTTTTGAATTAAATGTCTAGTTCATCCTAGATTATTACAAAGCTCAAAAATATAACGTAGGAGCTTTTACATCTGGTCATAAAATTTGAACCCATATTTACTGCAGGTTATCAGTGACTTAAACGATCGTATTAATTCAAAGTTTAATGGCACAGTTTATTGCAAAGATTCAGAATAATGAGAGCGTCTTCTGCTCCTTACAATGTAAAATATAAGACTCCGGTCCGTTCCAGTCCTTAAGCAATTCATATAGCTTCCTTCTGTGATAAAATAATAATTATTGCGGGTGTTCACTTCGGTAATAATGTCCCAGAGGAAGAACAAAGGACTCATTCTCTTCACTAGGAAGGGGACTTATTTGTTCAATTTTTCCGGGGAAAAATGACACTATCGATTATTGTTTTAGACAAAGAGTTTGTGTTTTGGTTTGGTTATTTTTTTCTTGTTGAGTTATGTTGCTGTCTTGTGCTTAAAATAAACTACTCGAGGGATTTTTATTTTCGGCTCGAATTTATTACATTAAAATGTATCTCTGAGTTTTTTTTTTTTTTACATTAACTCCACACAGGAGGCCCTGAGGAAAATAATTTCCCTCAGGACCTATGTCATCTGGAATGCTGTATGGAGGGTTTTTTTGAGGAGAGGAAGGAATGAACATTGGTCTTGAAGAGACCCATGTTGTAGGAAGGAGGAAACACAGAGGCCGGCAAATCATTCCACAGCCGAGCTGTTGAACACAAGAACGAGTCGAAGAAACGACCTGTTCTCATGTGACAAATGTCAACCGTGTACAAATGTTGGGCACGCGTTTGGCGTGTTTCCCGACTATGCACCGGTGCCGAAGGGATCAATGATGCTAGTTCCTCGGAGCATCTTCCATTGTAATATCGGTAGAACAAGGATAGCATTCCCACCCGACGCATGTGCTCTAAAGATTGCAATCCGTCTGTTAAGATGGGAGAATCTATCAAACGGACCGCCCGTTTCTGCACAGAGTCGAGGGTATTTTTCAGGTATTTTGGAGCTCCAGACCAGAGATGGCTGCCAAATTCAACCGTGGGGCGTACTTGTGATTTGTACAAGGTTAGTAGTTGTGTACTATTAAAGTATCTGCGGGCCCTGTACAGTACGCCCAGCTTTTGGGAGGCTAACTTTACTCTGGCTGAGTAATCAAATTATCTTTATAAGTAGAGTAGACCCGTAAAACATCAAGAGATATCATAAGATTTGTGAAGCTGAAAGTATTATATTTGCCTCAGGATCATTGTCTTTTAAAAGAAGAAATTTATCTTTCGAATGTTAGTGAACTTTGAAAAATAATGATATCTTTTAAACACTGGCTGGTTCCCGGCATGCGTTGCTATGCGATTTAATAAAGAAATTGTTTCTCCCTGCGTGTCCTTTACCATTCGTCCCCTTCCTCTCCCGCGTCACTTACCCCTCTCGCGTTGCCATTCCGCCTCCTCCACCTTCCCTCTCCCCGCTCCACTCCCCTCTTTCCAACGTCCCGCGAAACCCCCCTCCCGAGTTTATATAATTTGCGTTTCGGCGTGGAATGCGTATCGATATTATCTTCAAAAAACACATATATTTTTTTAAGAGCTTAAAAACTTCAAATGTTTTATGATATTCAGAGAAAACCGGAAATATGTCATTTTTAATCAGATTTAAAAAAAAATTATAAGAAAATTTCGAAAAATTGTTATTTTATCTAGCATTCGCATGTTTTAAATTTCAAGAAAAAATGTTTATTTTTAGTATAATAAGGTTATACCATAGGTCGTTGGCAGATTTGTTAAATTTTCAAAAAAGATTTTGTATTATTCCACGCCCATTTCAAATCATATAATCATGCAGTAAAATAAACCAATGCATTATCTGGGTATCACACGTTTTAGAATTTTAATTTTAGCTTGAATAAAATCATTAAAAAATATATACGTACATGTGTTTCTTGACTAAAATTGGTCCGTTTGTGTATTACAAACTAATATATTTCAGATTTTTTTAACATTCTTATTTAATTTAGACATTATCGAAAAATGATAAATACTTATAATCAAAAAATTATTACGAAAAGTACATTATTTTAATGGTTTTATAATCACACCTTTCAGAATCTTTGGATATATGTATAAATTAAAGCAAATTTGGAATGAAATAAAATCGATATTGAGCTATAATTTTAAAAAGCTGGTACGAAGAATAATTAATCTTTCTCATTTTAATCGCCCTGCACGATCGTAAGAACAACTTTCTACGAAATGTGAATTTTCGTCCGCTGGCTGGTTAAACGCTCTTAAGGGCCCGCAACCCGGATTTCTACCGATTTATTACATATTTGCCTTAAACACGGTAAGTTTTAAAGCTCTTAAAAATATATATGTTATTCTTGAAGATAATATATACTTTGCCCACGCCGAAATGCAAATTATATAAAATTCCCTCGATAGAAAAAAATCGCAAAGTATGCTCCAAAAATTATTATAAACACGTTTGTTTCAGTTACTACTTTACAAGTTATATGTATGAAAAAATTCACAATGTTTCTTTGAGTACTGTTTAAGATAATGCCCGCGAGATTTTTGCTCTATTTTAAACGAGTCGTTTTTTATTAAACATTTTCGCAATTTTCGCATCGATTTTGTCGCTGTAAATGTTAGCGCTCTCCTCTAACATTCAAAATTTCGTATTACTCCATCTTCTTCTTTTCGATCCCGGTTGCAGAGCCTTAAGGGAGATATGTAAGAAATCGGTAGAAATTTGGGTAGCGACGCCTGAAATAAAAAAAATAAAAAATGCCCCGGGTGAGGATTGAACTCACGACCTTAAGATTATGAGACTTACGCGCTGCCAACTGCGCCACCGAGGCGGTTATGCGAGATGACAATAGTTTTGTTCGATTGGTAGAATAAGAACATGTCTATTTCTAAAATACTCGTTCAGTCGTGCCCTTGAGTAAGTAATTAACGCAAATAACTTTATGTTCGGAAACAGTTTGCGAGTTGAATTAGAAAACAAATTATACTTAATTAATTTTTCATTTAATTTTGAATATAAAATTAACTAGTTTTTACATTATTTCTTAGGATTACAGATTAGGAGGCAAGTATGTAGATATTAAAATTATAATTTTTAAATGTTGATAACGCGAAAGGATTCCAAACGCTCCCATCTGAAGCCAGTGGGGACACCACAACCACAATTGGGAATGTTGTGAGCCTGAAGGTACAGAAGAAGGGAAAGAGATGGGAAGATGAAGTTGGGGAACTGCCTGGCTGTTCACCTAACACAGCTAAAGCCATTTCAAGCAGTTCAATTTTTCAATTCTGAATTATGGTTTTACACCAGAGCGATGCTGAGAGTATCTTCCCCAAATAATATACATTATTTTTAATTAATTAATTGTGAAATAATACAACTTATTCAAATACAATATATTTGCGCACGCCGGGATGTGAACCCGCTAGAATTGCTGCATGCGAAGAAACGGGACGTTTATCAATTTATTTTTAGTTTTGCAGTGGAGATAATTTTTTTTTAAATATTTTTTGTTTTTTTTTTTTGTTTTGTGAAAAAACAATTTTTTAACGAAAGTTATTTTTTTTATCCATCCTGTACACCACTACAAAAGCTAGTCTGAATTCATTAAAGTCAGTTCCAATTTTTTAAATGACAATAATTTATTTTTTCGTTAAAATACGATGTTACTGGTAGGTACTTCAAGACATAATACGTAGATACAGGATTCTCAAGACTATGCTTTTTGCAGATGATATCTATAGTACTGATAGCAGATAATCATTGTGACTTACAGAATAGCCTGGATAGATGGAAAAAGATCCTGGAGGATAGTGGCCTAAAAATTAGCAGGAAAAGGACTGAATATTTGTATTAAAGGGCACACAAACGCCAATAGCTCGGAGGGCTTTGAAGCTAAGAATGGACGGTTACCTCGAGAGTGTTTTCTCTTGGGGTAAGAATAACCTCGTCGAATTTAATGTTTCAAAGACCCAATCATGTTTGATAACGTCTAAAAGGGATCGAAATGAAAATCTAGTCTCCTTCAACGGAAGCAATCTTCCGAACAGGACGTCCATCGATATGCTTGGTGTAACTCTAAGTGACCAGCTCAGGTACGGGGGCTCCATCGAAACCAGAGTTAAGTTAGCCTCTCAGAAACTGGGCGTACTGTACAGGGCCCGCAGATACTTTAATAGTACACAACTGCTAACCCTGTACAAATCGCAAATGCGCTCCACGGTTGAATTTGGCAGCCACCTCTGGTCTGGAGCTCCAAAATACCTAAAAAAAAACCCTTGACTCTTTGCAGAAACGGGCGGTCCGTTTGAAAGATTCTCCCATCTTAACATACGGACTGCAATCTTTAGAGCACAGGCGTCTGGTGGGAATGCTGTCCTTGTTCTACCGGTATTACAATGGAAGATGCTCCGAGGAACTAGCGTCATTGATCCCCTCGGCACCGGTGCATAGTCGGGAAACACGCCAAACACGCGCCCAACATTTGTACACGGTTGACATTAGTCACATGAGAACGGGTCGTTTCTATGACTCGTTCTTGAGTTCAACGGCTCGGCTGTGGAACGATTTGCCGGCCTCTGTGTTTCCTCCCTCCTACAACATGGGTCTCTTCAAGACCCGTGTTCACTCCTCCCTTTCCTCAAAAAGACCCTCCACACAGCATCTTCAAAGATGACATAGGCCCTGAGGGAAGTTATTTTCCTCAGGGCCTCCTGTGTGGAGTTAATGTAAAAAAAAAAAAAAAAAATTTGCCATTTGAAGACACAAATGCTGTAACTCCTTCGACGCAACTGGATGGAGTAACATTAGCCAACTGTGACTCTTTTACGCATCTGGGCTCACCAATCCACAGAGACGGAGGATGTGCAGCGGATTTCATCCATAGAATAGGTGTGGGATGGATTAAATTCAGATCCGCAACAAGAATATTGTGTAACTCCAAAATTCTATAAAACTTAAGGGAAAGATATACCAGACTATTGTTAGACCCGCGATAATGAATGGCTCCGAATGCTGGACTATATGCAACTTTTACTCTAGGCAACTCGAAACAGCAGAAATGCGAATGCTTAGATGGTCGACAGGAGTATCATTAAAAGATAAGATTAAAAGTTCACGTTCATGTCACGGACATAAACAGTAAGCTGGAGGAACTACAGTTAAGATGGTACGGGCACGTAAGACGGAGACCATCAGGCCACACAGTGAAGCAGGCAATGTCTATGTAGCTTCATCGACAGTCATTTAGAGGCAGACCAAATAACTCCTGGATGACTCAATGCTCTAAAACACTTCAAAGAAAAGGCTGGGATGAAGGCGGTACTCAGAACCGAAGAAGCTACAACCTGAGAACGAGAAGAGCCGACCTCAACAGCCTACCTAGGCAATGAGATGGGACAGTGCAAGGAAGAAGACTAACAGGTACTTCATCGCTTGTCTGAATGCTCCACACAATGTGTTCCAACCAGACACCGCAAAACCCACAGATAACCGAAATCAGTATTTTTGGCTAGTGGACATACAAAAAGTCTGAATTCAATTATTAAAACCAAAGCCAATCCAGGATTTAGAATTCATCAGACCAGAGTTAAAGATAGATACGCCACCGTAAATAGTATTTTTGATTAGATATTTGGTCAATGATACCACATTAATTTTAACTTAAATTTAAATTAAAAACTTGAATTCTAAGTTACGCCGCTAAAACGCAATAAATTTCAGAATTTCGTCTCTTGAATTTAAGCGCCGCGCTGAAATGACTTTGTTTCCTACAAAATATCTTAAACAAGCACACAAAGACTCGGAGATCTTTTAAAATATCCCTTTTAATTCCCGCCTTTTGAGAGTAAGCGCTCAGCGTTTCTCCTCCCTTCCCAAATAAAAATGTTCAGCAATTGAATAAAGTAAATGGCTCCAACAAGCGGTGAATAAATCTTTGTTTATACAAAGTTCTCGGTCGCCCCTTGAGGATTGCGTAATGGACCAAAACATCGCCGTTGTTAGCGAACAATTTGTACTAGCTTACTGTTAAACCAATCTTCAACGTGTATTTTTTAGGACTTAAAAGGGAGCGGAAAACTAAGAAAGCGTAGTGAGGCTTATGTACGTGTTTATGTTGATTTTGGAAGAAGACAGAAGATCATTTTACCTATATCTCATACAGATTTTATTTAGGCATAGACCTATCGTTATATCTCATAGTTTCCAATATTTAGAGAACTCAAATGGTATCTTCCAAATAAGTTTGAGATTCGTGTGATTATCAGTTGTTTTATTAATTTTTCGTTAATGTTACAATAGGCCACTTGCATGGATTTCATAACGACTTGGAAAAAATCATGTGGATAGATCTTTTTACTAAGATTACGAAAATGTTAACAAAAATTGTTAGATATGTACAGTTTTATTTTTTTATTTTTAAATAAATAAATCCATTATTTGGGCTCGTGACGTCACTACATGAAAATATCCCGTCTCCGAAAATGTTCCTATTAATTTTGTAAAATTCCACACTGATTTATTTTTTTATATGGCATCAGATTTCAGGCGAATTTTTGAATTCGTTCACTAGATTTATTGTTTGTTCTCTGCGAACTTATCATTTGGTTCGACTTTTTGACAGATGATCATTAAATGTACGGGGTTCTCTTCAGAACGTGAAGATGATGTCGGTACGTGTTTTAGAGGTATAATGATTATGGTGCTGATTTTAACAAAATATAATTTTATAATATTGTTATTATTATTATAATTTGCAAGTACAAGTATATTACATTGAATTTAATAATATAGACGGTGTACATTATAATGATTTATGATCAATAAGATGGATCAAGGAAAAAAAAATTATGAGATGTAATATTTTTGGTATGCCTCGTTATTCACATGTGCCATTCGTGTGGAAAACGTTATTTTTTTAAAAATGATTTTCGGCTATGTAATAATCGTTTTTTCACACCTATAAAATTATGTAGCGTCTTTCCGGTTTATAAAAAAATGGTCTGATTTTTAGGATTGAAATTTTCAAAAAATCCCCATGGTTTCAAAAATACGATTAAAAAAAAAATATACAGAATGTCTTAGAATATTTGCCTGGACTAGAATTTTTTTTTTTAAAATGTGATGCAAGTGGCCTATAATATTAAACTAGACAGACGTCCTTACTAGACTAGACTAAGTAGTTTTCTCAGCTGGTGAACTGGAGGTGCCCGTCCTACTTGCCGATGCCTTTGGCAATCATCGTAACCGAACACACGAGCGGCGATAGAAGGTACTTCTCTGATATCGTTCTCAACTACCATCTGTTATATACGGGATATATCTTTCGTACCTGAGACACGAACGGCGATATAAGATACTCTTTTGATATCATTCTTAACTGCCATCTGTTACATGCGGGATATAAATTTCTACTCTTCTGATATCATTCTCAATTGCCATCTGTTGGTATATAGAAAAAATCGTTTTACTAACCACGCTATCGACATCTATCGAAGGAAGCTGAAACTACATTAATAATAATCATTATACTACACTTATCAATATCATTTTCACGTACGAGTCAAAATAATAATTTGAAAGTGTCTTATCGGTTTGGATATTACATCCGACGAAATTTTAACTATTTTTACTTTATTATCACTTTATCTAACTAATAGTTCTGTGGAGAGCAGTACATAGATCTATTGTCAAAAAAAGTTTGTTGCTATTTGTCTCTTATAGACCAAAACAAAAATTTCCTCTGAAATCACAAGATCGGTAAGTTGGTAGGTATTAAAATACCTACCAACTTAATTAGGAGCCACAAATATATCACGTAATTTTTTTTATTTATTTTAAAGAAATATCAGCATTTCGATAACAATTATATTCAATTTGGGGGACGGGTACGGGTACCGCCGCTCCTAAAACCTTTTATTGGATAACCAACACCCCTGCCAAAGGTCACCCCAAGTGGTTCATTAAGTTTGGTGGCATAGCAAGGGTTCCCGGGATTATGGGGTGAGGTTGGGTCTAGGCCAGTGATTCTCAAAGTGGTCCAGGTGGACCCCCAGGGGTCCACGGGAGACTCGAAGGGGGTCTACGATGGCGTGATAAACAAATGGGGGTTCACAAGTTGTAAGTGGGGGTCCAGTTGGGGAGTGATTTTTGACAGGCTGTATTTTGGTGAAAAAATGTTGAATGCAATCCTAACAGATAGCGCCAAAAAATAATTTTGCAAATTTATTGCTTTTTTTTGGTCCACGGGCTTGAATTTTTTTTTTTACTTAGTCTGGCATATGGATCAGATAGCTTGTTTATTTAGCATTAATTTCCCTTTTTTTAAACCTCCCTTAATTTTTTTTAGTTGTGTATTTTAAGAAGGTCAGCGACAGTTAATTAAAAACTTGCATATTCGATATTCAGTACAAGGCGTGGGGGTCCACTGAAACCAGTAAAATTTTGAAAGTGATCCACGAAAAAAAAAGTTTGGGAACCTCTGGTCCAGGCCTTACCCACATACTGCTTGGCGGGCAAGATCGGGAGAGAATGGTGGAGGAAGACCCTTTTACCTTTCTTGCCGGACCTCATCGCTTTGCATCGCAGTGGGAGGAATGGATTCGTACGTTCGTCACTTCTGAACACATTGACCCTCTGAGACCCACACCTCATACCTTTTCTTCCCAGAACTTTCTCTCCTTTCTTTCCCTAAAAAGAACCTCTACACAGCATCCCCAAAGATGACGTGGGGGCCCTGAGGAATATTTTTTCCTCAGTGCCACCTTTGTGGATGTAATTTAAAAAAAATATATGTATACAGGTAGTTTCCAACACGGCAACCATCTTGAACCGGAACCGGAACGTAACAAAGAGAGGACTTCTGTTTTTTTTTTTTGTTTTTTACATTAACTCCACACAGGAGGCCCTGAGGAAAATAATTTCCCTCAGGGCCTATCTATCAGGGTCATCTGGGATGCTGTGTGGAGGGTCTTTTTGAGGAGAGGAAGGAATGAACATTGGTCTTGAAGAGACCCATGTTGTAGGAAGGAGGAAACACAGAGGCCGGCAAATCATTCCACAGCCGAGCTGTTGAACACAAGAACGAGTCGAAGAAACGACCCGTTCTCATGTGACAAATGTCAACCGTGTATAAATGTTGGGCACGCGTTTGGCGTGTTTCCCGACTATGCACTCTGTTATTATGTATTAAGAAGAAAATAAAAATAAAAACCTTTATTAAAATAAATTCACTTTGACAAAAATCATGCGAATCTTAGAGAAATTGCTTATTTTAAAAGCGTACCTACTTTTGTAATATCTAATTATTAATATTGAAGATAAATTCTTCGAAATGTAGACATTTTTTATAATATAAACATCAAATAATGTAACTTGCGTAAACCTTGTGCTATATTCAAAAAATTAATATGATTTTGCAAAAGACGCATGACAAATAAACGTAATTACGGGTAGCATTGTTTTTTTTTATTAAATCTTCAAGGATCTCTCTTCTTTTATGTGAATTCATTCAAATCATTTAAATAAGACGATATTGAAAAATATTGTCGTAATACACCAAATTATGTTTATCTTTTCATTGACAATTTTCTTTTAAAAATGCTTTTAATTTTTTGCTTTGACAAATCTCCGACCTACATAAATACCAAGAATTAAGTTCAGCGCGAAGAAATTGTGTTGACTAATCGAAAGAGCCCAGGATAAAAATTAACAGATTAAGAGGAACGCATGCGCGGCCCATTTCAGCCCGTTTCATACAAATCTTAGATTTGGATTTGAGATCAAAATACCCAACCAAACTGAAAAATTATGTTTGTATTCAAAAGGTTTTTCAAATATCTGGTTAGGCTGTGAGCTACTTTATTTATTTTTTTATTTAAATTATAAGATATAGGCCATTAAAGATTTTAGTATTTCATTATTTTGGACGCAACTTAGACAATTATTTGTGAGTAAAAGAAAAAAACATAAAAAAATTACTATATTTATTTTAAAAATACAATGAAAAATAATATAAAAAATTCTTAAAAATGCATTTTTTGGGTAGTAATTTTAATATATAAACGACTATTTTTTATTCCGCCGTAGATAGGTAATTTGTATTTTTAATTTACAACTATCAAAATAATTTTTTATTTTATATTTCATGATATTTATATGATAAATATAGTAAATTAATTTTTTGTTGTTTTTCATTTACTCGCAAATAATTGCCCAAATCGCCTCTAAAATCCCGAAACATTCAAATCTTGAATGGCCTATATCTTTAAATTTAAAGCAAAAATAAATAAAGTAGCTCACGTCCTAACTAGATATTTGATATACCTTTTGATTACAAAAATAATTTTTCAGTTTGGTTGGGTATTTTGATCTCAAATCCAAATCTAAGATTTTTTTGAAACGTGCAGAAGTGGGCCGCGCATATGTTCCCCTTAAATAGTTACGTCACAGCATGAGTCTTTAAAATACGTCCCTTTTGTTAAATATGGCCACCATTGATTGTGTTTAAGTTAATTTATACTCTCAGTATCACCGTGATAAAATATCACAAATCAGAATCAAATTGAAGCTTGAAATGAATTCCATACCTGAATAGCCACGTACTTCTCAACCTGCTCTCTCCCATTCCGCTCCTTCTATCCTCACAATACGCCCAACCCATTTGTGTATGGCATAGTCTCACTGGCTACAGTCCGTTTGGATGCTTGTGCTGATTTACATAAAGCTTATTTACTGCCTAGAGCGTGTAGGAGAAGGAGATGTTGAAGATGAAGATTAAGGACGGGTTTTTTCAAAAAAAAAAAATAATTCATTCAATATTTTAAGTTTATTTTCGCATTCTGTGAAAGTTCTACTCAACTGGCCTATAATGATATAATAACAGAACTTGAATGGAACTTACACAGAATGAGAAAATAAACTTTTTTTAATTATTTGATTAATTGATAAAATTTTTGAAACAACCGGTTCTTAGTGTTGTTCTATGAGTTTGCAAAATTAAAGAGAGAGGAAAAAACAGTCGTAAAAACAAAAGAAAAATGGTTGAGATGATAAAACAGGAATCTACAGATATCGAAAGGAAAATGGTTACTATGGCAAAACAGGAATTCATGCATAATATTTTTCTATTCATGAATAGAGAAAATTGTTACCATGATAAAATAGGAATCTACTAAAATTGATAAAGAAATAGAACTACAGACACTTCTGCTGAAAATATTACTTGCTGATATTATTCGACAAAAATCTAAATATCATAATAATTTTTTGTTCAAACCTTTAATTAATCATATCTCTACATATGAGTATTATCAATTAAAGTCCTCCGATGCGTCGTCTGTCTGTTTGCGATAAACTCAAAAACTACGGAACGAATTTTCATGCGGTTTTCACCAATATGATTCACGAGGAAGATTT
The DNA here is from genome assembly GCA_929108145.2 of Limnephilus rhombicus. Taxonomy (NCBI): domain Eukaryota; kingdom Metazoa; phylum Arthropoda; class Insecta; order Trichoptera; family Limnephilidae; genus Limnephilus; species Limnephilus rhombicus. The sequence continues at coordinate 36,956,940 of OV815280.1, forward strand.
AGGTATGTAATTAGTCAAGGTTTTGTGTAAATTGGTTGTAATATAAAGGAGATTGTCTGCATGTGGTGGACGAGCGGGCTGGAAAGCGGGCGATGTGTATTTGATTTACTTTTATGCAAATCTACAGTTTTATGCCGAGGTTGATGAAATTTTGCACATGTGACCTTCAAAACAAGAGGAAGGTCACTGTCTATTAAGCCGTCGTACAAACATAATATGAGTCGTTCAATTTCTATATCCGCTATATCAACTTTCACTGATTCGGAGAAAACCGCAAAATACTGTCACATCTCTAAAAAAATGGAATTTTTTTTTTTTTTAATAATGAATTGGAGTAATATACCTTTGAAAAGTGTTCATTTTTCAATGTATGTCTAGAAATATTTAAATAATTTGAATAAATTAAATGGATATAGCGAATTTGGATACTCATTTCGTGATTTATATGGAATATAGAGGCTTTTGAAACTTAATTGACCTAAGGGGCGTGTTTCTACACCCGCCATCTTGGCAAAATAACTATTACTAATCGTTATTGGTTGAATTCCGACATAGCGTGATAGTGACTTCTTGAATGATATAGCGGGTTTTGTTTCTCACTCGCAATTTTAACATGGTTTTTGTTCTTGGAACATCATCTTGTTCCTTGCAAAAATGTGAACAAGATGTCATACTCAGATCATTTTGTCAAAAATCGGATATGGCGGGTATTGAAATTATAAGACTCATATACAGGGTGTCCGGGGGTAAAGTGCATTAACTTCGGGAGGTGATTCTACATGATGGTAGGAGTAAAAAAGATTAACAACTTTTTCCGAAATTCCAATTTTTTTTTTCTCATACAAAAAGATGTACCTACTAAAAATCCTTACTGTGAGGTACGATCTTACTTGCTGAGAGCCTGCCGGGCGCCCGACTCGATTGTAATTGGCCCGTATCGTAACAGTGGAAAATAATACATCTGGCCGCACACGCCGGACTAATTTTATCTTTTTACCTCAAAACTGCTCCTAGAAGTTGGAATTTCGCTAAAAGTTATTTATCTTTTTTTCTTGTAGGTACTATCATGTAGAATCACCTCCCGAATTTAATGCACTTTACCCCCAGACACCCTGTATAGATCATCATTTTTATAGTCAAGGAGTTTTCCGGTCTACAAAAAGCTCGTCCGACATAAAATAGCTTGACAAACTAAACGAAAGGCGAACTATCTTTGTTATTTAAAGGGAATAACTAACAATGTAATTTGAAAACTGTTGTATTAGTTAGCAGGTTATTTTGGTGAGTTCATTTTGTCGCTTTGACTATTTCCACTGCGGCTTCTTTGCATCCGTCTCCACAAATAATTAATTCGTGATAAATTTGTAATTTTATATTCCTCTTTTCAGTCCCAACCCTCTCAGTGAAAGGTTTTCCGGAAACCCTTTGAAAGTTGCTGACAAAGGTGTACCCCTAAAGCCTCCGAACCTTTACATCTTGAGTTATTTTACCGCAATTCTGTTATTTCCAAACTGGTTATAATATTATTTTAATTGGTAATCGCTGGATGCTGCAAAAAAGAAATTGCTTGATGTTGGTAGCCATTTATTACTAAATGAATGGCAACTTAAAGAGGGTATTACCAGAGAAAGCCAGAAATATGTCATTTTTAAATCAGGTTTTAGACGTATTGACTCTTTCCACAAAAAATTATAAACGGATTTCGAAACATTGCTCTTTTATCTAGCATTTGCATGTTTTAAATTTTGATAAAAATATTTATTTTTAGTATAAGAAGGTTATACCATAGGTCGTTGGGAGATTTGTTTTATTTTTATCGCATGTTTTAGAATTTTAATTTTAGTTTAAATAAAATCATTAAAAAATATATACGTACATGTGTCTCTTGACTAAAATTGGTCCGTTTTTGTATTTATTTGCGCACATACAAACTAATATATTTGAGATTTTATTAACATCCTTATTTAACTTTAAAAATTATAAATACTTCTGATCAAAAAATAATTACAAAAAGTACAATATTTTAATAGTTTTATCACCACGCCTTTCAGCATTTTTGGATGTAGGTATAAATTAAAGCAAATTTGGAATGAAATAAAATCGATAGTGAGTTATAATTTGAAAAACTTGGTACGGAGAATAATTGATCTTTCTCATTGTAACCGCCCTGCACGATCGTAAGAACAACTTTCGACGAAATGTGGATTTTCATCCGCTGGCTGGTTAAACGCTCTGGAGAAAAGGATAAAAATAAATATTTTTCAATAAATTCGTGTTTTTAAAAATAATTTCTCTCCGGGCATATGTCATCTTAGAGGATACTGTTGGAGCGTATTTGGGGAGAGGAAAGAGTATCAGGAACAAATTTTTGTATATAGGATATAAAAAAAAGTTTATTTTCTTAGAAGACTAAGATATAAACAAAACAAAATGGAAACACTACAGAGCTCATTTTTAATACTTATTATAGTTGCTCCACATTTAAATTACTGCTCTGCCATGTCATATTTGGTCAGTGAAGGAAATCTCAAGGTTAAACGTCACATACGTTATAATCTACGCATTCACAGATGGCGCCAATTAAATTATTTTAGGTTTTTAATACTTTTTGCACGTTACGCTTTAAAATATTAAGTTAAATCATTTGTTTGCGCCCGTACATATTTAATATGGATATAAATTAATAGTTTCGTCCATAAACAAACCCAAATCTTTCAAGAAAGGCTGAAAAATATAATATTGGATTGAGTCACCGATCCAAAAAGTATTAAAAACCTAAAATAATTTAATTGGCGCCATCTGTGAATTCGTAGATTATAACGTACGTGACGTTTAACCTAAACAAGCTAGAAATTATGCAGAACGTGGATATGAGGTGCATATAAATCTTCCCTACTTCCACTGGAAACAATTCAAAAAATATTAATAAAAATCATCTTAAAAAAGCCCTATTACTACCCAACAATAAATGTTTTCCAAGATTTCCCGGTTCCCCCACTAACAAAAATTTATGACAAAATTGCACTCCTACAATTACATAAAGATTTCTTTAATAAAAATACTATACCACAATTAAATATAAGTAAAAGAATCATATCTGTTGGAGGATTAACCGTACCATTAGTACGAACTACAACAGCACAACATCACTATACATTCAAGGGTTTAAAATTATTCAACAAATTACCCCTAGATAAACGATCGGATGAAAACTACGACACATTTAAAAAAAAAATTAAATTGAAATACTCTAGTACCACCTCATAACTTTAATTATTGTTTAGAAATATGTTTTGCTTTATCAATCATTTGAATCATTTATTAACTAACCAATAATTTTATGACATGTATCGTATTTTCTATAAAATTACTATTAGTTTTTGTAATAATATTTTTATTTTATATACTTAGATATAAAAGTATTTAGTTGTCCTCTCCTAAACACAAGCAACTGATTTATTAGGAGAGCGAGTGAAATATTGTTGTAATATAATGTTGTAAAATTGTAATTATAATAAATGCTTCAGTGAATAAAAAATAAAAAAAAATACTGGGGAAAGGCAAGTATGCAAGGGTTTTTTTTTACATGAGCTCCACGCAGGAGGCCTTGAGAAAAATAATTTCCCTCAGGGCCTGTGTCATCTTTGGGGATGCTGTGTGGAGGGTTTTTTTAAGGAAAGGAAGGAGAGGAGAGTTCTGGGAAGGAAAAGGGTTTAAGGGGTGGACCTAGACCTAGACAAATCTCACCCCATGAACCCGGGCACCCCTGCTAAATCACCAAACGTAGCGAACCACTTGGGGTGACCTACGGCGGTGACCTAAGGGTTAATTTATTAAAAGAAAATATAATACAGTGAAAATTAAATTGTAAACAACAAAAGCATATAATAAAATAAAATACATACCTACATAAAATAAATACGAGAGGAGCTAAATTGGATTCCAATAAAAATACTGCTATTTTTTATTTTATTTATTTGTTATAAAATACATTCAGTATAAGGAAGCTTTGACTGTCCAACTAGGAAGGTCTACCGCTCTAGGACAGTCAAATTGACATATTCATATTAGGTTGGGAGGTACATTATCATTCATAAAGTATTAAGTAAAGTTAAGCTTCACAATTTGCATTTACATAATTATACAGTGGAATAATAGGTTCTAGAATCAATTAATTAACAAGAAAAAATGTATTCGAAAAACAGTAAGTAAAAGAAAAATAAAAGAAAAGAAAAGTTTTGGAAACAAAAGAAATATATAAGGTGCTCTTAATACATAATTATCAAATAACATTTTTTAATAATATTTCTGACTATATCCTGCCTAAATCTTGTAACCATTTTGTTATTTTTTTTACCGAAGGATGACACTTCACACAGTTTTAGTTGTGAAGGGATTTTGTTATATAATTTCGGTCCCAGGTATGAGAATATCATTTGATAAGCTGCTGTGTTGCTTGTTGGAATAGAAAGGTCATTTCTGCCCTTACTTCTGGTTTGATGTTTGTGTTCGAATTTTTTTCATTTTATATTTATTTTTATGAGCTTAAATTTTTATCTTTTTAATGTAACACTGTCGAACATCTAGTACATTAAATTCCCTGAAGAGAGCGTCGCTTGAATATCTGAAAGGTTTCTTCATTATAACACGTAAAATAGATTTCTGTGCCTTCAGTAGCGAGTTTAATATTGTTTTCCCTGCACCCCCCACCCAATACATCCATAGGTTATGATCGAGTTGCATAGCCCGTAATATATATTTTTTAATTGGTGTGTTTTTAAAATTTCCCGCAATGAAATAAATATATGAATAAGTGTGCGCACTCTTTTTGCTACATTTTCTATTTGGTATTTCCATTTTAATGTGTTAATTTTTGTGCACAAGGTGATAAAAAACCAAATGCTAAAATACTTTAAGAATTAAATAGTTTTTAATAGAGATATACGTGATATAAACCAAAAATATAAATCGGGTTAGATTGCCGCAAATCAAAGTCACAGAATTAATGTACGGAGGACTAAAGATGTGTGATAAAATGTCTGAAAGTCTGAAGAATGATAAGTAAACTGTAAAAATATAATTCTATAAAATGAAGTGTTATCTATTGCATACTAGTTTATATATGGATGCAGTATATATAAAATAACTCAATAAAATATAAATATCGGACTTGAAGAGACCCATGTTGTAGGAGGGAGGAAACATTTAGCACGGCAAATAGTTCAACAGCCAAGCTGTTGAGTTCAAGAACGCTTATGACGCTAGTATCTCCGAGCATCTTCTAATAAAAAATGAAATACAGGTAGAAAAAGGGCGGCATTCATACCTGAATCCGAATAAGTGAAAATTATACGTACATTTTTGTGAAAATCAAACCAAATCAAAAAAAAAAAAAATTCTTTCGTACCCATGTTATCTTTGGGGATGCTGTGGGGGGTCTTTTAAGGAAGGGGGGAAGTTGTGGGAAGGAAAAAGGTATGAGTGATGGCTAGGAATCTGGGGGTCCAGGGGTGAGAAATGTATGAATCCACCCCTGAGAGAGTCCAGCTGGAGAGGTCTCTCCCGATCCCGATAGGAGGGTGACCCATGGCAGGGATGTTGGTTATTCAATAAATGGGTACCAATACCCGCCTCCCAAATATACCAAGCGAACAGACGACAAAACTTAGCTTTTGATTTTATTAGTAGATATATTTCTATCTTTTTAACCATTATCATCTCGTGTAACGAGAGAGAAATTTCTTGTGCTCACAAAGTAAAGAATTCTCATCACACATAAACAACAGTGGCCGTTTATCAAACGCGAGTTAAGTCGGACCAGCGGGGTCTAGTGTCTAGTATCTAGTGTCTAGTGTCTACTGTCTACTGCCTGTTTACAAAATAACGAACGCCTTTGAATTCTGCAGCGGATACTCTGCAGGCGGGTGCTGAATTATTCATGGGAACAAGTGGTTGGAGAATACTTCTCAAGGCAGATGTCCACTCAAGCGACATGATGTATTATGCCATCAATAGGGTTGCCAACTTTCTTAGGAAAATATTATGGAATATTTCTTCTATCATTGAAATATCTGAAACATTGAAAATAGTGGTTTTGTGAATATTTTGCGGACGTGGCTTCCAAAAAAGTGTGATTCTAATTTAATCTTACTTAATAAATAAAAACTAAATTTTCTGAAACAATTTTTTTTTAACACTGACTTCACAAAAGGTCCTGAGGAAAATAATTTCCATGAGGGCTTATGTCATCTTTGGTGATGTTATGTGGAGAGTCTTTTTGGGGAAAGGAAGGAGAGGAAGTTCAGGTCCTGAGGAAAATAATTTCCCCGAGGGCTTATGTCATCTTTGGTGATGCTATGTGGAGAGTCTTTTTGGGGAAAGGAAGGAAAGGAAGTGCAGGAAACGAAAAACGTATTAGGGGTGAATAGAAATCTATATGTAGGTAAGTAAGTCCAGGAGTGATGGAGTTATGAATCCAATCCTTCCACTGCCGTGCAAGGCGATGGGTCGATAGAGTCCGGCTGGACAGGTCAAAAGGTCTACCAGTTTCTCATGCTCTGGCCTGCCACGCTGTAGGTGGGCAAACGCATCTGTCACCAAGACCTCACCCCATGAACCCGGGCACAACTGCTAGGTCACCAGACGTAGCAAACTACTTGAGGTGACTTATGGCAAGGGTGTTGGTTACCTAATAAATGGTTCCCGGGGTGGGGGTACCCATGGTACCTCACAAATTAACATAATTATTAACATACGTTTTTTGGATTTTTAATTTTTTTTATTACAATTAAGGAATTATATCATTTCTCCAAAGACATCACTAACAAGTATCTTAAGGATGATAATTTTTTCATACTTTCTTCAGGCTAATAGGTACCGTAATAATTCAGTCAAAGTAAGTCACCTGGTCAATATTAGCCATCTAGTAAATGTATTTTTTATTTTTATTTTTATTTTTATTTTTATTTTTTTTTAAAGTTTTTATTCGAGCAGGGCTGGGAGGGTAGTGCAATCCCATTATGCTATATTACATAAACTATAGTACAATATATTTTACAGAGCAAATAAAAATCTAAAAGAAATAAAATATAATAAAATATAACGTATTAGGTTAGGTACCTAACGAAAACAAAAAATGAAAATAAAATTCGAACATAAATAATAATAATAAAAATTAACCACAAAATTAAAAATAAAATAAAATTTAAAAAATTACAAATTAAAATTAAATAATTACAAAAATTAAACAGAAATTAAAATTAAAAAAATAAATATCTGTTTTTTTATCGTCCATCAGGGAGGTCGCCTCATCATTTGCATCCATCGCTCATTTAGTGATTTTCGTTGATTTCCGTGTCCTGCTCCAGAAGCTGGCTAGTCGGTGGCGAAGTAATGCTGGGAATGAGTGCACCTTCCCTTCGGTGAACATCGTGGAGGCGCTGCAGAACCTCGGTAGTTGCATAAGTTGCCTGTATGCATTGTTGTAGCACACCCTCAGTTTGACCCATTGCGCTGCTGGGTATCGCGTCCACAGTTCAGATGTGTACATGGCAGTGCAGTATGTCTTGAAGAATAATTTTCTGACGTCGTCGCTACAGTGGTAGAACCGCCTTGAGAGCATTCCGGCCCGTATGTTAATTGCTTTTCTTTGTCGTTCCATATCTTCTATATCCTTCATGTCTTCGGTTAGACTATGTCCCAGATACTTAACCTGTGAGGCCACAAGCAGTTCGTTTCCTTCTAGATATATTGGAAGAATATTTAATGGCTCCTTGTTTACTTTTTAGAATTGTACAACAAGTTATGAGAGTTTGCGTACTCTTCGCATATTTGCACAAGTCGTCTCATCGCTTTAATCGAAGGTGCAAGCAGCACCATGTCATCCGCGTAATTAATGTTATTACTGCCTTGTCCGCAGATATGACAACCGATTCGTGTATCGTTCAACTCTTGTAAGAGGTCGTTAATGTACACATTAAATAGATTTGGAAACGTATTTTCCCTTTGCCTGACTCCGCTCTTAAGGAATAAAGGTCTTGAAGAAGCTCCATTGTATGTGATTTTCCTGTTGTCCGTACCAAATAGCCAGTATATTGACCACTGCTGCTGGAACATCTCGTTTTATGAGTTTTTCCCATAACAATTGATGGGAAACACGATCAAAGGCATTGCTTAGTTCTAAAAACACCCATAAACGGTGGTTTTTCTTTTTTTGTAGTAAACTATTGTTTGTTTTACCCCGTAAATGTCCATATCGGTTGATGAGGTGCTCTTGAAGTCGAATTGGTTGGTCAGGGTAAATAGTTTTTCTTTGACTAGCGCGTCTAAGATATTTTCAAATAGTCTTGAAAGAATTATCACCAAGGTAATCGGTCGGTAATTTCATAATATCGAAGCATCCAGCCGATCGGATTTCAGGATAGGTACGATAATAGTTTGGCTCATGTCCATCGGCATACGTGTGTCTTAAGAGGCTTGAGTACAGGGTGGCTAGAATAACAAGAAGTTGATTTCCTGCGTATCTTACGTGCTCAATACCAATGGCGTCGTACCCTGGACTTTTACCGTGGGCGGTTTGCTTAATTGCTCTTTCTATCTTACTTAAGTAATGCTTACTTAAATAATAAAGTGCAGATGCAGCAGATTTTCGAATGCCAATTAGTCTACTGTCTAGTCAAAGTTAGCCAATTAGTTCAAGTAAGGCTTGTTAAATAATAAAATGAATGCAGCACGTTTTCGAAATAGGAAAAGGGACGTACAAACAAAATTGCAGACAGATAAAACGATAAACGGAGAAGTTAAAACAGGCCTCCGCTTCGCTCAGTCATTTACGTCTTTCAAAGCTACGAGATAATTCTGTTTCGGAAAATTTATGGATGTATGTACCTGCGCACTTGAAGTGAAATGACACAAAACTGCGCTATATAAATATAACGTTATTATTTTTATTACCTACTCACGTATGACTTCCACTATTTTCCCTGTGTGCTAGGCATCGCTATCGCTAAAGCTATTGTGTGTTATTATGGAAACCCTTGAAGGTAGGATTAAGCATAGTGAAAATGAAACATATTTCTTTTTCTGGTGTCATTTCTTATTGGAGGTTTGCTGTCATCAGGATAATATTTAAACTGCAGACTATGGCAGGAACATTTCATCAAAACTCTTTAAGAACTGGTAGGATTTTCAATTACGTAACCTCAGAATATTATTTCACAGTTTTTTTGGCATTCGTTATTAAATCCCTACGACGCGTCGGGTATGGGTACCACCGCCCGGGATCCATTGTCAACACCCCTGCCATAGATCGCCCAAGTGGTTCGATACTTTTGATAACTTTGCAGGGTTGCCCGGGTTCATACGTTGAAATTTGTCTAGGTCTTGGCAGCGGATATTTGCCTACTTGCTGCGAGGCGGGCCGGATTGGGAAAGACCGGTTAAAGGAGACCTATCCCAGACCTGTTCAGCCTGACTCTTTCAACCCATCGCCTTGCACCGTAATGGGAGAGATTGATTGAAACGTCCATTCCGATTCCTACCAACCCTCATACTTTTTCCTTTCCAGAACATCCTTTCCCCAAAAGATCCTAAATACAACATCCCCAAAGATGATATTAGTTCTGAGGGATTTTTTTTCCTCAAGGCCTTCTGTGTGGAGCTATTGTAAAAAAATGTAGTTAAAAAAAACTTGTGATAAAAGTGGAGTCGTAGTACTCCACCCCATATTCAGAAATCCGGGATGGTATCTTCCTTTACGGAAAAGTTGGCAACCCTACTAATGTGCGCACACAACAAAATGATCCACCGTCACTGAATCATATACGGAGAGCTCTCCAGAAAGAAATACATTATTTATTTACCAAATTATAAGGGAATATACGGCTGTCGGCTCTTGGCTGGTACATCATTCAGCGGCTTGACACTTTTGACAGCCTACCAATCAAAAGGCTTCAGGGTGAGGAAGACATAATATTCGGTGTCCTTATGTCGTCCTGGATGTTATTACAGGAGTCTGCCTGTCTTTTTTATTAGAGAGATCCTGATGATCATCATTTTCAGGAACAATGTCGGTTCGGCAATAACGTGACATCTTGAAAAAATGTTGGGAATATTGTCATACAATACTTTTCATGGTATAATTGTTTTAATAATTTGTGTAAGAGAATAGAAGTCTTAAAATTATAGGAGAAGAGTGGAAGTGCGCTGTGATTATCATCATCATCGATTCATCGATTTTCCAAGGGTTTTAAATCCAGGACCTTTTAGTGGGTAAGTATTAATTCGATGGATTGAAATACTGGATTGTTAGCACATTTATATTTTTCTGATACATTAACTCTCCGGCAGCCAACTAGGGACGAAGATAGACCCCAAAACCACTAATTTTCTAATATCAACTCAGGAAAAAATATTTTGTCAAATAAAGGTTATATTCCCTGCCCAATTAATGGAAAAATCAAAAATAAAAAGAAAAAAGGATTTCTACGGTTGAAGTGCAAAAAAAAAATTAATGGGGTTGTCGACCGACCCCACTTGTTCACGGACGTTATAATTGGCATCTTGCTCTGTCGAGAGTTAATTAAATGTTCTATCGAGACTTTTGATATCGTTACAGTAAGTTAGGCGGCTTCGTATCTACATGTGAAGAGTAAATGACTTTTTTTTGGATTTTTTTTTCATCGGGCCTATAATCTTCGGGGATACTGTGTGGGGGTGTTTTTAGGGAAATGAAGGAGATGAAGCTCTGGGAAGGTAAAAGGAGTGACGAACGTATGAATCCATCTATCCTACTATGTTTCAAAGCAATGGGTCAACAAAGTCTGAGTGGAGAGGTAAAAGTTCTCCCTCATCCGATCTGGATCCGGCTCGCTATGCGGTAGGTGAGTAAACGCATCCGTTACCAAGACGTAGATAAATCTCACCCCATGAACCCGGAACCCCTGCTAAATCCCCAAAACGTAGCGCATCTCTTGGGGTGATGGGATGTAGGACATTCAATAAATGGTTCCCGGGGCGGCGGTATCCATACCCGCTACTCAAATTGTATAAGTTGTAGGTAATTATAATGTTTGAAAAAAGAAAACCATGGAAAAGTTATAATGTTTATACTTGCATGAGGTAATTTTCTATTTATGATTGCGTTTTCACTGAGAAAATTTTACTAGAAAGGTGCGGTCAAAAGCTGAAATAATCTAAAAGCATTGAAATAAAGAATAACGCTGAAATAAAATTTAATATAATTATAAGAATAAAATAAATATTGTATTGGTCATCCGTGTTGTTTCAGCTTCTTTCGATAGATATCAATGGGTTAATTTCTAAAACAAGTTCTGTTATATCCCAAAAGATGGCAGCTGAATTAATTACACTGCTCTGAAAAAAAAATCAAACCTGATAACATTATATTTGGTGATCTAAACACGGAATTTAACATGCAAATAAATACAGCGCAAAGATTTTAAATATTATGTCCGTTTAATAAAAAAAACGATATTATTAATGTAACAACCATTACAAAAAAGTGAAAAAATACTACGGCTTAAGTTTTACAGTGAAAAATGCTATTTTTACAGTCACAAGTTTTAAAAATATCTGTTCATATAATCAGATACTTTGTGATGTGACATTATAATTTAAAATAAAACAATAACTTGTGAAAAGTGGTATTTATAAAGTTATTGTTTTATTTAAATTAATAAAAATATCAGTAAATTTATCAAATTATGGTGAAATAATTCAAGTTATTTGTAGTTTTTTTTTTTCATTGTTTCCGTCGGAGTTTGTCGGTGAATCGACCAAAACAAATCAGCAAGCATTGCTGCTGACCATTTTCCAATGAAGCATTTTTTTAATGTGCATAATATCCTGATGAAATCTTTCACCATGCTCATTTCATACGGCACCGAGATTTTCAGGAAAGAGATATCTGAGGAGTACGTGTGGTAAAACCATATTACAAATCGAGAAGAATGCATGTACGGCATTAATAGGCACTGTAATGAACAAGATTAAAGCAGGAACTCTTGGGTGATTTTCACGGCAGAGAGGGTGGTGGAACAATGTGAATCAGGAGAATGTTATGACGAGAAATTCGAAGGAAGAAGTCGGGGATGACCTAGTAAGATAATAATAGCACTGCGAAGTGGAATGACATGAGTTATGAAATCATACAGAGCTCTACCAAAAGCATGCCTGTCGACGTTCCACCAATCTAAATTATTAAAAATTTAAAACGCTAAAACCGCGGCCAAAACTGGCGCAGACAATGACCTTTATTTTATATTAAAAAGTAATTTCAAAGAGCCATTTACTATGATCGTGCTTTTCGTAGGACATATATATTATATAATAAACTTCTCTCAACGCTCACTTGCGTACTATAGAGTGCATAGTTGAATTATGACAGGTTTAAAAGCTCATTGTGTATAAAAATTCGTTGTGCGAGCTTAACAAAAAAAAAGTTTTCTTATTTTCATTATTTATTTATATGGCGTTTTTGAATATATTACAATAAATTTTATGAGTTTTGATTACATTAAACGTTCGGCGTCAATTATTTATTTATCAAACGCCCGTAGAGCTTTTGTAGATATTTATATACATGTATTATACACATGTCTTTGCTTACTTAGGTTAATATTTACAAACATATCAATTCACACATATAATACTCGTACATACAATACATATCATCTAAAAGCGCAATACGTAAACAAATAAGTTATATTCACTACTAATTATTTTCGCTTTGATGCATGACGGAGAGCAAAGATATTAGAAACACACGGAGAGGTTTTGAAAACATCGAAAAGGTCTGTACATGTATTGACAGTTCGGTGAAATCTCACTACCAATAATGCACCAGTGAATATATGTATAGTTAGTGCTATGGTTGTCGAGGGGTAAAGGTGGTGGGGTCGATTTAGATTTAGAACAGGGACACGGATTTCTATAAAGCAGGGCAGTCCATGAGGTTATTCATAATCAGGAAAATATTAATAAATTATTAAGGATACTACTTTTGAAACGAAACAGTCCACTAATAGACAGGGATTAACACTAACACTAGCTCTTTCCCGCGGTTTGGGTATGGGTTATGGTATTAGGGGGATTCTCACTCCACTTCCTCCACCTTCCGTCTCCCCACTCCACTCCCCTCATCCCCATTACCCCCATCCCCCTCACCCTCCCCCTTCACCCACCCCTCCCCCACCCTCTACCCCTCCACTCTCCACCTTCCCCCACCCTCCTCCCCCCCTCCCCCCACCCTCCTTCACCCCTTCCCCCCTCACCCGCAATCCTCCACGCACCTTCTAACCTCCTCCCCTCTCTACACTCCCCCCTCCCACCTCTCGCATTCCACACATTCATTCCCGGTACATTCAGTTTTCAAACTGCTCGCGTGCCACCTATTACAATTTTTTATAAAAATTTCATATTTCCAGAGCTCAACAGTAGTTTTACACAAAATAACGAACAAAGAAAAGAATTATCCAATTTAGTGCGGTCGTTTGGAAGTTATGCGCATACATACATTTCGGCGATTCATTTTTAGAGATAGATATTAAGTACGACGCCAACAAAGCACTCTTTTTAGGGTGAGTTGCCTAATTAAAAAAAAAAAACATCGTTTGCAAGGCAACAATTTGTTTGCTTTTCTTCTGACGTTTGCAATAGCTTGATTTTGTTAGGGACAGTAAATTTTTAAAGTCCATTCAGTTTATTTTGCGTGAAAGAGTAACAAACATACATCCATACAAACTTTCGCCTTTATAATATTATTAATTAATAGGATAGGATAATCTTCGAAATACTTAAAAAAGAAGAAAAAATAGGTTTTTTTAACTTTTCTATTAGATTTTTAGTATCGTTTTTAAATTCGTTCCTCTAATAAACAAAGTATGATTATAATGAAGTTATTACTGAAGTCTGTTCTATTTAACACGCTGAGTTTATATCTTTCAAATCCCAAGAATTTTTACAAAAACTTCAGGAAATTAAATTAGCATTTAATACTGTATTTAAATCGGCTATTCATAATTAGATCATTTTCGAATATCGAATTTTGTCTTCTACGAAGCCTCAAAGGCTTCACACTTTTGAAAGTGGCACAAAGACTCGATTGGCACACCCTCGCCAGGTACTCTGTGGGTATTTTTAAAAGCCACTCTAAAATAAAGGGAATATCTAAAGGAAATCCCCGAACAGCACTTGAATTGCCGTCAAGATCAGCTCTCCAGAATCCACACAGCATCCGCCATCTGAAGGCTCTTCGGCCGCATGCGGCTTGAATCAATTTTACAATGGTCCTTGTTCTTACAACCCACTTCCTGCTTCCTGCAGTCACAATACTCTTTGTGCGAGTTGCTATGCGACAGGAAGGAAGCAACTACTTAAGGGTATGTTATTTTAAATTCTGAAGCAGTCTATACACCTGTACTTTAAAGTTGTTTAATGCATCATTCCTACGCACAAAGGTTTGAATGGAAAAAGCTTATCAAGAATATTACTCGTAATTTGGAATGATCGGTTGTTTTGACTCTAAAGCAGAAATTCTATTGTATATTTCTCAAAAATCTAGTAAACGGAGAGCTTTTGTGTAGGGAAATTTGTATGGAGGTTCTGTTCAGCTATCGCCAGCTTGTAATATATTTTTTTCGTCAGAGATGGGGTTTTCAATTATGTATCTTTACCTCTCTAAAATTTAAAGTTGACGCCATGTTGTTTAGTCTAAATTGAACGGGAGCTTGGTAAAACCGCTCTTAATATTATAAAATATTAAGCGTTAAAAAAATCCTACATTTCGTTAAAACATATGCACCAAATATAAATACTAATATAAAAGTAAATATAAACTCAAAGAAAATTTAACAAAAAGTTTCGGGCTTTTGTTTGCCCTAACCGTATTTAATACTATACTTATTATATACTTAACATAATTATTATTACAATATGTACTTAACATAATTATTATATACTTAATACAATTATTACTTTATATACTTAACTACTAACAACTATAATTCACAAAAATCATGGCGGTAAGCTTTTCATTTCAATATCTTTCAATTTTTTTTTACATTAACTCCACACAGGAGGTCCTGAGGAAAATAACTTCCCTCAGGGCCTTTGTCATCTTTGAAGATGCTGTGTGGAGGGTCTTTTTGAGGAAAGGAAGGAGTGAACACGGGTCTTGAAGAGACCCATGTTGTAGGAGGGAGGAAACACAGAGACCGGAAAATCGTT
The DNA here is from genome assembly GCA_929108145.2 of Limnephilus rhombicus. Taxonomy (NCBI): domain Eukaryota; kingdom Metazoa; phylum Arthropoda; class Insecta; order Trichoptera; family Limnephilidae; genus Limnephilus; species Limnephilus rhombicus. The sequence continues at coordinate 36,972,186 of OV815280.1, forward strand.
CCACAGCCGAGCCGTTGACCTCAAGAACGAGTCATAGAAATGACCCGTTCTCATGTGACTAATGTCAACCGTGTACAATTGTTGGGCGCGTGTTTGGCGTGTTTCCCGACTATGCAACGGTGCCGAGGGATCAATGACGCTAGTTCCTCGGAGTATCTTCCATTGTAATACCGGTAGAACAAGGACAGCATTCCCACCTGACGCCTGTGCTCTAAAGATTGCAGTCCGTCTGTTAAGATGGGAGAATCTATCAAACGGACCGCCCGTTTCTGCACAGAGTCAAGGGTTTTTTTCAGGTATTTTGGAGCTCCAGACCAGAGGTGGCTGGATTGAAGAAGCTTTGTGGATGTACAATTAATACAGTAATATTACAATAATTAATAAGTACAGTTAATACAATCACATCGCAATCAAGACCCTTTAACTAAAAGACACAAACATCCATGCATTCAGTAAGAAGAATAAAAAGTGTAATTTAATATCATGTCAAGACTCGGTACAATACAATACTGTGAACGAATGTGATTGAAGCAAGGAGTCAACGCCAAGACAGAGTTGTTAGTTTGTCTAAGCAATGATTTCACTGTTGTTTATATATAATATTACGTATCTATACAAAATATTTCGCCCAATACAACAAAGTTACAAACTAAATTCGTCAAAGCTTTCAAAGTAACACAATGCGCCGCACCCCAAATACCCTGAGCGCCTTTTCAATTAAAACGGAGGTAAAACTGCCACAGCGCTGCAGCCTTCAAACATCCCCTACAGAATACAGCCTCCACTCCACACACCCCGCTTCTCTTTCCCATCCCCATCCCCACTGAATGGCAAACGCTTTCATACACTGGAACACTACCATACAATATACATATACACCCTGATCACAAACTCATATTCGTTCAATCAAACTGTGGCACTTTACAGTCACGAACGTCTCGGCGGGAATATTACATTATGCAATTTGTGAACAACCGGTGCGCGATGAATGCAGTTGCGTCTATTCTGATTGAACACACGTCTTTGTATTAATAACGACATATCAAGTAAGCAGACACAGGTAATTTCTGCGATATTTATGAATATTGAAATATGCAAACTGGTTAAGTATATACGTTTTAAGATTTTCACGGCCAAAAGCATTTTCGTTATTTGTTTTTGGGGTGTTATTTTTGGGGTGTTAATTTATGTGAAGTTCCCATTTTAGTTTGCAATCCACTGTTAAACCAAGATACTTAATACTATCCGAATGCTCAATTTTTTCGCAGTCGCAGTTTGTGGTTTGTAATGTAGTAGGTACATGGATACAGATGTAAAAGCGGAACGGATTTAGGTTGCCCAGTTTTTGGTTTAACTGAATGATAAAAATTTGGTTTTCGAGGTGTTAAGGGTAAGAAGATTTTTGTCGAGCCATTTTTTTTATCTCCTTCATACCAAATTCTGCACTTTTAAAGACCTTTTCCCAAGATTGCTCTTTAAAAAGAAGTACAGTATCATCTGCGTAGCTGATCACATTATAGCAGTGTTGGAATTTTAATATTAGTGAGACCATTAATATATATAAGAAAAAGAATAGGGCCTAAGACACCACCCTGAGGCACTACGTACTTTATTTCTGCTGAGTCACTCAGGCATTTGTTTAGTTCAACTATTTGTTTCCTATTTTTTGTATAACTGATGAACCATTTAAGCGGTTTTCCATTAATGCCAATATTTTTAAGTTTTTCGTATAGCAGATCATGAGAGATGGTGTCGAAGGCCTTAGCCAGGTCTAGAAAAACTCCAATTACTTTAGATCCCTTATCTACGCGTTTTACAATGAAGTTGGTTAGTTCAGAAATTGTCTGGTCTGTGCCCATTTTTGCCCGAAAACCGAATTGATGACTTGATAGTAAGTTGTGTTTGTCGAGGTAGGATATCAGTCTTTTTTTCATTGCTTTTTCTAGGAGTTTTGATAGAGAGTTAAGTAGTGAAATGGGTCTGTAGTTAGAGATTAAAATTTTATCTCCAGATTTATGGATCGGGATAATACTGGCAATTTTAAGTTTGTCAGGTAAAATACATTGGCAGAAACTTTGATTAAATATATGTAGCAGAGGTGAACCGATATATTCTCGTAGATTTATCAGGATTTGGTTAGATATTGTTAGGAGCGGGCCCCCAAACATGTCCCAAGCTAGCTCTCAGGGGAGGCATGATTTACCCTCTATTCAGGTGGTGGGTCGCTCGAGGCTTCAGAAATTCCTTCGCATCTCAGTCGTCTGGCAGGATACTCCCCCTCTAGGAAACCCTCCTGCCGTAGCAGAATAATAACAGGATTGAGTTAACTAGTTTCATGTATTGCAAATTTAAAACACAGTACATAGGTCATTACAGTACAATTCGACACAAGAAATACATACTACACAATCCTAGCTATCGTGTTTATAACCTCAAGATCCCTAAACGAAACTCTCTGAGTGATGGCTTTGCGCGGGAGTTTACAGTCTATCGTTAAAGGACACAATCAAATGAGGGAACAATTGTACAGCTTACATGATGTTGGGGGGTGTTCGTCTTCCGGCTTCCAGGGGGACCTCCCGAGTTTAGGACAGAACCGAAGTTTACACAGGCATGGTGAAATATCAGCGCTAAACCCGTAGGTTATTGAATTAACATTGCAGGTTATATTTGAGTACAATTCGAGCGATAGTACGCCGGGCGCGAACAGTGGGAATCAACGCGCGGGCTTAACGTGTGCCCGAGGCGGCTCGTAATTCTCAACTGCTGGAAGGGATCGCGTGCGGGTGGGCGGATGGGATAGGAAGTAGGAAGCAGGGAACAGGGGGGGAGCAGGGTGTTGTGTAGTTTGCGGCGAATTAGGAGTTTGAATTCTTTGTCGTTTGGGCGTACCATAACACTTCCCCCCGCGCTTGGAAAAAAAGCGACGTGGCAATGGAGCTGTAGGGAAAAAAAAATCCTCTTATGCTTCCATCGGGGTTTTTGAGAGATTCGTTGCTTGAGAGATTTCCTAGCTAGAACATACAGTTTTATGCTATAGTTTGGGTCACAATGTTTGTAGGGAATGGGTGGGGGTACATACAATGTTTGGACAAGACAAATTTGGGAAAAGTACATGGTGTAAAACAACATACAAGGTTATGCAATTGAAAATAACAATACACATGGTTATGCAATTGAAAGAATGACAATACACATGGTTAAGCAATTGAAAGAATGACAATACATTTGTACAAGAGAAGAGAAAAAGTGTGTGATTCTAAGGTTTCATTGGTCTTGGAGCTAAGTTTGTGAAGCGTGGATTTGTTTGGTTTCGGAGAATTTCGAAGAAAAGGACGTGACTTCACGGATTCTAAGGATTACATTATCACTGTAATCAGACCCATTTGAGACAACGCTCAGGAGTACACTTGGGCCTTAGAAAACACTTGGTTTTGTCGAAGACGTCGAAGTTCACGAAGTGGAGACTGTGGTTGCTGTGCCGCGACTATGGTTACAGAGGTCATTGAAGAGAAGAATCCAGTATCTGCAGACATGCCAGTGCGAATCCTAAGTGTTATTATGGTAAACACGGATCGTATATAATGGTTATTGAAGCATAATGTAGCTCAAGATAACTTGTATTGGTGCGCATTCAGCGAATACTGGTGGGTCAAGGTAATGATGGTTTACACATGACGATATATGCGTCACTGCATGACAGAGCAAGAGACGACAAGGTTGGCATTGATAGCAAGAGTAAGAACAAACCTAAGAGCTAGCGTGCCCAAAAGGTAGTTTAGAGTGTCATAAAGTATAGTGGGACAACTCAGCTTGCTGTGGCACGACAAGACAACATACGTATGGGCGGTATGGTCTGTGCTTTCAGGAACAATTGCGTAGAAAATGGCAGCAGGAGAGACCTTGTAACCACAGCGCGTGCTGTCAGGAAGTGAAGCTCAGCTTGGCTGTTGGTGATGACATCCGCCTGGGCTTCTTTTTAAATCCGGGAGGAATTATTATTAGAGCAAAATTCTTGAAGTTTACCTGCCTAGGGACCAATGAAGAAAAGGTTTGGAGAGAAACAAAATGTGTCCAGATAATGAAATAACGAAATTTTAACCACCGACCCAGAGAGTGACGAAGAGAGATTCCTAACTAAATTGTGATTACATGAACATTTTCCTTTGCCAGGATGACTTGGCGTTTGCCTAGTGACAATATGTCTTGGTTAAAAAAACAACCGGCCCTCTATGGCCTATGCTAACATGAGATGGTAACATTTTCGTAGAATTTCAAAGAACGAGACAAAGAATCGTGAACTAGTCACGGCAAAGGGAAACCAATTCATGAATAAAGGTTGTCAAAAGGAGACAGACGGTACGCCAAGTGCATATCGTACATATCCAACATTCATGAATGTGTTTCGTGGAATTGAGAAAAGAGAGAAAAAACTGGTGAGACATATGCAGAGATTGAGGGGGAAAACCTGTAGATAACCGGACAGTTACCTATTCGAACTCCAAGTGAGGGCGAGATATGGTCAACGACAGATTTTTCACTTCATAACATAAGTCTGAAACATGGGGAATGGGAGGAGGAGGGGAGAAGGGAGACGAGTTGCGAAACTTGCTAGAGACTGGACCAATTTCCGATTCAAACTCTATGTGAAAATGAAACATAATCAACCAGCAGATTTCCTGACTCTTTACATTTATCAAAAAGGATGAGGAGACATTTGAATACACATTATATCAAAGAGGCTAATCTTTCGCGTGTATTGGGCAAAAGATTAGGGGTCATTTTAAAAACTTCTACATGATTGTGAGAAAAGACAGACCCTTGCTCCAATTTCACAAACCTGGGGGTTTTCTTGTTCGTTCTCCAGACAACGAGTTAGGTGGTTTTTTGTGCTCAATCGATTAACTCCCACAGCACTATGCCCCATAATTGACAGTGAAGCTGAAAACTAGTCCTTTTGGGATAGTAGATATTCCTGGGCTTCTTTCCTTTTTGCAAAGAAGTAAAAAAACAGGAAGTCCACGGGCATTGGCGTTGAATGACAACAAAGGGTTGTGGACTACATTTCGTAGATCGCACACAAAGGGTTTGATATTATTTCGTTCGCACGACTCATGGTAAGTGTTTTAACGTCTCCACGTATAGTGTACAAAATATGTAAGTACATACAAGATATAACTCAATTATAGACAGAAGTCAAAGAGTTTATACAATGCATCCTAAAGAAGATAGCAAAGCCGATATTATGTCGTTCACACGAATCACGGTAAGTATTGTTATTACGTCTCCACGTCTCGTGTACAGAGTTTATACACAGTTATACATAAAAGCGGTACTCATGACAAATAAATGACACACGACCGGAACAGGTTATACGAAAAGGGTGGTACTCATGGCAAATGAATGGCACACGACCAAAATAGAACGTACAAAATGGTTCTCATGACAAATGAATGGCACACGACCAAAATAGAATGTACAAAAAGGTTCTCATGACAAATATGTCACACGACCAGCTCAATAACATTTAGCTATGAGAAAAAAGTGATTATGACGAACTTCTCGTATCGCGGCAGGTATTTTAAGGATCCCTCCTATAATGGTGGATGTTCTAAGGATCTCTCCTATAATGTAACAGGGTTACGTTTAAATACAACACAATAAACGTTAACTATGCTTGTTTTGACACAGTTTATAAAGATTTGTTAGATTAACTAACTCCGTAGCCCAGGAGCGTACGATAGGATAACAAGGAGGTAAACAATTTAATGTCACTTCGTATGTTATAAAGGCGGGGTGACGACAGAGTACATTTCTGTTTACACCATGTGACAAACAAAGACAGACCTACATGGTTTTACGTACTGTCTATTGCAGCAAACTTCAGTGGGGACAAATAAAAGGGACCAATTGTGGTTTTACATACCCTTTGTGCGGTTACAACATACCAGGTTATGTGCAATTTAGGTTGCAAATACTTGGTTAAATGGCGAAACAGGAGTTGAATGCCTATGTTTGTAAAACGATGATCAAACAAAACATTGATGATTTACGTTAAACTGCGGTTATTTATGTACGGAAATCAGGGCTGCCGTTAGGTTTTATTAACCTTTTCCGTAAGGGTTGAAGCATGTAATACAAGACATACATGTTGTGAAGAGGGACAAATCGAGGACTTCTTATAACAACAAAAGACCGAGTATTTGGTTTTACGTACTTTAGTTGAAACGAGTCCATGAGGATTTGTACAAGGATGGAAAGACCAATTTAAAGGCTTTTCCTTTATTTATATACATATGATTTCAAAATGGATGTGTCAAAATCCAATTTGTTAGCAAAGAGCTCGGGTAGGACGCCATCAATTTTTGACATTTGAGAAAAAATTGAAAACTACTATACACAAGGAATGTGATTATGTGAGTAACCACTTATCTTTACCATGATGGGTAAAATATGGAGCATGTTGAGATGGTTTACTAGTCCTGGGTCGTGATTTAACGCTTTGGAGTTTACCAAATCGATTATAGAACGACGCTCCAGTATTTACAGAACATAAAAAGAAAAAAAATGAAGAGATTCCTTCCGATATGATGAAAAAAACAACAAACAAAAATGGTGAAAATTACAATATTGCATTACATGGCAAAGCGTGCCATGGCATGAACGTTGCGTAGTGTGAGGGGTTGAGAGGCAATGATTGGGTTCATGACTTCCCGAACACTGTCACTCGAGGGGTGTCTCTGCTCTAAAGTGATCAATTTTGGAACAGGTGAGAAAAAAGAAAGAAAAAAAATAAAAAAAACGTGTGAGACAAAAATTACGGTGGTTGCCAATTCACGAACATGAACGGGGCAAACTACACCGTGGATTGTACATAAATTTACAAAAATGATTTTTTAACAATATTCGTTTTATCAACGAAAGGGTGGGCATGTAATTGACACTTTACACGCCGGCCATTGTAAGACTTGGTGTGCTTACAAAAAGGTTGTGGTGATACACACTGGATCATTTTAAGTTTGCTGAGATAGTGGGGGCAGTTTTACTTGACTCCTCACTTCCAGATTTTGCGATATCCTTAATATGGTAATTACCAATGTGTTTTCCAGAGCAGTCAGACAAGGAGTACACTAGATCTGATATCTTTCTTAGAACGTTGGCCTTCACGAAACGTGGTGCCAGCTTGGCAGAGAAATTCATGGCTCCTTGGGAAAGTGTGTTGTTCTTTCTCCAAACTATGTCTCCTGTATTGAAGGTGACATGTTTCCTACGTAGGTTGTATCTGTCTGCACTCTTTTGATGAGCCAGGAGCAAAGCATCAGTGACTTCACTGTAGATGGCCGACAGTTCTTCCAGACGATGGGCATAGTTCGCGGTAGGGTTGCTTGTGGTGGCAATTGACGTAGGAAAGTTAGTGTTCCTATGTAGAGAACCATGAACGACTTGTTCCATACCGTGTTTTAAGAAGAAAGGTGTGTAACCAGTGGCCAGATTAACAGTGTTGTTCATTGCAGCCTGAATTTTATCTAGGTTTTTACACCAAGTACGTTGATCTTTATCAACTAGAATAGCCAGAGCTGTGTTGATTGTTTGGTTATAACGTTCGACGGTGTTATTTTGTGGAGTATACAAGGTATTATAGTAAATATCCTTGATTCCGTATTTGGCAAGAAAATCTTTGAATTCTTGGGCAATAAATTGTTTTCCGTTATCAACAATTACGGTTCTGGGTGTTCCGTAAGGTATAAAAATGTGTTTTTCCAGAAGTTTGATGATGGCGGACGCGTTGGCTCTTTTTAAAGGAAAGATCCAACAGAATTTAGTGAAAACATCCACTACACTAAGTATGTGCATGTGTCCGGCATAACTTCGGGGAAAGGGTCCGACGAGGTCCATTGACAATGATTGTAGGGGTCTGTCGGCACGTTTGGGATTACCCATTAGGTCGGCAGGTGCTGCCGTGCTATGTTTATAGGCTTTACAAGTTTCACATTTAGAGATGTAATTGCGAATTTGCTTGAAGAGACCAGGCCAGTAATACTTCAAGGAGATCTTTTTATACGTCTTGAAATTTCCTGGGTGTATGGAGTCGGGAGCACTATGATTGTCAATAATTATTTGTTCTCTACCTTCGAGGGGAACGACAAGTTTCCACGAGTAATCTTCGAGGATGGATAGTGGTACCTTGCAATTACGGTATAGTTGTCCTTCTTTTATGATAAAATTAGGAAACTTTTGTTGGTTATTTTTACAACCTTCGAAGATTTTCAAGTACCATTCATCTTTTGTAGATGGAGGGGGGGCAATTGTGTCAACATTTAATGAAGCCAGTTCAATTCTTGAAAGGGCGTCGGGAACAATATTGTCCGCGCCTTTACGGTGAACAACATCAAAATTGTATTGAGACAAACGGGAGGACCAACGAGCGAGCCTACCGGAGGGATTACTTAAAGAGATCAACCATTTCAAACTACTATGGTCTGTAACTACAGTAAATTTGCTACCGTCTATGTAACCGCGGAAATGGTGAACAGAATCCAATACAGCCAATAACTCTTTCTCGGTAATTCCGTAGTTTTTCTCGTGTTTGTTTAATGTACGGGAAAAATACGCTACAGGGTGTTCGCCATCTGGGAATTCTTGAGTAAGGACTCCACCGATTCCTACATTGGAGGCATCCGTGTGGAGGGTAAAAGAGAGTGCAAAATCCGGGCAATTCAGAACGGGAGCTTTTTGAAGGGCATTTTTTAGAGTTGTAAACGCTTCTTCAGCTTCGACAGACCATCGGAAATTGCTGACACCTTTACGGATGCCGGTAATTTTATTTAAGGGGGCTGCGATGGTGGAAAAGTCTTTGATGAATCTCCTGTAGTAACCTGCAAGTCCAAGGAAACCTTTGACTTCCTTCGCGTTTTTGTGTCGGGGAAAATTTGCCATGGCTTCCACCTTAGCGGGGTCTGTTCTTAGACCTTTTTCGTCGATAATGAATCCCAAATAACGTAGACGGGACTTACAGAATTCAGACTTCTTCAAGTTGATGGTTAAACCAGCGAACTTGAGTTGTTGAAAAACTTTTTCCAGCATTAATAGGTGTTTTTCAAAGGTATCGCTGACGATGATGAGGTCGTCAAGGTAACAAAACAGGCTGTTATCGACTTCAGGACCGAAAAGTTTGTCCATCAGTCTTTGTAACTCGGCGGGGCTGTTTTTTAGACCAAAGGGTAATCTTTTAAAATGGAACATTCCCCTACCAGGTACAACGAAAGCAGTTTTTTCGCACGATTCTGCGTCCAAGGGTATTTGCCAAAACGCTTTGCTGAGATCGACAGAAGAGATGAACTTGGCGTTACGCAGCTTGTCTAAGGTTGCGTGAACGTGAGGTAAGGGATACGCATCAGCTTCCGTGCAAGAGTTTAAACGTCTACTGTCGAGACAGAAACGTGCAGAGCCGTCTTTTTTAGAAACCAAAAGAGTTGGGTTGGTCCATGCACTTCTGCTGGGAACCACCACACCCATTTTTAACATTTCATCAAGTTCGTTTTCTAAAAGTTTAAGTTTTTGGGGGGCTAAGTTGTAATAACGTTGCTTGATGGGTGGGCCATTGGTTTTGATATGGTGTTCAACCAAATTTGTCAAACCTAATCCACATTTTTCGAAAGATATTGACTCGAATTTATTGACCATTTCTTTTAGTTGGAGAGCCTGGTCCGTGCTTAAATTTTCGTGAGGTATTATTGTGCGGATCTCACTAATTTGAGCAGCAGTGGAGGTTTTGCCAAGAGTATTAAATACTTGGGGAGCAACATTGAATGCCTTCCAGAAGTCAACGCCAAGGATGAAATTCTGGGATATAGAGGGCACTATTAGAAAATTGATTGTAACTATTTTATTGTTACAATTAATTGGCAGGGCAAGGGCACCGATGACCGGTTGGGAAACATTATCCGCAGTCGTCAGGTGTGTCGATTGGGGCGAAATTCTAAAATCACTGTTAACAAAAGGCAGGTGAGCATTGTTGCCAAGACAGCTGACAGATGCACCACTATCAAGTAATCCGGAAAAGGGCACATTGTTAACAGAGAAAAAAGCATAGGGTCTGCCATCTTTAGCTTGTTTGCAACAAACCGAAGAAACATTTAAGGTCTGGTTAAAATACTTAATGTGTGCTAACCAATCAGTCCATTCTTTAGACCTTGGTTCAGAATGGGTGCCTGAGAGGTTATTATTTAGTTTTTTGGCCTCTTCATGTAGAAATTTGGTGGGGGCTTGGAGAAATCCACCTGAGGTCTGACATCGCTTGGGTTTTGTAACCTTTCCATGTTGTGCCTTGATTTCTTGAAAATGTTGCGCAGTTCGTCGCTTGGAGGAGAGCGGTCCCTAGAGTGATGCCTCTTGAAAGTTCGGGGTTCCTTAGATTCCAGAAACCTTGCTTGCTTGAAACAAGTAGTGGCCAGATGGCCTACTTTTTTGCAAAAAGAGCACACTTTTTTGTTGTTGAATTCTGGTTTTAAACCAGACGAACGGCTTGGCACAACTACATTATTTGACACATTCTTTATGTTTTTCCTATCCTGGTACGATTCCAGAAGGAGACAGACTTCGTTTAGCTGGGCTAGGGATGCAATTTTCTGTGAGGTAATGATGTTCTCGTATTTGCTTAAAAGGCCATCAGTTATGACTGGTAATAGTTCAGCTTCCGAAACGGGATGTGAAAGCTTGATGTTAATGGATTCAGCCCTTTCTATGAATGTTGCTACAGGTTCATTTACTAGCTGTTTAATAGATAGTAAAGATAATTTGATCCGGTGCTGGGCTTCCGTTTTTCCGAAGCTCGAGATTAGGGCAGATCTGAGTTTATTCCAATCTTTGCATTTAGTTTTTTGAATGCGGTGCCAGGGTATCAATTCTGGGGAGATGAGTTCTATGAAGTTTTTTCGTAGAATCTCGAATGGGATATTTTTGATTGTAGCCGTTTCTTCAATACGGTCAATGAAATCCAGTACATCGGAGACGCCATTATATTTGATTTTCCACGAGGATAAATCGTAGGTTTTATCTTGTGTCAAGGTGGGTGCGATGTCCTGTTTTATCATTACTTGTGGCATAGGTTCTTCGTTAGGAACAAGATTATTCAAAACTTGCGTAGCCGAGCGTGAATTATTTTCGCTTGAGGGGGCGAGGTTTATTCTCTTAATGTACTTTTTGTTGAATAAAAGTGCATAAGCCTTTAATGTAGGTTTAGATTTGCTTGATGGCGAGAGTCCTCTATCCCTTAAAGCAGTTTGTAAGTGAGTTTTGGATAAGTTGTGCACGTTGGGAATGATGCCCAAATTGGATGATGCCATAGCTTGATTGTTTTCCATTGTGAGTTTCCCAGGTGGTGAAAAAAAATTGCCAGGGGTCTTCTTTAGCAAACTCAAAATTAATTTTGTGAGGCACTTTTCACTTGGTAATCACTGGTTGGTATTTCTAAAATAGTTATAGAAAACTGTATTCCATACTACAATTTGGTATATATGACACCAGAATCTTTGTCAAAGGAAGGCACAAGAAAAAATTTTGCGTGGAAAGACCTAAGTAGTAAAGGTTTTTGTGTTTCACTGACCACTTTTGAGAAAACTTGTGAAATTCACAAGTATTTATTTTTTTTCCAAAAAATTTTGCCAGGACTGACCTTTAGAAAACGGGTTTTTTATTTTTCACAAACCACTTTTGAGAAAACTGTGAAATTCACAAGTATTTATTTATTTCCAAAAAATTTTGCCAGGACTGACCTTTAGAAAACGGGTTTTTTATTTTTCACAAACCACTTTGCACTGAGAAAGGCACTAAAATTCACAAAAGGCACTCTTCTGGCAAATAAGGACAAACTTCCGGATGAAAATAACTGAATATGGGATTTGTTACGAAACCACATTAAAATTATTTTATTTTTTCATGGAACCAATCATTGGTTTTATTATTATTTCACTTTTTTTATGTAAGGAAAAAAAAACAATTCACTTTACACTTATGCTGAAAAAAATGCGGTACCTATAACGTAGAATGTGGAAAGAAAGTCATTATTTTGTCCATTTGGTGAAATATACGTGGTACTAATTTGACAGACACAACAAGTGGGCCGATCGGTATATTGTGCAAGAAAAACGTGAGTGTGAGATTTTTTAATTAAAGAATCCACAAGGTAATTGGAATTCCAAAACCAAATTTACAATAGCGATCTCCATTGCTTCCGACCTTAGTGACAGAAGGGCGATTTTATTATTCAAAACACTGCATAGTGACAGGGAATTGTTCTGCCTGATTCAAACGGATTTTTGTCGTTGGAGTTTGGCGCGATAAACGCACTTTTGTGCTTCGATGCGCGTGGGTGCGCGCGCAACTCAGAGATTAGGTATGTATTTACCGCGTGAAACATCGGGCCGTTGATTTGGCGCGAATTACTGTTGCTCGTCCGCTGCTTTGTGAACAAAGGGGTCGGCGCGTGCGCAGTCAGATTCGCGGTTTAAATGCTGCCGTCTTTCTGGTTAATACAAAATGGCCATGTTTTCAACTTTGACGCAATTTTTTTTATAATTGCAATCAAATCTGCGTTATGGACTCAATTTGCACATGGATTTCTGTGGTTTCCCACAGAATTCATTATTCACTGGGTATAAAACACCAAGACACAGTACAATCAATGTTTACAAACAGTTCCTATGCGGGGAAGATTTCGACAGGGAGCACTCCGTAAGGCGACTGAGACAATGGCAAAAATGAAAAAAAAATTCTGGGCCCCACTATGGACGCCAGTGTTAGGAGCGGGCCCCCAAACATGTCCCAAGCTAGCTCTCAGGGGAGGCATGATTTACCCTCTATTCAGGTGGTGGGTCGCTCGAGGCTTCAGAAATTCCTTCGCATCTCAGTCGTCTGGCAGGATACTCCCCCTCTAGGAAACCCTCCTGCCGTAGCAGAATAATAACAGGATTGAGTTAACTAGTTTCATGTATTGCAAATTTAAAACACAGTACATAGGTCATTACAGTACAATTCGACACAAGAAATACATACTACACAATCCTAGCTATCGTGTTTATAACCTCAAGATCCCTAAACGAAACTCTCTGAGTGATGGCTTTGCGCGGGAGTTTACAGTCTATCGTTAAAGGACACAATCAAATGAGGGAACAATTGTACAGCTTACATGATGTTGGGGGGTGTTCGTCTTCCGGCTTCCAGGGGGACCTCCCGAGTTTAGGACAGAACCGAAGTTTACACAGGCATGGTGAAATATCAGCGCTAAACCCGTAGGTTATTGAATTAACATTGCAGGTTATATTTGAGTACAATTCGAGCGATAGTACGCCGGGCGCGAACAGTGGGAATCAACGCGCGGGCTTAACGTGTGCCCGAGGCGGCTCGTAATTCTCAACTGCTGGAAGGGATCGCGTGCGGGTGGGCGGATGGGATAGGAAGTAGGAAGCAGGGAACAGGGGGGGAGCAGGGTGTTGTGTAGTTTGCGGCGAATTAGGAGTTTGAATTCTTTGTCGTTTGGGCGTACCATAACAATATGTTGTCCGGGCCAGGAGCGCAATGAGTTTTGAGTGAAAGAATGAGTTCATTAATTTCTGTTTTATTTATTTTATAAATGTTAAAGGAATGATTTGGTGGCAAGGAAGAGCTTTCTTTGACTAGTAGCTCTTCTGTAGTGTGGTTTTTTGTAAGTATTTTTTTTGCTTAATCAAAGCCAAAATGAATGGCTTTGATTTAGAAACGGTAAAATGATCATTAATGTGATTTGCAATTTATTTGGGTTCGTTTTTTGTTAAACAGATTTCCCCATCAACTAACAATTTATTAATAGAAGTACTGTTGTTAGGTTTTGAATAGGCGGCATCTTTGATAACGCTCCATATCTTTTTTGTATCTCCTCCGGCACTATCTATTTCTTTCCTATAGAACTCATGTTTGCCTGCTTTACTAGTTTATTACATAGGTTTCTGTATAATAAGTAATTGTGTTTCAGTTTACTGTCCATTGGGTTATTGTTTACTCTTCCATGCATCATATTCCGTTTGTGTATACTTTTTACTAGTCCTGTTGTAATCCATGGTTTAATTTTAAGTGTTTTTATGGGTTTTTATTATAGTGTGTTTAGTGGTAAACGCATTCAGAGTTAAAAGAAATTCATTAAGCGCTTTATTTGGATCCGTTTCTTTTAGAGTTGTAGTCCAAGATTCATGACTTATATCTGAGCTAAGTGCTTTGAAATCTATGATATAAAGTGACGTATTTGTATATATTTTTGATTTTTTTCACTTTTCAATCGCATGCCAAGTGTGGTGGTGAAATGGTCGGTAACCGTGGAATGAATAGTGGATGAAATAGTTTTATTTTTAGTTTTAACAAAAATATGATCAATACAAGATTTTGACTCTAGTGAGGTTCTTGTCGAAAAATTTATAGTTGACTGAAGGCCATAGTGAGCTAGAAGACTTAGATATTCGTTAGTTTTGGGTTTAGAGTTAAGAATGTTTATGTTTATGTCTCCTGCTAAAATGAGTTGTTTGGTAGTTTTATTGTTTTCCATGAGATGTTGTAAGGAATTTAGGAAAGGTGTTATATTTTTGTAGCATGGAGGCCTATAAACAGCAAAAATAGATAAATCTGATCTTAGTGATATTTTGAAGCAATTTGCTTCTGTTAATTTTATTTCCGAGACAGAAGAGTTCAGTGACTCCTTAATAAAGATGACTATTCCATCATTTTGGTTAAGTTTAAAAGTAGTGTGGAAAGTCGTATATCCCAATATGTTAATATCAGTAAAAGTTTCGTCTATCCAACATTCGCTTAAAAGGATAATATCAAAATGAGAGTTAAGATCTTGTAAAAGTACTGCAAAATTGTCAAAGTTTTTTTGAATGCTTCTAATATTTTAAGAAATTATGTTCAGAGAGTTATTTTCGGCGACGGTTACTTTAAAATCTGTTGAATTTGTGAAAGTGTGTTCTTCATTAGATGAAATTTCAAAATCAATATTTAATGTTGAAGCCACTTTAGAGGAAGTATATTAAGTTCTATTGTCTCTGTCGCAATATTAAATGCAGTATTCATATAATACATAGGTACATAAAATAAAATGCAGAGAGTGATTAATATAAAGTCAATGCCATGAGAGTATGGAGAATAAGGCTGTAGTCTGGAGAATAAGGCTGATGGTTAGTTAGTTAGTTAGTTTAACGCCAGAAAAGACTTTTACATTGACACTGATAAAATTATAATTTATAGTGGCACAAAGGAGGGTATCAGTAGTGGACAAAATAAGAATGAATGAGACAAAAATAATGAGATGCAGTTGTTGTTTTTTTTTTAAGCTCAACAGTTGGTTTTTTACAAGAAATAGTTATAATAATAGAGAACATTTTTTACAAACAGAATGAAAATGTGTAAAGAGATTTAACTTGAAATACAAGTAAAATGATGCTAAATTGTCAACTTCAATATCTTTTCATAAATTAGCATTGTCATTTGCAAATCGTTGAGTTCTATGTATTGGCTTCTAAATAAAGTAATTTAGGCTTCTCGGCTTCGTAAGTAGAAACTCATATCCGTTTCGTAACACAAAAACACTGACGTTAATATATAACACACGAATTTGACTCAAGTACACTCAGTCTTGAGTGTACTTGAGTCAAATTCAATCATCTGGGCCCCACACGAATTAACATACACTTTACGCATAGAAAATTGTTTTTATTCTCGCGGCTCTATGGAGGTTACCCTTGGCTTTACCCATCGATTTATATATTAGACATGACCAATTACCACTCTTTAGAAACGCGTAGAGGTGTTGCTTTGCTTAAATATTTAATAAACGGTCACTTATCTAATAATGAGATACTGGCCCAATTAAATTTTTTCGTACCAGAGTCTCACTCTCGGGGACGTCATCACTACCTCCTATATAGTAGAGCAAGCTGCACTAATTTATTTATGAACTCACCTGTGGGGAGAGCTACGTGCTTTTTGAATGCGGTGGATAAAAAAATAGATTAATTTTTTGTGTCCTATAGCGCATTTGTAAGATTTTTGGCATTGCATATACACTGTATAAATGGTACCATTATAACGTCTTAGGCTATATTCCCTGTAATTGTTATAAATAAATGTACAAATTATATATATATAAATAAAGAAATTTAGTATTGAAATTAAATATTCTATTATTGACCCAAAAAGCATCTACGTCTTGTTTAATTCACTACAAAATTTTCTGTATTACAATTGATTTGGTGGTGTTATCAGATGAGTAATGCACTTATCTCAAACGTCGATTTTTCAGAGATGTTTGACTAATCAATTCGACTATCGTTTTATTTTGTTATCATTCAATTTTCATGCAAATTCGTTCGTACTTTTATACAATTAATGGTCGTACCGATTGATTTGATTGATTTCCCTTTTTTTTTTTAATCAAGTTTAGCTAGTTTTTTTAAGTATGTTTTTAAAACTTAACGCTGCCTGTTATTAAATTAATAATTAACTAGCGCGACTAATTACAAAACCACAACGGTGCTAAAGACGTGTTCAATTCAAAAATGTTTTAATAACTACCCACTGGAGCGTTTTTAGTCACATTTTGGTAAATTTGCAAATATCCACCAGGGCCAACTAGTTAACATGTGGCCAATTTGAAAAGATATTTTAACACATTTTTTTGATTGTCTCAAAGTTCCCACGTATTGCAATCTTCGGATAATCACAAGGCTAACTGTAAGAATGGTTTAGGTGGCACGCCTGCCTTTTTGAATATGTAAGAGCGAGACAACAATCTAGGTATAAAAGGAGATGTATGTACCGGCTCGCCCTCTTTCCCTACCGACAGGTCGTTAGTTAGTACGTAGCTCTATAACCTGTATAATACCAAATAAATATTCATCTCGTACTCGCGTGTATTATTAAGTCTGCAAGATCTCACCTAAACAAAGTCTACACTCTAAGTCTGTAAATAACAGAGGGGCAGCCGGTAGGATTAGTAGTTTCGCAGTTTAACAAGAGATGTCTTGCATCTTGTGATGAATTGCATTGATCAACAGTGAGAATTAGAAAATATCGTAGCTTCCCACTTTAATTTAAAAAAAGAAAATATCAATTACTTATAAAACGGACACGTCTACGACATCTATCGGATTAGAGTAAAGTGAATTCATATTTACGGTAGGGATCTATAATTAGACAAGGTGAGACGAGTATTGATAAAAAAATCACAGATGGTATCAACAAATAATCAAAGACAGGGACTCCCCAGTATGCTTTAGGCCGTGATATATTGACAGCCAATTGAATTGCAGCAAAAGCGATTAAAAACCAATTCAGCCTATCAACGGGAAGAGGGCCGAGCCCATTTTTAGAACAAAGGAACGACCTTTGGACTTGGCAATTAGTAATGTAATTAATGAGTTTGACGTTCCCACCAAACCGAGAGGTGAATAAACTCCATGGGAAGAAATAATCTGTTCAGGGACAAAAGTACGGTGACCCCAAGAAATGTTATCATTAACCGGTACGTTCCAGGGATCAGAAACCCTAGTTCTCGAACGCATTAAAGCATATAAGGTGCGGAAAAAAGGATACACGTAAACAACGTTTGAAAAGTTTAAGTGAAAAATTGCACAGCAAGTGACGAAAACGTGTTGTAAGGTGTTAGGGAGATTTCATCTATAATACGATTGTTTGTGACGACCGGAGATGATCGATTCGAGGGAAAACGTGCTAAAGGAAATGGAAATGTTGAAAAAACAATGGAAAATTATTGTTATCAATTCTAGACGGAGCTAGGATATTACGATGAAAGATTTAGGGAGGAAACGTCAAAAAAAAATGAGAGTTTTAAAGAATAGGCGAGGGTATATTTCAGATGTCTAGAGCAGTAACAAGTGTTAGAGAAGAAATAGAGTGCAGTACGGAGGGGAGTGGAAAATGCTGAAAACATTGCGATAGAAAAACTCAGGAAAAGGAGTCATTTTACGTAATTAAAATGGAGTTTATAGAGTAACATAGTACGCGATTGCAGAAAAAAATGAGGCATTACAATGGTTGTCGATCCCAGATGTATTTTGTTGTGATAAACAAGGAATATTCGAACATGAAAATTGTTTATATAAGGACGATTAGCCGTTAAAAAGGTAATAAAAATTATCATGGGTCTTATGAAATATTTACATTAAAGAATTCTCGTAAAAGTTAACGACACTGAAATAAAAAAGGATTTATTGCCAGGTGGGTACAGGAACTAATGTATACAACTGTCAAGGCATATAGTTTATGGGATTTTGCGTAAGAACGGGACAAAATTTGGGAGGCGATCTCTATGAAGCAATAAAAATGACAGGAATTTAAGGGCCGAAGTGGGGGTATCCCCTATAAAGATGTTAAAAATGATATATTTATTAATAACAAATAGAAAATGAAATTTTCCAAGAGGCAGCAAACATCAAAAAACGATATGGTTATATCAGGGAAGTACGGGGAAGTGAGGGGAAAGGAGATACGACAGAGAAAAACAAAGGAAATCTTAGATTAACAGTGAATAAAATAAATACGGCTTGAAATATAAAAATCTATAGAGATATGAACAATAGCGTAAGAATAAATAAGGAAATTCATGGAAAGAGTGTCGTGAATAAAAGAAAATTCGAGAAAAAAATGGAAAATTCAAATATACGACGTAAATAGAGAAAATTCGGTTTTAAATGGAAAGGTTCATATAGAATACAGAAAAACTCGAGGAAAAATAATAAAATAAAAATGAACAATTTGCGAGAAAGGCTTCGACATGAAGATATCTCTGATAGGCGAATTTGGGGACAGATTTGGAACATATGGTAGATGCCGTACGCACGGACATGTTACGGAATAGATGAAAATAGAACTTTAAAATTATTAAATTCAAGCTAATTTTGTATGAACAACAGGACAAAGGAAGTTGGGCCATTAAACATGGATCTTACTAAATCCGGATCTTGTAAGTATGGAAGTACGAGACAGAATTTAATGTATCAAACGCAAAACGTACAAAGAGACCGCATTCGACAATAATGGAGAGGTTTCAAGAAATTACGAGTTGATAGTAATTAGATTGGTTTATTATAGGAGATTCAGATACGATCTTTTGGACCTGAGAGGGGTATAAAAGTCTAGACAAATGCCAGTTGAGGACAGTCTACGGTCGTGGTCGAAAAGGTTGTAACTTCGCGGAACGTGACGAAACGGTGGGTGACTTAAAGTGGAAAAATTCTAAGTGATAATTATTTTGATACTTAGAAAAATTTCACATTCTAGTCAGTGATATACAAAAAAAAATACTTTGCAGTTAGAGTCAGTGAAAAATAAAAATAAAGCCAACGCATTAATTACTTGTGAAAAATAAAAGTGCTCGTGATAAATACAATTTGTTTTAGTGGGAAATTCGGATTTTATAATCACTTAATATCGTATTTTTAAACTTAGAAATTTCGCGTTCAATATTAGTGCAATAAATAACTGAAGTGATGTGATAATTTAGCGTGACGAAGTTATAATTAAATACGTGTGTTCAATCTAAGTGAAAGTGTTCTAACAAATAATAAATATTTAAATTAATTATCTTAAATAATAATAATAAAACAAAATAATATTTTATTAATACATAAAATTTCGGAGGGATAAAAATTTAATTTAACAACAATTTACCACCTCTAAATTAATCGTGAAGTAACTATCATTTAAAGTGTTATCTAACCAACGAGTTTTGAGATAAAATACAGTTTAGAACGATAGAGTTCATGCATCATTTTAATTACTTAGATTAAATGAAAAAAAAAAAAATTGAAGTCAAAAAGATTTAATTAAATTTAGGAAAATAAAAAATTAATTTAGGAAAATCGCAGCAAGGTTACCGTGTATTTCCCGGTCGGGAAAAACCTTGGTAGGGGTAAGTCTTTTCCGTTATAAAATTTTACAGATTCCAAGGAGAAAGCGGAATGGAGCAAACATTGGTATTTGGATTAATTATTTGACCAAGATATTACTCGCTTAATATGTGATATGTAACTATATTAAAATATTATAAGTATAATAAGTATATTTTATATATTTATATATGTAAGTATATAAACATATATATATGTAATTTTGTTCCCAAGAAAAATTATAATAAAAAAAAAAAAAAAAAGAAAAAACACTTATATAAAAAGAGGAAAAGGGTATCGATTCCTACCTCTGAATTCATCAATAACTATTAAAAGTAGTTATGTGTGATAAATTTGCAAATCAATATTTTATATTTAATGTTATGTATGTATTAATATAATTTCAGAAAATCCAGAGCATTTGAAATAAGTTATGATATTAGAAATTATTTCAATCATAAAATTTATGTATGTACATATCCATATTATAAATTATTTATTGAGACAAAGTATATATAAATGAATAAATATGTATACGTAATCGGGTATCAGACTAGACAATTGCACTAAGTACATCATTATCAAACAAAGAAAATTTTAGAGTCATCTCACACGTCTCCGGAATGTCTAAAGTAAACATACCTCATGCGCTTGAATCTAGGTCACGAGGCCGTCGAGAATGTTTACAAAGCTCAAATTGTTTACAAAATAAATCGGTCACTGGGACACCAGCTCGAATACAAAAAAAAAAAAAAAAAAAAAAATGGCCTTGATTAGTGGATATCGTACTTAGGTATTAACTTCTAGGAACGGGATAAAATTATTATATTGCGCAATTATTAGGAACAAAAAGAAAAAAAAAAAAATTTAAACACTATTTTAATTTGAACGTAAAGAGGTATCTACAGACCTAAGCAATTGAAAATTAACAGATTTATTATAGCAGTTCAAAAAGGTGTGTTGAAGATTTACATGAAGCATTTGATAAATCACGGGATAGTTCGAAAAGGGGTAATGAAGGCTTAGATGAAGCAGTTGAAAAATCACGGGATAGCTTAATAAGGGGTAATGAGGATTTACATGATTCAATTGAGAATCACGGGATAGCAAGAATTTATCAAAAGTTGAACATTGGAGGGGAGGGAAAGAAAAGAAAAAAAAAATACAGTTCAACCAACAGAAGGCAGTGTTCGCTTCTGTAACAAGGACCATTAATCAAACCATAGAGATGGCGGATCTCTCAAACAAAACCGTCAACAAAACCAAACAAAAGCTTGGAGTTATGGCGAATCTCCAGAACACATCGCCAGATAAGATCTTAATGTACTAATATATATTTATATTTCACACTATTCTTACGTATATATTCGGTATCAATCTGAAAATTTCGCAGAATTTGATGGGCGAGATCCGAGCTCGGGATGCGTTGCAAGTAGTTTCGTATTGCGAGTTATAAACCTTCCCAAAACGTATGTTTACATATATATCTTTTTATGTACTGTTCATTGAATGAAACGAACTCACTTACAATTAGTGCTTTAGGCCTGTCGGGTCACTCTCGTCTCATTTCTTGAACGTGGAGGGAGGATTCACGACCCGTAACTCCACACAAACCCGTGAGTATATGATTGCATATAGGACGAAACCGGTTCGCCCTAAGTAAATAGTAAACTTTGGAGGAGTAGGAATTTGGAGGTATCTGGGCTTGGGGGAAGACCTGAAGGCAGTGCATGATGGCGAAGGAAGGTCAATTGGGACGCGATAACTTAGGTATCAATCAATTGAACCGTGCCAAAAGACTGTGCGAATTTTGGGTTGACTTCTGATCACCCTGCTTACTTGATGGAGGCAGGAGCCAAATTTTGCCAGAAAAAGGGTTATTCTGAGTTCGTCAAATATGCAATTAACAAATTACATTAACCTACTAAATCCATCTTTATATGTACCTTATAGCAGCTGAATCTAAACGGAGGGGCGCCCAGCAGATACGAGATACAATCATAATCAAATTTACTAACATTTAACCATTTGAGTTATATTTAATTATCTGTTCAATTAGTCATGTGTAGTTTCGATTAGTATTGCTTATTCATGAATTCATTAGGATGTAGGGAATCATAATAAACGTCAAAGGGAAGTTAGTTCATTTAGAGAAATTACTTAAGGTTAAATTTGCAAGAGAGAGACCAATACAGTTTGAAATTCAACACTCTGTTTAGAATCAAGAGGGTTACCACAAAATTTAAAGTAATTAAAGTCCTATATCATAAATCAAAAAATTACACAACGTTTGATGGAGTTTAATTACAACCTAAATACGAAAATATCTACGTTCAAAGTCGTAAATAACGTATTTATTAGTTAAGTACATATATCGCTAGAGGTATGTAGTACAAGGGAGCTTTAAGTAGCTTTCTGTAGTTATCAGATGAAATAAGGGTCCAAATTTATAAGGGCTTGTGTGACGTAGGGGAGGAATTTTCCATCCCCACCACACATATGCAAAGCCTTAAGAATTTAAATATCGATCAGAGCCAAGAGAAAAGAAGAATATTACGACTGGTGCCAAGTGCCCAGGAGTAAATAAAATACAGACAAATATAAGAGAGTAGAAAAGACATACATCACAACTGCACAGCCGTGACAGGAGATCAGAGTTTTACAAGTTGTTTTAGAAAAAAAAAAAAAAAAAAAACTTTTATTGGTCAATCTATTGCAAAAAAAAAAAAAGTGAAAAAAAAAAAAAAAAAATAATAATAATAATAAGTAGGACGTTATGTTAAATGAAGTGATAATAAAAATAAAATAAAAATCAGAACAGTGCGCCGTTAAATAAACACGAAAAAAATATATAAATTAATAAATAAATATACGAAAATAAATATATAAACAATACATTTAAATATAAAAAAAAAAAGTGTTAACGAATAAACTCTACATGTTTTAAAATAATTTATAAAAGTGTCGATAAAGTTTAAATCAAGTGACCATGAATTTGTTGATTGCTTATGAGATTATAAATATCGTAACAAAGAATGTAGGTCAGATACAAGCGTAAACAGTTTATTCAAGGCAGGCCATAAATTGACAGAATAATGGTATTGACATTCCTGAATCCAGAATGTTAATGACCGTAATGTAAACAATCTGATACGAGATACCGCGGTGTTTGTAAGCATCGAAAGATTGATAACCTAAGCATCGAAAGTGATAACAAAACATCGAAAAATTTTGAAGTAGGTGACATCGGGGGTAACGCGCATCGCTTTAAGAGATTGTAGAATAAACAAACTCGAAAATGATATCAACACTCGGTTACGGAAAAAATAAACAGACTTTACAGATAAAAACGGGGGAACTTACCTACATAAAGTGACCCTTTGTTTATAGTTAATGTTGTGGGTTTGTATGTGAGGATTATCACATAAAAAGTCATAACATAAAAGATAAGGAACATAAAATAAAAATAACATAAAATATTTAAGTAAATAAATAGAATAAGGAAGGCAACATAATTTACATAAGGTAATTTAGGAAATTAAAATAGAGATTATAAGGTTGTCGCTTAATAAGATAAAAATATAAACATTAACCAGGCGACACTCGGAAAATAAAGAAAATGGTTGGGAAACGTGGAACAAGTAGGCGAGCCCAGGCTTTAGTGACAGCAATCGGGGAAAATGTCACAACCGAGACTTCAACAATAAACATAGGAGATATAACTACAATAATTCAGGCAGCTTTGGCACCGCTCGTCAATAAGATGCAAGAACTCGAGAAACAATTGGAAAGTCCAGCAACAGTGGCGGTGATAGGAGAGGATAGTGCGCCGAAAAGCGTTCTCCAAGTAGTGGAAATGTTACCACAGCAGGAACGACCATCATTCTCCGGTGGAAATCAAAATCCCATTAGTTTCCTGGAAGATTTAAAAGAATACACTAGAAAAGTGAAACGAACGGATCCTTTAGTCGTCGTACGGGAAAATTTGAAAGGGGAAGCTAAATCGTGGGCAAAATTGTACAATAAACGATGGGAGACTATGTTAGATTTCGAACGAGATTTTTTAGCTACCTATTGGGGAGACATAAAGAAAAATGAAGTTCGCCGTCGTCTTGCAGAAGGGGTATATGATGCCAAGAAAAATATATCCATGCTCACTCATTTCGCAAACTATTGGGAGCTAGCGAAGGCTTTAAAGATTACTGACACACCGTTGGGCATAGTTGACGAGATTATGAGACATTATCCGAAGGAAATTCAATCGCTATGGTTTTCGGGGCAATCAGGAGATGAGATTGTCGCCGCTGAGTTTCTACGAAAACTAGATACAATGGTATGTACACCAGAAGAACGGAACATGAAGAAGAGGAGTGGGGAGGAATCCAGCAAGAAGGACAAATACCGTGACCGTTACCACGCCATAAAAAGGAGGATACACGCAATTGAAAGTGTGGGCGAAAACGCTAGTTGCAGCAAGTGCACCGAAGTTAACAGTTCACCAAAAGAAAATTCTACAATAACTACAGCCGGGAAGGAGCTAGTGGTCGCAGTCAACTCGGGAGATAAAAGGAGATTATAGCGCTTTACATTTAGCTAGATATTACACAAGTAATAAGAAACAAAAATCAGGTTTACATTTAGTGGAAATCAACGAATAGAGTGCGAAGTTTACAAATATTTGTAAATGTTAATAAATAAATAAACGATTGAGAAATACAAGTAAAATTATGTTAGGGTACATTATAATTGGGGAGAGGGAAGAAAGAAAATTACTAAAATATTAGATTATCAGATTGCTTGCGAGGGGCGGATCGTCGTTAAGTCTTTGAGGGTGAGTGGACAAGTTCTTAATAAGCGACAATCATATTCAATTATTGAAATAGAGTAAGGCAAATAAATTCGTTAATTTTGATTTTCTAGTTGAAAAAAAAATTTTACTTTTTTTTATGTGTTAGTGAGAAAAAAAAAAAAAAAAAAAAAAATGTTAGATAAGTAAGAACATTCAAAAGGAGAGAATTAGAGATATTATATGGCACACAAAAGGGACATTTTGAAAAAAAAATAAACAATGCTTAGGGATTTTTTTTTTGAAATATTGAAATAAGAAAGTTTATCTATAGATATAGGGTAGACATTAAGTATAGAGATAAAAAGGTAACATTTGAATTAAGATATAAATATTTTAGATTTCGAAAAAAAAAAAAAAGGGAAAAAAAAGGAACGCTGAACCAATTTGAGGATAATAAAGAACATTTATAAAAATTTAAATATTAGAGTGGACAACACTTAAGCTAGAACAACTTTGGATGAATTAAGAAATTACAATTAGAAATTAAGAATTATAAAATAAAGTTTAAATAAATAAAAGAAAAAAAAAAAAATGCTGGAAAATTTATATGAAACATGTATACCACTGATTGTCGGATTGGGTGAGGTCGTGCGAAAACACACATTTCACAAAAAATATTCATACTTACAAAACAAAAAACAATTAATTGCACACCAAGAGACCACCCGCTTTTCAGTTGTTCGAAAGGCCGCGAGATTGTAAACAATCTTTACTTAAATCATTGTAAGGGAGGTCTTAGTCCAATTTGGTTGGGGACCACCAAAACACGCGAGTCGAGGGGCGTGTTCCAGCAAAAAGAAATCAATTTTGAATCTATCAAAATTAAAGAAAATTTCATAAAGTAAAATCTACGCGAAAAGAAAATAAAGAATACAATGAGATTCAAATTCAAGATTGTTAACAATCCGAGCAAAAGAGAAGAGGGAGATAGGAAGTAATAGGATACGGAAAAGAGATAGGGGATAAC
Organism: Limnephilus rhombicus; assembly: GCA_929108145.2. NCBI lineage: Eukaryota > Metazoa > Arthropoda > Insecta > Trichoptera > Limnephilidae > Limnephilus > Limnephilus rhombicus. Next base: position 36,997,933 of record OV815280.1, read on the forward strand.
AGAATGAGGAGGGGGAGATAGGAAGTAATAGGATACGGAAAAGAGATAGGGGATAACAGAATGAGGAGGGGGGGATAGGAAGTAATAGGATACGGAAAAAAGATAGGGGATAACAAAATGAGGAGGGGGAGATAGGAAGTAATAGGATACGGAAAAGAGATAGGGGATAACAGAATGAGGAGGGGGAGATAGGAAGTAATAGGATACGGAAAAAAGATAGGGGAGAACAAAATGAGGAGGGGGAGATAGGAAGTAATATGACACGGAGTAGAGATAGGGGATAACCAAATGAGGAGGGGAAGATAGCTAGTCTAAATTTGAACACAATTTCGGTGTCTAACGAAAAAAAAAAAATTAAAAAAAAAAAAAAAAAAAAAAAAAAAAAAAAAAAAAAAGAATAGGACATTAAAATAAAATACAACGTTAGCCACAGCAAATTGAGTTCAGAGGAGGGAACTGTGATGAATTGCATTGATCAACAGTGAGAATTAGAAAATATCGTAGCTTCCCACTTTAATTTAAAAAAAGAAAATATCAATTACTTATAAAACGGACACGTCTACGACATCTATCGGATTAGAGTAAAGTGAATTCATATTTACGGTAGGGATCTATAATTAGACAAGGTGAGACGAGTATTGATAAAAAAATCACAGATGGTATCAACAAATAATCAAAGACAGGGACTCCCCAGTATGCTTTAGGCCGTGATATATTGACAGCCAATTGAATTGCAGCAAAAGCGATTAAAAACCAATTCAGCCTATCAACGGGAAGAGGGCCGAGCCCATTTTTAGAACAAAGGAACGACCTTTGGACTTGGCAATTAGTAATGTAATTAATGAGTTTGACGTTCCCACCAAACCGAGAGGTGAATAAACTCCATGGGAAGAAATAATCTGTTCAGGGACAAAAGTACGGTGACCCCAAGAAATGTTATCATTAACCGGTACGTTCCAGGGATCAGAAACCCTAGTTCTCGAACGCATTAAAGCATATAAGGTGCGGAAAAAAGGATACACGTAAACAACGTTTGAAAAGTTTAAGTGAAAAATTGCACAGCAAGTGACGAAAACGTGTTGTAAGGTGTTAGGGAGATTTCATCTATAATACGATTGTTTGTGACGACCGGAGATGATCGATTCGAGGGAAAACGTGCTAAAGGAAATGGAAATGTTGAAAAAACAATGGAAAATTATTGTTATCAATTCTAGACGGAGCTAGGATATTACGATGAAAGATTTAGGGAGGAAACGTCAAAAAAAAATGAGAGTTTTAAAGAATAGGCGAGGGTATATTTCAGATGTCTAGAGCAGTAACAAGTGTTAGAGAAGAAATAGAGTGCAGTACGGAGGGGAGTGGAAAATGCTGAAAACATTGCGATAGAAAAACTCAGGAAAAGGAGTCATTTTACGTAATTAAAATGGAGTTTATAGAGTAACATAGTACGCGATTGCAGAAAAAAATGAGGCATTACAATGGTTGTCGATCCCAGATGTATTTTGTTGTGATAAACAAGGAATATTCGAACATGAAAATTGTTTATATAAGGACGATTAGCCGTTAAAAAGGTAATAAAAATTATCATGGGTCTTATGAAATATTTACATTAAAGAATTCTCGTAAAAGTTAACGACACTGAAATAAAAAAGGATTTATTGCCAGGTGGGTACAGGAACTAATGTATACAACTGTCAAGGCATATAGTTTATGGGATTTTGCGTAAGAACGGGACAAAATTTGGGAGGCGATCTCTATGAAGCAATAAAAATGACAGGAATTTAAGGGCCGAAGTGGGGGTATCCCCTATAAAGATGTTAAAAATGATATATTTATTAATAACAAATAGAAAATGAAATTTTCCAAGAGGCAGCAAACATCAAAAAACGATATGGTTATATCAGGGAAGTACGGGGAAGTGAGGGGGAAGGAGATACGACAGAGAAAAACAAAGGAAATCTTAGATTAACAGTGAATAAAATAAATACGGCTTGAAATATAAAAATCTATAGAGATATGAACAATAGCGTAAGAATAAATAAGGAAATTCATGGAAAGAGTGTCGTGAATAAAAGAAAATTCGAGAAAAAAATGGAAAATTCAAATATACGACGTAAATAGAGAAAATTCGGTTTTAAATGGAAAGGTTCATATAGAATACAGAAAAACTCGAGGAAAAATAATAAAATAAAAATGAACAATTTGCGAGAAGGCTTCGACATGAAGATATCTCTGATAGGCGAATTTGGGGACAGATTTGGAACATATGGTAGATGCCGTACGCACGGACATGTTACGGAATAGATGAAAATAGAACTTTAAAATTATTAAATTCAAGCTAATTTTGTATGAACAACAGGACAAAGGAAGTTGGGCCATTAAACATGGATCTTACTAAATCCGGATCTTGTAAGTATGGAAGTACGAGACAGAATTTAATGTATCAAACGCAAAACGTACAAAGAGACCGCATTCGACAATAATGGAGAGGTTTCAAGAAATTACGAGTTGATAGTAATTAGATTGGTTTATTATAGGAGATTCAGATACGATCTTTTGGACCTGAGAGGGGTATAAAAGTCTAGACAAATGCCAGTTGAGGACAGTCTACGGTCGTGGTCGAAAAGGTTGTAACTTCGCGGAACGTGACGAAACGGTGGGTGACTTAAAGTGGAAAAATTCTAAGTGATAATTATTTTGATACTTAGAAAAATTTCACATTCTAGTCAGTGATATACAAAAAAAAATACTTTGCAGTTAGAGTCAGTGAAAAATAAAAATAAAGCCAACGCATTAATTACTTGTGAAAAATAAAAGTGCTCGTGATAAATACAATTTGTTTTAGTGGGAAATTCGGATTTTATAATCACTTAATATCGTATTTTTAAACTTAGAAATTTCGCGTTCAATATTAGTGCAATAAATAACTGAAGTGATGTGATAATTTAGCGTGACGAAGTTATAATTAAATACGTGTGTTCAATCTAAGTGAAAGTGTTCTAACAAATAATAAATATTTAAATTAATTATCTTAAATAATAATAATAAAACAAAATAATATTTTATTAATACATAAAATTTCGGAGGGATAAAAATTTAATTTAACAACAATTTACCACCTCTAAATTAATCGTGAAGTAACTATCATTTAAAGTGTTATCTAACCAACGAGTTTTGAGATAAAATACAGTTTAGAACGATAGAGTTCATGCATCATTTTAATTACTTAGATTAAATGAAAAAAAAAAAAATTGAAGTCAAAAAGATTTAATTAAATTTAGGAAAATAAAAAATTAATTTAGGAAAATCGCAGCAAGGTTACCGTGTATTTCCCGGTCGGGAAAAACCTTGGTAGGGGTAAGTCTTTTCCGTTATAAAATTTTACAGATTCCAAGGAGAAAGCGGAATGGAGCAAACATTGGTATTTGGATTAATTATTTGACCAAGATATTACTCGCTTAATATGTGATATGTAACTATATTAAAATATTATAAGTATAATAAATATATTTTATATATTTATATATGTAAGTATATAAACATATATATATGTAATTTTGTTCCCAAGAAAAATTATAATAAAAAAAAAAAAAAAAAGAAAAAACACTTATATAAAAAGAGGAAAAGGGTATCGATTCCTACCTCTGAATTCATCAATAACTATTAAAAGTAGTTATGTGTGATAAATTTGCAAATCAATATTTTATATTTAATGTTATGTATGTATTAATATAATTTCAGAAAATCCAGAGCATTTGAAATAAGTTATGATATTAGAAATTATTTCAATCATAAAATTTATGTATGTACATATCCATATTATAAATTATTTATTGAGACAAAGTATATATAAATGAATAAATATGTATACGTAATCGGGTATCAGACTAGACAATTGCACTAAGTACATCATTATCAAACAAAGAAAATTTTAGAGTCATCTCACACGTCTCCGGAATGTCTAAAGTAAACATACCTCATGCGCTTGAATCTAGGTCACGAGGCCGTCGAGAATGTTTACAAAGCTCAAATTGTTTACAAAATAAATCGGTCACTGGGACACCAGCTCGAATACAAAAAAAAAAAAAAAAAAAAAAATGGCCTTGATTAGTGGATATCGTACTTAGGTATTAACTTCTAGGAACGGGATAAAATTATTATATTGCGCAATTATTAGGAACAAAAAGAAAAAAAAAAAAATTTAAACACTATTTTAATTTGAACGTAAAGAGGTATCTACAGACCTAAGCAATTGAAAATTAACAGATTTATTATAGCAGTTCAAAAAGGTGTGTTGAAGATTTACATGAAGCATTTGATAAATCACGGGATAGTTCGAAAAGGGGTAATGAAGGCTTAGATGAAGCAGTTGAAAAATCACGGGATAGCTTAATAAGGGGTAATGAGGATTTACATGATTCAATTGAGAATCACGGGATAGCAAGAATTTATCAAAAGTTGAACATTGGAGGGGAGGGAAAGAAAAGAAAAAAAAAATACAGTTCAACCAACAGAAGGCAGTGTTCGCTTCTGTAACAAGGACCATTAATCAAACCATAGAGATGGCGGATCTCTCAAACAAAACCGTCAACAAAACCAAACAAAAGCTTGGAGTTATGGCGAATCTCCAGAACACATCGCCAGATAAGATCTTAATGTACTAATATATATTTATATTTCACACTATTCTTACGTATATATTCGGTATCAATCTGAAAATTTCGCAGAATTTGATGGGCGAGATCCGAGCTCGGGATGCGTTGCAAGTAGTTTCGTATTGCGAGTTATAAACCTTCCCAAAACGTATGTTTACATATATATCTTTTTATGTACTGTTCATTGAATGAAACGAACTCACTTACAATTAGTGCTTTAGGCCTGTCGGGTCACTCTCGTCTCATTTCTTGAACGTGGAGGGAGGATTCACGACCCGTAACTCCACACAAACCCGTGAGTATATGATTGCATATAGGACGAAACCGGTTCGCCCTAAGTAAATAGTAAACTTTGGAGGAGTAGGAATTTGGAGGTATCTGGGCTTGGGGGAAGACCTGAAGGCAGTGCATGATGGCGAAGGAAGGTCAATTGGGACGCGATAACTTAGGTATCAATCAATTGAACCGTGCCAAAAGACTGTGCGAATTTTGGGTTGACTTCTGATCACCCTGCTTACTTGATGGAGGCAGGAGCCAAATTTTGCCAGAAAAAGGGTTATTCTGAGTTCGTCAAATATGCAATTAACAAATTACATTAACCTACTAAATCCATCTTTATATGTACCTTATAGCAGCTGAATCTAAACGGAGGGGCGCCCAGCAGATACGAGATACAATCATAATCAAATTTACTAACATTTAACCATTTGAGTTATATTTAATTATCTGTTCAATTAGTCATGTGTAGTTTCGATTAGTATTGCTTATTCATGAATTCATTAGGATGTAGGGAATCATAATAAACGTCAAAGGGAAGTTAGTTCATTTAGAGAAATTACTTAAGGTTAAATTTGCAAGAGAGAGACCAATACAGTTTGAAATTCAACACTCTGTTTAGAATCAAGAGGGTTACCACAAAATTTAAAGTAATTAAAGTCCTATATCATAAATCAAAAAATTACACAACGTTTGATGGAGTTTAATTACAACCTAAATACGAAAATATCTACGTTCAAAGTCGTAAATAACGTATTTATTAGTTAAGTACATATATCGCTAGAGGTATGTAGTACAAGGGAGCTTTAAGTAGCTTTCTGTAGTTATCAGATGAAATAAGGGTCCAAATTTATAAGGGCTTGTGTGACGTAGGGGAGGAATTTTCCATCCCCACCACACATATGCAAAGCCTTAAGAATTTAAATATCGATCAGAGCCAAGAGAAAAGAAGAATATTACGACTGGTGCCAAGTGCCCAGGAGTAAATAAAATACAGACAAATATAAGAGAGTAGAAAAGAGACACATCACAATCTTAGACTTATTCTGAATGGTGGTCAGGGCGATAATGAAAGTATCTTATACCATAAAATGTGCCGCAAATATACTTTTACATATTTTTTTATTAATAAATTGTGAAATAACACAAATTATCAAATCAAATACAATTTACGTTGAACGCCTGGATTACCGAGGCCGTCGAACAGTAAGCTTCCGGGAGAATGCCGTGAGTATACAATACATTTTTTTTATTAATCAGAATTGGACATTGTTCCGTTCCTCCTTACATATTCATGTCTCTGACTCACCAAATTGTGCTTTCTGTGATTCCCAAGACAAGACTCCCCAAGATTCCCGTGACTCCCCAAGATGTGAGAACTTTAGATCATATATGTTTTGATTACCCCTCTCCAAACAAATATCCTTTCTTCTATCAAGCCTTATGTAAAATTGCCTCCCCCATTTAACATCTCATTTCTTCTCAAGTCTGAACTCGGCTCCGATCTTCGATATTATTTTAAAATTTGTCCTTTCGTGTAAAATTAATACCTAAACTCACCTTTCTCTCTCCTCTCCAATTTGAAATGATGGCCTAGAATACCCTTGAAGGGTAAAAGCCAGAAAAATGAGAAAAAATATTTAAATAACACATACCCACTTAAATATATATTTTTAATTACTTGTGCGTGTCACGCGGGGAATCGAATCCGTTACCAAAAGATTGATAGCTAAAGATTTTAGAAGATTTTTAGCACTCTTCACGAAATCGTGAATAAAACGTGAAACAATGTTACGGACCAGTACTCGGTAAAGTACATTGTTTCATTCCATTGTAACTATCACAGAGAGCTTACCGTTTTAAAAGCCGGAATTAAATGATTTACGAATCGGTTTTTCCACCTTTTCCCCGTTTGCAAATGTCCAACTTTGCCGTTGAATCGTGAAAAGGGTATTCTAACTTTAATTAAATTTATTATTTTCAACCGTTTAATCTGCTTAAAAGACCGCATTCATAGTAATTAACTAATTACGCTCATACGTTTCCGTAAATTCTCCTCTATTTCGATAAGAAATAAATAATATACTAATAATAATAAAACGTTTATTCATCAATAGATTTTTTACAATATTACATATTTTGTTATTTTTTCGTTGATTCTATTGGCGAAAATGTCAATGCTCTGCTAAAATTCAGTATTTCTCGTATTTCTCTAATGCAGCTGATTTTCAAAACATTACTAGCATAATATGGTTGCATTAAAAGCGAGGTATTTGTTTTTTTTTTAAATTTAATAAATATATATTATAGAAGAAAGTGTACAATGTGAGTACCGCTAAAACTCAAAAAAGAGTCCCGGTAAGATCAAGGGATATATATATACATGGTGTGGTAGCCCTCTATCTCCCATCCATGAAGAAGGTTCCCGTTTTTACCAGAAGGGCATGCTTTTGAAGATACAAGGGCTGAAGGCTCGCCCTGTAAAAATTTCTAAAACAGTTCAGAAAATTCGAGAGTATTTGAGACCATTCCAAAACATTCCAGAAAATCCCGGAACATTCTGGAATGTCGTGGAATGTTCGGAAATAATCGAGAACGTTCGGGAACATCTCGGAACATCCTAAATCATTGTGGAACATTCCAGAATGCTCTCGAATGTTGTGGAATGTTCTGGAATATTGCAAACCATTCTAAGCCTTTTTGTATGGGTGAGGCTATCCATCGGTAGGGGTATATAAAGCAAGGTCCGACGTGAGCTGAGCCGGGTACCCCAGCTAGTTAGAAATAAAATTTTATAATGTCAAAGTTCTGTTTTTTTTAAATTATTGTGACAACTGGTTCGACTTACAAGGCCAATATCAAACTGAGGTTAAACCACTTTGAGACGACTTATTTATATGATTCTAAATTTCAATAAATAATCTATTACTGGTTAAACCGATTTACTGAGAAAATAATTGTGATAATAAATTCTCTATTCTTTGAAATGTGTTTTCCCTCATTAAATGTTAATGTGTTCTTAATATGGTTTAATAATGACATAACTTCTATCGACTTATTTAAATTGAAATTTTATATCATATAAATAAGTCGTCTCAGAGTGGTCAAACCACAGTTTTAATATTTTTTATTTGTTTATTTTTAAATAATTATGTAGATTCATGTGTCCTAATATAACCCTTAAATGTACATAAAAGTAATTATCCACACAAATGAACAATGTTCTGCAATACGATAAATTTCCCTTTCTCATTAAAAAAATCTAGCCTTCATATTTTAATATAAAAACTAACTGCTTATTTTAACTGCTTATTTTGTTTGAGAAGCGTTAAATGCACCTATATTCAATTTGACCCTTTATCACATAATTGTAGGTTTCATAAAAAAATATTTAAAACACCGTTAAATTTATTGTGTTTGGTGTCCAGATCAGAGTCAGGTACTTTCCCACCTTCTTCATCCGCATATCCTTCCCCTCACCTCTATCATCAGCTTTACAACATACCCCAATTAGTTTTCATATATATTACATAGTATTTGTGTCTCTGGTTTCAACAGATGGGTGTAGTTGTGACTCTTGTGCGGTAGGCATTAAATTAGATTGGTGTGCAATTAGGTAGGTATTATTACAACTAGAATACTCTTAGTATCGCCCTGGTGAAGTAACACCTTCCAAAATTACCAAGATACTTGATATAACCATTTTTGGTAACCAGATCTGAATAGCCAAGAACTTCCCGATATTCCCCATCCTCGTTTCGTTCACTTACCCATTCCCTTCGGATTCACAATACACCCCGATTAGGGGTGTCATAGACGTGCTGGCTCTGGACAATTTGATAACTATTCTAAGATATTCACATAAAAAAACGGCCTATCAATAGTCATCTTACAGGTATTTTCCATCCAGCTAAATATTTTTTTGTTGTGTAAAGAAAAGCAACAGACAGTCAAAATTAAATAATTTTATGTCGTAATCCAAGATGAAAAATCACCGAGCAATTAAATTTAAATACCCGGCTCTTGCAGAGAGGTTCCTTTGTGTTATGAAATTTAAAATTAAAATCGGCGTGCAGATTACAAAAAATAATTAAGCGATGTTAATTATTCCATGTCAAAGAGATTCCAAGAAACAAAACTTTTTGAGTTTGCGATTAGCGAAATACTCTGTTTTCCGATAAATTCAAGGGGTACCGCGCGTATTCAACCCGCGACAAAATATCCCTCGACATAATAACCCAAGAACAAAATATCTTACGAACAAAACATCCTCCAACAAAATATCTACTAAAACCTAACCTAACCTAACCTTAGTTATATTTTAGAATAATTTGTTATTTTGTTGGAATTTGAACAATTATTTGTTGTCTTTGTAGGATGTCTGTATTTTTTTTTGTCCCATTTTACTTTTTTTGAATAATAATTTATTGAATTAAATGAAGAAGCAAAACTCAATCGAAAATCTGGAAACAGAAAAATCAGAAAAAGATATTAGAAATCAAGCACTGTTGTAGTTTAATTTATTGTGCATTTGCTTAATAAGTCAGTACGCCTCATTTGTCATACGTATGTCTGGTAATGTTATATTATCGTGAAAACAAGCTTAAGGGTCCGAGTGGTTAATAGTTTTATCAATTATGAATTGTATAAAACTCACCACGATTATTAGTAATTCCGTAAGAATTTTATTATACCCATTTTAAGCTTATTTTTATTCTCATTCCTAATAAGGTCTTGTAATGAAAATTTTAAGTTCATTTAATATTTCATGTTTGTATTATCAGACGTTAGGAATAGATTCCACATCTCCGATTGAACTTGTCGATGATCACCATCGTCACCAAGTAAAGGAATTTGGATTTTACCTTTAGCATGTGAAATATTGTAAAGGGAAAAAATCAAAGAATAATTTTCGTTAGCGATTACTTAAATTCATTTTATTGAAAACATTTATTTCACAATTGCATAAACGAATCTGGCTGAATATTACAATATAGTTTTATTTATTTATTAGTAAACCGTAATATAAATTTTCAATCTATGTGAATCACTTCTGTTGTACTATATACATAAAAATTGATTTTTATGAAATTTTGTTTGTATATTTGGTAGGTATGAGAATAGGCCCTAAAATATATTTTATTCTGCTAGGTGATTAGAGTGTCCCTATCCAGATTTAAAAAAAAAAAAATTTTTGACAAATTTTATTTTTTTATTTTTAATTTTGGCGTCAAAAAATACCTACAACCCGAAATTTTCACCCTCCTACACATACTTCCCCCATTTTTTAATCGCGATTTTAACATTTTTGTATAAACAAATTAGGGAAAACCATCGAGCTTATTTGTGTTGGCTAAAGACGGACCGACAAAAAATATCGTACACTCAATTGCTCTTCAAAACTAATATACATTTTCTTTTTTCATTTTCCTACTTTAGGATAAAAAAATATATTACTTTTTTTCACTTGACATTTTACTTTTAAGAGATCAAACAATGAATATGTCCGTCACTTTAATGAAATACATTGAATTGAGAAAATAAATGGTTGGTGTTTTTTTGGTTTTTATCGGCGGCCATCGTCTACAGCGCTCCATTCCTCTTTCTGTTATAGATCCCATCCCACACATTAAAATACATTCGTTATTTTTTATTTAACAACCAAAATATTAATTAAAGGAAAACAATCACTTTGTTTGTAACCACGATTTATTGATTTAATTTTTATTTACCGACCGGTTTCGCTTAATACAAGCATCTTCAGGGTGTAAAAGTTTTAATTTACACCCTGAAGATGCTTGTATTAAGCGAAACCGGTCGGTAAATAAAAATTAAATCAATAAATCGTGGTTACAAACAAAGTGATTGTTTTCCTTTAATTAATATGTCAAACCACAAAGTGACTGCTTTCTACCAAAAAAAAAAATAAAAAAAAAAATAAAAAAAATAACCAAAATATTCACTAGAAATAATTTATATGGCAGAACAACGTTTCCGGGTCAGCTAGTATATTATATGCACTTATTTTTTGCTCACTTTACGGGTGCTTTAAAGATACATTTTAACATTTTAAAAGAAGAAATGATCACAACTTTTTACGATTTTGTAATTATATTTTAAAATATTAAAATTTTTTTTTGGTCATTTTGTTCATTTTAGGTTATCATGAACAGTTTGTAAAGTTGGCGATGAATAGTTATCTTTACGCACATCAGATGATTTGCCTTACACGGTACAATAATGCTTTCGGAAGGCAAAGCTGCTATTTCAATAAAAAAAAAACAATAATTGGTCTCAGAATTATAAGACGTTGTTTGTATACGAGTAATTATTATAATATTAATTATATTATTGAAAAATAAGATAATACGAATAAATCTAAACCATAAGACCCAGAGAATATTAGGGGGCGATGAGATGGCACAGTGAGGGCGGGGGCAGGTAAATAAAATGGTCTGAAAAACGTGCTAATACGCATAAATACTTGCTTCAATTACTTTATGCTTTATTAATGTAGATGTTTAAAACACCTACTTATAAAACAAAGTGTGCGAAAATTCATATCGCGTACCTACTAATAAAGCAAAGTTACTTTTAATTTTCCTTAATTTTTTTAATGTATGTATTGTAATCATTTTTACCACGTGTGCGAAAATTCACATAATTCAGTAGTTCGAGAAGTAGATAAAAATTGAACGAAAGAATTCCATTACATTCAGATCTGCATTTAATTAGATGATATGAAAATAGTTACTTCATTTTTTTTATGACTTTATGTCCGGGTTAAATCTTTCCCACAGGAAAAACTAAACCCTTCCACACACTTTTCCACAAATGATCATCTAGTCAATCCACGCCACGCAAGTGCACTTTATGTAACTTTATGTAACATGGCAAAATACCAAAGACCAAATGAGAAAATAACTCCATATATTTTGTAATATTATCACCTTACGTTACATTATTATAATAAAGAATTGACACTATATAATGAATATAAGAAGGAAGGAGATAGTAACCCGGTACTTAAAATACAAAAGTATTGCCTTTTTAACTTGCTAAATAAAAAGGTATAACAAATAACTTAATATATTTTTAATTCAATTGATTCCGTGACAGTTGAGCCTCCCCCCCTATAAGTAAAAAAAAATGGGGGCTCTGGAAGAAAAAATATGGTCAAAGTGGGCGGTGGGCAAAGTAACGTTGAGAACCTATGATCTAAAATTTAAACGAAGCATGAAACAGAACGTGACATAGATAATAAAAAAGGCAACGGTCACAACTGATTAAAAGTTAGCCGAGGTCCCGGTAAGACAAGATTACCCAGTGAAATAATCCAAAATTATCTTATACAGTTTTTGATCCAATCGGTGAATGCAGCAACTCTCGTGAATATTAATGGGGCGTCATGGTTGACTCTATGGTCCCATGAACATAAACCATAAATTATTCCATCATATACCAAAGGTGCACCAAAGATACGAATATCAGGATAAGTACTTGGTTGACCGCATATCATATTTTCATTTACCAAATCTTTATTCTCGGAATGTCCTTTAAAGTAGAGGTTGCACTGGCTATTATTCATAGGATAATTCAATAACCTCGATTGTCTCAAAGTGTTAAAAGACCTACCTGAAAGCTAAAAAAGGGAATTAAGTCATCAATTTTATACATTAATATGTTGGTAATGTCTAGTGTAAACATATTTCTGGTTTAAACATATTTCTTTTTTTTCCAATTAAAAACGATGCTCAATAATTTAACGATTTTTTTTCATTATAAGCTCCCGCTGAACTGCCAAAGCAGTTTGTCGGCAGGTCAATTTCACGATATTGATTATAAAAGTAAAGCGAATACAAAACAAGAAACCACGATATAGAAAACAGACATAGAAGAAAATCAGATACAACAGATAGAGATAAAAAAGAGATAAAATACATAAACAGATAGATACAACACAGGTGACACCCAAAGCCACACAACATGTAAGTACTTAATCATACTCATAGGTATATATATAGGGATATTTAAGATTACGCACCTACAATAAATGGATACTAATGTGATGAATAAATAGAAAAACTATGAACTTAAAAAATCTTCATTTATTAATCCGTTTTTCAGCATTTTTTTGAGTTCCGAAGTGCAATTTGATTTGCTTTATATGAATTGACATCTTATTAAATATATTAGATACAAGATAAGTGTATGTGCGAATGCGTATGAGTCAGTGTCACCAAAATTTGAGAGATTGCATTGTCATTGACAATGCATTGCCATTGTCATTGACAATGCAATCTCGACTATATTTATCGAATTTCAGCTAGTTCGGACGTTGGAAAGTGGGTTAATTTCCACATCCAAGATTTGCATTCAATCCACAAAACAAAAATCGTAATTTAAATAGGTTTTAAAAAAACACCATTATTCTTATTATTAGAATTTTAACATTGTTCGTAGTATCGCACGAAAAACCTTATGCATTAAATGTGAAATAAAACAAATTATAAATAAAATTTATTTGCACACGAAATTCAAACCTGCGACCTCCGCAATTTTGGTCGATGACCTTATTCTATCTAACGATATATAAAATATAAACATCAAATTGAAACTGTGCGAGATTACAAATGCTTGCGGTATGTTTGTCTAACTAATAGACTATTGAGAAGGAATTTATAAATTTAATACACTTAATAAATACAACCGAGTTAGTTTTAAGTGTAGGTCCAAGGATGTATGAAATCATCTACCCTCCATGTGAAGGACCTATTTTCTCAGTGAGGTGAAATATTAACCCCAACGAACTAACCATAATGCACCGATTTTGCGCAGTGGTAGGAAAAGAGAACGAACTACTTCTAGGCAGACTTCATTCAATCTCAAAAAACGATATCATAAATTGTCTTTTGTTTTACTGTTCTTGGTATGATCCTAATTTGATTCCCTTGATCATGTTACGTCTTCCTCGCTCGTCGCTGACTTTTTACACCATTTTTTGTCGCTCTTTCATCTGCCTTTTTTAATCTTCATTAAAACATTTTCAAAAATATTAAAATTGTCTGACTCCGAAAATCACTTTACAACTCAAACAATAATAAGAATACAAAAGCTAACAGATGACTAACCTTCTCATTGCCATAATAAGTAACTAACGGCAAAGCAACAAATAAATCTTGCTCGGGAAGATTCACCAACGCAATTCGATAACTGAGCTTTAAGGGTTCATTAAGTTTTAGGACTGCAATGTCAGAATCCAAGTCAGGGCTGAATTTAAAGTGCTGGTTTATTGTATCCACGAAGCGTTCTTGCCCACCGTAAAGATGGTTTGACGACCCAACTCTCACCATCATATTTCTGAGTCCAACCGGATACCTACATAAAAGGATTAATTCAACCATTAAAACAACATTTTGATGCATGTAGGTACAGGTGCCTATATATTATTGTTGGTTTATGTATATTGTTCTGAAGAACTTTTACAATTTTTTGCCCGAATTCTAATCTGAGCTTGCTCAAATATCCCAGGCGTTCCGCAGGGATTCGTATTGGGCCCGAAAGTATTTATACTCAACATAAATCACATGGTAAAAATACTAAAACATTGCAAAATATGTCTGATTTGAAAAAGTCATCAATATACTCGTGTTCAAACTTGCCAAGCGCATCGCCTGCGGTGAGCGAAAGAGGATGTCAATTCATACATCACATCTTATCAAGAACAGGAAAGACATTACGAAAGATAAATAATTAATTCAATAACAACTCTAACTAACATGAAAAATATTTATTTTGCATACAGATATTTATCACTTTATTATGTTTGTATTTTCTTATAATTTCAACTTTTATTACTTTATTAAATGCCCTAAGGGCGTTAAATCAATAATAACAAAAACGTGAGGAATATAATATCGAAAAACATAAAGATGTGCTTTTTTTTAAGATTCTAAAAATTTTATCGTCTTGTGAATTTATTTATTTAAAATTTAATACAAAAAATCTATTCGGGAAGTGCCCGCTACCCCTGGAACCATTTATTGTAAAAGCAACACCCTGCTGTAGGTCACTCCAAGTGGTACTTTTGGTAACTTAGCAGAGTTTCATGGAGTGAGGTTTGTCCGGGTCATGGCGGTGTATGCACCTACCCGCCAGGTGCGTGGCAGACCGGATTGGGAGAGACAGGTTGAGGGAAACCTTTTGAACTCTCGCCCTGCACCGGTGTGGGAGGGATGGTCATGGGAGAGGAAGGGGTGGCAAAAGAGGAACGGGACAAATGGGAAAAGATACGCAGGGAGAAACAATTTATTTTTTGGTGGCATTGCAACGCACGCCAGAAACTCGCTAGTTTAATGTAAATATAATATATTTTAAAAGTCTCGTTATTTACAGAACTTTGGCAACTATCCTCCAGCATTACTATACAAGCAAGATACGAAGTACGTTTCTTTCGAACCCTCCATATGACGTACTCCGCCTGGCAATACTATACGGTCATCATTATCTGGATGACGAACGAGAGAATACGTTCCAGTGTCCAAGCTGCCGAAATGACATTTTAAGAGTGGTGGTAGGAGTTACAAAATGATCGATGATTCGAGATGAGCTAACCATCGAACCACTGCTACTTAAAAATATTTTTTTTTTGTCATAATGTATATCGTGGTATATCGAGGCTTCTGACTCGCGTAATCTGACTAACATCTCATCCGTTTAATTACATCTGTTGAAATTACAATATCGAGCATAGTACCATCGAGGCTTCTGACTCACGTAATCTAACATCTCACATGTTTTTACATCTGTTGAAATTAAAATATCGAGCACAGTCCTGTTTTGAATCGACCACTTTTCGCCCGTTTGTAAATTTGTTTGTGTGTTTCGTTTCCTGTCAAGATAGTAGCCATTGCTTGATACTTCCTTTGATACTTTTTTTATATATAATATTATTTTAAAGGAACAAAAATTTGTGGATTAAATAAGCGGTTTCCTTAATAAAATTCAACTCACCCTGTGTACCCACAAGAGATAAAATAACAATGACCAGACCGATGCGTCCCATGTTTGCGTACTGACAAATAAATGAAAATTTCTACTATTTATAGCGGAGATTGATCAACCACAAAAACATTATTATTATTATTGTCAATTGTCTTTGGTAGTTCCTTCAGGAAGTCGGTTGAAACTCACTATACATTTATTTTTAAGAGAAAGACATACAAATTTTCCACAACATAGTAATTTTTATCCACAAAGTTTTAAACAGCTTACTAAATATAGATTACTTCATACTTTTAGCAAAAAAGATATATAACAAACTTCCACCTAGAATCAAACAAATTATAACAAAAAAATAGCTACATTAAGTACATTAAATCTTGGCTTAAGGAATTATCGGATAATGAACTTACTAGTATACTTAAAACATCGTTGTAGAAGTTTCTGGAAAACCTTACCCAAACCATGAAGTTGAACCATATAAGTCGCTAAAAACTTATACAAAACATAGTCCCCGTCAGCACATGATCTCCTAGTAGGGAGGACTACGAATATAATTTCTATTATATATATATACTTAACATGTTTCGCATAAAAATTAAAATACATAGTTACGAGGGCTGTCCTTAAAATAAGGTCCTAATTTTGGGACCCACCTTGGGCAGACTTTGTGGTCTCTTAAATGTTCTGTAAAAATCTTATCAGTAGTGGTCTTACTGACATCAGGGATCATGTTACATAGCTCCCGAACCATCGCCCGTCGATAAACAATCTTTGTTTTTTCCACTTCGGCAATTTTTTTCTTCTGAAACCGATGGCCGTCCGACACATTTCTAAATTCTCTGCACCATTTGCGCAGGTTTTCGCACTCATACACTGTTTTCCATACACTTCAAGTAACCGAGAATGAATTTCTACCGGGGTTTTGTTCTTTGCACAAAAAAAAACGATCATAGAGCGTAATTCACACCTGGCGGGTGCGGTGAACGGAAGCTCCATCACGAACGGCTGTCACGCCGAGACTAAGTGTCGCAGAGAGTGCAGCGAAGTGGGGATTTGGCGGAGGGCAACCAGGCCACGTGCCAGTGTTGCCGGATCTTGCGAAAAAAATGTTCCTCGTGACCGCAGTACCCTGGAGACCCTATTTTACGGACAGCCCTAAATAAAAAAATAAAACTAAATAAAAAAAATTAAACTGTCAACTTACTTGAACCCTCAGATGGGCAGTGTACTTTTATCGCTTTGGCTGAGCAATGTGACCTGGCCAGTAGAGAGTCTTTAGGGTAGGAATCTGGCGGTAAGTGTGTCCAGAAGTGTGTAAATAGTAGTAAATAATCTAAGATGTAAAATTAACATTAGGTATGTATCATGTTCGTAGACAAAATGTGATTTTATTTAATATGGTTAAATCTCATTATTTGTGGTTTCTCGTATCCACGCCAACATTATATCTTTATTATATATTATATCTTTTAACTACAATGTGGACCTAATCTTATCGTTTCTTGAAACTAAATATATATATTTTTTTTTTATGGAAACATAACAAGGTTTCAATTTTACAACACAATAAAAACATCAATATTTGTTCATGTTATCACAATAATTTATTTAGTTGCTATATGACAGTAAAAAAACATTATCATACATACATATATATAAATATCTCGTGTCACGGTGTTCGTGGTCGCACTCCTCCGAAAAGGCTCAACCGATATTTTTGGTATTGAAAATAGGTTTTAAAGCATATTTCATACCGCTAGGTTATTAAAGTGACCCTACCCAGATTTTTTTTCTCCTTTTTGACAATTTTTTTTTTTTAATTTTTGATTTTTTTTGCATTAAAACATAACTATAACCCGAAATTTTCACCCTACTACCCCCACATTGCAAGTATATTTCATACCTACGGGTGATTAGGGTTTCCCTATCCAGAAAAAAAAATGTTTTTTTTGACATCAAAAACTACAAATAACCCCAAATTTTCATCCTCAAACCCCAACCCTCCCATTTTTTAATCGCGATTTTATGTATATTGTATGAATAAATTTAACCGTCATTCGTATTTCAAATAGAAAGAAATTATTTGTGTTGTTGAATGACAGATGGCGCTATGTCCGCCTCATCGTACTTTCATCCACACAGAAAAATAATTTATATGGCAGAACAACGTTTGCCGGGTCAGCTAGTAATTTATAAAGTAATCAAATAAATATAAATAAAAAAATAAAATATTATCTCTACACATTATAAATTAAAGTCCTCCGCCACGTCTCTCTGTTTGTCTGTCTGTTCGCGATAAACTCAAAAACTACTGAACGGATTTTAATGCGGTTTTCACCAATAGATAGAGTGATTTATGAGGAAGGTTTAAGTATATTATATTTTGTCAAGGTTTTGAGTAAATTGGTTGAAATATAAAGGAGAATGTCTGGCGATGGCGGTCTCTAACAGATGGCGGTGGTTATAAAAGTTGGGATCCAGTAGATGGCAATGTGTTTCGTTAGCGACAGCAACGCGTTGCTGGATCAGCTAGTATGAAATAAATGTAATAAAATATTATGTCGTACATATTCATCCGCCGCGCCGTAAAAAAAGTATCTTACAAGGTTTGACATATGTATTTTTCGTTCGTATATATTTATATGTATTTTTTTTACATTTACATTTTTTTTTAAATTCTTTTTAAAACTTTGGGGATGCTGCGTGGAGGATATTTTTAGGGAAATGGAGGAGACGCAGTTCTGGGAAGGAAAATTGTAGAACGGGTAATTGCGATGGAATATTGTGGAACCTGTCATATCCCAAATTTATTAATTAAACAGTGCTTTGAAAAAGTTATTGTAGGTATTCTTGTGCTCATTTAAAAGGTACCTACCTGTAATATGTATTCAATAAATGCAGGATTTCCAGACATAATGAAAAAAGAAGACGATCAGAATGATAAAAAATTCCAAATGCTCTTTTTAGTTTTATTACAAGTCTCTCAAACTACTTGGCTTCATCGCTAGAATTACGTCTCACTTCAAAAACATAAATACCCTTAGAACTCTTTGCTGCTTCTTAGTGCGCACTCAACTTAAATATTCTTGTTTTGTTTGGTCTCCTTTTTACGTTGTCCATGTTCGTTACATTGAATCCGTTCGACATCGGTTCTTAAGAGGGTCTTAATTCAACATCGGTTCTTAATCGGTTCTTTGAAAGGAGGGTAGGATCAGAAAGAAGCATTTCGTCATATGATGAAATTTAACTAGCTCTCAATGTTTCTCCTTTAGAAGCATTTATTTCTTCAAAATTATCAATAGGCCAGTTGCATGGATTTCATAACGACTTGGAAAAAATTGTGTGGATAGATTTTTTTACTAAGATTACGAAAATGTTACAAAATTTTTTTAGAAATGTACATTTTTTTATTATTTTTAAATAAATAAATCCATTATTTGGGCTCGTGACGTCACTACATGAAAATGTCCCGTCTCCGAAAATGTTCCTATTAATTTTGTACAATTCCACATTTATTTGTTTTTTTTTATATGGCATCACTTTGATTTCAGGCGAATTTTTGAATTTGACATTTAACGTTCACTAGATTTATTGTTTGTTCTCTGCGAACGTATCATTTGGTTTGATTTTTTGATAAATGTAATGAAAAGAACCCCGTACATTTCACGTTGTCCGTACGTGTTTTAGAGATATAATGATAATGGTGCGGATTTTAACAAAATCAAATTTTGTAATATTCTTATTATTATTATAATTTACAAGTACAGGTATATTACATTTGATTTAGTAATATAGACGTTGAACATTATAATGATTTATGATCAATAAGATGGATCAAGGAAAAAAATATTTACGAGATTTAATATTTTTGGTATGCCTCGTTATTCTCATGTGTCATTCGTGTGGAAAACGTTACTTTTTTAAAAAAATGATTTTCGGCTATGTAATTATCGTTTTTTCGCACCTATAAAATTAGGTCCCGTCTTTCCGGTTTATAAAAAATGGTCTGATTTTTAGGATTGAAATTTTCAAAAAATCGCCAGGGTTTCAAAAATACGATTAAAAAAAAAATACCGAGTTTCTTAGAATATTTGTCTAAACCGGAAATTAAAAAAAAAATGTGATGCAAGTGGCCTATTGTATTAATACAATAACTAATTTAAATAACACCAATTCACAATAATACCCTTTCAATATACCTTCCCGTAGACTCAGAAATAAAGAACTGCTTTCCCTCAATCAACACTTGACTAATTATGGATATTATTCACCTCTTGTCAGAATGTGCAGACAGGTCAACTCAAGTCAAGACCGTGACTTTTTTGGTATAAGTCTTAATGATTTTAGACGGTCGCTAAACAATTGACGATATTTTAAAACTACGTATTTTTTATTTTTAAAAATTTATTTACAAAAAGATACATAAATTATAATTTATTTTTTACAATAATTAATTACATAATACATGTATTTGATGTACCCCTATAAATAAGCAGGGCTTGTGTGTATGGGGGGTGTTATTATATTGGTTCAATTTATTATTTTTTATTCAGTTCAAATTTTCAGTATAAGTTTTAAGCTGAGTTTTAAATTTTTGTATGTTACTCTTCATGTTTCTGATTTTTTCAGGTAGTGAATCAAAAAATTTAACTCCGAGATATTTATGATTTAACTGTCCTATTGTTTTTTTTTACATTTTGGAATAGGAATTATTGATGTTTGTCGCAGATTTCTGTTATTTTTGAAGGATGCAACTTTATTTTGAATATTATCTTTATAAATTTGTAATGTTGCGTGATAAAAGTATAACGCACTTAATTTTCTGACCTTAAATTGTTTGAATAACAGTTCTGATTTTCGTTATTTGTTTTTGGGGTGTTATGCCTATTGCGCTGGTCTATTATTATGCCCAGGTACTTAATATCGGTCTTGCTTTCTATGTTTGTACATAATATATTGCATTTGTGGTTTTCTGTATTTGTCACAGAGTGGATTATTATGTTTAATTCTTTAGGTGTTTCTTGTTTTTTAATGGAAAATGGTAAATAATAGGTTTTTTTAGACTTTAAAGTCAACAGGTTTTTATCAAACCATAATTTTAGTGCATTTTAGTGTTTGCCATTTTATTTAATTCAGACTATGTGTTTGCTTTTAGTAGCAGGACTGTACTTACCATTTTCTACTTACTTCTATTTTTTTTACGTATAATGTAACAGTTTGAAATTGTAATGCTAAATAAGCACCCAGTCATTAAGTCGGTTGCTATACATTAGTTCGAATTGATTCGTATTGTCGTATTCGTATTGTCGTAAAATATAATTTGTACTGAAAATATGTTTTAAATCAGTGAAAATATGTAACCATGTTTGCACATAATTTATTACGCATTGTAGTTCTAACGCATAAATAAAAAAATAAAAAAAAATATTACATACACAAATTATATCTGATTTTGTAAATTTTAATATAGTTTCTCTTGTAAGTGTACTACGTATTATAAGTTCACACTTCAAACACATAACCTAATATAACTTCATATCTTTAAAATATTGTTTATAATAGCATTAACTCTTTATGTAATTCCTGAAAATAAATATGAACTAAACCTGTCAATTTGTCTGTCCTGGAACGGGAAACTTTCCTAGTTGGACATGCAAAGCTTCCTAATATGTTATTTGTACTTTCTTTTGTATAATAAATAAATAAAAGATTTTTAATTTCTATTTAGAAAGTCAAAATGCCTAAAACATATTTTCGGCAAGCTAATTTTTCAACACACACTAACAGTTCGGAATAAAAAGTCAGAGAGACTGGACGTTTGCTTTGACGAGGAAGACATACTACGGTGGATTTCCGTGGAGCTGTGAGCTAATACAAAGTTTAATTTTTTAGTTTAATATAGTATTAATATTGATTAACCATTAAATATTCTATTCAATTTCTGAATAATTGTAATAATTTTCACAACGTGACAATCTTTATTAAAAACATTTGATTTTATTTTCAAGGAGGAGGTAGCGCAACACGGCGTAACACCCCAAAAACAAACAACGAAAATACTTTTGGCCGTGAAATTCTTAAAACGTACCATTTGATTTTATTTTAAACGTTACAAGTTATCGATAGATTTTATTGTTTCAAATAATTTTAACTATTTAGTTTATTTTAGGCTTAACATGACCCTAAGCGTAAAATTTTAGAATAATATTATTTTATTTATGACATTAGATTCCATGTTCTGGTTTCGTTTTAATTAAAAAATATAATTTAATTGTTTTGCATCAATTCTTTTATTTTAACTTTTAGAGATTTTTGAACATAAAAGTAATGAATAAAACTTTTGCTTTACGATACTTACGCGTAATAAGTAAATGTCTTAGTAAAGTGTTGTATCTTTTCTTAAGCGTTATATTTTGGCGACCAACGTATTTAATTCTTTATGAACCGTTATAATATCACTGATTTTGTCTTTGCTTTCATTTATCATCCTCCATCATGACGACCTCCGTAGTCCAGTGGATAAGACTCTTGACTCACAATCCGGAGGTCGCGGGTTCGAACCCGGCATGCGCAAATAAATTTTATTTGATTAATTTGTGTTATTTCACAATATTTTCATTTAAAATAATATAAAGTATATTTGCGGCATGTTCCAGAGTGGAAGACACTATTAGTATCGCCCTGGTGTAAGACCACCATTCAGAATTGAAACGTTGCTTGAAAATGGCTTTAGCCGTGTTTGGTGACCAGATCTGAATAGCCAGGTACTTCCCAACCTGCCTCTTCCCCACCTCCTTCCCCTCCCCACTACCTTCAGCCTCACAACATACCCCAATTGGGGATGATCTTATAATTTTCACTTTTTTTTTAATTCGGGTTATTTTGTTGTTAATAATTAATGTTAGTTAATAAATAAACAAAAAATTATACACCAAAATTAATGATACGATTTTAGATTTTTCACGGCCAAAAATTATTTTGTTATCAGTTTTTGGGGTATTATGCCGTGTTGCGCTACCTCCTTCTTAAGCCAACGTTTCAGACAGCGTTGCAGTGTCCATCATCAGGGCAGATGTGTTATAGTTAGGGGTGATGTTAGTACTTATCTACTTAGGAGCGATACCGTGTCGCCAGCTCCGCTCCTCTACGAGCTGGCGCTACACGCTACAATATACTTCAAGATGTTTTTTGTTTTTTTTTTTTTGCGTTTAGCCTTGGTGTAAACGCAAAAAAACATGTTGAAGTATATTGTAGCGCCAGCTCGTAGAGGAGTGGAGCTGGCGACACGGTATCGCTCCTAAGTAGATAAATACTAACATTACAACAATAACATTACTTGTAACTGCTGTCAAACTTTTGCTCTTCCACTATTTTTTATTAAAATAACAAAATTACAATCAATTTTATAAGTTATAATAATTAAAACATTATACTAAGCAACAATGACAACGCGTTCAAACTCTAAGTCTGGCAGTAACCTAAATATGGAACTTCTACAACTTTTGGATAACAAGTTTGAAGACTTCAAAATTCACTTTCTAGAGAAAACATTTGAAGATTTCGGGTAAAGTTCGGTTTATGGGCGAAATTCCTAAAAAATAAAACTAGTTATTTTTAAACTAACTTTGGGCCGAGGAATTCGAATCTGAAAGAATTAGGTTGGGGCAAGCAAATATAAACTGAATAACACGACTTAAAAATTTTCGATACACAAACAATCTCCAATAAATTAATGACACATCTTTTTATGGGCGATACTCCGAAAGAAGAAATTTAATTATCTTTATACTAACTTTGGGCTGGGAAATCCAAATCTGAAAGAATTAGGTTACACTCGGCAATATTAACTGAGTTAAACGACTGTACAATTTTAAATTTACATACAATATAACAGGAATAACAGGCCATTTTTTTCTGAGAATAAAGATCATAGAAAAAACTAAAGATAACATATTACCACATAAAATTAAGTGTTGCCATTAAGCAATAATATCAATAACGTAAAAAAACATGTTTATAATTTCAGTAATTATTTTTTATAAATTTTATTCACCTTTGTATCATAAACCATGTTACACAAACCTAGCGTAGCCGTTAAACTACTTGCAGACTAGGATGTTTGTTGCCTTGACGCGAGTAGGCGCTACGAAGGAGGCACTTTATTTTGTATCACAAACCATGTTACACAAACCTAGCGTAGCCGCTAAACTACTTGAAAACTGGGATGTTTTCTTGCCTTGACGCGAGTAGGCGCTACGAAGGGGGCACTTTCTTTTGTATCACAAACCATGTTACACAAACCTAGCGTAGCCGCTAAACTACTTGAAAACTGGGATGTTTTCTTGCGTTGACGCGAGTAGGCGCTACGAAGGGGGCACTTTCTTTTCTATCACAAACCATGTTACACAAACCTAGCGTAGTCGTGTTATTCAGTTTATATTTGCTTGCCCCAACCTAATTCTTTCAGATTCGGATTCCCCGGCCCAAAGTTAGTATAAAAATAACTAGTTTTATTTTTTAGGAATTTCGCCCATAAACCCAACTTTTTCCAAGATTTCAAAAACAACATAGTCGAAGTCATAAAAAATGAATTTAAAGAGGAAATTAATGAGCTCACAAAAAAGTGTTCCAATTGGAAAAACAAATTGATAACAACTACCAGTTTAATCGTTCAAATAATGTCATTATAAGTGGTATCCCCGAAACAAATAACGAAAATGTGTATGACATTCTCTCCAAGATCGGAGCCACAGCTGGATGCAATATAACCCGACAAGAAGTGGATTTCGATAGCAGGATTGCCCCCAGGACAAACCGTGATGCAAAAAATGGAAAACCCAGGAACATTGTCGTCAAATTAACGCGCAGATACCTTAAGGATGAACTTATAGCTGCAATAAGAACGAGGAGAGGGATGCTTGCTTCTAATTTACAACTTCCCGGAACCAGTAAAATATACATTAAAGACCATCTAACCCCAAAAAACCAATTTCTGTTGAAGCAATGTCGTGATATAAAAATAGCTGGTAAAATTCGTTTTTGCCGGGTAAGAAACTGTAAAATTTTCACTCGTGTTAGCGATTCAACCCCTATAAAATTAATTACAGACCAAGAGGATGTCAACAAACTTTCAAAATTGAAATCAACACAAAACGAACCAACCAGATCTGCCGTCCCTTTATGAAATTAAAATTAGTTAATAACTTTTCCCACACAAGTTACTTACAAGTTAATCTTTTGGAAAGATGGAATTACCTTAATTATATGCACAATATCTCCATTGTAGTAACTAACGAATCATCAAAATGTTTTAAATGTCACAAAAAACTGTTGTAATATTTTGAACAAAATTATTCTGTGAAACAACAACAAAATATGACTTACACGATTAATCATTATTCTCATGAAGTACCACCACCTGTTAAATACAAAAAGCTATCGCAACCTATTAGAAATAAATGTAATATATCATTCTTTTATGCAACTGTTATATGCTTATCATCATGTTTACGTTTCTATAACCTAGATCTGTCAAAATTAATTACACCTGATACCATATACAAAATCATGTACCACAAACAAACCAAATATTATGATGTTCATAATTGCCCCCTTTCAAGCATAATTATTTACTTTACAATAAATTATTTTCATATCAATTTTACAAAAAAATGTATTTAATTATGCTTAATATATACATTCAAAATGTATTTTAACAAAACGGCAATAACATTTTATTATCAAAATGTACGTGGTTTAAAAAGTAAATTAACTGATTTATACTACGAAGTGCTCAGTTGCAATTATGATTTAATTTGTTTTACAGAAACATAGTTAGACTCCACAATCTTTGACCATGAAATAGTAGATGATCGTTATAATATATATAGACGCGATAGGGACATATCGAGTTCCTTTAAAAAATCAGGTGGTGGAGTTCTAATAGCCATAAAGAAAGAAATGACATCTTTTTTAGTCCCAGCACACAGCTCCAAATCTACAGAAGATTTATGGATTAAATTTAAATTAAATGAAACATCTAGACAATCCATTAACTTATGTTTGGCGTATTTGCCTCCAGATATATCGATCGAAAATCTCACAGATTTTTTCGAAAAGTGTCATACGACATATAATAACTTATCATCAGACGATATAACAATAATAATGGGTGATTTTAATGTCCCGTCTATTCAATACTCACCAAATGTCAATGTCACGCACACCAGGCCAGTCTTACATAATAGCCAAAAATCGATATCTCTACTAGACTTTCAAAATTTGACTGGACTTAAAATCAATTCAAGCACCTAACTAACAACATAGATCGAATTTTAGATTTAGTGTTTTCAAACCATAACCTCAACATTCAAATTGCTTCACATGTGCTATCCAAAATTGACCCTTATCATCCTCCCATTGAATTCGATCTTTTGATGTCCAAATACAGACTCCTACCCACTAATCCAGATCACATCAAATATAACTTCAAAAAAGCGGATTACATTAAATGCAATGAAATGTTATCACTTAATAACTGGGACGATCTTAACACCTTGAATTGTAATGACTCCCTACTACATTTTTATAACTTGTTTTGGCTACCAATTGAAAAATACACTCCGCGCTTAAAAATCAGGAATAATAAGTTTCCAATTTGGTTCATCAATGTTCTGATCCACCAACTCATCAATGAATAAACTGGATAAAATCGGCATTCACGGAAATCTGCATCGTTGGTTAGAATCATATTTATCACATAGAAGTCAATTAGTTACTGTCAACGGTTTTAACTCTTCCCCAATATTAGTTACGTTGGGCGTACCACAAGGATCTCACCTTGGACCCTTACTTTTCTTAATCTTTATTAACGACCTTACATACAAACTCCGCTGTAATTTTTCTCTAAGTGCTGATGACCTCAAATTATATAAAGCAATTAAATCTATGAAAGATTGTGAACTCTTACAACAAGACCTTAACACAATATCTACCTGGTGTGTTGACAATGAAATGGAACTGAATATAGCTAAGTGCAAAGTTATAAATTTCACCAAGAACACCAACAAAACTCTGTATTCATATAGCATATGTGGTCACAATCTAGAAACAGTTGAATCAATAAAAGATTTAGGAATAATATTTGACAACAAACTAACATTCAATCAACACATTGAATACATTGTGTGTAAATCAAATAAATTACTTGGTTTTATTGTAAGATCAACCAAACTGTTTAAGAATTCTAACAGTCTAATAATTCTATTCAATTCCTTAATCCGAAGTGTTCTTGAGTACGGGTCAACAGTCTGGAATCCACATTATATTACACAGATATCTAGACTCGAATCAGTCCAAAGAAAATTTACACGGATTTTGTCTTACCGATCAGGTGTCTATCATCTTCTAGACGGGTACGAATAAAGACTTAGACATTTCAAATTAGAAAGTCTGGTTAAAAGACGAAACATAAATGACCTCTTAATGCTTTATAAAATTGTGAATAATCGTGTAGACAGTAACTTAGTCAACCAAATCAAGTTATACGCCAGGCCCAAATCTACCAGAAACCTTAACATATTCTGGACTGAAATTTTTACCAATAATACTGGATATTTTAATCCTATGTCCAGAATGTGTCGATCATACAACGATCTTGTTAAAATACACACTTTCATAGATATTTTTCTAAATAATGTAACATGTTTCAAAAAATATCTCCACGAATTGTGCACCTAAAAAAATTTTTTTTTTAAATAAAAATTTGTTGTTTTATTATATCTCAGGAAATACTTCATAAATATTGTATATTTATAATGTATTTCAATTTTGTCAATACATTATAAGTAATATATTCAATTTTTTAAGTTATGTGTAAATAATACTTGCATTGTTTTTCATGTGTTTGCTTCTGTAAAAATTCAAATGTGATTACTGCAGACACATTCGTCTAGGGATATTTATATTTGTATTTTAATTTATTCTATTTTACCCACAAAAATGTTTTTCAAATATCCTATTTGTGTCTCAAATAAATAAAATATAATAAAATCACCCCTAACTATTACACATCTGCCCTGATGATGGACACTGCAACGCTGTCCGAAATATTGGCTAAAGAAGAAGGTAGCGCAACACGGCATAATACCCCAAAAACTAATAACAAAAAAAAAAACAAAATTAATGTTTTTGAAAATCACAACACTGACACAAATAAACGTCGTTAATTATCTCAAACTTTGAAATTAAAAGTTTTATCAAAGCTACGACGGGTTTATAAAACATTGCTCTAGATGACAAAGAATTGTAATAATAATTAGGTACGCTTTTTGACTGTCTATTTTGATACTGTAAATAATTAAATAAAATTCCCAGCGGTAAGTGCTTGTATATTAGATAATTTCCATTCAACAATGTTAACATATAATTCTCAAGCGGCATTAACGGCATTAAAGTATCGGCTTTAAATGTATACTTTTAGGTTTCGGAAAAGCACTTTGCTCCTTTATTAACCACTCCTCAGTTAGTTGGGAATTCTCGATGTGGAGGCGTGAGTGCTTTTTTTCATTTAGAAGAGCAAATTGAAGCACCGCCTGAATGCTTAAGCGTTCAATCATTAAAGGCAATGAGTGCTCGAAAATATTCAATCAATAAGGATTCGAGTAAAAACGTACTTAACGCGTTGTTGATTGAATCCTTAATTTTGAGATAAGAATTTGGAATAGTTGAAGAAACCATCTATTTACTTACTTATTTTTAGACTCCTGCTGTTTTGCGCTTATCGAAGAAGTAAGTGTTTAAATATAGATTATTTGTAAGCTGGGAAGGTTTGTATTTCTTTGAAACAAAATAAATAAACGTGCTTGCCAAAATTTTGCCATTTTTTGTGGAAATTACTTGATTTGAATTGGCCCAGAGCTATAACCATAGTCATAATCAAAGTGTTTTCATAGAAGTGATGTTTTTTTAACCCCTCGGATATATTCTGTCAGAAGGTCAAAATATTCCCGCTTTGTAATAAAATTCAGAAAAATTGAATTTTTCGGAACATATCCGAAAATTGAGAACTGTTTTCTAAAGTTGATAAAATCAAAGACGTTACATACTTTAGACGCGGGGTAGAAATCTCAAAATGGGAAGCCAACAACAAGACAATTGTAGAGTTCTCGATTTCTAGTACTTTAGTACTAAACTGCCACGCGTCGAGTAAGGTCGTGTCCTACTAGTAAGTAAATTGCATTAAAAAGCGCCAAAATTCCCTCCTGTGTGATGAGAAAATGTTTTCATTACAGGGTAAACAGTCGTAAAAGCGAAGGAATAACATTTCATTTGTAAATACATGCAAATTACTTATTATTATCGATTATAAAAATAATACAATTGCTTTCCGCCCAAAGATTTTATGCGTCATTAGAGAGCTCAAGGCCTGCTAAAGTACTTTTGAATTTTGAATACGAAAATGCCGCCCGCGTTCTATTTTTTGTTTCGTCCATATGCACATATTATTTTAAGCGTCTATCTTTATCATACACGAATAACTTTTGAATTAAGACATTATTGAAAATCGCTGAAAACGAAAGAGTTTTGATTAATTGCCACATTATATCTTGAGTTTGTGAGACTATGGCAAGTCTATTTATATAACGTCATTGGATAAAATACGCTTTTAAATTTTATAAATCGAAATCTTATACAGGGTGTTAAGGGACGTACTTGACTTACTTTAACCAGTGATTCCTGACATTATTTGGAGTAAAAAATGTAAATGAAATTTTGGTCTCCGGTGACATTTTTGATGTTTTTTTTTTTTTTTTTTCTACAAAAGCATTAAAAAATGGTAATTGTTGAACAGTTGGAGGCGGGGTAAGGGGTTCGTCGGACACTCGGCTAAGTGACCAGTGACGACATGCGGAAGAAATTTTTTTTTGTTTGATTTTGAAGAAAAAAATTTTGAAAAAAAAAAAAAGTCGTCAAAAAAAGTCATCGGAGACCAAAATTTCGTTTACATTTTTTACTCCAAATAATGTCAGGAATCACTGGTTAAAGTAAGTCAAGTACGTCCCTTAACACCCTGTATATAAAAATGAATCGCTAAATGTGTTGCTAAGCGCAAATCTCGAGAGCTCCTGAACCGATTTCGCTAATTCTTTTTTTAGAATATTCCTTGAAGTACGAGGATGGTTCTTACGGAGAGAAAAATTAAGAAAACTGCGCAGAAAATTGGATAATTTCAGAAAACCTACCAACCATCGCACGTTTGACAGTTCGCGTGATTGAGAATGACATTTTAAATCAGGATTCTATATTTGAAAATCTTTAAGTTAATAAATTTATTTAAAGTAGGTACTCCCCTAATAGTTTGAATCGAATCAAGAATTTTAGATATTTTAAATAGGTACCTATGTTAGGTACCAAATTTAATATATATCAAAAATGGAAATTTGAATAAAAATTGTAAAAGGTGGCACGCGGGCTGTTTAAAAACTGAATGTACTGGGATTGAATATATGGAAAGCGGGAGGAGGGTTGGCGGAACGAGGGAGTGAAGAAGGAAGGCGGGGACAGTGGAAGGGGAACGCGGGAGGGGAAGGGGACGTGTGAGGGGGGAGGGGAACTCGGGAGGGGGATTCGCGGGACGGGGGAAGGGGGGGGGGAGTGGAGTGGGCAGAGGGAAGGTGGAGGTGACGGAGTGGGAACGCGAGAGGGGAAGAGAACGCAGGAGAAGAAGGGGAGGCGGAAGGGGACGGGAAGAATGGGAAAGGACACTCAGGGAGAAACAATTTCTTTATTAAATGGCATAGTACCGCATGCCGGGACCAGCTAGTAAACATATAATTATTCGAAGTATAAAATTTTTGCATGTAAACATAAAAAGTTTTGAAAGTGGCTCAACTTGCGTTTTTTTTTTTAATAAAATTACCGATGACGTAAAAAAATAAAAACATAAATAGTTTATTGTGCTATTTATAAATCTTATCGTTACCTTAATTTTTTATCGTTTCGTGTAAAAATAATTGATAAAAAAATCCAAAAACTTCCGTTTTTTTTTTCAAATTGCTGTCGGAAACTTCGGTTTTATAAAGATGTTCATTTCAATTATTTCTGGTTAACTTTTAGATTTGAATATAAAGCTTGGTGTTTTCTTTTTCTAAAACCATTAAGATAATATTTCTCACAACGATAGTAAGGAAGACACAACGATTTCTATGAAGTTGTTTCTGAGTTGTTCCCAAAAGTGAAGAATTTTTTTTAGTATATTATTTTTTTATTAGGTTTGTCAACAGTGAATAACATCAAAGCGCTTACAAACACATTTACATTGAACATGGTTGACACTATCACTAATTAAAGACAAACACAACACTGATAACATAATACTTACACATACATTACATTCATAAGTGAATTCATTATTTTGGATGATAAACTAAGTATCGCCAATCATAACCACCAAATTGTTAACAAAGGTATGAAAACACTAGGCTTCGTATTAAGAACAACCAAAAACTTTAATTCCATACAAGCCATTAAATTATTATATGTATCTTTAGTTAGAAGCCTAATGCAATATAACTCGGTAGTTTGGTCTCCATCTTTCAAAATTCACATTAATAACATTGAGCGAATACGTGTCAATATCTTTTTCAGATTTTTCTGTTTTCAGATTTTCGATTGAGTTTCGCTTATATTGTCTTCATTTAATTAAATATTACAATTTGAGGTTTTACTCATAAAGTTAAAAAAAAAAAAAAAAACAAAACAAAACAAAAAGAATTTCTGCGTTTTATAAATTTTAAATTAAATATCCCACTAGAAGACTTAAAATAAAACTTATTATTAAATACTCTAGAAATACACACACTTGAAGACAGACGTAAAATAAACGATTTCAAATTTTTATTCAAAATACTTAACCCTAAATTTGACTGTTGCGAACTCCTGCAACTCATAAACTTACGAATACCGACAGTAACTACACGACAAAATACACTATTCTACTGTAGCATTCATAAGCGGAACTACATTGACTACATTAACCGATACAACGATTTCACACTATGAGAAATCAGTACTTAGGTGATATTGACATATTTTACATAAACTTGGCGAATTTTGTTGGTCTTGTAAAAAAACTTATTCCAAAACTATTCCTAAACATAAAATATCTGTATTTTTGTAAACCTATGAAATTGCTGTATTTTTGTATTTTTATGACTTGCTTGTTTTTTTTAACTAATTTTATTTTTATTATTTCTATATCTGTTTTATTTCTAAACATATCTGTTTTTCTGTAAACCTATGAAATCGCTGTATTTTTATGACTTGTGTGCTTTTTTATCTAATTTTTTATTTATTATTTCTGTATCTATTTAAAAATCATCTGTCATGAATTAATTGTACTACCAAACATGTAAAAGCCCTTTGGGCGTTAAATAAATTAATTAATAAATTTATACACACACACATACCATACATTACATAGCAGCAAGTGCACAGAATTAGGTAGGTAGGTAGGTAGATGAAATTACCCAGAGGGGTTAAACTTTTTTGATCTGTAATTAAATCAGTGGTAGGTCCTAGGCTTAAATTTTTTAATTATCGAAATTCCCGAGAACAATATTAAACAGAAATGTGCCAGACATAACCTTATTCAGAAGATTTCCGACAGAATTACAATGATTAACTTTACAAAAGTTAATTTTTCTACGTCTTTGAATAACGCTTTCCACAAAGGCATATTTTGGAACATTCCGTTTCCTCAATCCATAACGGAAAAACAATCTTCGCAAATAATTAAACCGAAATAATTCTTAACAATCCAGAATTAAATATTCTAAGCTTCCTCTTTGCATCACTCCCAGTGAGTAACGACTGCAAATTTGTTAAGATTAATGTGGTGAAACGGATGCAGGGTAACAATGAACATACAGATAATGGTAGTTAAAAATCTTAAACAAATATTTACTTATGTTTTATTCTTCATTATGAGCACCCAAATGCCAAAGCAATTGTTTGTCAGGAGGTCAATTTCAAAATTTTAATTTTAACACTAAAGCACACATATAACGAGAAACCAAAATATAGTAGTTATAGAAGAATAGTATTTAATATTAAGAATAACTTTTCAAGTGACTACAATAAAAGGCATACGTATGTACAGACAGATAGGGCAATGAGAATAATTCTTCGACGAAACAGATTTTCAAAAATTATTAAAATGTTAAAGGAACTAAATTGGTTGACCGTGAAACAGATGCTGACCTTGAACACGATGGTATTTATCCACAAAATATTGAACAACACGTTACCGAAATACTTCTCAAATAAAATTTTATACAATAAAGACATTCACAGATATAACACAAGGACGTGCAAGGAAATTAGGCTACAAAAAAAGGACAAAGCGAATACGCAGAACAGTCTACTGTACAAGGGAATGAAGTTGTATAACACACTACCAGAAACTTTAAAGTCCACACCAATTGGAAAGTTCAAGATGTATTGTAGGAGCTACATAAAACTTGAAAAAATATAGTGAATATGAAATATTATGATCAATTAGAAATTTGTAAACTTAAATGTACAAATTACTAAAATAAAAATTATTATTATTATAGATACAACACAGGCAACATATTCATAGGCGTATATACACTCAACATTCAAGCACACTCATTGGCATATGTATGCATAAGATTTCATCCATAAAATCAATGGATACTAATATGTAGGTGCTCAGAAACAAGATCAATTTATATATTTATTTTTTTTTTACCCATTTTCAGCATTTTATTTTAAAACAGTTGTGCAATTTGATTCACTTTTTATAATTTGTAGTGGCACCTTATTAAATACGGCAAGTACAAGATAAGTCAGCCCGTAACACGTAGATATTAATTTGTAGTTTTTGGGAAAAAAAATTCCTTTATTTTTTCTCAATTTTTACATTTAGCACTATACAATATTATAAAAATCATAAGAATAATGGGAACGCACTAAGGCGCAGCCTGTGCGTGGGTAATATAGTTAAATACATTATTTTATTCTACCTAGAAAGAAACGACACGGTGGGCATATAAAGAAAAATGATGATGATCACATTTTGTCTGGACAGCTTGTGTAAAAAGTGAATATCTTAGTCTTAATCTAATTTTAACTTGATGAGCTCAAATTTAAGTGTCATTTTCAAAACTGGAACTGATTGTTTGAAAATTTTTGACTTAGTACTTATCTGTGTAGTCTCTCGTCTTTGCGTGGTTAAATTGTTGACTATATCGCCTTGGTAAAAGACCTCTATTCAGAATCGAAACGATTGTTACTGTTTTAGCTGTGTTTGGTGACCAGATATGAATAGCCAGGCACTTCCCTGCCTTTTTTATTTCCAATCTCCTTCCCCTCCCCGTTACCTTTAACCTCACAACATACACCAACGTGGATGCCATAATCGCACTGGCTCTGGACGGTTCGGAGCAAATAGGACTCTCATGAGGTAGGTACCTACACACTCAAAAACAACAAGTGTTTAAAAATTGAAGACAATATGAGCGAATGTCAATTGAAAATTTTAAAGAGAGATATCAGGAAACGTTGTAAATGCTACATGTTTGCAGACGATACTTGCATTATATGTGCTGACAAAAATCCACAAAAAATTCAGGAAATTTTACAAACTGACCTAAATAATATAATTAAATGGTCCCACGACAATAGCATTATTATCAACGCAAAAAAAACCAAATATATGCTTATACATTCACCACATGCATATTGTCAGGATAAGGAATTGCACATTAAAAGTCATTCATATGATTGCTTGCACACAAAAAACCAATCCCTGCAGTGTAGTTGCCCTAATATAGAAAAAGTGTACCAGTATACATACCTTGGTCTTACAGTAGAGGTCAATTTTAACTGGTCAATTCATATTGAAAATGTATGTAATAGATTAAGATCCATATTAGGGAAATTTTATCACCTAAAAAACTTTGTTAATAAAAATATATTATACTGTATATATAACGCATTAGCAGAATCAATTATAGGATACGGAATAAATAGTTACGGATTAACGTACAAAACGTACTTAAATAAAATAGAACAACTACAAATCCGTTTCCTAAAATTGATATCAGGCAAAAAAAAAGTTCAATTATGTGATGGCGATTATAAAAAAATGTTCTCCTTGTGTAATGTGCTCTCTATACATAGTAGGGTAGATTACCAATTAACTCTAGATGAATTCTGGAATACAGAATTCAAAAAACCTGTAAACCATAACTACCCCACTAGGCATAGAGAAGCAGAAATGTTTATTATTAATAAATCTACAAATGTATACGGTGATAGAACAAAAAGGCATAAAATTCCGGAAATATTTAATGCATTACCTGAAAATATTAAAAACGAGACATCATATTCAAAAATCAAAACTAAAGTTAGATCTTTCTACTTCAATAGAACATGAAAACTAAAATATTGTATAAAAATACCTAAATCTATGAAAAACAAATAATATTGTGAACGAATAGGTACCTAGATCTTTTAACCACTGTTCAAAATAAAATTTATGTTATAATAAGCATTACAATAATTAGTTAAGTATTTTAATATTAAGTATTATATTATTAAATAATTACTAGATATGTATTAAGCACCAAAATATAAAACATTTTATATGTTGTAAGTAAATAAATAGGAAAAATGAGAGATTTTTTACAATCAAACTGATTGATCAGTTTTGTAAGATTTAAGTAAGAGAAATTATTGTACAATTAATAACAAAATAAACATATTTAAAAAAAAAAAAAAGGAAAAGCCGCTTGCCGGGCTCTGCTCTACTACTCAGGTAAATTAACCCTATCCACTTGTGTCATATTTGATTGTATCGTACTTGACCGAGAACTACGAACATTAGGTACCTTTTTATGTTTACTTTTGGGGTGTTATGCCGTGTTGCGATACTTCCTCCTTTAGCCAACGTTTCGGACATCGTCACAGTGTCCATCATCAGGGCAGATGTGTTATTGTTAGTGGTGAAATGCGTGCTTATGTACTTAGAAGCGATACCGTGCCGCCAGCTCCACTCCACTACAAGCTGGTATTACCGTACACTTCACAATGGTTTTTTGGGTTTAGCTTTGGTGTAGCCGTCAATTACCGGATACCAAGAAAAATTAAGCTTAGCTCCGTCGTCTCTATTAAAATAATGGGTTTTTTGTAGATTTCAATTGCCTCCGTAATCAGGCGTGCTCTATGGGTTTTGGGTCTTCCCAGGACTCCAGGAACAAATCCAAAATAAACAACAAAAATACTTTTGGCCGTGAAAATCTAAAATCACATCAGCTACCTTACCTAGCTTAATTAATGTAGAAAATATTAGCGAAACTCAATCCAAAATCTGAAAGAGAAAATCTTTTTCTCTTTCTTTTTTATTAAATAAAAAATAAAAATAAACATTATTCTAATTTTGCTTAACGCATATTTTTATTGACTGCCATCTTTACGTATGATTTGCAAGATTCTTCCGGAACTAAATGCAATCTATAAGTGTTTTGGATAAATATATCCATTTTGGACCCCCTTTTTTGCCAGGACCTGGGTTCAATTCCTGGGTGCGACCGTATCTTTTTCTGCTTAAAATTTTCGATTGAGAGTCGTTAATATTGTCTTCAATTATTAAATGTAATGAATGAGAATTTACTGATTACGATATTCCAAAAATAAGTATTGAATTCCACAAAATAGCCCGGAAAGTGGTACCCAAATGAACTAAAAAAATCTAACCAAAAATAAATTATTGTAGAGATGATATCCTCAAAAATTTCCAGCATTCTAAACTCATTATAAATTTACGAAATCTTAAGACGAGAAATAGTCCTTACAAGTAGAAGTAGAAACAAGTAGGTTCGGGTGACTTCTCAAAGCAGAAATAAATTGTATTAACCGGCAGTGTGAGAGTCATTAAGGTTTTATATCAGGGCCGGAGTTGGCAAGTTAGCAGTTGACTGGCCCCGCGCCCCGCCTAACGCAATTGCAATGCCTAACACAATTAGCGGCGCTTTTAGCGGACTCTGTCGGACTGAGCGACTTGGATGGGGCGGGCTGGGTAGACCGGGGCACAAAAATACCAAAATGTGAAAGAAAAAACAACCAGATTTTCATCATATTTTTACAGCAATGCGGCAGGTAGATAAAATCGCTGAAAATATATAATAATTATGAACACATAATATTTCAAAGCAAAATCTACCTTATATTATATCCCATATCAAGAGCATTATTTTTTAAGACATGTAACTTTTAGGACTCTTTGCTAACGGATTTCCTTGATGGTAGGCAACCTTCAACCAGAGAAAGCACGATAAAGAAGAACGCTTTCGGCAAATCATGAGATTCAAATAATATTTTAAACTAGTCCTTCGACTGACGTCGAATTAATTTTGCACATGCATAATTAACTCGACGAATATGTCTCTACACCTATCTTTACATATTTTTATGGCACGTTTTGCAGATTAATTTCCAA
The DNA here is from genome assembly GCA_929108145.2 of Limnephilus rhombicus. NCBI lineage: Eukaryota > Metazoa > Arthropoda > Insecta > Trichoptera > Limnephilidae > Limnephilus > Limnephilus rhombicus. Next base: position 37,035,394 of record OV815280.1, read on the forward strand.
AATTTTTTCTTTTTTATCTACCGGTTTTGAAGCTTTTTATTTCGAAACTGTTCTGTAAAAAAAAAATTAACTCTAAGGGCAGGGGACATTGTTTGCTATGTTATTAATGAAGATTATCGATAATTAAAAAAGAACTTCATATCTCATTTCTAAAAATTGCATAGAAATTTGGAAAAGTGGAAACATTCCCCGTCAAAAAATATTCTGCAATTAAGTAGATGTAAAATTTTTAAATTAAATTGTTTAATATTTTGTACTCCTTTGTTTGAACCTTACAATAAAAAAATGATAAAAAAACAGAAGTGTCTTACATACAAATTTGAATGGAAACAAGTGCTCCAGTTATAACACTTAATCTTGCGTAACATTTCTATCCTGGCACGTTTTTAGATTTTCACGGCCAAAAGTATTTTCGTTATTTGTTTTTGGGGTGTTATGCCATGTTGCGGTACCTCCTTCTTTAGCCAACATTTTGGAGAGCGTAGCAGTGTCTCATCAGTGTCATCAGAGCAGATCCAGCAGATGTGTAATTTTTAGTAGTGAAATGTGTGCTTATTTACTTGGAAGCGATACCGTGTTGCCAGCTCCACTACATTACGAGCTGGTATTACAGTATACTTCAAAATGATTGTAGATTTCAATCGCCTCCGTAATCAGGCGTGCTACAATAAGAACTGGTTCCAAAAAATGTTTCTCGAATCCACTGTCATTAAGTGATCGCTAGTCACGGGTACAAAGTAACCGAGATAGGCAGTGGTGTCATAGCCGCGGAGGGGAACTTATCTCTATCCTATTTGAATTTAGTAAACACAATTTTGTTTAGGAAATTTAATGTCTGATTGACCAAATATATGGTCACAAAAGACATCAACGTGGCATTTCTTATGTTGTTCATTATTCTTTGCCATGAATGAATTTTTGTGTTTTTTTGTGAAGGGAATTATATGATTATTTTTTTTTTATTTCTTTATACATTTCTTTGACGGTTACAAAATTTGTAAATTTTCCGACCACCATGCTAGGCACATGCCCATGTTTTGGTGGTCGATATGAAGAACATTACACAAAAAACAATAAATCGTATTTTAATAATTAAAAATGGAAGTGGGCTGTTTTGCTTCGCTCTCCCTTCGCAAACTCTGACTTTGTTGAAAATTGAATGTAATATTACAGTCTTAGCCAACTTGGCGTTGTAGGTAGGCACCGGCACCGGTCCCACCAAACGTGTCTTTAATACGTTAATGGCTGTTAAGTTGTTTACCCGCCAGTTGGGACAGTCGGGGCAGTTGGGCAGGCGGGTTAGAGGGGGGGGGGAGGGGAAGGTTAATGGGGTTGTTACATCATGGGATTCAATATATTATATTAACTGAGGGTTTGTCCGTACTGAGAAGTCGGCAGAATCAAATGTTTACAGATCAATGGTATCTAATACTGGTACTTTACACACATTTGTGATTCACAACATTGAATTTAAAAAAAGTTATGGTAATTTTTTGGGATTAGTGTCCATGGTTATTATGAATAATTTTAGAAAAAAAACTTTAGATTCTCCTTAATTACTATAAAAGGAAACTTTTTGCATCACGGCTGGCTGAAAATAAAGCATTTTAATTTTCAATTTCGTTAAATAAAATTTCGCTTCGCGAACCGATAAATATACACAAGCCCGCTACACAAACCCTGCTTTGCCAGACAAACCATTCAAAAACGTAGGCTGTGTTTTAAAGTAAAGATAACATACACAATCCTGCTAGACAAACCCTGCTTTGCCAGACAAACCATTTAAAAACGTAGGCTGTTTTTTAAAGTAAAGATAACACAAGCCCGCTAGAAAAAATTTCATAATTATACGCCTTATCATATATCCCACGAAGTCGGCTACAATCGTATCTGCTCTTGTTTGTATCAGGTTGGGATACTGACATAACAGTGACAAAATGGCGGGCGGGCTGTCGTAGTATCGGTTCGCGAAGTGAAATTTTATTTAACGACATTGAAAATTAAAATGCATTATTTTCCGCCAGCCGTGATGCAAAAAGTTTCCTTTTATAGTGATTAAGGCGAATCTAAAGTTTTTTCCCAAAAATTATTCGTAATAGCCATGGACACTAATCCCAAAAATTTACCTAAGTTATTTCATAATGTATTTCGTTTTGAAAATAATAATGTGATTAGATGAGATTTAAAATATATGAGCATTTCGCCAAGCTTCGGAAGGTATACTTCTTCAATAAAATCAATGGCATTACCGAATCAGTTCTTCGCTGATTTTTAGTTCTATTCAATGAAAAAATTTTGAAAACTTCTTATTTGGAAAGAGTCTTAATCTTTTTAATGTTTTTGAAGTGAAAACCTCTTTAGCACCGTTGTGATTTGAATCTCGATGAAACGGAAACGAGCGACACTAAAAAGAGACAATCACATACATCTATAGGATTTAGCCGGCAAGATAATGAGATGTGCGGTGCTTCGTAGATTAAATGTAAAATAATTTTTAAAGTTGGTAAGTAATAATATTATAATAAACAAAGACTACAATTATTCTACTCCTGATCTGAATGTTATCGGAGTTTACTTTTATTAAGGTTTTACTTCTACTGCGCGTGAACTGCACACATGTTTTTTTAAAGCTATTGGGTGTTAATGCTGCTGGTGTTATTGTAATATAATAATCCCAACTGTATCCGACCGCCTGGAGCCAGTGAGACCGTGGCATCCCTAATCGGGGTATGTTGCGAGGTTCAAGGTAGCAAGGAGGACAAGGAGATGGGGAAGAGTAAGATGGGGAAGTACTTGGCTATTCAGATCTGGTAACCAAACACGGCTAAGGCCATTTCAAGAAATGTTTCGATTCTGAATGGTGATCTTACACCAGGGTGATTCTGAGAGAATCTTCCTTTCTAGATCGTGCTGCAAATATCCTCATATTATTTTAAATGATTAAATAAAGAAAGGCGAAATAAAGGTTGGGAAACCCTGCTCTACATTGATGAAATTGTGACCTATCTAACGCAGAAGTCAAAATATTGATTTGGCATATTGTACGCCAAGAAATCGATAAAAAATCTTCATTCGAGAAGAATTTTGTTTTTTTTTTTAAAGTTTATTTCGTAAACTGTACTCAATTGTTTTTTAATTATATATATTTTTTTTTTGTATTATTATCTACCCCTCTCAGAACAGACATCGTCTAATGTGGCGGGTAAATTACTTGCATTATCAGAATATTTATCTCAATAAACTCCCGGGTTGCCAGCGATTAAAAAATACACATTTAATAATGGTACTTTGAGGTACTTCAAATAATTTAAATTTCCCTTCCAGAAGTATTCATGCGAAAGAATTTAAAGCTTTCGCTAACAAAATCATACAAATTTAAAATAAAATAAATGGAAACGTCTATGTAGATAAATACTTTTAGATTAAATTTAAAAAAAAAAAACAGAGTAATATTTAAGTCCTTTTCGTCGTTTGTCACGTGCCATGCAAAATTGTGAAAAACTAGCACGAAACGTCTGTCTCAAACACATGTACGCTGTACATACTTGACAGGCTAATGCTCGCTCGCCTCACCTTTAATTTTTTTGGGACTTGTAACCTTTATATTATGCTCGCAGCACGTGATGTGTCATGCATCAAAATATATATTTTAGAGTGGCGAATACAGAGTATAGGGTAAAAGCGTGTTTATTCAAACCCTTTTTTGAACGGTTTCATTTGCTTAGGTAGCTTATTTATCTAATTATTAAACGAATATATTATGTGTCGGACATTTACAAATAAGAACATATTCAGAAAAAATATCTAATGCAGGGTGGAGAGGTGATTTATTTGATGCAGGATGGAGAGGTTTTGAAAATATCGAAAAGGTCTCTATATGTATTAGCAGTTCTGTGAAATCGCTCCAACGATGAATGATATTGACGGTTCCACAGAACAATGCGATTTTTTAGTTTTAAAGTAGAGCTGTTTAAAGTTTCGTTTCTGCATTCTTACTGTTTTTGAGATCAAAATATAGTGTTGGATTTCCATTTCATTTCATTCAAAATTCCGAATATACAGACTTTTAAATCAACAAAATATCCCAACAGAACGTTTCAATTTTTAGCAGATCCGACATTGATCTTCGGGAGCGTCGAAATGAACAGTTATTGCTATGGTTTTTACAGTTGAAAAGATGGTAGAATCGAGGAGATTTAACAGGGACACGAATATTTATAACACTTAACATTTGAGGGCAGTCTATGAGGTTATTCAGCAATTTAAAAAGTATAAGAATATCATTAAAATTCCTCCGGGTAGAATTTAATGGTAGTTTTAGATTAGTCATTAATGTATTGTAGTAGATATTAATTACAAGTTGTCTCAATTTGTATTGAACATTCGTAAGAAACTTCCTCTGTACTTTCTCCGAGCGGTGTAAGTTACAAGTATAAATAGGAGACCATACAGGAGATGCATATTCCAGCTGCGATCTCACAAGAGAGCAGAAAAATAGTTTCATAGACTCAACGTTATGAAAAGTTTTTGGGTTACGTATTACAAAATCTAAAATGTGCATGGGTTTATTGGAAATTGTTTCGCAGTGTCGATCAAAGGTATGTTTTCTGACAAAGAAAATACCATGGGTCTTTGATGAAAAGCAATTTCGTTATCAGTGAACTTACGACTGTTTATTCGGTTCTCGAAATAGGTAATTTGTAAAAAATCGTTTAGATATAATTTATATTGAAATACTCTTGAATATTCTGAAAGAGTTTATTGTAACGAAGAGCAAAACTTTAAAAAATGCCTAAAATAGTTTTAGACTGAAGAGTGTGTGAGTGAGTCTCTAAATTAGAAAAATTATAACTCAGGTATTTTTAAGGGTTACAAGCATCATTTCGATATTAAAGGTAATGTTAGAAGAAATAGTGAAACCTTAATCTGAATCACAAAGTCATTCAACACCCAAAATATTAAGTCAAAGAAAGCGTAGTCAAAATATTCGTTCCCCATTTGGAAAAGTGTGCAGAAGGACTCATGCCAATTCTTCTGACCATCATTAATTAAAATGCTGCTAAAAAATATACCTTAAGTAAAAACTATATAATGACATAACCCCTGGCTATGCCATTTTTAGGTATGCTGTGTGGAGGGTCTTTTTAGCAAAGGAAGGCGAGAAAGTTCTGGGAAGGAAAAGGTCTGAGGGTTTGATAGGAATCTGGGGGTCAGTGTGTCCGGAAGTTTAATATGAATTTACCCGATTCGGCCTGCCAGGGCAGACGCATCTGGGGCCAAGATCGTTCCTCTCCCATGAACCCGGTCACCCCTCTTAAGTCATCAAGTTGCGAAACAATTGGGGTAACCAAGGCAGAGGTGTTGGTAATCCAATTGGCTTCCCAAATAACAGGATGTTGAGTTTAAGAGGGTATAACCAGAGATAACCAGAAATATATTTTTAAATCAGATTTTAGACGTATTGACTGTTTTCCACAAAAAATTATAAATGAATTTCAAAAGATTGTTATTTTATCTAGCAATCGCATGTAATAAATTTTGAGAAAAAATGTTTATTTTTAGTATAATAAGGTTATACCATAGGTCATTGGCAGATTTGTTAAATTTTCAAAAAAGATTTTGTATTATACCACACCCATTTCAAATCATATAATTATGCAGTGTAATAAATCAATACATTATCTGGGTATCGCATGTTTTAGAATTTTAATTTTAGTTTAAATAAAATCATTAAAAAATATGTACGTACATGTGTCTCTTGACGAAAATTGGTCCGTTTATGTATTTATTTGCGCACTTACAAACTATTATATTTCAAATTTTTTTTACATTCTTATTTAACTTAGACATTATTGAAAAATAATAAATACTTATAATCAAAAAATAATTCCAAAAATTACTTTATTTTAATAGTTTTATCATCACGCCTTTCAGCATTTTTGGATGTAGTTATAAATTAAAGCAAATTTGGAATGAAATAAAATCGATATTGAGTTATAATTTTAAAAAGCTCATTGTAACCGCCCTGCATTATCTTAACAACAACTTTCGACGAAATGTGGATTTTCAGCTGCTGGCTGTTAAACGCTCTTAAGGATTTTCACATAATTTCACATATAAACATTAAAGAAATCTATTCCGTTGTTTTAAAGTTTATGTACGTTATATAACAGCTGTAAACCGTTTGACAAAGTCTTTGGAATGCTCAACCGTGGATAGGTATTTAAGTACCTACTTACGATTTGAAATCTTACCATTTCAGAGGAAATATTGGTACTGACTTTTATTGCTTGCATTCTTTTTAGTGTTGAGTATTTTTTAAGCTTCATTACTCATTTTTTCATGCTTATTCGTGTTTCATTTTTTATATGTTGTTATTTACTGTTTATCTCATCTTATTATTTGTCTTTTTTTGTTATTTCGAAATACGGAATTTTTATTGTACTTCCATGCACACATTCTGGAATAAACTATTATTAAACTAGCTGATCCGACGAACTTCGTACCGCCTCAGAATCAATAGCTGTTTTTTTATTAAGTTAAAAATTACGCAATCAAGCAATTATCAATGCGCAACTGTCCGTGTTTTGTTTTTGTCAGTATCAGAGATGGCGTTGTGTGCGGATTTATATTTTTGTGATTTTCTTACTTTTACAATTACTTACGGGAATTCGGGAGGTGGATACGGGTGCCGCCGCTCTGGGAACCATTTATTGAATAACCAACACCTCTGCCATAGATCACCCCAAGTGGTTCGCTACATTTGGTGATTTAGCAGGGGTGCCCGGGTTCATGAGGTGACTTATGTCCGGGTCTTGGCAGTTGATGCGCCTGCCCACCTGCTGCGTGGCGGGCCGGATCGAGAGAGACTGGTTGAGGGAGGCCTTTTGACCTTTTCAGCCGGACTCTCTCGACCCATTGCCTTGCACTACAGTTAGAGGGATGGATTCATACGTCCGTCACTCCCGAACACACTGACCCCCAGATTCCTACCCACCCCTCTTACCCTTTTCCTTCCCAGAACTTTCTATCCTCCCCATTCCTTAAAAAGATCCTCCACACAGCATCCCCTAAGATGACATAGGTCCTGAGAGAAATTATTTTCCTCAGGGCCTCCTGTGTGGAGCTTATGTAAAAAAAATGTGTTTCATTTCAGAGATTTATTATAATTATTGTATTTTTCCTTTGGAGGTGTGCATACGTTCACCATTTGTCTCATTTTCGACTATTGACATTGAGTGTGTAAGAAAGAAGGGCAGCATTATATGATTAAAAATAAATGCACAACAATCAACGCATTGACATTTGATGTTTTTGAATGTTTGGAATTCATGCACAGTTCAATATTATACCCCTCACAATATTGCTGCAGTTCTTTCAAAATAGGAGAATTCGTTCCATACAAAAAGTATGGGGAAAATATATTTTTTTTTAACTATTTATTTCTTTAACTTTTGTGATGTTTTAATAGTTATTATCCTATCCGGGGCGGAGACAAATCCAACAAATCAAAGATCATCAAAATCAGCCCAGCTGTTCTCGAGTTATAAATAGTGTAACCAACCCGACTTTGTTTTATATATTAAGATAAGAGAAAAATAGAAATTATTATAATTTCATATCAATTGCATTAAATATGAAATTTATAATACGTTTAACACCGTTATTATAATCGAGAACTAAGCATATAATATTTTTAACCATATTATAATAGAACAAACACAGTCTCTATGTTTTGTGTTAAGGTTTTCTTGTACTAACGATGAAGTAAAATAACACCATTCTTGTTGCAGGATTATAACTTTGACTAACTGCATTTTAACTAAGAGGGTTTCCCACTGCTTGCGGAACGTAAACTGCTTCGTCGTAAAATAGCTAAAGCACTAAAGTTTGCAATTTAATTCATAATATAACACTTGCATCCACCTTTGTGCAAATATAATTTATTTACATAACGTTATTTATTGAAATATAAAATAACAATTTTAAGATGCGTTTTCTTCATAAACCTTTTCAGTTTCTGAAAATGCATATGTTTATATTGTTTATGTAAAAGACTGAAAAAATACAGCAATTTTGCTAATCAGAATACAGCACTAGAATTTAGAGAGTCATGAGGTGGGGAGAAAAGGAAAGAGAAAGATTATTTGAAGATTTTTATAAGAATCCCGCCCAATCTAACCCAACCTGACCCTACCTAACCCAACACTGACGAAGACGAAGGTTTGAGAAGTACCCGGCTATTAAAATCTGTTCACTAAAAACAGGTAAATACATTTTAATTTGGGAGGCGAACATGGGTACCGCCGCCCCAGAAACCATTTATTGGTTAACCAAAACCTCTGCCATAGGTCACCCCAAGTGGTTCGCTGCATTTGGTGACTTAGCAGGGGTGCCAAGTTGTTCAGGTGAGGTGTGTATGCGCCTGCTAGATCACAAAAGGCCAGTTTGGCGAGAGAGACCCATCGTCTTGCATCGCAGCGGGCGAAATTGATTCATACATCCGTCACTCCTGGACACACTGACCCCTAAATTCCTACCCAACGGTCATACTTCTTCCTTCCCAGAACTTTCTGTGCTTCCTTTCCTTAAAAAAACCCTCCACACAGCATGTATCCCGAAAAATAACATACGCCGTGAAGGAATTATTTTCCTCAAGGCCGCATGTGTGTGGTTAATGTATAAAAAGCAATGATTCTATTCTGAATGGTGGTCTTTCAGCAGAGCAATTCTGAGACTACTGTTGCCATTTACAAGGTGGCGCAAAATTAATCACGGAAGATGTTATAATTTTTGCAAATGGCGTCGTACGTCAATCATATTTGACATTTGTGAACTAGACAGCTGCAGAATACAAACAGACAAGCAATGGAGCGCTATACTCCGCAAGAGCGTGAAATAATTGTATCGATTTAAAATTTTCCGAGACGAGGCGCATTTCCCCTTAAACGGTTACGCCAATAAGCAAAATATTCATTTCTGAGGCACTGAAAATCTGCGTGCGATGCACGAAAAGTCATTACGTCCACTCAAAGCCACTGCGTGGTGCGGCGTTAACGCGGGAGGAGTGATTGGGCCGTATTTTTTAGGACGCCATTGGCATTACGGTCATTGTTACTGGCGAACGCTACAGGGCCATGATTAACGACTTCTTACTTCCGGAATTGGATGAGCGGGGCTTGGTGAACATGTGGTTTCAACAAGACGGTGCAACCACGCACACAGCACGAGCCACAATGCATATTTTGAAGGAAGCATTTCCTGGTCGCGTAATCTCTCGCTTTTGCGATTTGGTATGGCCCGCAAGATCGCCGGATTTAACCATCCCAGACTTCTTTCTTTGGGGCTATTTGAAGTCGCGGGTTTATGCCAACAAGCCTCAGACAATCGCAGCCCTTAAGGAGAATATTCGAAAGGAATGCGAACAGTTATCACCGGAAATCTTGCGGGAAAATGCGATAAAACGGGCACAAATGTGTATCAACACTGGCGGTAGCCACTTGACGGATATCACCTTTTTCACTTAACAAAAAAAAATTTAAAAGTCCAAATAAAGATTTCTATTAGGTACTCAAAATCATTTTATTTTTTATTTAGCAAAAAAGTTATTCAAAAACAAAATTAGATGATTAATTTTGCGCCACCCTAAATAACTAAAGCCATTAAAGAAAATTTTCGGTTTTGAAAGGTCTCAAATAATGGTGGTACTGAGAAAATCTCTGTGCAGATTCTCTTTTACTTATTTTCATGACTTTTGGGTCAAGAGCAACGCTATGATGTCGTGGGGTAATTATTACAACTAGGAAACTCCGAAACTATGTAAGTCATTCCATTTTTGTAAATAAATACAGAAAAAAAATTATCAGCAATTTTCTCATCTACACAATATAAATATTTCGGTTCCCAACACGTTCAATTTACGATTAATCAGATTGATTAACATCTTATAATTCAACTTACCAACAATCCTGATTTAAGAGTAACCAAGTTTTAGTAATTACCCCACGAAATAACGCTTGACTCAACTTGCGATTATTCATACTCATCTCTAAGCCATATAATCGGTATCTTAATTTCTTATATATCATAGTGGTGTCAGGAATCTAGTCTAATCTCTAAACTATTATTAACTGTTTATTGTATTTTAAATACGTTAAACCTAGGCCTGGTTCCAACAGTTTCTTAGGTCTTAATTTGCCGAGAAAAATTAAAAAGAGGAATGCTGAAATTGTGTTTATTGATTACCATCATCTGTGTATTGTAGATTCTTCGATTTCCCGCTTGAATCACTTGTTTCCAGACACTACGTGTAATATACCTAAAAAATAATTTTATTACGTGAAACCGACATTATGTATCAAAACTTTCGGAAAACCGGACAACCCATCAAGTATTTAATAAAAGAATCAATGGAATAAAATTTTTGTTTTTTCTTCCTGTCCCTGGAGACACCTTCGCTGCTTTGAATACCGATGAGACATTTCTCTGGATGTGACAGCAGTGTAGAATTTTTCATACAATTTCCTATCTTGTCCGTTATTCCGAAGTCAAATACCGATCGGAAAACGGATGAAAATCACCCCGGAAAACAACCCTTTCCTTATGACATTTTGGGTGAACTTTCAATAAGTTATATTGCGTTTGAGATGACACGTGTCACATGCAGAATGTGTGTTTGTACATACATAAGTAAGAGTTATATTCAGTGTAACGCAGAAACTTAAAAAAAAGATTTTTTATATCTTATTAACGTTAATTTATTTGCCAAATTACATACAACTAGCTGACCCGGCGAACTTTGAACCACCTCAGAATCAATAACTGTCGTGTTAACTTATTAGCTGAATTAAATTTAGTTTTTTTTTTTATTTAGTTAAAAAATTACACACTGAAGCAATTATCGATGCGCAACTATCTGTGTTTTATTCTTTCAGTATCAGAGATGGCGCTGTGTACGAATTTATATTTTTTATGATTTACTTACTTTTCAACTTACGTGAATTGTCTATTATTTTCTTTATACGTGTGAGGGAGATTTATTGTAATTATTGTATTTTTCCTTTGAAGGGGTGCGTATAAGTTCATACGTTCACCGTTTGTCTCATTTTTAACTGTTGACATTTAGTGTAAGAAAGAGGGACAGCATCATATGTTTTGCTATACTTAGTCCAACTCCCAAAATCAAATATCTTGGTGTATACATAGATCAACATTTTAAATGGAAAACACATATTTGTGAACTCGTCAAAAGGATTAGGTAAAAATGTATTTATATATTTATTAGACTTAAAAAATATATTCTTAGCTTAGAAAACCAAAAAGAGTGTACTATGCAATTGTTCAATCTATATTACAATATGGTATTATTGGCTGGGGAGGGACTGGGATGGACATATGATAATATTTTAAATCCACTGAAATAGTTCAAAGGTTGATAATTAAGGTAATCTTGAAAAACCGTCTAAATATTCTACTGAAATTCTTTTTTCAATATTCAATGTACCTACAATAAACAAAATGTATAAAAAATATTCAATCTTTCAAATTTACAAAGAAATACAGTTAAATACTTGTAACTTACCATCCAATACATCAGCAATATACCAAAAAACTATTAAAATCACAAAATTTAATATTAAGCACATTCAAAATTCCTATCTTTATCTAGGCATAATCTATTATAACAATCTCCCATTAAAATTAAAAACTATCGAAAATATACAGGAATTTAAGCAAAAATTAAAAAAAAAACCTTAAACTGCTGTGTCCCAAATAGGTTTACTTTTTATATCTTAAATTCTGCTATTATATAAATCGTTAATTCCTTTATTCTCTCTCATTTTTTAGTTTCTGTATCTTTAAGTCTACTATTGAATAAATCTTGCGTTCTTTCTTAGATATCCTTTACTTACTAATTACAATAATTTTTGTTACTAACTTACATGATTCATAAATTTATAATGGTTCTTTATTTTATATAATGATTTTTTAAACATATCATGATTTTTATTATTTAATTTGTATGTGGTTTTCTAACCTTACTTATTATTTACAACAGCTGTTATTACTAACTGACATGATCTTTTAATTTACTAATTGCGCTAGAATTCCCTCACCAAATACAAAAGCATTGTCTATTTATGGTGAGGAAAGGCAATTTTTAGTTTCTTTCTTAAAAACTTATGTCACTTTGTAACCGATATAACTTTATATGTACTTTCAATTAGTATTTGCCAAAAATATTAGAAAAAAATATATATTTAAAAAATATATATATTAAAAAAAACAATCCGAGCACTGACATTTGACGTTTTTGAATTTTTGGAATTCACTCGGTATTCAATATTATCACATATTCAATTTTATCGTATATTATCATATATCACAAAATTCCTGCAGCTCTTTCAAAAGATGAGAATTCGTTACAAAATGTGTGAGGAAAAGAATTTTCTTTATCATTTTTTCTGTGTTTTAATAGCTATTCTGCTATTCGGGGCGGAGACAAATCCAACAAATCAAAGATTATAAAAATCGGAAAAGTGTAACTAACCCGAATTTGTTTATATATTTTATGATAATATGGCATATGAAGATAACCACACTTCTATTAAGTCACGCAGATATGAACTAATCTCTCCATCCCATTTAAAACATAACTTTTATTTATCAGACGACCTTCTAATGCTTAGACTTGCGAACTTAAACCTCCAAACACTTGATCGAGTCTTCCCATGGCGTCCCCGATTTCTTCCACCATTTACATTCATGTCATACATTCTCCTTACACTCCTTTCTTCGTTCATTTGCTCTACATACCCAAACCATATGAACGTCCCTTTCTTAATCTTACTCATTATAGCCTCGCATTCTTTACGGATCTCCTCATTTCTCACACGATCAAAAACGGTTTTACTACACGTACGATCTCATTTCTACAGCGTTCAGTCTACTTTCATTCTCCCTCTGGTCCATGCCTCACTCATGTAAAATACAGTGCTATAAAAACAAGTAAAATATCTAAACGCTGTAAAAAAAATTTAAAGATAGTTAAAAACCAAACAGAAATCCCTTCTCAACTGGCGCGAGGAATTGATAAGTGAGCGCAATTTTCAAGACGCTGATCAAATTACGACCGATTCCCAAATATTTGCTAAAAAATACAGACAGGCTCTTGTGAAAGCTTACACTTTCTTGCAATTCCCTTCTTTGTTTAGCTTCCATCAGCGTTTTTAGGTTATAGGTTTAATATTTGTAGTAATTTAATATTTCCTTCCGGAAAGCTCGCTACATCCATTGTTTGCCTCGCCAATAGGCGTTAGGCCTGTCCCCCAAGGGTGTTCTACAAGGGACGTTCGAGCCCCTCTTCAAACCCTTCGCCCTTAGCCCTCCTGCCGGGGTAGAAGGGTTGCGAAGGCTGTCATAGGTACCTACCCGACCACCCTGCCGCGGCCGACACGACGAGTATCATGTACAAGTAGTTGAAGCCTTACACACAAAAACATTCGTTGGTAAGTTTCAGTTTGATATGCTTTTAATCAACTGGTTTTGTGAATATTCTGGTTTATTCTTGATTAAGTATCTGTATTAAATTTAAAGACCATATTAAACAATATTATAATAAAATAAAATATTTAATTTTTAATATTATTGTTAGTCAAATTGATATAATACTAGCTGACCCGGCCACGCGTTGCTGTGACTAATAAAACACAACGTCACCTAGATAGTTATCCAACATTTATAACCACCGCCGTCTTTGAGTTTATCGCGAAGAGACAGACAGATGCCGCGGAGGACTTTAATTTATTATACGTAGAGATGGTATGAAAGATTAAAATAATGTGCATGAAATGCAAAATAAAACAGCACATTAACTGATCTCAACAAAATCAAAAATATCATCATAGTAGGAGACCTAAACATAAACACTTTACAATATGGACACCCGCAAAGCATAGAATACCTATCAATACTAGCGCAACATGGACTGGAACCCACGATAAATATCCCAACATGAGTCTCACAAAACACAAGTAGCTGTATAGACCGTAAAATGATCAAGTCAAAACTAAAATCCGAAACAATAGTACTCGAAAGCGCAATTACAGATCATTACATGACTATGATAGCAATAGTCACCGAAAACACAAAATCTGAACAACATAAAACATTTACAAAAAAAATAACTGAATATCCAAACTTAAAGGAAAAACTCAAAAAAATGGACTGGAATCCAATATACCAAATACAGAATGCTGAAGAAGCCCGGGATAAATTCACAACAACGTTAACACAAGAAATAAATAACTACACTAATATAAAACTTATAACACTTACACACAAGACAAAAAAAAATAAAACTATGGATAACACAAGGAATATTAAACTGCATCCGTAAACTAGACAAATTACACAGACAAATTAAAAACACGCCATATGACATGGAACAACTTAATTTCTATATAAGATATAGAAATATCTGCACAAAAATTATAAAAGTAGCTAACGAGATATACTATAGACAAAAACTACAAAAAGAAAACAAAAACCCAAAAGCTATATGGAAAATATTGAAAGAAGTAACATACACACAAAAACACAAACAGAAAAATAGTATCGAACAATTAAATATTAATTTAAAAAAAAAATAGATATCATTACAAATGCGGAGATAATAGCGAACCATGTGAATAACTTCTTTGCAAATATAGGAAAAGTTTTAGCAAACCGTAAAACACAAACACAAACCAACCGATCAAACATCAATACACAAAAGACAAAACTAAGACTTACAATAAAAACAATACGGAGGAGGAAATTGAAAAAATAATCGATAAATTAAAAAACAATATTGCACCGGGATTAGATGAGATAACAACAGATTGCATTCAGAAATTATAAAATGAAATAATAAAACCAATAACACACTTAATCAACCTTAGTATAAAACAAAGCTGCTTCCTTAGTACTTTGAAACAAGGACTGGTGATCCCTATTTACAAAGCAGGAGACAAAAAGGAATTAAATAACTATAGACCAATCACATTATTAAACTCACTATCAAAGATCTTCGAAAGAGCATTAAAAAACCAAATTATAAAATACCTTGAAGAAAACAAATTAATCTCGGATAAACAATACGGATTTAGAGAAAAAAGAGGTACCAAAGAAGCTTTAGAATATGTAATAGATTATATACATAGCAACCTAGATCAAGGGCGAAAATGCATACCGATATACCTAGACTTAGCTAAAGCCTTCGATTCAATCTGCCACAAAACCCTATTTAAAAAAATAGAAAACATTGGTATCTTAGGCAAGGAACTCCAACTAATGAAAAGTTATATGAGCAACAGAACCCAACAAGTTAAAATTAATCACCATACTAGTAAACCACTGCCAATTACATATGGAGTTCCACAAGGAAGCATACTAGGGCCCGTGCTATTCACTATCTACATAAATGAACTCTGTAATATGGAAATAGACGGAGAAATAATTAGTTATGCGGACGACACAGTATTACTCTTCAAATCTAAAGACTGGAACAATGTGTATAATACAGCAAAATTAAGAATCACGTGAGTGAAAACATGGTTAGACACAAACATACTTACATTAAATATATCGAAAACAAAATTCACAACGTACAGTATAAATAGCATGGGACAGCCAACAAATAAAACAAACACCATAAAAATACACGATTGTTTAAACACCAAAAACTGCGACTGCCCTGCTATAGTAAAAACAGACCAAATAAAATATCTAGGAATCATAATTGACCATAATCTCAAATGGGCACATCATATAAATCATATTACCAATAAACTCCTCAAAACAATACATTTTTTCCTAACCATAAGAAACATATACAAACTTAAACAAATGAAAACAATATATTTTGCACTCTGCCAATCTATAATAGAATATGGAATCATTGTTTGGGGAGGAGCAATAAACTCAGCTATTGCTCATATGGAAACCACACAGAGAACCATCTTAAAGATTATACTAAAAAAACACAGAATGACTGACACAGACCAAATATTCAACATGTTCGACGGACTTGATATACGACAATTATACATAAAAAACACTTCTTAACTATATCTTTGACCAAAAACACAAACTCCAACAAACACAAACCATTAATAGACCAGTTAGACAAGCATACATACGAAACTTAAAACACCGACGATAAACACAAGCTTTGGACAAAGACATCACAAATACTAGGCAATAAAAGCATTCAACCATCTTTCACTCGATTTTAAAAAAGAAGAAAACAAAATTAAAAGATGGATTAAAGACCAAAAAAGGCAACTTTACAAAAAAAAAACATAGACATAAACACCGTTGCAATACTCACTAATATATAAAACCTTTTAATTTCACTATCGGTTTATATGTATCTACCCTATTTATATAGTTTTATTCTATTGTTTTATTTAAGTGTTATTTTACTCTATTTTGTTTTTCTCTATTTTACTTTCTTTTAATTCTCATATGTTATTTCTGAGTTTCTTTTTTCTTTAGTTTTTATTTTATATGTATCTTAAATTTAAAAAAAAAATAATAATTATATCAAACTGTAAAATGAGGTCCTCAGCACGGGTAAAACACCCAGTGAGGCCCACATTAGTCAAATATGTAACACACATATATAAATCAGGTGAATCAAATAAAAAAAAATAAAAAAATGCTTGAGGTAACTAACGTATTTAAGTTAATAAGGATTAATACTGTATCCGTCTAAATAACTTTTCAATTACCGCAATGTACGTGACCGTTTTTTTAGACGATAGAATGGGTATAGTAAGCTATCCTATCTGTAGAAAGTTCTGAAAGGTGTGGCGTAGTATGTCAGTGAGTCTAGAAGGATCTGATGGTTCCAAATGCTTTAGAAAATTGTGGATGGAGAAAGTTCTAGAAGCTTTCCGGAATAATTGGCGGTGAGTCTAGAAGATTCCGAAAGCTCTAGAAGGTTCAATAGAGCTTTACAAAGTTCTGGAAGGTGTGGTGGAGTATGTCAGTAAGTCTAGAAGGTTCCGGAAAGTTCTAGAAGGTTTGATAAAGCTGTAGGAAGTTCTAGAAGGTTCGATAGGGCTGTACAAAGTTCTGAAAGGAGTGGCGGAGTATGTCGGTGAGTCTAAAGGGTTCCGGAAACTTCTAGATAGTTCTATAAGGCTGTAAAAAATTCTGAAAGGAGTAGAGAAGTGTGTTGGTGTGTCTAGAAGGTTCCAGAAAATTCTAGAAGGTTCCATAAAGCTGTAGAAGTTCTAGAAGGTTCTATAGGACTGTACAAAGTTCAGGCAGTAGTGGCGGAGTATGTCGGCGAGTCTAGATGGAATATTCTAGAAGGTTTGAAAAAGCTGTAGAAAGTTCTAGAAGGTTCCATAAGGCTGTAGAGAGTTCTGAAAGGAGTGGAGGAGTATGTCGGTGTGTCTAGAGGGTCCCGGAAAATTCTTGCAGGTTCCATAAAGCTGTAGGAAGTTCTAGAAGATTCAATAAGGCTGTACAAAGTTCTGGAAGGAGTGGCGGAGTATGTCGGTGAGTCTAGAAGGTTCGATAAAACTGTAGAAAGTTCTGGAAGGAGTGGCGGAGTAAGTCAGTGAGTCTAGAAGGTTGCGAAATGTTTTAGAAGGTTCGACAAAGTTGTACAAAGTTCTGAAAGGAATGGTGGAATATGACAGTGGGTTTAGAAGTTCCCGGAATGTTCTACAAGGTTCGATAAAACTGTAAAAAGTTCTAGAAGGTTCCGTAAAGCTGTAGAAAGTTTTGAAAGGAGTGGAGGAATGTGTCGGTGTGTCTAGAAGGTTCCGGAAAATTCTTGAAGATTCCACAAAGCTGTAGGAATTTCTAGAAGGTTCGAAAAAGCTGTTCAAAGTTCTGGAAGAACAGAATTTTCGGAAAGTTCTAGAAGGTTCGATAAAACTGTAGAAAGTTCAGGAAGGTTCTGTAAAGCTTTACAAAGTTCTGGAAGGAGTGGCAGAGTAAATCGGTGAGTCTAGAATATTGCGAAAAGTTCTAGAAGGTTCGATAAAGTTATACAAACTTCTGAAACGAATGGTGGAATATGTTGGTGGGTTTAGAAGTTTTCGGAAAGTTAGAAGGTCCCGAAAATTTTTAGAAAGTTCCATTAAGCTGTAGGAAGTCCTAGAAGGTTCTACAGGGCTGTACAAAGTTCTGAAAGGAGTGGCGGAGTATGTTGATGACTATAGAAGGTTCCGAAAAGATCTAGAAGGTTCGATAAATCTATAGAAAATTCTGGAAGAAGTGGCGGAGTATGTCGGTGTGTCTAGAAGGTTCCGAAAAATTCCAGAGGATTCGATAAAGTTTCATAAGGTTCGATAAAGCTGCAAAAAGTTCTGAGGGGAGTGGCAGAATATGAAGTGAAAGTTCTAAAAGGTTTGATAGAGCTGTAGAATGTTCTGGAAGGCATAATGGAATATGCCGGTAGGTCTAGAAGGTTTCAGAAAGTTTTATAAGGTTCGATAAAGCTATAAAAAGTTCTGGAAGGAGGTACGGAAAGCGTCAGTGAGTTTAGAAGGTTTCGGAAAGTTCTACAAGGTTCTGTAAAGCTGTATAAAGTTTTGAGAGGAGTGGCGTGAGTCTAGAAGTTTCCGAAAAGTTCTACAAAATTTGATAAGCTGTAGAAAATTCTACAAGGATTGGCGAAATATGTTGGTGAGTGTAGAAAGTTCCGAAATAAAGTATTTTTAATTTCGATAAAGCTCTAGAAATTTCGGGAAGGAGTGGCGGAGTATGTCGGTGAGTTTACAAAGTTACTGAGTTCTAAACGGTTCGGTAAAGCTATAGAAAGTTCTGGAAGGAATGTCGAAGTACGTCAGTGAGTCTAGAAGATTCTGAAAAGTTCTAGAAGGTTCGACAAAGCTCTAGAAAGTTCTGAAAGGAGCGATGGAGTATGTCGGTGAGTAGAAGGTTTTAGATAGTTCTGAAAGGTTACCTAATGCTCTAGGATGTTATGTTCAAGAAGCTTTCAGAAATGAGTGACGGAGAGCGTCAGTGATTCTAGAAGGTTCTGGAAAGTTCTAGAAGTTTGGATAATTATATTATTAAAAAAATAATTTGCATGCCACTAAAGCTCAAAGACGAGTCCCGGTACGATAACGGGGGTTATATTGTGTGGTAGCCCTCTATCCTCCATTCATGAAGAAAGTTGCAATTCTTACCTGAAGGGCGTGCTTTTAAAGATATAAGGGCTGGAAGTTTGGCCCTGTTGAAATTTCTAGAACAGTTCAAAAAATTCCAGAGTATTCTTGAGCATTCCACCACAATCCAGAACATCTCGGAACATTCTGGAATGTTAGAGAATAGGAGGAAACTTCGGGAACATATCGGAACAGCCCAGATCATTATGGAACATTCCAGAACACTCCTGAATGTTGTGAAATGATCTGGAACATTATTCTGGAACATTTGAAGTTTTTTTTGTATGGGGCTACCCATATGGGGTATATAAAGCAAGATCCGTCATGGATTCGAACGTCAATTCAATCTCACATCAATTCCATGAGCGATGTCGGACACCCCAGTCAGAGTATTTGAGAGCATTCCACATCGTTCCAGAACAGGAATGTTCAAGAATAGGGAATCGGGAACATCAATGTGAAACATTTCAGAAAACTCTCGAATGTTTTCCGAGCGAAGCCGGGTAACCCAGCTAGTGTTAAAAATAATTAACAAATTATTTCAAAATGTAATAAAAAAATATGTATATGGTTTCAATGTAGAAAAGGTTGAAGGATTTAGATACCTCGGCAGTATTCTCACGGAGACTCTTGACTGGGGTTAGGTGCAGAGTTAAAGCAGCAAGAACTGCGTTCATTAAAATGAAATCCCTCTTCTGCAATGACAATATCAGCTTAAAACTAAGGCAGAGAATGCTAAAATGTTATGTGTGGTCGGTCTTGCTGTATGGATGTGAAACATGGACCTTTAAAGTAAATACCATGAACAGGTTAGAGGCTTTTGAAATGTGGCTTCACTGGAGAATGCTCAAGGTCCCATGGACTGACATGATCACCAACACAGAAATTCTCAGGCGGGCTAGAGCAGATAGAGAACTGCTTACATTAATAAAAATCAGGAAAATTTCATATCTGGGTCATATACTTCGAGGGGAGAAGTATCATTTGCACCATGTAATATTGAAAGGCAAGATAGAGGGTCGCCGAGGGCCTGGTAAAAGACAAATGTCTTGGCTGCGAAATACACGAGAGTGGACCAGCATTAGAAGTGGGGAGGAGCTATTCAGAGAGACATTTTCAAGAGTGATTGCCAACGTCGGGGGACCTGATAGGCACAAAGAGAAGATAT
This sequence comes from Limnephilus rhombicus, assembly GCA_929108145.2. Classification (NCBI taxonomy): domain Eukaryota; kingdom Metazoa; phylum Arthropoda; class Insecta; order Trichoptera; family Limnephilidae; genus Limnephilus; species Limnephilus rhombicus. The sequence goes on from OV815280.1 coordinate 37,055,737, forward strand.
ATATACATTGTTAAAATTCTTTTTTATTATTATTTTTATGATAATATTAATCGGTCATGTAATAAATTTTTATTATTATTTTTATGATAATATTAACCGGTCATGTAATAAAATTACTGTGTTTGTAGTATAAATACTAAAGCCTTAAAGTAGATATTTCAGTTCTGCTACGATACGTTTACAAGTATTCGGCCAAGTTACTGAAGAGGAATATAATACGAAAATACCCATTAATCCCTACGTATCATCTTCGTAAATGTTTGAAGGCTATTATTTCAGCAAGTACCATCGTCCGTTTCAAGTGTGTCTCCTTGAAGCAACTCAATTGTATCATAAGAGCTGTGTTTTCGGAATGTCTGAGACTCCTTCACCTGTCTACTTTAAAAACCTCTTTCACAGTAACTTCGGCAAAATATAAACCCACAATATCAGTGGCGATTTGCAGGGTTGAAAAGAGGGGAGGCACAAACATTTGTTAACGTAAGCATTATGTTTACCTATACCTGCCTAAACATAGAAAAAACATGGAATGTAAAACCATAAAATAGACCAAATATAGTGTAAACATAAAATCGTCAACTGAAAGTTTGCCCTACTTTGTTAATCTTGACGCCTCCGTGGTCTCTTGACTCGCAATCCAACGGTCACGGGATCGGATCCCGGTGGCGTATTTACAAAACATTGACATTTACATGACAATTTACATTTTAAATATACCTCTATATTGGTTATTTTTTATCACATTGCAAAAAATTTTTTTTTTCTAAAATCTAGGTAAAATAATCTTTCTGATGTGTATATTAGAAATTAATAATTTTATTTCTAAATATTTAAATTTTGATATTGAAAATTTAAAGCTACTGAAACATGGTAGGGATTGTAAATACGCATCCCGGCGTGGGCAAATAAAATTTGTTTGATTAATTTGTGTAATTTCACAATTATTTAAAAAAAAAAATATATATATATAGTGGTCTTACACCAGATACTGAGAGTATCTGCCACTCTGGAACGTGCCGCAAAATTACTATATATATATATATATATATATATATATATATATATATATATATACATCCCGGGATATATATATATATATAGTAATTTCCAGAGTGGCAGATACTCTCAGTATCTGGTGTAAGACCACTATTGAGATTTGAAACGTTGCTTTTTTTACATTAACTGAATAGACCAGATCTACTTCTCCACCTTTCTCTTTTCTATCTACTTCCTCTCCCCACTAACTTCAGCCTCACAACATACCCCAAATGGGGATGTCACTGGCCCCAGACCGGAGCAGCTGGGATTCTTGTGCGGTACAGAAATAAAAAAAGTAATAAATCAAATTGTCCGTACTTTGTAGGTATAGCTATTCAGTAAAATAAATCATCACTAGAACGCAAGAGCTAATAGTAAATGATCGGTTTAACTTCGGTTGTGTTCGTCTTTTGAGGCGCGCCTCACAGAGCACGAATGCGCAATGGACGCAATGGTTGCCGTTCATTTTGATTCTATGTGACTTCCCCACTCACTCCGTCTAAAATCTCTCTCACTCTTAGTTTGATTATGCATTCAGACAGCGAAACAGCTGTCACATGCAATAATTATTACATAGCAAAACTTTTTTATAATAAACTGTTTTTATAGATTAAATAATGATATTATTGAATATATAAAATAAATAAAAATTAAAATGTAGTGTTACAAAATAAACTTGATAACAATAAAAAAAAGAATGCTATACAGCTCAGTGATAAAAAAGAAATACTTTGCGACAAATTGAAGAAAAAAATTGTGAAGTCAGTCAGTGGACAATACAGGTTCTATCAGCCTTTATCCAGCGATTCCTGAGGATATTTGGAGTAAAATGTAGATGTCCGATGATATTTAAAGCGCCCTTGAGGTGATTTTCTCATGAAAATGGCGGTATAGAAATCATCCAACAATTATAATATTTATTAAAATTTTATTCGAATAACTTTTGAAGGTTACACCCATCAATGTAATATTAATAATTGAAGACGAAGATTATGCTAACTAATGTAGTTGCACCGTCACCTTTTAATTTTCGGTCACTTTTTCTGTTTCATTTCTCGATAAGATTTAAAAGTATTATCTTCTTCATCAATGGTTTAACTACTTTTTCAATTAATCTTACAGTGCCGCTGGAACTCTGCTGGAACGCGACGGAGTGCGAATCACATGCGTTAAGTTATACAGAATGGCGACGCGGGAGGGATTTAAAAAAAATATTTTTATTGAAAAAAAAATCATCGGACAGTAAAACGACATCCATACTTTTTCTACAAATATGTTCAGAGGGTTAAGGTTTGGGTACACGCTGATACATTCTGCAATCTGGAAGATGAATTAGGTTAATTAGGGTAAGCCGACGCGAAGTGAGTCCCTTGAGAAGTGTAGCGGGTACACACTAAACGACCTAGTGAGAAACTCCTCTAAAAAAACTATCGGTATTTTTTAAGGCGATGCACTCTCTGAAATGACTTTGAAATTCGGGAAAAACCCCTCGTTCCTGGGCTGGGGATGACACTGTTCAATTTTCATCTTCACGTCTTCCGCCTCTTTCAAAACAAAATAATGTCACCGAAAAGTATTTTATATTATGTTTAGTGAATTCGCAAGCGCAATTTTGTAAATGTTTTACGAATTATAAAACTAAATAAGTGGCATTTTCATAAAACCAAATAAAAAAACCAAAATTTACAAGCTTGACGAATTATTGTCTTAGGCCTATGAAAAGATAAATCATGTCACAACTGAAAACACGTTTAGAAGAAAAAACGTTCCTCTTTACGTTCTCATAAATACAAAACTCAAGAAATAACAACGCAAACACGAATTAGAAATCATAACAACGTTGTAACATTTAAAACTCAAATAAAAGCTTGTTACAAAATATAGGGCGGTTAGAAATTAATAGAAACCTTATTGATACCAAATACAGAAAAAAAGAAATCACTCAACTGCACTAACACACACTACGTAAAACATTTATAATTCTTTCAGCAACTTATGTTCAAGTATAATTAAAAATTAATTTCTAAATCAAAGTGAGGATATCATAACCTCTACTTGTAACGAAAATGAAAAGATAATAAAATAAATATGTATATTCCCTCCCTTATATGTACATCCCTTTTTAACATTAGCTACACATAGGGGCCACATAGGAAAATAAAATTCCTCAGGTTTTATGTCATATTTGAAGATGCTGTTTGTAGGGTATGATTAGGAAAAGGAAGGAGAGGAAAATTTAGGAAGGAAAAGTCATGAAGAGTGGGTGAAATTTAGGGATCAAAATGTCAAAAAGTTACGGACGTATGCATCCATCGCTTCTACTGTGGTGAAAGGCAAAGGGTCGAGAGAATCCGGCTGGAAGGTCAAAAGGTCTTCCTTAACCAAGACCTAGACTTCACCCGTGAGCAATTGAGCATGGGCACCCAGCTAACTCACCAAACGCAACAAACCACTTGGGGTGACCACCAGGGATGTTGATTATCCAATAAATGGTTCCCGCCTTCCAAATTGAAAAAGGTACCTGAAGGTACGTAAATGTTATTTTGTCAAGGAAGAAATTACCCAAGCACGCCTAAGAAAATTGATTATGAGCATACACAGTTTTTTTATTCACAAAAATTCTGCCTTCTGCTCTTACCTTTGATGTATAAAATTGTTTGATGTATAAAATTGTTCAAAAAGTTTTCAATATTTTTACAATTACGCTTTTTTCTCATGTATGAAATCACTGAAGCGGTGATTCACAAATTCATAAGGCAGCTTTGACACGTTGATTAACGCTTGAAAGCAAACATTTGCATACCCTTCTTCGTACTGGAAGTTCACACGGCAGATTACGACCTTTGTACCCTAAGTATTGAAGTGTTACTTATTCAAAATCAGCTTTGGCCTGATGGGCATGAATAATTTCCTATGAACTAGTCTTGTTCGTACAAGGCGGGAAAATATTGGATAATGTAAATACCTGTTTGTGGGTAGGTAAGTGATAAAAGCGTTTTGGAGGTTCTGGTATCAAAAGGGCGGTTATGTAATATATTAGTCTGTCTTTAACTAGGGCGATACTGAAAGTAGACTCAACTCTGGATCGATGTGCCAATGAAAAATTGCTAATGTTAACTTCATTTAGTACGGTACGGTTAGTACGATACAGTTAAATATGATCGAAGGGATCTTTTTTTTTACATTAGCTCCACACTTTTTCATCTTTGGCAATGCTATGTGGAGGGTCTGTTAAGAAAGAAGAAGTTCTGGGAAGGAAAAAGAATGAATCCAATCTTCCATTCCACTCCCATTGTGGTGCAAGGCGATATTCCGAAAGCGTCCTGCTGGAAAGGTCAAAAAGTCTCCGTCAACCAGTCTCTCCCGATCCGGCCTGCCACGCAATTGGTGGGCAGACACACCCGCCACCAAGACACGGTCAAACCTCACCCCATGAACTCGGGCACCCCTGCTAAATCACCAAACATAGCGAACCGCATGGCAGAGGGGTCGGTTATGCAATAACTGGTTCCTGGGGCGGCATTACCCATACCCGCCTCCCAAATTGATAGGATAGGGTGAATTAGCTCAGTGGTAGAGCAAAGTCCCGGCAAGGCTGAGGTCCTGAGTTCGATTCCTAAATGCGACCGAACACTTTTTTTTCGGTTTCAATTTTTAGTTTTGAAGTCGTTGATAATATTTTCATTGATTTAATTTAGTTAATTTAAGTAGGTCCTCTGGCCTTTAACCCGTATGTAAGACCTTTGATCCTAGACTCAATCGAGAACGTAATGGAATATCAATATTAATAGGCCACTTGCATGGATTTCATAACGACTTGGAAAAAAACGGGTGGATAGATTTTTTTACTAAGATTACTACATGAAAATGTCCCCTCTCCGAAAATGTTCCTATTAATTTTGGAAAAATTCCACACTTTTGAATTTGACATTTAACGTTCACTAGATTTATTGTTTGTTCTCTGCAAACTTATCATTTGGTTTGACTTTTTGACAGATGTTGTGAAGAGAACCCCATGTGTTTTAAAGGTATAATGGTAATGGTGTTGATTTTAACAAAATCATTTTTTTTAAATATTCTTATTATTATTATAGTTTACAAGTACAAGTATATTACATTGGATTTAGTAATATAGACATTGAACATTATAATGATTTATGATCAATAAGATGGATCAAGGAAAAAAATATTTATGGGGTGTATTCTCCTGTTCCATTCGTGTGGAAAACGTTCTTTTTTTAAAATGATTTTCGGCTATGTAATTATCGTTTTTTCGCACCCATAAAATTTTGTCCCGTCTTTCCGGTTTATAAAAAATGGTCTGATTTATCGGATTGAAATTTTCAAAAGATCGCAATGGTTTCAAAAATACGATTAAAAAAAATAAAATGCGGAATGTCTTAGAATATTTGCCTTAACCGGGATTTTTTTTTATTTTTAAATGTGATGTAAGTGGCCTATTATGTTCGCATCGGCCAAAAGAAAAATCGCTGTCTGAAATTTGTAAAAGAAATATTTCACAAACATTATAATGGTGTTTGGAACATTAAAAAAACATATTTCTTGAACTAACCACGATTAAAACGATTAAAAAAATGTCATTCTATCTAGTGTTATTGTTTTACTGCCTGCCGCATTTAAGAGAGCATTACCAGAGAAAGCCTGAAATACGTCATTTTCAAAAAAGTTTTTAGACGTATTGACTCTTTTCCACAAAAAATTATAAATGGATTTCGAAAGATTGTTCTTTTATCTAGCATTCGTATGTAATACATTTTTAGAATTTTTTTAAATTTTTAGTATAATAAGGTTATTCCATAGGTCATTGGCAGATTTGTTAAATTTTCAAAAAAGTTTTTGTATTATGCCACACCCATTTCAAATAATGTAATCATGCAGTAAAATAAATCAATACATTATCTAGCAAAGTTATGTATTAGAATTTAAATTTTAGTTTCAATAAAATCATTAAAAAATATGTACGTACATGTGTTTCTTGACGAAAATTGGTCCATTTGTGTATTTATTTGCGCACTTACAAACTAATATATTTCAGATATTTTTAACATTCTTATTAAATTTAGACATTATTGAAAAATGATAAATACTTATAATCAAAAAATAACTACAAAAAGTACACTATTTTAATAGTTTTATCATCACGCCCTTCAGCATTTTTGGATGAAGGTATAAATTAAAGCTAATTTGGATTGAAATAAATTCGATATTGAGTTATAATTTAAAAAAGCTGGTACGGAGAATAATTAATCTTTCTCATTGTAACCGTCCTGCACGATCGGAAGAACAACTTTCGACGAAATGTGGATTTTCGTCCGCTGGCTGGTTAAACGCTCTAATAATACACAAGTGAAGTAGAATGTGAGTTTTGAACAATGAGACACGGATTCATGAATGAGAGAGCGAATGTGGTGCACAAGTATGAATATCCGGGAATTGCTGCCCTGGTGTTAAGAGTGACAGGGCGGAAGCGTGTCGTAGGTATATTAAAGCCTTAGATATTGTGATTTGTGATCTGTTAAATAATATATTGTTCAGTGAACCTTTTTTTATATTGGCTTCACACAGGAGGCTCAGGAGAAAAAAAATCTCTTAGGGCCTAAGTCATGTTTCGAGATGTTGTGCGGAGGGTTTTTCGAATAAAGGAAGGAGAGGAAGTTGTGCAAAGTCCAGTGTTTTAAATATAATGTCCTCCGCGTGCAAAGCCGTATCTTCTCCAAATATAAACTTTCTAATTAAAGTGTGTTTATCGGAAGTGACCTGCCAGGTAAATATGTTTCTGTATCCATTTGTAAATAGTAAAATTAGATAGAACCTAAGAATTCTTAATAAATTGTACAGCGCCCTTGAGGTGATTTTCACAAAAACGGCGCTCTATAAATTATCTAATTATTATTATTATTATTTTGGGAAGGAAAAGGTATAAGGGATGATTAGGAATCTAGGGGTGAGTGTCTCCAGGAGTGACGAACGTATGCATCCATCCCTCCCACTGTGGAATAAGATGATGTTGCGAGGGAGTACTGCTTGAGAGATTAAAGGGTTTCCTCGATCAGTCTCTCCCGATCTGACCTGCCACGCACTGGTGAGCACATACATACACTGCCAAGACCCGGTCAGACCTCATCCCACGAACCCGGACATCACTGCTAAGTTATCAAACGTAGTGAACCAGAGGTTTACCAATAATTTGTTCTTGGGGTGGCGGTACCTTTACCCGCCTTTCAGATTGAATAGCCGACCGTTCTCGTCCCTCTTTGCCTTCCCACTTCTTTCAGCCATACAACTAGGGAATGCAAATCTCGCGAGATTGGGGCTCAAGCGAGATCCCGCGAGATTATGAATAACAATACTGCGAGATCTCGCCAATTTCGAGATCTCGCCAATTTCGAGATCTCGCGAGATTGGCAGTTTTGTGTATTTTTTTTGCAAATAATCACAATATTTGAATAAATTAGGAAAATAATAATAAACATTTTAAGTATTATAAGATAAACATTTATTTTCACGAATTTTTCAATAGACTTTTATGCATCAAACCTTGTTTGACGAATTTGTCTATAATTTTTAAATAAACTTCTAAGCAGTAAACTTTGACGTACGTATCTATCAAATAACTAATGAAAGAAACAACCAGTCTCCTCTTCTAATATCAAACAAAAATCTTTTAGTAATAAAACAGTTATTTTATAACAAACAAAACAACGAGAAGTCAAAAAAATGAAACTTATTATCTAAGTTGAGTTGACTATTAAACTGAGATATTGTTATCAATTAAATAAAACTATATCTACTAAGTAGATCTATTAGATATTACAGATTAATTAACAAAATGTACCTATCAAAAAACGACCTTTAATTTAATATTTTGTAAAATATACGTGTATATAATGTAAACTCATATTTTTTATATTACAATAAAAAAAATAAGGATTTATTCAGTTCAAATCACAAGCCATTATTACGAATTATTTTAAAATAGCTCCTTAAGAAGCACAAAATGTCCAAAGAATCGTCTGCTAAACGGCTTCCTATTTTGTTGGCCAGATAACCAGCCCTTTCGGATTCAACGCAAGTTGGAACCACAGATCTCAGGCTACCTCAGGCCGCCGCCTCACGCGCACCGAACGAAACCGACAGATCGCAACTCCGTCCGTGTCAGTCCGCGCTTCGAATAAGACGTTTTTATGCTCGAGTGTAATCTCGATAACCTCGCGAGATCTCGCCCTTTTTTCGTCCGAGATCAATCTCGCTAAAAAAGGCCGAGATCTCGCGAGAACGAGATCTCGCGAGATCGAGATTGCATTCCCTCCTTACAACATCCCACTGTTTACGGACGGTAGGGATCAGTTGGAACTCTTTAGGACATTCACATTGTTACGTAATTACGGTATCGAACCGTCTGATTTCAAATTTATAGACATATTAATAAAGAATAACAACACAATGTTCAATTTGAATACTTAAAAAACCTCCACAAGTTAGCTCCTCCGGGAGATTGTGTTTGAAGTTCGTTTGCATACTCAATTCGAGACAACTATCGCTTAGTCATGAATAGATTAAATGTAGGTAGGGTTATAATAAATGAAAAGATCTCTTCTGATTTTTAAATATCTTTGGAATGTATTTATGACTCGACACTTCCAGGGAAAAAGCCTTAAACCTCTTTGTTAACTCAAAGTTAATGATTCTAAAATATAATAAAAGGGATGATTGGATAATTTATAATTATATAAGGTTTACGTACGTTATCCCTCACGGGTTATATCTGGGCTGAGATGGCTCCTCGTCAGGAAACATCCCTGAGTTGATTTCTAATCAATTTGGGTTGATTATAATTCTTAAATCACGTGTTGAAAATAACTGTTTTACTACAAAGGGTATATGCGAAGGCAGCATGACTGACCAGTAGCAAAGCTAAAACCAGAAGAGCTCGGAGAGGCGCCCGCAGCCCTTGGCTGACCGCCTCCCCCCTCCCCCACCAAATTCTTGGCCAATCAAAAGCGTCTAGCCACTAATATTAAATATTTAGTACCTGACGACGGAAACAATTTTAGAGGGGTAGGAAGTGAAAATTCAAAAAAGTATTTCATGACAACATAAAAAATGCTGGATGCGTTTTCCAGGCGTCCTACTGATGCCCTTTATACCTAATATCACACCGACTCCACATCCACCTCAGTTTACAATATTGCAGGCAATGAAGGCATTTCTTGGAATAAACTAATTAACGTTTGCCGTTCACATCGGAGTCAGAAAGGTTTAACGAAAAGACAGCCCTTTCAAAAACAGGAGCACTTTACCCTGACATGACGTGAGACACAATTACATAATTCCCTATATGTAAATCAGTGCTGCCACGACTTAATAATGTAGTCAATCTTTATTACTTCGTGTGATGAATTGGGAGTTGAAGGGTAATTAACACGCTGTGAATAAAATTATACAGTTATTATTTTCTCTTATGAACTCACGTAAATAGCACCAAGAATCTTAGTGTGTTTTTGATCAAAATCGGATATTTTTGGGTCATAAATTGCTGCTAATTTCGGCTGACTTTAAGCTTTTTGAAATATTTGTAAGCAAGGAAGATGAACTTCTTTGTTCTTCTGTTAATAATTAAGACTCCATAGAAAGATTTAAATAATAAGAATATGGTTTGAAAAGGAAATATGCATGTTAGAGGGAGTAGGAAAATTAAAAAAAACGTAAAAGAAAATTCAATGAAAACAAATCACTTTGTCTGTACCACTTTTTAAATCAAAATTATCAATATGTTTCGAAACGAATGGTTCCTTCGTCTTACACTAGGGCGATACTGAGAGCAACTTTCATTCTGGAACATGCTACAAATATACTATATTTTAAATGAATAAATTGTAGAAAACACAAATCAATCAAATAATTTTTTTTTTTTTTTTTTTTTTTTAATTTTTTTTTTTTTTTTTTTTTATAAATTTAGGTTTCTCATAACCTGCCTCACTAGGCTAGCCTGTGTTGAGGCAGTAATTTTATGTGAATTTATTATACTGTGAACATACCTACACTTACATTAGAATAAAATCACACAATTTAACTTGAGTACGCCAGGATTCCAACATACGACCTTCGGATTGCAAGTAGAAAGCCTTCCCCCTCGACCACGGAGCCGTCAATTCCAATATATTTTGTGATTTTTCATGTTACACTATTTTAAGTTGAATAAAAAGAACAATAATCTGTCAATAAATAAACTTGTAAACCCCCAAATGAATATAATAATTCAATAATTCAATTTAATTTACACTAACTTGTAAACCCCCAAATGAATATAATAATAAATGGTTACCCTACATATTTTCATTACAATGTACTAGCTTCCTTCAGTATAATAGGTACCAATATTATCTATGAGTAAAATTAATGTAAGAATAACAACAAATGAGTCTATAAACCAATATTGTTCTTTCTATACTAATGTTATTTTTAATACTTTATAAAATTAATAAACTAGGCTTGTCCCAGTTAGGTTAAAAATTTAATTGTAAACAATAATACCCCATGTAAAGAAACAGTAAATAAATAAATGTCCTACGTTAACAATTCCGCACAGTAGGCCATATTTTACATATTACAGCCTTTAAAGCTGCATACATAATCAAATTTTAATCAAAACATCCTTGTCTGTAAATTCGTAGTGGAATTTGAGACATAAACTTATTTGACATGTTAAACAGTCGAGTTTTATGAGTTGCCTCTTAAAATTTATGAGCTCGCAGAGATTGAGGTAATTTTTCTAGAGCGACATCCAAATTTCCAAAATAAATCTTACTGTATCATGCAACTGTAGAAGATACACTCTCAAGAAATTATACTAATGAAAAATAGATTATTTGCATGGACATATGAATATATCTGGACCTGCCCTAAGTGATAGAAACGTATTATTTCCCCCTCCCCATGGAGCCGGCTATAGCTCCGCCTTGGAGCCAGCCGGGCTTACGAGAGCGTCGCTTGAATCTAAAAAATGTGACGTCATCATTCTTGTCCTGAGGAGCGCGCTGGTCACATCACACATTTTACGAACAAAAGTGAGAGCTTGTGCTATACATTATGCCCTAATATATGTGAACGTAGCGAATGTGGGCGTTTCTCCAGTGAGTTACAGGGGTAAGTAAATTATGAAACATTTGTAAAAGTGTCTCAACTAAACACGGCAACAAAATATTCCCGTGTGAAAAAGGGCGAACTTTCTTTCGCCGATTTCGACTAGGCAAATATGATAATAACGTGGCGGGCAATTAGCGCTCCCATGTAAAAAGGTCTATTCATTAAAAAGCAGTTTTGCTTTTAAGAACTAAATGGTGATATTATAATGCGAGATGCCTATATACTGTCAGATTGATTTTTTAACAAATCACAGTCATCTTCCCCTCTTCACCCTCCATAGTTTGGTTTTACCCCTCATCTGTAACTTCTGGTCTATTAAATTTGGATGTCTATGATGATTTGATATTTTAATGTGACTGTATGGGGTATTTTTAAAGGTTGAACCAAGTTTACATAAACCTAAAAATATATACATCATTTGAATTTCACCGTCCAAGGGTAGATAAATTTGAATTTCGTAGTGCGAGGGTTGAACTATTGTTTATTAAAAAAAATGTATATTTTATCAGAGAAGAGCTACCAAAATGCATCAGGTTTCCAATCATAGTTAGAACAATTCGACGATTTTGGTATGTAAATTCATTTCAGCAAAAGAAAACAAGTTTAGCTTTGTCCATTTTTGTTTTAATGGAATATTTTTTGATCCACGGATTTGGAGGAAAACCTTCATAAAAATATAAAAACGCAAAAAAATGTATCCTCTTTTTATTTAAACAATTGTGTAATGAATCAGTTTCAGTTTTCAATTGAGCCTTTTTTTATATATTATTATGATATCGCATAATGCTCGACGACTATGATATGCACAATTCAACAGCGTAAGTTGTAATTGTGAGTGGGGAGAGGAAGGAAATAGATAAGAGGAATTTAGGAAGTCTGGCTAATCGAGCTGGATATCAAGCAACGCGCAACGTTCCGATTATTATTGGTGGTCTTTAACTAAACAGTAAACAAAGTCCGCATAGCCAACATGATAGCTAACGTCCGTTGAACGGACAGGGCACAAGAAGAAGAAGAAGGTCTTTAACTACAACGTTACTAAAAGTATCTTCAACTCCTTTCCACGATCCCTTACAGTACTATACAAAGATATTGAAATATAAAAGAGATACGATATGATGTCCGCGCGACTGTCGGCGGACTACTACCTAATTTGAGTAGTTTGCATACGAAAAGAATTTGTTCATTTTGTTGATTTTTTGAAGGTGTGCAGCAGTATTTGTTTACGATATAGTTTGAATACGGAAATAATTCGTTTATTTAGTTTAACGTTCGCTTAGTTTATTCGTTCATTTAGTTTATTCGTTAATTAGTAAACAATATCATTTAGTTTATTCGTTAATTAGTAAATATTTTGACTGGTCAGTGGTTGAGTGGGCATAGCGCTTGGGTCCCACCCGAGCGTCGCGTGTTCGATTCCTCGGCTGGCTAAATCCTCCATCACAACACAAGCAACATTTTCGGCTTTCTGTGGTGGTAGTAGGAGATTTTCAAACATTGTTGGGTTATTCGTAACCCGGGAATGTTTGTCTTTCTTTAATTTAAAAAAAAAAAAAAAAAAAAATCGGCGACACCAGGAAGTACGTCCCATCCAGTCAAAATTGCGGATAGCACATCTCTTATATTTCATTATCTTTGGTACTATGTATTAGAAAAGGAACACTAATTTCCCTTTCCACAGGAAACGTAAGTATCCGATATTGTGTTTTTAAGTCGCAAACAACTTTGTATTAACGTCGCAAACAACTTGTCGCGCGCTGTGCGTAAACATCGCTACTGAAATCAGAAACTCTCGTCGTCTCCTATCTGCGTTGAATTTTACTTTCATAAAGTCACTCCCCACCTAATATTTACTGTCATTTACTTTATTTCCCGTCATAATTTATTGACTGTTCCTAGCATTGATTTAAAAGGAATGCCTTATATATTTCACGCCATAAAAAGGCTTTTACATTACAATGATAAGATTATAAGTTACAGGATCACAAAGAAGGGTATCAGTAGTATTAAGGACAAAATAATAATGAATGAGGCTAAAATAATATATAAGAGATAGAGTTGTTTTTTTTAACTCAACAGTTGGTTTTTTACAAAAAATAGAATTAATAATAATAACAAATTTTCTTATTTTCTAACTAAGGGCATTACTTATATGTTGCGTAAAAGCGAAAATATTAATAATCCCTCTCAATATAGACCCATTAAATGTCTACCGACAATATACAAAATTTAAACCTCTTGCTGGACAGATTAAATATTTACTCATTTGGATGAAAAAAATATTTTATCTGAACAACAAAAAGGTTGTCACAGAAAACATATGGGATGTAAAGAGCAATTAGTTATTGATTCTGTAATTTTAAAACAAATTCAAAATCAAAAGCGTAATTTACAAACTTTCTATATAGATTATCAAAAAGCTTTTGATAGTGTCCCGCACTTGTGGCTAATCAAAATATTAAAAATATATAAAGTTAACCCAATTATAATTAGCTTTTTGAAAAATATTATGTCCTTTTGGAATACAGATTAACTGAAATAATATTAATTTAAAAGGTAAGAAAATAGTAGTACCGGGCATTTCAATAAAAAAGAGGGATTTTTCAAGGAGACTCATTGAGTCCTCCTTGGTTTTACTTAGCATTAAATCCCCTATCTAAAATGTTAATTAAAAGCAAGTTTGGAATAAAAATTAAGGGTAATACGGGAGAGAGTAGTATAGTTTCACATCTATTATATATGGATGATATAAAATTATTTTAAAACTCTGAATCAAATTTAGAGAAAATGATTAAAGTAGTTAAAAAATTTTCAGATGATATTTAAATGACTTTTGGTTTAGATAAATGTAAAACGATCCATATAGAGAAAGGCAAAATTGTAGATGGAGACGAGGGATATTAAGAAATTTCAAAATTAAAAGTATGAAATGGGATGAGGTTTATAAATACTTAGGATACCCGCAATCGAATAGATTAGATCACACTAGTTGTAACAGACGTATCAGCGCCTTTACAAGACTGTAAAATAGTACCGGGTTTTTAGTGCACGCCTTCCAGAGGTACACGCTGGTGATGGTGATTAGAGCTGGCTGTCCTCCCTACATCCAGTGGTAATGGTCCTGGATGCGCCTAGTTTCTGCCTGAGCGGTGCCTTGGCAGTGCCCAGAGTTAGGGCCGACTGCAGCGGTAGGCACCAGGTACTCGTTCAGGCAGAACTTCAGCAGGAGGCAGCAGGTGGTAAACTTCCAGAGGTAGGTGTTTGTAGGAAAACTTCCGAATAATAAAGACAAGTTTGTTGAATAGAGATGAACTGATTTATTTTCAAAAATGTGGGTCCTTTTATACCCAAATTTGGGATAAACTGTGATCACGTGGTACAAATTTGTGGTGGGAGGTTTGACCTTGCCCGTAAGTATAAATAGGGCGGTGTTTCTGTCACACCTTATTTTGTCGGTGTCGTCCACGAAAGTGGTAGCTTAAAATCGAGAATAAGAAATAATTCTACAGGGTAACATTGCTATATACAGGTACATATCTTAATTCTAACATATTTATATAGGCATGATTTATCCGTAGATTTTTGTTTTGGTGAGTTTGTGGCAATTTTACAATTTGGTGATAGGTATTTACTGTTTGTTTACTTGTGGGAAGTTAAATTAAGAATCTAGTATTTTTCCCAGGTCCCTCGCAAGACTAGCTACTGAAACCTGTTTGTTTCATTGTCTTGCGAGGTCCCTGGATTTTTGAAATGGGAAAAAACGAATTTTTGCAAGGAAGTCTTTTTTCTGGGCAAAAAACGCCCTAGCATTGCGAGTTTAAGGGTCAGAGGCTTAAACTTTCTTTCTTTGAATGCCCGGCAGGACTCTGGAATGAAAAATGTTTATTTCATTGTCCTGCGGGGTGTGTAAGTTAAATTAAGTGAAAAAATATACATTTTAAGGTTGGCTTCCCTGCAGGTGCCACCAACTTGCCCAGTGGGAAAGGCGCCTGCCATAGAAAAATAACAAGTATGTAAATTATAAGAGTTTAAAATGTCTCCCGGTGGCAACCTTAGCACGCAAGCAATTATTTGTTGCACCGGGGCATTGTACATAATAAAAAGAATAATAAATGATAAAATTTTTACATAAATATTTCAGCGAAAGATCGTCGCTGGCGGCACGGTACTAACGAGCTTAGTGGCCAGAAATTTCGGAAGAAATTTCAAAGAAATGACCACTAAATATAGAGGATGCTGCCAGCGATGACTTTTGCTGAAAAAACAAACGAGGGTACGTAACACGTCGGTTACACTAGTATTAAAAATGATATTAGGATTAAATTTCAAACTAGGATCAGAAAAATTTTAAAATGCAATCTATCTGCTAAAAATTTTGTAAAAGCAATAAATACTTGGGCAATACCTCTATTAACGTACTCATTTGGCATAATTAAATGGTCCAATACACATTAAGATAGTTTAGAACGATTAATTAGAACTACGTTAACAAAGTTTAATTGCCATCATCCAAATTCAGCTATAGAACGAATTAATTTACCTAGAAATTTAGGAGGTAGAGGTGTAGTCAAAATAACATCTTTGAAACACAATCAGGTAGAAATGCTTATAATTTTTTTTCCATAGGAAAGCTAATAGCTCAGAAATGCAGAAATAATTTGCAAGGCAGATAGAAACATTAGACCTTTAAATTTATATGACGAGAATGCCAACATTCTTATAAATACTAACCAGGAATTATTAGATTCATGGTCAAATAAAATTATTCACGCAAAACACTTCAATTATCTCAACCAAACGTATGTTGACAAACTTTCGTCAAACAAATGGTTGAGTATTGGAGAGTGAGGCGCAGAAATAGAAGGATTTATGCTTGCTATTCAAGATAGTCGTTAATACTAAAACTTATAGGAAGCACATAATCAAAGATATAAATCAAATTGATGATTTATGTAGAAAATGTTTGGCTTTTCGGGAAAATAGAGAACATATTATATCGGGATGTTCTATATTAGCACCGTCAGAGTATACATTTAGGCACAATCAGGTTTTAAAAATAATCTACCAAATTTTGGTAATTAAACATAACTTTATTGACTGCCGTAATATAGTACCATATTATGAATATGAACCAAATTCATTTTTAGAAAATGAATTTTATAAAATATATTATGATAAAACTATAATAACAGACAGAACAATTAGTCATAATAGACCTGATATAGTTTTACATGACAAAATTTAAAAAAAAACTTATATCATTGATGTAGCTATTCCAAATTCCTGTAATATTAAAAAATCTGTTTCTGAAAAAATTTGAAAATATACAGAATTAGGAAATGCGATTAAAAGAATTTGGCATTCTCAGACTATAAAAATATTACCATTTGTCATTTCGGCTACTAGCCTCTTATTCAAAATTTAGGCATATTAGATTTGTCAAAGAATTTATATATAAAAATGCAAAAATCAGTAATTTTAAATACATGTAGGATTACAAAAGATTTTTTAAATATTTATATTGAGGGATCAGTAGGATTTATAGGTCAAATTAGGAATTCCTCAGAGCCGAACCCTCCGATATGAAAATATCTGGAGTAGGTGAATTATTTTCCCATTTGGTCTCTGGTAGGTTGACATGTTGTTCTTGTATTGTTTTGTATTTATAATACTTATATAGTGCAATTGCATAGCGTGGTTTGACTAGATGATCATTTGGGGAAGTGTGTGAAAGGGTTTAGTTTTTCCTGTGGGGAAAATTTAACCCGGACATTTAAATCTGGTGCGTATAAAAATACTTGGATGATTTATATAGCGCCGTTTTTGTGAAAAATCACCTCAAGTGCGCTGTACAAACATATAATTATAATTGGGAAGAAATATTAAAAGAAAAGTGTACTCGTGTAATAATTATATTAAAAAATATCTGACACAGGTGACGCCATGTTTAAAGTCTCGACGACCTGAGTACGAACAACCCCACGCAACTGGTCACGGGAGGCTGGCGTCCCCGATGAGTTTACAACATATCGGCAACGTGTGCGTGTATGAACCTCCGCGCATATCCATGACGGTAGTCACAAAAATACTTGAATCGTCAAGACAGTATCGTATACTTGCGTATCCCTGTGAAAGAAGGGTCTAACGCTTACACGAGTATTACATTTAATAGCCTAGCTATAACCGGCAACAGGATATGATAGGATAGAAAAGGCAGGCAAAATAGAAAAACACGTTCTTTACGGTATTTTCATCTTGAACATAAAGCCTTCAAGTTGAGCACTTAATTAATAATGAAACAATGGGGCGCCGACGAAAATTAACGAGATATTTTTAATTAAGAGGTAATTGTTTTTCTTTTTTACTCGCAGGGAAAATCTTAAAATGTGCTCAGGATGAACGCTGTGGGTTTTCGGATTATTTTTAATTACCTCCGACATTAGGAGAAAAGCTGTTATTATCGTGAGTTCTTTTTCAAAAGATCTAAAAATATCTAAAAAAAAGCATTTTTTTAATGGTTTCTTTTATTTTATTTTCATGTTACCAGTAATATAAGTAGCTATAAGTCTTAGATGTAAGTCACTAGTTGTAATTGTAAATCTGAGTTTTAAGCCAGTAATATTAATTCTTTTATATGATATTTGTACAGCGCCCTTGAGGTGATTTTCCACGAAAACGGCGCTATATAAATTAGCCAATTATTATTATTATTATTATTACGCTCGAAAGAGCGCCCGGTCTGTACGTTGTCTGTTAGGCGAGTTAAGGTAGGGGTTGCAGGAAGGGATTTATTAACGCGGGTCTTGAAGAGGCCCGAATTATATGAAGGAGTAAAAACAGATATTGGTATCCTGTTCCACAGGCGAGCCGATGAGCGACGTACACAAAACGAGTCGAAGAAGCGGCCCGTTCCGCTCCGTTCTTCCGTTCCGCTCGTGTTCGTCGAGTTTCGCATACGTTGCACTGAGGATCAACGCTGCTAGTTCCTTCATTAGAATCCATTGAAGTATCTGTAGAACAGACTCAGCATGCCTACATTGCATATGTGCATTAGAGATGGCAATAAATATGTCTTTTTAAATTTAAAAAATATATATTTAATTTTTTTAACATAAATAAACAATAATAATAAATATGTCATAAAATAGGCACCCGGACTTTTTTTTTTTACAGTGTATACCGCACAAGAATCTCAACTGCTCCCGTCTGGAGCCAGTGAGACTATGGCATCCCCAATTGGGGTATGTTGTGAGGCTGAAGGTAGTGGGGAGGGGAAAGAGGTGGGGAAAAGGAAGGTTGGGAAGTACCTAGCTATTCAGATCTGGTCACCAAACATGGATAAAGCCATTTTCAAGCAACGTTTCAATTCTGAATGGTGGTCTTACACCAGGGCGATACTGATAGTATCTTCCACTCTGGAACATGCCGCAAATATACTTTATATTATTTTAAATGAATTAATTGTGAAATAACACAAATTAATCAAATAAAATTTATTTGCGCATGCCGGGTTCGAACCCGCGACCTCCGGATTGTGAGTCAAGAGTCTTACCCACTGGACTACGAAGGTCGTCGGACTCGTGCTATAGTCAATAAATCCACAAACTGTCATTCATAAAATTAGTTATCGAATTAGAGCTGGGTCGAGCAATCATTTTACACAACCCGGGTCAATAAGGGCCCACTCGCAAAGTGATCGGGTACTTTTCGGGAAAAATGCCTTAAATAGATCGACGCACCGCGGCCGCCGGTCGCAGTATTTGAGAGGGTACTTTCATTTGACGTTAGTAGGTAGAATAAATTTACCATTATAAGGTCCTTTACGAATTCTTTAACGGGTCCGTGTCTTAAAACCATGTAGATTTAAGTGTGTGAGTTTACGTTCGAAGCACATCATTGGCTGGACGACAGTGGACGTGTTCAAACCTTATCCAAACGGCTACATTTTAACCAAAACTGTAGAAAGTTCGCGAAATACTTTCTTTAATTACATCCGTTTCTATTGTAGGTTTATAAGAATGTCGTTCTCACACGGCACCTTTGTATTTGGTCTTTCAAGAAATTATTTTCAATTTCAGGTGATTATCGTGATAGATATTTAAATAATTACGAGAAATGGCTTTGAAAGAAACTAATCCGTAATTTGGAGCCGAAATCCGTGCTTGGGGTGGATAAAATGTCTAAATAAGTTACTTAATCCAGCACCGACATCGATGTCAACCAAAGCGGTTATGAAGGATTGGTTATGTAACACAAATGTATCACACAATGAGAACGCTAATGCCAAAAATTTATGTACTTGTGTTTACTTTAATTGACGCAATTATGTCTGAGTATGAGAGGCACGGTGCTTAGGTTGCCACCATATCATCCGGAGTTTAATCTGTGAAAATTTGGGCGTCAATTAAAGGTTTTATAGCATCAAGAAACGCAGATTTGAAGTGGAGTGACGTTTGTCGCCATGCGGACGCAATATTTTTAATATTTCGTGACACAGAAAAGTATTCTGGTAACATAACAACAAGGGCGACTATTTTGCATTACTACAGCTGTTCTGCATGTGGACGACTAAGACTTTGATATGATTTTAGATTTTAAGTATTTTTGTTATTTATTTTTGGGGTGTTTTGCCGTGATGCGCTACCTCCTCCTGTAGCCAACGTTACGGACAGCGTTACAGTGTCCATCATCAGCACACATCTGCCCTGATGATGGACACTGTAATGCTGTCCGAAGCGTTGGCTAAAGGAGGAGGTAGTGCAACACGACATAACATCTCAAAAATAAATAACAAAAAAAAGGCTTTACTCATTGTTCGAAATCGGTACCCTTAAATAAATTAATGTATTTTTGAGCGAGATTAGTACGAACCGTTCGATACCCGAGAATCTTACAATGGTGAAATTACTCTAGTAGGTAGATCTTTCGAAAGTATCCATTCTTTGACCGATGGGGTGCTTTCAGATAGGTAGTAGATACCTTTCCTGAACGTATCCGATCATTGTTAGGGTACTTTTGGGAAGGTAATCTGAATGACTTAGCTGTCACTGAATCGCCTGGTATTATTTTTAAGAAAATATTATTTTTGTAACTTGTTTCTTTCGGAATTTTTAGAATTAGAATTTTTGAACATTTAAGCTAGGCCTATGAATATAAATAAATCAGAGTGTGAAATTCACACGCAGTAGAAGTGAAACCTTCAGAAAACTAAAGAAGAAAACTCAAGTAGGCAGAAAACTAAAAAAGGCAGGGGGACGCTACGAAGCACCGCACAAAGACGAAACCGATTATACTATCTCATTCTCTCGCTGGCTAAATCGCATAGATGTATGTGTATGGCTCTTTTTAGTGTCGCTATTTTTATTTGTTTAAAATCAAAAAGTTAGATACTAAAGAAATTTTCACTTCAATAATCGGAGGAACCGGTTCCTTACCCATATACGAGTGTTGACTGAGCTGACATCCATCAAATGAACGAATCTTTTTGAAAAAGTAACTCAATCGCTCACTGATGATTCGTGAACGGGTTAAAATAATCGGGTAGTTCACGATTGACCTGAGATAATATCGAATACTAAGAAGGTATCACGTTCAAAGGTGTGGAAAGAACTCGCATTTCTTGAATTTTCGAATAGAAAGGTAAAATTTGAAATCGTTTCAATATTTAATTTATGATAAATTTTCACCCCAAAATACTTCAGCAACATTGCGTAATAAATTTTCTATGGAAACACTGACTTGTGTTATCTTGAATTGAATAAAACATAGCTACTTTACTTTACGAGGATTTACGAAAGAAAGAAAGTCGGCATTTATTAATGTGGAAATAATGTAGTGAGGCAAAATAAAATTCGTAATAAATAATTTTGTATTACCTATTATTTTAGACTATTACAGTTATTTATTAATATTTTATGGGCAACACCAACCACCATGAAAAGCGTTGAAGGTTTGAAAAAAAATTTAGGCTTCCATGAAAACCAAATTTTATTTGAACAATGTGAATAATTATTATGTGAAACGTTTCTGTAAGTGAAATAAATAATAAAGTGAATACAAAAACATTTTACACATACTCGAATGTAGATTGAAATAGGTGTTGTTGGTAGTATATTAACAGATTTCTAATCTTTGTATATAAAAATTGATGTTTATTTGTTTCTGTACCATTAATCCGAGTTTTTGTCCACACGTCCGCGAAGATTTCTGTATAACGGCGAGCTCTTGTGTTATGAAATTATTTCCTATATCGTTTATCTGATTGCGATAAAACTTTGGTGTTTTCTAGTGCACACGCCCGCGAAGGTTTCTGTATAATGGTGAGCTCCGGCATTATGAAATTATTTTCTTTATCTTTATCAATCATCCGATTGCGATCAAACTTTGGTGATTAGCGCATACGCCCGCGAAGGTTACTCGATAGGTAAGTACAAATGGCAACAAACAGGCAAATACTCGGTGGTAAGCTCCGGCATTATGAAATTTGTATAAACAAATTACAATAGGTGGCGCGCGAGTTTTCGAAAAATGTGTGTATTTCATTTAATTTTGCGGCAGGGAAGGAAGGAGGTGAGCTGAGCAATAGGTGAGGAATCCGAGTTTGGAGAGGGGAACGGGAAGGGGGAGGGGGAAGGCGGGGAAGATAGAAAGGAAGAAGCCGTGGAAGGGGAACGGGGGGGGGGTGAGCGGGACGCATTGGAAAGGATACGCAGAGGAGGAATGATGGAGGGATGGGGGCGAGAGAGGGGCAGAGGGAGTGATTGCAAAGGGGTCGAAGTAGCGGTAGGGTAAATAAACAAGCAGGGCGTAAATTTGGAAAATCATTGTTTCACAAACGGTCAGCTACATGTGACCCACTCACGCGTTGGAAAGCTTCTAATTTACTCGCAAATTCACCAGACGGAAAAACAAAACAAAAAATTACCTATCCAAAAGCACTTCAATAAACAGAAGAATTAAAACACAAACACTTTCTTTCTTTGAGTGGCATTACAACGCTTGCCGGGTACTCACTAGTTAATACATATTTTTCATGGTATGATTTTATTTGTTTCAATTTTATAATTGCGTGTTCGATACGAATCTAACTCAGCAGGTAGAATTGTTTGAACTCCTTGATTAAAATAAATCGACTCTCTCTACTGGAATCAAAATAGTATGTTTGTTAAGCATTACATGTTTTTGCACTATTTGTGGAAAGATTAGTCGAAAAAACAATAAACTCGATGTTTACTTGAAGTTAAATGAATCGGTGCACCATGAACGAATTATTTAAACAATGTTTTCAAAAACTGAAAAAATTAACATTAATATTGATCTTATAAACTAACAGCCCAACTAACAACTTAAACTAATAAACTAACAGCCCAACCCCAACTAACAGGCAGTGGGTTAAGGCACCTCGAATTGGGGTATTTTGTGAGACAGAAGGGTGTGCGGAGGGGAAGGAGATGAGGACGGTTGGAATGAATCGTAATAAGTAGTGATATCAATATAAATAAATATGCCATGAGTTCCCAGTACCTTTTCAATTCAACCTTTGTCTGCGATTTGGAAGAAAAATAATATGGTACCTTCAGGCGTCTTCCACAATATCGTAACTCTAAGCTGATTATATTGTAAATTCAAATCGACGAGACGGAATTTTAATTGATTTTATGAATTTAAATCGAGCCTCACTAGACATAAAGTAATAAATTCCGTTACTCTGAGGCCTACCTCAGATGATTGACCTGTAGAGGAATGTAGCAAAAGTATGTAAATCATTACATCAAAAAATAATTCCCCATTCGTCTTCTTCACAAGTCTTTTTACTTTTTACATCCAGCTGTGGACTTAATGAGCTTTCTGGCAGCCAGTATTGGACTTTATGCGCCTTCTGGCATCCAGCTTTGGACTTTGAAAGCTTTCTGGTATCCAGATTTAGATTTTATGAGCGTTTTGATATCGCACACAGCTTTGAACTTTATGAAGTATCATGGCTTCCAGCTTAGGACTTTATGAGCCTCTGGTATCTAACTTTGGACTTTATAAGCCTTCTGGCATCTAGCTTTTGATTAATGAGACTTCTGGCATACAGCTTTGGACTTTCTGGTCTACCTATTTTTTTTCCAATTCATGACTGCTCTCAATCATTCTAAACGTGCAGTTAATTTAAATTTGTCAACCTATCTAATCTGTGAATGACCTCTGATTCTCTTTCACAATACAGATAAAATCCGATAGTACGATTCGAAAGATTATCTGCAAGTCTTTCCCAAGACCAGCATAGTTCCACTTGACTTTTAAGATTGTGATAGCGCGGAATGTACGGGGTCCGCAGATGCTTTAAGCAGGGTCTCCTCCGACCGAAAACATGAACATTTGCTTACATATTACTATAAACGTTGCCAATAGGGGCTTGGCCTTGTTAATTAATTTTTGTATGCGTCTGCCAATGTTTATAGTAATATGTAATCAAATTTGTAAGCAAATATTCGTGTTTTGGTTGAAGGAGACCCTGCTTTAGATACATATCTGCTGATCCTGTGCAAATTGTAAGTACTCCTTACGGTTGAATTTGGCAGCCACCTCTGTTCCAGAGCTCTAAAATACAAAAAACCCCTCGATTCTGGGCAAAAATGGGCGATCCCTTTGATTGATTCTCCTAACATAAGAAACGGATTGCAATCTTTCGAGCACTAGCTTTGGATGCGAATGCTATCCTTTATTTACTGCAATTTCAGTAAAAGATCTTCCGAGGAACTAACATCATTGATCCCTTCGCCAAACGCACCTCCAATATTTGCAGACCCTGGTTCATTCCTTCCTTTCTTCAAAAAGACCCTCCACACAGTATCCCAAATAGACCCCGAGGTAAATTATTTTCATCAAAGCAACTTGTGTGTAGTTAATGTAAAAAAAAATAAGTAAATAATTATGCAGTTTTGAAAGTCAAAATGAAAATACATTTATTATTTTTTTATCACATTAGTAGAGTCAGTCTTTCTCACACATCTTCAAATTCGCTTTCGCCACAAATCTACAGTAATAAACGTCGGTGAGATAACCTCCCAAAGGCATTCGCTTAGATTGTAATTAAGAAATATTCATTGTAGACAAAATTATAATTATTAAGCACAGATTTTTGAATTGTTGCAAAATGTTCGGGAGTTTGATATTAAAGCTTTGAGATATATTTTGGATCTTCCTTGTAGTGAGATATTGAAATTGAAC
Source organism: Limnephilus rhombicus (assembly GCA_929108145.2). Taxonomy (NCBI): domain Eukaryota; kingdom Metazoa; phylum Arthropoda; class Insecta; order Trichoptera; family Limnephilidae; genus Limnephilus; species Limnephilus rhombicus. The sequence continues at coordinate 37,080,157 of OV815280.1, forward strand.
CAATTATAACTGTGCCATTGAAGTTAAGTTTGGAAAAGTCAGCGAAAAGCAACTGTGGGTTTTAATTCATTCAATGAATAATGGTATAATGTTATTTGATATTATTTAAAGACATTTCAGTAATAAGGAACTCCAGTGAAAAGTATTATGGCTTTAAAAAAATATGTTCATGTAGAACAATAAACGCTGATTCTGAATATATAAGTTTTATTTAATAATATTAAACGCATAGTTTTTAAAAAATTATTAAAAAGCCAATTTTTAATCGGGTCGTAGAAACACGCCGTCATGTTGGCGTTATTGAAATGTTTTGTGGTGACGTCACTGCTCATCGTGTCGCGACGTCACCGTAAAGTCATTGTTTGGGAATGTAGGTATGACACAAGCCATCGTTTTAATTTGTTCGTTTATTTACATACTTTTTATAGAGATTTAGTTGTTGTGTTTATTGAAACATTATTTAGGCCTAAATAATTCAGTTTCAAAAATAGAGGTATCTCTTATTAGTTTATCTCTATTATTGAAAATATTCAAAAACTACTGCATAAAAAAAAATAATGCTACCCCAGGAAGAATACTTCGAACACGAAATTCAAAATGGCGGCAGTTGATCAGCTGATTGTCCGATCTTATAGTAACTTTTCAGGAGTGATGATCTCACACGATTGTTTGACACATTCGGTGGTTTTCGGGGGATCTTGAAAAATTAAATCTTTGACAATTATTTTAACTATTAAAACTAACTCTAAAAAATAAAAAAAAATTGGACTGGAGTTCTCTATTCTTTTGGCCCTATTGCATTCGGACTAGAGCTCTAATGCATACAGTAAGAAATGATTCAATTGACATCAGTTTGGCAGGTGGGTACGGGTATCGCCGCCCCGGGAACCGTTTATTGGATAACCAACACTTCTGCCATTGGTCATGCCAAGAGGTTCGCTGACTTAGCAGGGGTGTCCGGGTTCATCGGGTGAGGTGTGTTCAGGGCTTGGCGGCGGATGCGCCTGTTCATTAGTCCCAGATGTTCTCTCTAGAACTCATCGTCTAGACTCATCGTCTTGCACTACAGCGTGATGGATGGATTTATATGTCCGTCACTCCTTGGAAACATTTACCCCTAGAATCCTACCCACCCCTCTTTCCATTTTCCTTCCAAGAACTTAATTTCCTTCATTCCTGTTGTGTCCTTGATACTACTATTATAATAATTTAAAGAGGTTTCATTTTATACGACGGAATATTTATTGTAAGCATAATTGATAAAAGTTTACAGTGTTTGCTCAGAGAAGCTGGCCGTAGGAATGCCAGCGCAGCGCCGCGAGTGCTCGCGGCACGGCCTGTCCCCACCACTCTCTCAGTCCGGGTGAGATCGGAAACCTTCGGCTACGTTCGGCCATCTCCGGCTACCGATCCCCCGAGGTGATAGGTATCCCGTACTCTACAATTCCCTTAAAAAACCCTCCACACAGCATCCCCAATGTATTCCTCAGGACATCCTGTGTGGAGTTAATGCAAAAAAAATTACAGCTTTATTTCTCTTGCTTTTTTTTCAGAGCGGAGCATTTCCAACAAATACGTTCATCTTCAGACTGGTTCATACTATTTGACGGCCGGCGTAGTGCAGCGGTAAGGCGCTTGACTCACATTCTGAAGGTCGCGGGATCGAATCCCGGCGTGGCAAATAAATTTTATTTGATTAATTTGTGTATTTCACAATTTATTCATTTAAAATAATATATAGTACATTTGCGGCACGTTCCAGAGTGGAAGATACTCTCAGTATCGCCCTGGTGTAAGACCACCATTCAGAATTGAAACGTTGCCTGAAGTGGCTTTCGCCGTGTTTGGTGACCAGATCTGAATAGCCAGGTACTTCCCCACCTTCCTCTTCCCTATCTCCTTTCCTCCCCACTGCCTTCAGCCTCACAACATACCCCAATTGGGGATGCCATAGTCTCACTGGCTCCAGACGGGAGCAGTTGGGACTCTTGTGTGGTTTTCATGTAAAAAAAAAAAATCAATTTTGTCAAGATTCATATACTCAATAAGAAGCAATTGCATCAAATACCCACTAAAAAGATTAAATGCACCAAGTACAAAAAGAAAAAATATGATAGTGAGGTAGGAACTGACTTAGATTTAATCCAGTAAAATTGAGAGCGTGCGTGTTGAAAAATCTGGTATGAACATATTGTGATGGGTTGTGTGGGCGTATTGAACAAGAATTGACGAAGAAATTGCTTGGTAAATAAGTAAAATACATTATAACAGCATATCTGTGAAATAAAGCCCGTCCTTTGGTTTCCCTTTTCCATTGGTCTTGAAAACACCTTCGGTTTGATTTTTTTTTCTGCTTTTAAGCTATGCTTTTAGAACTCAATGTTAAGCTGAGGTTATGCTATAACAATTCTACAATTCTGCAGTGGCTCCACGATGTCAATGAAGGGAGGGTGCGCTCATTCACCGCTTTCCTTCGCCACCGACTAGCCTCTGGGCATTGAGATATATAAATAGAGTTTACATTCTTTGCAAAAGCAGTGTCAAATATAGTTCCCATAAGAAAAGTGAAAAGGAAGGTTTGGCGATTATTGTCGATGTTGTCCGAAACCTTCCGACCGCGAACGAACTCAGCAAACGGAGACGCCGGTGATACCGCCACGGTCCGGAGCGCGTATTTCCAATCCCTACCGTGTTTTATTTATTTTTTTTATTTTATTATTTCATAAATGTTTACATGATACATTTTTGCCATTTTTTAACTACCATACTAGGCTATTGCCCGTGTTATGGTAGTCATACATGAAATATTATTTTATATAAACAGATAATAAAATATTAGAAGAGGAAAGAAAAAAAATAACATAGTAAAGGATAAATAAAACTGAAAACAGATAAAAATAAAAATATAAGAATTAAAAGTAAGCTAAGAAATAAAGAATAAAAAGATAATTTAAAGAAGATTGAAATAAACATTGGTAAGTATTATTCTTCTTGAGATAAAAATAGAAATAAAATTTGTTAAGTATTATCCTTCTGGAGATAAAAATAGAAATAAAATTTGGTAAGCAGGTATTCTTCTGCACGAGAGTACATGTTTGTAGTCACTTTTGATATTCTTTCTATGAAAGAAATTGGAGAGAGTGTTAGAGAAAGTCAATTTTTTGTTTGTTATTTTTTATAGTGTAATAAATATTAAGTTAAAATAATTAAATTAGTAATAATAATATATATTTTTAATTAATATTAATTGTTTTTTATAGTAATATTAAGGTCTCATGTGTTGTTTCAAGAAATCTCTTCCCTTTTCAAATATCCAATAAGAGAGATTTAGAATTATTCTGTGACTTTATATCGGCACTCAGAGCATTATACATTTTGGGAGCGATAAACCAGAATTGTCGTTGAGCGAATGAGGTTTTAGTTTTAGGGACCACGCAACCCAGGTTTGATGAAAAACGTGTGTGTGCTTGATGGTGTGGAGCCACCAGTAGATTATTTTGGCATATATAACATACGGTTGTCTTAGTAAATAACTGTCGAATATCTAAGACCTTGATTTTAGCAAAGAGTTCATTTGAGGGATGGGTAGGTTGACATTTAAATATAATTCTCAAAATTAGTTTTTGAACTGTAATAATTGGATTGATAATAGATTCAGCACAACCACCCCATCCCACAATACCATATGTTGCTGTGGATTGGAAAAGGGCAAAGTATACGGTTCTTAGGGTCTGTAAATCTAAAATGGACCTAAGGGAGCAGAATATATGGCAGAGTTTACGGAGTTTTTTTACTGTGTCACTAATATGGGCTTCCCAACGCAGTTGGTTGTCTATGATTATCCCCAGATATTTAACTACCTTTGATGATTTAAGAACAGAACAAGTGCAATTAATATTAGGTGTGATTTCGGGAGTGTGTAAATTGAGTTGAGTGAATGATTGGTTTAGGGCAGTTGTTAGGTATATTATGTTGACGTATGGAAAAAGTCATATATTGTGTTTTGTCGATGTTAAGTGTGAGGAGGTTAGTGTCAAGCCAATGCTTTACTTTTATAAGGCCATTATTAGTTTTGTTAATAACTGATTGCCATGTTTCATCTTCGAATATTCAGACCGTGTCATCGGCAAATGATAATATCTTAAATCTTCACGTGTAGCAAACACTTTGTGGGAATACATAATTATAATAAACACAATTAAATAACTTTGTTTCAATTCCACTTTATTATTTCTTACTCCAACCGGTTTCGGTTCGTCCTGAATCTTCCTCAGGGGTTCATTTTTCCCCATTTTTAAAATATTTCCATTACCCCCGCCCACGTTCACCCCTCCCTCTTAGGCACCTCCCTCCTCGCCCCCACCTAAGTTGATGTCCTGTCTCCCTCTTCTAATTTTCTTTTAAATACCATGTTTATCTGTATTATGTTCAGTATATTTTTATTCATCCCTGAGGAAGGTTCAGGACGAACCGAAACCGGTTGGAGTAAGAAATAATAAAGTGGAATTGAAACAAAGTTATTTAATTGTGTTTATTATGATAATATCTTACCTCCAATATTCATTGCACATACTGAGTTGTATATAAGAAATAAAATTGGTCCTAGTATACTGCCTTGAAGTAAACCATAGGACGCAGATAATTTATTACTTATATGTTTTTTTATCAGATTGGATAAGAGTTCGGTTTATCAGGTAGTTTTCAAGCCATGTGTAGGCTACTCCTGTTATTCCAATCTGTTGTAGTTTTTTTAGTAGTAAGAGATGGGAGACCGTATCAAATGCTTTTGCGAGATCAAGAAAAACAGCAAGTGGTTTGCGACCAATGTCGAGATTATAAGAAACTATCTTTGTAAGGGCGGCTATTGCATCTGAAGTGCTCCTACCTTTGCGAAAGCCATATTGGTTATCCGACCATATTTTGTTATCTTCGAGGAATTTACAGAGTCTACGTTTAACCGCTTTTTCTATAATTTTAGATATTGTGCTTAGCAAGGAAATTGGTCGGTAGTTGTTTACAGATAATTTGTCACCTGCTTTGAAGATTGGGATTATTGTGGCCTGTTTTAGGGAGTTAGGGAAAATGCCAGTTTTGAAGCTTAAATTGATTATGTGTATAAGAAGGGAGACAATATATTTTTGGATGTTTTTAATAATTTTTGCCGAGATGTGATCTATTCCGGTGGAGTTACTGTTTTTAAGAGATGCTATTAGTTCTATAATTTCTGTTTCAGTGGTGGGAGTGAAGTGAAATGGGTTATAACTCAGAGTGCCGGTAGGTATTTTCTTTGCAAGATCTTTCTCTGAGACACAGTTTCGGTTTAAAATATTTTTTGCTAAGTTGGGTCCGATATTGGAAAAAAAATTATTGAAATGGTCAGATATTTTTTTAGGTTCAGAATTTACATGTACTGTTTTGTCTTCGATGTATTGTTTTGTCTTCGATATTAATCTTAATGATTGGTGTGTCGGTTTTATTAATATTAGCTATAACTTTTATGATATTCCAAAATTTTTTTTTATCATCGGTAGCTTCACTGATTTTTTTTTGTAGTAATCTCTTTTAACCTTTTCAATTATTTTTTTGCAGTTATTTCTATAATGTTTGTAAAATATGAGAGAAGTATAATCATTAGGGTTTTTCCTACAGAAGTTATGAATCTTATCACGTTTTCTGATACAATGGAGAATACCAGCAGTGATCCATGGTTTAAGTTTTGTGTCCGTTCGTTTTTTTTACATTTTGTATATGATGTTGCATTAGCTAAGTGGTTATGTAAAGTATTTATAAAAAAATCGCACGCAGACGTGGCATCAGTACAAGAATAGACAAGTTCCCAGTTCTCCTTCGAAACATGATTTAGAAGAATTTCATAAGAAATGTTTCCATGGGGTTGAGTGTTTTGGGGTGGTTTGTGTTTTTTTTTTGGAGATGTGTTTTGTTACAGTGTTTTGTGTTTTTGTTACAGTCGCGCTACCGACTGAAATGCGGTAGGGATTGTAATGCATAAATCACCTTACAAACACTACCTCGTTTCAGTCGCCTTAAACGAAATTGAAATTGAAAATTAATTTCTTAAGTAAAAAAAAAAACGTTTTTTTTTAAACTGAGAATGCCCGAAGAACGTAAAATAATAATTTGGCGATTTTCTGGCAATATCAAAATGAACGGCTGGTGTTGGCGAATTTAAACTTTACAGCCATCTTATATGAGGAGTATCATTGTTAGCGACCCGATTCCAAATGTTACATTAGGCAGGTATTGTTCATTATCTTATATAACTGGGATTGAACCATTCTTAAAAAAGTGTTCAAATTCTTACTTTGATTTCGGATTATCAAAAAGCTAATCAGGAAAGAGAAAAGGTTAGGAATATTATATTACATTTTACGTGTATCACGAAGAATAATAATATTTCGGGTATCGATTTCATTTTCCATAATCTTACATATTTACGACGGCAGGGAGTGAGAAATCCGGTAAAATCCAGGCTATGAAAATGTCCTTTGCCCCTGTATTGTATTATATTTTCATATTTTGTAGGAAAACACTCGAGCAAGGAAACTTTTTTAATCCTTAACGAGAAAACTTAGGAAAATTGTTCTCGGGACATGCTACGTTTTGTATTACTTAAATTGTTTGCCGTCGCGAGGGAAGTTCTGAAAGGTCGTGAAGACATTATTGTCAAGTTTATGTGCCGTAGAGGGAACACAACACAACCTCATTTGGAACTCGCTACAAATAAATACACCTTTCAAGGAAAAGCTTAAAACAGAAGTAAAACAATTTATTTCCCCCGAATTTCCTTGAATACTTTTTTCAGTATGCTTTTATATTTAGTTTAAGTAGAGATACACGGAGGTTATTAAATAAACGTTTATAAAGTGATACCATATCGTTGTAGGTTGTTGCAGAGTGGGAGACTTACATCGATATGACATAAAAAAGAGAAATAACATTTACTCTCATCACAAAGTGATTTTATAAGTTGTAGATTATGTAGTCATTATAGATTTTCAAAGTAGGATTTTTATAAGAATTCCAGAAAAGCAATTGGAGATTTACGTTTTTTTCCTGTGTGAAAATTCTTTAAAAAAACCCTTTGTCATATATTTAAAGCAAAGTTGCATAAGAAGATTAGGTTGAAATTGTGTTAGAAATTAATGGTTATTTTTAAATGCGTTTTGGTTCTCGAATATGTACTGAAATGTAGATTTTTGGTTCTTCTGCTGAATAAAGCAATGTGAATAAAACTGTTAATAAATGTCACACATTTTAATAGCAAATATCTTAAATAACCGAAAATTAATAATATGCATTGAAATTTTTTTTTTCCAAAAGAGCCTTAAATTTCGAATCGTAAGTTCTTGCTCTATAGTAGAAATTAGCAATCTATTAATTTGAATTTTAATACATATGTACATTATGTTATGTGTATTGTATTACACTGCTGAAAACTAGCTGCATTCCGGGAGAAATCCTGAATCAGTCGCCCGCTTGTTAATAGAATCAATTTAAGATATATAAATTTGTAAAAATCTATCAGAAAATAAATGTTTTTTATTGTTATTATTATTATCTGGGACCACATAGCTAATTTCTGATAGCCTTCGTGGTCGAGGGATAATGCTTTCGACTAGCGATCCGAAGATGCTCTCAGTAGCTCCCCGGTGTGAGACCACCATTCATTATTGAAACGTTGCTTGAGATGGCTTTAGCCGTATTTGATGTATAGATCTGAATGAATACATACTTCCCCACCTTCTTCTTTCCCACCTCCCTCCGCTCCCATTATCTTCAGCCTCATACCTCAACCTCAATTGGGGGTGTCGTAGTATTAGGATTCAAGTTTGGTGTTCACTGTTCACATAAAAAAAAAGAAAAATATTGCGTTGATAACAGATCATTATCAACAAGGGCGGCTGGTCGCACAGTGTGTTTGTGTGCAGCACTGGCAAATTATAAAGTCTAAATTTACTTTATTTACTTACTGAAGATTATAAAATCTCTAATTTAATTTCTCTAATTTAAATCTATAGAATCTCTTATTTAATCATTTCAAAATATTACTTACCAATATAATGTTACGAATATTATCAGGGAGAATGCTTTTAATCTCGAATAGCGCGGCTGCATAGCGCCCTCGTATCAGCCGTATCGGTGTGCATTCGGTTTGCAAACGAACGAAATCATATTTTTGTATGAAATATTTAAAACATCGAAAGCGCGTGGATTTCGCTATTTGTATCAGAATTTGGCTTCAATTGGTGTGCCACCCACCCAAGATATTCCGATCCTTGCCGAAGTTTACCGATTGGCGGTCAATCATTGACCCGAACCATGACCCGAGGTGACACGAATACAATCGAATTTCGGCGAAGATCATACATAGATCAGTTTGCGTCTAGCGCAGTCTAGCGGCGCGCGCTTGACGTCACGTGATAATTGTCATTATTTTGTTTTTTTTTTTTATATTGATTATATTAAATACCAATAACCTAATATATTAATATTTAATTTTATTACAAAAATAAGTGCAACCAGTGTTGAATATATAACAGGAAATAACAGTTTGTTTGAAAATAAATTAATTATTGAAAATTCCTAATTAACAATTTTTTGTCATAAGTAGATACCTACGGATTGTCTGACAGCCGGCATAGTCCAGCGGTAAGGCTCTTGACTAGCATTACGAAGGTCGCGGGATCGAATCCCGGCGTGGCAAATAAATTTTAATTGATTAATTTGTGCTATTTCACAATTGATTCATTTAAAATTACGTATAGTATATTTGCGGCACGTTCCAGAGTGGAAGATACTCTCAGTATCTCCCTGGTGTAGGACCACCATTCAACGTTGCTTGAAATGGCGTTAGCCGTGTTTGGTGACCACATCTGAATAGCCAGATACTATCCCCACCTTCCTCTTCCCTATCTCCTTCCCCTCCCCTCTACCTTTAGCCTCACAGCATACCCCAATTGTGGATGCCATAGTCCCACTGGCTCCAGACGGGAGCAGTTTGGACTCTTGTGTGGTATTCATGTTAAAAAAAAAGTGAACCACCACATTCTCAAGGCAGCGGCCGCCACTGATTATCAACAAGAGTTATGAAAATGTACGCACACGGAAATTAATTGTTTGGATAACGTCATCAATTTTTTCATCAATCCGCGGCCGGGCGACGGTCGCGGGATCGAATTCCGGCGTGGGCAAATAAATTTTATTTGCTTGATTTGTGTTTTTTCACAATTAATTAATTAAAAATAATGTATGTATATATTTGCCGCACATTCCAGAGTGGAAGATACTCTTAGTATCACCCCGGTGTAAGACCATCATTCAGAATTGGAACGTTGCTTGAGATGGCTTTAGCCGTGTTTGTTGACCAGGTCTGAATAGCTGACTTACAGACTCTGCGGAGCAGACTTGCCGAGGCACAACGACGGGGGAGAACCGGACCATGGAACTTTCACATCGGATATTCGTAATGTAGTTTCCTTTTACAATTAACTTCAAAATTAACGCCAAAATGTAACGATAATAAATAATAATGTTTATATATTAAGTAAATGAATGTTAAATGTAAATGTACCTGATTATCATGCGTTACATGTGTATGTAAGTAGGTAATAAAATCCAGATCATGAGACATAATGAAACTCTTATTTGTAAAACAAGATTTATTGATACAAATTAAATTAGAGTTATTAAAAGGTTAAAATCTGCAGGGCGTGCCTTCGCTCGAAGAGCCAAGGTTACGTGAACTAAAGTTAATGTCACATATTAAATTTATAGAGATGCTAATCGGTTAAATGTTAATTGAGCCCAATCCTATTTTTTAGATTAATAGGAAAACTGGAATAACTGAATCAAATGATAAACCATACTAATTTAAAAGAAGTTAATTAGAACGACCTCCGTAGTCCAGTGGGTAAGACTCTTGACTCACAATCCGGAGGTCGCGGGTTCGAACCCGGCATGCGCAAATAAATTTTATTTGATTAATTTGTGTTATTTCACAATTAATTAATATTTCTATTTTTGAGAGTGATATTTCATGGTGGAATTCCATTATAATATATTATAATAAAACGAATATAAAACTTTATTCCACTTAATTTTATTGGACCGTAACCGGTTTCAGCTCGTCAAAGCCATCTTCAGACTGGTACAAATTTTATTGTCAAATCGTTATTATATTTATGAAGTTTGGTATTTTTTATTGCTTTTTGAAGGGATACGTGTTTTCATTGGAGTTGAAATGGTCTAAACTAATTACATATTTTAATATCGAAAATTATTATGAAAATTAGACTGGATACAAAAGCGCGGACTTAGCAAATGAATCTAATTGCTTTATCTTTAAAAAGTTACTTTATGAAGGGGTACATGTTTACATGGGAGTAGGAATGGTCTAAACTAAATACCTATTTTAATTTCGAAATTATTATGAAAATTACAATGGATACAAAAGCGGAGACTTAGCAAATGATTCTAATTGCTTGTTCATTACAAAGTTAGATTCTATTTTTTTAGTTAAGCGGGTAATTTCTAAAGATTCTAGTCTATCCAGTTTATGACCTTTATTGCAAATATGGAGAACTTTAACATCTCTGTCTTTATCAAATGAATGTTTATTTTCTAATAAGTGTGATGCTACATTCGACAATTCTCCTTTGTCATTCACCCAGTTTGTAAAATGTTCTTTAATTCGGGTTTTGACTGACCTCCCAGTTTGACCTACGTAATACGATGGGCAGTTGGCACAATTCACTTGGTAAACGCCTGAGTTTTCAAGTTTTTCTCTTTTATCTTTATTATTAATTAAAATTCTCCCTAGAGAATTCACATTATAAAAAGCTGTTTTACATTTATCATTATTAGTTAATCTGGATATTTTAGTTGATATTTCGCCAATATAAGGGATTTTAACCCATTGTTTAGTAAAATCTTTTTCATTTTTATTATCGAGGCCTTGTGATATGATTGTTAATGTAAGTTTTTTATTCTTTTTCTTTAATATACTGTCAATAGTTTCGCTCTTGTATCCATTATTCTGTGCTATGGTTTTTATAATATTTAATTCATTATTGTAATTTATATAATTCAAAGGCACATGTAAAAGTCTGTGAATGAGTGAATAGAATACTGATAATTTATGTGAAATGTGATGTCTAGATGTATTGTGTATGATGTTATCACTATATGTAGGTTTTCTATATATCGAAAATTCTAATTTTTTGTTGATGATTTCTATACCTATGTCGAGAAAGTTAATCTTATTTCCCCCCATTTCCATTGTAAATTGGATCGATTTATTAATTTTATTTATTTCTTTTAGAAATATATCTAATTGCCTGTGTGTTCCTGTCCAGATAATCAGAATGTCATCTACGTATCTCCGATAGAAGGCAATTTTTTTAAAAGATTTTAATTTTTCGATGGATTCTTCGATATAATCCATAAAGAATTCAGCTAGGACCGGTGAGATCGGGCTCCCCATGGCCAAGCCACTAGATTGAATATAATAGTTATTATTGAATCTAAAGTAATTTTGTTCTATACATGTATTTAGTAGTCTTGTTATTTCTTTACGTTTGATCAAATTAATGTTTATTTTTTCCATGTAATTATTAATAATTATTTTTAATTCTTTTGTTGGTATATTTGAGAACAAACTAACAACATCAAATGAAACTAAGGTAGCATTATTAGGTACTGAGATGTCTTTAATAAGGTCTATAAGTTGTAGGGAATTTATTATTCCGTATTTAGGTTTAAAATTAAGAGTATTTTTAATGATTTTATTTCCAAATTTTGCTAATTTTTAGGCAGGGGCTGAATTATATCACACTACTGGTCTTACTGGCATATTATTTTTATGTACTTTTGGTTGTCCATATAGACGTGGACATTGGGGGTTCATAACAGAAAGGCTATTTTTGTGATATTTATTTTTAATCAATGTTTGGCACGAATTTGAGATTGCGTTTACGTCTGCTGCAAATTTAGGGGTAGGGTCCTTTTTCAATAAGGTTACATTTTTGGTGTCCAGAACATCTTGGACGTTTTCTACATAATCCGATTTATTTAAGATAACTGTACTGTTTCCTTTATCAGCTTTAGAGATAATCAGATTGTTATGTTTGATTTTATTTTTTATTGATTTTATGGTACGTGCTTCGCTAGAAAATTTCCCCTCAGTCGTTGCGTTTTTTATTATTTTAGTGCACAAGTATTTATTACCGTAATCTGTCGTTGCAATGTCTGTATCTATCGCGAGGTTCTCGAGATCTTTTAACTGAATTGGTAAGTTTGGAGAGTATTTTAATCCTTTATCGAGCATTTTTATTTCAGTATCGTTAAATTCTACATTTGTGTTGTTTACTAACTTATCGTAAAAGGATGGTATGGGTGAATTTACAGTTTTTTCTGTTAGCGTTGATTTTAATTGTTTTTGTGTCCAGTGTGTGAGTTTTTTAAGTTGTTTTTGGTAAGTTGTATGGATTTTATTGTTAACCATAAGGGTAGTGTCATTATAAAGACAATAAAATTCTACAGGGTGAAGTTGTGATGTGAGTGAAGTGTGTACATAAAATATAAAATATACTTATAGACCTTATTAAAGACATCTCAGTACCTAATAATGCTACCTTAGTTTCATTTGATGTTGTTAGTTTGTTCTCAAATATACCAACAAAAGAATTAAAAATAATTATTAATAATTACATGGAAAAAATAAACATTAATTTGATCAAACGTAAAGAAATAACAAGACTACTAAATACATGTATAGAACAAAATTACTTTAGATTCAATAATAACTATTATATTCAATCTAGTGGCTTGGCCATGGGGAGCCCGATCTCACCGGTCCTAGCTGAATTCTTTATGGATTATATCGAAGAATCCATCGAAAAATTAAAATCTTTTAAAAAAATTGCCTTCTATCGGAGATACGTAGATGACATTCTGATTATCTGGACAGGAACACACAGGCAATTAGATATATTTCTAAAAGAAATAAATAAAATTAATAAATCGATCCAATTTACAATGGAAATGGGGGGAAATAAGATTAACTTTCTCGACATAGGTATAGAAATCATCAACAAAAAATTAGAATTTTCGATATATAGAAAACCTACATATAGTGATAACATCATACACAATACATCTAGACATCACATTTCACATAAATTATCAGTATTCTATTCACTCATTCACAGACTTTTACATGTGCCTTTGAATTATATAAATTACAATAATGAATTAAATATTATAAAAACCATAGCACAGAATAATGGATACAAGAGCGAAACTATTGACAGTATATTAAAGAAAAAGAATAAAAAACTTACATTAACAATCATATCACAAGGCCTCGATAATAAAAATGAAAAAGATTTTACTAAACAATGGGTTAAAATCCCTTATATTGGCGAAATATCAACTAAAATATCCAGATTAACTAATAATGATAAATGTAAAACAGCTTTTTATAATGTGAATTCTCTAGGGAGAATTTTAATTAATAATAAAAATAAAAGAGAAAAACTTGAAAACTCAGGCGTTTACCAAGTGAATTGTGCCAACTGCCCATCGTATTACGTAGGTCAAACTGGGAGGTCAGTCAAAACCCGAATTAAAGAACATTTTACAAACTGGGTGAATGACAAAGGAGAATTGTCGAATGTAGCATCACACTTATTAGAAAATAAACATTCATTTGATAAAGACAGAGATGTTAAAGTTCTCCATATTTGCAATAAAGGTCATAAACTGGATAGACTAGAATCTTTAGAAATTACCCGCTTAACTAAAAAAATAGAATCTAACTTTGTAATGAACAAGCAATTAGAATCATTTGCTAAGTCTCCGCTTTTGTATCCATTGTAATTTTCATAATAATTTCGAAATTAAAATAGGTATTTAGTTTAGACCATTCCTACTCCCATGTAAACATGTACCCCTTCATAAAGTAACTTTTTAAAGATAAAGCAATTAGATTCATTTGCTAAGTCCGCGCTTTTGTATCCAGTCTAATTTTCATAATAATTTTCGATATTAAAATATGTAATTAGTTTAGACCATTTCAACTCCAATGAAAACACGTATCCCTTCAAAAAGCAATAAAAAATACCAAACTTCATAAATATAATAACGATTTGACAATAAAATTAGGTCATTAGTAACTCATATTATTTGTAAGGTTTTTCCCTAATCACCATTGAAGTGAGCTGCAAACCCAATGTAATTAACTTACTTGAATAACCAAAATATTTAGAAATTCGATAGTCTAAAATGACTTAGCAACAAATATAATTACTGTAATTGATTAAAATCCTTATAGACCACCCCCCTCCCCCTCCCCAATATGTTGTGTATATAAACCGTAGACTAGGAAATATTTGTACCAGTCTGAAGATGGCTTTGACGAGCTGAAACCGGTTACGGTCCAATAAAATTAAGTGGAATAAAGTTTTATATTCGTTTTATTATAATATATCACAATTAATTCATTTAAAATAATATATAGTATATTTGCGGCATGTTCCAGAGTGGAAGATACTATCAGTATCGCCCTGGTGTAAGACCACCATTCAGAATTGAAACGTTGCTTGAAAATGGCTTTAGCCGTGTTTAGTGACCAGATCTGAATAGCCAGGTACTTCCCAACCTTCCTCTTCCCCACCTCTTTCCCCTCCCCACTACCTTCAGCCTCACAACATACCCCAATTGGGGATGCCATAGTCTCACTGGCTCCAGACGGGAGCAGTTGAGATTCTTGTGCGGTATTCACTGTAAAAAAAAAAGAAACTACATTACGAATATCCAATGTGAAAGTTCCATGGTCCGGTTCCCCCCCAAGTCTGCTCCCTACCTTCCTCTTCTCATTTCCTTCCTCCAACTCCTTTCCTATCCCAATTCCTTCAGCCTCACAACATACCCCTATTTAGGATGCAACAGACACTGGCTCCAGACGGAAGCAGCTGAGACTCTTGCGAGGTATTCATGTATAAAAAAATTGAAATAACGGTAACGGTGATCACAATCGAATTATTTGTGACTGATAATTAAAATCAAAATAAACCTTGCATAAGTTCGCAATACACTGATTTGTGGCTAAATGATCGCGGGTTCAATTCCCTCCATCTAACACAGGCAACAGTTTCAGCATAATAAGTAACCTGGAAATGTTTCTCTGTCTTTAAAAATAAATTAATGTCGGAGCACTTAATTAGCTGTAGAAGTAAATACCTAATTCTATAGAAGTTTTATCAAAAGCAAGATCCAACTTCAAAACTACCAATCCAACTTCAGTTCCAAGCGAGGTAGGTATTAGGTATTACGGGGTGCAATTACCAAGTATCATTACTAGTAATTACAAAGTATAAGCCTTCATAAAAGCGTGGCTCACCGTTCTCCCAGTCTCCTAATTATGTCCTGTCGTGTCAAAGGACTGAAGTTTCACCATAATTCGCAACCTGTGCTAATTTGCATTCATTTGGACATGCGAAGCCTCATAGAGTAAAATAACTCATTAGTAATTTTAACTCACAAAATACATACATAACATAAACTATGAAAAACACTGGAACAGTTTAACAGAGCAATTATTCTTATATGACATAAAAACGTGTGCTAAGCTGGTAATTACATTAAAAAAGGTATTGCTTGAAAAAATGAAACCTTTCTAGAAACAAAGTCCGATTATTTTTTTTTTTAAATTTAAAGTTGTTGTTCGCAAGTAGTTAATTTACATCCCATGATTTTCACGAGTATTAACTATACGTTTGTATTTAAACTGGATGTTAAGGGACGTACTTTTTTACTTTAATTTGTGATTCCTGGCATTATTTGAAGTACAAAACGTAAATTAAATTTTAGTTTTTTGTTGTCATTTTTTAATTTTAGGTGTCCTTTGACATTTTTAATGTAACTGTAATACTATATTTTAATAGTCATTTTAAAAATTGCAATAGATTAAGATAAGATAAGAATTCAGGCAAACGATGAAGCAGATACCAACCGGTACAAATAATATTTGAACAGAAGTTATTTCAAATGTCATTTTCAAAATTGGATCTAATGTGTCAAGAATTCAAACAAGCGATAAAGTACGCATTTGAATTATAAGATTTGAACTGAAAATTATTTCAATTGTCATTTTCATAATTGGAACGGATGGTTAAGAATGCAAACAAGCGATAAAGTACTTGTCAATAATATTTAAAGTAATAATAATAATATTTTTACAGAAATTATTTCAATTATCATTTTCAAAATTGGAACGGATATGTTAAGAATTCAAACAAGCGATAAAGTACCCATCCGAATTATAACATTTGAATAGAAACTTATTTTAATTGTCATTTTCAAAATTGGAACTAATGTATTTTTTTACCAGAAAAATATTTTTATTCTAAATATGAAATTCATATTCTTTGTTTACATAATATACACGGGCTACGTTAGTACAACATGCAAACCTAACCAGAGTTAAATTAAGCGAAATTTTCTTGCCTTATTTAAGTATTTCCTACACTCTTGACATAACTGGAAGACAATTAGAAATGAAATGATATTAAGACTCGTTGTTCTCGTAACACAAAGTTGAATTCTAAAATACAAAGCCTTACGCACGTGTAAGTTTACGGAATCACATATATACGGGTGTTTATATTTTCATATATTACCCATCGGTAAGTGGTGGCAGCTTTGAACTCTCTCAAGTAAAAGTTTTAATACTTAGCAATAATTATTATTCGCGAACGAAATAATCCTCGCAGGAAAGGAGTGGAAACTTTGCAAGTTTCTGCTTCTAATTATATCACTTTAATAATACTGGCACGCACACAAAGGAAATTCACATACATAACATAACATAAGGGGTGTGTGATTCTTTATAAAAGTGTCTAAAATGTATTATTTTATTTTATTCATGCACATGGCATAAAGTAGAACTGTCGTTTTCAATTTGCTTCTATGAGGTTTTTTTTGTTAGTATTAGGCAGTGCTTTCTGGAACAAAATTAGCAAATGGCAATCAGTGACGGCAGTGACATCTGTTGTCATCTATTTATATCAA
This sequence comes from Limnephilus rhombicus, assembly GCA_929108145.2. Lineage (NCBI taxonomy): Eukaryota > Metazoa > Arthropoda > Insecta > Trichoptera > Limnephilidae > Limnephilus > Limnephilus rhombicus. The sequence continues at coordinate 37,097,248 of OV815280.1, forward strand.
CTAGTTGTTTTACCAGCAGCAAGCACACTTAGCGAAAACTTGTACGAAGGGAGTTATTTGTAGTAATTTTTTTTTTAAATTTATTTGAATCAATTCGGCGGTTTTCTTACTGCCTACCCTGATCAAAAACTCCAGAAAAAAAATCAATTTAAAAAAAAAAAAAAAATGTATTTTTTTTTATTTGCATCAAAAAATACCTATAACCCCATATTTTCACCCTCCTACCAATCGATCTCCCATCAATCATAACTGAACGAAATCAACAACGACAATTGGAACGGAGACAAGCGCGCAGGTTTGTAGTTAACGCGCACAGAACAAATGACCGACAACGCCAAGAAGTCCATCGAGCATTTACATCCCCTTCGTTCTTCGTCTCGCATTCAAGTACGAGCCAGATGTTGAATATTCCGCTCATCCGAAAGTTCTGATTGGTGCTAAAGAATTTCCCCATTGTCACACGCTCAAACTCAAACATGAGTCTGCCGGGATATGTTATGCATCAGGAAAAATGCAACTACCAGAAATTAACACCACCTGGTGGCACGGATCCAGATTCAAACCTGTTCCTGAAGTCCATTCGCACATTCAATTCATGGTTCCAAATGACTTCGTTCGGAGCAACAGAAATAGTTCACAATATTGCGGCAAATGGTCAACAATTCCATTCAAGGTTCAAAATCAAAGGCCAAGTGTAACTAACACAAAGTAGGCTCATTGCTGCCAATGCCAAACGAACCAGATAAAACTTTTAATATGTCCGTTACTTTAATGAAATATATTGAATTATGAAAAATGAATGGTTGTTTTTATCGGCGGAAATAGTACACAGCGCTCCATTCCTCTTTTTGTCATAGATCCCATCCTCACACACTTACAATACATTCGTTATTTTTTATTTAAAAACCAAAATATTCACTAGAAATAATTTATACGGCATAACAACGTTTTTCGGGTCAGCTAGTATACATATATTATCTGATTCCTTGCACAGGGAAAGAGCTCACCATAAAAACAATAAGATTCACTAAAAATGAAGGATTGGTGGTACCGAAATGTACTAATAAATACTCGTACAACGAAAGAACCCTAAACTATACAAAAAATATTTAATAAATTACCAATGACCATTAAAAATAATACCATTTACTCTGGTAAAGTCATATACAATCTAAGGAAATGGCTATTAGATACAGATCCAAAATTCAAGCACGAGAAATGTTTTCTCTGTTGAATTGGGTAGTTTCATTAAAAAGAAATTTACATATCGTTATTAGTTTTAAGAATCAAATGTTTTACTATGAATCTGTATACGTATGTATTTTTTTAAATAAAAAAAAAAAAAAAAAAAGATGATGTATATTGATGCCCCACTGAAGCTCTTAAATTGCTCATTGGAATTCACATTACGACTAATAATGTTGTAAAATCTCATCTACCTACATATTACCATTACAAATAATAATAATAATAATTGGATAATTTATAAAGCGCCGTTTTTGTGAAAAATCACCTCAAGGGCGCGGTACAATTTATTAGGAAAGCTTAGGTTCTAACTAATTTTACTATTTACAAATGGATACAGAAACATACTTACCTGGCAGGTCACTTCCAATAAACACACTTTAATTAGAAAGTTTAAGAAGGTACGGCTTTGCACGCGGAGGACATTACAGTTAACACACTGGACGTTACCTATATATATATGAAACCATTGAAGTGACTTTTCATTTGCACTAACTTGTTTGTTATAATTGGCGTTTTTGTTCAAAGGGAGGCGGAAGAGCGCTCTCGCGACCAAAAACCAAAACTGTCGCCAAATATTGACAGCATTATGAAAAAAAACCTAATAGACATCATAAAGTGATTTCTTTTCATAACAATGTTAATACCTAAATTTAAAAAAAAAAATAAGAAAAGCTCAATTGACGTACTTATGTATCCACTTACGTTCGTTTCAATTTTAGCAAGTAATTTTTTTTAATACAAAACCGATTTGTCTTTTTCAAATTAAGGAAGGCGTAAACATAACGAATTGCTTAAAATATTCATTAATAATGTGTTGAACCTTTTTATTGCGTATATTTCAGTTGTTTTTCTGAACTTTTCCCATTACGGAATTCTCTCGTTTATCTCTTTATTCTGGGACTGTTCATCGTATTACAACTTTCGTAAAATAATCATCTGAAAAAAGGTGACACCTTAATTAACTCTAAAAAGTGATGTCACGACATGTTTTTTGAAAAAATATTTACAAATAATTTTGTGTTTTATCTTGTTTAACGTTCAACAATTAAATTAAGTTATTTTAAAGCAATACTTTATCTAAAATATACCAACCACCGCTTCTCTTAATGAAAACTTAGAGAATGAAAACTCAGAGACTGATTATTTTATACTCTAGCAGCGTGTTTTCTATTAGGTTGTATTTCTTGCACTTATCATTTATTTATTGATTTTTAAAAAAATCGATCAGGTAGTTCTGAATTTGTGAGCAAGGGTTGGCTTGACCTAAGATGCTGCCGAAACTAAAATGTATTATTTCTTAGTTTTTTTTTTATATGCCCGGAGGCATGAGACTATAAGAGAGGGGGGAGGGGAAAAAGATAGAAAAATAATTGGTAGAACATTCCCTTATCTATCTATACAAATAACAAATGAATCGCCGAAATGTATGTACGCGTTTAACTTCCGAACGACTGCACCAAATTGGATAACTTTTTTTTTGTGTTCGTTATTGTATTTCGGACAAGGTTTGTATAAAACTACTGATGAGCTCTGGCATTATGAAATTTGTGTATAACAATTGCAATAGGTGGCACGCGAGCTGCTTGAAAACTGAATGTACCGGAACTGAATGTATGAAATGCGGGAGGGGGGAGGGAAACCAGAGAGGGGGGAGCGGAACGTGGAAGGGGGGAGGGGAACTCGGGAGAGGGATTTGCGGGACGGAGGAAAGGGGGGGGGGAGTGGAGTGGGGAGAGGGAAGCTGAAATGCACTAAGAATCGGCATTTAACGGAGACCTTTCTTCAACTGTAAAAAAAATGGCACTGAATGCCCAAGATTGTGTTGTTGATGCCGTTACTTAAATAATATCTATCCCTGCGGGCGGCTTTTGGTTCGGCTTCGCTCAGTTAGTGTTTCTGACGATTTTATACATCCAATACGAACTGATTCCAAAAACAGCCCGTTCCTCGGATCCACTGTAGCTAGTCATCGGGACAAAGTAACCGAGACAGAGCCATGACATCATATTATGTAATATATGTATAGCCAGTTGATTCAACGTGTATTACCGTCAATCCTTTGATATCCGAAGAGATACCACGTATTCACAAATTCGTAGCAGTTATACCTAGAGGGGAGACGTTCCCGTCCGACCTGCTGACGGAAGTAGCGACATCTTGTGTCGAATTCTTGGAAACCGAATTATAACAGTAGCTTTGTGTGAAATTCCACGTACATAGATGTTATTTGTTGCGCGGCGCGTATGGCTTGTCGTCCGACATGCACTCGTAGCTGGGTTAACAACACAGACGCTACGGTATTAATAACGTTCGATTACTGCAGCATTATTTTTCACATAAATTGATTGTTTTTTTATGTACGATTTTATGTATTGAAATTTCATAATAAATTTATGAAGTCATAAATAAGAGAGAATTGAAGTAACGGCCGTTTTATGTTAATTCTATTAACACATCATTATTAATAACAGCGTTATAATACCGGAAGATTACCGCACGAGCGATCTAAGTAATAAATTCTGCACCCCAAAATTACCTACTCACCAATAAAAAAATATGTTTGTTCCGAGGATTTTATAGAAAAAAAGTCAAAACGATCCTCTTATATTTCAGGAAATATTATTAAAATGTCGGTTTGTTAAAACAAAAAAGTGGTTAAAACTGAGTATTCTTTTAATTTTGAAAAATTAAACAACAAAAATGTCATCAGAACCAGCCGGCGGGTCGAGGGGTAAGGCTATTGCCTCACATTCCGAAGATGGCGGGATCGAATCATTTAAAAAATACATATAGTACATTTGCGGCACGTTCTAGAGTGGAAGATACTCGTACTATCAGCATCGCCCTGGTGTAAGACCACGGAATAAACGAAACGTTATTTTTTTTATAAGAAATAAACTAAACCGGGTTACGAATAATCCGTAACTCGGTTTATCTGGACTTAGCCAGCCGAGGAATCGAACACGGAATGCCTGGGTGGGGCCCAAACGAGATGCCCACTAAACCACGTCGTGATATGGATTTAACCCTGTTTGGTGATCAGATGTAAATAGTCAGGTACTCCCCCACCTTCCTCTTCCTCATCTCCTTCCATTCCCTACTACCTTCAGCCTCACAACATACCCCAATTGGGGATGCCTTTTTCTCACTGATTCCAGACGGGAGCGGCTGGGTCTCTTGTGAGGTATACATATAAAAAAATAGGTAAGCGCAACAGACTGTTATTTATTATGGAAATTAATACTTATTATTTAATTATAAACATCACAACATTATTCTAAATATCCTTACTCGTGTTTCAAAACAAGATCAACATTAATTAATTAATTTTAATATAAATTAAAACTTGTTTATTTCAGCGCTTTGAGTTGATTACATTAGCCATTACCTGCCTTCAGTTTGTGTATCGCGTTATTGAGTTTAAGTTAGTGGGTGGAATTCACTCTGGTAATCCTCTTGCAAAAGTGGCATCATATTCGCGAATGCCCGTGGTTCCCTTTATCGTATTATCATTAGCGTAATGAAGCTAAGCACATACTGTTTTAGTTATATTGATGACAATGCATGTATCTATTCCATTATCACAAATAATAGAGCACGTGGTATCACGTTGAATGCAGTTCCTAACGGTTCCGCGCGAGAAAATATTCCCGACAAAACGTCCTACGGACAAAACATCCCCGAACAAAATATACACTAAATTCGAAATTAATAGAATGTTTAGTTTTTACCACTTGTATTGTTTATAAAAACCAACATGTTTCATGAGCAAAACTCACTTCTTCAGGGTTTACTTAGTTTTAAGTAAACCGTGAAGAAGTGAGCGTTGCTCATGAAACATTTTGGTTTTTGTAAACAATAATAGTGGTAAAAACTAAGTATTCTATTAATTTAGAATTAAAATGATACCACAAAATAAGTTTGCTGTGTTTGAAGAAATATAAACTTACAGCTAGCCGAAACTAACCTAACCTAACCTAACGAAACCTAACTTAACCTAACATTTTTTTTACATGAGCTCCACATAGGAGGCTTTGAGGAATATAATTTCCCTGAGGGCCTATGTCATCTTTGATGCTGTGTGGAGGGGTTTTTAGGGAAAGGAAGGAGGGGAGAGTTCTGGAAAGGAAAAGGGGTGGATAGGAATCTGGGGTTCAGTGTATCCTAGTCATCCACCTCCAAGACCTGAACAAACCTCAACCCATGAACCCGGGCACCCCTGCTAAATAACCAAACGTAGCGAACCACTTGGGGTGACCTATGGCAGAGGTGTTGGTTATCCAATAAAGGTTCTCGGTGCGGCGGTACCCATTCCCGCCTCCAAACTACATAACCTAACCTAACCTAAAATAACCAAAAAATGGTACAAAAATAATACAGATCCTGTAAAGGCAATAAACAATTGTTGTCTGTATTATTTTAGTTCATTTTTTTGGTTATGTTTTTGTCGGGGATATATTGCCGAAGATATTTTGTCAGGGGATATTTTGTCGGGGATATTTTGATATTTTATCTTCATATTTTGTCGCGGATATCTTGGAAAAGTGGTAACATATTCGCGAATGCCCTTGGTTCCCTTTATCGCATTATAATTGTCGTAATGAAGCTAAGCACGTGCTTTTATAATAATATTTAATAATAATATTTGGCTGATTTATAAAGCGCCGTTTTCATGAAAAATCATCTCAAGGGCGCTATGGTTATATTGATGATAATACATGTAGCTGTTTCATTATTGCAAATAATAGAGCACGTGATATTACGTTGAATGCAGTTCATAACGGTTCCGCGCGACAAAATATCTCCGAAAAAATACCCCCGACAAATTATCCTACGGACAAAATATTCCCCAACAAAATATACACAAAATTTGAAATTAATAGAATACTTAGTTTTTACCACTTTTATTGTTTATAAAAACCAACATGTTTCATGAGCAACGCTCACTTCTTGAAGGTTATAAGCTAACCTAACCTAATCTAAACTAACTAAAAATGGCACAAAAATAATACAGACATCCCATAATACATGACCGGTCAGTGGTTGAGAAGGTACCGCGTTTGGGTCCCACCCAGGGGGTTCCGTGTTCGATTCCTCGGCTGGCCAAGTCCTCCACCACAACTTAAGCAACATTTTCGGCTTACTGTGGCGGTAGCAGGAGATTTTCAAATATTGTCGGGTGATTCGTAACCCGGGAATGTTTGCTTTTCTTTTTAAGAAAAAAAATCCTGTAAAGACAATGAATTATTAATTTTTTTATAAGAACAACTCTCTTTATAACTTTTGAAGGTTATTCCCATCAATGTAATATATCATTGAAGAAAATAACACTAATAATTATGATAGAAGATGGCAATGGCTGACAAGAGGTTCTGGGTTCGAGTCCCAGTTGCCACCATTAACTTTTTCTATTTTTCTGTGTCTTGTTCTCTTTCATATTTTCGTTTAGATTATTAATGTTATCTTCTTGTTCAACAATAAATTATTGTAGTTTGTATTACCTTTGTCCCATTTTTTTGTTAGGTTAGGTTTTAATAGATATTTTGTTGGAGGATGTTTTGTCCATAGGATTTGTTGGAGGATATTTTGTTAAGGGATATTTTGTCCGTAGGATTTGTTGGAGGATATTGTGTTGGAGGATATTTTGCCCGTAGGATATTTTGTTGGAGGATATTTTCTCGGGGATATTTTGTCTCGGCGTGAAAACGCGCATTACCATTCTTAACCAACAAATGATAAGTACCACTCCTCGCATAACGTTGCAGTGAAATAAATTAATTTATGGGTTGTTTTGTCAAAGAGATATATTATTGTTAATTTGTTTTTTGACATTACATTAGAATTAGTCTCACAATTCTAATTTAACGTCAAACGACAAATTCACAATAACATCTCTTTGACAAATCCCATTCAGAAATTAATTTAATCTAAAACGTGATGAAATACCGCATATGAGAGTTAAAACGTCCAACTTGAATGGGATAAATATATTATATGTAAGTATTACTACATTACCACGGAAGGTTTTTTTGTCGTTGTCCAAACAATATTTATTTAGGGCCGATTTATTCACAATTGAGCCCTTTCTCGATAACAAAGATCAAAAATACAATCATTTGTAACGTGGTTTTCGGTCTGGTGCTCAATTATTCTGTTATTGGCTTATCTTTGTGTATTAGTAAAGTTTTTTAGTTTGGTTGTATTTAATTGTATTGAATTTAAAATTGTCGAGTAATTCACGATATGAATAATCTGAATGTTTTTTTAGAATTATTTTACCGAGTCTTCTTTGGACTATTTCCAGAGGCTAAGTTGGTTTTATAGCTACCCAGCTTATTATTCAATATTGTAGAATCGATTGAACTAATGCATTGCAAAACTTCTGTAGCGTTGGTTTTTGTAAATCTTTTCTCTATTTCTTTTATGATTTGGGCAATTTTTTCTTTCAATTTATTGTCTTTTAGGTGACCTATTTTTATGCCTAAACATTAAATGTGATTCTATTTTGTCAATATTGAGCATTTTGATGAGTTGCGATTGTCAGAATAATTTTTACATGCCGACGGTCCCGAAGAACGATGTGGGATGTGCGATTTTGTGGTTTTGCAGTAGAGCTGTTTAAGATGAAGCTATACTAAATAACGCAATATCGTACAAAATCATATGTTTTTGTTTTGAAAATTTGATCGCTTAGAAGTATGATAAATGCTTCAATTAAATACTGCGTGTAGAATATATCTTGGCCCTTATAAATATAGGATAATTGACCTCCGTAGTCCAGTGGGTAAGACTCTTGACTCACAATCCGGAGGTCGCAGGTTCGAACCCGGCATGGGCAAATAAATTTTATTTGATTGATTTGTGTTATTTCACAATTAATTCATTTAAAATAATATATAGTATATTTGCGGCATGTTCCAGAGTGGAAGATACTATCAGTATCGCCCTGGTGTAAGACCACCATTCAGAATTGAAACGTTGCTTGAAAATGGCTTTAGCCGTGTTTGGTGACCAGATCTGAATAGCCAGGTACTTCCCAACCTCCCTCTTCCCCACCTCCTTCCCCTCCCCACTACCTTCAGCCTCACAACATACCCCAATTGGGGATGCCATAGTCTCACTTTCTCCAGACGGGAGCAGTTGAGATTCTTGTGCGGTATTCACTGTAAAAAAAAAGGTCATTTAATAAGCCTAGAAAAAAATGAAGTATTAGGTCTCTAAAAAAACACTTTCAAGTGCAAACTCTCCTACTTATAAACCCCTTTTCGGATATGGTTTTATTGTATAATATGGCAAATTAAGTTTCTTTTATAATAATCGCAAAAAAATGATATTTACGCCCGAACTTCACAAAATAAAATAAAATGTGCATTTTCTGGTTGTTATTTTTGACATCAATATCATCGGCCCGCACCTTAGTTTCGTAAAATCAATTTTATTCCAATAAACAATGCTTAAAACAGGAATTTATATGTTTACAAGCCTTTACGAAATCAACCTGTAAAAAAATTCTCAAATACCTTTTCCAACCTTTCCAAAAGCTTTTTTCTCAAAACACCTCCCATAAAGGGCGTGAATTCCGATTTCGATTTTTTTCTGGATTATTATTGGATCGCCTTAAAGTTTCGTTTCAACATTTTTACTATTTGACACCAAGAAATATGCTGTTTTTTTTGATATTTTGTATTTCGTTTCATTTGATAAAAAATTCCGAAAACACAGACATTTAAATCAACAATATAAGCCAACGAAACGATTTTCAAATTTTTAGCAGATCCGACATTGTTAATAGTACTATGAATAATATTTTTTTAATTCATGGTTGAAAGGTTTTTATCCGTTATTGTAAATTGTCTTGAAGTAAGTTTTGTCTGAGTTTTAGGATTGAATGGTCATCCAACTATTGTTTAAAATTGTTTATTACGATAGGCTCTTCCCAAGTTTATGTAAGACTGTATTGTCGGCGAAAGATATTATTTTACTAATTTAATAATTTCGGTTGTGGATATATTCTGTGTTACTTTGTTTCGATGAAATCGGATTAGCTTTGAATTTAAGTGTCATTTACAAATTTAGAACTTATTATGTGAAGAATTCAGACAAGCGATAAAGTACCTACATACCTAGGTAAATTAGAACTGGTTGGACTAAAATTCAAACTAAACCACGATTTTTTTGGTGTCTGCGCAAATTCATTAATGAGTCAAAAACTAATTCAAAATGGAATATTGACCGAAGTTTCAACAAACTTTTCTTTTTCTTTACAGTTAACTAAATATTACAAAGTTTCATAGTTCATAATGGAAATTATATTGGGAGTTGATAAAGTTGGGTATTGATGTCAGTAAATGCAATTCATGACACCAGAGGTCACCATTCGAAAGTGTGTGCGGTTTTAAAAAGCACGTGCTATTTTATTGTTACGGTTCGTGTGTTCGTTGTTAAAAGCTCTTAGTTAGGTTTTACTTTCGAATTAATTAATTAATTGAGGAGGGGAGACATTTCATTTCCACTTTTTCGGACAAAAAAGATTGAGGCACCAATTAAAAATAAATGCGACACGCATGACAGACATGAAATTTACATAAAAAAGTTGTAATTAAATAGCCCAATTAACGACAGAACGGTCAAGGTTGATTTTTTAGAACAAAGGCCGACTACTGAACAGGCCTGGGCGCACGACCCGTTTCAATGTGTTTATTTAATATGCTTGTCGTAAAATAATACACAAATCCGCAGTCGCAAAGAGAACCAACAACAATCGCCCTCATTTGCAAAATTTTGTTGCTCGATGGCACTGACTTGAACACGTGATACTTCAAAACCCGTCGCGCGCCCAGAGCTGTACTATACAGTCGGCATTGGTCTGAAACCAAATGATCTCATTTCTATGAAATTTGAGGACCGCACAAAATTCCCAACTGCTCCCAACCGCCTAGAACATGGGTATGTGAGGCTGAAGGTATTGCGGAGGAGACGGACATGAGGAAGACGGAGGCGGGGTAGTTTCTACCTTATTATTCAGATCTAGTCACCAAACACGGATAAAGCCGGTTCAAGCAACGTTTCCTTTCTGAATGGAAATCTTTTACCGGGAGATACTGAAGGTATTAAGAGGAATATAAACGCTAGAAATATTTCGAATCTCATGCCTGCAAAATTTTAAAATCGAGCTTCTTATTTGCACGAGGCAAGTAAGCGAAAAAGTGGTTTTGATTTATTTTGTGCATAACTTATAAGAACGAAAAAAAGTTAGAACATGGAAAACTTCAAAAATAGTCTTGGCAATAAATGGGTATTTTTTAAAAATTGTTTCTTGTATTACTTCATAGTTAAGTCAAGAAAAAAAATTTTTTTTGGTGGTTTACGCCTATATTTTTTGTTACGTAAATAATAATTTTATTGTAATTCCAATACAAAGAAAAGCTAGTAAAAGCTTTGATTTATCCGTAGCATCTTTTTTGATGTTCATACTATAAGCCGATTCATCGTAAAGATTAATCAAAATATCATCTAAATAGGATTTCACGTAAAACTTCATCTTAACCGGTCTACCACGAGTACATCGGTCATTACATTATTTTTAATGAATAAAATTTGTGGACAAAAAACTGTAATTAATCAAGTTATTTACTAACTTACTTTCGCACGCCGGGATATTTGTAAATATAATTTGCCTACATTTTTGCTGCTTTCAGTCATGTTGGAAAAATCAATAATTGTAACGGTAATCTGATAATTACAGACAGAATAGCTTTGCATATTTCATGAGACCAGAGCTCACTAGTGAAGAGTTTTTGATGCATATGCCCACAGATTGCCGCTTTAGGACGTAGTAACATTTCCGCATATTCATGAAAAGCTGACAAATCCTGGTTCCGTCCGAAAAGCTGTACAAATACAAAGCACACAAACATTTTGTTTCATTGAAAGCGTCTTTATTGTTCTATACAATAATTCATCAACTCAAAATAATAGGTCTGGTTAAAACTTTTTTGTGGTTTACAATCACTACCGGAATTAGTTCCGCTCTCATAGGGTTTAACCGTAACTTTAACTGCCCGGTTAACTGTAACTGCGCCATTACCCAGCCGATGCACACAGTCCCGGTCCGCCTTATCTCCGATTGGCCGAGCTCCGTCTAGACGGGACAGCATAGCTAGAGCAGTTTTGTTCCCAAAATGGTTTGCATGTCAGCCTGTCGTTTGCCTGACGGCTTCGTGTATTCGGTGGTACTAACTGTTGTAGGTAGTTTCTCTGCCCACTGAATACTTTGACTGATAGAAGCGCCCTTCGGGCGAGTTGATGTGCCCAATTGTGGGAAGAAAGAGGAAAGAGGAAAAGAAAGGGACGCGGGAGAGCAACGGGGGCGGGTTTGGGGACGCATGGGAAAGGACAAGCAAGGGAGGGGTGACGAGAAAGGGGCGGAGGGAGGAATTGCAAAGGAGACATAGTAGCGGTAGGGGATAGTAGAGGGTAAATTTGGAAAATCCATGCTTCTCACACGGACTGCTGTGAGAAGTGTGTGTATTTCATATAGTTTAGCGGCAGGGAGTGAAGGAGGGAGGGGAGAGAAAATCGGGAGGGGGAAGTTGGGAAAGGTAGAAGGGGGATGCCGGAGAGGGGAGGGGAACGTGAAAGGGGGTTGGGACTTGCGGGACGGCGGAACGTGGGAGGAGGGAAGGTGAGGAAAGTGGAAGGTGATGAGTGAAACTGTGGCGGAACGGGGATGCATGGGAAAGGACATGCAGGGGAGGAGCGACGGAGAGGTGGGAACACGGGGGAGAGGCAGAGGGAGGGATTACAAAAGAGACATAATAGGGGGTAAATTTGGAAAAGCTATACCTACTTCCCACAAGGACAGCTTTATGCGGCCTGCTCACTCGAATGTCAGAAAACCTTCTGATATATTAGTGTACCAGACGGAAAAAATGCGTATTATCCAAAGGCACTTCAATAACAGAATTAAAATACATTGCATTGCTACGTATGCTTGGTACTCGCTGGTATAAAATAAAAACGCACTTCTAGATGATTTAAGTTCAATGCATCAAGCTACCGTAAAGATTATTAGCCATTCTATCAATTCGTAGGTTTACAATGCTGAAATCGATTCGCTTCACCAAAAACATTTCCATTTAATATCCCTATTTAGGTACTAGTTTCAATTTACCGGACGTTCCTTGGTTGTTAAATTTTATGATCGGAGTAGACGAGACTGGGCAAGTAAGTTTGTTATAGCTAGGTACGGAGTACATTATGTATTGTAGGTCTAAAGTTCATTGGAAATCATCGATAGATGGAATAATACTGATGTTAAGAATAGTGACATCTATGAGATAAATACTGTAGTTAATCACATTGATTTAATTTTTCTTAGCTTATTAAGAGAGTATGAATGTTAGAGACCTCTGGATGAATTTTATAGAAGCTATTGTTACCGACTAATTAGAATGGACCACGTGACCCCAGTAGATATCTAATACCTGTGTTATTGTTATTATCGTCTTTTTAATAGTCTGAAAGACGGTATTTTTACAGTTTTTAGCAGTGTAAAAGGGGTGTTATTTAAAATATTTTTCTCTCTCGCATTAACCGATACTTAGAGTACAGACCCTGTACTGCCCAGGCGAGGTCCGGGCCAAAATTAGTTACAAAAAGTGTTGATTTCATTGTTACTCAAAAGTGTTTGTAAATAAAACGACTCTTCATTAAAAAGGTGTTTTACAATAAAAAAAAAAGTCCACTACCCTAGATGAAATTGAAGTGACTTGACAACTGAAATGCTAAAAAAATAATTATAATGCCTTATAAACCTTCATTTTCTATATTCCCAATATTGATTACTTAAATATAGAAAACAAAGAAACAAAATTGGGGATGCTTTCTCTTAAGAACAACACGTAAACCTAGGAGTTTCTAAAGGATCTGCTTTGGGATCCCTCCTATTTATTAATGATGTAGTGAAGTGCCTAAAGTACTGTTTCATCACACTTATTTTTATACATTATAGCAAATAATATTGAAGATGAATTTTCAAATACAGAATGTGAATTTCATGAAATATCAAAATGGTTATTCATAAATAAACTGAAATTAAATTTAACTAAAAGTAATTTCATGATATTGTGGAAAAAACCCTAAATACAGACAATCAAAATATTGAAGTAGCAGATGAAATTAATTACTTGGGAAACAAAATCGATAACAAATTAAAACTTAACACTAACTTTGAAAATTTAACTCCCTGCAGTTAAGGAAGCTAAAAGTCTTGCAGTATTTCGTGGGCTAAGTCTCAACGTTTGGTATGTAGATACTAGAATATTATTCAGTAGTTTTCGAACAGATACACACTAGATATAAGATGTAAAATTTTTACAGATAAATAAAATATACTACAAAAAAGTAACAGTGTAGGTACCTACTCTAATCTGTAAAGTGAAATTTTGCTAATAACTGAAGTTGGTTTTACTGTTTATTTTCATCATTACACCCATTTGTAGGGATTGATGATAAATCAACAAAGTGACATTCCTACACCCCTTTGAAAAGTGATATAAAAATAACTTATAACCTAACCCGACGTAAACTATTTAACGCAGTTTTTTGTTGTTTTTTTTAATCATTTTTGATCTCTTTTCAAAACACTGATCAAACATCACTTTGTTGAGTTCTTCGGTCACTACAATACCTCGCAAAATGTTCCGAGATATGACAAAACATAAAGCTTCAAAGATCATAAAGGAGTATTTTTCATGACTAACTTTTCTGTAGTTTATATAATTCTGTATTGATTTGTATTTGTTTTACATACATCCTGTCTTATGGAGACTAAGACTAAAAGGTTTTCTGTATTTATTATCATAAAGATTTTGTTTCATATAATTCTGTATTGCACACACCATAAAATAAGTATGAGTATTTATTTTATTGCGATTGTGTCAACTGTAAACAAATACATATATCACAATTGATGAAGTAGGATTCAATTTTTGAAATTTTTTTATTGAATCGTCTATGTAATCTTAACACGGACTTGTAGAATTAATTTCCCACATAGTCACATCTAATTAATTTTCTAAATAACCGTATTTATTTAATTAATTTCATTATCACATCTAATTAATTTCCAATACAACTACGTATTATTAATTTCCGACACAACCAGATCTAATAAATTTCCTTTATAAACATGTATAATTCATTTCCAACATAATCATAACTTATTAATTTCCTACATAACCGCGTCTAATTAATTTTCCACACAACGAAAAACAAAAATTTCCTAAATAAATACATCTAATTAATTTCCTATACCTGACTGTCTCAACCTGTGGTATTTATTTTAATGGTTCCTTACCACTTTCAGTTAACCATTGCACCAGCAACTAGACGTGACTGTAGGAATATTGCTGAACTGGTAGGAGTGGTACCTTCACCGTAATGAAATGGCTTCGGAACCAAACCCTCTCACCTTAAATTCTCTAGTCTCTAGTAACTAGTAAGTAGGTAATGGGAATCTGCTCTAAAACAAAAAAGGGTTTAGACTTTGTAATGACCTGAAACTTTAGAAGATCTTAAAATTGAAATGAAAAGTTCTTTAATTTTTATTTATTTGGATAATATTGTAAGACTTAAGACTGCCTCCGTGGTCGTGGGGTAAGACAAGCAATTCTGTTCGAATCTCGGCGTGCGAAAGTATATTTTATTTGGTTGATTTGGGCTATTTCGCAATTTATTAATTTCAAATAAAAAAGTATATTTGCGGCACGTTCCAGAGTTGAAGATACTCTCAGTATCGCACTGGTGTAAGACCAAAATTCAGAATCGAAAAGTTGCTTGAAATAGCTTTAGCCGTGTTTGGTGACCAGATCTGAATAGCCCGGTACTTCTCCACTTCCCTCTCCCCCGTCTACTTCCCCTCCCACTACCTTCAGCCTCACAACATACCTCAAAGGGGATGCCTTAGTCTCACTGGCTCCAGACGGTAGCAGTTGGGACATATAAAAGCTAACCTTGTTTATTTATTTAATTTATTTAATTTATTTTAATTATTTTATTTATTTTATTTATTTTATTTATTTTATTTATTTTATTTATTTTATTTATTTTATTTATTTTATTTATTTTATTTATTTTATTTATTTTATTTATTTTATTTATTTTATTTATTTTATTTATTTTATTTATTTTATTTATTTTATTTATTTTATTTATTTTATTTATTTTATTTATTTTATTTATTTTATTTATTTTATTTATTTTATTTATTTTATTTATTTTATTTATTTTATTTATTTTATTTATTTTATTTATTTTATTTATTTTATTTATTTTATTTATTTTATTTATTTTATTTATTTTATTTATTTTATTTATTTTATTTATTTTATTTATTTTATTTATTTTATTTATTTTATTTATTTTATTTATTTTATTTATTTTATTTATTTTATTTATTTTATTTATTTTATTTATTTTATTTATTTTATTTATTTTATTTATTTTATTTATTTTATTTATTTTATTTATTTTATTTATTTTATTTATTTTATTTTATTTATTTATTTACTATAGATAGATACAAAAGAAAGTACAAATAACATATTAGGAAGCTTTGCCTGTCCAACTAGGAAAGTTTCCCGTTCCAGGACAGACAAATTGACAGGTTTAGTTCATGTTATACATTTCATAATTACATAACAAACAAAAAAATATAAAAAGAACCTGGTAGCATACAGTAAATTCGGATTTGCCGAATTAGCCTGGAGTTGGAGGAATAACAATAAGATTTACAATATAAAGAGATGAAGTTATGTGTTCGGTTATATAATACATAGGATACTTATAAGAAACTACACTAAATTTACAATATAAGATTTAATTTATGTATGTAATAATATATATGTTGTTTTTTTTTTATATTTATTTATGCGCTGTAACTACAATGTGTAAACAATTACGCGCAAACTGATTACTGATTTTAAAACATGTTTTCCGTACATTTTATATTATAATATAAATTATTAGATACTCAGATCTGTGAATACTTATTTAAAAGTCACATATTACGAAATACATCGATACGATGTGTTGTAGGTGTAACTTTAAGCCACAATTTGAGACTTTTATAACTCTTTATTTTTTCTCATTATTTTTACATAGGTACACGTATTTAAAAAAAAAATTGATACATAAAATGTAAAAAAAACCTTAATTATGGCAACAAACTAAGGCCATATCATTGTGTTCATAATATAGGCAAAAGTTAGCAAGTTACGGGATCAATTTTTATTTTTAAATTAATAATATACTTACATAGAAATTTTAATTTCATCCTGACAGAAAAACCACTGGTTTTGAAACATGTTGTAAATTTTGATTAAATAAGTATTATTGTGATTAGTGTTAATTCCATTATAATATACTAGTTCTAATGTACCTATAAGTAGAGTTAAAGCAAGCTATATATAGACAAGCATACCAATTAGGTGAGTTTGAAAGTAATTACATAATTACGTAGATTCATGAAACGTTAAAAAAACTTTACAAAGTCCATTATCAAGGTAAAGTCTCTCTGCTCTGCTGATGGACAAAAAAATAAAAACAAACAAGAAGAAAAATCAAAACTTTTACTAGGAAATTCTTCTCATTCGAACAAATATCAATCTTGGTACAATAATACATTATTCACGTATAGTGTATAGCATAGGTACAAAAGCACCCCGTTAGCGCCTATGCAGATGTATGTTTTCCAAAAGTTTAGTTTGAAAGTTCTGGCAAGAAGGTACCGTCGGGACAAGGCACCGATCACGTCAAGATTAGGGTGCAATAATCCAGCCAACCCCTATTCGTGTTTCAGCAGATCGGGGAGAGGGGGAAGGGGTGGTTGAATATTGTACATTATTATACTGCCGTTCGCTGGCAGCTCTAGGCACGTCAACTCTAAATGATTCTGTTTATTTATTTTATTACCTTTTTCATTTTTAAATGTATTAGTTCCATTTTAAATTCAACTCGAAAGTCGTAAAGCTGGGTTTCTCGGGGAATGTAATCTTGTTTTCCAATTGTTTGGTTTTATTTTCGATCACCTTCGAAAGTACGTGATAGAAAAAATATATAAGGGTGTGTTATCTTTTTGATTTTTTTATATTTTTGTGCGTTTGACGTTTGTGTCACAATTTGTGAGTTTACTGTTTTCATAGAAAATAATAAGACTTTATTTACTTAGCTATTTAAATTTAGAGCACAAAGTGCCATTTTTTACATAATGTGTTTATTTAATATTTTCTAAACAGTGGTAGTACAGTGAAGAAAGGGAAGTTTTTTTTATGAATTATACATAACAATAGAAAAAGAAAATAAATTACTAACAACTTAATAAAAGCATCAAAAGAAACACAATAAAATCAAAAAACTTAATATGTCGTGACCTCGTTAAAATATGTATGGCTGAAATGTTTCATTAGTATAGCCTTGTATTTTAATAGGGAAATATTGAAACACTCAGCATCATTGGCGTAAGAATTACCAATGGTTTGCAATCTATTTATAACAGAACAGTAGCCTGAAACCGACGTACGGTTGTCATAATAATACATACTAGGGAAACCTTGATCTAATGGTAGGTACACGAAAGGGAATCACCTTTAATGTATCAGGGCTATTCAACTGATAATAATTTACAATTTTAAATAAAAACATAAGATAAAAAGTTTTTCTTCTGTCACTTAACATCAACAATTATGAATGTAATAAAAAATCATAATTTATTGATCCTATAGGAATTCCAAGTGTTAAATTAATACACCTCAAAAATTTGCGTTGGACTCTTTCAATGATATTAATATGATTATCATAGAAAGGTGATCAAATTGTAGAGTTATATTCTAAAATACTTCTAACGAGAGATATGAACAAAAATTTTAAAGTGTGAATATTTTTTAAATTTTGGAAATCCTTAATATAAAATCTACATTTTCATAGCCCTAATGGATATAGAAATTACATGAGATACAAAACACAGTTTCTGATCAAAAATTATGACTACGTCAAGTATTTCGACTACAGAGATTAAGTCAACATTACAGAGTGCATAATTATTTATTATTGGATGTTTAATTTTGTGGAACCTCATAACTTGGAATTTGTTAATATTTAGCTGAAGTTAAACAAAACATTAGTAGATAGATTAGCGGGCTTCACTTTAATAAACTAAACAATAAAAATCTTAGGATCGAGTGGGTCACCTTTCAAATGTTTTTTTTTAATGTTATATGAATTTCAAAGGAACATGCAATACAAAATCTACTACATTTATACTATTGTTACATTAAATTATACATAATTTTTATTTATATTAGCATACGCGGGATTTTTAAGCGATATTTAGTTTTCGTAGTTTGAAAATAATCGTATTCAAAATGTCGCACTACCAAAGGACAACTATATAAAAAATGCATTTATTAATTATACACCATGAACACTTCGCCCACATGTAGCGTGTTAGTTTGTTGTTGAATTTGCCAACAGGGAATCTGTTAGATTAAAGCCACATTTGCTTGGAAAGTGTGTCGTAAACAAATTCTGAAAATAATGTTATTCATTTATTAATAATTAATCATTTTCCATAATTATTCCTTTATGTAAATATCCAATCATGTGGCCTATTATAAACAAAGGTGTATTTTTATATTTTTGATTTCACTGGGAACTAGGATGATATATATTTATGTTTTTTTATAGTAAACAATTCTGCGTTATTGATCTGTTCAATCGTTTTATTCTATTCTAGCAGCCCCGGTCACACATTGCTGTGACTAACGAAACACAACGCCATCTACAGACAACGCCATTACCCAATCTTTATAACCAACGCCATCTGTTACTTTGCAAACATTCAAAATCCAAATCGGCTGCTTGCCAGCCCGCCTCCTTTATATATTATATATTTCAACTAATTTAAGGGCCCGCAACTCGGATTTGTACCGATTTATTACATTTTTCCCTTAAACACGGTAAGTTTTAAAGCTCTTAAAAACATATATGTTATTCTTGAAGATAATATCTAGACTTTGCCCGCGCTGAAAAGCAAATTATATAAAATTCCCTCGGTAGAAAAAAATCGCAAAGTATGCTCTAAAAATTATTATTAACACGTTTGTTTCAGTTATTTTACAAGTTATATGTATGAAATAATTCACAGTGTTTCTTTAAATGCTGTTTAAGATAATTCTCGCGAGATTTTTGCTCTATTTTAAACGAGTCGTGTTTTATTAAACATTTTCGCAATTTTCGCATCGATTTTGTCGCTGTAAATGTTAGCGCTCTCCTCTAACATTCGTAATTTCGTATCTCTCCATCTTCTTCTTTTCGGGCCCGGTTGCAGAGCCTTAAACAAAACCTGAACAAATTACATACTTAAACCTTCCTCATGAATCACTCTATCTATTGATGAAAACCGCATGAAAATCTCTTTGCGTATTTTAAAAGATTTAAGCGTACAGACAGCGGGAGCGACTTTGCTTTATACTATGTAAAGATTTCTATCTCGCATGGTGCGTGTGGAAGTCTCATTCCTGTGTTTTATGGTTTTGTCTAATCTCTAAAGCGAATAGTTTATAACCAAATTATTTAAAACTTTATACACATAGTGAAACATTATAGAAAATTCTTTTCTTATCACCCATTATATCTAACTCCTTGCATTTTCTCTATTGATTTATATTTTTATTACACTTCTAAATTTGTATGGATCCTTCTAGATGATTTAGAATTTTTTTTGCTTCCTACATTACTAAGATAGTTAATAATATTAGAACAGTAGTGGTACAACAATTTTTCTAATTCTTCCAAGGAAAAGACACTTTGTTAGCAATTTTTTTGGCAATAAAATCGTCATTTTCTTCAAGAGATACGTTTGAGTGTAGAATTACTACCAAGAAATTTATCTTATCTTTTAAGTTATCGCCGTCCATTATTACTTGATGTCGTTTATTGTATTTTCTATTACCAATGATCATGCATGCCGTCATCGAGATGTTGAATTTGTTGTTCATTTTCAGCCATTTGGACACATTGTAAAGTTCACCATTTGTTTTTTCAATTACTATAATAAACTTAACTCTATGACTATAATAAACTTAACGTAAACTATGAATAAACGTGGTTCTGGTGGCTCTTTTCAACAACATACCTAAACAACAATAAAAAAAACTGATATTAAAAAGTAAATATTTAATACAAAACATATTTTAACGCAAAACCTAAGTAAGGATCTTAAATACAATATTTTGTAAACTTCTTTATATTACAATATGTATATTTTTAAATCATCACAATATATTAATTTGACACTTTGTTAGTTACGGAAAACATTGGTTTTTTTAATTATGTTAATAATTAATTATAAAGTAGTGTGTTCTTCAATCCCAGTGATCGGGATTACTTGATGTGTTCGGGAATCTTCAACAATGCTTGAGGTTCGTCGAGATTATAAATTACTTCATTTACGTTATCGTGTAGTTTACAATTAATATTTAAATGGACAAAACGTCCGTTCTAATGGATACTCCGTGTAGTTCTGAATCAAAAATATTCAATACTGAAGGTGCCCACCTGTCGATCGTATAACATCGGCTATTTCCGTAACCATTCGGGTGTTAGTCACGAACGGTGACAGTTGACACTCTACTAAGGGGATACTTAACTGACATCCGCTGAGACACCTCAATACTGCATAATCTTACATATAAAAATCTCGTGTCACGGTGTTTGTAGTCGCACTCCTTCGAAACGGCTTGACCGATTTTTATGAAATTTTTATGTATACTTGGTAGGTATTAGAATAGGTTTAAAAGTATATTTTATACCGCTAGGTGATAAGGGTGTCCCCATCCAGAAGAAAAATTATATTTTTTAGACATTTATAAAAAAAAATATATATATATATATTTGGCATCAAAAAATACCTTTAACCCCAAATTTGAATGCTCCTACAAAATTAACCGTCTTTCGTATTTCAAACAGAACGAAATTATTTGTGTTGTTGAATGACAGATGGCGCTACGTCCGCCTCATCGAATTTTATCTACACATACGCAAGACATTCTCGGCATCATGTTCTCGCGTGGGCAAACCATTGACCTTATTTGTGTTGGCTAAAGACGGACTGACAAAAAATATCGTAAACTCAATTGCTCTTCGAAATTCGTATTGATTTTCTTTATTTCATTTTCCTACTTTACTAGGTGTTTTTTGTTTTTGTTTTTATCGGCGGTCATCGTCTACAGCGCTCCATTCCTCTTTCTGTCATAGATCCCATCCCCACACCCTTACATTCCATTGTTTTTTTTATTATTTAACAACCAAAATTTTTAATAGAAATAATTTATATGGCAGAACAACGTTTGTTTAATATAATGACATTGAAACTATAAACATTTTTCTTTACATCACAAGTAGGTATAGTGTTTATAAATCTATATAAGAGGTATTTCAAATCTAGGCATATACGAGTAATAATATTTACGTTTAACGTTTACGGACTTACCCGTCTGCCGGAGCAGCTACGATTCAATTCAAGAACATAAAAAAAAAACAAACTTCAAAGATTCATTCAATTTTTCATTCGCCCTTCGACTTACGTATGGAATTTGAGGGATGGCTTTAGCTCGTCAAGGCTTCGATCACGTCGGGATTAGGGGTGCAATAATCCCCCCCAGCTTGGTTGGGTGAGGGCTAGGGGTAAAGGCTGGAGAGTGGCAAATCACAGATAAGACGGGTAGAAGTTTCCCAATAAACTTTCCCTTTAAGTATGCCAATCTAGATAAATCTTTCTTACTGCGCCTCTCCTTATGCTTTTGTGCTCCTGATACAAAGGAATGAATTTACTCTTGGATTGATGACACATACATAAGAGTTTAAAAAAAAATGCTTAATCTGAATTAAATAATTTATTTTACGTGTCTTCTAGGTTCTAACTCATTTAGATTTTATTACAGAAAACTTATTTACCTTTTAGTCATAAAATCCAGCAAAACATTTAATTTTTGCATTTTTGTGGAAATTTCTCGCTTTTACATCTCTTTCGCATTGCATTACAATGGGAGGGATGGATTCATCCGTCCGTCGCTCCTAGACACGTTGACATCGGATTCTTATTCCCCTCATACTTTTTAGGTTTCCAGAACTTCCTATCTTTCCTTTCCCTAAAAAGAACCCCCACATAGCATCCCCAAAAATTAATTGTATGGAGCTAATGTGAAAAAAAAAAATTCATTCTCTTCACAGTTACAATTACACAAATTACACTTTCAATGCTTGGCATATTTGTAAAGTTTATACAACTGTTTTAGTTTGCTTTGTAAGTAAATTTCTGAGTATTTTAATATTAATTATTTTATTGAAGAAGAATTTAACAATAATAATCTAAACGAAAATATGAAAAAGAAAAAGCGTTTTTCTTATAAAAAATTAATTGTTTCCATTCACAATTTGGCAATTATTGTTATGATTTTTAATTTGGTAGGCGGGTATCGGTATCGCTGCCCTGGGAACCATTTATTGGATGACCAACACCTCTGCCACAGGTCACCCCAAGTGGTTCGCCACTTAGCAGGGGTGCCCGGGTTCATGGGGTAATGTTTGTCTGGGTCTTGATGGCGGGTGCGTCGGCCCACCTTCTGCGTGGCGGGCCGGATTGGGAGATGCTGGTTGAGGGAGACCCTTTACAACCGGTTACCGTTGTCCGGGCAGCTCGATAGTACAGGGGCCCGACCCTCAGGCTCACGACTGAGGGTGGGCTGCCCCATCAACGAGTGCAAAAACCCCGCCGCTGCTGTTGTGCCGGTTCGTGATTGGAGGGGACCCAGCAGTAGCGTTTGAGGCGCATTGGGCGACCTCTCCAGCCAGTCTCTCCCAGCCCATCGCCTTGCACCGCAGTGGGTGGGTTGGATTCATACGTCCGTCACTTCTGGACACTATTGAACAAAATAATAATAATATCTTTATTGAACAAAAATTTTAAGATCTATAACAAACAAGAAAAAAGTACATCTTACAATATTTTAAAAGTAACATTAGTACAAAAGTTAATAACAAAAAACAATATACATATAAACAGTAGTTACTTAGAGAGTAGAGATTTGTAATTATAAATTTAGGTTTCTCGTAACCTGCCTCACTAAGCTAGCCTGTGTTGAGGCAGTTATTTTACATCAATTTATAATGCTGTGAACATACCTACACTTATATTAGAATGAAATCACACAATAGATTGGTTGCATTAATAATAACAATAACATTGGTACAATAATAACAGCATTGGTTCTTTACTAATTTCGAATTTGGGTGAGTGCACCGGTAAATGCTCTATCATTATTTTTTATCCAAATTTTTATGTTGTTTTAGAAAATTTTTTGTGAATCACATTTTTTTATACTAATTGGAAGAATGTTGTAAAGTCTTGTTGCAAGGTATCTAAAGCTTCGTTGACCAAAAGTAGTATGAGTTATAGGAATTTGTAGTAAATCTTTGTTATTGTTTCGAGTATAGCGAGAATTTAGTCTTTTTTCATAGTATTTATGTATGTTTGTGTATAAATGAGTGAGGATTGTTTTTGCATATATCTGACGAACGTCAAACACATTCATTATATTAAAGATAAAGATCGAGTCCATAATTAGGGGTAATCTAAGAATTATTTTTATAATCGTTTTTTGTGCCTTTATGATTGGATCTAGTGCTGATGCAGTACCGCCTTCCCATGCTATGATACCGTACTCAATAACAGATTGACAGACTGCAAAATAAATCATTTTCAAGTGTTGCAAGTCGAGAAAGTTTCGTATCTTTCTGAAAAAGTGCATGGTTTTTCTTATTTTGTTTGCAATTATTTGAGTGTGAAAATTCCATTTGAGATATGGATCAATTGTGAGGCCGAGATACTTTATGAGATACTATGATCCCCAGCTTTCCTACCCATCCCTCATACCTTTTCCTTCCCGGACCTTCCTTTCTCCTAATAATCCCAAAAAAAAACCTTATAAAATCGTGAATTGCACAAACAACAGTAATATCACTATCACAACGGCGAGAAGCAGGAGTCCCCGGTGCAGGCCAAAACTGTTAGTGAATTTCAGCAAAATTCGCGGCCTGCACAAAAACTTAAACTTCGTCCACCACCACCTTCTCTCCCAACGTCCTTACCTTCTTTTCCTTTCTGAGACGCAGATAGCCGAGCCTTCAGACGCCTCCTATCTGGATTGCCCGGGCTACACACTCGCAGGCAAATTCAGACTCAAAGGAGGTGTATGTCTCTTCAGCCGAACTGACGTCAACTGTGTGCGACAGTTGAATCTGGAGAACTCCAGATTCGACGTACGTGGGTGCGTGTCAATCTTGCCAGTACGGTAAGATTTTACGCGTGTTTATACCGCTCAACGAACCTTAGCGCTTCAGATACGTCCGAACTCTTCAAACATCTAAGTAATACTATTGATGACCTCTTGCCCCGCTTCCCTATGGCAGAGTTTGTGGTCCTGGGGGACTTCAATGTTCATAATGAACCTTGGTTAAAGTTCTCAGGACCAACGGACTCTGCTGGACGAGAGGCGGAATCCTTTCCCCTCTGCCACGGACTGGAGCAAATGGTTCAGGAGCCTACAAGGGTTCCTGATGTCCCGACTCACCGCTCCAATCTGTTAGATTTGTTTTTAACCACTATGCCACACGGTTACAAGATTGAAGTCACAGCGCCTTTAGGATCGTCGGACCACTGCCTGTTGACGACGTCAATCCCCGTAACCTTCAGACCGCCCAACGAGCGGCTGAAGAGAAAAGTGTGGCACTATAGATCAGAGGATTGGTTTGGTCTGCGGGCACATTTGAATGCTTTCCCGTGGTCAGCTGTCTGTTTTCGGACCTCGGATCCCTCAAGATGTGCCCAGGAAATTGGTGAAGTAATCACATCCGCGATGGATGACTTCATCCAATCCACTGTTAAGGAAACTGGTGTGGGTTCAAAGCCGTGGTTCAGTCGACAATGCTCTGAAGCAGTGCGATGAAAAAATGCTGCTTACCGAGCCTACAACACATCTCGAACGTCCGAAAACAGAATAGTATATAACAAAATGGCAAAGAAAAGCAAGAAGATCATAAACAGGACAAAATTCGAGCACGACCTGCAGATCAGCAGAAAGCTGGCTGCCTGTCCGCAGCAGAGCGTTCTGGTCGCTTGCGGGCTCAATAGGTCGCAATTTCTGCAAACCTAGTCTGCCACCTCTTACCAGACCTGACGGCTCTCTAGCAAATACCACCGCCGAAAAGGCTAACTTATTAGGCAAAATGTTCGCGGAAAACTCGACCCTCGATGATCAAGGTGCTACCCCGCCGTCGGTTCCTCATTGCGGTTTTCATATGAAAAAGCTGAGGATCCGGCATCGGGATGTACTCCAAGTCTTACGAGGGCTTGATAATAATAAAGCTAGTGGGCCTGACGGAATACCTGCCCTGGTATTACAGAGGTGCACTGCAGAAATAGCTCCAGTTTTGACGAAGCTTTTCAAAATATCCCTAAAGTCTGGCTGTGTGCCCTCTGGTTGGCAAAAAAGGATCATTCACCCTATTCCAAAGAAGGGTGACCGCTCCAACCCAGCCAACTACCGCCCCATAGCGATCACATCAGTTCTGTCTAAGGTGATGGAACGTGTGATCAACGACAAACTGTTCACATACCTCAAGAAAAACAAAATTATTAACGAACGTCAGTACAGATTCCGGCGGAACCGCTCGTGCGGTGATCTTCTCGCGTATGTAACGCATGTTTGGGAGCGGTGCCTGGAACGTTTGGGTGAGATCCAAACGGTTGCACTGGATATTTCCAAGGCCTTTGACCGGGTTTGACACCGAGGGCTTGTCAACAAACTGTCTTCTTACGGACTTCCCGCATCCTTGTGTACGTGGATTGCCGACTTTTTGAGGGAGAGGTCGATTCAGGCGGTTGCTGACGGTTTCACCTCTTCCTCGCATTTGATAAATGCTGGCGTCCCACAGGGATCGGTTCTGTCACCGACTTTGTTTCTGTTGCACATCAATGACCTCTTGTCATGTGCACCGATCCATTGTTACGCGGATGATAGTACAGTCCATGATAGCTTTTTCTTTTACAAGCCCCCAAAGGGCACACAAACTCCAATAGCTCGGAGGACTTTGAAGCAAAGAATAGACGATTACCTCGAGAGTGTTTTCTCTTGGGGTAAGAATAACCTCGTCGCATTTAATGTTTCAAAGACCCAATCATGTTTGATAACGTCTAAAAGGGATCGAAATGAAAATCTAGTCTCCTTCAACGGAAGCAATCTTCCGAACAGGACCTCCATCGAAATGCTTGGTGTAACTCTAAGTGACCAGCTCAGGTACGGGGGCTCCATCAAAACCAAAGTTAAGTTAGCCTCTCAGAAACTGGGCGTACTGTACAGGGCCCGCAGATACTTTAATAGTACACAACTGCTAACCCTGTACAAATCGCAAGTGCGCCCCACGGTTATATTTGGCAGCCACCTCTTGTCTGGAACTCCAAAATACAAAAAAAAAACCCTTGACTCTGTGCAGAAACAATTTGGGAGGCGGGAATGGGTACCGCCGCCCCGGGGACCTTTATTGGATAACCAACACCTCTGCCATAGGTCACCCCATAGGTTCGCTACGTTTGGTGATTTAGCAGGGGTGCCCGGGTTCATGCGGGTGAGGTTTGTCTAGGTCTTGGAGGTGGATGACCAGGACATACTGAACCCCAGATTCCTACTCACCCCTTAAACCCTTTTCCTTCCCAGAACTCTCCTCTCCTTCCTTTCCTTAAAAAAAACCCTCCACACAGCATCCCCAAAGATTACACAGGCCCCGAGGGAAATTATTTTCTTCAGAGCCTCCTGTGTGGAGCTCATGTAAAAAAAAAGGACCGGGCGGTCCGTTTGATAGATTCTCCCATCAGACGGACTGCAATATTTAGAACACAGGCGTCAGGTGGGAATGCTGTCCTTGTTCTACCGGTATTACAATGGAAGATGCTCCGAGGAACTAGCGTCATTGATCCCCTCGGCACCGGTGCATAGTCGGGAAACACGCCAAACACGCGCCCAACATTTGTACACGGTTGACATTAGTCACATGAGAACGGGTCGTTTCTATGACTCGTTCTTGAGTTCAACGGCTCGGCTGTGGAACGATTTTCCGGCCTCTGTGTTTCCTCCCTCCTACAACATGGGTCTCTTCAAGACCCGTGTTCACTCCTTCCTTTCCTCAAAAAGACCCTCCACACAGCATCTTCAAAGATGACATAGGCCCCGAGGGAAGTTATTTTCCTCAGGGTCTCCTGTGTGGAGCTAATGTAAAAGAAAGATATTAAAAGACTTTTTTTCGATTAGTATTCGTTATTAGTTCTTGGTGTAGTATTCCACTGACAGTCATTCTGGAAGAGCTAGGCATCCATAATAGGCTCTCAACTATCTACCTACAATGAATCTTAAGATACTTTGGACACGTTGCTTGCCAAACTGAGAACTCCAACTTGGAGAAACTACTAGCTGGCGAAGTGTTTGGCAGAAGGAGCAAAGGAAGATCATCAGTGCGCTGGAGTTACTAAGAACGTCCGGAATCTCAAAGTGGAGAAACCTTGTCCACCACGGAAACAATAGGGGTTACGATCCTTAACAATGGTTCCTTATTGTTAGAAACTTGTGAAGAAGTTCCTTTAGGTACATTATATTTATGCTACTTAAAAATCGAACCCGAACCACTCCCTCTCTCGACTTAAAGCCAAATTTAAGGAGGCGTCTACTAATATCTACAGGAATTCCAAAAACGGAACAAATTGGACTAATATCTATGAGAACCAAAGTGAGAACGAATATCTACAGCTCAAACTGCTGACTAATATCTATGAGGACCAAAGTGTGGACGAATATCTACGGCACTGGCAGAGGTTGGATTTGTAATTATGTATAGCATATTGGAATAACGTAATATAGCGTATGCAGTTTAAAAAACTTAATTTATGTATGTAAAAATCCCTAATATCGGACTATTGGACACATTTAGCTGATTATTAAGGATTTGGGTTTTTCTTTTAACAGCTTTCTTTATTTCGAGTGCTTCTAAATTATTTAGTCTGTTACCATGACCATTTCTATGTCAGTTAGGTTAGGTTAGGTTAGGTTAAGTTAGGTTGTGGTGTATAATATTATGCAAAAACTTCATGTACGTACTTTAAATGTATAAGCCTTTATGTAATTAGTAATTACGTAATTGAAGTAATTTATGCTATTCCGTACAACCTCTTGCTCAGCTGCCATAGATATTAGCCAACCTACGCTCCTTAGATATTAGTCACCACTGGGACTGTCATAGATATTCGTCCGACCTTAGCTCTGTAGATATTAGTCCTTACTCTGAAGTTCATAGATATTAGTCCAACATATGAGCTGTAGATATTCGTCCGACATACAGTCTGTAGATATTAGTATCTGGAGTCAATTTTAATGCGTAGGCCATTGAGTTGCGTGGTATTATTAATCTTTAATGAATAGATTTTCCATTTGTGCATTTTTTTACATTAATCATAATCACCATTATATTTTCTCCTTGTCCTTTTCGGGTCGGATACCCATCGCCTCGACAAGGTGCCTCCAGGCGTCTCTGTCCTTTGTCCTCGATCCTGTAATTCATTCTCCTTAGAAGGCCCAGCTTCTTCTCGCACGTCCTCTGGCAATGCTTCTTCCAATTCCTTTTGAATTCGAAATGTTAAAACATTTTTCTCTTATAATTTTCTAAAATTGATATCTACTAAGCATACAGTTCGTTGTATTTTAGTTACTATGAAGCCCGCATACCATAAAAAAAGAACTAAACATCTATAGTAGGGCAAAGCTTGTTATAAACTTCTCAGAAAGGACGAAAACAACGCATCTAAACTTTTAACGACAACATTTCAATGTTGGAAATAATAAATTATGTCATATTTCTATCGCGAGAATAACGTTGACTCGTAGCCATTCCGCGTTGTGAACAAGTTTGCTAATTAGTGTTGTATTATAATTATAACTCTGCGAATCTCAGAGATAATATTTGTGCAACTTTAAATTAAATAAAAACCCGTGCTGAAGGGATCAACAACTCTAGTTCCTCGGAGAATCTCCCATTGAAATACCGGTAGAATAAGTGAATTATTCCAATCCGTATGAACAAATATTTATATTCTTCATAGGCATAACTGAATCATATTTACCTGGAAGGTAACTTGATATTAACGCTTTTTATTGTTTGAGCCCTTGCGGGGAATAATATTGTACCCAACAAAACCCTCAATGTTGAGTTATTGATGGAATAATGTTGGGCATATTAATATGCATCTTAGGTAGGTAGGGATCATGGCAATGAAAAAAAAAATTAACTGGAAGGAATTTGGTTTTGTGGAAGAATGTTGTACAATGCCATTTATCAAATACCGCATAGTTTCATTTATGGAAATAAATGGATAAAACGGACGTCTTATGGCTTCAACTAGAAAGTCTTCAAAGCCAAGAAGCTAAAGAATGCAGGAAAGCAGTTTTTTTCCAGAAAAAATATTATTAAGCCTGCTTTTTAGCTGTTTAAACAGTATAATATCTAGAACGTAAATAGTTTCCTTTTCGTTATTTGTTTTTGCTCCTTCTTTAGCCAACATTTTATCATCATCTACCGGATCTGCCGGATCTGCCCTGATAATGGACACTGCAACGCTGTCCAAAACGTTGGCTAAAGAAGGAGGTAGCGCAACACGGCATAACACCCCAAAAACAAATAAGGAAAATACTTTTGGCCGTGAAAATCTTAAAACGTATCGTAAATAGTTTCAATTTAAAATAAAACAATAACTTTGTAAACACCACTTTTATTTTTATACTTTATGCCGACCGGGTTTCGCTACAACCGTAGCTTCATCAGGGCAGTATAATACTCTACTAACATTAGGTTACATTTGTGTTATAATATATATTTTAACAAAAAATGGGCTGGGCTGGACTCGTCAAGTGGAGGAGGAAGAGGGAGGCATAGATGGAGAATTGGGAAGGGAACGGACGTGTTCTTTATCAATAGGTAACAATCTTAGTATGGGACTTTTATTTAAATTAAGTTGGTTATTTACTACCTTACTATTAGTGTTTATGGCTTTCCTAAGTTCAAGTGCCTCTAAATTATCCAACCTTAGACCGATGTCGTTTTTATGAATAAGTTTGGCGCCAGCGTTTTTGTCAAATTTATGATCGTTTTCAATCAAGTGGTTTGCAAATTCTGAAAATCCAGAGCTGTGTAAACATCGAAGATGTTCTTTGACACGGGTGTTTATGTTGCGCGCTGTTTTACCAATATAAAAAAATGCGCAATCGCTGCATTGAAGTGAGTAAATTCCCGAGTGTGATAGACTGTCTTCCTTATCCTTACCGTTCATTAAAAGTTTGCCTATATTATTATTAGTGTAAAATGCTGGTTTGATTTCTGATGGGAGATTTTTAACACTTTTTTGAGAGAAATTATTGATGTACAGGATTCTACGCCATTGATGAGGTTGATTATTATTACTTGGTATATTATTATTATGAGGTGGACTATTGTATAAAAATTTACTAGTGGATAATTTTTTAAATTTTTTATTTAGAATGTTGTCTACTATATTTGGGTTGTAACCGTTATTTATTGCGATTTGTTTGATCGTAGATAGTTCTATTGCAAAGTTGGTATTTGATAAAGGGACTGTAACTAATCTATGTATCATGGAATGAAACGCTGAATGTTTATGGGAGTTGGGATGGTTAGAGGAATTGTGAATCGTTATGTCAGTGAACGTCGGTTTGCGGTAGATTTTAAATTCGATTTTATTATTTATTATTGATTACGTAAGATCTAGAAAGTTTAAGGTAGAATTGGTTCCTATTTCTATGGTGAATTTAATTTGTTTATGGAAGGAGTTTATTAGCAACAGGAAGGAGTTGAGTTGTCTCTTGGTTCCCAACCAAACACAGAATACATCGTCAACATATTTCTTCCATAACAATAAGTTTTGTAATAATGGTGATTTACTATTAAAAAATATTATTTTCTAAATTGTCCATGAATATATCAGCGATGAGGGGTGATGTCGGTGCCCCCATGGCCAAGCCTTCTTTTTGTTGATAAAAACATTCATTGTATTGGAAATAGTTTTGGTTAAGACATATATTAAACAGGTGAGATAAATCCTTAGATAAATTATTTGGTAACTTTGAATTTTGTAGCAATTTAGATAAAACATTTTTACTTTCAGCTACGGGGATATTTGGAAACAGGTTAACAACATCGAAGGAGACTAATGACTAACTAACCTTCATATGAACAAATTCATATGAACAAAAAGTAAATAGTTTCGTTTATTCATATCGTTTTTTTTGCCTTTTAAGCTCAAATACATCAATGACATGTGTAAATATATGTTAGAAGAGCATGTTGCTTTCTGTGAGGTGCGAAGCGTAAAAAAAAACCCTTTTGTGGAATAACGTCGTTTGTGTTTTTTTTTTAAATATACAACACTATTCCATAAATTCAACGTAAATTTTAGTAATTAACTCTAATTTAATTGCCTTTCTAAATGACTTTTCAATTAAAACTCTCAAGAATTGTATGTTTTATTTACTTTAAATATAAAATGTTATGAAACATAACCGGTTTCGTTTTTTCAATTTTTCTCGGTTTACGAATATTGCTTGATACAACATTCTTCCGGAAGAGGGCTTGATTATTAGAGAAATTAAGATAGATAGATACACGCAGAGGACATAATTAGGAACGTGTGTCATTGGGAAAGCTTTTTAATCCTGGTATTTATTTTAATGATTCATATGTATTCTTTAATTAACGTGTTTAGGGAACAAAAAGCAAAATTTAAGTTGGGAGGTACAAGGATTGATTAAAATTTATCTTTATAAATTGAGTTTTGGAATGCTAATCCAATAAGAAAAGCGTGATTAAGCTGTATTATGGGCAATAAAAGAATGGTACTCTCAGAAAGATATATTTTAACAAGAATATAAGAGCTTACAAATATATTTTTTTAGTTTGGTCTTAAATTCTGTTTTTTTTTTTTTACAGTGAATACCGCACAAGAATCTCAACTGCTCCCGTCTGGAGCCAGTGAGACTATGGCATCCCCAATTGGGGTATGTTGTGAGGCTGAAGGTAGTGGGGGAGGGGAAGGAGGTGGGGAAGAGGAAGGTTGGGAAGTACCTGGCTATTCAGATCTGGTCACTAAACACGGCTAAAGCCATTTTCAAGCAACGTTTCAATTCTTAATGGTGGTCTTACACCAGGGCGATACTGATAGTATCTTCCACTCTGGAACATGCCGCAAATATACTATATATTATTTTAAATGAATTAATTGTGAAAACACAAATTAATCAAATAAAATTTATTTGCGCATGCCGGGTTCGAACCCGCGACCTCCGGATTGTGAGTCAAGAGTCTTACCCACTGGACTACGGAGGTCGTCAAATAGAGCGCCCCTGTCTGTACGTATAAAAGCGGGGGAATTATGTCGCCACCCAGTTGGGCAGCGTTGAGAGGCTGTTAAGGAAGGGGCTGTAGAAAGTTTATTTGGGAGGCGGATATGAGTACCGCCTCTCCGGGAACCATTTATTGTATAACTAACATTTCTGTCATAGGTCACCCCTAGTGGTTCATCATGTTTGGTGACTTAGCAAAGGTGTCCGGTGTCCGGGTTCATGGGGTTAGGTTTATCTAGGTCTTGGCAGCGGATGCGTGTCCGCCTTCTGCGTGATGGCTGGATCTGGAGAGACTGGTTGAGGTAGGCCTTTTGACCTCTCCAGCCGGACTCTCGGCCCCTCCTCTTGCACCGAAGATCGAGGGATAAATTCATACGTCCGTCACTCTTGGACGCACTGACCCCCAGATTCCTCATATCTTTTCCTTTCTAGAAATTGCTCTTCTTCCTTTCCTTTAAAAGGCACACGTAGCATCCCCTAAGACGAAATAGGCCTGAGGGAAATTATTTTTCATCGGGGTTTCCTGTGTGCAGCTAAGGTAAAAATAAAAAAAAGGATGGGATTTATTAATGCGGGTCATAAAGAGGTCCGGAAGAAATATCCCATTCCCATGAAGCATTTTATTTTTTTAAATTTTTTATTTTAGTTTATTTAGGAAACAAACAGTTATACATATTTTAATAAGAAAGTAACATATTACATGATTGCATTAACCAGCGAAGTTTCCGCTACAATTTATAATATATTTATATATTTATAAAAACATGGATTAAAACATTAAAGAAAACATAAAGTGGTAAAAAAAAAATATGTATATACAACAGAAATGAAAGAAAAAAACACACACACAAATTAAAGCATATGGGATATATAAATCATCCAAATATTATTATTATAATAAAAAGAAGGAAAACCAACATAAAGAGAATGAAAAAAATAACATGCAGCAGGGGTGGAGAGTTCGTAATTAACAATTTGTTTTAATTTTTTCTATTATGGATTTAATAAATTGGCCTGAGGACAAATGGAAAATATCAGCGTCGTAAAAGATATCATTGTATTATGTGCACGTCCTTCGGATAAATGAATATTGTGTGTAATTTGTTTTTGAGTGTGGGATGTGGAATAGTTGGTTTGATCTTGTGTTTCTTATTGGACAGTGGAAATTAATGTGTTCTAGAAGATAGTTGTTGTCAACAACGTTGTTAATGATTTTGAATAAAAATTTTTCGACGGATATATTTCTTCTATCTTCTAAAGTTGATAAATTATGGAATGTTAATGAGTCTTTTAGGTTTTCTGAAGTTCGAAAGGATTTAAAGTCTAGGTGTTTCAATATCTTTTTTTGAATTCTTTCTAACCTTTCAATATTTACTTTGTATTGGGGATTCCATATGACCGATCCGAATTCTAATATTGAGCGAACCAAAGAGACGTACAGTATTTTTAATACGTGTGGTGACCTAAATGGTTTAGTCACTCTTATGATGAATCCTAGAAGTTTGTACGCCCTGTCACAGATGGAATTTATATGTGTTCGGAAAGACATTCCGGAGTCCATTATTATTCCTAAGTCCCTCACTTCACAACATCTTTTTATCTCTACGTCATTGATTTTGTACGGGAATATTAGGGGGTTTATGCTTTTGGTGAATGATATTGTGTTACATTTTTCCAGATTAAGGAACAGTTGGTTGTTAGCACAATATATTCCAAGCCTATTGATATCATCTTGCAATTCTAGGCTGTCATTAATATTAGTGATTTTTTTGTAAATCTTAGTGTCATCAGCAAAAATTTGGAATTTTTAAAGCATTTACCTATATCATTGATATATAAAATAAACAAGAGAGGTCCGAGATGTGATCCTTGCGGGATTCCTGAAGGTATACTGTAAAAACGCGAGGAGAAACCCTTAGCTCTAACTGCTTGACTTCTGTTTGTTACATATGATTTGATCCATCTGAGAAGGTCACCATTAATCCCAATTTTTAACAGTTTCTTCAGAAGCAGGTCAATGTTAATTTTATCAAAGGCTTTTGAAAAATCCGTATAGATAGAGTCTACTTGATTTTTACCACCCTACAATTTAAAATAAAATCTGTGTATTCCAGAAGGTTTGTCTCGACCGACCGTTTTCTGAAAAAGCCGTGTTGATTTTTAGATATGATTGTTTGTACCGCCGGAAAAACTTGATCAAGAACTATGTTTTCCATGATTTTGCTGACAATTGGGAGTTTGGAGATGGGCCTGTAGTTGGTAATGTTATTTTTGTCCCCGCTTTTGTGGATTGGTGTAATGAGTGCTTGTTTCCAGACGTTGGGGAAGTTGCCTTCTTCAAATGACATTTTGAATAGCAAGGAGAGAGGATAAGCCAATTGGTCCCGGCATTTTACATAAAATATGGATGGAATTAAATCAGATCCCGCACTTTTATTTGGATCAAGTTTTTTTAAATAATTAAGTACACATGATTGATTGAAGTTAATATTGTGTATATGTAGATTAGAGTTGTCGTCATCATTCTCATAGTTTATAAGATTGAGGCGAGGGTTGGAATTTTCTACAAAAACTGATCTAAAATAATCACTAAAATGGTCGCATATGGATTGTCCATCATTGCAGGAAATATCTCCAAGATACATTTGCTTTGGTAAATCGGAAGAGGATTTCTTTGATTTAACAAATGACCAGAACTGTTTGCTGCACTTTTTTATTGAATCTTCTGCCGTCATAATGAAGTTTTCATAACATTCTAACGCGATCTTCTTTTGACGATTTCTCAGTACTGAAAATGATTGGTAGTCAGCCAGGTTCTTGTATTTTTTCCATTTCTTGTGATATTTTAATTTCTCTTTTACAATTTTAATAAGTGGTAAAGTGTACCAGGGGGAAAACCTTTCTAAATTACCGTTAATTTTTTTTTCGGGGATATATTTGCGAATAATGTCATTTATGATATTGTAAAAATCTAATACGGCTTTTTCGGTATCTTTACCTTGACATTCGAGTTTCCAATTTATTTTGGATAATTCATCAGTGATTTGACCGTAATCACCTCGGTGAAACATTTTAACTGTCCAAGATGAGCTGGAGAGAGACGGTACAGTAACAGGTGATAACTCTATGTCTAATGCTCTGTGATGTGAATCTTCAGGCGTCAGAGGTTCGGTACAATGGGTTATACTACATTTTGAAATATTTGTCATGATTAAATCAAGAATTCGTTTGTTTGTATTGATTATAGAATTAAATTGGTGTAGTTGGGTGAATGAAAGGAAGTCTACCAAGGCACAGCTAGCAGTGTTTTCTGGAAAATTTGGTTCTAATTGGTTTTGCCCTTAGTTTAGTTTGGATATATTGTAGTCTCCAGCTAATAAAAACAATCCTTCCGGGTGATTTGCGTGCAGTTCTGATGTGGTGTTGAAGTGATGAGTTAGGTTGTGGATGTAGTTGGTGTTTTGTGGATGATATGTGCAGCAGATATATACATTTTTGAGTTTATTATTGTTACCTAGTATTGGCACTGATATCCAGATCTCCTCAGTATAAGTAGACCAGGGTAATCTCTGAGCCTTCAGAGATTTGGATGTTGCAATTAGTACCCCCCCTCCCTGCTGCTGTCCAGACAAAAAGTAGTTCCGATCCTCTCTAAATACATCATACCTATTGTCAAACAATTCACTGTCCTGGATTGATTTATTTAGCCAAGTTTCACATATAAGATAAATATCGTAATTGTTCAAAAGGACCTGATAGAATCTATGAGTTTTTGTGCGAAGACCTCGCACATTTTGAAAAT
This sequence comes from Limnephilus rhombicus, assembly GCA_929108145.2. NCBI lineage: Eukaryota > Metazoa > Arthropoda > Insecta > Trichoptera > Limnephilidae > Limnephilus > Limnephilus rhombicus. Next base: position 37,133,869 of record OV815280.1, read on the forward strand.
ATACGTTAAGCATTTTTAAATATTATGTTCGTGAAATTGTTTGGAAAATAGTTTGGAAAAAAATAATTATGCTGTGATTGGGGGTATTTTTGAACATACGATTTTTTTTGTTTTTGTTTGTGGTAAATTAAAATGTCTATGGTTTAAAGAGGCTTTTGTTTTGACAGATTGATTGTTATATCTATGGACAGATTACTAATACAATTGCAATTCAAACAATTGATAAAAACATGTTTTAAAGTTATTTGATAAGAGTTTAAAGGGAATTTGTAATTAACGTATAGTGATGATTCGTGTATTACGGCTAAGTAGAAATTGGGTATTATGTTAAGATACTGCAAGAGGTTAAATTTGATATAAATAGTAATACGTTTGATATTGTTCTGTAAATTTAGTTTCCTAAAGGGAGGGCCGATGTAGAAGCGTCTTGTGTGGGCATTGTCTTCAATGTTGAAAGTCTGTTAACGTCATCTTGATCCGCAATTAAAATTATGGGTGTTGTATCACTTACACGAATGAAAACTTTCCCATTTTTTATCCAGCAGTAGAGAATTTTTTTGTCCGTTTTTATATCTCTACATTGTTTTAGGAGATGCTGATTTTTGGGGGTTAAATGTTCATTGATGTAAATTCTGCTGGCACCAGGAAGCTGCAATTCTGAGGCAAAGCATCAAGCCAACATCAGCCTTGAACGAGTGTTCGCTCGTGTCTATCGAGTTTCACCCAGTTCCAGCTCTCCGGTGCACCGGGGATCAATACTGCTAGTTCTTTAGAGCAGGTTGCATTAAAATACCTGTAGAATATACTATTGTACCTGTAGAATCTATTGTACCTGTAGAATATACTAATAATACTTGCGCATTAGAGATGGCAACAGATTGTCAATCAGACGAACATCCTTTGCACAGAATCAAGAGGGTTTTTCAAGAATTGCGGCTACCGTATTTAATTGTTGGACCTACTTGAGATTTGTGTAGGGTTAGCAGTTGGACTCATTGGAGTGATTTTATTCAAAGCCTTAGGCCCAGATACTCCGAAAGCCCAACTTTGTACTTCACTTACACTTAGGTTCCATCAGCCAGCCTATAGCTGATGATGTTGCTGATCTAAGAGGTGACTGCCTCAGACGAGTATTTTCTGGGACGCACAGTTCACAGATGTAAGGTGGGTTCGTTTTATTGATGGATTTAAACACCATTCAGTAAAATTTGTACTGGATCCTTTGAAATACTGTAAAGGACAATAAATCCACAAGTTTGTAAGTATGACATTTTATAAGTTTTTTTTTTTCAATCTGTGACGTCGAAATATTTCTAGCAAAATAATTGCGTTTTCACGACGTGCATTTAAAGATTTTTAAAAATAAATTGAATACTGTTATTATCGAAATTAAAAAAAAAAATCCTTTGAAAGACCTATTCAATGTTATCTATAATATAAAAATGAATCGCTGAATGTGTTGCTAAGCGCATAACTTTCGAATGACTGCACAAAATTGGATAATTATTTTTTTTGTGTGTTCGTTATTGTCAGGACAAGGTTTTTATAAAACTTCCGGTGAGCTCTGGCATTATGAAATTTGTATAAAAAAATGCTATTGGTGGCACGCGAGGAAGCGGCTATTGCTATGGAAAGCGAGAGGGAGGGAGAGATGGGGAAGGGGAACTAGGGAGGGGGAGGGAAACCTGGGTGGGGGGAGAGGGGAGGGGAACTCCTGAGGGGGGTTTGCGGGAGGGGGGAAGGGGGGGGGGAGTGGAGTGGGGAGAGGAAAGGTGGAGGTGACGAAGTGGGAACGCGAGAGGGGAAGAGGACGCAGGAGAAGAAGGGGAGGCGGAAGGGAAACGGGACGAATGGGAAAGGACACTCAGGGAGAAACAATTTCTTTATTAAATGGTATAGTAACGCATGCCGGGACCAGCTAGTTTTATAATAAAAATTCGTAATTATAGCTCTGCTAGAACAGATGATATAATTTTTTGAAAAAATAAAAAAACTAACTTTTTTGCTTTCTTGAGCAATCAACATTTTGTCATTTACAGCTTTTCAAATTTTCGTGATCGATATGATTTCATGTTTCATTAATTGGAAAACCGCTTTTCTGAAAGAACATTTATTTCATAAAATAGTTTTGAAATTTTGAATAAGAATTCCAAAAATCGTTAAACATTCAGGAGCGTTCTTCCTTCCGTAAATGAGGTCATCTGGTTTAAATGAAGGTAAAATCGCACGTGTTGGCCCATACAGTTGATGGGCAGATCCTCGCGGCATCAGCGCTGGACCCTCGTCACGCCTGACAGGACTTGAAAGGGAGACCTTTACTTTGCAGGCGGTATTAGTGAAATTCCCGAGAAAACTACTCAGGGATCAAAAATGCTTGTTGTGAGAATTTGTTATTATTATCATTCGATGAGTTTTTTCGACGTGATTAAATGATTCGGTATATTTTTTTTATTTATTTATTTATTTAAACGCCCATAGGTACATAGAATGCAGTACATTTTTTAATTACAGTGAAAAGAATGGGTTTACAAAATACAATGCACAATACAAGTAACATAATATTTGTTAAAAACAAAATATAGGTTACATAAAATATAAGGGTTAAAAAAAATAAAATAAAAAATTTAGGTTACATAAAATATAAGCGTTAACAAAGGTAGGTTCTTAAAGAGGCCCGAAAAAGTTATATTGTTTGCAAGTAGGAATCTTTAGCGTTTTTTTGCTAAGCCGACTGCACGTGTAAGTATGTCGTATTTTGTGATTGCCGCATGCTACTTCGAAGATTGGAGGGGACCCACCACTTTCCCACGGCTGTGTGAGGAAACTGATTGTTTAACCTCCTTAGCCGCACACGTCAGGACTCTAATTTTTTGTAAAAAGGAAGCTACATTTATTTTTGAAACGAATCTAGACCCTCCAATGTCCCTGCACGCATGAAAGTAAAAAAGAAAAATATATGCATACTTACATTTGCAGTAATTAACAAGATAAAGACACATCATAGATGTGTTCGTCTGTTGGTTCAGCATCTAGTTGAGTAAAATAATAAATAAAAAGAAAAATATTTACAGGTGTATGATTAAAACCAAACAAAATATATAAAAAGAAAGATATCGGGGGCAGTTTGTCCCACTATCACGGGGCAGTCCCGGCGAGAATGAGCGGGCGAGCGGCCTGGCCGCAACGTGTCCAAACGCCCGCGTCCCTAAACCTAAACCTAACCCTAAACCCTACTTCGAAGAGTCGAAATTATTAGTAGATATATTTTTACAGCGGATTTTCACTCAAGATGCCCTAAGATATAAGTATATCGACTTTGGTTGTACGGCCGTATATCCTCTTTGCATACTTACTTGAAGAAAACATCATCTAAACTTTCGGCCGGACCAATTGTCGCCGGACCAATTGTCGCCGGACCAAATTTCGGCCGGACCAACTGTCGCCGGACCAACTGTCGCCGGACCAACTGTTGCCGGACTAATTGTCGGGTCACCACTATAAATATGAATACTTATTGTAAAGCATATCTGAATGTATTGCCAGATAATAATCTTTCCAGAAATAAACCACGTCTCTTATTGTACACATTGTCATACAAGTGTTGATAAATAGGTACCAACTGGACAAGTTTAGTAACAAAACGCGGAAAAATGAGCTAGATTTTCAAGAAGGTTCCACTTCTGGGTTAAAACGTGACACACATTTTTATTACACGAAGTGCTTGAAATTGGAGACCCGGGTAAGTCCAGGGAGTTAATTCGTCTCACTGACGTTAAGTAAGGGTAGTGAGGATTTCCCTTTAAACAAGCTTCAAATCAGAGGACACTACCACTTTGCCGAAAGGCCGGACTGTCTCTCACTGATTGATATCGATGGCCTTCTGATGATTTATATCTTTTAGTGGCCAGGCTGATGAAGCTATTATTTTTCATTTGATGTATGACAGGCAGAAACGACTTAAAATAAATGTCACGTCTTAATGGGAAGACCTTGGAAATGGTTTATTCGTTTAGAGAGAATAATAAAAAGGTTTTTATTCATTTCATAACAAAGGACTATTATGGAGGATAGTTGTTACGCTTGTGGTGCTTTATAACTTGTATTAAATCAAGAAAATTTAAAAAAAAATTATTTTGGTAGCGCGATGTTTATAACCATGAGGAAAATGTTACTTGTGGGTAAATAATTATGCTTTGATCAAAAAAATAACGGTGAAAAGAATGAAAATTGATAAACATCATTAATACGGTGCCCGGATATCTAGGTCTTGGCGGCGGATTAGTTATTGCGTGACGGGCCGCATTGATAGACGCTAGTTGACGGAGATCCTTTTGACCTCTCCAACCAGACTCTCGACCCAGCACTTTGCACCGCTGTGGGAGAGTGGATTCATACGTCTATCACTCCTGGACGCATTGACTCGCATCATACCTTTTTCTTCTCAGAACTTCCTCTCCTTCCTTTCCATAAAAATATCCTCCATGCAGCATCCCTAAACATGACAAAGGCCCTCAGGGATTTTTTGCTCGGGGCCTTCTGTGTGGAGCTAATGTAAAAACAACTTTAAAAAATTAATTTTGGCGTTAATAAAAAATATTTTGGCTTGCGTAACAGATTTTAATTCAACGTTTATATCATATCCCTGACCTGTCCTCTTTCCCTGATATATTTTCCCCGTTTAAGATTTAAGGTTAACTTATGTGGTTTTTTCTTCATGAATATTTTTGTTCATCCCGTGAACGGTGGAGAGGTTTGTTTAGGTCTTGGCGGCACATGCAATTAACCTGCACGATCGTGATTGAGCAGTTGATTGCTTGCCTGCTCAATCACCAAATGTAGCCAACCACTTGGTGTGATCTACAACAGCCGAGCTATTCTCTATTTTTTGTGGGAACGAGATCGATATCGCGCGAGATCTCCTGTCAGATTTGTGTGATTTTCAAAGGCTGTTAATTGTTCTCGCCCGATTTCTATCTCGATCGACATAGATCTCGGGCGAGATCTCCTATCAGATTTGTGGGACTTTCTATCGCTGTTAAATGAATAAATAAATATGCATACTTGCACGAATGTGTGCTTTAAACGACCTAAACTAACAGCTGGTGAAATTCTGACATCGGCCTGTGGAAAAAGCAAATAACAGCCAATGAAAAACACACAAATCTGACAGGAGATCTCGCGTGATATCGATCTCGTTCCCGCAAAAAATAGAGAATAGCTCGGCAGGAGTGATGGTTATCCAATAAATGGTTCCCGGAGCGGCGGTATACCCGTCTCCCAAATTTTAATTGTAAATAGAAATATTTAAACGAATGGTTAAAAGAAACACATTTAATTGTATGAAATGCACGTCTGTTTAATAAAAGATACCTATTATTTATAAGTAATTGTAAAACTTTCAAGAAAAGCTCAACACGTTTCCCCTAGAGACCAATTTATCCAACAGTTACACCTTAGTAGTTTTAGTTACGGGGGAAGTTCCTTGATATGTCTGTCATATCAAACTAACGATGTTTGTTTTCATCCCCAGCGAAAGAAATAAGGTAGCGAGGGCGAGGGCGAGGGAGAGAGCTGAGGATTACGGTATAAACGCGGTCCGACAGTCCATCCCTTTTCAGGCACCACTCGTAACACTCATGAATCGTGAGAGAGCCTTTTTGATCTGGATGTGCCTTGCTCAGCCAGGATTTGATTTAATTCGGGGAAAATAAATGATTTGGTAAATTTTTATTTATTTTGAAGAGCAACTGAAACGTGGTCTGTGTCTCAAGTTTTTGATTTCCATCTATGACTTACTCCAAGAGTTATTAACCTTTATTATTACTCATGCATCTTGTAATCGAGCATACCCGCTCTTTGAAATACGTTACAAAATATTTAAAATGAATCTGTTTGTTTCTTTTATATGCATAGTTTAGGATCCTTCAAATATCAGGAATTTTCGACATTCAAATACAAATAAATGGAACATTTCTCAACATAAATTAAAAACTATTTTTGAAAGGTAATGAAATACAATTTCTTTTTTTTTTTAATTAGAAGTAAACATATAATTTTCGATGTATTAAAATTTTTTATTTGAACATAAGAATACATTGAGAACTTGCAAAATTTTCCATTAATTGAGCAAATACAGCCATGGATGCTGATTCATTGAATATATATCGGACTGCACACCAATATGCATGCGAGATAAAAAATATTTTAGAAATAAATTTTTATTTTACATACACAAAACTTGATGAAAAAAAAAATTAGAGTGCCCAATTCACATGCAGAAGAAGTGAAACCTTCAGAAAACTAAAGAAGACAAGAGTGGGGAAACTACGAAGCACTTTTTTTATCAATGTGAAGAATGATTTTTTTAATATTGCCGTCGAATTCCAGTGCACATTTTCCTATACATTTGGTATTTGTGTTTTCCTCTTCGAAGTCGCTAGACGTCGCTTTATTTTCTTTTGCCTATTAATTTTGGAGTGGTTTGAAGATTGGATATTGATTTTACAAAAAAAAAAATATATATTTTTGGATTTCATAGGATTCGACTTTTGGTTGATGGCTTGATCGATAGCTAGATGTCTGGTGGCTGGAGTTCCTCAGGCGCTTTATACCGCTACACTATTTATATATGGATTTATCGTACTGTATTAGAACCGAGCATCTGTGAATAAATACATATTTTAACGCTATCTCATTCTCTCGCAGGCTAAATAATATGGATGTATGTGTTTGTCTCTTTTTAGTGTCGCTCGCTTCCGTTTCATCAAGTTTTAAATCACAACGGTGCTAAAGAAGTTTTCACTTCAAAAATGAGTCACATTATGTTTTTCTAACTAAAATTTCTGATGGCGAAAAAAATAGAAACACACGTATATTTTATTAGACAAATATATTATAGACGTTGTTGTCACACCCCTTCTTGTCGTTTCATACTATACAAAATAATTTTTAAAATCACAACACAAAAAAATCACAGAGAAATTTCTCTCCTTTGCTACTTATATTACCTGTATTGGACTATTTGTCCGTAAATAAATAAATAAATAAATTACCCGTGACTCTACACTGCTGACTTTCTCGTGAAAATTGAGCTCGGATTGAATCGTCTACCGGTCAGAAAGGATCTGCTGTGCACAGTGCCACATATTTCTTCAAAATTATTCGAAAATCGACTATCCTTGAGAGCAGTCAATAGGCCACTTGCATCACATTTTTAAAATTTTTTTCCGGTTTAGACAAATATTCCAAGACATTCCATATATTTTATTTTTTTTTATCGCATTTTTGAAACCCTGGGGATTTTTTGAAAATTTCAATCCGAAAAATCAGACCATTTTTTATAAACCGAAAAGACGGGACATAATTTTGCAGGTGCGAAAAAATTATTATTACATAGCCGAAAATCATTTTAAAAAAACGTTTTCCACACTAATGGCACAGGAGAATAACGAGGCATACCACAAATATTACATCTCATAAATATTTTTTCCTTGATCCATCTTATTGATCATAAATCATTATAATGTACAACGTATATATAAATTTAAAATACTTGTACTTGTAAATTATATTAATAAAAAGAATATTATAAAATTTGATTTTGTTAAAATCAGCACCATAACCATTATACTTCTAAAACACGTACCGACTTCTTAAATGTACGAGGTTCTCTTCAGAACATCTGTCAAAAAGGCAAACCAAATGAAAAGTTCTTAGAGAACAAACAATAAATCTAGTGAACGAATTAAAAAATTCGCCTGAAATCAAAGTGTTGCGATATAAAAAAAATAAATCATTGTAGAATTTTACAGATTAATAGGAACATTTTCGGAGACGGGACATTTTCATGTAGTGACGTCACGAGCCCAATTCATGGATTTATCTATTTAAAAATAAAAATTAACTGTACATTTCTAAAAATTTTTACTAACATTTTCGCAATCTTAATAAAAAGATCTATCCACACGATTTTTTCCAAGTCGGTATGAAATCCATGCAAGTGGCCTATTCTATGTTATCGATGGTTGTCTCCGTCACTGACAGCATATGAGGAGCATTTTCACAAAGCGAAGTATCAACCCAAAACGTTTTTGAAGTGAAAATTTCTTTTATGATATGAAACTCGATGAAACGAAAAAGCGACATTAAAAAAAAACAAACACGTACATCCATAGGATTTAGTCTGTGAGAAAATGAAATAGAATAATCGCTCTCCTTTTTGGTACCGTGCTTCGTAGTCTCCCCACTCCCATCTATTTTAGTTTTCTGAAGGTTTCAATTCTACCGCGTGAGAACTGCACACTTGTAATTTATTTATTTATTTATTCTTATTCTATACGTAGATAGTAGATGTCTACGAAATGTTTGGTTCATGTTTTCAAAAATCCATATATTTACATCTGCTTTGGGTGTAATAGAAAACGATATTTTTTTACAAAGTGAAACAAACATACTTGCATCTCAATTTGGGAGGCGGGTAACCATTTATTGGACAACCAATACTCCTGCTGTAGGCCATCCCAAGTGGTTCACTACTTTTGGTGACTTAGAAGTTGATTATGTTGTGGCTATTAATGTCCTTTCGAGGCTTGAGGAGTTAAAATCTTTAATTCGCGAGGAAAGCTAATTGCATTGTCAAACCATTTCTCAACATGTTTTCCCGTTATTGTGTGAAAAACAGCACTTGTACAAATATTTTAACATGTAATTATTTTAAACACAATTTGAAAGTAAGCATAAACTAAGTTTCAAAGTAATCTGAATGGTTAATAGTGGGACGGAAGTTTTCCGTTTTACTGTTGGTCAAACTAGCGTACAAATGTTGGGGAATGAGGGTCCGGACCCCAGAGGGCGATTATTCCCGATTGAATTTCCAAAAGAAGAAACGTATGGATTTGGGAACGGATTGCCGGCGACGGGATATTGTTCCTTTTGTCAGCGAATTGGAAAAACCTAATATACGGACGACGATATGGAAGGATGACAAATTCAGTTTCTTTACTTTTTTACACTTTGTAATATTAAAACTCTCAGGGTTAGGTTCGTGCACTCTTGACAAGATGAATGAATGTAATTGAAAGTCGGTTTTACATAGCATATTTATTACAATAAAGGGGTTCAAGTTGTACAATAGGACATTACGATTTAAGACCTACATGATAGCTTTTAGAACGGAAGATAGGTACTTGAAATGATACTAAACTGGAAGTTAATGGCTCGAATATCTACAGTTATAATTAGGAGACTACCTTGGTCCTCTTGAGGGATTGTGCGGTGGAAGGGGCCGGCTAAGCTCATGCCTGCCGGGCAGAGTCCTTAGCCGGAGACAGGAATCAGTCGCTGGACATCGCGGGCCAGCATTCAACCAGGGCGAAGATGGACATGCTGCTCCACTTCCAGGATCAGGGCTCCAGGATCACAGTCACTTATTATACCAACGCCATTGTCTCAGGTACACAAACGGGGTGCCCGCGAGGCTATCGCCTCGGGCGAGAACTAGGTACACGATGTTACTAGTATGAGCTAGGCGGAAGGAAAGAGAGCGAATTTAAGTGCGTTAGCCCTTTTATAGCTTTCTTTCTCCGGTATTGCTAGGAGATGGTCGCGCCATTACGATAATTTGCGAATCCATCGACAGGAACACTTGATTGTCAACCTGTGGGAGAGGCGACGCTTCTTTAACTGTTTTGTCGTATGTGCGAACATAACACTGCCTTCTCTGTCCAATATAATGTAAGAAGATTGTCAGGTCTATTCTGGCTTGACTTAGGCATTTACCGAAAATGTGGTATGTTGTAAACGCAGCATTATTGCATTTGCAGGACTGTTGAAGAGTGTTCCTTTAATTCTTTGAAGAAGTAATTTTATTTATGGTGCAAAAGTATTCATATTGATTTCTTGAAGAAGTATCCATTCTAATTTGTGTCATCGTAAGTTTCCATTTAAGTTCTATTGAAAAATTGTTCCTTGTACCCTGAAGATATTTTCTCGTTTCTCCCAGACATTTCTGGATGTGCTGTAGGTTATAAGACATAGAGTTGTCATTATCACAACTAATTTAACACTCCCTACCTACTGAGCCAAGAACGAATTTATCTACCTGTGAGCCAAGCTAAACAACCCTATTGCAAAAGAACTTGTACCTTTCCCTTTTCTCCTTTGCGATACAAAACACGCTACTCTCGCGATACAAAACACGCTACTCTCGCGATACAAAACACGCTACTCTCGCGATACAAAACACGCTGATCTTCCAAATTTGTTAACATAAACTGTTAAATTATTTGCTGTAGCAGCAAATCATCACCTTCTTCCTCGCAATAATTAAAAAAAACTTTGCTGAAATGAATCTTGGTACAGGATTCTATACATTGTTCTTTTATCTTATCCATTCAATGGATATTTTAACGCGATTTCATTTTTTTCTGAACAACCGAGGTCAATTCCTTCGCATTTTACATAAATTTTTATGCCAATACCAATCGTTTGTCAGTTATATTCATTATATAATGTTTAATAAAAATAATAAAAATAATAAAAAAAATTTCAAAAATTTATGCTGACTAAACGTCATGTAATCAATCGAAATTGATACATATTCGCATTTTACACCTTGTGTAGAGGACAATATAAGACATGAACCTCTTGAATATTTATACTTTTTATTTACATTTTTTTTTCTCTCGCCCATTAAATGGACATTTAATGCCGACTTAATGTCATGTAATCAATCGAAATTGATACATATTCGCATTTTACAACCTAAACTAAAGGGTTACAATACAATACATGCACCAATTAGAGTAGTATTTTTTAAATTTGCTGTGTTATTGTAACTTGCGATTTATTCCCTTTTACTTTATTGATGAATTTCTCTTAAGCCATCTTCAGTTCTGTTTTCATAGTTTACAATGGGTATAATTATGAGGCTATACGGATCCTATCATGTTTATAATATAATTATAAGGCATATATTAAATCCTGTAACGTAGGTATAATTCTAAGGCTATACTTTAAATCCTATCATTTTTATAGAGATCCAATCCCTTGTATGCATACACTATCATGTTAAAGAACAATGATCTTGCCTCACTAACCAATCCACAGGAAACTCCCTTTCCAATGATTGTGCTCGGCGTAAACAATAAGGTGACACACACCTTCCTCACGTCATGTTAAAAAACAATGACCCTGTCTTACTGACCAAATCAAATGAAAACGCCTTCGAACACATAGTAATCCTTTTCAATGATTGCGCTTGACAGACACATATATAAAACAAATAACCAAAAAAAACAGAACATCACTAGAAAATTAAGATCTATGATAGTTTTCAATATAATATATATTCTCTCTAAGTTGTTTAACTTCATCTTCAACCGAATACGCTTTAAATTCCAATAACACAGACTTTTTTACAACAACACCGATGTACGGTGAATTACACGTTGACTTTCGTCGCTTAAATACCGAAGTATCCAATTCGCGTGTTTACATGTTATAACATTTCAATCTTACAAGCTAACAATTTATATACATTTCAATTTTTAATCATAACCGAATTTGCTAACGAAACTTTATTATTTTTTTTTTTTTTTTTTTTTTTAAATATTGACTATGTTTTTAATTAAATTCAACTTTTTATTACCAAACTCAATTATTTCCAGTAATTTTATTAAGATTTGAACATTAATACCAATTAACTTTCTCTTCTTACAAAATTTCCATGAACTTTTAGATTTTAATACAAATCTCAATTTTTCGAACCTGTTTATGTTTTATTCTTTCAAATACTCTAAACAACCAAAGTTTATTTTATCTCTCTGTATTCCCAATTAGGGTGGGTACATACCCGATTCAAAAACACCTACATGTTCCAACACTAACCCCAGGATAACTCCACAGGTTATACAGAAATTTATTATTAAACTTCAATCAATCAAAATATTAAAAAACTTTTATTTTCCAAATCAAATATTAGTTAGTTAACTGAACGACTTTATTTGTTTGAAAGCAAATCAGAGAGATAAAAACATTTAAATTAACAACAAAAAGATATATACAATTATATACATTTGAACGCTATATTATAATTGAATTTGCTAGCAAGAACTTCTTTTCTTTCTGTTTCTTAATTTTTTATTCCAAATTCCTTTTAATTAGTATAACTTCCTTATTAAAGATTATTTGACAGGAATTTTAAACTTATTCTCATAACTTGACATAATTTTTTTGCTTCAATTTCAATATAATACAACATTAAGTCCAATTAATACTCCTTCTATTGTGACGTCACGGACCTTTTGACCTCACAATACATCTCAATGTAATATTCCCTTTTCAATATCTATGTTTTGTTTTCTTTACGTTGTTTCCTTACAATGTTAACTTTGTTTTATTTAAAATATGTAAATACATGTTTCTGTTCCTTTCTAACTTTGGGCGCCATGGTCTTTTTCTAGTTAGACCCAAACTAAGTATTTAAATTTCATTATTCGACTATTACTCAAAACTCACTTGGAAGTGTTAAAAAAAATTTCGTATCTCTTCTTGTATTACAAATTTTCTCTTTTTTTTTTTTATTGCCCAAGATTACTCTCTTGGCAACCCCACTTGTCTTAATTCTAAGGAAGACTTTCCTATAACGTTTTGAAACTAGAAATGTATACGCTGGTACCCGTACCCGTATTACATTTCTTGAGCTCACTTAGAACTCAATATCTGCGCAAAGCACAATATAATTTCCGAACAACGATCCACGTTGTCTTTTTTGTAACACAAGTCAAGAAGAATAAAACTTTATTCATTAAAAATCCTTTTCATTTAAACTTAAGTAAGAAATGATTATCTTTTTTGTTTTAAATTCGTGTACTACTTTTCTATTTTTTTTAAAATGGACACTAAAAAATCTCTACGAATGTCACCAATTAATCTTTACGGATGCTCGTGATTTATTCTTTCTTTATTTCGCTCTTGCTAAAAATTGTTTATCTATTTGACAAAATATTAAAAACATTTATTTTTATTACTTTTGTTTATTTAATATGTAAAACATATTCCATTTTGTGTTAAACAGCTTTTATTAACGAAGGCCTTTTTACTTCCGCATCGTTACAAGAGATTTAGCTTTATTTTTTAACTGAATTATTCAACATTTTATTTTTCAATACTAGCTCAGGACAATTGTTATAACTATGCAGAATCTCTCTACCTTTTTTCAAATTTAATTTATTTATTTTTTACAATCTGACTATATTTGAAGATCTATTTCCGTACTTATTTGTTCGACTTCTTGTTTACTTTTCGACGTATTGTATTATTTGTCACAACTTTTATTGAAAAAGAAATTTAAAGAGAGATATATTTTATAAACAACACCGAAAATTTATATACATAAATATTTACACAATATGGGTTACCTTTATTTACAATTATATACATAACATTTATAGTATAGTTTATTTATAATAATCTCATACAAAAATGGTTACCTTTATATACAATAATATACATAACATTTATAGTATAGTTTATTTATAATAATCTCATACAAAAATGGTTACCTTTATATACAAAATTTTTTGTTTTTCTTTCCTTCCCGCCTTTTTTAATAACAAACCACATTAGTCAAGTATTCCTACTTCCCTTTTTTTCAAACCAGGTATGATCTTTATTTTTTATTATTATACGAATGAGAAACGTATCATTTTAATTTAATTCTTTATTATTTTCTTATGAAAAATATTTATTTTAAACTTCCAAAACACAAAAAGAAAAAATTTTCCTGACCGAATTCTGTTTATTTCGTAATAGCTTGTTCAATTGCACTCTCTCCTGTTTTTTCAACTAGATTTCAGTTAGCTACTCTGATCTCAGATTAAATCAACATTCTTAACTCTCAAATAACTAATATTAGAATCACTAAGAGAGCAAAAAAGAACTAACTATACAAGAATTTAATTATTTTTCTACAAAAAAAAAAAAAATCTCAATACAAATTATACCTTTCCTGAATTTTTTGCCGTTTTCTACAACGCTTTACATAGGTACCGTATTCTCTCATATACAAAATTTCTTTCCTAGCCGGGCCATCTGTTACTGCGTAGGTACTTATGTCTGCTGTTATGCATAACGCGCGTGCATTCGTTATTTCTCAAACTTTTCTCTACCTTCTATGTCTCATGAACGAATTTAACTTTTAATTTGTAATTAATTAAAATTTTAACCTTTTCCTATTACTTTTTATTACTTCCGTTAAATTTAAATTCTCTAGTATTTATTGACTTTTTCATTATTTTAAATCTTTCAACTATTCTGTTTTCAACTTTTTCCTCTTTTTATAAATAAAAATTCGTGGAAATACATATATATTTTCATATATGCGTTTTGCAATATTGTTCAACTTGTTTTGGGGTCATTTACGGCACTTTGATTGATGTACAATCTCAGATTACTTTTCAATTAATTACACCCGGGCTTGTCTTATATATTGAATTGTGACAGTAAATTTCGCATCCGCCTTACTTACCATCACTATCTTTTTTCATGATATATAAGATTAGCCTTCAAAATGATAATGATTTTACAACTTGGGTATTTCAACTACAATTTTCTTTGTGGTTTCTGATTTATTCCACCAAAAAAAACATTGCAACTAAAAAACCAGTTTGATTTGATTTTTTTTTCTCTATCACATGATCTTACTAGTTGAAATCTGTTCTTAACTTTTTTTCCACTATTATTTTATTTTTATAGGAAAATTAGCTTCTAAATAATAACGTCAAGCAATATTTTGGAAATATACATATGTTTATATATGTTTTTCTCTTTAACTTGTATTAGGGAGGGGTTTTTACGTTCGCAATCTTCCTTGTCCGGGCTAAGCGGTTTCTGAGATTAAAATCGTCTCCACAACAGAGTTTGGATTCCAGAGATATACGACTGCGCGAGCATACTTAATCACACAGAGGTTAAATTATGGGTCGCATTTGCCTTCCATAGTCTAATAGATCTCTAAGTAAAAAAGTCGCTGTTAAAGGATCATGATTTTATATAACTTGCCGTAGGTATGCTTGTTAGACTGTATTCTTTTTTTTTTTGGACTACATCTAAATTCCATGATACGTTAGTCAGGTGATACCGTCAAGTTATTAACTTTTATCATATACACGATTTTATACAAGTCACTATTTTAATTTATTTCCAATTTTCACTCGAATTTGAAACCATATTATTCATGAACTGCATATTTTCTTTTTAAATCTCAATGTGTACTATCCTCTTAAGCATTTTCAATTCTCTAGATCTATTATTATCCAACAATACTAGACATGCTACCAGGAAAGAGTAAAAAAAAATTTATAAAATTTTCAATTCCGTAATTAACTCAAGCATTTAAAACTATCTCACTTCCTTGATAATGTAAAAAATCATTTAACAATGTTTCGTTTTAATCTAATAAGAATTCAAAAATTATTCCTGACAAATTTACCTCACACTTTAATATTCATTGGATTTTGTGTTCTGTGCACGCGACGCGCTTCGAAAAAATGCAAAACTTGGACTAGCCCGTAAAGTACCTATCACGAGGATTACGCGTGTTGGAACACGGAAGGGATTCCTTGGCTATTACTAGAGAGGACTTCCTATTAATTTTAACGCATATAAAACATTTCTCTTTCTAAACAGTTTAACATATAATTTTTTGTTATTCTTTGTAATTTACAAGGATTATTATTATTCATTTCCTATTTATTTTGCTTTTAATTTATTATTACACAATATAAATTATGTTTTTCTTATTTTTCGCGCAATTCTTTTTAAAATAATTTAACGGCCGTTTCTAATGCATTGTTTGAGATAATATAATAATTTTTCATTTGAAATTTATTTTATTTTAAATCTTTTGTGTTTCTTAATAAAATGTATTCATTTGTCTTTTATTTTACTTTTTTGTTTTTTATTCCGTGGGCTCAATTCTTATGGACTTTATTATTTACGGTGACCAATCTATACAATTCTATTGCTACCGCTTGCACGCGTCTTCGTTCTGTTTCGACTTGCTGACTGTTTGCTAATTTGAATACCTACATGACGATTTCGTTTTTTGCGCGGGATAACTAAATTCATTTTCAACACTAGGAATTATATTTAGTTAATTACCTATTAATTTGTTTTGAAATAACAAGAAGAGTTATTAATATTTTCACAACGAAATATGCATTTTAAAATGTATTGAAATTCAAAACTTCTTTTATATTGCTTTCGCGGCAAATTTACGAGTTATTTCTTTCGTGCTTCTACCGAAATATTCTGACTTGGACGGGTCCAATTCAATTACGCCGCTGTATTTTGGAACTATTTTATTCAAATAACCGTATTTAATTATGTTGTAATAGAATTGTTCTCGTTAATTTTATCAAAATTACACAAATAACTGTTTTGAATTAGTATTTAACCCGATTTATGGTTTATTTGAATCAACATTTCAAATCAACAATGGACTCGCCCTAGAATCTGTACATTGTTCCCGCGTCAACTGAATAACTATATTTTGAATATGTTTGGCTTTATTTAAACGAACTTATTAAGACATTTTACATTTATCTTTTTAAAACACAATACAACCACAATTTTCTAGCATATTATAAAGAAATATATATTCATTTTTCAATAACATTATTCATTTCTTGTAAAGTGTTCAAGCGCCAGTGTAATATTAAAACTCTCAGGGTTAGGTTCGTGCACTCTTGACAAGATGAATGAATGTAATTGAAAGTCGGTTTTACATAGCATATTTATTACAATAAAGGGGTTCAAGTTGTACAATAGGACATTACGATTTAAGACCTACATGATAGCTTTTAGAACGGAAGATAGGTACTTGAAATGATACTAAACTGGAAGTTAATGGCTCGAATATCTACAGTTATAATTAGGAGACTACCTTGGTCCTCTTGAGGGATTGTGCGGTGGAAGGGGCCGGCTAAGCTCATGCCTGCCGGGCAGAGTCCTTAGCCGGAGACAGGAATCAGTCGCTGGACATCGCGGGCCAGCATTCAACCAGGGCGAAGATGGACATGCTGCTCCACTTCCAGGATCAGGGCTCCAGGATCACAGTCACTTATTATACCAACGCCATTGTCTCAGGTACACAAACGGGGTGCCCGCGAGGCTATCGCCTCGGGCGAGAACTAGGTACACGATGTTACTAGTATGAGCTAGGCGGAAGGAAAGAGAGCGAATTTAAGTGCGTTAGCCCTTTTATAGCTTTCTTTCTCCGGTATTGCTAGGAGATGGTCGCGCCATTACGATAATTTGCGAATCCATCGACAGGAACACTTGATTGTCAACCTGTGGGAGAGGCGACGCTTCTTTAACTGTTTTGTCGTATGTGCGAACATAACAACTTCAATGGAATGTTTGTGGATTCAAAGGATGTATTATTGCTTTTTAATAATGTAAGGAAGGCAATATTTAGGATAAGATGTTTGTGTCGTATTTGAATGAGCGTAATCAGTTCAAACGAAATTGACTACATCCAGACGAAGCTGCACAATGAAGCGAGACGCTACCAACTTTAATAAATACTGAAATTACAAGTAAACCCAGTCTCCCAGAAATTTGAACAATATGTATTTTGACAAACTATTGCGGTCACTGTCTTTCTTACTCCCTCGATTACTGAGCGAAAGGGTGCACCCCAGGCTGATAATACCTAAACAAAATCTTACAAATTGAGGTTTTGTATTCCCATTTTTCTCCCCCAAAACTCAACCGATTTTTTTACTAACTGTGTTAGAAGAAAATACTCTATATCTGTACGTTTTGTTTATTTAAAAAACAAATGTTCTTGTTTACTGTTTAATGTATACTGAAAGTCCGTTGATGGCGTTTAAACCTGGCATTTTAACGATTTTTTGAGATTCTCTTTCAAGATGTAACTTACAAAAAAAAGCAAAACGCTAGTGATCGACATCCAAATTACATAAAAAAAGGTTGCAGTAGTGTCAAAATCCAGAGAGGAAATTGGGGAAGATGTCTCTATGTACAAAAAGCCGCCTGCTTTCCTCTAAAGCAGTAAAAAGGTATGAAAGAAATAATATGAAATCAATTCTGACTATAATAATAGTGTGTTCGAAATTGAAATCAATTCTGACTATAAAAATAGTGTGTTCGAAATTGAAATCAATTCATAATACTGTGGCATTTCCATAGCTCATTAGATGAATTCACTCAGTGTCCTGTAATTAATTTTAATTTAATTTAATGTTTTTAAAAAATTTATTTCATATTATAGAAATAAAACTGTACATTAGTTACAGTGATGAAACAAATAAGGATACTACATATTTCATAATGGGCACCTATTATTATGTTTCCTTATAAAGTCTTTTTTTCAGTAGGGAGCGTAAAGAGTTGGGAAGAGGAAGGTGGGGAAGTACCTATATATTCAGATCTGGTCACCAAACAGCTAAAGCCGCTGCCAACCCCCGTAAATTCAAGCAACGTTTCAATTCTGGATGGTGATCTTACACTAGAGCGATACTAAGAACATCTTCCACTCCGTAACGTTCCGCAATAGGCCACTTGCAGGGATTTCATATCGACTAAAAAATCGTGTGGATAGATCTTTTTACTAAGATTACGAAAATGTTAGTAATTTTTTTTAAAAATGTACAGCTTTTTTTTATTTTTAAATAAAAAAATCCATTATTTGGGCTCGTGAATGTCCCGTCTCCGAAAATGTTCTTAATTTTGTAAAATTCCACGCTGATTTATTTATTTTATATCGCTACACTTTGATTTCAGGCGAATTTGAATTCGTTCACTAGATTTATTGTTTGTTCTATGCGAACTTATCATTTGGTTTGAATTTTTGACAGATGTTATGAAGAGAACCCCGTGCATTTTAGATATCGGTACGTGTTTTAGAGGTATATTGGTTATGGTGATGATTTCATTAAAATCAAATTTTATAATATTCTTATTATTATTATAATTTACAAGTACAAGTATATTACATTGGATTTATTAATATAGACGTTGTACATTATAATGATTTATGATCAATAAGATGGATCAAGGAAAAAAATATTTATGAGATGTAATATTTTTGGTTTGCCTCGTTATTCTTTTGTGCATTTCGTGTGGAAAACGTTCTTTTTATTTAAAACGATTTTCAGCTACGTAATTATCGTTTTTTCGCACCTATAAAATTATGTCCCGTCTTTCCGAAAAAATGGTCTGATTTTTCGGATTGAAATTTTCAAAAAATCGCCAGGGTTTCAAAAATACGATTAAAAAAAATATAGAATGTCTTAGAATATTTGCCTAAACCGGAATTTAAAAAAAAAAGTGATGCAAGTTGCCTTTTATGTTTTTATTGTATTTATTATATTTTTTCAAAAGAAAAAAAAATGTGAAATAACACTAATTAATCGAATAAAACTTATTTGCGCGTGCCGGGATTTGAACCAGCGTCCTCAGGATTGCTAGTCGGACACCAATATCTTTTTCTGATTTTTCTGTCTTCAGATTTTCGATTGAATTACGAATTTCGCTAATATTGTCTTCATATAATAAAATATTACAATTTGAGTTTTACTCATAAAGTCAAAAAAAAATTTTTTTTCGTTTGAAATAGCGCAGCTGCGTTAATAAAGAAAATTATTCAATAGGTACACCAAGCCAATACTTGCCCATTTATAAAAAAGCGCAACGAATATATTGTCGGTCACAAATCAGTTCATACATTATTTTGACTCTTTGCTGCAAACGAATGTAGGTAGCCACTGAAGAAATGGAAGTAGTATTTATGTAAACTTGTATGGTTCTAAAGTACCCTTTTGATAATGATAATCAACATTAACGACAAAAATTATTTATGGGATGTGTACAGTTGTATGGAATTTAAATATAAATTTGATGTATTAATGAGGACTCTTGACTATATTATTACGATTGACTAGAAGGCACTGGTGTCAATCAATCGAATGGTTCATAAATAAAATATGACTACGTCAATAAACATTGAAAGGATATATTTATATTTGGGATTTGTGAAATAAAAATAGCTTTTACTAATTTGATAAAAGAATGACTTGTCTGTTTCCAATGTAAAATGATTCGATTTAAATTGAACTGAAAATAGATTTAATTTAGTTTAAATATATAAGACGTTTTAACAATACCTTTATGAACCGCAAAATGAAGGATATAAATAAACATGATTTTTTTCCTAGAAATAATTTTGTATGTTATATTGAACAATCGCTTTCATTCTTTCTTTCATTTAAAAGAAACTCTTGCATCACAATCGTAAACACATGATAAAAATGACATTATAACTTATGTACTGTCGCGTACCTCGGTGGAAGTACCCACGTTCTGCACCAAAACTAGCTCAGATAGGTCGGCAGAACAGGAGGGGCTCTCAGCATCAAGGGTCGTAGTCGGGTCGCTAAAAGAGGGGGGGGGGGGGGTACATAGAATATGCCAACACTCCTCATGCCTCGTCAAATAAAAGATCTTCTAAGGTGAACATTACTTGTATTGCAGGGAACACACAAATACAGCAAGGCAGTGCATTTACAATAATCATTTATCACAGGCGAACTAGGTTACCAAACTGCGCGTGGTAGCGCCTGCAAATCTCTCTCAATACGTGTCTGCTTTGGGGGGTCGGTTATAGTTCGCGGGACATGGAAAGACACAACAAAAATGAGGGAAGAGTCGTTACTCACTGGTACCAGGTGGCGGCTGGAGAGGCGTCCCAGGAGGCGCTTGCCTGGGAGCAGGGCAGGCTATGCCCGACAGGAAACCCATCGCAAACCGGTAGCTCAGCAGCGGAGACTAGATCAACTCGTGGCCCACCGAACACGGGGACCAGGCGTGTCCGTTCGGGAATTCTATGGAATGTTCTCGTACGCGCGAAAACACTCTCGCAGCGACGGACACAGGTTGCTGCTAGGGGAGCTCGCCAGAGAATGCGGCCGCGCTGCGATGTGGAGCGTGGGCCGTTGTAGATCGCCGCTGTCCGCCGGACGCGTGCGAGGAGGAGTGGGGGGACCATTTGCAAACACAGTGGTGTAGCGTGGTTTTGTAGGGCGTATTTGTGCGTATCGTAACAGTACATTTACGCACTTTTAGGACATACCAGCGCAAATATGTGAAAAATCACTGGATATTCTAATTGTATGATTGATAATGGATATCCGACTTCACTCGTCAAGATTAACCCTAAGAAATTTTACAAAATAAACTAACATTTCAAATACAGAATTAAAATAATTTTCTTGTAAAAAAATATTAATTTTCAGGTTGGCATTTTACCGTTTGGTTGAATTCTTGACACTGTCACATAAATTCCAATTTTGAAAGTGACAATCAAAATAATTTTCTGTTAAATTATTTGTCAAGGTTTTGAATTCTGTTACTTCATTGATGAGGTCATCATCAGCATTCAGGGAATTAAGGTCCTTGAAACGGACCAGGAACAATCAGTCATTTTTCTTTTTTTTTCACACAATCCAATTTTGAAAAAAAAAACGCTTAAATTCATTTGATCAAAGTTACATAGACTACAGACAGACTAAATTAGTATGAACGGTTCCGAAAAACAATTCCGGATATTTATTGACTTATTTAAAAGTCCGTATTTTAGAAATTTTGAATTAAATGCAAAAAATTTTATTTTATTTTTTTATTTTATTTTATTTATTAGCGTTATAAACAGTCATTACAAGTTCATATATAACAGTGTTAGAGATAGTCATATCATTGACCAATAAAATAACGACATAAAAATTTGAGACCATAATAAAAAAAAAAAAAAAAAAACAAACAAAACAATATATGTATGTAATATAAACAGTTCTGAAAAAGTGCATCTACTCACTTAAATCTACAAAAAATGTATTTTCAAACTGCTGAAATCAAAAAAGAAAATGTAATGAAAATGAAGAAAAATGAAAATGTAACAGAAAGATAAGGAATTAATGATACATTAAGTTTTCCGTTGAATATTACTTTTTACGAATTTTATGAAGTTAGCAAGGTTCGTGTTAAACATGTCAATGTCTGTGCATAATCTATTGAAAGTGCTACAGCTTCTTCTTATAAACACATTGTGAAGATAATTAGCATTGCTCTTAGGAATATAAAATATGTCTGGAGATCGAGTGACTCTTATTGGACATCTGAAATTGATATTTTGTAATAGGTAAGGGCTATCAATAAAATTGTGGATTATCTTATAAGGCATTACTAGGTCTCTGATATCTCTGCGTTGATCAAGGGTTTTGAGGTTCATAGAGACATAATTTATATCATTTCGCATGCGAAACGAAACATATTTCAAAAACTTTTTCTGGACTCTTTCTATATTTGATTTATATGTAGAACAATGGGGGTTCCATACTGTTGAAGCATACTCTAGGTGGCTTCTGACGTATGATATGTAGAGAATCTTAAATGTTTGTGGATTTTTGAAAACAGAACTTACTCTAAGTATAAATCCTAGCATTTTCAAAGCCTTAGACGTGATGTGCTCGACCTGAGATTGAAAAAGAAGCTTACTGTCTAATAGAACTCCAAGATCTTTAATTTCATTTACCCTATTTAAAAGATTGTTTTTAATTATGTACGGATATAGTATAGTGTTTTTCTTTCGAGAATTAGATATGACGGAACATTTATCTGCATTCAAAAGCAGGCGGTTTTCTAAACAATACACATTGACCAGGGTGTTCAGGTCATCCTGGAGCTCTATACAATCCATCTCAGATTTAATGATTTTGACAATCTTTTTGTCATCCGCATATAGGAACAGCTGAGAATTACGAATAGTTTTGTTAACATCGTTCATAAAAATGTTGAATAAAAGGGGGCCAAGGTGAGATCCTTGGGGAACTCCTGAGGTTACGGGGACAAAGCTAGAGCAGAACCCCAGTACAGTTACAGCTTGCGTACGATTATCGAGATAAGAGGATAACCAACGAAGGAGGTCACCGTGTATACCCATTGCTTCGACTTTCTCAATTAAAATGCTGTGTGGAATTTTATCAAAGGCTTTGGAATAGTCTGTGTAGACTACATCGACTTGAAAACCGTTATCCATAGCAACAAGGACTGTGTCAACAAATTCGCATAGATTAGTTTCTGTTGATTTTCTGTTCACGAAGCCGTGTTGATTCGAAATGATGTGTGGTCGTATACAAGGAAAAATGATATCGAAAACAATCTTTTCAAAAAGTTTATCCATTACATTTAATTTAGAGATTGGTCTGTAATTTTCTATGTTGTGTTTGTTGCCTTTTTTGAATATAGGCACAATATATGAACTTTTCCATTCTAGTGGAAAAATACCAGAAGACAAAGAAGTTTTGAATATTAGACTTAGCGGATAACATAAAACATTAGCGCAATTCTTTAAAAATACCGGGTATATACCATCAGGCCCACTGCCTTTGGTAGGATCTAATGATTTGAGATATTTACAAACTAATTCAGTGTCTATATAAACATTATTAAGATTTAGTACTGAGGTGTTTGGATTATATATTCGATTGGTAGACGAGGTGGACGGGGCGGGGGATTCAAAGGAGGATGGAAAATGTATGTTGAATAAGTTACTTATAGCTTCTCCACCCGATACACGCTGGGAGTTAAGAAACATATTGTTAGGTAGTTCAGAGCTTCTTTGCTTAGATTTAACAAAGGTCCAGAAGTGTTTGGGATCGGTATTGATATTAATTTCGGCCATATTAATGAAATTATCATAGCACACCTTTTCCATACGCTTTTGTCGTTCTCGGAGAAGAGAGAAAGTTTGATAGTCAGAGATGCGGTTATAAATTTTATATTTTTTGTGGAATTTAAGTTTATCTTTAATTACTTTTTTTAAGACAGCGCTGTACCATGGGGGGTACCTGGAATCTATGTTAACTGTTCTAGATGGTACATGCATGACTGAGTCTACATTACTGCTGTTAAGAGTCGTTGTCCAGTCAACGGCTGCTAAGGCGCTATTAATCTGCACATAGTCAGCGCTGTGATAGGAGTGGACCGTGCGTGAGCGTGGGATTTGGAGGGACGGCTCGCGGGCCATGCGCAGCACCACCTCTAGCGAGCGGTGGTGTGCATCCTCCGGCACTAGCGGTGTATTGCACCCCCTTACAGTGCACATGCAACTCGAAATCACCAGGTCCAGAACACGCTCGTTTACATTAAGCTGGTTGTTGAATTGATGGAAGCCGGTAAAGTCTAAAAAATCAGAAAGTGTTGAAGTTAGTGCATCGGTTGAGGATCTATTAAGTACCAGGGCACCGTCTGCGGTCAAAGGCAGAAGCCATTGGGCATGTGGTATGTTGAAATCTCCTAATAGAAGGAATTCATCATCAGGGAAATTGGTATACAACGAAGATATAAATTCAAAAAAGTCACTTAAAGATTTACTCTGCTCCGCACCTTGGACGAAGTATGAGCAGTATATGCGTAGTTTAGAAGCACGCGCGCCAGAGCCTAGTGCAAGAGTAGCTGTGGATATCTCTGCGCGCTGTACGGGTGGGAGGGAGAGTGAGGGGCACGCGGGCAGTTCGCGACGTACTGCAATCAGTGAACCACCACCGAGCGCCTGGCCTAACAACATGTAGTCGCGATCACAACGGTACACTACATAACGTTCATCGAATAATTCACAGTCAAATATACTTGGCAGAAGCCATGTCTCAGTTAGGCATATCACGTCATAATCGGCATTAAGAATGCTGGAAAGAAACACATGCGTTTTGGTTCGGAGACCTCTAACATTTTGATAATATATATTTAATTCACCGAGAGCATGCATTTGAATGGAACATGTAGGTCAACATATTATGTGAAAACAATAATAATAATAATACAGTATGTTGGACTATGGAAACGTAGCAAAGATCAGTTGAATATAATATTATAATTGACAATTTGACATTGAAAACTGTAAAATAGTATACATTTTTTAAAGATTTTATGGTGAATCTTGATTTTGAAATCGAACCCATTAAATTTACATGGTTACAATAATAACGTACGTTTGCAGTGATTACAGTGGAGTAATACAATAATATTATTTTTGTTAAGTACTTCCAGCAAAGTAAATGATTCATTAATATGGTAGTGAGCGAGACAAGAGAGTTAAAATTATTAGAAGAGATTTTGTTATACAGTGCTGAGATTAAGAGGCAATTACATGTTAAAAACAGAGATATTATGAAGGAATAAAAAATAAGAAATAAAAATGTTAACATTTGTGTAGGTGTAAGTTTTATAAGATTTTGTTTAAGTCTTCAGCCTTTCGGATCGATCTGATGTGAGAACCCTCAGATTTTCTGACAAGGATTCTGCAATTGCGGACCCAGACGAAGCGAAAGTTATTTTGCTTGGCTGCTTCCTTCGTCAGGTGCAGCAGCCGTTTTGATGCGCTCGTCAGGTGGTCGTTAGCGTAGACGCGGGAGTCGCCGCCACATCCGATGTCGCTGCCGGTTAAATTTTGCATCTTTCGGATTGAAGACAAGAAATCATCATTTCTATATCTAGCTTGCATTTTGATAATTATGGGCTTATGTTGACCTTTCTTCGATTCCTTCGGTGCCACTCGTGTAACGAAATCTATATCGATTTTGGGATAAAGGTCGAACCCTGTTTTTCGAGCAAGGCTGGAAACAATACCTATCAGGTTTTCTCCATTCCTTTCAGGAATGCCGACTAATTCTATATTGGAGCGGCGCGCCCACTGGTCACGCTGCTCCATGTCATCTTGAATGTTGGCTAAGCGGACCTTCAGGGAATCGACTTCATTTTTTAATGAGTCGACCAGCTTCAGCTTATTCTCCATTGCCGTGATTTTTTTGCTCATATCCTCTACTATTTTTCCGCTGAAGTCGATGGAGTGTTTGACATCACTGACCTCATCCCGCAGTTCCTTGACGGCGGCTGGCAAGTAGGACAGCGCGGCTAGCTGGTCGCTGATCCTAGCAAGTTGCTCCATAACGGAGCTGGATGAATCTCCCGAGGAAGAGTTGGATCTAGTTTTATGATGACGATGTGATGTTGCCATTTTTTCAGTTTGTGTTGGTGATGAGGCTATTTTTGAACAATCTTATTTTTTTTCCCGCACTTAATTAATAATTGAATGTTAAAGTATGATTTGTAACTCGGTACTAATCACTAGACACTTTTGGTATATCTTTAGAACACAATGTATTGACAGCTTCAAATTAAACTTTTTTCGAGAGCAGTTTAAGGTATATTGAGTGTATAAAAACTGTTAATAATGTAAGATGCACTTGTTTATCACCATGGGTTTTTGCCTACTACAATTTTCTGTTAACAAATCACTTTAAATTCATAGAATTTCTTAAATATAATGGGAGATATTTTTACAGAATATTGTAATTGTTGTTGTATTGTTGTTGTGATATTAAATTAACCCTATATTTCTTGATCTCAAAAAAGGTAAAAACGCAAAAACGAAACTTACAACTCTACTAAACTGCAAAACTACAAAATCCCACATACGACATTATTCTTCGGTATGATGGCTGTGATGCAAAAATTTGCTACATACAATTTCTATCAACGTAATAAAAAACAATTTTAAAATTATTATTCATATCAACGCATCCATCGTACAGCTGAAATCATATTTTACACAATTACGAATCCAATTAAAACAATTTACATACATCATTTTCACACGCAGAATAATAAGCGGCGATTATTGGCACGAAACAATAAACACGGGTTATCTTATTGGAACATTCGTGACAAAATAGGCAACCCCCGTTAATTTCCGAATATATTCTCATGTAATATTACATAATATCGGGTATATCTACCCCACCCGCATTATACTCGTGTTATAATATTCTGGTATAGTCGCCGAACGCTTTTCGACTAATAATCAACCAGTTATTAAACGGGCATTATCGGGAGAGTTATTATTAATTTTGAATATGTATGCAGTGTTTGATGCTATAATGTTTGTGAATCGGGCCTACGTAAACTCGCTTTTAATGTTAAACAATTTACACAATTTCCATAAAGCATCGACTACGCTGGTTTGAGAATGCAGGGAAAATTTTATGATAATTTTCTTAGTATCGTGTTAAGCAGGAAATTCAATTAATGGAGGACTGAACACAGTAATGACGAACTCTTTCAGTCCATTTTCTTTTAATTGGGACATTCTAACTTAAATAACAGCGTATTTATGGTTACTTTTAATAATGCAAATAATTTTAAAAGTTTTAATTTTTCGATGATCGCTAAAACGCCCGTGACGTCGTAAGGAGGCATGTGACGTCACCACTAACTTTTTTTTCAAAAGTTCCAACATAGTTCATTTATGCTCAATGGTTGTTCTCTTTCCTTTTATGTTACGGTGAGCTATATGATTTATTTTTTACATGAGCTCCAAACAGGAGGCTCTGAGTAAAATAATTTCCATCAGGGCCTATTCGTCTTTGGGGATGCTGTTTGGAGGGTTTTTAAGTATAAGAAAGATATAACACCACGCTTTGTATTTGCATCTAGAAGCTGACTACACAGTTCCAAATAATCTTCATACGAGTATATAAAAATCTCGCGTCACAATGTTTGTTCGAGATAAACTCCGATACCACCAAACTGATTTTGATGAAATTTAGTCACTGTGTGTAATTTGTCCAACTTAAAAGATAGGAGAGTTTTATCTCGATTATTGACCTCAATATTTATTATTGCGAATTAAATGTTTGTTATAGGACAATCAATGCTTTGTAATCATTTGTAAGTTCCATAAGTTTATGGCGGTGTGAGTTAATTTATCGACACAGCACTTGGTTATCTAGGTTGGGTAACCATCCAGTAGATGGCGTTGTGTATTTTTTTAGCCACAGCAACGCATGGCTGGGTGATCTAGTTATAATATAAATATTCAAAAATAAATAAAGTAAAATTGGAAAGATTTGTCAAAGTTTGTGATTTTTTTATTTAATATTTTTACATGAAACAAGACCAAGGGAAGTCACAATAACCTTTAAATAATTGCGTTGCAAGCAATAATATTATTTTCTTTAGTTCTGGACAAATGGAACTGACTCTTAACTTGACATTTATTGGAAAAGAGCATGCTCATAAAGAGCACGTGTGTTCAATTGTTGGTTCACGCTCATTCATGAGTATGCTCAAACCATGCATGCTCATTAATGAGCAAATGTGTACAGTTGGTGAGTATGCTCATAAATGAGCGAGATCATGGGAATGCTCATTTATGAGCACGTGTCATAGAAAAATGGTCATTATCACCCTCTTCAATATTATAAGAAGCAAGTTATCACGTACGTTGCTTTCGAATGCTCCATGATGACGTGATACGACCTCTGCCGGGTTTTACTTTAGTGATTGAAATAATTATTTATAGCAGGTACCCACTCGCCTAACTGGTAAAAGTTTACAAAGGAAACGGGTAATAGCGAGATTTCTGAAACATGGGAAAGTGGACATCCCAAAAACATTTTCGAACGAAGTAACTTTGTGATGCAAAATTTAAAGCTTATGAAACACTGTTACTCCGTGTTAATCAGTTAGTTTTATAACAACTCGCTTTCTAGTTTCGATACAACCATTCCTTTGACAGATTTAACATAGCCGTTCTGCTCTGATGAAGGCAGGTTTGGATTGGAAGTGGTTGACGTGTTATAATTAAATAAAGTAATGTACGTGCGCAGCGTAGGGAGTGTGGCGAACCCATCGCTCAGGGAGTGTAAACACAAACCTGCAATAGCCATCCCAAGCCAAGGTATGAGCTACCGTGCTCAGGCTGAATGTCCTGGAGAATAGCGCCACGAACGGTGCCTCAGAGAAACAAGGTCGCATCTCAAAGTATTTAGACCTCACTCCAGCACTCAGAGCTCTGCTGGAGTGGACCTTCTATTTCCTTGGTAACTCGTGGGACAAAAAAAATTGGACCATTCGAAAACTAGGGGCTTTTTGGGAACCTAGGAGTGCTGTGGATTTCCTTTCCATTTCCATTTCCTTCCTGGAGCCGTAGGAGGAACCAAGAGGAGAAACCGTGGAGAGGTAAGCTGAGGCCACCTCCATGAACTCTTCCCTTGTGGGGCCTTCAAGGAACCAAGCGGAAGGGCACCCTTCCAGCGCGGGGCCTTTGTGGAACTAAGGAGGAGTGAAGTGGAGAGATGATGTCCTCTTCCCATGTGGGGCCTTCGAGGAATCATGTAGGAGTGAAGAGGAGAAATGAGTCCATCTTGGTGAACTCTTCCTCTGTGGAGCCTTTAAGGAACCAAGGAGGAGAGATAAAGTTCTCTTCCCTCCTTGGGCCTTCAGGGAACCAAGGTGGAGTAGACTATTCCCTTGTGGGGCCTTTAGGGAACCAAGGGGAGATAGATTCTTTGTCTTGGAGCCTTCGGTGAACTAAGGAGTGGAGAGGAGAGATGAAGCCCTCTTCCATCGTGGGGCCTTCAGGGAACCAAGGAGGAGTGAATAGGGGAAATGAGACCTGGGAAGACATATTGTCGAACCAGAAGATTTAGCTTCATTTCCAATGACAATCCTGGCGAACTTTATAAAACGGACTGGGTTATTGTCAAAGGAATGAGGTAAAATGGGAGATAGTACAATGGGTCTATGGCCTAAGTGCAAAATCGCAAGTGCTCCCCACTGTTGAATTTGGCAACCACCTCTGTGGTCTGGAGCCCTAAATCACCTGAAAAACCATTGGTTCTTATCAACAAGCGGATTACAATCTGTAGAGCGCAGGCTTAGAGCAGGTACGCTGTCCTTGTTCTACCAGCATTGCAACGGATGATGCTCCGAGATGTGAGTCATTGATCCCTTCGGCACCGTACATATAGTCGAGAAACACGCCAAACGCGTGCCCAACATATTAACACGGTTGACAATATATTGTCACACGAAAACCCTCCACACAGCATCTTCAAACGTGATATAGGCCCTGAGGGAAATTATTCTCCACTAGGCCCCACGTGTGCAGTTAATGTGAAAAAAAAAAACAATGTTTTAATATTAATTATTCGTTTTAATATTAATTTTTTTGGTGAAATACTTTAACTCGTCAAATATTCATTATAATTTTTAGACTTTAAACTAGATATTTTTTGTACTCTAAGAGTTTTTGCAAAAAATGTGATGTTAATAATCATTTAATCATGAAGGGTCACGGCACCAATGGCTGACCGCCCCCCAGTAAATGACCATCGGTTTATAAAAATAACAAAAATAAGAGTTAAGAGGAAACCACAAGACAAAAATGTATATATTCTTAGTTTGCCTCACCTCAAACGGAGTCTAGAGGTCAGGATTTCAAGCGCAAAGGTGTTTTTAAAAAAAATATATTTTAATAAAATAAAATACTTTTTTGTTTAAAACCACGATATTTATTAATTTTTTAACCGACCGGTTTCGCTTAACTTAAGCATCTTCAGGGTACAAATTAATACTAAACAAGAAATACAGAGTGTGTGCTTATATATAACAAAATATAGAGGGAGACAACACGATACAAATAAACGGTCATAAAATACATTAACATAACTACTCAAGTAATGGGAAAAAACAGAAAGATAATTATGTAGACTAATGGGTTATAATAATAAATTTGGAGAAACAAAGCATCAACTGGCATGGTGGTAGGGAGCCCTGGGAATTTTTATTTTTAAGGGTTTATTGGAAACAGACCTAATATAGGACTACTTGATATGTCTAATTGATTATTAAGTATATGACTTTTGGTTTTTACAGCTTTTTTTATTTCTAGCGCCTCTAGAGTGTTTAGTTTGTTACCATGCCCGTTTTTGTGTAAGATGTTAGCACCGGTGCTATGACAGAACGTATGATCTTTATCGATCAAATGATTTGCGAATTCTGAAAAACCGTTATTATTGAGGCAACGGAGATGTTCCTTTATCCTAATATTGACATTACGTGTTGTCTTACCGATATAGAAAGCCGAACAATTATTACAATTTAATTTATAAATTCCCGAATGATTTAATTTGTCGTCCTTGTCTTTAGAATTAATTAGAAATTTACCTAGATTGTTATTAGTATAAAAGGCCGGTCTGACTTCAGAAGGAAGATTTTTTACACTTAAGGTAGAAAAATTATTAATGAATAAAATGCGCCGCCATTGATGTTTAATATTATTATCATTGATTTGAGGACAAGGACTAGCAAATAAGAAGCGATTAACGGCTATTTGTTTTAGTTTTTTATTTAAGATTAAATCTATAAAATGTGATTCATAGCCATTATTTACCGCAATTTTTTAAATTATTTTTAGTTCATTAGCAAAATTATTATCGGACATTGGAATTGTGACCAAACGATGGACCATTGAATGGAATGCGGAGTGTTTATGTGAAATAGGGTGATTGGAGGTGCTGTGTATGACAATGTCAGTATAAGAGGGTTTACGAAATATGTTAAAATCAATTTTGTTATTAACGATCGATAAGGTAAGGTCTAAATAATTTAAGGTTGAATTATGGCCTATCTCTAACGTGAATTTAATCTGATTATGAAAAGAGTTTATAAGATTGAGGAAGGAATTAAGTTGACGCTGAGTCCCTGTCCAAATACAAAAAACATCATCAACATATTTTTTCCAGTACAGGACGTTTTTAATAAGAGGTGAGTTGCTGGATAAAATTTTATTCTCTAGGCTATCCATGAATATATCAGCAATCAGAGGACTGGTAGGGCTGCCCATAGCCAGGCCGTCCCGTTGCTGATATATAACATTATTAAATTGAAAATAATTTTGATTCAGGCACATATCAAACAAGGAAGTTAAATCTTTTATTAAATCTGTAGAGAGATCAGAGCTATTTAGCAAATCAGAAATTAAACATTTACTCTCTTCTATGGGAACATTGGGAAACAAATTTACAACGTCAAAAGAAATTAGTTTAGAATTATTAGGGAGAATCATATCTTTTAATTCTTCTACCAATGAAAAAGAGTTTTTAATGGTATGTTTAGGTGAAAAAACATTGGTATTTTGAAACACATTAGTAGTAACTGATGATATTTTAAAATTTGGGGCATTACAACACGAAACTACCGGTCTGATGGGGCAATGATTCTTATGTATTTTGAGGAACCCATATAATTTAGGAGTTTTGGGATTTTTATTTAAAAATTTGACTTTGTGATACGATTCATCTTGAAATATTTTAGTTTTACATGTTTGAAGTGTTTTTTTCACCAACCAAAAGTCATATACTTAATAATCAATTAGACATATCAAGTAGTCCTATATTAGGTCTGTTTCCAATAAACCTGATGGAAGTATGAACGCCCTCTAGCTTTTGTTTTTAGTGCTCTGTCAGTTCTACCTACATTGTTTGTGCACTGTCATTTACGATCTTTTACGTTGTCTAATTATAAAATAAATAGTTCTAAAGTCTTAACTGCCTTTTCTTACATTTCATCAGGTTATGGGCCGCCCCAAGCCTGCCGTTTACAGTTATTTTTGTGTTTTGAGTGATAATTACAAAGAAAAAATAGTGAAAAC
This sequence comes from Limnephilus rhombicus, assembly GCA_929108145.2. Classification (NCBI taxonomy): domain Eukaryota; kingdom Metazoa; phylum Arthropoda; class Insecta; order Trichoptera; family Limnephilidae; genus Limnephilus; species Limnephilus rhombicus. The sequence goes on from OV815280.1 coordinate 37,166,444, forward strand.
TGCGAGTATAACCTCACTTTGGTTACCGCGCTCGCGAGTGATTTTTTCTTTTCAGACATCTATTACTTACTGTTGAATGTTTAAATATAAATATGGCTGGAAATAATTCAATGATGTCGATTGAGAAGTTGACTGGTCGTGACAATTGGGCAAGTTGGAGTTTTGCGGTCAAAGCATACCTACAACATGAAGATTTATATTGTTGTATTTTGAAAGAACCAGTGGCTACAGATTCTAATTCAGTTAAACAAGACATCAAAGCCAAGTCAAAGTTAATATTATTAGTAGACCCGATTTTATATGTACACATTCAAGAAGCCGAAAATGCAAAACAGGTATGGGAAAATTTGACACATTAAGGATGAGGAACTTGGATGAATATCATTTCCATCATTATTTTGACATCTCATTCTCCTCGGCAGCGATCTCAGAGTCATATTAGATTCCAGTGGAGAGTCAACTGTCCTGTCTGGTACGTATGTGTCATCATTAACGTCCTCATATTGATCAGAATCATCTGAAATATAAATACTTTGTGATTCAGCCTGTGTTTCTCTTCTGTCATTAATTTCATCATCAATATTTCTTTCCACAGGTTCTTCGAGTTCATCATACAAAGGTAAGTAAACAGAATTTTTTTTTTTTACTTCATCATACCTTTCCTTTGAATTTTCTTCTATCTCTATGTCCTTTTTACAAATTTCTTTTTCTTTTTCAGGTACATTGTCCACTTTATTTCTTTTAATAGAAGCTTCTAGGAATACAACATCTCTACTCAAGACTCCTTTTTTTGTTTCAGGATCTATAAATCGGTAACCTTTGGTATTGTCGCTGTAGCCAACAAAAATTAACTTACGTGACTTCACATCAAGCTTAGTTCTTTTTTCTTTAGGAATATGCACCATTGCAGGACATCCAAAGATTCTCATGTGACTTAGATTTGGTTTCTTACCAGTCCATACTTCATAGGGCGTCACATCGGATAAGGTACAGGTGGGAGAACGGTTCACGATATATGCTGCTGTAGCTACCGCTTCTGCCCAGAATGTGACCTGCAACTCAGCATTTAAAATCATGCATTTAGCTCGCTCTATTAGAGTTCTATTCATTCTTTCACTGAGGCCGTTTTGCTCTGGTGTGTATGAATTAGATGTCTGGTGCAGTATTCCATGTTTTTTTAAGTAGGCTTCAAAAGTTTTATTTTTGTATTCAGTTCCATTATCGCTTCTCAAAATTTTCATTTTTGTACTTAACTCATTTTCTACTCTATTCTTAAATTCCACAAATTTTTCAAATACTTCATTCTTATTCTTAATAAAATATACATGTACTCTCCGAGAAAAATCATCAATGAAGGTAACAAAATACCTTGCCCCTCCAATTGAAGTATGCTTCATAGGTCCACACACGTCACTGTGAATAAGCTCTAGCAGGCTGGTTGCACGGGAGCCTTCACTGGGGAACGGTTTTCTCGTTTGCTTGCCTTCAAGACAGGTAACACAAATAAAATTTTCTGTTCTTGGTGACAGCTTTACACCTTCTGTACAGTTAGGTATTTTATTAAGGCTAATGAAATTTAAGTGACCCATCCTCTGGTGCCATAGATAAGTATCATCATCAGTCTTAGCCATCATGACTTGCATATTTTGATTATCACGAGTATTTAACAGATATGTGTCATTAATTAATTCGGCCTTTGCAACTAACTTGTTACTCGGATTGTAAATTTGACAGCCATGTTCGGTAAATATTACTCTGCATCCACCTTTAATTATTTTGCTAACTGACAACAAATTTGTTTTTAATTCTGGTACATATAAAACATTCCTCACCTGTATTGAATCGGTGCTGCCATTGTTTGCATTTATTTTGATACATACATTACCGCAGCATTCAACCTTTAATACTTTGTTATTAGCAATTCTGATGCTCGGTACAGACGAGGGAATGATATCAGTGAGCCAGTCACGGTGCATGGTCATATGCATAGATGCCCCTGAATCAATATGCCAAGAATGAGAGTCGTTTGTTGTAGATGCTGAAAAAGCTGCAACATACCCTGTATTTTTATCTGTTTTTTTATTATTATCACTTGTCTTCTTATGCCAACAATTTTTACTGAGATGTCCGTACTTGTTACAATTAAAACATCTTGGGCCTTTCTTAATACTTTTGGGCTGATTATTTTTTGTGTTTGTATAAAGTGCGGTAGTGTCTGATGTCTTTACTTCCTGTAGTAATTTGTTTTTTACTAAATCAGCACTAATCTTTATACCGAAACTTTCTAAGCCCATTATCATGGGCCTATATATTTCTGGCAAACCTGCCAGCATTAATGTGCCCAACCACTCATCGTCCACATGGAATTTTATATTCCTTAACTTGTGCGCGGCCGTCATAATTTTGTTTACGTAGTCTTCGACTGAAATGCTACTTTCTAAATTGGTGTTAATGAGTTCTTTTAATAAACCCACTTTTCGAGTCAATCCACTGTCCTCGAATGCCTTTGCCAAAATTCTGAGTCAACTATTAATTTACTAAACAGTGATCCACAAAGTCTACAAGAAGCTCTTAACAGTGAAAAGGCTGATGATTGGAAGAAAGCTATGGCGGAAGAATATCAGTCATTAATAAAAAATAATACATGGACACTGGTTGACTTACCAGAAGGAAAATCAGTAATTCCCAGCAGATGGGTATATAAAACTAAGATGGATGGCAATGGATCTATTACACGCTATAAAGCTAGACTGGTGATCAAAGGATATAAACAAGTGAAGGGTATTGATTACAATGAGGTATACGCTCCAGTGGTCCGTTATACTTCCATAAGATACTTGATTGGTCTTGCTGTCAAATATCGACTTAAAATACACCAAATGGACGCAGTCACAGCATTTCTACAGGGTGACATTGATGAAGAAATTTACATGTCCTTACCACCTGGCTATGAAGATGAAAATAAAGTATGTAGACTGAACAAGTCAATATACGGACTTAAACAAGCGAGCAGACAGTGGAATAAAAAATTAAACACTGCTCTGTTAGAAATTGGAATGACTCGTTCAAACATAGATCCATGTGTTTACTACCGTATTTTGAATGAAAATGATATGTTTTTTATAGCAGTATATGTAGATGATATAATTTACTTATTTAATAATGAAGAAACCTCACGTATCATAAAATTGAAGTTAAAAAAAAAATTCTGCATGAAGGATTTAGGAACAGCCAAACATTGCATTGGTTTTAGAATTTCACAAGATGAAAATGTTGATGAGATCTCTATTGATCAATCCATTTACATAAAGATGATACTTACACGATTTGGAATGAATGATTGTAAGCCAAAGTGGACTCCCGCTGATGCTAATGTTAAAATGAAGAAGGCTGAAAGTCAACAAGAAATTTTAAATAACATTCCATATCAAGAAATAATTGGCTGCTTGTTGTACTTGTCACAGGGAACTCGTCCAGACATTACCTATGTAATAAATTCTCTGAGTAGATATAATAGTCAACCTACTAATGAACATTGGATGGCTCTGAAACGAGTCATGAAATACCTGAAAGCTACAATGAATATGAAACTGGTTTATAAACGGAATGTTAATGAAAAAATTTCAGGCTATTGCGATTCAGATTGGGCAAATGACATTGAAGATAGAAAATCCTGCACAGGATATATATTTTTATTTCAGGGTGCCGCAATAAGCTGGAATTCCAAGAAACAGCAGACCATAGCCCTTTCTACAACTGAGGCTGAATATATGGCTCTATCGTCGGCTATTCAGGAAGCTCTTTGGTTGAAACAACTGGCAGACGAGTTTCAACCTGAACTTAAAGGTACACCTATAACCCTTTACTGTGATAATCAGAGTGCGATTAGTCTTTCAGGAAATGCTGTTTACCACGCGCGCAGTAAACATATAGACGTCCGCTATCACTTCGTGCGCGAGAAAGTTGCTGCCAAACAAATCATGGTTCAATATAGATGCACTGGAGATATGATCGCAGATATTTTGACGAAAGCACTCCACCGACCGAAGCATGAAAACTTCACATCATCAATGGGTTTAATTTTAAAGCGTGTGCGTTCAGGAGAGGATGATGGAAGTATGAACGCCCTCTAGCTTTTGTTTTTAGTGCTCTGTCAGTTCTACCTACATTGTTTGTGCACTGTCATTTACAATCTTTTACGTTGTCTAATTATAAAATAAATAGTTCTAAAGTCTTAACTGCCTTTTCTTACATTTCATCAAAACCCTTAAAAATAAAAATTCCCAGGGCTCCCTACCACCATGCCAGTTGATGCTTTGTTTCTCCAAATTTATTATTATAACCCATTAGTCTACATAATTATCTTTCTGTTTTTTCCCATTACTTGAGTAGTTATGTTAATGTATTTTATGACCGTTTATTTGTATCGTGTTGTCTCCCTCTATATTTTGTTATATATAAGCACACACTCTGTATTTCTTGTTTAGTATTAATTTGTACCCTGAAGATGCTTAAGTTAAGCGAAACCGGTCGGTTAAAAAATTAATAAATATCGTGGTTTTAAACAAAAAAGTATTTTATTTTATTAAATATGTCAAACCACAAAGTGATTGCTTTCTACAATAAAAAATATTTTGTTAATAAATAAAAGAAAGAAAAAAGTTAATCAATGGAAAGTGTTAACTTTAACTTTAACTTTAACTTAAGCTCACCTAAAAGAATAATACCATTGCATAAACCATTACAAATAGAAGAAAGAGACCTACATATTATAGATAGCGAAAAATATCTGGGCTTATATATTGATACATATTTTACATTTAAACAACACGTAGAAAAACTAAAAACAAAAATCATCCCATTAATTGCTGTATTTGGTAGAATTGCTCATCTTCTACCAACGGATTTAAAGATGGGCTTATACTTTAGCTTAATCCAGTCCCACCTAAATTATCTAATAGAAATATGGGAAAACACATACATTACGTACATAAACGACTTACAAATAATACAGAACAAAGTTATTAAAAAAACTCTATAACCCAGATATTCACACAAAAATACTATACCAGGAAATGAACCTTTTAAAAATATGAACATTGTACGAATATGACATATTTCTTTTAATCTACAAAATTCAAAATGGACTTATTACACACAACACACAACATTTATAAAAACAACACAAGTACACGAACATTATACTAGACAACACAATAAATTGTACATAAATACTGTCAAGACTGAAAGTGGCATGAAAAGTATTGGCCACGAGGGAGTTCACATATATAATCTCCTTCCAGATAACTTAAGATGTTGGAACAAAATTAAAAATATTACTACTATACTTGTACTACTATACTTTATATGCTCTGTATTTAAGGAAAGCGAAATATTATTTAAAAAAAAAAAAAAATTACTTATTAATAACAGAAAAATAGTTTTTTTTCTTGTTTACATTGCACCTGCAAAGCTACTGCAAGTAGCTTGTCGGCAGAAAAATAGTGTGGACAACAACATGATACAATATACAATGTTTTATAATAGAAGAAAAAAATATTGCAATTTAATAAAAAACATAATAAAAACATAAATAAGTATAAAAAAAAAAAAAAAAATTAAATTTAAAATTAAATATTGATAATTAAAAATTAAAAATGCACGAGGAGTCAAGTCAATACATAAAATCTGATTCCAATAGCCATGTTCTAAACAATAGTGCAAATTTAGGTGTGGAGCAACATTTTTTCAAATCATATGGCAGCATATTAAAAATAAGTGGTACAATGTGTTCAAGAGTTCGCTGGCTATGTTTATTAGAAAATCTAGGTACTATCATCCCTTCATTTTGTGTAAGCCTAGTATTGTACATGTGATCCACCATTGTTTTGTATGGGCTATCTAAGATATGTTGCATACAGATTTTATACCAAAAAAGAGCTCTAATAGGTAACACATTTATGGATTTATACATAATTGTGATATTTTGCCGCTGGTCATAAACTGCTTTGCTGACGAGTAATTTGACCATAGCGTTTTGAATTGACTGTACATGTTGGATGTTTGTTTTACATGAGTGCCCCCAAGACGTTATACCATATCTCACATTAGATTCAGCCAGGGACAAATAGATTAGTTTCATGGGTTTGATGGGTACATAATATTTAAGTTTATAAAGTTTGCCTACAATCGCTCGAAGGCGCTTACATAGTTTAACAATATGGATATCCCATTTCATATTACAATCCACCGTCACCCCAAAGTAGACATATTCTTTGACTAGGTCAATACTTCCACAGGCGCAGGGCTGTATACAGTTATTGTGTATGCAGTCAAAGTTATGGGACACTATTGAAGGTGCTATTGCATATCTGGCATGAGGCGATCTTATGTGCATTAGTTTTGTTTTTTGTGCATTTATAACTAAGCCAGAGTCGTGAGACCATTTTAGTAATGCTATGAAGTCTTGCTGTAGCATATTCATGGCCGTGAGCAGATCCCTATGTGAGATGACAATTGCTGTGTCATCCGCATATACATAGTGCTTGATAAAAGAAAATACTTTATTCATAAGAGAGACAAATACTATGTATAATGTTCGACCTAGGATAGAGCCCTGCGGTACACCAGTAGAATAATAATAATAACAAAAATAAAATAAAAACTTTAAAAAAAAAATTGTGTTTCAAAAAAAGTTAATTCTTATGTGCAATCATACATTTCTAATGAAAAAATACATTCTTTTGTAGCATACGCATATATTTTTTATAAATTAACTAGCTAGTTCCCGGCATGCACGTCCATTCCTCTTAGTTAGTACCCAAGTATCAGCTGCGTACGTAAGTACTGGTCTGATAAGTATTTTGTACACTAATATCTTCGTGTTTCTGGACAGCAGTCTGGACTTAAATTGGTTCTGTAGGCGGAAATAACAGCGATTTGCGTTCACTATGCGCTTCTGGATCTCCTCTGTAGTATTATTGTCGTTTGTTATCAGGGATCCTAGGCATGTGAATCTTGGTACCGTTTCGAAATTTTGGTTTCCACATGAGAGTGTTGGGATTTGTTGGGTGCATCCTATGGCCATGTATTTGGTCTTTTGCTGGTTTACTACGAGACCCATATTTTTGGCAGAACTTTCAAGATTTATGAAGGCGTTACGTAAAGCATCTGGAGTTTTCGCGATTATGTCGATATCATCAGCGTAAGCCAATAGTTGCACAGAGTTGTCAAATATCGTTGCTCTTATCTCGATGCCTGAGTCACGAATAACTTTTTCTAAGGCTATGTTGAATAAGAGGCAGGCCAATCCATCTCTTTGTCTCACCCCGTGGAGCGCTTCAAAGGGCTCGAAAAGGTCACTGCCCACCCTGACTCTGCACGTTACTTGGGACATTGTTAATTTCACCAGATTGATCAGCTTACGTGGTATTCCAAACTCACTCATTGCATTGTACAATGCATTCCTATTTATGCTATCGTACGCGGCTTGAAGTCTACAAAGAGATGATGCGTTTCGACATTGTATTCTAGCGTCTTTTCGAAGATCTGTCTTAAGGATAATATTTGATCAATACATGATTTGCCTGGCCTGAAGCCACATTGGTAGTTGCCAATGATTTCTTCTGACATTGGAAGAAATCTTTTGTACAAGATGTTGGACATAATTTTATAGCCGGTGTTTAATAGCGTTATTTCCCTGCAATTACAACACTCGAGTTGGTCACCCTTCTTATATAGTGGACACACAATTCCTAGTCTCCACTCTTCGGGCATCTCTTCTTCTGTCCATACTTTTTGATTAAGGGTATGCAGGTATTGAATAAACTCTCCACTTCTGCTTTAAATAATTCAGCCACCAGCTCGTCTGACCCGGGGGATTTGTTGTTTTGTTGTCTTATTACCTGCTTCACTTCCTCCAGTGAGGGGGGTTCAGCATTGTCAACGTGCAAGTCATCTCCCGTGCTCTCGACCGTGTTGTGCTCCACCTCTGCCGAGTTGTTATTGAGAACCGTATCAAAGTGCCTCACACATCTCCTCAGGATATCAGGCTTTTCACTCAGTATCACTCCGTTCTCATCCTTGCATATTTTTATTTTTGGCTTAAACTCAGCTCTCATGTTATTTACTTTTTTGTAGAAAAGCCTACTCTCATTCTTAAGCCTGAGTGCTTCGGCTTCTCTTATTTCTTTTTTACTTATATGTATAAGATGTTATTATTACAATAAACGCCCGGGTTGCCGGCAACAAATAAAAAAATAAAAATATAATTATTTTACTTCAAATCTTTGGAAGCGGTAAGAAAAGCAAAAAAAAATTATGAAAAGCATATTTTTTTGTGTTTGTAATGAAAACCGATTTGTAGTAAAAATTAATCTAAACTAGACATTTAGTATGCTACGCCCTACGAATTGTGTCCAATAGAGCCCGGAAAAGAATGAAATATTACAAAAAATCAACAACATGAAGTCTCCCGTTTTGATTTAGACAGAGTGACAATCCATTGTACTTTTACCGTTTTCTTGAAAGGCAAAGAAAATACGGCGGGTGTTTTATTTTTTTTAATGTTGGTTTTTTGTGCTATATTTCATATTATTTAAAATCGGCCATAATTAGTGAATTATTCAGAGCATTTTGTTTTCATAAACCCGAAAAAATGTTTTTAAATGACATTGTTTGTTTCTATTGGTTCATAAAACCTCAGTCAGACCAACCGGTCAATTATTGCTTAACTACCTACTTCAAAAACGTAATTATTAATATTGAACTCTCGGGTTTTAACAAGAAGAATACATTTTAACTTTAAATTTTGTTTTTAAAATGTGTTTTTATTACCATAGAAGAAGATAACACAAATGAATCTAAACAAAACATGAAACAGAACAATACACATAAAAATAAAAATGTAACGGTCGGATTCGAACCCAGGATCTCTTGTCTTACCGGGATACAGCACCTTAACTAACTCGGCCATTTGACCCATTCATTTCACGTCATTTTTGTCGATCTCATATTTCAAAGCGAAAATTAACTATATTATCTTCAACTAATTTTTCCAATATTTTTGGCTGCTATCTTTATAATGTTCACAAAGTTCTAACTAATTTATTTGTAACCTAGATAGTCTCTTTATATGGGACACCTATTGGCTTTTATATGAATATTCAATATTAATTGGAATAACTTTTTAATAACGTTTGACTAATCGATGTAATATACATCATTGAAGAAGAAGATAATACTAATAAAACTAAACGAAACACGAAACAGAACAAAACAGAAAAATATAAAGCTAACGGTTGCAACTGGGAATCGAACCCAAGATCTATTGTCTTAGGCGCAAACTACACGAGCGGTTCTCCCGCCGCGGGATACAGCGCTCTCCTCACGACACTAAATTTAGTCACTAAATGTAGTCATGACTGCATATTGTATGGTGAGGAGGCACAACCGCCTGCGAATTGGAACAAATCACCAGCCGAATTATTATTTCCCTTCTGCCGGGACCCCCCACTCCTTAAAATTGGGCCGAACAGCCAGCCGTATTATTATTTACCTTCTGCGAATTCTCTGTTGGGGCCAGCCGCAGAAGGAACGCCCCCGAATGGACATGTTACGACGGGTCATTTAATTCATTTCTCCTCGAAGAGCGTACCGCGCGGTCGTTAGCACTGTTAGCAGCGACTTGTGTACGCGTATTTCCAAAACGTATACCGGTTCAGTCGCGGTAGCGACAATTTATATTTTAAAAACACCTCTATATTGGTTATTTTTTATCACTTGGCAAAAACCAAAAATGGTTCTAAAATCTAGAGAAAATAATCTTTTCAATGTGTGTATTAGAAATTAATAATTTTATTTCTAAATATTTTAATTTTGATATTATTCCCATATATTGTAAATTGGTTATTTTTTATCACTTTAAAATTTGTTCCAAAATCAAGATAAAATAATCTTTCTAATGTGTATTATAGAAATTTAATCATTTTATTTCTAAGTAGGTATTTAAATTTTGGTATTGAAAATTTAAATTGTCGCTCCCGCTCCCTATGAGACGATGTATGAATGTGAACGAGGCAAGGAGTGTGTGCCGAGACCGAGTTGCCTACGCCGAAACGGCGTGATGGTTAGTTAGTTAGTTAGTTTTTGTTATTATTTTTGACAGTAATTCTCAGAAGAAGGAAAAAAATATTTTTTTTCATCACTGTTATTATTTTTGTCTGTTATTCCCAACAGAAGGATTAATATTTTCTTAACTGTGGGAATTTTTTAATTAATTATTTTTACATGAAACGACAAAAAAGTTAGTGGACGATAATGTTCATAATAAATTTGCCTAATAAAATATGTGTGTGTTTTTATTTTTTTTCGTTATAGGTAATTTTAGTTAGAAAAATACGTAAGGTGGAACATTTTTAAACTTTTTATGTTTGCCTGCAAAAAAGGTTTTTTTTTTTTAAATTATACAGGGTGGAACAGCGGTTCGCGACGAGTTCATCGAAAACGAATGCATCGAAAATCAATTCATCGAATCGCCAATTAATCGAAAAAATATATTTTGTTGATATTTGAGAGAAATGCCGAGCGGACCGAGAAGTTAAAAAAGCATTGGTCAACCTAAACTAACCTAACCTAACCTAACCTAACTTAACCGATTTAACAAATTTTTTATCATCACTCTTAATGACCTTTCTGAGTTGTTTATGAGTTGGTTTCATTATGAGTTGTCTGGTCACCGTTCCTTAGATATCCCTTTTTTGCAGTATCAGACAATCGGAAATCGAAGAGATAACATATAAATTTTACATTGTCACTACGAAACTGACAGTAGTTGCTAAACACATTTAACTCAGTTAAACAGACCTTTTTGGGTATTTAATTTTGACAGCTCAATATCTACAAAAAAATGTTTTACGATGAATTGATCATTTCGATGAGTTTGCTTTCGATGAATTGATTTTCGATGAACTCGTTTTCGATGAATTTGCTTTCGATGAATTGATTTTCGATGAACTCGTTTTCGATGAATTTTCTTTCTATGAATTGATTTTCGATAAACTCGTTTTCGATGAATTTGCTGTCGATGAATTGATTTTCGATGAACTCATTTTCGATGAATTTGCTTTCGATGAACTCGTCGGTTACCGGAACAGCACGTACCCGAGAGATTTTAACCAGCGATTCCCGAGCTTATTTAGAGTAAAAAAAGTGAATGTCATTTTACTGTCCGATTACATTTTTTATCTATTAAAACAATTTTTTGTCTTCCTTTGTAACTCTTGTATATTCTTCAATTACCTGTATCAAGTGTGTCTAGTCCATTTAAAAATCTATGTATTATTCATTGATTTGCGTGTTCTTATGTAAAAATAATTTTCCTTTAGAGGTATAATGTTGTCCTTCCCGAAACGAGTTTTATCAAACTCATTGGGAGTAATGTATTATAAATTGTATGGAATAATTTTGTAATATATTAACTCTAATAAATAAAAATCAATTAATAATAAATAATAAAATATTATTCCATCACACGCCGCAACTGAGTACTCAGGAGTATAAATTGTTTATAGCGTAGCGGTCATTTGACAAGCGTTACGTCTCGTTCTAGCGACACTTCGTTCAAGCGAGACAGTGCTAGTTCGCTCAAACACATCCCTTCGTGATGGGATCAGTAGCGACATGTGATCGAAAAACATTTTTTTTTGTTTATTAATAGAAAAAATATATCATCGGACAACACTTTTTACTCCAAATATGCCCAGGAATCGCTGGTTAAATCCCTCGGGTACGTGCTGTAAAACCCGTATTTTTTATTTCAATTTGTAAAATTTGATAGCGTCGTTTATCACCTTTCAAAAACATTTTTTAGTTTTCGGATATGTTCATAAATATTACATTTATTTGGATTTTATTGTAAAGCGTAAATATTTCTCGTTTTTCTATTAATGGTGTTACCAGATTGAGCAACTCACTGAAACTAACACAATTCATTCGCAGAAAGTTCCTAAAATCAAGAGGATACAATTCCCTTGCGATATTTATGTGGCTAAACTTACGCCTTTCGATAAACCATTTATTTGCCCAATATTTTCTTTTACGAATCGCATTATTGTCCGTTGTCAATAAAGCCAACGCTAATCCAATACGTTGAAATTTCGAAAGTGACGGAGCCATGACACGTTTGCGCACAGCGCGAGCGCTCCGAACACGTGCGCACAGCGCAAAAGCTAAGACCTTTCTGCAAATTGGATGGTGTGGTGGAAACCGCCAATTTGGCTGGCCAGCAAGAAGTGACTAGAAATTGGATGGTGAGGAGGGCACTTACTGCAGCAAACACAATTTACTATGAGCGTTGTATGGCGCAAACTACACGAGCGGTTCTCCCGCCGCGGGAGCTCGCGGTTCACAGGCGGGAGAAATTCGCCCGCCACATGCAGCGAGTCTCCCGCCGCGGGAAACCGCCGAGTTCAAACTACACGGGCAGTTTCCCGCGATTGCATCATTTCGTGCGAGAGAATGTTGTTGATCGGTCGTGCGCTTAAAGGATCGGGCGGTTTCCGCGGCGGTAGAACCGCTCGTGTAGCTTGGCGGAAAACCTCCACCCGTGTAGTTTGATATGTGCCGCCAGCTTTTTCGAGCGGTTTCCCGCGGCGGGAGAACCGCTCTTGTAGTTTAGGCCTTACTGGGCTCTCCTGTCTTAACGGACATTGGGATTAGATTAACCCCACAGGCTAATTTGATCGCTTTTTGGAACAACTAATATAGGTCTCATAGAAATCGTTGTCTCCCTTACTCTCATGGTTATATGTGATCAAAACAGCGTTAGAAAGAAAAAAACACCATGCTTTGTATTCAAATCTAAAAGTTAACTACAAAGTGTTTAAAATGGACACCTTTTGTAATTTTGAGATTTTTTTAATTAATTATTTTTGTATGAAACGACAAAAAGTGTGTTGAAGATAAATTTTATTATATGTTTGGCTAGTAAAATATGTGTGTGCTTTTATGTTTTTTTCATTATCACTAATTTTAGTTAGATAAAAAATGTAAAGTGAGCCATTTTTAAAACTTTTTTAGTTTTGCATTAAAAATTTTTACATTTCAAAAATTATATGTTTATTTTGAATTACAAAAATTGAAAGCAAATTTCATTACCTTTTCAAAAACAAGTTTTAGTTTTCGGATGCTTTCAGAAACTTTAAAAATTCATTTGGATTTAATTTGTTAAGCGAAAATATTTTGACCTTCCGACAAAATAGGCCCGAGGCCTGAGGGGTTAATGGGTATAAGTTATTAAAACGTTATTCCCGTTAAAATTTAATACAATTATCGTAGAAAAAACACACCCGCAAATCGTTCATATAATAATATGTAATATGAATTTCAACTGACCACTTAACAATCATTATTCATAAATCACCCTTTTCAAATATCCATAATCTAAAACAATATTGGTTATTTGTAACAGAAATTCGTGTACAGGATCAAACAAATCTGGTATGGAAATTGGCAATTAAATTAATTACTTGAAGTTTTGTGTTTGTTCTAAACTTTCTGGGCCTTCATCAGATAAACGGATACCAGGGCGGCATTGAAATACGACAGATTGGTCTTTCCGATAATATTTTTACTTTTATTATTTTATGATGAACCATCTTTATCACCTTATTGTACGTTAAATTGAAGACTAACCACATGTTCAATGGGGAAGAAATATTGTGCCTCCTTAAAAAAATTAACACAACTGAAAAGTTAACTCATTGAAGAAAAATATAACATTATTAGATTTAAACCAATCATGAAACAGAAAAGTCACTGTTGACGCAGCTATGTATATCTTCCTTCACCCAACCTACCTTCCCATATCTATCTGACAATATTACCTACGTGAAGATTACTATTAACCTGATATTGTGTAACAATAACTCCCAAGAAGCTGTCAGTCTGTTGAAGCAATTAGTGCAGTTATCACCTCCTATGATACCTCGGTTCTTTAATATCGATTCGTGCAGAGACTTGTGAAATACGCTCATGCCATGTGATTTATTGGTGCCATAATGAGAACATAGGCCCGGTATATCAGCCTGTCCGTATCCTTGCTATGTAGGTACGACATTCCTCGCTCCAATTTAAGCGGGCTAAAATCTAACACTCAAGCTTCGATATAATAAAATAGTTCCTATGTTAGACGCCGAGGCGCTAGCAGTCTATGCTAAATCTGACATTTACGTAAATAATATTTGAATACTCTCCACTTAAATTTACGTTAATTTCCTAATTTAACAAGTATAGACGATTACATTCATAAAGCTATGAGAAATGAAAATGTTATTAATTGATAAATAAAATCAATCAAAAATAGTCTGCAAGAGATTTTAAAAATTTCCACGTCAGGCCCGTTTGTTTTCAGCGGTTAATTTCATTAACAGTGCACTGACTCTAGCAAAACAAATACTAATTAAAATTACTGTACTCGCCTGCTGATTGAAGTGCTGATGATGAATGCTGCTGATGTGAATTGCTGATGATGAACACTGTAATGCTGTTGAAAACGTTGGCTAAAAAAAGAGGTAATACCCCAAAAACAACTTATCGAAAAAATTTAAATTATCGAAAAAAGCGAGCACTTTGTGGCTTGACATTATACAAATGAAGGAAGTTAATTGTTTAAATTCACTTTATTTTATTTATCTCACAATAAGTATAGAGGTAGATTATGAGGAACAAAAGAGAGAGCATATAAGAGAGAGAGAACATCATCGACTGGTTGGTGGAGGAGAAGGTGTAGGGGTAGGTATAGGGGTAAAGGAAGTGTTCTCTGTAATTTAGTTTCTATGTTTATTGATGAAGGTTGAGGTCAACCGAAACCGGTCGACTTGTATAAATAAAATAAAGTGGCTTTAAACCAAGAGCTTTTTATTTGTACATATTTATAAATATTCTCACTTTGTTGATTGGTTTTATTTTATATGGTAGAGCTCCCCTAGTATGTCCTTTATCAAAGGGCTGTTCTGATTTTGCACGAGGGTGATATCGCTTTTGAATATTGGCAAGATTGCAATTAAGATAGTGTGATCTGCTTAATATAATAATGCCGAGGGACTTGGTACTAAACAAATTTGCCTTAGCGCTACTAAAGAATTTTGGGAGACTTAGTTATTAAGTTGAACAGTAAATTAATGTTTCTGTTTAACTTGATTGTAAACCCATTCATTGTAATGAGCGTATGTCTAAAGTCTAAAGGAATGAAAGAGACATTCGTGTATGAATGAGATTTGGCCTCCTGTAACAGTCGCCTCCAACTCCTCCTGTCCTCTTTGGGGGAGTTTTCCCCTCCGAGTGGAAGCGTGGCGTGCTCCGGATCATACCAAAGGGGAACGGAAAACCACTTACCGACATTAAGGCGTATCGGCCAATTACCCTCCTCCCTGTACTCGACAAAATCTTGGAGAAACTGTTACGAGAGCGACTTCGGCAAACCCTGTCACCGGCCAGTGACCTGCAGTTCGGCTTCGTCCCCGGTAGATCCACGGTGCACGCCCTGTCGTATGTGCTTGACTGGGTGAAGGCTTGTCCCAAGAGGTATGTAGTTGCGATCTTCCTCGACATAACTGGTGCCTTCGATCACGCGTGGTGGGCAATGATGCGTACAAAGGTGAAAACCAGGCAGTGCTCCAAACTTCTGTTCCAGGCAATCGACGACTACCTTTCTGATCGCACGATCACGATCTGCTTTGGAGATTTATTGATCGAGAGGGAAGCTGACATTGGATGCCCGCAGGGCTCCATTCTCGGACCTGACCTGTGGAACATCAACTTTGACGACTCCTCCAGGTTACCCTTGCCTGAAGGATGCATCTCTGTCGACTACGCTGATGATAAGACGTATTTGGTCGCTGGGGACAGCAGAAAGGAAGTTGAAAGCAAAGGCAGTGAAGGTTTGAACATGTTCCTCGATTGGGGAAAAAGAAACAAGATGACATTCGCTCCCCACAAGACCCAGGGCCTCCTGATGAAGGGCTCTCTCAGCAGAAGAAGAAATCCCGTCATCAAAATGGGGGACTCTACTGTTCAATTTCGTGAAACTGTGAAATATTTAGGCGTCGCACTAGATCGTTCGTCCTCCTTTCTGGCTCACGTCAAGGATGTATCCGGCAAGGCTCAGGCCCTCTTCTTTAAGCTTAGGAGACTCTCCACAGCTGAGTGGGGACTGCGTAATCCAGCTTTGCGTGTTCTATACAGATGCGTATACGTGACACAAGTCTCGTATGCCGCGTCTGTTTGGGAGCACCGCTTGGATAACTCGCTTATACTCCTGGCTCTCAAGCGGGGCCAACGAACTCCTCTGTTGGCACTATCCGGGGCGTATAGAACCGTTGCTTCGGACGCTTTGCCTGTTTTGGCCGGCATTTTGCCAATCGATCTACAAATCAGGGAAGTGCTCACTAAGCAGAGATTAACCAGAAGAACCCCGGCTACTCACCTAGGCGTTGTTCTCACTCCGGGTGGGCCGGGGACTCTCCCTGGGCTGCTACGAAGAATGAGGGATCTGTCGCTCTAAGAGTGGCAGGTCCGTTGGGATAGATCGAATATGGGAAGATGGACTTTCTCCTTCTTCCCATCAGTTAAAATCAGAATGGAAGGGGCATATCTCAAACTGGACCACTACATCACCCAGCTCCTGTCCGGACATGGGGAATTCAGGGGGAGACTTCACACCCTCGCCCTGTCTCCCCATCCCAACTGCGCATGCGGATCTACGAACCAGTCAGCCGAGCACATTCTGTGGCACTGCGAGATCTTGATGGATGCTAGAGAGGAAATGCTCGATGGTTTGGACGTACCCATCAGACCAGTATGGAATACTGATCTGGTTTCGAATAAGACGAACTTCGAGTGTCTGAAGAAATTTGCAAGGGTCTGGGTTGAGAGATGGCCTGAGCTTAGAGTCGCTGACTAGAGATTTTTGACACCAGGTGTACTTGTTCCTGATCTACCACGGACTTTCTTTGATTTTACTCTTTACCATTTTGCCAGGATGTACAGTTTTCTATTTTCTTTTCTTTTACTATGTTTTTTATGTTTTGCGCTTTACACTTTTACACCTGTACATATTTTTTCTGCTTTTGGTTGTTTACTGCTTAAATTGATATTTTGGGTTTTTATGCTTTCACAAATTTTCCTTTTCTTTTAGGCTTTATAAGCCTAGCGTAACTAAACGCTCATGCTTTGTTATTTTTTTATTTATTTTTCCGATTACATTACCTTATGTTTTACTGCAACCCTCATGCTTTTGAATTATTTTTTTTGTTAGTTAATTGGTGAAATTTCACACCAAGCGATGACTCCTACACGCTTTTCTTTTATTTTTTCGTTTTTTTTGGATTGGTTACTTGTATATTTTCTTTCAGTTACGTTTAAATGCGAGAACTGAACTCCATTGTCTGTTATGTATCGTCCTCTTCCCCATTAAGGGGTAGGACTCTGGAGCGTGTCCCCGCCTATGTTTACTGGCTGACCCTACAGAACTGGTGGAGCTACACCTGTCTTCCGCGCCACCCCCCGTGACATGAAGAGGCTGGGGAGAAGGCCGAACGGCGACCGAAAGCTGTCCGTCCCGCCTCCGGCGACCCGACGCTTTTCTCCCTAGGGTCTTCATCCTTGACTTCCATTTACTCTCGTCTAGGCACCACCGGTTAGCTGGCTTACGGACGACGCCGCCGGTTGTCGGGAGGCCGGACATTCATCCTTCTTCACTGTCTCGGGGACTGCCGGTTGACAGAGTGTGGCAATACCACTTCTTCACTGTATATACTCTCTGTTATCTGTTTTTCTTTTTTTCTTTTGAACCCGCTGGATTGACCATAGTCATCCGCTGTCGTGAGCTTATTACTCACGACGGTTGCTGTATATTTTGTTCTTTTTTCTTTACTTTATTTTTGGTTGAGGCTACTAACAACTCGTTTGACTGTCCATGAGGCTGATTACCTCCATGGGCTTTAGAATTGTAGAAGTGACTATAACAGTGCAATCCTGTAGGCGCGCCTGCATACCGCCCTCTAACAACGTATGCGGGGACATTGAAGCTCTAGATTCGTTATACAAATGTTAAATGTAGAGTCGTTTATAAAAAAAAAAGTAGATTCTTGCGAGAGCTCCGAAGGGGCGACAATAAGTCGCCTATACCGGGGTGGGACAGTGGTGGGTGCTTCAATGTCCTCTTTGGTACCTGGAGAAGCTGTGCTGCATCCCCTCTTACTTCGTCTTCCCACCTCAGTCTGGGTCTTCCCACTTTTCTCTTTCCACATGGGTGCCCAGTCAAAATTATTTTTGGGACGCGTGTATCCGGCATTCTCTGTACATGTCCAGCCCATCTCAGCCTGAGGAGTCTCATGTGTGCTGAGAAGCTAGGGGCCTTATATATATCATTCAGTTCTGTATTGTGCCGGATGCGCCACTGTTCACCCTCTTTCACGGGTCCACATATTCTTCTCAACACCATCCAGCATTTCAGCCATCTTTACCGTCAGTGTCAGCGCCTCACATCCATATGCCAATACAGTTCTAACAATGGTCTTATATATGGTTATTTTGGTTTTTCTTTGGACACTACGTGACTTAAACACTGGCAGCAAAGAGAAGTATGTTTTGTTGGCTGCTGTGATTCTCCTTCTGATTTCTGCTGGATCCTCATTGTTCTCTGCCAGACTGGAGCCCAGGTAGGTGACACCTAAGCATTATTGTATTTTTTTACGATAGGTCCAAACAGGAAGCCCTGAGGAAAATATGTATTATTATAATTTCAATCACGGCCTAAGTCAACTTAGGGCAGGGGTGCTCAAACCGTGGATCGCGAGTGCTTTTTGAGTCGATCTCGAGAAAATTTGCCGATGTAAATAGATCTTTTTACAGTTTTTGTTTCAGATGATCCTCAATTAGGCCTCAATTAAACCCCACATTTTTCATGACTTTTTGTTTATAATTTATTTGTATCTAATATTGTCAATGGTCGCGCCTTTTTGTTGTTCTAAAAAAACTCTACCCTCATCTAAGGTGTGTGACGTGACAAGTCCCCATAGAAAATAAATCGTCTAATTATTGCAGATTCATGGTGAAATATTGTCGAAAAATTCCCCCTTTAAAGCACGAAGTTATCGATCTAGTTTCTAGTGTGTGGTTTGGTTTATTTACGAGTCAGCCAGTCCGAGTTGTAACTATAAGGCGATATTAAGTTCATTAATAAATAATACAAAATGCGGTGCGGCAGAAGTAAAACGTATCATTTCAATAACGATTGGGAGGAAGAGTTACCTCGGGCGGCACTTTTAACGGGCGGCAAAATTTTACAATAAATAATAATAATATCTTGTCAAATTTCTAACCCGAAATGAGCACGGAATTTTTCATTACTTATTCTGTGGCGAAACCGATAACCGTCAACACGCGAACATTGTTTTCCATGACTAAGTTTCCACGTCGTGTTCTCGAATGCAAGTACGAAAGAAGTTTACTAAAGTCATCAAAATAATACTGTTGGTTTAATACCTTTTACAATCTATGCACAGTTGCACAGTACAATCTATTAACATTTTTATGTGAAATGTGAATCTTATGTGGACGTCATCAATCCAGTCTGCTACATCAACCAGTGAGTTTTACACTTCCTTATTTCCCACCTTCTAAGAAAGTTCGTTATATTCATCATTTTTTTAACATACACCGTCGTGTATGTGCTGCCAGAATCAAAGAGAAACCATTTTCATGTTCTGAGTGTAGTTTTAATTCACCGCACACAGATTTAATTAAAACCAGTTTTGTGTTCAGAATGTAAAATTCCGACTGCGGATTCATCTGCTGACACATTTCGAAAGAAAAACATTATCTTATTCGAAATGCAATTATTAAATTCTAGTTGTTGACTATTTATGTACTGCCAGAATCAAATAAAAACCATTTTTACGTCCTAAGTGTAGTTTTAATTCACCGCACACAGATTTAATTTGAACCAATTTGTGTTCAAAATGTAAAATTTCAGTTAAGGATTCACCTGCAGACACACTTCGAAGGAAAACTTATCTTATTCGAAGTGCAATTATAAAATTCTAGTTGTTGACTATTTATGTACTGCCAGAATAAAAAAAAAATCATTTTTATGTTCGGAGTGTAGTTGTAATTCTACAGATTTAATTGAGACCAGTTTTGTGTTCACAAAAACGATAAGCTAAATAACATGCTAAATCTATACCATTCTCGGTTTCCGAGAGCAGTTACAAATTTGTAGTAGATTTATAAACATAATTTTTATTGGAAGAATTCTCGTCACATGGGATATAAAAGTGGGTCGTAATTTCTAACCCCCCCCCCCCCCCCGGCGCTTGAAAATCTGTGGTTGAAGTACCTAAGTACCTAGATGATAATCCTGAATCCTGCACATACTTGCAGCCTGTCATAGTCGATCCATCGGAGTCGAATAATATTGAGGTAGATCGCCAGCAGTTCAAGTTTGAGCACCCGTAACTAGGGGATGCTGTGTGGAGGGTATTTTTAAGGAAAGGCAGGAGAGAAAGTCCTGAGAAGGAAAAGGTAGGAGCGTCTTCCCCAGTCTCTCTATCGGGCCCGTCACATCCCATGAACTCACCTGCTAAGTCACCAAACGTATGAAGTGAATATGGCAGATGTGTTGGTTATCCAATAAATAGTTTCTGGGGGCGGCGGTACCCATACACACCTCCCAAATCGAAACCTAACGAATATAAATATAACAATTATTACAAGCAATAATTGTCAGCCTGAAACACTCATTTACATTGAAAAATCTTCCGAGAAAAGATACTTGCCGCCAACGGGACTTGAACCCGTGTCCTTCCGATTGCCGGTCGAATGCTCTGACCACTGAGCTATGGCGGCTTATCAAATACCCGCCAAATAATTCAATATATACTAGTGTTTCATTCAACAATTACTGCTTGTTATATTTTTTCCCACCTGAAAACAACCAACTTTATTTTTGCGAGAAAGACATTGTTAGTGTTAAATCCCTCGCTAGGTGGCGTCGAGACAAATTATGTCTGCATTTATTGGGGAAATACTTAAACTTGTTAAATATTAATTATTATTACTTTTTTTAATTTATAAACTAACGTTTAGACACATGGGTATTCCTTATTTTGTATTTCTTTTATATATTTAAAAAAAAAAATTTAAAGTTCTGCAAGTATTTTAGTGTCTACATTAACCATTACATATAGAAAGAAAGGGCCTTAGATTAAATTTGCTTGAACCTTTAGAAATCAATAAATGAACGAATGACCCCAACGTGACGCTAATTAATAAGGTAAGGATAATTATTTATTCCCCACTACTTAAAAAATATAACGCACATAAATGAGTCATAGCAATAACGTCATTAGTCATTATAAAACAATTAAGAAAACCCTAACACCTACGGAAACAGATTCCGGACCCCATATAATACTCTCAATTAGCGTCCAGAAAATTGGTTTAATCGGTAATTTAATTTAATTTATTTTTAATTTAATGGAGTTCTACGAATTAAATACAAAAATAATTAATAATTAATGGGTATTCATAGCATTCTAATGAGGGATGTTTTAGAGTACTTCATGGTACCTATGTATACCAATTGTCCAAAATGTGTCTCAAACACTTCTAGCATTTATCCCTGGATGAATAAAGCACTAAAATTCTTAAAATGAATTGTCCTCGTAATACTGTAACTTGCCTTCTTGACTTCTGACTAATGAAAAAATTAAAATATTTCGTTTTGTGTGAGTAAACAACTAAGTTTCCGAGAATATATTATAGTAACAACAACAACGCGACCTTTCCTAGGGGACAAGTTTGCAAGTTATATAATAGGCTGTTCCTGTACGGTGTAAAGGTTGCAGAGGGTTCGTATTCTGAAAGCAGTTTTAGTGTAAAGTTTACCTTGTAATCTGCGTCATCTATTTATTAATTACCCCGTAAAACTTTTAATAAGGCAAAGGTCATACAACCAATCTATTATAAAAGTTTATGGCTTAAGGTAACTTTGACATGTTGTTAATTTTGAAAGTTGTGTTTCTTAGGAGGGTTATTATTATAGAAGGATTGTTAAAATTATGTGTTTGTAACATAAGGTTTAAGGCAGAGTCTGCTCATAATATGAACGAAAGCTGTTTTCTGTTTTATGCTGCAGATGTGAGGAAAGACCATGGAGCTCCTAATACTGGAGGGTTTTGAGACAATAGCGCATGTGATAAGGGAATGAGATAGGAGAGGAGAAGGAATGATTTATTGCATTCCCTGTTGACAGCTACGAAACAATAAATTAAAGACCCAGTTTCGGATCTGACGCTTTTCTGTAGAAGAAATTTAAAATAAACAACGCGTTGAATAGTTTACGATAAAGGAATAGGAATGAATAAAAAATGATCTAGGATCTGACCTGATGTAGTAAAAAAATTTATAATTTTTAAATTTATTTTTTTATTTTATTTATTACATTTCATTACATACATTTATATCGCAAAAATTACAAAGTAATAATATTGCAAAATAACTATAGACATTAAAATGGGTACAAGTGTTATTATGTCTTGTAGGTCGACATTTTAGTTCCTAGCTCTCCTGGGCAGATTGCCTGTTCTAAGAAACCAAATTCTGGTGAAAATCCCAAAAATTTATTCTGTAAAAAATGTTTTTTTTTTATTTTATTTTATGTTTATTTTAAAGAAGATGCCAAAAATTCATTCTGTAAAATTTGTTTTTTTCTAAATGTGTCGTTAATAGCCAGCCATGTAAAATTTTAACTGACATTATTTAATAGTTTTTCAGATTCCACCCTACCCAAGCCAATCAACCGATAAGTTATTATTGAACCGATGTAGGATATTTTGCAAGCTTAAATATTGAATTCTGGGGGGATTTTATTATATGTTTTTGGTCCCGTATATGTACACGTCTTTTGATACTTTGCCGTATTGCTCCCTGGGACCACGAGATCCTTTCCGGTGTGACTTCTTGTGATATATTTATGATCAATTTTACCAAGATTTTCTAGATTTTTGTGTACTTACGTAGATAATAACCCTTTTTATGAAGTTTTGACGAACATCAAGTATATAAAAGTTTTTGTAGAGCTGATCGCTAAAGAACCTGTAGGGTAGGGTTTACGCATAAAGACATAAATGACTCTAATTATGGATTTCTGGGCCTTCACAAGCGGTTCTAAATAATTACATTTACGAGTAACTTAGATTCTTTATAAGAAACACATCCTTTGGTAGAAATATTTCCTTGTTTTACTTGAAAAGAAAACTGAATATTTCAGATGCACTATCTTTTTATTTTATTATTCTTTTGAAAAAGCTTTTCATCTGATCTGGTTCAGGGGTGTTACTTTATTTAATACTTCAAAACCTTTTTTGTCTATTTTTTACCATCTTGCCTTATGTTCAAGTTTGATTGCAAAAGTGATGTTTTAATTTTGTTATAATTGCTAACAGTTTTGGTTCTTCATTAACAAATGGATCTTTCTTATTTAAAAAACTAAACTCCAAATTTCACTATTCTGGACTCTTGCAACTAATAAATCTATACATACCCATAAGACAACATGACAAAGTACTATTTGCTACTGCAGTATACATAAGCGCAATTACTCAATTGTTCATTCTCCGATACAGTGGTTTAACGCATGTCGAAGATTTTTTTGTTGTTCTAAGTATATTCGAAGAAAAAAAAATGAAAAAAAGGACATCAAAAAAGCACCGGAATCCAAAATTTTATTTACATTTTTCACTCCAAATAATGTCAGAAATCACTGGTATACTGTGTGTGGGCATTTCACCTCCTACATATCTTACTGATTATCTTATATTATTTTGGAGGAAAACTTCGGTTTTGATTTAAAATAAGTAAGAATTGGAAACATTTTTTTTTTATATCGAGGTCTAATGTTCACGGAACAGCCACATGTAAAACTACAGATCTTAAACGTATCAAGGGATCGAGGCCAAGCACTTCCCGAGGTGCGGTTTTAACATGGTCCCTTGGTTTGACTCCCACCACCCTTCCCAAGAATCTCATTTTGGCGACCCAAACCGTAGAACCCCACCCTCGTTCATCATCAAAACTTGATTGAAATACCAACAAGCAAACCTAATAATGACTTGAATACATAATAACTACCTCCATAGCAAAGCCGTAAGATCCTGGGCTATGGACCGAAAGGTCGCGGGTTCTAAAACCGACAAAGGTTATTTTAAATAAAGTTTATAAGCAACATGTAATTTCCATTATTACAACTCGTTTCGGAGTCACATACATTTTGATACATTTATGCTCTTTTTTCGTTATTTGTTTTTGGGGTGTTATGCCGTGTTGCGCTACCTCCTTCTTTAGCCAACGTTTCGGACATCGTTGCAGTGTCCATCATCAGGGCAGACCCGCCACTGCTTGTCACGTTTATTTTGTACTGGTGAAAGTTAACCATTTTTTTTTTTTTTAAATTCTTACCATTGTGATTTCTAATTTTAGATTTCATTAAGAGATGGAGCCACTTCCGTCGGCATCTCGCAAACGGACTTGCCCCTGGCTAGCATAAATAACACGTTTTAATGAACTTTCTATTCCATTCCGCGGCGATGACGCCACTGCTTGTCACGATTTTTTTGTACTGGTGAAAGTTAGTGGTGCTCGCGACACGGTGTCGCTTCGAAGTAAATAAGCACACACTTCACGACTAAAAAAAATTACACATCTACCGGATCTGCCCTAATGATGGACACTGCAACGATGTCCGAAACGTTGGCTAAAGAAGGAGGTAGCGCAACACGGCATAACACCCCAAAAACAAATAACGAAAATGCTTTTGGTCGTGAAAATCTTAAAACTAACCATTTATGCTCTAATTATGGTCCTTGTGACAGCATTCAGAGTCGAAACTTGTAATTTTAGTAACATCAGCTGTATTTTGTGGTATTCGTATTATTTTTTTAGAGATTGTACATATATTTGTTAGTGATCATTTGTTTACTTTTTAAAAATTATTGTTCGGTTAGCGATTTCTGGTTTGGTAATTTTAGTAGTTGTTTGATTGGTGATTTGATTAGTGATTTTTTTGGTTTGTTCAATTTGTGCTTATTTAGTTATTGTCTGTTTGTTGAGTGATTTTTGGTTAGTTGGGTTAGTTTGTTTGTTGAATTATTGTTCATTTAGTGTTTGTTTGATGTGTGGTTAGATTAAGTGGCAAAGGAAAACCATTTCAAAGAGCGCACATTTCAAAGTATTTCTGCACACCGTTAGTGATTCAAATTGGTTTGAAATAGTTTGCAACACTCGAAAAAGTCATCCGATACGGTATGTACTACTACCCAAACAAGAATCTCTTAAAAATATTTTTACTTAATATCTTATTTTATTTTATTTTATTATTATTGTACAACAGAATACTTCCAATTACAGTACAATTTAGTTACCCTATCAGCATTTAGGCAAGTGACTCTTCAACAATATTTTTAAGGCATTTAAAGAACAGTCACTTACAACCAAATGGTTTGGAATTTCATTTAACACCACCACTCCCCTCGTCATGCTATGCTTTGCCAAGACGTCTGATTAAATAAGTCATGATGTCGACTTCGGCTGTAGAGGTCTGGTACATATAAATCATAGCATCCCAAGAGAAATGGGCTATCGATGAAATTGTTCCAAATTTTGAAAGACAGAATAGCAAGACTTGCTTTCCGCCGAGTTTCTAGACTCACAGAATCAGTTTCATCAAGTAAGTCAATATGGTGCATGAACCTTGGATAGGTTCCATGCTTCCGCATATAAACATACCTGAGGAATTTCTTCTGGATTTGCTCTAAAATATCAATGTACTTCTGATGGTACGGTGCCCTAACATCGCTCGCGTACTCCAGCTTGCTTCTCAGTATGCCATCGAATAACGCTAGCATAGCTTCTTGGTTATCAAACTGCTTACAAGTCCTGATGATGAACCCAAGAAGTATGTAGCAAGACTGAGTGAGCTTCGGGATCAAAGACGACACCGAGATCCTTCACGGATTTTACACGTGATAACGTTTCGCCTTTTATTTTACAATCGTAAACTATAATGTTTAAATTTTTATGTTTATATCTTAACCTTAACCACAGAATAAGGATTAACATAAGATGTGCCTTGTGGGCGTGTTTCGTGATCGAATTATATGTCCAATTTTGGCCTGTATTTCCATAATGTGTATTAACCACGATTACGAAATTCAAATGGGATGGCGATATACAATTTCAGGCAAGTGCAAAAGAGACAGGCCACATGACAAATGATCTATAACCAAAAGGTACTATATCAGTGGCACATTTGTTTCCATTCAATCTGGTACGGCACTTTTTTTTTTTTTTTTTACAGTGAATACCGCACAAGAATCCCAACTGCTACCGTCTGGAGCCAGTGAGATTATGGCATCCCCAATTGGGGTATGTTGTGAGGCTGAAGGTAGTGGGGAGGGGAAGGAGGTGGGGAAGAGGAAGGTTGGGAAGTACCTGGCTATTCAGATCTGGTCACTAAACACGGCTAAAGCTATTTTCAAGCAACGTTTCAATTCTGAATGGTGGTCTTACACCAGCGCGGTATTCTAGTAGGTATTATATTTTAGCTATTTATTTTGGGGTTTTATGCCGTGTTGTGCTACCTCCTTAGCATTACAGTGTCCATCATCAGGGCAGATGAATTATTACATTATTACCCTGATGATGGACACTGTAACGCTGTCCGAAACGGTGACCGGCCAACTTAGAATGAAACCAACACCTAAGAAAGGTCATTAAGAGTGATGATAAAAAAATGAAAAAAAATGGTTAAATAGGTTAAGTTGGGTTAGGATTATCGGCTATTTTGAAAATTATTTTTTCATTGCTTTTAATGAACCGTCCGAAACGTTGGCTAAAGAAGGAGATAGCGAAACACGGCAAAACACCCCAAAAATAAATAACGAAAATACTTTTGGCCGTGAAAATCTTAAATCATATCAGGTATTATATTTATTTATTTATTTCAAATCATACGGCACAACGTGTGCCATTGACATAATTATATTTATATATATTATAATACAATAACATAAAGAAAGTGACATATAAAGTTAAATATAAAAACAAAAGGTAAAAAAAAGAGTTAAGGTGATGAGTAGTAAATAGAATTAAGATGTATAAAATGAAAGTATAAAGTAAAAGTGTAAACTATAAAATATAAAGTATAATGTAAAAGTAAAAAGTTAAAATAAAAATTTAAAAGGCAGGAAATAATATAGTTAAAAGTAAAATATAGACTATAAGTTACCTTGTAAATAATATAAAGAACAAAAGTTATAAATATAAAAAAAGTATGCCAAGTAAACAGTAAGAAATGCTCTTAGGAGCCAAATATTAAAGATAGAATAAAATTTAAAAATAAAATAAAAGGAAGGTATTACGGAGTATACAACGCGATATGAAAAGTAGGTACCTATGATATGTTTCTAATCCATAGGTATTAGAGTGCATACTGGTAGGTGGTAGGACATAATATGGTTACTGATTATATTTATTATGATTACTTGGTAGTACTAGCAGATAAATTTTGTCAAACGCATTCTAAAGTATTCTTTACTCTGTGACCTTAACTTTTTCATATCTCCTTCATTTCTTTATTTCCGCGAGCCATACCGAGATCATTTAGTAAAACCAAAAATTAAAACTTGATTGTAGAAACAGCAGAATAAACGTCAGAACCAAATTATTAAGGTAATAAAGAAAAACAACTACCTACTTAATTTAAATCAACTTGGTTGTTTCATTAAAAAAGAATTTCAACCGGACATAATTCCAAATTTAAATCTTATAATTCCAGAAGGTTCCCAAATTTCTATCAGTATAATATTTGTGTAGGTAAATAGGTTAGTTAATTTTTTACGTGGAAATAAAATATCTACATAAAATTTCCACGAAACTCAATTTTAATTATAATCATTCCATGGTTTGTCTTTTTCTGTTCAAGCAAAATAAATTATTTTATTCAAATCAGGTATTCCACAATGCTGATTACATTTTTTAAATGTAATTGGATTACAATTTTCCATCTACCAGAAAATGGAGAAAACAAAATGGAATTTCGTGACATTGACGAATTTTATACATAAACTAGCGAGTTTCCGGCGTGCGTTGCTATGCCCCTTGAAATAGAAAAAATTTCCCTGCGTGTCCTTTCCCATTCTTCCCATTCCTCTTCCTCTCCCGCGTCCCTTTCCCGTCATGTATTCCCACTCCGCTTTCTCCGCCTTCCCTCTCCCCACTCCCTTTTCCCGCTTCTCCCATCCCTCGAACCCCCCTTCCGAGTTCCTCTTCCCCCTTCCGCATTCCATGCATTCAGTCCCGATACATTCAGTTTTCAAACAGCTCGCGTGCCACCTATTGCAATTTTTATACAAATTTCATAATGCCAGAGTTCACCAGTATATATATAAAAATCTTCGCGCGCGCGCTCACCACAACTCAGCAAAGTTCGAATCGGATGAATGGTTTAGCAACGCATAATTTCATGACGCCAGAGCTCACTTTTTATATTTTTATATTTAATACCTTACAAGAGAGTCTCAGCAGCTCCAGTCAGTGAGACTATGGCATCCCCAATTGGGGTATGTTGTGAGGCTGAATATAGTGGGGAGGGAAAGGAGATGGGGAAGAATAAGGTGGGGAAGTGCCTGGCTATTCAGTTCTGGTCACCAAATACGGCTAAAGCCATTTCAAGCAACGTTTCAATTCTGAATGGTGGTCTTACGCCAGGGCGATACTGAGAGTATATGTTATACATAGAACACACCACGGGCAGGCACTTCAAATCTCTAAAGTTTCATCGGAATCGGATAAATGGTTAGCAACGGATAATTTCATGACACCAGAGCTCACTATTGTACATAGAAACCATTGCGGCCATGCGCACATCAAATCCGCAAAGTTTCATCGCAATTGGATTAATGGTTTAGCAACGCTAATCATCTCATATACTCGTATATATACAGGGTGTTAACGGACGTACTTGACTTACTTTAACCAGTGATTCCTGACATTATTTGGAGTAAAAAAAATTAAATGAAATTTTGGTCTCCGGTGACTTTTTTGACAACTTTTTTTTTTTTCAAATTTTTTTTCTTCAAAATCAAACAAAAAAAAATTTCTTCCGCACTTAGTCACTGATCACTCAGCCGATAATCCGACCAACCCCTAACCCCGCCTCTAAGTGTCCAACACCTACCATATTTTATGTTTTTATAGAAAAAATAAATAAAAAAAACATCAAAAATGTCACCGTAAACCAAATTTTCATTTAAATTTTTTACTCCAAATAATGTCAGGAATCACTGGTTAAAGTAAGTCAAGTACGTCCCCTAACACCCTGTATATCCCCAGGCAAGCATATTTTTATTTTTATACACAGGTCTTCAAAATTTTTTAATTTAATTTATTTTTTATTACTTCATAAATATTTACATGTTACAGTTTTTGCCATTTTTAACTACCATTCTAGGTAGGCTATTGCCCGTGTTGTGGTAGTCATACATGAAATATTATTTTATATAAAAAGATAATAAAATATAAGAAGAGGAAAGATAAAAATAACATACATATTTAGGGATAAATAAAACTAAAAACAAATATTAATACAAATAAAAATTAAAATATAAGAATTAAAAGTAAGCTGAGAAATAAATAAAAATAAGATAATTTAAAGAATATTAAAGTAAACATTGGTAAGTATATTATTCTTCTTGAAATAAAAATATAATAAAATATGGTAAGTATTCTTATGCACGAGAGTACATGTTTGTAGTCACTTTTAAAATTCGTTCTACGAAAGAAATTGGAAAATAGATGTGTTAGAGAAAGTTTTTTTTTTGTTTGTTTGTTTTTTTTTTAAATTCAGTATTAAGTTAAATTAATTAATTAATTAATTAGATTTGTAATATTTTTTTTATTTAATATTAATATTATTTGTTTTTTGATTAATTATGACAATATTTAAAATAACTGTTATTAAAAAAACTATTAGGGGTAATTCAATGGTTTCTTGGCGTTAATTTAGATTCAGACTTTTCGTTAAAAAGTCAAATAAATAGGACAGTAAGCACCGGTTTTTTTCACCTAAGACAACTCAAGTCAGTTTGAAGAAACCTTATAATAATAATAATAAATTTGGACAACTTATATAGCGCTGTTTTTGCGAAAAATCGCCCCCAAGAGCGCTGCACTTTACATCTCCGAATTATGCGTCCCGGAAAATACCGGTCCGAGACAATTAACCCTTAGATCAGCAACTTCATCTGCTAAAGGCAGACTAATAGAACCTAAACGAAAGCCAAATACTATGTTTGGAGATCGTGCTTTCGGTGTATCTGGGCCTAAGGCTTGGAATAGACTCCCTCCGGAATTAAGATGCATAACAAGCCCAACAGAGTTTAGGTCCAAACTAAAAACCTTCCTTTTTGGGCTCTAATACCCGTAATTTAAATATACCTATTTGAGAGTATCATACTTGTATTGTCTATGATATGTCTTAATCACACTTTTCTTACTGAATTAAAATTACTCGATTCCTTACACATCAATCTGTCTCTTGACGAATCACATTTAGAAAGATCAAATCCTTATAGGTACTACTGCACCACCCACCTTTACATGTTGCTTTTACTTTCCAAAATACACTCGTCAAAGAATACATTACATATTAATATTAAAATATTTTTCAGGATTAAATAACATGTGTTCCCAATAATGTCCTCTGCGTGCGAACTCTATCTAAATTTCTTTAAATGGACAATATACAGTGTTAAATTCAAGCGACCTCCCAGGTAAGTATGGTCCTGTTTTCATTAAATTTTAGGCAGCATCGCGTTCATTGGTCAAAATATTGTACACATATTTTCGTATCGGTGATCAATGAACCGATGTATGCAATTTTTAGCCATAAGTTATTTATAATTGTTTGCCTAGCTTGTAGTTTTATAGATTTTAGAAATGTATTATAAGTTTGTACAGCGCCCTTGAGGTGATTTTTCACAAAAACGGCGCTATATAAATCATCCAAATATTATTTGATCTTGAAATGTGCGGAAAAAGAACTTTTTTTTTCGTACCTTAGTGTGTTTCGATGTGTGCACCGTTCGTCGCTCTGCAGATGTCTAGTCTGTACGTGCAATCAATCCAGCCATTGGGAAAGCATGCATGCACACATTAAGAAAAATTATAACACCGAAACTCCTTGTTTTGGATGTGGCGTGACCTTGCTATGCGCACACTAGATGCGCAGTAGCCAAGGTCAGCCGCGGGCATGCCAACGACTGCTGTTCAGTATCGTTGGTAGAGGAGCCCCCATTGCCTGGCCTCCAAGAAGTCCTGACCTTACTCCTTTGGATTTCTTTTTCTGGGGGTACATTAAAAACATTGTGTTCGCAGAAAATATTCGGGATTTGGATCACCTGCGGGAGCGTATTTCTACCGCTATCTTGACAGTTACTCCTAAAATGATTGCACGTATGTGGCAAGAAATCGACTACGAACTAGACATCTGCAGAGCGACGAACGATGCACACATCGAATCGTACTGACGTACGAACATTTTTAAATCTTTTTACACACATTTTAAGAGCGTTTAACCAGCCAGCGGCCGAAAATCCACATTTCGTCGAATGTTGTTCTTACGATCGTGCAGGGCGGTTACAATGAGAAAGATTAATTATTCATACCAGCTTTTTAAAATTATAACTCAATATCGATTTTATTTCATTCCAAATTTGCTATAATTTATATCTGAAATGCTGAAAGGCGTGATGATAAAACTATTAAAATAATGTACTTTTTGAAATTATTTTTTGATTATAAGTATTTATCATTTTTCAATATTGTCTAAGTGAAATAAGAATGTTAAAAAAATTGAAATATATTAGTTTGTAAGTGCGCAAATAAATACACAAACGGACCAATTTTCGTCAAGAAACACATGTACGTACATATTTTTAATGATTTTATTAATTTAAACTAAAATCAAAATTCTAACACACGCGATACCTAGAAAATGCATTGATTTATTTTACTGCATGAATCTATGGTTTGAAATGGGTGTGGTATAATACAAAATCTTTTTTGAAAATTTAACAAATCTGCCAACGACCTATGGTATAACCTTATTATACTAAAAATAAACAAATGCGAATGCTAGAAAAAAGAACAATCTTACGAAATCCATTTATAAATTTTTGTGAAAAAGAGTCAATACTTCTAAAATCTGATTGAAAAATGACATATTTCTGGTTTTCTCTGGTAATACCCTCTTAACACAAAAATTATTGAATTACCTTTAATACCATTTTTGAACTCCCGTACAAAGCAACAAGAAAGCGTTTTCCTTCATCTGCTATGTCTTCTGGTTTTGCATCATGTTGTTTTCATTCGTATACTCAATGAAGACAAACTGGCAGACCAGCTTTTTTAAAGGCTTACTAAGTGTTCATTATCACTACAAAGTAGTTTCATCCATGCATTCAATGACGTCGGGTTTGTCATAGTGGGATCCTAGCCTGTAGCAATATAGGCTCTGAGGTTGCCGTCTCTTTCTCTCCTCTATGTAACACGAAAAATTACTGTAATTTGAAATAGATTTTGCTATATGTGTTGCGGAAATACGTTAAAATGATATTGTGTAATATGTTATTACAAAATTTATCACGAAAAATTGAGTTTTACGATTTTTTGTCAAAATTTTCTTCTTTATACCGTTGTAACTCATTTTATATTAGATTTATAAAAAAAAATCAAACAAAAAGTATATGTAATTTAGTCTTCTTCAAATTTGCCATAAGCATTTTTGTTGTAAAATCAACCGTTGAGGAATTATTTTGAAAAAACTAAATATTGGCACCTTCAATCCAAGATGGCGGCTCGAGCTCGACCCCCCAAGGTCGAAAACTTTTTTTTTCTTTAGAGTCCCAATCTAAACAACATATATCAAAATCGCTACTACACGACCTTTTGCAAGCTAACGGCCTTTTTTATCCCCCACTGACTGGGCTATTAGTAGAATTACCTTTTTTATAACAGTTATTTTAAATGTTGTCATTATTTTTCGATGACCCTGCATATTTAGATTATTTAAAAGTGATACAAATATTTAATTAGCGAATGGGTTAATCATTTATAGATAATCATTTTTTATACGTAACGAACTTGGGTATCCGGTTTCGATCTGGGGTTGATATGAGATTGAACTGACGTTCGAACCCACGACGGATCTTGCTTTATTATATCTTGCCACCCACACAAAAAAGGCTTCGAATGGTCCACAATACTTCAAAATGATCTGGGATGTTCTCGGATATTTTCGAACGTTCCAGACTATTCCCGAACATTCCAAAATATTCCAGAATGTCTCGGAAACGGGAACCTTCTTCATGGATGGAGGATACGGGGCTACACACTATGATATTACTCCCTTTATCGTACTGGGACTTGTTTTTGAGTTTTAGCGGCACGCAAATTGTACACTTTCTTTTATATATCTTTTATATTTATCTTTATTATTTTTATATTTATATTTTCTATTTATCTTTTACAATATATTAGCAGACCCGGCCCCACGTTGCTCTGACTAACAAAACACAACGCCATCTACTGACAACGCCATACCTTACCTTTATAACCAACGCCATCTGTTAATTTGCAAACATATCAAATACACACCACCCGCTTGACATCCCGCTACCTTTATATATTATATATTTCAACCAATTTACACAAAACTTTGACAGATTATATACCCAAACCTTCCTTATGAATCACTCTATCTTTTGTTGAAAACCGCATGAAAATCAGTTGCTTAGTTTAAAATATCTAAGCGTACAGACAGCGGGAGCGACTTTGCTTTGTAATAATGTATACTCTTCTTCCAACCACTAGTAAACGCTTTGAATGGAAATGTAGTATCTGGTGTAAACTTAAAATAATTCAAAACCTGTTGGTTCATACATAGATGGCGGTAATTAAAGCAAAAAATACTTTTTGCGAGTTTTGCTGCAAAATATTATTCTAAATTGTTTGTTAGCGCCCGTATCTACGCAATATGAATATTAATAAATAATTAAATGAAGACAATATTGACAAAACTCAATCGTAAACAGAAAAATATGAAAAAGATATTGGCACCTCTGGGACTCGAACCCAAAACCTTTGGCTTTCCGGGTCGCCACCCTCGAGAGTGTGATACAGTTAAAAAATGACCGAATCATATACGGACACCTCTCAGTTGGTAGAGTCGCGATATTTATAGTCGTGCCAATATTTTTTTCTAATTTATCTGTTTCAAAATTTTCGGTTGAGTTTCGCTAATATTGTCTTCATTAAATTAAATCTGAAAATAAATATTAAAAAATAATTCACATAAAAACTCTTTCATAAAAGGCATACAAATACGTTATTATATCGGTGATTCAATCCAACACTGTATCTGCTTGCATTTATTAAAAGAATTGAGTTTAAACACAAATAGTGTCCGACCGAAACAGGACTTTCCACCGAGACCGAAACCGAAACCGAATCTTCGGTGTCTGTCTCAGTTTCGGCTGAAACCGAAACTTTTTTAGACATGTTAAAAATCGATTTTCTACTGTTATTTATCTTATTTTTTACACTTATTAAGACAATTAACACGTGTTAAATTAAATAAATTTAAAAAACCGTAATTGAAGTAAGTAAAAGATATATTTTTTTATATAAAACATATTAAAAAAATATTTATAAAACAAAAAAAATTAATTAAAAAAAAACATGTTAACTACTTCTTGGAACAAAAAAAAAGTAAAAAATCAACAATTCATTACGATGACTTTACTACATAGTATAAAATGAAGTCGCTCAAAATGTATGTGCGCATAGATCTTTTAAAAAACCCAACGGATTTTTATGCGGTTTTCACCAATAGATAGAATGATTCAAGAGGAAGGTTTATATGTATAATACATGCTCATTATAGTAGATAAAAGCCGACAAATTCAAATATTCAATTCAGGCCGCGGGCAGCGTGCAGCTGGCAAACGGGTGGTGTGGATTTTATAAAGGTTGGGTAATGGCGTTGTGTTTCGTTAGCCACAGCAACGTGTGGCCGGGTCTGCTAGTATATTATAAACACTCTCCCGTTATAATATTAAATAATATAATAAATATATTATAATGAATAAATAATTCCACCTAAATAATGTTTGAACTTATCGAATAGTATTGTCTTTCTTCCGTATAATTATCACACAAAATGACAACACCTGTTGAAAATAAAAATAACTTTTCAGGAGTGATGACGTCACACGATTCACTTGATGCGGTGGTTTTCGGGGATCTTTAAAAATGAAAACTTTGACAATTATTTCAACTTTTAAAACTAACTCTAAAAAAATGCAGTTATTTATGTTAGAAGGGTCATTCAATAAAAAAATAAAATAAATTATTAGACTGGAGTTCTCTATTACTGTTTTTTATTTATTTAATTTAATACGTGTTAACTGTCTGAATAAGTATAAAAAATAAGCCAAAGAAAAGTAAACAATCGATTTTAAACATGTCTAAAAAAGTTTCGGTTTCGGTTTCGGTTTCCGAAGATTAGATTTTTTTGCCGAAACTTGCCGAAACGTTTTGGTCTGTCACTACTAATTATAATTATTCATATTCGTATTGCATGTTTACGAGCGCAAACGAATAATTCATCTTAATATTTCGTGGCGTAACTTGCAGAAAGTATTTTACCTAAAATAATTAAAAAGCCGCCATCTATGAACGAGCGGATTATGAATTATTTTGAGTTTATCCAAAATACCATAAAATCGTAATATGAAATTCCGCAATGTAAAACTTGTCGCGAATTTTGTACATGCCTTAAAAGAATTCATAATATTCGTGTTGACGCAAATATGTATACACCTTTCTTCATCCTACCTACTTTCAAAACCTATCCTGTCTGACAATATGTGCCAATATAACTTAAGTGACGATTGCTGTCTAACTGTAATATTGTGGAACAATAACTCCCAGGGGAGTAATCAGTTTGTTATTTGCACAGTGATCTCGTGGTTCATTTCATAAATATACCAAATGGTGCATTCAATATCGACTGTTAAAGTCTATTAGATTACAATTAAATGATCAACGCATACAGGAGTTGATATCTTGCATCTAGTCCACTTCACGGATAACACGGAACGTTCGTGTTGTCGAATTTAGATACGCGGATATGCACGGAAAATACGGAATATTCCTTTTTTAACCAATAGACAATCAAATGTGACATTTGTCGGAAGTACCAATCTTATAAAATAAATTCTCGTCAAAATAAAAACAAAAAAGCACCTGCTTCGAATTAATCCTAATATTAATGGTTTGAGGTTCAAGCTGCATATCATCAACTTTTAGATATACATCCCAGGTTTTGAATGGTTTGTTTAGCAAAGCAGGGTTTGTCTAACGGGTATGTGTAATTATTCTAATACCTTGATTTCCATGTAAGAACATGGATATTATATTTTTATATGGCAATAATATTTTTTCTATGATTGGCAGCATTGATTGATTGTCTATGAAATGTTAAATAAAAACGATAAATATAATAATGTCGTTACAGCGGAAGTGAATTAATTTTAACAATTAAAATGTTAAATGCATATTTTTTGCATGTTTTTTTTTGTCTCCCCTGACATAAATACTCACTTTTCGTAATAATAAAGCTAAATCTAACTGTTGTTACGTAACGACGGGCTCGAACCGCCTGATTACGAACTTATAACAAATTAATAATAAATAACACCACAATGTTCAATACACAACAACAATGGTTCAATTTAAATACTTACAAAAACCAAATTATAATACAAACCTTCGGCTAGCTCCTCTCAGGGATATTGTGTTCTCAATTCGATCGGATCTGATTCAAAACGATCGTCGCTTCATTTATTAAATAAAGATAGGGTTTAATAAATTAGAAGATCTCTGGTCGCTTTTAAATAATTTGTGAATTTATTAATGACTCGACGCTTCTAGGAAAAGCTTTTAATCTCTTTGTGAACTCAAGGTTAATGATTCTAAAATATAATAAAAGGGTTGAATGATAACACATAATTATATAAGTTGTACGTACGTTACCCCGTCTCGGGTTTCATCTGGGCAGAGAAACTCGTCCGGAAACACCACTGAGTTGATTTAGATATATAAAATTTAACTATATTTTAAATTACGTGTTCCAAAAAACGTTGGAACCAAAAGGATCTAGGCGGCCACGGCCAAAATGCGAAAGACCGACCCATAGCGCAGTTAAAACCAGAAGAAGCTCGCCAGGGCTCTCGACGCAGTGCAAGGGTCCTCGGGCCCCTCCCCCACCAAAATTCGGGCCAATCAAAACGTCTAGACAATGTTGCCAATTTTTGACAACTAATATTAAATATTTAGTACCTGATGACGGAAATAATCATATAGGGGTGGGAAGTTAAAATTCAAGAAAGCACTTCATGACACTGTTTGAATAAAAAATATCCCGTATTAACGAGTAAGCGGTTCAGTGCACAAATAATTCAGTTCTTAATACGGACAATGCTAAAGAATTTTCTATGCAGATATTACCAATCTAGTGATCTCTTAATGTCTGTATTTGGAGTCTGTTAAAATAACTAGTTCAGTTATCACCTTCTTGATACCTCGGTTTTTTGTTATCTATTCGTATGGAGACTTGTGCATATGCTAATTCAAGTGATTTATCGGTGCCATAATAACATAACAAGAACGTGCTGGAAAATCCAAGTGAGTCAGATTCCATTCCAATGTCAACTGTTCACATAACCCCATAGTTGTATCATATTTAAGTTTATATGCCAACTCAGAATCAAGTCAACTCAACAACTCTTTGAAAAGTCATTTAAAGCTATGAATTTTTTTTTTAAATATCCGTTAACTCTTACCTAACGTAACCTATTTAACATTTATGATCTTTCTGGGGTGGTTCTGAGTTGGTTTCATTCTGAGTTGGCCGGTCACCATATCCTTCACACCAGTTTAATTTTTTTACAGATTTGATTTTTTGGATTGAATCACCAATACAATTTTGAACTTGTTAGCCTTTCTAGAAATATTTCAGTTTTTTTATGGAAAAAATTTATTTATATATATTACACATATCGCATATGTACGGGCGCAAAAAAATATATTTTAAAGCGTAACTTGTAAAAAGAGTTTTACCTTCCCTCCGAATTTTCGAGAATATTAGCTTTTGGTGTCTTAAACGAAATGACATTTTACGAAAACTTTGTATTATTACCGCTTTACAATTAAAGCTCTATAAATGAAACATTTCTGAACGTAGCCGAATAGTAAAAACTGTTTTAGACAGGTTACAAAATAAGCTTTTGAATTATTATATTACAAATAAATATTAACATTTGTAAATATTAAAATTTAGAATGCCAACATTAAAAAAATGTGAAAATGACTCACGTGATGTTTTTATGTGAAAACGGTACTAAAATCACAGATTATGTTAACAACAATACTTATTCTATTGTATAAATGTGTAATAAACACTTTTGTCACCTCACTTTTTATCATTTCATATAAAAATATTTAATAGAAATTAACAATGTCGGCCGCCCGTAGGAAATTTGGCGGCATAAATTATGTGTCAGACTGCGCGTCTGACAGAATGTTCTTGTTATGTATTTCTATGGACAACTTGAATAGATATGTGCAGCATGATTCACTATCGACCTTTCACTTTTTATTTTACGGATGTAACTAAAACAATAACGGAATTATAACGGTTTCTATGGAGACACACGCGCTGACGTGTAAACACGCTTATTGTACTTGACTGCTGTCGTATTTTTAACGCATATATCTGCTTACGTTGCGGAGGGGTTTTAAAATAATTAAACTCGCGCCATCTACGAAAGAGTGGATTATGATTTCTTTTATGGATCAACTTTACAAAATATGATGAAAAAAATAATTATCGTTAATTTGTGTCCGTAATAGACCCTTGGAAGAAATGTTTTGCTTTAGTGGTGAAATGATAAACATAAAATTATTCTTGAACTGCTCGTTAACAGACGGTCCTAATTTAATCATTTTAGGAAAAAAAAACACTTTTACAAGTTATATTTCAAAATATTAACATGAATAAATGTTTGTTTGCCTATGTACGCATGGAATATTAATGCGATAATATGAATAAAAAAAATAGATTGGTTCGTACAAAAACTTAATTCTTTCAAGAAAAGCATACAAATTCAATATTGGACTGAATCGCCGTTCATACTTTACTCCACGGACCCGGAATCCCCTGCTAAGCCACCAAACGTAGCGAAGCACTTGGGTTGACCTGTGGCAGAGGTGAAGGGTTTTCTAAAAAATGGTTCCTGTGGCGGCGGTAACCATGCGCGCCTCCCAAATTGACATAAAGCAGTATATCATCGGGTGGTAATGAAAACCTACAAGATTTTTGACTTGACTTGGAAGAGAGCGTTATGAAAAGCGAGGCGAATGGTAGTTGAGAGGGAGATATAAGTTAGTGAAGATAGAAAGAGAGAGAGTTACGCTTGGTATATTACTGTAGGGGCAAGAGAGAGAGGTGCGAGCAAACATTTTCTTTCTAACTTTCTCTCATAGCCAGTTACGTTACACAGTGCAAGCCTATTGTCTGTATCACACTGTAGGAGCAAGAGAGAGCAGTGCGCCAGCACATTATCTTTCTCTCTTCTTATCCTAGCTATATCTCTATATCTCTAAGTCTACTGTTGCATAAATCTTGCGTTCTTTCTTACATATTCTTTTTACTTATTACAATAATTTTTGTTACTAACTTACATGATTCTTTCATTTATAATGATTTTTTAATTTATATTATGATTTTTTAAACTCTTTTTAAATTTATACAGGGTTTTTTTACGTACTTGTTATTTACAATAGCCGTTATCACTAACTTACACGATCTTTTAATTTACTAATTGAGCTAGAACTCCCTCACCAAACACAAGAGCATTGTCTTTTTATGGTGAGGAAAGGCAATTTTTTATTTCTTTGTTAAAACCTTATGTAACTATGTAACTGATGTAACTTTATATGTATTTTTAATCAGCATTGCCAATAAAAAAAAGATGGAGCAGAAGTTTTACCTCAATTGTGTGGTCTAAAGCACACTCGTTTTTTTTTTTTAAATTTAATATCGATACATAAATATTATATATCATACTATTATTTTTATCACAGACTAAATGTATTTATAGAAAAATAGCAAAATACGAGAACAGAAGTTCAATATTTAGAATTAAATAGAAAAAAATATAAACAAAAAGCAGAGAGAAAATCAAAGAAAACAAAGATTTGATCCCCCGACACTTGTTCCTGAAATATAATTATTGTAAAATTATAATATTTTATCAATTTCAAAAAAATCGACTTAAAAAATACCATCAATAATACGTTGGTAATACCAACGTATGGAATGGTATTTTATACGCTGGTGGAATATATATATATATATTTTTTTTTACAGTTAATACCGCACAAGAATCTCAACTGCTCCCGTCTGGAGCCAGTGAGACTATGGCATCCCCAATTGGGGTATGTTGTGAGGCTGAAGGTAGTGGGGAGGGGAAGGAGGTGGGGAAGAGGAAGGTTGGGAAGTACCTGGCTATTCAGATCTGGTCGCCAAACACGGCTAAAGCCATTTTCAAGCAACGTTTCAATTCTGAATGGTGGTTTTACACCAGGGAGATACTGATAGTATCTTCCACTCTGGAACATGCCGCAAATATACTTTATATTATTTTAAATGAATTAATTGTGAAATAACACAAATTAATCAAATAAAATTTATTTGCGCATGCCGGGTTCGAACCCGCGACCTCCGGATTGTGAGTCAAGAGTCTTACCCACTTGACTACGGAGGTCATCGTATAGACAAGTTTGTAGGCAAGCAATTTTACCCATGATGCAATTTAATGAAACTATGTTTTATACTTTTGATCTTTGGCGGTACATCCTCTCTGTAAAGCCCTTCGAACACACTTATAGTTATATTTTGTGTAAGTAGGTATACCGTTTTTCCCTAAACCGACTACATATTGTTTATTTATTTATTTATATAATACATGTTACATAATTGTGGCATTTACATAAAGTAGATATATTGAATCACCACACTAGGCGGCTGCCTGTTTTATGGTGACCAATGGAGTATAGTTACTATGCATGAAATTTAAAGTATATAAATACAACGGGATGCCAATTGTCGAGGAATCCACTGTCATGGAATCTTATTTTCATATATCAAGTCCATCGTTACGACGACAGTAAAGTTGTTCTCATTTCTCATTTCTCTGCAGTAACCCAAATGAAATTAATTATGAATTTGACTTAAGAGGAATATAAACGCTACAAATATTTCGAATCAAATGCCTGCAAAATTTTAAAATCGAGCGTCTTATTTGCACGAGGCAAGTAAGCGAAAAAGTGGT
This sequence comes from Limnephilus rhombicus, assembly GCA_929108145.2. Taxonomy (NCBI): domain Eukaryota; kingdom Metazoa; phylum Arthropoda; class Insecta; order Trichoptera; family Limnephilidae; genus Limnephilus; species Limnephilus rhombicus. Next base: position 37,208,020 of record OV815280.1, read on the forward strand.
TTTGATTTATTTTGTGCATAATTTTATAAGAACGAAAAAAAGTTAAAACATGGAAAACCTCAAAAATAGTCTTAGCTATAAAGGGGTATTTTTTAAAATTGTTTCTTATAATTACTTCATAGTTAAGTCACGAAAAATAAATGTTTTGGTGGTTTACGTCTATATTTTTTGTAACGTAAATAATAATTTTATTGTAATTCCAATACATAGAAAAGCTAGTAAAAGCTTTGATTTATCCGTAGCATATTTTTTGATGTTCATACTGTAAGCCGATTCATCCTAAAGATGAATCAAAATAGCATCTAAATAGGATTTCACGTATAACTTCATCTTAATTGAAATACAACAAGACCTAATATTAATGCAAACAATACCCATAATATTATAATCTAATTACATAATGGTCCTCATTAACACTCCCTTCACCCTGCAGCACGATATGCACATTATAATATTTCCTTGCATATTGCACACGTAGTGAGCTGCATGTAGCTGGTAGTGGGTAGTCGACAAGACGTGTTATGCTTGAAGTCATCTTGGGCCCGCATCCAGCATCCAGCATCCCGCATCCCGGGTGTATTCACGTGTGCCAAGGACCTAATTGTTCAGACACCAATCTAGGCATAGCTAATGCCGCTGTTCGGTCAAGTCTTTAGGGATGGAGATTGCAAGACCGGATTAAGGAATGAATTAATTATGTATTTTCATAATTAAAATCATTTTATTATACCCCAAACTGAATATAATAACCTTTTTTACTTTAACTCCGTACAGAAGGCCCTGTAGAAAATCATATTTTTTAATTCCTTTACAATTAGTATGTATTATGGCTGTCTCGCAAACCATTCTCATGTTGAGAGTTTGAGAGCAGTTAAGGCTCTGCAACCGATCCCGAAAAGAAGAAGATGGAGAGATACGAAATTACGAATGTTAGAGGAGAGCGCTAACTAACATTTACAGCCACAAAATCGATGCGAAAATTGCGACAATGTTTAATAAAACACGACTCGTTTAAAATAGAGCAAAAATCTCGCGAGAATTATCTTAAACAGCATTTAAAGAAACACTGTGAATTATTTCATACATATAACTTGTAAAATAACTGAAACAAAGGTGTTAATAATAATTTTTGGAGCATACTTTGCGATTTTTTTCTATCGAAGGAATTTTATATAATTTGCGTTTCGGCGCGGGCAAAGTCCAGATATTATCTTCAAGAAAAAACATATATTTTTTTAAGAGCTTTAAAACTAACTGTGTTTAAGGGAAATATGTAATAAATCGGTACAAATCCGGGTTGCGGGCCCTTAAAGCATAAGCAATTTATGACCATAAATACAAATTTCAACACAATTACCTTTAAAATAAAAGACAATCAGCATCGTACCGTTGAAACTGTAGGTACTTATAAGTTGAGGCGCAGTTTATGATATAATCAGTTTACGACAAAAACACAAATAACTACTTACACAAAGGTATTGTTCGGAATAAAAGGCAATCAGCATCGTGTCATTGGAACTGCGTAGGTACTTACAAATGAAGGCGCAGTTTATAATATACCTAGTCAGTTTATGACAAAAATATAAATAACAACACAATTTTACATTTAAAATAAAAGATAATCAGCATCGTACCATTGTAAGTGCGTAGGTATTTATAAGTGAAGGCACAGTTTATAATATAACCAATTTATGCAAAAATATAAATAATTAGGCACACAATGTAACAAAAAGCAATCAGCTTTGTTCCATTGGAAATGCATACTTATAAATTGGTTTTGATAAAATCCTTAATGTTATCTGACTTTGGGAATGGTGTGTGGATGGTCCTTTTAAATTAAAAGAGAAAAGAAGTTGTTGCAAGGAAAATGCATGAGGGCAGACCATCCACACAGCATCTTCAAAGATGACATAGGCCCTGAGGGAAGTTATTTTCCTCAGGGCCTCCTGTGTGGAGTTAATGTTAAAAAAAAATGTAAATAAGGATTAGGTAGAAATCTGGGGGTCAGCGCATTCAGTTATGACGTATAAATTTATCACTTTCACTGTAATACAAGGCGTTGGGTCGAGAGATCGCCTTCTTTCGATCCGGTCATCCATGCAACAGATGGGCATACGCATCCGACACCGCTAGGTGGACTACTTTCACCCCTTGAACCCGGGCACTCCTGCTAAATCACCGAACGTAGTGATTACCTATGCCAGAGGTGTTGGTTATCCAATGAATGGTTCTCCAATGAATAAATGGTTCCAGGGGTAACGGTATCAGTTCCAACCACTCAAATTGAAATTCCTTGTGTCCAGGGTTCAGCTCATAGACTAATCCTATAAACCACATTAGATATGCTCTCAAGAGGATAGTGAAATACTCAATAGAAAGTAAATATTATTGCGTCGACATTCTGTCAAATAGAATACTTGTATTTATTATTTACTAGCTTTTTTATTTATTTGATATATTTCCAAATAAGTATCCAGCGTCCGAGATTTGTGTGTTCGATTTGAAAATTTTCCGCCCTCATTTAAAAAATCGTTCGTACGAAATTCGAAATGGAGATACGAATGCACTATGTTTGATCGTTTATCACATATTTTCAGGGTTAATAAAAAAATAATAATAAATCGTTAAATTTATAAACGCATGAATTCTGCCTTTTATTTACATTAAATTGCCGTAGATACATATTACCCCTGGAGAACTATTTGATTTGACTTCCCTATATTTTCTATGAATGTCTTTCTTTGTCATACATGAAAAATTGAGTTTTTTTTTTTTTTTTTACATAAGCTCCACACAGGAGGCCCTGAGGCAAATAATTTCCCTGAGGGCCTATGTCATCTTAAGGGATGCTATGTGGAGGGTCTTTTAGGGAAAGGAAGGAGAGGAGGGTTCTGGGAAGGAAAAGGGTTTAAGGGGTGGGTAGGAATCTGGGGTTCAGTGTGTCCTGGTCATCAGACCTAAACACACCTCATCCCATGAACCCGGGCACCTCTGCTAAATCACCAAACGTAGCGAACCACTTGGGGTGACCTATGGCAGAGGTGTTGGTTATCCAATAAAGGTTCCCGGGGCGGCGGTACCCATTCCCGCCTCCCAAATTGAGTGTTAGTTAATTGGCATTATTTCTTCTAATTTTGTGAGACTATAAATGTACTGATGTCATTAACTTTATGCCTAAGGATGTCACTATTTTGTATAAAATTTGTGAATGTAAAAATTTTTTTTACACATTTTAAAACCTTTTTGCTTTGAAAAAATTTATTTTCTAAGTATGTTTGTAGGTTATTTTTTTTTAATTTCTACCGGTTTCGACACATCCGTTAGTTTTAATTTTTTTTTCAAAATGCCCAAGAAATACATTTTTTTTTAAATCTATTCATTTATTATTATTTTTATTTTGGGAGGCGGGAATGGGTACCGCCGCCCCGGGAACCATTTATTGGATAACCAAAAACTCTGCCATAGGTCACCCCAAGCGGTTGGCTACGTTTGGTGACTTAGCAGGGGTGCCCGTGTTCAAGAGGTGAGGTTTGATAAGGTCTTGGCGGCCAATGTGTCTGCCCACCTGCTGCGTAGCGGGCCGGATCGAGAGAAAATGGTTGAGGGAGTCCCTTTGGCTTCTATGGAGGCAGTGGCGGTTCTTCACAGGGGGACAATGGGGACGGTCCCCGCCAGTTACACTCAAAACCTACTAAAGGAAATAACAGTCGATGCTTTGTCTTCACCAAAATGAATGAATTCTTTAAACATAAAAGTAATTAACATTTGCAAAAATAAAATACAAATAATTATTCCGGATGCTTTTAATAAGACCCTACGCGCGTACAGCGAACAATGTACGGCGCACAAAACAGCGGGTCTATTTCTCAGTGCGCAGAACCTAATGCGCACTTGGGGGACGATCCGAAGTATCCCCATACTTTGCTTGCGTTGTTTCGCGATCGTATGCAACTGCGCATGCGCAGTCGTATGTGAATTCAAATACCCGCGGGGACAATTCTTTGGATTCCCACAGAACCATTTGTTTGCGAAGTTACGGGCGGGAATCGCTCGTGTTTAAATTAGTTTGATAATAATCTTGCAAGATAAAGCTTTATTTTTGTTATACTATATTGTAAATTGGCTTACATCTATTAGATATTTTATATTATTTTGTGTTTAGATATCCGACTAGCATGATTAGACCATAATTTTTTTTTTTGAGAAATTTTATATTATATAAAATTTGAAAATTTTAACTTCTTTTCCTTTTTTAAATCTATTCCTTTGCTTTTATCCCAATGCATCCCTGTCTGACGTAGCAATTAGCAATCTCCAACTTGCCACATCAGAGTGCACAAATCAAGTCATATCTCAGCCCGAGGGGGCAGGCATGAAGGCACGTGGCATGAGGCATGAGGCATGAGGCCTGAAGCATGGGGCATGAAACCTGCCTTAAATACACGCCGCCTGATGATTCGCCTACCAGCAGGCCGGGACGGGAACAACTCTAATTGTGACGTTTTGATTGCTGGCTTTATGTATCGAGGATTCCGGAATTCGCCCGATTCCAGATAATCCTGATGTAAGATGATTGTGCCTGAAGAATGTTTACGGAAGCTTATAAGCTATGATGGATTGTGTACAATACCAACCTGCGTTCAGGTTTCCATTGTTCCAGTTGAATCGGAGAGCTTTCGGGGAAACATCGCTTCGATAAAACCCTTTGATTGTGTTCAAATATGGTAACTTGTGACTTCTGGAAATCAATTAATCAACACACCTAACAAAGTAATCACAACGATTGTACTTCAAATATGTAGCATTTAATTTTCAATTTGGGTGTTCCCGACGAGTGTCTAGAAGATCTGTTTCTTAGAAATATCGTGAAAACATACATTCAACGCAAAGTTCTTTATTCATTGTTTTCCACTGTGACCGGCCAACTCAGAATGAAACCAACTCAGAAGCACCTCAGAAGCAACTCAGAAGCATCTCATCATTAAGAGTGATGATAAAAAATTGGTTAAATGGTTATGTTAGGTTAGTTACCGGCTATTTTAAAATTATTTTTTCATGGCTTTAAATGACCTTTCTTAGGTGTTTTTGAGTTGGTTTCTTTCTGAGTTGGCATGGATCCGTTCTCCGCATTAGAATTCAACTTTTCTGTTTGCAGTCATAAGGACTGTAACACCCCTAATGGGAGAAAGATATTTTCTAGAGCAGGGGTACCCATCCCAAATATGCCTTTGCCTAAGTGTTTCCTTTGCACTCATCCTCCATTTATTAAAATTAGGTCAGTTGCATTCAATCTTCCGAGAATTGTGTGAAAAAAATATTCTGTTTGGAATTAATTGCAATTTTTTTTTAAAGGCATACTTCAAGTTAAAAATCGAATCCTCCATAGAGATTCCGAGGTCTAATTGACAATAAAGTTCTAATTTCACAAAATATAAAATAAATTTACGAAAACAATTTTTCCTTTGCACTCACCCTCCACTTATTAAAATCAGGTCAGTTGCATTCAATCTTCCAAGAATTATGTTGATAACATTTACTATTTGGAATTGATTGCGAAAATAATTTAAAAAAAGGAATATTTCAAGCAATTAATCAAATCCCCCATCGAGAATCCGAGGTCTAATAACAATAAGGTTCTCATTTCACAAAATATAATATAAATATGATAAATTTATGAGAACAATTTTTTTGTTCAATATCAAAATCCAAAAAGGCAGGTTGGGCAAGAATAATGCTCCACCATGTATCATTACATTTGTCCGTTCATTTTTTCCGGTCAAGATTGAATGCGAAAATTATAGAGGTCCATAAAATGATTTAAATTTTCCTTTGAAACCCATATCGACCACCTCCATTCAATAACATATCAATCTTCCGCGCACACACTACACTACATGTACGTTTGGACGTTAAAAAATTCCCGCAATTTAGCAGTCTAATTCTTCAATAATTATGATTTATTCAAGCGCGTAATTAGAGCGAACCGGCGGCGAAACAAAAGCTCTTTCGTTGCGAAAAAACGAACGTAATAAGTCCCCTTAATCCGGTGAAAAAATATTTTCCCTACATTAATTCCCCATTTCTGGGAAAAAGTGACAAAAAAAGAGTGTGTGTAAGAATACCAGAGTGACCCCACGCCAGATAAATTTGCCTACCATTCCCCTTACTTCTGCCGCTTTCCACGTGGCCGGTGTTCGTAATTGATTATCTATAAAAGCTTTTTTCATTCACTTAACCCTCTAATAAGTGTGTGAGTTATGTGCACAAATTATGTGCACAAAGATGTGAATATTTTATAAATGAGCTTATGCACGAGTCTATGTGCACCGTTACACAATGAAGTCGTCTTTTACGATGAAATTTCACATTTTTTCAAAGGTATCACATTTATTAGAGAATGCTGAGGATAGTGTTGAGTATTCTATTTGAAACACTTCATTATCCTTTTGTAATTTTTAATTTTAATCCATCTTGATTCATTACCGTCTAACTCTTTTACTTTAAATTTAATTCCCGTGTCACATTTTATCTTTATTTTCATACGACAAAATTGCCTTTGAATAGTTTTTTCAATGCTTTCACAAGAAAAAAAAGCATCAAGTCATGAAGCCAATTATTTTAATTATTATTTTTAATTGTTAAACTAACGTTTAAGACAAGATTTTTTATGCATAGCACAAAGGGTAACAATTATTATAAGCAATAATTATCAGCCTGAAACACTCATCCACATTGAAAAATCTTCCTAGAAAAGATACATGACGCCAACGGGACTTCAACCCGTGCCCTTCTGATTGTCGGTCGCTGCTGAATGAAACACTAGTATATATTGAATCATTTGGCGGGTATAAGATAAGCCGCCATAGCTCAATTGGGAGAGCAGCTGACCGGCAATCAGAAGGGCACGGGTTCAAGTCCCGGTGGCATCATGTATTTGCTTATAATGCTTTTAATAATTGTTACCAATTTTTTTAGCTGAAAATACTGAATTTAAATTATTTTGTCTTAGCTTTTTGGCACAAGAATGTCACCAAATGATTTATCAACCAGCACTCTTCGAAACACTGTCTTTCTAACTCTCGATACAATATTCACATGGCTGTAATGACTACTAGGTACTGTAGAAAACAATGCTCCAGTATTCGAGGAATTGGTGAAGCGTACGAAAATCCCGCTGGTTTATTAAAAAATGATCAGCCTTCCACTACAGCGACCAACATAGGTACTCCACAAAGGCATATTATTCATATGATTTGGTCAAACCTTTAGTCCTTTAGTCCAATCAGTTTAAATATTTAATTTGTAAAATTATTTTTTTAAGTTAAAGTTTTTACAACTTATAACAAGTATATTAAATGTATTCTATTCTAAAACTACTAAGATAGTATTCTTCTATCTATCTTAATATATAAAACAAAGTCGGGTTAGTTACACCATTTATAACTCGAGAACGGCTGAACCGATTTTTATGATCTTTGATTTATTAGATTTGTCATCGTCCCGAATAGCAGAATAGCTATTAAAACATCGCAATAATTCACGAAAAAAATAATTATGAAGAAAATTTTTTTCCTCATACATTTTGCGTGGATCGAATTCTCATATTTTGAAAGAGCTGCAGGAATATTGTGATAAGTATAATATTGAGTAGTGAATGAATTCAAAAAATTCAAAAACGTCAAATTTCAATGCGCTGATTGTTTTGCTTTTGTTCTTAAACATATATCTAATGCTGCTCCTCTTTCTTACACACAATGTCAACAGTCGAAAATAGGACAAACGGTGAACGTCTGCACCCCTCCAAAGGAAAAATACAATCTTAATAATACCTATTATAAATGCGAAAGTTTGTATGGATGTATGTGTGTACGTTACTTTTTCACGCAAAAACGACTGAATGGATTTTAATGAAACTTTAGAATAATATAGCTCATACATCAGAATAACATATAGGCTACATATAATGGTAAGCTCTGGCGTTATAAAATTTATATAAATGTGTGAATTTCATATATTTTAGCGGCAGGGAGGAAAGGTAGAGGGAAGGGGAACGGGGGAGGCAGGGTTCGTGGAGAGGGAAGAGACGAGAGAGTGTGAAGGCGGGGAAGGTGGAAGGGAACGGGGACGCACGGGAAAGTACATGCAGGTAGAATCAATTTATTTCTTTGAATGGCATTGCAACGCATGTTTATAATAATGTATGTATTTCAAGAATGCCTACTAACTATAATCCTAATACTGTTGATACGGTCTCTACTTTATTTTATTCGTATACTTACAAGCTACAAGCAAGCTATTCATATTATTTCCTGTATTTAAAACCATATTTTAAGATCATTTCGCACGAAATGCATTTTTCTTTTAATTTTAACTTACCGTTGAATAATGTTATTATTTTTATTTCCTTTTTCGTTTATACCTAGTTATCTTATAAATTTTGCTAAAATAGTCTGTTTTGTTTTCAATATGGACTTTAATATAGTTAGTGTAAGCAATGTATATATTACCCAATATAGAAGACACACTCCTACACTCTCCTTACCCATTTTTATCTTACTAAACCCCCTCCCCTTGTACTTGATGCTCACTTTTGTACATTATACTGTCAATATAATATCGTACATGTCATTCATAATAAACAACCCTTCAGTTATACTCATATATTATAACCAAATTGTACCAAACTATTACTCATCTAAATTACAATGTTAAATATTATATACCAAAACTGTAGAGGACTACGAACTAAAACTGAGATTTTTCACAATAATATTCTTTTGAATGACGATTGTTTCATTTTCGGTATATCTGAGTCATGGCTTATTGATTCTATTTTAGATTCGGAACTGGCACCAACAGAATTTTACAATATTTTTAGACGAGATAGGTCAAGTAACATTACTATTAATGGCATTAATACCCAATCAGATTCTCGTCGAGGCGGTGGAGTCATGATCATAACTCATAACAATCTTAACGCATATCCTCGCGAAGACTTGATCTGTAATGCTGAATGCATCTGGGTAACTATTCCCCCTCTAACTATACTTCCAAACGTACCATCCATGTTTCTTGTCTATATTTACCACAGGGACATGGATATGAAAATGCTCTTAGTTCATTCCTTTGTTTGCTTGCTAACGTCAAAGATCAAAACCCAGATGATATTATACTCGTAATTGGAGACTTTAATTTGCCCACCATCACATGGAAACCACAAGATAAAAATTCACACTTAATACCCGAAAATTTAAATTCAATTAGTTCCTCACTTGCTGACACAATCCATTACTGCGAATTGAACCAATACACTTCCATTAAAAATGCCAATAAACATATACTAGATTTAGTTATCTGTAATGAGGAATGCCTCGTATCTCAAGCATACAACCCTCTTGTCAGAGAGGATTTACACCATCCATCGCTCAAAATCATACTACAATTAGACACACTTCCAACAATTAATGCTCCACCAAAAGAAATTTATCGGTATGATAAAGCTGATTATGATTTAATTAACCAACACCTGTCTAAAACAGACTGGTCTTTTACTCACGATAATGCTGACGTTGACAAAGCAATTTATACTTTTATGACATTTTAAATAACACCATTTACCAGTTTGTCCCTAAAAGTATTATCAAAAATAAAAAAAATTCCCAACTGGTACTCACCTTCCCTAATCAAAATCATCAAAGAGAAACAAAGACTACACAAAAAATGGAAATCAAATAATAATCCAGTAGATTACATAGAGTTTTCTATCAAATGCATACAACAAAAACACTTACAGAAACATTGTTACACCCAATATATAAGTTCAGTTGAGTCTAGTATTCAAACTAACAATAAAAGTCTCTGGAATTACGCTAAAAACAAAAATAGGAAAAATGGCATACCACAAATCATGAACCTTAAAAACGAGTCAGGCACCGGTGCTCATCAAGTGTGCCAACTGTTCTGTAAACACTTTCAATCTACTCACGTAAGCGATGAGGGCACGGATGATCCCAATAATATAGATGATTCTACCTGCGTTAATAATGATAACCCGATCGGAACGTACAAATAAACAACTCATTGGTCAATAAATACTTGAATAAATTGGATGTTACTAAGGGTGCGGGCAGCGATGGTATCTCACCATATTTTATCTCAAAATGTGCCAAAAATCTAGCATATCCTTTAACTAACTTATTTAACATGTCCTTAAAAAAAGGAATATTTCCCACAAAATTCAAAGAAGCCATTATAATCCCCATCCATAAAACAGGTTCAAAAAGTAACATTGTAAATTATCGCCCAATCTCAATACTCACAGTATTTAGTAAACTCTTTGAGCGTATTGTGTACGATCAAATTTATATAAATATTGTCCGCAGCATACAAAATGAACAACATGGTTTTTTTACAAAAAAGGTCAGTACTAACAAACTTAGTCAACTTTACTGAATACTTAACAAGCAATATGGATAATGGACACCAAGTAGATGTTATCTACACAGATTACTCGAAAGCTTTCGATAAAGTTAACCACTCTATCGTGATTAAAAAATTACACCAATTGGGAATCCATGGCGACTTACTTATGTGGCTAACTTCATATCTGCATAGAAGACTACAGTGCGTATCAGTTGAAGGAACTAAGTCTAGCTTTTTTACTGTGCCCTCTGGCGTACCGCAAGATTCTCACTTGGGGCCATTATTGTTTAATGTATATATATTTGATATTTATAAATGTTTTTACATGCTAACTACCTAGCGTATGCAGATGACAAAAAATATACTTAGTAATCAAATCTATCAATGACTGCATAAAAATTCAAGAAGACCTAAATCGTCTTTTTGCATACTGTAAATTAAACAAATTAATCCTAAACATTTCTAAGTATAACAAATTATCTTTTACGCGTAACAAAAATAAAATTTCTTTTAATTATAACTTTCATGATACACAAATCCATGAAATAGAATCAATTCGTGACATTGGGGTTGTACTGGATGTAAAACTAAATTTTATCAAACACATTAACGAAGTAATCAACAAAGCCAATAAAATGTTGGGATTTATAATTCGCATATCGAAACCTTTTCGCAATATTAAAACTCTGTATTCCCTTTACAAAACGTATATCCGCCCCCACTTAGAATACTGCACACTAATTTGGGCACCGTTCTACCAATGCCATGTTGACAGAATCGAAAGTGTGCAAAATAATTTTTTTAAACACATAAATTATAACTTCAAATTACTCTTTGCAAATAACACCGAATCCTTAAAATTTCACAACTTTACTCCACTTCAAACACGAAGATTAATATCTGATCAAATATTTTTATACAAAATTCTGAATACCGGCCTGAACTCTCCTGAATTCGTAAATTATTTAAGAATTCATATACCTACAAGGCCAACCAGACTAAACCATTTTTTTCATTAGCCAGCGTGCAGAACCAACCTTAGAAAAAATTCTCCAATTCCCCGTATATGCGCGCAATATAACACGCAATTTAATAATATCGATATTCTTAATAATACTCTTGTGAAATATCGAAACGAAGTCAAGCGTACGACCACAAATGTTTAAATTAATGCACAACTATAGAAAAGGTACAGCATGAGCATCTCCTGTCCCCATCCCACCTTCCTCTGCCTCTTGCCCTTTCCTATTCCTTCTTCCTTCTAATATACTAATATATATATATATATATATATATATATTTTTTTTTTTGTTATTTTCATTTTAATTTAATGGTTATTACCAATTACAATAATTGTATATTATGTATATCATAATAACCAACATTAGCATAAGAAACTGTTTTGGTTTACCTCATGTTTAACTTCTTATATAACTCACCTGTATAAAAATTGCTGTTTGTTTCTTACAATAAATAAATAAATAATATAACAAGCTGGTTCCCGGCATGCGTTGGTATGCCATTTAACAAATAAAGAAATTAATTAATTGATTAATTGTAATAAATTGTTTCTCCCTGCGTGTCCTTTCCCATTCATCCCGTTCCCCTTCGGCCTCCCCTTCCTCTGCCGCGTCCCCTTCCCTTCTCACGTTCCCACTCCGTCTCCTCCACCATCCTTCTACCCACTTAACTCCCCCTCTTCCCCCTTCCCCCGTCCTGCGAACGCCCTTCCCGATTCCCTTTCCCCTGACAGGTTCCCCTCCCCCTCTTGTAGTTTTATACAAACCTTATCCTGACAAAAACGAACATAAAAAAAAAGAATTATCCGATTTGGTGCAGTCGTAAGAAAGTTATGCGCGTACTTACATTTCGGCGATTCATTTTTGTTTATATATAGATAGAGATAGATTTACAGGGTTGTAGAGTAATGGTTTTGGTACATTATGTCTTTGTTTGTATTCAGCTTCGTTTAATAATAATTTTAAGGAATATTGTAAAGTATGCACTGAAAGAAGATTTGTTTTTGTTGAACGTCGCCATGTAGTTATTCCATATCTTATTAAGGATTGAACCAATAACAGATGTACTATTCTGAGAGTATTTGGTGGAACAAAAAACTTCAGTCTTTAAATCCTCGATCAGTCTTTAATATCTTCGTCACTTCAGTCTTTAATATCCTCGTCATGGAAGCCCGCCTCAGTCCATCATCCAGCATTGATGCACACTGGAAAAAAATACTGGCCCCTAATGTGGTCACAGAATCCTAAAAGCCAATTATTACTATCTTCTTATTTTATTTTATTATTACCTTTATTTCATATACAATCATATTTACCTGCTTTTCTTATTTTTTTTTCTCTTTAAATATTTTGTATATCCCTATGGAATGTAGGGGATTGCACTATTCTCGCCACATACCGGAGTAAACATTTATTATTATTATTATTTAAAGTTTTGTCACTACAGACTATGCCGTGTAAAAACTTTTTGAATACATATTTATTATTTTTATTTTTTTATTTTATTTTATTTTATTTGTAAGAAACAAACAGCTTATATACATGCAATAGACATAAAAATGTACACGTTAACTGCAGTGAGGCCAAAAGAGTTTCTTATGCTAATATTGTTTCTAGATGGAGTTTTAATTTATCTTAAGCTAAATTTAGACTTAGGAAGGGGAAAGGAAGGGGAGAGGAGGGGGAGGGGAGGGAGAATATAGAGTAAGGATATGAGATGCTCTCGATACCTTGCACACCCGTATCAATCCAATATCGCACGCGTTACTTCTATTCGATACTTCTGAAGGTTTAAATTAAAAATGTCACATATTCCAGGAATCGGGGAATTTTTTCTAAAGTTTATTCTACAAGTGGGCAAACGAAGTAAAATCGATTGTCGGGCTAATCTTGAAGGAATATGGAGTTTTATTAAATTGGTAAGCTCTGGTGAGTCCAGGCCATTGTTTAAAATTTTAAATAATAAAATTTGATCAAAAATTAATCGTCGTGTATGAAGGGAGTTGAAGTGATGAAATTCAATAGAATCGGTGTAATTTAGAAAGTGTAGGTTAAGTTTATAATTTAACAGCCTTACTAAAAAAAAACCACAGCACGCCCGATAACCCGCGTTGCAGCAGCAACATGAATAAAACAAAAATACACTAAAACACGATAACATTACTAATAAGGTTTGTTCTTAAAATGTATTTTATAAGTTTGGCAACAATGTAATTTTTCATAGTGTAAGTACAAAATTGTGTGTTTTCCTTCATAACCGCCAGGTGGTGGCGCGGGCGCCTGCGCATTCGTCGTTCGGGCTGAAAGCGCGAAAAAAAAATCACTCCTCGGATGTGTGTGTAATATTATTACTCACTCAAATGTGATCGTAATTTCTAATATTATAACTAATTCACCATTATATTCGTATAATTGATATATTTACCGAGTTTTTGTGGTTTTTAATAAGTTTTAGTCAAGTTATAATAAAAATAATCATACTTTGAAAATTGCAATGTCAAAAAGTATTTTATATAAAACAAATTAAAATATGTTTTGGTAAAATAAAAATTTCAATTTTTTTTTCACGTTTGAATCTTAATATATGGCGGTTTTTTAAAACTTAAGCGTATTTCAATTACACAAATCTAAAAGATAATTTTATCTAGTTTTCATAAATGCTATTTGTTTTTACGACACCTTCAAAAATAATAAATATATACAACATTCAAAATACTTAGGAAAAAATCCAAATTTCGTTCAAACATCATTACTAAAACAGAGATAAACTACCCTCTCAGACTGTGTAAATCAAGTGTATTTTTTTCCATGAATAATTTTTTAATTAGTAATGTTTTCACATCCGCGGCCGTTTGTCAATTGAATAAAATTTTCACTGGGTTTTTTAGTAAGGCTGTAAGTGTTTAAAATTTTTTTTTTGAATTCTTTCGATCCTAACAATGTGGGCTTGGTAAAAAGGAGTCCAGATTGGTGTGCAGTGTTCTAAGCGTGGGCGGATATATGCGGTGTAGAGGGTATATAGAGTATTTACGTTTCGAAAAGGTTTCGATATACGAATTATAAATCCCATTTAAAATTACAATCGATTGTTAAGACTAGATGTATGAATTTTGAAACGAGTTTAATATTTTTACACAAACATGGTCGTATTACAGAATTATGGATGCAATTAAAATCATGAGAAACAATTTTATGAGTTATGGCGATGTTATCATAAGGAGATCTGATATGCATACGATTAATTTCTTGTGAAAGGCAATGATCCTGAGGTACATATTGCTTTTATAAATGTTTTCAACTTTACAAATTCTTTAATAAAACATCCCGTGATTTCGCACAGTCTTTGTTAGTGTTAGTAATATAATAAATTTAAACATCAGTAATGTGTATTTCATCAGATGTTTCACCACTCTTAAGTCAAAAACACTTACATCCGAAGCTGAAAAAATCTCCACCGAAACACTTATTTTTTTAAATGTAATAGATTCTAAGTTTAAAAAGATATTAGCCTAACACCCACAAGCTTATTTTGGCCCAGGAATACTAATCACAGAGTCCGGGAAGGGGTAGACAGTAATTGATGGGCCGAGTCGTTTGCACACTTTTTATCTATTATCCAGCAATGTGTTCGGGACGATGAGACACGAAGATAACACGGGAAGGGGGAGCCTCTTGAATTTAGAAGAATGTTCCGCTCTCTGGGAAATGGCCGCTGACGCGAAGAAAATACTAAACAGTTCAGGAAAGCGTTTAAAGGATAAAGTTGTTTTGTTGTGATTTTAAGAACAGGTCTAGTAAATCTTTTGAGAACAAATTAAGGAAGTTGTTAGAGATTTTTAACATTTTATTTGATGTCGTACACGCGTCGTATAATATGGTAAGCAAAATATCTACTGAAACCTAACCTAACCTACCCAACCTAATCTACCTAACCAAACCTAACTTAACAAAAAAATGGGACAAAAATAATACAAACATCTTGTACTGACAATAAATTATTGCTATCTTTTTTGTTTTGTTTTTTTTACATGAATACCGCACAAGAGTCCCAATTACTCCCGTCTGGAGCCAGTGAGACTATGGCATCCCCAATTGGGGTATGTTGTGAGGCTGAAGGTAGTGGGGAGGGGAGGAGATAGGGAAGCGGAAGATGGGGAAGAACCCGGCTATTCAGATCTGGTCACCAAACACGGCGAAAGCCACTTCAGGCAACGTTTCAATTCTGAATGGTGGTCTTACACCAGGGCAATACTGAGAGTATCTTCCGATCTGGAACCTGCCGCAAAGATGCTATATATTATTTTTAATGAATAAATTGTGAAAAACATAAATTAATCAAAAAAAAATTATTTGCCACGCCGGGATTCGATCCCGCGGCCTTCGGAATGCGAGTCAAGCGCCTTACCGCTGCACTACGCCAGCTGTCAATCTGTATTATTTTTGTTTGATTTTGCTATTTTTGAACAATAATTTGTTGTCTTTACAGGATATCTGTATTGTTTTAGTCCCATTTATTTGTAAGGTTATGTTAGGTTAAGTTTTAGTATGATTCAGAGGCAGACACCTCACACGCTCATAAAACCAGAGCCAAACAAACAGACATACTTAATATACCAAAGTGTAACTCTTCATTTGGTCAAAGAAGTTCTGCATTTTTAGCAGTAAAGTTATATAACAAACTCCCACTTAGTATCAAACAAATTTAAAAAAAAAATAGCTTTATTAAGGACATTAAATGTTGGCTGAAGAGTCTATCGGAAAATGAACTTACTAGTATACTTAAAACATCATAGAAGTTTCTGAAAAACCTTATCCAATCAATGAAGTTAAACCATAGAAGTCGCTGAAAAACTTATCCAAAGTATAGTCCCCCTCAGCACAGGATCTCCTAGTGAGGAGGACTACAAATATATTTTATATATACATCTAACTAACATGTTTCATATAAAAATGTAAAAAATATTATATAGTTACTAAATAAAAAAATAAAAAAGTACATATTTTGTTGGAGGATGTTTTGTCCGTAGGATATTTTGTCGGAGAATATTTTGTCGGGGATATTTTGTTGAAGGATGAAAACGCGGATTACCATGCCTGGGGTTTGTGCAAAAACAATATCGGACAAAGAAACTACATTTGAATTTATTTATTTATTTGTAAGAGACAAACAGCTTATACATAAAATGCAGAGATATACATATATCGCAATAATAGTCAAGCCAAAAAAGTCTCTAACGCTTATGTTGCTTAGAAATGGATTTTTATTATTTCTTAAAATTAATTTTGGTTAAGGGGGAGAGGAGATGTTTCAGATACATTTCACACACTTGTATTACTTTAAGATCGTACTGGTACTTTCTATTTGATATTTCTGAAGTTTATTTCTAAATAATTATATTGTGAAATTTTGTGTTGTACAGCGCATATGTACTGGGAATCGGGGAATTTTTTCTAATATTGGTCCTACATGTACGCAAATGAAATCAATTGGATTGATGGAATATGAATTTTGACTAAGCTGGTAAGCTCTGGCGAGTCCAGGCCATTATTCGGAATTTTAAATAACAAGTTAAAAAAGTTAACCGGGTAGGTACTTTCGAAACCGCAACTATCGAAAGAGTGAGGAAACTAATACTCATATTTAGATGTCTAAGACGCATCATAATAAAGATTTAATCATAACAACGTACTTTGCCTTCTACCAATCAATTATACAATATGGCATTATGGAATGGGGTGGAACTTATAAAAGTAATTAAAAAGAAAAAAAAACCTGGTTGAATTGTTACGATATCCAAAACCCAATTTAATTTTGATTAACTTGTGTTATTTCACAATTTAATAATGAATATTACGTATATTAACTATACTTAATATTCATTATTAAATTACGGGCGTACTGTAAAGGGCCGCAGATACTTTAATAGTGCACAACTGCTAACCCTGTACAAATCGCAAGTGCGCCCCACAGTTGAATTTGGCAGCCACCTCTGGTCTGGAGCTCCAAAATACCTGAAAATTACCCTCGACTCTGTGCAGAAACGGGCGGTCCGTTTGATAGATTCTCCCATCTCAACAGATGGATTGCAATCTTTAGAGCACAGGCATCGGGGGGGAATGCTATCCTTGTTCTACCGGTATTACAATGGAAGATGCTCCGATGAACTAGCATCATTGATCCCTTCGGCACCGGTGCATAGTCGGGAAACACGCCAAACGCGTGCCCAACATTTGTACACGGTTGACATTTGTCACATGAGAACGGGTCGTTTCTTCGACTCGTTCTTATGTTCAACAGCTCGACTGTGAAATGATTTGCCGGCCTCTGTGTTTCCTCCTTCCTACAACATAGGTCTCTTCAAGACCAATATTCATTTTTTCCTCTCCTCAAAAAGACCCTTCACACAGCATCCCAGATGACAACGGCCCCGAGGGAAATTATTTTCCTCAAGGCCTCCTGTGTGGAGTTAATGTAAAAAAAAAAAACTTTCAATTTGTTCCAGAGTGGTTTTTTTTTATGTGAATACAGCACAAGTGCTCTGGAGACAGGGAGACTAGAGTCAATCAATTGGGTTATGTTGTGATGCTGAAGGTAGTGAGGAGAGAAGGAGATGAAGAATAATAGATGGGGATCAAATGAAACAAAACACGGCTAAAGCAATTTTAAGAAACGTTTCAATAAATTCTGAATGGTGGTCCTACACCAGGCTGATACTGAGAGTAACACCAACTCTGGAACATGCTACTATTATTAAAAACTACTTATTATTTAAATTATTGATGTGGTGAACGTTTGTCTTGCAGTATGAAAGAGACATGCGTGTACAAAATGTATTCATATATTGAGCCTGCCACTATCATAACACACACCTCACATATAAAGACATCTTCAATATAACTTTCAACAAATTCAAAGCAACACTATTCGATAAATGTAATGCATCACAACACACCACTTAACATCCATATTCATATTTATTGTATTATTTATCGGATTTCTTTTCCTAATTTGCAATATATTTACATATTCCCTAATTACATACATATCATCCTTATACTCCTATAAGATCATAAGTTTACCCTTTATTGTGTTTTTCTATATTCTTATCATGCATATTTAAGTATTTAGCTTATCTTAACTATTTTTTTCTTAGTTTTTTTTTATGTTTTTCTTGTCTAAACTAAAAAAAAAAAAATATCAGCGAAAACATGTTTTTAGGCTTACTGTTTTACTTTAGCACTCTTTTTTATGTATCTTTGTAAAGCTGTTTGTTTTCCAAATAAAGATATTATTATTATATCAAAGGGGTAGTCCATTGTTCTCTTTGCCATTAGACTTCCTACGAAGCACCACTGTACAATATCTCGGAATAAACATCATTAGTCTACCTACGTATTATCATTGCAATCACCCTGAACTGAGATCAACCTATTAAGAGGAACCTGGATCCATTATCAAGGAGACCAGAATGTCATGGGATAACCGGCCACGGTCATCACAATTATTATTATTAATTTATGATGTAACACAAATTAAAATCAAATAAAATTTGCTTGCGCACCCTGGGGTTTGAACCAGAAATCCACGGCTTGCTAGACGAGAGCCTTACTCCTCGACCACGGAGTTCATCATATTATTTCGGGATCGCCCTTGTTGAAATTCAGAATTAAACTAAATCCGCTTGAAATGACTTTAATAGTGTTTGGTGAACAGATCTGAATAGCCTTTCCTCTCAATATCCCCACCTTCCTCCTCCCATCACCAAAGAGCTTACCTCTCTGCTATATGTTTATTTTTAAGTGATTTAAAAGTTATTTATTTGCTGGTTCACCAGACTTCCAAGTATATCGCTCACATCATTATTTCATCCGCTCCCAATTCCATAATAAATTATTTCGTAATTCGAGCAATGGCTTTAAATTATTTTTAATGGCACTTCAAACTGAAAAATTCACAATCTTCTCTCACCTATTATTAGCTGCAAATAAATTTGAAATAACTGTGTGCTTTCCATTATTAACTTTATTACAGAGGCTTTGATGGGATTTTACAATAAAAAAGAATTACCAGCCGTAAAAGTGACATTAAAGCCATTTATTCGAATGAAAACTGTAATAAAAATGTAAAATCGTTGTTAAAACATAAAAATAACAAGTAATAAATTCGCTGGATTCGATGGTAAATTCTCAATTTGGGAGGCGCGTATGGGTACCGCCGCCTCGGGAACCATTTATTGGAAAACCATCTCCCTTACTATAATTCGTCCCAATTGGTTTGCTACGTTGGGTGACTTGACTTAACTTGACTTGGTGAGCGGATTCTCTTGATCCATCGCCTTGCACAGCAGAGTGAGGAATGATTTCATACGTTCGTCACTCCGTCCATCATTTAACCAAGATTCTTACCCACCCTCGTACTATTTTTCTTCGCAGAACTTCCTCTCCTTCCTTTCCGTAAAAGAACCTCCCGAGAGATGAGAAATTTTCTTCTGTCGAGCTAAAACGTAAAAAAAATAATAAAAATACGGTAAGTGCACCAGCAATAAACTGCCTTTTATAACAATCTAAAATAGCAATGGTTCCATTCACAAGTCGCCCATACAACGCGCTGAGCCTCTTTTAATTAGCAAATAAGTCAAAAAATATTGATGAGAACTTGATTTGGTTTTTGAACACTTGATTTTGGTTTTTTTTATAATTGGGAGCGGCTCAATGCATTGTTTCAAGGGTTTGTGCTTTTTTATCTAATACGCTATTTATTATCAATCCTATAATAATAACAAAATAACTTTAACGACTTATATTTTCTACTTTTATTTTGGTACTGTCGTTAATATAACTCATTTGTCTTTCCGTGATAATGACCTACCTGTTTGCGCCTTTATTGTTACATGTGGTTCTTTTTAAAATACGTATTGTGTGCCCTCTGCCATAATCAGTTGAGTTGAATTTACTTCGCCGCACAGGACACAAGTCCTAAAAACCGCACCGCTTTTACAGTTGTAAATAATCAACCCGCAAACAGAACTCTTAAACCGCAGCTATTCGCAAGTACCATGGCCACGCGTCATCCATTCTCGCTTATTATTTCGCGATCAAACGTTCATTCCCAATCGCCATTCCCTTCCAAAATCTCATCCAAACTAACATACCTACCTTTCCAGTGAACACTGAACGAAGAGGGAAGCAGTCTGGGTAAGTGCGATTAAAATATAATAAAATAGGTAAATAAGAACCGCATACAGTATACAGTCCACAACATCCACGCAGCATTTGATGCCTCGATCTTGAGAGGGATCATTTGCTACCCGCCGCAACATTACCTTATATTTTTTTTGTAATAAAAAAATAAATTAATTAAAAAAAAAACACCCTTACAATGTCACACTTTATCATTCACTATCATCAATGGAAATTTCATAATTGTCATAATTAACTATCTTATTATTTTATTATTATGTAAACTCATATTTGCTGTCAACTTTCTCAAAAAAAAAAATAAAGTCTGTAATATTGCATGGTAGCAATATAAAGTATTGTATTTTCTGAATTTGAATTCTTTGAACTGAAATTCTGACGATAATGTAATTGGATTAAGTAGAATTGTTTTCACGTTAGTGCTGTGCAAATCGGTAACGTGTGTTTTTGATTTTAAATCTACTTCGTTCGTTATTTAGCAATTTGTGTGTTTGTATTTTTTATTATATTTTATGCCATCTTTTATGTATAATGTTATACCTACTTCATCTTTACACTTAGGTACCGTGTATAATACCTATTTATTTTTGTTATCTACACCTTTGATACTGTTTTTGATACTTTTATGCAATAAATACTAAATCATAAATATAAATAAATATCCGGTATTTTTCAATCAAAGGGTATGCATCAGTCTAACATGTTTGTAAAAATGCCGAGGGATCTACGAGTATACAGAATATGAAGATGTTTAAAAATATTTTCATGTACAAAATACACAAATGAATTTAATAAACTACCAACATATCATACAGGTTTCCAGGCAATGTGTCATTACCGAATTATCTCTTGCATACCAGATCCGCAGTACAAATAATATATAGGGGTTATGGGAGCTGACTGCAATAGAAGCCTGAATAATGTAACCCATACAGGCACCATCCACTACGGGGTTAGGATGTCTCCCAGCATCCCCCCATACTCTCGTCTTCTCATTCCTGCGCTTCCGGGGCTCAGATCAAATCTAACATACGTAAATCGGATAACTTCCAGGTCATTGCTCCGAGGTTGCTGTGCGCTGTGTATGGCGTGCAGCGTCACTTCTCAGAGATAATTCCTTCCCTAAATACCGAGTGGGATGAAGGAACAATGAATTATGTAGGACAACCAATGGATTATATTTATCCTATCGATGGTTCGATCAATCGACCACATTCAGTTGATTCAGTGCGAGTTTCTGCAAGCACTAAGGGTGCAATTAAATTCAATTAGTTTATTCATTTAAAAACATTACAAAATTAATATTTCTATTAGTTTTTAAATGATCCATTAGGTAAACAGTAGGTGATAAATATGCTCTTAACCCTAAACAACTGACGAGCAACCTTTAATCACCTATCAGCCATGCAATATCCAAAACACGCCCGTCAGCAATAGGGTAAATGTATAAAAGCAGGCTTTATACCAGCAGCAACAAAGCTTGCCATCTAAATTCTGCTTCATTGATATTAAATACGTAAATAGCCGAAGTGATTCTATTTAACAACAAGATATCTCTCCCCACCGCCATGACCATTGGCAATTAGTCCTGCATGCCGGGAGATAAAACAGTCTATGCTGTCAGTGACGGAGATAACCGTCGGAAACATGGAAACTAATGGTCAACATGGTAGTAAAGTTTTCGAACTATCCACGAATCAGTCGCAATACAATCTACACATTCCTTCTGACCCGTCGATGGTTCATTCAGAGAATTCTCAAGAGAAAGTCAGTAGGAAAGAGCCACGTAAAGTAGCCATACTGCCTCTGGTAGAAAAATCTCTGAAATTGGATACAACATGGTATCACATCTTATCGAAGGATCGATCAATCTTAATTCTAAAACTCTAAGCAATCATCACCCAAACACGCAAACTAAAACTGTTCATATAATATACATAAACTTTGTGTATTTAGTATTCGGGCCCGCAAGGCTAGTATTTCAAACCAGGATAGCAAGCCATTATGTCGGCGTCCTATCCCGGCAAGATCCTAGGTTACTAGCATGGCTTGGCGGCTTACAGGACGCTAGGAATTTTAAGCCAGAATTGCAGTGACGAGGATAACCACAGAAGAAACACAAGAAAATGTGTCAAGTTACATTGGACGAATAATTAGGAGAGTTGCGAGAATAACGACCTGGATAAGTTTGTTTTCAATATTAAGGAGTATTTTCATGCCAATTGTCAACAATTAGTTTTAAGTAAACCATGATGAAGTAAGCATTGCTTACGAATTTTTTTGGTTTTTTAAACAATAATTATGGTTAAAACAAAGTATTCTATTTTGGAATTAAAAAAAATAATTGTGATAAGAGTGCATTTTTATCATCATTGATCTGAATCCTGCAGCTTTGCTATCCTAGATTCAAGTACCCGATTCCTGGCAGTATTTGCATAAGAGTACCAGAGTACGTAGGACAGAACTCACGGGACTGGAGCAAATGTATGGAGAACTATGCTAAAATACCTTAATCTAATCATCAATGCTAAAATACTGAGCAGTTTGTCCAGCACGAGGGTGGATAATGGGAAACTACCCTGACTATATTATAGGATATGGATATTCATGACTTAAACACGAAGAAAAATCATGTATGTATGGCTCTGTAAGGCTCTGAGCGCAGTGTGCACCTTTGTTCTCAAAATTTACTTCATTTTCAGACTGATATTTTTTAAGTTTAAACTTGGATATTATTGAAACCATCTGGGTCATCTCGGTCAGGAGATGAAATCCTAGAAATTCTTCTTAATAAATAAATTATAAAGTTATTTTTTTTTGTAAATATATCGGACAACTGCTCACAACCTTCTAGAGCCAGAAACTCTTCCGAATAAATGGTATTTTTTTGTGAATATCGTACAACTACTCCCAACCTTTTGACATGTGCACCAATTCATTGTTACGCGGATGACAGTACAGTCCAATATAGTTTTTCGTTTGACAAGCCCCCAAAGGGCTCACAAATTCCAATGGCTCGGAGGGCTTTGAAGCTAAAAATGGACGGTTACCCCGAGAGTGTTTTCTCTTGAGGTAAAAATAATCTCGTTGAATTTAATGTTTCAAAGACACAATTATGTCTGATTACGTCTAAAAGGGATCGAAATTAAAATCCAGTCTTCTTCAACGGAAGCAATCTTCCAAACAGGCCTTCCATTGATATGCTTGGTGTAACTCTAAGGACCAGCTCAGGAACGGGGGCTCTATCAAAGCCAGATTTAAGTTAGCCTCTCAAAAACTGGGCGTACTTTACAGGGCCCGCTGATACTTTAATAGTACACAACTGCCAACCCTTTACAAAATACAAGTGCGCCCCACGGTTGAATTTGGCAGCCACCTCTGGTCTCGAGCCCCAAAATACCTGAAAAATACCCTCGACTTTGTGCAGAAACGGGCGTTCCGTCTGATAGATTCTCCTAATTTAACAGACGGATTGCAATCTTTAGAGCACAGGCGTCGGGTGGGAATGCTATCCTTGTCCTACCGGTATTACAATAGAAGATGCTCCGAGGAACTAGCATCATTGATCCCTTCGGCACCGGTGCATATTCGGGAAACACGCCAAACTCGTGCCCAACATTTGTACACGGTTGACATTTGTCACATGAGAACAGGTCGTTTCTTTGACTCGTTCTTGTGTTCAACAGCTCGGCTGTGGAACGATTTGCCGGCCTTTGTGTTTCCTCCTTCCTACAACATGGATCTCTTCAAGACCAATGTTCATTCCTTCCTCTCCTCAAAAGACTTCACACAGCATCTCAGATGACATAGGCCCTGTGGGAAATTATTTTCATCAGGGCCTCCTGTTTATGTAAAAAAAGTTAGGTAATGCAAAAAAAAACCTCATAAGGCCAGAAACTCTTCTGAATAAACAAAATTGTAATTTTTTTGTGAATACCGCACAACTACTCCCAAACTTCTGGAGCCAGAGATACAATGGCAGTCCCAATTCGGGTATATAATATTAATTATAATAATAGTTGGATAATTTGCAGAGAGCCATTTTTGTGAAAAATTACAACAAATAAAAAATTCCTTAATTTAAAAACAAAACAATATTTTTTTAAAAATTATCTGGCAGGTCACTTCCTATAAACTCACTTTAATTATAAAGTTTATGCTTGGAGAAGATAAGGCTTTGCACGTGGAGGACATTATATTTAAAACACTGGACACTGCGTGATTTTAAATTTGCTATCTCCATCACTATTAGTACCTATACTAATTATGAGAAGATTCGCGGCAAAAATGGAGTTGATACTTATTTTGAAAGGCTAGAGAATTTAGGACTCTTTAGGGCTGGAGAATTTTTATAAAATGATTTTTACAATAGCTTACAAATAAGAATTTTTAACATTTTTACATAATTAGTTATTTACAATGTCGCGGGCAGTGAAGGTTAAGGTGAAAGGTTTTTGACCTTGTGGATATGAATGTCTGAAAAGGTGAGTTTTAAGTTTAGCTCACCTAATGAAAAAAACACTTTGTTTGAACAACTATTTAAATAAATTAAAAAATGTACATATTTTCAGAACAAATGGTACCTTCAACAGAATACAAACTATACTGAAAAACAAGACAATACCTATGAAAAATAAACAAAATTTGAAAAAAAAACGCCATTATTTTAATTTTAGTATTAGCTCCACGTAGGATGCTTTGAGAAAAATAATTCTCCTCGTGGTTTATGTCACCGTTGGGGATGCCGTGTGAATGTTTTTTTTAAATGAACGAAACGAAGTTCTGGGAGGGAACTACATACAAAAAAAAATTATAAATTATAGAACTATATATGATTGATCCCTCCAACAGGGCTGCAAGTCTGTGGGTCAAGATAGTCCTCCAAAAGGTCTCCCTCAACCAGTCCCTCCTGATCTGCACTTGTTGGGCAGACGTATCCGCCCGATGAACCCGGGCAGCGTATTTACAAAACCTATACCGATTCAGTCGCGGTAACGACAATTTACATTTTAAATATACCTCTATATTGGTTATTTTTTAACACATTGCAAAAACAAAAATTGTTCTAAAATCTAGATAAAATAATCTTTCAAACGTGTATATTAGAAATTAATAATTTTATTTCTAAATATTTAAATTTTGATATTGAAAATCTAAAGCGACTGAAACGCGATAGGGATTGTAAATACGCACCCGGGCACCCTTGACAAGTCACAAAATGTAGCGAACTATTTTGATGACTCATGGCAGGGGTGTTGGTTATCCAATAAATGGTTCCCGGGGCAGCGGTGCACAATCGCACCTGACAAGCTCACACCAAATTTATCGAGTAAGTTTGTACCTCACACTAAGAATTTTTAGTAGGTACATTTTTTTTAAGTGCATCTGTATTATTATGTGTTAAAAATCTTCTCATGTTGAAAACGCTTCGAAGAGTGATTAAAACATTAGGTGATTTCTCACAAAAACGGCGCTATATAAATTAACCTAGTTTAGAACATCAGATAACAAGTAATACTACTGTTAAAGAAAGAATTTTAATAGCCTTTGAAGATTATGTGGAAAATATAACTCAGTTGTAATATGCACAAAGTCATCTGTGACTGCAGGAATCGCTGGTTGGCTGCACAATAGTGCACAGTTCCCAGTTCACCTCACCCTTACCGCAACTATGCACTGGCGCAGCCCGCTCCTAGTTCTAGATGCAAGGTCTGTATTCCCCGTACACATTCTGCTGGCTTGGTTCGGTTCCCATAGGTAAACTGCCACGGCAGGTAACTCCGTGAACTTCCTCAAGTAACCCCGTTGACAGCAACTAACTTTAGGGCGTGCGGGTTATGCGAAGTGTGCGTCAACTTCAGAAGACGGTATTGTTATTATTATTAAAAAGCTTGGCGATTTCATAACGTTCTGAAAGCAACAGTAATGCACGATTTAAACGATGCTTTAATCGGAACTGTCATAGTAATACAACACAAATATTTTTTTTAACATTAGCTCCAAACAGGAAGCATTTTTAAATATAAGCTCCACACAGGAGGAAAATAATTCCACTCAGGGCCTGTATCATTTTTGGGGATGCTGTGTGGAAGGTATTATTAGGAAAGGAAGGAGAGGAAGTTCTGGGAAGGCAAAAATCGTGATGGGTGGGTAGGAATCTAGGGGTTAGTGTATTCAAGAGTGACGTACGTACGAATCCAAAAGGACTTTCTCAACCATTCTCTCCTGATCCGACCTGCCAAGCAGCTGGTGGACAGACGTATCCGCCACCCGGATTAACGAATATAATTTTCGAAATTAAATATTATGCACCTTATTAAGTTTCTAAAAAAAATCTAATGCAAGATGGACATCAAGAAAAATATCTTAAATTGAGTAGATACATTTATTTTTCAAAGAAAGACCTGACAATATTTGAAAATCTCCTACCAATTATATAAAAATTCAGCATGTGTTCCTAATATACGAATATATTAATTACTAGCTGGTCCCGGCATGCATTGCTCTGCCTTTAATAAAGAAATTGTTTCTCCCTGAGTGTCCTTTCCCATTCGTCCCGTTCCCCTTCCGCCTCTCCTTCTTCTCCCGCGTTCTCTTCCCCTCTCGCGTTCCCACTCCGTCACCTCCACCTTCCCTCTCCCCACTCCACTTCCCCCCCTTCCCCCGTCCCGCGAACCCCCTCCCGAGTTCCCCTCCCCCCTCACACGTCTCCTTCCCCTCCCGCGCTCCCCTTCCACCTTCCCCACCTTCCCTCTCCCCTTTCCCGCTCCCTCGTCCCGCCAACCCTCCTCCTGCGTTTCATATATTCAATCCCAATACATTCAGTTTTCAAACAGTCCGCGTGCCACCTTTTACAATTTTTATTCAAATTTATATTTTTCATGTATATTAAATTTGGTACCTAACATAGGTACCTATTTGAAATATCTAAAATTCTTAATTCGATTCAAACTATTAGGGGAGTACCCACTTTAAATAAATTTATCAACTTAACGATTTTCAAAAATAGAATCCTGATTTAATAATCATTGTTTTGCAAAATGTCATTCTCAAACACGCGAACTGTGAAACGTGCGATAGTCGTTATGTTTTCTGAAATTATTCAATTTTCTGCACAATTTTCTTAATTTTTCTCTCCGTAAGAACCATCCTCGTACTTCAAAGAATATTCTAAAAAAAGAATTAGCGAATCGGTTCAGCTGCTCTCGAGATTTGCGCTTAGCGACACATTTAGCGATTCATTTTTATATACTATAAGTAGATTATGTAAATTATTATGTAAATCACATGTTTGTAAAAGCACGTATATAAATACGAGTATTTCTTCAAATATTACCATGTTTTTATGTGAACAGGTACATCACGAAAGTCTCAGCCGCTCCCGTCTGGAGCCAGTGAGACTATGTCATCGCTAATTGGTGTATGATGAGAGGCTGAAAATACTGGGGAGGGGAATAAGAGGGTGGGGAAGTACCTGGATCTTCATATCTGGTCACCAAAAACGGCTGAAGCCATTTCTAGCAACTTTTCAACTATAAATGGTGGTCTTACACCGGGGCGATAGTAAAGGCCTGACCAAACCGGCGCGTTCATTTTGCGTCCGCCGAGGCGTGCGCGGTGGCGGTCAGTTGTTGTGTACGAACTTGTAGCGACGCGCGACGTGTTCAAACCGCGGCGGTCGCGGCCAGATCGCGGCGTCCTGTGCAGCGTCTGCACGCAGCACGGACATACATTTTTATAAATTGACATTTAATATACACTTTTATTGGATAAATACAGAAAACTAAATTCCTAACCTTTTTATGAATTAAAGTAATGACCATAGTGTTCACGTACACTGAATGCGTATTTTGTACTTCTACGATTATTGATTTCCATATTGAGATAACCGTTTGCGCTCTCATCCAATGGTAGTAAATTATTATCGTAATGTACATTTCCGCTATTCGATCTCAAAAAATTATGCACACACATGAAACTTTTACTATCGAAGTATATTTTTTTTATGTTTTTGCCTCCAAAGGTCTAAAAAAAAAATTCGCCATTTTTGAGCCAAGATGCCGAAAGCATTTGCAACCACATGCCTTGCTTAACATAATCTGTAATGGTAATTAGATATTCTCAGGTCATATCTTTATTGCCTGTATGGAAATGGACGCATCAGACTTGAGCTTAATCCAAAAGCTTTCGTCTTCAAACATAATTATTTTAAGAGTTCCCCTCCGAGCTATACCGCACGATTAAGGACATCAACGTACCACGGACGCTAGTTGATCGCTAGTTTTTGTGTGAACGGTTTCTGCACGCTCTTAGGACGCTCCCGTGGACGCAAAATGAACGCGCCGGTTTGGTCAGGCCTTTAGAGTATCTTCCACTCCGAAATATAATAACAATCGTTACGCAAATATTCTACGAGTTTATATTATTTTTAATTAATTAATTGTGAAATAAAACAAATAAATCAAATAAAACTTAAATGAAACAATGTTTCTTTGCTTGAACCACTTCTTCAAGCAGGAACGGTCGTTCCGAAACCGGTCGGCTTTACTCAAATATGCAAGTGGTTCAAACAAAGTAACAATGTTTCATTTATAGCTACATTCAAAAGTACAAATAAAATTTATTTCCGAACGCCGGAATTGGATATCGCGACCTTTGGATTGCGAGTCAAGAACCTTACCCTTCGACCACGAAGGCCGTCAAATCTTCGGTTTGTGTTTATCGAATGCGATTTGAATACTAACGAGAAAATAATATTTTATGTCACCCGCGTTTATTAGTAGAGTTGTCGTGCCAGTAATTGTGAAAAATGAATAAATTCTTTAAATGAATGGCGCGTTTAGCTGTCGCCTTGCAATAGTCATAATTATTATAACGTTCCTCCAATCTGACACCAATTATTTCAAAGTATTCCTTAGCATGCAAACCTGCAACCGTAATGAGTTTTCTGATTGCAAAGCAATAATAACTTTATTGTACCCAGTGGAGCGGTGGGGGTGCTATGATATGAAATAAAAAAAATCGTACTATCATACTGATTGAACCATAATGTATTATTGTAAATGTCACACACTGTCAGATAGGGATAGGTACTCGAATAAAAGGTTGGGTGGGAGAAGGAGGGAACATTTGTTAAAGGGAGATGTATATACTCGTTAGTTGCGTTAATCCGTTTCATTACTTTAATGGTATCAGGGTAGCTATGCCCGAGCAACGATCAATCGTTACTCATTATGCGCCATCTATGAGCGAAAAATTACTCGTCGTCGCGACGAATTTTGTCGAATGTTTCATTTTTCTTGAATGTATTTTCTTGAACGTATTCTTGAATGTCGAACGGATGATTATATTGGCAGCCCTATGTCTATGTACTTGATGTTTTTGAGATTTCTATGGCGTAAGTTTGAAATGTCAAAAAGTTGATACACGTATTTATACCATATATAATTTCTACGAGTTGACAATTTTCGTCATGGCTGGGCGTTCAGGATACATTACAAGCTACCGAAACATTGCTGGTACATCAGCCATTTTAATATGGAACTTTAAAACAACTTTATAAAAACATACAATGTCTTTGCGGGTGCAAAGGTTAACGCGGGAAAACAATACTAGATTTTGACAGCCAATTGCATAGATCCGCAAACAACCCACCACTCGCTTCTCCGTTTCGACTGGTTTGACCCTCTTGTTGTTGTGTAGAATGACTTTTGACGTTTGACGTAGAGAATAACCAAGTCGACCAATGTATGTACTTTCGACGCCGATTGCGAGCGACCTGGCTTGGAGAATAGCTAGCCTGTAGTTTATTTATTTATTTATACAGGGTTTTACAGATGTTCGCACTTACGTGAGAACATCAAGTTATAAACTCAGTTATTTCACAATTATAAAAATCTACAATTACATACAATAAAAATAAATATATAATACAATAAAATTAAATAGAGATACATACAATTACAAAAACAAAAACATCACTAATAAAAATACAGAATTATATACAAATCTGGGTCAGAGGGCTAAAATACGCGATATTATTTTTAAACGTATTCATGTGAAAAATGTTATGGCGTCTTAAACAATGGGAATTGGGGACATTTATTTCAATACTGCTAAGACATATTGTAGTATCAAGATGGCCGTGAATAATTTTATGTAAACCTATTAGATCAGTCAAGTGTATCAATCTCTAAGTAATCACGACGTACGTCGTATGATCTGAGATGGTCATGTAGTCCACGTTTGAAGGATAACATTCTTGGTATTTTTTTTGAACTGATTCTACAATGTTTTCATATTTGCAGTAATGTGGATTCCAGATAGTGCTTCTATATGCAAGTTTACATCTAATTAAGGCATTGTAGTTACAAATACATTCTTTGCAAATCAATTTGTGGACTGTAATCAATAATTTATATGTACGTTTCAAGTTGACACAACTATTGGAGTTGGTAAAGAGTGGAATTGTAAAGGACTGACTACTTTTTGTCTTCTGATGTTCTTGTTGATAAGAATCGTTCTTATAGCCTTGGGGGGTTATTAATACACTCAAAGATATTCAAATACAGAAGAGATATGCTATGGTGTCCGCGCAACTGTCGCCGGACTACGCCCTAATTAGCGTAGTTTTCATACAAAAAGAATTTGTTCATTTCGTTGATTTTTTGGAAATGTGCATTAATATTGGTTAACAATATATTTTGAATAAGGAAAGAATTCGTTCATTTAGTTTAACGTTGGTTTGGTTTATTCGTTAATTATTTGTTCTTTTAGTTTATTTGTTAATTGGTAAACAATATCGGCGACACCCGGAAGCGCAGACCCACATAGTAAAAACAGCAGATAGCACATCTACCTTATATTTCAATATTTTTGGATACACTGCACTTAACAGATTCGAAATTATGTAGGAGTACCAGGTGGTCACTGCCTAGATTTCTTAATTGAGCCGATGTTATTGCACCGAGAGAACTTTTTTTGTGCATTGCACGGGCTTCATTAATAGAGTGATTGAACCATAAAGTATTGCTGTAAATGTCACACACTGTCAGATAGGGACAGGTACTTAGATGAAAGGTTGACGGGGGAAGGAGGAAACATTTTTTAAAGTGTGATGTTTAAAGTTGCGTCAAAAGTATCCGTTTTATAACTTTAATTAAAAATAACTATGGTCCGTGATATCCAGATCTTCAATAATTACACAATTGTTTTGTGGCACCGATTTTATCTAAATATTAATTTAACATGACACGACATGATTTGGGAGCAAGCAACACGATATTATTAGTTTCATTGCTGGAAAAGAGACAAGGAACCGATTAGGTACATTGTAACCAAATTGTGTAAAGGACGTAATAGAATCTAAAAGAAAAACCGCGCATTTCTGTTATACCTACCATTTTATATTTGGATAACATTTATGTCTTCAATCATAAAAAAACACTGATACGAAAATTTGAGAGTTTCTTGCTGCGAAATAAAGCCCTTAAAAATATTAATATCCATTTATTTTCCAATTTGGCAAAATTGGATGAATTTTACTACAAAGAATGACGACCTTTTTGGCACTTGGAATGGTGGTAAGATCTTCAAATCTGAACTAAAAGTTGTGATGAATTGCATTGATCAACAGTGAAAATTAGAAAATATCGTAGCTTCCCACTTTAATTTAAAAAGAAAATATCAATTACTTATAAAACGGACACATCTACGACATCTATCGGATTAGAGTAAAGTGAATTCATATTTACGGTAGGGATCTATAATTAGACAAAGTGAGACGAGTATTGATTAAAAAATCACAGATGGTATCAACAAATAATCAGAGGCAGGGACTCCCCAATATACTTTAGGCCGTGATATCTTGACAGCCAATTGGATTGCAGCAAAAGCGATTAAAAACCAATTCAGCCTATCAACAAGAAGAGGGCCGAGCCCATTTTTAGAACAAAGGAACGACCTTTGGACTCTGCAATTAAGAATGTAATTAATTATTCTTTCGTTTTCATCGGACCGAGAGGTGAATAAACTCCATGGGAAAGAATATTCGATTCAGGGACAAAAGTACGATGAACCCGAGAAATGTTATGAATAACAAGTAAATTTCAAAGATCGTTAACCTTAGTTCTCGAATGCATTAAAGCATATTAGGTGCGAAAAAAAAAACACTTGGATAACGATGGAAAAATTTTAGCAATAATATATTGAGTAGAAAACGCAGGAATCGAGAGGCACGTCTGCGGGAGATTTCCATCTATAATACGATTGTTTGTGACGACCGGAGATGATCGATTCGAGGGAAAACGTGCTAAAGGGAATGGAAATGTTGAAAAAACAATGGAAAATTATTGTTATCAATTCTAGAGGGAGCGAGGATATTACGATGAAAGATTTAGGGAGAAAACGTCAAAAAAAATGAGAGTTTTAAAGAGAGTGCGAAGGTACATTTCAGAGGTTTAGTGCAGTAACAAGTGTTAGAGAGGAAAATAGAGTACAGTACAGAGGGGAGTGGAAAATGCTGAAAACATTGCAATAGAAAAACTCAGGAAAAGGAGTCATTTTACGTAATTAAAATGGAGATTATAGTGTAACATAGTACGCGATTGTAGGGAAAAAGGAGACATTACAATGGTTGTCGATCTCAGATGTATTTTGTTGTGATAAACAAGGAATATTCGAACATGAAAATTGTTTAAATAAGGGCAATTAGTCGTTAAAAGAGCTATAAAAATTATCATGGGTCTTATGAAATATTTACATTATAGAATTCTCATAAAAGTTAACGACACTGAAATAAAAAAGGATTTATTGCCAGGTGGGTACAGAAATTAACGTATACAACTGTCAAAGCATATGGTTTATGGGATTTTCAGTAAGAATGAGACGGAATTTGGGGGACGATCTCTATGAAGCAATAAAAATGACAGGAATTTAAGGGCCGAAGTGGGGGTATCTCCTATAAAAATGTTAAAAATGATATATTTATTAATAACAAATAGAAAATGAAATTTTCCAAGAGGCAGCAAACATCAAAAAACGATATGGTTATATCAGGGGAGTACAGGGAAGCGAGGGGAAAGAAGATACGACAGAGAAAAAACAAAGGAAATCTTAGATTAACAGTGAATAAAATAAATACGGCTTGAAATATAAAAAATCTATAGAGATATGAACAATAGCGTAAGAATAAATAAGGAAATTCATGGAAAGAGTGTCGTGAATAAAAGAAAATTCGAGAAAAAATGGAAAATTCAAATATACGACGTAAATAGAGAAAATTCGGTTTTAAATGGAAAGGTTCATATATAGAATACAGAAAAACTCGAGGAAAAATAATAAAATAAAAATGAACAATTTGCGAGAAAGACTTCGACATGAAGATATCTCTGATAGGCGAATTTGGGGACAGATTTGGAACATATGGTAGATGCCGTACGCATGGACATGTTACGAAATAGACGAAAATAGAACTTTAAAATTATTAAATTCAAGCTAATTTTGTATGAACACCAGGACAAAGGAAGTTGGGCAATTAAACATGGATCTTACTAAATCCGGATCTTGTAAGTATGGAAGTACGAGACAGAAGTTAAAGTATCAAACGCGGAAGGGATTAAGGGACCGCATTCGACAATAATGGGGAGGTTTCAAGAAATTACGAGTTGATAGTAATTAGATTGGTTTATTACAGGAGATTCAGATACGCTCTTTTGGACCTGAGAAGGGTATAAAAGACGAGACAAATGCCAGTTGGGGACAGTCTACGGTCGTGGTCGAAAAGGTTGAAAGTTCGGGAGACGTGACGAATCGGTTGGTAATTTAAAAGTTGAAAAGTTCTAAGTGATAATTATTGTAAGACTTAGGAAAATTTTCACATTCTAGCCAGTGATCTACAAAAAAAAATACTTTGCAGTTAGAGTCAGTGAAAATAAAAATAAAGTCAACGCATTAATTACTTGTGAAAAATGAAAGTGCTCGTGATAAATACAATTTGTTTTAGTGGAAAATTCGGATTTTATAATCACTTAATATCGTATTTCTAAACTTAGAAATGTCGCGTTTAATATTAGTGAAATAAATAACTGAAGTGATGTGATGATTAAGTGTGAAGAAGTTATAATTAAATACGTGTGTTCAATCTAAGTGAAAAGTGTTCTAGTAAATAATAAATATTTAAATTAATTATCTTTAAATAATAATAATAAAACAAAATAATATTTTATTAATACATAAAAGTTCGGAGGGATAAAAATTTAATTTAACAACAATTTACCATCTCTAAATTAATCGTGAAGTAACTATCATTTAAAGTGTTATCTAACCAACGAGTTTTGAGATAAAATACAGTTTAGAACTATAGAGTTTATACATCATTTTAATTAATTAGATTAAATGAAAAAAAAAAAAATTGAAGTCAAAAAAAAATTTAATTAATTTAAATTTAGGGAAATAAAAATTAATTTAGGAAAATTGCAGCAAGGTTAGCCGTGTATTTCCCGGTCGGAAAAACCTGGTAGGGGTAAGTTTTCCAATTACATAAAAGTTTACAGATTCCAAGGAGAAAGCGGAATGCAGCATACATTGGTATTTGAATTAATTATTTGACCAAAATATTACTCGCTTAAAATGTGGTATGTAACTATATTAAAATATTATAAATATTATAAGTATATTTTATATATATATGTATATATGTATTTATATATAATTTTATTGTTCCCAAGAAAAATTTTAATCAAAAAGAAAAACACTTATATAAAAAGAGGAAAAAAGGGTATCGATTCCTACCTCCGAATTCATCAATAGCTATTAAAAGTAGTTATGTGTGATAAATTTCCAAGTCAATATGTTATATTTAATTTTATATATGTATTAATATAAATTTCAGAAAATCCAGAACATTTGAAATAAGTTATGAAATTAGAAATTATTTCAATCATAATATAATTATACATATCAATATTATAAATTATTTATTGAGACAAAGTATATAAAAATGAATAAATATGTATGCGTAATCGGGGATCAGACTAGACAATTGCGCTAAGTACATCATTATCAAACAAAGAAAAAAAATTAGGGCCATCTCACACGTCGTCAGGAATGTCTAAAGTAAACACATCATACGCTTTGAATCTAGGTCACGAGGCCGTCGGGAATGTTTACAAAATAACTCAAATTGTTTACAAAATAAGTCGGTAACTGGGGCACTAGTTCAAATACGGTAAAAGGAGAAAAAAAATGACCTTGATTAGTGGATATCGTACTTAGGTATTAACTTCTAGGAACCGGATAAAATTATTATATTGCGCAATTATTAGAAGCAAAAAGAAAAAAAAAAATAAAACACTATCTTTAATTTGAACGTAAAGAGGTATCTACAGACCTAAACAATTGAAAATAAACAGATTTATTATAGTCAATCAAATAAAAGGTGTATTGAAGATTTACATGAAACAGTTGATAAATCACGGGATAGTTTAATAAGGTATATTGAAGATTTACATGAAGCAGTTGATAAATCACGGGATAGCTTAATAAGGGGTAATGAGGATTTACATGAATCAATTGAGAATCACGGGATAGTAAGAATTTATCAAAAGTTGAACATTGGAGGGGAGGGAAAGAAAACAAAAAAAACAGTTCAACCAATAGAAGGCAGTGGTCGCTTCTATAACACTACCCAAACCATAGAGATGACGGATCTCTCAAACAAAACCGTCAACAAAACCAAACAAAAGCTTGGAGTTTTGGCGAATCTCCAGAACACATCGCCAGATAAGATCTTAATATATTAGTATCTATTTATATCTCCCACTATTCTAACGTATGTATTCGGTATCAATCTGAGAATTTCGCAGAATTTGATGGGCGAGATCCGAGCTTGGAATGCGATGCAGGTAGTTTCGTATTGCAAGTTATAAACCTTCCCAAAACGTATGTTTACATATATATCTTTTTATGTACTGTTCATTGAATGAAACGAACTCACTTACAATTAGTGCTTTAGGCCTGTCGGGTCACTCTCGTCTCATTTCTTGAACGTGGAGGGAGGATTCACGACCCGTAACTCCACACAAACCCGTGAGTATATGATTGCATATAGGACGAAACCGGTTCGCCCTAAGTAAATAGTAAACTTTGGAGGAGTAGGAATTTGGGGGTATCTGGGCTCGGGGGAAGACCTGAAGGCAGTGCATGATGGCGAAGGAAGGTTCGGTTGGGACGCGATAACTTAGGTATCAATCAATCGAACCGTGCCAAAAGACTGTGCGAATTTTGGGTTGACACCTGATCACCTTGCTTACTTGATGGAGGCAGGAGCCAAATTTTGCCAGAAAGGGTTATTCTGAGTTCGTCAAATATGCAATTAACTAATTACATTAACCTACTAAATCCATCTTTATATGTACCTTATAGCAGCTGAATCAAAATGGAGGGGCGCCCAGCAGATACAAGATACAATCATAATCAAATTTACTAACATTTAACCCTTTGAGTTATATTTAATTATCTGTTCAATTAGTCATGTGTAGTTTCGATTAGTATTGTTTATTCATGAATGCATTAGGATGTAGGGAATCATAATAAACGTCAAAGAGAAGTTAGCTCATTTAGAGAAATTACTTAAGGTTAGATTTGCAAGAGAGAGACCAATACAGTTTGAAATTCAACACTCCGTTTAGAATCAAGAGGGTTACCACAAAAATGAAAGTAATTAAAGTCCTATATCATAAATCAAAAAATTACACAACGTTTGATGGAGTTTAATTACAACCTAAATACGAAAATATTTACGTTCAAAGTCGTAAATAACGTATTTATTAGTTAAGTACATATATCTCTAAAGGTATGTAGTACAAGGGAGCTTTAAGTAGCTTTCTGTAGTTTTCAGAGGAAATAAGGGTCCAATTTTCATAAAGGCTTGTGTGACGTAGGGGAGGAATTTTTCCATCCCTACCACACATATGCAAAGCCTTAAGAATTTAAATATCGATCAGAGCCAAGAGAAAACGAAAAATTTACGACTGGTGCCAAGTGCCCAGGAGTAAATAAAATACAGACAAATATACGAAAATAAAATACAGACAAATATACGAGTAAGGAAGACAGAACATTACAACTGTCTTGCCGATGACCAGGAGAGTTATATAAGGATAAAATAAAATACAACGATAAAAGACAAAATATCACAAAGTTGTCGGTTCAAAGCCTGGCTAGAGTCAAAATAATTTACGAATTATTTAATCGAATTATTAACACATTATATAACCAATAAATTATATTATTTGCAATTTCTTTCCAAAGTGGAAGAACTGACTTAAACTATACTTGAATTTAACCACACTTGAATTCAACTACACTTGAATTTAACTTAAGTTAGTCCCGGTGAGAGCTCGTGCGGACGTCATCGACATTCGTTCTCTCATAAAGCGTCTTGTTCGAAAACGAAAAAGACAAAAATACTGGAACGAGACGACACGACCGGTCTCCCTCTGGGACTAGTATGCACTTGAATTTAACTACACTTGAATTTGTTCATTTCGGGAGATCAACAGTTTACATTTCCATACAAAATAAAACCAATTATGGATTTCCTCCTTGTAACTTTACCTCCAGTAAGACAACATATAAAAAATAAAATTGTTGAAATTTATAAGCAATTTATATACAACAAAAAAATAGTAAGGACATTTATTTTAAAGAGCTAATTCTGGTGGTCATTTAATATGTCAACACTTGAATTTAATTAATAATTTCACTACACTTGAATAATTTATACATACACCGCCGGGCTCTTTAAAACCTTTACGTTGGCTTCTCCTTCCTTGTGCTCCCTATTAATACGGCTATTGGGACTCTTACGCGTCATCACGTAAAAAAAAAATATTTTTTGTTGTGTGAATATCGCACAAGAGTACCAACTGCTCCCTTACGGAGCCAATGAGACTATGTTGTAAGGCTAAAGGCGGTGGGGTGGTGAAAGAGATGGGAGATAGGAAGTTGGAATAGTATTATATTATGCTATTCAGATCTGGTCACGAAACACGGTTAAAGCAACCTTTCAATTCTGAATGGTGGTTTTATACCAGGACCATACTGCGAGTATCTTCCACTCTGGAACGTGCCCCAAACACAGTAAGTATTATTTTTATTAATTAGTTGTTAAATATCACAAAAGTAATAAAAAAATAAATTATTCGCGCACACCGGGATTTTAACCCATGACCTTCGGAATGCTAGGTTGAGCCTGTGAGTTAAAATTATTTCATAACCAGATACAAATAACCAGCTATCAAACAATATCCAGCTATCAAACAATATCTTCTTTTCTTTCTTCTTTTCTCCACTCCATTGTTCTTTCTCTAGCAAAAATATCTCCATATTTGAATTAGCCTTAGTGGCACAGTTCCAGGCAGAGCTTTTCTGAGAGATATTCACATAAAAAAACTGTGTTTGAAATTTTGCTGCAATAACTTATCCACAATTTGTTTCTAATGCAAGTTTGTAAGCTCATTTTATAATTCCTTGCATAAAATGTCACACAAAGGAACGTTAGCCTTTTCTCAAGTTTTTATCGCGGCATCGTAAACTCTATTCGAGAGTAGAACATTAGTAAGGCTGCACTTAACCTAATCAGGCTGCGTTGGAAAATGTTGCATAATGTAAAAGCGTTTAAAGTTCATTAATATGCGCAAGTGAGTTCGTTGCGGAATTTGCATGTGCAGGTGAAAATAATTAACTAAGCACGTTCGTTCGCTGATCTCACTCCTTGTTGACCTTTGTAATGGAACTAAAATATTCCTTGATTATTTATAAGACGTTTATTATGAAGGTAGTGATCAAGGTGAGACATAACCACGTTTATCGGGGGTTTGCCCGAGGCTCACTTGTTTCGGCGAATTCGTAATTGAATTATCATTTTTATTTTCTTGCCTCACAAGGGATGCGAGTTATTTATGTTTTAGATTAATAAAAATAGTACGTTGCTATAATTTTTTTAACGAACAACGCCTTTGAAAAATTATAATACCTTGTACAACTAAAGTTAGCCGTGAGCACCAGATTTTATTTTTATAGACGATGAATTAATAACTTCTGGAAGTATTCATTTTAAAACATATTAAATATTAGTAACACGTTCTTCAGAATTAATTCAAATGAACCCGGCGGAAAGGTCAAATCTCCAGGCCTGCTAGGGTGAATTCGATCATACGTTTGTCCAATACGCCGTGCCTCGGACGCAAATTTGTTTACACGCTTTCTTCACTTACGTCGTTAAAATTCCCACATTGAAATGGCAAATTCGACAGTAGGTCCGCCCAATACACGGGTTGCGAGTCGCAATTTGTATACATGGCTTCTTTGGTTACGTCGATAAAATTATGAATATATTTTAGGGTATAGTGTCGTCTTAAAACACTGAACGGTACCTTTCTACATACATTTTGTCGAGTTAAATACCTCATCCACCTCTACTATCTACAAGCAAGCTAGGTACTACACCTACTGCCAACTTTAAAATAGTGCATGTAACTAGGAATTCTAACCACCTGGTCTAATCTTCCGTGCAGCCAAATACAATAACCACCACTGCGTGTGGATTTACCGAATTCATGCAATCTAGGTATTTGGTTTTGGAATGAGAATTAGCTTAGTTTCTACCGGGATGTCATTTATCCAGTTCCCATCTCTCTCTCTAACGATCACCTTGCTGGAAAAGTATTTCAAATTTGGAACAATGGCAAGAAAAAAATTGAAAGTTCAAGTGCATTTGTCTTGAAAACAGATGAGGATTTGGAACTAACTTGGAAGCCAGTTGTTGGTATTTTTCATGTATACAATCTCGTTTTCAAGTAAAGGGAATGAATTTGACTATCTCTGAAGTACACAATTTCGTTTTGTTGTGGCGGTAATTATCTCGAGGTATTGCGGTAAACTGTTTAACTATATTGTAATTGTCTCATGTGCTCCTTGGAAGAGATACAGTGGTAAGTGATCAGTCATTCCTTTTTCCTTGCTTACTTTGTTTTTCCTAAACGTACTATTTAACAAACCCAGCAAACGTTATTTCGTCTCCTTTAATTTTTAGTATTTATTGTTTTATTAAACTTGTCTGCATCTCAAACCTCTTAAAATAAATCGCAAAGCAATCATTGTAATTATATTTAAAAAAACTTTACTAACATCTGCCGGAACAACTAATAAATTAAATTACTGGACGTACATAAATTATTCATAAGGAAGATCATCCTCCGTAGTCCAGTGGGTAAGACTCTTGACTCACAATCCGGAGGTCGCGGGTTCGAACCCGGCATACGCAAATAAATTTTATTTGATTAATTTGTGTTATTTCACAATTAATTCATTTAAAATAATATATAGTATATTTGCGGCATGTTCCAGAGTGGAAGATACTATCAGTATCGCCCTGGTGTAAGACCACCATTCAGAATTGAAACGTTGCTTAAAAATGGCTTTAGCCGTGTTTGGTGACCAGATCTGAATAGCCAGGTACTTCCCAACCTTCCTCTTCCTCACCTCCTTCCCCTCCCCACTACCTCCAGCCTCACAACATACCCCAATTGGGGATGCCATAGTCTTACTGGCTCCAGACGGGAGCAGTTGAGATTCTTGTGCGGTATTCACTGTAAAAAAAAAAAATCTATAAAAACTTTATCAAAGAATCGCCTCACCACATACCTCACTCGCAAAACTCAAAAGCAAAACAAATAAATACTTTTCAAGTACCCTACATCAAATCTTCTTTCGCAAAAAAACTATTATTCCTAACACAAACAAAAATCTACGTCGTCCAGGTAATTTAAATTGGCTGTTAAAAAGATTTGTAATTTGGTTGACTGAAAAAGAAAGAACAGACAGTTGAAATATTATTTAAAGGGTTCTTGCATGTGTGTAATATATTTTATCATATACCTACTGTTTTAAAAATTTATATATTGCTGTGTATATTTTCATATTATTTGGATATACACATATGTATTCTTCATATGCAATTATATTACATAATAAAAACACAAAGGATTATTTTTTTATTTCACAATAGTTGTAAACACATATACATTTTAATATAACATAAATTGGTTAATTACCCGCCTCGGAACATATTTTGTCTGGTGAGGCAGGCAAAAGAAAAAGTACAGAAACCAAAATAAAATAATACCCGGGTTGCCGGCACTGAAACCTGAATACCAACCCATCTGTATTTACCCGTATGTATGGTATTATCATATAAATTAAACCTGTGCATCTAATAGCATTGTTAAAAGGATTGTTTTACAATAATTACATCTCCCATTCTGTTAACTAGGTTTACTTACTGCTTGACATTATTTGTGGCATTGTCCTTGCATCTATCGCCTTTAATATTTAAGTTCAACACAAATTGTGCCTCATTGAACAGAGCGTAACAGAGTAAGGGCCCTAATAATACAGAGAGAGAAAATATATAAATGATTTATTAGCATCGCAAAATTACACTCTTGCAATCGCGCTTCCCTTGTTAGACAGAGACTAGACTAGTTTCATCGCCCACGTTATTTAAAACTACATGGTCAAATTTCAATCGTCTGTCCAGTTTTACTTGTGACGCCATTGTTGTTATATCAAGAATTGTCAGTTGGCTAATTATAAAATATTATATTTTTGAATGTAGCTATTACTTTGTGGTTATCCATTATAATAAAATGAAACAATGCAACTTTGTATAAACCACTTATAAAATGTGCAAATCCGACCGGTTTCGGAACAAACGTTCCTTCGTCAGGGAAAGCTTATACTAATTTGACAGTTTAGAACAATGTTTTATTAGGGTAGGGGTGGAGCCGTTGTTAGTTAATAATGTAGATTGGGTGGGTAGGTATTAGTGTAGAGTGGGTGGGTAATAATCTTATTAACTAACAAAATTATTAACTAACAACGGCTCCACCCCTACCCAAATAAAACATTGTTCTAAACTGTCAAATTAGTATAAGCTTTCCCTGACGAAGGAACGTTTGTTCCGAAACCGGTCGGATTTGCACATTTTATAAGTGGTTTATACAAAGTTGCATTGTTTCATTTTATTATAAAATATTAGTTTAAAAACATTATAAAGTTTATCAAATAAACAGTCAAGATGTCACGTAAGTGTTCAACCAACGAGTGTAAAGGTATTTCAAATAAAAAAAGGCAAAAATACCATTTACCACAGGTAAGTGAAAGTTTATAAAATCATTCGCGTAAAACATTT
Source organism: Limnephilus rhombicus (assembly GCA_929108145.2). Taxonomy (NCBI): domain Eukaryota; kingdom Metazoa; phylum Arthropoda; class Insecta; order Trichoptera; family Limnephilidae; genus Limnephilus; species Limnephilus rhombicus. Next base: position 37,250,914 of record OV815280.1, read on the forward strand.
TTTCAATTTATTTTATCATTCAAGCATGTTTTTGTGTACAAAATTCAAGTATGCTATTAGGGATGGCGAACGTTAATGTATCAACGTGCCATTTTTCTAAAGAAATGTTTAATGAGGTCATAGACGTGCCATCAAATAATTTTGACTTTGTGATTATTGGGAAAATATTAATAATAAATACTTACTATCAATTAAAAACTCTTTATTTAGTACAAAAAATAGGAACATTTAGCATTATACGCGTAATTTAAATAAAAGTAAAATTAGTGTGATTTCTGTTGTTGCAGGTTAGATGACAAATAACTTATGTTAGGGTTGTAAGATGTAACTTTAAGCAGAATGCATGCTGAACTGGAGTCATCTATCAAACGGTAAATAACCCACTCTTTAATGTCATTTTTCTCTGAAAATAATGACTCGTAGGCATTTGATGAAAATATTGTTAAAATAGCATGAGCCACTTCTTCAAACAATTAAATGTGTCTAGTAACGCATTCCATGTTTCCAAATTTTTTATATTAGCATTTTCACTTATATTACCTGTCAATCTTTCTGTTTCAATTAATTCTAACTCTCTCCTTGTTTCAACAAATTTTTCAATCCATTTTTTTCAACAATCCAACAATCATTTGAATCAATCAGCTGCATTTCAAATTCATCAATTTCCAACCAATCAAATGGGGACAAATTCAGTTTATCAAATGACGTCACATCAGGATAAATAATAAACTTGAGTATTTCCGACAATTCTTTGAACTGAGAAAATCTCCCAGAAAATTACTTACTTGAAGCATCAATCACAGCAATAAATTATTCAGTAACTTGGTCTTCGTCTGGTTTCTCATGTATTTCAAAATCGTTGATATATTTTTTTAAATTTGTAAAATACTTGTAGCATAGATAATATCATGACGATCACCGCACTCGAACATTCTGCAGCATATGGATCACTCGGGTTCGCTTGTTCACCTACTAACTATACACTTCACACTTTTTTTCGTAGTGCATAAAAAATTTTGTGATCACTGATCAGTGGCGTGCCCAAAATATTGTGTCGCGTGCCATTGGTTCGCCATCCCTGACCTAGAAGCTTATTCTAATTATAGCAATAAACACTGCCAACTTGTATGTTTTACTAGCTGACCCTGCTTACGTAGTTCTGCCGCATAAATTATTCCTAGTGAATATTTTGGTTGTACTTCATTCAACAACATAAATAATTTCGTTATTTTTGAAATACGACCGACGATTGAATTCGTTCATACAAAAATACTAAAATCGCCATTAAAAAATGGGAAAGGTCGCAATCAAAAAATGGGAGGGTGGGGGTAGGGGGTAGGTAAAATTTGGGGTTATAGGTATTTTTTGATGCAAAAAAAAAAATTCAAAAAAAATTAACAAAAAAAAGATTTTTTTTTTTGGATAGGGACACCCTAATCACCTAGCGATATGAAATTACTTTACGACCTATTCTAATACCTACAACATAAACATAAAAATTTCATAAAATACGGTCAAGCCGTTTCGGGGAGTGCGACCACAACACCGTGACATGAGATTTTTAATGCATTTAAATGGGCAGTCATCGAATATTTGCATTGCACAATAATTACAAAGATGTTTGGCTAAAATGCCGCGGGTCCTTGGGCTAATATATTTTGGTTAATAATGAAAATGTATTTTATAACACTCTCATTTTTACATTCATAGAAATATTAAATACGCATCATTCAATGATTTATCATATGCCGGCAATTAATATTTAAGACCATTGAGTGAAAGATAAAGTTTTACAAAGAAAATAATTTTATTTTCTTTCTCACGCTTAAAAAATTGAATATTAACAAATCACTATTCCAACCGTTGCTGAAAGTTCCTAAACCAAGAAACGAAACGATTTGTTTTTATTAAATACCTTCTGTTTTCTAAGGGCATTTTCAGGTGTCCATAGCAGTCCAAAAAAGGTGCTTCAAATTTATGCAACTTGAGGGTTGAAAGCCAAGGTTCGTTTCAATTCATTACATTTGCCAATTCAATTCCGTCAACAGAACATTGAATGTCAAAACATTAAATTTATGTAGGTGTAATTACGTTTATTATACCTAAGTTTTACGAAAAACTATGATTTTTTTTAATAAAAATTGATTATAATTTTCTTAAATAAAGTTTACTAGACTCGTTAGAACAAATATTTGTTAAACCAAAAATGTATTTTATATATACATATATATTTTACATGAGCTCCACGCAGGAGGCCCCGAGGAAAATAATTTCCTTTGGGACCTATGTCCTCTTTGGAGTTGCTGTGTGGAGGGGTTTTTTTAAGGAAAGAAAGGAGAGGAGAGTTCTGTAAAGGAAAAGGGTTTAAGGGGTGGATAGGAATCTAGAGTTCAGTGTGTCCTGGTTATCCGCCTCCAAGACCTAGACATACCTCGCCCCATGAACCCGGCCTCCCTTTTTTTTTTTTTTTACAGTGAATACCGCACAAGAATCTTAACTGCTCCCGTCTGGAGCCAGTGAGACTATGGCATCCCCAATTGGGGTATGTTGTGAGGCTTAAGGTAGTGGGGAGGGGAAGGAGGTGGGGAAGAGGAAGGTTGGGAAGTACCTGGCTATTCAGATCTGGTCACTAAACACGGCTAAAGCCATTTTCAAGCAACGTTTCAATTCTGAATGGTGGTCTTACACCAGGGCGATACTGATAGTATCTTCCACTCTGGATCATGCCGCAAATATACTATATATTATTTTAAATGAATTAATTGTGAAATAACACAAAAATAAATCACCAAACGTAGCAAACCACTTGGGGTGACCAAAGGCAGTGGTGTTGGTTATCCAATAAAAGTTCCCGGGGCGGCGGTACCCATTACTGAATTGAATATATAATTATACATGTGATAATTGGAGGGGACCCACCACTTTCCCAACGGCGTTATAAGGAAACATATGGTTTCCTCCTTCACCGCACACGTCAAGACTCTACTTTTTTTGAACGAAGCTACATTTATTTGAACGACTCTAGACCCTCCAATGTCCATGCATACGGGGTTAGTTAGCAGTATGCAAGTACTTACATTAACATTATACAAAAGATAAATAGAAGTAGCAGCCCGTGGAATAATTCTTCTGAAATAGGTAACATCAAAAAGAGATAATAGTGTTAGTAAAAGAAAAAGAAAAATAAAAATAACGGCTATGACCAGTCGAAGAAACCTTCTGTAAATAAAATAAGTAATGAGGAAAAAACAGTTATATGATTATGTTATAATGTAAGTAATTACTATAGTAGCGGAAATAAAATAAAATATATTAAAAAAAGCCAGAGAAAGTATTCCTTAGACCACCGGGCAGTTCCAATGAGAATGCGTATAGCTATCGGCCCAACCGCAGACGATGCTCGAAGTCCGCGTCCTTTAGCCGGTTCCCCGATTTTGCCTCGAAGAAATGTACTTGGGAGAGAAGGGGAAGTTTTTGAAGACCTTGAGAAAAGATGACCGTCGGGTTACCGGAGGGGGGACGGAAGGACATCGAGACCGCACGGTTACGCCTCAGGCCAACGCATGTCGATGGGGGAGGCGCGGGCGGATCGCGGGAAGACCGCTCTGGTGTGTGTTCGCCTGGCAATGTGCATGGACAGGGTCTATCCCACCCCTTTTCTATGAGAGAACTACAATACATAACATGTACAGTTCAGTTGCGCCACCAAAGAATGGAAACCAAAACTAATCAAGAAAAATAGAAATTAATAAGAGCATTTATACATGTAAAACATAATTACAGAATCAGTACAGAGTGATAATGTATCAAGCGATACTGTCATCACTACCATCGCTCACCAAGATGACCTATCGAGGTAAAAACATAAATCATTGTTAGCAGAGACCAGAGAAGAAAAAAAATAGTCAAACGTAATCAGTAATTTATAGGTCACATAAGTTATATTATAGATAGTTCAAAGCATATTCACTAAATAAAGAGTAATAGAGGAGGACCGAAGAAGACGGGAGCAATACGTGTAGCACCTGAAACAAAGATGAATTTAGTCTAGGTCGGCGACTCTAAGTACAGGCCATCTCTCTACCCAGGACTTGACAAACTTTTTCAAGCATTCGAAATTCTCTTTGTTCGACACAAGGTCAGCATTCCACGCTGGTCTTGTTATTCCGCGCAAGCCATCCAACATTTCCTCTCGTGCTTCCTTCATCAACTCGCAGTGCCACAGAATGTGCTTGGCGTCTTGGTAAGTATCACCACATGCGCAGTTTGGGTGAGGAGAAATGGCCAAGCTATGAAGCCGACCCCTGAATTCCCCATGCCAAGAAAGCATCTGCGTCATGTAGTGATCTAGTTTAATGTATACCCCTTCCATTCTGAATTTAACTGAAGGAAAGAAGGAGAAAGTCCATCTGCCCTTCGTCGACCTATCCCATCGCTCTTGCCATACACTCAGCGTCCTCTCACGCATCGCTTTGAGCAAGCCAGGGAGGGCCACTACTCCTCCCGGTGTCAGCTCGACTCCCAGGTGGACAGCAGCCCTGCCTCTAATAAGTTCCTTTTTGGTCAATATTTCCCTAATTTCAGAGTCAATCGGCAGAACGCCGGCCAGAACCGGTAATGCATCTGAGGCCACAGTCCTATAAGCGCCCAAGAGCGCCAACAGAGGAGTTCGCTGACCCCGTTTAAGAGCCGAGTTTATCAAGACGTTATCCAAGCGATGCTCCCACACAGAGGCAGCATATGAGACTTGCGACACATATACCCCTCTGTACAGCAGGCGAATCGCCGGAGAACGCAATCCCCACTCGGCATTGAGAGTCTTCTCAGTTTCTGAAACAGGGCCTGGGCCCTGTCGGAGACGTTCTTGACGTGGGCTAGGAACGAGGAAGATCTGTCCAAAATTACGCCGAAATACCTGGATAAGTAATAAATACATGTGATAAGTAATAAATAATCGCTTTTGCCCCAAAATGTCAATCAAATGTGAAGCCACTGAATAATAAACAAAGGAAACCGTCCGGCGTGGCGGCCATCTTGGCCGCCATTTTTATACGAACGTTTGGATAGAATGTTTTATTGGTATGCCAAGTCCTCTCTTAAAGTATTTTATTTAGTCGCTGGTGTGCTTACGTTATTAGTAATTGGTGGTGAAGTTGGCGTGCGCCAAATCCCTTACCATTTATTTCCATTAACTATTAGCATGTTAGTGAGAGGATCATTTTCATAAATATTGCACTTAATTAGAACATAGTGTGTTTGTGCTTTTATTCGTGTTTTCGCAGCAATCCTTTAGTGCAACTTAATGGCTACAAAGGAGTTCCTTGCATCAGAATTGCTTTGTTGTGCACGAATTGTTTAGTGTTAATTTAGATGATATCTCGGCATGCAATAGAGTTCTGAAATTTTTTTGAACGACTTGATATAAAATGTTTATGGGAAAATAAATTTAACATTAATTGCGGTAGATTAAAAAAAAAACGTCCTTAAGTACCTCTTTACAATAATTTATTATTGACTACGTCCTCGCGAAAAACGCACAACGCATGCGGTCGCACTCCTCCGAAACGGCTTGACCGATTTGTATGAAATTTTTATGTATATTTGGTAGGTGTGAGAATAGGTTTTAAAGTATATTTAATACCGCTAGGTGTCCCTATCCAGAAAAAAAAAGGTAAATATCGGTTCGGACTGGCCACGCTTATTACGAATAATTTTTAGAAAAAAACTTTAGATTCGCCTTAATTACTATAAAAGGAAACTTTTTGGCTTTGGGGCGGCGGAAAATAATGCATTTTAATTTTCAATTGCATAAAACCAAAATTCGCTTCGCGACTGACACAGCGAAAATCCGCGGCCGTACATGTCACTGTGATGTTGGTATCCTTGATAAATTAACAAGAGCTAATACGACTGTAGCGAACTTCGTGGGATAAGGCGCGTAATTATGAAATTTGTCTAGCGGGCTTGTTTGTGTAACATGGTTTGTGATACAAAAGAAAGTGCCCCTTTATAACGCCTACTCGCGTCAAGGCAAGAAAAACATCCCAGTTTTCAAGTGGCTTAGCGGCTACGCTAGGTTTGTGTAACATGGTTTGTGATTCGCGGTATTTCATGTAGGTATCCCACGAAGTCAGCTACAGTCCATAACAGTGACAGCAAGTGACAGCTACGGCCGCGGATTTTCGCTGCGCCGGTTCGCGAAGTGAATTTTGGTTTTATGCAATTGAAAATTAAAATGCATTATTTTCCGCCGCCCCAAAGCCAAAAAGTTTCCCTTTATAGTAATTAAGGCGAATCTAAAGTTTTTTTCTAAAAATTATTCGTAATAAGCGTGGCCAGTCCGAACCGATAATTACCAAAAAAAATCTATTTTTTTGACAAAAAATTTATTCTGTATTTTTTTTTAATGTGGCAACAAAAAATACCTATAACCTCAAATTTTAATCCTACCCCCTCCCTCCCATTTTTTATCGAGATTTTAGTATTCTTGTATGAATAAATTTAGCCGTCTTTCGTATTTTAAACAGATCGAAATTATTTATGTTGTTGAATGACCGATGGGGTTACGTCCGCCTCATCGAACTTTCATCCACACATGCACAAGACATTCACGAGAAGCGACGTGTCATTTTGATATTTTATTCAGCGTCATGTTCTCGCGCAGGCAAACCACCGAGCTTATTTGTGTTGGCTAAAGACGGACTGACGAAAAATATCGTACACTCAATTGCTCTTCGAAATTAATATTGATTTTATTTATTTTATTTTCCTTTTCCTACTTTAGTTGGTGTTTTTTGCTTTTATCGGCGGTCATCGTCTGCAGCGCTTAATTCCTCTTTCTGTCATAGATCTCATCCCCTCACACTTACAATACATTCATTATTTTTTTATTTAACAACCAAAATATTCACTACAAATAATTTACATGGCAGAACAACGTTTGTCAGGTCAGCTAGTACAATATAAAATTTAATTAAGCAATAAAAGGTGCAAAATATAAGGTTTTAAAAAAAATAATTTTGACTATAAAAACGATACTGAAGTAGACAATTTCGTTGATAACTAATTTATACAGTTTCAGAAAAAATGTTCTGCTATTGCTCAAAAATATTTACCATTCCGTTATTATAATAAAACACATTCAACAACTACTTTTCAATACTGCAAAACATTTAATTTAATCAAGAACGGTATATTGACATTCAAAGAAAGTTGTTACATTTCCCATCTTTTCACAAGGACTTTTCTCAGAAGCAAAAATAACAAACAAAACAGCTGATTCTTTGAAGTTGGCCGTTTGTTTCTTTCGCTTTCTGCATTTTCTTGAAAATCTTAACGGATGAGAAAATGAAGTGGATGAATAAATTTATTTCTACAGAGGATTTGTGTACATTAACTTAGTTTCGTAAAGAGTTATTCCCTTGTTCACGCGATTAGTTTTATTTTTAATTTCCACTTCCACCAGAATAGGAGTTTAAAATATTACTCAGAATGAATTTTTATTTCGTAAATGAAATACGAATAGCCTTTTAATTATAATTTCACTAGATAGAGCAGCGAAGCCCGGTGTATCTACATTGTTTGTTAAAAAAAAGAGTGAAAACCTCACAAGAGTCGCAACTGCTTCCATCTGGAGGCATTATGAGGCGGTAAGTAATAGGTAATAGGTAGGGTATATTTGAACCCTTGTCCTCCGGATTGCTAATCGAGATCATTGCCACTCGATCACAGAGACTGTCAAACTAGGAAGTAATATTAAAAATTGTAAATTACCAATGAAGTTACATGCTACAATTTTTTTTTAATGTTTTTTATTTAATGTTGTTTATTTATTGTTGTTATACGCCCATAGGGGCTTTTACATAGATTATAAAATAATATTTAAGATATCGAGGATTACACATACATAGAATTTATACCAAAAGTTATAAAAGTGAAAAAACTTTTAAGAATATACAAGTAGTTTTTAAAGAAAAAAAAACCACTTGTATAATCTTGTGGAAAACCGTGAAATATTTTAAACAATGTAGTATTTAATAATAACATAGAACAAAATATAATATAAACATTACAATAACAAATCAAATCGTTAAATATATTATACCCATGTTACAATAATTTGTAGGATTCCACAAAGTGTTTGTTTAAATTGCATTTTAGAATGTAAAGGGAATCAGCGAATACATCTAAATAATGCATCCTATTAATGCATCCTATTGGTAAGTGAGTGTGATTGATAGTTAGTTGTGTATGTGTTGCAAAAGAATGTTATATTTTGTCTAGTATTCCTTGTCGGTACATGAAATTTAATAGTAGCAACGATGGCAGGGCTGTCAATTAGGTTGTTCATAATTCTGTACAATAAAATTAGGTCTGAAATGATTCTTCTGTCAGACAGCGTAATTAAATTTAGTCGATTCATTAAACTTAAATAATTAATGTTTTCTATTGGAATTTTGAGTTTGAAATTTAAGTACCTAAGAAATACCAAATAGGTGAATTATATTCTACTTGACATCTAACTAATGAAATGAAGAGTGTTTTCATGCAATCCAAGGACTTAAAATCAGTTAGGGTTCTACAAAGGAAGCCAAGAATCTTTAAAGCCTTATTAGTTATATTATCTATATGTGGTGTGAATGTTAAGTTTGAATCGAATATAACTCCCAAGTCGCGAATTTGTAATACTGGTGTTAATTTAACATTATTTAAATTATATTCATGTAAAATATGAGAATGAGTTCTGGAAAATCGTATTACTTGACATTTCTCAGTATTCAAAAATAACTTATTTTGTTCGCACCATTTAAAAAATTCATCTAAATTAGCTTGTAAAATTAGGCAATCATATATATTTCGTATTCTTTTAAACAATTTTAGATCATCTGCAAAAAGTAGGACTTGTGCATCTTTAAATATGTTTACAATGTCATTAAGAATATTAAGAAGAATATTGGGCCGAGGTGGGACCCTTGCGGGACACCACTTGTGGCCTCGAATACATAGGATTCTATAAAATTAATCCTGACACTAAGCACTCTATTACTGAGGTAACTGATAATCCATGTCAATAAACTTCCTTTGATGCCTAACAGTCGGAGTTTGGATATACGAATGTGATGTCGAACCTTATCAAATGCTTTGCTGAAATCGGTGTATATAGAATCCACTTGTTGTTTCAGACTAAGGGATTTTTTACAAATATAGTATACTAGCTGGTTCCCGGCATGCGTTGCAATGCCATATTCAAAGAAATACGTTGTTTCTCCTTGAATCACCTTACCCGTGCGTCCCCGTTTCCCTCCCGCGTCCCCTTCCTAGCTAGCATTATAAATTATAGCCTATACGTTATTCTAAAACTGAATTATAGCCCTTACTAAATTATAGCCTTTATGTTAATGAAGCTTTCCGATAATATGAGCTATATTATTGTAAAGTTTCATTAAAATCCATTTAGTGGTTTTTGCGTGAAAGAGTAACAAACAACATACATCCATACAAACTTTTGCGTTTATAATATTAGTAAGATTAATTAGAGCCCGTTGAAGTCAATTTATTGATTTTATGGAAAATATCATGTAGTACCGAATATATAAGCCCACAAAATGTTGATAATTGCGCCCGGCCGAAAAGCGAATTTTAAATGAATTTTAATGTACTGATTGATGTACCGTGCGACGTTACGAGACATTTATCTCCCGGCTGGCAGAACTAACTTGCCAATGGTCATGCCATTCGGGAGAGCAGTCTTGTTGTTAAATTGTGCTTCATTGATGTTAAATACATTTAACATCAATGAAGCACAATTTAGACGCCAGGCTTTGTTGCTGTTAGTTTAAATCTGCTTATCTTATCTTATATATGTTCTCTATTTCAAAAACGCTTTGAAATTTTAATTTTGTAATGTTTTCAAAATGAATAAATTGAATTGAATCACACCTTTGCTTAAGTTTTACCCAAGCTGAATTTGAAATTATAACTTGGCCATTTTTGGAGATACCAAAAAACTAATTTAACTGCCTTTTCGTAAAATAAATTAAATTAGCATTAGTCAGAAATATACACTGAAAATATGGCTCCTAAGTCTGATACTTTGTAAAATTTTGTGAATTTTTTTATTATTATATGTATGTGAGTACATAGCACGAATCTTATAATAAGATATGTCAATTTAATTAGATGCATCAATAATTTTAAAAAAATCGTATTTAAAATATTGTTGTTTTTGTCGCTCCACGTGATTATTTTTATATCGGGGGCCCCTTCGGATCAATCTCACTGAAAATATTTTAATGTCATGTTTCAAGACGTGTTTTAGTTATAGCTTCATAATTTGATTATGAAATTAGGTTTTGCATTGTTGGAATGGTAGTAAAAAGGTCAAAGTTTGTTAGTTAATTCGAGTGAACCCAAATGATTTGACAAAGCAGTTACATCAATGAGATAGATACTCACAAGAAGATTTTGTATCGTATCGAATATTGAAGTGAAGCAATTGTATTATTCAATTATTATTGAACTTATTGTTGGTAGGTCTACTTGATGGACAGACTAAGAAAAACCTCATACCCCATGAACCCGGGCCCTTTTACTGAGTCATCAAATATAGCGAACCACTTGGCATGACCTATTTGAGGATGCCATAGTTCCATTGATTTCGGGCATTTGGGACTCTTTTACATTTAAAAGTTCATGTTTGAGATGAGGTTTGTCCAGGTCTTGGTGGCGGATGCGTCTGCCCACCAACTCCATGGCAGGCCGGACCGAGAGAGAATGGTGGAGGGAGTCCCTTTGATTTATCCAGCCGTACTCTCTCGGAAAACCGCCATTGCACCGCAGTGGGAGAAATGGATTCATATGTCCGTCACTCCTGGACACACTGATCCGCCGTTTCCTTTCCACCCCTAGTATCCTTTTCCTTACTAAAACTTCCTCACCTTCCTTTCCCAAAAAGACCCTCCACACAGCATCCCCAAAGACGACACAGGCACTGAGGGCAATTACTTTCCTCAGGGCCTCCTGTGCGGAGGTAATGTGGGGGCCTAAGCACGGCTAAGCAACCCACAAGCAATCATTATTGGATTATACTATGAAATATCAAAACAAAAAATAATTAAAAAATAACCATCTTTCGTTTGACGTAGATCGCCTAACATGTAACTATTTACATTTTATCATGTTACAAAAACGTGACTTATTTCATGAATGTTCTTTATTCATTTCCTACCTGTTCTTCTCACGAATGAAAACATTTAAAATGACCGACAGCTCCTGCTGAAACAGTTCAGAACAAAATAAAGCTGCACAAAAAAGTACACTTTGAACAAAATAGAGTTATAGAATTATTTTCATTCCCAAAATGCTCAAATAAAAAAACTTTGAACAATTTTCACAGCAGAATAGAATTGCTCGTCCCAACTGCCACGTTCCCGAAATGCATAAACGCTAACAAGCAGAATAAAGTGTACGCACATTTGTTTCACTGTTTGCTGAATCGGAAAAAGGTAAAAACAAAGAGTTGCGCTTCCAAACCCATTCGGATAGCGTCGAATTCAATTACAAACAAGAAAAATCTTTTAGCGACGCGCTTTTAATTTTCCTGGAAATCGCCGCGCCGGAAAATGCGCAGCGTCATAATAGAGGCTTTCTTGTACTACGTGCTGGCTGCCGGCTACTTGGCGCCTGCAGGTTAGGATGGGTCTCCAAGTCTTAAAAAAAATTTAAACCTTATTTGTTCACTGTAACATGTACTAAATAATATTGTGTAAAAATCGTGTAAAATGGCGTCGATAATAAATAAATAACATATTTCAGTGGTATTATCCATTTGTTCAAATGGACAAAAAATTATTAATTAAAGGAAAACAATCACTTTGTTTGTAACCACGATGTATTGATTTAATTTTTATTTACCGACCGGTTTCGCTTAATACAAGCATCTTCAGGGTATAAATTAAAACTGATGAAAAATACATTGTGTGAGCTTATATATATATATTTTTTTATTTGATTCACCTGATTTATACATGTGTGTTACATATTTGACTAATGTGGGCCTCACTGGGTGCTTTACCCGTGCTGATGACCTCATTTTACAGTTTGATATGATTTTTTATTTTTTATTTAAGATACATATAAAATATATACATACAGACAGAGACAACACATTATATAAAGTAAGAGTGAGAGAGTGTAATTAACATCCTACATAGTGGTAGAGAGAAAGAGACGGGTATATCTAATGAATAATTACATTATATCTACCGGGACAAAACGTCATTTGAACAGGTGATTAAGGAATAAAGTGGCTACGGGTTTAACCGGGTTTAACCGGGTTTAACGGGTTTAAAGGAATAAAGTGGCAGTGGCAGTAGGAATAAAGTGGCTAAGGGTTTAACCGGGTTTAACGGGGTTTAACCGGGTTTAACGGGTTTAAACCCGTAGCCACTTTATTCCTTAATCACCTGTTCAAATGACGTTTTGTCCCGGTAGATATAATGTAATTATTCATTAGATATACCCGTCTCTTTCTCTCTATCACTATGTAGGATGTTAATTACACTCTCTCAATTATTACAAGCAATAATTGTCAGCCTGAAACACTCATTTACATTGAAAAATCTTCCGAGAAAAGATACTTGCCGCCAACGGGACTTGAACCCGTGTCCTTCCGATTGCCGGTCGAATGCTCTGACCACTGAGCTATGGCGGCTTATCAAATACCCGCCAAATAATTCAATATATACTAGTGTTTCATTCAACAATTACTGCTTGTTATATTTTTTCCACCTGAAAACAACCAACTTTATTTACACTCTCTCACTCTTACTTTATATTATGTTTTGTCTCTGTCTGTATGTATATATAAGCTCACACAATGTATTTTTTCATCAGTTTTAATTTATACCCTGAAGATGCTTGTATTAAGTGAAACCGGTCGGTAAATAAAAATTAAATCAATTAATCGTGGTTACAAACAAAGTGATTGTTTTCCTTTAATTAATATGTCAAACCACAAAGTGACTGCTTTCTACCAAAATAAAAAAAATTATTAATGAATGAAACAATGTAACTTTGTTCAACCACTTATATATTTGAGTAAAGCCGACCGGTTAACCTAACCCAACCTAACCTAACCACAAAGTTATAGCTACATTCAAAAGAATAAAAATATTATTGTCCGCTTAACCATATTTTTTACAAATATTGCAAAATTTTATCACATCTTTTTTTTACATTAGCTCCACACATTGGATCTGAATAAATAATTACCCTTGGGCCTATGTAATCTTTGGTTATGCTGTGTGGAGGGTCTTTTCAGGATAAAGAAGTAGAGGAGGTTTTCATGCGTTGATAATAAATAAATAATAAATTACAATGATACTATCCATTTGTTCAAATGAGCAAAATCATTATTGTCCGTTTAACTATTTTTATTAAGTTTTGCAAAATTTGGCCCTGAATAAAATAATTTCCCTTTGTGCCTATTTCTTCTTTGAGGATACTGTGTGGAAGGTCTTTTTAGGGTTAGGAAGGAGAGGAAGTTTTGGGAAGGAAAAAGGCATGAGGGGTGAGCAGGAATCCAGGAGTGACGGACGTTCAAATCCATTCCTCCCAATGCGATGCAAGGCGATAGGTCGAGAGTGTCCGGCTGGAGAGGTCAAAAGGACTCCCTCAACCAGTCTCTCCCGATCTAACCCGCCACGCAGTAGGTGAGAAAACGCATCCGCCACCAAGACATAGACATTTGATCATTAATATTTTGTCCATTTGGACAATGTTTTGTTCAAATAGACAATGTTTTGGCGTCTATTTGATCAAAATTTAATCCATTTCCACAATTTTTTAACTCTGTTTTGACCATTTGAACAATGTTTAAGGATACCTGAACATTTTACCATTTTTCACAGGGTAAAAATAGTTCGAAAAAAATTACTGGCACCAAAAATGTACTAATTTTTAACTTTTTAGATTCCCGAGAGAACGATATCTCAAAAAAAAAATCATCCATACAATGACGGCAAACCCAATTTCCATAAATAGCTAAATACCAGCCTAGCAGACTATCCCGTGGCGGCAGCTCAAATTCACTGCCGATATGAAATCTACTGTTAACTGAAAAGTACACTAGTGTCCCCACAAATCACGCTTAACGAGAACTTTCCGGGTGAGGCTTTATCCAGGACATAATGACATGGCGTGTTACGTTTGGTTTGTATCTCACAGAGGGGGGTATGACAGATTTTGATTTCTACTTATACACGTGGTGGAGTTCGGTGTTTTAATTATTTTTATTTAAGCCATTCCGGGTACACCGGCAACTTGCCAGTCTCACAGTGCCACTGTTATACAACGAAAAAAGGTTTTATTTTATCAATATATGCGTTTCATCGAAACGATAGCTGCATTGGCAATATCAATAAACATTGAAATTGCATCCAGCACCTTTTATAAACAATTTTTCTGTTCTCGTAACATATATTTATGTTAGCATCGCGGCCAATAGCTTGTGGACATTGGTACCGCGCGTTTTCATCCCGCGACAAAATATCCCCGACACAATATACTCCGACAAAATATCCCTCAACAAAACATCCTCCAACAAAATATGTAACTGTTAAAAACCAAAACTAACCCAACTTAACCTATTCTAACCTTAATTTACATTTTACTATTTTTGAACAACAATTTATTATCTTTACAGGATATCTGTATTATTTTTTGTCCCATTTTACTACTTTTTAACAATAATTTATTGTCTTTATAGGTTTTCTGTATTAATGTTGTCCCATTTTTTGTTAGGTTAGGTTAGATAAGGTTTAGATAGATTAGGTTAGGTTAGGTTAAGTTTTAGTAGATTGTTCGCGCATTATTATATGGGATTGATTGGGTATTGCATACGCAGACTTGGTGGGTAGCAAATGTCAAAATCCTGAATTTATCCCACCTACCTAATCTTTCCATCCTAAATGTCACCATGAAAAATCGTTGCAAGAAAGTACTCAACTTTGGAGAGGTGACAGTGTGCTTTGCTGTTCAGTGTAAAATAACATCTCAGATGTATGTATCATAACCTCTTGCTATAAGAATATTGCGATTTTTAAATTAAACATTGTGAAGTGTACACCACATACTGGAGATCAGCGAGGCCCTATCTGCAACGGTGAGTCGTATTTTCCTTTTTCCAATCTGGGCTTATCTAATTTTCCAAAAGCACAGATCTGAACTATCGATTGACTATCCATCAGGGTTTGCGGCTTAATCGTCCCGTATAACTTAGCGATCACGTAGTTTCGGGGCTGGTCCTTCGAGGGTTGCATAGGCTTTGCTCTGCTGCACTTAACGCCAATTTACAATGGAGTCGCAGTTTCGCGACACTAGTAGATATTTTGTTAGGGATGATTTGTCCGTAGGATATTTCGTCGGACGATGTTTTGTCCGTAGGATAGTTTTTCGGGGATATTTTGTCGGGGGGGTTTTTGTCGCGGGATGAAAATTCGCGGAACCGTGGACATTAACGGAGTTCCGATTACACTTAATTATACAAAATGTGGTTTGTGTTATTATGAAGTAAGAGTTTCTTCTGAAAACATGCATCAAGTGGATAAACATACACATACTTTGATATTATACTGACATTTAAGATAGATAGTGAATATTTTAAATAGGTCGACAAAAATTAATTGAATATTCACCGAATATGTTCTGTGAATATTCAATTAATAACACCAGTGATATGAATCAAACCAATCATCGGCTGATGATATCAATTATAAAAATTCGATTAATCTCTTCTCTGTACTGAACTAAACCATGCGAGAAGGCAATAATAATTATTATTGTTATGAAAATAAATATCTTTTTACACACCACTAATACATTAAAATAATTCACATGTTTTTTTTATTCGGGTAATTCACCCTAAAACGAGTGTTTTAAAATCGACATGTTTCAAAACCAATGTTTTATTCGAATGGATAAACGTTAATGAAAAATTAACAAATATAAGAACATACAATCAAGTATATTCAAATAAGTACCCGTAGACAAAAAAATATATTAAAATGAGTGGTTACTATTAATTTGGTAAAATATTAATAATGATTTTTAAAGGTGTTTTTTTTTTTTTTTTTTAATTTCGGTAACATAGCCGGACTTAATAATACAATACAGATGAAATTGACAAAAAATACCAATTAATAATATTCACCAATAGGTTTTTAGAAACAGTTATTAATTAGTTTTTTCAAGTAATTATTAGTACGTACAAATTTGTCTATGCTTGTTTGTATGTTATTATATTCGTTAATTTTCAGTCTACGTTTATCCTGACAAAAAAACTATTTGTTTTGAAACATCGATTATTTTGATTAAATTGTGGTGTATGTATACCTACTAAGTTATTTATTTTCACTTAATTAAAATGACGCAATAGAGTGATTTCGCGATTATTGAAGAAATAATTATTATGTTTATCACGTTTACCAGTGCTTCAACATAAAATCTGCTCAAGTGAAACATTAGAATGATAGGAACCCTCGAAGTATTGTGCTGAGGAAGAATGCCCAAGATTTCATGAAAAATGTAATCATGAAATTGCATTTTTCACCATGAAAATTCTGTTGGGGGCCACGATCCTTAGTAATGAGGAACTGTACCAAGAAAAAGAAATTATTTTAACACTGTGGTTATTATCTTACAAAAATAGAAGATTATTTTTTTTCCAAAGCTTCCACATATTAAAAAAAAAATCTACAATATAAATTTCACGAGTTCCTACTTTAACTATAATTCAGTTTTATTAAAATATATTTTGGGCTGTACGAATAACGAAACTACTAAATGCATGTACCACAAAACAACGCAAATCTTCGTCATTCGTTTAAAAGCTTGTTCATCTCCGCGTTGTATTTTTTAAAGACAGCCCACGTTTTATTTTTAACTTAGGAGCACCCACAAAACTTTGAATGCGGTAGTTTCCTGTTTTATTTTTCGGAAAAACTACCCTCTGGCCGATTCTATTCAATTTTCCCGCTGCTGTTGTTCCCCCACCCCACCTTCATCCACCCCCTATCCAGCAGCGGAGGCGTGTCGAGAAACATCTCTGAAAAACCACCCCGTAATGAAACGCGAGTTTTCTTTCATTGGGTTTTTCCTTTGTGATCGCCCGCAGTAATGTGTAGGCCTGCCACGCTAAACATCAGGAGACAAACAAAACGAGAATGTTTTATTTTTAGAACCACGAGATCCAAAATCGCTATTCAAATATACGTCTCCATTGAAATGTTTTCTTTGATTACAATTTTTGTCAAAACCTACTAGGCTTTTTATGGTGTTTATTTATTAATATTGAAAAAATACTTTGGGATTGATGTGAGATAACACATCGAACAAGCTAACAAAACTGATATTTGATTATAAAAAAATACCTTTCGCGTAGTTCGTTGGAGTGAAGTAAATAGGACTAGCTGTCAAAGAAATTTAAGAATTTTTTTTGTAATTCTTGAAAAGTTGTTTTTTTTTTAAACCTTCATGTATTCTAAAATCAAAAAATATACTTAACTAAAAATACATATTATTTTAACTTTTTCATGACACCCAGAAGTGCAGCCTTGTAAAAAGTGCGGATAGCACATCTTTTATATTTCAATATCTTTAATTTTTCTTTATACCTACTCACTAAAAAATTAATACACGTCAGTGAAAATTTATTATTGGTTAAACATTTACACATATTTTATCAAACATTATTAATTACTGTAACTGTTGGTTTTCCAAATAAATAAATAAAAATAAAATAAAAAAATCAAATTAAAAAACAAAACAAAATAAAATAAAATTAAAATAATTTTTTTTCTGAAAATATCTTGAAGCACCCCGAATTTTTATTATTGTGTTTTCTAAGTGTTTCTTACACGCGTTCATTCACTACTAATGTAAAATATTTTTTTTATTAGTTAACGCTTACATTTTTCATAAATAATAATCAGTATCTACCCGGCATGTATTACAATGCCATTCAAACAAAGTGTTTTTGTTTTGATTATTTTTATTGAAGTGATTTGGATGCACAATATTTTTTGGTTTTCCGTCCGGTGCTCTACAAATAAATCAGAAGGATTTTCAACACGTGAGCAGGTGTCTTTTCCTATGCGCCCCCGTCCCCTCCCGAAACCCCTTCCCCTCCTGCGTTACCCTTCCACCGCCCTCCCCCTGCTGCGAACCTAATCTTCCGGGGTTCGTTCTCTCCCCCACCCGAATTCTCCTTCCCCTCCACCCTCCCTCCCTGCCGCCATATAAAATACACACATTTTTCAAACAACTCGCGCGCCACATATTTACCTTTTTATTCAAATTTTACAACGCCAGAGCTCACCATTGCATATATATTAACCTTTGCAAACGTGCGCAGAACAAATCACCCAAGTTTCATCGCAAGCGGATGAATGGTACAGGAGTGCATACGGGACAAATAAATAAATATTCTTATTTGCACATAAAGACTAGCTGGTACCCGGCATGCGTTGCTGAGCCATTTAATAAAGAAATTGTTTCTCCCTGCGCGTCCTTTCCCATTCGTCCCGTTCACCTTCCTCCTCCCCTTCCTCTCCCGCGTCCCCTTTCCTCTCGCGTTCACACTCCTCTTCCACCTTCCCTCTCCTAACTCTACTCCCCCGCCTTTCCCCGTCCCGCGAACCTCCCTCCCGAGTTCCCCTCCCCCCTCCCGAGTTCCCCGCCCTCCCGGGTTTTCCTCTCCCCTCGTGCATTCCATACACACAATTTTCAAACAGCTCGCGTGCCACCTGTTGCAATTATTCATATAAATTTCATGATGCCAGAGCTCGTATATTCTGTTGTATGAGCTATATTATTGTAAAGTTTAATTAAAATCCATTCAGTAGTTTTTGCCTGAAAGAGTAACAAACACTGAGTAGATCCGTGTTTCGTTTAATATTATGGCTGTCCAATGGCATACGATCTACTGCCGTTTTGAACATTTTTACTAAATCATTGTTCTGATGAAGAAACGTTTGCAGTTCTTGGACAACGGTTCGTTTCACTGTTGGATTATGAGCACAACGCCTTTCAACTTCCGCATCTTGATTGCCCACAAAACGCTAGCTTTTTCCCGCATCTTCGCTCGCATGGTATTAGGGTGATTCCCACTCTGCCTCCTCCACCTTCCCTCTCCCCACTCCATTTAAAGTCCACTGTTTGTTACCTCTGGTAGTTGATCTATCGAGATGATTGGCGAGAAGTGAGAAGAGGCAAGTTTAAAAGCTTTCAGATAAGAGCGCTCGTTCCGGCCGTCGGTCATTGCGTTTCTCGTGCCCCCCACCGTCACGGGCCGGGGGGGTGCGCTTGGCGAGGCCTGGGCTTGGCAGATCATTCCAACGTTTCCGCCGTCTCATCCGTAGATACTTTGTCTAGATGGAAAAACACCAACAACACGCCCCTCGGAACAACAAGGTTCTATCTAACATTTTGGCCAAAATTGACTTTTTAGCATCAAATTTCTAGTTATACATTTTTCTCTTCAAAACCAAATCTAAAATGTATCCATGTTCTATGAAAGTTGGCAGATAATTATGTAACAAAGTTCATTTAATGTAATTATATTTATTTTTTAGAACAACAAGGTTTCATTTCAAAATTTTAAGGGCAACTTTGTTCTATCTGCCAAAGATAAAATATTTTTTAAATAACATGGTTTCATTACTTGCTGTAACTATTCATTTATTCACGCTTTTAATATATGTTAATACATATATTTTAACGTTTTTTTTTTAGATTTTAATAAAAAAGTTGTAGTTTATTTGTCTTAGAGGATATTTAAATAAAAATTAATACATCGTAAAAAATCTCGCTAAAATAGTGCAAATATGGATTGTAATAGTGCTAATCCCATTCGTGTAGCTGGTAATAAAAATATTTTTATTTATTTTATTTTTTTAAACTTTAAATATGTGCGTTGAGAAAATGAAGATAAAATTGGTAGTTTTTAGTCGAAGGTATGATACAGTTAAAAGTGACCGAATTTGATATGGGTTCCGTAGCTCAATCGGTAGAGCACTTGCCATGTAAGCAAAGGGTCCTGGGTTCGAGTTCCAGCGGAGCCAATATCTTTTTCTGATTTTTCTGTCTCCAGATTTTCGATTGAGTTTCGATAATATTGTCTTCATTTAATTAAATAAAAAATATATATTTTTATTTTTCATTATTATTATATAAATTTTAGAATACCAATATTATTAAGACTTGTTTTACGTAAACGTTTCACGGGCGTAAATGAATAAATCAATAAATTTTCTTTGTATTTGCGTGAAACTAATAAAAATAAATACATTTATCAAAAAATTGATAAAAATTCTGAACATTGTATGTGAACATTCTATGTAAATAACATGGCATTTAGCCAAAAAAACAGTGTGGTTCCATCTATTTTTTTGCTAAAAGTCAGGTTTTTTTTGCACAGAATATTCTGAAACATGTTAGGTTACAAAAAAATGTGAACATAAATAACACAAAAATGTGAATGTATGTATTCACTTTTTCATGGATACCAATTTTTATTATTTTATTCCTGATTCAAACTCTGATCCTTAATATCTCAGTTTTGTGCAAATTTCAGATAGAACTTTGTCATCCCAAGGGAACACTCAATACCAGATAGAAGTTGGAAAGAATGGAAAACCTACACTGTAACGTTTGAGGAATCACTGTGCATCATGAACAGACTTTTAAAAGACTATTGTGTTTTGTTTTTGGTTAAATCAGCTTTTCTCGAGAAAAATCATTGTCACATCTTGAGGAGTAGGCGACAAATAACACAATAACTGATTATCCAGAGGTAAATTGGTGGAAGAGAAAAACGTCACGCCTCGCATTTAACGTTTTGTTTCGGTTAGTTGCTTCGGGCTGCAGTCTGATTGTTGAAGACAATTATTGTTGATAGACAACTTCTAATAGGATTTGTATTATTGAAAACTCCCGTTTACCAAATGGAATCCTAATCAGTGGATAACAATTTAGACAGTAACTTTAATTCAATACCAGCAACCGCCTATGAACGAGAAATTCTAGATATGTCTTTACTTTTTAATTTAACCCAATTCAACCATGTACGTAATATTAATAATCGTGTTCTTGATCTAGTTTTGTCAAATGAGAGCAATGTGATTATAAATAAATCATTGGAGTCTGTTCTTCCGATAGACAACCACCATCCCCCACTAGCAATAATTATCCCTTGTACTAAAGAAGGCAATCAAAAAATTTCAACTCCTACGTTTAACTTTAAAAATGCGAATTATCAGGACATAAATAATCGTCTCCACAAGGAAGATTGGTCATTTCTTAAAGGCGATATTAATAAAAATATTGAATCATTTTATCATTTGCTGGATAAAATTATTTCAGATCTAATCCCACTTATTAATTTCAAAGAATCAAAATATCCGAGATGGTTCAATAAAGAACTTGTTCAATTAACTGGCCTTAAAAAAGTTTTACATAAGAAATATAAAGAAGACAGGTCTTTATCAAATTATATTGAATTTAAAAACATTAGAAAAGATTGCAAAATCTTATCAAAAATTTGCTACAATTCTTTTATTAATAATGTTGAAACTTCAATAAATCATAATGTAAAGGAAACTATGAAAATATGAAAAAAACTGGAACTATGCAAAATCAATGAAAAATAACAACTTTGGTATACCCGCCAACTTGGAATATGCAGGTAAAAAGGCCAAAGACACTCAAAGTATCGCTGACCTTTTTGTTGATTTTTTTAAAAGTGTTTATGAATGTGATACATAAGTTTCTGCTAGTACAGTATCAAATTTTACCACTGATCATAATCTTAATTTATCTTGTATCCACATAGAATATAATGATATACTGACTGAACTTAAATTACTAGATCAAAGTAAAAGCGGTGGACCAGATGAAATATCTCCTGTTTTTCTGAATAATTGTGCTACCAATCTAGCGTATCCCTTATTTTTGCTTTTTAATCAGTCTTTACGAACAGGATGTTTTCCTATTAAATGGAAATTCAGCTACCTAACACCTATTTTTAAAAAAGGTGATAAACACGAGGTGATTAACTATAGACCGGTATGCCTTTTATCAACAATTCCTAAAGTTTTTGAAAAAATTCTTCTTAAAAAAATTATTTTCCGATTAAACCACGTCATTTCTCCTGAACAACATGGTTTCTCTACTGGAAAATCTACCCTTACTAACTTATTAACGTATCAAAACTATATATTTGATTCCATGTCTAGTAAATGTCAAGTTGACTCTATTTATACCGATTTGAGTAAGGCGTTCGATAAAGTTAATCATGAGTTATTGCTGAATAAACTGCAAAAACTCGGTATAGGTGGTTCACTATATAAGTGGTTTAACAGTTACTTGATCAACAGATTACTGGCTGTTAAAATTGATGGTACATTTTTGTACAAATTCACTGCTACGAGTGGTGTTCCTCAGGGGTCACATTTAGGTCCAATTCTGTTTTTATTATTTGTTAATGATGTGTTATATATTTTCAATGATGTTCAAGTATTAATGTTTGCAGACGACCTGAAATTATTTAAAGCAATCAGAAACATTAATGATTGCCATATATTGTCAAATAACTTGTTGAGATTTATTATATGGTGTCATGATAACCGCTTGCAACTTAACATAAGCAAATGTCAAATTATGAGGTTTTATCGAATAAAGAATCCAATATTTTTCAATTATTCCATTAACAATATGTCGTTAGTATCTGTCTCGGAAATCAATGACTTAGGTATTTGGTTTGACACGAAACTCAACTTTATCAAGCATATAGAAATAATAACCAATAAAGCTTTGAAAATGTTGGGATTTATTTTAAGGGTATCTAGTGATTTCAACAATGTCAATACTGTAAAAACATTATATATATCACTCGTAAGGAGTCATTTAGAATACAATTCCACGGTTTGGTCCCCAAATTATGAGGTTCATTCACATGCGATTGAAAGAATCCAAAATAAATTTTTAAGATATGTGAATTTTAAAATGGGCATTCCTAGTGAATGCCTAAATTACGATAATGTACTTTGTTCATTAAATTTAATAAAATTATCTGATCGTAGAATCATTTCCGATTTAACCTGTTTGTATAAAATCATAAATTCAATGTTTGATACCCCTGATTTATTATATGTAATTTCTTTTCATACTCCAGGCAGGTCAGTCACAAGACAGTACCTACCATATTACTGTAGCAATTCTAATTCAACAAGTCAATATTATACTCCTATGCGACGGATTCAACAGCTTGGAAATAAATACTCCGATGTTGTTGATATATTCAGTACATCAATTTAATTATATAAGCATACCTTATTGAAGTTTTTTTCATCAAATAGGGGAAAATTTTGCAAAAGCTATCAAAATTGACTAACACATTGACAGTATTTTGTTGGCTGAAAGAAAAAAAAAACTATTTCGGATTTTTTGTATTTTGTTCCTAAATACTGTGTGGTTCAAAATTCAATACCTAATATTTTTACTTTGTATTTATTTTTGTTCAAGTATTTTAAACAGTAGTTTCCTGCACCGTTTACTAGTATAATTTCGTTAATATTGTTATATATATGTATGTAAAAGCCTAAATAGGCGTAAATAAATAAATAATCCGGCTCACCACACTTAGTTAATTAGTTAGGTTTCCCTACAAACTATAGCTTCGTCAAGGCAGTATTAATCTACTACATATTATGTTCGCTTTTACTGTGGTTTAGAAAAAAATAGGCTGAGCTCCAGTGGAGGAGGTACTCGTAGGTAAAGGATTATATTGCCCTGACTTCGGTTTCTAGCGACATTACATATATGAAATTCAAGGAGTGTTTACAAAGTAATTGTTTTATTTTAATGTATTGTCCCAATACAATTTTTTTTAATTAACTCTTGTTATTGTTATAATAACTAAGGTCCACATCAATGTAATATATCATTGAAGATAAAGAAAATACTAATAAATCTAAACGAAAAAAATTGAAAAGAAAAAAAAATACCATTATGTACAAATATAAATATTCATTTAGGCTTTTAGAAAAGGTCAATAGGAGTCCAATATAAATAAAATCGTTTTTTTTTGTCTGAGACATTATTAGGGTTACAAACCAATCCTTTAGAACTCTGTAAAGATGACTAAGGTAGCAACTAAAAATATGGGAAAAAATAGTCGAAGATAATTTTGTTAATTCAGATTTTCAAGTATGAGATTGACAAAAATGACTTAAAATAAGAGATCCCAATGGCCGAGTTCTTTAAGATATTTTTACCTTTAAGACAAGAGATCCTGGCTTCGAGTCTTAGTTACGAACGTTACAATTTTATTTTTAATTTAAAATAAATCAATAACTTTGTAAACACCACTTTTATTTTTATACTTTATGCCGACCGGGTTTCGCTACAACCGTAGCTTCAGCAGGGTAGCTTCATGATTATAACACACATGTAACCTAATGTTAGTAGAGTATTATACTGCCCTGATGAAGCTACGGTTGTAGCAAAACCCGGTCGGCATATAGTATAAAAATAAAGTGGTGTTTACAAAGTTATTGTTTTATTTTAAATTAATAATGTCACATCACAAAGTATCCGCTTCATATGAACAAACAAAATTTTTATTTTTCTCTGACTTCTTCTTTTTCTCATTTTCGTTTAGATTTATCTTCTTCGATAATATTTTATTACAATTTATTTCACAACAATAGCCAGAAATAATGGTCCGTCCTCTCAATGCTTCGACAAGCAAACCCCTAATGAAATTCATCTTATCAAAGAAAACATTAACTTATCACTACTTGTTCTAACAATTGTCACGATAATAATTATTACACTAGTAATAATTATTGTCCTGACTTGATAAACCTCTGCCTGGATGCATATTGAATTGTTGATTCGCATTTGTTTTCGTTTCTTAGACTGGCAACTCTATCAAGACGATTTCCGGCAAGGTACTTTCTTGGATTGCCGCTGATACGGGAAACGACGGCAATTCGATTCGTCACCTAACATGAGAGTTTCTTTTGAATTTAAATATGGGTTAATCCCTTTAATATATTCGGAATATTTCAAACCGTTGGCCGGATCATTGAGTATGTTGATTTTTATAAATTCGACCCATCGTACTAAGCGGGCGTAATCGGGAGGTTTGAAAACCTGCACATGCCTTCGCCATTTTGTGTTGGAGATAATCCAAGTTTTCTGATACGTACGGTGACGTGAATTGCGGGAGAGCCTCTGGCCTTCATTACCCATATTTATGACGAATTCTCGGTGGAATAAACTTGGACGGTGCTCTCTACTAGAACTTACACGCCAATACACGGGATTCCTTGGTGCGCTCAGCCGGGATCCTGGTCAATGGCGTGAGACCTGCTGCCTGGCGAGGTGAAGGGGCCTGATCCTCGGATGTGTTCCCTACTTCTTCCAAGAGATTACGGTTTGCGGTAGCGTTCTTTGGATGCGATCCTCGGATGCGTCCCCTGGAGTTTGCCACTCGAGATTGCGGCTACTGTCCATCAGCGCGTGAAGAGGCGTAATTAAAGTGCTCCCGAGTTTTAGAAGTAATTTAGAAATCATGACTTGGTCCAACAGGTATGAAGCATTTCTTGGTTAATTATTGGTTTATACCTTTTAGGTTATGTTGTCTGGGTACTAGGGATACCCGTCTCTTAAATGTCTTATTATGATAATTTTGAGTATTTAAATATACTAGCATCTGTTATTATGAAATCTATTCTTTTATTTCATAATTTTGTGCTCACAAAGAAGGAACCTGTTTATTCCCACAATCCTGTTGAGAGTCCCAGCTCTGCCGTTGAAATAAAAAAAAACATAAAAATGAATAAACTATGTTACACAATAGCTGTGCAATAAATCGTTTGCTTTTCATATACTAGCATCTGTTATTATGAAATCTATTCTTTTATTTCATAATTTTGTGCTCACAAAGAAGGAACCTGTTTATTCCCACAATCCTGTTGAGAGTCCCAGCTCTGCCGTTGAAATAAAAAAAAAAAAACATAAAAATGAATAAACTATGTTACACAATATCTGTGCAATAAATCGTTTGCTTTTCATATATGCCCGATTCAGTATAATTTAATCTAATCGGTTAATTCAACAGGTTTGTGAGTGAGAAATAATAGTTTTGGATTAGGCGACGGGAAAATAACGCTGATTCTATCAAAATTATATAGGGGAAGGATTAGGCACATAAACCCACCCCACCTGTGTTCATATCGCTAAGGGCTGCGCTTTGGGGGCTGCTGCTAATCTCGCTACCAGCATGCGGGCCTAACTATGAAAAGTGTAACTAATCACCAATATTTTGATGGTGGTTTGCTGTGCGTTTTTTCACTTCCAATTTTTTTTTACATTTTCAAGTAATATCTCACAAGAGCGCCCCTTTCCGTACTGTGTAAATATCAGGTAACTACATCACCTCCCGTTAGGGCAGCGTTGTGAGACGGGTTAAGGAGCAAGCTAGCCAATATGTGCCAATATTACCTACATGTGACATTTTGGAACAGTAACTCCAAGGAACAATCAATCAGGCCACTGACATAACCAGGGCAATGATCAACTGATCTTTCTGTTATTTGCTAAAGAACAGACTATGCTAAAGAAGCCTCTGGGTTATGACCACCACATATATTGATCTCACAGGTCTTTAATACTGACTGTGTTAAAAAAGCCTATGTGCAATGATCACAAATCTAGTGATATCTCAGTGTGTTTAATCGGAGTGTATTGGAGTAACCCGTGCAATTATCATCTCCTCTGGTATCTCGGTGACTTTAATATCGATTCTATAACGGAAACTTGACCAGTGATTGTACCCCAATGATTCCTCGGTGCTATAATATCGAATCTTACAAGAATGTGAAGAAAGAAAGAAAATCAAGGCAAGACAGATTCCACTATTCAGTATCCATTATTCATCAAACTATTCCCATAATTGTGTCACACTGAAAACCCATATTTTTTATTACAGTTGTATCATTGATTCACAGTCAGTGCATCCATGATTACACACCGGTAACAACATCGTAAAAGAAAAACATCAACAAAAAAATAAATAAAATGGAAGATTATTTAAGAATTGTAAATGATACAATAATGTTTCCCAGAAAAAAACGCTTGTCATACTAGAACATTTTTTTAAACTTTTTAACTTCTTTTTTGTGTGGCCCATCAGGTCCCCCCGACATTGGCGATCACTCTTGAAAATGTCTCTCTGTCTTGCGCTGCCCGGAATAGCTCCTCCACACTTCTAATGCCGGTCCACTCTCGCAGTACATTTCGCAGTCAAGACATTTGTCTCTTACCAGGCCCTCGGCGACCTTCTATCTTGCCTTTCAATATTATATGGAGCAAGTGATACTTCTCCCCTCAAAGTACATGACCCAGATATGAAACTTGAAAAAGCAAAACTTAAACCGTTTCCACTTTCTTCCTGCGCCAAATTGCGACAAAGGCAGCCAACAGAATTCTTTTAAAATTGACATGTTTCCAATAATTTCTTCCCACGAACGTTTTGATAGAACGTCTCTCAGGGAGCTTACTTTAGGCAATTTAGTCAATATTACTGTAGAAAGCAATCACTTTGTGGTTTGACATATCTAATAAAATAAAATACTTTTTTGTTTAAAACCACGATATTTATAAATTTTTTAACCGACTGGTTTTAGTATTAATTTGTACCCTGAAGATGCTTAAGTTAAGCGAAACCAGTCGGTTAAAAAATTAATAAATATCGTGGTTTTAAACAAAAAAGTATTTTAATTTTGTCAATGTTCGCTACATTATTCACGAGTACCTACACCTACCTGTTATCTTCAAATTTATAAGTGTAGGTCTAATTTAAAAGTGTAGGTACAAATTTTTAAGTGTAGGTACAAGCATTTTATTAGGAATAACTTATTAAGATTTATAAACCTCATTGTAATTTTAAATCGATAATGAAGTTCTTAACACCCTTCAACGAAACATTAATTGGGCAAAGATTATTAAACATATGGTGAAATTAGGTATGAGCGCATCTGCAAACTAATAATCATATTAATATGAAGTTAATCACAATAATTTATTTATTTAAACGCCATAGCATGGCTTTTACATTGAAGTGAGTACATGATTTTATAAGTATACAGTGGTACACAGGAGATTATCAATAATAACAAAGTAGAAATGAACATTTAACAAAGTAGCAAGTATTTAGGTAAAGGATACTATTATGTGTTACTAAACTACTGTTACTATACTAAAAAATAAAAAAAATAATATCAATGTCATAATAACAGAGAATATAAAATTTAGACAGGATTATTTAGAATAAAAAATAAAAAAAAATAATAAGAGAATTAAACTCGTCAATTAATTTCAACCAAACTTCCGCATCGTGCTTCCACTAGTTTCCCTTTAAATTGGTATGAAACATGTTACCCATTAAACCAGGGGTGCTCAAACTTGAACTGCTGGCGATCTACTTTAATATTCTTAGACTTTGATCGATCGACTCTGACAGGCTGAAGCGCCGGGGGGGAGGGGGGGGGGGGTAGAAATTATTTTTTGTTGCGACCTCATTTTATGCCGATTATCACATGTGACGAGTATTCTTCCAATAAATTAAAACTACACTCAGAACAAAAGAATTTTTTTTTTTTTTTAATTCTGGCAGTATGCAAATAGTCTACAACTAGATTTTTATAACCGCACTTCGAATAAGATACTTTCCTTCGAAAAGTGTCAGCAGATGAATCCACAACTCGAATTTTACATTGTGAACACAAATATGGTTTAAATTAAATCTGTATGTGGCGAATTAAAACTAAACTCAGAATATGAAAATATTTTTTTTCGTTCTGGCAGCACATGCATAGTCTGCAATAAAATTTTATAACTGCACTTCGAATAAGATAATATTTTCCTTCGAAATGTGTCTGATAAAAACTGTGAATATATCTATTTAAGTCGGCAATTTTTTCTTGAGATCGACTCAAAGAGCACTCGTGATCGACCGGTCGATCGCGATCTACCGTTTGAGCACCACTGCATTAAACATTATTCAGTTTTAAAATAAAAATATTTTAATAAAATGAAACAATACAACTTTGTATAAACCACTTATAAAATGTGCAAATCCGACCGGTTTCGGAACAAACGTTCCTTCGCATTTGAGTTTATATATTCCGGAATTAGTCAATTTATGGTCTTTATCTTTAGTATTTCTCAAAAAATTACCGATATTATTTCTTGTATAAAACGCTGGTTTAATATTAGTAAATGTCCCAATGTCTAATAATAATTTCCTTTCTGAACTTTCTATAATAAAACAAATTGCTATAAATAACGAATATGAACCAAAATTAATTGATAACATCCTAAATAAAAAACTTAGCAAAATTTCAAAAAATAAATATCTATACAATTCTAATAATATTATTGATAAAGAATGGCGTAAAATTTTGTATATTAATAATTTTTCAGTTCAATGTTGCAAAAATTTCCCTTCTAATATTTTACCAGCGTTTTATACAAGAAATAATATCGGTAATTTTTTGAGAAATACTAAAGATAAAATCCATAAATTGACTAATTCCGGAATATATAAACTCAAATGCAATGATTGTCCCTCATTTTATATTGGAAAAACAACTCGTAATTTTGAAATCAGAATCAAAGAACATTTAAGGTGTCTTAATAATAATAATTTTTCTGAGTTCGCTAACCATATCATTGAAAATAACCATAGTTTTGAAAAAAACACAGGGATAAATATTCTTCATATTAATCATAAAGGAAAACGTTTAGATAACTTAGAAGCTTTGGAAATTAAAAAATCCCTTAAAAATAATGAATCTATTATCAACAAACAAAAAATATTGTCATATAGCCCAATCATGGATTTGTTCCCCTACCCACCCACTCTACACTAATACCTACCCACCCAATCTACATTATTAAATAACAACGGCTCCACCCCTACCCTAATAAAACATTGTTCTAAACTGTCAAATTAGTATAAGCATTCCCTGACGAAGGAACGTTTGTTCCGAAACCGGTCGGATTTGCACATTTTATAAGTGGTTTATACAAAGTTGCATTGTTTCATTTTATTATAATGGATAACCACAAAGTAATAGCTACATTCAAAAATATAAAAATATTTTAACTATTAATATTCTCTCTAGCAACGACCCTTCTGAAACCGGCTGAGCAGTGTTAAAATAAAGTGCTTTAAAACAAATTTTTAAGCATATTTTTCATAAATATGTTATATTTATTTGTTCATCTTTTCTTTCTATCATTGTTATTTTATTCGCATTTAATGGATTAACTCACACTTTTTTTTTTAAATTATCCAGTCAATCTTAAAGAAACGATTAAAAAAATGTATTTATCTTTAGTATTCTTTATGTATATATGTATGTACGCATTTATTTACCTCCTATGTTTGTCTCGACACAGGTGCTTTATAATATAAGGTAGGAAATCCTAGTGATACAAAAAAAGCGTGTCAAGCAAACTTAAAACTGAAGTAAAATTTATACAAGTACAGTAATGATTAGATTTTATTAGGCCGAGGTAATAAGAGGTGTGATTTTGGGGGAAGGGGAGAATGATGGGAGGAGTCAACACAACACGGTAACATTGTCAATAAGGGTAATTTACAGGGAGCTATTATTTTGTTCATTAATTTAATTTAATTTTTTTTTGTTTATTTTTAAGATTTCTCAAGCACACAAATTAAAGTAAGTATTTATAGAATTTTCGAGAATATTAGCTTTTGGTGTCTTAAACGAAATGACATTTTACGAAAACTTTATATTATTACCGCTTTACAATTAAAGCTCTATAAATGAAACATTTCTGAACGTAGCCGAATAGTAAAAACTGTTTTAGACAGGTTACAAAATAAGCTTTCGAATTATTATATTACAAATAAATATTAACATTTGTAAATATTAAAATTTAGAATGCAAACATTAAAAAAATGTGAAAATGACTCACGTGATGTTTTTATGTGAAAACGGTACTAAAATCACAGATTATGTTAACAACAATACTTATTCTATTGTATAAATGTGTAATAAACACTTTTGTCATCTCAATTTTTTATCATTTCATATAAAAATATTTAATAGAAATTAACAATGTCGGCCGCCCGTAGGAAATTTGGCGGCATAAATTATGTGTCAGACTGCGCGTCTGACAGAATGTTCTTTTTATGTATTTCTATGGACAACTTGAATAGAGATGTGCAGCATGATTCACTATCGACCTTTCACTTTTTATTTTACGGATGTAACTAAAACAATAACGGAATTATAACGGTTTCTATGGAGACACGCGCTGACGTGTAAACACGCTTATTGTACTTGACTGCTGTCGTATTTTTAACGCATATATCTGCTTACGTTGCGGAGGGGTTTGTTTAAACTTGTTTTCTTCTTTGTTTTGTATGGCATGTTTCTGTAAAATGATTAGCAAACTCGGAATATTTATTATTTCGTAAACAGAGTTCATGTTCCCTGATTCTAGTTAAATTCTTATAGTCATACCACATATTGTACGTCTCAATCATTATATTCTAAAGTGTTATATTCTGAAGTGTATACTGAAACCGGATAAATTAAAATGTAAGTAACAAATTTACGTAGAGAGTAAAACTCTTCAAAGCAAAAGTCTCGAAATATTTACATAGTTAATGCACAAGAAATACAAAAAACAGCGAAAAAACCATTTATTATCATCCTTTTTATAAATAGTAAATAATATTCATTTCTCCTTAACTTAATCATAATTAAATTCGCTCAAAATAAACAACAGATCTAAATTCATCAATTTCTTCGTACGCGAAGGGTGTGCTTTACCTGGAAATGCAAATTAAATTGGAAAATATAACACAACATTCTGTTAGTCTTGTAAAAATATGTTTAAGATTGTAGATACTTAGATTGTATATTGAATAAATTATGTAATCTTTAAAAAAGTATATAAATTCATTTGCAAGAATGGCGTCGTTCTTAAAAAAAACACAGAAGAGTATATCTCGTAAAATGCATCAAGTCATTTAAGTCCCTTATTAAATTTGTTTTCAGCGAGTACAGAAATAAAGCAAAGATGTCGTGTAAGTGCCAGATGTCGAGTAAAACTAAAATCTTCCGAGGAGGTGCAACATTTGACTTGCTAAATTTCCTAGAGAGAGTTTTCTAGTATTCCCCGTTGCAGCGTCTGAAAAATCTAGGGGTAAACAAAAATTATATCTATTCAGTAAGTTGTCCATACTCCGTAATGTTGGGCGAATTTTCAAACCATGACTTAGTACGGATCACTTTGTTTTTTTTGTTGCAGAAGAATTTACAGTACCTACTACATTTATATGCAAACATAAAGATATGTACCCATAATACGATAGGTACTTGGTTAGGCATTACAATATGTTGTTTTTGTTTGTTCGAAAAAATAATTAAATATATTTATATCACAAGAATGGTAGTTACACAGTCTTTGGATTTAACAGAGACACCTAAAATGGATTGTTCTTAAAAATAGAATCCGAACAAGTGAATAACTGACATCATCTGTTTTTTGGAAAATTTTCTTGTCATTGTGAAAACTAACTAGTTGTGTATGGTTGATAACTAACTAATTGTGAAATCAAATGTTGTGTAAGATTAACAACTAAATACTTGCAAGTTTCAAGTAACAAAGGACTTACGATTGATTGGATGAAATTACGGAGGCCTCCAAGCTGCAAAGTACTACAGTCAAGGTTGGTGAATCTGTTTTTTCCCTTGAGATTTTGTCTGATTGCTATTCTTTGTGATACATTGTCCGCGCAAGTAGATTTCATAATCATATCTTTTGGGTATTAAGCCCAGAGGGTCTGGGGTTATTTACTATTTAGCATAAGTACCCGATTAATAAAAGAAACACTGTTTGGTTTTGAGAATAAGCTTAGTTCCTGCCGGTTTGTCATTTATCTAGTTGCTACCTCTCCCCAACCATTACTTTGCTGGAAAAGTATTTGAAATTTGGAAAAAAAAATTGTGAAAATTCGAGAGCATTTGTTTTGCAAAAAGCAGAAGTTTTGAAACTACTTTGGATGCAAGTAGTTGGTGTTTTTTAATCTCATTTTTAAGTAAAAAGGAGGAATTTTTGGCGATAATTACCTCCAGGTATTGCGATGGAGCTATATAAATACGTTGCGGTTGTGTCTTGTGCTCCTTCGCAGAGATACAGTTGCAAGTTATTGGTTATCCCCTTTCCTTGCATACCTTGTTTTTCCTACAATTACTATCACTCAAATCCAGCAAACACCATTTCGTCTCGTTTCGATTTTTAGTACTTACACCTTACACTGCATTTCACGTGCATCTGAAGCCGTTACACGTAAGCAGTTTTGAATTCAACTTAGAGGTTTTTTTCCACATTCTCTTTTCGGCAGGTACTTCATATTATTACGAATATTGCATCGTCTTATATTTTTTCTGCCATTTTATGAATATTCTTAAAACAGTGGCAACTAATTACTTGTATACATCCTTCCTTTTTGATTTATTTTTCTAAATAACAATATCTAAAACGAATTTTGCTATGCCTTTCCTACCGGAAGAATCTTCCGGTTAAATTAATTTTGATTTTGTCTGTCAAAAAAAAAATCCTTCGATCGTCATCGAGTATTACTTTCTTTGATTTTTTTACCCTCAGTTACTGTTTACTGTGTCCAGAAAATATTATATTTCATATTTTGGTAGAAAGCAGTCACTTTGTGGTTTGAAATATTAATTGAAATAAAAAAACAACATTTTAGGGAACCACGATTAAATTTTTTAATTTTTTCAATACCAACCGGTTTCGCTTAACACAAGCATCTTCAGGGTATAAAATTAAACTGGTCAAAAATATACATTGTGTATACATTCAGAAAGGGACAAAACATAATATACCATTATATTATGTTTTGTACATTACATTGTTCCATAACAATGAGAGAGTTAATTAACAACTTACATAGTGATAGAGAGTAAGAGAAGGGTGATATCTAATGATATTATAAAAGTGTGTCTGTTGTCGTGAATAACCTCGTTCCAAAAATGTTGTACGCCATTTTCAGCAAAAATATTGAAACCTACGAACTCCAGTTTATTATACGAAGTGAATACACTTATCAGGGGATCATCCGTATTGCACCATCGTTTGTAATTCTAACACTTTCTCGGTGGAGGGCTCACTTTGTGATTCCTGACTCGGAAAAGTGTTCAACTTTTAAACTTTCATAAGAAGACAAAATTATGTTGTTTGATGTAAAACGACAGGGAAAACACACGGGAGCTAACTTGAGCCGAGCAAACAACGGCAGGAATTTCAAAATTTTCAAATCTCTCCTACTGTTTATTCTTTGGACACTGTTTGTTTTGAGTTAGATGTCGCTTTTATTTGAATACGTGCTTTTAACAATGCTGTTTTTGAAGAGAAAATTTTTAACACCGTTGTGATTTGAAACTCGATGAAACGGAAATGAGCGACTGTTAGGAAACTTTCTTAGGAGGTGGGAAATTAAGGAAACGTAAAACTCACTGTAGGCTGACTAGGCAGGCTGGATTGTTCGTGTCCATGTAAGAAGTTTACATTCTACATAAATGCTCAAAAACTGTGTACACATAGTTCGGTCACCAAGAATTAGAATTTTGAGACCTTTAATTAGTTTGTAATTTATCATTTGAATAATACACATATACACTGGTAATACACTGCTTACTTGTTTGGAAGTTGTCGTTTCACTGATTTGCAATGTCATTCGTAGGTAGGAAGAAGTATATAGGTAGGTAGGAGTGTACGTAAGAAATGGAGCAGGATAGAAATACTCCCAAACAGCGACATTAAAACAAACAAACACGTACGTCTAATTTAGCCTGCGAGAGAATGAGATAGCATTAAAATATTTATTTCATACACGGGTACTCGGTTACAATTTAATAAGATAAATCCAAGTCCCACGCAATTCTCCTTTGGCATGGTGGTATAAAGCGTCTGACAAATCTTTGCAGATTTTTATCCGACCAAGGATTGAATCTTACAAAATGCAAAAAAAAATCTATCTTAAAGCCACTCCAAAATAAACAGGCAAAAGAAAACACAAAAGATCTAGCGACTCTTGTGAAGAAAACATCAATATCTAATACTAGATGACCAAATGCAAGATTTTCCACGAACCTTGGACCAAATGTATATATGGAAAAAATCATCCTTCACATTGATAAAAAATGTGCTTCGTAGTCTTCCCAATCTCGTCTACTTTTGTTTTCTGAAGGCTTCACTTCTACCGCGCGTGAGTCTGATTTCTTTTATAGAACGTGCTTTCTGTCCTAAAACACGAACATCGTAGTTGACGGTCAAAGTTCTGTCAATTCTGAAATAATGGCGTTATTAATTTAAAAAAAAATAGTTAAAGTTAGTTACTTCACTCTTTTCATAGAATGGGGGGATGTTTTTGATGTTATTGAGGTAGAGCACACATATAGATAGTGAATAACTAATTAAGAATTAAACAAGATGGGCGCCTTAAATTAAATACAGACAGACATGTTTAATTAAGACAGTCATTGAATGTCATCGACATTAGTAGCAAGGATTTACGATTCGCATCACTCAAATACGAATTTGTCTTTTCAAATAACGTTCTAAACATTGCTAGAATTTCGATTTCGCCAAGTTCAAAGGGGTTAAAGTGACTCAGAGATGTTCCTTTTTTTTGTCTGCAAGAATCTGTCTCCGGCGCTTTTCAAAAGAGTATTTTTTGACTTAAATAGACAAACTTACCCGCCATAACATATGGTCAAGAATTGTCAAAATAGTTTTAAATGTGCAAGCAAAACCATTTCTCTAGTCATACAAGATTAGTGTTAAGGTGCATTTACCTATGATGAGAACTGGAATCTTTTTAATCCTAGAAAGATAATCAACGTCTGAGAGACGTAAGCGATGCACAAGAATTGCTGTATTTTTTTTATTCCGGAACGTAGCGCGCTGTATTTATCTCAGTTAGCTCAGTTGCCGAGCATAGCTTGCGCGGGGCGGCTCTGTCACCACGGTAAGTACAATAATTACGGAGAAACACATACCCCTGATTTAGCGAAATAAAAAAAAAAAAACAAATATAATATATATTATTTTTATGTATAACGACTGATTAGCATTTTAACTTTCCTAACGTATAAAAAATACGATTTAGACAAAAAAATTGAACTTTATTTTTCATTTAAAACAATACGTAATGTTTTTTAGCTGATTTGTAAGAGGTTTACAGAATTTTGTTATTTTTTTTAATTACAAAATATTATAATATTTTTTTTGGTTTTATTTAAACTAAAAAATCTTAAACTAATTATTCAATTACCTTAACTATAGTCTGTCAAAAAAGAGTAGAAAATATAAAAACTGGAACTACTAAATTTGTAGATTGGCAACACCAATTTAACTGTCAAATATTTTTTTGAAGTGCAATGACACTGAATGTATAGAACACAGTAAACCACATTTAAAAAAAAAACATTTTTTCTTCATGACAAATTTGATTAAAAGGTGATTTATAAAGCGATTGGCTTTAATTTAATTTAACATAAATTTGAATTTAACAATAGATAGAAAGGAAGAATCACTAATGGTGAGTTTAGTTATACTACTTTTAAATCTGAATGAGTTAAATATATTCAGATCTAAAATTAGAGACATGATCTAAACACAAGCAACGCTAGGTACTTTATCTAGTATTAAATAAATATGAGCAATTTCTTAACTGTGCTTTATATTTTATTACATTATAGTTATTCTTCATTGTGTTAACACGAAATTTCAAAGGTATAATAATAATATACCTACATGCAATTCTAATTTTGAGATCTGCCAGTATCTATACTGCAATGAAAAATTTTTTTTTCCACTATTATGCCTTTTTAATTTTTTATAAAAATGTAGGTTACACAGCTTTACTTTAACACCATGAGTTATGTGTTTAGTATTGCCATTTGATCAACAGTGGCGCCCTCATATATTTTCTACTCTTATTTGACAAACTGTATGTAAGTGTGATAATTATCATTTGTCAAATATACACATTTAAACTTCAGTGCGTCTCTAGGACCTTATGTGTAACTATCAGACTTGTACATAAAAAAAATATTTTTAAGTATAATGACTGATTAGCATTTCAACTTTCATAGTATGTAAAAAAAACACAATTTAGACATAAATAAAAACATTACTTAACGTTTTAAAATTTTATTTGTAATGTAATGATTTGTAAGAGGTTAACAGAATTTTGTTATTTTTTTATTACATTATATTTATTATGATTATTTTGGTTTTATTTAAAGAACAAAAGCCTAAACTAATTATTCAACTATCTTTATTTTTTTTTCTTATTCACAAAAAGATAATTACAATAAATTTCATTCAATAATTAATTACACAATATATGTATTTGATTTACCCCCATAAATAAGCAGGGCTTGTGTTTATGGGGGATACTGTGTAATTGTGATAATATGTGAAATATTTACTTTCAAACTTCATTACGTCTCTCAGACGTATGCTTATCTTTAAGGTAGGTAAAAATAAGATTATATTTCTAGGGTTAATAACATTCATTCAATCTTATGCATTATTTTCAACTTTACTGACCTATGTATACTTTTTTAATGTGCTCTTATTATCATTGAACGAAAATAGTATTTTCAAACACGTTTGAAGTGTTTTGAATTCCAAAGCAACAGAGCTTCGTTTGTTTTTTTATAATGTTGGTGACGATTACAAAATAGATTGTAAGAACGATATTAAGCAAGAAGAAATGTGGTGGAGGAACGAATATGTATGAAGAATGATTTAATTAGGATTGTAAGTAAGTCTAAAGTCATAGCGTTTGAACATCGTGTAGAAAACAGTGTGCAATATAGTCGTGAATGAATAATATTTGAAGAACGTGGATGAGTTTGTGCATTTAGGAAGTATGTTTACAAGAGATAGGCAGGTAGAGATATACATAATAACGTTATACTTGTATAGCGGAGTTTTGTATCATTTCACTTCAAGTGCGCAAGATATATTGAAAGAAGCCAAATGTAGCCGAAGCTAAAAGTAGACTTAATGCTGTAGAAATGAGATCCCTGCAGACCATAAGGCCTAATGAGGTGTGGTAAAACCATGTGTGATCAAATGAGAAAAGTGGAGATCATAAAATAATTCAAGGCATGTAATGTAAGCGTAATGAATAAGATTAAGAAATTTGGGCACGTAGAGCGAATGAATGAAGAAAGGAGCGTAAAGAGAATATAGAGTAAATGATAAATGTATAGACGTAAATGTGAACGTAATGTAGACGTAAATGTGAACAGTAGAAGAAGTTGGAGAAGCCCGAGGACGACATGGAACAATCAAGAGAATCAGATACTTGAGTCGGGCCATGTCAATATAATAGAAGAGTATGTACGAGACGATGTATTAATGGCCCGCAACCCGGATTTGCACCGATTTATTACATATTTCCCTTAAACACGGTAAGTTTTAAAGCTCTTAAAAAAATATATGTTATTCTTGAAGATAATATCTAGACTTTGCCCGCGCCGAAACGCAAATTATATAAAATTCCCTCGATAGAAAAAAATCGCAAAGTATGCTCCAAAAATTATTATTAACGCGTTTGTTTCAGTTATTTTACAAGTAATATGTATGAAAAAATTCACAGTGTTTCTTTAAATGCTATTTAAGATAATGCCCGCGAGATTTTTGCTCTATTTTAAAAGAGTAGTGTTTTATTAAACATTTTCGAATCGATTTTGTCGCTGTAAATGTTAGCGCTCTCCTCGAACATTCGTAATTTCGTATCTCTCCATCTTCTTATTTTCGGGCCCGGTTGCAGAGCCTTAATGTGATTAAGATGGTACGAGAGATTTTTCAATATTTAATGATTTTTGCGCGTTTTCGAAGTCGCCTACGTCCATAACCGTACAAACAAAAGAAAAGTTATACCAAAAGAATGATAGTTACATTTACGTTCTATCCCTAGAAATATAATTAAATATTAACAAAAAATATTTTTCATACTTTATTACTGTTTGAAAAATAGTTGTTTTCAACAAATCTCAATCGACCTACAAATATTTTTCTTATGTTGTCGTACGCATAAAGGAAAAAAAAATATAAAAAATATTTTTAGATAGAAAACATCTCAACGTATGCCGCTTCATTTTTAATTTTTTTAATTAAAGAGCCTTTTTAGCTAAATTACGATGTGATATTATTAAAAAAACTGCATAAATCAGTCAACTTTAGAATCGTTTTAATCTACCAAAAAACAGGTTAGTTAATAAAATAAAAATATCATCCAATAAAACAGTATTTTAAGAATCTCAATTTAAAAATAAATATAATAAAATCCAATGATTTATTTGGTTTGCATCAATTTTCGTATCATATATTTAGAGCAGATCTCAATTATTGTTTCAGTGCCTGGACAAGCCCCAAGACGGAAGGTTGTCTGTCACGCTACTTTAAATAATTTAAGTAAAAGCTGAATCACCCAAAAGATCAGTCATTTACTAGACCTGAATACATTGTCGGAATTATTAAATGGCCCTTTTTACAATTTCTTCTTTAATTTACTCTCTACTCAAATCGCACGGGCGAGCTGTGTCGGCGCTGTTCAGGGATATTCAAAGTTAACATAATATTATATGTTTATGATAATTAAATAATGTTTTTGATAATTAAATAAATGTATATGATAATTAAATAAATGTTTCCGACATTTAAATAAGAACAAATAATATGAAATGCGAAATATCTATTCGATGGCAAATAACTATTTTTGAAAAATCTTAATGAAATTTTATAAAATAATTCACATAAAATTAATCACTTATACCTACCTTAGTTTTATTCACGTTTACATATCTTTATTTATAATATATTTTTTTCATTTCTAGTTTTGTTATTTTCGATAAGGCTCTCGACTGACGTTCCGGAGGTCACGGATTCAAATTAAGCATGCGCAAGTAAATTTTATTTGATTGGTTTGTGTTATTTCACAATTTGATCATTTAAAAATATTATAAGGTATTCTCTTATTTGCGGTACGTTCCAGATTGAAAGATAGTTTCAGTATCGCCCTAGTAAAAGACCACCATTCAGAATTAAAACTTTGCTTTAAATGGCTTTAGCCGTGTTTGGTGACTAGATGTGAATAATCAAGCTATCTGATCTGACAGTAACCATGTAGCAACTTAAACTTTTTTTCCAATTTAACCTTAAAAATTTAGTCTTCAAACTCTATTTACTCGAAAACTAAGGTTTTTTGGTTTGAGTTTTATATATAAACATGTATATACCCAGCTGAGTAGTCGACCAACCCTTCACCCCTCCTCCAACTATACAACACCTACCATTTTTTTATGTTTTTGTAGAAAAAAAAAAAAGATGTCACCGGAGACCGAAATTTCATTTTCATTTTTTACTCCATATAATGTCAGGAATCACTGGTTAAAGTAAGTCAAGTACTTAACATCCTGTATATGTGCAGTCCTAGTGCTGCATATATACATTATCCATTTTACCCTTAAATCGACTAAAATCAAACTAACCGTACAATGTACTTAAATGAAAACTATTAATTCTTGTTTATTATTTTATTTTTAATAACTTTTTACTTAACACTATGTACTTTTATTTAAAAAAATTTTGTATTTAGTAATTTTATTTAAATAACTACTCGAAACTATTATTTCTGTATTGATTATTACCACTTTTTGATAATTTTTACAACGTGCTTACAATTTATACCTACTATAATTGTTTAATAACCACTTGATTTCACTGAACTTAACTGGTTTAAATTATATTCACTATTTAATGTACAATTACTTTACACACAATTGTATGCTTCCTAAATAAACATAAATAAATAAAATAAAATATATGTATTGTATAAATATATGTACTGTAAATATATGTAAAATATTGTATAAATATATGTACTGCATATATACCTACAGGGTTTTAAGGGACGTACTTGACTTACTTTAACCATTGATTCCTGACATTATTTGGAGTAAAAAATGTAAATGAAATTTTTAGTCTACAGTGACATCTTTGATTTTTTTTTTCTACAAAAAACATAAAAAAATTTTAGGTGTTGGACAGTTAGAGATGGGGTGAGGGGTTGGTCGGCTACTCGGCTGGGTGACCAGTGATGACATGCGGAAAAAAAATTGATTTTGAGGAAAAAAGTTTTGAAAAAAAAAGTCGCCGGAGACCAAAATTTCATTTACATTTTTTATTCCAAATAATGTCACAAATAACTGGTTAAAATACGTCAAGTACGCCTAATAATACCCTGAATATGTAATATTGTATTATACTCGTAATATAGGTATGCACATTTTGTAGTAATAAAAATTCTTGGTGCATAATTCCACAAGCAAATGCTTTTAATGGAGGAAAAGTAACACTGTAACATGTTCCATTTTTTAAGATAATAAAATTATTTAAAAAAATTATTAAAATTATAATCGTCTAATCAACCGTTATTATCAATTTTGTTAAGTTTTCAAATAAAACAATGACAACAAGAGGTTTTTTTCTTTGCGATGATATTAATAACAAAAATAATTATCGATTCATTAAAGTAACGTTTACCTTTTGTGTTGAAAAAGTAATAATTTACATTGGAAAAATTATCATTTTTTTCACTTTCTGCAAAATTTTAAATAAAACTGCTTTTATACCCCTGATATCACCAAATGCTCGCTGACCAAAATTACATACGAGTTTCATGGTAAAGTCGACGCCCTAGAGCTTGACGGGAGGAGGAAATCGGGGAATTAGATTACAAGTAGCGTTGTGAAATTATGTACAACTTTAAAACACAATACCGAAGTTAAAATATCTAAAAACTACACGGGCGACATTACGACGAAACAGCAAACTAATTTCACCAAATTTGAAAATACTTGAAGGACTGCTAGGCTCTTAAGGCAAGGAGCGTATGATAAGACCGAGTTGTTTAGCGGAACGTCCTCTATGCCTACCCCTGCGGGGAAACGGCGTGTTGGTTAGTTAGTATTTTGTTAAATATTAAAATTAAATGTATAAATAATTAAAAAAGTAAATAACTAAAAACGAAAATAATATTCAGTTCTTTGAGGGGTCTTTTGAAGCCAAAGAACTTTCGGCAAGAGGAAAAAATATTTATATTTTACAGTTTATCACATTTTCAAGTCTCGAACGGTACAAACCCGAACACGAACAACTTCTACCAATCAATATACTTAAAATTCCAAACAAATCGCTAAAGAATCTTTAATTTCAATTAAAACTTACAAACTCGGATGTGGTTTGAAAAATTCTACGCCATTTAATAAAATACTGCGTAATTTCAGTCTGCAAGTTAATAAAGAATTCACCTTTATCAAACGTTAAGTTGAAATTTCCCAACTGCCATAAATTGGAGCAACACCTTCGGTCCGGCGTGATTTACAAAACCGAGGCAGCTCATAATGACGGCATAATAATGGCCAACTGTAAATAAATCAAAACGGCTCCAAGGCGTTATTGTAAATTACGATAAAGTTGAATGTTAAGGGCCACTGGAAAGGCCCTCTTTCACAAAAACATCAAAGGGCCATCCATTAAAGTCTCACTGCTTATTATACGTCATATTACTTTGTTTATGCCGAAATTTCTTTTTGGAGGGCAGTATTTTAGGGCAATTATTGGGCATTAAAAGGCAATCTTAATGTGGATTATGATTTTTATTAAATAGCTTCTCTCAATTTTTGAAGGGCAGTTTTTTTGGTAGCTTAAATATTTAAGGCATTATCAATGGTAGTTCGCAAAGAACTGGCCTCTGAGAAATAAGAAAATTAATTACCATTCCGCCAAAAGAGTAAAACAATGACTCAATTTTTTTTTTGTTTTGTTACAACAGCTCACGAGGTTATGAGAAAAATAATTTCTATCAGGGCCTATATCATCTTAGGAGTTGCTTTGTAGTGTGTAGTGGGTCTTTTTAAGGAAAGGAAGGAACAGGAGTTGTGGAAAGAAAAAAGGTAAGAGGGGTGTGTAGGAACCTGTGGGTCAGTGTCAGTGTGTCCAGGAGTGATGAACATATGAATCCATCCCTCCAAAAGCGATGCAAGGCAATGGGTCGAATGAGTCCGGCTGGAGAGGTCAAAAAGCCTCCCTCAACCAGTCTCTCTTGACCCAACCATAACCGCCACCCACATTGATATCTGATGACAATTTTAAAAATTGTGAATATTTTAATCTGTGTCCTTTTGGTTTCCGCTGCTTAAATCCGGTTTAGATTTTGGCAGAAATAAACATTATCTTATGACCAGTCCTAAACTATAACTGACGAGAAGGGACTTAAATAATCCTTCCACAGCATCCGACTGATTTTATCTGTATCCTTTCATCTCCGACCCTTCTTTACTACTCCTATCCGCTTCCTATTGGGTAAGAAAATTTGATTTCTTATTGAATACTGAAATGCTGTATGCCTTTAAAGTTTGATTGTTTTGTTTAAGAGGGTATTACCAGAGAAAACCAGAAATACGTCAGTTTTAAATTAGATTTTAGACGTATTGACTCTTTTTCACTAAAAATTATAAAGGATTTCGAAAGATTTTTCTTTTATCTAGAATTCGCATGTTTTAAATTTTGAGAAAAAATGTTTATTTTTAGTATAATAAGGTTATACCATAGGTCGTTGGCAGATTTGTTAAATTT
Source organism: Limnephilus rhombicus (assembly GCA_929108145.2). Classification (NCBI taxonomy): domain Eukaryota; kingdom Metazoa; phylum Arthropoda; class Insecta; order Trichoptera; family Limnephilidae; genus Limnephilus; species Limnephilus rhombicus. Next base: position 37,294,765 of record OV815280.1, read on the forward strand.
TCAAAAAAGATTTTGTATTATACCACACCCATTTCCAATCATGTAATAATGCAGCAAAATAAATAATACATTATCTGGGAAACGCGTAATTCACAATTTTAGTTTTAGTTTAAATAAAATCATTAAATATACATACGTACATGTGTTTCTTGACGAAAATTGGTCCGTTTGTGTATTTATTTGCGCACTTACAAACTAATATATTTCAGATATTTTTAACCTTCTTATTTAACTTAGACATTATTGAAAAATGATAAATACTTATAATCAAAAAATAATTACAAAAAGTACATTATTTTAATAGTTTTATCATTACGCCTTTCAGCATTTTTTGATGTAGGTATAAATTAAAGCAAATTTGGAATGAAATAAAATCGATTTTGAGTTATAATTTAAAAAAAACTGGTAAGGAGAATAATTAATATTTCTCATTGTATGAACATCTTTCGACGAAATGTGGATTTCCGGCCGCTGGCTGGTTAAAAGCTCTTAATTTTGATTTTATCCCTACATTATTAATCATTAAAACCATGATTTTTCCTAAGAATGGTAATTGCATGTTGGTAATTGTGGCAATCTATCGTACTGTTGAACCAGAGTTACATACAATATAACATTTATAGAATGTTCAGTGTAAAACTCACTTTAAAAGCTACGTTTATGTCTCTTTTTTTATGGAGTCATTCTCCCATTTTCTCCGAGAAAATTTTATGAAAAAAAGAAAAACGAGAAAAGTTAATTATTAGCAGATAGAATCGAAATGTGTCGCCTTTTGCATTATCAACATCAAATGTATCTATTAGAAATTGGTGATTGAGGTTATTGTTAAATTTAAAAGTAACTTTGCTTCTTCCTGCCAGGAGTATTAATGAAAATTAGTTCCATCAATGCAGGATTGTCATTGATGATGTAATAAAATTCTATTAAAACTGTAACAATTTAAAAAAAATAACATATCAGTTAACACTCTTTTATCCTTGATGACGAATGGCATTCGATCGTACTATTTTTTCACGTGTACTTCAATAATTGTTTTTTTATTCCATTTAACACATGTTAATTGTCTGTGTAAGTGTAAAAATAAGCCAAATTTCAGTAAACAATATTTTTTCAAACGGAAGCATCAGCGGAGTTAGGAGGGATAACAATGAATTCGTTGAAAAATTATTGTTTACTGAAATTTGGCTTATTTTTACACTTACACAGTCAATTAACATGTGTTAAATGAAATTAAAAAAAAAAAACAATTATTGAAGTACACGTGAAAAAATAATTATTTATTTTTTTGATGTTACAGCTATAAAACAAACAAAAATTAACCAAACGTGTTAACTACTCCTTGGAACAAAAAATTGTCAATTCTTCTTCTTTCGAATGGTGGGGGGGGGGGGGGGTCAGAGGGGGACATCTAGGTCTGCGAGCCAGTCTAGGGCCTCAGGCGTTGCCCTGTGGACCTCATCAATCCCGCCGGGGAATGAATGGATCGGGCATTCGTTGACCACATGTTCGGTGGTCTGCACCGCACCGCATCCACACACACTCTATTCATCTATAAATCGTCTGAGCACAACGGTTACGGGAGCACCTTATCCTATTGATGGCAGTTCAGAGTTTGCGAGGCAATGAAAACCCAGGCTGTCTATCAGTGGGGTCTTGAACGAGATGGGTGTTTTTGATGTTGGCTGATTGCCACTCAAGCTTCCACCTATTTTCTGGGGTGAGAGGTAGAATTTGTCAATAATCAACACTTATATTATAAAGGAAGGACCTCATCAATTGAAAAAAAAAACAATAATTGAAGTATATGAAAAAAATAATTATTGATTATTTTTTCACATTAGTTCCACATAGAATGCCCTGAGGAAAATAATTTCCCTCAGGGCCTATGTCATCTTAAGGGATCTTAGGAAAGGAAGCAGAGGCAGTTCTGGGAAGGAAATAGGTATGATGGGTGGGTAGGAATCGGGGGGTTCAGTCTATCCAGACATGACGGACGTATGAATCCATCCCTCCAACCGCGGTGCACCCAAATTTTTGCACATTTCGGAACACCTCCGAAATCTACACTGGCTGAAGTGTCCTGAAAGGATCCAATACAAGTTATGCTGGATGGTGTTTAAATCTGTCAATAAAATGGCTCCACGCTATATCTCTGAACTATGCATTCCGGAAAATATTGGTCTAAGGCAGTCAACTCTTAGATCAGCGACATCATCTGCAATTGGAAGGTTGAAAGAACCTAAGTGAAATCCGAACACTTAGTTTGGTGATCGTGCATTCGCAGTATCCGGCCCTGAAGCTTGGAATAAACTTCCTATGGAATTGGGATGCATAACCAACTCAGCGGAATTTAGATCCAAACTGAAAACTTAGTTTTTCCGATACTCATTTCCATAAATTCATCATTCTATTTAAAGTTTGCAATTTTTAATAGTTTTTTTTTTCCCTTTGTTTATAGTTAACTCAATCTGTTTAATGTAATCTGTTAATTGTGATTCCTCAATCTGTTTAATGTTGAGCAATGAATCATCTTAATCCGTTAAAGATCGACTATTAATTTTATTAATTTATTTAAAATATCTATACATTCCTGTAAATCCAGTTAACTCATTAAGATCATTTTTGCACACGTTTTCTCGAATTGTAATATCATGTAAAAACTTCCTACTTCTTCTGGCGCTAATATTAATTGTATCTAAATACGTATGTTATTAAGTCACCAGTTTTAAGTCAGAATCTATATGTCTTAGTCATAAGTCGCTAGCTGTAAATCTTAGATGTAAGTCAAGTTATATGTAATTATAAAGCTTAGTTGTAAGCCAGTAATATAAGTAGCTAAAGTCTTAGATGTAAGTCACTAGTTGTAATTGTAAATCTTAGTTGTAAGTCAGTAATATTAATTCTTTTATATATTTATTTGTACAGCGCCCTTGAGGTGATTTTCCACGAAAACGGCGCTATATAAATTAGCTAATTATTATTATTATTATTATCACCTTCTCGAGAGATTCTGGCTAGAGAGGATAAAATACCTTCTTCAACCAGTCTCTCTGGATCCTGCACACCACGGAGCAGGCAGGCAGACGCATTGGCCGCCAAGACCTGGACAAACCTCACCCATTAACCCGGGCACCCCTGCAAATTCACCAAACATAGCGAACCACTTAAGGAGACCTATGGAAGAAGTGTTGATTATCCAATAAATGGTTCCCGGGGCGGCGGTACCCTTACCCGCCTCCAAATTTGGGAGGCGGGTATTATTACTAATATATTACTGCTATAAAACAAACAAAAAATTTTAAAATTAACAAACATGTTAACTACTTATTGGAACTAAAATTTGGCTGACGAGTCACGAACTCACCCGAAGTCAGCCGAACGATGCGCGATAATTCACGAACGCAGAGTTTCGGTTCGGCCGAAGGTTTGGCAGATTTTCTGCTAGATTAGATAACTAGATTTTTTTGTGGAAACTTGTCGAAATTGAACCTTCGGTCGGTCACTATATATTATACTTGTCATTGCTTTGGATTGTAGCGCATTTGAAGTGAAATAACACAAAACTGCGCTATACAAATGTCATAATAATAATTATTATTATTATCTAACACTTACAAGTATCATTATATTATTATCTAACACTTACAATCTAACACTACAAAACTTTACAAGTGGAGCCGAGATGAGATATGTCTTCTAAACAATATGGTCAATTTTTGCACGTCTCTGTTTTACTCTTCTCAGCTTTGCTTCTGTGGAAATGCACCCGTAGATAAGGGCAACGACAATTTATTGCAACCATAGATTCTACCAAAACCAAATAATGTATTTTGTATTTGAAATAAAAAAAAATTGGTTAAAATACTGTGTTTTGTATTTCAAATACACGACTTCAAAGTATTTTGTATTCTGTATTTTAAATACATGCGAAAAAGTATTTTGTAATTTGTATTTTAATTACAGCAAAGCATGTATTTTGCCCAGCCCTGGCTACATCATTTTTTAAATTAGCTCAGGCGGCCCTGAAGAAAAAGAACCTCAGGAAATGTGTCATCTTTGAGAATGCTATGTGAAGAGTCTTTTTGGTTTTAGTCTTCATAGTTTCTTTTTGGGGAAACAAAGGAGTGGAAGTTCTGTGACAGAAAAAGGTATGATGGATGGTAGAAATCTGGGGGTCAATATGTCAAGGAGTGACTTACATATGAATTCATCCCTCCCACTGAAATGCAAGGCGATGGACGTTCGAAAGGTCTCCCTCAACCAGTCTCTTCCGATCCAACCCGCCACGCAGAAGATGAGCAAACGCATTTCAAACAATCCTCACCCCGCGATCGCGGGCACCCCCGTTAGTCACCAAACGTAGCAAACGACTTGTAATTATTTATTTAACATACTTTCCCAATATATTAAAAATATCTTAAAACATATTCTTTTATAGAATGGGGGCGCCAGAGTTCACGAAAGGAAGCATCATTTTTTTTTTGCCTTCAAGAAAAAATCTAGAAAGTTTTTAGTTCCACATAAAATTATCTCTAGAAGTATGGGATTTTTTTATGTTGTAAAAATGACCCAAGTTATAAATGTTTGGTTTCAAAATTTCCTGAAAAATAATAATAAAAAACCAATAACTCAACATAAAATATGTATGTAAGTACTTCCCGAGATAACTTATATTGGGAGTTGTATGCAGTCAAAACTTAAAGTTAATTAATTTGCATCCGTTGAAGTAACGTTTTCAGCCATTTTTGCTTTAAAAAAATGTAATTTATTTCTTAAGTACATAGCATTCACTAAGTGCACCCGCACCCGCATCTTACAATAAAATAATGACCTTATTAGTTCATGTTTTCGTCTCCTTCTGGCTGATTTTACATACAACTTTTTTTTACAGCGTCATGTCATCAGTTAATAATCTTGTCCACAGAATAAACACTTAAATATTTTTCCATATATAAAACTTATTTTTCGTTATATCGAAGACTCAACAGCCTTACTAATTAATAAACGTGATAAAAACTACAATACAATTGATAAAGAACCGTGCATATGATAACCTTACTAATAGAAACATAAACTAGAAACTGTCGTAAAATAGTTAATCGAAATATATTGTACATTGTTTATACAGCCAAAGAGGGTTCATGTGTTGTATAAATTTCCCGTCGAATTTCGTAAAATTTCCAGCATGTTTCAAAATCGAAAATTTCTTCATCAAGATACAAAAAAGACTAATATTAGGATGTATAAGATTAGACAAATAAGAAACGACCAACAAAAATATTATTTATTAAAAATGTGATTAAACGGTTATTAAAATGCAAATTTAATATTATTTCCTCTTCGTACTTCTTTGTTTTCCTAGTGTCTTCTCAGTGATGCAAATCACTACATACAAGATGTAGAAAACTTCTGTGTTTCCCGTCTGAGAAATTTGAATAAATGTGGAAATCGTTTATAATACATTATTCAGTAGACGACTCAAAGTGTTGCAAAATTGAACCAATCGTTTTGCAATTCTTCAAATAGAATACGCTGGGAGCTTTTTATTGTAACGTGTCGTGGGGTGGTTTCAAGTGACGGACAAAAACTAAGATAAATGGCTCTTTCAACGTACCGAACCTTGTTCTTTGAACACAATGTGTACCCATGTATTATGGGAATTGTAATGCGGGGCTTTTTCTAAAGTCCCATAATGCTTTATTTTGTGACAAATGTGAGATGTGTTTTGGATAAAATACTGTTTTTATGGCTATGAAAATTATTTATATTACTGCCTGATGTGTGACAGAGGGGCGTGGGATTGGTTGAAATGGATGACAGTAAACTGAATGCAGTTAACATCAGATATAGTAAACTGTGAAAACTTGGCTATATTTATTTATTTTATTTATTAATATTTTATTAACGCCCTAGTGGGTTTTTACAAGAAAAGAAGCAAATATATAATTAACAATATTAATTACATGTATTACATAAACAATAAAACAGAATAAATATGAATGCAATCGACTCGTTAGGTAAAGAATATTACAACATAAAAAAGAAATGAAATGAAATAGTACAAGTTGTACTTATAAAAAACTAAAGCAATTCAGCTTTAAATATTTAAAGATATTTAACAATAATAATAAGACCTGACATAGAACAAAGTGTAAATAGAACACCAAAAATATTATAAAGTAAGTATACATTTTACTGGTGAGGTTTAGATGAGAAAATATTTTATGAGAAAAATATTACCTAACATTGTGATAGTTTATAGTCTAAAACTGATATATTTGAGAGGGACAATAATTATTTATATTTCTTTATTTAATATCCACGGTATAAATATACCATACACCAACCATAAACGAGAATGTATGAGACGTTGTATGAATGTGTGCCAAGGCCGGGATGTTTGGCGGTCCGTCCTCTCTGCCTACCCCTGCGGGAAACGGCGTGATGGTTAGTTAGTTAGTTAAACCAAAAAAATTGGAGTGTGCAATTCACACGCGGTAGAACAGAAACCTTCAGAAAACTAAAGTAGACAAGAGTGGGGAGATTACGAAGCACTTTTTTATCAATGTGATAGATGATTTTTTTTCCATATTTTTGTCGTCGAATTCCAGTGCACACTTTTGTATACATCTGGTCATCTTATTAGTTTTTGTCTTTTCTTCTCCTCTCTAGATCTCACTTTCTTTTGTGTTTTCTTTTGCCTGTTTATTTTGAAATTGTTTGAAGCTTTGATATTGATTTCACAAAAATATTTTTTTTTTGGATTTCGTAGGATTCGATCCCTGGTCCTCTGAATGTCTGCAAATGTTCGTTAGACGCTTTATACAACTAGATCAAAGGAGACTTGCGTGGGGCCATGGAATTATCGTATTATATTGGAACTGAGTATCCGTGAAATAAATAAATATTTTATTGCTATTTCATTTGGTAATTATCGGTTCGGACTGGCCACGCTTATAACGAATAATTTTTAGAAAAAAACTTTAGATTCGCCTTAATTACTATGCAAGGAAACTTTTTGGCTTTGGGGCGGTGGAAAATAATGCATTTTAATTTTCAATTGCATAAAACCAAAATTCACTTCGCGAACCGACACAGCGAAAATTCACGGCCGTACCTGTAACTGTTATGTTGGTATCCTTGATAAATTAACAAGAGCTAATACGACTGTAGCCGACTTCGTGGGATACCTACATGAAATACCGCGAAATTATGAAAACACAGCAGAATTATTGTTTTTTTTTTAATTTTTTATTCCAGTTAAAAGAAAATTACATTTTCACTCATTTAACTAGAAATAATTATACACATTGTTAACAAACCTCTATTCGTATATATTTGTTATTACGAAATTTAGAATATTAAATGAATAAAGGCCTGTAGGCAAGTTTTTTTACATTGAAAAAATTTTAGTAATTTTTAGAGATCGCTGGCAACTGATTCACCATAATTACATTAAAAGGCAACTATTTGCATTGGGGGAAGTGGAAAATATTTCATTCTAAATTTCGATTACGTAAATATAAAATTAGCTTTCGTCTTGTGAGATTGTACGCCAGAATCACAAACCATGTTACACAAACCTAGCGTAGCCGCTAAACAATTTGAAAACTGGGATGTTTTTCTTGCCTTGACGCGAGTAGGCGTTATAAAGGGGCACTTTCTTTTGTATCACAAACCATGTTACACAAACAAGCCCTCTAGACAAATTTCATAATTACGCGCCTTATCCCACGAAGTCGGCTACAGTCGTATTAGCTCTTGTTAATTTATCAAGGATACCAACATAACAGTGACAGGTGTGGCAGCGGATTTTCGCTGTGTCGGTTCGCGAAGAGAATTTTGGTTTTATGCAATTGAAAATTAAAATGCATTATTTTCCGCCGCCCCAAAGCCAAAAAGTTTCATTTTATAGTAATTAAGGCGAATCTAAAGTTTTTTTCTAAAAATTATTCGTAATAAGCGTGGCCAGTCCGAACCGATATTTACCTTTCATTTTTTTGCAGGCTAAATCCTATAGATCTATATTCTTTATAGAGTCGCTCGTTTCTGTTTCATCGAGTTTCAAATCACAACGGTGCTAAAAAAGTTTTCGCTTCAATAATTGCATGTCGCAGTTAAATACAAGCAAAAGCATAAGCAGGATTTTAAAAGAAACAACAACAATTAGGTGTGGCGTTTGATCGTAAATCAACATCAGAAATTATAAAATTAATTCTATGTTTTACAACCACAACGTCGCTGGATTTCTTTAACGCTAACAACCTTTGCTTCTTTACCGACATGAACAAATTTAACAATTTATCAGGTTCGGTCAGCGGGAACCCAGGCAGTTTTGTTTTAGAAAACTCTTTAGAAATACAGTAGCTTATTAGTGCTAACATTAGTAAGTTTTTTTTAATGACAAATTATCGTAAAATGATTGTTAACAATGGTGTCAACGAAAGCTTAGAAAATTGGCAATTTCCTCGGTTTAAATAACGTAATTGATAAATCTGAAAAAATAAATTTAAATCTGTAAAATAAGCCTATCACCAAGTTATGGAGGTTATGATTTTGTTTTCTTAAATATATTTCACATATTCCTGTTTTTATTTTTAGAAAAAAAAAGAAAACATACTCTTTAAGTCATATTTAGTCATACATGAATAAAATATACTGATTTTACCAAGTTACGAATTGTCAGTTACATACTACTAGGGTACCTCAGTATTGACCTGTATAATAACCTAAAAAAATACCCTTCATGCTACCACTTCGGATTCTTTCATATACTCCCCTCCGCAACGTAAGCAGATATATGCGTTAAAAATACGATAGCAGTCAAGTACAATAAGCGTGTTTACACGTCAGCGCTTGTGTCTCCATAGAAACCGTTATAACTCCGTTATTGTTTTAGTTACATCCGTAAAATAATAAGTGAAAGGTCGATAGTGAATCATGCTGCACATCTCTATTCAAGTTGTCCATAGAAATACATAAAAAGAACATTCTGTCAGACGCGCAGTCTGACACATAATTTATCCCGCCAAATTTCCTACGGGCGCCCGACATTGTTAATTTCTATTAAATATTTTTATATGAAATGATAAAAAAGTGAGATGACAAAAGTGTTTATTACACATTTATACAATAGAATACGTATTGTTGTTTACATAATCTCTGATTTTAGTACTGTTTTCACATAAAAACATCACGTGAGTCATTTTCACATTTTTTTAATGTTTTCATTCTAAATTTTAATATTTACAAATGTTAATATTTATTTGTAATATAATAATTCAAAAGCTTATTTTGTAACCTGTCTAAAACAGTTTTTACTATTCGGCTACGTTCAGAAATGTTTCATTTATAGAGCTTCAATTGTGAAGCGGTTATAACTAAAAGTTTTCGTAAAATGTCATTTCGTTTAAGACACCAAAAGCTAATATTCTCGAAAATTCGGAGGGGTTGGAAGTAAATTAATTGGCTTTCACAAATTTCACACATTCTTTATAGAAAGAAAATTCGTTGAACATTCGTAAGTGCTTTTTTTCTAAAAAAACCTTAATATTATTAAGTTTTCCCCTTTTTTTTCCATTTGAAAAAAATGGTAGATACCTACTCTATATTTCACCTATGGGTTAATAGAATCGAAATTTTGCTAGAAATGGCTTGATCCTGTTTAGAGATTAGATCTGAACAGCCAGGTACATCTCAACCAACACGCTCCATTTCCTTCAACATACCCCAATTTATTGGAGACTGTAGACTGTAAGTCTATAACATATAAACCTACTGGCTGTGTGCAGATAGGACTCTCGTTTGGTAGTCATGTAAAAAGAATACGTCACCGATGGCTGTATATTTAAAAAGTATAAGAGAGGGACGCTTAGGTTCGGTCATAAAAAGAATGGGAACCGAAATAAAATGAGCGGAGAATACAATGTATTCTATGTGACGTGCTAATGGATAGAAGATTAGGTATAGACGCTGCAGGAAGACAAATCATTTTAATGTTTGGTCAATGAGTCGGAATAACAGAAGATAATCATCTCTGATGATGCATCCAGTAATGAATCATGAAGTGTGTTCACATCACAGACGAATTCCTAGCGTAAAGGACACTGTACACTCATTGGAAATTGACTTTACAAACAAAGAAAGAACGATTTTCATGTGATGAATTTCCGAGTCGTGAGTAAAAAATAAACGCGAAAGTTTTTATGGATGTATGCGTGTTTGTTACTCGTTCACGCAAAAACTACTGAATGGATTTTAATGAAACTTATCAATAATATAGCTCGTACTTCATAATAACATACAGGTCATAATTTATAAAGCTAACTAGGAAGGAGACGCGTAAGGGAAACGGGCACGCACGGGAAAGGTGATTCAGGGATAAACAATGTATTTCTTTGAATATGGCATTAACGCATGCCGGGATGCAGCTAGAATTAAATAAGATAAGTAGTGAAATTATAAATTCGTCATTGCAAAAATGGAATAATATCTTCCACGTTGGGCAGTCAAACCATTTTATTTGTCAAATACGTTTTATTTTGGTAGGGTTTAAGGGCGTATTTATGGGAGGGTGGGTTTAGGGGGTTCACCCCGCCCTCCTCTCCCCACCGGCTTTGGTATTGCGTAGGAAAAAAATAATAGTACTCGTAGATTACATTTTGGAAAATACAACAATATTGGTTATTTACTTTTGGTGTGTTATGCCGTATTGAGCTACCTCCTCCTCTAGCCAACGTTTCGGACAGCGTTACAGTGTCCATCATGATGATGGATACAAAAATCTTTTTTTTTTTAAATCAAAAGGCAAAGCAAATATCTACTACTTAAATATTTGCATTACAATGATATCATTAAATAGTAATATAAAAATTAAACTTTGAGAATTGTTTTTTTTTCGTTATTTGTTTTTGGGGCGTTATGCCGTGTTGCGCTACCTCCTTCTTTAGCCAACGTTACAGTGTTCATCATCAGGTGAGATCCGGCAGATCCGGTCGATGTGATCCGGATTTGCCCTGATGATGGACACTGCAACGCTGTCTGAAACGTTGGCTAAAGAAGGAGGTAGCCAACACGGCACAACACCCCAAAGCAAATAACGAAAATACTTCTAGCCGTGAAAATCTAAAAACGTGTCTTTGGGAATTTTTCATAATTATTAATTATAATTAATTTTTCATAATTCAATTTTACAAAAAAGTAATGTGACGATTACCTTTATTATACATTTTTCTGACGAAATATGTGAGTTTTTTGATTTTTTTTTATTGTCAGTAAGTTTATTGTCGTTTAACGTAAGGTGAGCCATTTTTTTAACTTTTTCATGTTTGCATTCAAAATTTTTATAGTATATTAAAATATAAGTGGATAAACAGGTCTTTAAAACACGCGCGATTTTTCGGGCACGACGGCGTAGCCGAGTAAATTAAAAATTTGGAAATAAGAACTATTAATGAATTCGTGATGTGATATCACAATATCTTGTTGTCATGGAAATGAAAAACACAAACATTAATTTGCAATCTGTCACATAAGATTAATAGTTGACATCACAGTTTTTACTAGTTATTGTGTGTTGTAAAATGAGTTCTAACATTGATAATTTAAATACCAAAGCAGAATCGCGGTTAATACCTGAAAAATCCAAAGACGTTTATAAAAAAGAATATGAAAGGTTCATAACATGAATGGAGGAGCAAAACGTAGTAGATATAGATGAACGAGTTGTGCTTGCTTACCTTCAGAAAATGTCGGAACAGTACAAAGCATCGACTATGTGGGCCATACATTCGAAATTGCAATGTCTGTTGAGGATAAATAAAGGGGTTGATTTAAAATCATTTGTGAAAGTGCATGCATTCATGAAGGCAATTAGCAAGGATGACGTTGCTAAGAAGGCGTATGTATTCAAAGAAGATGATTTGCGGAAGTTTTTCACGGAAGCACCGGACATTACGTACTTATTTTTGACGTTTTTGTATTTGACGTTTAAAATATTCCTGTCAGATTTATAGTTAAAAGTTGACATTTAGACTTCACATTTTGTTGATTTGTTGATGTTGCCATGGTAACTTTAAAAAACGCGCGTTCCATAAAGTGCGATTTAAACACGCTAGAGCGTACTTTAAATGAGTAAAAAGGGGCACCAATATTTTTTTTTTTTCGAATTATGAAATTGAATGCTTATTTTATCATATTACAAAAACAATTTTTAATTTTTTAATAAGTTTAGAAATATTCCATTTATTTGGATTTTATTGCAGAGCGGAAATATTTTGACCTTTTGACAAAATATGCCCTAGGTCTGAGGGGTTAATGTAACTTGTAAACTGTCACACAAGCAAGAAAAACAATAAACACTTCAATAACTCATTCAATATGAAAGAGAACAAGACACAGAAAAATAGAAAAAAATAATGGGCGCAACTCGGACTCGAACCCAGAACCTCTCGTCTTACCGGGACGTGTGATTTTACCAATTCAGCCATTGCCACCTTCCATCAAACCGTCATAATTGTCGATCTCATATTTTCATATCAGAATTAACAATATTGTCTTCGACTATTTTTTTCCATAAACATGACTTCAATAACTCATTGTGAAAGCAAATTCGAAATTACAAAAATGCGTTTCACAAATTAAAACTTTCTATTTCTAGATTTTTTATCAAAAGCCATCAATGAATATTAACATCAGAAATCCAATAATTAACAAAGGCAGATACACCAAATATTTGTAAAAATACAACGCAATTTTAAATTCAACGTGTGCTTCGTCAATAAAATCATTATTAATTCAGCCAATCGTAAATTTTCAATGAAATACTCCATAAAGTAAACCCTTCAGAGCTTTTTGTTACAAAGCTGCTTTCATATTCTATGAAATCCATTTTTTTATTTGAACAGCTTGAAAGGCGTTATATATTTAAAGTGTGCGTTTGACATGTGAAAAGGAGGGAACTGTCGAACGGTTTGATTTATTTGTGGAATTGAAATTTTCATCAGCGTTAATTTTCCATTAATCATCATTAAACTCAACATTGATTTCTTTATAATGATAAATACACTTTTTTATAGTAGGTTTAGTACCCCAAATATAAAGATCACTCTAGGAATAAATGTTTTATCAAACTTTTTGAAGTGAAAACTTCTTTAGCAGTGTTGTGATTTGAAACTCTATGAAACGAAAAGTAACGACCCTAAAAAGAGACCAACCATACATGATTTTGTCTGCGAGAGAATGAGATAGTACAATCGTCTCCTCTTTGTGCGGTGCGTCGTAGCCTGTCGGTCTTCTCTTTCTGCGGTGCCTCGTAGCCTACACTTTTGTCTACTTTAGTTTTCGTTTTGGTTTCTTTTATACCGCGTGTGAATTGCACACACTTATTTAGTACCTATACAGAACGTCAAAACAAAGTACATTATAATCAATCTGTGTTTAAATATCTCAAATAAACGTGTTTACGCCCTGATGATGGACACTGCAACGATGTCCGAAACGTTGGCTAAAGACCCCAAAAACACATAATGAAAATACTTTTGGCCGTGAAAATCTTAAAACGTATCGTGTTTACGACATGTTCGCAGAAAAGCTAAAGAACTATTTAGCTGCAAACAACAATATTAACATGTAATACTGAGATGTTGCTGTGTTGAGGGCAAAACAAAGTCACAAGAAAACAGATCGATTATTTTACATGGTTTATTATTAATTTGATGGGGGAAGATAATTAATTTAAATCTGGGATGACTTTTGAAACGATTTTAGAATTTTTTAAACGAATTAAGGCGAACCTTAACGTGCAATTACTATTTTTGATTAATTTTTACTACGAACGGGTTTACATTATGATAACCAATAAATAGGGTTTGAATAAATTAAAGTTTTTCCTATCGTTTCCCCGAAATAGAACTAGAATTAAATTGTTAATTACTATTAAAATAATATTAACATAAACTAGTAAAAAATGTGGTTTTTCATTAGAAATACATGAACGCAGCTAATAATCAACTTAATTTTTTTTATTTTATGTATACTAATATTTGTGACAATTTCCCTTGATTAACTTTGTTTTTCCTTATAAAATTAATCGCAAAATAAATAAAAACCATTTTTTTCCTTAAAAGAAGGAAACACATTGTGACTTGACATCTTAATATTATAAAACAAAGTCGGGTTAGTAACATACACTATTTATAACTCGAGATCGGCTTGACCGATTTTGATGATCTTTAATTTGTTGGATTTTTCTCTACCCCGGATAACCGAATAAGTATTAAAATTTTGAAAAAATTCACGAAAAAGAATGTTATGAATAAATGATTTTTTTCGTACATTTTGTATGGAACGAATTCTCATATTTTGAAAGAACTGCAGCAATATTGTGATAGGTATAATATTTAACTGTGCGTGAATTTCAAAAACTCAAAAACGTCAAATATCAATGCACTGATTGTTTTGCTTTTGCTCTTAATCATATAATGCTGCCCCTCTTTCTTACACACTAAATGTCAATAGTCGAAAATGAGACAAACGGTGAACGTATGTCTCTGCACCCCTCCAAAGGAAAAATAAAATAATAATAAATCTCTGAAATGAAACGCATTTTTTTTACGTAAGCTCCACTCAGGACCTATGTCATCTTACGGGATGCTGTGTGGAGGGTATTTTTAAGGAAGGGTAGGATAGGAAGTTCTGGGAAGGAAAAAAGGCATGAGGAGTGGGTAGGAATCTGGAGGTCAGTGTATCCGGAAGTAAATCCATCCCTCCAACTGCGTTGCAAGGCCATTGCCTTGACCGGAATTGACCTTTTACCTTGAACTTTCCAGCCGGACTCTATCGATCTATTGGTCGAGAGAATCCGACTGGAAAGGTAAAAAGGCCTCCCTCAACCAGTCTCTCTCGATTCAGCCCGCCATACAGCAGGTGGGCAGACGCATCCGCCGCCAAGACCCTTATAAAAGTTACCCCATGAACCCGAGCACTCCTGCTAAATCACCAAACGTAGCTAACCACTTGGGGTGACCTATGGCAAAGGTGTTGGTTATCCAATAAATGGTTCCTGGGGCGGCGGCAGCCGCTTCCTTTCAAAAATTCCCTTAAGTAAGTGGAAAAGTAAGAAAATCACAAAAAAATATAAATCCGTATACAACGCCATCTCTGATACTGACAAAAACAAAACACGGACAGTTGGGCATCGATAAATAATTGCTTCATTGTGTTATTTTCAAATTTAAAAGAAACTTAATTTAATTCAACAGTTATTGATTCTGAGGCGGTACGCAGTTCGTCGGGTCAGCTAGTTTTAAATAAATGAAAAGAAAATAATTAGTTTTAAGTCACTTTATTGATTTCACTTTGCGTTCATAAAATGAGTGAAGGGACGCCAAGAATACACTTTCTTGGCTTGTGTACTCCTCTGTGTAATAATAATAAAAGTATAATAATATTTGGATGATTTATATAGCGCCGTTTTTGTGAAAAATCACCTCAAGGGCGCTGTACAAACGTATAATACATTTCTAAAATCTAAAAACTACAAGCTAGGCAAACAATTATAAACAACTTATGGCTAAAAATTGAATACATCGGTTCATTGATCACCGATACGAAAATATGTGTACAATATTTTGACCAATGAACGCGATGCTGCCTAAAATTTAATGAAAACAGGACCATACTTACCTGGGAGGTCGCTTGAAATTAACACTGTATATTGTCCATTTAAAGAAATTTAGATAGAGTTCGCACGCAGAGGACATTATTGTGAACACATGTTATTTAATCCTGAAAAATATTTTAGTGTAATTAGAGAATATGTCAATGCTATGGATTTTACTTATTTCTTTGTTAAACATTATCGTTCCCGGCGTAAAATTATGATTTCCCGTATTATTTAGGTGCCATAATTCTGTCCCGAACAAGCCAAAATTTCTATTTTTTTTAATAGCTAATTCACCTTAAAAATAGTGCAAGAAATGTAAAGATTTGAATCTTTACATTTTTTGGTTTTACATATGGTTGTAATCGAAAACAACCATGCTTTTTTAGGGCAGGTGTAATGTCAAACTTATTGTGAATTTATTTCGTCTGATCTTCTCTCTTTAATAATAAAGCTAAAATTTTCAATTTTGTAGCATCATTTTGTAAATGCACCTGCCTTTTTTTATTATGTATGTGTTTTAACAATCAAATTTAACGTTAACAACAAAAATTGTTGATGTTCAAATAGGGCTTCGTGTCAATAATGTAAATAGGTAAGAAAATGTTAAAATAATATTGAACCATGTGTTGAGCTTGATTTATTTAAGAATTTTCATGTAATAAAATAATACGAGTCGCATATATTTTTGCACGAAACTTGTATCGAAATTATCAATATAATTATCAATTTGATTTGAAGTTTTAGCCTACGTCCGAACAGACAGGTGGGTTGCTTAGCGCCAAGAGCCTAGCGAATCACCTAGTGAGTAGCTTAGTAAAACGAACGTTCTAGAATTTTCGAGACCGGCCACACTGCGCGCTTGGCGCCTAGCTAGTCGCTTAGCGTGTATAGAACAAACTTGTTGGTTTTTTTGTCACTAAGCGCACGGCATTTTAAAAGAAAAAAAAGGATGAAATATTAATTGCATCAGTTTTTAAAAGACAATCTCTGTGGAATCCAGCTAATCAACTCCATAAAAAAGCAGTTGTCTTAAAGAAAGTATGGGAAGAGGTAGCAATCGAAGTAGAAAAGGGTGCTTTTTGCTATGCTTTTTCTAAGATGAGTATCTAAATGAGTTAATTTTCTTTTAACTTACTGAGAAGTAGATCAAGTGTTTCTCTGGACATACGCAAATATACCTACGTAAAATTTTTCGTCAAAATCACGCAATTGTTTATACAGATCATTAAACTCCCCATGACTTGACCGTGACTTATTTACGTCATGAACCCAAAATGATGGATAAGGACTAATGAGACCTTTACCTTTACAGAAACAGCTTTATCTCAAGCACCTGTCATAATGTTTCATTGAAATAATGAAAGAAAACCTTTTCCTCCTGTAAAATTTTCTAATGGTCTGTTGGACAAATATGAACTAAGGCGACGACATCTCATCAACGTGCCGACAAGCAAATGACCAAGGCACCTAGCGACCCACCACGCAAACCACCTTCAGTTCGGCTACCGTGTATTATCCAGAATGCAAGCCACTAGGTTCTTTAGGCGGTAAACAAGCCGCCTGTCTGTGCGGACGTAGCTTTAAGGATTTTAAAAGAACATGTGAGGCCTCTTTTAGGCCAATGGACAATCTTCAAGTTAATCGTTTATATCGCACGATAAATATTTTTAAGAAATTTTATGTACCACGTAAGCTAACGCTTTCACTAGATTCTATTGCACGACTTATGTTGATAATATCTTTCAAAGTCTATGGAAGAATATAATAGAGAAGAACGGAAAAATAAAATAAATAAAGTGATTAGGAAACTCTTACTTGAATTCAGATTATGTAACGAAATATGAGCTTTGTAAAAGTACTTCCACTATGATATTTTAAAAATATATTTTTTTTAATAATTCTTAAGGTTGATTCTCTCCATTAATGGAGTTATAAATTAAATGATAGCATGTGTTTATAATTTAACACTTATTGCACTGAAAGCAGTTGAGTGAAGTTAAAAAATATATATATTAATATCAATACCGTACAACAGTCCCAACTGCTCTCGTCTGGAGCCGGTGAGACTACGGCATTCGCAAATGGGGTATTTCGTGAATCTGAAGGTAGTAGGGAGGGGAAGGACATAGGAAAAGAAATGTGGGGAAGCATCTGGCCAATCAGATCTGGTCACCAAACACGTCTAAAGCCATTTCAAGCAACGTTTAAATTCTGAAAGGAGGTCTTACACCAGGACGATACTGAGAGTATTTTCCAATCTGGAACGAGCCGCAAATGTACTATATATTATTTTTAAATGAATAACTTGTGAAATAACACAAATCAATCAAATAAAAATTATTTTCCACGCCGGGATTCAATCCTGCGACCTTCGGATTGCGAGTCAAAGAGCCTTACCGCTCGACCACGCCGGCCGTCAAGTGGCAAATAATAGACAGTGTTTGTAGTATGAACTGTAGGCATTTATATAAATTTGAGAAGATAATGATAATTTGGGGATACTGTGTGGAGTTGTTCTTTTTAATAATGGAAGGAGATTAAGTTCTGGGAAGGAATATGAAATGTGGGGTGGGTAGGAATCTGGGGGCTCAGTGTGTCCAAATTATTTTCCTCAGGGCTTCCTGTTTACAGAAAATATTTTAATGTGAGTACCTACATCACTGCTCCCGTCTGGATCTGAATGAGACTACGGCATCCTAAGTTGGGATATGTTGTTAGGCTAAAGATGGTTAGGATTGGGAGTACTGAGGTAAGTGACTATTCAGAAACACAACTCAAGCCTTTTTAAGCAACTTTTCAATTCTGAGTAGCGATATTTTACTAGGGCGAAACTAAGAGTATCTTTCACGTGGAAACGCGTCTCTTATAAACCATATATTATTTTTAATTAATTTTAAAATGTAAATTAACGAAATAAATTTATGCGGCGTAATTTGAACTCGTGACTTCCGGATTCATACTCGAGAGCCTTATCCCTCTACCATGGAGGCCGTAAAAGCCACAATATAAGTGTCACAGAGCCATTTTTATTACTGCCCGGTTCTAGCCGCAGCTATTTACATTCGATTCCTTGTTGTAAAATAAAAAAAAGTTTCTGAAAATTTAATTAAATTGAAATTTTAATTAAAACCTTTTGTCTAGTATCAACCATAAGTCAATTCAAAATTATATTAAAATTTTAGTACATAATTATAACCCCTTCAAAATAATGTTATCATATTGCACAATAACGCATTATATATTTTCATAAAAAGCAATCAACTGCTGCGTCATCAAAAGTCGCAAATGGATTATAAATATCCAGCTGTTTAATATTTTAAAGACAAATTTATTTATTTATTTGTTTGTTTGTTTTCGTTATAAAGAATACATCAGTACAAAGAAGCTTTGACTGTCCAACTAGGAAGGTCTCTCGTTCTAGTACAGTCAATGTAACTCTAAGTAACTAACCATCATGCCGTTTCCCCGCAGGGGTAGGCAGAGAGGACGAACCGCAAAATAACTCGGTCTTGGCACACACCCTTGCCTCGTTTACATTCATACATCGTCTCATACATGCTCTTCTATTATTCTGACTCTTGACATAGCCCGACATAAGTATCTGATTCACTTGGTCGTGCCATATCTTTATTGGGCGTCATCGACTTCTTCTACCATTCGCATTTTTCGTCATATATTCTCCTTACACCACTTTCCTCGTTCATTCGCTCTACACGCCCAAACCATCTAAGCGTCCCTTTCTTAATGTTTCTCATTACGCTTACATCAGCCTTGCATTCTTTACGGATCTCCACATTTCTCACACGATCGTACATGGTTTGATCTCATATCTACAGCATTCATTCTACTTTCATCCTTCCTCCGCCAGTTCCATGCCTTACTGCCATACATCAGGATAGGTACCAGTACCCCATTATGGACGGCTAGCTTCGCTTCATTGGACAGTTTTTTTGTTAGCGCCAACGGCGTTCAGCCCTCCATTAATGGAGTTATCTGCATTTACCCTTCTTTCAATATCTCTATCAGCCTTCCCATCTCTCGTAAACGTACTTCCCAAATACCCAAACTCATTCACCTGCTCCAAGTATTCATCATTCACAACTATGTCGCACATTGTTTTCGTACTTTTTTCTTTCAAAGACCACGACTTTAGACTTACTTACATTCATCATTAACTCATTCTTCATACATTCTTCGTTCATCCTAGACACGAGAGACTGAACATAGATCTTCGAATTTAAATTAATAATTATTCTACCCAACATCTTTTAATTTGCAATCTAATTTTATGATATGTAAATGAATCACAACACCTTGTAACATGTCATTTTTAGAAAACGTTATAAGGTTCATCGGACCACCCCTATTCCAAGTTAACGACACGCCGGAATTGCGGAACTGTTTGTTCGAAACGGGCGAGTAGCGCGTTGTCGCGTCGCCCCACCGAGCATCAGCGACGCCCGAAGTCCGGTAAACGTTGCGGCGCCAACAACAGCCTTCACCAGCCGTTGTCTCTCTATACTCTATAGTACCTACAGATAACGGGTAGGGGTTGGATTGAGAACTTAATTTTCGATACCCGTGGTTAGCGTCCTTGTTTCTTGTTCCTAGTTCTTAATTACGGAAGATAACGGAAGGCCGCTCGCAGATGTATTTGATGTTGGCCTCTGTGTTTCCTCCTTCCTACAACATTGGTATCTACAGGATCAATGTTTATTACTTCCTCTCCTCAAAAAAACCCTCCACACCGCATCCCAGATGACATTGGCCCTGAAGAAAATTATATTCCTCAGGGCCTCCTGTGTGGAGTTAACGTAAAAAAAGATGTGACGGGTAGACGGCTAAAGATACATTTTGACTTCAGATGCGCACGAATCGAGTTTGTCGGTTTTTGAGAGAAGCACTTTCCGGGGGTGTTATAAAGAAATTGTTTTGTTTAATTACGTTCAAAGTATGAATTTAGGTACTTGGATATTTTATGAATTGTTCAATTTTAATTGTAATTTTTCAGTTAAGCTGGCATCCAACCTGATCTATTCTATGATCTCTTTAAAAAAAATGAAACGTTTAATTTTTTTTTTTAAATTTGCGCATTTACACTTCCTGTATTATATATTTCGTCCACAATTGCTCTCTCGTATTTATGGTCGGTTCTATATAGAATAGAACGAAATTTGAAGTCGATGCAATCTTCGGTCATTCTTTCTAGCCCAAACCTTTTGCCACTGATCTATTTCGTAGATTATATTAAATAATTTCCGTAACAAACGTTCACAAGCATCGAACAAACATCTAAAATTTGTAATAAATTCTACAAATACATAACAGTTTACAGCTCGATTGGTTGCTTGTTGGAGAAAAGAAATGATAAATTATTTAAAAAAAATTAAATTAAATAAGTTACCGTTAAACGTTATGAGCGCATCAGAAGAATGCGGCCTGCTCATTTTTTTACATCTTTTATCATTTTTGGGGATGCTGTGTGGTGGCTTATTTTTAGGGAAAGGAAGGAGAGGATGTTCTGGAAAGGAAAAAAGAATGAAGGATGTGTAGGAAACTGGGTATCAGGGAGTCTAGGTTAGTTCTCTTTCAATTAGTCTCTCCCGATCCGGCCCGCTACGCAGTAGGAAGGCTAACGCAATCGCTCCCAATACCTAAACAATTCTCACCACAAGAACCCAGGCACCCTTGCTAAATTAACAAACAAAGCAAACTACTTGGTTAACCTATGGCAGGGGTTTTGGTTATCCGATAAATGATTTCCGGGGCGGCGGTACACATACCAGCCTCCCTAATTGTAAAAATAATAGTTGTAATAAATAAGGGAGAATTACGTCATTTAACCAAATATACATAAATGACATCTGTCTGCTAAAACTACATGGTGAAATCTTCTTATAAGCAGATGACACGGCAATTTTTTTACTTCGGCAAAAACTTAGAAAGTCTATTAGAAAAATCTCAAACGGATCTTAATGTACTAAACGATTGGCTTATAAAAATATATTAACAATAAATATTAATAAAACCGGTTACATGATCTTAAGCTCACCTAAAAGAATAATGCCATCGCATAAACCATTACAAATAGAAGAAAGAGACCTACATAATCTAAATAGCGAAAAATACCTGGGCTTATATATTGATAAACATTTGACATTTAAACAACACGTAGAAAAACTAAAAACAAAAATCATCCCATTAATTGATGTATTTGGTAAAATTGCTCATCTTCTACCAAGAGATGGAAAAGAGGGGCTTATACTTTAGCTTAATCCAGTCCCACCTAAATTATTTAATAGAAATATGAGGAAACACATACATTAGGTACTTAAACAACTTGAAAATAAGAACATTTTACGAATATAACACATGTCTTTTAATCTACAAAATACAAAATGGACTTATACACACTAACGCAACATTTATAAAAACATCACAAGTACCCGAACATTACGCTAGACAACACATTAAATTGTACACAAATACTGTCAAGACTGAAAATGGCAAGAGAAGTATTGGCCACAAGGGAGATCACATATATAATCTCCTTCCAGATAACCTTAAAACGGAAAAGAATATAAAAACCTTTAAAAAAAACTATTTAAACTTAAGATGTTGGAACAAAAATAAAATTATTACTTCTATACTTGTACTACCATACTATAAATGTTCTGTATTTAAGTTAAGAAATCGAAATCGAAATATTATATTTCTTTTAACTTAATAATAATAAAAATAAAATAAAAAACAATTTATATCTATCTTTCCCAACGAAGGCTTGGTTGTACAAAACGTTAAAGTATTTCAATTTATGAAAATAATTATTCTGTTAAATACTTCTTCCATCCGCCCTTTCCCACCGGATAGGTCCCAGAAAGCAGGAAGTACCCCATGCCCCAGTTAGGTACCAAGTCTACCAAGACTACCCCATACCCAAGGGACCCGGGCCCACGGGACAGGTTGATGTACCCGCTACCCGCAACGAGCGCATAAAGTAGGTCGCTTGTCTCGTAAATGACTGCGCTTCACAAAAGCGGCTGCTAAGTGCCCCTCAATTCTGGGCTTCGGAATATTTACGTGTCCATAAACATTCGCAAAGTCGCACCGCACCGCACAGCGCGCAGTGTGTAGTCACTAGTGTGTACCCGGACTAAGGAACCTACTATGTAGGTAGGGTTAAAGACGGAGTTGGTGGCTGATAACCAGAGGGGTAGGTACTCTAGTCTTTTGTAAAGTGTGGCGGTTAAGTTGTCAGACTTATTTTTTTCAGAAAGTCAGAAAAATTTTACCTAGCGATAAAAACAAAATAAATGGAAAAAACTTTTTTAAACTTCAAATTATGATAACGAAAAAATTTAAAATACACAGGTATTTTATTAGACCAATGTATTATAAACGTTATTATCACATCAATTTTTGGTCATTTCACAAAAAAATATAAATAATAAAAAAATTCATAGCTCTTTTTTTTAAATTCCGGTCGGAAACTTTGGTTCGGTAGAAGTGCACATTTTATTTTTTTCCGTGGTTGACTTTCGGATTCGAATAAAAAGCGTGGAATTTTCTTTGTCTAGCAGGTTTAGGTTATATAATGATTAGATTACTACGTGAACTGATGGGATTATATATAGGTAATGTAAAATCAGTTTAATAAAAGCAATACCGACTCTCTCGAATGTGACGAATGTCAAACTAGGTACCCACTACTCATGTGTTTTTTCTCTTCAATTAATTTAAGTAACAGATCTATTATTTTTATTTTTATATTAGAGTACAACAGATATGAAAGAGAACTCCAGTCCAATTTTTTAAATTTTTTTTTAATGAATAATGACCTTCTGACTTAAATAACTGCATATCAAGATGTTTTATATTTTTTGACTTAAATAACTGCATAATCAACTTAACTTGCATAATCAACATAACTTAAATAACTGCATAATCAACTTAATCAACTTAACTTGCATAATCAACAAAACTTAAGTAACTGCATAATCAACTTAACTTGCATAATCAACATAACTTAAATAACTGCATAATCATGATCTTTTTATTTTTTTTCCTCCATCCACAAGCAAATGCTTTTAATGAAGGAAAAGTAACACTGTAACATGTTCCATTTTTAAGATAAAAAAAATTATTAAAAAATATATATTTTTTTAGAGTTTGTTTTAATAGTTAAAATAATTTTCAAAGTTTTAATTTTTCAAGATCCCCGAAAAACACCGCACGTATAGTGAATCGTGTAACGTCATCACTCCTGAAAAGTTTTTCAACAGGTGTTCATTTTGTATGACAGTTATACGGAAGAAAGTGTGGTACTATTCGATAAGTTAAAACATTATTTAGGTGGAATGATTAATTTATTATATTATATTTATTATGTTATTTTATTTTTCAATATTATTACGGGAGAGTGATATAGAAATTATTATTTTATTTAGCTTTTAAAATCAATACTATCTCAAACGGAGCATCACCTGCACACTGCAAAAATTGTACGCAAATAAGATACAGGTGATACAGCGCCTACCAGCTGATCGACGACGGCCATTTTGAATTCGAAGTTCATAGAGATGTGAGTCGTTCGCGAACGAGTCGGCTCAGTGACCCGGATCTTCCTACGGATCCATAAGATCCGGTTCCGTAAGACCGATCTTCAAAGCTACGGACACACTTGCTCGCGGTTCGCGGATCTTTGCGAACGAGTGAGCGGGTAGCAATTGCTACTAGGTAGCATGCTCTTTGGCGTCTAATGAGCAAGTGTGTCCGTAACTTAATTCAGTCGTTCAATTGAGCCGATTTACTGAACCGGATCTTTTCATTCTCGTTCAACTGCGCCGTGTTGCGCGTCTCTAGGTAGCATTTTGATGTAGAATATTATACAATTTTTTCGTACAGTTTAAAGTTTTTCAATATTTTAAATAATAGAGATAAACTAATAGAGATACTTTTATTTTTTATACTAAATTATTTAGGCTTAAACATTGTTTCAATAAACACAACAACTAAATCTCTATAAACAGTATGAAATAACGAATAACATGAAATATTGTTAATACTGATGACTTGTGTCATACCTACATAATCAAAGTTTCAATGCAATGACTGGTGACACGTGACGTCAGCACTAACCATTCAGTAATACCAACTTTACAGTGTGTTTTGACGAGAGGTTTAAAAATGCACATTTTAGTATTTTTTTAAGAACTCTACTGTTCGGGCATATTTGTACCTACACCTATGTTTTCCTCCCGTCTTACCTACCTATCCTGATATATCCATTCTTCCATTGTCACCGGTTCAAGATTGATTCCTAACCGCGAAGTCAGTACAATTTCAACACTCGCGCGGTACTGACAGCCAAGTACTTTGGTCTCGTCGCCATATAGTCGAAACCCGGATCCGCGCAAGATACGTGTCTACAACCGTGGAGTTTTCTTTAGTGCATGAGTGGAGACCCCGGGACATCACCAGCAAGGTAGGGTCATCTTGTTTTCGGTGGACATCCCATTTTTTCCCCTTCATCCCTTTTCATTCCAACAGTGGTAGGTAGAGATTTCGAACTCCGCGGAAGAAAATAACGACTTCCAATAGCTATCGAAACATTGGTCCTTCGGCGGATGTAGAATTTACCTTGATTCTTTACAGATTAGTTAATTTACATGATTAGAAATTGTACTCAAACTAGTGTCATTGCAAGACTATTATCAATAGTAGGTAGTTTCGGCAGGTACGGCTTATCAGTTCAGCTGGTAGGTAGATAATATTGGGTGCAAATAGAATACTTTATTTGTTGCAAGTAGGTACCTACTATTATAATTGTTAATTTACGTATTTAATACATTTCAAAATGGATAAAGTTGCAACCAAAATTGGTTCGTTAAAATTAAAACGCCAGAGATTGTTCGGCCGTATACAGGCGGCTTATGATCTTGTAAAAGATTTGGATAAAAAGGCTAAGCTATGTCAATTCAGAGCCCGAATGGATAAATTAGAGTCCACATATGAGGAATTTCAAAGTATTCAATGTGAGCTGTCAGATCTGGTTTCACTTCCCGAGTTTGAGTCGAAAAATGATATATTGGAGGTGTCGCGCGTATTTGAGGAATTGTTCTTCGAAGTTACATCGGCACGTGATGCTTGCGAAGCGAGTCAGAATAATCGTCATGACGTGTCAGGCGAAGAAGTACAACGCTCTGGGCCCGGTCGTAGTTTTCTGGCTCCAGAGATAAAAATTCCTTCGTTTAGTGGACATATTAAAGATTGGCCCCCCTTTTTTAATATATTCAGAAGTATTGTGCATGTGAACAGTTCTCTGAGTAAAATTGAAAAATTTCATTACCTACTTAGCTGTTTAAAAGACACGGCCTTATCTCTAGTGAGAACTATTCCTCTGATACAAGAGAATTATGATTTGGCCTGGGAAACGTTATTAAATCATTATTCCGAGTCCAGGGCATTATTTATATATTACGTTAACTCTATTTTAAATTGTAACTTCTCTAATAATGTAGACATTTTGAATATTTTACGGGAAAATCTTTCTGGACTTCACGAATTACGTAGGGAAAACTTATTTGGAGAATTTTTATGTCATTTAGTTTTGCAAAAAATAGATTCAAATACACGGCGGGCATTTGAAACTAGAGTGGAAAAGGATGAAATTCCCGACGTAGAAATGTTAATCAAGTTCTTAGCAACTCAAAACCGTATAAATATGTTATCGGATATTAAAGATAAAAGAGTAAAAAGGGTTCTAGTTGTATCCAACGACAACACTAATAAAATTAGTTGCCGAAAATGTGGAGCTTCGCATCATATTACAAAGTGTCAGGAGTTTCTGTCGTTGAATATGGTCAGTAGAAGAGACTTCGTTAAAAGGGAACGGTTATGTTTCAACTGTTTAAATTCGCACCTTATTAAAAATTGCCGTTCAAAGTTTCGATGCAAAAGGTGCAACCGAACGCACAATACTCTGCTACATACTGATGAAAGATCTCCTTCGCCAAACAACCGTGATACTGGAAGTGATAACCCAGTAATATGCAACGTAGCGTTTGGATTGAGTAAGCGATCTATATTGCCTACCGCGCTGGCAGAATTCCTTGATAATTCAGGACGTAAACATAGTGCGAGGATGTTAATCGATACGGGAAGCGAAATTTCGTTCATTTCGGAAAGATTATTTAATATATTGGGCTTGAAATCGAAAACATGGAACGGTAATATACAAGGAATCAATAACGCAACAGTTAGTAATGTGCAAGGTTTAGTTAATTGTAAAATATTTTCCTTGCAAAACAGCTCTTGGGTTTCAGGGCAGGCAGTAATAATCTCCAATATTACGTCAAAACTCCCATATATAAACTTTCAAGATACTTCTGAAGAATTTAAAGGTCTAAATCTTGCAGATCCAGAATTTAGAAATCCGGGAGAGATAGATTTCCTATTGGGGTCTGACTTGATTGCAAAAATATGGAGGCAAGGTTATATTTCAAACCGTGATTTAATAGCTGTTAATACAATATTCGGATACATAGTTATGGGATCATGTTTACAAGGTTATAATTCAGCACAACCCGTTGTGACGTCAGCGTTAACTGCGGTTGAAAATAGTGACTTAAACCACGCGGTAAGTCGTTTCTGGGAAATTGAAGAGGTTTCTAACAAAATTATTCAGAATAAGGACGATAATGAATGCGAAACCATATTTCAATCAACAGTCAACCGGGAAGGGTGCGGCAGGTATATCGTGGCACTACCTTTCAAGAGCAGAGATCATGTGGATATCGGATGCACATATGATATCGCCCTTAAGAGATTTTATAATCTTGAAAAACGCTTGTCATTAAATCCAACATTGGCGGAACGTTACGGTAAATATATGGATGATTTCTTAGGGCAAGGCTTCATGACAAGAGTTTCCCCATCGACTGAGATACCGAATACTTATTACATTCCACATCATGCGGTTGTTCAAAACATAGGAAATGATATTAAAATTCGGGTGGTCTTTGACGCCTCATGTAAATCTGATAAACAAATTTCGCTAAACGATTGTTTATATTCGGGTCCAAAATTACAAAATGAAATAAGTCACATACTTTTAAAATTCCGTATATACCCGATAGTACTTACTACGGATATTCAGAAGATGTTTCTTCAAATTAGAATCAGAGAAGAGGATACTTGCTTTCAAAGGATTTTTTGGCGTTTTTCTCCCTTAGAGCCAGTAGGGCAATATACACTTGGCACGGTCACGTTCGGGGTGACTTCTTCGCCGTACCTGGCTATAAGGACATTACATCAGCTAGTGAAAGATGAAGGTGCACAATTTACAAAGGCCTCTAAGGCACTGTTGTCGGATACATACGTTGACGACATTGTTACCGGTGAATGGGAACCGGAAAGCGCCGCTCAGCTGCAGGCGGAGCTAAAAGAACTCCTTACAAAAGGAGGCTTTCAATTGAGAAAATGGATGAGCAATTCACAGTCAGTTTTAAATAACATTCCAATGAGCACCGGAGCCACACGAGTGGTAAAGTTGCATTTGATGATAGAACATCTTTCTCGTTGAAAATTTTAGGTTTAATTTGGAATCCTGATAAAGATACATTTTCGTACTCGGTAGAAGAAAAAGAAAAGGTTTTTACAAAACGTGCAATACTGAGCTGTGTTGCACGTATTTTCGATCCGATTGGATTAATAACACCTGTTGTTTTAAGGTGAAATGCCTTCTACAGGAACTATGGAAATTAAAGCTAGGTTGGGATGACTCCCTCCCGGAAAACATTGTTAATTTATGGGAAAATTTCTTGGATGAATTACCTAGGTTATGTTATTTACAAATACCGAGATATTGCAGTACAATAAAAAACTCAAATTGTACGTTAGTAGGATTTTCAGATGCGAGCGAATTAGGTTACGCGGCTTGCATATATTTGGTTACGAACGAAGCACAGCCTCAAGTCACATTACTTACGAGTAAATCTAAAGTTGCACCGCTGAAAATATTATCAATACCACGTCTCGAGCTTATGGGAGCTTACCTACTTTCAAAGCTGGTAAAAATGACGAAGTCATCGATAGAAACTCTCGTGAAAATTAGAGAAATAATATTTTTTTCCGATTCCACCATAGTTTTATCATGGATTAAGACACCACCTCATACTTTGAAAACTTTTGTCGCGAACCGCGTTATCAAAATTATTGATGGAATCGAGGACGCAAAGTGGTACCACGTTGCGTCAAAAGAAAATCCAGCCGATTTTGCTTCTCGCGGTTTATGTCCATCGCAAATAATAGATAACCAATTGTGGTTTAAAGGGCCTCCTTGGTTGGCTCAGCCAAGTCAGAAGTGGCCATTGTCTTTACCGGAAAAATTAAAGGTTGAAGAGCTACCGGAAGTAAAATCCCACGTCTCAACAGTTCACAGGCCGCTTGATTATTATGAGGGCCTACAATTTTTCCGATTTTCTTCTTGGAACCGTCTTCGGAATGTGGTCGCTTGGTCGCTTAGGTTTATTTACAATACGCAGCAACGGACCAAGGATGCTCGTAGATCTGGAATTCTGACCGGTGCAGAAATAAATCGCGCGGTCACCCTAATAGTGAAATGCGACCAGCAGTTTCATTTTCCCGAGGAATTCAGAATGCTGCAAAATGATGCTGTCAACTCAGTGGCATTTCAAAAATTAAATGTGTTTATTGACCACGAAAACATACTTCGCGTTGGCGGGCGGCTCCACAACTCTCATTTAAAATATAATACTAAGTTCCCAATAATCTTGGCAAAAAACAGTAAGATTGCGGAACTGTTAATATCTTATTACCATAAGGCCTATCTACACGCTGGTTCGCGAACTCTGCAATTCCTGATTCAGCAAAATTATTGGATTGTATCGGCACGTAATAAAATCAAGAAAATGGTGTCCAAATGTGTGAGATGCGCGAGATTGCGAGCGTCCCCGCAAAATCCCCTCATGGCCAGTCTGCCAGAAGCGCGTGTTACGCCCAAACGTGTATTCAGTCGTGTGGGGGTGGATTTGGCCGGCCCATACGTGCTAAAGGAAGGAAAACGCAGAGGTGCTAAGACTTACAAGGCTTACTTTGCGATTTTTGTTTGCATGGCAACGAAGGCGATACATCTCGAGGTCCTTTCGGATCTCTCGTCTGAAGCCTTTATCGCGACCCTCGATAGGTTTGTTTCACGACGGGGTATTTGTCAGGCCATTTATTCGGATTGCGGTACAAACTTTGTTGGGGCGAAACGCCATTTGATAGGAACACAAAATTTTTTAAATAATTGTCGTAATGATGAACAAGTCATGCGTACATGTTCAGAAAAGGGAATAGTGTGGAACTTTAACCCTCCCTCCAGTCCTCACTTCGGAGGACTATGGGAAGGGAACATTCGAGTCGTAAAAAATCATTTAAAACGAGTAATAGGGGACACTTCATTGACGTTTGAGGAATTTACAACTATATTACATAAAATAGAAGCCATACTAAATTCTCGTCCTCTCTGTCCTCTAACCTCAGACCCTGAGGACATTCAGGCCCTTACTCCAGGTCACTTTTTAATTGGAGAACCGTTAATTTCGATTCCAGAATATAACTATTCGGAGGATAAAATAAATCGTCTCAATCGGTGGGAACATTTAAAGAAAATGACACAACATTTTTGGCAGCGCTGGAATACAGAATATTTACAAGCGTTACAAAATCGAGTCAAATGGTATAAGGCTACCCGTAACCTTCAAGTAAACGACTTAGTGGTCATCAAAGATACTAGGAGTCCTCCTTTGAAATGGCCGCTCGGCAGGATAAGGGAGGTGAAACCGGGCTCTGACGGGGTCGTAAGATTAGCCTCAGTACAAACCAGCGATGGTGTATATCTACGGCCTGTGGCAAAGCTTTGTCTTTTACCTGTAGAATAAGAGAGTAAAATTTTTTTTTTTGTTTTTTTTGCCTTCAATGGTTTCGCATTGATTGCGATTCAGCTATCTTTTGTTTTAGTTATGTTTTTCGAGTTATTATTTTTTCTTTACATTCTGCACGTATAGTCTTTAGTTTCACGTGCATCTAGTTTGTAAGGAATAGATTAAATGTTAGGAGTAGGTTTCTTTTCATACATTTGTATTTTTAAAAATTGGCCGGTTTCGATGGGTATTGGAAAAATGTTATTTTTGGCGGGCGGTATATGTTCGGGCATATTTGTACCTACACCTATGTTTTCCTCCCGTCTTACCTACCTATCCTGATATATCCATTCTTCCATTGTCACCGGTTCAAGATTGATTCCTAACCGCGAAGTCAGTACAATTTCAACACTCGCGCGGTACTGACAGCCAAGTACTTTGGTCTCGTCGCCATATAGTCGAAACCCGGATCCGCGCAAGATACGTGTCTACAACCGTGGAGTTTTCTTTAGTGCATGAGTGGAGACCCCGGGACATCACCAGCAAGGTAGGGTCATCTTGTTTTCGGTGGACATCCCATTTTTTCCCCTTCATCCCTTTTCATTCCAACAGTGGTAGGTAGAGATTTCGAACTCCGCGGAAGAAAATAACGACTTCCAATAGCTATCGAAACATCTACGTTTAATATTATGAAATAATACTTATATATTCAGAATTAGCATTCATTGGTATATATGAATATATTTTTTTAGGGCCATAATATTTTTCACTGGAGTTCCTTATTTCTGGTGAGATCTAAATAACAAAGATTTATTAGTGATTTATATATTTTTTCCTTACTCATTCATCATTTAAAAAAATGAGCAATGTTTGATTAATGTTCAAATGTATGGACACAGCATTTTGAAATTTGGATTTAAATTCAAATTTAAATTCAAAGCCAGTATTCTGGAGAACAGTGCTGAATATTAAAGACTTATTTTTGCCGAAACCGTTATATTGATAGTATGCTGATTTTTCAAATTTATTAACGGTGTTCAGTTGAAAGGTAATTTTTTTACCTTAAATACATTCAGCTTCACTAATCCTACAATTATAATATCCAGTGATTTTACACAGGTCTGTGCTAGTTTTATAAAAATGCAGTCTAGGGGCCTTGCGACCATCCCGCCATACCTTCAGACTGTGAAAATGGAAGATGTCTTTATTTCCCCCTAGAAGAAAAGCCGAGCAAGAAAAACTGCCGCCAGAAGTCGGGAATATTCGGTAAACTGGGGAAACTGCCTAAAACTCGGCATTACTGTTACTGTGTAACGGGGACTCGGCGGTACCAACTCACAACTCGGGTAAGCGCGACAATAGATTACGTTGATGACATCATTAAACTTTAGCCAAATTACTACTTGTTTTGTGTTTTTTGGTACTACAAGTATTTTACTGTGTTTCTTGAGAAATATCTCTGTTGTTTTACAAAATATTTATGTTAGCATATTATTTGTATCCATCGCTTTTTAAGGTTATTTAAAATGAAGTTAGAGTTTCAATTTTGAATTCTACAATCAATATTGAGATAATGATATTATTTCTAAAGTAAAATCGTAAAATCGCTAATGATCGAAAACAATGATTTCTCAACATGTAACATTTAACGGTCAGCACCTAGTCCGTTAATGATTATATCTATAATGGTTAGGAAAATATATAAGATTTTCAATGGAAAAAGTTCATAGGCTGTTAGCTTTTAAGGAGTATTATTATATGAAATAGGGACTATTTTTCAACGGAACTCAGCTATATGTCACACATTGAAAATTATGGTCTCAAGCATTTTCTCGATAAGAGAACTCCTAAGAGTTACCCCTAGTAATTCACCCTGTAGAGAATATTTGTGCAATGTGCTAGAATACGTAAATTAAATTGTACGACCAGGAGATAAAGCTCCCAAAATTAATAGATTCCATACCGAACCGAGCCACTGAAGTGAAAAAGGATGAATATCCTATTTAATAAAAATATTCTATGAAATTAATATCATCCGTGACATAATGTGTAGTAATTGATTGTTTGAACTTGTGATGTTTGTCTTTTCTCTAATCTCTTATATTTGTCTGTATTTTATTTACTCCTGGGCACTTGGCACCAGTCGTAATGTTTCGTCTTTTCATACTTATTTAACTCTCCTTTCATCGGCAAGACAGTTGTAATATTCTCGCCTTTTCTCTTGGCTCTGATCGATATTTAAATTCTTAAGGCTTTGCATATGTGTGGTAGGGATGGAAAATTCCTCCCCTACGTCACACAAGCCTTTATAAAATTGGACCCTTATTTCCTCTGATAACTACAGAAAGCTACTTAAAGCTCCCTTGTACTACATACCTTTAGCGATATATGTACTTAACTAATAAATACGTTATTTACGACTTTGAACGTAAATATTTTCGTATTTAGGTTGTAATTAAACTCCATCAAACGTTGTGTAATTTTTTTGATTTATGATATAGGACTTTAATTACTTTAAATTTTGTGGTAACCCTCTTGATTCTAAACAGAGTGTTGAATTTCAAACTGTATTGGTCTCTCTCTTGCAAATTTAACCTTAAGTAATTTCTCTAAATGAACTAACTTCCCTTTGACGTTTATTATGATTCCCTACATCCTAATGAATTCATGAATAAGCAATACTAATCGAAACTACACATGACTAATTGAACAGATAATTAAATATAACTCAAATGGTTAAATGTTAGTAAATTTGATTATGATTGTATCTCGTATCTGCTGGGCGCCCCTCCGTTTAGATTCAGCTGCTATAAGGTACATATAAAGATGGATTTAGTAGGTTAATGTAATTAGTTAATTGCATATTTGACGAACTCAGAATAACCCTTTTTCTGGCAAAATTTGGCTCCGGCCTCCATCAAGTAAGCAGGGTGATCAGAAGTCAACCCAAAATTCGCACAGTCTTTTGGCACGGTTCAATTGATTGATACCTAAGTTATCGCGTCCCAATTGACCTTCCTTCGCCATCATGCACTGCCTTCAGGTCTTCCCCCAAGCCCAGATACCTCCAAATTCCTACTCCTCCAAAGTTTACTATTTACTTAGGGCGAACCGGTTTCGTCCTATATGCAATCATATACTCACGGGTTTGTGTGGAGTTACGGGTCGTGAATCCTCCCTCCACGTTCAAGAAATGAGACGAGAGTGACCCGACAGGCCTAAAGCACTAATTGTAAGTGAGTTCGTTTCATTCAATGAACAGTACATAAAAAGATATATATGTAAACATACGTTTTGGGAAGGTTTATAACTCGCAATACGAAACTACTTGCAACGCATCCCGAGCTCGGATCTCGCCCATCGGATTCTGCACAATCCTCAGATTGATACCGAATATATACGTAAGAATAGTGTGAAATATAAATATATACTAGTACAATAAGATCTTATCTGGCGATGTGTTCTGGAGATTCGCCATAACTCCAAGCTTTTGTTTGGTTTTGTTGACGGTTTTGTTTGAGAGATCCGCCATCTCTATGGTTTGATTAATGGTCCTTGTTACAGAAGCGAACACTGCCTTCTGTTGGTTGAACTGTATTTTTTTTTCTTTTCTTTCCCTCCCCTCCAATGTTCAACTTTTGATAAATTCTTGCTATCCCGTGATTCTCAATTGAATCATGTAAATCCTCATTACCCCTTATTAAGCTATCCCGTGATTTTTCAACTGCTTCATCTAAGCCTTCATTACCCCTTATTAAGCTATCCCGTGATTTTTCAACTGCTTCATCTAAGCCTTCATTACCCCTTATTAAGCTATCCCGTGATTTATCAAATGTTTCATCTAAGCCTTCAATACACCTTTTTGAACTATCCCGTGATTTATCAAATGTTTCATGTAAATCTTCAATACACCCTTTTTTGAACTATCCCGTGATTTATCAAATGTTTCATGTAAATCTTCAATACACCCCTTTTTGAACTATCCCGTGATTTATCAAATGTTTCATGTAAATCTTCAATACACCCCTTTTTCTTTTTGTTCCTAATAATTGCGCAATATAATAATTTTATCCCGTTCCTAGAAGTTAATACCTAAGTACGATATCCACTAATCAAGGTCATTTTTTTTTTTTTCTTTTTACTGTATTCGAACTAGTGCCCCAGTGACCGAATTATTTTGTAAACAATTTGAGCTTTGTAAACATTCTCTACGTCCTCGTGACCTAGATTCAAGTGTATGAGGTATGTTTACTTTAGACATTCCGGAGACGTGTGAGATGACTCTAAAATTTTCTTTGTTTGATAATGATGTACTTAGCGCAATTGTCTAGTCTGATACCCGATTACGTATACATATTTATTCATTTATATATGCTTTGTCTCAATAAATAATTTATAATATTGATATGTATATACATAAATTTTATGATTGAAATAATTTCTAATATCATAACTTATTTCAAATGCTCTGGATTTTCTGAAATTATATTAATACATACATAACATTAAATATAAAATATTGATTTGTAAATTTATCACACATAACTACTTTTAATAGTTATTGATGAATTCAGAGGTAGGAATCGATACCCTTTTCCTCTTTTTATATAAGTGTTTTTCTTTTTGATTAAAATTTTTCTTGGGAACAAAAATTACATATATATATGTTTATATACTTACATATATAAATATATAAAATATACTTATTATACTTATAATATTTTAATATAGTTACATATCACATATTAAGCGAGTAATATCTTGGTCAAATAATTAATCCAAATACCAATGTTTGCTCCACTCCGCTTTCTCCTTGGAATCTGTAAAATTTTATAACGGAAAAGACTTACCCCTACCAAGGTTTTTTCCGACCGGGAATTACACGGTAACCTTGCTGCGATTTTCCTAAATTAATTTTTTATTTTCCTAAATTTAATTAAATCTTTTTGACTTCAATTTTTTTTTTTTTCATTTAATCTAATTAATTAAAATGATGCATGAACTCTATCGTTCTAAACTGTATTTTATCTCAAAACTCGTTGGTTAGATAACACTTTAAATGATAGTTACTTCACGATTAATTTAGAGATGGTAAATTGTCGTTAAATTAAATTTTTATCCCTCCGAACTTTTATGTATTAATAAAATATTATTTTGTTTTATTATTATTATTTAAGATAATTAATTTAAATATTTATTATTTGTTAGAACACTTTCACTTAGATTGAACACACGTATTTAATTATAACTTCGTCACGCTAAATTATCACATCACTTCAGTTATTTATTGCACTAATATTGAACGCGAAATTTCTAAGTTTAAAAACACGATATTAAGTGATTATAAAATCCGAATTTTCCACTAAAACAAATTGTATTTATCACGAGCACTTTTATTTTTCACAAGTAAATAATGCGTTGGCTTTATTGTTATTTTTCACTGACTCTAACTGCAAAGTATTTTTTTTTGTATATCACTGACTAGAATGTGAAAATTTTCTAAGTATCAAAATAATTATCACTTAGAATTTTTCAAATTTAAATCACCCACCGTTTCGTCACGTTCCGCGAAGTTACAAACTTTTCGACCACGACCGTAGACTGTCCTCAACTGGCATTTGTCTAGACTTTTATACCCCTCTCAGGTCCAAAGGATCGTATCTGAATCTCCTATAATAAACCAATCTAATTACTATCAACTCGTAATTTCTTGAAACCTCTCCATTATTGTCGAATGCGGTCTCTTTGTACGTTTTGCGTTTGATACATTAAATTCTGTCTCGTACTTTCATACTTACAAGATCCGGATTTAGTAAGATCCATGTTTAATGGCCCAACTTCCTTTGTCCTGTTGTTCATACAAAACTAGCTTGAATTTAATAATTTTAAAGTTCTATTTTCATATATTTCGTAACATGTCCGTGCGTACGGCATCTACCATATGTTCCAAATCTGTCCCCAAATTCGCCTATCAGAGATATCTTCATGTCGAAGCCTTTCTCGCAAATTGTTCATTTTTATTTTATTATTTTTCCTCGAGTTTTTCTGTATTCTATATGAACCTTTCCATTTAAAACCGAATTTTCTCTATTTACGTCGTATATTTGAATTTTCCATTTTTTCTCGAATTTTCTTTTATTCACGACACTCTTTCCATGAATTTCCTTATTTATCCTTACGTTATTGTTCATATCTCTATAGATTTTTATATTTCAAGCCGTATTTATTTTATTCACTGTTAATCTAAGATTTCCTTTGTTTTTCTCTGTCGTATCTCCTTTCCCCTCACTTCCCCGTACTTCCTTGATATAACCATATCGTTTTTTGATGTTTGCTGCCTCTTGGAAAATTTCATTTTCTATTTGTTATTAATAAATATATCATTTTTAACATCTTTATAGGGGATACCCCCACTTCGGCCCTTAAATTTCTGTCATTTTTATTGCTTCATAGAGAACGCCTTCCAAATTTTGTCCCGTTCTTACGCAAAATCCCATAAACCATATGCCTTGGCAGTTGTATACATTAGTTCTTGTACCCACCTGGCAATAAATCCTTTTTTATTTCAGTGTCGTTAACTTTTACGAGAATTCTTTAATGTAAATATTTCATAAGACCCATGATAATTTTTATTACCTTTTTAACGGCTAATCGTCCTTATATAAACAATTTTCATGTTCGAATATTCCTTGTTTATCACAACAAAATACATCTGGGATCGACAACCATTGTAATGCCTCATTTTTTATCTGCAATCGCGTACTATGTTACTCTATAACCTCCATTTTAATTACGCAAAATGACTCCTTTTCCTGAGTTTTTCTATCGCAATGTTTTCAGCATTTTCCACTCCCCTCCGTACTGCACTCTATCTTCTTCTCTAACACTTGTTACTGCTCTAGACATCTGAAATGTACCCTCGCCTATTCTTTAAAACTCTCATTTTTTTTTGACGTTTCCTCCCTAAATCTTTCATCGTAATATCCTAGCTCCGTCTAAAATTGATAACAATAATTTTCCATTGTTTTTTCAACATTTCCATTTCCTTTAGCACGTTTTCCCTCGAATCGATCATCTCCGGTCGTCACAAACAATCGTATTATAGATGGAAATCTCCCTAACATCTTACAATACGTTTTCGTCACTTGCTTTGCAATCTTTCACTTAAACTTTTGCATCGTGTTTACGTGTATCTTTTTTTCCGCACCTTATATGCTTTAATGCGTTCGAGAACTAGGGTTTCTGATCCCTGGAACGTACCGGTTAATGATAACATTTCTTGGGGTCATCGTTCTTTTGTCCCTGAACAGATTATTTCTTCCCATGGAGTTTATTCACCTCTCGGTTTGGTGGGAACGTCAAACTCATTAATCACATTACTAATTGCCAAGTCCAAAGGTCGTTCCTTTGTTCTAAAAATGGGTTCGGCCCTCTTCCCGTTGATAGGCTGAATTGGTTTTTAATCGCTTTTGCTGCAATTCAATTGGCTGTCAATATATCACGGGCTAAGTATATTGGGGGGGTCCCTGTTTCTGATTATTTGTTGATACCATCTGTGATCCTTTCATCAATACTCGTCTCACTTTGTCTAATTATAGATCCCTACCGTAAATATGAATTCACTTTACTCTAATCCGATAGATGTCGTAGACGTGTCCGTTTTATAAGTAATTGATATTTTCTTTTTAAATTAAAGTGGGAAGCTACGATATTTCCTAATTTTCACTGTTGATCAATGCAATTCATCACAAACTCAATTAGGTTTGTTTCCAATAATTCACACAAAACGATATTATCTTCAGCAAAAAACCAGAAGCGTGTGTGAGAAAATACTATAACTTTAAAAGAAGCGGGACCAAATGGGCTCCTTGGGGTACGCCAGATGTTACATGGATATTAAAAAAAATCAAAGTAAATTATTTAACACTCTTTTGTATCACTGTTTTGTATCACTCAAGTAAGAGTGAAAGAATGATTACAAAAACAATTGGCTTCTTACACCTAGATCATAAAGTTACCCACGAGGATAGAGTTGCGTAATTTGCGTTGTTAAAGGCTTTGAAAAGGTCAATGCAGAGTGAACATCAACTTGTGTGTACTCTTCTAAAACAATAGTATTTGCAAAGGAAAGTAAATCCGTTGTTGTAGATATCGCCGATCTAAATCTATGATTTCCAATCAGGACATTTGTGAAAATGGGAGTGAATATCTTTGTAATGATGGACTATAATTGATATCGGTCTGTAATTACCAATAATTTATTAAATTCCATATTTAAAATTAGGTCGGTATATATTAAATTTTCTTGAAATCTGCCCAGGTCCCAGATGAAAGTGATAAGTTAGTTAGCATGAAAGTTAAATATAAATTAACGTTCTTTCTGCAATTCTGACATTACTAATACTAATATCAAGTTTTTTCCTCATTTTATTTTAATGTTTGCAATTTATTTTTAACATTTTCGTTTTCGTCCCTCTTACGCAAGTATTTTAATATAATATATATTTTATCCTTACAACCCACATCCTTTCTTCCTTAAACTTCAAATAACCTCTCCCTCAGCATCTTAATAGAAAACACGGGGTTCTCAACTAACTCATCAGGGTTGAGACCCTTTCCCAGTGTAGTATACTCTCAATCCTAGTTCGATGACATATCGAGCACCCTTTTGTGAAAACACACCCCTAATAGGGTTAAGAATATTTGCGTAAATCTTATATAAGAGTTACTGGTTTTGGATTCCAAATATTGGAAGATGTTATATAGTGGAGCTCGTTTGCTTAATTTTTTTATCTCATTGATATTATTCGTTTCAATTTCTTGGCTGTTAAGACCGACTATTGATTGAGTTTTAAAATGTACTTTTTTTCAAAAGTCTTATTTTGAAATCACAAGAAATCAGGTTCAGAAGCAAGATGCAAAATACCGCGCAATGTAATATTGTGGATGTAGACAATAAAGATTAAAGCGAGTTGTAAATCAGTTACTCTCAGTATGGCCTTAAAGAATTCAGAACCATTCAGATTTCAAAATTTTGACAAATTTTTTTATATTAACTCCGTGCCTTAACAAATGACCCCTAAGTTAGATATTTTCGCTCGGAGTATTTGTCATCGTTGGGGACGCTGTGTAGAGGATCTGTTTGACTAAAGAG
This sequence comes from Limnephilus rhombicus, assembly GCA_929108145.2. NCBI lineage: Eukaryota > Metazoa > Arthropoda > Insecta > Trichoptera > Limnephilidae > Limnephilus > Limnephilus rhombicus. The sequence continues at coordinate 37,334,510 of OV815280.1, forward strand.
TGGAGTGAACTGGGGAGGAGATACGAAAAGTTGTTTGGAATGGCTTTAGCCGTATTTGGCGATCGTATCTGAATTGCCGAGAATTTTCCAACCTTCTTTTCTTAATTTTTTTCCTCTCTCCAATCTCTAGAACGATGCCATCACATACGACCTCTTTCCAAGACTGTATGCCATAATCCCACTGACTGGGCCTTTTAAGTTCTCGGGGGAATTTTAAAGAATATGTTCCCACAATGGATGTTTCTACGGATTTCTTCTAAATATAACGTTTTCCAAGGCCTTGATTTATTTATTTTTATTGAAGGTGATGATTTTTTTAAGTTGATGGGAATAACCTTCAAAAGTTATAAAAGAAAATTTTTCTTATAAAAAATTGAATATTTATTTTTAATTTTTATCTTTACCCCAAAGATTGGCGCTGCCACCCTTCAATAATTCCACAAGCCCCTGAATTATTTGTGTAAATTGAGTGCACTCTGACTGCCGCGTCCTAATTCCAACTTTTACTGCAGTCGACTGCAACAGACTGTGCTGCACTTCTGTCCGCCCCGGGGCCGCCACAGCCGGGCCGATATCGCCCCCCTACACACCACTGCAACAACACCACAACCCGGACTTGAAATAGAAAACCCACCCTAAATAATTTAGCCTCGCGGTGGGGATAAAAGATGCCACCAGGTACCTACTCCAGAGAAGCTTCAAATACATAATATTGATCCCATAAATAATAGAAATTGAGGTTCTGTTTCTCAGAAGGTTTGCCGGTTAGTGTTTTCAAGTACGGGTGATATGATTTCTCTGGTTTGGGTTTTCAATAAAATTATTGGCTAAAAATATTTCAAACCAAACATGCTTTGCTGGCATTTTGAAAGTTTTTCATAGGATTTTTACGAATCGAACGAATTTTAAGATCTAAAGTGAAAACTACTTTAGCACCGTTGAAACTCGACAAAACGGAAGCAAGCGACACTAAAAAGAGACGAATTATTTTTGTAAAATCAATATCCAATCTTCAAAATGAACAGGGAAAGAAAGCACAAAAGAAAGCGACATCTAGCAAATCCGAATAAGAAAACATAAATTCGCTGCGCTGAAAAAGTGCGCTGGAATTCGATGACAAAATCATCCTTCACATCGATAAAAAAGTGCTTCGTTGTCTCCCCACTCTTGTCTACTTTAGTTTTCTGAAGGTTTCACTTCTACCGCGTATGAATTGCACACTCTGATTTTTTTCAAAAATTCGTATTTTTTTCTACGTATTTTTGGATGTTTAATATGCTACCTGTCACCTTAATCTTAATGTTTTTTTTTTGTTTTTTTTTATATGAGCACCGCTGCGTCTAACCTCCTGCAGCCAGTGATACTATGGCATCACTAATTAGGGAATGTTGTGAGGCTAAAGGTAAGTGGGGAGGGGAAGGAGTTTGGGAATAGGTAGGAGAGAAGTACTTGGCTATTTAAACGGCTAAATACATTTCAAACAACGTTACAATTCTGAATGGTGGTCTTACACCAGGGCGATGCTGAGAGTATCTTCCACTCTGGTACCTGCTTTAAATACACCTTGTGTGATGTTAAAAGATTAAATTGCAAAAAAATCAAACCAATCAAATAATATTTACCTGCGCACTTCGAGATTTGAATCCGCGACCTCCAAATCACTAGTCGAGAGCCTAGCCTCTCGACCATGGAAGCTACATTTATTTATTTTGAACGAATCTAGACCTCCAGTGTCCTTGCATACGTTGTAAGTAAGCAGTATGCAAGTGCTTAACAGGATAAACAAAATGCAAAAAATAGGTTAGTAAGACAAAGATAAATTAAACAGGGCAAAAGAAAAACTGATTCATGAGGCTCCATGAGGCGGCATTGCATCTGTAAAAACCCGCAAGCACCTGCATAAAATAGAGAACATAAGTAATACAATAAATCTCAAATCATAATCATAATATCATCATGTAAAGTAGTGCAAATAAAAGACAAAATTAAACTGATTTTATGAGAAATTAGATTTCTAAGTAAAATAGCATTATTTAAATAAAATTATTTATTAGCCATGATAAATTCATTTTTTTAATTAACCACCTGACTAGGCTGATCCTGTTCCAAGGTATAATTATTATTATAATATTCCCATTACATGATATCAAAAGGTGTGTGAATGAGGTGGAGTTGTGTGGAGAGCCATACTTTCTGCTTTTCATTGTTAGCGAAATTAATTTTCGTTGAAAATTTTCGCTTTGTGGTTGACATTTTTTTGTGGGGCCATCAACAAACAAAGTCTAGAAAGGCTCGTGGATGATAAAAATTACACCCAAACCAAAATTTTTGGTTCCGAAAATTGGATCACGAAAACATTTTAATCAAAAAGATTGTCCATTACCTCGCAGTCAATAGATTGCAACACTCATTGATTTTTACCTTTCGTTGGTCTGGAAGAAGATATTATGACAACGGAATTAGATGGGAAATTTTGACATTACTCGTTGGTCGGCCGAATTATTTATTTAAATTTATGGTTAGAGCTAAACATTTGTTCAGGTGCCTCTTTAAAAGCATTTTAATTGGTGAACTCTACACAAGAGAAATTTTAATAGCCATATTTTGTATGTCTTGAATAACTACCTACGCTTAGAACAACATTTTAAAGTTTGAGATTTAAACGTATTTATAATAAAGAAGAACACATTTCGTCAGGCAAGTGTAAGAGAAATATAGCGCGTGATAAATGGGCTAAAACCATAAGGTATTAAAGAATACAAGAAATCCTATACAGGGTATCCGGGGGTAAAGTGCACTAACTTAGGGAGGCGATTCTACATAATAGTACAAGTAAAAAAGATAAATAACTTTTTTCGAAATTCCAACTTTTAGGGGTAGTTTTGAGGTAAAAAGATAAAATTAGTCCGGCGTGTGCGGCCAGATTTATTAGTCCGCTACGATACGGGCTATAATCACAATCGAGTCGGGCGCCCGGCAGGCTCTCAGCAAGTAAGATCGTACCTCACACTAAGGATTTTTAGTAGGTACGTCTTTTTGTATGGGAAAAAAAGTTGGAATTTCGGAAAAAGTTGTTAATCTTTTTTACTCCTACCATCATGTAGGATCACCTCCCGAAGTTAATGCACTTTACTCCCGGACACCCTGTATAGGCGTGTTTCGTAATGCCAAAGTCTGGCAAACAAGTACAAAACTGTATTTAAAAGTTTTGTTTAGGTCAATACCGCACAAGAATCCCAACTGCTCCAGTCTGGAGTCAGTGAAACTATGGCATCCCCAATTGGGACAAGTTGTGAGGCTGAAGGTGAGAAGAGGGAAAGGAAATGGGGCTGAAGGTGAGGAGAGGAAGAGGAAGGTGGGGATGTACCAGGCTATTCAGATCTAGTCAACGAAAACGGCTAATGCCATTTTAAACAACGTTTTAAATCGGAAAGCTGGTCTCCCATCAGGGCGATAGTGAGAGTATCTCTCTTAGCAACAATATATCCTATAATTGGTATATTAATACGGGAAGCAGGAACTTTGTATCCCTTTTTACGAAAATTGACGGAGGAGTATGAAATTTCGCACACTTATAGTTTATATAGAGAAGGAGTGCAGAATGCTATTTTTTTTAATTATGCAAAAAAAAATCAATAAAAAGAACATTACACACACTATGTAATTTAAATTAATTATTATCGAATTTCGACCATTGGGCGAAAACTAGATTTTTAAGTGTTTAAATTGTGAAATAGCACAAATCAAAAACATAAAATTTTCTTGAACCCGCGACCTCCGTATCGCTAGTCAAGAGCCCTAACCCCTCGACTTGTCGTATATCGTCATCATTATAAAATTAAATTGGATGGTGATACAAGATGTCAGGCAAGTGTAAGAGATATAAAGCTTATGCTACATGGGCTATGTCGAACCAAATGGTTTTAAGGCAGTGGTGACAAAAGTTTTCATTGTAATCAACATGGAAGGCATTTCTCATGGGTATTGTTTATTCAATTTTAACTGTATTTAATACTAGCTTTTGCCCCCGGCTTCGCTCGCATAGTTTTAGGGGGTTTACACTCCGCCTCCTCCACCTTCCCTATCCCCACTCCATCCCCCCTCCCCCTTCTTCGCCAACCCCCCTCTCCACCCTCCCACCCCCACCATACCCGTTTCATTCACTTTTCAAACAGCTCGCGTGCCACCTATTGCAATTTGTTTATACACATTTCATAATGCCAGAGCTCTGAGCTATATATAGCCTTTATATTATTCTGATGTATGAGCCATATTATTGTAAAGTTTCATTAAAATCCATTCAATACTTTTTTCGTGAAAGAGTGGCAAACATACATACGTAAAACCATACAAACTTTCTCCTTTATAATATTAGTAGGACATATCCCGATGTGCAGTTGAAATGTTTTTAAGTAGCATTTTGCAGAACGCGCTCAAAGTTATATTCGCTTCAATAATCATTAAACAGAACAAAGAAAAGCAAAACTTTTAACAAGCAATCAGAAAACTAGAGACAGATTACGCATAAAAATAATTGCAATCATTTTTTATGTTCTCTGAAATCAACGACAAGGATTTTTGTTGCTGAAAAATTATTTCATGTAAATTTTGTATTTAATTTCGTGTTGTATTAATTTCAAAGAATAAAATTATTGTTGTTATTTCAGTCATCTGAAAATCACAAATTTAAAGCTCTTCAATCTAGGCTCTGAAATGCGAATCAATATTTTCAAATATTGCTATTTCAAGTTTTTTCAAGGTTCATAATTGAATCAAAGGCTCGTCAAGTCCTGTAGAAACCACTTTCATAATTTCATGAATATTAAATCTCACTTCTTCCGATGTCGAAATGAATTCTGCCTCCGTCAAGTAAAATCAATGAACTTAACACTTTTTAAAATATTATTAAATACGTCGGGAAATTTTGAGTTTTATTTTTTGAACTCTTACTAGTATTGAAAAACTTAATTCGTTTCATTTTCAATTTTGTTCTGGTAGGAAAGCATGCTAATAAGGACTTGAAAATGATTATGTACCTATTTTATAATTTATTTCAAGGTAAGTCGAATAAACTCAATCGAAGTCCTTTAACTATTGATGTTCAGAAATTAAAGTTCCTTACAAGAACCTTCAAAGCATGCTAGATGGAATACACTATTTTAAAACAATAAGTTCGTGTTAAATTATTTATGGAGAGAATACGTAGATTGGGAAATAAACTAATATATGTTGCTGGAATTTTCAGTCCAGAGAACCCTAAGAAATGTGCAAATTCCACTAACATTGCGATATGTATGTTTTCATGTACTTCTGTTATATACTCGTAGCTCGTAGGTGTTATTAATTAACGTGTTTTAAATTTTAATGTAGGGTAAATGATTATTTATTTATCAGTTATATAAATAAAAAAACCTTTATCTGTAAGGGGTTATCTGTTTATAATGTATTATCGAAATAGGACACAATTTGCGAACGGGTACCGTACATTGGATAACCAAGACCTCAGCCATAGGTCACCCAAGTGGTTCGCAATGTTTGGTGTCTAAGAAGGGGTGACCGGGTTCATGGGGGGAGATTTGCCTAGGTCTTGTTGGCAAATGCGTTTGCCCACAAGCTGCTTGTCGGGCCGGATCGGGAGAGGCCGGTTGAGGAAGACTCTTTAACTCGCCAGCCGGACTTTCTTGACCCAATGCCTTGCACCCCAGTGGAAATGATAGATTTATATGTCACTACTAGGCAAACTGCCCGCCCAGATACCTACACACCCCTTATACCATTTTTTATTCTCAGAACTTTATCCCCTTTATCTAAAATACCCTCCACACATCATCCCGAAGATGACATATCCCCGAAAGGAAATTAGTTTCCTCGAGACCTCCTATGTGGAATTAATATTTTTTTAAGTTTCTAAATGTCCTCAATACAGAATCCTTAAAAATAAACTTTAAGGCGCGGTGTACCCGCTCAAAAAGAAGATGATGGAGAGATATGTAAATACGAATATTAGAAAGAGCGCGTTAATATTAAAAATGATAATATTTAAGCGAAAATTGTGAAAATGTTTAAGAAAACACGAGTCGTTTAAAATAGAGCAAAAATCTCGTGGGGATTGTCTAAGATATCACTTAATACACTGTTAATTTTTCAAACATGTATAACTTGTAAAATAACTGAAACAAACGTATTTATAATAATATTCGGAGCATACTTTGCGAGTTTTTTATCGAGGGAATGTGTAGATATTCAAGAATGACATATCTTTTTTAAAGAGTTTTAAAATTTTAATTATTTAAAGAAAATGTATTAAAAAATAGTGGAAATGCGGGAAGCCGGTCGTTAAATCCAATCCTAATACTAACTCAGAGTCGCATAATTAAATGCTTGTCCCAATGCGCAACTGAAGCCTTTCATATATTATTTACTTATAATTACAGATTATCAAGAGTAGAGAATAATTACATCATTCGGTAGTAAAATATGTTTGATGAGAGACCATCCGGATCCATTACTCGGTTTTCGGTTTAGATATCAATCAAAGTCAATTTGAGATAGGCCAGCGCCCAGCGAGGCGGAACAGGGGTACGAAACGTATTCATTTCGTACAAAATACATTCTCATAGTTGAAGAGGCGTTCGGCAAACTCAGATAAAAAAACTTGACTTTATTATTTCTATTGGTTAAAAAACAATAAATGCGATGTACACGTTGCTTAAATTTAAAATGCAGAAATTGGTTTCATTGTTATTATTTTTTTATAAATTTGCTCTTATTGAGAGATATGATTTGTAATGCCTACCGCCAATAACATTATCCTGATTTAGGCAGGGTATCTGCCCTGATGATGAACACTGTAACGCTGTTCGAAAGAAGGAGAAAGCATGATTGTTTTAAAAATTATAGAATATTAAATCATTAAGTTCTGCAAGCGTTTTCATTTTAATTAAGTTTTCTGACAGCTGATTCGGCGTTCAATGTCATTATCAAAAGTGGTTATGCCATATCGAGACCACTTATATTAATATTTATATATAACAGCACGCAGTCGAAGGTTTTTAACCTGCGATTGCTGACTATATTTGGAGTAACAAATGTAGAAGTCATTTTGTTGTCCGAATAGGTATGTTTTGTCTATTAAAAATATTTTTTCATCTCGCGTCACAACTGTATAGACGGGTATAGTATACTGACTGGCAGGTGACGTGATAAGCACCTCGTCTCATTCCAGCAGCACGGTAACACGTGAAACAAGTGACCCCGTCGCAACATGTAGGAGTGCATCCAGTGGCGACATATGATTGAATTTTAAATATCATCGCACAAAAAAATAACATGTATTTTTTGTACTTCAAATATACCCACTCATGAATCGCTGGTAAAAATCCACCGGTTACGTGCTGTTACACTTAAACATAAACACATTTAAAATGTTATTGAAGATGATGATTATACTTATAATCCAAACGAAAATATGAAAGAGAACAAGCCACAGAAAAATATAAAAAGATAATGGTCGCAACTGGGATACGAACCCATAACCTCTCGTCTATCCGGACGTACGTTTTAATCAATTCAGCCATTGCCAACTTCCATCAAACCGTCATAACGATCAATCTCATATTTTCAAATTTTAGAATTAACAATAATTTCTGTGAATAATTTTTTTTCTTCATTGATTTACTACATTAATGGGAATAACCTTCAAAAGTTATTAAAACAGAGTTGTTCTTATAAAAAATTGAACATTTAAAATGACATTACTGACAATTTTCGATAAAGACCAGTGACGGTCCGTGAGTTTTCAGTGAGCTAGAGTGCTAAGATTGAAAAATATGCCGTTATTAATGTTGTTGTCGCTGAAAATGAATTTTGTATTTTTTTTCAAAATTTCAATATTTTGCATGACGATTTATAGTATTCTATTCATATCTTCATACAAAAAGTTGGAATTTTGAAAAAAAAAAAAAAAACTTCGTTTTCAGCTACAACAACATCAATAACGTCGTATTTTTCAATCTTAGCACTCTGACTCACTGAAAACTCACGGACCCGCCACTGATAGCGATCCTTTTTTTTTTGAAAATCGAGTGCAGTATTTAAAGTTTTTTTTTTTCTGTCGGGCATTTACCAATAAAAACTGTTTGCCCCTTTCAAAGATGTGAGAAGGTTTGTTCTTATTATACATTAACAAAAATATTTATGATTTTATGAGTTCAAGTACATGGTTTTAAATTTTTTATTCAAAGTTACTGATCACTGTCCTATCTAAAACCTGGAAACCGAATAACCACTAATGATTTAATCATTCCAAAACTAAATTGGAATTTATTAATTGCCATCAAATAATACCAAACCCAACGCTAATTAAAGTATGTAGCTGCGAGTTGATTTCCAATTCAAATATATTATGAATGATCCTTACAAGTGAAATCAAGCCAACTAACTATTTTCACTGGAATTTACCGAATTGAAATACTTCCGCCGTCCGCAAATAACCAACATTCTCATTTCCGGTAAATTACAATCGGAAATTTTCAGTAGTGTCGGTTTTTAAATATTTCCTTTTTATGTTTTAACGATAGTTGGACAAGGTTCTAAATGATATTTTTTTCTAATAATGTTCTAAATGACCTTTGGATGCAAAACCATTTTTTGTCGTATCTAGAACCAAAATAATTTTCAGAGCCAACTTGTACGTTGTATTTTCATTTTATCCAATTCGTTGTATTTTCGTGGTTAGTCTAAAATCAAATTTTTAAGGCTTCCATTTATAATAATAATATCTGTATTTGGAAAACAAACAGCTTTACAAAGATACATAAAAAAGAGTGCTAAAATAAAACAGTAAGCCTAAAAACATGTTTTCGCTGATATATTTTTTTTAATAGCTAGACAAGAAAAACTAAGAAAAAAATAGTTAAGAGAGGCTAAATACTAGGAGTATAAGGATGATATGTATGTAATTAGGGAATATGTAAATATATTGCAAATTAGGAAAAGAAATCTGATAAAAAAAACAATAAATATAAATACATATGGATGTTAAGTGGTGTGTTGTGATGCATTACATTAATCTAATAGTGTTTCTTTGAATTTGTTAAAAGTTATATTGAAGATGTCTGTATATGTGAGGTGTGTGTTATGATAGTGGCAGGCTCGATCTATGAAATCATTTTGTAAGTAGTTGGTGTTGGAGCGGCTGTTATAAAAAAGGGATACGTTTCTGCCGTTGCGACCAGGAACTCTAATATCTATTTTTTTGTAAAAGATACGGGGAAGATATTGTATTATTTAGGATTCTGTACAATAACAATTGATCCGAAATAATTCTCCTACAATTTAATTTCGGGATTTTAAAGAATTGACGGATATCTTCATTTGATTGGAATGCATAAAACGACCGAAAATGTATGTAGGAGAGAAATTTTTCCTGAACACGTTCTATTCTATGAACATATGTTATATATCTTGGATTTCAAATTTGTGAGGCGTGTTCTAGGTGCGGACGAACATAGGTATAATATAGCAAAAATAATATAGCAAAATAAATGTAGTATAATATAGCAAAAAAGAGATAGTAAAATAGTTTTGGCGTTCGTAGTATAAATCCTAAAATTTGGGTGGCTTTAGTGACAATATTATTAATATGTAATTCGAATGTAAGTTTGGAATCTAAGGTAACACCTAACACCCAGGTCCCGAACTGATTCTTTTCTTTTAATATGAACATTGTTTATTGAATATTTAAATATTATTTTGGTCCTATTTCTTGTAAACGATATTGAGTAACATTTATCTATATTTAGGAACAAGCAGTTAATTTTGCAATATTCTCTTATTATATTCAATATATTATTATTTTACAAAGTTCTGACACCACTTTGAGCAGTTTGTAATTGCCAATTTATTTGTATCTGATAACCACTGGAATGCTTTTTGCCACGCTATGGTACTATTTAAAATCACTTTGATTGCTTTGCTGTCAATTTTGGCAAATTTTCCCTCATTTGTAAATAATTAAGTAGAAGTTTACGTTTTCATAATTATTTTTTTCATAAATCCTACGAATATGTGATAGTCGACAAAAGATAGGCGAATTCATTGGCTATATAAAAATACAATCAGTTTATATGTCTCCATATTAAAATTCGGAGGTATGATTTTTTTTAATGTGGGCGGAAAATATTCAAAATGAAGTGAGAAAAGATTGTTTTTATGAGGCGCAGTACAATTTGTTTAAAATTTAAGTTAAATCAAATTTAATAATGTTAATTTTAAGTTCCGCATTTCCGCAAGTGTTTTAGTTGTTTTTATTATAGTGACAGCTAAAACGTCTTTCAAGGCAATTTTCAAACTGAGGTTAGACCATTTTGAGGCTACTATTCAATTTTCAAAGTGCCTGAAATGATTTAATGCCGGCTAAACTGGTTATTACCGAGAAAATAATTGTGACAATAACTCTATTTTATGGGATACTTTACTATATTATATGTTAATATGTTCTTAATTGTTTAAGGACGACGTGACTGCTATTGACTTATTTAAGTGTGTTACATTGTTAAGGTTTTGTAAACATCCTGAGAAGTGGGGAATAAAAAACCTTTGTTTGAAAATGGCCTTGTGAGCCGAAAAAGCTGTCTCAATAATAGAAAAACTTAAATACTTGCAGAACTTAATAATAACATTACTCAATTTGATGTAAATAAAATTGAATGGAATTCCACGAATTAAATACAAAACAATATTTCCTCCCTTTAGTTCGATACGGTTTGCGTCTTTTCTGAAGTGTCAAAGTTTCTGCTAAGACGAATACTCGTAATCCATTTCATAATTTGTGATTTTGAAGTTCAATCTTGTTCAAAGAAGGTATTTTTAATTAAATGAAGCCAATATTAGCGAAACTCAATCGAAATCTGGAGACAGAAAAATCAGAAAAGATTTTGGCTCCGCTGGGAAGGTATTTTATTCACACATTTTGAATCTTCGTCAATTTGTGTAAATTTCATGTACTCTTTTTTCTTTTTTTACGCTTGTTTAGAGTTTTTTTTGTATTATTTCCCGCCTCAGAACAAACTTCGTTCAGTGAGGCGGTAACTTACCAGCATTATCAGAATATTGTGTCTCAATATACACACGAGTTGCCGGCAATTAAAACTAAAAAGTATACAAGTAATCTACTCCAAAACATAAAAAAGCAATGGGTAATTCAACTATAAATATTACGTCCTTTACATATGAAATTGGCGTTTTGCTGTACTGGCAACTTTGATCTCAAATACCTTCTCTTTGGTTATAAATTCCAAATTCAAATTTATACAGCTATTTACTCATGTATTTGTGTTTCAAAAATTATAATTCATTAAACAAAATCAGAAAATTAATATATATATTTTTAAGAATTAGAAATTTTCTGTCGGTAAAAAATCTATATTTAATCTACTATGCCTTAGTTCAATCCACTCTACAATACGCTATTATTAGTTGGGGATCCGCGTATAAATGTAACCTTCTTCCAATAGAAATTGTACAAAGAACAATTATTAAAATTATATTAAAAAAATCCTTAGACTACCCAACTGAACGCCTGTTTGAAGAATTTCAAGTTCCCTCATTTAAAGATCTATATATTAAAAATTCAGTAATTCAAATAATAAAAGAAAAAGATAAATATCCATTTTTAAATGAAAACAGAACTCGACTTAAACATGTTTTTCTATGCCCAAAACTAAATACGTCTTTTGCACAGCATCATTATACTTATCAGGGAAGAACTTTTTTCAATCGTCTACCAGAAGAAATCAGAAGCATCAATGATAAAACCCAAATACTGCTCTCTGTCAAGAGACATTTTAAAAATATTCTTAAAAAAAAAACTACTGTCAACTAATCTTACAAATATCTTCTTTAAAAAAAAAAAACACACCATTATCAAATAAATACTGCAGCTCACATATATTTATGTACAATTCATTATTTAAGTACTAACTTATACCTAACTAATAACTAATAGCATTTATGTACACTCCCCTTCCATACACAAGCAAATGCTTTTAATGGAAGAGTAGTAAAAAAAAACCTGTAAAAAAAAAATATTTTGTTGTAAAATTGTAATTATAATAAATGTTTCAATAAATAATAAAAAAAAAAAAAAAAAAAAAAAAAATTTGTTTTTTTCCTTAATTATTTTTTTTTTCTTTGCGTCACTTAGTTCACAAAATGGAAAACTTGAAATATCGCGTTATTTACGAGTACAAGTTCCACCGTGGCACCAGTGCTGCAGAAACGGCTCTAAGGATTAATGATGTGTATGGCGACGGTGCCGCAAAAGAAAACACAGTTTTTTTTTGTGTCGTTCACTACAGCTTTCTTAAATCTTGCCAGACGATTACGGCAGATGTCTATTGTCAGCAACTGCAAACTATGATGGAAAAGCTAGCTGCTAAACAACCGAGGCTGGTTAATCGCTCTAGGCCACTGTTGCTTCATGACAACGCTAGACCGCACACTGCACAACAGACGGCTAACAAATTAGAGGAGCTCTAATTTGACATCCAATCGTACTCTCCGGACCTTGCCCCAACAGATTACCATTTTTTTCGAAATTTGGATAACTTCTTTCAAGGGAAAAAATTCAACTCCGATGGGGCAGTCCAAACCGCCTTCAAAGATTTTATTGATTCCCGTCCGAATGTTTTTTTTAGTAAAGGGATTGATGAACTACCTATGAGATGGCAAAAGTGCATAGATAGCAACGGTACATACTTTGATTAAATAAATATATTATATTAAAAAAAAAACGACTTTATGTTCCTCCCATACTAAACGCCAATTTCATATGTAAGGACCTAATATTTTGGAGTAATTTTTTTTTAATAATTACCAGAAAGTACTAGACAAATAAATAACAATTTAAAAGATTTTAAATTTCATCTTTAAAAACACACTGAAATTGTAAACTAAAATAAATAATGATAACATACTAGGTTTGTTAGGGTGGCTCATCTTAAATATTACACTATATAAAATGTTTACTGTATACATTGTAACATATTTTCTGTAAATGGTGTAACATGTTAAAAATATATATTAAAAAGCTTGAGTCGGACCACATCAGGAGTCAGAATAACAAAGGTTATGTACGTGAATGAAGCGAGGAGTGTGTGCCAAGACCGAGTTGTTTGGCGGTCCATCCTCACCGCTTACCTCTGCGGAGAAAGCTGCTTAATGGATAGCTAGTTAATTAGTCAGTTAATTTACATTTCATTACCAATGTTGGTATTTTTTTATTTTGTTTTTATGAATACCTCACAAGAGTCTCAGCTGCTCCCGTCTGGAGCCAGTGAGTCTATTGCATCCCCAATTGCCGTATGTTGTGAGGTTGAAGGTAGTGTGGAAGGAAAGGAGATGGGGAAGAGGAAGGTAGGGAATTACCTGGCTATTCGGATCTGGTCACAAAACACAATTCTGATTGATGGTTCTCTGGAACATTTACACATGCGCAAATGTACACAAATATATAATTATCGATAAAAATCTGAAATGGAAGGAACAAATATGTCAAGTAGTAAACAAAATCAGAAAATTAATATATATATTTTTAAGAATTAGAAATTTTCTGTCGGTAAAAAATCTATATTTAATCTACTATGCCTTAGTTCAATCCACTCTACAATACGCTATTATTAGTTGGGGATCCGCGTATAAATGTAACCTTCTTCCAATAGAAATTGTACAAAGAACAATTATTAAAATTATATTAAAAAAATCCTTAGACTACCCAACTGAACGCCTGTTTGAAGAATTTCAAGTACCCACATTTAAAGATTTATATATTAAAAATTCAGTAATTCAAATAATAAAAGAAAAAGATAAATATCCATTTTTAAATGAAAACAGAACTCGACTTAAACATGTTTTTCTATGCCCAAAACTAAATACGTCTTTTGCACAGCATCATTATACTTATCAGGGAAGAACTTTTTTCAATCGTCTACCAGAAGAAATCAGAAGCATCAATGATAAAACCCGAATACTGCTCTCTGTCAAGAGACATTTTAAAAATATTCTTAAAAAAAAAACTACTGTCAACTAATCTTACAAATATCTTAGTTCTCCATAACATTCTTTCTTTAAAAAAAAAAAAACACACCATTATCAAATAAATACTGCAGCTTACATATATTTATGTACAATTCATTATTTAAGTACTAACTTATACCTAACTAATAACTAATAGCATTTATGTACACTCCCCTTCCATACACAAGCAAATGCTTTTAATGGAAGAGTAGTAAAAGAAAACCTGTAAAAAAAATATTTTGTTGTAAAATTGTAATTATAATAAATGTTTCAATAAATAATAAAAAAATAAAAAAAAAAAAAAATTATTTTAAATGAACTAATCGTGAAAAAACACAAATTAATCAAATAAAATTCCGTCAAAGTATATATATAGTTGTATAAAGTTGGATGACCAGAAATTTGCCCATTTCACAATCACCTACCTATTTTCAAAATAATTTACCGATTTCCTTCTTCCATAGATCTTTCCCGCAAGATTCAACTAATGAAACTACTAGGCCTATGAACTAATCCGATTTGCTCATGCGACCTCTCCAACACGGCTACCAACTTGATAGGATTTGAACACAAACAAATTTAAAGACAGTTCCAAAGCGCTCGAGTTAAAACAGGACTTCGCTACAGTCAACTAATAATTGTGAAAACTCACAAAAAAGAAATCAATTTTCTAGCATTAATGATTCGATAACGGTACACACCAATCAAACACAAACCCTTACCCAACCATTTTAGCTCCAACAAAAAGTTAATTTGTTTGAGTTCCAAAGCTTACATATTATTTGGGGTCGAAGGCATTTATTGGCCTCGTTTATTTTGTTACAAAAGACTCACTTATTGAAATGGACTAGTTTTCAATCGGGTAAGTGGTCTACTTCAACCTTTCTCATTTAACCCGTTAGAACAAATTTTAATTAATGTTCGAGGTTTGTTTGATACTTTCTAACTGTGTATAATTATTGATACAGGGGAACCCAAAATCATGTTAATTAATTCCTTAACTTGACGAACGTATTCTAGAACGTTTTATGATTTCGGTCAATAGTAGTAGGTACCAACCTTTTATTTTTTAACTTTTTTTTACATTAGCTCCACACAGGAGGCCCTGGGAAAAATAATTTCCCTTAGGGCCTAAGACATCTTAGCGGACGCTGTTTGTAGGGTATTTTTAAGGAAGAGAAGGATAGAAACTTTTGAGTAGGAAATAGGTATGAGGGGTGGGTAGCAATCTGGGAGCCAGTGTGTCCAGGAGTGACGGACGTAAAAATCCATCACTCCAACTGCGGTAAAGGCGATGGATCGACAGAGTCGGGCTGGAAAGGTCAAAAGCCCTCCTTCAACCAGTCTCTCTCGATCCAGCCCACCGTGTAGCAAGTGGGCAGACGCATCCGCCGCCAAGACCTGAACAAGCCTCACTCAATGAACCCGGGCACTCCTACTAAATCACCAATTGTAGCGAACTACTCGGGGTGACCAATGGCAGAGATGTTGGTTATCCAATAAATGATTCCTGGGATGGCGGTACTCATACCCGCCTCCCACATTAATTAATATAAATATTATAATATTATCTATGAGGGGTGGGTAGGAATCTGGCAGTCAGTGTGTCCAAGAGTGATGGACATATGAATCCATCCCTTCAACTGTGGTGCAAGAGGTGGGTCGAGATATTCTGGCGGGAGAGGATAAAAGACCTCCCTCAACCAGTCTCTCTCGATCCTGCCCACCACGCAGGTGGGCAGACGTATCGGCTGCCAAGACCTGGACAAACTGTACTACATGAACCCGGGAACCGCTGCTAAATCACCAAACGTAGCGAACCAGTGGGGGTGACCTATGGCAGAGAGAGGTGTTGGTTATCCAATAATTGGTTCCCGCCGCCTCCCAAATTGCTAATATTCGTTTTGTTTATGACTCTGTAGAAAGTTTAAGCTCGGGTTTACGAAATAGTGGAGATTTTTTAGTTGGGTGCGATACAATAAAGTTTTTAAAAAAAATGTCTTGATGGCTGAAACTAAAGCAAACACCCCACAGAAGCCTTGATAGTACACGAAGAGAAAAACTTCACGATGAAAAGTAGGAATACATACCTTACATCGAATGGTTCCACGAGAAAGTGGCATTTCAAACCCTTTGAAAAGTTATTAAAAATGATGAAAACATAGAAACTTTACCAAAACAAACTCAACCAATGAAGAACCAAGGATCCTTGAAAAGTGAGGTCACAATCACAGCAGCCAATGAGCGCAGACCCAGAGAAGAACCGCGAGCAACCGCAGAAGAACGCGTTTCAGTCGCGCTACCGACTGAAACGCGGTAGGGATTGTAAAGCATAAATAACCTTACAAACACTACCTCGTTTCAGTCGCCTTACGCGCTTCGTTGCTGTTTCTGTGAGAGTGACGACCGTAATTATAGAAGGGTTAGCAGAGGAGATGGACCGCGTTGTTTATATACTTCAAAAAAAAATTGACATTGAAAATTTGTAAGTTTAAAAACAACGCGGTCCATCCTCTCTGCTAACCCTTCTAATTACGGTCGTCACTCTCACAGAAACAGATAGAGAAACGAAGCGCGTAAGGCGACTGAAACGAGGTGGTAGTGTTTATAAGGTGATTTATGCATTACAATCCCTACCGCGTTTCAGTCGGTAGCGCGACTGAAACGCTGTAGGGATTGTAAATACGCTACCGGGACTGAATGTATGGAATGCGGGAGGGGGTGGCGGATGGGAGACGGGCGAAGGTTGAGGGAGGGGAGGGGAGGGGACCAAGGGAGGGGAACTCGGGAAAGGGGTATTTGGGAGGGGTGGGGAGGGGAAACCGGGAGGGGGGAGGGGAACTCGGAAGGGGGGGGAGGAGCACGGGCACGGGAGGGGGGTTCAAGGGATAAGGAAAGCGGGCGAGGGGAGTGAGGAGAGGGAAGGCGGAAAAGGCGGAGTGGGAACGCGAGAGGGGAAGGGGACGCGGGAGAGGAAGGGGAGGCGCAAGGGGAACGGGATGAATGGGAAAGGATACGAGCTCTGGCATCATGAAATTTGTATAAAAAAATTGCAATAAGTGGCACACGAGCTCTTTGAAAACTGAATGTATCGGGAATGAATGTATAGAATGCAGAGGGGGGAGGGGAACCCGGGAGGGCGGAGGGGAACTCGGGAGGGGAGAGGGGATATCGGGAGGAGGAGGGAGGAGGTGATTATGAGAGGGGGGGGGGAACTCAGGAGGGGGGTTCGCGGGACGGTGAAGGAAGGGAGTAGAGTGAGGAGAGGGAAGGTGGAGAAGGAGTGGGAATGCGGGAGGGGAAGGGGATGCGGGAGAGGAAGGGGAGGAGGAAGATGAACGGGACGAATGGGAAAGGATGCGCAGGGAGAAACAATTTCGTTATTAAATGGCATAGCAACGCATGCCGGGTACCAGCTAGTAGCTTATAAAAAACAAATTTTGTTATTTACATGTATTTTTTAATCCAGTTAAACGTATATTATACAAGCGACAACAAACAATTTAAAATCTTATCAATTTCTTCTTTTCAATTATGGTGAAACAATTGTCAACCATTTTACGTTTCAGAGGCCTACTGGCCCCAGATCCAAAAGTTTTCACATCGTTGAAACCACAGGTGGGGTCAGCAACAAAAGCTGACTTGGAAGTTTTCTTGGCAAAATGGTGTTCAGTATTATAACGGCGATGGTTAAGAGGATCAAAGATCCTAGACGAACGCGCATATATGCGAAGTCTGTTCTTTAGAACTTTATCTCCCTTGATGACTGAAGACCACACGGGGTCAACCTTGGATGCTGGTAGCAAAGAATTATCATCAAGTTTTCTGAAGATAATAGATGCGATTTCTAAAGGCAATCTGCTTATCAAATCAGTAACATCAGCTGCAACTCGAGTTACTCCCATCACACACAATAGCGGAATAGAATGAATTCATATTTGGTATTATTAGCGATGCAGTTGAATGGAGTTTGTAAAAAGTTGATAGATTTGTTTTTAGATTTCCAGGAAATTTGGTGGAGGTCCGTTGGTTTTGGTAATACCGTGTTGCCGACATGCATTTTCACGACTAAAATTAAAAATATATATAATAAACACAATTAAATTAATTAGTTCTTCCTCCTCCACTTGACGAGTCGAGCCCATTTTTGGTAAATTATATATTATAACACAAATGTAACCTAATGTTAGTAGAGAATTATACTGCCCTGATGAAGCTACGGTTGTAGCGAAACCCGGTCGGCATAAAGTATAAAAATAAAAGTGGTGTTTACAAAGTTATTGTTTTATTTTAAATTAAAACAATTAAATAACTTTGTTTCAATTCCACTTTATTATTTCTTACTCCAACCGGTTTCGGTTCGTCCTAAACCTTCCTCAGGGGTGAATAAAAATATACTGAACATAATACAGATAAACATGATATTTAAAAGAAAATTAGAAGAGGGACACAGAACATCAACTTAGGTGGGGGCGAGGAGGGAGGTGCCTAAGAGGGAGGGGTGAACGTGGGCGGGGTTAATGGAAATATTTAAAAAATGGGGGTGTTAGACAAATCTAATTGTTTATTAAGTAAATTGGTTTTGTTTATTTTTAATGACTTTTTTATTTCAAGGGCTTCAAGATTATTAAGGCGTAGACCTATCCCATTTCTATGCATATAGGAAAAAGTTGTTGTTTAAATTTTTTAGACCTTTCCCTATCCATTGTCAATAATAAATTTTAATCCATTACTTATAGAAAACCTACCTTCACAGATTCCGTAATTCACACAGTACTTCTAACCACCCCATCTCCCATAAACATTCCGCATTTCATTCTATGTTTCACAGACTTGTCAATATTCCTTTATCTAACGTCAATTTTAATGAAGAACTCGCTAAAATCAAATCTATTGCAATAAATAACGGATACCCCCATAGCTTAATCGATAAAATCCTTACAAAAAAACTTAATCTTATATCTACTAATAAATTTCTTTATAATAATGTACACAACATCAGAGATAATAAAAACCACGGTTGGCGTAGAATTTTATTCATAAATAACTTTTCATCTTTATTTTATTTTATTATTTTATTTATTTTGGAAAATCAACAGATATTTTACATTTGTAATAATAAAATTAATAATATACATAATACCCAATGATAGATTTTCACATAATTAAAATTATAATTTTTTTTTTTTTTTTTTTTTTTTTATTGAAATAATAGATAATACATAATATAATCAACAAACAAGTCCTGCTAAGCCAATTGAATCGGCTTGTCAACAGGTGCTTATATTTTAGTTACATATTTATACATATTTAAAATTTACATCTTATATCTACAGATACAACATTTTTTCATACATATCAAAATCAATATAAATCTTTTTTTTCCGATAGCCAATTTTTCACCATATATTTAACCTTATTCATAGAATTACATTGCTTTATAGTGTCAGGTAATAAATTAAATATCTTCGGTATGATATATTCAAACGTTCTCTGTCCGTACTTATTGTTAAATTTCGGAACTATTAACCCGTCGTTACGCGTGAATCTAGTGCTGTATTTATGTTCTAATTTCTCTTTATGCTGCGGGGTAAATATATGTTGAATTATAATTTTGTGCCAAAGTATTGCCTTAACAGGTAAAATTTTGGCACTCTGAAACAGCAACGGTTTATTTTGTCTCTGTTTGAAAATATTAGGGACGACCAATAATTTTACAATTGCGTTTTGTACAACTTGCACTTGTTTCAGATTGGTTATAGAAGTATTTCCCCATATTGTTAATCCATATCTTATAATAGATTCTGCTAGTGACATATAAATTATTTTAAGTGTTTCAATTGATAGGAAAAAATTTAATGTGTACATTCTGCCAGCAATCGATCTGAGTCTTTTACAGGTTTTTTTTATATGTTTGTCCCATTTAAAAAAACAATCTACAGTAACACCAAGATACACGTATTCCGAAACTAATTCTAAGCTTTCACATTTACAATTAGTTGGAATATTTTTATGAATGCAATTAAAATTATGAGATATAATATTAGGATTAAATTGAAATTTGGCATTAGGTAATCTTATATGCATTACTTTGGTTTTTTTAGCATTTATTAATAGTCCTGCATCATGTGACCATTTACAGAGTTGATTAAAGTCAATTTGCATGAGTTCAATTGCAATTTTTAGATCTTTATGTGATATGACCAATGCCGTATCATCTGCGAATACAAAATGTTTCACAAAAGAGAAAAGTTTTTTCATTATGGTTACATAAATTATATATAGTGTAGGTCCTAATATGGAACCTTGTGGAACTCCTGCAGATACATTTTTTGTTTTACTAAAAGTATTATTTATTTTGATACATATTTTTCTATCTGTAAGATAATCTTTAAATAAATTTAACACATTTCCTCTTATTCCAATTTTTTCTAGTGTTTTAAGCAGTTTTTTGGAGTTAATTGTGTCAAAAGCTTTAGAGTTATCAATAAATAAAACAATAACATGTAATTTATTATTCAATTGGTTATTTACGTAATTGGAAAAATCTTGCAGTAGTTTTTCAGTATTTTTTTTTCTTTGGAAACCATATTGACTTGGATCAATGATAGAGAATTTTTCAATATAATTATTTAATTTATTTGATAAAAATTTTTCAAGAATTTTTTCTAATGCTGGTAGAATACTAATAGGCCTATAATTTCCCAGTTCAATGTGTTTTCCACCTTTAAATATTGGTCTAGTGATGCTACATTTAAATTCTTGTGGAATTTTTGATTGATTTATTATCAAATTTATTAAATGAGTAATTATTGGCCTAAGAGTTTTTATATTTCTTTTTAAATCAAACATTCTTATATTGTCAATACCTGTGCTTTTAGAGTTTTTCATTTTTTTAACAATGTTTTCAATATCGGTTATAGTAGCTCTTGGTATATATAAACTGTGAGGTAGTTCTTCCAGTACTATATTAGTAGCTTTGTGATTGCATTTATGTAACATGTTGCTGATGCTATCCGAGAAGTAATTCACAAAATCATTTGACACAGAATCCTCAGTTCTATCTTTTAACATATATCGTGTTATAGTTTGATCACAATCGTTTTTGGGTTTACGTCCTAAAATATTATTTATCTCGTCCCAGGTTTTTTTTGTATCATTAAAACAGTTTTTAAATTTATTATTATAGTAGTTCGTTTTATCTTTATTTATGAGTTTATTGACAAGGTTTCGTGTTTTTTTATATTCTGTTTCATATGTTTTGTTTGTTGGTGTACTTTTCCATTTTTTATAAAGTTTATCCCTTTTATTTATATGACATAATAATTCACTGCTTACCCATTCATTTATTGCATAAGGTCGTGTATTCGGTTTTTGCACTATCGTTTTAGAACTACTCTTGTAAAAATTGTTAAATAATTAAAAAGTAAAACAAAAAGTAAGGGTCCTGTACTCATAAGAACTTAACAAAAATGTAACCCTGAAAATTATTCAAAAAAAAAGATATAAAAACACAATATAAAGTGTAATAATCTGCTTACAAAATTTCAAACATGAAGTAGGAGTCAGAAATTTGTTCTCACTTCACAACACCAATAATAATAATATGTACATTGTACATACCTACAACTGAGTAAATACAATAGTAAGTCGAATGACAAGTATGCAACTGACTGGAAAGGATTCAAAGCAATAACATGGTAACTTGCAATACGGCCAAAAAATTATTTAATTTTGACTATGACATACTTTTTTAAGGTACTTAAATTACATGAGAATATGTCTATATCATTAAAATTCTTATCAAATACATTACATGTTCTGAATATAAAAGCATTTTGTCTGAGATTAGTAGAACATTTTTGAAGATGAAAAATTGATTTTTCTCTGGTTCTAACGGAGGGGACTCTAAAATTAATCTCAGCCAAAAGGGGTGAACAATCAATAAAACCATTGATAATTTTATGAAGATATATTATATCTGCGGAGTCTCTTCTAATTTTTAATGATTTAAGTCCATAAGGGTCCTGCAAGCTGTTAATGTTATGATAACCAATATTAAACTTGAAATTTAAATGATGAACAAATTTTCTTTGGATGGCTTCAATGCGTTTAATATAAATATTATATTGAGGATTCCATATTTGAGAAGCGAATTCAAGATGACTGCGAACATATGAAAAATACAATATTTTTAGTGTTTGGATGTTCTTGAATTCTTTTCCAATACGGAATAAGAATCCTAACATTCTAAGGGCTTTCTTCACAATCATATTAATATGTGCCTCGAATGTAAGTTCATGTGTTTCTAAATTCCCTACAGAAATTAAAGCTGCGTTTTATACTAATAACAACCTAGGTAAACTTTTAATAAACTCTAAAGATAAAGAAAATAACTTAACCCATTCTGGCATATATATAAACTTAAATGTCACGACTGTTCGGCCTTTTACGTAAAACGGCTAGAAACATTCAAACGAGGATGGTCGAACACTTGAGATGTCTAAACAGTGTAGGTTTTTCAGAGTTCGCTTCCCACCTAATAGATAAAAATCACTCATTTAATAAAGATTCCGGGATAGATGTATTGCATAGAAATGGGATAGGTCTACGCCTTAATAATCTTGAAGCCCTTGAAATAAAAAAGTCATTAAAAATAAACAAAACTAATTTACTTAATAAACAATTAGATTTGTCTAACACCCCCATTTTTTAAATATTTCCATTACCCCCGCTTACGTTCACCCCTCCCTCTTAGGCACCTCCCTCCTCGCCCCCACCTAAGTTGATGTTCTGTCTCCCTCTTCTAATTTTCTTTTAAATATCATGTTTATCTGTATTATGTTCAGTATATTTTTATTCACCCCTGAGGAAGGTTCAGGAGGAACCGAAACCGGTTGGAGTAAGAAATAATAAAGTGGAATTGAAACAAAGTTATTAAATTGTGTTTATTATAATTATGTATTCCCACAAAGTGTTTGCTACATGTGAAGATTTAAAAATATAGTTTTACCTTTTTCTTTTAGGTTCATTCTACCAATTGAGTCAGGAGCTATAATAATTCTTTACTTATTTTAAGATCACAGCTCCCCGGCAAAAGTTTTCTTACATCCATAGTTTCAAATTTCTTGGACCAAAAGGGTATAATATGAAAAATAATAATTACTTATAACACCACCAAGCTTGTCAGCACAAGAAACTTTATTGGCTTTGCTTTAATTAACTTAATGTATACGTACGTTATCTGTCTTTGTGTTATGTAAGTCTTCTTACATAACACAAAGTGGTGGTTTTTTCAACCACCACTTAATTTGAAAACTGACACCTAGATTAAAGAAGGTTTTACAGTGTTATAAATGAATATTACCAGCCATTTAACTAGAGGAAAAATTCTAATTCTGGTCATTGTTTGATATTTGAAGACAGTAAAAATCATAAATATGGTAAATAAAATTTTAACTTAATCTTGTTACAATGCTCAAAAGTGTATCAAAAAACAAGTTTTTATATTTACATGTAGCTTTTACTATCAAAGTTAAACATGTGTGGACACAAGATGTTCCAGAATTTGATGTGTATTATGTAACCTAAAATTAAAATTGTTTATAAGCGCCATTTAAATTATTCAATTTCCCTTAAAATCAAAATCGCGTGGCAGTTTTGGTAAAGTATCTTTACTCCGCTTACAGCTAAATACACCCATATTATTAAAGTAACACAACGCATGAATTTAATTAGTGAGATATTTGAATAATCTATGCGTATCCAGGTTACAGCGTAACCTTTTGGCAAACGTCACTTCATACTATCAAAATACAACATCGCGGCACAAAATCGTCCGAAAAAGGAAGTTTTCATACTTGAAGAAAAAAAATTGAATTTGAATGCATCTTTTACCATCTCTCAAGGAAGAGGTGTTGGTTATCCAATAAATGGTTGCCGGGGCCGGTGTACCCAAACCCGACTTTAATTTATAGTAAAATTTCCAACTTTAAATTTTTTTTATGAAAATTCTATTTTAAAATGTATTTAAAGCAATTAAGAACTGAATGTATGGTGTTCAATGGCTTTGTTATATTCTCTGGTATTTATTAGTGGTAGTTCGTCATGGAATTACAGGCCATCGCGATCCACCCTATTATTTCCCATGATTAATACAGCTATTAAGTAGTCGGATCCGAGGAATCACCACGCACCACCCGCCCGCGCCGCACATAGCCGCGACCTCGACTTAAATGTGCCGTGCGTTGCTCGAACACGCAATTAACAGGTTAGTGTTATTAGCTCTGCACGCGACCCTATACCAGTACAGTTTGATGGTGAATAGGGAATTATCGACTGTGGAAAGGTAAAAGGAAAGAGCTCCATTTTTTTACATTTGAAATAATTTTAATTTTATCACATGCCTCCATGCAACGCAGGACCGCGAGAAGCAGATAAGTCATGCGGGTCAATTACATTAGGCGAGTTTACAAGCTATTATCACTATCAAACATAAAGAAAACTCACTATCTGTTAGTAAACTCGCTCAGTGTAATCGTATTACTTGCTAACTAGCGGATTGTTGAAAATCTACGAAAAAAGTTGAAAGGTCGTCAACTTTACTTGCTACCCACTTACTCGTGATTGGTTTATTTATGTTTTCAATATGGCTGCTATTAAACAGCTGATTTCGCCTGTTAAACATCTGACAGAATTGGTTCACGCAGGCGTCGTTTCACAGTTAGCGACATCAGTTTCCTACGCTGCTGAGTGAGTGGAGAGTTTTGTGTGTCAGCATGACAATCTCACTCGCCGATTCACCCGCTTTTAAACTTAGTAGATAGTTGCTTGTAAACTTGCTCAATGTAATTGAGGCTTTAATACTAATGGCAGACCTCGCTTTAAAGATCTAAGCGTTTTGGGCGTGACCTATTCAGATAATATGTTGTACTTTCACACGATGTTATAAAAGGCACTCTCTCCCTACGGCAAGAGATGGGGTGAAACTTCTATCTCGATGTGGCTGTCAATTGTCAAGGTGCCTACGGCAGGAGAGGAGATCGCATATTTTTTTTAATATCGCTAGACTAGCGGTTACGGCATATAATTGTCATCACCCCGCGCAGTTATAACACAACGTCTGTGAGGTATGTGTGAGATTGTATGGCAAGCGATATGATACAGGCCACGCCCAAAAACACTTTGAAATTTATAGCATTGTCTGCCAGCCTCATTATCACCAGAGCAATTAGAGTGGGAATCGCGATCCTAAGCATTGCATTTTGAGAATAGGGTAATCATTTGACATCATTCGTTGGATAATCAACACCTTTTCCGTAGATTTCCAAAAGTGGTTTGCTAAAATTGTGCACATTATTCATGGGCTGAGGATTGTTCCTCCAAGTCTTGGCGGCGGATGCATCTGCCGAGATCATTTCACCTCTCCAGTCCAATTCTCTTGACCCATCTCCTTGCATAACAGTGGGAAGGATGGATTCATATCTACATAGTCCTGAGAGAAATTATATTTCTCGAAGCATCCTATATATGTATACAGCTAATTTGAAAAAAAAAAAACAAAAACCCGGCAAAGTATATAATAAGCAAACTTACTGAAAATACACGCCTTACAAAAGACTTATAAAAAAGCTATCCCGTATTTATCTTGAATGAATCTAAACATTCAATTTAAAAAATATGTATGTTATAATCCTTAAGGTTATTTCCTTCTACCTTTCCCCAGTCGACACATTAATGCGGTGGAAATGTACCAGTGAGGGTGGGGTTTATTTTAACACTGCGTTTAATAGCTGATTTCAGTGGCGGCCCGAACCATCCATATGAGGGAACAGGTATGGCATATTATTGTATTCTATATTTATGTTATTTTGTCACTAACTTGGCTCTGTTAGTCCAGTAGATTCACTACCTCCATTTTTTAAAAGTTGCATTTTTTGTTTAAATTTTTTTCTGAGAATAATATTAATGAATGATTAGGTTTTTTAAATTTAGATTGGTAAATATTTTAGTAATTTTACTATGTACCAATAATTCATTCTTCTCTAATGGTGCAAATGTTGAGTGACACGGCAGGATTTTGGATCAAGGCCGGGAGATAGTGAAAACATATTAGACTAGTGTAGCGGCATTTTTTTATTTGACCATTAACTAGCTGCTTTTCTCAAACAACAAAATTTAATTTAGTTATGCAGATTCATCAGATTATTCACGAAAATCATGCTTATCTCATATGCTCATGTGGAAGTTTTATCAGATAGTAAAAATATATTGGGCTCATGAGGCTGCATTTTTTCATAGACTATTAAATAGCCGCTTTTTTCAAATAACTAAATTTAATTTTCATGAATAAGTTATGCTTAGTTATGCACATTCTTACTCGGATTAAAGAAAAACCATTCTCATGCTCTTATTGTAGTCATTTTTGTTCCGAAAAGCAAGCTTAAATGCACAAATTTGCATTCATGCTAGAGTAAAACCATTCTCATGTTCTTATTGTAACTATTCATGTTCACAGAAATTCATTTTAATTTCATACATTCGCACTTATAATAATAATATAATTGGATAATTTGTAGAGCGCCGTTTTTGTGAAAAATCACCTCAAGGGCAATGTACTATTTATTATGAATTCTTCGGTTCTATCTTACTTTAGTATTTACAAATAGATACAGAAACATACTTACCTGGCAGGTCACTTCCGATAAACTTTATTAGTAAGTTTATGCTTGGAAAAGATACGACTTTGCACGACTTTGGAGGACATTATTATTTTACATTTACTACCCTCCTCACTGTTGGTTTTACATTTATTAGAATATTAATTTAAAAATTGAGTTAATATTTATTTTGAAAGACTAAAGAATTTTGGACTCTTTAGGAGTGGAGATTTCCATAAACTGACCTTTACAAAAGCTAAAAATAACTCGTCGCCCTGCCACTAACTCTCAACCGTTAATTATAAATTTTAGTTCATTGTCATACATTTTATAACCCTTACCTGATCAGGTTGGGGATCCATTATTTCAACCTTTTTAGTTGTTTCTATCATTTTGGTGCTCTAACTATCTCACAACCAATACACTTGTTTTCCCCAGCTATCTGATCGATTCAACTAAAGACATTTCTATTTTTCTTTAAATTACCTACTAATTACGATGTTTTTTTTTCAATTCTCATCACTCGGAAACATTAGTTGCCCACCAATCTAGGTGAAAAGATAATGATTTTTATTTTTTTAATCCGCTGAATTGTGATGTACTGATGAATAGATTTTAATATATCATAAAACTGGCCGAAATTCATATATTTTCGGGTGAATCCAGACAGGTCCATTAATTCCCGTCAAAATGTATTAAACAGACCTTCCCACAATAGACTTTTCTCTGAATGCTTTTTAATTGGGAGTTCCAAACTTTTGTTCGTTATAATTAACAATAAACCAATTTTCATTTAATTTTCAACACAGCAATTTGTTTTCGAAAATATCTTGATTTAATCTGTTGGAAATGATATTATAATCACAGCAGATTAACATGAATATACTTGTTATTCTTGCGGTATAAAGATTTGCTTAGTAGTAATAATAATAGTTACGTGCGTAAGGCTGCGTATATATTTGCGAATGGAGACGTAAACCGAACCACGAATTATGGGAAAGGAACGAAGTTCGCTTCTCGTTTGTGGTTTCAAGAATTAAGCTCTCCTTTCAGGGAAATATTCTCGTACCGAAAAGTCTTACAAGTGTTATTTTTACTAATTTGCGGTATTGGTACCTGGAGGACCTGCTGGTGGACGTGCGCTGCTCATCATATGCAGACTTCAAAAGAGCCGCACAAGACAGGGAAGAGTGGAAGAAACGTATAGATGAAATTGCTGCAAACCAATTCCACGATTGAAACCAGAGAGAGATATTGATCTCTGTTGAAATGAGTGCGCACGTTTACTGAGTTTTATTATAGGCGTTCTATTCGTTGAAAAATACATGACGTATGGTGATGTAGTTAACTCTATGTATTCTATATAAATTTGTTAACCAGGGTTTAACAGCATATGTAGGAAGAATTTTAGCCAGCGATTCCTTAGCATATTCCGAGTAAAAAATGTGGATGTCATTTTGCTGCCCGATGATATATTTTTTTCAATTAAAAACTATAATAATATGTATATTTTTCTTTCACACATCGCCACTGTTATACACGTAGCGGCGGATCACGTGATACGCGCTGTGTTTATTGTCGTGCTTCTGGAACGAAACGGAGTGCGTATCAAGTGACCCGCTAGGCAGTACCATTTACTATTTTTTTAGTGGCGACACGTGCGACGTGTGATGGAATGATATATTTTGGTTTTAATTTTTTTTTTTAAATATCATAGAACTGAACATGTCAAGTAAATCCTTGGGTAACACCCTGTATTATAAAAAATATAACGGGTCGCCTCTACGACTCGTTCTTGAGTTCAACAGCTAGACTGTGAAATGATTTGCCGGCCTCTATGTTTTCTCTCTCGTACAACATCGAGATCTCTTCAATACCCGTGTTCATTTATTCCTCTCCTCAAAAAGATCCTCCACACAGCATCTACGCCCTGAGGGGAATTATTTTCCCGTGGTGGAGTTAATGTAAAAAAAAATTAATAATAATGACTCTGGAAAAAAGTAAAACACATTACAAATTGTTTTATTAGTCGTTTATTTTTATTTTTCCCTACTTAAATTATTTTCAAATATTTTGATCAGAATACTTTATAAAATAGGTTTTGGCATCTTACAAACGAGAAATGATATGCATTTGAAGGACTTTCTACAATCTTACTATAATAGAAATATCTTACATTATTTACAAACATGGTATTTTACTTAAGACAAGGGATTTTGGTTTATGATTTCTTTTCGGAAGGAACATTTCTGACAGGATAAATGGTGGTATCAAAAATTTTAATCACTCTTTATAAAATTAGCTAGAATCTAGTTACACCATTTCCAGATTATTAAAATTAATTAATTTATAATATATTTATAAACTTGTGCTTTGGGAACGGTTCAAACAAACATTGATATTTGTCAAACACAAACAACAAAAATAATGCAACATAATTTTGAAGGTTTCTGTATTATTTTCATGTCTAAATAAAAAGTTCATCAGACCAAAATTAAGTAAGTGCTTTGTATGATTAAAAAAATGCATTTTTATTCCTGAATTCATACACGGATCGGCCCGTGTATTCCTGCGATGTACTCGGCTCGGTCCAACGGTTTGTCTCGAGCCGATCCATATTTGAATGCGCGCAACGAATCGGCTCGCCGAGCATGATCTCATTCGCAGTCGATGAGGATGACATCGATCAGTGATGGTATGCCCAAAACTTTTTGCATGAGTTTGTATGAGGTGAATTTCAAGGTTTTCAGAATTCCTCAGATTATTTCAAATGCGAAATTTGACTACAAACAAAAATTCGAAGTGTAACACTGCATATGAGAAGATGCTCGATGCGAACAGATCGGTCGAGTAGATTCGTGTGTGAATTCTGCGCATTATTCATGAAGCATTCACATTCATTATTAGTATGTTGCCTGCCTAAAATATGTTCCGTAAAAATAAAAATATGATTTTATGTCAACAATTTGAGAAAATTTAAGTACATTAATTTAGTCAATTTTCATTTAATCAACCCAATTGATAATTTTAGTTATATTCAATAATTAAGTAAGGGGAAATTATAAAAGGAAATAAATTTTTCAAACGAATAAAATAATTACGAGTCATTAATTTGATGGTTTAGTT
This sequence comes from Limnephilus rhombicus, assembly GCA_929108145.2. Taxonomy (NCBI): domain Eukaryota; kingdom Metazoa; phylum Arthropoda; class Insecta; order Trichoptera; family Limnephilidae; genus Limnephilus; species Limnephilus rhombicus. Next base: position 37,364,371 of record OV815280.1, read on the forward strand.
AAATAATTGTTTGATTAAAAGTAACTATTTGGAATTCAAAATTTCGTAGAAAAATAATCTTTTATAATATGCCTACAAATTAATTATGCACCATAAAGGATAAACCACGAAAGTCCATAGATAAGTCTAAAGCTATTTATGGTTTATTATACTTTAAGGTACAGAATTAAAATCACGAATAGGCTTCATAGAATACATAATAATAAAAACAATAATATTAAAAAAAAACATTTTTTTCCATTCTTACCAGATTACGTGAATAAATTTAAAAAAACTGGGAATGTACAAAACAAATTTGATAGCAAAGATTACAGTCATATTATATGTTATGAAATGATCGATAAAAATTATTATTTTATTTGAGTTTTATATAATATTATGGTCCGTAGTTAGTGTTTTAAGGATAACCAATGCATTAAAAATAGAAATACATGATTCAAAGTTTACGTTAATTAACAGACTGTTAAATTTTGACAAACATTTCGGTAAAAGAGGACGTAATGTATATAAATGGCTTGTTGTCGATATCAATGAATTATACAGGCTGCAATATTTTAATCAGCGATTTCTGGGCACGAGTCATTTTGCTGTCCAATCATTAAACGTACGAGTAAATTACATTTTTTATCACACGTCACATCACCACTGATCACACTGCCAGAACGGATCTCGTGGTACGCGTTCTGTTTTGTATGTTCATTTCTGCTAGAACGAGTCGGAGTGCGTATCACGTGATGCGTTAGGCAGTGGCGACGTGTGATGTAAATTTTTTTTTCTTCTTATTTTAATTGAAGAGAAGACGGATGCGTGCTTATTGCTGATACGCCCTGTATTATGTGGAGAAAGTTTCATATATCTTTAAAATATAATTGACATACATATCATCATTGATAACAAACATACTGATATATTACACTTGCAAACATTGTAGAGAATAAACAAAAAGTTTATTGTGGGGGTGACCGTGTACCCGAGGATTTTTTTTTGCCTCTGATAAAATTAATCAAATATTTTCAAATTTTAAATTGTCTGGGGGCCAAGGGCGAAAGATTATTTGGAAATTGATTACAACCATTTTCTTTCAAATCGGTACAGATCACAAAGGTATACAGGTAACTTTTGGAGGCTTTTGGGTTGAGGGGTAAGACTCTCGAGGTCGAGGTTCCAAACCGGCGTGCGTAAGTAAATTTTTATTGAAAATGTGTTATTTCAGAATGTATTCATTGAAAATAATATATATAGCATATTTGTGGCACCTTCCAGAGCGGAATATACATGAAGTGTGCAAGATCATTATTGTGACCAGATCTGAATAACCAGGTACTTCCCCGTCTTCTTCTTATTCATCTTGTCCCGCCCCGCAAAACCTTCAGTCCACAGAACAAAGAAGAAAGCTAAAAGTGCCTTATTTGCAAATGCGTACCTAATTTGAATGGAAACAAATGTTCCATTTCGCACAATAGCACAGCGGTCTGTCTCACTTACACTTGCCTGACATCGTAGATTTGAATTAAACACGGTATTGTATTTCAACCCCGATTGTCAGTATTTGGATTACGAAAAACGTCCACAAGGCATTTCTTTGTGTTCTTCTTTATTATATGATTAACCTCACAATGTACTCCAATTAGGGTTGTCTTAGCCTCATGGCTCCAGACGGATGGGAGCAGTTGGGACTCTTGAAAAATACAGATTGTTTTTGATTTTTTTTTTAGAAAAAAAAAAACGGAATGTAATGGATCGAAGTCAATGTCAATGAAAACAGATTCGTAAAAAGTAAAAATGTTCAAATAATCAAATTTCAAAAATTCTCGACAGCATCAAAGACGAAAGCACCGCGATAACAGTGGTCGATGTGTGTTTAGCCGGTACTGGTGCTGCTGCAGCTAAAGCGCTGGCGTGACACCGCAAGTCCTCCGGGTAGAGCCGGAGCAGTCTGCTGCTGGAGTAGGGGGGTCCCGCGTAGTGCGCCCCCGAGCGGGAGCACTCAGCGGGCGGGGGCAGGCGGCCCGCGGGGCCCGACTCGCGCGCCCAGCGCCGCACCCAGCGGGCCAGCCAGGCCACGCCGCAGTCGCAGGGTAATGGGTTTTCAGAGACAGTGAGACCTCCTGCACAAGAAAAGAGATCGATTTAAGAATATTAATCAATTGTTTTATAATCTTTGCGATTAAACTTTTGGCACGTTATGTTTTAAAACATTAATTCTAATTATTTGTGTTCGCCTGCATATGAGCAATATGCATATGAATAAATAGTTTTGTCTGTATACAAACTCTTTTTTTTTAACAAAGGCATACAAATTGGATTGAATCCACTGGAACAATTATGGTTGGAACGAAAAAATTGGACCATTTTTATTTTTCTGCGATTGATAGCGGTCCAAAATTGGACCACATTTTCCAACATTTATTGTAATTATTTTAAACATTTCCATGGCCAGCCATTGATTTTAAAACAAAGCTGTTGAAATGCTTTATCCATTATGACCATGGTGTCACAAATTCGAACTTCGTTGACTATTTTAGAACGAAGTTAAAAATATTTTTTTTAAATATTTTTTTCTCGCCGAATTTTAGATGAGCTGTTTACGGTTAAATTAAGCATTTTTTCAATAGATATGTACCTTTCATTATAAAATATACTACATACAACACACAGAAATCAAAAATATTCTATGTTAGAGGTGCCGTGAGGGGTACTCGAATAAGTACCCCTCACGGCAGTTTCAAAGTAAAAAACACGCAGGATTCGCACGGTTATAAACTTCACGATTTTTTCATATTTTTTTTATAAATCCTACAAATATGAGATAAACGATAAAATACGGGTTAAATCATTGGCTATATAGCACTATAATATTTTTTGATGTCTCCATGTTAAATTTCGAAAGTATGATTTAAAAATGATCTTCTGGGAAATCTCGAGCAATCGAGATAAATTTATTTATTTCGCGTGGTCGCTCCAGTGGTTAACAATAACAATATTGAATTGAATAACCGATATTCAAGTTGATGTTTTAAAATATTTTTTGGGAGGTACATACGGAATATGAATATGACTAAATAGAGTTTTCAGCATTTTTGATAAATTCTCTCAAGAAACAAATAAAATATTGCACTAGTGCTGTTCAATACATATACGGACACACGGAGAGAGACATCTGTTAGGAGTAAGCTTCAAATAATTCATAATCTGTTCGTTCATAGTTGAAAAAACCCTTTTTGAAAGTTAGGTATTTACAATGCGTTAGATAAATAATTATGCTTACCAGCAATAAGTTTAGTGGCCAGTTTCTCCCAGGTTGAAGAGTTTGGGTAGAATGTAGCTGGACTCAGTGAAGCCAGTTGGTTTCTACTCAGATCTAGTGAGAGCTGTGACACCTTCCCTAAGTCCTCCAATAACCCCACAGGTAGTTCTCTGATGGCCGTGTCTTGAATTTGCACGCTGAGTTCGTAAAGCCTCTCGGCTCCTTCAAAAGCTTCCGCTGAAATCTGTTTAACCTCTTCCCCAGTTATTTTCAATTCTTTCAGCTTGGGCACAAAAACTCCATTCAGCTGATATTCAATCGTTTCTTCTTTTATGTAAATTTGTAATGTCTGTAGGCCTAAAACTTCTGAAATAATATTCCCCAGGTGAAAGTCTTTTATGTTATGTCTAAGTTCCGTTCTCAGCGATGTCAAACTTTTGAGTGAGGACAAAGTACCCGGATCAAAATGCTTCAGCTTGTGAAGGTTGCAAATATCTAAATTCTGTAGCCTCTCCAAGCCGTGAAAGCTGTTCTCGTTCAACGATTGAATCGGGTTCTTAGATAAATCAAGAAACTTTAAATTTGGCGTGTGGGACCAAATATGCGCAGGGACCGATGTAAGAGAATTTCCCTTCAAGTAGAGATATCTCAAAGCCCCCAAATTCTTAACGGAAATTTCTTTAGCGTGTTCTATAAAATTAAACGTTAGATTAAGAGAGGTGAGATTCCTCAAAGGAATGATGGGGAAAACTTTTAGTCCGATGTTTGAAAGACTTAAATATCTCAAGACCGGAAGGTAATGAAGAAGTTCCTTGAAGTTTGCATTCACAGTGTTTGAGCTAACATCCAAGTTCTGCAAATTTCCTAAGCTGTTGAAAATATTATCTGACAAAATAGTTAACCTGTTGTTACTTAAGTCTAGACTAAGCAGGAATGGGATAACTTGGAATAAGGTACTGTCGACACTCTCTATGCTATTGTGACTTATATCTAAATACCTCAGAGTAAATCCCACTTGCGAGAATGCCATCGAGGGAAGAATTATAAACTCGTTAATACTCAGATCTAAATGTTCTAACATCGTGTTCTTGAAAACATCTCTCGGTAAAGTTCTTATGTGATTTCGTCTTAAATTTAGAAACCTTAAACTATTTAAATTCGAAAATTGTTCTACGTATAATTGTTCTATTCTATTATGGGACAGATCGAGAATCTGTAATTGTTTTAAACCTAAAAATGCTCGTCTCTGTATTGTGCTAATATAATTGTGGTCTAAATTCAATATTTCTAATACATCTAAGTTTTTAAATGAGTTGGTATCTAAGTGTCCTATCTCGTTGTAGGAAAGGATGCATCTTTTAAGTCTTTTTGAAATTTTTGATAAAAATGATGTAGGAGTATCAGCTAATCGATTATGTGAAGTATCTAAAGTATCAATAAAAACTTCAGTGCCACTTCCATCTAGTAAAATAATTTGATTTCTACTTATATTTAGAAGAAAGGGAATTTCAAAATCTGTCACATTGTGAAATACCTTCAAAGAGAATTCTTTTAATTGATTTTTCTGTAATTCTAACTTAAATAAACTAGGAAGATCGTGGAACGCGTTCTCCCCAATATCAGTCACGAGGTTATCGAATAATGCTATGTGCATTAACTTTGGCATATTATAAAAAGCGCTACTAGAGATATTTCTTATTCTATTAACTGTCAAGTCCAGAATTTGCAATTCGGAAAGGGAATGAAATGTTTCAGAATCTATCATTTCCAACAAATTATAAGAAAGGTAGATTTCTCGGACGTTCTCAAATTTATAAACGTCAAAGAAACTGACGGGGATACTGGTGATCCTGTTAAATTCTAAATTCAGGTATTGCAACTTCTGTAAGTGGAACAACGATTGTACGAACAGCGACTGAATATTATTATTATCTAAACCGAGCCATTCCAGGCTTGTGAGGTGTAACAGCACTTCTTCGGGGAAATCGTCGCGGTACATCGACAGAGACATCTCTAATATTTTCAAAGTCTGTGACATGTTCACGAAAACTTCAGGGTGAACGAAATGAATACCGTTGAAACTTAAACTAAGTTCTTTCAACTGCGGCAGGGAAGAAAATACCCCGGCATCGAGTCTTGTAATTTTATTACTTCGCAGGTATAAAGTTTTGACGGAGTCGCCCCATTGATCGAAGTCCCCCTCCTCCAAGTAGGCTATCAAGTTGTAGCCCATATCGAGATGAGTCAAACTGCAGTTGCGGAGAGCGTCTCTCGGAATTGATGTCAGCAAGTTTCCGTTCAGAGATAAAACTTTCACATGTTGCGGTAAAAAGTGTACGTTTGCAATTTTATTGGACGGCAAATATAAATGTTTAAGTCTTTTGAGATTCATCACGGCATAGGGAATGCTGGAAAGTTGATTATGTTCTAAATCTAATTGTTCAAGGGTGTGTTCTAACCCGTGAAAACAATCGTCATCTAGATGTTCTATCCTGTTGTATGATAAAACTAGTTTTACTGTATGCATTCCTTTGAAAGCGTTCGCCGGTATCAGTTTTAATTGGTTAAGTTCTAGACTCAAATGCCGCACGACGAGGGTGTTGTTAAATAGATTGCTAGGCCAAGCTTCCAGGCCGTTATCTCCTAACTCTAGTTTGTCCATGTTTCTATGGTTTTTAAATGTTATGTGGGATATTCGTTGTATGAGGTTTCCTCTGAGATTTAAAGTTTGTAGATGTTGGAGATTTGGAAACAAATCCACGGGGAATTTATTCAATAGATTATCTGCCAGATTCAGATTCTTTATATTCGACGGTAAGGACATCTTAGTTATGGAAGATATTTTATTTTTATCCAAGTCAAGTTTATTTAGATGTTTGAGTTGATGCAGCGAATCACTTGGGATTTCCGATATGCTGTTTCCCGTCAAGATAAGGTTCGTTAATGATTCTCTCATGTGGGCCCAATCTCCAGTTAAATCAACGATGTTATTGCTGAAAACAAATAAAAAACATTAGTAGCGATAGTACATGTTCGCCATCACGATTTTTTTTATTCCATTCATTTTTGTTCTTTCGAAAGGTGCCTTTGGACCGTTAACATAAATGTGTTGCTTAAAACGTAGCATTAATTTCAATTTAATACTAAATCAGCACTAAATTATTTAAAATATTTACATACTTTTGAAGATTAAGCCAATTCAGAATTTTCAGAATCTTTAGAGTATTGAATGGTATTACTGGAAACTCGTTGTATCCAAAGTCCAGAGATGATAAAGTTTGTGACATCGACCTAAAATAAATAAAACATTTTAAATCAATAACCATTGTAAACTATTTTATATTACCAATACATATTTATGCTGCAATGGTAACTAACGTCAAAGCTCGGTCTGGGAGGTTTTGCAGACGGTTATCTGACAGAACTAAAGACTGTAGTCTGAGAGCATCCAGAGCACCACTTTCTACCCCTCGTAGTCCGGTTCCAGTCACTTCCAAATGCATGAGACCCGAGCTGCTTAGCTCTGTAACAAAAAATCCATTAGGAATGCATATTTGCATGAAGAGATACATATTTTGTGTTGATTTAGCACATCAGCAAAAGTACAGTGGAAGTCCACTTAAACAACTTTCCGAGAGACGGAATTGGAAATGATTTCGCAGCAAAGTAAGATATCTACTATTGGCTGAGAGTCCAAATTTTCTCAAATGCAGATTAGAAATATGAAAACAGCGCCGTTTCACTATGATCGAGAAGAATATACTTTCAATTTAGAAAACTATAATTGCCAGACTCTGTAAGATCCACAGCAACATTGCCATTCAGGGACTATTGCCCGCTACTGCATGATATTTGTATGTCTGTTACCTGGCAGTTTGTGGAGCGGCACCGCCACGCAGGAGATCTGACCAGGGCGGCACCAGCACAGCGAGTTGAAGGAGCAAGGCCACTGCGCGTGCACGCCGCCCGCCCACATTCCCATACACACCCATAGCGCCAGCGCCGTCCAGGGACGCATGCCCCCGCTGCTGCTGTAAATAAAAAGTTTATTACAGTAAACTGCTGGAATTAGGGAAACAAATACATTAAAGTAGATAAACTACAAGCAGCATTGAAGCATGAAGCCCAACATCATCGAAAACACGTATATATTTATACACTTGTCGATGAGGGATCTAAAGAGAGTATATTATGCTTTATGCCACTCTCGATTGGAATATGGAGTAATAGGATGGGGCTCAGCAGCATCTAATCCCTTAAAACAACTTAAGATAACTCAGAATTGCATTATAAAGACCATTCTAAAGGTCCCCATAAGGACGTCAACAGCAGAAATTAAACAGTTTGATGTTCCAAGCATACAGAAAATCTATGCCAAAAACATTCTAGTACATCACCACAAAAATGATTCAGAGGCAGACACCTCACACGCTCATAAAACCAGAGCCAAACAAACAGACATACTTAATATACCAAAGTGTAACTCTTCATTTGGTCAAAGAAGTTCTGCATTTTTAGCAGTAAAGTTATATAACAAACTCCCACTTAGTATCAAACAAATAAAAATAAAAAATAGCTACATTAAGGACATTAAATGTTGGCTGAAGAATCTATCGGAAAATGAACTTACTAGTATACTTAAAACATCAAAGAAGTTTCTGGAAAACCTTAACCAATCAATGAAGTTAAACCATAGAAGTCGCTGAAAAACTTATCCAAAGCATAGTCCCCCTCAGCACAGGATCTCCTAGTGAGGAGGACTACGAATATATTTTATATATACATCTAACTAACATGTTTCATATAAAAATGTAAAAAATATTATATAGTTACTAAATAAATAAATAAATAAAAATATTATAATTTTATGTAGTGATGGTCCCTACAAGAATCCTTGGGATATTCTGGACAGTTACGTTCGACTTAAAAGTCACCTTTATCTAGAAATTGATTACGGTTTGATATAACGGATGCGAACCTTCCTAGAAGGTTGCCGTAAATATCAAACAAGTACATATATAATATACCAGCACATAGCAACCATTTGGAGAAACCACTTGTCAAAAATTCCGAAGATTTTGTTATATTAGTCATGGTAAATCAAAAGTTAATTGAGTAAGAGTCTAAAGCTGGGAAATATCTGTTCGTTTTTTTATTTATGGCGAAGGCTACAGCATTTTTTGAGGTATGAACTTTATACAATTCCATGCGAATTGTGGCCGGTAGAGACTTATCGACAATGCGTTTTATCTAGTACTGTTCGCATTTCTTCATTTCTGATACTGGGCATACTTTTGAAGGGTGTCAACCATTTATTTAGTGTCTGCGCTGTGTCTAAAAGAGTGGTGAATTTTATATCTTACCCAAAATAATGATTGAAATAAAATATTTTTCCGTTGGTGAATTTCAGGTTTAGGTTTTCACGGCCAAAAATATTTTTGTTATTAGTTTTTGGGGTATTATGCCGTGTTGCGCTACCTCCTTCTTTAGCCGACGCTTCGGACAGCGTTGCAGTGTCTATCATCAGGGCAGATGTGTAATAGTTCTTGGTATCCGGTAATTGACGGTTACATCAAGTCTAAACGCAAAAAAACATGATGAAGTATATTGTAGCGCCAGCTCGTAGAGGAGTGGAGCTGGCGACACGGTATCGCTCCTAAGTAGATAAATACAAACATCACCCCTAACTATTACACATCTGCCCTGATGATGGACACTGCAACGCTGTCCAAAACGTTGGCTAAAGAAGGAGGTAGCGCAACACGGCATAATACCCCAAAAACTAATAACAAAAAAAAAATCACATTGTTTTAGTGTTTAAGATTTTAATCCTTCCGAGTAACTTGGATTTGTAAAAAAAATTAAGCTTGTCTCTGAAAATCCTTTCTTCTCGGCTATTTATGTATTGATTTATTCTTAGTACATTTACATTACAAAGGTATAATATATTGTACTCCACACTAGGAGTTCACCTGTGTTGTAGAGGACATTTTTCTCTTTCATAAATTATATTTATAAAAAATTTTCATTTTTATAAATTATAAATTGTGAATAGTAAAACAAAGAGTGTTCATAGTATATAAAAAAGAGAAACAGTAAAAATCAAAACAATAAAAGTTAAAAGGATTGTAGCCAGTTCCTTATTTTTTTTTGTATTCAATAATATTAGTTGTTTTATATTGTGTAGGAAGAGAATTGTATAGTTTTATAGCCTATCTGTAGTGTTTTTGTCCACAGGATGTGTTTGTTTTTGGTATTTGTAGTTGGTGAGCATGTCTTGTTCTATTATTGCGAGAATTTTGTGAAGTGTTAAATGTGGTTAAGTTCTTGTAAAGGAAAGTTAGTATTTATTTTGAAAATAATTTTTGAATTTTCAGTACTGGGAATTTTTCTGAAATGATTAAAGTGAGTGTTAGTATTGGTAATTTAAGTATTACTTTTATAAGGGTTTTTTGAGCTGTAGACAGTATTTTATTTATTGTGTATTATTGTATTTGTTATTGGCACAGCCCCAGGCAATAATGCCGTATTCCATTATGGATTGTGCAAGTGCGAGGTATATATTTTTTATATCACATATGTTTAAAATATTTCTCAAGTTTTTTAAAAGTAAATCAACTTGTTTAGTTTTCCTATTACCAAATCTATATGTCTATCCCATTTTTTATAACGGTCGAAGTACATACCAAGATATTTAATATTTTCCTTTAGGGTTTGGTTTCATGGGGTTTGTGTTGATATATCAACGGCTATTATAATGCCGTATTTTACTAACAAACTTCCAGAAATGTGATCTCGGTATGAACTCAAAAAAGAGATATCTTCAACCGCTCATACTCATTAGCTTGTTTTCACGATAATGTAACAATTTGTATGACGTACGAGGCGTACCTGACTTATTAAAGCAAAATATTACAGAATATTTTTAAACGGTGACTCACATAGGAGACCTTGAGGAAAATAATTTCCCTCAGGGCCTACGTCGTTATTGGGGATGCTGGATTTAGGGTCTATTTGAGAGGAGGAAGAGATGAACACGGGCCTTGAAACAACCCGTTCTCAGGTGACAAATGTCAACCAAATATAAATGTTGGACACGCTTTCGACGCGTTTCTCGAAAAGCTCCGGTGCCGAAAGTATCAATGACGCTAGTTCTTCGGAGCTTCTTCCATTGAAATACCGATAGAACAAGGTCAACCTTCCCACCGGATGCCTGTTCTCTAAAGATTGCAATCCGTTTATTAGGATAGAAGAATCTATCAAACGGACTTCCCGTTTCTACTCAGAGTCAAAGAATACAGTTGTTACTTCTTCATTTATATTTTCAAGACAAAATTCAAGACTTTACCGATGGATCAAAGAACCAATAAGAATATATTCCGATATAATTTTATTAAAACCAAACCATCCACTTCGAGTTCCAGAGTGACTTGGAGTGTATTTTTCACACAATGCGTGGCTCTAAGAGGGTCATTAGGTCCGCTCTCTTGGCTGGAATAGAACGTGGAACATCTTCTTATAAATACGATCTTTCCTCACTTCCTCCAGACCAAGGATTTGGAATATATGGAGTTGCATCGACGGATATCTCCACGTGCCAAAAATTGATTTAAAATTATGTAAGAATAATAAAAATTGTTCAATAAATATTTTGTCACTAAAGTCACGTGGTTTAAAAGACGTTCAGGATTATTATTTTGCAGAAATAAAAGGCGAATAAAATAATGTATACAGGTACTGTTATAAAACGCCTTTCATAAAATATTGTTGTAAAGGCGGTGAATTTGTATTTAATTATCTTTGTATAAACTACTCGGACCCATAAGCTTGTTTTTATGGTAATATAACATTACCAAACATATCTATGACGTATGAGTCGTACCTGACTTATTTACTGCAGTACAGAATTTGATGATTGATTTTGTCGACGCGAAATTTTACTGATACAGAGTTTTAAGGAACGTTGGTTCCATGATAACTCAGAATCAAACTCAACTCAACACCTCTTTGAAAAGTCATTAAAAGTTATGAAAAAAATAGCTCATAACCTAACTTAATGTAATCTATTAAACCAATTTTTTTTATATATTGTTTTCATCATTTTTATCGACTTTTTGAAAGGAGTTGAGTTGAATTCATTCTGAGTGGTCCGGTCACCAGGGAGGTACTTTAACCAGTGATTCCTGACATTATTTATAGTAAAAATGATTTTTTTGTCTCTGGTGATAAATTGATGTTTTTTTGTGTGAGTGGGTTTTTTTTAATATAAAAAAATAAGTAGGTATTAGATAGTTAGGGTCGAGGTGAGGGTTTATTTTTTTACTTAGTTGAGTGACATTTTTTGGAAGACAACATTTGGAAGATTTTTTTTTGCTAGGTTTTGAAGAAAAACAACCAGAGTTACTGGAGTCATAAAATTTCTTTTGCATTTTTTACTCCAAATAGTATCAAGAATCATTGGTTAAAGTAAGTCAATGTCAATACCTAATTTAACACCTGGTATATCAATAAAATAATTTGACCAGTAAAAATGTATTAAGATTACACATATTCTGCGGGCTTATCTTTCTGAAGATTATGAATGGCTGTACACATAATCCAGTCGGAATTGAGTAACTAATAATAAAACAATTACGAAAAAGGAATTTAGATAATTACCTAAAAGAAAACCTCTATTAACAGTTCCAGGAAATAACTGCTACTAAAAGAAAACTGAACAAAGTTAAGGTAAAATAAGAAAAATGTTTTCTGCATAGCTCACCAAAATACAAATTACAAATTTACCTCGGCCCTAGCATTGACCAATACTTTAAAAGCTTTTTTTTAATTCAAGGTTTGTGATAATTTATTTTGTAATATTAAAAAAAATATGTATACAAAAAATCCCAAAGTGTGTGGAAGTTACGATAATCGTTATCACCAGAATTAAGATAGTAAAATTAAGCGTAAAGTTAATGTTTTCATTTTCTTTTTAAAGAATAAATGATATAGATTGAAAAACACGTGAAATAAAAAAAAATATATAAAAATATAATGAAAATATGACGTAGAAAAGAATGCGTAGTTATTAATGCATATTTTTTATTAATGAATACATTTACAGTTTCAAAGCTGGTTTTAAATCAAACCTAAGAATATGGCATAGTAACGTTTTAAAAATAAGTTTTATGTAAGTCGATCGTCTAGTTGATTAGAACGACATCTCTGAAAAATCAAAATTTGATTTGAGTATGTAGTTACATGTTAAAATGTACCCGCTATCTGGTACAATACTCAGATTATTCTTAAGCATTACCAAATCAATTAAAATGCAGAAAAAATTTTTGTGAAATAAACAAAAAATTATGTTTTCTGGGTTATTACTAGGGAATATCAAAATATCATACGTTATGCTTTCCGGTATAATTTTATAGCATAATAATATGTAAAACAGAGATACGTGTAAATAAAATTTGATTTTTGGCGAGCATTCGAATATTGCTTTCTTCGTTATCTCAAAACTCAGCATTTGGAGATGTCTGACTTATCAACTGGACAAACGAAGTACATAATATTATTTATATTATGTTATTGGTTCAATAAAACACAAGAATACGTTGAATGTCATTTCACAACTGGTGAAAAACTGAGTGAAAAATGGACGTTTAAAAATCAAGCGATAATTTTTTTTTTTTTTTTATGGTATGATTCTGTCCGAGAGTAAATACTGTTTATAGAGAACTGTAAAGACTGACAAGAATAAGCTTTTTAACCCATTGGCGACAGAATAAACGAGCTAAAAAATTGGCCTTCACCACTGCATTGGTTTACTAAATCTATTGTAACTTTTGAACCATATATTCAAATGAATTATTTTTTTTAAATTTGTTTACATATTAAAATAAGGCAAAGAAAAACATAAAAAAAATTTAAAAAAATATTAAAATATGTGTAAATAAGGTTTCAAATATAACCTTCTCTTTTTTCGTAAGTTTTTTTCCACATTTTTATTCAAAAAGATACAAAAAAACATAATATTCGTAAATCGAACAATGACAATTTTTGTTTTTCATATTTACTGATAACTAATAAAATAATTTGGTATGGTAGTCCTCAAAGCAATCAGGGACGTTCAGGCTCACTACCAAAAGCCTAGAACCACTCGCAATTTTGAAGAAATAAGATGGCGGCTGGCTGCATACAAAACTTAAAACACAAATATCAGGGAAAAAACATAAGAAACATATTATTTCCAATTCCACTAAATGAATGATTAATTACCTACAGAGCTTTCGGCATTTAAAATTTTATTAAAAAATGTCACTGTAGTGCGCGTTTTCCGTTAGCCCGTCAGCGCACCGGGGTTTGTGGTTAAGTACCTGAGTTGCACACCCGGCAGGCTGCCGGGGTTTGTGGCCAATAGGTTAATAAACATTGTTTTAATATTTTCAAATTTATAATGCAAACGTTGGCTCAAGCAAAACATAGCACTGCGTTCAATTTCTCCACGGGCATATGTTATCCATCCAAACCTATAAATCCCACCCCTTTCAGCTGGGGTTGTGTTCTCCGCAGACACTCCCTCGGAGATACGAGTAGTACCCGCCGAGATTAAGTCGAGCGTTTTAACCTCCGCACTTCCGCCACGTACCGCCTCATTCCCACTTCCTGCCTGAACGCAGCCTTGGAGATTCATAACGGGCGGTATTTCGGCACGCGAAATTGTTAATTTGAAGCCAACTTGGATGTACTAATATTGGAGTGTGTAGTGCTTAGATTCCGTAATAGTTACTGTTAGCTTAAGCAGTGTGTGGTTGATAAGCTTAAGTCTCGTATGTACTTAAGCCATAATGTGTGGTTAGTATTAAGCCAAGCTTTTAAAAGGAACTGGCAAACAAAAGGCGTAATATTAATGATTGATATATTAACACATCAGTTATTTTTCAGTATCGGTAAGAAAATTTGTATCTTTCGCTGCATTCGAAATCTTGAGAGAAACGGCTGCGCGACCATTTTCATAGAAAACTTAATAATGAATTTGAGGCCAAAATACTGTACCTAACTGATATTTAAAAAAAAATCAAAATATACAGCCAATTTCTAGTACGGGTTTGACCTACTTTATTTATTTGTATTTTTATTTAATTTTTTAAAATCAACACCAAAACTGCAAGTTGCTGCTTTTTTATATGTGGTTTGGCCATGGAGATAAAAAATAGACGCCGGAGGCGCTTTGTTTTTTGCGCCCTATAACTGTTTTAATAAAAAAATCCTTTTTTTTTTTTTTTTGTACATATAATAATGTCAAAACATTTTTTATATAATGTGATTCACCTTTTTTTAGAGCATGCTCGTGTAAAAAAGGTGGAGCAGCGTGTGTGAAAAACTATTTAACATATTTTTTTAGAATTATAATATATAATTTTATATATCACCCCCCATACACACAAGCCTTGCTTAATTATGGGGGTACATCAAATATATCTACTATGTAATTAATTACTGTATAAAATTTATTTGTAATTTATGTACCTTTTATTACTAATAAAAAAAAAAAAAAAAATATATATATATTTACATATATATATAATACATATACATATTCAAAACAAGATATATGAAATAGAATAGAAAAAAAGAAAAACAGTATAAAAAAGAAGAAGAAGAGAAAGAGGAAGAGAGAAAAGAGAAAATAATATAAAAGTAAAAGTACGAACCATTATACGAAATACAAGTAGGTTTGCCACCGAACATTTTGAAAACATTTTTTGTTAAGTAGCACGACATCTTAGTGCTACTAATATAATGTGTGGAGACATTAAATAAATGTTTAAAGGAAGCTAGTGGAAAGGATTTGAGATGGTTTAAAAATATGATCTTACATTTACTAATAAGGTTCTCGGAATATCACAAATATCGTCGTAATGTCTGTCCTGGTACGGGAAACTTTCCTAGTTGGACAGGCAAAGCTTCCTAATATGTATTTTGTACTTTCTTTTGTATCTATCTACATTAAAAAATAAATAAATCTGAGGTTAGAAAAGTGAAGGACTTTTAATTATTGAAGACAACGTTAATGACTCTCAAACGAAAATTTGAAACAGAAAAATTTGAAAAAGATACGATCGCACCTAGAAATTGGACCCAGGACCTTAGCACTGAGCTATTTTGACCTACTTCGTTCGCATTTAACTATATCATTCTTCGACTAAGAACCACCAATATTTCTTAGCGTATATTTTTATTGGCTGCTATCTTCATGTATGATAACAAGATTCATCCCGAACTAAATGCAATCTGGAGTGTCCTTGGAAAAATACATCAATTTTCAATTTTTATTTTAATGCGTGACATCTATTGACTTTTTTGAAAGTCTAGGGTCTAGGACATATTCAAATATTTTTTTTCAATAACCTAATACGAAAAACCTCAAATTGTAATATTTAATCATTGAAGACAATTATTAGCGACTTTAAACCGGAAATTTTAGAAAGACAAATCAGAAAAAGATCATGTCGCATCTAGGAAATGAACCCAGGAGCATAGCCTTGCTGGGGCTCTGCTCTAAGGGCTTTACAATGTGCCACCCATAATAATAAAAATGAAAACGAAATATTTTTTTTACCTGGTTTTCAAAACTGATTTCAATGAATGGACTTTAATAAATGTACCTTATTGAAATGAGCTATTCAGTTTTAAACCATTACTTTCATTTCCTAAACTTTCTCCACATTTTTATTTGAATTCGCATATTATCTTTATTTTTGATGCTGTTTCGTTCAAAATATGGATAATCTGACTTCTTTTCTTCACAAAATGTTTTGACAAAAATATTCAAATTTTATTGTTATAACTAAATTCGAAGCTACTGGAAACAGCGTATGAGGGCGGGGGACCTGCTGAAAAACTTTTCAGGAGTGATGACGTCACACGATTCACTATACGTGCGGTGTTTTTCGGGGGATCTTGAAAAATTAAAACTTCGAAAATTATTTTAACTATTAAAACAAACTCTAAAAAAATAAAAATATTCAGTTATTTAAGTCAGAAGGTCATTATTCATTAAAAAACGGACTGGAGTTCTCTATTGGACTCCACCTTTTTTTAACAAAATTTTTCATTTCCAGTTAAATAACAATATTATAAATAATTATACAAAATGTTATTGGCGATTTAATTACATTTATTTTATATTTTTTTTAAAGAATTTTTTTGTAAAAAATAATAGATAACACTATAATATTTATATTAATTAATTTGTGAGGCGGGTATGGGTACCGTCACCCCGGGAACCATTTATTGGATAACCAACATCTCTGCCATTGGTCACCCCGAGTAGTTCGCTACGTTGTGATTTAGTAGGAGTGCTCGGGTTCATGGGGTGAGGCTTGTCCAGTTCTTGGCGGCGGATGCGTCTGCCCACCTGCTACATGGTGGGCTGGATCGAGAGAGACTGATTGAAGGAGGCCTTTTGAACTTCCAGCCCGACTCTCTCGACCCATCGCCTTGTACCGCAGTTGGAGGGATGGATTCTTACGTTCGTCACTCCTGGACACCCTGATCCCTAGATTCCTACGCACTCCTTTAACCTTTTTCCTTCCCAGAACTTCATATCCTTCCCTTCCTTAAAAAGACCCTCCGTACAGCATCCCCTAAGATGACAAAGGCCCTGAGGGAAGTTATTTTCCTCAGTGCCTCCTGTGTGAAGGTACTCCCACAAAAAGCTATGCTTGTGTCTATTGGAGGAAAGTGTTATTTATTTATTTAATTAAACGAAGACAATATTAGCGAAACTCAACCGAAAATCTGGAGACACGAACCCAGGACCCTTTGCTTACATGGCAAGAGCTCTACCGATTGAGCTACAAAACCCATATCAATTCGGTCACTTTTAACTGTATCATACTTCGACTAAGAACTATCAATATTATCTTCATTTTGTTAACGCACATATATTATAATTTGAGATTTTACTCATAAAGTTTAAAAAATTAAAAATGTTATGTATTTAGTTAATGGGATTATTTTCATTATTGTAGTTGCTTATATTGTAGTTTTAATTTTTAGTGAAGTATTTATTCATCTATAATTTTTATTATTTTTTTATTTTTATTATTTTATTTATTAGTTGAAATCTTCAACACATTTTTTAAATTGCATTTTAAATTCTTTGAGGCTATTTTTAAGTGATCTTAACAATTTATTAAACAAAATTTGTTAATTGGTATTTTTTAGTTCTGTTGACCCAAAAATTATGTATGAATTTTCCTATCTATCTAACTATCTCCGTTCTCGGTAGCACTCATTCGCCTGAAGTCCCCACTCACCAACGACAGTCTGCCCAGTAGGTAAGTGGGAAAAGTTGGCAAGAGTCTTCACCTTTCTGATTTCGGTGTGGACATGGTTTCTTGAATTAATTTTCGAATCTCATGCATGTGAAGTATTTGCCGAACCCATTCAGGCTTCGTCTTGCTGACCCTCGTTCGAACCAGCGCAGTGCCATACAATATATGGATACAATATATATATATATATATATATATATATATATATATATATATATATATATATATATATATATATATATATATATATATATATATATATATATATATATATATATATATATATATTTATTTTTTTTACATTAACTCCACACATGAGGCCCTGAGGAAAATAACTTCCCTCAAGGCCTACGTCATCTTTGAAGATGCTGTGTGGAGGGTCTTTTTGAGGAAAGGAAGGAGTGAAGACGGGTCTTGAAGAGACCCATGTTGTAGGAGGGAGGAAACACAGAGGCCGGCAAATCGTTCCACAGCCGATCCGTTGAACTCAAGAACGAGTCATAGAAACGACCCGTTCTCATAATGTCAACCGTGTACAAATGTTGGGCGCGTGTTTGGCGTGTTTCCCGACTATGCACCGGTGCCGAGGGGATCAATGACGCTCGTTCCTTGGAGCATCTTCCATTGTAATACCGGTAGAACAAGGACAGCATTCCCACCTGACGCCTGTGCTCTAAAGATTGCAATCCGTCTGTTAAGATGGGAGAATCTATCAAACGGACTGCCCGTTTCTGCACACAGTCAAGGGTTTTTTTAGGTATTTTCCAGACCAGAGGTGGCTGCCAAATTCAACCCGTGATTAAAATTATTTTGAAAGTGCTGCTTTATCATATAATACCACATCATAGAAATTTGGATCATTTCTCAATATTTTGGAGACAAAAAAAACTTCAGCCGAGGGAAGATGATCTTAAAATAAGGAAAGAATTACTGTAGCTCCAGAAAAAAAAACGGGATGAAAATCAGCAAACCTTTAGCTAGCAGTTGATAGAAAAAACCCAAAAGAAAAAAAAAAATTAAAAAATCTTATGTTTGGAAAATGCATGCCGGCGACACGGTATTGCAAAAACCAACGGACCCCACCAAATTTCCTGGAAATCTAAAACCAAAACCAATCAAAATTTTTCAAACTACGATCATTGCTTATAATACCAAATATGAATTCGTTCTATTCGCTATTGTGTGTGATGGGAGTAACTTGAGTTGCTGCTGAAGTTACTGATTTGATAAGCAGATTGCCTTTAGAAATCGCATCTATCATCTTCAGAAAACTTGATGACAATTCCTTGCTATCAGCATCCAAGGTTGATCCCGTGTGGTCTTCAGTCATCAAGGGAGATAAAGTTTTAAGGACCAGACTTCGCAGGTATGAGCGTTCGTCTACAATCTGTGATCCTCTTAACCTTCGGCGATTCAATACTGAAGAGCAATTGGTCAAGAAAACTTCCAAGTCGACCTTCGTTGCTGGCGCTACCTTCGGTTTCAACGCCGTGAAAACTTTTGTACCCGGGGCCAGTAGGCCTCTGAAACGTAAAATGGTTGCTGATTGTTTCACAATAATTCAAAAGAAGAAATTAATAAGATTTTAAGCTGTTTATTTTAGTTGTTGTAATATATAAGTTTAATAAAAATATACTTGTAAATAACACTTCTTCTTTTTCTTACCTATTGTTACAAAATTATTTCTAATTTCTAACTGTATTTGAATCGTGCACAGGGCACGGGGGTTTAGAATAACCTGTGGTTATTCCTTGCTAAATAAAACGCTTATGGATTTCGATAAGAATTATGCCCAATCACCAAACAAGATCCGGTATACACAATTAAGCAATACTCACTGTTGTGTCTCGTAGCTTGATCTTCATTCAGCGACGGTCATAGGTATATCCAAGGCGTACGATAAGATTATTCGGTTATTAGAACCACGATGGAGTTTGAGTCACGATACGATGGAGCGGTTCACACAAAGCATTCTATAAAGACGGCGATAATAATACTTCACATTACACGCTTCCGATTGATAGAAAATAACATTTCAACGTCGAGTGAAATGTCACGTTACTATTTGTTACGATGGTTGTTGATAGACTGACGATATTGTGGTACTTGACTTAGTTCACCGTATAGGTAAGTACACTTAACGTGCGGAAGTCCAAAATCTGGGTTCCTCCGATCTGCATGGTAAATTGGAACATAAATACGTATGAAATTCATCAGCGTTATGAAACAGTATTTAAGTGTCAAGCAAGTTTATTTAAATATGAAAAATAATGTCCAGAATATGAAAATGGCATGTTAAACGGCTAGTTATTTTGAAATATGGTGTTAAGATGTGTTCTTGACTTACTTTAACCAACACCTCTGCCATAAGTCACTCCAAGTGGTTCGCTACGTTTGGTAATTTAGCAGGGGTGCCCGGGTTTATGGGGTGAGGTTAGCCTAGGTCTTGGAGGCGGATGACCAGGACCAGATTCCTACCCACCCCTTAAACCCTTTTCTTTCCCAGAACTCTCCTCTCCTACCTTTCCTTAAAAAACCCTCGACGCAGCATCCCCAAAGATGACCTAGGCCCCGAGAGAAATTATTTTTCTCAGCGCCCCCTGTGTGGAGCTCATTTAAAAAAAAAACAGTGATTACTGACATTATATGGAGAAAAATATGTTAATGAAATTATGTTGTCCCGTGACCTTTTTCGATGTTTTTTTTCCAACGTAAAACATAAAAATCAGTAGGCATCGGACAATAAGATGACTGAGTGACAAGTGAGGATTAGAAGAATAAATATTGAAAAAAAAACATTGGAAAAGTCACCGGAGACAAAATTTCATTTACATTCCTTACTCTAAATAATATCAGGAATCACTTATTAAATCAAGTCAAGAACGTCCCTGAATACTGATGCAAGTTGGATGACTAGTTTTAATACTATCAGGTTATTCATCATACGAACATGTTTGTCTCTTTATTCCCTTTATAATACCTGGTGACAGTTCTGTAACAATGTTAGCTATATCCAAAATAAGTTTATGTAAAACAAAGTAACAGCACAGACACAAATCGCTCTAAACAATTAAGATTAATTAACAGCATCCTTGTGTACGGGGATTGCCGACTTTTTGAGGGAGATGTCGATTCAGGCAGTTGCTGACGGTTTCACGTCTTCCTCGCATTCGATAAATGCTGGCGTCACACAGGGATCGGTTCTGTTACTGACTTTGTTTCTGTTGCACATCAATGACCTCTTGTCATGTGCACCGATTCATTGTTACGCGGATGACAGTACAGTCCATGATAGCTTTTTGTTTCACAAGCCCCCAAAGGGCACACAAACTCAAATAGCTCGGAGGGCTTTGAAGCAAATAATGGACGGTAACCTCGAGAGTGTTTTCTCTTGGGGTAAGAATAACCTCGTCGAATTTAATGTTTTGAAGACCCAATCATGTTTGATAACGTCTAAAAGGGATCGAAATGAAAATCTAGTCTCCTTTAATGGAAGCAATCTTCCGAACAGGACCTCCATCGATATGCTTGGTGTAACTCTAAGTGACCAGCTCAGGTACGGGGGCTCCATCGAAACCAGAGTTAAGTTAGCCTCTCAGAAACTGGGCGTACTGTACAGGGCTCGCAGATACTTTAATAGTATACAACTGCTAACCCTGTACAAATCGCAAGTCCGCCCCACGGTTGAATTTGGCAGCCACCTCTGGTCTGGAGCTCCAAAATACCTAAAAAAAACCCTTGACTCTGTGCAGAAACGGGCGGTCCGTTTGATAAATTCTCCCATCTTAACAGACGGACTGCAATCTTTAGAGCACAGGCGTCAGGTGGGAATGCAGTCCTTG
Organism: Limnephilus rhombicus; assembly: GCA_929108145.2. NCBI lineage: Eukaryota > Metazoa > Arthropoda > Insecta > Trichoptera > Limnephilidae > Limnephilus > Limnephilus rhombicus. The sequence goes on from OV815280.1 coordinate 37,385,784, forward strand.
TTCTACCGGTATTACAATGGAAGATGCTCCGAGGAACTAGCGTCATTGATCCCCTTGGCACCGGTGCATAATCGGAAACACGCCAAACACGCGCACAATATTTATACACGGTTGACAATAGTCACATGAGAACGGGTCGTTTCTACGACTCTTTCTTGAGTTCAACGGCTCGGCTGTGGAACGATTTGCCGGCCTCTTTCCTTTCCTCAAAAAGACCCTCCACACAGCATCTTCAAAGATGACATAGGCCCTGAGGGAAATTATTTTCCTCAGGGCCTCCTGTGTGGAGTTAATTTAAAAAAAAGAAAAAAAGTACATTTTCTCAGAAACTGGTGGCTCTTTGGTTGCTAGTAAGACATTCACTCACCGTGAAATTACATATATGTATATACACATATATGTATATATACATTAGGGTGGAGCGATCTAGTGTGGAGATTTTTTTTTTCGTAATATAAAATTCGGCATACGCGGGATTGGTGCTTCGTTATGTTTTTATCTCAAATAAAAAAATATAAAAAATAAATATTTATAATTAGGACATCGCCACCACTTTCAATTTTTCATAAAAAATATTGAAAACACAAAAATGTTCTCCAGATTCTTAGAAATGCTTCTATTTATGTAAAAAAAGAATATGTATTTACTTATTCTCCCTTGATATAATTATAAAGAAACACTGTAGCTACAGTTAAACTATTCCCTCCAGAGACTCAATCCTCCCACCACAAACGTATTTCAAACACAGTGATTTGATCTAGAATCTAGATGAATTTTCCATCATATCTAGCAGATTGGGCTTCCCTCTAAACCAGTGGTTCCCGACCATTTGTTGGCCAGGGACCACCATGACATTTATTTGTTCTCATAGGGACCACATGGTTCAAAAATGAGCTCTTCTTGGACTTCTTCAGCTACCTCTCCAACACTTATACCAAAAGGGTTACGAATCAGCTTTAGGACTCCTTTCGATTCGGTTTTGTAGTAAAATGAACAAATGTTTCGCTGACCACATTTTAGATCTCGCGGGCCATCTGTGGTCCATGGACCACCGGTTAGGAACCACTGCTCTAAACGGACTAGGACCTTCCCTTCTGAAGGAACTCAGAGAATTGTTGTGTTTATTGGGGTTATGTGTTGGCCTTCGTCTCTTCGATGATTTTTGTTTATCAAAGTGCGCGTCGGTCGAGTTACAGTTATGTAGTATTTTTAATTGTGTGCTGCATTAGAATATTAAAAAAAAAATTCGATTGGCTATTTAAGGGTTTATATTAACTGTTCTTTGAACTTTGAAGATTATGGCAATGTGACATCTAGATGAGAATTACCTTTGAATGTATTGCCTACTTGTGAAGATGTATTACGAGGTTTTTTGTGAATTAAGCATAACGAAAAAATATTCAGCATCCCTGTTGTAGCCAGAACTTTAGGTAGATATTTTTTCTGCTGGATTACAAGATGTTGGCTCAATTTCACAGAACAATACATGTTGTGTATAGGAGTAATATTCGTCGATATAGTTTGTTGCAATTGGATGCGATGGAACTGCAGTCAATACGGGCTACAAAAGAGATTTGGTGTCTTGAATCACTTCTCAAACGGCCTTTACACCGGATTGTCTGTCAGTTACACGCAAACGAGTTCATTTTGCGACTACTTTTTAACTGCATCGACTGGACCGCAAAGTTTCACTGGAATTATTGGAAAATCCTTAAATAAGTGTGAACAACTTCCTATCCTGAAATTTAAAGTCATTTAATGTTCTTTCGCAAGTGTGAAAAATGAACAGGATTTAAGTATAGCTCAGCTAAAATATGTAGAAAATATGTAAAACCATTGACTGATTGATGAAATTGATAATTCCAGATTCGGCAATGAAAACATGTCAAAAATGGTAAAATTGTACATTCCAGTTGGCTCACTAAAACGAAGCGGGTTCTTCAGCTTTATATTTCTCCCTAAAACCATATAGAAAATATGTAAAACCATTGACTGATTAATGAAATTGATAATTCCAGATTCGGCAATGAAAACTTGTCAAAAATGGTAAAATTGTACATTCCAGTTGGCTCACTAAAACGAAGCGGGTTCTTCAGCTTTATATTTCTCCCTAAACCATATAGAAAATATGTAAAACCATTGACTGATTGATGAAATTGATAATTCCAGATTCGGCAATGAAAACTTGTCAAAAATGGTAAAATTGTACATTCCAGTTGGCTTCGGCTTTATATTTCTCCCTAAAACCATCTGAATTTTTTTTAACTTTAACGACAGTTCACGCACCTATGTGGTTCAACGTTAAGACCAAACCAATATGTATTTCCGGAGTTAGACATTTGCATAAAACAATATTGTTTTCACGATATTTGTCCAGTGATTGTAAATAATCCGTAATTAATGGTAATGTATTGTTAACCGTCTTACCCGACTACCGAAAATGGTTAAGAGAGTTGGCGTTAAGAAGAATATTGGAAGGCCGGCAAATGAAAACGCAATCAGATGTTATTTGTCCCTTCAAAGTGCCTTTTTGATTTTTCGGTAGATAATTATATTGGTGTTATGAATTGGGATAATGTAACCGAGTCACCGCTCATCAAATCTGTTAGGGACGAGACAATTTGACAAGCCATTACCGATCACACGATAATTGTCGATGTCATGGTTAAGAATTTTCCTTGCCCACTCAAGGCATAGAGGGATGTGTGAAAATTGTAACAAAAGCCTTAGCTGCTGTCAGTGAACCCTTGAGACGAGATAGATAAAACAAGGTTATAGTCACGAAACCTTATGCCACTTTTTTACTCCAAAATGCAGTACCGTTCATAGCAACTTTTGAAATTTTCAAGTTTTTCAATGCGGTAAATAATATGAGATCATTTTGTATTTCCACTATTTGTTCCATTCTACCAATCTATGAATGTATTATCTGTAAAATAAATGGTAAAATACAAATTTTACGTGTGTTTTATTTCGCGTATTTAAGCTATAAATACTTAGGTAAAATCGTGAAAATGATAAAATATAAAGCTTTGGCGATGTCCAGGTTTTATGAATATATTTTTTTAATTCTTTTTGCTGTAATTGTTAATATATGGAGCATCTTTTCCAACTATGCCGATTTCGAAATTCTCAAAAAAGAAATTTCATTCCATGCTAATATACATATATTTACACATATAACAATAAAGGCTGTGAATATTTCTTCGTAGAAGATGACGACAGTCTTACAGACCCTGACTCAGAGCCTCAGAACGATGAAGATCCAGACTTGAAGTCTTAGTCCAGTGGTGCGATTGTTGTGGGGCCTAGATCCATGTCTACACCAACTTCGCAGGAACATCAGAATGCATTAAAAAAATGAAAAATCTACTCTGAAAGAAGAAAAATCTTGAGGTGATAGAGAATCAGCCTCGTTTCTCAAGTCACAACCTCCTTCTTTAGCCAACAAGACCAGTTCTTGTTGGCTAAGGTTTTAGAATCAGAAACGCTGATTTTTTTCTGAAAATACTTCCCAAAAAATGGATAACATTCATTATATTGCTGATCAAACGAATCTGTACGTACATATTTTAGTTATTTGTGTTTGGGTTGTTGTGCCGTGTTGCGCTACCTCCTTCTTTAGCCACTGATGGACACTGCAACGCTGTCCGAAACGTTGGCTAAAGAAGGAGGTAGCGCAACACGGCATAACACTCCAAAAACAAATAACGAAAATACTTTTGGCCGTGAAAATCTGAAAACGTATCTGAACGTACATAGTTCAAAAAGGCCCCAATAATTATTAATTCTTTAAATGTGTCAGAAACAGGTAATTTATGAGAGTAGTTTTCAACATACTTTTAGTGTATTTTACAAGAGTAACAAATAAATAACTGGCATAATTGCAAAGGGACGTCTTTTCTGAAAGAAGTCAAGCGAGAGAAAGAATTTTTTATAAGCGTCCAGGAAGCGTTTCACAAATACTGAAAAAAATATTTCAAAATAAGACACTTACAACACTTTGAAGAATTGTAGCACAATGTAAAATGAATGCAATACGCCCTTTTTTCTACCTTTTTTCATTTTATCATAAAGTTTTAGAAAACTAAATACGAGTAAGTAATACGTGCAAAGCAATCAAAACAATTGGTATATTTGTTTTTTCAAGAAGGTGAGTTGTGAAGGCTTCTCAAAGAAACCGAAAAAGGCTGCTATTATTATATACAATAATACAATTTAACTATCTGGTTTAAAACCTATTAATCAGCGAAACTTTACAAAAACATATTAAGGCCAATTTGCGATCGTAAAATAAGGAAGGAGTTTATAATAATTATATATATTCAGGATATTAAGGGACGTACTTGACTTACTTTCACTCCTAACTGTAGTAAAAAATGAAAATGAATTTTTGGTCTCTGGTGATTTTTTTTTTCCTTTTTTTTTTCCTATTTTAATATAGAAGATTTTAAAAAAACATTTGATATTGATAGATCGAAGTAAGGGTTTTTGCGGTTATTTAGCTGAGTAACCCAGTGATGATATGCGGATTTTTTTTCCAATTTTTTCTTCAAATGATGTCAGGAATCACTGGTTAAAGTAAATCAAGTACGTACCTTAATACTCTGTATGTTTTCATTATGGAAGTTGAAGAAATAATTTTAATAGTGTTAAGCTATTCCTAACACGGAAATATTTAATTTAAAGTAACCAAAAATACCACAATTATTATTTACAATTATAGTACGAGTTATGATTTACTTATCTAGCGTTAAACATATTTACTCGCAAAACTTTATTAATACATCCTTATGCAGATACAAACATTTTTTTAAATTTACGTTTTTGTATCAATCTATATATACAGAAGTTTGCAAAAAAAAAAATATTTTTAGAAAACGGCGGCAGGTTGAAAGGAAGATTAAGTTTGATTATATTTTCTACTTTTTAAATCTCGTTGTAACATTTGACTATTATACGAGTTCGAATGAAAAAAAGTTTAAAAATGACCAACAATTAATGTTTTTTTGAATGTACATTATTTATTTGAGAATTGAGATAATAATGAGTAAAAATTTTTTTTCTGGGTAGTTGAATAAACATCTTCAACATAACTTCTCATTTATCATGCCTGCTACTGAATACATATTATTACGTAACTAATCCTGAATTTCAATATAAAGCACGTTCTACCGGGTTGTCGGAATCAAAAGGTTACCTACATATCAATTAAATTCGTATTTCGGAGTAAATTGAAACTTCACTCCAATGTAACGTATCAGTTTCCTTTGAAACTTGCCAGTGAATGCGTTAGACACGAATACTACGTTTGTATGGATTTAATTCAATTTCAGTAGATATCATTATATTCAAAACTAAATTATGTAACTAATTTGTTAATTCTGTAGAAGCTCACACTTCTTTAAAATAATTTGCATCAGATTCCAATTTATAATTTATTCACCCTGAAAGCCGTAGAAATTAAAAATTTTTGAACTTACACAAATATATCTTAAGATGAATATACATACACGTGAAATCCTATTTAGATACTATTTTGATTAATATTTACGACGAATCGGCATACAGTATGAACATCAATATGCTACGGATAAATCGAAGCTTTTACCAGCTTTTCTATGTATTGGAATTACAATAAAATTATTATTTGCGTAACAAAAAATATAAACCTAAACCACAAAAAAATGTTTTTTCATGACTTAACTACGAAGTAATACAAAAAACTATTTTTAAAAAATACCCCTTTATTGCTAAGAGATTTTTCATGTTCTAATTTTTTTTCGTTCTTATAAAACTAAGCACAAAATAAATAAAAACCACTTTTTCGCTTACTAGCCTCGTGCAAAAAGTCGCTCGATTTTAAAATTTTGCAGGCATGAGTTCGAAATATTTCTAGCGTTTATATTCCTCTTAATATGATTTCATTTTAAATTTTAATGTAGACAACACACATCGTTAACGTTAAAAAATTAAAACAAAAAGTTTCCACCGTTCAATAAAATAATATGTAAGAATTAAACAATAACCATATAAAACAACAATAACAAACATTTCAAATATTTTTTTTAGTTTTTTTGTTTTATAATTTTTGTATTTTTTCTAAATAGACATAAAACTGGCACACTATATTTTACTATTTTTTTGTGAGTACTATCACTTTACTTTTATCTTACTTTCACTTGTTTTTTTTTTTATTAATGTACATATTATTTCTCGATCCTACATCTAGTGTTTTTCAGTTTTCATCATTATTTTTATACATTTATTTTTTCTTCTTTCATTGTTTTTTTTTATCTTATCTTATCTGTATCTTTTATGTATCATACAAAATATAGACTGTGTTTAGATTATTTATCTAGTTCCTATCTCTATAGGCAAATATTAGGCAAAAAAAGTTAATAATTATTGACTTTTTATTTATTATTTGGGCATGATGTGAACATTTGTTATTGGGTTGTAACCTAATTATTATAATTTATTGTTTTGTTTAATGCATGTTATGTTATTAACCTGTAAATGTTCCTAATAAAATAAAATAAAATAAAATAAAATAAAATAAAATAAAATAAAATAAAATAAAATAAAATAAAAATTTTCCAGCCTCTTGTCGACACTCTCGCACAAGAGGCTGGAAGAAGGCTAAGTATGTTCCTTCTTTGAAAAGGAATATGGAAAGTTTCAGTTGGAAATGGACAATGATTGATATAAGTTGTTTTTGAAGTAAAACTTCTGTACACACGCTTATCTTAGGGAGTAAGCTGGTTACGAGAGCATCACGAAAAGTGTGGTCGGGCGAGGCAAACGGTCGGGCCTTCACGCACGCTTGACTTGGGAAGTAAGCTGGTAAAGCGTGACGAGAGCGTTATAAAAAGTGTGATCGGGCGAGACGAACGGAAGTTGAGAGAGAGATATAAGTTAGTGAAGTTTTACTTCAGTCGTGTGGTCTAAAGCACACTCGTTTTTGTTAAAGTATGAATTAAAGAGTTATTAAGAGAGATCCGTCACTCCTGGACACACTGATCCCCAGATTCATTGCCACCGCTCGTACCGTTTTCTTCTCCCAGAACTTTCTCCCCCCCCCCTTTGTTTAAAAAGACCCTCCACACAAGGATGGTGACCTAGGCCTATGATGGAAATTATTTTCAGAGCCTCCTGTGTGGAGTTAATGTAAAAAAATATATATATCGAATATTTTCGCTCACGCCTGTCAATTCTGAACGTTTCTTTTTTATTAGCGCGTTTCAATCATCCAGTAATCTTTTACTTATTTTCGAACAGTTATGACGGAGCCTTAAAATTGCTTTTGTCATTAAAACAAATGGGTCATCAAATATATTAATACCAGCAATGATTTTACTATGCACGTGCAGACAATTTATTCAAATATAAGAAATTTTTATGTGAATACTTCACAAGCTTAACAGCTGCTTTCGTCTGGAGGCTACAGCATTCCCAATTGCGGTGTGTTGTGAGGCTGAAGACAGTTGGAAAATAAGAAGATGAGAGAAAGGTGGGGAAATACTTGACTATTAAGATCTGGTCACCAAACACGTCTAAAGCCATTTTAAGCAATGTTTCAATTCTCTGGAACGTGCCGCAAATATACTATAAATTATTTTTAATGAATAAATGAAGACAATATAAGCGAAACTCAATCGAAAATCTGGAAACAGAAAAATCAGAAAAACATATTGACACCTCTGGGACTCGAAACCAGGACCTCTTGCAGAGGTGTCAATATGTTTTTCTGATTTTTCTGTTTCCAGATTTTCGATTGAGTTTCGCTTATATTGTCTTCATTTATTTAAATATTATAATTTGAGGTTTTACTCATAAAGTTAAAATAAAAAATAAAATATTTTAATGAATTACTTGTGAAATGACACAAATGAATCAAATACAATTTATTTTCCCACGCCGGGATTCGATCCTGCGACCTTCGGATTGCTGGTAAAGAGCCTTACCTCTCGACCACGGACTCCAAATATGTGTAGGTATTTACAGAAGAATAACGTATTCGTGCGTTTGTATTTAGATATCATACTTGCCTACTACAAATAAAACCGTAAAAACTCTGTATTTCAAAGAAAATAAATAAACATTTTATCCGTAAAAAAATAAATATGAAAACTGTTCACCAAAATATAATTTTATAAAGGAATCCTGGAAAATCAAATACAGCCTTTCTTTCTAAAATACAAACACAGCCGAGTCCTTTTAAGTAAGGTATTTTTATATGTTTAACCGGGTCGAGGCAACCTAAAGGCTTTGAAAACGGAAAAGACAAGGGTTTTATATTTAAAGCCACTGTCCCAATATCTCCAGGGTCAACTTGTGGATTTATTTCTTTTGTGCAAATATTGTAATTTTATTTAAGGACTGGCTTTCATACTCGGCTTTGTTCGAGATTTTTTTCAGCAATAGTACTTAACAACAAAGTATTTTTTTTCTGCTGACTAAAGTAGGTACTATGTTTTCCTTACACTTGTTGAAAACGGGATGTAGTTTCAATTTCATTTACTTTATTTTTGTTACCTTAAATCATGAATGTAGTTAAGAAAATAATTTAACATCCTTTAAAATATAAATCACCCTTTGCTAATCATGATTTCATTATTTTGACATCTCCAACTCTACCCCCCTCCAGATCTTCACCCCCACAACCCTTCCTAATAATTCCTATTATTTCTGTACTTGCATAAATTTTTACATATTTTTTTTATCTTTAAGTACTGTAGGTGCCGCAAAAGTGATTAATATTATTGTATTATAATATGTGAGCCTGGGGCGTGTAAATAACCCAAGAACTCTCTGGGCGTAATATTCACAAATATGATTGTGAATTTACCTTGCTCGGACAATACATCACAAAAATAGCAATCTGACAAATCTCAAGGGAAAAAACAGAAACACTAATCTTGTATGTTGATCTCTGCAACGTGGGAGGCCCCCCGGTAATTTCAATCCACTTAAATTAAGATCAGTGCAATTTTTGTAATTTTGAAATATGCACAAGCCATTTGTCAACTTTGCAAAACTAAAGTAGAAATCACCATGATTCGCAAGATATTCAAACCACAAGACAATGTGACACTTATTCCTATTAATATTTTTAAATAAATATATTTAAAACTGCGCTATTTCTCCAAACGGACAAGTGAGCGCCATCTACGATCCATTGTGGCCGATCTTGATGATTTAGCAGTTTTTTCGAACAATACATTTCAGCGTCTCTGATAATCCAAAGAGACCGCCAAATCACCATTATTCCAATACAAATATATTAATTATTTTTTCGAACCAACAAAATAATAAAATAAAAAACATATTGTAATGCCTAACCAATTATCATCATCATCATCACTATTGGCTCTACAACCCCTGGTGGGTCTTGGCCTCCTCAAGAATCTTCCTCCACTCATCTCGGTTTTGTGCCAGCTCTCTCCAGTTTAGAAGCTCCAAGATAGACATGTCTTTGAGGACGTTGTCGCTCCATCTTAGTCTTGGTCTTCCCAGGCTCCTTCGCCCTATTGGCCTTGAGTTCAGCAGGGACTTTGGTGCTTGGTGCTCGGTCATTCTCTCCACATGACCCAGCCACCGAAGTCTTCCCAGTTTTATAAATTTTGCGACGTTTAGCTCCTTAAACAAAGTATAGAGCTCATTGTTATAACGTCTGTGCCAAAATCCATTTTCTAGAACCGGTCCCAAGATGCGTATCAAAATTTTTCTTTCAAAAACGTCCAGTGCTCGCTCATTCCTCTTAGTTAGTACCCAAGTCTCAGCTGCGTACGTAAGTACTGGTGTGATAAGTGTTTTGTACACTAATGTCTTCAGGTTTCTGGACAGCAGTCTGGACTTTAATTGGTTCTGTAGGCGGAAATAACAGCGATTTGCGTTCACTATGCGTTTCTGGATCTCGTCTGTGGCATTATTGTCGTTTGTTATCAGGGAGCCTAGGTATGTGAATCTTGGTACCGTTTCGAAATTTTGGTTTCCGCATGAGAGAGTTGGGATTTGTTGGGTGCATCCCATGTATTTGGTCTTTTGCTGGTTTACTACGAGACACATATTTTTGGCAGAATTTTCAAGATTTATGAAGGCGTTACGTAAAGCATCTGGAGTTTTTGCGATTATGTCGATATCATCAGCGTAAGCCAATAGTTGCACAGAGTTGTCACATATCGTTGCTCTTATCTCAATGCCTGAGTCACGAATAACTTTTTCTAAGGTTATGTTGAATAAGAGGCAGGCCAATCCATCTCCTTGTCTCACCCCGTGGAGCGCTTCAAAGGGCTCGGACAGGTCACTGCCAACCCTGACTCTACACGTTACTGAGGACATTGTTAATTTCACCAGATTGATCAGCTTACGCGCTATTCCAAACTCACTAAATGCATTGTACAATGCATTCCTATTTATGCTATCGTACGCGGCCTTGAAGTCTACAAAGAGATGATGCGTTTCAACATTGTGTTCTAGCGTCTTTTCCAAGATCTGTCTTAAGGAGAAAATTTATCAATACATGATTTGCCTGGCCTGAAGCCACATTGGTGGTTGCCAATGATTTCTTCTGACATTGGAAGCAATCTTTTGTACAAGATGTTGGACATAATTTTATAGCCGGTATTTAATAGCGTTATTCCCCTGTAATTACAATACTCGAGTTGGTCACCCTTCTTATGTAGTGGACACACAATTCCTAGTCCCCACTCTTCGGGCATCTCTTCTTCTGTCCATACTTTTTGAATAAGGGTATGCAGGTATTGAGTAAACTCTCCACCTGTTGCTTTAAATAATTCAGCCACCAGCTCGTCTGACCCGGGGGATTTGATGTTTTTCGGCTGTCTTATTGCCTGCTTCACTTCCTCCAGTGAGGGGGGTTCAGCATTGTCAATGTCCAAGTCATCTCCCGTGCTCCCCACCGTGTTGTGCTCCACCTCTGCCGAGTTGTTATTGAGAACCGTATCAAAGTGCCTTACCCATCTCCTCAGGATGTCAGGCTTTTCACTCAGTATCACTCCGTTCTCGTCCTTGCATATATTTATTTTTGGCTTAAACTCAGCTCTCATATTATTTACTTTTTTGTAGAAAAGCCTACTCTCATTCTTAAGCCTGAGTGCTTCAACTTCTCTAATTTCTTTTTGTAAATATTCGCGTTTCTTTTTCCTGTGCATCTTCTTTTCTCTCTTCCCTATAGGTGTCCATAAGTTATCTTGTGCAGCCTCGTTGTAACGTTTTTTGATAGAGTACATTTTTCTTTTTCGTTACCTCTGCGCAGTCTGAGTCAAACCAATGGTTTCTTCTTATAGGAATTTCTTTTCCCAGGGTTTCAAGAGCAGCTGTTGTTAAAAGGTTTTTGCAAGCCGTCCATTGTGAGTTGATATCTTGTGTGTCACACTGCGCTATCCTGTTGAGCGTAGTTCGAAATTCCATTTTGGTTTCGGGGATTTGTAATTTGTTTGTGTTAAATTTTGTGATTTCAGACCTTCTTGTTTTACCAGCATCTGATATTTTAAGCCGCAGTCGACTTGCAACGAGAAAATGTTCAGAGTCAATATTAGCTCCCTTATAAGTGCGGACGTCTAGTAAATTTGATTTATGTCTGGCACTAATAAGTATATGGTCTATTTGGGTATTGGTTCTGCCATTTGGGTGTTTCCACGTGGCTTTTTGTATATTTTTGTGTGGAAATAACGTACCACCTATGACCATATCGTGAGATGCTGCAATTTATCAGGTGTTCTCTATTCTCTTTTGAGTTTAGGTGGAGACTATGTTTTCCGATTGTTGGTGTAAAGTAGGGCTCCCTACCAACTTGCGCGTTCATGTCCCCTATTATGATTTTAATGTCACGCGGTGGGCATTCATCAAAAGCTTTCTCCAGCTTGTCATAGAAATCTTTCTTTTCATCGGTGGGTTTTTCTCTGTGGGTGCATGGACATTTAGTATGCTCAGGTTGAAGAATCTTCCCTTAACTCTGAGATATGCCATTTGAGGGCTGAGTGCCTTAAAGTCCATGATGAGATGCTTAGCTCGTTTGCTTACTAGGAAGCCTGTTCCCTTTATGTGGTGCTTTTTGTGACAGCTGTAATACATGCAGTGGTCTCCTTTTACAAATATCCCATTTCCCAGTCATCTAATTTCCTGCAGAGCCGTGATGTCTGCTTTTGACGTATTAAGTTGATCTATTAGTGTCTGGAGGGCGCCAGGTTGATAAAGCGTTAGAACATTCCAAGTACAAATTTTTAAATCGTGTGCCTTTTTACGTTTGCCGGGTCTGTTATCCTCATTCCGTTCCGATGTCCGAGGCTTGTCTTGAGGTATCGTAACATTTTGTTTTTTTATGGGGTGGGGTTGTTAGCCCTACGCCCAACCCCCATCCTGGAGGACCAGGATTTTCTGTTGAGATTTTCCTTCCCTTAGCTGGCTAGTTCCCGTTTTATGGCGCCGGAATTTCGCCATTCGCCCTCTCTCTATCTGCTGTGATGTTATAATGGTGGTCATCACATTGCCCGGGGTTTGCGGGGTTTTCTGATGACCACTCGTGGACGCTAGAGAGTCGGACTTATTGGTAGTGTTGCTGATGGTATGCAACGTGGCGTTTCGCAGCATTTTATAAGCACCTTCCTTCCAGCAAAGACTGTACCACTGCGACCCTACCAATCACTATAATTGGTAATAATCGTAATTATTATTATTTTGAAATGATTAATTTGTGATTTAACGCAAATCATCAAATAAGATAAACTCGCTCAGGTCGGGCAGGTCATGTTATGCAGGCCTTTGCTACCGAGGGTAATATGGATACAAACAAATGTATTCAACAAATTATTTCTACATGGTTAGTATCATTTTAATCGACCACAGGTATTTGTTTACAATCTGCGCTAATTTTTTGTCTTTAGTCGAAACTTAAAGAATCATAAGCGGATATTGCTTTGCTATGGTAGCCGTTGGGTTAACCTATAAAATTGCTTTGAAAAAACATGATCATTTTTATTAAACGATTAAACAAATGACGTATGCCATAGAATGTGATGATTTAGATATCATTATTAACAGCTTCGTAGATTTATAAAAAAAAAATCATCACGTAGCTATTTTTATCAGCTACTAGCAGATCCAACCACTCGTTGCTGTGGCTAACGAAATACAACGCCATTACCCCACCTTTATAACCAAGGCCATCTGTTAATTCACATACATTTCAAATCCACACCGCCCTGAATTGTATATTTGAATTTCTCGGCTTTTCTTTACTAAAATGTGCATGTTTTATACATATAAACCTTCCTTTTGAATCATTCTATCTATTGGTGAAAAGATCTAAGCACACAGACAGCGGGAGCGACTTCATTTTATACTATGTAAAGATGAGCTAATATGACATCATGACAAATAGAAGTATTTGCTCTAAAATCTATGTATGTATTTGCTTTTCTTTCTCTCTATCTTCTCTTTCTCCGTTCTGTATACCAACTTACTTTGTTTTATAACTTATTTTGATTATCATTATTTTTTAAGTAGTATTATAGTAGTATTTAGTAGCACCTCCACTTAGTGATCATCTAGAAATGGCAATTTCATTAATGTAATAATTGTTTTAATTTAATTAACTAACTAACTAACCATCTCGCCGTTTCCCCGCAAGGGTAGGCAGAGGGGACGAACTGCGAAACAAGTTGACCTTGGCACACGCACCATGCCTCCTTCACATTCATACATCGTTTCATACATGCTCTTCTATTATTCTGACTCTTAACATGGCCCGACTCAATTTAAACAATAAATAAACATAGCTTAACAAAAAATAACGTTATCTCTATTTTAAGAATAAAGTCTATAAAGTCTTCAGAGCAAATTACCTTGCTACCTATGAAAACTTCGTGAAAAAATATGTAAAAAGGTTTTAACAGGAGTCCATATTTGTCCCAGCTCACGTTGGTCTCATAGAAATCGTTGGGTCTCCCTTACTCTCATATAAGAAAACAACACGATTTATATTCAAATCTAAAAGTAAAACACAAAATACACATTTACGAAACAAAGTTTCCGACCGCAACTTGAAAAAAAAAATTAAACTTTGTAAAGTTTTTAACAATTATTTTTACATCTAACGATAAAAAAGTGTGATGGCTAAAACGTTTATAATTCATTTGTCTAATAAAATATTTTTGTGTATTTGGTTTTTTCGTTATCGGTAGTTTCAGTTAGAAAAAATGTAAAGTGAGCCTTATTTAAAACTTTTTTTTAAATATTTTTTTTTGCATTAAAATTTTTTATATTTAAAAAATTACATGGTAATTTCTAATAATAAAATTTGATTGCGTATTTCATCATCTTCCAAAATCAGTTTTTAGTTTTCGGATACGTTTACAAACATGCCATTTATTTGGAAATACTTTTACCTACTGACAAAGTACGCCCGACTTTTGAAGGGTTTAAGTCACTGTGCTTGAAGATTTCATTTTGCTTGCGAGTATATAAAAAAACTTTGAAAAAAACGTAATAATCTACTTTTACAATAAAGCTTTAAAATTAAGTAGATGCCAGTGTTTACTATTTATTTCAATAATCCGCCTTCGCTCGGCTTTTGCAAGGATCAAACAGTATTATACGATATGAAATTAGATTTCTTTAGTACTTAAATGAAAAAATTGCAATAGCATATGAAATAATATAAATGTCACAATTATAAGACTGGTTTTAAAAATAGAAAAACATCCTCCGTAAAATATTATCATTCTGATTGAGTTACTAAGAGTTATTTTCAGTCTTTTCACCGACCCGAAAAACATTTTTGACCTGGAAAAAGCATTCGACAAGGTTGACATCGACATTCTTCTAAATAAGCTAGCTTCATTTGGTTTTTCCAAAAAACTTCTCTGTTTTTTACTTTATATTTTCGAAATCGTAGACAGTTTGTTTATTATAAGGGTTCCAGTTCTTTTGAATCCGTAGTTTTTCTGGAGTTCCTCGGGGGTCTGTCCTTGGACCACTTCTGTTTTTGATTTTTATTAAACATATTGGTTTAGTCATCACACATTCGCTGTATTTACTATTTTCAGATGACTTGAAACTATATTGCTCAATAAAAAATCTTCTTGACTGTATTCTCCTTCAACGTGACATTGACTGCATCTCAAACTTGGCCAAAATAAATGGCTTGAACTTCAGTACACCCAAGTGCAATATTGTCTCGTATACAAAATCAAAGAAACCGCATGTATTTAAATATACAATGAATGAAATTATTCTCCAACACCTAAACCAAATCAAAGATCTAGGAGTTATTTACGACAGCAAAATAACTTTTCACCAACACATCGATGATTTAATAAGCAGAGCGTACCGACTTCTCGGCTTCGTAATTAGAAACTCATATCCGTTTCGTAGCACAAAAAAACTGACGTTATTATATAACACACTAGTCCTGAGTGGATTTGAGTCAAATTCGATCATCTGGGCCCCACACGAATTAACATAATTAACAAAGAGACCATAAGAATTTTTTAAGGTTTTTAGTCTCGCGGCTCTATGGACGTTACCCTTGGCTTTACCCATCGATTTATATATTAGGCATGACCAATTACCACTCCCTAGAGACACGTAGAGGTATTGCTTTGCTTAAATATTTTAACTATTAAACGGTCACTTATCTAATAATGACATACTGGCCCAATTATTTTTTTTTGTACCAGAGTCTCATTCTCGAAGACGTCATCACAACCTCCTATATAGTAGAGCAAGCCACACTAATTTATTTATGAACTCACCTGTGGGGAGAGCTACGAGCTTTTTGAATGTGGTAGATAAAAAAATTGATTAATTTTTGTGTCCTATAGCCCATTTGTAAGATTTTTGGCATTGCATATACACTGCATACATGGTACAATTATAACGTCTTTGGCTATATTGCCTGTAATTGTTATAAATAAATGTAAAAATTATACATAAATAAATAAATAAATAAATATTGGATAACAAACACCCCTTCCATAGGTTGGTTAAATGGTTTGTTATTTCTACAGGTATTTCAATGGAGCCTGCGGAGCATCTTGTGGTTGCTGTGGTCCCGCTGGCTCTGCGGAACTCACATAAAACATCCAGTACTGTTTTCACTGGAGCGATCACGCGAAATAAATAAATGTACCTCGATTGCTCGCGATTTCCCAGAAGATCATTTTAAAAACTTTTCGTCAACATTAAAAAAATCATACCTTCGAATTTTAACATGGAAACATAAAAACTTATTGTGGTGCTGTAAAGCCAATGAATTAACCTTATTTTACGGTTTACCTCATTTTTGTAGGATTTGTAAAAAAAAATTAAAAAAAATCGTAATCGCGCGTGAGGGGTACTTATTCGAGTCAACATAGAATATTTTTGATTTCTGTATGTTGTCTGTGGTATACTTTAAAAAGAAAAGGTGCATATCTATGGAAAAATAAATTAATTTTAACCGTGAACAGCTGATTTGATTTAAAAATTTGACGTGAAAAAAATATATTCGTTCTAAAATAGTCTACGAAGTTCGGATTTGCGACAGTCATAATAGATAAAGCATTTCAATAGCTTTGTTTTAAAATAAATGGCTGGCCAGGGCAACGTTTTAAATAATTAAAATAAATGTTTTACGAATTCAGACATATTAATTTTTATATGTATAAAACAGCTCCACACATCAAGACCTGAGGCTGAGCGAATACTTCCACCAGGACTTATGTCATATTTTACTTAAAAATCTGGTGGTCAATGTGTCCAGGAGTGACGGACGTATGAATCTATCTCTCCCGCTGCGGTGCATGCTCGAGAGAATCCAGGCGGAGATTTCAAAAGATCTCCCTTAACTAGTCGTGAACACAATGAGTGAGGAAATGCGTCCGCCACCAAAATCTAGTTGAGCCACATCCCATGAACCCGGGCACCGCTTGAGGTGACCTATGGCAGAGGTGTTGGTTATCCTATAAATTGTACCTTGGGTGACGGTACCCACACTCGCCTCCCATGTTACCTCTTTCCTAAAGAATGATGAGAATTAAAATAAAAATTATTTGCATAAACCGGTGTACATCAGAAATAATAACTAATTTCATTGAACCTTTGACCTCTCTACCCTTTTTGAATACCACAAAAAAATCTTTAAGCCATTAGTTAGTTCAGAAAGGTTTATTGACTTTGCTATTATGTTCAGATTGAACTAACCCCCCAATGGTTATGCAACTATAAATATTTTTTCTCTGGTTACCCAACCCAAAGTAATGTTTCATAAATTTAACCGATAATACTAAATTATTCATAAGTGCGCGTGTTTATGTACTTTTAATATGGTTTACTATTATTACTTTTCCAATTTAGAAAATTCATTCACTTCGGCAAACAAGAGAGCCAGATTTTATAAAAAAGTAAACGTCTTTGTCAGTTAAATCGTTTCTTTAAACACTTCGCCGTAATATACAATATTTTATTGGATTATTTTCATCGGTCAACGTGAAGGAGTTCTGGTAAAACGACCATGACATAATTCCTGTCGGTAATGTGGTCGACTTTCTCAATTTTTCATCTTTTGTAATTAGTTGCCTCCAGACGAGCCTACTGGTAAATAATATTTTCGATTATACTGTATGAATCGGTTTATTTTATGAATTTCAAAAAATATTCTTTGGATTAATTGAAGCTTTTCGTATAGTTTTACTTGAATAGAATTAAAATAATATTGTTAATAACTTTATTGTGATGAACTCGCCTTAATAATAATAATACTTGGATGGTTTGAACGGCGCCGTTTTCTAAGAGCGCTGTACAACTTAAAATAATTTCTGAAGCACAAGTATCTACGGGGCTGATTTATGGATCCGCCCAGGCGACCCCAGCAAAAGCCACAAAAAAATAGACGTCACTGGGTTCTGTTTTAGAAAGTGTTCTAGCTTTTCAAGTACATGATAATTAATTACTATTTTGAAGGTCTGAAACTGCAACAAAAAAACTAAAAAACATGGAACAACGTCAGAATTCTTCGAAAATGGTGATTAAATTTGACAAATTCGGTCATTAAGTTAAATATATCGCCATGAGATTTAACAATATTTGAAGGATTTTTAGAGAAGAAGATGATAAATTAGAAACGGGCAGGGAAGGAAAAGAAGTGAAATTAAATTTTAAATAAAGACAGTCAGGGTAATTTCGGTTTCAAAGACGGACGTGTTTCAGAGTCGCGGTTATACAGGGAATAATAACAGTAGTTAGTTCGGTGCGGGTGAACCGGAGATAGTTCGTTTATTGGCAGAATTTATTCAGAAAATTGAGTTTTATAAATGGGAAAGGTCATGTGACGGAGATTCTATTTGAACCTAGGCGCGAGAATTGGTTTTGAAATGAGTAGTTGCATGACGGTTTGTGGAAATGGCTTGTGTTTTTAAGAGTGCTTTCAGTGTGTTGTGCAGCATGGAGGATTTGGTAAGCTTGTTAAAAATTACATACTTAGTACGGGCCTTGCGAATAAAGAAACAAAAACCAATGTGTTTAGAGTCGCTCGTTTCCGTTTCATCTAGTTTCGAATCACAACGGTGTTAAAGAAGTTTCATTAAAAAAAACCAGCTGTCAGCATTTTAGAAACAAAGAAATTACAGTTGTGCAGTTTACACGCCGTAGGAGTGAAACCTTCAGAAAACCCAAGGAGACAGGAGTGGGGAGGCTACGAAGCACCTCACAAAGAAGACACCGATTAGTCTGTCTCATTCTCTAGCAGGATAAATCCTATAGATGTGTTTAGTATCGCACGTTTCGCTTCATCGAGTTTCAAAATCACAACGGTGTTAAAGAAGTTTCATTAAAAAAAACAGCTGTCAGCATTTTAGAAACAAAGAAATTACAGTTGTGCAGTTTACACGCGGTAGAAGTGAAACCTTCAGAAAACTCAAGGAGACAGGAGTGGGGAGGCTACGAAGCACCTCACAAAGAGGAGATCGATTATAGTATCTCATTCTCTCTCGGGATAAATTCTATAGCTGTGTTTAGTGTCGCACGTTTCGTTTCATCTAGTTTCAAATCACAACGGTGCTAAAGGAGTTTTCAAACCAATAACCATAATGGTGTCGCCGAGGTGCAAAGATTGTAAGGGAAAAAGGTCTTTTGAGGGATGTTTTGTTAATTTTAACGGACAAGAGGTATTTATGTATCTTACGATTGTGTTGCGAGACATTACATCAGAAATACTAGGTTAGGGGTTTATTTGGATATAATAAATTACATTACATTAGGAATACCTATTCTCAAAAACATTTTAGAATTTACCAGTAATTGAAGATATTTGTTAGGCAAGGTCTGTACGTACTAGGTATATTGGTTTGGAAAAATGATGCATTGCATGAGGCTTCTGTTTACTAACAAATGTATACAATAGAATTCCCATTCCCAAAAAAATAAAACCCCACGCCTTTTACCTCAAATTTCAGGGATCTCAGGAAAACTGTTATGTAGAGACCTACATAAGCTAGCTTTTGACTTCGTTTAAACTCACGCTTGGAAGTGTGCATAGCACTTTACGTTAGGTATAGTTTATACAAAATTTACAGTTTAGCTTAAATCTCTAGTATTTGCGATTGAACGAAACCATCAGTAGGTATTCAGACATCGCGCGCGACGCGCTCTGCTATTATTATTTAGCAAATTTCCTTCCTTCAAATTTAACCGAACGAGTTACGGCGCTGAAGCTGGTGATTGCTGGAGTAATTTTTGAGTTAAGCTTCCCTATTCCATGTATGTAGGTTACACCTTATGCAGTTATAATCGGGGGCGAAGTGAACGATTTGCTGGTGGGCTACACTATTTTCCAAGTGTGGGGGCGAAGCAAGCGATGATTACAGGCTTGGTTCAATTAAATTGGAATCCTTTGTGATGGAGGCTTGGAAACCTGTGTCTCTGGACGGGCCTGAAGCAGTTGAGAGCGAGGCAGGAGCCCTTTCATGATGTCGACGTATATGCTATCACATATATACGTCATACAGGCATTGGGAGACGTCTGGAAGGCAAAGGACGTGCTCCCACAACTCCCCCCTCCACCCCCCTCCAGAGGTATCAGCTGATAAGGGAGGTCAATTAAATACAGGACGGAGAAAGAGATCTGGCCGGGCTACCTCCGTAATGAAGGAAAAGAAGTGACGAAATTCGCGTTGGCTTCACTACCCTTTGGTTACGCTCGTGGGGAGTTACCTTGTCAGCGGAACGAAGAGAACATGACATACAGAGTTGTTTTAGCAATCTATCGGCGGCGCTTTGTCGGAAACCGGATAAATTTTCATAATTTTCCTCAAAATTAGAATTCATTCATTCACAAATTAGAATAATCCAGCATCAGGTTGGGAATGTACTTTGGACGAAAGCGTAGCAGGGGAAATAGAAGGAATGGAAGCCGGATTCACGACCCGGTGCCATTCATTCCTGGACCCAGCACCCTGGAAGCCGAGCTTGACATTCCTTCTCCGAGCTGATATTTGAGATGAGCTTGGGATATCACCTATCGTAGGGCGGATGCCCGTGACGCTAAATGGGGGACCGTTCCCGTCACGCCTATTTCCGTCATGCGAGGGGAGGTATTTTCATTCAAATCAAATACCGATGTTCACCGCGGCTGAAGGCTGACGCATGTTTATAACGTGCCTAGGAAAACGTAAGCATCATTTCTACTGGTTCGAGGCGGTATGCTGGACGGAGAACGGGACTGTTGAGGAGCTGTGTGACTGCAGAGGCAAGGGTCGATGACATCAAAATCCACCTTCACTAAATTCAAACTTCACCAAATCAGAGGGGGGAGCGGCTCCACCGACCTCCTGACATTGCCGCTTGTCTAATCCACTTCGGTTAAATGTTCATGTTCGATGCTATAGGAGTGAACGGAACTCTAGTCATCGACATGCTGAAAGACTTCTACAGCATCATTATCATCATCATCATCATCAATTCGGCTTAGAGTATGTCACGATCTAAAACCTCGTGCCACCCACGCAATCCTGAATACTTCCGGACATCGGCTACCACACCATGAATCGAAGCAGATCCTCACATCAAGCGATATGAGATGACATTTCATCAAGCAACATTAGCATTATCACCATTATAATTTGACGGCGCATTGGTTGAGAACACTCCCACTATTACCCTACGAACCGGAAATACACATCAAACCCTTTTCCCGACAGGAAGCAAAACATGTCGATTTTTCATTCGTCGCTTGCGACCATCAAAATATTCTCTGGAGGTGATGGAATTGGAGACTGACCGGGCGGTTTTAATTGAACCTCACCAAGTCAGTTGCGGAAATGGAGGAGTCCAATTGTAGCAAGACATATTTTGTTTCATGTCAATCCCTCGTAATCTCTCAAAAATACCTACTCAAACTCAAAACTAACTAACAAACTTCACTTACAACTGTGACTGTAGAATTTGTGCATCTCGGGCCTGGTTTGATTGAATTTAGATTGAAAATCCGTAGCTAGAGCACAAATGTCAAATTATTTTTTATGTTAGCGTCCCAAGAATAGCAGAGGATTCGCAGCGTTATACTAAAGGTAGGATCTTCCCAATTCACTGTATAAAGGTATATTTATGTACTAGGTACTAGGAAAGATGACGCGGGTTAATTCAGAAGAAATAATCATCAACAAACAAGTATAGAACGGACGTTAGTAAGGGAGGAAGTTGCACGAACGGTAGCATTAGTTATTTTCAAGTTAGCTAGAGTCAGTCATTGTAAATCGGACCCTAGTGAATTGTAACACGCCATACCTAAAAGAACAAAGGGTTTACCACAAACAAATTATTAATTAAATTGGATTAACCATATCAAACCTTTAAAACAAAAAAATGACACAACGTTAAGGGGTTAATTACGAGTTGATTAATTGAGAGTATCTCGCCACGTATACCTAAAACGTATTACGTAAAGGGGTATCGAGGCGCTGCCAAAGGAATGTAGGGGAGAGAAGAGTGAGCGACCGAACTACAAGGCTACGAATACGACCATGGAGGCGACGAACTCTACGTACAGAGCTTTCGTTGCAGAGCCTACGAACGAAGTAGAAAGATAGAATCAATAAAATCACGTTTTAAAAGAAAAGGAAAATTAATTAATTACAGGAGCAAGGATCGGATTTATTACAGTGGTGCCGCGACCAAGGAGAGAGCGTCCACACTGAGCTTGTTCTAAATTTTCCTAATTCGAATGTGCTTTGAAGGAACAGCGTAAAGCTTGTAAAGTTTTATTAATTAGGGGGGGGTATGAGTCGAAGATTTATTACATTATAAATAGTATAATAGTAAACTACCACTACTAATACTACAAAAAAAAAATTAAGAACGCATGGAAGAAACAACTTTAATAAAAAATCAGAGAGTGTGCCATTCACAAACGGTAGAAGTCAAACCTTCAGAAAATTAAAGTAGACAAGAGTGGAAAGGCTAAGTTAAAGAGAATACCGATTATACTATCTCATTCCATCTCAGGCTAAATCCTATAGATGTAGATACATATTATGTAGGTCCAGCCGATCCAAAAATCGACTTTTTTGTCACCTAAAAATCTTCCTATACACGTGCAGAATACGTTTCCAAAGTTATGACATCAAATACGATCTTGAAATTAGTTAGGAGCGGTGCGCGCCAAGTAGGTAGATGGAGAACGAAACGATCCGGTTACAAACGAAACTTTAGACGCATTTTTCTTAAAGCCGCGTTTTTCAATTTGGCTATACTCGTAGCTCATCGAATTTTCATCCGATTCACTTCATTCAAACTTTAAATTAAAGAAAATTTATTTATAGGCGGTTAAAAAATTATTATTCTTGCAAACTGTGGTTCATGAGCTGAGCATTCTAGAGTGTTTTTTCTTGTTCAAATGAAGCAGGCCTTTAACCAGCTAGTGGCTGAAAATCCACATTTCGATGAAAGATGTTCTAACGATCATACTGGGCGATTCCAATGAGAAAGAATAATTATTCTCCATACCAGCTTTTTAAAATTATAATTCAATATCGATTTTATTTCCAAATTCGCTTTAATTTATACATCCAAAAATGCTAAAAGGCTTGATGATAAAACTTTTAAAATTATGTACTTTTTGTAATTATTTTTTTAACATAAGTTTTAATAATTTTTCAATAATGTCTAAGCAAAATAAACGTGCAAAAAAATCTGAAATATATTTATTTGTAAGACCGTAAATAAATAGACAAAACAGAGAAATTTTCACTAAAATTAAAATTTCGAAACATGCGTTGACTAGATAACGTATTGATTTACAATAATGTATGATTACATGATATGAAATATGTCTTGTAAAACAAAAATTTTCGTTTGAAAATTTAACAAATCTGCCAACGACCTATGGGACAACCTTATTATACTAAAAATAAGCAATTTTTTTTCAAAATTTAAAATCTGCGTTTACTAGATAAAAGAACAATCTTTCGAAATCAATTTAATTTTTTTGTGGAAAAGAGGCAAACGTCTAAAATTTGATTTAAAAATGACATATTTCCGGTTTTCTCTGGTTTATACCCTCTTAACACATTGTAACAAAAGTATCGTGAGCAAAAATAAATTTGATCTTGAAAAAAAACGCATTTCAAAAAATACTCGGCTGGACCAGACTCCAGAAAAAAATATTTATTGACAAATTAGAGAGACCAGAAATGTATCTTACCTTCCGAATGAACACATCAATAAACGTGTTAAAACGTCTAAAATACACATTTCAAATATTATACATATATTTTATCAATCCACATATGAATTCACACCATCACCAGTAACAATTATTATGATTTACAAGTTTCAAATTAAATTTAAGTTCATTACACAGGTGTATGTTACATCATGGATTAACTAAATTAGCATGTTTACCTAACAATAATTCCAATTCAAATAAAATCTTTTCATCTGTAAAAAGATCAACAGAGAACTTTTGTTCTGGAAAGAAGCGTGTATTAGAAGAAAACCACAAATGCCACTGGTTGGCAAATAAATGGGATAAATATATCAGGTGAGTTAATTATACGTTGATATAATTAGGACGCGAGAGATTTTCGTGGCTTGGGAACAATCGTTAGCAGACAGGTGTGGAGGAGCACTAAAGATTGAGGTTGGTTGCCAGAACTAATAAAATAATAGTTCAGGAAGAACATGTGTGAAACACGAGAAAATACAAGTAACTTTTTATGTTCAGCTGTTGTTCAAGCACCAAAAAGTTCTTCTAAAAAGTCTTTTCGTTTATTATTAATTTATCGTATTTACCAGGTTAGTTTGAGATCAGACATTTTTGCTGGTTTTTCTTTTAAAGGTTTCATTATTAATGTATCTACTTATTTATGAGACGATACTCATACTTTATGATTTTGATGTTTTCTGTGGTTGAGGGGTAAGGTTCTCGATTAGCAATCCGAAGATCGCGGGTTCAAATCCCGGCGTGCGCAAGTTAATGTTATTTGATTAATTTGTATTATTGTTACACATTTGAAATAATATGAAGTATATTTGCGGCACGATCCAGAGGGGAAGAAATGGCTTTTAAAAACATGCGGACGCCTTAAGTTCAAAACATCACAATTTAATCATTTACATGCAGATTATTTTATTTTAGTTTTGGAAAATTTGGTAATTTTGGCGGGCGGTATATGTTCGGGCATAACTGAAAAATAGTACCCTATTTCTTATTCCCCACATTCCATACGGTCTGACCTACCTACAAAAATATTACCTACCCATTCACCCAGTCACCGGGAGAAGAATTGTCCGGAACCAGTGCAATTTCTACCGCGCTACAAGACGTACATATGGTCTTATGCAAGGGCAAGTGTTTTTTCATGGTGATAACGGGCACAGCAGTTTTTTACGTCGTGAGATTTGTGCAACATCCAGAGGGGGCAAGAGAAGATTCCAGTTCTAAGGTAGGACTTTCATTGTTCTCGTGGCATCCTCTCCAAGTTCATTTTCGGTCCCTATTTTCTTCCAGAGCGTACACAAAATTCACGCGGCCCAAATAAGTTTTCATGAGCCATCGAAACACTCCACTACCATATTTCTCATTGGGAACGTTTGGTGGACTGTGTGAACGTTTTGAGAAAAAAAAATGTTTAATGCTTATTTAAGATCTGATTTTGTAGACGTGGGATTGTGAACTGAAGCAGTTACTTCAAATTGCATATGAAAAAATACACTTCCTTGTGTGACATGTTCTGCAAAAGTCAAGACTGATAACTGTAGTGTAAGTGAATGTATTTTCAATGTCTCTCAACAGATGTCGTTAGTATCTGTGATTTTGAGGTAGGTATCATATCTCCATAGGTGTCAGAGGTAATAGTACAGGATAGAGACAACTATCGGCCTGTTGGGTCTATTACGAAAGTAACGAAGTTAGCCGATCATATACGATCTATATACGGGCACCTACATTGAGCGGTTTCCCCGCTTCAGATTATTACAGATCAATCTTTAGAGCGGACGTTTGATCCAGTTAGACATTCATTGTAAACACAATACGATAATAAACAAGAATCGCAATCTAGACGAACCGAAGTATTACTGAAACTCCCGACCAACTAAACTAAAGAGTTATATTGTTGAAAAATGAAACAATACAACTTTGTATAAACCACTTATATAATATATGTATACCACTTATAACATATATGTATACTCCACTGCCCAACATGAATACTCAACCAGGGCAGTAAGCAATAACATCCTGGTTACTCCCAGTTTGAAAACATCTTTTGGACAGAGAAATAATAAATTCCGTGCTATGAAATTATGCAATGCTTTACCAGATCAAATCAAAAATATAAAGGAAATGAATATATTTAAAATAAAAGTAAAAACATGGCTGAGAGATCAAAGAGATCAACATCATGAAGACGATATAAAGACAATCCATAACCAAAAACAAATATTTTAAAAAACTACAGGCCACCTCAGAACAGGAAATCCTAGTGAGGAGCTCCATGAAAAAAAAAGAATCTATACTTATACTATACATTATACATACATCTACAAACCTTGCTATTGAAACTAATAATAAATAAATAAATGCGTAAATCCTACCGGTTTCGGAACAAACGTTCCTTCTTCAGGGAAAGCTTATACTTATTTGACAGTTTCGAACAATGTAGGAATTACGCATTATATAAGTGGTTTGTACAAAGTTGTATTGTTTCATTTTTCTATAATGGATAACCACAAAGTGATAGCTACATTAAAATAATATAGTTATATTGTTAATTAGAGGAAACAACAGTACACCACAAAGCCATAGGTAACTCCAAGTGGTTCGCTACGTTTGGTGATATAGCAAGGGTACGCAATACTGCGTGGCGGTCCGGATCGGAAGAGATTGATTGAGAAATGATGGAAACCTAACCTAGACCTCTCCAGCCGGTCTTTCTCGACCCATATCGCCTTGCACTGCAGTGGGAGGGATGGATTCATACGCACTACACTCCTACACACATTGACTCCCAGATTCTATGTGGAGCTATTGTAAAAAAATAATGAAATAAACATAACATAAAAAACACACATTCACAAAATAATTCACATAAATCACTAGCTATATAAGTCTTAGATGTAAGTCACTAGTTATGATTGTAAATCTTAATTGTAAGCCAGTAAAATAAGTCTCTAGCTATAAGTCTTAGATGTAAGTCAATAGTTATAATTGTAAATCTTAGTTGTAAGCCAGTAATATTAATTCCTTTAAAAACTTATTTGTTCAGCGCCCTTGAGGTGATTTTTCACAAAAAACGGCGCAATATAAATTAGCCAAATATTATTATTATTATTAATGAATCCGTTGAATTTCACAATTTTCTTGGGGATTAGAGATAACAAAGATAATTTAAAAAATAAGATATTTGTTAATTCTCAAAATTTAATAAACATGTTATTTATCGTGTTGTCGTATTATTTCATTGGAAGTCCCTTTGTGTTTCAGGTAAAACAATTCTCCGTGTTTGTTCATAGAATTTTATGAGGGTAGGTGATGGTAGAAGGGGAGGCTATGGTAGGAGGGTAGGACGAGATAAAACGCTGATCCCGCATTATCCGCACTTGACGGTGAAGCTCCCGCGTGTCTCACACACGTTCGTCAGTTGTAACGTCGTTGATATACGCACATACTTTACCTGGCACGAGCCAAAATAAATAAATTTTAAGAAGAATTTATTAAAAAAGGTTTCGTGGAATTTTGTTGTTTTGATATTCCGTATCAACATTAAAAACAAATCTGTTAAAATCACACAATATATTTACCCGTTTTAGAAGGTTTAAATTTTTTTATACGGCAAGAAAGCATTTCTGGGTATCTTTACATCCTGTATATATTTTTATTAGTCATCTATTTCCATCATGATGCCTCCGTGGTCACCGATTAAGGCTCTAAACTGGCAATCCGGAGGTCGCGGATTCAATTTCTGGCGTGAGCAAATAAATTATATTTGATTGATTTGTGTTAATTCACATTTTTTTCTTCTTCAAACTTCGCAAAATTACTTTGTGGCATCATTAATTATATAATGAATAACAGATCACTTTGTATAAACCACTAAATTGTACAGTTTGATAAAAAATCATAAAGTAGAAACACCAATTAGACCGGTTGTATCCAATTGTAGTGCCCCTAGTTATAAGTTGGCTTCTACAATCAATAAATTAATTTTTGATAACAAAATTTTTAATCCTAAACACACAATTAAAAATTCCCTTGAATTAATTGAAAAATTAAAATCTTTGGATGTACCTAAAAATGCTATGTTAATATCATTCGATGTTGTTAACTTATTTCCTAGTGTTCCTCTTTTTGAAACTAAATTTATTATTAAAGAATTACTAGATTCTTCAAACATTTCCAAAAACTTTTCACAGGATTTATATAAAATTTTTAATGTTATTGTAAAATAAAATTATTTTCAATTTGACAATATTATTAACAAACAAAAAGATGGATTAGCAATGGGTTCAAGCACTAGTCCCCTAGTAGCAGATATTTTTTTTAAACAATTTTGAAGATAAACTTTTTAAAAGTCGTGCGTTATTATTAAAATATGTTTATTTTTGGAAAACATATGTAGATGATATTTTTTGTATATGGACTGGCACTAATAGACAAATAAATATATTTTTAAATTTCATTAAAAAACTCAACAAAAAAATTAAACTTACCCTAGAAATTGGAAATAATTGCAGCTTAAATTTTTTGGATTAAAATATTTCTATCATTAATAATAAATTTGAATTTAACATTTTTCGTAAAGATACATATACAGATATCATTATACATGAAACATCTAATCATCCATATTCACAAAAATTAGCAGCTTTTCATACCTTGCTAAGTAGATTAAATAATGTTCCCTTATCTTTGAGTAATTTTAAAACAGAATTAAATACTATTTAACAAATTTCAATTAATACCGGTTATAATTCAAAATTAATAGACAATATGTTAAACAAAAAATATAAGAAAAAGTTTTTTAGATCTTTTGTTTATCCACACGTTGTTGAAAATGATAATAATTGGAGAAAAAAATTTAAATAATAACATTTCAAATTTAATAATTAAAAACATGCCAAATAATGTACAGCCAGTTTTTTATACAAATAACAAATTAAAAAATTATATATTCAATAATAAGGATAAATGCGATTTTTTGAACAAATCTGGGGTTTATAAATTAATTTGTAATGATTGTAACTTTTTTATATCGCTCCGCATTAGCAGTAGCATCCACGTCTCGTAGCAGCAAAACTAGAAAATTATATACGGGTAGTTAGAAAAATGTGTAAAGTTACTAGTGATTAAATTTTTTTTAATGTTATCTTACAAATTCTATAAGTTATACATACTGCAACTTTAGTTAAAACGCTGAAAAAGGCCTTCGCGATTATCTCTCCTGAACCTGTTGTAAACATTTTTACCAAAAATCCTTCCGTAATCTCAGAGTAAACACTATGTTAAAACACGCTATTAAATTAAAAACACTTCAGTGTATCTAGATTTTTATTGTAATTCGCCTAAACTTTCTGAATTTTTCAACTATTCTCCGCCATACAAAAATGTATGGCAAAATAATACGCCGCGCGATGTCTTATATAACGGTTGAATTTCACAGAATTCATTCAGTCGTGAGATAGCGGTCAAGGTGAGACCACGCATATTTTTTTCGCAGCAATTTTGTTCGCTGTTTATTCGATTTCGAAGGAATCATTGAGGAGATAGGTGTTACAGTAACCGGGTAAGTAGAAATAAAATATATTTAATTAAATGAAGACAATATAAGCGAAACTCAATCGAAAATCTGAAAACAGAAAAATCAGAAAAAGATATTTTCTGATTTTTCTGTTTTCAGATTTTCGATTGAGTTTCGCTTATATTGTCTTCATTTAATTAAATATTACAATTTGAGGTTTTACTCATAAAGTTAAAATAAAAATAAAAATAAAATATATTTATTATTATCTAATAAATTATTTTTAACTTGATTTACAGTTTACAGATTTTTTTTTTTTAAACTTCAGGTACCTTCAAAATGGGTAAAAATAAAGGAATTCTTGCTTACCGTGCCATAAAAAATAGACCCTCCCACTGGAAGAAAAGGAGAATAAGGTAATAATGTAAAAATTTAATTTTTTTACTGATTTCTATCACAGGTAGTTCGAAGGTGGACTGAAGTCATTTTGCTTTTTGACATCTAAAAATTTCGGAATCCATCTTGAATTTCTCTGTAGTTATCTACCGATTTGGTTCAATATCAGAATTCGGGCGTTTAGGAGTGCACTGAACTCGGATCTAATGTCAAAATGCAAAATTTCGGCATCCATCTTGAATTTCTCGTGTTCTCTACCGATCTGGTTCAAAATCAGTATTAGGGAGTATTGGCGAGCACTGAACTCGGATCTAATGTCCAAATGCAACATTTCGGCATCCATCTTGAATTTCTCTAGTTATCTACCTATTTGGTTCAAAATCAGGATTAGGGCGTTTGGACGTGCACTGAACTCGGATCTAATGTCAAAATGCAACATTTCGGCATCCATCTTGAATTTCTCGTGTTCTCTACTGATCTGGTTCAAAATCAGTATTAGGGAGTATTGGTGAGCATTGAACTCGGATCTAATGTCCAAATGCAAAATTTCGGCATCCATCTTGAATTTCTTTAGTTATCTACCGATTTGGTTCAAAATCAGGATTAGGGCGTTTGGACGTGCACTGAACTCGGATCTAATGTCAAAATGCAAAATTTCGGCATCCATCTTGAATATCTTAAGTACTTTGACGATTTGGTTCAAAATCAGGTTTAAGGAGTTTGGGGTTCACCGAACTCGAATTTAATGTCAAAATGCATAATTTCGACGACCATTTTGAGTTCTCTACCGATTCCGTTCAAATTGTAACTAAGTTTTATTGAAAACAACGACTGTCAGATCCATTGATAAATCGAATGAATTTCGATGTTGGGTAAATTCTGGGTTGTATTATTACAAATAAATTTATTTTATATGTTTTTTTAGGAAAGCAGCAGAAGCAATATAAATGACGTCGTTATAACAGAAACTATCAGTGAACATGTAAGTTTTTTTAAATAAACATAAGCGGCCTGAGTAATGCCTTCCATATAAACTTTTTGCTATAATGAATGATCTACCACACTTTTTGTGAATGTTTAGAATTATCGATAATAGACATGGAGAAAGGATGATGTCATTACAAAATGACAGTCTTATGAATAAATGAGGAGCTAACACTTATCACTCTGTATTGTTTTGTATTTTTTTTATTAATAAGTTTACATTACAAATGTATAGTATAATGTCCTCCACGCTAGCAATTCACCTGTGTTGTGGAGGACATTTTTCAATTGTAAAATTATATACTTAATAGTAAACAAGTATATAATAGTAACTTTGTTATTTTTGGATAATGCTGTGAAATAACTATAATAATTGTGGGTAATAATTAATTTATTTTGAACTTACATATAACATTTGCAATTTTACCTGTAACACGCACAACACGAGTTAAGTGTGTTTTATACAAAGAAAAAAAAACTTTTCAACAGCCTTCTATAAAAAAACAGAGTGGAAGATACTTTATGTATCGCCCTGGTGTAAGACCACTATTCAGAATTAATTGAAACGTTGCTTGAAATGGCTTTAGCCGTGTGTGGTGACCAAATCTGAATAGCCAGGTACTTCCCCTATATTATTCCCCTCCCACCTTATTCAGCCTCACAACATACCCCAATCAATGGCCCCAGGCGATTGATAACAGTTGGGACTTTGTAAGGTACATAAAAATAAAAATAAAACATTTAGTTGTTTCTTAAAAATTTGTCTGAACTTCTTTATATTTTTGACTGTCTTTTTCTAAATGTGCTTCGTTCTACTTTATATATATCAAAGATAAATTGTAAAATATATTCTTTCTTACTAGGTATTAAAAAAAAATTGTATGCATATAAATAATATGTACACTTTCAAAAACAAAACTACTGGTTTTTTAATTTCTAAGGCGCAGAGTAAAAACTGGTTGTAGTAACTTATTCACACCCATTATTTTTTGGTAAAATTATAAAAAAATTAATAACATTATACAAACAATATATGAACCAAAAATTTTTTCCACATCAAAACACCATTAGATTCTATGTCACATTGAGTCAAAAACTAAGACGTCTGTAAAGGTCCAGGGGCTAAAAAAAGTCCACGTATCCTTACCCTTGCATAATATGATTTATAGTCTGTCGAGCTGTATCAATTATGTTGGCAATAAATTAAAATTTTACAAAGCAAGTGTATTTTTATTCCGTATTTTGTCAAAATGCTCACCAGCCGTGCCTGAATCTAACCGAAATACACAGTAGATCGCGGCGGCCGAGCTTGTTTGCAACTACCAAAAATACCTAACTGCAGTGAATGGGCAGTTGACCCAGGCGCAAATGTCTCTATGAGCTATCCACGCTATTCCACAATATGATTCTTAGTATGTTAAGCTGTATCCATTATTATAGTAGGAACTAAATTTTAATTTTATAAGGCAAGTGTATTTTTATTTCCTAAGTCCGTAGTGTCTAGTATACCCACATCTCCTCTAGTCAGACGCAGGCGGTCAGCTGCGGCCGTGTTTGTCTACAAGTACAAGAAATACCTAACTGCAGCGTCAGCGCGGTTTGATACCCGACCCTTAAGGAACATATAAGATGTTTAAATAATAATAATTATTCTGAATTTGCCAACCATATTTTGGAAACAAGTCATTCTTTTGATATTAATACAGGTCTTAAATTTTTACACACTAACACTACGGGCATACAATTGGATAATTTAGAAATTTTAAAAATTAGAAAAAGCATTAATAGTAAATTAAATATTATAAATAACCAAACATTTTTAAAAAATAGCCATCTTTTAAATTTATTTTCTTATTAATACTTACAATCAATTATAATTATTGATTTTTTGATTTAGACTAATTATTTTAATTGTTTGTTCTTAAAAGTTTTTTATAATCTAATTGCAATTTTATTTTTCCTTAAATAATTTTAATATTTATTTTGTATAACTATTTTTATGATTTGTAAGTAATTAATCACCTCTACTTTTTAATATTTTGTCTATGTTATAGTTTATTCTAATTTGTCTATACTTGTTTGTCATTTATTTTTCTTTATATTAACATATCCTGATGAAGATAACATTGTTATCGAAACATGTAGATATTGTTTATAATATAGTGGTTTATACAAAGTGATCTGTTATTCATTGTTCATTTTTTTCATTTATTTATTTATTTATTGACGGACAATAGTCCATTAAAAACATGATATTAACACAGGAAAAAAATAAAAACAGAGATGATAGTGAAGGAAGAGCACATATAAATTAATAGCAATGACAATATAAAATGTAAAAAGTACATATATGGAAGATACTACAAGACAAAGCATGAAGAAGCTTTTAAATATTGCGTATCGACTGCCGAAAGTCATTTAGCTTTACACCAAAAAAATCAATGCTTTGACTTGCGTTGACAAGTCTCAACATCCTGGATAAGAGAGAATGGTATTCATAATTAGTAGATGCTGAATGAGGAACAGCAATTCATTATTTTGGAGTCTATGGGAAGGGATGTTGAACTGGGTGAGTTGTAACAAAGCAGGTGTATTTTAAATATGCAAATTAGATCAGAGTCCTTTCTACGTTTTTCTAAAGAAAACATGTTTAAAATGTGTTCAATTTCATCATATGAGTACTCGCCTCTTTCAAGACTCAACCTCCAGGCAATTCCTCTCAGGAAACGATTAAAAATAATATGTAGCATATTTGCGGCAATTCCAGATTTGAAGACACTATCAGTATCACATTTGAATATCTAGGTTCTTCCCTACTTTCTTCTTTCTCATCTCTTTCCCCTACCCACTAACTTCAGCCTCACACCAGTTCCATGACAACTCAGAATCAACTCAACTCAACACCTCTTTGAAAAGTCATTAAAGGCTTTGTAAAAAATTAAAAATAATCCCATAACCTCATAATCTAACCTAACCTATTTAATAAATTTTTAATATATTTTTTCATCACTTTGATGACTTTTCAAAGGAGGTGTTGAGTGGAATTCGTTCTGAGTTGTCCGGTCACCCCTCACAACATAACTCAATTGTGGATGCAACTGTCTCATTGGCTTCAGAGGTTGGAAGCATTTGGAATTATTGTGCGGTATTAACATAAAATAAATAAGTACTTAACCCGTCTGCTTGTTAAGGAATAAATACATCCCAAAACACGTAATCGCGTTAAACTTTCATAAGACCAAAAACGTCCCGAGCGACTATTAGCGAAAGAGAACGAAATAATGCTTTTTATTGTCTTTGAAATATGAAAGCTATCTTGCATGGATATTTTACAATCTCGATCCAAAGTGACGGTTTCAGAATTTTCGCGCGAACCTGAGGCTTCCGGATTATGAGGTGCGAATATATTGAACCAAGCAGACGGGTTAATAATAAACGAAAAATTTTGGTATGTAGGACATATTTTGTTTTAGTTTTGAACAAAAGTGAAACACAAACGCTTTCTTTCTTTGAGTGACACTGCAACGTATGCCAGGAACACGTTAAAAATAATATTGCATTGACAAAATCATGTCAAAAGTTCTTCAATTTAGGAGGTGGTTTGGGTACTGCCACCCTGGGAACCATTTATTGGATAACCATACACCGTAGGTCACCCCGAGTGGTTCGCTACGTTTGGTGAATGCCCAGACTCATGGGGTGAGGTTTGTTCGGGTGTTGGCAGCGGATGCTTCTGCCCACCAGCTGCATAGGAATGGATCGGGAGAGAGTGGTGGAGGGAGTACTTTAGACTTCTCCAGCCATACGCAGTGGGAGGGATGGATTCATACGTCCGTCACTCCTGGACACACTGACCCCCCAGATTCCCACCCCCAATACCCTTTTCCTTTCCAGAACTTTCTCTCATTCCTTTCCTAAAAAGACTCTCTACACAGTATCCCCAAAAATGATATAGGCCCTGAGAGGCCTTTGTCATTTCTTCAGGGCCTCCAGTTTGGAACTAATGTAAAAAAAAATCTTAAAAAAACGTTGCAAAAGAACCGTAGCCTTGGATTAAAAAAAACTCTATTAACTTTTGAATTAATCCGTTACATGTGTGAAGCATGCCAAAAAAATCATTTAAAAATCCTCCACAAATTCCGTCATGCAATCGTGATTCGTAAATCCATAGGAATGCAATCAGTAAACCTAAAATTCGCCCGGAACGTGCATCACGACATAACATCGCCCGTCAGAACTTATTGAAGCAATCGATCATGATAATAATAAATACGCCCAACGCGGTTCCCAGGCAGAAATAATTTATTTTTCTCAATCCCCTCCGAATTTTCGAGAATATTAGCTTTTGGTGTCTTAAACGAAATGACATTTTACGAAAACTTTTAGTTATAACCGCTTCACAATTAAAGCTCTATAAATGAAACATTTTTGAACGTAGCCGAATAGTAAAAACTGTTTTAGAAAGGTTACAAAATAGGCTTTCAAATTATAAAATTACAAATAAATATTAGCATTTGTAAATATTAAAATTTAGAACGCAAACATTAAAAATAGGTAAAAATGACTCACGTGATGTTTTTATGTGAAAACGGTACTAAAATTACCGATTATGCAAACAACAATACTTATTCTATTGTATATATGTGTAATAAACACTTTTGTCACCTCACTTTTTTATCATTTCATATAAAAATATTTAATAAAAAATTAAAATGTGGAGCGCGGTGGAGCTGCCGGTAGCAAATTTGCGCGGGTAAATATTTTTGTCAACTACACGATTGACAGCTGATTCCTGTTGTGTATTTCCATAGACAACTTGATAAAATTTGTGCAGCTTGATCTACTACAGCTTGATCTAAACAATAACGGAGTTATAACGATTTCTATGGAAACACACGCGCTGACGTATAAACACGCTTATTGTACTTGACTGCTGTCCTATTTTTAACGCTTATATCTGCTTACGTTGCGGAGAGGTTTTAGGGAGGGAATTCAAAAAGGTTTACTTCTGTTCGGTACAGCAAATTGACAAATTCAATATTAATGAGGTTTTTAGTTGTCAACTGGATTGGAATTGGAAATCACACAGGAAAGAATATTGTATTTTTTCATGATTTTATATTCATATTTCCTTGTGGCCTCTCGCACCGAAGAATAATATATCCTGGGGTTACTATAATGGGGTATTTCCACGTGTTTTTTTTATTGCTTAAAAAAATTAAACAAAAAATTACGATGATTACAGCATTTTTATTTTATTTTTATGTTGACGAATAAATTTTCTACAGCGAGTTAAAGTTTCCCATTTTGGAATTACCGCAAAAACGATATTTTGGGGCGTGGCTATCGTGTGACGTCATGAGTGAGGACGCTCACTGACAGTATTTATTTATGCTAGTTCAGCTTAGCGACACTTGTGACGTCACAAACCCATTTCCCAACCATGGGCCGTTTTGATTTGATCAGTTTTAGATCGTTTTTAAAATCAATAATATTGAATGAAAACATAAAAATCAAACATTTTTAGTAGGATTATTAAAATCAGAAAAATAATCTTTAAATATTTCGTACATTTTCAACAGAATTCCTCGTTTGTGGAAATACCCCATTAGGTAACTCCGACATCAGCGTTTTTGTGTTAGAAACTAAAAGAATAACTCTATTTCCTCGGCGATAAACTCTACAAACAGAAAAGTCGTAACGCATTCGAATCATCAAGTTATTTGGATATGTTTTAGTAAGTCATTAAAAATTTATTAACTTATTTTTATTAGATTTTCGTATTCCCAGCAATAAATCTTTTTTCGCCACCACAGCCCAACAATTCCACCCCAAGTGATTCGCTACGCTTGGTGACTTAGCAGGGGTGCCCGGGTTCATGGGGTGAGGTTTGTAAGGGTCTTGCGGCTGATTTGTCTGCCCACCTGCTGCGTGGCGGGCCAGATCGAGAGAGACTGGTTGAGGGAGACCCTTGGACTTTTCCAGCAGGACTCTCTCGGATCATGTAAAAAAATCTTCAATTTAGGAGGCGGGTATGGGTACTGCCGCCCCGGTAACCACTTACTGGATAACCGACACCTCTGCCATGGTCACCTGAAGTGGTTCGCTGCGTTTCTTGACTTGACAGAGGTGTCCGAGTTCAGGGGGGAAGATTTGTTCGGTTCTTGGCGCTGGATGCAAATTCCCACCAGATTGGGAGAGACCGGTTGAATAAGATCTTTGGACCTCTCCAGCAGGACTCTTTCGGAACATCGCCTTGAACCGCAGTGTGAGGGATAGATACATCCGTCCCTCACTCCTTGACACATTGACCCCCAGATTCCAACCCGCCTCTCATACCTGTAACCAGTGGCGGCCGCTGCCCTGAGAATGTGGTGGTTCAGACAATCCGTACCTACCTACTTATGACAAAAAATTATTAATTAGGGATTTTTAATTATTAATTTATTTTCTAATTTAAATTTTTGTAATAAAATTATAAATTAATAAATTAGGTTATTAGTATTTAATTGAATCACTATAAAAACAAACAAAAAAAAACAAAACAATGACAATTATCACGTCACGGGCCAAACGCGCGTCGCTAGACTGCGCTAGACGCAAACTGATCTATGATCTTCGCCGAAATTCGATTGTATTCGTGTCACCTCGGGTCATGGTTCATTGTCAATCGGTAAACTTCGGCAAGGATCAGATTATGTTGGGTGGGTGGCAGACCAATCCGAGCCAAATTCTGGTACAAATAGCAAAATTGACACGCTTTTGATGTTTTAAATATCCCATACAAAAACATGATTTGCGAAGCGAATGCACACCAATGCGGCCGATACGAGGGCGCTCGGCGGCCGCGCTATGGGAGACTAAGAGCGTTCTCCCTGATAATATTCGTAGCTTTATACTTAACTAATATTTTGAAATTATTAAATTAGAGATTCTGTAGATTTAAATTCTAATTTAAAATTAAATTAGAGATTTTTTGGTCTTTAGTAAGTAAATAAAGTAAATTTAGACATTATAATTTGCCAGTGCTGCACACGAACACACTGTGCGACCAGCCACCCTTGCCTGTAACCCTATCAAAACTTTCTCTCCTTCCTTTCCTAAAAAAAACCCTCCATACAGCATTCCCAAAGATGACTCAGGCCCCGAGGAGAATTATTTCTGTGGAACTAAAAAAATAAATATATTCAAATATTGTTGAGAAATTACTCAAATTTAGGAAGATTATAAGCACCAATTATTTACTCTTTCAATTTTCTTTTACAAATCACTCTCCCCTGCCAAAAGCCTTCAACAAATTATTGAAATTAGGTTAGGTATCTTTTATGTAGTTCTGGA
This sequence comes from Limnephilus rhombicus, assembly GCA_929108145.2. Lineage (NCBI taxonomy): Eukaryota > Metazoa > Arthropoda > Insecta > Trichoptera > Limnephilidae > Limnephilus > Limnephilus rhombicus. The sequence continues at coordinate 37,423,742 of OV815280.1, forward strand.
TTGGACCCCGAGTGCCTTTTCTAAATAAAAATCATATTCACTATTCAATTCCCAAATTGTACCATGTTGATATTTGACTTTCATATTTTATTTATTTTCCTTTCTTTGATTAAAAGGAAACCCGCACGTGGCGTATCTGATATTTCCCCCTCTTATAAGAAATTTATAGGTTACCCATTTACATAAGCCAAGGGAAACCCGGGCAGTGCCTAATTTTCCAGCGATTATCCAATAAAATATTCCATTTGTGATGCGTAAAGAGCAGGAAAAACTTTATCAAAATAACCAAAACAATCTCATATAATCAAAAATATTAATTTATTTAACGACATATACAAATATTCAAGCCCGCATTTTAAGCTTATATGATTTTACCAGTGAAGTACGAAATCTGCATACCTTTAATAATAAAACAGTAACAATCACCAACTGAGGGCTTTGGCATAGTAACATTTTTACAGCTTTTTCTATTGAAGACGTCCGACGAACTCTTTTAAAACTTTTAATTCCACACAGAAGGCCCCAAAGGGTCACGTATGGAATGTGGAAATCATAGGGCTATTAGCCTGCTAAGTTCAGTCGGCAAGCTGTACGGAAGAATATTGATTGAAAGGGTAAGAATGGAAACAAAGGATAAAATATGGGATGTGCAAGGTGCCTTTATGAGTGGAAAGGGATGCATGGACCAGATTTTCTCCTTGCGTATGCTTACTGAGAAATTTCTGGCGAAAAACCAGAAACTTTTCTGCGCCTTTGTAGATCTACAAAAAGCATACGACCGAGTCGATAGGAAAAAGCTATGGAAGGTTTTGTCCAAGTATGGAGTGAATACAAATCTCATACAGGCAATTGCGTCTCTGTACGAGGGAAGCGTTGCGTGTGTTAGGGTAAACGGTGGTTTTACGGGGTGGTTTGACATCACAAAAGGTGTCAAGCAAGGCTGCGTAATGTCACCATGGTTATTCAATCTATACATGGATAATTGTATGCAAGAATTGAAAGAGGTGGGATTGGGCGCGAAATTGAGTAATCTGAAAGTATGTTGCCTGTTGTATGCTGATGATGCGGTGCTGATTTCTAACACTATGGAAGATCTACAGTCTCTCGTATCTAGGATGAACGAAGTATGTATGAAGAATGAGCTAATGATGAATGTAAGTAAGTCTAAAGTCATGGTGTTTGAAAGGGAGAGTACGAAAACAGTATGCAACATAGTTGTGAATGATGAATATTTGGAGCAGGTGGATGAGTTTGTGTATCTGGGTAGTATGTTTACAAGAGATGGGAAGGCTGAAAGAGATATTGAAAGAAGGGTGAATGCCGGTAACTCCATTAATGGTGGACTGAATGCCGTTGGCGCTAATAAAAAACTGTCAAAAAAAGCGAAACTAGCAGTCCACAATGGAGTCCTGGTACCTACCCTGATGTATGGCAGTGAGGCATGGAACTGGCAGAGGAAGGATGAAAGTAAACTGAATGCTGTTGAAATGAGATCCCTGAGACGTATGTGTGGTAAAACAATGTATGATCGTGTGAGAAATGTGGATATCCGCAAAGAATGTAAGGCTGATGTAAGCATAATGAGTAAGATTAAGAAAGGGACCCTCAGATGGTTTGGGCATGTAGAGCGAATGAACGAAGGAAGTAGTGTAAGAAGAATATACGACGCGAATGTGAATGGTAGAAGAAGTCGGGGACGCCCGAGGAAGACATGGCACGATCAAGTGAATCGGATACTTGAGTCGGGTCATGTCAAAAGTCAGAATAATAGAAGAGAATGTATGAGACGATGTATGAATGTGAGTGAGGCAAAGAGTGTGTGCCAAGACCGAGTTGTTTGGCGGTCCGTCCTCTCTGCCTACCCCTGCGGGGAAACGGCGTGATGGTTAGTTAGTTAGTTAGTTAGTCAGAAGGCCCCGAGGAAAATAATTTCTTTGGGAATGTGTGTGGAGGATCTTTTAGTGGAAATGAAGGTGTTTAAAAAGTGAAAGTTACTGACGTCTAGGGTAACATTTCGAAGCTAGTTATTAGTGCAGATTCCTACCTGCACCGGCCGGTATAATTTCGAAGCTAGTTGTAGTGATAGTTGATAAAACAGATTTCTGTATATCATAGTCTGACATATGTGTGTCATTGTTTATTTGTTGGTATGAGTTTTTTGGTTATAAATACTATGTTCTATTGTATAAAACTCTTTTTATCTCTTGAAAACAGCTAGAATAAACAAAGTTATGGTCTGAAGGCCTTTTTTAGTGCTTTGTCTGGTCGGTAAAAAGTGTTGTTGTAAAATGTGCTTATAATTTAATAAATCAGTTGGTAAGCCAGTGAAGAATTTTTGCGTCTTTATTGAAGAACTTCTGCCATGAAAAACCAAAACCAAACAAAAGGAGTGAACCTTGGTCTTGAAGATACCCATGTTGTAGGTGGTTGAAAACACAAAAGCCGGCAAATCGTTCCACAGCAAGCTATTGAAATCAAGAACGAGTTGGAAAAATGACCCGTTCTCCTGTGATTCAACTTAGTAAATTGTTGGGTACGCATTTGGGAAGTGTGCACCGGTGCCGAAGGAGTCAATGATGATTGTTCCTCGAGGTATATTCCTTTGTAATACTCATCTGTTTGTTAAGATAGGAGAACCCATCGAACGATCCACCTATTTTCGCACAGTGTTAAGGGTTTTTTTTCAGGTAGAGGTGGCTGCCAAAATCAACCGTGGGGATCTTGCGATTTGTACAGGGTTAACAATTGTGCTGTATAAAAGTATCGTATAAACGCGCGTTTTTTTTTCACTTAAAAAATAAATTTTCATTGTAAAAAATTTTTTAAACGCATTTCTTTTACTTAGGAAATAAATTTTCAATGTAAAAGAAAATTTGTAAGTAAAAAAAAATGCGGTCCACCCTTTGCTAACCCCTCTATAATTACGGTCGTCTCCCTCACAGAAACAAATAGAGCAACGAAGCGCGTTGGCGACTGAAACGAGGTAATGTTTGTAAGGTGATTTATGCATTACAATCCCTACCGCGTTTCAGTCGGTAGCGCGACCGTAACGCTGTAGGGATTATAAATACGCAACCTGGACCTCTCCAGCCGGGCTCTCTCGACCCATCGCCTTACACCCTAAGTGGGAGAGATGGGTTCATTCGACCGTCACCCACCTCTCATACCCTTTTCCTCCCCAGAACTTCCTCTCCTTCCTTTCCCTATAAATACTCTCCACACAGCATCCCCAAAAATTGAATAGGCCCTGAGGGAATATTTGTTCATATGTGTGACAGTTGTTTCGCCTTCTGAAAGCATTATCAAACGGTTTGAAAATTAAAATGGAGTTCACCGCAAAAGTTAATTCTTTTTACAACAATGTTAATAATTTACAGAAACTTTATTATTTATAAAGAGATTAAAATATTGGTTTAATTAGATACATTAAATTAATTGGTAATGAACTCAATATTTTCTGTAAATCTACGCAGTTCTACGACCTATCAGTATAAATATTCATTACGTTCCTTACTTAATTTCTAATAACTCATGAATTTCAATCTCTAACTAAAACAACACACCGACCCCAAAACTTTCATGTTTACCAAATCCGATTACATACTTATTAATACATCAAATAAAATCTAATCACCCCAAAGTTCTTCTCGCATTTGACCCTTTACCCCAAACTTTCGCCCCAAAGCATCATTCTAAATGCGCTCAAGAATAATTTAGCACAATTAAGCTGGACAAACATAGCCATGTAAAATTCATGGAAGAATTTTGATATAGCAACGCAAAATGTTCTGAATTCCATTTACATTTACATTTTTTAATTTCCTGTACATAATAATAATACTGTAATAATAATAATAATTTCCTGTAAAATAATAACACTGAAAATAATATTTTTTTTAATGGCAGCAGGTTCCAAATATTTTTTTGCATATGAAAACTGTATTACACAATATGGATGGATTTGACAACAATTCGGCAAACTTCAAACGTCGTGTGTGCCAATTATTTCTACCTACTTCATAAACTAATAAATGTGAACACCAGATTTCATTTTTATTAATATTATTGTTGATTTGGAGAATGTTGGCAGAACACCTATTTTTACTTAAACTTACAATCCATGATTTTTGCTTTGTCTCAACTCTTATATTCTATGTAATCTATATTTTGTTTCTTTTATTACATGTTAATCATCGCATCAGTAATGCCTGCATACAATGGTTTTGTATATTCAGTAATAAAATACGGTATTATTTTTTGGGGAAACTCAGTAAACGTAAAAGATGTTTTTATCATCCAAAAAAGATGCATAAGAAAAATTATAAACTCTGCTCGTCTGGATTCATGTAGACCTATGTTTAAAAATTTGAAAATTCTGACAGACGGACGGACGGACATACCTACACTCATATATATAATGGAGTTAAGCATGTTAGTGCCATCATCTACAGTCAAGTTCCCGCAGAAAAACTCAACACATAAATACGCTACAAGGTTCACAGAAAACTTATTTTAATACCAAAAGCACACAAAACAATATTCCAAAAAGGAGCACATTACATGGCCGTTAAAGGATACAACAGCCTTCCACATAACATTAAACAAATACAAAATACACCAAATTCAAATCGTCACTTAACACTTTCCTTATAAACAAATGTCATTACATCTTAACCTCACTTAAATGAAACACCTATTTTTGTATTTTTATTTGTATTTTTCTTATTTGTATAAACATTATTTATTTTTTATTTATTTATTTATTTTTATTTAAGTTTTTATTCCAGCAAGACTGGGAGGGTAGTGCAATCCCAGTCTGCCATATTACATAAACAACTATAAAAGAAAAGAAAAAAAAATAGTTTAAATATTAGGTAGGTACCTAATTAAACATAAAATGAAAACAAAATTCATCACACAAATAACAAAAAATAAGCATAAAATTAAAATAAATAATAAGTAGACAGAATTAAAAATAAAAAGATATTTTGGGATCGTCCATCATGGAGGTCGCCTCATCATCTGCATCCACCGCTCATTTAATGGGGAACTGAGCCACTCGGATGCAGCCACGACAATGATATTGGTTGAAGTCCGTATCCTGCTCCAGAAGCTGGCTAGTCGGTGGCGAAGTAGGGCTGGGAATGAGTGCACCCTCCCCTCGGTGAACATCGTGGAGGCACTGCAGAACCTCGGTAGTTGCATAAGTTGCCTGTATGCATTATTGTAGCACACCCTCAGTTTGTCCCATTGCGCTGCTGGGTATTGTGTCCACAGTTCTGACGTGTACAGGGCAGTACAGTATGTCTTGAATAGTAATTTTCTGACATCTTCGCTACAGTGGTAGAACCGCCTTGAGAGCATTCCGGCCCGTATATTAATTGCTCTTCTTTGTCGTTCCATATCTTCTATATCCTTCATGTCTTCGGTTAGGATATGTCCCAGATACTTAACCTGTGAGGCCACAAGCAGTTCAATTCCTTCTAAATATATTGGAGGAATATGTGATGGCTCCTTATTGTGTTTGAAAGCGACGATGACTGACTTTTTAGAATTGTACAACAGGTTATGAGAGTTTGCGTACTCTTCGCATATTTGCACAAGTCGTCTCATCGCTTTAATCGAAGGTGCAAGCAGCACCATGTCATCGGCGTAATTAATGTTGTTACTTCCTTGTCCGCAGATATGACAACCGATTCGTGTATCGTTCAACTCTTGTAAGAGGTCGTTAATGTACACATTAAATAGAGTTGGAGACATATTCCCCCCTTGCCTGACACCGCTCTTAAGGAATAAAGGTCTTGAAGAAGCTCCTGCCCATTGAATGTGATTTTCCTGTTGTCCGTACCAAATAGCCAGCATATTGACCACTGCTGCTGGAACATCTCGCTTTATGAGTTTTTCCCATAATAATTGATGGGAGACACGATCAAACGCCTTGCTTAGGTCAAGAAAACACCCATAGACTGTGGTTTTTCTTTTTTTGTAATAGGCTATTGTTTGTTTTACTCCATAAATGGCCATATCGGTTGATGAGGCGCTCTTGAAGCCGAATTGGTTATCAAGGGTAAATAGTTTCTCTTTAACTAGCGCGAATAAGATTTTTTCAAATAGTCTCGAAAGCATTGTCGCCAAGGAAATCGGTCGGTAATTTCCTAATACCGATGCATCCAGCTGATTGGATTTCAGGATTGGTACGATAATAGTTTTGCTCATATCCATCGGCATGTGTGTGTGTCTTAGGAGGCTTGAGTACAGGGCGGCTAGAATAGTATGAAGTTGATCTCCTGCGTATTTTATATGCTCAATACCAATGGCGTCGTATCCTGGACTTTTACCATGGGCGGTTTGCTTAATTGCGCTTTCAATCATTTCATGAGTAACATTCATGACCAGGTCATCATTGGCCGCAGGCGGGCATGTCATTATCGAAGGTTTCATGGTATCTCCTTGATCCTCGCTTAAAGAGAAAAAGTCTCTAAATTCGTTGGCTATTATAATATTCTTCTTTGTATAAACATTATAATATAACATGTATGTGGTTAATTATTATTTTTAATTGTTAATCTAACGTTTTAATACAAGATTTTTATGCATAGCACAAAGGGTAACAATTATTATAAGCAATAATTATCAGCCTGAAACACTCATCCACATTGAAAAATCTTCCGAGAAAAGATACATGACGCCAACGGGACTTGAACCCGTGCCCTTCTGATTGCCGGTCAGCTGCTCTCCCGATTGAGCTATGGCGGCTTATCTTATACCCGCCAAATGATTCAATATATACTAGTGTTTCATTCAACATATATATAATAAGCAGTAATTGTTGAATGAAACACTAGTATATATTGAATCATTTGGCGGGTATAAGATAAGCCGCCATAGCTCAATTGGGAGAGCAGCTGACTGGCAATCAGAAGGCCACGGGTTCAAGTCCCGTTGGCGTCATGTATCTTTTCTCGGAAGATTTTTCAATGTGGATGAGTGTTTCAGGCTGATAATTATTGCTTATAATAATGTATGTGGTTAGCTGGAAGAAATGGGGTCCACTCATAAGCTACATATATTTTGGATTTGATTTGTAACCTGTATTTTGTGAACTCGTAATTAAATAATAAAACATTTACCGCATTTTAAGTAAAAGTCCTATAGGTGTTTAAATAAATAAATAAATATTCCGTAGTAGTAGATACCTACTTTCAGTATTGCTCTGATGAAAGACCAGCAAAATCAGAATAAAACATTATTTGTAATGGCTTTAGCCGAGTTAAATGACCTGAAGGTTGATTCTGTACCTTTTGCGAGTGCCTTATACGACACATTTTGACAGTTTTCTTAAATACGTATTCCGTGTCGCGCTGACAAGCTAAATTCTGCGCTTGTTTTAAGACACCAACTCTTAAAAGTAGTTACGCTAATGGCAGAATGATGGCGCTTTTGCCGCGTAATCCCCGTTAAGAGAATGTCACCGCGTAAACATAAAAATAATACAACAGACATGTCGTCATTCTCGAAGGCCTATTAGGCTTATGTATTATGGAAGTAGTTATAATAACTAATAAATAATGTTTTAAGTAGGTAATTAATCCATACCAACTGACAGCAACACACGACAGGCACAGACAAATCAATGAAAGCCGTAGAATATGTTATACAAATAATAAAAATACAAATAAACATAAAAAAGGTGTTTAATTTATGTGAGGTTAGGGTGTAATGATATAAAGGAGTGGTTTGTCGAAATCTCACATACACGGTGGCAATACTGACAATCCTCTTCTTTTAAAGGTCGAGTGTGCAAAATTTCGTAAATCCTCAAAAACAACCAGGAATTTATTCTACGTGGTTATAGATAGATACAAGGTAATTGTGATTAAACATCGACGAAATGTAATAAATTTGCTTTCAAAAAACTTATTTTCATAGAGAGGACAAAGTGAAGTAATAACGATGTTTTTTTTTGAGATGCCTGCCTAAAACCAGAGATACAGAATGAACCCCAGTTTGGGCCTATTGTAAACCAAAGTGGATCAGTCGAGTGAAGAGGAAGATTTGGTAGTAAGTAGGTATCTTACTTATTTTTCAAAACTTATTAGTAATACTGCTAAACAACATATTTTGTATTTTCACTTTTTTTTACATGAATACCGCACAAGAGTCCCAACTGCTCTCGTCTGGAGCCAGTGAGACTATGGCATCCCCAATTAAGGTATGTTGTGAGGCTGAAGGTAGTGGGGAGGGAAGGAGATAGGAAAGAGGAAGGTGGGGAAGTACCTGGGTATTCAGATCTGGTCACCAAACACTGCGAAAGCCACTTTAGGTAACGTTTCAATTCTGAATGGTGGTCTTACACCAGGGCAATACTGAGAGTATCTTCTACTCTGGAACGTGTCGCAAATATACTATACATTATTTTAAATGAATAAATTGTGAAATACACAAATTAATCAAATAAAATTTATTTGCCACGCCGGGATTCGATCCCGCGATCTTCAGAATGCGAGTCAAGCGCCTTACCGCTGCACTACGCCTGCCGTCAAAATTCACTGTATAAAATATAGAGAAAAAAACTCTGGGAATACAACCATTTTTAATAAATACGAGCATTTACCAGTTTTATGGTCTATTTTTAATAAATTTACAAATTAAAATAAATTTAAACTAAGGCAGATTTAGAACCAACAACTTGCTGGCCAGTAGCCAAGAAACTAAACGTTCTGCCAAGGTTTTCTATAATAACATAAAGTTTCCAATGAGATTTCCAAAGCTTTATAAACCAAATAATATACACTTCTCACGTAGCTTTCGGCGTAGCTACGTCCTATAATTTCAGGTGGATAAAATATTAGTTTGTTAACCTTCTAGGTTTCTAATCGGACTTTTCCATAGGTACATTGTTGCTAAGGCTTTGTTAAAAGCTCTCATAACTCGATGCTTGCGGATTGAATTATTAATTAACTCCAGAAACCTTTAATATTCCATCATTATAAATAATCTTTGCTATGTTGCCTACCTAGGAACGGAAGCTTTTGTGATAGATCCATTTTATGCTAGAAAGATAAAGTGCTTTAGGATGTATGTATGTGTTATTATAAGACAAGTTATTCATACGTCAAAACTTGTAATAATTAACCAACTTCAAAACAAATTCCTCAGGAATACCTCCGTCGTTTAAATTTTCTCGCTCCTCGTTGTACGCTGGCTGATTTTACGTATTTTCGAAATAACTTAAATACAATTTTTTTTTGCAAAATGATGTTTTCTTAAATTATACAATCTTATCAGATAATGTCTTTGTAATATATTTTTAAAAGAAATGTATTCACTTAAATTTTTAATTTTACAGCGTTCCATGTTGTCAATAAAGCAGTTATAATGTAAAAGTCAAAACTGACAGATAACGAAGGTAAAACTGAAACACAAAGATGGCAATATTGAGCCAAATTCTTACATAAGCAAAAGAATATAGATTGTTGGAATAAATCAGAAAAGGAAATTTACTTCAAAAACTTAAACATCGTAGAAATAATTTTTTGTCCAAATGTTGGAAAAAAATATTTTAAAGTTCGAAAATATCCTTGAAGTTTACTAATATTTTTATTTTAGAAACTGACAACTCATGGTGAAATTCCCTTGTATTAGTCTAATAAAACCAATATTAGACTCGTATCACCTTTAATTTTAGTTTATTGGAGTGAAGTTTATTATATTTTCCATAAAGCTAAGAAATATATTATATTTACACTTCCAATTTTGATAATGAAACATATTCTTTAAGCACAGGCGTCGGGTGGGAATGCTGTCTTTGTACTACCGTTATTTTAATTTGGGAGGCGGGTATGGGTACCGCCGCACCGGGAACCATTTATTGGATAACAAACACCTCTGCCATAGGTCACTCCAAGTGGTTCGCTACATTTGGTGACTTAGCAGGGGTGCCAGGGTTCATGGGGTGAGATTTGTCCATCTCTTGGCGGCGGATGCATCTGCCCACCTGCTGCGTGGTGGGCCGGATCTAGAGGGACTGGTTAAGGGAGGCCTTTTGACCTTTCCAGCAGCACCCTCTCAACCCATCGCCTTGCACCGCAGTTGAAGGGATGGATTCATATACCTCATAGCTTTTTCCTTCCCATGACTTCCTCGCCTTTCTTTCCCTTAAAAGACCCTCCACACAGCATCCCCAAAGATGACATAGGTCATGAGGGGTAATATTTTCCTCAAAGCCTCCTGTGTGGAAGCTAATGTAAAAAAAAAAAATTTCAATGGAAGATGCTCGGAGAAACTAGCGTCATTGATCCCTCCGGCAGAGGAGCATAGTTGGGAAACACGCCAAACGCACGCCCAACATAAGTATATGGTTGACATTTGTCACATGTGAACGGGTCTTTTCTTCGAAACGTACTTGAGTTCAACAGCTCGGCTGTGGAACGATTTGCCGGCCTCTGTCTTCCCTCCTTCCTGCAACATGGGTCTCTTCGAAATCTTCATTCCTTCCTCGAAAAGACCCTTCACACAGCATCTCAGCTGACATAGGCCATGAGGAAAATAATTTCCCTCAGGGCCTCCTTGTGGATTTAAAGTAAATAAAAAAAATCGAACCTTCAGACGGAGCCGCAACCGAAATTAATATTTTTAATTATAATTATGTATGCCATGCACGTTTGTTTAATTTTCCTTCGAAATATACGAAATGTAAATATTACAATCTATTGGGTGTATTCAAAACGTCGTATTACTTTTTTTTCAAAACCGGAGTATCAGCACTTTAACGCATTGGAATTTTTATTTTTACTTTATGAGTTAAACCTGATGTTGGAATATTTAATTAAATGAAGACAATATTAGCGAAACTCAATCAAATATCTGGAGACAGAAAAATCAGAAAAAGATATTGGTACCTCTGAGACTCGACCAGGACCTTCTGCTTACATGGAAAATGTTCTACCAACTGAGCTAAGGTGTCTATATCCAATTCGGTCACTTTTAACTGTATCATATTCGGACTAAGAACTATCAACATTTTCTTCATTTTCTTATCGCACATATTATTGGCTGCTATCTTTATATACGATTGCAAGATTCAAACCCGAACTAAATGCTTTCTAGATAAGGGTCTGGATAATTTTTTATCCATTTTATTTTTAATAGGTGACATCGATAGACTCTTCTGCAAGTCTAGGATGAATATTCATTTTTATTTTTAACTTTATGAGTAAAACCTCAAATTGTAATATAAGCGAGACAATATTAGCGAAACTCAATCGAAAATTTGGAAGTAGAAAAATCAGAAAATTATAAAACATTACATATTATTGACTTTGAATCTTGCAATCGTATATAAAGATAGCAGCCAATTATATTTGAGTTAAGAAAATGAAGATAATTTCGGTATTCTTAGTCGAAGTATGATACATTTAAAAGTGACCGAATTAGATACAGAAACCTTAGCTCAGTTGGTAGAGCATTTACCACGTAAGCAGAAAGTCCTGGGTTTGAGTCCCAGAGGAGCCAATATCTTTTTCTGATTTTTCTGTCTCCAGATTTTCGATTGAGTTTCGCTTATATTGTCTTCATTTAATTTTTTTTAAACTTATTCGGTCCTACGTTTTAGTTTAAATTTTAACCGTAACACCAAATATACATTAATTATTATTATCTAACTCACTACTAATTAACCACTCAATCCATATATTTCCACTTGAAATATATCGATTGAATATATTTTTTTACCAAAATATGTTTTAAGTATACATCAGGTGATAACAAACTAAATTGACGTTTTCATTGACTCCTCGTATAATCTATAAATATATTAAAGATTAATGACTGTTTGCATTATTAATAACTTAATAGATTAATAACAGTATTGAGTATTTTATTTTAGTGATGATTCATTATGTATTCAAGCACCAATTCAAAAAGTTGCCAAATGTTAATTAGAACAGAACAAAAAACCCATTTATCACAAAAATCATCAAGCTTTGACACAAAGTTTTTACCGACAGTAACATTATACTTTCGTATATTATTGCTTCATCATGAAAATTCACATTTGAATATTGTCAAAATTCTTTAGAAATATTCTTTCGAAATTCTTTTACAAATCATAAGTGAATTTAAAAAAAAAACAAACGTCGTATCGCGTCACTAAAAGTGCACGTGAATATCTTTTTCATAAATAAATCACGCTCAAAAGTTCTACTGCCCAAAGCTAGTGAGAATGTACGAGGAATTCTTTGAGGTATTAACAAAGAGATGACTTTAAATATCTCGCAAGGCTGAGCTATACATAGTGTTAAGGGACGAACCTGACTTACTTTAACCAGTGATTCCTGAAATTATTTGGAGTAAAAAACGTAAAAAAAATTTTGGTCTCCGGTGACATTTTTGGTGTTTTTTTTATTTATTTTTTCTTCAAAAACAAAAAAACATGATTTGAGAGTTGGAGGTGCGGTTAGGGGTTGGTCGGTTACTCGACTAAGTGACCAGTGACGACATGCAGAAGATTTTTTTTTGTTTGATTTCGAAGAAAAAATATTTGAAAAAAAAGGTCGTCAAAAAAGTCACCGGAGACTAAAATTTAATTTACATTTTTTACTCAAAATAATGTCAGGAATCACTGGTTAAAGTAAGTCAAGTACGTCCTTTAACACTCTGTATTTTCAGCAATGCTTTAGCCTTTTTTTGTTTTTATGCCATTTTTTAGCCATTTATTTTAAATTGAAAATATGACAAACCTTGACTCAAGCATTACAGATTTTATATTCTTTTTTTTATATCACTAGGTGTGTTATAATTTTGGTGTTTTAAGAAAATATTCATTGTGGTTAATTTGAAAGAGACGTTAAATACATACTTAATCCTCATTAGGTGATCCTGTGTAGAGGGGTACTTGGTTTTGGGTGCAGGTTTTGGATTTCAGCAGCTTCTATTTTTTTACATTAGCTCCACACAGGAGGCCCTGAAAATAATTACTCTCAGGGTTTATGTCAACTTTGTGGTGCCTTGTGTAGAGTATTTTTAAGGAAAGGAAAAAAAAGAAATTCAGGGAAGGAAAAAAATATGAGGGGCTGGTAGGAACCTGGGAATCAGTGTATAAAGGTAAATACCTAGATAAACTTCATACCATGAACATGGGCACCCTGTTTAGTCACCAAACGTAGCGAACCGTTTGGGGTGACCTACTGCGGTACCCATTTCCGCCACCCCCCCCCCCCCTTCCCAAACTCTATTTTGGAAGTTAATAGTTTGGGAAGGGTTTTTTTAGTAACTTCTATGACGATGTTTTTAAAATATTTGTTGGTGCTTTATCCGATAAATACTTAAGCCATGATTTGATGGACCTGGGTGGTGATACTGATGCTACACTCATTAACGTCATGTAAATCGTTTTGTTTAGTACTTGAATTCCTACTAATTCCATAGTTATACTAACGGATTCTTATCGTTTTCATCCAACGACAAATTATCCTCGACTAAATATCCCCGACAAAATTTCCCCAACAAAATATCCTACGGACAAAACATCCTCCAACAAAATAAATACTAAAACCTAACCTAACCTAACAAAAAATATGACAAAAATAATACAGATATCCTGTCACGAACAACATCGTGATTCTCGAGGGGATGAACTATAAATCTGTAATTTTTTATGAAGACAATGTAGGTACGGCGTTTCTCAAATCAATCACAGGATCGGGTAATTTAAGCCCTACCTTTCTTGATGTCAAATGCTGCTTGGGTCCAAATAATGATGATGGCTGGTCTTCCAAATTGTTGAAATAGAAATTGTTAAACTTCACCGTCACTTTACAGGTTTTTAAGCAGTAGTTTATGCGAATTTTGAGCGAGAGTTCCAGAAAGATGTGATCGATTTCACGACAATTTTGGACTAACTTAAAATGTAGGTATTTTCAATATTTGTGCAATAATATTGTGCATTAGCAAGTAGGTAGACAACATCTTCTTATTATTTTTATACTAAGTAGGGCCTTTCATGGTAGGATAAGGACTCTTGGGGATGATAAAGCAGTGCGAGGACTTTGGGAAAATGGGTTTAAGTTCATAAGCTGTTTCAGAACTTTACACATTCTATAAAGACAAAAAAATATTATTGCCTGTATTATTTTATCGCATTTTACTATTTTTGAAAAATAATTTATTGCCTTTGCAGGATGTCTGTATTATTTTTGCCCCTTTTTTGTTAAGTTGGGTTAGGTTTTAGTAGGTGTATTGTTGGAGGATATTTTGTCGGGGATTTTTTTGTCGCAGGATAAAAACGCTCATTACCATGCGAGCGAATTGCTGCTTGTCCAATGATTTCTTTTCAAGTAATGTCGACCTCCGGACTCATTGTTAGAGAACTTACCACAACGCTATGTAAGTCGCCTGTCTCATTACTCATTCATAATTATTATTAATCACCAGCCCATGTTTGTTTTTCCGTAAAAGCTGTTTTGTTTTTCCACGTAGAGTGTTTTTTATTGCAAGACCCCTGTCTGAAAGCGACTATGCCGACGTAGCACGTAGCGGCTACGGTGGGCTCTACGGCTGCCTACAGCGGAGTAGGGGCGGGAGGGGGTGAATAAATGTTTTCAAATATGTAGGGGTAGTTTCATATTCATTACACTACAACCTTAGTTGAGCATCCCCTTGTCTAAAACCATCAGAATTCTGAACATTCTCTGAAGAAAACTTAAGCATCGGAATAAAGTTTTTTTCGTGTTTATTTATTGTCTACTCAAAAGCATGGAGTTATTGGAATAAACTGTCGCATGTCGTCTTAACTAAACTTTTGTTATTGTTGCTATTTTAATGGTGTAGTGATTGTAAATGTATGTGTGTTTTCAATGTCTTTCAACAGATATCGTTAGAGTATGTATTTTTAATGTTTCTCAACAGATGTCGTTAGAATGTAGTTTTAAGATATCTCAATAAGTGTCATTGGTTAATTACATGCTATAGACAACTGTCGGACGTTCCTTAACAATAAATAATTTGTTGTTTTAGTTTTTTTAACCCGAACGGTTTCGAAGATAGCCGATCATATCCGCCCTACAAGCCGGCATCTTGTAGAGCGGGGATTAACAGCCTTTTAACTCACACCGCCATCTGTTAATTTGCATACAAATCGAATCAATCGGTAGCTCCATTAATATTATTATAGCGAGTTCCCGGTACGCGTTGCTATGCCATTTAATAAAAAAATTGTTTCTCCCTGCATGTCCCTTCCCATTCGTCTCGTTCTCCTTTAGACACTCCCGCGTCTCCATCCTCCTCGCGTTCCCACTCCGCCTTCCCTCTACCCCACTCCCCTCGCCCTCTTCCCCCATCCCACGACCCCCCTCCCGTGTTTCCCTCCCCCCTCCCGAGTTCCCCTCCCCCCTCCCGGTTCCATTCCTCCCTCCCGCAAAACCCCCTTCCCGTATTCCCCTCCCCCTTCCCGCATTCCATTCATTCAGTCCCGGTACATTCAGTTTTCAAACAGCTCGCGTGCCACCTATTGCAATTTTTTATACAAATTTTATAATGCCAGAGCTCACCAGTATATATAGAAACCATCGCGGGCATGCACACATCGAATCTCCAAGGTTTGAATGAAATGGGTAAAGTTGTTCGTAAGTTATGCGCGTACATACATTTAGGCGATTCATTTATAGATATTTATGTAGAAGATAGAAGAAGAAAATTTTTACGAGTATATTATACACGGTGTCCGGAAACTCGTAGTACAAGCGGAAAACTGGTGAACCTACATCACATAGAGAACCCAAATAAACATAAAGATTTTCAATTTAAGCATTTTTAAATTTAAAATTAAGAAAAAAAAATTATTTTAAAAACATTTCGGCTTTTTAGGGTTAAAATTTTTGAAAAGCGGAAATGTCATGATGACAGATGGAAGATGTTATTCTAAAATTATTTATAAGTTGCTTAATCTCTTTTCGTGTCCATAGTTTATTTATTTTCATCTTAATAATTTATTCTCCCACCTCTTCTAGGCATTACAATATGGTTAATTAGCGGGTAAATATGCAGTTAGTCCACCTCACGGATAACACGGAACGTTCGTGTTGTCGCAGTTTGATGCACGGATAATAAGGAATGTTCCTTTTTTAACTAATAGACAATCAAATATGACATTTGTCGGAAGTACCAATCTTATAAAATAAATTCTCTAAAATAAATTCGCTTTTCATCATACTTTTAAAAAACATCCCAGGTTTTGAATGCTTTGTTTGGCTACGCAGAGTTTGTCTAGCGGGTTTGTGTAATTATTTTAATACATTTCTTTCAATTTTCGTTATTTGTTTTTTGGGGTGTTATGCCGTGTTGCGCTACCTCCTTCTTTAGCCAACGATGTCCGAAACGTTGGCTAAAGAAGGAGGTAGTGCAACACGGCATAACACCCCAAAAACAAATAACGAAAATGCTTTTGGCCGTGAAAATCTTAAAACTTATCATTTCTTTCAATGTTCTACTGTTATAAATACAGGTACAAACTTGTCAATGATGCATTCACTTTGTTTTACGCAAAAATATTTTTCTATGATTGGCAGCATTGATGAAATGTTAAAATAAAAACAATGAATAAACATGGCGTTACCGCGCAAGTGAAATTTTAACAAAATTAAAATGTTAAATGCATATTTTTGCATGTTTTTTGGTCTCCCCCGACATAAATACTCACTTTTCGTAATAATAAAGCTAAATCTAACTGTTTGGATCCGTATTAACGAGTAAGCGGTTTAATGCATAAATAATAATTAGCGTACCAATTTATTTTATTGTGTGGCAGCTCCGCATCTGGTTGCAATGTTTTCAAATCCAAAAACACATCACAAACATTTGTCACCAATTGTTCAACTTATCACAACTACATAGGAGGGTACACACCGCTTTCCCGCCCTGGTATAAATAACAGATTACTCACTAACTAATAATTCAATTAATTTCATTCACAATTAATCACACAAAGAAAATAACTTAAAGAGTCACAATGTTACGCTATAATTAATAACGCACTATTATTTACGTTTCAAATAAAACACAAGAAACATCCCACGTCAAAGCGTAAATACAAACTGATACAAACTAATTGGGCGGTCCAAAACACGGAACTGTTTGCATACAACTCGAGTGAAATAGCGCTGTTTCGTTTTTTAAAACGGTGCTAAAGGGAGACGCATGGGGGAACTCTCGAGCGCATTCCTTGTATTTTTGAATGAATTCGACGCGATCCCGAGGATAAAACGGTCCAAGTCCGAAATTTGAAGAAATGAGTTTTTGATGATAATTTACTTGAAGTAAATACGTTTTACGTGAAGTAAAACATGATAATTTACTTTAAGTAAATACGTTTTACGTGAAGTAAAACATGATAATTTACTTGGAGTAAATTATCATGTTTATCAGTGGCAGAAAAATGGAAGTCCCATTATGAAGAAAAAATACGATTTTCAAAATTGCATGTGGATGCAAGTACCATGATGCAACAACTATCTTAGAAGCAGAAGGGTGTACCATGGACTTTATTCCTTTTATAATACACCACATGTCATAACAAAATAGTCCACTTCATTTAGAGGCAGTAGGACTCAAGTCCATGTTTTTGTTTTTTTTTTACATGAGCTCCACACAAGAGGCCCTGAGGAAAATAATTTCCCTCGGGGCCTATGTCATCTTTGGGGATGCTGTGTGGAGGGTTTTTTAAGGAAGGGAAGGAGAGGAGAGTTCTGGGAAGGAAAAGGGTTTAAGGGGTGGGTAGAAATCTAGGGTTCAGCATGTCCTGGTCATCCGCCTGCAAGACCTAGACAAACCTCACCCCATGAACCCGGCACCCCTGCTAAATCACCAAACGTAGCGAACCACTTGGGGTGACCTATGGCAGAGGTGTTGGTTATCCAATAAAGGTTCCCGGGGCGGCGGTACCCATTCCCGCCTCCCAAATTGAAAAGTTGACTCAAGTCAGCGTTTTTTTTTTAATGGCTTTACTATAAAAAATTCGTTTCATTTGCTCCTTCTTAAAACAAAACTAATTGAGTTAATAATTAGTTTTTTTGTTATCTATCATACAACATCTCCTGAACATTTACCTTTTTGGACTTGCTTCCGTACAGAATTTGGTTCGCAAGTTCACAGTTCAAGGCCAAGCCATTAGTAGCTTACCCCTTCTATTGTGTTGATCGAACCGAGCGCAGAAAGGGACAGCAAATTTCGCATTGCACTTTGACTTAGAAGCGCGAAAATAATGAACAGCTGTTTTTAACCGTGAAACGACCGTACTACACGGAATAAAATTATGAATAATTTCAAAATAATGCTTTAAATCCGGATTTCTTTGTTTGTTTTCTTTTAATTAGTTTTTATTAGTTAGGTACTATGAACGTCAGTAATAATTTATAAGAATTTGACCAAAAAAAAAATCAACTTCTGACTCGATTTACTCGAAAACGAAAGCTCAAATCAAAAAAAATTATACCACAAAATCGACTCCAAATGTGATGAGGATTCCCCAGTTTCCCGCTTGTACTACGAGTTTTCGGACACCTTGTATAGATTGTATATATTTTATTTTTTAAATATTTTTATTAAATTAAATGTTTTTTCTTATAATTCGTGATCATGTTTTTTTTTTTAAATTTTTATAAATAACAACATATTAATTGTGGTGAACGTATGTCTTGCGGT
Organism: Limnephilus rhombicus; assembly: GCA_929108145.2. NCBI lineage: Eukaryota > Metazoa > Arthropoda > Insecta > Trichoptera > Limnephilidae > Limnephilus > Limnephilus rhombicus. The sequence goes on from OV815280.1 coordinate 37,442,438, forward strand.
ATGAAAGAGACATGCGTTTACGAGTGAGACAGCATGAGAAACGTATAAAAGGTTGTGATTGTTGTCCATTACTAACTATTCCTTTTAATAAAATCTTTGGAAAATTGCTTGCAGCTAGCTAGAAAGTGATATAAAAATTCTAGCGTCGAATGGAGTCAAACCAATAAATTAGGATTTAATATTAAGAAATGCTATATTATGTGCTATACCAAGGCAAACAAGCGATTTACTATAACTAAAAAATGTCTTTTTCATCTCTTCAGCACATCACATTTGATGCGCACCTAACATTTCACGTCCACATAGAAACGATATGCAGCAAAGCTTTAAGAATACTAGAATTTGTGCTAAACAACTCCAGACATTTTTGCAGCTCGGCCGCGATTCGTCTGCTATACGTACATATGTTTAGTACGTAGCATTTTGGAAAGTGGTTCAGTAATATGGGGACCAGTGGATTTAACATATTCTCAAATGATTGAGAAAGTGCAAAAGAAGTTTCGGAGATATTTATATCTTAGAGACTTCAGATATTATTTATTTATTTATTTATTTATTTATTTATTTATTTATTTATTTATTTATTTATTTATTTATTTATTTATTTATTTATTTATTTATTATAGATACAAAAGTACAAATTACAATTAGGAAGCTTTGCCTGTCCAACTAGGAAAGTTTCCCGTTCCAGGATAGGCATATATAGATATCCCTGGTTATATCCATCAGCCTTTTTGTCCGGCATGCTGGGCATTAATAGCCTCGCCGATAGAAGAAAAACTGCTTTGCTGACAACAGCAAAGATATAATACAACAATTTGAGTTTTATATCCCCGACACCTTCACAAGAGCGCGCAGACACAGAACTTTTGTTGTTCCGAGATGCAGAACTAACTTACCATTAGTAATGCCGCTCGGAAAAATGATTCTGTTACTAAATTACCTGTCCCCTGATATAGATATTATTCAACTAAATATTCATCAATTCAAAAACGCTTTTATTACTTAATAAAATAAAATGTATGTTTTTTTTATTGGTTATATATAACTGTCAAACGTAAAACCGTAAACGTAAAACACGTCAGCAACGTAATCTATGCGTTAAAATGACAGTAGCAGAAATCGTTGTAACTCCGTTATTGTTTTAGTGACATCCCTAAAACAAAAAGTAGAAGGTCGATAGTGAATCATGCTGTACATCCCTATTCAAGTTGTCCATAGAAATACGTTAGAAGACCTATTCTGTCAGACATACGGTTGACATTTATTTTACCCGCCAAATTGCCTACGGGCCGCTGGATATTGTTAATTTTTATCAAATATTTTGTATGAAATGATAAAAAAGTTAGGTGATAAAATTGTTTATTATACATTTATACAATAGAATAAGTATTGTTTTTTTACAAAATCTGTGATATTAGTACCGTTTTTATATAAAAACATCACGTGAGTCATTTTTAAATTTTTTTAAGGTTTGCATTCTAAATTTTAATATTTACAAATATTAATATTTATTTGTAATACCTATAACAATTTGTAAGCTTATTTTGTAACCTTTTTAAATCAGTTTTTAGTATTCGGCTACGTTCATAAATGTCTCGTTTATAGAGCTTTAATTGTGAAGCGGTAATAACACAAAGTTTTCGTAAAACTGACATTTCGTTTAAGACATTAAAAGTGAATATTCGCGATAAATCGGATACGTTAAAATAAAATAAATAAATACATTCTTCCTCTTTATCTATAAACTTCCTAAGAAGAACCACTGTACAATCTCGCAATAAACATCAATAGTCTACCCATGACTTATTATTGTTACTACACCCTGTACTGAGATCATCATCAAGGAATCTGGATCCGTCATTTTAGAAGTCCAGAATATCATGCGATACCCGGCCACGGTCATCACATTAATCTATCTTGGATCATTAGAATTTGCTAAACGTTAAGGTTACCCTGACAAAGAATCTATTTGTTTCAAAACTTGTTGATTATTGTGATTAAATATCTAGTGCAATGTGATTTATTTCCGTTTTGTTTATCTTTAATATAAGAAGGAGATTTTTAGGTTATTTTACATCCTTACGAAGATATAAATACGATTAAAAGAGAGAAGGTGATTTAAAAAAAATTAATAGTGGGGCTAAATAATATCCACGTACCTACTGAAAGAGCTGAAACGTTGAAAAGAAATTGACAAATTGCTTAATAAATTAATAAAACAAACAAAATTTAATATTTACTCGTTTATTAATAAAGCCATTTTACAGATTTTTTTTATTTCGTAATTATTGTAACCACAAAGAGGAACACCCATAAAGAACGGGCTTAAATAACACCAAAACAATATTAAATTACTTCAGGAAAAAAAATCAATTCGAACCCCTTTTGAGTAATTAAAACTCATTCTTTATCTCGTGTTTGTAATTGGGGTGATTTAATCCTGGAAATACTGTTGCTAATAAATCAAAGTCAATTTAAACATAAAGCGAAAGGCAGAAATACAAAAAAAACAAATCCGACATTTTAACTGTCAAGGGAGCCATACAAATGATTCCAAACCCTTGATTCAATTGTCAAATTGGTAGAATTTCCTTGATGTTTAAATTCTATCCCAACACATGTAAATTATCTGATGCTTTTGGAGGTTTTTCTTGATATATTTTTTTTTCGTTTTTCAGGTCCTCCAGGTTTTTCTTGACATCACAGCCATAATTTATCCAATCCAGAATGACTGCGAGCAAATAATGTGAGACTTTTTTGGAGTTCTATCGAATTTGTTTGTAAAGTTATATCGCACTAACGTATGTATACACTAAACCGCAAACCCGTAAAAATTATTGTAGGATTTGCGAAGTTAAAAGTATTTATATTACATTTAAAATGTAAAAAAAAACATAAATAATAACAAATAATAGATATGAAAGAGAACAGAAAAAAGTAATAAGAAATAAATGAAGATGAGAGAAAAAGGATATCTTTGTATTATATTATATTAGAAAGAATAATAATTGAGATATATGTACCTACTACTGAAAGAGTTTTTATTGTTTCTGAATTTTGTTTAACTTGTTTCCAATTTTGATATTAATTGGTTAAAAGATTTTTTTCTTTATTTTTTCTTTCTTTATTTTTTCCCATTATTGGAAAATTGTTGGGCTGTGGTGGTATTACAGCACATTTGTCTCAGGATCCTGAGGGGGCGGGCCGTATCGGTAGAGACGGGACAGGAAATGAAAGGCGTCGGTCAGTGTAGTGAGTCAGTCTTTATTGTTGCGCTACGTAGCGAGGTCGGAGCGGAGCGGAGTGACAGTGGTGCCGATAGTTATGCTGCTGCGTGATGATGAGTGAAGAAGGTGAGGAGACTACGGCGGAGAAGATCACTGATCTTCAGGGAGCCGGCGTGTTGCTCTACACCATGGCGGTGTAGATGTGACCTTGGTCCAGGCGGTCGACCGTCGTCGTGTTGACGAGGTATGGCGGCTGTGTGGCCTTAGAGTCGACACACACGTGATGCAGGAAGGAACCTTGAGAGGCGATGAGGATTCTGGTTGCTGGCTCGTTGCCGGTTGTTGGTGCTGGTTGTGGTTGCTGGCTTGTTGCCGGTTGCTGGCTCGTTGCCGGTTGCTGGTTGCTTGACATCTCATGTCGAGATGGTAGTTGGAGATGGAGGCCTCGAAGGTGTTACTGGTGTCACACTGGATATGTGTAAATCACTTGCTGCGAGAGCGATATCAGCCCGCGTGGGCGGATATTGCGTAGCGACACTGAATCACTGCCCGGTATGTAGATGTCGAACCATGAATGAAAACTAGACTGAACTGGTACTCAGCAAGCGAGCGCTTGCTTATATACTCGCGGCGAGTAATTACTCTCACGGTAGGCAAGGCTGGGTGAATTCACGCAAAGCTGAGAAATCGCTCGAACCTTCTGTGGGCACTTGTATAATACAGCCACACGTTCTAGGCCTTTCGCGTAAGTGGCGGAATTATTATTCCGCTGTAGGTAGATGTAGTATCGGCCGTAGGCAGGTCCGGTCTGGAGTGTTCCTTAACCAGTGGCGCTGCGATGGTTTTATCAGAGCGGGTTAAGTGACCGCTACAATCCTTTCTTTTTTACTTTAGCTCAACACAGGAGGTCCTGAGGAAAAAATACCTTAGAGCCTATTTCATCTTTGGAGGTTCTTATCACAAAGGAATAAAAGGAATTTCCGAGAAAGAAAAATGCATGGGGGTAGGTAGGAATCTGGAGATTAATGTGTTCAGGAGTGACGGACGTATGAATTCATCCCTTCGACTGCGGCGCAAGACGATGAGTCAAGAGAGCCCGTCTGGAGAGGTCTAGATTAGGTCTCCCTCAACCAGTCTCCCGATCTGTCCCGCCACGTAGTTGGTGGGCAGACACATCCGCCGCCAAGATTCGGACAAACCTCACCCCATGAAACCCTGGCAAGGACACCCTTCTAAGTCAGCAAACGTAGCGAACCACTTGGGGTGACGTATATTGGAGGTATTGGTTATCCAATAAATGGATCCCGGGGCGGCGGTACCCATGCTCGCCTCACAAATCGAAATAAAATTCTTACTAAATTTCTGGAAAAAATACAAGAGATAACCAAGGCACCGCCGCTAAGTTACAAAATGTAGTAAACGACTCGGGGTGATCTGTGATGATGATGTGCCATATTATGCCTATACACTTGGAAGAATAAACCACAAACCCTGTAAGAACCACGTTTCTAACGTCTTAAATTATAGGTAATGTTTTAAGTTCCTCTTCAGAAACCCGAGAAAACCTTTTCAGACTCAAAACACTTCAACCCACCTCACAACGATTGACATAAAATATAATAAATTATACAAATTTATGAATCTTCTAGCTAACTTAATAAAGCAAAAGACAAAAAGTAAAAACACTTAAGAATTCGTGCGAGATCATCCATTAAAATGTCCCAGATTTTATGTCTCCTGTCTATTTGCCTAAGGAACCGCTCCTAGGGTAGTTTTATGGACCATTCCATAAGAAATACTGGGGCTGGAGTTAGGCTGTAGGGGAGGGAGCTGTAAATTAGTTCCATTTCAATATCCCTTCTGAATATTCCAGATTGCTGGAAAGTTTAATGGAAATTTTTAGTGCCTTTCAATATAATAATGGCGCCCCCCCGAAGTCCCGAGTGAAATATTTACCTACTGGCGACGAGAATTTTACAAGGAACATTGAGTTTTATATTTTAATTAAGAAAGTAAAGTGTTTGAGATAGTAGGCTAATGGCTTGGTATAAAAAAGTTACACTTTTCAAGCCACGGTCTGCACAGTTTGCAAAGTATATTATCACTGTGGGAGAAGAAAGGGCGTTAAGAGACGCTATTAATTTATATTTTGGGACCCTCTGTAAGACCAATATAAGTTACATTCGAGCAATTCGTAATTTTGTGGTTATTTTATTTATTTTTTACTAGCTGGTTCCCGGCATGTGTTGCAATGCCATTTAATAAAGAAATCGTTTCTCCCTGCATGTCCTTTCCCATTCGTCCCGTTCCACTTCCGCCTCCCCTTCCTGTCCCATGTCTCCTTCCCCTCTCGCGTTCCCATTCCGATTCCTCCATCTTCCCTCTCCCCACTACACTCTTTCCCCCTTTCCCCGTCCCGTAAACCCGCCTCCCTAGTTCCCCTCCCCCTCACAGGTTCCACTTCCCCATCCCGTATTCACCACCCTCCTCCCTCGAATCCCCCTCCCGAGTTCCTCTTCCGAATTCCCCTCTCCCCTACTGGGTTCCCCTCCGCCTTCCCGCATTCCGTACATTTATTTCAGGTACATTCAGTTTTCAAAAAGCTCGCGTGCCACCTATTGCAATTTTTTTATACAAATTTCATAATGCCAGAGCTTTTTTATGTTATTCTGATATATGTGCTATATTATTATAAAGTTTTATTACAATTCATTCAGTAGTTTAAGTAAAAGAGCGTGAAAGAGTAACAAACATACATCCATAAAAACTTTAGCCTTTATAATATTATTAAGATTATCTCCACACTCCTGAGGCTCTGAAGAAAATATTTGCCTCAGGGCCTACGTTATCTTTGGGGATTGCTGGGTGAAGGGTTTTTTAAATTAAAGGTAGGAGATGAAGTTATTTAGAAGAAAAAGGGTGTGAGGTGTTCTGGGAGATCAGTGTGTCAAGGAGTGACGTATGAATCAATCCCTCCTACTGCTGTGCAAAGCACTAGGTCGAGAATTCGGCTGGAGAGATCAAAGATTCTTTCGATCCGGCCCACCATGCAGAAGGTGAGCAGACGCATTCGCCACCAAGACCTGGACAAACCTTAGCTCATGAACCCGGCCAACCCTGGAAAGTCATCAAACTGGGGTGACTTGCCCTTTGGGATGACCAACGCATGAGGTGTTGGCTATACAATGAATGGTTCTCGGGGCACCGGTACCCATACTTGCCTATCCGGACTTGTTATCCTGTTATTAAGTGGTTTTACGTGTAAAAAACTTAACTGCACATTAAGCAACGAAACTTACTGAGAAAAAATAGAACACGGTCTTCATTCAACTCAAGCTACAACAAATTTAAGTTGCGTTCGCCATTCTACATTCACGATAGATGCGAACATTGAACCTGATGCTCTTTTGTTTTGTTCTGCGATACACATTCCAAACAATCTGTTTAATTTTCTTCCCGTCGCGGCGTCGCATCGGATCACATTTGTAATTGTTGTGAACCATTTTAATAATTGTACATTTTCTTAATTTAAATCTCTTTTCTTAAGTAAAGTTGTTGTGTGGTGTAGTTCTCCAATATATCCATTTTGGAAGAGATAGGCATCCAAAATAGGCTTTAAACCATCTGCCTTCAAAGCATTTCAAGATAATTTGGACACGTTGCCCGAAAAACTAAGGACTCCAACTTCGAGAAACTTATGGTCACTAGCAAAGTGGAAGGTATAAGAAACTGAAATAGGGTTCACGATCTTCAGCAATGAGGAACCGACTTAAGAAGAATTAGTCCTATCTTATCACCAGAGATGTCACTAGTTTACGAAAGTATCTGGTTCGGACTTCCCACAAGAGATGTCACTCGGTTCGGGTTAAGCTCCGAACGTTTGTAAAGATAGCCGAACCTAGCCTGTAGAGGCGCAGCCGACTTTGATGTGTTAATACTTAAGGGCCCGCAACCCGGATTTGTACCGATTTATTACATATTTCCCTTAAAGACGGTAAGTTTTAAAGCTCTTAAAAAAATATATGTTATTCTTGAAGATAATATCTAGACTTTGCCCGCGCCGAAACGTAAATTACATAAAATTCCCTCGATAGAAAAAAATCGCAAAATATGCTCCAAAAATTATTATTAACACGTTTGTTTCAGTTATTTTACAAGTTATATGTATGAAAAAAATCACAGTGTTTCTTTTAATGCTGTTTAAGATAATACTGCGAGATTTTTGCTCTATTTTAAACGAGTCGTGTTTTATTAAACATTTTCGTAATTTTCGCATCGATTTTGTCGCAGTAAATGTTATCGCTCTCCTCTAACATTCGTAATTTCGTATCTTTTTATTTATTTTTTTTTTTTATTTATTTAAAAAAATACATACGTATACAGATTCATAGTAAAACATTTGATTCTTAAAACTAATAACAATATGTAAATTTATTTTTAATGAAACTACCCAATTCAATAGAGAAAACATTTCTCGTGCTTGAATTTTGGAGTGCCATTGTAAAATGCATAGTTACACAGTGTATGTTATTACAAGTACTTAGGAATATTAATAAAATATATATTCATGAAGACAAGTGGACATAATAACTGACAGTATTGTCAGAGTAGGTACATATAATAAAGTTGTAACAATTTGGTGCCTGCAAATAATGCGTATGTACTTTGCTTTCAATTTGATATGGTGATGAAATATTTTTGGAGATTATGTTCTAGTTTATTTTTTTGTTGTTATTATTGTGATGATGAATTTAAAACTTATAATTAGTGTCGGGTTGGTCTATTTGTGTTTTTATTTGGGATTTAAAAACTTTATAATTTTTTTCAGACTTGATTTTATATGGGAGAGCATTGAAAAATTTTATACCTTGATAAGCATAATGGTGTTGGGAAGCACTCGTTTTAAATTTTGGAATTTCTAAATTGCCCTGTGATCGTGGTCGGTTGGTTATGTTTGTGAATGTTGTTGTTGATGGATTGAAATGATCTTTATGAGTTTGCAATAATGAGTTCTTTTTGAAAATTTTATTAAGACTGAGAACTGTAAAAGAGTCAAATAGCTGTGTTGTTGGAAATACACATGGTTTTCGTAAGATGACTTTCAAAATCAACCTCTGTACCCTCTCTCCATCTTCTTCTTTTCGGGCCCGGTTGCAGAGCCTTAAGATCGGCTATCATGGAGGCAGTCGAACGCTTTTGAGCTCGGCTGAGCATCAGAACCATTTGTAGTATCGATAGAAACAGTCTCCTGTGACCAAGTAGATATTTATTGTTAAACATGATGACGTAAATAAACAAGGTTTGTTATCTCTACGAGCTTTATTGAAGTCTCTTAAACATACATAAGGGTATGCCAATCGCAGGGATATTGAAGAAAATCATATAAGTATAGGTATTTTTCTATGAATACTGGGAGCGTTTGGGAATTTTTTTTTTTTTTTTTTTTTATTTTTTTTTTTTTTTTTTTTATTAGTAATAGAAGGTACATAAATTACAAATAAATTTTATACAGTATTGAATTACATGGTAGATATATTTGATGTACCCCCATAATTAAGCAAGGCTTGTGTGTATGGGGGGGTGTTATTGTATTGCTTTTTTATATCATTCAGTTTATTTATATCACATTTAAATTACCATTTAAACGAAGTTTTCAGTATAATTTTTAAGGTGAGTTTTAAAAATTTTTATATTGGTATTCATGTTTCTAATTTTTTCTGGTAATGAATTAAAAATTTTGCTCCGAGATATTTATGACTCAATTGTCCAATTTTTTTTTTACATTTTGGAGTGGGAAGTATTGATGTTTGTCTAAGACTTCTGTTATTTTTAAATGGTGCAACTTGATTTTTAATATTATCTTTATAAATTTGTAATGTTGCATGATAAAAGTATAATGCACTTAATTTTCTGACTTTAAATTGTTTGAATAAAAGTTCTGACGAATATGAGTAGGGTTTTTTTTAAATTGTTTTTATTATTAGTTTTTGTGATATGTAAATTGTTTGTGTTTGATTTGTATATGTACCTATATATAAAACATGTCCAAAGAAGTGAAGTTAGCAAAGTCACAATGGAATAATAATACGAACACTGGTGAATGGCAGTGAGGCATGGAACTAGTAGAGGAAATACGATAGCATAATAATAATAATATTTGGATGATTTATATAGCGCCGTTTTTGTGAAAAATCACCTCAAGGGCGCTAGACTGAATACTGCAGAAATAAGTCCCGGTAGCGCAAAAAAGGGGGTCGCTATCGGAATTATTTCGGTAGTCCCAATTTTTTTATATGTTTTATACACTCATCTCCTGATGTAAAATCTGAGTTTTCGACCTTGGTTCACTTGAGCTTTCGCCGCCATTTTGAAAAAACCAGCCGATATCGCTCCTCTATTTTTTCTCAAATATGCAGTGGAGGTTTAAAAGAACATCTATCTACAATTTTTGTATAATTTTTTTTTTCTTCTATCTCTAATATAATATGTCGAAATATGCAGTCGTGAAAATGTGTATAAATTTATAAAAACAGGAAAATTGCACACTTGGTTTCGTTTTTTGTACGTACCTCTTTTCCAGTACAATTTTGTGAAAACATTACTGATATCAATTTTGTAGAAAATAAAATTTCATAAAAGACGTAGGTACATGTTTAATGTTTTTATCGAAATTCGGTATTACGGGCTCATTTGGTATTTGTCGTAAGACTTTAATATTATCAAAACTTCAGTGGCAATCCTGAATTTGTCGAGCTCTTCCCTAATTTGGCTCAAAATCAATATATCTGACTTATTTATACCCTAGCGACTGTACGGTTAAAAATTAAGAATCCGACTTCGTGTACTGACGCCAAACCATATGAAACTATCTGTGAACGTGAAGCTTGTCATAAGCTACTGTCGCAATAGAACCGAATTAAAGCAAGTAGCTAATAATGCCGAAAGATAGCGCCACTTACGTTAACAGCTAGCACGAAGAACATTGGCTGGCAGGCGTCAGTACTCTTGGATTTGCATTTTCATTAATCTCTCTAGTCTGGATACGAATGATAGTTTGTGCCTAAGCTAATTTTTTAACATTGGCCTAATAGTAAGCCAATTAGTAGTCCGAGAGGAAATCAATTTCATCTCCTGAACCGGCCCGCCTCGCTGGGTATGCAAACGCATCCGCCACCAAGACCAAGAGAAACCTCACCCCATGAACCCGGGCACCCCTGCTAAGTCAAAAAACGTAGCGAACTACTTAGGGTGACCTATGGCAGAGCTGTTGATTATTCAATAAATTGTTCCCGGGGTAGCGGTACCCATGCCCGCCTCCCAAATTGTATATTAAGATATTCCAAATTCTTTGTTGTGTAGGGATCAACATACTTTATTTTGTACATCAATTATCTTTAAATTCTATGATTCTGCGCCGATTTGGTTCTAAATTTGAAAGGTTAAGAAGAGGTCAGGTTAGGTATGGCCATACGTTGGATTATGCAAGGCCATCATTTCAATAAGTGAACTGACAATGCAGTGTAAAGGACGTAACACGTGCAAGGGAAAAATATTAATTTTAAATTAACGTTGTACAATTTAAAAACCATCATAACCATCAAAGGGTACTGTCGGGTAAAACTCTTTAAAAATAATATTCGCGGATACAATTCCGCGTTCCAGATGACATCTTCTGAAGCAAACATTGAAAATGAGTTTGGTATTATGCCATATTCATCGAAACATATATACTTTTACTAGCTGACCCAGCGAACGTTGTTCTGCCATATAAATTATTTCTAGTGAATATTTTGGTTGCACGTTGACGTAGCGCCATCTGTCATTCAACAACATAAATAATTTCGTTCTGTTTGAAATACGAACGACGACGGTTAAATTCATTCATACAAAAATACTAAATAGCGATTAAAAATTGGAGATTGGGGGTAGGAGGGTGAAAATTTAGGGTTATAGGTATTTTTAGATGAAAAAAAAAGAATTGTCAAAAAAATAAAAAACCCTAGTCACCTAGCGGTATGAAATACACTTTACGACCTATTCTCATACCTACCAAATAGGGAACGCAAATCTCGCGAGATTGTGGCTCAAGCGAGATCCCGCGAGTTTAGAATAACAATAGTGCGAGATCTCGCCAATTTCGAGATCTCGCGAGATTGGCAGTTTTGTGTGTTTTTTTGGCATATAATCACAATATTTGAATAAATGAGGAAAAAAATTATAAAAAATTATAGGTATTATAAGATAAACATTTATTTTCACGAATTTTTCAATAGACTTTTATGCATCAAACATTGTTTGACGTATTTATCTATAATTTTGTAATTAGCTTCTAAGTAGTAAACTTTGACGTACGTATCTATCAAATAACAAATAAAAGAAACAACCAGTCTTCTCTTCCAATATCAAACAAAAATCTTTTAGCAATGAAACAGTTCTTTTATAACAAACAAAACAACGAGAAGTCAAAAAAAAAATAAACTTAACAACTTCACATAAGAAACTTTTTTTGCATAAATAACCAAAAAATACTCGAATGAAATCAAATTCAATCACGTTACACGTTAGCTTACAATAACAACTATTAGTAAACAAAACAAATGCGCGCTGATGATGCTGCACGCCGGCTCAATTTTCGACCAATCGCACGCACGAACGAATCTGAGAGACACCTCGTCCCGCGACCGTTACCTCAGGCCGCCGCCTCATGCGCACCGAACGAAACCAACAGATCGCAACTCCGTCCGTGTCAGTCCGCGCTTCCAATAAGACGTTTTTATACTCAAGTTCAATCTCGTTAAACTCGCGAGATCTCGCCCTTTTTTCGTCCGAGATCAATCTCGCTAAAAAAGGCCGAGATCTCGCGAAAACGATATCTCGCGAGAACGAGATTGCATTCCCTACTACCAAATATATCTACATGAAAAATTTCATAAAAATCGGTCCAGCAGTTTCGGAGGAGTGCGACCACAAACACCGTGACACGAAATTTTTATACATATAGATTACTCGAGAGTTTTTCTTCCACTTTTTATTACACCCAGCTTACTAGAACTCTCCTCAAAAATTTACATCGATAAACCCGAGTAACGCCGGTGACAAGTCTACTAGTATTAAATCAATATCAATATAATGTACTAGTATTATATTACAAAATAATGTGTACAATATGCGTGCCGGTAAAACTCAGAAACGAGTCCCGGTATGATCAAGGGAGTTATATGGTGAAGTAGCCGTCTATCCCCGCATCCATGAAGAATGTTCCTGTTTTTACCTGAAGGCCGTGCTTTCGAAGATATAAGGACTGGAAGTTTCGCTCTTTAGAAATTTCTAGAACAGTCTAGAACATTCGAGAGCATTTCACAACGATGCTTAACATTTCGGAACATTCTGGAATGATGTGGAATGTTCGGAAATAGTCTGGAACGTTCGGGAACATCCCGGAACATCCCCGATCATTGTGGAACGTTCCACTCTAGAATGTTTTCCAACATTTTGGACCATTCGAAGCCTTTTTTGTTACGTTGGGCTGGAGCAAGATCCGTCATGTGTTCGAACGTCAGTTCAATCTCATATCAACTCTCTGAGCAAGGATGGATACCCCAGCTAGTAAAATAATAAAACACAATCGCACAGCCTTAGACTTTCCGTAAAGTACTATTTTCCCATATTTGCATAATTCCTCATTTTCTCATCCGCTCTCATAAAACTTCAAAGTCACACAAACATCAATAATATTATTCAGGCTTCTCACGTATTCCCTTTTTGGAGTTTATTCACAGGTCCCATTCCATTCCCTGCGTTTCATATGCCTGGAACTATTGTCATTTGTCATACGTTTTATGTGACTGAGAAGCCTGGGCGGTTCTTTTAACATTCTTTCTACTTCTGCGAAAGCGCGAAAGCCTTCGACTCGAATAATTTATGTGCGAAGGTATAAAAGGTTTGCCGGAATCTTTTTATTCCAGGTGAAATTGTGAATAATGAAGATAAATGATGAGGAAGCATTGTTTGGGGAACGGAAGTTACGGGTTCAATTTCTATGGAAGTGCGAAGATCGTCAGCTGATCTGTCCAAATTGCCTTTATGGAAATTTTAATGAAAAAGTTTTTTTTATTTATTTTTGGCCATATAGAGGCGGTGGAACTTTTTTAGTGTTTTTTCTCGTTTTTTATTTTTTGTGTATACTTTACCTTATGTACTTGAAAGTGAGGACAAATTAATTGACCTAATTGTTTTGAAAAATGACCCATACTTATGATATCAAATTAGTCCTTTTTTCGAGGAGTTCGGTAATTTCAAATACCAAGAAAATTAAAAAGTATCCTATTCCATTTTAAATGATTAAATCGTAAAATAACACAATTCAATCAATTAAATATTTTTTTTTACTTTATGAGTAAAACCTCAAATTGTAATATTTAATTAAATGAAGACAATATTAGCGAAACTCAATCGAAATCTGGAAACCAAAAAATCAGAAAAAGATATTTGCACCTCTTTTGCATTAACGTGGGTGATGTTACACAGATTTTTCCAGAGTATTTTGTAAAGACAGCTTTAATAAAACAATCAAAACATTCTCATGATGATTTTCATTCGCTTTAGCTTGCGACGCGATTTTTAATATACAGGTAATATTAAAAAAAAATCTTGAGAAAATTATTCAAATACTATTTTTTCTAAAGATTCATTGCAATGATGCTGAAATATAAAATAAAACAATAAACATACCATATTCAATATTTCAATGTCAGAATATATTATCATAAGTGATAAATTTATAACGGAAAACATTTAACCTAAATATAAATACTTACCTAAATTAATACAACGCGAGGTAATTTTTTTTTGTTTTAACCTTTAGGATATTCGAACGACGCTGTTTTCAAGGAATTTAATATACATACTTGATGTTCAACAGTGTTGTATTAAAAGATATTAATGATATTCATAAAACAAAGAAAAAACATTATGAAAACAGTCCAAAATATACATAAGATTACAAGCGTGGCCAAAAATTACTCTTTTGTTCCAATGAGTACCACAGCAATCTGTCAAAAAGCATTCTCGTACCTTGAAACTAAAATACATAATAAAATCCCTTCACGGCTAAAACTGTAGGTATGCATTGTCATCCTTTTGGTACAAACGTTCCTAAATGTATAATAGATTTAGACAGGATGGCATCAGAAAAATTATAAAATAATGTGAACTGATAATTTATTAATATTTTTTTTTTCGGTAAAAGTGAATTTAGCCACAGATATTACGAAATACTCCTCTTTTAACAAATAGACAATCAAATATGACATTTTTCGGAAGTACCTATCTTATAAAATAAATTCTCGTCCAAATAAAAACAAAAAAGAACCTACTTCGACTTAATTCTAATATTAATAAGTTGAGGTTCAAGCTGCAAAACCTCCATGGCATCGTCATTTAAATATACATCCCAGGTTTTGAATGGTTTGTTTGGCAAAGCTGGATTTGTCTAATGGGTGTGTGTAACTATTCTAATTTTCCTTTCTTTCCATGTAAGAACATGGACATTATTGTTTTTTATGACAATAATATTTTTTGTATGATTGGCAGCATTGATTGATTGTCTATGAAATGTTAAATAAAAACGATAAATATAAAAATGGCGTATACCGTCTGAGTGAAATAATTTTAACAAAATTAAAATGTAACATGCATGTTTTTTATTTCCCCCGACATAAATTCTCAGTTTTCGATATAATAAAGCTAAATTTAACTGTTTGAATAAAAAATATTCCGTTTCAACGAGTAAGTGGTTCAAGATATAAATATTTTTTTTCTTTAATCTTTTCATTATCTCCCATCTTTTTGTCTTCGTTATTATAACTTATTCTTTGTTTATTTTTTTTATTTAATAATATTATGTATTTTCAAACATCATATTACGATAATTTATTTATTTATTTTAACGGCATAAAATGGTTTTTACATTTAAGTGATACATGAGATTATAAGTGCACAGTGGTACACAGGTGGAAATCGGTATTATACTTAGAACAAAATAAGAATGTACGAGTGTACAAAAATAATACCGCTGAGGTGATACAGTTGTAAATAGAAGTACAATGAGATAATATTGATAATAAATACCAAAGAAATATGTACTTATATGAAGATATGTATTTATATTAAATAATATTTAATTTAAATTAAATAATTCTATAATTTAATTTAAATAATATTTAAATTAAATAATGACGGCCGGCGTAGCCCAGGGGTAAGGCTCTTAAGTGGCTATCCGAAGGTTGCGGGATCGAATCCCGGCGTGGGCAAATAAATTTTGTTTAATTAATTCGTGTTATTTCACAATTAATTAATTTAAAATAATATATAGTATATTTGCGGCACGTTCCAGAGTGGAAGACACTCTCAGTATCGCCCTGATGTAAAACCACCTTCAGAATTGAAACGTTGCTTGAAATGTCTTTAGCCGTGTTTGGTGACCAGATCTGAATAGCCAGGTACTTCCCCTCCTCCCTCTTCCCCATCTCCTTCCCCTCCCCGCTACCTTCAGCCTCACAAAATACCCCAATTTGGGATGCCATAGTCTCACTGGCTCCAGACGTGAGCTGCTGAGACTCTTGTGAGGTATGCATGTAAAAAAAAAATATATACATATATATATACTAGGTTTATATTATATAACCGGACATAAAACAAAGTATGATGTATGTATGATAACAGCCAGTATTTAGGTAAAGGATTAAATTACTTATTGTATGTTACAACAAAAAATGAATATGACATGCTCTCAAGGTAACGAATATTATAAAATGTTATAATAACAGAGAAAATTTTATTTAAACAGAATAAAAATATGTTATAAATGTGACATGTCAGCAAGTCGAATCGAGCAAAATTGTCAACATCTAGTATATCCATTAATTCCTTCGCATTTTTATTTGCAAGTCGTTAAATTCGAGCTGTCTAGCTAATAATATGGGCCTCACTGGTCAATGCGCATATTTACACCTGTATTTTGCTGCTTATACTCAATGCTTGTATATATCAATTGTGTATAAATAACCATGTATACACTATTTGGATTAGTTCCAAACACAAGTTATAATTTTTTTGTTTCAGAAAATTACAAAATAAAACATCTCAGTAAATTATAACAGCTAAGTATGCAAAATTATTTTTTGTAATTAATCTGTGGAACTAATCTCCTGCTGACAAGCTACTTGAAGTAGCTTAGCGGGTAATGAATTCCAATTGTATGCAATTTTTACATAATAATAAAAAAAATAAAAAATAGATTATTGAGAACAAGGGTCATAGTTATTAATACAATCAAAATGAAAATAACTGTGCATTTAATAATAATATAATCCTTCATTCTTAAAAACCATAACCTTGTCTGATGATCACATACAACAAGACCCTAATTTTAGTCATTCGAAATCCCCAACCATTAAAACTTAGAAAAGCAACCCCCGTGTTATCGTGCTCGCTGTCTATGCAAATTTGCTACTAAATTAGCGAATTAATGAACCAATTTATTAAACATAATTATAATTACTTACCTTATTATGACATTCCACG
This sequence comes from Limnephilus rhombicus, assembly GCA_929108145.2. Lineage (NCBI taxonomy): Eukaryota > Metazoa > Arthropoda > Insecta > Trichoptera > Limnephilidae > Limnephilus > Limnephilus rhombicus. The sequence continues at coordinate 37,459,252 of OV815280.1, forward strand.
ATAAATTCACCAAATCCAAGGCTCTTCACTGATAATAAAATTTATTACAAAATTCAACTTTGTCTCACCAGAAAATGTACATTTTTGGTCGAAAAAACTTTTTAACAGTTTTCCACTCAAGTTCTAATACCCATGTCACTTTTACACAAAAAAACAATAAAGGTCGAGAGAGTGCGACACAGAAAACGAAGCAGCACACTTGTTCACATTCCTGAATTATTCACGTGTTCATAACTGATAATGCATTATTTAAAATGTCGACAGAGCCGTAACAATTCCCGGACGGGACCTAACCGTACATAATACCGTCACACCTTTCGCCGTATATTTTCCAGGCAGGTTTATATTATTCATAGTATTGCAGCGAGTTCTGTACGAGGACGTAGAGAGGTAAACGTACGGGAGTGCGCGGCGAAAAGCGACCGTTCCCCGGTCGTGCCAGACCCCGACTGACTTCAAACCCTCTAATAAATCCTTAAGTATAAAACAGTTTCCCATTTTGTGGTGGGGATTCGATTATCCGGATGGACCGCGAATTCGAACTTATTCCCTTTTCGAAAAACTGGAATAAGGAAATGCTAGGATTGGCCATTATCGGACATTATAAACTTTTATAAATTATGGTCGGAACTGACAGTTTTTCCGAGCGGAAATTCGTGCGCGAGGATTTACAGGGAAAATCTTGTGTTTTAATGATGCAGTCAAATGATTTACTGTTTTATTTTCCAAGTTTCAACGTTTAAATTCAAAAGATATAATGGTATTTTTGGAATAACTACAATTAAACCTCAAATTATAATATTTAATTATTGCAGGCAATATTAACGACTCACAAAAGAAAATTTGACAAAGAAAAATAAGAAAAAAATCGATCGCATCTAGAAGTTGAAACCGGGACGTTAGCCTTGGTTCTTGGTTCAATTTCTAGATGCAACTGAATCTTTTTCTGATTTTTCTTTTTCAAATTTTCGTTTTAGAGAATAAATAAAGTTCTAATCGAACGTATCACCTTTGCGAAAAAATCGAAGGAAATTAATTCTAAAATTAACAGAATGCCTTAAAAATAACCAGTAAAAACATTTTTTTGCAAACATCTGCCCTTATGATGGACACTGTAATGCTGTCCGAAACGTTGGCTAAAGAAGGAGGTAGCGCAACACATAACGAAAAAAGTATAAACATTGTTTTTTCCAATTCTTTTATTCATCTAGACACAAATAGACGTGTATAATTTCAGCAATTTTTGTTTATATTGAACATCTTTTTATGTGAGACTTCTAATCATTTTTACCAACGTCATTTATTTTATTAAATGCTTTTGTTGTTACATTTTTCCTCTGTGTTGAAATTTCTTTATTATTTCAGTTTTGAAGTAATTAAAATAACTGTGATATTTAACTTATAAACTAGAATGGAGCCCATTAGGGCGTGAAATAAATGAATAAATAAATAATATCTATAGTCCTTCACCTAACATTATAAACTTCTACAAATTATTTTTCACACTTATATACATAATATATTATTTGAGGTGCAGATTTAACAGCACAATACATTTACGTTGAAATCATTGTATTCTCAACTACGCAATCCAACTATTTATTGTTTTTAATGAGTCGTTTCAACGATTTACTGATGCTGTTCATAGATTTACTGGGTTTTATTGATGCAACTAACTGTTGATTTACTGTATTTTGATGATACAATTCATTGATTTTCAATTTTTTTTATTTTTCAATTTTCAATCTATTTAAAATCGAAACAGAGATGGAAAATACTATTGCATTAATAAACATTTTTTAAGAAAGGAACTTTAGAAAGTCGACCACTAACGTATGATTATTATTTATTGTTTCTTTACGTAGTAGGTAATCTTGTTTAGATTTTAATTTTTAACCTCACCAGGCCCCCTAGCATGGTCGATCGATATAGGTTTTATCGAAAATGACGGTAACTTGAAATCGCCCCCGAGCACGACTGCAGGCCAGTAACGAAGAAATAACAGTTCACGTCAAATGAATTAGGAACCCTTGGTCGTTGTGAACTGTTCCTTGTTCGTTAGCGGCCTGCAGTCGCGCTCGGGAGCGATGACAAGTTACCGACATTTTCGATAAAACCTATATCGATCGACCATGCTAGGACCCCAGGACTGTATTGAGGTTAATAATTTTATTTATTATTTTCGTTTTTTGTTTTTGGGGTGTTATGCCGTATTGCGCTACCTCCTTCTTTAGCCAAGGTTTTGGACATCGTTGCAGTGTCCATCATCAGGGCAGATCCGGTAGATGTATAATTTTTATTCGTGAAGTGTGTGCTTATTTACTTTGAAGCGATACCGTGTCGCCAGCTCCACTAACTTTCACCAGTACAAAATAATCGTGACAAGCAGTGGCGTCATCGCAACACTGCAACGATTTCCGAAACGTTGGCTAAAGAAGAAGGTAGCCCAACACGGCATAACACCCCAAAAACAAATAACGAAAATTCTTTTGGCCGTGAAAATCCTAAATCTTATTTATTATTTATTTATTTATTTTATTCAGGTTCTCCTTAAAACAGTTATACACTAAAAAATTATGGAGAAGATTACAATTTTTTTTTTAATTGCATGGGGGCAGTTTAACTATGTTGTCAAGAATAGTTACTGAATTCCCTGTAGGTGACATTGAAGATGTCGATGCTCAATGTACAGTCGTTAAGCAGTTGAGTCGCCCTGCTTAATGGTGCATTCTGATAGGCACAAGTTCTCGCTTTCGGAGCATAAAAAAGCGCGTGGGATCTCCCACGAGTATACGCGTTAGGGACTTATAAGTTGATCTCTTTTAATATGAACGGATTTAGTACCGGAGATTAACTTAAAAAAGTGTTTGCCTAAAAATATTTTTCGGTGGGCTTCTAGGGTGCTAAAATCGAGCGTTTCTGTTAAGAACAATGATGGATACAGGAATGTGTAGTACGTACATTCCCTCATATACAGGTATAAACCTTTATTGCACTTTTTCTATTTCTAGGATACGGTTTTGTTCAGAAGGGGCCTAAATAATGAAGCTATATTCCAGGATGCTGCGAACAAGTGCTTCATATGTTATGAAGTAATTAAAATAATATAAATTAATATAAGCAATGAAAGAACAAAACATATATATATATATATATATTGTTAAATTTATGTTTCTTGCATATAATGTGTACCTACTAAGCTAAAAAAGCCAATACGTTATACATTTTTCAAAGATATTATTGGTTGAATAATATACTCCCATTTTACCTAATATTATAAAATATTAGAACTGTAATTTATTTCTGCCCAAAGCCGGTTTCAGCCTACTAAGGCCATCTTCAGAATGGTACAGTTATTCCTTAAAATCTGGTTTATATAATAACATTTGTGTGAGGGAAGGTAACGGAGGTGGTGTTCAAGGATTTCGTTAAAAATTATGGATTTTCCTATATTATTAGCTATATTTATCGTTATTAGCCCTCCGAAAATCGCCATTTAAGCCCTTAAACGGTCTCAAACGAAATGACATTTTACGAAAACTTTTTGTTATTACCGCTTCACAATTAAAGCTCTATAAGTGAAACATTTCTAAACGTAGCCGAATAGTAAAAACTGTTTTAAAAAGGTTACAAAATAAGCTTTCAAATTATTATATTACAAATAAATATTAGCATTTGTAAATATTAAAGTTTAGAACGCAAACATTAAAAATAGGAAAAATGACTCACGTGATGTTTTTGAGTGAAAACGGTACTAAAATCTCAGATTATGTACACAACAATACTTATTCTATTGTATAAATGTGTAATGAACACTTTTGTTACCTCACTTTTTTATGATTTCATATAAAAATATTTAATAAAAATTAAAAATATCGAGCGCGGTCGAGCCGCCGGTAGTAAATTTGGGCGGGTAAATATTTGTGTCAAATACGCGACTGACAGCGTATTCCTGTTATGTATTTCTATGGACAACTTGAATAGAGATGTACAGCTTGATCTACTATCGACCTTTTACTTTTTATTTTAGGGATGTAGCTAAAATAATAACGGAGTTAGAACGATTTCTATGGAGACTCACGCGCTGAGGTATAAACACGCTTATTGTACTTGACTGCTGTCGTATTTCTAACGCCTACATATTTGTGGATATTTCGCCAATATAAGGAATTTTCGCCCTCTGTGTTTTTACATCTTTTTCATTTTTATTTTCGAGGCTTTGTGAAACGATTTTTTTATTTAAGTATCATTTCATATAATTCTTTTTGATTCATGATCAAAAATATAAATATTAATTTAATATACTATTCATTTAAAAAGGACTAAAATGAAATAAAAAAATATACCTCAATATTATATTATACTTACAATTTAAAAGGACAAAGTTAAAGTGATTAATCTTATACAATTAATCTTATACAATCTTATACAAGGTGCTTTAATAATCTTTTCTTTTGGGATTTTGCTCAATTTTAGTACCTCCTGTGGCAAAAAAACAATTCGTGATATTGTGAAAAATATTTCGGCTTTAGCGGCGGGCAGATTTCGTAATCTTGGAAGCGGAAAGGGATACTATACATAAACGTTTTCTTTGAAATATAATTATATTATATTTTTGCACTCAGTGAATTACTTTTGTAAGACCCTTGCCTTCTAAATTTGTTTCTTCATAAGTATTTTCTTTTCACAAGAAAAAAATATTAAAAGGGTTATAAATAGATATTAATTAGAAGGGAATTTTGGATGTGTTTCGTTCCCGAAAGTGTAAATGAAAATAAAAATAAACTTCAAAACCTTTTGTTTATGATTTTTTTTATTTATTTAGCGGATTTATTAAAGAAAAATTTGAGAGGACATTTATTTTGTCGTAACTGTGAAAATGAGAAGAAGACTGTCAGCAAAATTAATATTTAATTTTAATTTTAATTCACACAAATTTAATTATCTTGATACATATTTATTTATTTTTGAATTTCACGCCCGGTTGGGTTTTCACATGTAATTTTATTTATTTATTACGAAGAACATCTAAATAAGCACAACAAAATAAAAAAAATAATTACTGAAACAAAATCTAAAACAAAATCGAAAACAAAATAAAAAACAAAAACTAAAACAAAAGCAAAGTCAAGAACGAAATAAAATAAAAACAAAATACTCCACTAGGCAAGATGGAGAAATAATATACCAGGAAAAGAAGAATACATTGGTAAGATAAGTCGTAGTTTGTATAATTAAATTAATTTAAATTTCGTTGCCTAAGTTCGTTTTTGTCCAACAGACCATTAGAAGATTTTACAGAAAGAGAAGGTATTCTTTCCTTACTTCAATGAAACATTGTAAAAGGTGTTTATGATAAAGCTATTTTCGTATAAGTAAAGGTTTCATTAGTCTAAATAATTCTTAGTTAAGTGATTAACTATCATTTTTTATACTTAATTTTTAATTTTAATGTAGAGATTGAACAAAAACTAGAATGGTTGGACATGTTGGACAAATAAGAACGGAGGCGACGATTTGGTATCTTTCCGATATAAATTGGGTAATGACTTGTTATGTATTATTTTTCTTTCGGTTTATTTACAAGTAATCTTATAATTTTACATTTCTTTCTTCTTTCTATATTGAAAAAAAAAATTATGTTAAGGACCCTTGTGCATAATTATAAATAATTAATAATAATTAAATTAATAAATAATTAAATTGTGCATGCATTATAAATAATTAAATATGTTTGCCTAATAAGTAAGATAAAGTTTTTTGGCGTTGATTTTTTGATTTGTGTCCCAAATCGGTCATTTGTAAATTAAATTTACGCCTATCAAAATTTTCTGTCATTGACTGTCCTAGAACGGGAGACCTTCCTAGTTGGACAGTCAAAGCCTCTCTGTACTGTATTCTTTGTAACAAAAACAAACAAACAAATTAATAAATAAATATTTATTGAATGTTAAATATACCAACATCTTTATAGTCATTACCAAAATTTTGTATACGGCCAACGGGGCTATAAAATTGTAATTCTGTGTTGGAGTTGTCACAATAGAACGGTGAAACAAGATATTGCCTCGATGTTGATTTGCGAGGTACGAAAAGAAACCAAGTAGACGTTCAGGGCTGTCAATTATTAAATTTATGATTGTATGTAAACATGTTAGGTCATATACTATTCTACGTTCGGATAATTTTAATAAAGTATGTTGACATGGTAGATAAATCATACAAGACACATTCCCTTGCAAAACCCATTCTGAAATTAATAATCTTAAGATTCTAAGTTTTTAAATAAAAAGTGGGTAAAAACTGCATTTTTATTTTCTAAGATTGAGTGATCACTTCAGGTACGGGGGCTCTATCGCAACCAGAGTTGTTAGCCTCTCATACTGTACAGGGCCCGCAGATACTTTAATAGTACACCACTGCTAACCCTGTAACTTCAATTGCAATTTGGTGGCCACCTCTGGTCTGGAGCCCCAAAATACCTGAAAAACCCTCGATCCTGTTCAGAAATGGACGGTCTGTTTGATAGCTTCTCCTATCATATAAAAAACGGATTACAATCTTTAGAGCACAGGCGTCGAGTAGAAATGCTGTCCTTGTTCTACCGGTATTTCAATGGAAGATGCTCCGAGAAACTAATGTTATTGATTCCTTCGGCACCGGAGCAGTCGGGAAACACGATAACGCGCGCTCAACATTTGTACACCGTTCTACGGGCGTTTCTACTATTCGTTCTTGAGTTCAACAGCTCGGCTGTGGAACGTTTGCCGGCCTTTGTATTTCCTCTTTTCTAGAACACTAGTCTCTTTATGACCCAGGTTCACTCCTTTCTTTCTTCGAATGGACCCTCCATATAACATTTCTTAGAGTAAAAATGTAAAATTTGGGAGGCGGGAATGGGTACCGCTGCCCTGAGAACCTTTATTGGATAACCAACACCTCCGCCATAGGTCACTAGGATTTAGCAGGGGTGCCCGGGTTCATGGGGTGAGGTTTGTCTGGGTCTTGGAGGCGGACTACAAGGACATACTGAACCCCAGATTCCTACCCACCCCTTAAACCCTTTTCCTTCCCAGAACTCTCCTCTCCTTTCTTTCCTTAAAATAACCCCTCCACACAGCATCCCCAAAGATGACATAGGCCCTGAGGGAAATTATTTTCCTCACGGTCTCCTGAGTGGAGCTCGTGAATTTCACAATAAAACACCTACATTACAGTACGAACTTTGGTAGGAAGTTAAAGGTTTACTAATGTTTTGAATATATTTTTTTACAGCAACTTAAAACTAGAATTTATAAAATGTCAAACAATATTTTGCTTAAAATAAAAAAAAAAAGTACACAACTTAGGCGGTACACAACCCTAAGAATTTTTGTTTGCTCAAAACTTACAATATCCGGAACTATAATAACTTTTTTATTTCCATGCCGCACAAGAAATGCAAGTTATTTATATATTAGATTAATAAAAACAGTACCTTACCATTGATATATTTTACGTACAACGATTTCAAAATTTTATAAGCCGTTTTTCAACTATTAAGTTAGCGGTTCTTCTTCTTCTTTCGTATGGTGGGGGGTCAGGGGGGGACATCTAGGTCTGCGAGCCAGTCTAGGGCCTCAGGCGTTGCCCTGTGGACCTCATCAATCCCGCCGGGGAATGAATGGAGCGGGCATTCGTTGACCACATGTTCGGTGGTCTGCACCGCACCGCATTCACACGTCGCCGACTCTTTAAGGCCCCATCTATGCATCATGTGAGCATAACGGCTATGGAAGCACCTTATCCTATTGATGGCAATCCAAAGTTTGCGAGGCAATGAGAACCCAGGCTGTCTCTCAGTGGGGTCTTGCACGAGATGGGCGTTTTTGACGTTGGCTGATTGCCACTCAAGCTTCCACCTATCTTCTGGGGTGAGAGGTATTCGAAGGAGTCCTTCTCCTTCCGTCGAGAAGGGTTTTCAAGACTTTAAGCGGCATGTCGGGTGAGAAACGACATCATCGTGCAAGGGTATTTCGCTTTTTTGCAGCGCAGTTAGCGGTAAGCACCAGATTTTATTTTTCTTGACGATGAATTAATAACGTCGGGAGGACAACCTGGAAACAAATTTTAAATATTTGTAACACGTTCTTCAGAATTAATTAAAATGAACGCGGCAGAAAGGTCGAATCTCCAGGCCTGCTAGGGTGAATTCGACCGTACGTTCGTACAAAACGCCATGCCGTGGCGTATATTTGCTTACATGCTTTCTTCGCTTACGTCGTTAAATTCCCATATTATTTATCTTCTTCTTCTTTTCTTTGATACGGAAAATTTAACAGTAGGTCCATCCAGTGCACGGCTTCTTTACTTACGTCGTTAAGATTCTGAATATATTTTAGGGTATATTGTCGTCTTATGAAAATAACTGGATTATTTTTCAGATTCGAATTTTATTGGTTCTTCCAAGGGTTGTTTTAGGAGATTCAATTTCTTCCCAAATTCCTACACACCCTCCTTCCAAAATTAATCCTAACGACTGAATTCCCAAAAAATCGCAAATCATTTTTTCCTTCCGGTACTCAATTTCATTTATTCTTTATCCGAGTTTTTCAAGAGACGCGCTGTGGAAATTATTTACATAAAATTATTAATTTATTCCGTATTTCCTTATTAACTTTGCTTAAATTATTCCAGTCCATTTGGCCGATTAAAGTAACTCTGAAGATGGAGTTTATATAAATAATTTCTTCACTTTCCAAAATAGACATTATTTCATATTTATTTTGAAAATCTTGATAAAAATAAAAACAGACAATTTATAGAGTGCATGGTTTGTGTTAGGTCACCTAACATGCTTATATCAAAACAATACCTACATAAAAGTGACAGCTGCGTTTTGTTCTGCTCCCGAAACAAATAATTATTTTTCTGTTTTAGTGAACAAATGTTTCAGTGCACTTATCAAACTAATAAGAATTATTATCTTATACTTAGAGAGTGTTTCCTCCCACTTGCGATTAATTGATTGACAAGTTTACAAAAGAAAAAAATAATCAGAAATTCGCAAGTGAATCCAAGTGTCAAAGTAAAGACTGATATAGGCAGTGTTTGACATTACAAACGAAAAACGAAATCCAATCTTTTAAAATGTCAACTACAGATAAAAATCTGAGAAGTAAAGGACAAATAACCGGGACTAGTGTTTCATCTGAGCCCCAGGGAATAAATATTGATGTTCTATTAGAAAAAAATAGAGATGAGGATGGAAAAAAAATAGAAACATTTAAATCAGCAATAATAAAAAAAATTGATGATGAAAATAAAGAGAGCAGAAGTACAAGAGATTTCATCAGTCATCAATACGATGACATCCACCTAAAGATGGAAACTATAATCAAACTGGTTTCAGAAGTAGAAGTCATGAGAAAGGAATTAACGGAAAAAGATGGCATAATAAAGAGCCTTGAAGTCAGATTGGCCGAAGTGGAGCAAAGAACCCGTGAAGATACCCATGAATTTGCAGAGATTCCGGAAAGAGAGGGAGAACAGCCTGCAGAAACAATTAAATGGGTGGCCGGAGTCACGGGTGTCGACTTAAAAGGCGATGATATTCTAGATATCAAGAAAATACCGGACCGACGACCAGGAGTTCCCCCAAAATTCCACGTCAGATTTACCAACCCCCAAAAAAGATGGCAGATATTACTGAACAGGAAGCAACTTAACCTAACCACAACCCAAGGAAACGCATTCCAGAAAATCTTTCTTAGTGAAATCCTTGGTGCCTTTTTCAAAGATCTTCTGTGGAGGTCGAATAATAAAGCAAAAGAAATGGGATACAAATTTGTCTGGTATAAAGATTGTAAAATAATGATTAAAAAAAATGAAAGTGATAAAATAATACACATCAAACATTCGGATGATCTAAAAAAAGTTGTTTAGATTTTTTTTAGTGAGAGCCCCTCTCTCACCGGTCATACACTGGGTCGATTCCCCTCAGTTTGGTGAGTCATATTATGTACATTTATTTGTTCACTGCAACAATAATTCACCTCCTTCACATTCAATCAAAGGGTGAAATTCCCAGTGATGGCCACGAATTAGTGGAGCTCTCATTAAAATTAATTTAACATTAATTAATCAATTAATTTGACTGGTCAGTGGTTGAGTGGGCATAGCGCTTGGGTCCCACCCGAGCGTCGCGTGTTCGATTCCTCGGCTGGCTAAATCCTCCATCACAACACAAGCAACATTTTCGGCTTTCTGTGGTGGTAGTAGGAGATTTTCAAACATTGTTGGGTTATTCGTAACCCGGGAATGTTTGTCTTTCTTTTAAAAAGAAAAAAAAAAGAACAGTTTTTTTTCTTCTTTTTTATAAAATAAAAATGGCTATTAACATTAATAACATGTATAAAGAACTAGGTGATAAAGACAATTTGTTTACAACATCAGATGCTAAAATATGTAAATATCTGACAGCCGATCCAAAAACCACTACTATTATGCACCAAAATATTAGGTCAATCAATAAAAACTTTAATGAACTTCAGATACAACTGAACCACCTTAATATAGACTTTGATGTAATCATTCTTACAGAATGTTGGTTAACAAACATTTACACTCCAAAACTTATAACTCACTATTCTTCATTCAATTCTTCAAATCATAACAGTCAGAACGATGGAGTTGTGGTATACACAAAAAATGTTCTAAACTCCGTTGTAACTGAAGTAAACATTATTGACGCGAGCTGTATGCGAATAATGTATAATAATGATACGTGCATTCTAGCAATATACCGCTCTCCATCCATACGTAATATCACACCATTTCTTAATAGTCTTAATAGCATACTCTCTAATCTTTCCTATACTAAAAATTTAATAATTATGGGAGATTTAAACATCAACATACTCCCAAATAACCAACACCACCAATGTCACGACTACCTGAATATGTTAGAGTTCCATGGATTAATTAGTACTATCAATATACCAACAAGAACAGCTAATGAATCTACATCATGCATTGATCACATAATGGTCAAAACTAATAAATAAAATAAAAGCATCGTTTACAAATCAACAATTACAGATCATTACACAACAATATTCACATTACAATCCGACGCCACAAAAACCAAAAGAGATCAGTCAATCATATACAATAATATTAATTTTGATAATTTAAAAAATATAATTAAAAATAAATCTTGGCAAGAGCTTTTACAAATAAAAAACTCAGATGATGCATGGAATTATTTTATTGACTTTTTGAAAAACGAATTAATTAATAATACCACAATTTTAACAAAAAAAATACCTAACAAAATTAAACCCTTGAAATCATGGATAAACTATTCAATTATCAACTGCATTCGTAGAAGAAACGCATCACACAAAAAAAGTGAAAGAAAATCCCTATGACATAATATCACTAAACATCTACAAAAGATATAGAAATACATGCGGCGAAGTCATTAGAAAGGCGAAAGAAATCTACTACAGACACAAAATCCAAGAAAGTAACAACGATTCCAAAAAAATATGGCAAACTTTAAGAGAAGCCACAAATACACAAAACGCTAAAGACAAACAGGACATAAGTAAACTTTGCATTGACGGAAAAATTATTGACACCTCAAAAAACCCCAAGCTCGTTGCGGATTACATCAATAATTACTTTACAAATATTGGTTCAAATCTTGCTTCTCGTCTACCAAATTGTGGGAATGCTCTACCTGCTGAAGCAGAACTTCAATTTCCCAAAAGAAGTTTCAATTTTCAAACTGTGTCAGGGGAAGATATTCTAAAAATAATTAATTCCTTAAAAAACACTTCTTCTGCCGGGGTTGATGGAATAACAACCAAGATTTTGAAAACGCTGTCTACGGAAATAACATTGCCCCTAGAATACCTAATTAACCTAAGCATCAGTCAACGACACTTCCCCTCGAACCTGAAACAAGGTATCGTTATTCTTATACATAAAGCAGGTAACAAGACAGACATAAACAATTACAGACCTATAACTCTACTGACCAGTCTATCCAAAATATTTGAAAAAATTATCAATGCTCACTTGATAAAATTTCTGGTGAGCCATAAAATACTCTCAGAAAATCAGTACGGGTTCCAAGAAAACAAGAGTACCTCAGACGCTATTGCCGCCGTAACTGACTTCATTGTAAAAAACCTCGATAAAAGCAAAAAATGTATTTCCATATTTTTAGACCTTTCCAAAGCCTTTGATACAATATCACACAGTAAATTAATAAACAAACTTCAAATAATGGGTATTACAGGCAACGAACTTAACTTTTTTAAGAGCTACCTTGATGACCGCAAGCAACAAGTGAAAATAATGAACACACCTAGCAATCAGTGCTCAACTCACTATGGGATACCTCAAGGTAGCATATTGGGACCGTCTTTGTTCCTTTCATATATCAACGACTTATCTAACATTAACATTCAGGGAAAAATAGTTACTTTTGCCGATGACACTGTTTTATTATTTGAAGCTGACACTTGGCAAGCTGTTTACAAAAAAGCTGAAACGGATATAAACATTACAAAAAAGTGGTTAGATACAAATATGCTCTCATTGAACACCGAGAAAACTAAATATGTCACATCAAGCATAAATATAACAGGTCAACCTCGTGATGACGCCTCTATTAGAATACACACATGTTTAAATTCCGATGAATCTTGTCAGTGTCCCTACATTGAGCGCACTACACAAATGAAGTATCTCGGCCTCACAATTGATCCATATCTCAAATGGAATATTCACACTCAAATAATTGCAAACAAAATAAGAAAAACCATGCATTTTTTTAGAACGATACGAAACTCTCTCGACTTACAACACTTGAAAATGATTTATTTTGCAGTCTGTCAATCCATTACTGAGTATGGTATCATAGCATGGGGAGGCGGTACTGCATCAGCACTAGACCCAATCATAAAGGCACAGAAAACTATTATAAAATTAATTCTTAGACTACCTCTAATTACAGATTCGAACTTAATCTTTAATATTATGAATGTGTTTGATGTTCGGCAGATATACGCAAAAACAATCCTCACTCATATATTCACAAATATACATAAATACTATGAAAAAAGATTAAATACTCGCTGTATTCGAAACAATAACAAAGAATTACTACAAATTCCCATAACTCATACTACTTTTGGTCAACGTAGCTTCAGATACCTTGCAACAAGACTTTACAACATTCTTCCAATTAGCATAAGAATATGTGATTCACAAAAAATTTTTAAAAAAAACATAAAAGTTTGGATAAAAAATAATGATAGGGCATTTACCGGTGCACTCACCCAAATTCTAAATTAGTAATGAACCAATGCTGTCACTATTGCACCTATGTTATTGTTATTATTAATGCAACCAATCTATTGTGCGATTATTTTCTAATATAGGTGTAGGTATTTTCACAGAATTATAAACTGACGTAAAATTACTGCCTCAACACAGGCTAGTCTAGTGAGGCAGGTTACGAGAAACCTACGTTTATAATTATAAATCTCTATTCTTTAAGTACCTACTGTTATATGTATATTGTTTACCATTATTAACTTTTGTACTTATGGAACTTTTAAACTATTGTATACTTTTTTGTAGTTATAAATCATTAAATTTTTGTTCAATAAAGATATTATATTATTATTATTATTATATATTCTAACATATTCATTATAATAATCCGAAAATTTGCATAGTAAGTATATATCGAAAGAGAAAAATTATAGCCTTAGTAAGAGTGGACTTGGTTACAGTTATATAATACTAGCTGGTACCCGGCATGCGTTGCTATGCCATTTAATAAATAAATAGTTTCTCCCTGCGTGTCCTTTCCCATTCGTCCCGTTCCCCTTTCGACCCCCCCCCCCCCTCTCATTCCTCTCCCGTGTTCTCTTCCCCTCTCGCGTTTCCATTCCGCCTCCTCCACCTTCCCCCTCCCCACTCCACTCCCCCCCGACACGGTCCCGCAAACCCCCTTTGAGTTCCTGTAATGTCCTTGACACTTACGATTACTTTAATAAAAATAGGTTTCGTTTATACGAGGAATTATTTATTATAGGTCAATTTGAGAAAGATGTACAGTGTTTACTCTGATAAGATAAACGATGGAATGAAGTGCGGGGGCCGTTACCGCCGGCGCCTCTCGCCTGCCCCTCCACTACCACTGTGTGGGTGGGATCGGGAACCTTCGGCTACGTTCGGCCATCTCCGGCAACCGGTCCCCTCTCGTGGACATAAGTTACCTCGGACACTACACCCTTCCCTCTCTAACATAGACTATGCTAGCTACAAAACAGAGATAAAAGGTCCCTACTATTGGGCTTTATGCCACAATGCTCATACTAACAAATTTACCGCAGGTCAGTGACCTGATATCAAACAACAACAACCAATATTCACACATTAGAACACTAATCATAGTTAAGTAGCTTGCTCTTCTGGGGTTTCTCGTCTGGGCCGAAGTCGACCCGCCCACGGGCTACGTGGCGCTGAAGGTGAAGCCGTCACCTCTGACGGTCCAGGCGTGGCCTCCTCCTCCTCAGGCAACCTGAAACCAGAAGTATACCGAGTTAAACCACTTAGCAACACTGAGGTTTCCAACTCCCGAGGGTCATTCTAACTGATCTCAGATGCGAGATGCTGCGATTTATTGAGCTCCTCATCCCAACTTACTGACAACTTCCTGATTTGATCTAGGTGTCTCTTCCAAGTTATGTTCGAGTTCCCCACTCTCACAATAAAAACCTTTTTTCCCAGCGACTTACAAATTACCCCTTTTGCCCATAAAATCTTATTGTTCTGGCGGTAGTCTTGCACAAGGCATTTTTGACCTACCTTAAATACACGAGACTTAGCCCCACCGAAATTCCTAATCTGTCTGTCCTGACTTTTTGCAATGTTAACGTTCGCCCGTTTTACCAACTGAGAGTATTGTTCGCCCACTTTGGGTGAAACTAGCCCGTCAAACGAGGAACGAAGCCTCCTGCCGACTAATAAAACAGCGGGCTCAATGCCCGTCGAACAGTGCGGTGAATTACTATAGTCTAACAAAAAATTCAGTAATTTTACATTATAATCTTTGCGCAAGCTAGAACCGATCATTATTTTTTTTAATTAATAAGCAATTTGTAAACTTTAATGTACAAATTACTAAAATAAAATTAATAAATAAATAAAATAAAATATAAATAATTAAAAATATATGTGATGGGCGTACGTTTGATTAGCTCAGTCCACTAGATTAAACGAACTGTAATGATAAAATAATATGATGAAATTAATTATTGACGATTCGCTTTGAGCCAAACTGTATTGGAACGAAACCACAAACGTTAATTATCGGCGCACTAGTCGTTTGTGAAATTCCAAATCGGGTAAATAATAATAACTTTATGGTTAAGTCGATGGCGCAGTTTAACCATACGCCAAAATTAACGATAATGGCTTAACTTCCAAATTCCGAATGGAGATTTTCCGATTAAATTCAGTCCATCCGAGTAACAAAGTAAATAATATGAATGACATTATGTTTGTTTCAGTGGTCAGTTGATCCCTAAACAAGTATGTAGTTCGATGAACAGTTATGGACCTCGCGTTCAACAACGTATGTTTCTAATTTTCTCTATTTTTTTTTTAATTCTACGTGTATCCATTTACATTTACAATACACATGTGACACAAACTATGCCTTTATGGGTAAATAAAAAAAACGTTTAATATTAACATGAGATACATACATATTATAGTCGCATCGCCTCTGTTCTTGTTTGTTCAATAGACCAATTTAGTTTTTGTTCAAACTCCACTTTAAAATTAAAATAAAGTATTAAAAATGATAGTTAATCACTTAAATAAGAATTATTTAAACTAATGAGACCTTTACCTTTACGGAAATAGCCTTATCTTAAACTCCTATCATAATGTTTCATTGAAATAATGAAAGAAAACCTTCTCCTCCTGTAAAATTTTCTAATTGTCTATTGAATAAACAAGAACTAAGGCGACGATGTGAGTCTCTTTCTATTTTTATAGCTGGTATAGTAGTAAAATTCTTTTTCAATAATAAGATGATTTAGCTTTTACAATCGAATAGGTGTTTTTTTTTACATTAGTTCCACATTTAAATTTGGGAGGTGGGTATCAGTACTTCCGCCCCGGGAACAAATTATTGGATAACGAACATTTCTGCTGTTGGTCACCTCAAGGGATTAGCTACGTTTGGCGACTTAGAAAGGGTGACAGGGTTCATGGGGTGAGGTTTCTCCGGATCTTGGCGGCAGATGCGTCTACCTACCAACTGCGTGGTAGGCCGGATCGGGAGAGAGCGGTTGAGGGAGGCCTTTTGATCTCTATATCATCTTTGCGGATGCTGGAAGATGATTAGGGATATATGGAGGGTATTTTTAGGAAAGGAAGAAATGGAAGTTCGGGAAAGGAAAAAGGTACGAAGAGTGGGTAGAAATCTAGAGGTCAGTGCGTCTAAGAGTGACGGACGTATGAATCCATCCCTCACACTACCGTGCAATGCGATAGGTCGAGAGTCCAGCTGGAAAGGTCTAGGTTAGGTCTCACCCAACTAGACTCTCCCGGTCCGGACCTCCATGCAATAGATGGACAGACGCATTTACTGCCAATACCTGTACAAACGAAGAATCCGGGCACCCTAGCTAAATCACCAAATGTGGCGAAACACTTGGGGTGACCGATGGCAATAATAAATGGTTCCCGTGGCGGCGGTACCCATACCCGTCTCCCAAATTGATACGCATTCAATCGACATTTTCACCTCTTTATACAAGTGGCACTTAAATGCCTCTTGAATTTTTCAAGGCTACTGTTAAAGATGTCAACAGTTTTGGAAGCGTTATTGAACAACCATACCTCGTGTCATGCTATGCTGAGCCAGTACATCCGTTCTGCCATGTTTGATTTAATAAATCAAACTAAAATTTTCACTGAAATCATAAGAATTGTAATACCTACCTGCTTAATTATATTTTTTTTGTTTAAAATAAGGAGTTATACAATTTATTTTTTCGTTTTTATTATTGGGGTTTTATGCCGTGTTGTGCTACTTTCTTATTTAGCTAACGTCCATCATCAGGGCAGATGTATAGGCTAAATGTTGGCAAAACGTTGGCTAAAAAAGGAGGTAGCACAACACGGCATAACACCCCAAAAACAAATAACGTAAATACTATTGACCGTAAAAAAATCTAAAATTATTTTATACAATTTGTTCAAAGAAACGTCACTATCTAATCGATAAATCTTTTTTCAAACATTCTACTGGCAGGAAGGTCGAGTACGCTGATGACAAATTATTACTGGTCTCGGGAAACAGCAGGAGAGAAGTTGAAAGTAAAGCTGAAGAAGGTCTGAGAGTAATCTTTGAGTGGGGCAAGAGAAACAGGCTGAATTTCGCTCCCCAAAAGACCATGGGTCTCCTTATGAAGGGCTTCCTCGACAGAGGAAGAAATCCTACTATAAAAATGGGAGACTCCAACATCCGATTTGTAGAAAATGCAAGATACCTAGGCGTTATCTTGGATCGCTCTTCATCTTTCCTGGCGCATGTCAAGAGTGTATCCAGCAGGGCCCAGGCCCTGTTCATGAAACTGAGAAGAATCTCAACTGCGGAGTGGGGATTACGCTCTCCGGCACTTTGCCTACTGTATACGGGTGCGTATGTGGCACAAGTCACGTACGCAGCCTGTGTATGGGAGCATTGCCAAGACAACGTACTGATCCACTCGGCACTTAAGCGGGGCCAGCGAACTCCCCTGCTGGCGCTCTCGGGTGGGGCAGTACCTTTCCCTCGACTGCTGAAAAAGATGCGTGAACTCACTCTTAATGAATGGCAAAAACGTTGGGATAGATCGAATACGGGCAGATGGACTTTCTCCTTCTTCCCGTGAGTTAAAGCCGGAATGGAAGGGGCGTTTTTAAAATTGGATCATCACCTAACACAAATACTTTCAGGTCATGGTGAATTCAGCCGAGCACATTCTGTAGCACTGTGAGATTTTGACGCACGCAAGGGACGAAATGTTGGAAGGTCTGAAAGTAACTACGAGACCAGCATGGAATGCGGATCTCGTGTCGAACAAGGAGAATTTTGAATGCCTGAGGAAATTTACAAGGATTTGGGTTGAGAGATGGCCTGAACTTAGAGTCGATGATTAAATTTAACTTCATTATATATTTAGGATCCAGATGTAATTGCTCCTGGCATCCACGGTCACCCTTTTACAATATTTATACTACTACTACTGCCCGGATATTACGCACTACATTTTCTTATTTCACACTGAAACTGTTTACTCATGTATCATGTTTTGTATTAATATATTTCATTTTTTCTTAACAACAACCAAACTAACCAACAACCAACCAACTTAATCTTCAACAACCTCTTTAACATCTAAAATTTGTCTATTACTTGTTTTAGTACTTTGTTTTGTTTAACTAGATATTATCAATAACCTTACGCGTATCCTAACTATACTTGCATTTTTCTAGCACTCTTTTTCTAAATCTAAGAAAAATATCAACAAGTTTTTCGTGTTTGGACTTGTATCATTCAAGGAGCCGGAACTGAACTACCATCTCATTTTTGTATTGTCCTACACCCCATTAAGGGGGTGGACTAGATCTATGTCCGTGCAACAACCGAGAAGATGACTCCCAAGGTAGCCGCTGCATAACCCGCCCGCGCCTCTCCCGTCACCATGAGTGGACCAGAAGACCAACCGTAGCGGACCGGTGCCCTTCCGCCCTGCTTCCGGTGACCCGATGCTCTCTTTTATCACTAGTGTCTTCAGGTCTTTCCGCCCTTAATCCCAACACTTTCTTCGAGAGCCTACCGGGAAGCCGGCTTAGGGGCGCGGACACCGAGTCTCACTTGCGACTGGACTGATGGCTCCGCTTATCCTCGACGGGACTGCTAGATGACTGTAGCTCAGCTGCTTTGGTTGAGTCAAGCAATCTCATCATAATATGTATTTTTTTTAATTCTATTAACTTTTCTTCCTACATATTAACAAACTTTCATTTCAGCTACATCAGGTGGCGAAGATGAGACGTGATACTGTGAAATAAATAACTAACAACATGGTCGCAATCGCATACTGCCTGCTAACAATGTATGCCCGGACATTAGGGGTCTAGAGTCATTTTAAATAAAAAGTAGCTTCTTTATAAATAAAAAATTAGAGTCCTGACGAGTACGGTGAAGGAGGAAAGTGTTTCCTTAGAACGCCGTGGGAAAGTGGTGGGCAACCTCCAATAGCAGGAAGGTAGGTACCTGCCATAAGACTAGAATTCAACGATTTGCACTAGAATTCAAGGATTTGCAAATAAAAATGCGAATGTATGAATAGTGTAGGTACTTAATATTGACAGCTTCGCTCGATTCTACTTGCTAACAAGTCAGCTTTTTTTATAAGTATTTTTATTCTGTTTAAATAAAATTTTCTCTGTTATTATAATATATTTTAACATTCTATACCTTAAAAGTATTTTTTTTTTGTAACATATATTAAATAATTGTATCCTACACCTAAATACTAACCTTTATCATACATACATTGTACATTATTTATGTCAGGTCTTATATAAATAAACCTAGTATATTATGTAACTTCTTTTTTTTACATCAGCTCCATCACCTGAGGAAAATAATTCCCGCCAGGGACTCTGTCATCTTTGGGGGAGCTATGTGGAGGGTCTTTTTAGGAAAGCGTAATGTTCTTTGATTTGTGTTGTGGCTCACTAGCCCACAATGTAATGTTACAACGTAAGTTCTTTTTACTGGTTTATTGCAAATTATATTACGAACAAATATTGTTAGTAGCGTCTCTAATAATTACAGGCGATCTCTAATAAGGTCTGATGACGGTTCGCCGAACGACCGACTGCTCTACTTGTACGCACGTTCGGAAACACTCGGCGCCGCCCGATCATCTCCGAATGAACGCGGTCTTTTTGTGTGGCATTCTACACCACTACACTCATATACTACAGAAAGGATGGAGAGGAAGTTCTGGGAAGGAAGAGAATATTAGGCGAGGGTAGGAATTTGGGGGTGAGTGTGTCCAGAAGTGGCGGCCGTATGAAACCATCACTCTCACTGCGGTGGTAGGCGATGTTACTAAAGAGTTGGCTAGAGAAGTCAAAGGTACTCCCTCAACCATTTTCTCAAGATCTGGCCTGCCGTGCAGTAGACGCATCCGTCGCCAAGACCCGGTCAAACCTCATCCCATGAACCCGAACACCTCTGCTAAGTCACCAAACGTAGCGAAACACTTTGGGTGATATATGGTAGAGGTTTTGGTCGTCCAATTTACAAATGGAGTACAAATTTCATTTATACGTCTTTTCAATTTTATCTCATTGTACTTCCAAATACAATTATATCACGTGAGCGAACTTATTTTTGTGTACTTGTACATTCTTATTTTGTTCAAAATATAATACTGATACCTCCCGTATACCACTGTTTACTTATAATCTCATGTATTACTTTAGTGTAAAAGCTGTTAGATTTTTAAAAAAAAGCGATTATGAAAGTTCAAATAAACACGACGCTATCACACAACAAAAAAATCTTTACTGAACCATAAAAACGTCTAATATACTGAACAGGAAATGGAACGCCTAGACAAAATTACATACATGCAAAATGCAAAACAGTCGAGTTAAAATAGGACTTCGTGAGAATATAAAATTGCATGCGCCTGCCTAAGATTTTATCATTAATTTCCAAACAAACAAGTTCTTCAACAGATCCTACCGTTAATTTCCAAACACAGCTTTAATTGCTCCCTAGAGTGAACAGGCATCCTTTTAGTTTCTGATTGATGCCTATTCGATGGAACAACCTTCCGGACACCGGAAAAGAAAGCCTTCAGAATCATTATCGGTTCGACATTTACGCCAATAATTCTAATTAACGATGAAGCAACAAAACAACCGCTGTTAACCAATGAACGACAAAAGAGCCCCAAAATATTATGAAAATGCTAAAACATAAAAATAACAATTCCTAATTTTTAATTGACAATTTCAATAACTATGAAAGCTTAGATCCACTGGAACGCTTTTTTCCTAATTTCGGAACCACTTACAAAGTATAAGTTTGCCAAGTTTCCGTATTTCGAAAGATTCTCCCTAGTTGCACAAAATTTTTTTTTTAAATATTTTCAAAAACTCCCGCGATCTGTAATTTGCATAATCATGTAGTTGACAAAATATTCGGAGATATGATTTTTTCAATGTCGGCGGAAAAAATTCAAAATGTACTCAAAAATATCACGAGCTTTCCGAGGCAAAAGTTATAAAACGCGCCGTCGCTTCAGTGGTTATAAGAGTATGTCTATTATGGTTCCATGACAATTGATCCGGCGACAATTGGCCGGCCGACAGTTGATCCCCCCGACAGTTCATCCCCCCAGAGTTGAACCCCCCATCCCAACAGATGATCTCTCGTGTACATTTCATATAGTTTAGCGGCAGGGACGGCAGTGGAGGCGAACGAAGGAGTGGTGGGGGGTTTGCGGAAGGGGGGACACGGGAGGGTGGTATTGGGGAAGGAAAATGTCACAAATTTGTATTTTGAAATTCACCGCCTACAATAATAAAATTATCACAGTAAAGAAAAAAATTCTCCTTGTATAGCCGTGATTGATGCAGAAACTTTAAATCAAGGGTGAAGATACAAGAATTTGGTTTAGGCACCAAAAAGATTTTTTAGACAAGAATTTTTCTCCACAGCCTTAAATAAGATGGATTTGCCAATACACAATAGACTCGTGCAAGATATCTGTGCTTTTATATACGTACATATTTATTCAAAAGAGCAATGTTATCCAAAATAGAGCCATAAGAAATATATACCATCTACCATGGGATACACATGTCAAAGATATATACTCACTGACACAAATTCTTCCCTTTACCATTCTGCCAAAATATAGCATCACCACTGCCATCCTACAAATAATTCAACACTCCTTACACACCAACACTAAACCAGCCTTTAATCCCGATATATACCAGCACAAAACACGATCACAAAATCAAATACACATATCGTCATCTACTCACACAACTAAATTTAGCATTAACACCTTACAATACATCGCACATACGCAATACAATGCATTACCTAATGTCCTAAAACTACCAGAATCAAACAAAAAAATATTGGCAAAGGCTCTAAAAAGGATATTTTCTCAGCAACTTAATTAACCAGTGACGAATTTAGCTGTCTTCCTTTGTAACTCTTGTATATTCTTCAATTACCTGTGTCAAGTGTGTCTAGTCCAGTTAAAAATCTATGTATTGTTTCATTGATTTCCGTGTTCTTATGAAAAAAATAATTTTCCTTTAGATGTATGGTGTTGTCCTTCCCGAAATGAGTTTCATAAAACTCATTGGGAGTAATGTATTATAAATTGTATATAATAATGTTGTAATATATTATCTCTAATAAATAAATAAAAATAAAAATGTTACATCATTTACAGAAAATTTTATATAATAATAATTTCATGGAGAGTATATAAGATATACTACTATAATATAGCTAAGCTTATATATACGGGGGTTGGAATGTGTTACTGTTATTTATTTTTTAATGTATTAGAGAATCCAGTGTTATAAGCAATATCTTGCTAATGTAGACTGCAGACCGTGAATTTACAACAAAAATAAGTTTATTTTGACAAAACTGTTTAGTCGCCACTGTTTTACTGCGATTTTAATCATGAGCAAAAGTAGCGACTGAAATTTATCTAAGATTATTTTGGCAAAGGCTCTTTTGTCGCTGTTGTTTTAGTGTAACTCTTCTACCAGTCCATTATGTCAAACATCTTTGATCACAAATGTCGTGTCCTTAACTGGCTAAAAGTGAAAACTGAAAATTAAAAAAAAAAAACTAAGATTATTTTCTGATATCTTTGTTCACTTATTTTGTCTTGAAACCAGCTGAAAGTCATGACTGAAGTTAAACTAAGATTATTTTGGCAAAGAATCTTTTGTCGCTGCTGTTTTAGTGCAACTCTTCTCTCAACCTTTCAACTCAGTCCACTATGTCAGGCGTCGTTATTCACATGTCGCGTTTTAAACCGGCTGAGAGTCGAAACTGAAAATTAAACGAAGATTATTTTATTAATGGTTTTTGTGTTTAATTCGTAGAACTCCATTTAAATTTTTAGAAATTTAATTAAAATTAAATTTGATAATGTTATTATCGAGTTCTGCAAGTTTTTTGGTTAGTGTTTTAGTTACAGCTGTTTCGACTTGTAAGGTCATTTTCAAACTGTGGTGAAGCCACGTACGGACGACTTATTTATAAGATTTTAAATGTCAATTTTTGAAGGTGTCTAAGTTGATTTATTACCGGTTAAACCAATTTGTAGAGTCACTAATTGAGAGAGTGCTAATGTGGGATTCGGAGTATTTCCCTTTGGTTTGCCTTGCACTAAGTGTAAGGGTTTTCTTAATTGATTTAGAATGACGTTAAATGAGTCATAGCAATAACGTCATTGATTTAGAATGACGTTAAATGAGTCATAGCAATAAAGTCATTCTAAATCCATTAAGAAAACCCTTACACTTAGTACAAGGATTATTATCATCATAATTGTCAGACAGTCCTGAACCGGCTGAAAGTCATGTCTGAAAGATTATTTTGGCAAAGCCTTTTTTGCCGCTGATTTAAGTGTGACTTTTCTACCAGCCCATTATATCAGACAGCATTGTTCATATATCTTGTCCTGTACCTGGCTGAAAGTCACGAAAACTAAGTTAAGATATTTTTGGCAAAGACTCTTTTGTCTCTCATGTATCTACTTGTACAGTGTGGTTTTTCTTACCATTCCATTATATCGGACATCAGCGTTCTGAGTAATGTCTTGTCCTGACACCACTAATAGGCTGTACGTCCTGTAGGCTGAAGGCTGTAGGGGACGGGGGCATCACTGGCCGGAAACGGCTCCCTTGTAATCCTCGGTGCGACCAGCCGGATGTGCCTGTCTGAACCAATCTGCTAAGTCACTTCCTTGCCCGCAGCCTCCCACTTCCGGCGGCCATTAATCTCAGACCTGAAATCTAACCCCGTTCGTCTATTTTACAGGAAAACGCAATCTGTGCTGGCGGGCTGGTATGATTAACGCGTCTCTCATCCATTGCCTGCCCGCTGTGGCCAACAGAGTGCTACGAGGAGCTCAAGATCCAGGAATAATCTATTAATAGCTTTGAGACGTGATGTCGTCGCCTCAGTTCTTGTATGTTCAATACACCATTTCACTTTAAAATTAAAATTAATGTATAAAAAATGATATGTAGTTAATCATTTAAATAATAATTATTTAAACTAATGAGACGTTTACCTTTACAGAAATAGCTTTATCTTAAACTCCTATCATAATGTTTCATTGAAATAGTGGAAGAAAACCTTCTCCTCCTGTAAATTTTTTTAATTGTCTATTAAACATACAAGAACAAAGGCAACGATGTGAGTCTCTTTCTATTTTAATGGTTGGTAGTAGTAAAATTCATTTTCAATAATAAGATGGTACAGATTTTACAATCGAATAGGTGTTTTTTTTTACATTAGCTCATTATTTAATAAATATATTTGGGAGGCGGGTATCAGTACTTCCGCCCCGGGATGGATGACGAACATTTCTTCCGTAGGTCACCCCAAGTGATTAGCTACGTTTGGTGACTTAGAAAGGGTGACAGGGTTTATGGGGTGAGGTTCCTCCGGATCTTGGCGGCAGATGCGTCTACCTACCAACTGCGTGGTAGGTAGGTAGAGCCGTTGAGGGAGGCCTTTTGATCTCTCCAGCCGGACGCTCTCAACCTACCGCCTTGCATCACAGTTGGAAGGGTTGATTCATGCTCCCGTCACTTCTGGATACACTGACCCCCTCATCCCTACCCACTCCTCTTTTTTTTCTCTTCCCAGAACATCCTCTGATTACTTTCTTAAAAATACCCTCCACACAGCATCCTCAGATGACATAGGCCCTAAGGGGATTTTTTTTGCCTCAGGGCCTCCTATGTGGAGCTGATGCAAAAAAAACATCGGAATTTCTAACGAAATTAATTTCCCTCATGGCCTATATCATCTTTGCGGATGTGGCCTTTATCATCTTTGCGGATGTGGCTTATATCATCTTTGCGGATGTGTCTTATATCATCTTTGCGGATGTGGCCTATATCATCTTTGCGGATGCGGCCTATATCATCTTTGCGGATGTGGCCTATATCATCTTTGCGGATGTGGCCTATATCATCTTTGCGGATGTGGCCTATATCATCTTTGCGGATGTGGCCTATATCATCTTTGCAGATGTGGCCTTTATCATCTTTGCGGATGTGGCCTATATCATCTTTGCGGATGTGGCCAATATCATCTTTGCGGATGTGGCCTATATCATCTTTGCGGAAGAGGCCTATACATCTTTGCGGATGTGGCCTATATCATCTTTGCGGATGTGGCTTATATCATCTTTGCGGATGTGTCTTATATCATCTTTGCGGAAGTGGCCTATATCATCTTTGCGGATGTGGCCTATATCATCTTTGCGGATGTGGCTTATATCATCTTTGAGGATGTGGCCTATATCATCTTTGCGGATGTGGCCTATATCATTTTTGCGGACGTTGATTAGAGATATATGGAGGGTATTTTTAGAAAGGAAGGAATGGAAGCTTGGGGAAGGAAAATGGTATGAAATCTAGAGGTCAGTGCGTCTAAGAGTGACGGACGTATGAATCCATCCCTTACACTGCGGTGCAATGCGATAGGTCGAGAGTCCAGCTGGAAAGGTCTCACTCAACTAGTCTCTCCCGGTCCGGATCGCCATGCAATAGATGGACAGACACATTTACTGCCAATACCTATACAAACTACACCCCATGACCCCGGGCACCCTAAATGTGGCGAAACACTTGGGTGACCGATGGCAGGGGCGTTGATTATCCAATAAATGGTTCCCGTGGCGGCGGTATCCATACCCGCCTCCCAAATTGATATGCATTCAATCGACATTTTCACCTCTTAATAAAAGTGATATTTGGATAAACCGGTCCGGTCTCAAATCGTTTGAACAAAACTGGTCATTTGATCAATATTTTCACGATAATTGGATGGACTTCATCAAAATACTCTGTTACTACGAGTCTTCCTTTTTGACAAAACCTTTCGTTTTAATTCACCTTATAGTTTGCCTTTCTTTGCAAAAAGCAATATTGAAGCTGAAAATAAATAATTTCTCTAAAACCAAATATATTACGTAAACGGATTTGGTCGTTATTAAATTAAGGAAACCATAGAAAGCTTATGACAGAGAAACTGTCTGTAGCGTGTTCTTAAATTCTTTTTCGATTTGTGTTCACCGAGCAAAGCCTTCCAAATTGTTTTAATTACGCTCCACACGTTGTTCGAAGCTGCAATTATTGTGAGACCCTCGACCTTCAATGCAAGAAGGCATAAACTAACTCATGTGTGTCCTTTGCGCTCACCCTCCACTTATTAAAATCAGGTCAGTTGCATTCGACCTTCAATGCAAGAAGGTATAAACTAATTTATCTGTATCCTTTGCGCTCACCCTCCACTTATTAAAATCAGGTCAGTTGCATTCGATCTTCTGAGAAATGTACGGAAAAATATGCTGTTACGAATTGATTGCTAAAATAAATTCCTAGTGCGACATTGCGCATGCGCACTTTTCAGGCAATTAATGAAAATTCTCATCGAGAGTCCGAGGTCTAATAACAATAAAGTTCCAATTTCATAATACATATATATATATATATATTTTTTTTTTTTTATTTCTTAAAATTTTTATTTGTTACAGATATTTGTTTTTTTTTGGCTACCACACTAGGCTAATGCCCTTGTTGTGGTGGTCGTACATTTAATATATCATTTAATAAATACTATTTTATTAAAACAGATGATTAACTATACTAAATAAAAATTAAGAAATACTTAACAATAAAGAGGGAAAAAAATCATATTTTAAAGAAAAGTAGAAATAAAAATGAAAATCAAATTTTGAAATACATAAACTTAAGATTCTTAAGAACTTAAGTGTTCTATACAAATATATAAATGAAAACATAAAGGTATATAAATTAAAATTAAAACATAAATAAAATTAATTGAAAAACTAAGAGAAAAAAAATAATAACATTTAAAAAAAAATAGAAATAAAAATGGAAATAAAAATTTTGAAATGCAAAAATTAATAATTAAAATGAAGTGTTAAGAACTGAAGTGTACTCTATGTAGTATGCTCGTCCCCTTTCGAAAATTAAATGGTGTACATGTATAAAAAGAGAATTAGAATTACGTGACTTTATGTCAGTACTCAGAGCATTATATAATTTAGGAGCGATGAACCAGAATTGTCGTTGAGCGAATGAGGTGTTAGTTTTTGGGATCACGATAATATGATTACAATATATATGTAAAATACATATTATAAATTATAATATAAATATTATAAATTACGAGAACGATTTTTTTCTTTTTTTTGTATGAATAAAGCTGAAAATTTAATTTTGGGCCGCAAAAACTGAAATTTTCAACTTGTGGGTTGGGCATGCCTGATCTAGGTCGTCTTCATTCTACGTAGACAAATCCTAGCGACTTATCACAACGCTTACACCGTTTAAACATAGAGTAAACTGTTTTGGCTATAGTACCTTACTTGGTGATAGTTAGTTTATTGTCTAAAACGGAGCAATCAGTATTCCATTTTGCTTTAACTCCATAATATATTTATGTGAGAGGGGATATAATTCTTCGATTTGTATATAGGCCACAGTGTCATTGGATTGCTCCGCCGCTAACAAAATTTGCTTCTTTTAAAAAAAATTTATTATTATTTATTTTAAATAACTTAGCAGGTTGGCGTAGTATTTTTTTTCTGTGGGTACAGTATGAGGAGTGCAAGCAAAATACAATCAACTTCTGATATCCAATATATTTTGATGACAGCGTGCTACGTTAGCGACTCCTAGCAGCATGAGATTATGCGTTTTGGTTTTTATTCGTACATATTATGGATTTTATTATTTATAAATCTCGAGAGCAGCTGAACCGATTTCGCTAATTCTTTTTTTAAAATATTCCTTGAAGTACGAGAATGGTTCTTACGGAGAGGAAAATTAAGGAAATAGGCCAGAAAATTGGATAATTTCAGAAAAACTAACGACTAGCTCACGTTTGACAGTTCGCGTTTTTAAAAATGACATTGTTAAATCAGGATTCTATTTTTGAAAATCTTTAAGTTGATAAATTTATTTAAAGTAGGTACTCCCCTAATAGTTTGAATCGAATCAAGAATTTCAGATATTTTAAATAGGTACCTGTATTAGGTACCAAATTTAATATACATGAAAAATGGAAATTTAAATTGTAAAAGGTGGAACGCGGGGTGTTTAAAAACTACATGTACTGGGATTGAATATATGGAACGTGG
Organism: Limnephilus rhombicus; assembly: GCA_929108145.2. Classification (NCBI taxonomy): domain Eukaryota; kingdom Metazoa; phylum Arthropoda; class Insecta; order Trichoptera; family Limnephilidae; genus Limnephilus; species Limnephilus rhombicus. The sequence continues at coordinate 37,487,796 of OV815280.1, forward strand.
GAGGAGGGTTGGTGGGACGAGGGAGCGGGAAAGGGAAGCGGAAGGCGGGGAAGGTGGAAGGGGAACGCGGGAGGGGAAGGGGACGTGTGAGGGGGGAGGGGAACTCGGGAGGGGGGTTCGCGGGACGGGGGAAGGGGGAGGGGAGGGGAGTGGAGTGGGGAGAGGGAAGGTGGAGGTGACGGAGTGGGAACGCGAGAGAGGAAGAGGACGCAGGAGAAGAAGGGGAGGCGGAAGGGGAACGGAACGAATGGAAAAGGACACTCAGAGAGAAATAATTTCTTTATTAAATGGCATAGCAACGCATGCCGGGACCAGCTAGTAAATTATAAAAATCGAAAAAAAATAGGTATATGAACTAACACAGCTTTGCTAAATTGACCTTAAAAATTATATACAAAAGAATTTCAGTCATTTATTTTTTATGAACGTTCAATGTCAATTTCGTAGTTTAATAATTTTCACAGTTGCAGTTGCACTTTTTAAGCCATTATTGGCTTTAAAGCGCTTTTTGGCTTATAAGCCCTCCAATGAATATGTTGACTTTTGGGACAAATTGTATTATAGATTGTTCTTGGAGTATTGCACTTTCAAATTTGCGATGTTTTTCCACAGATATCAAAGTTGCTTGTTTGTCTGCCCTTATGCTGGACACTTTGTAACAGCCAAAACGTTGCAAGAAGGCTAACGGAAAACAGCTCAATTCTCTGAAACTAATCAACAGTAAACTAACGCACAATGAGTGACACCCAACAGTCACGAGGAGTGTGATAAATTAATAATGAAGCAAACAATTTCAAAACAATGTTTTAAGTTCATGACTAGGGTTAAATACCATTATTGAAGTTGGGCTCGTGAGAAGTTCTGTTATGCTTAATTAATACAAAAACAATGTTTCCTGTATTAAACCTTTAAGTGTTGTTTTTGACGAGGGTACGTATGCGGGAAGCATTCCTAGTCTAATAATGACTTCATTAGGCGAAACAGCTATTTACAGTTGAAATACTAAAAAAAAATTACTTCAAGGGCGCTGCGCTGTCCGGCTTGGCTTTAACGTCATTGAATCGCTATGTCGTCACTTCATTTGGATAGGGTTCTAACTTCGCTTCAGCTTGTTCTGAGATATGAGGTGTCAAAGTTTGCAAAGATGATTTCTCATAATATGTTTACAAATTTCCGATTTTGATGTTGAACCTTGTGTAAAGTATTTTAATTGAACATATTTTAAATGAAAGTATTTAAAGAGGACGTAAACTAACCCTTTTAGAACATACCTAAACATACAAATAGAACCCTGTGCAACCAGCTAGAGCATAATAATTCATTGCACAAGGTTCTAATTACATTACCCAAATGCTATTCCTAGCTAGGGCCAAGCCCTATTAAAATATTTTCCATTCAAATATGATAAACTAAAGTACATAAACTAAAACCCTTACATAGATTTCGAAAATTCATCTTAGAAACTTAGAAACCTTAGAAAATGGTAAGACTTAGTTAGAACCCTATCCAAATGAAATGACGGACCATAATGCGCCTCGTATTTAAGATCAACTGTCAGATACAAACAAAATAGAGAGTGTAAGTGATGTTAGAACCTTGTGAAATGAATTATTATTGAAAAAGCTTGAAGTTAGAACTTTGTCATACTTATATCTACGAAAATACAACACAGATGGTTCTGAAAATTATTTTGGTTATAGAAATAAGCAAAAGAAATGCTTTGGCATTCAAAGGTCATTTTTGAAAAAAATGTCAGTTAGAACCCTATCCAAATGAAGTGACGATGTAATGCCACTTTTTTTTTTTACATGAGCTCCGCACAGGAGGCCCTGAGGATAATAATTTCCCTGAGAGTCTATATCACCTTTAGGGATGCTGTGTGGGAGGTTTTTAAGGAAAGGAAGAAGAGGAGAGTTCTGGGAAAGAAGAGGGTTTAAGGGTGGGTTCTGGGGTTCAGTGTGTCCTGGTCATACATCTCTAAGACCCCGTGAATCCGGGAACGCCTGCTAAATCACCAAGCATAGCGAACCACTTGGGGTGAGCTATGGCAGAGGTGTTGGTAATCCAATGAAGGTTCCCGGGTCGGCGGTACTCATTCCCGCCTCCCAAATTGAAAAGGAGAGATTAACAATCATGTCACGTGACGTCATCTCATGCGAATTCGCTTGGCAAAACTTCCTAACACTTCATATTTATTGAAAAATATTTTTTATGAAAACTTGTGTCCTAGCCATCACAATATCAAAAATTTCCTAACCACTGAACTTTTTCATTGTTAAATCCGAAACAATTGTGTTTTATTAATTTAATGGTGATGATAAACACTTATGTTGTGATGACGAAGACAAAACAATTGTCACTAGTAAATAAATAAACCACATTGAATCATAAATCGTTTCGGAACATAATAATGTATCATTTTTCATGAACACATTCATCGTTTATTGATGAACAAGTGAAGGTGAAGTGACACAAATTCGATACAATTATCGTCAAAACGTACAAGTTCGATTTTGACACATGTTTAATATTTATAGAAATGTCTAGTGTTAGGGTACCAAAACATATTTAAGTCAATCATTATATTATACACAATAAACATAGTGAAATACAAACTTTTTTCCAATAATTAATTAATTTAACTGAAGAATGAATGTAAGTTAAACATAACTATAGTATGAATACATTTTATTTAATTTTAAAACATTTATATAAATCATTTCGGGGATTTTATTGATCAAAGAGGAGATTGGACGAACCAATAGAAATACCTAGTAACTAGTACCTAAAGATAATTAGAATCCGACTCAACTAACAAGGGTTCATATTAAATCGGTGTTAAGGGTGTAAATGCCCTCACTAGATAAAGAAACCGCACGTAAACAACTATGAATACAAAACGTACAAGTTCGATTTTGACACATGTTTAATATTTATAGAAATGTCTAGTGTTAGGGTACCAAAACATATTTAAGTCAATCATTATATTATACACAATAAACATAGTGAAATACAAACTTTTTTCCAATATTTAATTAATTTAACTGAAGAATGAATGTAAGTTAAACATAACTATAGTATGAATACATTTTATTTAATTTTAAAACATTTATATAAATCATTTCGGGGATTTTATTGATCAAAGAGGAGATTGGACGAACCAATAGAAATACCTAGTAACTAGTACCTAAAGATAATTAGAATCCGACTCAACTAACAAGGGTTCATATTAAATCGGTGTTAAGGGTGTAAATGCCCTCACTAGATAAAGAAACCGCACGTAAACAACTATGAATACAACACAAAGTGGACCGTGATAAAAGCGATATGGTTAATTTTTTGCAGATTTCTTTAAGATTGTATAAGTTGAAGACAAAGTCAACATTATATTTGAAGAACCCCATTTTACTGATAGCTCACTCAACTTGCATAACATCCGTGTGAAATTAAATGAATGTTGTAATCTTTATCAAAAATGTTACGTCGAATTCCAGGCCGGATATGGTTCCCTCAATATTTTTAAAAACTTTGTTCAAGCTCTTCCTATCTCTATAATTTTCAATTAATCTTTACGTTTGAGAATAAGTTTCTCAAATGGCTTAAAAGTTATTATCAAATAGGAAACTATCTATAAAAATTACTTATTTATTGTTTTTGTGTTTAATTCGTAGAACTCCATTTTAATTTTTAGAAATTTAATTAAAATTAAATTTGATAGTGTCATTATCGAGTTCTGCAAGTTTTTTGGTTAGTGTTTTAGTTACAGCTGTTTCGACTTGTAAGGTCATTTTCAAACTGTGGTAAAGCCACGTACGGACGACTTATTTATAAGATTTTAAATGTCAATTTTTGAAGGTGTCTTAGTTGATTTATTACCGGTTAAACCAATTTGTAGAGACACTAATTGGGAGAGTGCTAATGTGGGATTTGGAGTATTTCCCTTTGGTTTGCCTTGCACTAAGTGTAAGGGTTTTCTTCATTGATTTAGAATGACGTTATTGCTATGACTCATTTAAGTGCATTATATTTTTTAGGTTTGGTAAACATAGTAAGTAGTGGGGAATAAATAATTTTCCTTACTTTATTAATTAGCGTTATGTTGGGATCATTCGTTCGTTTATTGATTTCTAATTGTTCAAGCAAATTTAATCTAAGACCCTTTCGTTCTATATGTAATGGTTTTGGCTGGTTGTTCGGCGAATTTCGAAGAGGTGTTTTTATTTTTATAACATCTTATATGTTCTTTGAACCTAGTTGAGAATGCCCTACCTGTTTGTCCGATGTATGTAGCGTTACAGTCGGCGTGGTCACATTTTAATTCATATATGCCACCGTTATTGAGTTTAGGATTTCTACTTTTTGAGTTTTTACGATCTAAAGATATTTAAATCGATCGAAAATTTTTTCCCACTTAACGATTTAATAACTTTCAGCCAATTTTAAACAATACAGTATTGTAACACCGATGTTAATGCCCGATGGCAAAACTTAAGCGGACTGTAATACTTAAGATGTTGAATATTTGACTATATTTCAACATAAAATGTGAGAAAATTCGAGCTGTCCAAGTAGATAAAATTGCAGTAATCTTTTTTCCTCTCCAAGAAAGGCTTTTAAGGGAGGATATGGACGATGGAAGATGAATACATTGAACTGGACCCTGGGAAATGAATTAGTCTCAAAACTGTTTCAACACTAAACACAATAATTGGGGAAACTTTAAAAAGGTCATTAATAAAACCATTAATAATTTTTAAGATTTCACTACAAAATCAATAAGGGCATAGATAATAAAAAGTTTAAGTATTCTTATAAATTTTACCGGTTCTAAAATTAGTATGGTAATAACTGAAGAAGTAATATAAACTTTTATAAATGTTAATTCAATTTATGATAGTAATGTAAAAGCCCAAGGGTATTAATAAATAAATACATATGCTACGGATTTAAACTTCCACTCTCATTAAAAAATCACAACATAATATTGATATTTTAAATGAATATGCTTCCTACCGGGATGTCATTTATCCACTTCACCTCTCCCTGATGACATCTTCTTGCTGGAAAACTATTTTGAAATTTGAATTAATGGCAAGAACATTGTGCAAATTTGAGTGCATTTGTTTTGAGGAGAGAAGAATAATTGGGACTACCTTGGAAGCAAGTTGTTTATGTTTTTCGTGTACATAATCTCGTTTTTAAGTTAAAATAAGTAATTTGACTTTTGGAAGTGTGTATATAACATCATTATTGGTGGTCATTACCATTCGGTGAGGCGATAATTACCTCGAGGTATCGCGGTGAAACTCTCACCACGTTGTATTGTGGTTGTGTTAAGTGCTCCTTCGCATACACTGGTAAGTGATTGGTTATTCCGTTTTCCTTCCATACGTTGCTCATTCCTACACATACCACCCAATTACAGAAAACACCATTTCAACTAGTATTGTTTAAGGTATTACAGATGCATCTGAAGCTGTGATTCCTAAGTAATTTTGAATGCAAGGTTGAAGATATCATTATCTCAACTTGTTTATAATAACGATTAAACCCTCAGGCTAATTTGTTCGCTTTTTGGAACAATTCATACAGTTTTCATAGAAATCGTTGTATCTCCCTTACTATCATAGTGAGAAATATGATCTAAAAGGTATTGAAAAGAACAAAAAACAACACGCCATTTATTAAAATCAAAAAGTTACCCATAAAAGAAATAATATGTGCACGTTTATGAAAAGAAAGGTTCCGACAGCAATTAAAAAAATAAATAAAATTGCGATTTTTTTTATTAGTTGCAATGCCAATTAATAAAGAAATTGTTTTTCCCTGCGTGTCCTTTCCCATTCGTCCCTTTCCCGTTCCCCTTCCGCTTCCCCTTCCCTTTCTATGTCCCCTTCTCCTCACGCATTCCCCCTCCACCTACCCCGCCTTCCCTCTCCACTCTACCGCTCCAATGTCCCGCGAACCCCCCCCCCCCCGCGATCACCACCCCTCTCCCGCGTTCCATATATTCTGTCCCTTGCAATTTTTTGTTACAAATTTTAATTTTTCATATATTACACACATTAATTTTTGTATATTATAAGAACAACCAATATATATATTATAAGACAACAAATCAAATAAGTACCAATTTGAAATATCTATAATTCTTGATTTTCTTCCAAACTATTCGGTTTTGGTTAGAACCACGTGAGTACTTCGATTAAATTCATTAATTTTAAGAGTTTATACAAAAATTGTATTTTGATTGAAAAATCGATGGTTGCAAAATGTCATTCTGAAATTGTGTCATTTTTGACAGTTACATAAGAGTTTTTGTAATGGTTAAAAAAACTATTTAAATGTGTCACGTGGTTGTAATAATCCAGAAACCTTAGCGAGGATTGAAAGAAAAAAAGTTTCAAAAATTTCCTATGCTTAATATTGCAATAAGTAAACAACACACATACATACATACATGCATGCAAGCAAGCAAACATACATTGATTTATATATGTACATAGATTTTTACATGAAGTGACAAAACGTAGGTTAAAGATAACGTTTATAATACGTTTTTCTTATAAAATATGTATGTGTTTTCATTTTTTTCGTTACCAGTAAGTTTAGTTAAAACGTTAGTTGAGCCGAAACTTTTTAAAGTTTGCAACCATAACTTTTTGATAATAAAATTTAAAAGCGTATTTCATCGCCTTTCAAAAACTTTTTTTAGTTTTCAGATACGTTCACTAGATTCCATTTATTTTGATTTTTTGCAAACCGAAAATATTCTGACCTACTGACAGCATATGGTCGAATAGGGGTTAAATTACGTATTAAAAGTTTGAAAATTTCAATCTTATCAAGAAAGTTGTAACAATACTCAAAATTACCGTAATTCCAAAATTTATTACATGGAATTGAAGCCCAACTTGACAAAAATCGTAAACGCTTCGAAAGCCAACCCCTTGGATTAAGATACGCGGAATGTATCAGCATGAATGTATTGAATATCGGAAATCCCTAAATCAGCCCTTCCAATGGTACACTTTCCCTCCCGCAGTCGCGTCTCCCGCACCGTCAACTGTCAACTGTCAAATGCTCATCTGAGATGTCGCTTGTCACCAAGACGAGTGGTACATAAACGATACAAGTGGTATTATGACAGGGTTGCGCAAAATACTTGAATATTGACAATTTATTTTTTTGAATGATGTTGCAAGTTAATGCCTAAATCACATTGACACATTGCACCCCGAACATAGTAGCGAAACGTTTTTTGTGGAGTCGCCGAACGAAAAAAAAAAAAAAAAAGATCAGTGTGATCATAAAAAATACTCGTAATAACTTCGATTGTGCGTGGGTTCTGTGTAATTCTGATACAATAAAGCCTGGATCTAAGATTAGCTTTGAATTTAAGAGTCATTTTCATAATTAAAACTGATTGTGTGTATAATTCAGGAAAGCGATTAATATTGTGAGTTATAACGTTTTATCAGAAAACCATATTAATTATTGTTACTTATTTTTTTTAAATTGCCATTTTCAAAATTGTAACTAATTTGTCAAAAATTCAGACTTGCGTTAAAGACCTACAATTTACTATTTTTTTTACCAGAAAATTATCAATTCCAAATTTGAAAAATGTTTTTCTTAGGATTTTAGCCTGGCAGAAGTCAATATTATTAACATCCGACAATAAAGTTGTTCTCTAAGGACTAATTTCTGAATTGTTATTGTTGAAATATGTTGTTATAACAACTAAATCCAACAAATGATGTATTTATTATTTTTTTCAACAACTCTCCAGTGTCCAAAAAATCGCTCAGAAATGAAGCATTGCCTTAAACTTAAACCTTAAACCAATGGATTAAGATGAAGCCATACTAAATAATGCTAAATCATACAAAATAATATGTTATTTTACAATACGGCCGGCAGCCAACGAATTTTGACTTTCAAAGTTAACCTTATGCCATTCACCTAAGGACTAACGACTCGCCACAACCATTTTCTGTCAGTTCGGACCCGGACGAAGCGGGAAACAGACGTTAGGTTCCGCGTCGCTTCGTTCCGTGAAATCAATTTTAAATTTCCGTTTTATTACAACAAACAATGCATAAAAAAGGAGTTATGTTTTTACAGGGCTTTACGAAATCAACCTGTAAAAAAAATCTCAGATACCTTTTCCAACCTTTCCAAAAGCTGTTTCTCAAGTATTTTTAAACTCCTCCCATAAAGGGGCGTGAATTCCGATTACGATTTTTTCCTAGACTATTGGATCGCCTTAAGTGTTTTTTTTTTAGCTTCACACAGGAGGCCCTGAAGGAAATAATTCCTCTCGGGCCATACGCCATCTTTTGGGGTGCTGTTTGGAGGGTCTTTTGAGGATAGGAAGGAGAGAAAGCTCTGGGAAAGAAAACAGTATTTGGGGAGTTTAGGAATCTGGGGGTTGGTGTGTCCAGGAGTGATAGATATGAATCTAACCCTTCCACTGCGGTTAAGTTAAGTTTAGCAAGCAAATCAGAAAAAAACGGAAGTTCCAAATATTCCATTCCTCTCAATACATTAAACATCAAATAATTCCACAATGGGTAACAAAATCCGTACGAATTCGGATATTTGAAATATAATATCAACGAATGTATCTAATTAAAAATAAGTTTAAACAAATGTATTGTGGTGTTGATCAGGCGCGGCCGGTGCCTTAGTGCACTCGTGCAACGAACCACCAACACAGTTGAAAAACAATTTACAGCTCATCGTAATCTTACTTAATGTTTTTAATTATAAAATTAAATAAAGTATTAAAAAAATCTTTAAAATTGCAATTAATAACATACTAAATATAAGAATATTGTAGATAAATACGGCAAAAATACTCCACCCGCGCGGTTAACACTGGCTAGGAACGAGAAACCGAGGTACATATCAATCTGCGCGTTAGACCTAAGCGCCCCGTTTGGCTAAATATTATTTTATATGCAGCCCATACGAAACATCTCCGGACCGTGGTTTTGACAAAACGTATCAAGAAAAATACCCCGACAGTGCGCCGCACGGACAGCGGAGATATCCGAACGAAGAATACAAGAATTCCGAACGTACGGCTCGAGCCAAGTAGGGTTTGAAGAAGTATTTAAGTAAAAGCATAATATTTCTCTTGTAAAACGCAACCTCGGGTCAACGGGTCACTGGTCAGCTTGTGATAGAGTGCTACGGATTTACATACTTGGCATTGACTTTATTATTTTCTTTTTTTGCAGAAAGTAACCTTTTATTTGTGTGCGTTTTTTTTTACTTATTGCAAACTTCATATCGACGGACGCTCATTGGGTCAGTAAACACCCGCCATCGTTTGCATCCTACGCTGCAAATTAAAATTGCTTGTGCTTGTGATAATTATTGTGATATTAATTAATATCCGAAGGTCTTTCAAAATAAATACCTTCTCTTCTTTGCCACTAATCCTCTAAAACTAATAGATATAATATATAAAGAAATGAACCATAGTGTAAAATAGCAAATAATTTATGATTTCTGAAATTTTTAATGCAGTATCCCCGCTTGCAAAGTTGTATCTTCCAAGCATAAACTAATATAAATGTGTTTATCGGATAACGAATTTGTCAGGTGAGTATATCTGTCTCTGTTTGCAAATAAAATTGGGTGATTGAAGTCTTCGCTCGGCAAAAGGATCGAAGAATTGATCTTCTCTATAAATAAGTAAGATAGTGCATTTATATAAATTACATACATTACGTTTTTGATGAAATCGGTGAACCACCAAAAATTTAAGGCACCGGCCGCGCCTGGTTTTGATACTTTGTATAACATACCTAAATCTTTCATTAACAGACTTCTGACCCCTCAAATTAGATTATCCAAACATCCTAGAACACAAACAGCAAAATTATTCAGCAAAATCATTGTCAACCCTATCATAATAATATAGTATGGTACGCGTGAGTCTCGTTTAGGTTTACTTGACAGTTAGATTAGCATAAACGTCGGTCGTCACGCGTCGCGATCCTCGAATCAGTATCCAGCCCTTACTGCGTACACCCCCTGGCTCTATCTATACAGCTACCCTATATTGCTCTAGTCGCCCAACCCTCTCTGCTGGCTGGAGCCTTCTCACACTAGAGGAAATACGGTGACTTTTACAGTGAGATTAAATAGTATCAATTGACGTTTTTATGGGCTGCTTGATTTCTTGTGCGAATATTTGTGATTTTTTATTGGGTAACGATTTGGTGGTGATTTTTATGTTTGGTTAAAAACATAGTTTACCCTTTAGATGATGGGTATTTATCGAAGAAAGCAAACACTTTATGGCTTGGCGTAATACAGAATGAAGCAAGTACTTTGTTGAAAACCACTTTATTTTGATTTATATTTGTCGACCGGTTTCGGTTGACCTCAACCCTCCTCTGGACAAAATCATATGAACAGTAAATTGTCTTGAGGAAGGTTGAGGTCACCCGAAATCGGTCTAAAAATAAAAATCAAAGTGGTTTTAAACAAAATACACATATATTGTTCACAAATTGGTAGCTTTCCAAAATAGAGGATGGATTTTCCTGATCGAAATGGTGAAAAATCAACACTCAGAATTGAAAAATTACTATAAATTATTCTAGCCATGTTTGGCGACCAGATCTGAATAGTCCGGTACTTCTAACCCCTCTCTTCTCTGACACCGTCACCTTTCCCTCTCCGCTCCCTTTAGCTTCACAGTGTACCCTGCACGGGTATTATGGTCTAACTGGCTCCAGATTCACCTTTATGGTATTCCCTTTTAGAAAAATCATCAACTGAATGTATTTATTTACTTACATAATATATATTCTTAGGCGTGCTGCATAATTGCAACTGACTTCATTTAGGGCTCCTCATAGAGTCACGCAAACTAAACATATATTTAACTACACGATAAAGTAAACATAACTAATTCATTTGTAAACTCCCAAACCACGCAAACTTAGGTAACCAGTTGCAGATGTAGCAGATATTTTGAATAGCACCGAAAAACTTTCAGAAACAATTTTCACATACTTACGAACATTTCTATAGCCTAATTGTGAATTATATTAATACGTATTAGTTCAGTATGTTTTACAAAGTAAAATTATTGTTTTGTATTAATAAAAATGATTTATTCCATAGGTTCTCAACGTGGGCGATAACGCCCCCTTATGTGCATTTCAGGCTTTCACGGGGGGCAGTAGAAGACTCAGAGAAAATTAGGGGGCGTTGAGATGGCACAGGGGGCATTGAGATGGGCGTTAGAGCGTGGGCAAGAAAAAAAATGTTCTTAAAAAGATTAATAAACACGCTTATCATGTACTAATAAAGCTAAATAAACTTAAGTGGATGAACATTGAATTGAAAGATTCCATTACATTCATTCCGAAGGTAAAACAAATAATTTTATATTATGTTTTTAACCGAATTTGATTTTTAATTGATTCCGTGTTAGTTGAGCACCCCCCCCCCCTATTAGTAAAAAATGAGGCTCTAGAAAGAGCGAAATAAGTTTGAGAACCTATGATTTATACTGTGTGTTTTTAAAGAACTTGTGCCGTAAATAAATTAATAATTGACACAAACTACCAATACCAAATATAGAGGCTGAAGGATATACGGGTGGAAACGAAGGGGGGGGGGAGAGGAAGGTGGGGAAATTCCCGTCTAATTAGATCTAGTCACCAAACACGACTAAAACCATTCCAAGCAACGTTTCAATTCTGAATGGTGGTCCAACACCATGGCGATGTTGAGAGAGTCTTCCACTCTGGAACTTGCCGCAAATATACATTATATTATTATTTTTGATTTATTAAAATGTGAAATAACGCAAATCAACCAAATAAAATTTAGTTTAGCACGCCGGGAATCGAACCCGCGACCTTTGAATTGCTAGTAGAACGCCTTACCCCTCGACCACGGAAGCCAATAAAACCTATATAAACATTTTCAATAAAATAATTTGTCAATGTGATTATTTCCTTTGTATGTTTGGTTGATAACACATCGTACAGTAATATCTAACAATTATCTAAAACACTCCGACAATAAAAGTTTTTATCGACCAAATATGGACTCAATAAAAGCAATTAAACCGATTAGCTGCTTTTAATATTCCCACGTTTACAGAACGGCGATGGTACAAAACGGAATAAAAGTACAATCCTTATCACAATAATGCTGCATCTCTTTCTTTCTTTTCTTTATGTACGTATGTCTGTTTCCTCCAAAGTACTACTTTTTTCTTTGAAGAAAGAGCTGCAGAATTATTGTGATAAGGAACGTATGTTTATTGTCTTTTTTGTGCTTGGCCGCTTTTATAATTTTCATGGCAACGGTACGGTGACGGTAACGGCTCGCGGCATCTGAGGGAGATGCAAGAAAAGGTTTTTTTTTCCTTTGGAGGAAGCAGACGGTTCAATGCCAACTCAGAATCACGTCAACTCAACACCTCTTTGAAAAGTCATTAAAAGCCATGAAAAAATAAGTTTTAAATAGCCCATTACCCTAACCTAACATAACCTATTTAACATTTTTTTTATGTTTTTGAAGTAACACTTCTTTACGCACGGCTGACTTGGGGAGTAAGCTGATGAATGCGTGACGAGAGCGTTACGAAAAGTGTGATCGGGCGAGGCGAACGGTCGGGGCTTTACGCAAGCTTGACTTGTGGAGTAAGTTCGTGAATGCGTGACGAGAGCGTTATGAAAAGTGTGATCACACTCGTTTTTTTATCATCACTTTTAATGACTTTTCTGAAGAGGTTCTGAGTTAATTTCATTCTAAGTTATCTAGTCAGCGAAGCAGACATACGGAAATTGTTTGTCTCACTATTATTTAGTGTGTAAGAAAGAGCTACAACGTTAAAATGATAAGGAAGTATGTTTACTGCCTTGTTTGTGACGTCGCGCCGTCGTGCCGTAACCGTGGGAATTATAATAGCGGAAATTCCCTGGAAAATGTAGAAAATAATCTGCTTATTCAGAATAATATATTCAATTTTTAAACCATTTACATTTTTTATGATAATGTTATTATCACTCCGATTTTAATCTGCTCACTAGAGCAACCAGCAAATAATAATATGAAATCCGGAAAATGTATTTTTGAGAGCGAATGCACTCACATCACTCTAGTTAATTGGTTTAAAAAGCCAATCAAATAATGTAATCCTCTGCACTCTTCAAATTTACATTGTACTTTGTATTGAATACACTGGTAATATATTTATGATAACTTTACAGACATGTTTTTATTACATTTTTGATATGTTTCAGAAGTGGTGTATTTTTTGTAATGATTTGAAGTGCTATGTTTGATTTTTAGTTTTTTTTTTTTATTTACAGTTCAATAGAAAACGTTTCCATGACAGTGGATCCCCTTAAAGTGGGCCCCTAGGCATACTTATATGCAGTCGGTTAAAGGAAAATACGGTATACCTTCTTCTTCTTCTTCGATGGTTCTACAGCCCATATTGAGCTTTGGCCTCCTGCAACAATCGCCTCCAACTCCTCCTGTCCTCAGCGGCTGACTTCCAGTTTGTTACCTGGAGAAGCAGTGCTGCATCCCCTCTTACCTGTCTTCCCAACTCAGTCTAAGTCTTCCGGCATTCTCTGTACATGCCAAGCCCATCTCAAACCTGGGGAGTCTCATATTATGTAAGAGGCCTGATATATATAGTGCGCAAGTTCCCGGCGATGCCCGTGCTTTTTTACAGTTTTCGAAATCAACATACAAATTAAATCCACACCGCCGCGCCCGCTTGCCAGCCCAATCGACCACCATATACAGACATTCTCCTTTATATATTATATATTTTATTCAATTTACACAAAAGCTTGACAAATTACATACCTAAACCTTCCTAATGGATCACTCTATCTATTGGTAAAAACCGCATGAAAATCTGTACAGTAAGTAGTTTTTGAGTTTATCGCGAACAGAGAGACAGACAGACGCGGCGAAGGACTTTAATTTATAATATATATATATTTTTTTACATGAGCTCCACACAGGACGCCCTAAGAAACATAATTTCCCTCAGGGCATAGGTCATCTTTGGGGACGCTGTGTAGAGGGGGGTTTTTTTAAGGAAAGGAAGGAGAGGAGAGTTCTGGGAAAGAAAAGGGTTTAAAGGGGTGGGTAGGAATCTGGGGTTCAGTATGTCCTGGTCATCCGCCTGCAAGACCTAAACAAACCTCACCCCATGAACCCGGGCACCCCTGCTAAATCACCAAACGGTGCGAACCACTTGGGGTGACCTATGGAAGAGGTGTTGGTTATCCAATAAAGGTTCCCGGGGCAGCGGAACCCATTCCCGCCTCCCAAAGTGTAGTAATATGTGGAGATAATGTAATTCTTTGATAAACATATATTCACATTTTTTTATCTTTATAGAGCATTTTTACATTATATTTTTCGATGCCTGCCTCACTAGGATATACCTGTGTCGAGACATACCTGTGTTAACAATTGAATGAAAGAAGAACTCGATGAGTCACAATGGCATTAAATACTAGACAAGTAATAAATCGAAAAAACTCAACATAATGTATTAGGTTTGTATGACACAATTTACTAAATTGAACGAAGGAACGAGTAAGTTATATTTTTTCTACTCATCATAAATAATGTATTCCCCAATTATTGGGATATTACATATGAAGCGTCAACCCTGCGGACTTAAATCAATATTTCGTTTTCAACGAACTTTTGTTTTTTAAATTTTCCCATTTTCGTACATTAATTGGTAAAAATGTTCACTGCAAATTAGAACAAGTTTCAATTGAAGCTGCCAGCATTGTAGCCGATAGACTTCATTGTATATTTTTTGTTTCCCGTCAGAGCTAATAAACACATTTTTGCGATACAAACACCGAACTAATTAATGTTTTTCACCGGGTGTTAATTTGGATGAATGGAACATTTTTATATTGCACGTAGAAGCAGATATTCCTATAAATATTAGATGTTTTCGAAACACAGTGTTGAAAAGAAGATTTTTACCATAGATAACTATATAATACATCTTCATACGAGAGGTCAATATGTTTTAACATGTTGCTATGCACGTGTAGATGTTTTTTTTTATGACTGATTGACTGATTTACTTCAGCAGTCTGGAATTTTTAAATATAGATCCCCATGTTTGATATGAAAAAAAATGTTTTTCTATTTTTATTTGTCTCGTTCTCTTCAGTATGTTCGTTTAGATTATTATTGTTACTACCTTTTTCCCGCGGCTTCGCTCGCATTTTATTAGGGGATTCCCACACCGTCTCCTCCATCTTCCCTCTCCCCACTCCACTTCCCCCCTCCCCGTCCACTCCTCCCCTCCACCAATCCCTCCCCTCCCCCCCCTCCCTCACCCTCCACCTGCCCCCCCCATCAACCCCCCTCCCGCCTCCCCGTCGTCTCCTTCCCCTCCACCAACCCCTCCCCTCCACCCCCCCTCCCACTGCTCGACCTTCCCTCTCCCCACTATACTCCCCCCACCAACCCCTCCTCCCCATACGCTCCTTCCCCTCCACCAACCCCCCCACAACCCCTCCCTTCCCCCTTCCCCCTTCCCCCTTCCTCCACTCCACCTCCTCCGCCCCTCCCCCCTTCACCTTCCCACCACCCTCCTTCACCCCTCCCCCTTCTCCTTCCTTCCCTTCCCCTCTCTCCCACCCTCCACCTGCCCCCCCCCCCCTATCAACCCCCCTCCCGCCTCCCCGTCGTCTCCTTCCCCTCCACCAACCCCTCCCCTCCACCCCCCCTCCCCCTGCTCGACCTTCCCTCTCCCCACTATACTCCCCCCACCAACCCCTCCTCCCCATACGCTCCTTCCCCTCCACCAACCCCCCCACAACCCCTCCCTTCCCCCTTCCCCCTTCCCCCTTCCTCCACTCCACCTCCTCCGCCCCTCCCCCCTTCACCTTCCCACCACCCTCCTTCACCCCTCCCCCTTCTCCTTCCTTCCCTTCCCCTCTCTCCCACCCCTAAACCCATCCACCCCATCCTCCTCCCCCTCCCCCACCAACTTCCCCACACCCCCCTCCCTTCTCCACCTCTTGCATTCCACACATTCATTCCCGGTACATTCAGTTTTTATACTGCTCGCGTGCCACCTATTACAATTTTTATACAAATTCCATAATGGCAGAGTTCAACGGTAGTTTTATACAAAATAACGAACAGAAAAAAGAATTATCTAACTTATCGTTCGGGTTTATGCGCATACGTACATTTCGGTGTTTCATTTTTAGAGATAGTTAGTACGACGCCAACAAAGCACTCTTTTTAGGGTGAATTGCCTAATTAAAAAAAAAACATCGTTTCCAAGGGACAATTGGTTTGCTTTTTTTCTGACGTTTGCAATAAATCGATTTTGTTAGTGACAGAAAACGTATGATAAATAATTTCATAACGCCAGAGATTATTCATAACGCAAGAGCTTACCAATATATGTAGCCTAAAGATTACGCAAATAATGTAGCTTTCTATTAGTGTCAGAATATTTAAAGTCCATTCATTAGTTTTTGTGTGAAAGAGTAACAAACATACATTCATACAAACTTTCACCTTTATAATATTAATAGGATCTTCTTCTTAAGTGATATATTTTATTCTTTCTGTAATTAGTCCAAAAGAATCTAACTCGGGCACTATTCCATAGAACCGAGTTGTCCAATGGACAATCTTGGACAATGTCCATACTGCTTTTTGACTATAAGAATCGCCTAGAATATTTCAAGTTAGAAACATTAAATTAGTACCTAAACAAGACGTCAAATTTAAATTAAAAATTAATTAATTACCATTTCGAATCATCCCTTTTGGCCACCATTGACGGCCTCTGTGGTCGAGGGATAAGGCTCTCGACTAGTGATCCGGTTCAAATCCCGGAGTGCGCAAGTAAATTTTATTGGACTAATGTTATATTTGATTTATATTATATCACGAAAATAATGTAAGGTAAATTTGCGGCACATTCCGGAGTGGAAGACATACTCTCAGTAGGTTCACGGCGAGTTCATCGAAAATCAATTCATTGAAAGCAAATTCATCGAAAGCAAGTTCATCGAAAACGAGTTCATCGAAAACGAATTCATCGAATGATCACCCGGGCGGACCGGGAAGTTAAAAAAGCATTGGTCAATTAAAGTGGACAATAAATTTAAATATAAAAAAATCGATAGTAAAACTTTGGTCAAGCAGACTAACCTACCTAACCTAACCTACCTTTTTTTCGATGAATTGATCATTCGATGAATTGGTTTTCGATGAATTGGTTTTCGATGAATTAGGGAACCTTTATTGGATAACCAACACCTCTGCCATAGGTCACCGCAAGTGGTTCGCTACGTTTGGTGATTTAGCAGGGGTGCCCGGGTTCATGGGGTGAGGTTTGTCTAGGTCTTGGAGGCGGATGACCAAGACACACTGAACCCCAGATTCCTACCCACCCCTTAAACCCTTTTCCTTCCCAGAACTCTCCTCTCCTTCCTTTTCCTAAAAAAACCCTCCAAACAGCATCCCCAAAGATGACAAAGGCCCTGAGGAAAATTATTTTCCTCAGCGCCTCCTGTGTGGAGCTCATGTAAAAAAAAAAAAAATTGGTTTTCGATTAATTGGTTTTCGATGAACTAGTTTTCGATGAACTCGGTTTCGATGAACTCATTTTCGATGAATTTGCTTTCGATGAATTGATTTTCGATGAACTCGTCGGTTTCACTCTCAGTATCGCCCTGATGTAAGACCACCATTCAGAAATGAAAAGTTGCTTGAAATACAATCTTCAATAATCTACGGCATTGTAAGATGGGGTGGTGCGCTAGATGCATTTAGTAAGCCTTTGCAAAATGCTCAAAAGCGCATCATGAAAATTACGTATAATAGAAATAAAACATTTCCGAATCAGTTATTATTCAAAGATACAAACATATTCAATATCCGTAAATTATTTATATTGCAAACAATGACATATGTATACAAAAATTGACTAATAATGTGTTTTAAATTCCCCAAATCAAAACCCAATTAATACAAACACATGGCAGTTTTGTTGGTCCCCGTACATTTAATCTTCTACCAAAATACATTCAAATGACAGATAAAAGATCATTTTACATAAAAGAATTAAAATTATGGCTAAATGATGCAAATGTTGAAACACTTTTTTTATAAACTCTATGGAAACCTTCATGTAATGCTTCACTTTTACAATTCTACTATAACTTCAAGACTAACTTTATTTATCTTCTTGAAACCGTAACTGAAAATTAACTACAATAAAAAAACACACAAATTTGTTTAAGACCACTTTTATTTTAAAACACTCTACCGGTTTCAGAAGCACCCTTCCTTCGTCAGGAGAGGTGAAGGAGAAGTTATAATATTCAAAATAAAAGTGGTCTTAAACAAATTTATGTGTTTTTTTTATTGTAAATTATGGCGAGCCACAAAGTTAGTGCTTTTTACAAATATGAAAATTAACTAACTTGTATGTATCACTTTGTTACTACAATATTTTCAAATATACATTACAATTTGGGAGGCGGGAATGGGTACCGCCGCCCCGGGAACCTTTATTGGATAACCAACACCTCTGCCATAGGTCACCCCAAGTGGTTCGCTACGTTTGGTGATTTAGCAGGGGTGCCCGGGTTCATGGGGTGAGGTTTGTCTAGGTCTTGGAGGCGGATGACCAGGACATACTGAACCCCAGATTCCTACCCACCCCATAAACCCTTTTCCTTCCCAGATCTCTCCTCTCCTTTCTTTCCTTTAAAAAAACCCTCCAACAGCATCCCCAAAGATGACATAGGCCCTGAGGGAAATTATTTTCCTCAGGGCCTCCTGTGGAATATAATTTCCTAAAACTGTGGAGCTCATGCAAAAAAAAAAAAAACCTATATTTTTAAACTGTCACTTTGAAATTTACATTTTTTACTTGTACCGCCAACTTATTGGTGTAATTTAGCACTTTAGTTAATATTATCTACCCACGCACAGACAATGCCTTAGTGGGTTCCCATTATCTACTTTTGTCTTATATATTTTTTTTACTTTTTTACATTATTTTTATATTGTGTTATGTTATATATATATTTAGAAAATATGTAAAAATTACTTTTGAAATGTATCAATTGCGTCTCTGTACGAGGGAAGCGTTGCGTGTGTTAGGGTGAACGGTGGTTTTACGGGGTGGTTTGACATCACAAAAGGTGTCAAGCAAGGCTGCGTAATGTCACCATGGTTATTCAATCTATACATGGATAATTGTATGCAAGAATTGAAAGAGGTGGGATTGGGCGCGAAATTGAGTAATCTGAAAGTATGTTGCCTGTTGTATGCTGATGATGCGGTGCTGATTTCTAACACTATGGAAGATCTACAGTCTCTCGTATCTAGGATGAACGAAGTATGTATGAAGAATGAGCTAATGATGAATGTAAGTAAGTCTAAAGTCATGGTGTTTGAAAGGGAGAGTACGAAAACAGTATGCAACATAGTTGTGAATGATGAATATTTGGAGCAGGTGGATGAGTTTGTGTATCTGGGTAGTATGTTTACGAGAGATGGGAAGGCTGAAAGAGATATTGAAAGAAGGGTGAATGCCGGTAACTCCATTAATGGTGGACTGAATGCCGTTGGCGCTAATAAAAAACTGTCAAAAAAAGCGAAGCTAGCAGTCCACAATGGAGTCCTGGTACCTACCCTGATGTATGGCAGTGAGGCATGGAACTGGCAGAGGAAGGATGAAAGTAAACTGAATGCTGTTGAAATGAGATCCCTGAGACGTATGTGTGGTAAAACAATGTATGATCGTGTGAGAAATGTGGATATCCGCAAAGAATGTAAGGCTGATGTAAGCATAATGAGTAAGATTAAGAAAGGGACCCTCAGATGGTTTGGGCATGTAGAGCGAATGAACGAAGGAAGTAGTGTAAGAAGAATATACGACGCGAATGTGAATGGTAGAAGAAGTCGGGGACGTCCGAGGAAGACATGGCACGATCAAGTGAATCAGATACTTGAGTCGGGTCATGTCAAAAGTCAGAATAATAGAAGAGAATGTATGAGACGATGTATGAATGTGAGTGAGGCAAAGAGTGTGTGCCAAGACCGAGTTGTTTGGCGGTCCGTCCTCTCTGCCTACCCCTGCGGGGAAATGGCGTGATGGTTAGTTAGTTAGTTAGTTAGTTATAATGGGAAAAAAATAAAGGAAAAAAGTAGCTTTAGCCGTGTTTCGTGGTGAAATCTGAATAGCCAGATACTTCCCCACCTTCCTTCCTTTTCCCCACCGCATTCTTCTCCTCACCCTCTCAACTTTCAGTCTCACAACATAGGTATCCCAAACGGGGATGGCACAGTCTCACTGACTCCAGGCGGTTGGGAGTTAGGAGCTCTAGACCGGTATTCACTTAAAAAACAAATCTGTCAATCACCGTCTATTAAGAAACCCCGAAACTTTCCATATTCCTTTTCAAAGAACTTCACCTTCTCCTAACCTCTTGTGCGAATGTGCCTACTTTATTAAAATGTCCACTGTACTGGCATGATTGCGGACATAAATATTAAAAAAAAATGAAACAATACAACTTTGTATAAACCACTTATATGATGTGCAAATCCGACCGGTTTCGGAACAAACGTTCCTTCGTCAGGGAAAGCTTATACTAATTTGACAATTTAGAACAATGTTTTATTGTGGTAGGGGTGGAGCCGTTGTTAGTTAATAATGTAGATTGGGTGGGTAGGTATTAGTGTAGAGTGGGTGGGTAGGGGAACAAATCCATGATTGGGCTATATGACAATATTTTTTGTTTGTTGATAATAGATTCATTATTTTTAAGGGATTTTTTAATTTCCAAAGCTTCTAAGTTATCTAAACGTTTTCCTTTATGATTAATATGAAGAATATTTATCCCTGTATTTTTTTCAAAACTGTGGTTAAATATTGGATAAATATTCTTCATATTAATCATAAAGGAAAACGTTTAGATAACTTAGAAGCTTTGGAAATTAAAAAATCCCTTAAAAATAATGAATCTATTATCAACAAACAAAAAATATTGTCATATAGCCCAATCATGGATTTGTTCCCCTACCCACCCACTCTACACTAATACCTACCCACCCAATCTACATTATTAACTAACAACGGCTCCACCCCTACCACAATAAAACATTGTTCTAAATTGTCAAATTAGTATAAGCTTTCCCTGACGAAGGAACGTTTGTTCCGAAACCGGTCGGATTTGCACATCATATAAGTGGTTTATACAAAGTTGTATTGTTTCATTTTTCTATAATAGATAACCACAAAGTAATAGCTACATTCAAAAATATAAATATTTAATTTACCGATAGCTCTCGGAACTTCACGACATAAAATTTCTTGAATCTCTTGTTTTCATTTGATGTTTGACTTCACTTGACCACAAGAGTATCGTTTCTTAATCTTTCGTTGTTGTTATTTTACATGTTTATTGTTTTATTCTTACATATAACGAAAGTCATTATTTGACGGTTGGTATTTACTACTAGATTTTTATGTTAACCCCATGTCCGTAATGTACATTAAGAATAATCATGAAATATTATATTTTCAATTTATTTTCACGAACGATAGCAATATTTTTTAACAAAGTTCATCTATACCAAACCTACATAATAGTGAAATAAGGGGACTTTCGTATCTTTGCTCAAGCAAGGTGTGTATTCTGAATCACGGTATTTCATTAGGGCGATACTGAGAGTATCAACATACCATCTTTATTAATCTAGAATCTGGACAATCATCTACTTAGTAAAAAAACGGTGACCGACGAGATCATCGAAAATCAATTCATCGAAAGCAAATTCATCGAAAACGAGTTCATCGAAAACCAATTAATCGAAAATCAATTCATCAAAAACCAAATCAATCGATGAATTGATCACCGATCGAAAAAAGAGGTTATATTAGGTTAGGTTAGGTTAGTCTCCTTGTCCAAAGTTTTATTATCAATTTTTTTATATATAAATTTATTATGAACTTTTATTGACCAATGCTTTTTTAACTTCCCGGTCCGCTCGGCATTTCTCTCAAATATCTACAAAATATTTTTTTCGATTAATTGGCGATTCGCTAAATTGGTCATTCGATGAATTGGTTTTCGATGAATTGGTTTTCGATGAACTCGTTTTCGATGAACAAGTTTTGGATGAATTTGCTTTCGATGAACTAGCCGTGAACCCAAAAAACCACCAAATATGGCAAATATGTATTATTTTTACTATGATGATTGAAGTATATAGGGTTATAAGTATATTCAGTTTCAACGCTCTTCAGTAGATTTCATTAGTGTAGATAGTTGTATGTAGTTTTGAGGTGTCTCAACAGATGTCAGTTAATTTGTACCTTAGAAGAGTTTCGACTATCGACTTATATTTAATGCACGAAGGTTACTGAAATAGTTGATGATACACTTTAGACAACTGGAATCCCGCAGTGTCGACATCTATAGCTTCAGAATTACTTAGAGCATTCAATAAGATGGACGTCTGGCCCAGTTAAATATTTATTGTGAACCTTACGATAATTTAGCAACTAGTAGATCTTTATTGGAGTTTTCCCAAACATTTTTCAAATAATCTTAATCTCTGGGATCGAAGAACATCACGATGAACTTAATTTTTTAATCTCTTCTATGTCAACCTTCCATAAACATTCGTTTGGTCACAATTTACAAGATTTCAATTCTTTCATCCTTTAGCCAGGTTCTTCCTATTCACGTAATCCTCTCACAAATGCCTTCCAGTAAGGGTCCTGACATTAACAAATTACTGTGTAGGATACCAATGATGCTATATTTAAAGAGAATCTGTTACACCTATGTTGACATCGTACAAACACAACCAATAATATGAAGAAAAGCATTTTTCAAAGAAATGCCACATTTCCTAGCAATAATCTGACAGTATTTAATTTCTCTTTATGACCGACTTAAAACGTAGAAATTGTCACTTGTGCAATGATCGAGGTTTTAGTTTACGGAAAAAATTGAACTTACAAAGGCTGGGCGGCTGACGACCACGGCATTGTTGACGTCATACTCACAAGCTAGTAGCGTTTCTGCGTTCGGTTTTGGATCGTTTTTGAAATCAATAGTAAATCTATAATATGAAAATGAATCGCTGAATGTGTTGCTAAACGCATAACTTTCGAAAGACTGCACCATATTGGATAATTCTTTTTTTCTGTGTGTTCGTTATTGTCAGGACAAGGTTTTTATAAAACTTCGGGTGAGCTCTGGCATTATGAAATTTGCATGATAATTGCTATTGGTGGCAGCGAGGAAGCGGCTATTGCTATGAATAGGGAGGGAGGGAGGGAGGGAGAGTGGAGTGGGGAGGGGGAAGGTGGAGGTGACGGAGTGAGAACGCGGGAGGGTAAGAGGACACAGTAGAAGAAGGGGAGGCGGAAGGGGAACGGGACGAATAGGAAAGGACACTAAGGGAGAAACAATTTCTTTATTAAATGGCATAGCAACGCATGCCGGGACCAGCTAGTTATGAATGAAAACATTTATTTCTCATTATTAGAACGACGATCATAATCAGAAAAATATACTTTTTAGATTTTTAAAAGCAGTCATTGTTAGAGAAATTACCCTATTGAGGTTGACATAGCCAATCTAAGAGCATTGTTACACTTGTGCAGTTATCACATAAATTACATTTGGGAAGCGGAAATGGGTACTGCCGCCCAGAGAAACATTAATTGGATAACTAACCCCTCTGCTGTAAGTCAATCTAAGTGTTTCGCTACGTTTGGTGAGTTAGAGGATTGTCTAGGTCTTGGCGGTGAATGCGTCCGCTCACCTAGTGTGGAAAGCCGATTCGGGAGAGATGGTTATGGGAGACCTTATTACCTCTCCAGCAGGACTCTTTCAACTCTTGTACCGCATTGGGAATGGATTCATACGTCATCGATTCATACATATTCATTCATACGTCCGTCAATCCTGGAAAACTGATCTCGAATTCCTACCCCCTCATACCTTTTTTCTTCCCAGGACTTACTCTTCTTCCTTTCCTTGAAAACACCCTCCACACAGCATCCCCAAAGTAAAAGTTAACGTAAAATAAATCATTAAAAACTGTCATTTTCAAGCGTTTTCATGTTTAACACACTTTCATCGCACTGACGAAAATTCATCCCATACAGTTTGTCAGTGCCGGCTTAACTGACGGATCTGTACCCGTGGTGGCGATAGAATGACGTTCATTATTGTTGGCGCGACTGGAGAGGTATTATTACGAAGGGTGTACTCACTACCACTACTCACCACTCCCTGCTCAGTACTCGTGTCGCGTGTACCCTTCTGGTGAGTTATGATGCCCGGATGAGTGTCGCGATGAACCCTCCTAGCGCACTCAAATAAAAAGATTTTGTATGGTGTAAACGGACATTTTCCAGTAAAAATAACGTTATAACGTTAAATCACGCTAATAAAAAGGCTAAATTTAAATGTTTTCAACTCTGTTGATGACTAAATTCATCTTCCACCAGTAAGATAATTTGGGAGGCAGTTGTGGGTACCGCCGCTCCGGGAACTAATTATTGGATAACCAACCGATGAGATTTGTCCGGGTCTTGGCGTCGCATGTGTCTGCCCACATGCTGCATGGCGGGCCGACTCGAGAGAGACTGGTTGAGGGAGGTCTTTCGACCTCTCCATCCAGAATCCCTCGACACAGCAGTTGGAGGGATGGATTCATAAGTCCGTCACTCTTAGACACAATAACCCCCATATTCCTACCCCCCTCTCCTCTCATTCCCTTTTCCTTCACAGAACTTCATCTCCTTCCTTTTCAAAAAGACCCTCCAAACTCCTCTGCACATTTATAAGTGCCGGTTTTGAAGAGGTCCGGATTATGTGAAGGGGGAATATCATTCAACAAATAATCACTTCATGGATTTAAAACCTGCGTAAATGGTACGAATGTAATTACGCTGATTGTTTTTAGACTGCAATGTTGTCATGATGAAAAATAATCTCCATTAACGTATTACAATATAATTTTTTATCAAATTTCACAAATTTATAAAATGACTAAAATATTTTTATTTACAGAATCTATGCGAAACGCTAGTGCATTATAATATGCGAGCCTGAGGTGTGTAAATAACCCCAGACCCTCTAGGCTTAATACCCGAGACATTATGATTATGAAAAAACTCTACTTGCGCGAACAAATATATAACAAAGGATGGCACAAAGAGAAACTCCAGGGAAAATAACAGATCCACCAACCTTGTTTTGTAGATCTTGATGCTTGGGGGCCTCCGTAATATCATCCAATCAATAATTAATTTCAGTCAATGCAATCCTTAGGTGACTTGAAAATTTGCACAAGAGATGAAATTTGTCAATCAATACACAATTCATAAGTTTTTCACAGTGATGAAAACTTTCCAAGAAACAGCCAGTGTCCGTTATTTTCTTGTTTTAGATTCTATTTTTAAAAACAATCCATTTAGGTGTCTCTGTTAAATCCAAGGAGTGAGTAAGTACCATCTTTGTGATATATATTTATTTAAATTTTCAAACAAACAAAACATATTGCAATGCGTAACCAGCTAGTGTTTTTTAAAACATTAACTATACAGAAAATCTGAGGAAATAATTTCCCTCAGGGCCTATGTCATCTTTGGAGATGCTGTGTGGAGGGTCTTTTTGAGAAGAGGAAGGAGTGAACATGGGTCTTTGAAGAGACCCATGTGTAGGAGGGAGGAAATACAGAGGCCGGCAAACCATTCCAAAGCCGAGCGGTTGAGCTCAAGAACGAGTCATAGAAACGGCCCGTTCTCATGTGACAAATGTCAACGGTTTACACGTGTTGGGCGCGTGTTTGGCGTGATTTCCGACTATGCACGGGTGCCGAGGGGATCAACAACGCTGGTTCCTCGGAGCATCTTCTATTGTAATACCGGTAGAACAAAGACACCATTCGTTATGCGCAAAGTGTTACCTTGTGAAACGAGTGACCTTGGTCATAGTTTTTTTTATTCTCTAAAGAATGCTGTACATAACAATGGTATGTTGAAAATTTTTTATATGTTCGTTCAAAAAGTCCACAAAATATCACTATCTCCAACCCGAGAATTTTTCCCAATTTTCAGATTTTACCACGGAATTCACCCCAGGCCGACATTCTTTAAAATTCAGTTTTAGAAATTCCTTCTGAATACAATTAAAATTTTTTGAAATATCAAACTCGAACCCAAGTATGAAAAATGTTATGATATTTTTGCAGCTCATACAAAAATTTTAACAGAAATTACTGCAAGTCGTCGTTCTTCAAAGAATCAACACTAATAAGCAGCAATGTTATTAATGTTGTAGCAATCAGACGTGCTACGTAAACGCTTAAAGAAAACACTGGAATTAACTGTTGATCGTTTATTAGTAGAATTAATAATTCAAAAATATTACACGGAGCGAGACAGTTGTAAATAACGGCACAAGTTGTTTGGCTTGCTATTCTGTCGACTGACTGGGTCAAACTACGGCTTTTATAATGCCGCGGCGGAGGTAACGGTTTAATAATTCGGCTGGTAATATCGAAAGAATACGATACATTTCTCGATGGTTCTGACGCCTAATGTACAGGGAATGTAAATGCTCCGGTACTTTCCATAAAGTGCGACGAGATTCCAAATGTATCAGCGCAGGTAGGTAGGTATTCTTCGTGTTCCGTTCCCAGTTGTATCATGCGGCAACATCACCGTGCTGCACAGGTACATACCTTAAGTAGGTACGTACCTGAGTGTTGGCTTCACCACAATGTTTTTGGAAATTTTGTTTTCAATAATTAATATATTGGTAATATAATTTGTCGCTATCATCGAACATTAATAATTTGAGTACCTACCCCTAAAATTAAAATAATTGATAAGTAAGATCCGGTTAATTGAAATTTCAATTGCACAACTTTCCGCGAGATCAGGAAAAAATCAAGAAATCGGTAATCAAAATAAGTTAAAAGTCAATTACTTTCAGAAGCAAGAGATCGGACGTGTCCAATCTCACCAACAAATAGTAGTTTTTACAGGTCATTGAATTTTGGGCTAAAGTGGAGGCTGTAGTTAATTTGGTTAACTATTGATAAAGAAAAGTTTGGCCGAGTTTGAATAGAATGTACGTACGAAATTAAATCATTCACATAAGAATTGCAAATGCCATTTAATTTACTGAATAAATTCTACTTAGAAGATCTCTTCAATTATTGGGACACGGCAATTTTTTACACAAATTTTCTCTGAAATTGATATTTTAGGAAATTTGTTTCGAAAGTTAAATTTTACGTAAAATAAAATGCAGAGGGAATCATGGTGGAAAACTAAGTCGGGAAAGTGGACGGGAAATATATATATATATATATATATATATATATATATATATGGAGTGCCGTCAATACGGATTCCGGCGGAACCGCTCTTGCGGTGATCTTCTCGCGTATGTGACGCATGTTTGGGGGCGGTGCCTGGAACGTTTCGGTGAGACCCAAACGGTTGCACTGGGTATTTCCAAGGCCTTTGACCGGGTTTGGCACCGAGGGCTTGTCAACAAACCGTCTTCTTACGAACTTCCCGCATCCTTGTGTGCGCGGATTGCCGACTTTTTGAGGGAGAGGTCGATTCAGGCGGTTGCTGACGGTTTCACCTCTTTCTCGCATTCGATAAATGCTGGCGTCCCACAAGAATCGGTTCTGTAATCGACTTTGTTTCTGTTGCACATCAATGACCTCTTGTCATGTGCACCGATTCATTGGGATGACAGTACAGTCCATGATAGCTTTTTGTTTGATAAGCCCCCAAAGGGCACACACACTCCAATAGCTTGGAGGGCTTTGAAGCAAAGAATGGACGCTTACCTCGAGAGTGTTTTCTCTTGGGGTAAGAATAACCTCGTCGAATTTAATGTTTCAAAGACCCAATCATGTTTGATAACGTCTAAAAGGGATCGAAATGAAAATCTAGTCTCCTTCAACGGAAGCAATCTTCCGAACAGAACGTCCATCGATATGCTTGGTGTAACTCTAAGTGACCAGCTCAGGTACGGGGGCTCCATCGAAACCAAAGTTAAGTTAGCCTCTCAGAAACTGGGCGTACTGTACAGGGCCCGCAGATACTTTAATAGTACACAACTGCTAACCCTGTACAAATCGCAAGTGCGCCCCACGGTTGAATTTGGCAGCCACCTCTGGTCTGGAGCTCCAAAATACCTAAAAAAACCCTTGACTCTGTGCAGAAACGGGCGGTCCGTTTGATAGATTCTCCCATGTTAACAGACGGACTGCAATCTTTAGAGCACAGGCGTCAGGTGGGAATGCTGTCCTTGTTCTACCGGTATTACAATGGAAGATGCTCCGAGGAACTAGCGTCATTGATCCCCTCGGCACCGGTGCATAGTCGGGAAACACGCCAAACACGCGCCCAACATTTGTACACGGTTGACATTTGTCACATGAGAACGGGTCGTTTCTATTACTCGTTCTTGAGTTCAACGGCTCGGCTGTGGAGCGATTTGCCGGCCTCTGTGTTTCCTCCCTCCTACAACATGGGTCTCTTCAAGACCCGTGTTCACTCCTTCCTTTCCTCAAAAAGACCCTCCACACAGCATCTTCAAAGATGACATAGGCCCTGAGGGAAGTTATTTTCCTCAGGGCCTCCTGTGTGGAGTTAATGTAAAAAAAAAAAAAAAAACTGGGAAAAAGTAGAGGAACTATAGAAGGACACACGGTACACAATAACTAGAGGGTATAAGAATAATGACTGTGCATCCTAGCATAGAATATGCAATTCGCATTTCGCCACACATCACAAATCCTATTTCACAGATATTAATGCACCATTGTTGTCTATTCAAATGCAGTCATCTCCTAGGTTACGTCAACTAAAGACAAATTTATTAAAAACAATTTTTGGTGAAACGACAGTAACTACTTTATTCATATTAATCTGACGCGGGATATATTGTAATGGACTTTTAACAAACCATGAAATATCGTTGGTAAACAACGATATTTCACGGCTTTGTTAAAAGTCCATTACAAAAACGTTTAAATCTTTTCACTTTCAATTTTTAAAAAATTTTGAAGGCGTGATTAGGCATTCAAATTAACGTTAACATTTTAAAATGCTGTGCACAATCCGTCTCTGGTTGAACTCCACATCTACATGGCATAGGTATTGTTCAAAAAATAATTCTACATTACTTATTGTTGTACACTTCAGCACTTGGCTGAATGACAGCAATGGAAATAATTCTCGTATTTCTTGAGTAAATAGGAAATTACTGCCAACGCAAGAACTTACCTTGCCTTTTCTCCATTCAAACAGTAAGAGTTCTTCCAACAAATATGTTTTTAAAGCGGCATCCATGATTTTTCTTGAAATATGGCCAATTTTATAAAAAAAATTAGGCTGGTCTTTCGAAATATTATCAATAGATGAAAATTATGGCTTTCAAATTCAAAATTCTTTTACAAACACAGGGTGTTAAGAAACGTACCTGACATACTAATCAGTTATCTCAAATTCTACTATGATGTTTTGGTCTCCATCATGAGACCGACCATGATGTTTTGGTCTCCGATGACATTTGTGTTTCCAGCGACCAAAATTTTATCTTAATTTTTTACTCCAAATAATCACTGGTTATAGAAAGTCAGGTTTTATTTATTATTAATAGTTTTTATAGTAGATGGTAGATACATTTTTTAACAAGCCGTATATCGTCACTTCATTTGGATAGGGTTCTAACTTCGCTTCACCTTGTTCTGAGATATGAGGTGTCAAAGTTTGCAAAGATGATTTCTCATAATCTGTTTACAAATTTCCGATTTTGATGTTGAACCTTGTGTAAAGTATTTTAATTGAACATATTTTAAATGAAAGTATTTAAAGAGGACCGTAAACTTACCCTTTTAGAACATACCTAAACATACAAATAGAACCCTGTGCAACCAGCTAGAGCATAATAATTCATTGCACAAGGTTCTAAATTACATTACTCTAATGCTATTATCTAGCTAGGGCCAAGCCCTATTAAAATATTTTCCATTAAAATATGATAAACTAAAATACATAAATTAAAATTCTTACATAGATTTCGAAAATTCGTCTTTGGAAACTTAGAAACCTTAGAAAATGGTAAGACGTAGTTAGAACCCTATCCAAATGAAATGACGGACGATAATGTGCCTCGTATTTAAGATCAACTGCCAGATACAAACAAAATACAGAGTGTAAGTGATGTTAGAACCTTGTGAAATGAATTATTATTGAAAAAACTTGAAGTTAGAACTTTGTCATACTTATATCTACGAAAATACAACTCAGATGGTTCTGAAAATTATTTTGGTTATAGAAATAAGCAAAAGAAATGCTTTGGCATTCAAAAGTCATTTTTGAAAAAAATGTCAGTTAGAACCCTATGCAAATGAAGTGACGATATCGCAGCTTCTAATCTTGATACTGTTGAAAAAAAATTAATATTGATTTCCTCCTTTTTTTCCTCAAAAAGACCCACCACACTTTTTGAACACAGATGTTACAGTATCACAAAAGCGCTATTAATGATTAAATATTAAAAGAAGAGGTTTTTGAAACTTCAGAATTGGCATTTGCTGTGTTCAGTAACCACATGGATCTGAATGACGAAGATGCTTCTCTGTCTTCCTCTTTCACTTCTATTACCTCTTCACCATCACCTTAAAACAACCTCAACATACGCCTATTAGGGGTATACGCAGGGCCGGATTAACCATGTCGGGGCCCCTAGGCAATGCACGTCTCGGGGCCCCTTTACCAATGGTGGACTAACGGGGGGGGGGGGTGTTGAAGGGGCCTCCAAACAAACGCCTCCTTGTTCCCCAGATCAAATCCTTAACAATGCTTTAAGGGGAGAGGTAAAGTTTTAAAACTTTATTTTTTATTTTTTTCTGAATGTAAAACATGTCAGTATATTGATTATTGTGTCAAAATGTCAAGTAAATCGGAGCAAAACTAACGAAGGTACAGCTTTTCAAGCGACCGGCCTCCGGTGCTCCATTCAAGTATACAGGGTGTTAAGGGACGTACTTGACTTACTTTAACCATGATTCCTGACATTATTTGGAGTAAAAAATGTAAATGAAATTTTGGTCTCCGGTGACATTTTTGATGTTTTTTTTTTCTACAAAAACATAAAAAAATGGTAGTTGTTGAAAACCCAAAGACGGGGTAAGGGGTTCAGCGGACACCCGGCTGAGTGACCAGTGAATACATACGGAAGAATTTTTTTTTTGTTTGATTTTGAAGAAAAAATTTTTGAAAAAAAAAAGTCGTCAAAAAAAGTCACCGGAGGCCAAAATTTCATTTACATTTTTTACTCCAAATAATGTCAGGAATCACTGGTTAAAGTAAGTCAAGTTCGTCCCTTAACACCCTGTATTTCGAGTACAAAATTTTTAAAATCGGTTTTCTTGCAAACGGGAGTTTTTTTACCATTTTATAATAACAATTAAAAATCTCGTTTTTTAATTCAAAATGCTGCAAAAATAATCGAAAAAAACTCCCTCTGACTACTAACCTATATTACCTTTTAAACGCATTTCGATTTTTGTTCCAAATGATCCGGTGACGAGTTATGGAGTTCACCGCATAGGTAACAACTTTTTTCGAGGCGCCTCCGGAGATTCGCTCTCACTGACTTATTTATTGATATTTGTAATTGAAATTTTTTCAAAGATACTTTAGTTGATATACTTTATTTATTTATTTATTTATTTATTTATTTACATATGCATATATATTAACAATACATTACAATGTGAACATTTGTCTGTCCAACTGGGCAGAATACCCGTTTCAGGACAGCCAAATTGTATATTAAGTTCATAATATTCTTAACAAAGGAATAGTTTCGTTCAAGATATCAAGGGAATTTGCTTCTGTCAAGACAACTTTTGAGAACACTAAGAATTGTATATAATTAAGGGATGGTTTCTTTATGTCTTTAAAAGAATCGCAAAGATGAGATTTTTTTCAAGGTCAATTTGGAGAACGTAAATAAATGCATTCAGAGTGAATGCATTTATTAATGTTCTATGAGTGTTTTCTTTAGTGAGATCACAAGTAGGAGATTCTTTCCAGGCCATTTTAGAGAACATTTACAATTGGATAATCAGAATTTACACATTTATAAACCAATATTTGACATATGAATTCACAATGTATTTATAACTGTTTAATTTTAAAGTACTATAATTTTTAGAATTTCTTAAATAGTAGAAATTACACAATTATAATCCAAATATATGACAAATGATTTTTCAACATCGTTTTGGAGAACATTAATTTATTTAGTTGTTTATTTATTTCTTTTATTTTACTCGCAAAGGGCTTTTACATAAATAATAAAGGCAGTACTCCATCTTTAACATGAGAAAAACAAATAGATTAGATAAAGTTACGATGTGCATAAAAAGTATATAAATTAAATAAAAAAAAAATACAACAAAAATTTTGTACAGTGAGATATATAATATCAATATGCTACGATTAGAAAATACGTACATAATATAAAAATCCAACCAACAAATTTAAAAGTGAACCAAGGTTTGCAAAATTGCAACATTAACCGTGTTTTTACACCTATAAGTATGTTTCGCTGTGTCAAGCCGAAGCGATGTATCGATGGTACCGACCTCCTGTACCTCTCTGTGGAGTTGCAGGAGTTCGAAACCATCGGACCTATCCAATTTCGAACTCAATATTTTAGGTAAAAAAGTTAACCAATTTTTTTTTTTTTTTGCATTTATGACCATTTAATTTTAATAAATGTACTATTATTTTTCGATTTTCCTAAGTAAAAGAAATTACCCATTTATAAACCCGACTAAATGAATATGAATTTCCAATGTATTTATATAGAAATTTTCAAAACTTATTTTTGAAATGTCTAGTCGTTATTTTACAAGAGTCAAAGACCAGTCCTTATTTTACACGGATCAAAAAACAGAGTAAAAGTTTTATTTTTATGCAATAATATAACTTTTTAGTACATATTAGGTAAGTGAGATTGTGTTAGCATATGTTCGCTCTCGACTCTCCCCATATCCAGAAGCCAATTGCTAACCAATTTCCGTAAAAAGCTTGTACTTTTCAGTTTCCAAGCATCGGGTATGAAGTTGAACAATTTAGGCCCTAAGTAGGAGTATTGTCTTTGGGCATGTGATGTGTTTGTAGTAGGCGGAATTACTGGATTCCTCCCTGCATGACGGGTGTTGTGGAGATGATCGATGGATGGATAGTGGTGTCGGTGTTTTTGTGTATGTAAAATAATTTTTCTTATGTATAGTTGCCGTACATCAAGAACACGTATCTCTTTAAATAATAGCTCACTGGGATACCTAAATGGTTTCTTAAGGATGACCCTTAAAAGTGATTTTTGTGCTTTTGCTAGGGGATCAATTATTGTTTTGGAACAGCCGCCCCATCCCAAGGATGCATATTCTAGCAGTGAGTTACACAAGGCATGGTACATTTGTTTCAGATCTTTTAAGCAAAGAATATTTCTAACAGACATGAATAGATGAGTAAGTTTTCTAATCTTTGAGGAAGTCGAGACAATATGTTCGTCCCATCTCAGAGACTTATCTA
Source organism: Limnephilus rhombicus (assembly GCA_929108145.2). NCBI lineage: Eukaryota > Metazoa > Arthropoda > Insecta > Trichoptera > Limnephilidae > Limnephilus > Limnephilus rhombicus. The sequence goes on from OV815280.1 coordinate 37,521,496, forward strand.
TGATAATTCCTAGATATTTTATACTATCGACACATTCTAAGTTTAAGCATTTACATGAGGTCCGGTCAATACAATGGTGAATAATGATGTTGTGTATTTCTTTTGGTTCTCCTGCTTGTGTTGATCTGAAACGGATGTATTTGGTTTTATCTAGGTTAAGTGTTAGGAGATTATTGTCTAACCATTGTTTGACCTTATTTAACCCTACTTCTGCTTTACTGTGAACAACATTCCAGCTTTTGTCTTCAAATAGTAAGACTGTATCATCAGCAAAGGTGATAATGTGGTCGGCAAGGGAACTGTTACATAGATCATTTATATATATATTGAATAGAAGTGGTCCTAAATTACTGCCTTGGGGTACACCGAATTTAATATTAGCTGAATCGCTTATAGTGTCGTTGATGAACACTCTTTGGCTCCTGTTATCTAAATAGCTACACAACCAATTGAAGAGCTGACCTTGTATACCGATGCGCTGTAGTTTAATCTTCAGAATTTTGTGAGAGATAGTGTCGAATGCTTTTGCTAGATCCAGGAAGAGCGCAATGCATTTTGTACCCCTATCTATGTTATTAGAGATAATTTTTGTCAAATTGGCAATGGCATTTTCAGTGCCTAAACCTGGTCGGAAACCGTATTGGCTATTGGAAAGGATGTTGTTGTTTTCTAGGTACAGGCTGAGCCGATTCTTAACAATCTTCTCAATAATTTTAGACACAGAGTTGATCAAAGAAACTGGTCGGTAGTTGTTAATCTGTGATTTATCCCCATTTTTGTGAAGTAGAATAACAATTGATTGTTTTAAATGATTGGGGAATTTTCCAGAGTTAAAGCTTAGATTACAAATGAACGATATCGGTGATGCTATGGCGGATTTTATATTTTTTAACAGATTTGAAGAGATCTTATCTGGGCCACACGCATTGGATGACTTAAGCTCGTCAATTATTTTCATCACTTCTTGTGATGTAGTTCGAATGTTATCTATTTTATGACTGAGATTACAGCCAGTTAACTTAGCAAGATCAGATTCAGTTGTGTTATATTTATCAAGAATTTTTTTTGACAGTGTGGTTCCCACTGACGCGAAGTAGTTATTTGCAAAATTTACCATCTTTTTTGGATCTGACGTGATAGTGTGATCAATGTTCAATGATTTAATTTCAGATGATTTATTGGTTTTAGATTTAGATATATTACGAAAAGCTTCCCATAGCGTTTTTGACGTATAGTTGGTTTCGTAAATAATTTTTTTAAAGTAGTTTTCTTTAGTTGATGTAATTAAATTTTTACACAAGTTCCTATAATTTTTATATCGGCTTTGTAGTATGATATTCTCTGGGTTCCTATTCGCCTTTTTGTGTAGTTGATTCCTCCTGTGTATTGATTTTACAAGACCAGGGGTGATCCATGGCGTGAGTTTTAATTGTTTGTTAGATATAAGTTTGTTACTAGTGTGTTTATATATGTAATCGTGTAATTTGGTGATGAAATTCGTCATTGCTAAATCAGTATCCCTTTGGTCTAGAACGTTTTCCCATTTTTCTGAATTTAAGTCCTTAAGTAGGTTGAAGTAGTTTATTCGAGGTATGTATTTAATTTTAGCAGTAGTGGGAGGTTTATTTTTAAGGCAGAGAGCTGTAGAGTAGTGGTCAGAAATTGTGGTGTGTATAACAAATGATTCGATATGTTTAATTTTTTTGATGTTAATGTGGTCTAGACAAGATTTACTTGTACCCTGTTCTCGGGTAGGGCTGTTAATTGTCTGTATGAACCCATTTTCCGTAAGCAGACATAGATAATCTTCGGATTGACGGTGGTACTCAGGAATCGTATTAATATTTAAATCGCCTAAAATGATTTGCCGTTCTAATTGTTTTGAACTGTTGATGATTGATTGTAAAGAATTCAAAAAAGTATCAATATTTTGGAATGAGGGTGATCTATAGATTGCAAAAATACATAAGTTATTGTTCAATACAATTTTCATACAGTTTGCTTGTGATAGTAAAATTTCGTCGACTTGTGCTTGTAGACCGTTTCTGATGTAAATTACAATTCCACTGGATTTATTTAAATTTATATTTGTGTGATGTTCCGAGTAATTGTGAATCATTTTAGAGGTGTACTCTTTATTTATCCAGCATTCCGTTAAAATTATGACATCGAATGCGCAATTAAATTGGTCTAGAAAAATGAGGAAATCGTCCAGTTTTGAAATGCTTCTAATGTTCAGGTGTATAATTTTTAGACTGTAAGAGCCCCAATTAAAGTTTTTTATATTATTCAGATCTTCAATTATATTCAAATTACAGTATATACCTGGATGGTTATCAATAACACAAGGTAAATCAAACATAATTAAATGTTGGTTGTATGTGGCATAGAGAAAAGTGTTCCAGTAATATATTATTAAATTTAAAAACTATTCCTAGTGTGGTTGCATGGATAGGAGTGTATGGAAATAATTTAGTGATTTGGTAATATAATGCAGAATGTTTAAAGTCGCTGAAACATCGTGATAACAAATTATTATATATGTATGGTAAAAAAATAACAAGTGAAAATGAAAATGAGCGACTATACACTATAAAGTGTGTATGAAATAAATAAAACCAACATTATTCATATGCCTTTATTTCGCCTTTAAAACCTTACCCCACCCCCCTCTTAAGGCACCAGGACACTGTAAGAAATAATAACCTTTTTAATTATTTTTTAATTTATTTCATGCATTTGTTAAAAATGCTCTCACCAAATGTTTTAAAGAAATTCGAAACATTGACGGATATACAGCATTTCATGTGAAACCATTTGAAACAGTTTGTATGTTGAATTATCCTTCAGCAAAACTTTGAATGCGTTTTTCTCGAAAAAAAAATTAATACGTTTTTCAACCTGGTTGACAACATATTGAAAAAACTATACATTCGATTTGCCTGCACCAAGTCATAATCTGTTTGAAAATCTATTGTCTATGGCGTAGGGGAATTTTTATATCTTAAAAAACTAAATAAAATCCCGAAGTGGTGCCATTGTGACTGGATTTTTTAACTGTTTAAGACTTAGTGCACGCAAATCGGATAAATAGTTTTTTTTATTGGTGCTCTTTTTTACTCATTTAAAGTACGCTCTAGCGTGTTTAAATCGCACTTTATGGAACGCGCGTTTTTTAAAGTTACCATGGCAACATCAACAAATCAACAAAATGTGAAGTCTAAATGTCAATTTTTAACTATAAATCTGACAGGAATATTTTAAACGTCAAATAAAACAAACACTTTGAATACATACGCCTTCTTAGCAACGTCATCCTTGCTAATTGCCTTCATGAATGCATGCACTTTCACAAATGATTTTAAATCAACCCCTTTATTTATCCTCAACAGACATTGCAATTTCGAATGTATGGCCCACATAGTCGATGCTTTGTACTGTTCCGACATTTTCTGAAGGTAAGCAAGCACAACTCGTTCATCTACATCTACTACGTTTTGCTCCTCCATCCATGTTATGAACCTTTCATATTCTTTTTTATAAACGTCTTTGGATTTTTCAGGTATTAACCGCGATTCTGCTTTGGTATTTAAATTATCAATGTTAGAATTCATTTTACAACACACAATAACTAGTAAAAACTGTGATGTCAACTATTAATCTTATGTGACAGTTTGCAAATTAATGTTTGTGTTTTTCATTTCCATGACAACAAGATATTGTGATGTCACATCACGAATTCATTAATAGTTCTTATTTCCAAATTTTTAATAATAATATGAATATTTATGTTTTCAAAGTGTACAAATAAAAAAAAATAGCGTAAAGTATTCGTGGATAACTGGTCTTTAAAACACTTGCGTTATTTCGAGCACTCGGCTACTCCGTCGTGCTCGAAAAATCGCGCGTGTATATTTTACTTATATTTGCACTTATATTTTAATATACTATTCTAATATGTTTTCAACCAGGTTGAAAAACGTAGTTTCGAGAAAAACGCTTTCAAAGTTTTGCAGAAGATAATTCAACAAACAAACTGTTTAGTAAATAATTTAGAATCACTTGAAAAAAGAAAGCCGTTACAACAAAAACCCAAATCCTTAATAATCAGCTAAATGTGTCCAACAGCTCGATATTAGGGATATTCCCCATAAAAGTAAGAACCCTTAATCACTTTATCCCTTAATCACCTGTTCAAATGACGATTAGTCCCTGAATAATATGGTAATTCATTAAATATCACCCGTCTCTTTCACTGTTCCTTTGTTTTATGTGTTGTCTCTTACTTTATCTATATAAGCTCATACTGTTTGTATTTTGATCAGTTTAATTTTATACCCTGTAGATGCTTGAGTAAAGCGAAACCGGTCGGTATTATAAAAATTATATAAATCGTGGAAACAAACTGAGTTATTGTTTTATTTCATTCTAATTATTATAATTTGTTGTTTTCTTTAGTGCGTGTTCCTAATGTTATTAACCTGTAAATGTTCCTAATAAAAAAATTAAAACATCTTGAAAGCTAACTTTTTTCCGAAACTTCGTTGCCGAAACTTAATTGAAGCAAGTCATTTTTTCTCGGGTGCGGGGCCCCTAGCCGATGCGGGGCCCCTAGGCAGTTGCCTACTCTGCCTTAGGGATAATCCGGTACTGTATACGTATACCGCAAATCATTGAAGAAAAAACTTCTGTGATATTCGTATAAACAAAAAACCCAGTTTTTTATTTAACTTTAGCTCCACACCGGAGGCCCTGAGGTAAAAAAATCCTCCAGGGCCCGTGTCATTTTTGGGGATGCTTAATGGACGGTCTTTTTAGGAAAAAAAGGAGAGAAAATTATGGGAAGGAAAATTGTATGAGGGGTGGATAGAAATCTGGGGGGCAGTGTGTCCAGGAGTGACGGACATACCTATCTATCCCTCCCGCTTCGGTACGCAGAGAGTCCGGCTGGAAAGGTCTAGGTTAGTTCTCCCTCAAACAGTCTCTCCCATTCCGGCCCGCAATGCAGTAAACACATTGGCCGCCAAGTCCGAGACAAACCTCAGCTCATGAACCCTGTCACCTCTGCTAAGTCATCAAACGTAGAGAACCACTTAGGGTGACCTATGGCAGGGGTACTTGTTATTCAATAAATGGTTCACGAGACGGCGGTACCAAATTGAATAATGACAAAAAAGGCTTCTAGGAAACATAAATCAACTTTCAATGGTTACTAAAAAACTCAGATATCAATTTATTGATTTTGAGTTTGTGTCGATTTTCAAAAATCCAAATATTGCACCACAGACTCCACCACTGCATTGAAATATTTCCCACTATCAATGTTTTGACGTATGTGCTTCGGGATCCCTGTCAAAATAAAGTCCCGAATTGCACGAAGCTGTAAATTACCACATCGGATAGCTGATATTGGTTCAGAAGCTGGAAATTATTATGAAGTGAAACATGGACGTATTTTGGTCGGAAACTTCCTGTATTGAATCAAACGTATCTTGAAATGGCTTGTTTGGTAACCAGATCTGAATAGTCAGATATTTTCTAACCTGTCTCTCTCTCTCTTCTCCTTCTTTCTACCCATTCAGCCTCACATCCCGAATGGGGATGTCGTAATCCCACTGGCACCAGTTAGTTGGGAGCTCGTGTACGATATTCTCATAAAACAGTGAAAACAAAACACAGTTAACTTTCAGAACACTTTCATGCATGTAGACTCGGTCATCCTCCATCGTCAAACCTGCAATTGCCGTACATTTAAATGAAGCCGTCCATTATTTTGAATTTGTACTTGATGTCCTGGGAAGACCCAAAACGCTTAGAGCACGTCTAATTGCTGAGGCAATTGGAATACACAAAAATCCAATTAACAATAATGAAGATGGCAGAGTTAAGCTCGATTGTTTTTGGTATCCGATAATTGACGGCTACACTAAAACTAAACGCAGAAAATCATTTTAAATTATATTGTAATACTCGTACCAGCTCTTAGAGAGTTGGAGCTGGCAACAGAAAACTAAAGTAAACCAGAGTGGGGAGACTACTAAGCACTTTTTTTGATCAATGTGAAGGATAATTTTTTCCATATTTTTGTCGTCGAATTCCAGTGCACCTTTCCCTTAACATTTGGTCATTTTATTAGTATATGTGTTTTCTTCTTCGGAATCGCTAGATGTTGCATTTTTCGTGTTTTCATTGCCTGTTCATTTTGGAGTGGTTTGAAAAATGGATATTGATTTAAAAAAAAAATATCCATTTTTTTTGGATTTCATAGGATTCGATCCTTTGTCCGCTAAATGTTTTACAGAGGTTCGTCAATCGCTTTATACCACAACACCAAAGAAAACTTGCTTGGGACTGTGGATTTATCGTATTATATTGGAACCGAGAACCCAATTACTGAATAAATATGTTATAAATAAATATTAATATCATTCTCTCGCAGGTTAAATCCTATAGATGTACGAGTATGTCTCTTTTTAGTATCGCTCGTTTCCGTTTCATCGTGTTTCAAATCACAACGGTGCTAAAGAAGTTTTATCTTCAAAGTGTGAGGTATACAACCAAAGATAATCTATACTTATATTATAATCTATACTAATATTATAAATGCGAAACTGCGTATGTTTTTCTGTCACGCTTTCACGCTTAAAGCACTAAATCGATTTTTTTTATATTCTTTCAAAAAAACCAATAGAATGCTTCATCCATACTAATATTATAAATGTGAAAGTGCGTGTGTTTGTTTGTTACACTTTCGCGCCTAAACCACTAAATCGATTTTAAATATTCTTTCACAAAAAGAAAGCTACATTATCAGCGAATACATAGGCTGTATATGTATATAATGGTAAGCTCTGGTAAACTCTGAAATTTGTATGAATGAAAATTTGTGTAATTTAATACAACTAATTATTTGACATGCGCTGTCATTTTGTTATTTGTTAGAACAATTATATTACTATGGAGATCCCTTTAGTTAAAATTCAAATATCTTTACTAATTTTATAAATGCGAAGTGCGTGCGTTTGTTTGTTACGCTTTCACGCCTAAACTACTAAATCGATTTTTTAAATTCTTTCACTAATTGAAAGCTATATTATCAGCGATTAACATAAGCTTTATATAATTGTAATCTCTGGCGTTATTAAATATGTAAACATTAAATTGTGCGTCATCATCATCATCTTCTTCCCATTATCCTATTCGGGTCGGGGACCCATTGCATCGACAAGGCTCCTCCATACGTCCCTGTCTTGTGCTGATTGTTCGACCTCTGTCCATAGTAGACTCATCCGCTCCTCACACAGTTTCTGGAGTCTGGGGCGGCCCACTGGACGTCTACCCTCTGGAATGACACTCAGTATCTTCCTCGGAATTCGGTCATCAGACATTCTTAGTACATGCCCAAGCCACCTCAGTTGCGATTTTTCTATGAAGAGTAGCAGTGGTTCAATGTTTAGATCATCTCGGATCGTCGAGTTTCTTATATGATCCCATTTCGTAACCCCTACCACTCCTCTCAAGTACCTCATTTTGGCAGCTTGGACTCTAGAGCGTCTTCGTTCATTTAGCATCCATGTCTGGTGGCCGTAAGTGAGCGTCGGACGATATACCTACCGTTTTAAATACTGAAATTGTGCGTATTTCATATATTAGCGGCAGGGAGGAACGACAGGGGGAAGGTGGAGATCGCGGAGAGCGAAGAGACGAGGGAGGGGGGAGGTGGGATAAGTGTAAGGCAACGGGGACTCACGGGAAAGGACATATAAACATAAACAAACTAAAACTGAATGTTATGAAAACTAAATTTTTGATAATTGATAGTTAAGGTGGAACTGAACATGCAATACTAACCATTGATAACATAAATATAGAAAGGGTTAACAATATTAAATATCTGGGTGTAATATTAGACGATAAATTAAAATTCGATAAACACTTCGATTACATATCTAAGAAAATTGCTAAAAAAGTTGGCTTCTTAAAAAGGATTAGGAATAACTTGGATCTCAAGACAACGCACCTTGTATATAATTCTATTGTAACTCCTCATTTAAATTATTGTTCTAGTGTTCTATTCTTATGTAATGAGACCCAAAATAATAAACTACAGGTTATACAAAATAGGAGAATGAGGATGATTCTGAAATGTAATATCTTTACTAGAGTTAAAACTATGTTACAAAACTTAAATATGATGACAACTAAACAACATATAATATATAATACGTTAACAATGATGCACAAGCTTAAAAATAACATGCTCCCTAAATATCTGCAAACTAATATTATGTACCATGAAAATATTCACAATTATCCTACGAGGAGTTGCCGAGACTTCAGGCTTCCCAAAACTAAACTGACGTGTACACAGAACAGCGTGTTTTATAAAGGTCAAAAACTTTATAATAACCTACCAAATTCCATAAAGGAAGCCTCAAGTCTTGGCACTTTTCGTAAAACATGTGCTACATACATTAAGAAAAAATTATGAATTGTATTTATTTGTATTAACTGTATGTCTTAAACCCTATTGTTTGTATTTCTAACTGGAGTAACTGTATTTCTTTTTAAAACTGTATTCTTTCCGTTATAATTTTATGACTATATTTATTTTATTATGTATTTTATATGTTTTTTTTAATACTAGATGTATGAAAAAATTTGCTTACATCTAAATAAAGTTACAAAAACAAAACAAACAAATATAGGGAGAATCAATTTATTTCTTTGAATGACATTACAATACCAGCCAGTAGAATTGTAAATATACAAAGTTACTGCGTATCATCTAATATAAAAATTAATAACTTAACCATTTCAAATCTTCTCAGAACGGTATTGATTTCAGCGTTAAGTTAAAATGGCGCCAAGACCCGAGACCGTCTGGAAACAATATGCAAATGAACGGAAATAAGATTTCCTTACAAAGCAAAGCTGAACAAATAGATTTTGTATCTGTGTCAGGGAGAATTGGCTCAATTAGTGACTCGTGGCTCGCTGGCTCGAAACCTCCCGACATTTAGGGAAACTTCGCTTCCACTGTAATTATTTTATTTTATAAGTATAAATAATAACACAAACAAAGAAGAACTGTTATCCTAAGCATCTTATTCTTTTTGTTGGAAACTTTCCGTAAGTTGTTCAGTTCTGGTATTGTTGTTTGTCGCTTTACATTATTTATGTTCTTTTGTTTGAAATGTTTATAAATATAATAGGGGGAGGAATTACCGGTTTGAAACTTATTGAAAATTTTCTAATATTCTTCATTCTCTTCATCCTCTTCATCCGGTGATCAGATTGCGTGACAAAGCTAGGTTTTCTTTTTGAAGATTCTAGATATATCTAAAAAAAAATTCAGCGGTCGGCAAATCATACAGACAATTTACACTTTACGCACGGGCGATATCATATAAATTTTCTTCTTGAAAAACTATGTTTCAAATGTACTTTTCATAGAACTGCGACTATTAGCTCATAAAAGGTGACAAATTTGTCTTTCATACATTGGAATGACTTTGAATTGTATATGAATTGTTTTATTATTCACTTGCGAATACCCGGCTTGCGTTGCAATGTCATTCAAAGAGGAAATTGTTTCTCCCTGTGTGTCCTTTTTGTGCGTCCTCGTTAGCGCTTACTTTTCCTTCCAGCGTTCCCTTTCCCCTCCCGCGTTTCCTTCCACCTTCCCAGTCTTCCCGCGAACCTCCCCGCCTTCCTACGATATCTTCTCGTATTCCCCTTCCATCTTCCCCGACTGCCCCCTTCCTCGTCCCCCAACCTAAACCATACACACAATCTTATATCCACTTTTAAGAATATTTTATTTTTATTTTTAGAATTGTAATATTTAATCATTAAATATAATGTTAGAAACTCACAAACGAAACTTAGAAACTGAAAATATTACAATTTGAGGTCTTACTCATTAAGTTATTCCAAAAATAAAAATTAATAAAATAACTCAATGGTGGGCAGAATTAATCGACTGAAATTTTAAGACACGCCATGTGTAGAGTTGATTATCGATTTCCAAAATTATCTTATATTAATTATTTGGGTGACCCGACATTTGATCCGGCGACATTTGGTCCGGCGACACTTGGTCCGGCGACATTTGATCCGGCCGACACTTGATCCGGTGGACAGTTGATCCGGCGGACATTTGATCCGGCGACAATGGATCCGGTCTGATCCTTTAGAAGATTTTTTCTTCAAGTAAGTATGTAAAGAGGATATAAGGCCGTACAACCAAAGTCGATGTACTTATATCTGAAGGCATCTTGAGTGAAAATCCGCTGTTAAAATATTTTTACTAACAATAATTTCGACTCTCGGAAGAAGCATGCGGCAATACAAAATACGACATAGGTGACTAGATCTGAATAGCCAGGAAATTTTTTCACATATCCTTCTCCTCCCCACTATCTTCAGCCTCACAACATATCAAAATTAGGAATGCCATAGTCTCACTGGCTCCAGACGGTTGGGAGCAGTTGGGACTCTTATGTTTTGATGAAAGTTCTAAAAAATAAAAATTAAAAATTAAAATATAAAAAAAATTATATCATATGATTTTTGTAATTTGTTCGCTGGTGTACAGTGTATGTAGGTTTAATCGGATTACTTGAAATGACGTGAGTAGATCTGAATAGCCAGGTACGTTTTCCACATCTCCTTTCCCTCCCCACTACCCTTAGTATCACACCATACCAAAATTGGGGATGCCATTGGCACTCACTGGCTCGAGATGGTTGAGAGCAGTTGGGACTCTAGTGTAATTTTCAGATAAAAAAGTTATACGCAAGTAGGAATATTTTATGGTTTTTTTGTTAAACTGACTTCACGTATAAGTATGTCGTATTTTTTATTCCCGCAAGCTTCTTCAGAGAGTCGAAATTATTGTTAGTAAAAATATTTTTACAGCGGATTTTCACTCAAGATGCCTTCAGATATAAGTACATCGACTTTGGTTGTACGGCCGTATATCCTCTTTACATACTTACTTGAAGAAAAAATCTTCTAAAGGATCAGGCCGGATCAATTGTCGCCGGATCGAGTGTCGGCGTGATCAAATGTCAGCCGGATCAAATGTCGCCGGACCAACTGTCGCCGGACCAAATGTCGCCGGATCAAATGTCGCCGGACCAACTGTCGCCGGACCAAATGTCGCCGGATCAACTGATAGAAATCGTTGTGTCTCCCTCACTATCATAGTGAGAAATATGATTTTAACGGTATTAGAAATAGAAAATACCACGCTTTATATTCAAATATAAAAAAAAAATAATAAAATTTACAACTTTACGAACACAAAGTTTTAAATCGCAATTTAAAATCTTTATGAAACTTTGCGAATTTTTTGTTAATTATTTTTACATGGCACTACAAAAATTGAGATGACAATAACATTTATAATACATTTGTCTAATAAAATGAGTATTTGTTTATTTTTGTTATCACTAATTTTAAGTTAGAAAAAACGTAAGAAAAAATAATTTATTATTGTATTTTATCATCTATCAAAAACAGTTTTTATTTTTCGGATACGTTAAGAAATATTCCATTTATATGGATTTTATTGTAAAGCGGAAATATTTTGATTCTCTGACAAAACATCATCGAGGCCTGAGGGGATACTCATATTTTAAACATCATAGTATCAAGACATCGAGATACTCGAGAACATAAGTTACTTCTGCACAACCTGCTGTGCACTCAACACCCCTGAAACTTTATCACGAGACGATGATTTCCATTTATCGATGATGAATGCTGTTTCATTATCCCTAATAAGTAGCACAATAACCGCGTCACATTCAACTCAGAAGTTTGGCGAGAAGGTCCCGTCACCAGTTAGGGAGTAGGTATCGGCAATGTCCTATCGGGTAAGAGAGTTTGGCGACATCGCGAGCCAGATCAGCGCACTAGAGTTTAGAGTACATATTCAGGCACACTGTTCGCTGTTCACTGTTCACAGGCAAAGTTAAACTTCTGCGCGGTGCAAAGTTCCTCACGCAAATGTTTGTAACACCTTCGCTAATGAACTAAGAAGCGGAAACTCGCGGGGACATCAGACACCTAGAAACTAGACTGTGCAAGTAGACGGAACAGTATGCACCATTTAGTTTAGTTAGTAGATTCGGTAGTAAGATATATTCTCGAGAATAAAGTTAGTACCCCTAATGCCCAGGATGCAGTGATATTCGCATGCTAATTTTACGTTAATTTTTGTAAATAAATTTTGTTTTTGAAGTGAAACTTCCTTAGCTCGTTAGTTAAAGTGGTTTGGAATTCGGATAAAACGGAAAGGACGCACTATGCACCTGCGAAGCATCAAACTGCGCTCAAGGCTCCTATTGTTTGAGGTATAAAACGAAAACGACGATAGGTCTGCGCTTATTGGCCGCTTTGTTTTTTACGGGTCATCGGAATATTATGCGTGAATTCGCGCCTCGCCGTGCGTGTCCCGTAGCGCAGAGATACAGGTTTTTTTTTACTACCCTTCCCTTGAAAGCATGTGCTTGTATATGGAAGGGGAGTGTACATTAATGTTATTAGTTAGTATTTAAATAATTCATTGCACATAAATATATTTGAGCTGCAGTATTTATTTTGATTACAGTGTGTGTTTAAAAAAAGAAAGAATGTTATCGAAAACTAAGAATTTTTGTAAGATTAATTAAGTGATGAATAGTGCGTCGCAAATTTCAGCGGCCAGAGAAATCCAGCGGACGAAGGTTCGAATCCTACGAAATCCATAAGAAAGCGACATCTAGCGACTTTCTAATTTCACTTGTATCGGTGTGAATTACAAAATATATATATTTATATATTTTTTAAATGTGTATATATGTACATGCATAAATTTCGTCGTAGGTGTGGTAATCCATGTCATCTTTAAGGCGATCCAATAGTTCAGGAAAAAATCGAAATCGGAATTCACGCCATTTTATGGGAGGAGTTTGAAAATACTTAAGAAAAAGCTTTTGAAAACGTTGGAAAAGGTATTAAAGAAATTTTTTTTACAGGTTGATTTCGTAAAAACCTGTAAACAACATTAACTCCCTTTTTACGCATTGTTTATTGTAATAAAACGGAAATTTAAAATTGATTTCACGAAGTCAAGCGACGCGGAGGCACGCGTCCATCTTTCGCTCCGTTCGGGCCGTGACTGAGGTTGAGGTATGATGACTGTGGCGTGGACAGTAGTTCTTCGGTGGACGCCATAGGGTTCACTTTGAAAAACCGAATTCGTCGACTAGCGGCCGTATTGTAAAATAACAACGCGAAAAAGCATATTTTATTTTATTTTGGGAAGATCGGGTGTAAATATAAATTTTTTTTGCGATTATTATAAAATAAACTGAATTTTCCACATTATACAATAAAACCATATCCGAATAGGGGTTTATAAATAGAAGAGTTTGGACTTGAAAGTGTGTTTTTTAGACCTTATACTTTATTTTTTTATAGGCTTATTAAAAGACTTATAAAAAAATGACCGATATTTTTAAGGGCCAAGGTATGTTCTACACCCAGTATTTAATTGAAGCATCTATAATACTTCTAAGCGATCAAATTTTCAAAACAAAAACATATGATTTTGTATGATTTTGCATTATTTACTATGGCTTCATCTTAAAGATACAGCCGTCTAGACGACGAACACTACTCTGATATGATTTTTTACAGCTGGTGATAGAAAATGGTGTGGAATGTTAAAAATAATGGCGACGACCTTTAATTACAGATTGAATATCGTTATACATAGAGGGTCTCTTCGTTGGTGACTTTACCAAAACAGATTTTCTTCTGTATCGTTTGAAGATTATTTCTATTGCCAGAAATTTTAAATTGGAAAACCTTTTTCCTCGAATTGCTTACATACATCAAAATATATTTAATCCCTATTAAGAAAAGAATTCCCGCGTGGCCGATAATAATGTTACCTGGTTAAAATATTCCCTAACAAAATGTCCCTGGTCAAAACGTTGCTTGTTAAAAGATTAGGAGATTCAACAGGTGCAGTTCTCCGGTGAAGAAGCAAATATTCCAGAGCTACTGCACGAGCTTTTACACCGGCGAACTATGGACAAGATACTCACAAGGCGTCATGAACACACTTCGAGTACAATACAATAACGCATATAGGGCGTAATTCGGCCTACCTTGGCGATGCAGTGCCTCGAAAATGTTCGCAGAAGGAAGGGTACATGGGTTCGCCGCTTTGATGCGCACACAGAATAGCCGGAGTGAGACAGCGCTACCAAAGATCGGAGAACACTCTCGTCCAGGCCGTGGCCCAGAGGCAGGGCGCGCCTCTTTACCAAACATGGAGAATTCATCTGAAGCCCCCGTAGTAGATATACGAGTACTAAATATGTGTATATATATTTCTTTTTAAATCTTTTTTATATTACTTTATTTTTTCTTTTTTTAAATGGTATGTAAATCCATTTTATGTAATGTATACTTTTATATGGCTGACAGAGTATTGCACTCGCTGCTCTGTTCGGCTGAAATAAATAACTTATTATTATTATTATTATTATTAAAATGTTCCTAGTTATGACTTGCTGAGCCTGCTGACTGATTGGGCCAATGTAATAACATTTTATCTATTTCTAAAATGGAGAAGGCAAGGAACATTATTTTTCGTAGCAATTCGACCGGGACCATTTGAACTGGGGACATTTCTACTGGGAACATTAAAAACAATGATTTAACGTTGCTTTCACTAAAAATGTAGCTAACGTAACTTGCATCATTTGTAAACCCTTTTCTCTTTTGCTTTTTTCCACGTGGCAATATGAATAATTTCCACGTAGCAATAGTCCATACATTTATGTACAGAGAGGGAGTCGCATTACTTATAAAAATGCCGGTAAAGGCGTGGGATTGGCTACCCTTACATGAAAGGGAGTGGAGAAAAAAGGTCAACATAATTGTTCCTAAGTGACCAATAACACTGACTTGAGAGTTACTTATCCTAGAACTAAGCATTAATATTATAGATGCAATCTTTTGAATAATAAAAATCTACCTGTACCCAAACCCGTAATAAAAAATAAGATATTATCCAAGAGACCACATCCAATATTATAAAAGTATTTACGATAAATCCTGTCAGGGACCGGACATGTTCAATTATAAAATGACATAATAAGATTTCCATTTATTTCCGTAAGTAGGAATAATGTTCAACGTATCTACTATAAATAAAGTTATAAAGCTGAGATTCCTTTTCCCATATTCCATTATAAAAGGTTTCCTGGGGAAATTCGATAAAAAATAATTATTGTTCCCCAGGGAAATTCCGAATAGGTAGAAAACATTGATTGCTCTTTTTTATTCCTCGTCTATTTTCATACGTTTATTCAAATGAAATCAATCAAACTTAGAAAGCCTTTCCAGTTCGGTAATCGCTTCCCTTTGCCAAATCTTAGGGGTCTTTTCTCCAAATTTCACGAGTGATTTAACCTGATTATTTTGTAATTCGTTTTGATCTTTAAGCATGCGAATAACTCTGGGGTAAAAAATATATCCGTCTCCCTCCCCCCCGCGATCTGAAAGTTGATAAGTTGGCAAATTTATGCCGATTTTTTTATGGTCCGTTTCTTAAGCGAAAAACGCTGATTCAAACGTGGGAAAAGCAAAAATCCCGATGGGAATTCAATGATTTTTTTTGCGTGAATTTAACATTCACTGGATTGCGTGCCTTTTAACCCTTCAAAAATTTGGATTTTTTTTCGGATGGTCAAAATATTTTCGCTTTACAATAAAATGCAAATATTTGGAATATTTCTGAACACATTCAAAAACCAAAAACTGTTTTAGAATGGTGATGAAATACGCTTTAAAATTATAGAATTCGAAAAATATATTTTTTTTTTAAATTATAAAATTTTTGCATACAAACATAAAAAAGTTTTCAAAATGGGTCACCTTATGATTTTTCTAACTAAAGTTACTGATAATAAAAAAAAATAAAAACAGATGCACATTTTATTAGACAAATGTATAACAAACACATTATTGTAACCTCAATTTTTTGTCGCTCTATGAAAATTTTTTAAAAAAAATTCCCGAAGTTTCAAAGTCTTTTTTCAATTTGCGATTCAAAACTTTGTGTACATAAAAGTGTACATTTTATTTTTTTGGTGGCTATTTTTTAGATTGGAATATAAAGCATGATGTTTTTCCTTTCTAACACCGATTAGAACATATTTCTAACTATGATAGTAAGGGAGTTACGGCGTCTTATGTGAGACCTATGTGCGTTGGGACAAATCTGGTCTCCTGTGATTAAACGGGTTAAAATGGATGATGATCTCATAGCTTTCATCGTATAATAAATTCAGCAATGATGTCACACGATGAAAGTAATTTTTTTCAGTCCAATTGTCAAGCCACGTGTAATATATGTTTTTAACAGCCGTTAACAGATTATTATCCACGTCTTACTACACAATGCATCTCTACGTACAGGGTTTTAAGGTACATACTTGATTTGCTTTAACCTGTAATTCCTGATATTATCTGGAATTAAAAAATTAAAATGAAATGTTGGTCTCCGGTGACTTTTTTCGATGACTTTTTTTGATTTAAAAAAAAAAATTCTTCCACATAATAATAAAAACGTTTATTCATCAATAGATTTTTCACAGCATTATACATTTTGTTATTTTATTATTTATTTATTTTATTTATTTTTATTTAAGTACATCATTGTGATAGTGATTAAGTACATCCTGTCTTTGAATATAGGGCTTCATCACAATATCAGCTTTATACGATTGATGGTAAAATATATTTTTTGAAGTGATTGAATGGGTTATTAAAAATGTCAATTTCATTATTAGAGCGGTGTATAGTGTTTTAATGTCTTAATGTTCGTGGTAAAGGGGAGAAATATCCTGTATTTGTGTGGTAAGTAGATGTATAGAAAATATCTTGCATCCTCCTTGTTGAATTTCTTGACGGTGTGTTAATGTTAATTTGGGATAAAATGTTTGGTGTATCAACTGATGCATGTATAATTTTGTGCAGAAGCAATAAATCAGAAAGTTTCCGTCTTCCTGTGAGAGAGTGTAGTTTATAGTGTAGAATTCGGTCTTTATACGTTCCAAATTGATCAGATATACCTTCGCGATAAGCAATAACACGGGTTAATTTTCTTTGTATGGATTCGATTCTATAATTATGAATCTCATAATTGGGAGACCAAATAGTGAATCCGTATTCGAGAATACTTCGCACAATTGATTTATATAATGTTAAAGTTAATTCTGCACTTTTAATGCAATTTGTGATTCTGAGCGGTAATCCTAATATTTGTGACGCACTTTTTGAAATTGTATCTACATGTTTATTAAAGCTAAGTGATGAGTCAAATATCACGCCTAAGTCTTTAATTGAAGTTATGTTTAATAAAGCGACATTGTTAATGTGTTTGAAAATTGATTTCTGTATTTATTTTTAAATTTATTATTGAGTCTATTGATGAAAAGGTCACTGCTTAGCTACAATTCAGGATTTCTCCTGGAATACAGCTGGTTTTCAGCAGTGCCTCCAATATAAAAAAATAGAAAAAAAATATTTTTTTATTAAATTAAGATAAAATAAATACAAATCATTAAATTGTCGTCACTAGTCACTCAGCCGAGTAGCCGCCCAACCTTTTACCCCGGTCCCAAGTGTCAAATACCTAGGTACTGTTTATGTTTTTATAGAAAAAAAAGCATCAAAAATGTCACCGGAGACCAAAATTTTATTTACTTTTTGTGTAATGTCGGGAATCACTGGTTGAAATTCTATTAAGTCCTTTAAAATCCTGTATAGATATAAAAAAGTAATGTTTCTTTGTTTGTCCCTTATAATGTCCTTTACCATTCATCCGATTGCGATGAAACTCTGGTGAGTTGTTGTTTGCCCGCCCGTGAAGGTTTCTAAGTATATAATGATATAAAATTTACATAAAAAATTAAAAAGGTGGCGGAGGGAGAGGGAAGGCGGAGAGGGCGGAAGGGGACGATAGGAGGTGGGAAAGGTGGGGAAAGTTAAAGGGGAACGCTGGAGTGGTAGGGAACGCGGAAGGGGCATGGGGCGGGTGCGGAAACGGGGACGTATGGCAAAGGATACGCGGGGTGAAACGGAGTGGTGAGGGACGAGGAAGAGGCATAGTAGGGAGAGATTGCAAAGGAGGCGTAGCAGCGGTAGGGGAAAGCAAGGGGGTAAATTTGGAAAATCCATGCATTACTTAGACAGCTTTGTGAAAACATTCTGATTTCTTCGCGTACGCACTAGACGGTAAACAACAGGTGTATCCAAAAGCACTACAAAAAACGAGTGTGCTTTAGACCACACAAATGAAATAAAACATCTTTAGCTCCATCTATATGATAGGAAAAGAGCTCTCTTGGTCCTACAGTGTGATACAGACAATAGGCCTGCACTGTGTTTTAGATATACGAAACGTAACTGGCCATGAGAGAAAGAGAGAAAGAAAATGTGTGCTCGCACCTCTCTCTCTTGCCCCTAGAGTAATATACGAAACGTAACTTTCTCTCTTTCTATCTTCACTAACTCATATCTCCCTCTCAACTACCGTTCGCCTCGCTTTTCGTAACGCTCTCGTCACGCATTCACCAGCTTACTCCCCAAGTCAAGCGTGCGTAAAGAAGTTTTACTTCAATAAACAGAATTTAAACACTTTATTTCATTGAGTTACTCACTAGTAATTAAGGGGGAGGTCCAGCCGATTAAAACAAATCGACTGTCCAAGAAAATAAAGATTCCAGCCCATCATTGATTTAAAAAAATACAGGGTGTTAAGGGACGTACTTGACTTACTTTAACCAGTGATTCCTGACATTATTTGGAGTAAAAAATGTAAATGAAGTTTTGGTCTCCGGTGACTTTTTTGATGTTTTTTTTTTTTTTTTTTTCTACAAAAACATAAAAAAATGGTAATTGTTGAACAGTTGGAGGCGGGGTAGGGGGTTTGTCGGACATCCAGCTGAGTGACCAGTGACGACATGCGGAAGAATTTTTTTTTTGTTTGATTTTGAAGAAAAAATTTTTGAAAAAAAAAAAAAAATCGTCAAAAAAATTCACCGGAGACCAAAATTTCATTTACATTTTTTACTCCAAATAATGTCAGGAATCACTGGTTAAAGTAAGTCACGTACATCCCTGTATATACGGCAATCAAGTAACTCTTCTTTATAACTTAGTAATTTTATAAATTTCAAATTAAGACAACAGGGAGGACTATAATACAACTATAGTATACACCTATTTGACGTGGGACTGCAAATCGACTAAGACAACCTCACTATGTACATAATATATTTGCGTTCTGCTTTGCAGGCGCTGAGACAAAGGAGGAGAAATTGAAAATGTAACTTAATGGGGCATGTCCTCCCTATCACATAATGGTATTATGCCCCGATGTGCCGCACTGTCCCCATCAACAGACTTCAAAAATCCAACAAGCAGAACGACAATCAAAAAAAGGGTACAAAGAAAAGTTTCAAATTTGATTACGTCTTGTTACTTCACTTGTTCTTTTTTATATACGGTCGTGTTTTATGGGCACGGTTGAAGGATTATTATGGTTTCGGAACTGGTCGTCGGGCAAACAGAGTGGTGGCGGATAAACAGACGCAAGTCAAACATAATTAGTCAGCGAGGCGCCATTAGCGGGGCAAGTGGACACAGGGTTGGTCGAACAGATTTTGTCACTTAGGGATATATGGGCCATTGATATCGACCCGGACTATTTTAATATAATATGCCAATATTGGTGGGCTAAATGAAAACAAAAAATGTAAATATAAATAAACTAAACGTTCACAATGAAGATTGCAGAAGACAGGAAAGTTAAAGTTGAAAGTACTCCATGAACTTAAAAGGTCGTTACAGCTCTGCACGTAACACATATTCGAAACATGGTTATAAGGGTAAAATTTTCACAAGTGCACCAGCTCGACTTTTTTCAATGAAACGTATTTTACATTGAGTGAATGCAAAAATTATACTGGATTCTTACAGATGTTTGTAAAAAATTTCATTTAATATTTCTATTTTTGATTCCGACAATTCGTGGTGGAATTTCATAATAATAGTGTATTAAAACAATTAAAAATATTTTTCCACTTAATTTATTTCTGATCGTAACCGAATCAGCCTTTTAAGGCAATTTCAGACTGGTATAATTTTTATTTCTTTTACATTTTTTAACGCTTCAGATTTTATGTCCGGGTTACATCTTTCCCACAGGAAAAACTTAACCCTTTCACATACTTTTCCACAAATGATCATCTAGTCAATCCACGTTATGCAATTGCACTACATAAGTATAATGTTCATTCCCTCCTCTCCTCAAAAAGACCCTCCACACAGCATCCCAGATGATATAGGCCATGAGGGAAATTATTTTCCTCAGGGCTTCCTGTGTGGAGTTAAATGTAAAAAAAAAAAATAATAATAATAATAAATACAAAATAACACAAGAACAACATGTCAAAGAGACCAAATAAATGGCAAAATAATTCACTCAATATTAATATTTAAAAAATCTTTTGTAATCCTTCATGTATTTACTTACTTATTTAATACGTGGTTATTGAACAAAAAAATGAATTGCATTAATAAGTTACTTGCAAACTGAACGTGTTAATTTTATATACGCTGTATATTGTTATTTAAACATATATTAAAATTTAAAAAAAGAACTTTCATACTGAAAATGTTCAATTACTTTATTTATGTTTGTAATTTTTTTTATATTTAGATTATTATGTGTAGGTTATCTTTTGTATTTTTATTTATGTTTTTCTTTTGTACTTTGTATTATTATTATTTAAATTTTTCTTTTGTATCTTTTTGCTTTAATATTTATTGATATATAATTATAGATACTGCTACCCGGCTCAGAACAGATATTGTCTAGTGAGTCGAGTAGCGCACACAATATGTAAATGTAAATTAAAAGGCAGGTGGCCACCCCACCCATTGGGACCACTACAATGCCTACTGGTAAAAAGTAAATAATTGGAATTTCGGAAGATTGTAAGATCTGTAAGCTATCGTCGAAAGTGTCTACTTTGATGACATGCATGCTAAATTCAAACAATATTTTTCATATTAATGCAACGTCCTAAGAGACCTCTGAATCAAAATGAACTCCTGTTGAAGGTTGAACCTATAAAAAAACCAGCGTTAGCAAATTTACTGTTTCTTTTAAACCAAAAAAAAACTATTTCAAAATTAGTTTTTTTTCTTTCCCTGCTTTTTCTCGTAGGATATTGACCATCACCATAGCATTATTTTCGTAAATTCACCCAAATATTCGTCATGATTTGAGATTTTCTCGCCAAACGCATTATCGTGATTTATTTTTGGGTCTTTTAATTTTTACAAAATAAAAGTTTTTCTTTTATTTTGTATTCTATAATATTATTCTTCAATATATAAAAAAAAAACAGTTTATTCATAAACTAGTTCTGCTGTGTAATTGAACCCTTGACCGGAAGAATGTTTTAACCAACAATACTCGTATTCTTGTTCCAAAAAAATTGAACCAGGTATGTTTCATAATATTTTATGATTAAAATACATAAAACATACAATTCTTAAAAGTTTTAATTGAAAAGTCGTCTAGAAATGCAATTAAATTAGAATATAATACTAGAATTTATGCTGAGTTTGTGGAATAATGTTGTATATAAAAAAATTCGCACACAACGTTATTCCACAAAACTTTTTTTTCTCTTCGTACCTTAAAGAAAACAACACGCTCGTATACATATAATTGATGTATATGAGCTCAAACGTTATGAATAAATTAAACCATTAATGTTCTAGATATTGTCTTGAGATCAACATACAATATTATTCCGCGAAACTGTTTCAACGGCTAAAAAGCAGGCTTAATAATATTTTTTCTGCACAAATTCTACTTTACTGCATTCTTTAGCTTTTTGGCTTTGAAGACTTTCTAGTTAAAACCATAAGACGTTCATTTCCTCCAATTGTTCCCATAAATTAAGACAGACCTAAAAAAATTTCATTGCCATAATCCCTATCTTAAAAAATATATATATATTAATATGCCCAACATCATTCCATCAATAACTCAACATTGATAGTTTTATTGGTTACAACATTATTCCATCAATAACTCAACATTGATAGTTTTAGTGGATACAACATTATTCCATCAATAACTCAACATTGATAGTTTTAGTGGATACAACAATATTCCATCAATAACTCAACATCGATAGTTTTATTGGACACAACATTATTCCGGTCAAGGCTTAGTTATTAATTCGCATGACGGTTGCAATAGTTCTGTTGGTAGACCAACTTTACCACTCGAACAAAATACACAGCACAGCATCACAATGTATACGAGGGAATAAAAATATTCAATCAATTACCCTAAAAAGCTGGCTTAATAATATTTTTTCGGCACAAATTCTACTTTACTGCATTCTTTGGTAGGCGGGTATGGGTACCGCCGCCCTGGGAACCATTCATTGGATGACCAACACCTCTGCCATAGGTCACCCCAAGTGGTTCGCTACGTTTGGTGACTTAGCAGGGGTGCCCGGGTTCTTGGGGTAATGATTGTCCAGGTCTTGATGGCGGGTGCGTCGGCCCACCTTCTGCGTGGCGGGCCGGATTGGGAGATGCTGGTTGAGGGAGACCCTTTACAACCGGTTACCGCTGTCCGGGCCGCTCGGTAGTACAGGGGCCCGACCCTCAGGCTCACGACTGAGGGTGGGCTGCCCCATCAACGAGTGTTAAAACCCCGCCGCTGCTGTTGTGCCGGTTCGTGACCGGAGGGGACCCAGCAGTAGCGTTTGGGGCGCATTGGGCGACCTCTCCAGCCGGACTCTCCCTGCCCATCGCCTTGCACCGCAGTGGGTGGGTTGGATACATACGTCCGTCACTCCTGGAAACTCTGAACCCCAGCATCCTACCCACCCCTTATACCTTTTCCATCCCAGACCCTCCTTCCTATCATACAAAAAAAAAAAACCAACAATTAAAATCATGAACTTGCAACCTACAATAATTAACGTCATTACAGCGGCGAGAAGTAGGCGTCCCCGGTGCGGGCCAAAACTGTTGGTGAATTACACCAACATTCGCGGCCTGCACACCAATTTAAACTCTGTCCACCACCACCTTTTTTCTCAACGCCCAAACCTACTTTTCCTGTCTGAAACTCAGATAGCTGAGCCTGTAGACACCTCCTATCTGGACTGCCCGGGCTTCACCCTCGCAGGCAAGTTCAGATCTAAAGGAGGTGTCTGTCTCTA
Organism: Limnephilus rhombicus; assembly: GCA_929108145.2. Lineage (NCBI taxonomy): Eukaryota > Metazoa > Arthropoda > Insecta > Trichoptera > Limnephilidae > Limnephilus > Limnephilus rhombicus. The sequence continues at coordinate 37,544,832 of OV815280.1, forward strand.
TAGTCGAGCTGACGTCAACTGTGTGCGACTGTTGAATCTGGAAAACTCCAGATTCGACGTAATGTGGGTACGCGTCAATCTTGCCAGTACGGTAAGATTCTACGCGTGTTTATACCGCTCACCGAACCTTAGCGAATCAGACACGTCCGAGCTCTTCAAACACTTAAGTGACACTATTGATGACCTCTTGCCCCGCTACCCTACGGCAGAGTTTGTGGTCCTGGGGGACTTCAATGTTCATAACGAACCTTGGTTGAAGTTCTCAGGATCAACGGACTCGGCTGGACGCCAAGCGGAATCCTTTGCCCTTTGCTACGGATTGGAGCAAATGGTTCAGGAGCCTACAAGGGTTCCTGATGTCCAGACTCACCGTTCCAATCTGTTTGACCTGTTTTTAACTACTGTGCCACACGGTTACAGGATTGAAGTCACAGCGCCTTTAGGATCGTCCGACCACTGCCTGGTGACGACATCAATCCCTGTAAACTTCAGACCACCTAACGAGAGGCTGAAGAGAAAAGTGTGGCACTATAGGTCAGCAGATTGGTTCGGTCTGCGGGCACATTTTAATGCTTTTCCGTGGTCAGCTGTCTGTTTTCGGACTTCGGATCCCTCAAGATGTGCCCAGGAAATTGGTGAAGTCATCACATCCGCGATGGATGGCTTCATCCAATCTACTGTTAAGGAAACTGGTGTAGGCTCAAAGCCGTGGTTCAGTCGACAATGCGCTGAAGCAGTGCGACGAAAAAACGCGGCTTACCGAGCCTACAACACATCTAGAACTTCCGAAGACAGAACAGCTTACAACAAAATGGCAAAGGAAACCAAGAGATTCATAAATAGGTCAAAATTCGAGCACGACCAGCAGATCAGCAGAAAGCTGACTGCATGCCCGCATGGCAGCAGGCAATTCTGGTCGCTTGCGGGCTCAATAGGTCGCAATTTCTGCAAATCCAGTCTGCCACCTCTTACCAGACCTGACGGCTCACTAGCAAACACCGCCACCGAAAAGGCTAACTTACTAGGTAAAATGTTTGCGGATAACTCAACCCTCGATGACCAAGGTGCTGTCCCGACGTCGGTTCCTCACTGCGGTTTTCGTATGAAAAAGCTGAGGATCCGGCATCGGGAAGTACTCCATGTTTTACGAGGGCTTGATGTTAATAAAGCTAGTGGGCCTGACGGAATACCTGCCCTGGTACTGCAGAGGTGCGCTGCAGAAATAGCTCCAATTTTGACGAAGCTTTTTAAAATGTCCCTGAAGACTGGCTCTGTGCCCTCTGGTTGGAAAAAAGCGGTTATCCATCCTATTCCAAAGAAGGGTGACCGCTCCAACCCGGCCAACTACCGCCCCATAGCGATCACATCAGTTCTGTCTAAGGTGATGGAACGTGTGATCAACGACAAACTGCTCACATACCTCGAGAAGAACAAAATTATTAACGACCGTCAATACGGATTCCGGCGGAGCCGCTCGTGCGGTGATCTTCTCGCGTATGTGACGCATGTTTGGGGGCGATGCCTGGAACGTTTCGGTGAGACCCAAACGGTTGCACTGGACATCTCCAAGGCTTTTGACCGGGTTTGGCACCGAGGACTTGTCAACAAACTGCATTCTTACGGACTTCCCGCATGCTTGTGTACGTGGATTGCCGACTTCTTGAGGGAGAGGTCGATTCAGACGGTAGTCGATGGTTTCACCTCTTCCTCACACTCGATAAATGCTGGCGTCCCGCAGGGATCGGTTCTGTCTCCGACTTTGTTTTTGTTGCACATCAACGACCTTTTGTCATGTGCACCAATTCACTGTTATGCGGATGACAGTACAGTTCATGATAGCTTTTTGTTTGACAAGCCCCCAAAGGGCTCACAAACTCCAACAGCTCGTAGGGCTTTGAAGCAAAGAATGGACGGTTACCTCGAGAGTGTTTTCTCTTGGGGTAAAAATAATCTCGTTGAATTTAATGTTTCAAAGACCCAATCTTGTTTGATTACGTCTAAAAGGGAACGAAATGAAAATCTAGTCTCTTTCAACGGAAGCAATCTTCCGAACAGGCCCTCCATTGATATGCTTGGTGTAACCCTAAGTGACCAGCTCAGGTATGGGGGCTCCATCGAAGCCAGAGTAAAGTTAGCCTCCCAAAAGCTGGGCGTACTGTACAGGGCCCGCAGATACTTTAATAGTACACAACTGCTAACCTTGTACAAATCACAAGTACGCCCCACGGTTGAATTTGGCAGCCATCTCTGGTCTGGAGCTCCAAAATACCTGAAAAATACCCTCGACTCTGTGCAGAAACGGGCGGTCCGTTTGATAGATTCTCCCATCTTAACAGACGGATTGCAATCTTTAGAGCACAGGCGTCGGGTGGGAATGCTATCCTTGTTCTACCGGTATTACAATGGAAGATGCTCCGAGGAACTAGCATCATTGATTCCTTCGGCACCGGTGCATAGTCGGGAAACACGCCAAACGCGTGCCCAACATCTGTACACGGTTGACATTTGTCACATGAGAACGGGTCGTTTCTTCGACTCGTTCTTGTGTTCAACAGCTCGGCTGTGGAATGATTTGCCGGCCTCTGTGTTTCCTCCTTCCTACAACATGGGTCTCTTCAAGACCAATGTTCATTCCTTCCTCTCCTCAAAAAGACCCTCCACACAGCATCCCAGATGACATAGGCCCTGAGGGAAATTGTTTTCCTCAGGGCCTCCTGTGTGGAGTTAATGTAAAAAAAAAAAAAAAAAAAAAATTCTTCAGCTTTTTGGCTTTGAAGACTTTCTAGTTAAAACCATAAGACGTTCGTTTCCTCCATTTGTTCCCATAAATTAAACCATGCGCCCTGATTTCGTTAAATGGCATTATACAACATTCTTCCACAAACCAAACTTAAAAGGCTGCCACGACAGGCCTAAAAAAATTTCATTGCCATAATCCCTATCTTAAACTATGTATATTAATATGCCCAACATTATTCCATCATTAACTCAACATTGATAGTTTTAGTGGATGCAACAGTATTCCATCAATAACTCAACATTGATAGTTTAAGTAGATACAACATTATTCCATCAATAACTCAACATTGATAGTTTTAGTGGATACAACATTATTCCATCAATAACTCAACATTGATAGTTTTAGTGGATACAACATTATTCCATCAATAACTCAACATTGATAGTTTTATTGGATACAACATTATTCCGGTCAAGGCTCAGTTATTAATTCGCATGAAGGTTGTTTCTCCTTATCAAGGCATTATCAAACTGTCTATTGAGAAGAATTAAAATAAAGTTTTAGAAATTAAATTTTGATAATAATAGTAATATTGATAAAATTAATATCCCACCATTAAATATCATCTTAAGAAATAGTTCTGTTAGTAGACCAACTATACCGCTCGAACGAAGTACACAGCACAGCATCACAATGTATACGAGGGAATAAAAATATTCAATCAATTACCCTGTCATAAAAAAACACAAAAACTACGACAATTATAAATAAAAATTTAAATAAATTTTGAAGAATAATGTAAAATACGTTGAATTGAGTGTGAAAATTTTGGAAAAATGATAAAAATGTTTAAAAAACAATGAATATTTATATTTATTTTTGTGTATTGTGCCGTATTGCGTTTCTTTCTTCTTACCCAATGTTCAACAGTGTCCATTATCAAGGCATGATGCGGAGATGGCTAAAGAAGGAGAAAACGCAACACTGCATAATAGCCCAAAAATAAGTAACAGTGTTTGTATAATAAATCAAATTTAAAAAGTTTTGCATGCAACATCTTTAAATTCACACCACGAGTTATATTTTATAAAACTATAAAATATGAAATAGATTCGTTAATTATCATGACCTAATAATACTTTTTCAAAACTCGGGCTGAACCGGGTAGGCAGTTAATTTATGAAATCATTAATTATTACTTATAATTTTCTGCGAAATCTAAGCTTAAAAGTTTGAAGAGATTATCACATAAGCCGCAAAAGACCGAATTTCAAAACAAAAACGAAAAAACTTTCGTAAATATGTTGTCAAAACGTCAACAAACTGTTTTGTGTAAGAAATTTCTCGGATGGAGTCGAGTGTAAACTGTTGTTTAGAAGTTGGGATATATAACGTGAGTATTACGATGCTATAACTACAAACTAAAGACCCATTCACATCTGAAAGTTCTAACAAGACCCCGGGTACTAACCAGAACTTTATATTGTCGTATTTTTCTTCTAACAACTTCGAGAGACTTTTAAAGCATTAGATGTTAAATGTACCCACAGCACATCGTTCATTTAAAGTACCGCTCAGCTTGTAGTTTGATTTGAAAATTTCTGTGTTTTCCGAGTCTTTAAATTAATATTAATTTTTATAAATTTTACCGTATACTATAGCTAATTAGTTTTATATATTATATTGATCGTTATACTAGGGATTTATTTTGACCAGTTTGTTGAAATTATTTGGAATAAAAAATATAAATTTTATTTTGGTCTCTGGAGACAATTTTGATGTTTTCCACAAAAAAATGGGTGTTGGACAGTTGGGGGCTGGGTAAGAGATTGGACGGTTACTCGGATGAATGACCTGTGACCAGTGACGACATGCGAAAGAAAGAAGACCAAAATTTTATTTTTATTTTTTACTCAAAATAATGGTTTAGTAAGTCTACGTCCCTTAACACCCTAAATATTAATTATCTTCAAAAGTAATAATAACAAGAACAATTCTAATAAATATTTAATAAATTTTTAAATTAGTATTTTGTGAAAACCCTATTGATTAAAAACCCGAAAAGAAATGCACAATTTACCACTATTTTACGAAAGTTTTTGTCAGGATTGATGGGATGTTAAATTTTGTAATTAACTTTTTAATGAAGAATAAATTTTCAAAAAAAGAGTAATATGGTTTGGGGTGAAAGTTGTAATTTGGATTAATTCTTTATTCAATTTTGTGACAGCAAATCAATACGACTGTTACAACATTCCATCTTTTTAACAATGTATGTCGTAGGCTTATCGAAAAATCAGGCAGCTCATTGTGAAATGTCGGCAGATCGTGATCGTTCTTGAAGCACATCATGATCTGCAGGATTTTACGATGGGCCTGCGACATATATAATTTTCGTGGGTCGACGGGTCGCTGAGAAATCGATGTTACAACCATTTTCCCAATATTACGCGATTACGGCAGGGTTGCTCTGGCGTAAAGTTTATTATATTGTACAAAACTACAAATAATTATTTAAATAGCTTAAAAAAAACAAATCTGATTATTTGTCCTAACTTTTTAAAAATATTTTACATTAGTCGCTTATTCAAGGCAACCTCCAAAACTGCTCTGCAAAATAAGACGAGTTTCTGTGGTTTATTAAAATAAAACATTCACAACCTAGTTATTATACAAAGACACAACAATATTTAATATCCCCAAATTATTCGAATAATCCGAAAAATAATTTGGCAAAGAATGAAAACAGAATTACCAAAATGACCAATAATTCATTTTACACCCCTCAAACTAATACCAATTGAGTGCATACGCATAGCAGTTGTATTGGTCATCTTACATTTAATCTTCTACCAAAACACATTCAAATGACAGATAAAATATCAAATAAAAATATCTTTCGGCTAAATGATTTGGATGTTGAAACTATTTAACTTGCGTGTTTCAGTTTTCACTTAACAAAATATATATATTTGTGAATATAAACATACATTAGCAGCGCGCTTGCGGCGATTTTTCACAAAAACAGCGTTTTTCACAATAAATTACTGAAATATTTTTATTATGAAGGAGAAGCACTAGAAAGATTGCTGAATGTATAAGGAGGCTAACAACGTTCATATGTGTAGTGTTTCGAAATATATGTGGTTTCAATATCTCTTAACAGATGTCGTTTGTACATATACTTTTAAGGTGTCTCAATAGGTGTCATTGGTAATATCAGTGGCGTAGCGTGGGTTTCGGCCGCCCAGGGCGGCGGAAAATTTTGCCGCCCCCTTATTTGGGTACTTCAAGAGTTAGAGAGGGGGGTGGGGGTGCGTGTGGAAACCCTATTTTTATTACGACCTATTTATATACGCGCCGATTTTTTTAATAACCACATTTGATGAGTATTCTTCCAACGAAAATCATGTTTATAAATTCGAATACAAAGTTTAAAACTGTCGGAAATCGAAAATCCATTAAGAGGATTTCACATCTCGAACTTTTTTATACCGTGTTTAGAATGCAAGGCAGGTTTTAACTTACGATCGATTCTGCGTGTCAGTCCCCAAATAATAGTTACATACGGAACAATCAATTTCTCAGAAGTTTGCAGCATTTGGTATGCAATTCAAATATAAAGCTTCACTCGATACACGATGAATCTGCAACTCTTTATTTATTTTATCGTGTTATTCTGAACACAAAACCAGTTTGTACGCGGTGAATTAAAATTATACTCAGAACAAGAAAATGGTTTTTCTTTGATTCTGGCGTTAAATAAATAGTCTACAACTAGAATTTTATGACTGCACATCTAATAAGAAAATGTTTTCCTTCGAAATGTGTCAGCAGATGAAACCACAATAGAATTCCTATATTTTGAACAGAAAATTGGTTTAAATTATATCTGTATGCGGCGAATTAAAACTACACTCAGAATACGAAAATGGTTACTCTTTGATTCTGGCAACACATACATAGTCTTCAACTAGAATTTCTTAACTGCACTTCGAATAAGATAAAGTTTTTCTTCGAAATGTGTCAAGAGATGAATCCACGACTGGAAATTTATATTCTCAACACAAAATTGATTTAAATTAAGTCTGTATGCGGTATATTAAAAGTACACTTAGAATGTGAAAATGTTTTTTTTATGATTCTGGCAGCACAATACATGCAGAGTCTGCAACTAGAATTTTATAACTGCATTTCGCATTCCCCATTTGGGGGGTGAGTTGGACCTCGTCCTTGCATATACTGGCATCATTTTTTTTCGGAATGGAGTCCTCACAACTCATCTGCGCCTCTCCCACTGACATGTGTGGGCCTAAGGTTTGGACGGGCCAAATTGACGTCCTTCCGCCCCCCCTCCGGTTACTCGACGCTTCCATCCTTAAGGTCTTCGGGTACGTCCCCCCAATCACTGTCGTCAAGGCACAACCGGAAAACTGGTTAAAGGATGCGGACGTTGAAATTCGTTCACGGCCAGTCCGACAGCCATACACATTCTCGCTGGTATACTGCTACATGATGGAGAGGTATCCCACCCGATATTAGCATTTTTCACCATACTTGTTTTTATTATCATTTCTTGCAGATGCTTGCAGCATACGCAAGATGTCAATACCTTGTGAGCAGCAGCCTTTTATGTTTTTGTTTTTAATTACTTTATGTTTGAAATACTTTAAATTATTGATTATTCGCATTTTTTATATTATGTAACCATTTGCATACTGCTTCCTAACACCGTATGCAGGGATACTGGAGGTCTAGTTGCGTTCAAACTTAAATGTAGATTCATTCTATCAAAATAATTAGAGTCCTTGCGAGAGCCTTGAAGGAGTAACCATCTGTTACTTATACCAGAGCGGGTAAGTGGTGGATAACCTCCAATGCACTTCGAATAAGATAATGTTTTCTTTCGAACTGTGTCAGCAGATGAATCCACAATTGGAATTTTACATTCTGAAAACTGGTTTAACCCTTCGAATAATAAAAAAAAAATATCTATAAACTTTTATAATAATAATAATAATAAATGTTTATTCTGGTACGTGGGGAGAATAGTGCCATCCCGCACATTCCATAAGGGTTATAATACATAATATACAAAATATTTAAAGAAAAAAAAAAAACTTTTAAACTTTTGCCAGGCAAGATTTGCACACTAAATTCCCGGTTCTTCTCATGCATTTTTTTAACCCTTTCGCAAAAAACAAAATAGTTAAAAAATTTTTGATTCTAAATATTTAAATTTTGATATTGAAAATGTAAATGGGCTCATAAATATACCCTTGCAAATATTCCATTTAAAGTACTTAAAATAGAATAAACTTAAAATTTTAAATACAGATTCCTTTTCTTAAAAAATTGTAATAAAACTGTGTCTTCAGTTTTTATCGCATTCATACAATTTTATTTTAAAATTAAATGTGTGGGACAATTTGCGTCTCTGTGATTAAACGGGTTAAGTAAAATCTAGATGTGGCGAATTAAAACTATACTCAGAATGTGAAAATGGTTTCTCGTTGATTCTGGCAGCACAAACATAGTCTGCAACTATAACTGTACTGCAATTTTATAACTGTGCTTCGAGTGAGGGAGTCTTGTTTCTAGTTTTTAGTTTTTAGGTTTAGTAGAGGAGAGGGTATGTGGTGGATAACCTCCAATGCACTTCGAATAAAATAATGGTCTCCTTCGAAAGGTACAGCGGATGAATACACAATTGAAATTCAATCGTTTCATTCTGAACACAATTCTGGTTTTAATTAAGAGTGAATCTGTTTGCGAGTTCCCAGCCTTAATTAGTATTTCTCTCATAATATGCGTACGATTTTCCCGCGAATACGGAAATTTCCAGCTTAAAAAAAAATTATTATTGACATTTATAATAAATAATAAACGAAAGATTTGGAATCGAAAACAAAAGTCTCGTAAACATTTTCAAATAATTATTATATATTTAAAAAAAAAGACATTCTTTACTCTATGCCACTGAGGTACAACGATGTTTACATTTTATTTCTCTCTAATGATAATATGTAATTATTTTCTTAAATAATTTAAAAACATTATTATTGTGAAAATTTGCCGCCCCCTTAAAAGTGCCGCCCGGGGAGGGCCGCCCCCACCCCCCCCCCCCCCGCTCCCAACCCAGCTACGCCACTGGATAATACCACATGACAGAGACAACTAACTATCAGACGTTTGGGTTCAATACCCGAACGGTTACAAAGAAATCCGATCATATCCGTGAGCGGTTCCCCCGCCGCAGATTAACCGAGAGAATATTTTAGAACGACGGTAAGTCCAGTTAGGTATTCATTGCAAATACGACACACTAATAAAAAATTACTCTAAATATCTGACTAACCGAAGTATTATTGAAAAATCCCGATCAACAGAATTGTATTGTTAATTACAGTAATCCATTTTGTGGTGTACCTACTGTTCATTCTTCTAGTAATTAGACCTACACCACAAAATGGAATAACGAACTGAAGGCAGAAAACAAAATACCGGCAGGATTTGAGATGTTTCCTATTCTCTCCGTGTAGTGGCGATGATGTTGAAGGTAAACGCAAAGGACCATCGCAGTACCTCCTTTCATTCATGGTACAAATGAAGGAAAACAGAGTGCCGGGAGACAAAGACTAAAAGACATACCTGACTGTAGATCCTCCGAGAATGGTACTGTTGTTGTAAGACAGCGAAAGCATCAGTTCAAAGGGAAAAAAACACCATATTATGTTCTAACTTCTGTGAAAGATGCGCTATGTACTAATTTTGGTTGTCGGTGAATGCATGCATAATGTAAAATATTCCTGTTCAATGAACTTAATTTTTTTTTTTTAATTTGAGCTTTTTTATGTGTGTACCGCACAAGAGTCTCACCTACTTCCAATTATCTCCAATTGGAGTGTATTGAGATACTGTAGATAGTGGAAGGGTAAGGAGATGATGAAGAAATGGGTGGGGAAGAGCCCGTTTATTCAGATCTGATCACCAAACACTGCTAAGCCATCATTTCAATTCTGAATGTTGATCTTAAACCAAAGCAATACTAAGAGTATCTCCCCACTCTGGAACGTGGAACTGAGAAGCATTTATACATATCAAACAAGCGATTAAGTAGGTTAAGAAATTCTGAACGTCTGCCCTGATGATGGACACTGTAACGCTGTAACGTCCAAAACGTTGGCTAAAGAAGGCAGGAGCGCAACACAGCGTAACACCCCCAAAACACACAACAAAAGGTTCCGAAAATATTTTGTTTTAAAAATTCTATATTTGTAATGTGTATTTATTTTGTTAATTTTTTTAACAGATCACAAAATCTATGTCAGATCTGGCAAATCTGAATAATGATTCTTAATTTTTTTCTATCTGTGTTCATTCGAATGGCAAATTTCTTATCGTGTCTAATTATTTTTTTGTTAGGCAATGATAATAATAATACTAATTTGGATGATTTGCATCGCGCCATTTTTGTGAAAATTTATGCTATATTTCTACGTCAGCAGATCGAGATGTTACTAATCGTTTAATCGAACTTTCTAGGTCAAATCGAGCCGTTTACTATGATCGATCTTTTCGTGTAACTGGCCCGCTCATTTGGAACAAACTTCCCTCAGCTTTTACTAATATCCAGAACTTGGCTGAATTCAAAAGAGCTTTAAAAACAAACTTATTTAAAAAATCATACCTTTCATGAATTTTAACTCCTTTTCAATCTACTATAATAAGCCATGTTCCTAAAGTTTCTGGTAATTGTTTGGTTTCGATTACCTCTTTACTATAGTTTTATGTGCACTCTGAATTTGTATTATTTCTAAATGTTAACTGCCTCCTGTTCTATATAATTTAGTTTAAATGATTCTTGTTGAGTGGCACAGTGATGGTTTATCATTATATATTGTCCTGTGCCAAAACAGCACTCACTATTGTTGTTAATATTGTTCTTTAGGAATTGCTTTGTATATTTTTGTATATTCGTTATTTCACATTATTTAATTAATTTTTTAAGGACTCGTAAGGAACACGGTTAATTTTAAGTTTATTATAATTAAGCGCACTTGAAGTGAAACATCACAAAACTGCGCTATATAAATAGTACGTTATTATTATTATTATTAATGCTCTATCTTACTTCTAACTACAGACTTGACAAACTATTATAGCAACTTATGGCTAAAAAATTTCATCCACCGGTTCATCGACCACTAATACAAAACTATTTATGTACATAATGTACAATGTATTTGCCTAATGAACGTGGTGATGCATTAAAATGTACATTATTTGTTTTATTTATATTCTTTATTGGTAGAAAATATATAGGACCAATCTTACCTGGGAGGTCATTTGAGATTAACAATGTTTATTGTTTATTAGAGAAATTATCTTTATAAATTCTTTCAACATCACAAATCTTACAAATATATGTGTACTAGTGAGTTCCCGGCAAGAGTTGCAATAAATAAAGATATTGTTTCCCCTGCGTATCCTTTCCAATTCGTCCCCGTTCCCCTTCCGCCTCCACTTCCCCTTCCGCGTTCCACCTCCACCTTCTTCGTCTTTCCCCCTCCCATTTTCCGGTTTTGGACGTCCCGCGAATCTCCCTCCCCCTCCCGCGTCCACCCCGCTTTCCACTTTCCCATTCTTCCCCTCCTCCCTTCCTGGTTTCCCTCTTCTTCCGGCCTACACATGAAATACATTCATTTTAAACGACTCGCGCGCCACCTATTGCCAATTCATACCGACAGAGCTCACCAGTGTTTATAGAAATCTTCGCGGACGTGCATACAACAACACACCAAAGTTTTATCGCAATCAAATGAGTAGTACAGGAAATAATTTCATAACGCCACAGCTCATCAAATCACCAAAGTTCCATCGCAATCGGATGAATGATTTAGGAACGCGTAAGGCACAAACAAACAAACAAACAGGCAAGCAAGCAAAATAAATTGATTTTTATATTTTGTTAATAAATCTCTCAAACTACTTGGTTTTATCACTAGAACCACTTCTGACTTCAAAAACATAAATACCCTAAGAACTCTTTACTGCTCCTTGGTTCGCCCCCATCTTGAATATGCTTGTATTATATGGTCTCCTTTTTATGCTGTCCATATTCGTCATATTGAATCCGTTCAACATCGGTTCCTAAAGGGAATTGCTTGGAGGCTAGGATTAGAGCGAGGCAATTACTCGTATGCCGAAATTGAACAAACTCTAAACCTTTCTTCTTTAGAAGACCGTCGGATAAAATCTGATCTCATTTGTTTCTTCAAAATTATTAACTGTTTAATCGACTCGCCTACATTACTACAACTCATCACATTTAATATACCTTCTCGTAGACTCAGAAATAAAGACCTGCTTTTCCTCAATCAGCACTCGACTAACTATGGTTATAACTCACCACTGTCCAGAATGTGTAGACTGGTCAACTCACGTCAAGACCTTGATTTTTTTGGTATTAGCTTAAATGATTTCTGTCGCTCTTTAAACAAATGAAGATATATAATATTCACCCTAATTTTTGCAAGGTCTTGACGTGACTTGACACTTATTTTTCTTCTATTTTCACTGTTTGTCTTTGCTTTCATGTACCATCCGAATCCTTACATTGTTCATTTCTATACTTCGTGATAATTTGTTTTAAATTGGACGTAAGTCCGTAAATAAATAAATAAATAAATAAATAAATAAATATACATAGATAGTACCGCACTACCCCTGCATACATTCTGGAATAAAATAATGATTTCATTATTTTTATAACATCCCGTTATTTTCACTGGATGCTAGCTACATGAACATGGTAAATAAATCTGAAATTATGATTTTATAACATGTTTGAATTTCTCAAAAAACTTTAATTCCGGCCATACCAGAACTATTTTCATTAGTACAAAGCCATGAAACGTAATTACATTAAAGTGCTTGTTAGCCATGCTTTTTTACTTCTTATCCTTAATTTTCACCCATTGAAATATAAAACAATAGGTTAAAAGGAACAGCAGCGCGCCCTGTTCATAGAAAACTTTCATTTGGACTTGAGGCCAAAATACTTAACCAAACTGATAATTTTTTTATTTTTTATTTTTTTTTTATTATAGCGACTATATACAAAAATTTTACATACTAAATGAAATGTGAAATTAAGTACAAAATATTGTATTTCTTAGTCCTCCTCACTAGGGGGTCCTGTGCCGAGGAGGACTAAAGTTATTTAAATATTGTTCATTTGTCTTCTATGTCGTTTTTAGCGTCTTCGCTAGGGTTTTCTCATTGACCTCTTTAAGCCATTTTTTTATTCTTGATTTGTATTCAATTGGATTTTTTATTAGTTTTATGTCTTGGGGGAGGATGTTATGGAGTTTTGTTGCAAAGTATGTATAGTTTCTTTGTCCAAATGTGGTTTTATAACTTGGAATATTTTTTATATCATTTTTATTCGATCTAGTGTTATGCATACACGGTCTAGTAGAGGATTCATTATTTTTGAAGAGCTTCAATAATATATTTTTGGAATATATTTGTTGTACATTTGGTACGTCAAAGTTATTGAAAATTTCAGTTGAAGGCGTTCTAATTGGTACTTTCAATATGGTCTTTATGATTCCTTTTTGAATCGTATTCAGGCTGTGTAGGTACGTATTTGCAGCAGATCCCCATCCTATGATTCCATATTCAATTCGAGAATGACATAACGCATAGTAGACCTTTTTCATATCCTTTTTATTTAGCACGTTTCTTAGATTTTTGAAGAAATATATAAGGCTTGTGAGTTTTTCCGTAATACCTTTGATGTGTAGGTCCCATCTAAGATTTTCGTCAATTATTACTCCGAGATATTTTATGTTTTGTGTTTTTTCGATGACGGGGCATCACGGTGCTAAAGAAGTTTCACATCAATTACATTGAAGTGAAACTTCTTTAGCACCGTGGTGATTTAAAACTCGGTGAAACGGAAAAGACACTAAAAAGAGACAAATATATGCATCTATAGGATATAGGATTTAGTCTGCGAGAGAATGGGATAGAATGAAACGTTACCGCATTGGCCGCTTTGATGAAAGGAGCTTTGAAATGGCCTATTGGTTGAGATTGTGTGGTGAAGTTTTCACTTCTACCCCGTGTGAACTGCACTCGTTTTTTTTTATCAAAAGGTGTCGCAAATGTCTAGTACGGATATGTGCAACTTTTTTTTTCAAATTATATAATATAGGCCATTAAAGACAATTTTGGCATTTATTGTATTGATTTAAAAAAAATATTTTTCCCTGCTTTCTTTGTAAATATATGAAATATATAATGAAATTAAAAATAAAAATAAAGCATTTTGAAGTTTTAAATTTAACTTAGGTACAAATGAACGGTTTTCGAAAGAAAATTTTTATTTTAATTTCATTGTATCAAAATAGTTTATTGGACAAGATAACATTTTTTAATAACTATTATTATAAACTCACCAATAATTCTATAATTGCCTCAAAAATCACGACAAATTGATGCCTTTAAGTAATAATTTTAAATAAATAAAGTAGTATTGTAGTAGTATTAAATAAAGAACTCATATCGTATGGTCAATTAAAATAGAAATACGTCGATACGCATACTGAATAATTTCATATTTAGATCTAAAATGCTGATTTTTTCAAGATTTCGTAATTATTCTGTACTAAAATATTTGCAGATTTTGGGGATCGCAATTACTTTTAACTTAAGTTATTGATTAGTGCATCCTTACACTTAAAACAGACTAATAACAGGTCATTTTCATACGGCATAGGCAAACCTGATGCAATATCTACCAATGATCTAGTCATTCTTTTGGTTAAACGTGTTCGGGCCAGCTGAAATCTGCCGCCGCGGGATATGCAAAATTTTTACTTCAGATGCGCTCTTTTTCCATTTTTACGAACAACTTTAACCTTCTTCGCTATTCATTCGAAATTAATTAAAATATTCCACCATTATCCGATTCAAACAAGTTTAAAATTTTGAAATCTTAATAACACCATTATTTTCCTAATAGAAAACAATTCCCGTATCAAACCATCATAATTAGAAACGTCAAAATTGTTTGGGTATCTTCGTTTTATTTAAGCACAAAGAATTTGTGTTTTTTGTGAATGCCGCAGAGTTTAAGACAGTAATAACCATGGTCGATCGATAAAGGTTCTATCGATGATGTCGGTAACTTGTCGTCATTCCCGAGCATGATTTTAAAAACATAAGCAGCAGTTCTTAACGACTATCAGCCTTTCTAATAAAAAAAAACACTTCCCTACCGTTAAACCAGTGTTTTAGTTACACTTTGAATAAAGACTACAACTTCTATTTCAAATTAACACTAATAAAAAATGTCTTTAGCTTTGCTGCGAATGAACCGGCAACATTGCACTATGGTAGAATTGCGCATGCGCCATGCGTTTGAGTTTCGCGGCAATAATATGACAATTTTAATTTGCGATATGTGATGTGTGATTCAAATTATGTGTTTGTTTAAAATTTCTATTAAAAATTAATCAATACACAATTATATTAGTATAATTCAATGTATTTACTACTATCCATGTTATTTTTCGTCATTTAGTTTTAATTCGCTAATAATGTTGTCAATTTAGTATCATGTTATCTGAAAAAGCGAGGTTATTTCTGACATTCATATTTCAGTCAATGTTTTCATTTAGGCTGAAAGATGTGGGGAGGAAAAGAAGTAGGAAATAAAAAGTTGGGAACTACCTGGCTATTCAGATTTTGTCACCAAACACGCTATTATCATTTCAAGCAACATGGCAGCATTTCGATTCTGAATGCACCTAAATAATTTTTTCAAAGCATTAACTCTGAACTATAAAACAGCAAAAATGGAAATTTTGAAAATGGAAATTTTATTCAATATTCTTTAGCACGTGTTACCGCAACCATATTCTAAAATGTGTTGCGATATTGCGAGTTAAAAGACAAAAGCCTTTATTTTGTTTTTGGAAATAAAATTCTCGAAATAAACAATCTTATGTAAACAGTAAACAGACTACGCTTACGCTCCTTGAATGAACAATGTACAGCTTTATCAAGCACTTACTTAGAAAGCTCTGTACAGGAAACGGCTAGACACTTGACGTGAGCTGTGTCAATTGCATCAGCGCATATCACAGGAAATGAATTCTCAATCGAACAAAACAAAGATTCAATTCAACAACCAACAAATTAAAACCACCTCACAATAAAGTAACATCCACACCAAGAGCTTTTAATCAGACTTTTGAAATAGTTTGAACACTTTGAACGTGTTCTAATACTGCACGACTACTTGTTTAAGCATTATATATTATAAACCCTTGGCAATCAAATTGGAGACACTAATTAAAAAAGTATATTTAAACCTGTGTCTCTCAAATATGTATACTGAGGTGCGTTTTAGCTTTTATTGTGGAATCACCAACACCTCACATTACAGTTACATCAAAACCTTGAGCTATTAATCAGTCAGTTGAAATGCTTGGAACCTTTTAAAGTTGTTCTTAAATGCTATAATACAACTGCTTGTTTTAGTATACAGTGGTGTGAAGGTGTGAATTATGATACTCTTGACAATCAAATTGAAGACCCTGTTTAAAAAAGTCTAAATAAATCTTAGCTCTCAAATATATCCAGTGGTTTATTTTTGTAGCTTTTGTTGCGAAGATGCCTGCTGGAGTTCCAGTCGTAATGAAATGAAGTGTTTGAATGAAATTTTCCCATTCCCAGCGGACGGAGGAAAGCCCCGGATGTGACGTCACTCATGACGGAACGGTGCAAATAAAGCCAACAAGGCAATCCACTTAGCAGCGGCTGGGAGTACAACCAGTCTTTATTCGGACTCCTGAGTCCTGGAAACCTTAAATCTGAAAACCAAGAGCTGAAAAAACAGAGCCTGAAACACGCCTCAATGGGCAGAATCGCTAAAATGTTCAATTCTTCGTTAGATGCTTTCGTAATTCAAAGAATGTTTAAAACTTAAGCAGCGAAAGACTTTGCGTAATTATTACCGTGAAAAACGTTCGTATAAATAATAATAAACCCTCAAGTAAAGTGGAAAAGCCCCTTCACTGCTATTTTTTAGAAAGCCAAGACAGTTCCAAATTCTTAGGAGGCTTTTTAATTCTTTTAACTTTTCAAACTGTTCGTGACGGCTTCTCCGGAATATATTTTTTGGGTAATTATTAATTAACTTCAGATGTTATGTATACTGTTGTACAAAATAACGACAAACTTATAAGAATGTAGATTGGAAGTGTGCCGGTTGTTATTTTCTAGACGTTTTTGGAAAGCTTAAAAAAATATAAAATTTCTGAAAAATTAAATATTCACTTCTTTGTTGACTTCATTGCCTAACGAATCATCCGGAGTTACACAGAATACAAACGAAATTAGTGTTTTTTTTTTCACGTTAACCCCAGACAGGAATGTGTGGGGTTAACGTGAATGAGTGTGAATTAATGCCAATGTCATCTTTGGGGAAGATGTGGGGAGGGTCTTTATAAGGATACGAAGGAGAGGAATTTGTGGGAAGGAAAAAAATACGAATCTGTTGGTTAGTGTGTCCAGGAGTGACGGACGTATTAATCTATCCCTCCCATTGCGGTGCGAAACGATTGTTCTCGACCAGAACACACCTCACCCAATGAACCCGGGCATTCCAGTTTTTTTTTTTTTTTTACATTAACTCCACACAGGAGGCCCTGGGATGGGTCATATGGGATGCTGTGTAAAGGCTCTTTTTGAGGAGAGGAAGGAATGAACATTGGTCTTGAAGAGACCCATGTTGTAGGAAGGAGGAAACACAGAGGCTGGCAAATCATTCCACAGCCGAGCTGTTGAACACAAGAACGAGTCGAAGAAACGACCTGTTCTCATGTAACAAATGTCAACTGTGTACAAATGTTGGGCACGCGTTCGGCGTGTTTCCCGACTATGCATCGGTGCCGAAGGGATCAATGATGCTAGTTCCTCGGAGCATCTTCCATTGTAATACCGGTAGAACAAGGATAGCATTCCCACCCGACGCCTGTGCTCTAAAGATTACAATCCGTCTGTTAAGATGGGATAATCTATCAAACGGATCGCCCGTTTCTGCACAAAGTCGAGGGTATTTTTCAGGTATTTTGGAGCTCCAGACCAGAGGTGGCTGCCAAATTCAACCGTGGGGCGCACTTGTGATTTGTACAGGGTTAGCAGTTGTGTACTATAAAAGTATCTGCGGGCCCTGTACAGTACGCCCAGTTTTTGGGAGGCTAACTTTACTCTGGCTTCGATGGAGCCCCCATACCTGAGCTGGTCACTCAGGGTTACACCAAGCATATCCAATGGAGGGTCTGTTCGGAAGATTGCTTCCGTTGAAAGAGACTAGATTTTCATTTCGATCCATTTTAGACGTAAAGCTTTTAGCGAAGTCACTAAACGTAGCGAACCACTTGAGGTGACCTATGACAGAGGTATTGGTTATCCAATAAATGGTTTCCGGGGCGGCGGTGCCCATACCTTCCTCAAAACTTATATAATAATAATTATAGTTGTAATCGGACACCACATGGATATATAATATATTGCTTTGCCGTACAAACATTATTTTATTTCTGCTACTGACCTAGCTATTTTGTTAATCAATAGGTCACTTGCATCACTTTAAAAAAAAAAATTCGGTTTAGGCAAATATTCTAAGACAGTCTGTATTTTTTTTAATCGTATTTTTGAAACCCTGGGTATTTTTTGAAAATTTCAATCCGAAAAATCCGACCATTTTTTATAAACCGGAAAGACGGGACATAATTTTATAGGTGCGAAAAAACGATAATTACATATAGTCGAAAATCATTTTAAAAAAAGAACGTTTTCCATACGAGTGGCACAGGAGAATAACGAGGCATACAAAAAATATTTCATCTCATAAATATTTTTTTTTTGATCCATCTTACTGATCATAAATCATTATAATGTACAACTTCTATATTACTAAATCCAATGTAATATACTAGTACTTGTAAATTATAATAATAATAAGAATATTATAAAATTTGATTTTGTTAAAATCAGCACCATAACCATTATACCTCTAAAACACGTACCGATATCTAAAATGTACGGGTTTCTCTTCATAACATCTGTAAAAAAGTCAAACCAAATGATAAGTTCGCAGAGAACAACTAATAAATCTAGTGAACGTTAAATGTCAAATTCAAAAATTCGCCTGAAATCGAAGTGATGCCACATAAAAAAAATAAATCAGTGTGGAATTTTACAAAATAGTAGGAACATTTTCGGAGACGGGACATTTTCATGTAGTGACGTCACGAGCCCAATAATGGATTTTTTTATTAAAAAAAAAAAAAAAAAACTGTACATATCTAAAAAAAATTACTAACATTTTCGTAATCTTAGTAAAAAGATCTATCCACACGATTTTTTCCATTCGTTATGAAATCCATGCAAGTGGCCTATTACAATGTTCGACCGGAAAATATTGAATTATTTGAAAGATTTGAATGTATGTACCTTTACTTAACCATAACAAAGTTTGGCATGTCGATCGAATGTTAAATTAAAAATTATGTAAAAAAATTGAATATTTTTTATGTTAATTTATGTACCTATATAAGCTTCAACCAAAATATGAACTCATATTTCTTCTTATTATTGAAGGCAACTTTTCTGAACTACAGCGTTTCAAGACAATTTTATTTTTATTTTTAAATACCCAGTCTATTCTATACGCCTGACTTTATAAAAATCCGATTTTTTTCATTTATTTACGAATTTCCCATAAAAAGATAATTAAGTGCCAAATTTAAGACATTTTTAAAATTCAATGACATTTTTATACAATTACTAGCTTTTTCCCGCGGCTTCGCTCGCATGGTATAAGAGGGGGTTCCCACTCCGCCTCCTCCACCTCGCCCCTCCCCCCCCTCTCACCGCCCTCCCTCCCCCCTTCCCCCCTCCCACCCCCCCTCCCCCATCCCCCTCCCCCCTGCCCCCACCACCTTCCTCTTCCCACTCCCCCATCTCTCCCTCCCTTCCACTTTCCATACATTCAGTTTTCAAACTTCACGTGCCAACAATAGCAATTTTTAATGCAAATTTCGTAATGCCAGAGCTCACCGGAAGTTTTATAAAAACCTTGTCCTGACAATAACGAACACACAAATAAAAGAATTATCCAATTTGGTGAAGTCATTCGAAAGTTATGCGCTTAGCAACACATTCAGCGATTCATTTTTATATTATAGATGTCTAGCCACCCCGAGAAGATCTTCAGCACCAGTGTGGTGACATTTCACAAAAATGGAGGGAAAAAATTTGTCCAATATTCTATTCCACCTCTTTCCATATAATGTCGATGGCATTAACAGACACTAATTCTTGACTGATCGCATTTCGTAGCCGATAAAAATGTGCAAAATGCGAGCCGAAGAGAAGGATTTTTTTTTTATGAAATTGAAACTTTGGATCTTGATATCATACATTAATCGAACTAATGCCAAGTTCACACAATACAGAAGACAATACAATATTGTATTGTCCCAGTTCCGTGAATAGCCTCGACCGCGCAGTACAGGACAATGAGTTTTTTTTTTACGTTAGCTCCACACGGTCTTGATGAAAATAATTTCCCTTAGGGCCTATGTCATCACGTCATATCATTGGGATGCTGTGTGGAAGGCGGTGCATGGCGGTGGGCCGAGAGCTTCTGGTTAGTTATGTTTGGTGACTTACCATGGGTGCCCGGGTTCATGGATGAGTTTTGTCTAGGTCTCGGCGACGGATGCGTTTGACCACCTACTGACTTCACCGGCCGGACACATACGTCCGATTCTCCTGGATACACTGAACCCCGTATTTCAACCCACCCCTCCATACCCTTTTCGTTTCCAGAACTTCTTCTCCCTCCTTTCCTTAAAAACCCTCTCCACAGAATCCCCTTATGTAAAAAAAGTATTTTCGCTCCGGTACGCCTAAAGTGTAATCGCTTTTTTTTAATATTAGCGCGCTCCTTCAAACATTCATATTTGCGTAACACCCTTTCAAACAACCAAAAACGCGAAACTGCGTCTCTACTGCATCTTTGGCGGTAAAGTGCTACAGAGCAAAGCCCTATGCAACCCCCGACGGACCAGTTCCGAAACTACGTTGCTCGCTAAGTTATATTGGAATATTTGCACACACTCGCAAACCCGATAGATAGTGTCTATCGATGGTTCAGATCTGGGCTTCTGGAAAATAAGATAAGCCCGGATTGGATAAATGAAAAAAGGAATGACTCTTGCAGATGGGACCTCACTGGTCTCCAGGTTGTGGTGAACACTTCACAAATTAAATTTAAATTTTGAAATCGTAATATTTCTCATAGAAAGATGTTATGGTATATGCGCCCTGTCTTTTTTTTACATGAGCTCCACACAGGAGGCCCTGAGGAAAATAATTTCCCTCAGGGCCCATGTTATCTTTGGGGTTGCTGTGTGGAGGGTTATTTTTAATGAAATGAAGGAGGGGAGAGTTCTGGGAAGGAAATGGGTTTAATGGATGGGTAGGAATCTGGGGTGTACCCATTCACGCCTCCCAAATGTCTCAAATATTAATTTACACTGAGCTCCAATTAGCACACTGTCACCTCTCCAAAGTTGGGTACTTTTTCTTGCAACAATTGCCTTTTTTCATGGTGACATTTGGAATGGGAAGATTAGGGAGGTGGGATAATTTAAGGATTTTGACATTTGCTAACCACCTAGTCTGCGAATGCATACCTAACCAATCCCATTTATAATGCGCTAACAATCTTCTTTTTCTTTTTAAATGCTTACAAGGAGCCTAAATGAAACTCGGTTTACTGAATATGAAAGAATAAAAAATGTTATATTAATAGAACATTAAGCTTAATATCTCCGCTTCTATTTCTATTCTAATTCTGTGTACTTACAGAACAATTTGAGTTTACTCCCATACGTGAATTTTGTGTAATTTCTATGCCCTGAATGATGTTATTGTGTGCTTTGTGTTGTGGAGTATTACATTACCAACCCGGTAAGACAAGTAAACAATCAAATTTAACATACGCCTGTTTTACTTCTATCCTTAGACCTGAGTTGCATAGACTTTTTAAGAGGTGGGCCGCAAACAAAGACTTATTTTAGTGGAGGGCAATCTGGACCATCGAGGGGGTGGGGGGAGCTATAATTCCTTATTTGAAAAGTAAAATTATTTATATATGCACCTTCAAAAATTGACTTTTAGAATCACTGTATAATTATGTCATCTCAAAGTGGTTTAACCACAGTTTGAAAATGGCCTTGTGAGCCGAAACAGCTTTAACAAAAATAAAAACTAAAATACTTGCATAACTTGATAATAACATTATTAATTTAGTTTAAATTAAATTTAAAAAATTAAATGGCTTAAGAGCGTTTAACCAGCCAGCGGACGAAAATCCACATTTCGTCGAAAGTTGTTCTTACGATCGTGCAGGGCGGTTACAATGAGAAAGATTAATTATTCTCCGTATCCCGCTTTTTATAATTATAACTTAATATCGAATTTATTTCAATCCAAATTAGCTTTAATTTATACCTTCATCCAAAAATGCTGAAAGGCGTGATGATAAAACTATTAAAATAATGTACTTTTTGTAATTATTTTATTATTATAAGTATTTATCATTTTTTCAGTAATGTCTAAATTTAATAAGAATGTTAAAAAAATCTGAAATATATTAGTTTGTAAGTGCGCAAATAAATACACAAATGGACCAATTTTCGTCAAGAAATGTGTACATGTACGTACATATTTTTTAATGATTTTATTGAAACTAAAATTAAAATTCTAATTCATGCGTTTGCTAGATAATGTATTGATTTATTTTACTGTATGATTATATTATTTAAAATGGGTGTGGTATAAAACAAAATCTTTTTTGAAAATTTAACAAATCTGCCAACGACCTATGGAATAACCTTATTATACTAAAAATTTTAAAAAATTCTCAAAATTTATTACATGCGAATGCTACATAAAAGAACAATCTTTCGAAATGCATTTATAATTTTTTGTGGAAAAGAGTCAATACGTCTAAAATCAGATTTGAAATTTACCTTTTTCTGGTTTTCTCTGGTAATGCCCTCTTAACCCTTCAAATAATAAGAAAATAATTATCTGTCAACTTTTGCCTGTCAAGGTTTGCGCGCAAAATTCCTGGTTCATCCCATGCATTTTAAATGTTCCTATTTATTGTTTTTTTTAAACGCTTTTGCAAAAACAAAAATTGTTCTAAAATGTAGATAAAATAATCTTTCCGATGTGTTTGTTAGAAATCAACATTTTTGTTTCTAAATATTAAAATTTTCATATTGGAAATGTAAATTGGCTAAAAAATGCATACCTGCGAATATTTGAATTAAAGTAATTAAAATAGAATAAATCCAAAATTTTAAATACAGTTTCCTTTTCTAAACAAAATTTGTAATAAAACTGTTACCTCACTTTTTATCACTTTCGTACAATTTTATTTTAAAATTAAATGTGTGATAACTTCACAAATTGGCGCAAAATTAAACCGTCACTTTTGGTCCGGTTTGTAAAATATCTGAACAACCTAGCTCATATAATTCCAAGACAATGAGAAGAATTATTTCATTCCGTTTCTACCATAAAAGAAATCACAAATATTCGCATGACAGAAAGAGAGATACCTAACTTTTAATAATGCACGTTCGCTCTGGGACAATCTGGGTCTCCTGTTATTATAACGGCATATGATGTTTTGGGACAACTTGGGTCTCCTGTGATTAGACGGGTTAAGTTATTTTTAAGAAGACGTTTTTTGGTAAGTAATATTCTTGGCCATTTTGTTTCAGGAAATTCTACGAAATAGGAAATAAAATTTGTTAAATAAGGTAAATAAGATAAGACACTTTTTAATTTGTTTAACTATTCTTGGTGGAATTCGATAATAATAATTATTATTTAAATAATAAAAAAAAACTTTTATTTCTTTTTAAAATTATTTGTTGAAATTTTATTATTTATGGCTCTCAGCCTCTTAAGGCCATTTTCAAACTGTTGCAATTTTTACACAATACACAAGTTTTGGGAGAGGTAACGAGAGGTCTGCTAACTGCTGTTCACATAACTACTAGTTTATATTATTGTTCAACACATTTATTACGTACCTACATGGTATAATTGTTACAGTTCGTCGCCTCAGTTCTTTTTTGTCCAACAGACCATTTTAGTTTTTGTTCAATCTCCACTTTAAAAATAACAATAAAGTATAAAAAATGATAGTTGATCACTCAACTAAGAATTATTTAAACTAATGAGACCTTTACCTTTACGGAAATAGCTTTTTCTTAAACGCCTATCACACTGATTTATTGAAATAATTAAAGAAAACCTTCTTCTCCTGTAAAATTTTTGAATGGTCTGTTGGACAAATGCGAACTAAGGCGACGAGTTTGTACTTTTACGTAATTTAATTCACAAAATATTATATTTGATTTGTTACATTGGGAGTTAACATTAATCTCGGTATATTTGGTGGCAATTTTGTGATGGGTAAACTAAAAAATGAATTGAGAATTTTATTCTTCAAATGGTTTTGGGTTTTAGCCTTGTCAGTAGTAATGTTTTGCAGGCACTGCACTTAGAAAACCAGTGCTGCTGTTTCAGACAGTATTATTGTGTATCACAGAGGCGGTTCGTGATCTTTTTAACAGTGGGTTCAGAAATTCACAAGAAGATATATGGGGGCATACGTTAATTACGGGAGCAGTTTTTCTTCCAATCTATACCCTTCCCCCCTTTTGGTGAGATAAATTTGAGCCACTACGTGTATTCTTTTCAAGTAACGTGAGATTTTGCTGGACCCCCCCCCCCCCCGCCTTTTGAGATCACGTAATTAATGTATGCCCCCTATCTAATCAAAATTTACTTACTGTTGTCCTTCGTCATATCGTCGAACACAGCGGCACTCACACAACTTAAATAAAGTTAGTGGGAGGGGTACGTATTAGGGCTACATACTACCTACCTAGGGATACATACTATTGTTTTAAAATTACTTGAAATTCGACACAATTATTAGATAACAGGTTTTAGAGGAATTAAATTTTTTAATGTTTTTCACAGCGCTCAATGTACGTTGCTAATTATTATTATTTTTTCAACAAGAATATTTACGTAGAATATATAATTGATATTTTAAAACAACACAAATAAAGGTGGCAAGAAATAGAATAAGTTTTTTTCACTTAAACAAAAAATCCATGGGCCGCCTTTTTGCATTTGAAAATACTTTAATTACGCGGGTATTAAAATCGGGTATAGAGGTTATCGGTAGTTCCCTAATCTCTATACTAATCATCGTAAATGTAACTGAGGGATATATCGTCTATCTAAAACGAAAGTTAATTCGAAAACAGAAGTCAAAATCTATGGTTTAGGTGAACGGTCAGTTTGCGCTCTCGTAGGATCTCGGGTCTCGGGCATCATGTTCGATATCGGATCAACACACCGCGGTGAGTTGATTTTGCATACAAAAAGGCCTAGTTTCGATCAAATCACCGTCAGAGCCGTTTGTTTGTACGAGTAGATTTTTTTCTATAGAGCATTTGGTGCGCATTCTGACACGCACAAAATTAGAATAACGTGTTGTTCGGAGACGCGCGTTTTAAAGGCAGAATTTTAATTGCGCGCTATCTATAATGGGTTTATATTATTGTGTTTATAGCATTGTTATGAACAAGATTGTTTTATTTTCTTGGTTATCTTTTTAAAAGGGGTTCGTCGCACAAACGCACTTTAGAGAAAACCGCCACTGGTGTATCAGGTTAGTAGCAGTTAAAGTTCACCAACATAGAATATAGACATATGCTGGACCTTTACAAAACCGGCAAATCTTTCGTTATAATTCGTTATTTCGTCAAAATTCGTTCATTATAATTATTTTATGAATTGAAAAGAAGAAGAATTACAAAATAGAAATGCGGTCGCGGGCCGCTGGCTATGTATCCCTTCTTTAGATTTTGCCATCAAAATTTGCCTATTCGTTGTTGGTGAAATAACAAAAACATTTAAACATAAAGAAATCCTGGAAATGCTTTTTAAACATTGACCAAATGATTTGAGTTTTTCACTGGCCAAAAGCATAATCGTGATTAATTTTGGGATTATGGCTTAATACTTCTCGTATCTGGTACTGGGGCTAAAATAAAACAAAATGATGAAAATACAATAAATTAACTAATTATTTTTCTGAAATACCGGTCCTAAGAGGATTACCAACTACTTACTACCTTCTCAATTCGGGTAACCACTTCTTAACACACTTTAAATTTGGGAATAATTTATTATTTAGGATAACACATTCACCCCTGTCACAAGTCACCCCGAGTGGTTCGCTACGTTTGGTGACTTAGCAGAGGTGCCTGGATACATGGGATGAGGTTTGTCTTGACATTGGGTGATAAGAAAACATTTTTGAACATTTGTCAAATTATTTTGTGCAAACTTCTTTTGCATCCATATACAGCTCTGGCTCTGAAATTCTATGAAATCTAGTCTGAAAATCTGTACGATGAGCTCTGGCATCATGAAATTTGTACAGAAAAAAAATAGATTAGGTGGCGCGCGAGTTGTTTGAAAAATGTGTGAATTTCATATTGATTAGCGGCAGGGAGGAAAGGCGGGAAGAGGGCGAAGGGGGGGAATGTGGAAGAGATACACGGAAGGGTGACGTTAATGGAGGGGGGGGGGCAGAGGGGGGGATTGCAAAGTAAACATTGTAGCGGTAGGTAATAGAAGGGGGTAAATTTAAAAAATCCAAGCTTCTCACACGAGCAGCTGTACGTGGTCTGCTCACAAGTCGGAAAACCTTCTGAATTATCATTCACCAGACGCAAAAACCAAAAAAAAATATTTGTGTATCGAAAAGCACGGTTGACATTGGTCATATGAGAACGGGTCGCTTCTTCGACTTCGACTGCAATGATTTGACGACCTTTGTGTTTCCTTTTTTTTTTACATTAACTCCACACAGGAGGCCTTGAGGAAAATAATTTCCCTCAGGGCCTATGTCATCTGGGATGCTGTGTGGAGGGTATTTTTGAGGAGAGGAAGGAATGGACATTGGTCTTGAAGAGACCTATGTTGTAGGAAGGAGGAAACATAGAGACCGGCAAATCATTCCACAGCCGAGCTGTTGAACGTAAGAACGAGTCGAAGAAACGACCCGTTCTCATGTGACAAATGTCAACCGTGTACAAATGTTGGGCACGCGTTTGGCGTGTTTCCCGACTATGCACCGGTGCCGAAGGGATCAATGGTGCTAGTTCCTCGGAGCATCTTCCATTGTAAAACCGGTAGAACAAGGATATCATTCCCACCCGACGCCTGTGCTCTAAAGATTGCAATCCGTCTGTTAAGATGGGAGAATCTATCACACGGACCGCCCGTTTCTGCACAGAGTCGAGGGTATTTTTCAGGTATTTTGGAGCTCCAGACCAGAGGTGGCTGCCAAATTCAACCGTGGGGCGCACTTGCGATTTGTACAGGGTTAGCAGTTGTGCACTATTAAAGTATCTGCGGGCCCTGTACAGTACGCCCAGTTTCTGGTAGGCTAACTTTACTCTGGCTTCGATGGAGCCCCCATACCTGAGCTGGTCACTTAGGGTTACACCAAGCATATCAATGGAGGGCCTGTTCGGAAGATTGCTTCCGTTGAAAGAGACTAGATTTTCATTTCGATCCCTTTTAGACTCCTTCGTACGATAGGGAAATTATTTTCCTCAGGGCCTTCTGTGTGGAGTTAATGTAAAAAAACTTCAATAAACAGAATTAAAACTCAAACACATTCTTTCTATGAGTGGCATCGCAACGCATGCCGGTTACTCGCTATTTATTAATATTTACGTTCACATGAAAAACTTAAAATAAATTTGAAATTATGATACAAAATCTTAATTTTTATTTTATTTATTTAAGGGAAAGTTGACAGCAAATATGAGATTATACAATAAAACAATAGTAAGATGGATACGATTTTAGTTTTTCACGGCCAAAAGTATTTTTGTTATTAGTTTTTGAGATATTATGCCGTGTTGCGCTACCTCCTTCTTTAGCCAACGTTTCGGACAGCGTTGCAGTGTCCATCATCAGGGCAGATGTGTAATAGTTAGGGGTGATGTTTGTACTTATCTACTTAGGAGCGATACCGTCTCGCCAGCTCCACTCCTGTACAAGCTGGCGCTACAATATACTTCAACATGTTTTTGTCGTCTCTATTAATGTTAATAGGATTTTTATGAATTTCAATTGCCTCTGTAATTAGGCGTGCTCTATAAGTTTTGGGTCTTCCCAGGACTTCAGGAACAAATTCAAAGTAATGGCCGGTTTCAATTAAATGCTCGGCGATTGCCGATTTGTCAGGGTGGCCAAGTTTACACGCTCGAAACTGTTCCGATATCCTTTTGGAGATCGTCCGCTCTGTCAGGCCCACATAGACCTTATCACATCCGGAACAGCTGAGTTTATATACTCCATCTGTTTCCAGAGGAAACTTGGTCTTTGCAGGCCTCAAAAAGTCTCGTATTTTTGTCGTGGTTCCGAAGACAGACTTGATGCTTTCTTTTTTCAATAGCCTGGCAATTCTGTCTGTCACATTGTGGATGTAAGGCAGGAAAGCGCAGCTCTTTGACTCTTGTTCAATTCTGTCTTCGTTTGGTGCAGATTTGGCTCTTACGATTTGCCTTGTCTGCCTTGCTGGGTAACCGTTACGCTCCAGTGCATTGGTCAGTTTTATAAGTTCTGCTCCGATTTTCGTTTCTTCACATATTCTGGTCGCTCGGGCCACCAATGTATGGATAAGTCCTCTCTTCTGCGCTGGGTGGTGATGCGAATCGGCATGTAGATACCGATTTGTATGAGTGGGTTTTCTATACACTGTGTGTCCTAGACTACCATCTTCTTTTCGCATCACCTCCACGTCTGGAAAAGGTAGGATCTTAGAGTCGTTTTCCAGCTCCATTGTGAACTTAATTTTAACGTGGAGTGGGTTGAGATGGTCCAGAAATTCGTTCAGTTTCTCTGTTCCATGAGGCCAAATGGCGAAGACATCGACAAAGGACTGCCCATCGCAAATCTTTTCACTTGTTCAAAAAGTTCACCCTGGAATGCAAAATATCCCGTTTTAAGGCAGTGTTCAAAAAGTTTACAAATGTCTTCCTCGTAGATCTCTCTGAGCATTGTCATGGAGTGTTCCAGAGGCACATTCGTGAAAAGGGACACAACGTCAAAACTGACCAAAATATCTCCTTTCTCAGTCTTAAGCTTCTTAAGCTTACTGATCAGATCTGTGGAATCCTTAATCCAAGATTCAGTTTTCCCAGTTTGCATCTGCAGTGATCTTGATAGTTATTGAGAAAGTTTGTACGTCGGTACACCAATAGCACTGACGATCGGTCTCATTGGGATTTCCTTTTTATGAATTTTTGGAAGACCGTACAGGGCAGGAGTTCTAGAGGCTTTTACAAAAAGCCCAGATCGATCCTATTTCCTGATACTAGAAGCTTTTACAAACTCCCTTGTCTCCAGGTCAATTTTGTTAGTGGGATTGTTTTTAATTTTCTTATAGGTACCAGCATCGCACAAGAGGTCTTCCATCTTTTTAATGTAGTCCACCATATTAATCATGACAGTGGCGTTTCCTTTGTCGGCTGGCAGAACCAAGATATTTCAGTGGCGCGCAATTCTTTTACGGCCGCAAACTCTCCTTTTGTTATATTTGGCCGGGGTATTTCAGCCCTTTTCAAGTACAAACATCACCCCTAACTATCACACATCTGCCCTGATGATGGACACTGCAACGCTGTCCGAAACGTTGGCTAAAGAAAGAGGTAGCGCAACACGGCATAATATCCCAAAAAACTAATAACAAAATTAGTAAGATGGTTAATTATAGTGATAATATTCAGTGCCGGCAACCCGGGCGTTTATTTATTATTAGTTATGTACAACATGATTTTTTTTCCTTACCCTCCTCACTAGACAAAGTCTGTTCTGAGGCTGGTAACTAACAATTTTTAATTACATAAAAAACAAATAAGTGGTAAAACAAAGAAAAAAAGAAACATATATATTATAGTAAAAATAATAATAAAAAATAAGAGGAAAATCAGAGAATTTAAAAATAGAGTAGAAAATAGAAAATATAAAATATTAGATATTAAGAATATTACTTATCTCTCTTCTTTCCTTGACATTCAACCAGTTTAAAAATCTTTTGAAAACCCAGTTCAAATTATTAGATGCGACGTAGGTCTTTGTTTGGGCTACAAACTTATTGAATATATATGGTGCCAAGTAAGATTCATGTTTTTTTGCAAAATTTGATTTGATATATGGTACTTGTAGTTGATTGTGTGTGTTTGCTCTTGTGTATTGCGAGTGAGTTATGAAGTGTGGTGATATTTTTATGCAGTTTTTGTAGATGATCTTCTTTATGAATAGTTTATTTATGTCTAATAGGTTATTGTTGATCATTATCTGTTCTGTCGGATGTTGATAAGGCTTTCTAAACATAATTCTGATTATTTTTTTATGATTACTTTTAAGTGATTTGAGGTGAGTCTCTGCAGCTGCTCCCCATACTGAAATACCATACATTAGAATACTTTGACAGAGTGCGTAATATATATATTTTTAGCTGATGTAGTGACATAATGTTTCGAATTGTTTTGAAGATGTAAGAGAGTTTCCGTATTTTTTTTGTAATTAGGTTAATTTGGAGATCCCATTTTAAGTTATTGTCAACAGTTAAACCGAGATATTTAATATTTTGCGCATAATCAATCTTGTCACAAACACAGCGTGAGTTAGTTAATGAGGTAACTGTGCAGGGGTGAAGATGTAGTTGTGGGCGACTATCTGGCTGACCAGCTAATGTTTTACTGAATTTAAGTATTTTGTTTTAGAAATATTTAGTGTCAGTAGATTATTTTTTAGCCATTTATTTACTTCAGTCATCCCTGCTTCCGTGTTTTTGAAGACTTTTTCCCATGATTGGGCTTTGAATAAAATTACAGTGTCATCTGCATAACTGATAACTTTGTACTCTATGTTCCCTAGGCTTATCTCAGTTAGACTGTTAATGTAGATGAGAAACAGTATGGGACCTAAGACGCTGCCTTGGGGTACTCCATACCTGTTGCCTACTTTGTCACTTTCTTGATTATTGATTTTTACAATTTGTTGTCTATTTTCAATGTAGCTGATGAACCATTTTAGTGGTGGACCTATTATGCCAATGTTTTTGAGTTTTTGTTGGAGTAATTTGTGTGAGATGGTGTCGAAAGCTTTTGCTAGGTCTAAGAACACTCCTAACACCTTTGAACCGCCATCTAGGTTTTTTACTATGTAGGTGGTTAGTTCCAATAAGGCGTCTTCTGTTCCCATTTTCGCCCGAAACCCGAATTGACGGGTGGAGATCAGTTTGTGTTTGTCAAGGTATGCGAGCAGTCTTTTTTTCATAGTTTTTTCTAGTAGTTTCGATAGCGAATTTAGGAGAGTGATTGGTCTGTAATTTAAGATCAGCGTTTTGTCTCCCGATTTATGTATTGGAGTAATACAACCTATTTTTAGATGATCGGGGACAAAGCCGAGGCTGAAACTTTGGTTGAAAATATGTTGAAGTGGTATAAGTATATGTTCTCGGAGATTGGACAGTATATGATTGGAGAGGTTATCTGGGCCCACAGCGCAATTTGGTTTGAGAGAAATAATTAAATCCGATATTTCCTTTGTACCTATTTTGTGAGCATAAAACGAATGATTTGGTTGCATGGTAGAGGATAGTTTGGTTAAAGAGTCTTCTGTTGTGCCGTTTTTAAAAAGAATTTTTTCAGCCAAGTTAGATCCAACTTTTGCAAATTGGGAGTTAATAAAATTTGCTATTTTACCAGGTTCATTTTTTGTAAGGGTTTTGTTTCCATTTATTAACAGTACTTTGATCTTCGAATCTTTTTTCGTATTGGAGAAAGTAATATCTTTGACAATTTTCCAGATTTTTAATATAATGATAATGATAGTGATGATAACGGTAGTTAATTAAATATTCTTACGGACGGATGAAGAAGTCAGGGACTACCCTATAAGACATCCCCAATCAAGTGCTAATACACATCAGCTCCGTTTCCCATATTCTAGGTCTCATATTGAAGGTCTTCGGCATTTCCAATTGGAAACTTTTATGAGATGAGTTGAGAAATGTTTTGATATCTTCTTCTTCTTAGATGGCGCTACAGCCCATATCGAGCTTTTGCCTCCTGCAACAGTCGCCTCCAACTCCTCCTGTCCTCAGCGGCTGACTTCCAATTTGGTACCTGGAGAAGCTGTGCTGCATCCCCTCTTACTTCGTCTTCCTATCTCAGTCTGGGCCTTCCCACTTTTCTCTTTCCACCTGGGTGTCCAGTCAAAATTAGTATCCAGCATTTCAGCCATCTTTACCGTCAGTGTCAGCGCCTCACATCCATATGCCAATACAGTTCTAACCATGGTCTTATATATGGTTATTTTGGTTTTTCTGTGGACACTACGTGACTTAAACGCTGGCAGCAAAGAGAAGTATGTTTTGTTGGCTGCTGTGATTCTCGAAACGTTTTGATATACCTGTATTTATTTCTGAATATAGGCAAGTCATTTTATTATCATTAAATTGTTGGAAACTTGGTAATTATTTGAAAAGTAAATTAGACAGTCATCAGCCAATAACATCAAAGATTTTATTTAAAGCTATCTAGAGTACGTATTTCTAATCGTACGATGCTGAGTGTCTTTTATTTTTATTTTAAAATGCTTTTGTTATAAACTTTTCCAGCTCTCAACCCATAATTTTCTAGTGTGATAGGCACAGCATATCACCTATGTATTATAATTTAGAAATTTGAATAAGTACTTGCAATCAAAACTTCACATTTGAAGTTCGAAAGGCTTCACGTTGAAAGCATTTCTAATAACAATTATAATAAAATTGTTTACAACAGCGCCGTTTTCGTGATAAAATTACTTCAATGGCGCACATCACGTAAAGGCCCATCTATCCCCTAATGATTAAACAGAGCGAAAATACAAAAAATAGATTTAAAAAAAATCAGAGTCTGCAATTCACACGCGGTAGAAGTGAAACCTTTAGAAAACCAATGTAGACAAGAGTGGGGAGGCTATGAAGCAACGCACAAAGAGGAGACCGATTATACTATCTCATTCAGGTAAAATCCTGTAGATGTATGTAGTTGTCTCTTTTTAGTGACGATATTTTTTGTTTCATCGAGTTTCAAATAACAACGGTGATAAAGAAGTTTTCACTTCAAAATGTGATGCCTCGCAAGAGTCTGTACGTTAGAAAGACAGGGTAACTATGTCGCCATCTTGTTTGGCAGCCTTGTGAGGTGGTTTAAGATAGGGGCTTTATTGAAGGGGCCCGGATTATATGAAGAAGGAAAAACAGATGCCGGTAGCTCTAACCACTACGAGCCGACTTCCACAAAAACGAGTAGAAGAAACGACCCGTTCTCGTCGAGACTACATCAACTGTGAATTGGTGTTCCGCTCGTGTCCATCCAGTTCCATGTACGATATCATTTGCGCAACACCGGGTTTAAAATACTTCACAAGGACTTTGTGTGGTGATCCTCTTTCCCTACTCCTGTGGAGAAAATACTTAGTACTTACATCGCAAGCTTATTCTTCATCAAGGAAAAGTTTGGGAACTTTAAACGTTCACCGCCCTACTTAACTACTGTTTTAAACATTTTAAAAAGTAAAATTCATTTAGAAGAAGCGAACAAAACAACCACTTTCCAAATCTTAAAAAACACCCAACATTACTTTTGTGTAAATAATATTATAATGATAATAACAAAATAAAACAAATAATATACTTATTTCCGCTTTAACTTATTTGACCGTAACAGGTTGCAGCCTGTTAGGTAAAGCCATCCTCGGACCGGGACAAATTATTACTTATCTACGGTTTACATATGTATGCACGTGGTCAACAAAGATTTTATTCAATTAAATGAGTTTTCTTACATTTGTTACTAAATCATCTTTGACTATTGAGATTCTAATTATTTTGGTTATTCCCAGTAGGCTTAATTACCTAGGGTTTGTAGCTTACTTTTATATTATTTGTGGAAAACCTTTCAAGTGATGTGAATTATTAACGAACTCATTTTATTGTTGTCATATCTGTTCTTACTAAAAATCGTTATTGTATTTAAGATGATATGGAATTTTTCATTGATGGATTGATTTTTAAAGATTGATTGATTTTTAATTTAAGGTATTCCCCAAACAATATCAAAGTAAGCTACAAATCCGACATAGTTAGGCCTACTGGTAATAACTAAAATAAATTAAAGTTGAAAATTAGTTTAATATTTGTTTCATTATACTATTATAATGAAATTCCACCATGAAATGCCAGTTTGAAAAATATAAATATTAATATTATTATGCTTTTTGATTTCCATAAAAAATAACTGTCTCAACTTTATAAACTTTTCCCCTCACCTGAAGTTTTTTCTTCTTCCGGTCAATTGAAATATTAAAAGCACACCTGAACGGTTGTTTACAAAGTAAGTCGGGGAGATTGCCCTATTGACTTTCGTACACAAATTGCTGAAAGAAATATTTCAGTCACTTTTTCAGAGTTTACTACGCGGATAATAAGTATAACGGTGAGCTTTACGACGCTCTTGAAAGGGTTTATACCGTAAAAGTTTAAGCGAGCTTTCTTAGAGGCAATGAAATTTTTCAAGCGGTCAAAATCTAATCACACGTAAAACGAATAAAGGTCTTTTGTTTTTTCTGTTTTTACGGCCAATAAATTGAATATAATTCGACTTCTTATACTGAGGCAGTTCACAATTTTTCTTTGTCTATTGTATGAATATCAGTAGGCGAGCGGTAAATTCCTCGGTTACGGATCTTGAAATTAGAGTTTTGGAAACACGTCAAGAAATTTTATTTATTTATTATTAAATCTTTATTTTATTGATTTACAGTTTTGATTACTGCTGGAATACTACGACTCACACGTGTCTGAAAACTTCAGCCGTAGTTGTTACCACGATTTTTTCAGTATTTTGAGGGTTGGCGTGGTCTAGGGGTAAGGCTCTTGACTCGCAATCCGAAGGTCGCGGGACCTAATCCCGGCATGGGCAAATACATTTTATTAGTTCAATTTGTGTTATTTCACAATTAATTCAGTTAAAATAATATGTAGTTTATTTGCGGTACAGAGTGGACGATACTCTCATTATCGCCCTGGTGTAAGACCACCATTCAAAATTGAAACGCTGCTTGAAATGGCTTTAGCCATGTTTGATGACCAGATCTGAAAAGCCAGATACTTCCCCACCTTTCTCTCTCCCATCTCCTTCCCCTCTTAGCTACCTTCAGCCTCACAACATACCCCAATTGGGGATGCCATGGTCTCACTGGTTCCAGACGGAAGCAGCTGGGACTCTTGTGAGGTATTCACGTAAGAAAAAATCATACGGCAAATCAGATATTCTTGCACAATAAAGCACGGCAAAAGGAATGATACTGCTGAATGAACTTTATAAAAGAATTGATATATTTAATCATTCTTTAATATCTTAAAACTTTCTGAACATCCATTTTTCCAAATGTTACTACGGTATGTGGAAATCCATAATAAATCTGTTGTACAATAAATTAAATTATTAAAAATTAAATTTCAGATATTTGTATATGTACATGTAAAACATATAAATATTGGTAATAATGTGTACCTGTTTATATATACAATGTGTTAAGGGATGTACCTGACTTACGGAGATTTCTGATTTTACTTAGAGTAAAAAGTTAAATTAAAATTGAAGGTCTTTTTTAAAAAAAATAATCTTAAAATCAAAAATAAAAAATCTTTCACATGTTGTCATTGGTCACTCAGCCGAATGACCAATAATAATAAATGTTTTATTATTTTCCTTTTTTTATAACAAATATAGATAATGAATGATTTCATTGTTACCGCCTGATTACGAACTTGTGGTCAAATTAATAATAAATAACACCACAATGATCAGGACACACAACAATGGATCAATTTAAATACTTACAAAAACCAAATAATAATACAAACTTTCGGGTAGCTTTTCCTGGGAAATTGTGTTCTCAGTTCGTTCTGATTTGGATTCAAAACGATCGTCGCTTTATTGTTGGAATAATTATAGGTAGAGTTTTAATAAAATTAAAAGATTTCTTGGTTGCTTTTTAAATAATTGGTGAATTTATTAATGACTCGACGCTTCTAGGAAAAGCTTTAATCTCTGTGTTAATTATATAAGTTTTACGTACGTTACCCCGGATTACATCTGGGCAGACGACCTCATCAGGAAACACCACTGAGTTGATTTAGATATATAAAATTTAACTATCTTTTAAATTACGTGTTCCAAAAAAACGTTGGAACCAAAATGCTCTAGGCGGCCCCGGCCAAAATGTAAAAGACCGACCCATAGCGCAGTTAAAACCAGAAGAAACCGCGAGAAAGCCCGCAGCCCCTGGCTGACCACTTTCCCCCTCCCCCACCGAATTCTTGGCCACTCAAAAGATCTAGCCGATGTTGCAAACTTTTGACAACTAATATGAAATATTTAGTACCTGACGACGGAAATAATCATACAGGGGTAGGAAGTTATAATTCAAGAAAGTACTTCATGACATCATTTACAAATTAAAATTGATAAATGATTGTTATTTAGTATGACTGAGCTGAGGTATTTTTAAATATTAAAGACTTGGGCGTGATATTTGACTCATCACTTAGCTTCAATAAACATATAGATACAATTTCAAAAAGTGCGTCACAAATATTAGGATTAACGCTTAGAATAACAAATAGCTTTAAAAGTGCAGAATTAACTTTAACATTATGTAAATCAATTGTGCGAAGTATTCTCGAATACGGATCCCCTATTTGGTCTCCCAATTATGAGATTCATAATTATATAAACGAATCCATACAAAGAAAATTAACCCGTGTTATTGCTTATCGCGAAGGTATATCTGATCAATTTGGAACGTATAAAGACAGAATTCCACACTATAAACTACATTCTCTGACAGGAAGACGGAAACTTTCCGATTTATTGCTTCTGCACAAAATTATACATGCATCAGTTGATACACCAAACATTTTATACCAAATTAAGATTAACACACCGTCAAGAAATTCAACAAGGAGGATGCAAGATATTTTCTATATATCTACCTACCACACAAACACAAGATATTTCTCCCCTTTATCACGAACATTAAGACATTAGAAACACTATACACTGCTCTAATAATGAAATTGACATTTTTAATAACCCATTTAATCACTTCAAAAAATATATTTTACCATCAATCGTATAAAGCTGATATTGTGATGAAGCACTTTATTCAAAGACAGGAAATATTGTACCTACTAAATAATTGTCCCATCAGCACAGGTGCCAATAATAAATTGTTAGTGATTCTTTTGTATTCTACCTTTTACTCATTCTTGTTCGTCATTCACTTTTGCATATTTACGAGTAGCTAATTATTATTGATATTATTTTTGTTATAATTTCTGTAATTTAAATCATCCATGTGTATAAATTTTTGGGCATAATGCCTGTTTTATGTACTTAAATAAAAATAAATAACTAAATATATTTTTCGGAAATAATAAAATATAATTTTCTTTTTTCAGGCGCTCTTAGCTACATATATCAATTTTTTTTTAATTATTATTTTTTAATTTATAAACTAACGTTTAGACAAGATTTTTATGCATAGCACAAAGGGTAACAATTATTACAAGCAATAATTGTCAGCCTGAAACACTCATTTACATTGAAAAATCTTTTATTCAAGATTTTTCAATGTAAATGAGTGTTTCAGGCTGACAATTATTGCTTGTAATAATTGTTACCCTTTGTGCTATGCATAAAAATCTTGTCTAAACGTTAGTTTATAAATTAAAAAAAAATAATTAATATTTAACAAGTTTAAGTATTTCCCCAATAAATGCAGACATAATTTGTCTCGACGCCACCTAGCGAGGGATTTAACACTGACAATGTCTTTCTCGCAAAAATAAAGTTGGTTGTTTTCAGGTGGGAAAAAATATAACAAGCAGTAATTGTTGAATGAAACACTAGTATATATTGAATTATTTGGCGGGTATTTGATAAGCCCCCTTAGCTCAGTGGTCAGAGCATTCGACCGGCAATCGGAAGGACACGGGTTCAAGTCCCGTTGGCGGCAAGTATCTTTTCTCGGAAGATTTTTCAATGTAAATGAGTGTTTCAGGCTGACAATTATTGCTTGTAATAATTTTTTTTTATTCAGATTCTCAACTTGTAGTGTTCATTGGTCTTTTTAAAGCTTCGCAAGGTTTATTTTCGATATTATTTTTTTTTATGATAAATATTCAATTTCAGGTTACGAATTAAATCATTTTACGAATATCATTTACTGATTTCGACAACTGATCAAAGCTTCAAATTGTTGAAGCCACTGCGTGGTAGTTACGTGGGTGTCTTTGAAAGGAACAAAGGTTATAAGGTAATTTCCTGTAAGCTACAGGTGATATTATCACGACACAAGGCTTTATTGAATATCGTATAATAAAGTTTTAGTTCACTGCTTTATCACGAAGGGTTTGCAATCCCACAATCCGCATCCCGCAATCGATTCGCGTGATTTCTGGTTTAAAAAAAATATTAAATTTATACCAAACCCCTGCAGTATACATATATACTCGTAAATACGCGGTGGTCAATCTTTGACAATGAAAGGGGAACTGAATGATGTTGGGAAGACCATAGGACCATATTGGTTTTCAATTTACATTTATAACTAGCTGACTCGACAAAAATTATTTCTAGTGAATATTTTGGTTGTTAAATAAAAAATAACGAATATATCATAAGTGTGTGGGGGATGGGATCTATGACAGAAAGAGGAATGGAGCGCTGTAGAAGATGACCGCCGATAAAAGCAAAAAAAACGAACTTAAGTAGGAAAATTAAATAAAGAAAATCAATATGAATTTCGTAGAGCAATTGAGCGCACGATATTTTTTGTCAGTCCGTCTTTAGCCAATACAAATAAGCTCGATGGTTTGCCCACGCGAGAACGTGATGCCGAATGAAGTATCAAAATGACGTGACGCTTCTCGTGAATGTCTTGCGCCTGTGTGGATAAAAGTTCGATGGGGCGGACGTAGCACCATCTGTCATTCAACAACATAAATAATTTCGTTCTGTTTGAAATACGAAAGACGGTTAAATTTGTTCATACAAAAATACTAAAATCGCTATTTAAAACTGGGAGGGAGGGGGAAGGAGGGTAAAAATTTGAGGTTATAGGTATTTTTGATGCCAAATTAAAAAAATTTAAATAAAAATTTTGTCAAAAAAAAAATTTTTTTTCTTGATAGGAACACCCTAAGCGGTATAAAATATACTTTAAAACCTATTGTCATACCTCCCAAATATATATAAAAAAAATTATACAAATCGGTCAAGCCGTTTCGGAGGAGTGCGACCACAAAAATCGTAATACGAGATTTTTATGTATAAGATTGCTGCTACCGAAGATGATTCATCTCATTACTATTGAGAAGGAGAGTCCTTTTTTCCTTTTTATATTAGCCCTACACAGGAGGCCCCGATGATAATAATTTCTTTAGGGACTTTATGTGGAGTGTCTTTTGAAATTAATAAAGTAGAGAAAGTTCTGGGAAGGAAATATGTCTGAGGGGTAGGTAGAAATCTGGGGGTCAGTGTGTCTAGGAGTGTCGGACGTATGAACCCATCCCCCCACTGCGGTACAAGGCGATGGGTCGACAGAGTTCTGCTAGGGAAGTCGAAAAATCTCCCTTAACCGTTGCCTCCCGATCCGGCTCGCCGCGCAATAGGTGGGTGTAGACAAACCTCACCCAATAACTCTAAAAGACACCAAACGTACCGAACCACTGGGGATGACCGTTAGCAGAGGTGTTGGTTATCCAATAAATGGTTCCTGGGGCGACGGTACCTATACCCGTCTCACAAATTATTTCTTTCTGTGAAAAATACGTTTTTAAAATTTGTAAGAACTCATTTTTTATCAAAGTCTTCTTATAATGCTTTCTATATATACGAGTATATATATATACATTTTTTTTTTAAATAGTACCAATGATGATCGAAACGTGAAAAGTCCTTAAAATATTACTTTTTTAATGTCTGATTTTTTATTATATTGCACTAGTATCAAAGATAATTAATACAAAGTATTTGTTTTTTATTTTTATGAAAAGGTTGGCATTATTTGAATTCTGATACTAAAGTTCTGCAAATCCCGCGATACCGTGGGATTTCCAAAAATTTATCCCGCAATCCCGCTGGAATTGAAAAGTTGCGGGATTTGCAAACCCTACACAGAATGGTGTATTTTTTCATCATTCGTTAGAATGCTTTCAATGACGTGAACGAAAAAGATTCTGTATTATTCATGCAGATTTGACGGAGAGTATTTATTACTGTGATTTATTTGTGCCAAAAATAAATTTTGTAATTTTTTTTTTAATACTCTTTCCTTGTGAAATTCAAAGGACGGGGGAAAATATTTAATCAGAAGTTCCAAAAACATACTATATCCGTCTCATCTCTTTTCAAATTGGAAATGTCACGTTGTTTACCGAACACAGTTTGTTGATCAGCCGTCGCAAATAATATATTTTCGACAAGTGCCCGATGTGTGTAATGAATACTGATAACCAATTGAAAAAAGGTTTATCATCCCTCTCACAAAGGAGCCAAGTTTCAATTCAACAGGCTACCCCGGCCAACCCCTACCCGTATGGAATTATTCATGCCCAGGAAGGTTGCAGAGCGAAGGGGTTGTAACCTAATCTAACCTAACCTAACCCAGCCGAACAGGGTGCAAAACTGCCAAAGATATGAGTTCCAGGGGTTGATTGGAAGGTTAATTTGGTTTAAAAATGCGCTATGATGCCTGCAAATCAAATGTTATTGCGGTATTAGCATGGATGTGAATTGGACACCTTTATAAACGACACCATATTAAAAAAAAATAGATGGTTTTTATAGACAGGTACTAGATTGATGACGGAATTGAGAATGGCTAGGCAACCTGAACTTTGTTAATAACGAGCAATTAGTTAGCAGCAGTATTGATAAATTCAAGGAATTTTAAAGATCGTTCTTAAATTTTCAAGTATTTTTCGTGGTTTTTTTCTTATATTTGAATCTGTTTAATAAACGGGTTTTTAATTTAACAAATGTTATAAACAACTTAGTACCTACGGTGTAAGGTTGTTTAATGATGGCAGAAAATTATAAAATTCATATATCTAGTTATTTTTAAAGTTTTTTTTTATTTGACTACCGCACACGAGTCCCAACTGCTCCAGTCTGGAGCTAGTGAGACCATGGCATCCCCAAATGGGGTATGTTGTGAGGTAGTGGGGAGGGAAAGGAGATGGGAAGAGCAAGGTGGGGAAGTACCAAACACGGCTAAAGCCATTTCAAGCGACGTTTCAATTCAGAGTGGTTGTCTTACACAAGAGCGATACTGAGATTATCTTCCACTCTGGAACGTGCCGCAAATATACTATATTTTATTTTAAATATTATTTTTTATTTTTTTAAATGAATACCAGAGTATATATGTAAAATAGAATATAGAGTCCCAACTGCTCCCGTCTGGATCCAGTGAGACCATCCCCAATTGGGCATCCGCAATTGGGAAATATTGTGAGGTAGTAAGGAGAGGATGGAGATGAAGAAGAGGAAGGTGGAGAATTACCAAACAAAGCTAAAGCCATTTCAAGCAACGTTTCAATTCAGAATGGTGGTTTTACACCAGGGCGAAACTGAGAGTATCTTCTGGAACGTGCCGCAAATATGCTATATGTTATTTTTAATTAATTAATTGAGAATTAAATTAGTCAAACAAAATTTATTTGCCCACGCCGAGATTCGATCCCGCGACCTTCGGATTGCGAGTAAAGAGCCTTTCTCCTCGACCACACCGGCCGTCAATTATACCGTTAGTTATACTTTATCACGGAAGTTTTTCATAGCGTTACAAGCATTTTCCACAAACTCAAATAACTAAATACATATTTAGCAGGTTTTTTTTAATATTATCAATATTATGTCTTTCCTAGTGTTATTCTCGGTAGAGTAGCAGTTTGCACATGCTAACGGCTTTGGGGTACTTCTAATAGGTTCGAAGCCTTCGATTGTAATTCTTAATACCAATTCCACACACTAGACCAATTTGGAGCTACTTTTGGAAAGAGTATAGTCAGTGTTTGTAGAGAAACCTTTCTTTGTTCGATTCGGTATAATATATTTATTTTATGAATGTATGAACTTTGTTGAGTGTTCCTGTAATTTTATTACTGTTCATTTTGTATTGGCATTGCAAGAGATCAGGTTTGGAGGCAACATTGGTGCTCAGATGTGACTCGAAATTTTAAATGTATATACGACAAATCAAATTTTTAATTTATTCAAACGTAAATCGGTGGTTTGTAATTCAAATTTTAACCCATCAAAAAGCTTTCATGATAAATTATTATTTTAAAAATTTTTATATTTACATAGTTAGTAAAAAAATTATTTCATCCTTGACAACCACAGCACTAACTATACATCATATTTGCAACTAATGCGATTTCCCCGAATTGCCAATACATATACAGACCTTTTCGATATTTTCAAACCTTCTCCGTCTTCCATCAAAGTAAAAATATAACTGATTTGTTTGTAATAAAAAAATAAATAAATTTGTTTAAGATCACTTTTATTTTAAACACTCTACCGGTTTCAGAAATACCTTTCTTTCGCCAGGAGAATATTATAACTGTTAAAATGAATGACGAAGGAAGGGTGCTTCTGAAACCGGTAGAGTTTAAAATAAAAGTGGTGTTAAACAAATTTACGTGTTTTTTATTGTAAATTATGGCGAGCTACAAAGTTAATTCTTATTACAAATATGTGATTTGTTTATGTTTAGTAAAATGATTAATATTTATATG
The DNA here is from genome assembly GCA_929108145.2 of Limnephilus rhombicus. Taxonomy (NCBI): domain Eukaryota; kingdom Metazoa; phylum Arthropoda; class Insecta; order Trichoptera; family Limnephilidae; genus Limnephilus; species Limnephilus rhombicus. Next base: position 37,587,719 of record OV815280.1, read on the forward strand.
AACGCGGAAGGGGGATTGGCGGGACGGGGAGCGGGAGAGGGGAGAGGGTAGGCAGGGAAGGTGGAAGGGGAATGCGAGAGTGTAGGTGATGCGGGAGGGGAACAGGGACGCACGGGAAATACATGCACGGAGAAACAATTTTTTTTTTTTTAATATTGCATATCAACGCTTGCCGGGTACCAGGATAATAAATGTACGTAAAGCGTCAATGACACAGAGCGAGTTTACAAGCTACTATCTGGGAAATTAATTATCTGTTAGTAAACTCGCTCAGTGTCATCGTGTTACTTGCTAACTAGCAGATTGTTGACAATCTACGAAAAAAGTTGAAAGGTCGTCAACTTTACTAGCCACACGCTTGCTCGTGATTGGTTTATTTATGTTTTTCAAGATGGCTGCTAATCAACAGCTGATTTCGACTGTCAAACATCACAGAATTAGTTCACGCAGGCGTCGTTATTCTTGTTACTGGCGCTAGCAGCGTCCTCAGTTTCCTACGCTACTGAGTTAGTGGACAGTTTTGTGTGTCATCAAATTTTAAACTTAGTAGATAGTAGCTTGTAAATGTCTGCAAAAACCATACGGGCGTTTAATAAATAAACCCAGTTCTTGATAAATAAAATTAATTTCTTAACGCAACTGATAAATTTTCGTGTTTCACCGTTCGTAAGATTAAATTGTGAGAGATTTGTTGTGAAATATGATATTTTATAAAAGCTGGAAACTTTCATTTTCCTTTACTAATCTCTTTTTTTTAAATTACCTTTTATCGCTTATTACGACATACTTGGAACACAAAAACAATTATTTTGATAAGCTTTCGCTGAGAGATTTTCCCCGAAAAATGTCTGAAAAACGTAATGCAATAATAACCATCGTATAAACATTATCTTAAGACACAAAAAATCGTAGAAAAAACACGTTTGTTTTCTGAAAAATATTCCCAGACGTTATCCATTCAGATTAATATTATTTTTTAGCATTTCTGATTTCGAAATATTATCTACTTAAAAGTTTAGTTGCAAAATTAGGAGATCTTGTTTCTATATATATATTCAGTCCACTATCATATTTAATCTGCCAGTTCCATGACTCACTGTCATACATCACGATAGGTACCAGCTTTCTATTATGGACTGCTAGCTTCGCTTCTTTGGGCAATGACTAAGCCACCTTTTAGCCAGAGTTAAGTAAGCCTCTCAAAATCTGGTCGTGGTGTACAGGGCCCTCAGATACTTTAATAGTACACAACTGCTAACCCTGTACAAAGCACAAGTGCGCCCCACAGTTGAATTTGGCAGCCACCTCTTATCTGGAGCCACAAAATACCTGAAACAACCCCCGACTTTGTGCTGAATCGGGTGGTCCGTTTGATTGATTCTCCCATTTTAACGAACGGATCGCAATCTTTAGAGCACATATGCCAGGTGGGAATGCTATCCTTGTTCTAACGCTATTTCAATGGAAGATGCTCCAAGGAACTAGCGTCATTGCGCCCTTCGCCACCGGTGAATAGTCGGGAAACACGCCAAATGCGTGCCCAACATATGTACACATTTGACATTTGTCACATGAGAACGGGTCGCTTCTTCGACTCGTTCTTGTGTTCAACAGCTCAACTTTCACACTTCGGCGACCACACCACTTTCCCAACGGCGTTATAAGGAAACATATCGTTTCCTCCTTCACCGCACACATCAAGACTCTACTTTTTTTTAACGAAGCTACATTTATTTGAACGACTCTAGACCCTCCAATGCAAAGAAAAATAGAAGTAGCAGCCCGTGGAATAATTCTTCTGAAAAAGAAAACATAAAAAAGAGATAATAATGTTAATAAAAGAAAAAGAAAAATAACGGCTTTATCCAGTCGAAAAACCCTTCTGAAAATAAAACGAGTAAAGACGAAAAAACAGTTATATGATTTTTTTATAATGTTAGTAATTACTATAATAGCAGAAAGAAAATAAAATATATAAAAAGAAAAGAAAAGCCAGGGAAAGTATTCATACACCACCGGCAGTCCCAATGAAAATGCGTATACCTATCGGCCCAACCGCAGACGATGCTCGAAGTCCGCGCCCTTTAGCCGGCTCCCCGATTTTGCCTCGATGAATTGTACTTGAGAGAGAAGGGGAAGTTTTTGAAGACCTTGAGGAAAAGATGAGCGTCGGGTTACCGGAGGGGGACGGAAGGGCATCGTGACGCCTTAGGTCTACGCATGTCGTTGCGGGAGGCGCGGGCGGATCGCCGGAAGACCGCTCCGGTGTGTGTTTGCCTGGCAATGTGCATGAACAGGATCTATCCCACCCCCTTTTTATGGGGGAACGACTATACGAATTATGTACAGTTCAGTTGCGCCACCAAAGAATGGAAACCAAAACTAATAAAGAAAAATAGAAAATAATAAGAGCATTTATACATGTGAAACAAAATTACAGAATCAGTTCAGAAGTGATAACGTATCAAGTCATCATTACCATCATTCTTCAAGACCAATGTTCATTTCTTCTTCTCCTCAAAAAGACCCTACCAGAACCCCACAGCATCTCATATGACATAGGCCCTTACGGATTTTTTTTTCAGAGAGATGGTATTCTGTCGTACTTTCTCTGCCAGTTCCATGCCTCACTGATAAACATCACGGTAGGTACCAGTACTCCATTATGGACTGCTATCTTCGCTTCTTTAAGCGATGACTTTTAAGGGCGTTTCAAGCCACGTTTCCTTTCTAAATAGTGGTCTTTAACCAGAGTGATAATTAGAGCATCTACTAGGGTGGAAAACGTCTTATCTTTAGATCTCTACGTCCCTGAGAAATGTCACTGAGGTGAAAACTTTAATACATTAATTTAATCAAATTTAAGCTTTCCACTCTTCAAATTCTCACCACTAAAGCTTGATTTTAATTCAGCAATATTAATCTACCTCCATCAATCTACATATATATTCCCTTTAAATTCGTAACGCTGGCCAGGTATAACGTGAATGTTTTACCTTGCTCCTTTAATCAAAGCAAGTGTTTCGTCCTTAAAACCCTGAGAGATCAAAGCCTCTGTCACTTCGCAATATTACGTAGGTCCTGCCTATAAAGGTACAGCCTGTAGATGCGGTTTATAACACCTTCAGCACTTGCGGAAACCAAATGAAAGGGTTACAAAAGAAAATATCAACGTAATAAATAAGTAATAAGATTTTCTGGAAATGTGTTACTATTTAAATTTCAAACAAATTATTCATATTTGGCTATTTTAATCATTATCTTCACTAAGGAGGAGGCGATTGAGGAGGTGGGTATGTGTACCGCCGCCCTGTAATCATTTATTGAATAACCAACACCTCCGCAATAGATCACTCCAAGTGATTCGCTACGTTTTGTGATTTAGCATGGGGTTCCCGGGTTCATGGGGTGAGGTTTGTCTAGGTCTTCAATGCCAATTCTTTAGGACCAGAGATCTTTTGATCTCTCCAGCCGGACTCTATCGACCCATGCTTTGGACACACTGAACCCCGGATTCCAACCCACCCCTCATACCTTTTTTCTTTCCAGAACTTCCTCTCCTTCCTTTCCCTAAAATACCCTCCACAAGGCATCTCTAGAGACGAAATTGTTTTCCTGGGGCCTCCTGTGTGGAGCTAATGTACAAAAAATGTTTTAACCAATTTTTTTTCGAAATCGGAAATTAAATGTCGGAAAAGTTATTTCTTATATTCTGCGTCTTAAGCGTAACATTTTAGCGAAAACTTTCAATTTACTCGAATCATTAAACGAAAAAAAAGCATACCAAAATGGTGAAAAATAAATTATATTCTTAAACGCCTGAGTTGTTCCGCTAGGATATTGTAGTGAACGTATGACATGCGTGTATGAGTGAGACAGCATGCGGAACGTATAAAAGGCGTGAATGTTGTCCATTCGTCTTCTCTTGTTATCAGCTTCCTAAGAAGAACCTTGTACAGTATTCTCGGATTAAATACACATAGTCTACCCACGTCTATTATTGACATACACCCCATACTGAGATCATCATATCTGAGGAATCTGGATCCATCAGAAAGGAGTCCAGAAGTAATGGGATAACCGGCCACGGTTATTACAGATATTTTTTTCTGTCAATTTAAAATGCCTAATTAATTTAGAAAACATAAATTTTTCAGGCCTTCCCATCGGCATTATTTTATTATTACTTTTGCCCATTTGCTTTCCATTCAAAAATATAAACAGTCAAACAGTTCATTCATTAAAGACAACATGTTAATTACAAAGTCATAATTAAATGACATGGTTTCCAATTGATAAAATGTTTAATTGAAAAAATGTTTAAGGAAACGAATTAATTTTGATTTTCAATAATATATATAAAAATTTCGTGTCACGGTGTTTGTGGTCGCACTCCTCTAATTTTTTTACGTATATTTGATAGGTATGAGAATAGGTCGTAAAGTACATTTCATACCGGTAGGTGATTAGTGCCCCTGTGCATAAAAATGTTTCTATTTTTTTTGGCATATAAAAAATGCCTAAACCCCAAACACCCTCTTACCCCCACTCTCCCATTTTTTAATCGCGATTTTAGTTATTTTTTAATGAACAAATTTAACCGTTGCGTCGTTTGTATTCCAAACAGAATGAAATTATTTATGTTGTTGAATGACAGATTGAATGACCAAAATATTCACTAGAAATAATTTATATGGCAGAACCACGTTTGTAAGGTCAGCTAGTAAAAGTATAAAATTATTAATTATTTCATTGATTGGTAATCTGAATGTAATAGAAATCCAACAGAGTTGAAACGTTGCTTGAAATTACTTAAGCCGTGTTGGGTGATATCTTGTTGGCCAGGTACTTAGATATTTATCATCTCTTTTCTCTCCCTACTACCTTCAGCCTCGCAAAATTTCTTATTTGGGGATGCCATAGTCCCACTGGTTCCAAACGGTTAAGTGCAGTTAGAATTAGAACACTTGTACTGTTTAAAAAAATCGATAAATACGCATACATGCAGAATTGTATTTGGATACGGTAGGTATAGCAGCGCATTGAAAATGTTAACGGAATTAGGAGCCCATGGATTCGCCAACCTGATGAGACACCGCGCCGGGTCGCTGGACCAGGATGCGGCTAAGTATAAGTATAAGTGTATGGAACGCGTGGGATTGCACCATCCTCCCTACATCCTGGAATAAAGAATTATTATCACTATTATAGTCACAGTGTCCGGAAACTAGCGGTAAAGCGGGAATCTACATAACTTACGGAACCCAAAAAAACATTATTTTTAATTTTCTCGGGTCTACTTTTCAACCACTTTCAAAGACAATAAACAGCTGATACACTTGATATTTCCCAAAGCCGCCAATTTATAGAAAAATTACCATTAAAATCCAGTTTCGGACTCGAAAATTTACTCAAAAAGGAAAGGCTTGCTGCGGGGAGCAAATGTTCCCTCTCAAGATCGAGGGATCAAAAGCTGCGTGGACTGTATGCGAATGCGGTTCTTATCTTTTTTATTATATTTGATCTCACTTACCAAACAGCATTCTGCTTTCCACTGGTGTTCACTGGGAAAGGTATTTGCTAGTTGGGAGAGAGATTTTGAGCAATATCAGGCGGCGCGCGGCGATGTTACTTTTTACTTGCGAAATTGCTGAGGTTTATGACTTCTGTCTTAAGCGGCGTAATTATTACAATTGTAAAGCGAAGCGGTTTAGGACTTGTGTCCTACGCGGCGAGGTGAATTTAACGGCGAATTATAGCGGTTTGTAGTACCTTCTATCCCGTGTGATGATTTTATTTGAACTGTTGAACAGGAGAACAAACTCTGGGTAGTTAGTAACATGCAGCAATAAAGGCGTGAACAAAAAGCTCAAATATAAAACAGTTTTACAAATGTAACGTATATTCACCAGTTTACCACTAGTCTGCGAAAAACGTGATATATGCACATTTAATAAATTTTTAATACTTATTCAGCCTTACTCATCATGAAACCGTACCACGGCTCTGTAGCGTCGCGGTAGCTACACAGTGGAGTAAGCCTACACTGCTCAGGGTAAAAATCTTTACTCATCATCATAATGTTTCTCGACAGCTGTTATGATTTTTTTACGGTAGCAACACTGCTCCAAAGCTGAAAAACGCGGTCAATTTAGCATTTCGCGGCGTGTTGCCAACTTCACGTTTATTCATACGTCAACATCAGTCAATACAACATATTATTAGCGGAGCTTCAGCGAGATTGATCTGTGTTTGTTTACCGTTTCTAACGCAATTATAAACACTATCTCACCTCATTTCTACCCCAGTATCGTACGGCACAAAGAACTTGGAGATCGGTAGATACTTTGCCACCCTGTTTATTATTCACATCCAAATATGGCCGTACCAAATCAAACGTCTCATGTTGACTTTGGTAAATCTATATTAAGACCTAGAACGCCTAATTAAGTTCTGAGAATTGTCGCTCATTTCTTAGCTCCCGATTCTTAAAAATAAAAACATTGAAATAGTGAGCAAATCGAAGCGAACTCGTTGCTGAAGTGTAGTATTTTTTCTCGGGCTATCGCCCGGTGTGTTTGTCTTCCCGGTATTCTACCGGGAAATGCTCAAAAAGTGATTTTACCAAAAAAATTGACACATAGTTTACCGCCAGTGAGTGAATATTTTGCAGATACAGTAATTAATAATTATCTATTACACTGGTGACTGTGAAAATATTAAATCATAACCAGAAACTCAGATATCTATAGTGAATTTATAAATAAATACAGTGAATCGTGTGTAAAAAACAAACAATAATTATAAAAACACATATCTCTTTGACATTTCCAGAATCATTACAGTTTATTATGTGATTTAATCTCGGTACCAGTACATTAGCATTTGGCCCTGTGGCTAGAGTTTCTGACTTTGGTTCCTGTCGACCCCAGTTCGAAACTGATTGAATCCAAAATAATTTTTTGTTATATTTACTAAAATAAATTGTAAATAATAACAGCACCACCTATCTACAAAACTAAAAACCCTCATCACTACTAGTCCATAGATGGCGGTATACAACAACCTACAAGCATTAAACGAAAAAATTAATAAAAACGTTCCACTACCTGTCAACAGATGATAATACATAATTAATTAATTACCGCTTTTGTTTAACAGATGGCACTAGGCGTTTAAATAACAAAAATAATTTGATTAATATTCTAAAATGGAAAAAGATAATAAAACACCGAGAAATGAAAATTCATACCCTTTCACGAAATCATTTTTGACACCAAGATCGCCAAACGAACACGATGAGGATATTATATCGTCCGATTCGGAAAATGAGAGAGATAAAGAAGAAAAGAAATCTATATCGATAGAACCTGACCAATTAGTGAATAATGAACTAATCAATTCAAGAACCATAATAAATTCTGTGAAAACAACACTAACAGAAAATAAAGGAAAAATATCCATTAGCCAAAAGGAAAAAATAATCGAAGGAATGGATGAATTATTCGATATTATAGCCCACTTAGTGGCTGAAAAAAATTTAATAAAGGGCGAATTGAAAATACTCCGGCCGCTATCAAAAAAAATTACCCAAAATCTTAATGAGTTTAAACAAATAATGGAAGAAAACAAATCGCTCGTCATAAATATGAATGATAAAAACGATGAAATTAAAAAAGATATCTTAAAGGAAAAAATGGCCCTGATGCATAAAACGGCCACCACTCCAGTAGCTGGTTATCATCAGAATAACCCCCCTTTAAACAGCTATGCAGGAATCACGGCTTTTGGAAGGTCATCACATGCGGTCATTATCAGTGCGACCGATAAGACAAGATCTACCTCTGACATCAAGGCCATATTAAGACAGGATGTCAAACCATCTGAGCTCAAGGTAGGCATTAATTCCCTTATTGCCGCTAAAGACAACAAGGTTATCATCAAGTGTCAGACCTCCAACGATGCTAATGAAATCAGAGCTGCAATTCCAGGGCTGACCAACGGTAACTTGGTTGCTTATGAGGGCAAACGTCTTAGACCTAATGTTATCTTGAAGGGGATCGAAAAAGAAACACAAGATTCCGAAATAATAGACATGATCTTGCAACAAAATGATACTATCTACGAAGCCACTGGAAATGATAAGGAAGCTATTAAAATTCAAAGATTCACCAACAGCAGGAAAAACGATAGGCTACGAAATGTTATTCTGATCGTCAAAAAAGAAGTACATTCGGCTATGTTAAAACAAGAAAGAATAAATATAGGTTTCCAGCGAGTCCGAGTCGAAGACAGCTGCCCAATCATGCAGTGCTATAAATGCATGGGATACGGTCACTTCGCCGCGAGATGTACTGAATCAAAAGATCGTTGTCTACACTGTGCTGGCGAACACAAATCATCTGACTGCACAAAGAAGGAACAAAAAGAAGAATTCCGTTGCTGGAACTGCTTTAAAATGGCCAAAGGCAAAATTGAGGCACCAAAACATAGATCAAACGATAGGGACTGCCCCTACCGTACCATAATGATGTTACGCACAATGGAGAGAGTTGACTATGGCTAACTCAATTGTAACTACAGCATCCGGGTCCCAGGCCAGCATAAATGAATACAAATATGAGAAAATTGAAGATTATAAGCCAAAAAAAAATAGCCTTCGAATAATGTATCTTAACGCGAGAAGTATCAGAAATAAAATTGACGAGGTTGAAGAAACTTTAAAGAGCATCACACCGACTGTACACGTACTTGCAATATCCGAAACCTGGTTGGAAGATGGTGAGGAGTGCTTCTTCAACATCGACGGCTACCAAAGTGCATTTGCGTCTCGCACCAATGAAAGAGGAGGAGGGGTGATTCTCTACACACACCATTCATTAAATGCTACAACTATTGAAAAACATTGTAGTGAAAATTCCTTCCTAGGAATTAATATCCGCAATAGAAATTTTAAACCGTTAAATATCTATGTTATCTACAGAAAGCCTACCTCAAACATTAACGAATTCTTAATGTATCTTGAATCTATTTTAAATAACTGTAGAAATGATACCCTTATTTTTGGTGATTTCAACATTGACATTCTTCAAAAAAATAACACATCTCTTAAATACATCAACACGCTAGACTCTTACAACTGTTTTATATGTAACACATCCTATCCTACACGAGTAACAGATACCTCTACTTCTCTAATAGACCATATCATCTCAAACAGACAAAATATCTCCTCAACTACTGCAAATATAGATACCTGCCTAAGTGACCATAACATTTTGATATTAGATTACCAAAACAGCTTGAAACATCACACTAATAATAGAATACATTCTTCTTCAAACAACACCAAAACCGATAAAAACATGTTAAAAGCATATTTAGAATCCCACAACTTTCCACACGAAACCACCAGTAATGCCAATGAAAACTTTAATAATTTTAATGAATACATCAAAACAGCAATAAAATCATCCCAACATAAATCTGAGTTACGTATAGGAGACCAACGGAGGGGTAATACTCCATGGTTTGATGCAACATTAAATGCACTTATCAAACAGCGCAACAATGCGTTTAAACTCTGGAACAAAAATCAGCAAAGTGATATATTCACAGCACTGAGAAATAAAACAAGAAATCAAGTTACCAATTATAGAAGATATGCTAAAACTAAATACTACACGAATATACTTAAAGAAAACCTGCGTAATCCGCGACAGACATGGAAAACAATAAATGCAATTCTTACAAATAGTTCGACACCCCAGAAAGATGAAATTAATTGTCTTTTGATTAAGAATGAAGAAATAACATGCCCAACACAGATAGCTTCAACTTTTAACAACTTCTTTATATCAGTTGGGGAAAACTTAGCAGCTACAATTGCATCATATCCAGATGATTCTATCACTATAAACACGGATCAAAAAGCAATCCAGTCCCTATATATGGCCAAAACAAATAAAACAGAAGTTCTCAGTATCATCTCTCAACTAAAGTCTAATGCATCTCCAGGTTTAGATGGAATTACACCCGTGCACCTGAACTTTTGCAAAGATGTATTAGCTGACCACCTTGTTTTTCTTATTAATCAATCCCTGGATAGTGGAATCTTCCCAGATCAACTAAAGATAGCAAAAATAATTCCGATTTACAAAGATGATTGCAAAAAAAATCCTTCTAATTATCGTCCTATATCCATCCTCTCTGTTTTCTCTAGAGTTTTTGAAAAGGTTATTAAGCTTAGGCTCACTAAATATCTCTTATCAAACAATTTACTCGCATCCCAACAGTATGGATTCAGAAACCAATCTAACACAAAATGTGCTGCTTTCGATTTTGTATATGCCCTCCAAAAACATATAGACCAGGGTAAGCATACTGCAGGCTTATTTATAGATTTAAAAAAGGCTTTCGATACGGTTGACCACGGGATACTACTAAAGAAGTTAGAACACCTAGGCATAGTAGGCACTCCCCTGAAGTTACTGTGTAGTTACCTCTCTAACCGACACTGTCAGACCTTTGTTGGAAAAGGGACAAGCAGCATGGGAACGATAAAATGTGGTGTGCCTCAGGGCTCCGTACTTGGACCATTACTATTTTTAATATATATAAATGATATTACTAAATGGGGACTTAAGGGTACAATACAACTTTATGCAGATGATACAGTGATTCTTTATCACAATAATGATTTAAACGAACTAGAAAAGGAAATGGAAAGGGATATAGCTTGCCTGGCAAACTGGTTGCGATTAAACAAACTTAGCCTAAACATAAGAAAAACACATTACATATTGTTTGCAAATAAAAAAAATGTAAGTCTTAATATAAGTCTTGATAATAACCGCCTTGAAAGGGCTGATGTTACAAAATATCTTGGCCTTTTCATTGATTCACAACTCACATGGAATCACCAATTTAAACATGTTCTATCCAAAATTACTCCTATAACTGGTGTTTTATATAGATTTCGCGGGTTACTTCCTCCTTCTCTATTAAGATCGATTTACCATGCTATGATTCACTCACATCTAATATATCTTGCCGGAATCTGGGGATTTGCTACAAAAAAAATGATTTCAGAAGTCCAAGTCGTCCAAAATAGAGCCCTGCGAAATATATTCAGTCTACCTTGGGATACACACGTCAAAGACATTTACAGAAACACCCAAATACTTCCTTTTAACACCATTCCCACTTTTGAAATAACAAAAACTATATTACAAGTAATTCAACACTCGGCACATTCCAACACTAAACTCAATTACAATTGCGACGTACACCAACACAACACAAGAAATCACAACAAACTTCATATACCAAAAATCAAATCAACAAAATATGGACTAAGATCCCTAGAATACATAGCTTACACAAAATATAATCAACTACCCAACGAGATCAAATGTGCAAGTCAATGTAAAAAGACCCAAACTAACATGCTCAAACTTCATTTTATGAATGACTATCTGAAATAATAATGTTGTGTATGTCCTATGATATGTCCACTTAATACATACAGCTATATGTTTCATGTAATGCGTATCATTCCCGCAATGAGTTTATTAACTCTTGGGAGTACAATGCTTTATATAATATACTATATTCTGTATTGTATTTTAATAAATAAATAAAATAAAAAAAATAAAATAAAATCTCCTTCCATAAATGCCGCAAATGGATCGTACCTTTTTTTTAACCTTTTCCGTGGCCGTGGTGCACGAATGCCGCGAATACGGTCAATATTTGCCAAAGCTCCGTTCAAAACGTCAAGATTCTCATAAAAGTTCGCCATTTCGTCAGTTACAACGCACGGGGTACTGAGTTAACCCTGGTGATTGGGTGGTTTAAATTCTGACAGCTACTACATCTCCCGTACAGCGACGCTGTAAGAACACGCGCATGCGTAGTGCAGCGGTAAGGCGCTTGACTAGCATTCCGAAGGTCGCGGGATCGAATCCCGGCGTGGCAAATAAATTTTATTTGATTAATTTGTGTATTTCACAATTTATTAATTTAAAATAATATATACTATATTTGCGGCACGTTCCAGAGTGCAAGATACTCTCAGTATCGCCCTGGTGGAAGACCACCATTCAGAATTGAAACGTTGCTTGAAATGGCTTCTGCCATATTTGGTGACCAGATCTGAATAGCCAGGTACTTCCCCACATTCCTCTTCCCTGTCTCCTTCCCCTCCCCACTTCAGCCTCACAACATACCCCAATTGGGGATGCCATAGTCCCACTGGCTCCAGACGGGAGCAGTTGGGACTCTTGTGCGGTATTCGTGTAAAAAAAAAAATGCGCGCGATTAACCCACCATGTTGAGTAACAATTTTACCTAACCCGGTCTTACTCCGAGGTTGTATCTTATTTTGCGATGATGAATAAGACTGATTATTTTTCCTAAAATATGACAATAACCTCCGGATCTAAATACAATCATCAAAAATAGTGATAATAGTGACCGAGAGAGCACACACAAATTTATGCGCAACAATTTATCAGTTAATAGCAGTTTTAAAGGTTGAAGCTTATAATAATAACGAAACGATTAAGTGGCAACAAGCCTAAACAAGTTAAAAAACTTATTAATAAGCTTCTAATATTAAAATGAAATAATTTTAGCATCGAACAACAACCGCGATTAGAGTTTTCAGTGTTTACATTTTGACCCGACTAATACATAATATTCAACGAACGAGTAATAATATACACAATATAATACGCACAAAGTGATAATATTTTAACAGTGTGAATTGTTTTAATATTGTGAACAAGAATTCCATTCAGTTCAAACTGTGACACTGTCTGATAAAGCACCTACCCACATAAATAATATTGCCTCGAACATAAACAAAAAATTTTATAGTGAAATAAATAAATACTAAAAATATATATTTATAAATAAATAAAAAATATATTCGTGTCCAGTGGAAGACCAAATCCAATAAACAAGCAGTACATTACTCACCTCTGTATTTTTGTACATTCAAAACGCCATCTCTGCATATACGCAAATAACATTATTAACAGAACAATACACTGCAGATTTGTTAGTTTGTTCGCTAGTTCAGCCATCACACAGAGGCCGCACATTTCCTTAAATAATCTTCTGTGGGCCGCATTTAAAATAAAACAAAATGAACATCTGCGGCGTGTGCAATTCCAACATAACTCAAGGAGTTCAATGCTCGTCCTGCAAGGAAAATCTGCACTACAAGTGTGGAGGTATAGCAGAGGAAAATTACAAAAAGATGAAGCTCGACCTGAGAAGTACTTGGCGATGCAGCAGGTGCAAATCTTCAAATATTGCTGTGGGCGTCCAAGATCTGAGCACCATCATGGAAGATATAAAAAGAATACAGAAGGACCTGTCCTCATTCAAGGGACTGCACGATGATATAAAATCTCTGCGCGAGGAAGTACAAGGGGTGTAGAAATCGGTTGACAGCTGCCACCAGGAGGTCGCTTCATTTGGAAATAAGATTGATGATTTTGAAAAACGCCTTACAAAAGTGGAAAACTTGGAAGCAGAAGAAATAAACCTGAGAACGGAAGTACGCAACATAATTGAAGAAACAAATAAAAAAGACCAATGGGCAAGACTTCAAAACCTCGAAATAAGGGGTATCCCTGAAAAAAAAGGTTAAAATTTAATAATCCTCATTTCAAAAATCGCCAGTCTGAGCAATATGAGTCTAGGTGAAAGGGACGTGGAGTTCATAACGAGAGTTGCTCCCAGAGGCGGCGAGACTGGGAAGACTAAGTCACTAAAATCTGTGATTGTAAAATTAACCAGCCGAAGCTTAAAAAACCAGCTTCTGCAGGCGGTAAAAGACCGCAAAGGGATCACGTCAACGGAACTAGGATTTACGGGATCCCCGCAAAATTTCTACATAGGTGACCATCTCACGAGCATGAATAAACATCTATTCTACCGCGCAAGGCTTCTCGCCAAAGAAAAAGGTTATAGATTCGTCTGGACAAAAAACTGCCTAATTTACGCTCGACGAAATACGACGTCAGCACCCATCATTATCTCAAAGGAAGCAGATTTGAAGAAAATGGACCGCCAGCCTCCAGCCACAGGACCCAACAGAGTAGATGCAGAAAGTTCTCAGCTGAGCCAAGCCTCCAGATAAGGCCTTTTAAAATTAGTACATTTCTTTATACTTATTTCATTTGAATTATTTTTATATTTTCATCTCACTTAGAATGTACCCTTCCCTCCCTTATCCCCCACGCCTACCCTATGGATCTATTCACTCTAATACATTTCTTAGTTCCATTCATTCTAACACACTTTTTAGCTTTAGTACAATTTTCTAGCATTTTTTGTAAAATTCTTTTCGAATTTCATAAAAATAAACATAAATCCGTCAAGAATAAAATTCGAACATCGACACAAATTCGTTTCTTTTTTTTTTTTTTTTTTTTTTTTTATTTGATTCACCTGATTTATACATGTGTGTTATATATTTGACTAATGTGGGCCTCACTGGGTGCTTTACCCGTGCTGAGGACCTCATTTTACAGTTTGATATGATTTTTTTATTTTACTTAAGATACATATAAAATAAAAACTAAAGAAAAAAGAGACTCAACAATAACATATGAGAATTGAAAGAAAGAAAATAGAGCAAAACAAAATAGAGTACAAAAACACTAAAATAAAACAATAGAATAAAACTATATAAATAGGATAGATACATATAAACCGATAGTGAAATTAAAAGGTTTTATATATTAGTGAGTATTGCAATGGTGTTTATGTCTATGTGTTATTATTATTTTTTTTTTTTTTTATGTTGTGATTTTTTTGTAAAGTTGTCTTTTTTGGTCTTTAATCCATCTTTTAATTTTGAGTATGAAAAGTTTTTTGTTTTCTTCTTTTTTTAAATCGAGTGAAAGATGGTTGAATGCTTTTATTGCCTGGTATTTGTGGTGTCTTTGTCCAAAGCTTGTGTTTATCGTCGGTGTTTTTAAGTTTTGTATGTATGCTTGTCTAACTGGTCTATTAATGGTTTGTGTTTGTTGGAGTTTGTGTTTTTGGTCAAAGATATAGTTAAGAAGTGTTTTTATATATAATTGTCGTATATCAAGTCCGTCGAACATGTTGAATATTTGGTCTGTGTCAGTCATTCTGTGTTTTTTTAGTATAATCTTTAAGATGGTTCTCTGTGTGGTTTCCATATGAGCAATAGCTGAGTTTGTTGCTCCTCCCCAAACAATGATTCCATATTCTATTATAGATTGGCAGAGTGCAAAATATATTGTTTTCATTTGTTTTAGTTTGTATATGTTTCTTATGGTTAGGAAAAGATGAATTGTTTTGAGGAGTTTATTGGTGATATGATTTATATGATGTGCCCATTTGAGTTTATGATCAATTATGATTCCTAGATATTTTATTTGGTCTGTTTTTACTATAGCAGGGCAGTCGCAGTTTTTGGTGTTTAAACAATGGTGTATTTTTATGGTGTTTGTTTTATTTGTTGGCTGTCCCGTGCTATTTATACTGTACGTTGTGAATTTTGTTTTCGATATATTTAATGTAAGTATGTTTGTGTCTAACCATGTTTTCACTCGCGTGATTCCTAATTCTGCTGTATTATACACATTGTTCCAGTCTTTAGATTTGAAGAGTAGTACTGTGTCGTCCGCATAACTAATTATTTCTCCGTCTATTTCCAAATTACAGAGTTCATTTATGTAGATAGTGAATAGCACGGGCCCTAGTATGCTTCCTTGTGGAACTCCATATGTAATTGGCAGTGGTTTACTAGTATGGTGATTAATTTTAACTTGTTGGGTTCTGTTGCTCATATAACTTTTCATTAGTTGGAGTTCCTTGCCTAAGATACCAATGTTTTCTAATTTTTTAAATAGGGTTTTGTGGCAAATTGAATCGAAGGCTTTAGCTAAGTCTAGGTATATCGCTATGCATTTTTGCCCTTGATCTAGGTTGCTATGTATATAATCTATTACATATTCTAAAGCTTCTTTGGTACCTCTTTTTTCTCTAAATCCGTATTGTTTATCCGAGATTAATTTGTTTTCTTCAAGGTATTTTATAATTTGGTTTTTTAATGCTCTTTCGAAGATCTTTGATAGTGAGTTTAATAATGTGATTGGTCTATAGTTATTTATTTCCTTTTTGTCTCCTGCTTTGTAAATAGGGATCACCAGTCCATTCCGCAATTAATCATAGATTCGCACGGTTTAACCGATGACTTTAAATATCTATTACCAAAATGTGAGAGGGTTACGCACTAAAACTGACAATTGGTGGCTGTTCGGTCCAACGAATACAATGTTATCGCTCTGTCTGAATCATGGCTCGTTGATGGCATCCGCAACGAAGAGCTATTTGATGATCGCTACGATGTACACCGCCGAGATCGGGACTACACGCGCACGGGCCAACGCTTGGGCGGGGGTGTCTTAGTCGCTGTTCGTCGTGAGCTGGTACCTCGCGAGCGCCCAGGGTGGCACTCACAAGCTGAGGACGTCTGGATAACATTAGAATCCAGGGGATCTTAACACACAAATCTCCACATATGTTGTGTTTACCTCCCTAAAGGACCAACATATCGTGAAAATATGGAAAGCTTCCTCACACAAATTTCAGCACTTACGTTTCAATTTCCCACAGACAAATTCATTATCCTAGGTGACTTTAACCTCACTGACATTTCATGGAATAAGTCTCTAAATAATACGTCATTTATACCCAGTGATCGCTTATCGCCTGTTAGTACATCATTTATTGACTGCATGCATTTTTCGGGATTGTATCAATGTAATGGAATTCCAAATACCAACGGTCACTTTCTTGACCTCGTTCTATGTAATGACCTGGTACCGGTCTCTGCTTGTGATGAACCATTAATTTTAGAAGACCCTCATCACACCTCCTAATAATGGAAGTTTTATTCTCTGAACCCGCTCCACTAGTGGAAGAGCCTAGAAGGGCTTACGACCAAATTAACACATCTCTCGACCAGGTAAACTGGCACGAGCTACTTTCGTTTGGTGACGTGAACGCAGCATTAAATAAATTCTACTCACAATTAAATCATCTCATAGACGCCCATATTCCTATGAAATTATGTAGGAATTCGAAATACCCGCCATGGTATAACTCTGCCCTTATCAAATTAACAACAGAAAAATATAAATACTTTAAAAAGTTCAAGACATATAAAAACCCTTCTGACTATGCCACTTTCTCTCTACTAAGATCACGTCACAAAAAACTTAACTGGGAATGCCATAATAAATACTTACTTAAAATAGAACATGATATATCCTCCGATCCAAAAAAAATATGGAATTACATTAAGTCAAACTCCAAATCCCATGGCGTTCCGAATACCATGATATTCAAAGACGAAAAAGCTGAAAATGGATCTGATATCTGCAACTTATTCTCTAAATATTTCACTTCAGTCTACAATAATAATGCTCGGATTAACCAGATCCTGTCAGACTACACCAGTGAGCCCTGTATTGCTAGCATTCATAATATTGAAATCAACCAGCATCACATACAGAAACAACTTGAAAATTTAGATCCCAATAAAAGCGCAGGCCCAGATAAAATTCCCCCTTTCTTCATAAGCAAATGTGCGCGCAGCCTTTCTAAACCATTATTCATAATTTTTAGTCGCTCCCTTAATGAGGGAATTGTGCCAAACACTTGGAAAACTGCATTTGTAACTCCCATTTTCAAGAACGGCCAAAAATCTGATGTTGAAAATTATAGGCCCATATCAAAGCTCTGCATTTTCAGTAAGGTTTTTGAAAAAATTGTGTACGACCAGATGTTTACAGCCTTGAGATCGTCACTTAACAACAATCAGCATGGATGTATGAAAGGAAAATCTACTACCACTAACCTAACGGCATTTGTCGAAATCTTACAAGACAATATGGACCAACGCGTACAGGTAGATGCAATATATACAGACTATAGCAAAGCTTTTGATTTAGTAATCCATGATGTTTTGTTGACTAAACTTTCACTAATCGGCGTACACGGAGATCTCCTCAGATGGCTCTCGTCGTATTTGAAAAATCGCAGCCAAGCAGTAGTCGTCGGTGGCTATAAATCGAATTGGGTAACCGTACCGTCAGGAGTACCCCAAGGGTCATTATTGGGACCATTGCTCTTCAATATATACATTAATGACATTGGAAAATGTTTTCTCCACTCCAGAACGTTACTCTACGCAGACGACATGAAAATATTCTCTCCTGTTACAAGTATCAATGACTGTACTCGCGTACAAGAAGATTTAAATCGCCTAAATAGCTACTGCACACAACACAACCTTCAAATAAATGTTAAAAAATGCGGCGTCATCAGCTTTACCCGAAACAAAAATCCCATTTCGTTTGATTATTCCCTTAACGGCACAATACTTAAAAAAATGATGGAGGCCAAAGATCTGGGAGTAGTGCTAGACCCAAAATTACTTTTTGACCGACATATCGAATCCATAGTTGCAAAAGCTTCCAAGGTACTTGGCTTCATACTCAGAATCTGCAAACACTTTAAAAAGGTAATCACTATGAAAATGCTGTACTTTGCGTATGTACGCAGTTCTCTGGAGTACGCCTCTCAAGTCTGGAATCCCAGGTACACAACATACATAGAAAGGATTGAGAAAATACGAAATCGTTTTCTACGATACCTTGATTTTCGGGGATATCGTCCTCATCTAAGTTATGTGGAGTCAGCCACGTTTTTCAAAATCTCGTCACTAGAAAATCGTAGAAATTCTGCAGACGTAATATTCTTGCAAAAGATAGCCACCTCTGCGATAGATTGCCCGGAATTACTTGAAAGAATTCAATTAAGAGTGCCCACCAGACAAACTAGACTAAATCACACACTTAACACACCTCGATGCAATACTAACTCTAAACAAAACACATTCATTAACCGCGTTTCACACTTTTTTAACAATTCATACAATGAGTTCGACTTATTCAACACAGCACCCCAAATTCTAAAAAAAATAAACAATAAATAACTTCTAAACATATAAAAACTATTATACTCCTATACAAATAACTTATTCACTCCCCGATTAGATCTGTCCCCTTCCCCGCCCGCCCACCATTCCATCCCAATAAGCTATTATAACTATTATAACTTTTATAACTTTTTAATCTCTCTAATTAATACACAACAGTGAAAACGTATTATTGGTTCAATAACATAAACATATATAAATACACCTAAGTAAATAATGTAACTGTTGGTTTTCCAAATAAAATAAAATAAAATAAATAAAGCCACCATCCCCCGTCATCGTGACTGTTTCATGACGATGTGAAATGATATTTATTCCAAATTATTATTCATTTCATCGGGGATGAAGTGAAAATAATAACGCGGCGCGCTATTAAAACTATTAACCTTGTCGGACTTAATACGAGTTCGCGAAATATTTTTCCCAGCGTGTAATTATTGAGGGGTGGGGTTTTTGACGCGTGCGGCCGGTGCTGCTCGTATGGAATGCGTGTTCGAGGAATATTCGTGAAGATTTCACAGGGGATATTATTGGGGTTGGATCTAGGCAATTGGGGATGTATTGCACTAAGGTGACACATCTCATATTACCAAACATTATTTTTATTTTTTCAACCATCATGTGACTGACGTCTAAGAGAGACAGCGCAAAAGGGGGATGACAATATCGATCGTCCACTTGATTAATCAGTCATCTCCAAAAAATCTAAATTTGAGTTCAGTATGCTATCTGGTACAATACTCCCAATAATTCCCAATCACTATCATCAAGGCACAATCGAGAAACCGGCTTAAGGGCACGGATGTTGAGATTCATTCACGGCAGACCGACCACCACACACATTCTGGCTGGTACTGCCAGATGACGAGAGAGGTATCCCACTCGACACAAGCGTTCTTCATATCACAATACTTGTTTACATTATCTTTTCTTGCAGATGCTTGCAACATACGCAAGATGCCATTACCCTACGAGCAGCCGCCTTTTATATTTATCTGTTATCTTTTTTAATTAGTTTATCCCTGACATGCTTTATATCATTTCGCTCATTATTTTTTATCTCCTCCGCTTCTATTTGTTGTTTTTCTTTTCTTTTCTTTCTTTTCTTATCTATTATTTGTTTTATACATATATATATAAAAAAATATTTCTTTATATGTATAAATATGATTTTTTCTTATTTTCTGTTAATTATCTATTTTTTGTTTTATATATTTAAAAAAAAAATATATTTTTCGTTTGCTAAATTGTAGTTAACATGCGTTTATCCGCCTTTTTAACTCGAGCTTTGCTCTTAAAAAGGGTTGAAAGCGTATTATTAAATGTATTTTAATAGAAAACTTCATTTAATGTATATAAACATGTAATTGATACTATTTTATTAAATAAAATAAAAATTTAAAAAACATATTATTCGTATTTTGTATATTATGTAAGCACTTGCATACTGCTTCCTAACACCGTATGCAGGGACACTGGAGGTCTAGATTCGTTCAAACTTAAATGTAGATTCTTTCAAGAGCCTTGCGAGAGCCTTGAAGGAGTAACCATCTGTTACTTACACCAGGGCGGGTAAGTGGAGGATAACCTCCAATGGTACAATACTCAAATTATTCATACAAACCACCAAATCAATTATAATCTACAAAAACTTGAATTGAATTAAACAAAATTTTGATGTTTTCTGAGTCACCCTCAGGATATTTCAAAATGTCGTTCTAAGATACCGGATCGTAATGCCTCTCGGTGTTATTTCATAGTACTTTATATATTTAAAATGTAAAACTCGGGCACTTGTAAATAATATTTGATTTATGGTGAGCATTCGAATATTGCTTTCCTTATTATTTCAAAACTTGGTATTTCGAGACGTCTGAGTAATCAACTGGACTATCGGTATCTCAATTGCGATGTATTAGGAGTAAGGTTAAATCAGCGCCTTGGCAATATGACGCCCGGAGTATTTACTGGATTAATTTTTTAAAACTGATCATTTTTAGGAAATGGAAGGAGAGGAAGTTCTGGGAAGGAAGGGTCAATGTGTCTAGGATTGACGAACGTATGAATCCATCCCTCTCAGTATGGCTTGATGAAAAGAAAAATAATGTTAATCACAGCGTTAAATACCTGGGACACGTCATCACCAGAGCCTTTCAAATGCCATATTGCCATGGCGCCATACAAAAATGCCATATTTTGCCGATTTTTCGGTAAAATGCCATATCCTGCCAATTTTTTGGGAAATGCCATGTTTTGCCTTTTTTTCACCAAACTCCCCTTTTAACAAAAAAAAATCGAATTGAAAACATGTTAAAACTCTAAGTTTAGTTTTGCTCATTTTAAAATGAGGTGCAAGTCAGAGTCAATGACATGAGGTTTCTGGAACCCTGAGGCCAGTTTAGAGGGATTAGTGTGAAGGGAGCTGCAGTAGGGCCTTTTGTTAGCAAGACTTTCTAATGGCAATGGGTAAAGCCCATGGGTAAAACCCAATGGAGTGGGGGTGCTTCGTGAATCTTTACCTTTATCCCTTCCCTACACCTCGTTATTCATTCCAACCTTAGCTTTCATACTGAGTGTTAAGTGTTGAAGTGACTGAAGTGTTAGTGAATTTTTCGCTCGTTCATTTTTCGCTCGTATTCGATATGCCTAAACTTGCTAGCTCAAGCGTCAGTCTTTACAAGAAGTGGATAGATGGAGACAGCGATTTCGTCATAGAGGATAGGAAGATATTCTGCAAGTTGTATACGAAAATGTTAAGTTTCTAAAACGTCCTATCTCACTTACACCCCTTCCTAAAGGCCATGATTTCAATTTCCACCCAAATTATGTCTAAACCCAGTTTTCAGTCTTGTGCCAGCCAGGGTGTCTACTAAATTTTCCAAATGAAATTCCCGACCTATTCCCAACTTTTTCAAGACTCTAATAATTTTTCCAACCTTATTTTTTTAATGTTTACTATAATTTATTTCTATAACGGTCTTTTTAAGTGGGAAAATAATTTAACTAAAGTACTAGTAGACACACTGAACAAATTTTCAAAATGCATTACTAATTCCCGACCCCCTCAAATTCCCGACCGATTCCCGACTTTTCCTGACTAGTAGACAGGCCACCGGTGTTTTTATTTTAGCCAGTTCTAAATTCATTTTATTATTGCAGTATGATTTCAAGAAAAAGTGCCAATTAGACCAGCACAAGAGCTCTGTGGTGCACCAGGCAAACAAGAGTGCTCCGAGCTGTGGACGGAAGAAGCAGCAGACTCTGAGGGAAGCTGCAGATGCAGTATCAGATCAGGATATTCGGCCCCAGGACAAGAAGTTTGCAAAAGAGGTCACCACGGCCTTCCTTCAAGAGGGGATTCCGCTCCATAAACTAGAAAGGGGACCCCTGCGTGAAATATTTGACAAATACTGCCCTGATGTCAAATTGCCGAGCGTGAGCAGCCTACGACGAATGGTACCACGGTTGTGTGAAGAGGTAAGTTCAAGAGCTCAAATTATCAGTCGAACTTGATTGTGTAGTTAGCCAAACATTTGCAGAGACCTTGATGAGCTGTTCATATTGAAACAAATGTATTTTCTTTCTATCTTAGAAATTGGAAGAGATACGAAAAGACATTGGCGACTCCAGGATCTGGCTGAGCATTAACGAAGCAACTGACCCACTTGGTCGATACATTGCAAACGTCATTGTGGGGAAACTGCATGCTGACAAAGCCCACAAGGGTCACCTGATCCACGTGACTCAGTTGGAAAAAAACAACAGTTCAACTATCGCCCAAACTGTTCAAGAAGCACTGAGTAAGTGTATAATTTTATACTTTTATGCTATTTTTAATGTATGATGACTCATCACAGACGACTTTAAGGACATCGAGGACATGGAAAGGCAGAGAAGAGCAATATCAGTTAGAGCAGGTACACAGTTGACTACACTGCAACCCAATGGCATAAGTTAAAGGTTGCTTACAATAACGCTTATCACCAACTTTTTCGCCTACCGAGATACTGCAGTGCTACGGAAATGTTCCTGGAGGGACGAGTGCATACTTTCCGTGCACTTCTCCGCCACCGCATGGGAAGTTTATGGCGCAGACTGCGCCATTCGAAGAATGCGATCATCACCGCCATGACTGCCTGGATGGAGTCTCCCCTGATGGCCCTCTAGAGACGGGAGATGGTGAAATATCCCCCGTAAACGGCTGTTTGCATTAATTTAAGTGCTTTTCATTTCTCATGCTTATTCGTTTTTATTTAATTCATGTGTTGTTAATTATTTTTTACCTGATCTTATTATTTATCTTTCTTTTGTTATTTAAAAATATGTAATGTATTGCATTGCACTTCCCCTGCATGCATTCTGGAATAAACGATTATTATTATTATTAAGGTGCAAGACGATATTTCAAGAGAGTTTGGCTGGAGAGATCTAGTTTAGGTCTCCCTCAACTAGTCACTGCCTGTCCGCACCGGTAGGTGAGCAAACGCACTCGCCGCCAAGATCTAGACAAACCCCCTGTTAAGTTATCAAACGTAACGAAACACTTGGGGTGACCTATGACAGGGGTGTGGGTTATCCAATAAATGATTCCCGGGCGGCGTTACCCATAACCATCTTTATTTTTTATTATTTTTCCATTTTCCCAATTAAACTGCTTTTCTTTTTTTCCCCTTTCTTTCATACAAGTCATATTTTTCTGCCATTCATCTGCATCTCTCCTCTTCACAAAACTGATCTACCTATCCCAAAACAAATCGTAAAAAAATAAAAACGGACTTGTGTCTTTCTTCCACTGCATCGTTCAATGAACCCACGTGGTACGGTCACGCGATCTCACTCGGCGATGCTTTATGCCAGTTTATACACACATAATGCTATTTGAAACCGGCACCAGCTCCGTTTACTAGCGGCGAAACGTGTACACGTATAAACGAACGCAATCCACAGGAAAACGTTCTGAAAAACACGATTGGATCGATGTTTTTTTTCCACGAGGCTGTTCCGTAATAACTCGAGGGAAGGGTAATTTTTATGCCCCTGAAAAATTTTCATGGGCGTGAAAATGTAAATCGAATAAACTAAGACGAATTTTTGTTTCCATTTTTACGCGGCTGTTAAATGTAGATTTCTAACACCGATTACGTATAATTTTAGTCTAATGGGTTAAATTTAAATTTAATTTTAGGGGAAGGTTATTTGTTTTTCAGGCTTTAAATGAAAATGAAAATGACATGAATTTATGGGAAAATAATGTCAAAGAAGTTAATGTGCTGAACATGTTTTTTGTAGGTACCTACCTTTGTAGGTAG
The DNA here is from genome assembly GCA_929108145.2 of Limnephilus rhombicus. Taxonomy (NCBI): domain Eukaryota; kingdom Metazoa; phylum Arthropoda; class Insecta; order Trichoptera; family Limnephilidae; genus Limnephilus; species Limnephilus rhombicus. The sequence continues at coordinate 37,612,085 of OV815280.1, forward strand.
GTTGTAGATAATTATTCTATGTTAGTGCACCATATTCGCCAATTATCTGGAGTTAGTGGAACTATGGTATCCCTGTGTGGGGAATTCGTAGTTTAAGGGAATTTGGAAATGTGCAAAATGAGGGTTGCGCAATACAATAATGTAATGTTAAAGACACTATCGTTTGTGAAGTAGTGTTATTTTTTACATTAGCTCCACACGGGTGGCCCTGAGGAAAATAGTTTCAAATAACCTTATTTAGCTTGTGTCGTCGTTAGAGATACTTTGTGGAAGGTCTATTTTAGGAAAGGAAGGAGAGGAAGTTCTGGGAAGGAAAATGTATAATTGGTGATCTAAAGGTTAGTGTGTCCAGAATCTGTCCCTTCCACTGTTGGGATATTCCAAAGAGAGTCCTGCTGAAGAACCAACACGTCCTTCTCAATCATTTTCATTCGATCTGACCCGCCATGCAGTAGGTGGGTAGGCGCAACTGCCGCTAAGACATAAACAAATAACCTTACCCCATGAACCCGACCAGCCAAATCTCAAAGGTAGCGAACCACTAGGCAAAGGTGATGATTATCCAATAAATGGTTCCCGGGGAGGCGGTACCCACACCCGCTTCCCAAATTGTGCTGAATGGATTTAAAAAAATCAGAGTGTGCAATTCACACGCGGTAGGAGTGAAACCTTCAGAAAACTAAAGTAGACAATAGTGGAGAGGCTACGAACCACCGCAGAAAGAGGAGACCTATTAGTCTACATCATTCTCTTGCAGGCTAAATCGAATTTCAAATCACAACGGTGCTAAAGAAGTTTTCACTTCAAAAGTATTTTTAACGCTAGATGTTTTGATGCACATTGAAATCAATGTTTAAAAAAATATTTTTTGCACAAATAAAACATTTATTTTACATGAATACCGCACAAGAGTCCCACTACTCCCATCTGGAGCCAGTGAGACTATGGCATTGTTCCAATTGGGGTATGTTGTGAGGCTGAAGGTAGTGGGGAGGGGAGGAGATAGGGAAGAGGAAGGTGGGGAAGTACCTGGCTATTCAGATCTGGTCACCAAACACGGCGAAAGCCACTCCAGGCAACGTTTCAATTCTGAATGGTGGTCTTACACCAGGGCGATACTGAGAGTATCTTCCACTCTGGAACGTGCCGCAAATATACTATACATTTTAAATGAATAAATTGTAAATTGTGAAATACACAAATTAATCAAATACAATTCTCAAGCGCCTTACCGCTACATTACACCGGCCGTATAATGTAGGTGCAAAGGTATAGTTAAATCCTATTTCCTTCAGTTAACCCAATAAATAATAAAGTTAGTAAAAAATACGTACGTTCCATGCCAATTCAGAATCAAGCCAATTTGCCTGTTTGAAAAGTCATTAAAAGCTATGAAAAAATAATTTTAAAATAGCCCATAACCCTAACCTAACATAACCTATTTAACCAATTTTTTTAAACCACTCTTAACGACTTTTTAAAGGAGGTACTAAGTTGGTTTTATTCGTAAATATATAAATCGCGAATTTAAATTTGAGAGCATTACTTCTGTAATTAGGTGATGATGCTGGGGGAAATAAATATAATCATTTATACAGCTTCCTTGTTACTCGCCCAGTGTCTTTGTGACGTAAGGGGGGCCGGTGGGTATTCAAAACTAGTTCCAAAAGCTTTTCCAAACTTTTGATGCTATCGATGCGAACAAATAAATTCAATTATTATAAGCAGGGCTGGGCAAAATACATGCTTTGCTGTAATTAAAATACAAATTACAAAATACTTTGTCGCATGTATTTAAAATACGAAATACAAATACTTTCAAGTCGTGTATTTGAAATACAAAATACAAAATACATTTGGTTTTGGTAGAACCTTTGGTTGCAATAAATTGTCGTAAGTGCCCTGATCTAAGGGTGCGTTTCCATAGAAGGAAAGCTGAGCAGAGTGAAACAGAGACGTGCAAAAATTGACCAATCATATTGCTCAGAAGACACATCTCATCTCCGCTCCACTTGTAAAGTTTTGTGGTATTGGACCCAGGTGTTAGATAATAATAATTATTATTATAATTACATGACATTTGTATTGTGCAGTTTTGTGTTATTTCACTTCAAGTGCGCTCTACTGTAATTAACTTAAAAATAATCTAGTATTCAGTCAAATTATTCTTAAAGTGCTTGATCTAATACTATGACACAAAATGTACAATTCAAAGCAATGGCGGAATTTGATTATCCATTATCAATTAACTCACAATACCGCGAAACGATGAAAATAACAATTGACAAAATATTTGCTTTGACGAACATACAGTGTTGCCAACTCTAAATATTAACATAATATATTGCTCTGGATTCTAGCGGTTTTAGACTATGCATTATCTATGTCAGTATATTTTTCATTATCATTAAAGATCGCTAAATGTATTTTGAAGCCATAAGTATTTGAAATACTAATTACAAAATACATTTTTAGGAAGTAATTGAAATACAAATACAAAATAAGTATTTGTATTTCAAATACAAGTAATTTAAATACTGCCCAGCCCTGATTATAAGCAATAATTATCAGCCTGAAACACTCATCTACATTGAAAAATCTCCCGATAAAAGATACTTGCCGCCAACGGGACTTGAACCCGTGTCCTTCTGATTGCCGGTCAGCTGCTAATATAAATTCAAACGTGCCCTCTTAGAAATGATTTTTGTACATATTGTAAGATTACTGTGCAATCGATATATCTTTTGATAACATCCTGACTTTCAGACCATATCACACATCCCGTATGTTATTTATTGGTGTAGGCTAAGATGAGATCTTGCTGATCTTGATGAAGAGTTGGTTATTTATTTGCACAATATTTTTTTGTGTTGTAAAGCTAAGTGCTAGCTAATAGAGCTGTCGGAGCTAAAGGAGAGCGAGCATTAACATTCATCACCTTTTATACCCGTATTTGCCGTCTTGCTCTTGCATATTTGAAAAGCAGGAGTACCACCAAAACCATTCTCACACCGTAGAAAAGTGTTGTTGGTCAAAAAAGTTAATTTAAGTTTTACGGGAAAGCAAAACAAATAAATGAATGATGAACAAGCGGTGCCATCAAAAAGAGATATTAGAGACATCTTGGGAGATGGAGTGATCTAACTAAAATACGGTTTTCTTAAATACGTATTTTTTTGTGCAGATTAACAATTTCGTTGTTTCTGGGTCCTAGGAGTCGAAAAATCTTCTAATTATCTGTTGAATTCTATCATTCTTCACCGGAGTCTGTTACTTCTCTCGCATGCTGACTATCTATTTATGGAAATGTATTTTCTGTGAAAGATATATCAGAGAAACTATTACTATTTTACCACACCAAAGGCAAAGACTGATCACATTTCACCTGCGGGCATGAAGAAAGCCTTGAGCCAGTTTCATCATTTTCCTCTGATTATAAATAGAAAACTTATTCGTCTGCGAAAACTTCTTTGAAAACTATCAAAGAGAAGTAATTTCATCAGGATTAAATGAATGAAATATTTGCTTCCGAAATAATGCGATATAATATACCAAAATAAATTAATTTATTTAAATCAGGTAACTTTCTCGATTTATTAGTTTTAAATTGGGATTCGACAAAGGAATAATTGTTATTATAAAATTTTGTATTGTTTGTTCTCTCGAGGAACCAGATTCAAATAATATTATTGTTATATTTTGTTTTGTGCTCTTTAATTTTGATTTCGTACTTTAACCTTTAACGAATAAATTTGCTAGCAAGAGTGAGAGAGTAAGCTTTTCATTGTCTTTATAGATTTAAAAGGATTCATTAATTAAAATGACGATTTAAGTCGAGACGGGATCACGTGATACGCGTGCTATTTAAATTGTTTCAATTTTTACCCTCCACTCTCCCTAATTACTAATAATCCACAAATATACTGTTGAAATATATTATTTTTAACCCCGACGCAAGGAGTGGTGTTATAAGTTTAATGTGACACACAGACAGACACCTATACATAATCGGTCCATTCGCTTAGGAGCTACGATGCCACAGTCTGTGGCATCGTAGCTCCTAAGCGAATGGACCGATTATGATGCGGTTTATTTGTTTGATGAAAATCTGTTCAGGCGTTACAAGGTCATCGGCTCTTTTTTGTGTCGGGGGTTACTTAAAATTTTGAAAATTTTACCCTTTTCTTCAAACACAGCGAGCCTATTTTGTGACACCATTTTTTTTTTTAATTTTTAAAACATACAACATTTGCATTCCCATGAGTTATCAAAACTCATTAAGGGATCGCCAATTGGTACTTTTGAAAAGTTAAACCCAACCCAACCCAATATGCAGACACAATACCTATATGAAGAAAATTTTTACAAAACATTTCACAGAAGCAACACACAGACACAACATACGAAGCACTTTACAAATATTTCACAGAAACATGTCTTATAAGATTTTATGAATTATCACAACCACTCATTTGATTTATGTATTTTTGGTGTCAAAAAGTTAAAATAAAGTATCCTCCATGATGGACTATAGAAATGCTTAAAAAAACAAAATCAGGAAAATACGATAAAAGGTATTTTAATTCGAAATTAATAGAATACTTTTATTGTTTATAAAAACTGTAAGTTTTAAGTAAACCCCGAAGAAGTGAGCGTTGCTCACGAAACATGTCGGCTTTTATAAACAAAAAAGTGGTAAAAACTAAGGATTCTATTAATTTCTATTTTTAATTATTATTGAATAAAGTGAGAAATGACATAAATGAAATAAAAGAAACTTACTTGCACATGGCGAAATTTTAAACCACGATTTCCAGACTCGTAGTTGAGATCCCTACCCCTTGACCATGGAGGATGTCAAAAGTTACCGTTACTTACTAACTAATTAAACATTTTTCTTTTGTTTGTTTATTTAAGTAATCTTATAATGTTTTTTTTATATTCTATTTTTTCTATATTGTACTATGATTGCTCAAAAATAAAATAAAAACCTTAACATAAGTATTAGATAGAATTTATGCCGATAATATAATCTATCTATCTATATATATATATATATGAAAATCTATTGCTGTTCGTTTGTCTCGCTAAAACTCGAGAACGGCTGGGCCGATTTAGCTGATTTTAGTTTTGAAATATTTGTCGTAGTCCAGTGAAAGGTTAAACGGTCAGAAAATAAAAAAAAATTGCGGGGAAGATAGTAAAAACAACAATTTCATTTTCCCATACAAACTGTTCTACCTACTCTCCTGTCAATCATTTATTTGACGTTCATCCCTCCGTTACGGTAGACTCGGGTCCACTCGAATTGAAGCACGTATTAAATTAAGGGTTTTGAATCGACAACATATAACCACATTAATGGATTATCGCGCATTTAAATTTTAATATTTTGATGGTTGTCATTGTTGTTATATTTTGATGGGGCTCAATGACTGGAAAGGCCACGGTGGAACATTTTCCTGCTGGGGGATGTGGGCCTATAAAATACCGTGATACGCCATCTTGCAATAACATCAGCAACATTTCCAGTAAGCCCTACTCCTTAGCGTCCTAGAGTGGTCTTTATGATCCCGCGAGTCCCGGGCAATATGATCACTGACCCTAACATCGTGGTCGTAGCTGATAAGGAGAGGGCGAATGGCGAGTTTCCGGCGCCATAAAACCGGAGCAGCTCAGCTAAGGGAAGGTAACCCCTACAGAAAAATCCCTGGAGAAGGCAATGGGAAACCACTCCAGTATCTTTTCCCAGCATATCACTATGGAGAGAAACCAAACAATGGCCCCGAGTCCCGGGCGGCCCTTAAATGGGCCAGGGGTGCGAAGAATCTCCCGGCTCAAAATAGTGAATTCAAAAATAAGATTAGGAACATGGAATGTTAGAAGTTTATACAGCGGTAAATTGGATAATACGATACAGGAAATGGAAAGATTAAAAGTAGATATCCTTGGAATTAGTGAACTGAGATGGACTGGCAGCGGCATACACCAACATGAGAAGGGAAATCTATACTACTCAGGAAGTGACCCACAGGATATAAACCGTCGAAACGGAGTTGCTATATTTGTCATGGAGAAGTATGTAAAATTTGTTAAGAATTTTGTACCCATCTCGGACAGAATAATATTATTACAATTACACTGTCAACCCATCAACATTAATATTATTCAAGTGTACGCACCAACAGCGGAAGTGAGATATGATGGTGATGTGGAATCTTTTTATGACTCACTAGCCAGTACATTGCAAAGTTTGAAAGGAGGAGAAGTCAATTTTGTCATTGGAGATTTAAATGCCAAAATTGGCGAAGGTCGCCGCTCTCATATAGTTGGTGAATATGGCTTAGGCATAAGCAATCAAAGAGGTGATAGACTATACGAATTCTGCCAGGATAAAAATATGGTTGTATTAAATACCTGGTTTAAACTCCCGAAAAGAAGGCCTCATACATGGAGATCACCTCAGGATGGAACAATCTATGATATTGTCAGGAACCAAATAGACTATATGTTAGTAGACCATAGATTCAGGAACTCTGTAAAGAGATTCACCACGTACCCTGGTGCGGACATTGGTTCTGACCATGTTTTGTTAACTTGTTAACTGCCGATATTGTTTTACGCTTAAAACAAATAAAAAAGCCCAAAAACAAAATTAAAATGGATATCTCGAAACTCCACGAAGAAGTGGTCAGAAATAAGGTATCTCAGACTTTGAACGATAATATTAAGCTACTCCCTTGTGATCCGTCGATAGAAATACAAACACAATGGGATAACCTTAAGTCAGTTATATGTGAAACCTGTGATACAAATTTGAAAGCTGATAAGCAAATTAGAAAAAAGAATTGGATGACTGACCACATTTTGAACTTAGTGGATGAGAGACGTAAACACAAACATAATGAGACACAATATAAAAACTTACAAAGAACGATTAGACGTGAAATTAAAAAAGCCAAAGAAGAATGGATGAAGTCACAGTGTGAAGAACTAGAGTCATACAGTCGTAGTCACAATGCATTCAAACTTCACAAAAAAGTGAAGGAAATTACGGGCACTTCTAGAAGAATTACTCCATCATGTTTAGTTGACGATTCCAATAAATTAATATTGGATGAAAAAGATATTCTACAAACATGGGAAAAGTATATTCATGATACATTCAAAGATATTAGACCGGATATTAATATTCCTAATGATCAATTGCATGGACCATCGATTTTAAAATCAGAAATTCTTCATGCGATAAAGACTTCAGACAATAGAAAAGCGTGCGGACCAGACGATATTCCAGTTGAGGTGTTGAGCTCTTTAATGATGAAAATGTTGACTACCTGTTGAGGTTATTTAACTCTATATATGACACAGGGAATATACCTCAAGATTGGCTAAAATCCACATTCGTGACATTGCCTAAAAAACAATACCCTAAGAAGTGCAGTGACTATCGATTAATAAGCCTGATGAGTCATGTCCTTAAATTATTCCTTAAAATAATACATGCCAGGATACGCAATAAGTGCGAGCAGGACTTGGATGACACTCAGTTTGGCTTCAGAAACGCGTTCGGGACGCGTGAAGCATTATTGTTTATCGACGTACTATTGCAAAAGTGTCGTGACCAAAGAAAGGAAGTCTTTGCCTGTTTTATTGACTACGAAAAGGCATTTGACAGGGTAAAACATGCTGACCTAATGAAAATGCTTGCGGATTGTAACGTTGACACCAAAGACCAGAATTTCATTAAAAACCTGTATTGGTTCCAAACAGCAGAAATAAGACATGGGAATGAGAGATCTAATGCAATTGCCATTCAGCGTGGAGTACGACAAGGCTGTATCCTGTCGCCACTATTGTTTAATCTCTATTCCAACTATGTCTTTAAAAGAGCCCTAAGTAATGCTGATAAGGGTCTGAAGATCAACGGAGTTGTCATTAATAACATAAGATACGCAGATGATACTGTATTACTAGCTGACTGTATCGATGACCTCCAAGACCTATTAAATCTTGTTAATAATGCTGGTGAGCAACTGGGCCTAACAATCAAAGTCAATAAAACTAAATGGATGACATTTGGACGACTAGATCACTCTGAATCAGTGATACTGTTAAATGGTTGCAATGTCGAAGAGGTGGAAAGATTTAGATACCTCGGCAGTATTCTCACGGAGACTCTTGACCCAGATGTGGAGGTTAGATATAGAATTGAAGCAGCAAAAACTGCGTTCATTAAAATGAAATCCCTCTTCTGCAATGACAATATCAGCTTAAAACTAAGGCAGAGAATGCTAAAATATTATGTGTGGTCGGTCTTGCTCTATGAATGTGAAACATGGACCTTGAAAGTAAATACCATGAACAGGTTAGAGGCTTTTGAAATATGGCTTCACCGGAGAATGCTCAAGGTCCCATGGACCGACATGATCACCAACACAGAAATTCTCAGGCGGGCTAGAGCAGATAGAGAACTGCTTACATTAATAAAAATCAGGAAAATTTCATATCTGGGTCATATACTTCGAGGAGAGAAGTATCACTTGCTCCATTTGATATTGAAAGGCAAGATAGAGGGTCGCCGAGGGCCTGGTAGGAGACAAATGTCTTGGCTGCGTAACATACGAGAGTGGACCGGCATTAGAAGTGTGGAGGAGCTATTCCGGGCAGCGCAAGACAGAGAGACATTCTCAAGAGTGATCGCCAACGTCGGGGGGACCTGATACGGCACGCAAAGAAGAAGAAGAAGTCATTGTTAGTTCGTTCAGAATAACAAAATTGCAAACTTCAGATGAAAAGCAAACAAATTGTTGCCTTGGAAACGACGTTTTTTTTTTTTAATTAGGCGATTCATCCTAAAAAGAGTGCTTTGTTGGCGTCGTAATGTATCGCCGAAATGTATATATGCGCATGACTTCCCAACGATTGCACCAAATTAAATAATTATTTTTTTTGTTCGTTGTTATGTATAAAACTACTGTTGAGCTGTGTCATCGTGAAATTTGTATGAAAAATTGTAATAGGTGGCACGCGAGCAGTTTGAAAACTGAATGTATCGGGAATGAATGTATGGAATTCAGGAGGGGGAGGAAAACCCGGAGGGCGGGGAACTTGGGAGGGGGGAGGGAAACTCGGGAGGGGTGTTCGTGGGACGGGGGAAGGGGGGGAGTAGAGTGAGAAGAGAGAAGGTGGAGGAGGAGGAGTGAGGACGCGCAGGGAGAAACAATTTCTTTATTAAATGACATAGCAACGCATGCCGGGTACCAGCTAGTTCTACATAAATATTTTTTTAAAATCAAGAGGTTCCTACATAGTTTGTATATTATTACATACTGATCCAATCGTAAATAATTTGTCGATTCCAGGGTTCTAAACAAACCTAATCAATAACCAGCAACTCGTGTGGTCACCATATTAGTATGAAATATACATTCGACCACGTATGATACCAATAGTATTAAAGTTCGGTGTAATCGAATAGTTTATTCAAACAAGTTAAACTGCACATTGCCGATAAGCTCTGCAAACTTTCGTACTGCGCCGCGTCTGCGGTCCGCCCAGATAACCGGATAACCGTGCTCTGCGTGGAAACCACTTCATGTTTAATCTAACTAACTAACCATCCCGCCATTTACCCGCAGCAGTAGGCAGAACGGTTGGAAAACTAGAAATTTAATACAACTCTGTTACGAACAATTTATAAAAACGTTATTTATTTTCTTATATACTCAATTTCTTGTCATGTACGAACATGAATGTGTAATTATTGTACTACGCTGTGTACTTTTATACTATACTCGTATACCATAGGTACTTCATAATATAATTAAAAAAAACCTAATTTCAGTTGTGGGTCTGTCTGAAATTTTGTTTCAATGAACTCTAGAACTCCGATTTGCTTTGAATTTAAGTTTCATTTTCAAAATTGAAACTGATTGTGTGAAAAATTCACACAAGCAATAAAGTAGATAATCTATCTATAATATAATATTTGAATAGATTTTTTTTAAAGTAAAAACTTCTTTAGCACTCTGTTATGTTTTGAAACAAACGAAAAATAGAGACATGGAAAATAGACAAACACATACATCTAGGTATAGGATTTAGCCTGCGAGAAAACGAGATAGCACAATCGGTTTCCTCTTTGTGCGGTGCTTCACAGCCTCCCCACTCCTTTAGTTTTCTGAAGGTTTCGCTTCTGTATTACACACTGTTTTTTTTATGTGAATACCGCACAATAGTCCAAATTGCTCCCGTCTGAAGGCAGTGAGACTATGGCATCCCCAATAGAGGTATGTTATGAGGCCGAATCTGATGGTAGTGGGGAGGGGAAGAGGACGGTGAGCTTGGCTATTCAGATCTGGTCACTAAACACGGATAAAGCCATTTCAAGTAACATATCAATTCTGAGTGGTGGTCTTAAATCAAGGCGATACTGAGATTGTCTTCCATTTGCTATACATTATTTTTAATTAATAAAATTGTGATATAACGCAAATTAATCACATAAAATTGATTGGAACCGCGTCTTCCGGATTGCTAGTTGAGAGCCTTATATAATGTATAGAACCTTAACTTTGTACAATAAAAAAATCTAATTTCGGTCTGTAGCTCGGTTTCAAGGAACTCTAGACTCCGATTGGCTTTGAATTTAAGTGTCATTTTTAGTTTTTATTTGAAAAAATATATAGCATCGCACAATAAAATGATATCTACCTTCTTTTACTTCAAATATGCTCAGGAATCGCTGGTTAAAATACTTCGGGTGCGCGCTGTTATACCCTCTATATATCCCGTGATTTTTCATTGGTCTGCGCTAGAACTAGAACAGTAATGATTATGTACTGTATGTGCAATTAACCGTTCCATTTTCTACGTAATATTATGTTGTTACTTTTATTTATTTAGTCTTTTGACATGTCCACTAAAGAAATCTATTATAGAAAAATGAAACAATATAGCTATTACTTTGTGGTTATCCATTATATTTTTTTCTATAATGGATAACCACAAAGTAATAGCTACATTCAAAAATATAAATCTATTATAACTTACGGTAAAATATACCTTAGCAAAGTTAATGGGGTAAAATGCTCTTCCGGAGAAATATAAAAAAAATATTTTCTTTAAGTAATATAAATGTTAATCTATTATAATTTTGACGCAAAATGATTTGAATAACCTGCTCGGTAAAGTTTAAAAAAACCCTGAAATTTATTAAAAATTATTCAACACAATAGGAATGAAAAATACAAGCAATTTGTTATTTTTACACCTTCCTTATCTTCAAAATGACAAATCGGTTTGAATCAAAAAGGTTTTCATACTTTTTCATTTGCGAAATTTGTGAACAATTGAATAATTTTCTCTCACTGGTAGGAGATTTTGTTTTTTAAGGATTATACAGATGTTTTCTTATTATCGTCGTTACCTTCTACCGACATTATGTTAGAATATTACTTTTTGATAATTTTTGATAATTAACACTTTGGTATTTATAAACTGAATTGTAATGACTATGACAATTCTTTATTTTAGAAATGGGAAAACAGCTAGTAATTTTGATATTTCAATTTTGCATAGCAGTTCAATCACACAATCTTCACAATCTTCATAGCAGTTCGTTTTCAATAGAGGTCCAGAATCTTACTACTTTGTGAGCAAATCTCGTGAACAGTCGGAAGCGTGGGTACATACGATTCTTTGCAAATTTCACGAAAGCGCGAACGTCGCTCCGAATTTTACCCCCACTTCGAAAGGAGCGGTTCGTACAGTGGTGTGTTAAACGAGAACGCTTATATGTAATGTTTTTGTCCACATTTTGTCTTCAATTTAACAGCAGAGCTACTTTTCAACGAATGTTCCGCGCGGTCTTCTCTTCAAGTCAAGGCTTGTCACTATATTATAATGATAATGATTGATTAGCTGATTAGCTGTCAACAGGCGGGCATAACTCCTATGCAAAATGTTACCTTAATCTTTGTGTAATATCATAAATCATAAGTCCACTTTGGTTTGTTTATGGTCCCCGGCTACTACATCCATCAATGGGAATCTTTTATTCGTTGTTGCATTTCTCTGGTTTATTTTCGTTTGATATTTATATTTCCGAAGCAATAACTACGAATATGAATTTTGGGAATTCGCGTTCGAATGAAAATTGGGAAAACATTAATTGGAACAAAAGTACAAGTGAGAAACTTCCTTTGGTTGTTATTTCAGTGCTCCTACAGTATTTTTTGAAATGTATTGTTGAAATTGCAACTCATAAACTTACGAATACCGACAGTAACTACACGACAAAATACACTATTCTACTGTAGCATTCATAAGCGAAACTACATTGCCCACTCTCCGATACAATGATTTCACACTATGGGAAATCAGTACTTAGGTGATATTGACATATCTAACATAAACTTGGCAAAATATGTTGATCTTGTAAAAAACTTATTCCAAAACTATTCCTAAACCTATCTGTTTTTCTGAAAACCTGTGAAATCGCTGTATTTTTGTATTTTTATGACTTGTGTGCTTTTTTATCAAATTTTATTTTTATTATTTCTGTATATTTTAAATAATCTGTCATGAATTATTTGTACTACCAAAATGTAAAAGCCCTTTGGGGGTTAAATAAATAAATAAAATAAAATAAATTAAATTGTATTTCAAACTGTGCTGTATATGTTTCCGTTTTAACGGAACGGAGAATAGAACTTCTTTATAAGTAGGTATGTAACTTTCCTAAATTTATTGTCTAATGACTCTGGTGAACCCCCACATATTTTGACCACCGGCCGCCACTGTTCCCATCCTTAGTCTCTTTATCCTAACCCTATATTCCTTCTCCCCACTCCCCTTACATTTTAACACTAAAAATAAATTAATTTAAAAAAACACATACTCTTTTACTGTCAAAATTTTATCATTCACTCTCATTTTTATACATTTCAATATTGGCATAATTAACTATTTTATTTTGTATAATATAAGATTACTGTCAACTTTCTAAGAATAAATTATTAAAAATAGGTATTTATGTTATTTTATACAAATTAATCTTGTGCTAACGCTTGTCTATCTGTAAAGTATCGCATAACCCAAAGCTAGCTGCATCGACCAAAACTCGTACCTGCATAATCCTGTTAGCTGGGCTAAAAATAGTATAATTAACGTGTGAAAACTTTTGGCAGGCTCCCGGGAAGCGTATTTACAAAACCTATACCGATTCAGTCGCGGTAACGACAATTTACATTTTAAATATACCTCTATAGTGGTTATTTTTTATCACATTGCAAAAACAAAAATTGTTCTAAAATCTAGGTAAAATAATCTTTCTGATGTGTATATTAGAAATTAATAATTTTGTTTCTAAATATTTAAATTTTATTATTATTCCCATATATTGTAAATTCACCTCTATATTGATAATTTTTTATCACTTTGCAAAAACAAAAATTTTTCTAAGATCTAGATAAAATAATCTTTCCAATGTGTATATTAGAAATTAATAATTTTATTTCTAAATATTTAAATTTTGATATTGAAAATTTAAAGCGACTGAAACGCGGTAGGGATTGTAAATACGCTCCCGGGAACATTCACACCAGAAAGTGGGCACTTGATCGTGCTACGGTTTTGTCAGAGGTGGATTGCTAACAAGAATCAAATTAAACAAGTAAAAAACCAATGATACTATAAAAAAAATAGACACGTTAGCATCATACTAATCGAACAGAAAATGTAGCACCGCTTATGAATGTACGATCCGTTGAAGGTCTCTGAAGGTCTGGAGTCGGTCGTAAATCTAGCTCCGATTTGTGACTTCTTTCGTTTTCTAATGGGGGTTCTTCGCACAGTAATGATTGCATGAATTAACTCGGAATGTAAATTATTAGTATATTACTAACTAGCAGACCCGGCCACACGTTGCTGTGGCTAATGAAATACAACGCCACGCTATTACCCAAGCTTTATAACCAACTCCATATGTTAAATCAAATCCACCATGCCCGTTTGCCAGCCCGCTGCCCACTGCCCGCTGCCGCATGAAAATCCGTTGCGTAGTTTAAAAGATCTAAACGCACAGACAACAGTAGCGACTTAATTTTATACTATGAAAAGATTGGGTATAAAGAGTTCAGATAAACTTGCAATCAAGGTGAAATGATTATAGATGCTGGCTGTAAGGCTTTTAGAAATGGAATAATTGAATTTTTCCAAGGAATTGATGATAATATTTTCGAAGTGATTCGACACATTTGTTTCTCGTGAAAGCATAGACAAAATTATACAAATACAATTTTGTCGTATTAAATGTCAGACAGACTTTAAATTGAAAGTAAAATAGTCCATAGATGGAAATAAATCAAGGTAAATTTAAATATATCATGACGGGTAGAAAATTAAGTTATGTTTTTTAAATAGGACGACACAACATTCAACAATGAAAAGGATAGCCAGTAAAAGAATTAATATTTTCAAAAGAAATAGATAAATATGTGCGGGCCGCTACGGTATATTCTTATGTTGTTATGTAAATTGATGATATTTTCATTTGTACTTATATAATTTTTGTTATTTTTAAGATTCCTAGTGATTGACTTGGATGAGGTAGCAGAAAATAAAATTAAGTAACAAATGTGGTTAGTCATTAGAATATGTTTGTTCGAAAAAATAATTAAATATATTAATTTATATCACAAGAATGGTGATTGAAGCTCTTTGGATTTAGCAGATACACCGAAATGGATTGTTCAAAAAAACTGCTAAAAACGGCTACAATGGATCAGAGATGGCGCCACTTGTTAGTTTGGAGAAATGTGCAGTGTTAAAGTTGACAACTAACTACTTGTGCATGTTTCAAAGTCACAAAAGAATTGTACTGATCTGGATTTTAAGTGGACAAAATTGCGGAGGCCTCCCAAGCTACAAAGAACTACATACAAGTTTAGTGAATCTGTTATTTTTCCTTGAGTTGTCGGATTACTATTCTTTGTGATGCCTTGTCCGCGCAAGTAGATTTCATAATGAAATCATTGAGTATCAAGCTCAGAGAGTTTGAGATTATTTACACATCTCAAACTCATATTATAATGCAAAATGTACATTGTGAATTAAAACTATTGTTCTGACAAAATGTCTATAAATTGTTACATAGTTAATGCCTAAGAAATAAAAGAAAAATCATAATATTTGTTTTGACATGCAATTAATGATCCTGAGGCAAATATTTGGTAAATACTTTCAGCTTTACAAATGTCGTGGTTTTTCCGCATGTCCGCGCTTTTACATTATAATTGATCAAACGATCTTACATAACACAGTTGTAGATACGTCCACAAAGAAATTTTCCTTAACGAACTGAATCTGTGTCATTTCAGCCCTGTTCAACATTCCATATTTACACACGGGTATTAATTAGCCACGCTTATCTACAGAGTCGTGTCGGTGACACGGCATCGTGTGTTACTATAGCGGAACTGTATTCGTGGTATGTGTGCACAGCACACACTGTACGGTACACTTGTTATGTGGTCGACCGAGCAACGCGAGCTTTACCACCGGCAGGTTAATCGATGGGTTTTATTACATCGTGTGACGGTGAATTTGTGATTATGTTCCAGGTGATTTCTTATGTGTTTTGACGTGGCATGATGTCAGAGATTGAACTGCTTGTTGGTCGATATTTATCTTTTGATACGAAAGGGGTGAAAGTTTGAAGGTTTTTATTAAGTTGATTTTCACTCTCATAGTAATAAAAATCACCTCAAGGGCGCTGTACAATTTATTGTGAGTTCTTGGGCTCTATCTACTTTTATTATTTGCAAACAGATACAAAAATCACTTCTGACAAACACACTACTATTAGAAAGTTAATGCTTGGAGAAAATACGACTTTGCACGCAGAGCACACCATATTCAAAATTGCATGATTTTTTTTGCTATCCTCTATACTGAAGATTTACAACAATTATGAAAAGATTAGTGACAAAAGTACAGTTGATATTTATTTTAAAAGACTGGAGAATTTAGGACTGGAGTATTTTTATTAAATGATCTTAAAAAGCTTTCACGTTCTTATCTACTTACATTTTTAAACAATTATTTATTTACAATGTCGCAAGCTGTGAAGGTGAACGTTAAAGGTTTTTGACTTTATGGATACGACTGTCTGAAAAGTTGAGTTTTGAGTTAAGCTCTAAATTCTGCGCATCTGTGATAATTCTTAAATCCTGTGGCAGTTCATTCCAGGCTTAGGGTCCTGACACTCCGAAAGATCTCTCACCGAACTTAGTATCTGATGTGTGCTTTGGTTCCTTCAACCTTTTGATAACTGATGACGCTGCTGATCTGAGGGTTGACTGTCGAGAATTGAAGTTTTCTGGAATACACATTTCCGATAAGTAATCATAACACCCATACAGACGTCCTGATTATCTCAGGACGTCTGTATGGGTGTTATGATTTTGGGTGCATGTCAAAAGATGAAGAGAAATCGAATTATTTAAGGATGTTTTTAGTGCATACCGAAAAGCGGATAAATCCACTGATGTCTGAAAATAGCCTGAAAAGCTATAAAAATGCAAGCTGATGTGTTCTGAGCTGAGTGTAAACATCGGTATTAAAAAAGGACCCTTGTTAGAGTAATCCCATGTTCAACGTTCTAGAATTCCAACTGCTCTCAACTGTCTGAAGCCAGTGAGACTATGGCATCGCACAATGGGCATATTCTGAGGCTGAAAGTAGTGGAGAGGAGAAGAAGATAGAGAAGAGGAAGGTGGGGAAGTATGAATGTTTGAATGGTGGTCTTACACCAGGGCGACACTGGGAGTATCTTCCACTCTGGAACGTGCCATAAATATTATTTTTAATGAGTAAGTTATGAAATTGGACAAATTAATCATATAAAATTTATTTGCGCACGCCGGGATTTTAACTCGTAACGCGACGTTCAGCTTGATAGTTTTAGCCTAAGAGAAGCTTACCCTTCGACCACGGAGACGACCAAATACGGAGGAATTAGAGGTATTGATATGATTTAAGTTTTGAGAGCGGACAGGAATGTGCTGTGTTGTTATATGCAATGTTTTAATATGAGAAATTCTATAATTGCTTTCTCAGGTAAAGTACGCATTTATCAGAATTAAACCAACTCAGAACCTCGTCAGAATGGTCATAGAGATTGATGATAAAAAATATTGTTTAAAATTGGTCAAATTGGTTAAGTTAGGTTAGGGTCAAGGGCTATTTAAAAAAAAATCTTAGCTTTTAATGACGCTTCTGAGGTGGTTTCATTCTGAGTTGGCATGGAAACGCATTTATAATCAACAATTAAGTTTATTTTATTTTATTTGTTATAAAATACATTCAGTATAAGGAAGCTTTGACTGTCCAACTAGGCAGGTCTCCCGTTCTAGGACAGTCAAATTGACATATTCATATTCGGTTGGTAGGTACATTATCATTCATAAAGTATTAAGTAAGGTTAAGCTTCACAATTTGCATTCACATAACTATTCAGTGGAATAATAGGTTCTAGAATCAATTAATTAACAAGAAAAATGTATTCGAAAAACAGTAAGTAAAAGAAAAATAAAAGAAAAGAAAAATTTTGGAAACAAAAGAAATATATAAGGTGCTCGTAATACATAATTATCAAATAACATTTTTTAATAATATTTCTGACTCTGTCCATGACACTTCACACAGTTTTAGTTGTGAAGGGATTTTGTTATATAATTTCGGTCCCAGGTATGAGAATATCATTTGATAAGCTGCTGTGTTGCTTATTGGAATAGAAAGGTCATTTCTGCCCTTACTTCTGGTTTGATTTTTGTGTTCGACTTTTTTCATTTTATATTTATTTTTATGAGCATAAATTATTATCTTTTTTATGTAACACTGTCGAACATCTAGTACATTAAATTCCCTGAATAGAGCGTCGCTTGAATATCTGAAAGGTTTCTTCATTATAACACGTAAAATAGATTTCTGTGCCTTCAGTAGCGAGTTTAATATTGTTTTCCCTGCACTCCCCCCCCCCACCCAATACATCCGTGTAAACTGTTAATTTCCCTAACTTAAAAAATACACGTCTTTACTTGTTGACATAATGGAAATACAGATTTTTTTTGCATTAGCTCCACATAGTAGGCCCTGAGAAAAATAATTCCCCTCAGGGCCCATGTCATCTTTGGGGATGCTGTGTGGAGTATCCTTTTAGGGAAGGAAGGAGTGGAAGTTCTAGGAAGGAAACGGGTATTACGGGTGGGTAGGAAACTAAAGGGCAGTGTATCCAGGAGGGACGGACATATGAATCCATCCCTCCCACTGCGGTGCAAGGCGATGTTCCAAGATAGTACGGCTGTAAAAGTCAAAGGGACTCTCTCAACCATTCTCTCCCGATCAGGCTTGCCATGCAGCTGGTGGGCAGACGCATCCGCCGCCAAGACCCGTATAAACCTCAACCCGGGCACCCCCGCTAAGTCACCAAATGTAGCGAACCACTTGGGATGACCTATGGCAGAGATGTAGTTATACAATAAATGGTTTCCGGGTGGCGGTACCCATACCCGCCTCCCAAATTTGCAAAATAAAATGTTTTGAATTAGAATGTGAAAAAATAATAAAAAAGTAAATTAACATATTTGAATGGTGTGAGGCATCCTTCAAAATGGTTCCTTCCCTTTATAAAAAACCTTTTCTGAACACTTACGGCGTATCGATTATCAGTTTTCGATTTCCTAGTACCAATAATACTCAGCGAGTTGAACATTTTGGGAGCAATATAAGAGAACTGTCGCTGGGCAAAAGCTGTTTTCAATGGAGAATTTCGAAACCTACCCCAAGTTCAATGTAGCCTCAAACTATTCGCAGTAAGTTCGGTACCAGCACCAGCAAACCACCCGCAGCAAATGATCCTTGGTTATTAACAATGGACCAATTAGACGGCAGAGGCAGATCGGGTGACTTGGCAATAATTGGACAGGGCGGCACGTGATGGATCATGCATGATTGATTATCTTCATACTTCAGTGCACCGCCACTGGTCGCCACTACCAACCACCCCCACCCGGTGACCAGCCTACCAGACCGCAGGGATGGTATTTTGTATAATGTACATTTATGTAGTACCTACGTCTGCTGTCACAACTAAGTAATGTAACAAAAATATTTATCAAGAAAATTCATAATTCGAAACAGTGTTTGAGTGATCAGTTTTGAATACAGAAATGAAATACTTTTGAATGTAGCTATAACTTGTTGGTTATCCATCTATAATATAAAAATGAATCGCTGAATGTGTTGCTAAGCACATAACTTTCGAACGACTGCACCAAATTGGATAATTCTTTTTTTTGTGTGTTCGTTATTGTCGGGACAAGGTTTTTATACATTTTCAGGTGAGCTGTGCCATTATGAAATTTGTATAAAAAAATTGCTATTGGTGACACGTGTCACCTAATCAAGAAGCCGACCGACCCGAAGATAACTGAACGAGCCACGCATCCAGTGCTGCACCTAATCTGACAACGTGGGAGTTATCAGCTACAATGGACCCCGGCCGTCTGCTCCTATAAGAGATCACCAACTGCTAACGAGGGCTTATCTTCAACTTATCATTAAAGGGACTACACGTCCCTTGTTGCTAGATTCTCCAATTGAAACTGTTGTACTGTACTGTACTGTTTATTATTTAAATAAATAAATTAAGTTCACCGAATATTCATTTAACGTGTCTGGTGTTTAAAGAAAATCATCTAAAGTTAACTGGCGCCCAACAAAGGAGGCTTCTAGAACTATCCCAAGCGTTCCTGATACCTGGATCTGGCTAAGAAGTTCTGGATGATATCATTTCATCCCGTTGAAGTCTCGAACCCACAAATCGTTAACATCATCAACATACTATGAAGAAAACGCTGAACTTACATGTGAGTACACTTTTCAAATTTTCGTCTATCCCATAGCCCGATAGATCCTTACCCTTCCTTATCCACAAGGACAGAGTGTATTTTTTCTTTCTCATCCAAGAGCAAGTTATATTTGTAGTATTAGGTAATTAGATTTTTTTTTGCACTGTTAAATAATATTAAATTAAACAAATTAATTCAAAAATGGCACTAGCAAGTCAGTGTATTTCCGCGTCATGCTCGGACTCCATCTTTGAGTACCATGGGTCTCAAGATGAACTATATTTTTTTATTAAGTCGGCTAAAGGCTTTTTATCAAGAAATGGTAATACGCCGGATAATTTAGAAAAAATTATTTCCAAGTTGAAAGGTAAAGCCCTTCAAGTAATTTTAATGCACGACCATGTTCTTACCGTAGAAAATATATTTGAAATTTAAAAAAAATGAATGTGGCGATAGTAAGACAGTTTCGTTATGGCAAACAGAACTTATCAATTTTCAAAAGGGAAACCGAAATTTCTCGACCGTTATACATGAGGTCAAGAAGATATTATTTATGATAAAAATAAAAATAACTGAGTCAGTCGGTGCAACTAATGCACCGGTGATCTTTGCCGCATATCAAGATACTGCATGTAATACATTACTTAATATGTTACCAACGCACATCAAATGCGCAAATTTGAATAAAGATTTCGATACTTTATGTAACGAAATTCGAACTTTAGTCGCGTATGGCGAACTCGATAAAAATAATAAAAACTTTAATGAAAACCTCAAACATAGACAAAGTAATTCGTATTCGCCGCGTCAGCCCTATTATGAACCCCGCTTTGGTAATAAAAATAATAATTTTGAACCGCGCCCATATAATAATTATTATAGACATGAGGATGTCAGCATGTGCACTGCACCTCATCGTCGCCAAGATGGAGGACCCATCGATAATTTAGAAAATAGTCACATGGCTCAGGAGTTATTCCACACGGAATATCCTGAGGATTTTCACGAGGTAGAAGCAGAAACTACACCCCCATAATCCATTTACACAATATAAATTATGGTTTGCCGTTTGTTAAAGCACCCCTAGGAATTAAAATATTAATAGACACCGGTAGTACAAAATCATTCATGACTCGCGATTTGTATAATAAACTATTTTTTGACTGTAAATATTTAAAGGAATCTTTTACGGTACAAACAGCGCACCAAAGGACTTGCCATGAAGGAACCGTCATAACTCCTTTCTGGAAGAAAGTTTTTGGTGAAAATGATAATGAAATGCGCTTTCACGTTTTCAATTTTTCTAATAATTATAATGTTTTAATAGGTATGGATTTGTTAAGTTTAATGGGAGCAACTCTAGAATTTAAAAATAAAACGATGCGTACGCCAAATAAAATTATAAAGCTCTTTCATACGGAAGAAGCTGACGACTTAAATAATATTTTAAATAAAAATCGGAATTTGTTATCAACAAAGTTAAATTGTGCGCCCCGAGACGAACGTAAGATAACGCCTCTAACAGAAGCGCCGGTCTATCGCCAGACTTATCGCCTCCCCCATGATAAACGCGACAAAGTAGATTTACAACTCAAAAAATATGATTTACCCATTACCCATAAAAAGGATTGTACTAATTATGTAGCAGATGCGCTCTCACAAGATGAAATTAATATAAACGAAGCAACCACCAGGTCTATGATGGTAGAAGTTGCCACGTGCTCCCGAAGTACTATAGTTGATAACTTTCATAGTAATATCGACGATAACGAACCAGGCATTCCAATTAGGTATGAACACCCTGCCCCTAGAATGAATAGGATATTTATCAAAACGGCAAAAAGCGCATCACGAAAACTACGAAATAAAGAAAACGGAACGGATCATGTCTGGTACATACCCCCAGATGATGCAAGCAATACGTTCGTCCAATTTATAGAACAATGTTGCGATAAGAATAAATACGCCGTAATAATCGAAGACAATTGTTTGTACGAAATGTTAAGCGAAAGCTATAGGAAGAACATCGATAAGAGTTCCTTGAAATTAATCCGTTACACTAATATAAAAATTGAACCTGCCAGTAAAGAAGAAGAAGTTAAAATAATATATTTAACTCATGTAGAAAATCAACAACACATCGGATTAAAAGCTCTTTTGACAAAAATTAAAAGACAATATTATTTTTCACAAATGCGCTACAAAATTATGGAATATCTCAAAACATGCATAATGTGTCAACAAACTAAATATAATGGATACCCGGTTTTTGAACCCTTAGAATCCACTATCACTCAAGATTATGTTGCCCAACACATTAGGGATCGTAAAACTTTACAAGAAATGATCTACAAAGGTCGAAATAAAATAAAAAATAAAAGTCTAGCCCGTATAAACAGAAGTTGTAAGCAGCGACAGATAAATATTGATTGTGTAATCTAAGTAAGTGAACGAAGTGAGGACTCGTTAAAGTCTATTATCAACGCCCTTACTGGTAATTTAGAAGATAACGACTTAAGGGAGTTAAAAAATAAAATAAATTTTAATAATCATAGGTTATCTCTGACCTCTTGTATAATGCAAGATTATTATTCAAAACTCTAAAATGTTTCCGATAACCAAATGGGCTTATCATTATAGTACGTTATTTTTATTGTACCAAATTGTCTTATCATCATCATAAAAATAATTAAAAACATTAATAGGCGACAAGTGCCGTCTGCCGACTTTAACTTGCTTTAGCGCTTACTAGATGTAAAACTAGTTCGATCAGAAAGAAAATTGCACTTCGTTATAACGCTGACTCTAGTGGAAGAGCTATTTTATGGCTATTATGACATTTTACCTATTATTTCCAAACCTTCCGATAATAACTGCCTTATACCCGCATCCCTCCCAAGACGAATTTTGAAGAATGGAAAAGATGTATTTTTAGCCGACAGATGCCAAGAGATGACCGACACCATGAGTATATGCAACAAGGAGATCATAACCTTAGATGACTGCACCACGGAAAAAAACTACATGTTTTAAAACTTCAACCAATTCAAATTCAAGAACTTTCAAAAATGCAAATAAATGCAACTAATTATTCCTTTCGCAAATCCACTTGAAAGGAGGCTACACATATCACTGACCAGTGACTGCATTATCGCCGTAGCTGCACTCGTCGTATGAAAAACTATCAAACCCCTCGTCAAAAAGAAGAGGAGTTTGAATTTAAGGGGAGGAGTGTCACCTAATCAAGAAGCCGACCGACCCGAAGATAACTGAACGAGCCACGCATCTGACCCCGGCCGTCTGCTCCTATAAAAGAGATCACCAACTGCTAACGAGGGCTTATCTTCAACTTATCATTAAAGGGACTACACGTCCCTTGTTGCTAGATTCTCCAATTGAAACTGTTGTACTGTACTGTACTGTTTATTATTTAAATAAATAAATTAAGTTCACCGAATATTCATTTAACGTGTCTGGTGTTTAAAGAAAATCATCTAAAGTTAACTCACGCGAGGAAGCGGCTATTGCTATGGAAAGCGGGAGGGAGGGAGAGATGGGGAGGGGAACCAGGGAGGGGGAGGGGAACCTGAGAGGGGAGAGGGGGACCTGAGAGAGGGGAGGGGAACTCGGGAGGGGAGAACGCGGGACGGGGGAAGGGGGGGGGGTGGTGTGGGGAGAGGGAAAATGGAGGTGACGGAGTGGGAACGCGAGAGGGGAAGAGGACGAGTCAATCAAGTCTACAATACCAATAACCGGCTGCTGGATTTAGTGTTGTTAAATCAGTTGACGAGCTCCTCCCCCTAGACTGCCACCACCCCGCTTTAAGCATAACCATAACGATGAATAACTCACCAGACGACACAACTATTCTTCCTAACTTTACTTATAATTTTTCCAAAACTGACTATCCTAATATGAACCAATATCTTACAAATAAAGACTGGTCATTTCTTCACCTCAACAATAGTATTAACTACAATCTTGAATTTTTTTACCCAATTATCAACAGGGCCATTGAAAACTATGTACCACTTTCACACTTCAAAGAAGCGAAGTTCCCTAAATGGTTCAACAGCGAGTTAATCAACCTGGTTATTTGCAAAAAAACTGCACACAAAAACTTTAAAGAATCTAAATCCCTTAATGACTATAAGATATTTCACAATTACAGAACTCAATGTAAAAAACTGTCAAAAAATCGTATTATAATTATATAAATGGAATCGAAAAATCTATACCCTCTAATGTACAAAACTTTTTCACACATGTAAACTCTCTTAGAAAAAACAAACAAGGTTTACCCAATCAATGCACTTCAAAGATAAGAGTAGCACTGATATGAAAGTAAAGGTTAACTATTTTGCTGATTACTTCAAAAGTGTATATGACGAAGATATCCCAGAAAATTATATACCACCACCTTCCCTTATTGAGAGCATACATATCCCTGCTGTACACATCAATATCAGCGACGTTAAATCTAAAATTAAATCTCTAGACAAAAACAAAAAGACCGGACCTGATAACGTGCACCCCAATATTCTCATAAATTGCATTGATTCACTGGCTGAGCCGATTTATCTATTGTTTGATCAATCGCTTGACACAGGTTGCTTCCCGGACATTTGGAAACGTTGTTATCTAACGCCAATATTAAAAAAGGGTAATAAAAGTGATGTCACTAACTATAGACTTATATGTAAGCTATCTATAATTCCGAAACTTTTTGAAAAATTACTTCTTGATAAAATTTCCCCATATATTAACCATCTCATTGTTCCAAATCAACATGGATTTTTGTCAGGCAGGTCAACTCTAACAAATCTCTCATTATATGAAAACTTTATATCAAATGCATTAGCTAACAGAACTCAAATCGATTCCATATATACAGATTTTATCAAGGCCTTTGACAAAGTGTGCCATAAAACTCTACTGGTTAAACTACGTATGCTCGGTATTGATGGAAAACTTTAAGACTGGTTTGCGAGCTATCTATCTGATAGAGTTCTACTTGTAAAAATTAATTTGTTCTATTCCAATCAATTTAAAGCTACCAGTGGTGTACCTCAAGGGTCCCATTTAGGCCCAATTTTGTTTTTACTGTTCATAAATAATATTGTTGACATATTTGATAAAGATGTAAATGTATTGCTTTTTGAAGATGATTTAAAAATATTTAAAATCATGAAAACCGCTGAAGATTGTGCCTGTCTACAAAATAATTTAAACAAATTAATTAGTTGGTGTTCTCTTAACAAACTTTATCTGAAAATAAATAAGTGTTATTCAATAAGTTTTTACAGAATAAGTCAACCAATTATTCATCCTTATGAACTTAACAACTCTACCCTTACCTCTGTCGAATAAATTAATGACCTGGGCATAACTTTCGACTTTAAATTAAACTTTATATGCCATATAAACTTAATCTATAATAAAGGCATAAAAA
Source organism: Limnephilus rhombicus (assembly GCA_929108145.2). Taxonomy (NCBI): domain Eukaryota; kingdom Metazoa; phylum Arthropoda; class Insecta; order Trichoptera; family Limnephilidae; genus Limnephilus; species Limnephilus rhombicus. The sequence goes on from OV815280.1 coordinate 37,637,453, forward strand.
TGCTTGGCTTCGTTCTTAGAAATTCCAGAGGTTTTACCAAAATTTCAACTTTAAAATTTTTGTATACATCCTTAGTACGTAGTCAAGTCGAATATAACTCCTCGATCTGGTCCCCCCATTTTAAAATACATTCAGATTCAATCGAAATAATTCATCACAATTTCTTAAGACACATTAATTTTAACCTCGGTATTCCCATTGAAAACATAAATTATAATAGAGAACTCCAGTACAATTTTTTTAATTTTTTTAATGAATAAAGACCTTCAAACTTAAATAACGGCATTTTTATTTTTATAGTTAGTTTTAATAGTTTTATTAGTTTAATGTAATTTTTCAAGACCCCCCGAAATGCACCGTATCTATGGTGGATTGTGTGACGTCTTCACCCACCGATATTCACTTTCAAGTTGTCATTTTGAATCAGTGATGTTATGTCTAGGGAAATTTCCCTAGATCTAGGGGAGAAAAATGTTTTTTAGGTAAAAGAGAAATCAGGACAAAATCTAGGGAAATTTCGAACTCTGGCAAATTTCTTATTACATATGACAATATTACTGGTATTGTTTACGTATGCGTATATATACGTATATACGTATACGTATATATATTTTTTGGAATTCCTATAAATCTTAATTATTGTTCATGTACTTACATACAATGTTATTTTTAACACTGACAACTCAAAATGATATGTATCTAAAAAGATAAATAGGACCTCTAAAAAAAAAAAAATATTTAAGTTACGTTTTATCGGTGATTGCGGTTGATTTTTATTGTGCAAAGTGTTTTTTTTTTATTTGGAATTCAGTGGTGGGTGTATACGTACTTTTAAATTATTATTTCACGTAGCAAAAAGTGTTTTATTTGGAAATGCACAATATTTTAAGTACATTTATCAAATTCCGATATCTGTCCAATTAATTAATCATATTAAATAACATATAACAAGATTAGTGCTACACAATCAGGTGGCTACGTAGGTAATTGCGTAAATGTGAAATTCTAGGTAAATTTCACTTCGAAATCGAGGGAAATTTTTTTTTTGGGCAGAACATCCCTGATTTTGAATGTAAGAAAATGGCGGAATGAAAATAGGATGACTCCAAATGTAAACCAAATGTCAAATATGACCTATTTATGACTATATTTTCGACTATACTTAACCTCAAATATAGCTCTTTTCCGCCACAATTTTAATTGTTGAGAGCCTAAATAATGTTTCCAATAAACACAATAACTATTTTTTATCTTAATCAATTAACACTATGAAAATAACCAAAAAACACGAAATGTTGAATGGCGTGCGTGTCTTAAGTGGAGTGAGATTTCAAATGTCAATATTGTCAGTACATCTTGATACACTTCGGCGAATAGTTAGCAGGTTAGCAGTGACATCACCACTAACCATTTCAGTAATGCCAACTTGACGCTGTGTTTTTTCGAGAGGTTTAAAAATGCACTTTTTAATAATTTTTTAAAAACTCTGCGTTTAATATTATTAAATAAAACTTATATATTCAGAATCAGCATTTATTGGTCTATATGAACATATTTTTGAAAGCCATAATATTTTACACTGGAGTTACTTATTACTTGATGAAAGAATTAAATTTATTAAGACTGAGGGAGCGGGCCGGATCGGTAGAGACGGGACGAGAAATAAGAGTCGTCAGTCGGTGTAATAAGTCAGTCTTTATTGAGCTACGTAGCGGGGGTCGGAGCGGAGTGGAGTCACAGTGGTGCCGTTTGTGATGCTGCTGCGTGATGAGAGTGAAGAAGGTCAGGAGACTACGGCGGTGAAGATCGCAGGTCTTCAGGGAGCCGGCGTGTTGCTCTACACCATGGCAGTGTAGAAGTGACCATGGTCCAGGCGGTCGACCGTCGTCGTGTTGACGAGGTATGGCGGCTGTGTGGCCTTTGAGTCGACACACACACGTGACGCAGGAAGGAACCTTGAGAGGCGATGAGGATGATCTCTGGCAGCGGAACGCGGTGGGTTCGAAATGCCAGAGAACGGGTTGCATCCCAAGCGGAGACATCTCATGTCGAGGTGCGAATGGGCCGGACAGCGGATGGTGATTGGAGAGGAGTCCTCGAAGGTGTTGGTAAAGTTCCTGGAGTCACACTGGACAAACGTTATTCACTAACTGCTGACTGCGCGGGCAAGTGCCCCGCGAGGGCAGGTAAAGAGTTACTACACTGCACTAGTTGTATCACTTCCCGGTGTGTGTGTTGCTTGACCGATGAATGAAGTAGGTACTGACTGACTGAAGCGGACGGGCGAATCGGCTGCTTATATAGCCGCGGCGAGTAATTACTCTCACGGTAGGTAATGCTGGGCAAACTCACGCAAAGTTGAGATATCGCTCGAACTTTCTGCGGGCATCTGAATAGCACAGCCACACGTTCTAGGCCTTTCGCGTAAGTGGCGGAATTATTATTTACGAGGCGGTGCGGCCGGCCGTAGTAACTGATTATAGGAACACGTAGTGTGTTTCCAGCGAGTTCGGTGGAGTCCAGTGGCGCAGCGGTAGATTTTATCAGAGCGGGTTAAGTGACCGCTACAAGACTCTCAGATCGAAGAATTATATCCGACTTAATATTTATGTTCAAAATTGTGTAAATGGTAGCTTAGACAGTCCTGATTTAACTAAGCTCATTAAATTTCATATTCCCACGAGAACCACTCGTTCTAAAATCCTTTTTAAATGTAACAATAATCGGACTGAGTATACGAAACACTCACTTTTACCTAGGTTACATGAAGTTACTAATAGATATGCAGATGTGATAGATCTATTTAACTGCACCGAACATAGGTACAAGAAGGCTATGCTATCATATTTTTTTAATCACTACTAATTTTATTTGTATTATAGATTTTTGCATGTAAAGGTATCTCTGGTGTCACTTCCCAATGTATCGTCACAACTAACTGTTATACATACACTGTTTTATCATTACTAATATTTTGAATATGAATTTGTGACATGTAATTAGTGTTTATGGCATACTTATGCCGTTTGTATTAAATAAATTCGGAAAGGTTGTGAGGTTGAGGGAAGTTTGCTCACCAAATATTGCTAAAACCATTTAAAGCAACGTTTCTGTTCTGATTTGAAGTCTTTAACCAGGACGACATTGAGAGTATTTTCCACGTGTAACAAATATGTTTTAGATTATTTAACCCCACACGCTAATTTGTTCGCTTTTGGGAACTGCTCATATGGGTTTCGTAGAAATCGCCGTGGATCCTTTGCTGATGAGAAAATTAAAGTATTTATATCTGAACAGTTTTTGAAAGAGAAAATACCATTCTTTGTATTCAATTCAAAAGCAGTAATTTTAGGAAGGTGAGCCATTTTCAAAGCTTTTTTTGTTCAAAATTTTAATATTTCAAAAATAATATGTTACTAGCTGGTTCCCGGCATGCGTTGCAATGCCATACCCAAATAAATTGTTTCTCCCTGAATCACCTTTCCCGTGCGTCCCCGTTATCCTTCCGCGTTCTCTTTGTAACTAGCTTTATAAATTATTGCCTACATAGGCATTATTCTGATGTATGAACTATTTTATTGTAAAATTTCATTAAAATCCATTCAGTAGTTTTTGTGTGGAAGAGTAACGCACACACATACATCCATACAAACTTTCGCGTTTATAATATTAGTAAGATTTTCAATAATAAAATTTTAAGGCCTAATTCATTGCCTTTCTAAAACAGTTTTTAGTTTTTGTATACGTTCAGAAATATTCCATTTATTAGAATTTTATTGCCAATACATTCTGACAGAATATGCTCGAGGCCTGAGGAGTTAAAATGAATTAAATGGAAATAACGCACATAAATCCAATTAAATTTACTTGTTCACGTTGAGATTAGAACCCGTGACCTATGGATTCATGGTCTAGGACCCTTCCCGTCGACCACGAAAACTGATACGTTATAAACATTTGCTCACGGTTCAAAGGTCGCACAGTAAAATTTTCGGATAAAAGTAAATCACTTTTTTTAACTTTGGTGGAGAAATGTATTAAATATATTGGTGTTGAACTTATTATTTTGAAACTTGTTATTTATATTTTGAAACTTGTTTTTTATTTTGAAACTTGTTATTTATATTTTGAAACTTGTTTTTTTTTATTTTGAAACTTGTTATTTATATTTTGAAACTTGTTTCTTTTATTTTGAAACTTGTTATTTTTTTTTTGAAACTGGTTTCTTATTTTAAAACTTGTTATTTATTTTTTATTTTGAAACTTGTTATTTATTTGAATGAATATTTTTTTGTGTATTAAAAAGCAAATATTAAAACTCCGTATCACTGGATTTTCAAACAAAAATTAAAAGTAAATGCTTGTGAGACGTCTCACAACATTTCAAAATATATTTTCAGTGGCTGAATGTTAAAATACAATAAAAGGGCTTTATTTGGCAGACATTGGGCACGAGGCACTAAGCGTGAGGGCGTGAGGGCATGAGGGGATGGGGCATGAGGGCATGATGCATGACAGTCACATCTCTCTGAAGCTGCCAAGTCATGTGTTTGCAATTTCATATTGTCACGCCGGCGATCAGTGGTGATTGGTCATCCCGTGCCACGTGGCCGCCCTCTAACATTATTATGTGCACGTTACCGTATTTATACACTACACACGTGTGTATTATACACTACACGCATATGTATTAGAGTTTCGTGGATCATTCGAATCAATTTTTCAGGAAGATGAACTTATATTGCATTTATTATGGCAAATATATATTTTTTTGATTTCCTTTATTTAAAGTAATACCCGACAAGATTCTCCGCTGCTCCCGTCTGGAGCCAGTGAGACTAAGGCATCCCCAATTGGGGTATGTTGTGAGGCTGAAGGTAGTGGTGAGGGGAAAGAGATGGGGAAGAGGAAGGTGAGGAAGTGTCTAACTATTCAGATCTGCTCAACAAACACGGCTTAAGCCATTTCAAGCAACGTTTCAATTCCGAATGGTGGTCTTACACCAGGGCGATACTGAGAGTATCTTCCATTCTGGAACGTGCCGCAAATATACTTTACATCATTTCAAATGAGTTAATTGTGAAATAACACAAATTATTCAAATAAAATTTATTTGCCCATGCCGGGTTCGATCCCGCGACCTTCGCGACGCCGACGCCGCATTAGCATCTCTAAAAAATATACCAAACTCGGGAAATAGCTAAAACTTCATCACACCTTTAATGGATTTACCTTACATTACGATTCAATGGATTTAAATTACTCACAAAAATTGCATAAACTCTATTTCCGTGATGGACACCAAGTCACCGAGTGAATAAAATGGTGGTAATTATTGCGTATGTTAGGGTGTTCAGAGGGTAGGTCTGCGGGCCAGTCTACCGCTTAAGGCATCACCCTGTAGACTTCATCAATTCCTGTGGGAAATGAATGGAGCGGGCATTCGTTGACCGCAATATACGTAACGCATCGTATTCACGCATCGCCGACTCTAAGCCCCCCTCTATTCATCATTTGAGCACATCGGCTATGGGAGCACCTTATCCTATTGATGGAAGATCAGAGTTTGTGAGACAGCGAGAAACCAGGCTGTCTCTCAGTGAGGTCTTGAACGAGATGGGCTCTTCTCTTGTCAACCGATTTCCAATCATGTTTCCATCTATGAGTTGAGTGAGTGTCGAGTAAGAGCTAAATGGAGGAGCCTCTCTTCTTCCTTCCAGAAGGATTTTCGGGACTTCAGGCAGCTTGCCGAGTGAGAGGCGACATCATCGTGCAAAGGTATCGCACTTCAGTGAGAATCAAATCCGAAAAATCACATCCTAAAATCGAGAACGTTTTGTACTACTTATTACGAATTACTTCATTGCTACGAATCGTGACTTCGATTTTTGAACGAATTACTTGAATATCAGTAACGCGGGATAGACCGGTCAGTGGCCGAGTTAGCATCGCGTTTGGGTCCCACCCAAGCGTTGTTCAATTCCTCGGATGGCTAAGTCCTCCATCACGTCACAAGAAAACAAAAATTAAAATTAAAAAGATGAATGTTTAAAATTGAATAACTTCATTTATCACATAGATTCCAAACGCGAAGTTTATCAGAAGGCTCGAAATTTTGAGGTTAAATTAATATCTAGAAAGTTTGAACTATTTGCAGGCGACGTTAAAAGCAGAATAAATTTAGTTCTCCAATAATAATTTTAGTTTTTTTTTTTTAATATTACCTCCATACAAGAGGCCCTGATTAAAATAAATTCCTTCAAGGCCTATGTCATCTTAGAAGATGCTGTGTGAAGGTTCTTTTTAAGGGGAGAAATGAGAGGAAGTTCTGGGAAAGAAAAGGTATGAGGGTGGGTAGGAATCTGGGGGTCAGCGTGTCCAGTAGTAATGGAATGAATCCAGTCCTCCCATTGTGGTGCAAAGCGATGATGGGTCGAGCGAGTTCGGCTGGAGAAATCAAAAGATCTACCTCAACCAGTCTCACCCGATCTGGCCCGCCACGCAGTAGGTGGGCAAAAGCATCCGCCACCAAGACCTAAAAAAACCTCTCCCGATGGACCCGGGCACCCCCACCGAGTCACCATACGTAGCGAACCACTTAGGGTAACCTATGGCAGAGGTGTTGGTTATCCAGTAAATGGTTCCCGGGGCGGCGGTGCCCATACACGCCTCGCAAATGCAGTTAGTTAATAAGTTTTGTTTAGTTTTGCACGGTCATTGGAAATCTGCAATCCCACGCGCATGCGCCGGTGTGTTGATTCGTCAAACACTGCCAGCATTAAAAAATCGTAGTTCCTACGTTAGCATCAAACAAACCTTTTGTTTAATAGATTTTTAAAAATCACAACTTCCTCCTATCCTTAACAGTCTAACCCTCAATAAGTATTCCTCAATAAGGGTGCCCTACGGTCCCACTGGATTCGTTCAGTCGAATCTCTTGTCTGATCAAATAAAACAAAAATTCCGCCCTGATTTGAAACCCTCCGCAAGCTTCCTTTGTTAACCCCCGGTGTATTCTTACCCGACCTTCTCCAGTCTCCACATACCACCTTGTACCCCACGATTCTAATATTCCCTTGCTTCTAATTCCCATGCCTTTTTCATAATATTCTCGCAAAACATTCCGGCACTCTCTCCCGGTGCCGGTCCTACCCACCCAATAAGTGAGCACATAAATCACCGGTGCCTCTAGATAAGATCGGAACCTCCCCGCCATTAGGCCCGCCGCCCGCGTGGTGGACTTTACCAGTTTAGTTGGACCTGCGATATACAAAGTGCTGGATGGTATTTTCGATACAAACATTGTTCCTTAGGGAACTTTCTGAAGGTGGGAAAATAAAGAAGCATGAAAAACTCTCTCAAATGTAGGTTACTACACTCTATTGTCCACATTAAACTTTTCACTATTTACAGATTGTTATACAGGTCATCTAAAAATAATGACAACATTTAAATAACTGTAAAAAAAGTATTAGAGGTAATTCAATGGTTTTGATCATAAAATGTGCGGAAAAAGATAATTTTTTTCGTACCTTAGTATGTTTCGATGTGTGCACCGTTCCTCGCTCTGCAGATGTCTAGTCTGTAGTCGATTTCTTGCCACGAACGTGCAACCAGGCCAGCCGTTGAGAAAGCGTGCATGCCAACATTTAAAACAATTATAGCATCGAAACCCTATATGTTAAACGTGTAATTCTGTCACTGAACGCTAGCTGGTAAATGTAAGTTTAGTTTTGGAGGTGACGTGACCTTGCTATGCGCACACTAGATATGTGCAGTAGCCAAGGTCTGCCGCGGGTACGCCAACGGCTGCCATTCAGCATCGTTGGTAGAGGAGCCCCCATTGCCTGGCCTCCAAGAAGTCCTGACTTTACCCCTTTGGATTTATTTTTCTGGGGGTACATTAAAAACATTGTGTACGCCGAAAAGATTCGGGATTTGGATCACCTGCGGGAGCAAATTTCCGACAGTTACTCCTGAAATGATTGTCCGCACGTGGTAAGAAATCGACTACATACTACACAACTGCAGAGCGATGAACGGTGCACACATCGAAACATACTAAGGTATGAAAAAAAATTATCTTTTTCCGCACATTTTAAGATTAAAACCATTGAATTATCTTTAATAGTTTTTTTATAACAGTTATTTTAAATGTTGTCATTATTTTTCGATGACACTGTTGTGTTATAATTTTAAAGATTTTTAATAACTCGTAATTTATCTTTCGCTCTCAAGAATACAAATAGACACTGAATCACTGTTTTCATGTTGAAGATTGTCACTGCACTGATTTCACATGTGTAGGTTCAGATTCAACTAGATGTAGAGGTAGGATTCATCCCCAACATGTTCAGACCGCAAGTTATGTTTCAAATTATGGGGAAGCCTATCAGATATATGTATATAATATTGTTTCCTAATAAAGGTATTTTGATAAATAGAAGGTCGCACAACCGAAAATTCTTGGGTTAATGAAATACTCAAAGGCAATCCCAGTCGCGGGGAAAACCTTTTTTATTATTTTAAAGGTTAAGACGATTGCGACGGCATTTTGTCCAAACAAATGTTTTCCCCAATTTTTTCTCTGGATTTTGACACTAGTACAAATATTTTTAATAATATTATATAGATACCAACCACTGACATTTCCATACGCTTTGTTTTGATAAATTGATGGCACAGTCATATGAATATTACTATGATTGATGGTTACTACTTTTAGAATTTACCGCACTCTAAAAATCTTTAATTTTTTTCCAATTTGAACGCCATGAACAGACGTTCAGCAAATTTGATAAAGTATTTTAAAAAGCAAAACATGTAGAATATAATAATATTTTATTCTATAACACCTCTGCCATAGGTCACCCCAAGTGGTTCGCTACGTTTGGTGATTTAGCAGGGGTGCCCGGGTTCATGGGGTGAGGTTTGTCTAGGTCTTCTGACCAAGACACACTGAACCCCAGATTCCTACCCACCCCTTAAACCATTTTCCTTCCCAGAACTCTCCTCTCCTTCCTTTCCTTAAAAAAATTCCCACACAGCATCCCCAAAGATGACATAGGGCCTGAGGGAAATTATTTTCATCAGGGCCTCCTGTGTGGAGCTCATTAAAAAAAAAAAATAACAGTTTGTGGAAAAAAACTTTAAAAATTTGTACAGTTTTGAAGATTAAAACGGGGGAACAGAAAATCACGATTTCGAGGATTTTATTTAGATATAGTCAGCTTAAGGTGCAGTTGTCCATTTTTGTTAATAAAATTTCTGGGCTCTCCTGACAATCTTCTTCCTTGATTTTCTACTTAACAATCTTCTTCCGGTTTCCTCTACTGAAGGTTGACTATAATCAGAAGAATCTTTACCCTGCGGGATAGAACCCGTAACTGTATGAACCCTTTTAGCATATGTATGTTTTTAATGATTTTTAAAAGCAGACTCCATATAAATACGAGTATGTAGATAGTTCCCGAGTATACTCCCGTGTACTCAGACCATGGGTCCCATTTCAACTCATTTCTTCAAGTTTGTTTTCAGGTCCCGTGGGGTCCCTTTTTTCCTATTCCCTTAAGGATCCTGCAACGGTAAGGGTTTTCCAATGGGAAGCCCATCTTTTTTTGGTTTTCCTGAAGGTCCCACCAGGGAAGAGTCCACCGATGTGGCATCAGCTCACTTCTCCTCTCCTCTTACATTCCCCAAAAGTGTTTTAAAAGTGTATTTTAGTTTTTCTTGTTTAAATAGATCATTTTTGGTCTAACAAGTATCTAGAGAAATAAAAGGTTTACCCCAGCGGATCACCGAATGCTGGGGTAAGGTCTAAATACTCCGAGATCTGACTATGCATCTCGTAGACACCGTTCGTGACACTGTCCCCAAGTGTCGTTCAGCCTGAGCACGGTAGCTCACACCTTGACTTAGGAATCTTAGGATGGCTGTTACAGTTTGTGTTTCTACTCCTCGGGCGATGTTTTTTTACATGTTCAACAAGAGGTGCTTTTCTTTCAATGGCCAACCCAGGGTTTTCTTTGCCAAAGTGTAGCATACCCCAGGTTGTAGGCAAATTCTTAACACCCGAACGCTTAAGCCGGCGAGGGAAGTGCTACAGTTTTCTTTATTACCGACACATGAAAATACTTGCGGGATAATTTACGGCAAAGGCCGGAGTGCAAATTGATCAACATGTTTGGAAAAGTATTTCGGATTTTTAAGAAACTGCCCAGGAAAATTCTGCAGTTTGTGTACATAATTTAGACATGATTTTTTTTAAATGTAACTTTATTTTGATGTAATAAGCATAAAAACGTGATAAGTTTTGTAATAAATTTATCAAAAATATTATTATTATTTATTATAACAAAACATATGTAAGGGTTCCATGACAACTCAACACTGTGGCAAATCAACACATCTTTGAAAAGTGGCATAAAGTCGTTAAAATCGATGAAAAACTTTCTTAACCTAACCCAGCGTAATCTTTTTAACCTGTTCTTTTAAGACTTTTCGTGACTTCATCTCACTCTTCAAACGTGTGTTGATTTGTCACTGAGTAGAGTTTCCGGTTTCCATTATTATACTCCTGTTTAAATTCTTCTATAGTTGCGTGAAAGGTTCGCATAAAAAATATAGTTAAAAATCTCGCCAATGGATCGTATTTGATTTAAAAAGTAAATTAACCACAATAATAATATTTTTTTCAAGTGAGAGAACCGCTCAAGAATCTCATCTGCTCCCAACAACCAGGAGTCAGTGAGACTATGACACCCCCAATTGGGTTATGTGGTGAGGCTGTAGGTAGTAAGGAGGGGTAGTAGATGGGGCAGAGAAAGGTGGGGAAGTACTTGGCTGTTCAAATCTGTTGACCAAACATGGCAAAAGCCATTTCAAGCAAATTCCATTCTGAATGGTGCTCTTCCACCAGGACTATTTAAAAAGAATCTCCCATTCTGAAACGTACCGCAAATATATGTACTGAATATTATTTTTGACTTAAACTTTCGAAATCGTTGGACACGCTTAATATAAATATATATTTTTTTAAATCTTTTGATTCATCATTGCAACATCATTTCATCATTATAACAAAAGACAACTAATAGGCCACTTGCATCATATATATTTTTTTTTGATTTTCCGGTTTAGGCAAATATTTTAAGACACTCTGTATTATTATTTTTTTTTTAATCGTATTTTTGTAACCCTGGTGATTTTTTTATAATTTCAATCCGAAAAATCAGACCATTTTTTATAAACCGGAAAGACGGGACATAATTTTACAGGTGCGAAAAACGATAATTACATAGCCGAAAATCATTTAAAAAAGAGAACTTTTTCCAGAAGAAAGGGCACAGGAGAATAACGAGGCACACCAAAAATATTACATCTCATAAATATTTTTTTCCTCGATCCATCTTATTGTTTATAAATCATTATAAAGCATTACAACGTCTATATTACTAAATCCAATGTAATTTATTTTTTATTTTTTTATTAATATTTGTTTCATTTGCATTTTCATAATATAACATAATATAGCTTACATATTTTTATACACTCTCCTAAGAAAGCAAATGCTTGTGTTTAGGAGAGGACAACTTGTTAATAACTTAAGAATTATTAAAAAAAAAGATCCTTATCACAAACTAAAGATTTTAACTTGTGAAGAGATTTAGACTTAACATATTTTAAAAGTTCATAGGAGTAATTAAACAAGAAATGTATATAGGATGTACATAAGACATTAGGAATAACAGTGAAAAATATATCTACTACCAAACCAAAATAAGATTTAATTTATATACGTAGTGATTCTGTGCAGTTGTGGTTCGTACGGGAGGTACAGTTAGTCCACCAATAGAAGTATTTCTTATGCTAATATTTTGCAGTGGGGTAATATTTTTATTAAAGATATCTCTGTGTAGATGAAGTAGTGCTATTTTTTCGTAAAGTTTTGTAAGTGGGGGAACAGAGAATTATTGGAATACGTTTATTGTTGGGTAGTAATACAGTTTTTTTAGGATAATTTTTATAAGAATTTTTTGAATTGTTTCGAGTGGGAGAAGGGATGATTTGTATGCACCCCCCCAAGCTATGATATACAGATATATTCTAATACAGAATGGGCAAGTGCAAAGTAAATTTATTTTAATATTTTTAATGAGATAGTATTTCTAAGTCTGAAAAATATATATATTTGTTTCCTCATTCTATCTACTGTGGAGTTTATTTGATTTTTCCATTTGATGTTATTGTCGATAATTATTCCGAGATATTTTATTTGTTCTTTATTACTAATATGTATACAATTTGAGTTACAGGGTGCGATTTTAAGTAGGCAATTTCTGTCATGAACTTTAATATTTACATTTATATTTGAAATATTCTCTGTTAGGCTCAGAGGTAGAAAATGAGTTTTTTCAACATTTAAAGAGAGTAAATTTTCGTCAAACCATTGTTTAATGATATTTATTGCATTATTTGCTGATATTTTGGCCTTTTTCCAAGAGTTTTCTTCAATCGTTAATACTGTATCATCCGCATAAGATATAATCTTTCCGATGATAGGAAGTTCAAAAAGTTCATTTACATATAATATAAATAGTATTGGGCCCAATACAGTTCCTTGTGGGATTACAAAATTATTTTTTTCTACATCACTTAATTCGTTGTTTACTTTTACTTATTGTGTTTTTTGATAACGATAACTATTTATCCCAATACAGTTCCTTGTGGGATTACAAAATTATTTTTTTCTACATCACTTAATTCGTTGTTTACTTTTACTTATTGTGTTTTTTGATAACGATAACTATTTATCCACGATTTAATAATAACTTGTACTTGTAAATTATAATAATAATTATTATTATAATTTACAAGTACAAGTATATATATAAAAAACTTGTAAATTATAATAATAATAAGAATATTATAAAAGTTGATTTTGTTAAAATTAGCACCACAACCATTATACCTCTAAAACACGTACGGAAAACATTAAATGTGCGGGGTTCTCTTCATTACATCTGTCAAAAAGTCAAACCAAATGATAAGTTCGCAGAGAACAAACAATAAATCTAGTGAACGAATTAAAAAATTCGCCTGAAATAAAGTGAGGCCATATAAAAAAAAATTAAATCTGAAATCTGAAATCAAGTGAGGCCTTATAAAAAAAACAAATCAGTGTGGAATTTTACAAAATTAATAGGAACATTTTCGGAGACGGGACATTTTGATGTAGTGACGTCACGAGCCCAAATAATGGATTTATTTATTTAAAAAAAAAAAAAAAACTGCATATTTCTAAAAAAAAATTTGTAACATTTTCGTAATCTTAGTAAAAAAATCTATCCACACGATTTTTTCCAAGTCGTTGTGAAATCCATGCAAGTTGCCTATTACATTCGGGACGATGGAAAATACTGCATTCAAAATTTCAATCACGTAAAATGAAAGTTTTCTTTCCTCGTATGAGATAACGGCCATATATTATATTATATAGTATATTTGCGGCATGTTCCAGAGTGGAAGATACTGTCAGTATCGCCCTGGTGTAAGACCACCATTCAGAATTGAAACGTTGCTTGAAAATGGCTTTAGCCGTGTTTGGTGACCAGATCTGAATAGCCAGGTACTTCCCAACCTTCCTCCTCCCCACCTCCTTCCCCTCCCCACTACCTTCAGCCTCACAACATACCCCAATTGGGGATGCCATAGTCTCACTGGCTCCAGACGGGAGCAGTTGAGATTCTTGTGCGGTATTCACTGTAAAAAAAAAAAAAAAAAAAAACGGCCATTTGCAGTTTTTTTTGTCATTTTGTTATGTTGGTATTTCTGATACTGCAACATAATTATTACCATCTATTCGTTTTACTTAAGCACAATTTTGGCGGATTTTTTTTTACCGGTTAAGAGGATAGCAATAGGCGTAGAATTCATTTCACTAGAAGAAAGGAGACATTAAAAATAATATCCATTAAATTTGATGGTATATCTATATCGCATATCTGTCATAGCTGATCATTATCAATAACAGCAGGACAACGAATAGTAATAAAAATATATACGACACCGTGGGACTATTACGAATGATCTTATTTTTTCATAAGGATTTCCTAAGAAAAAAATATAACGGCTAAAAACGTGACAAAAATACGAACGACAAAACAATCTGCGAATACCAAGAAAAGGGTAGAGATACAACATTTAAGATAACACTGCAAATAAATTAGGGAAACAATGTTGTGATACTTAACGTAAAGAGGAAGATAATCTTGAAATATGATTAGACTTCATAGTTACGGAACGTTTTGTCTGCAAAAAGTGGGAGCCGGGAAATATGTCGTGGTTTTCTACTTAAACGCAATGCTGAAAAAGTTACGGAGGATGTTTTGATGCAGTTTTATCGTTAAATCTGCGCTGACACAATTTGAGAGGCCGTATCAATTTATTGGATAACCAAAACTTCTGCCATAGGTCGTCGCAAGTGGTTCGATACATATAATGATTTAGCTGGTGTAATGTTCTTTTATTCTGTGGCTCACTAGCCCACAATGTAAATGATTACAACGTAAGTTTTTCTTTAAGTTTATTGTGAATTATAATGGCTGGGAGTAATATTGTATTTGGTAGCGACTGTTTACTAGAGCTCTCTGAATAGATCTGATCGTTGACGGCCAGCTGTTCCGGACACTGCCCTGTGCTCGTTCGTGAAACTCCGGAATCCAGAACTTTCCCGAACGAGCGCGGTGTGTGAGAATATCTACATAAATTACGCTTTTACAAATACACAAAGATTGTTTCAAGAATGTTTACACTCTTTTTTCGAACAGCAATATAACAAATATCCTTGGTTCTCTGACTATACCGCGCTGTTACACCACCACAGCCCAACAATTCTACAAATATATTGGAGTTAAATGGTTTAACGAATTACCCTTGAAATTAAGATTGGAAACAAATTACAAAAAATCAATAAAAACTCTTTTTATATAACATATCAACATAACAACTCAATTATAATATTAGTTATCCTTTTTCGCTCATTATTTTTTCTTTTTCTTTTCTTTTCTTTTCTTATCTATTATTTGTTTTATACATATATAAAAAAAAATATTTATATATTTATGTATAAATATGATTTTTTCTTATTTTCTGTTAATTATCTATTTTTTGTTTTATATATTTAAAAAAATATCCGCCTTTTTAACTCGAGCTTTGCTCTTAAAAAAGTTGTAAAGCGTATTATTAAATGTATTTTAATAGAAAACTTTATTTAATGTATATAAACATGTAATTGATACTATTTTTTTAAATAAAAAAATAAATAAAATATATAACATTTATAGTCCACAAACAAAAAATACCTGGTGAATACTGGTGTTACTAAAGCCTTCTTTTAGATATAAGTCGTCAGAGAACAATGATATATATATATATATATATATATGTAGAACATATATATATATATATACATATATATATATATATATGTATATATATATATCATAACATATATATATATATATATATATATATATATATATATATATATATATATCATACACTACAGCTGGGATTTTCGGATTGACTGGATGAGGTTTGTCTAGGTTTTGACAGCGGATAGGTCTTCCTACTTACTGCGTGGCAGGCCGGATAGGGAGAGACTGAATTTGTAGATCTATCCCAGAAATCTCCAGTCAGACTCTCTCGAAACATCACCTTGCACCGCAGCGGGAGTGATGGATTCAAACGTTGGTCACTCCTGGACATATTGGCCCCAAAGTCCAACCCACCCGTAGGATTCGTTCTTCCTTTCTCTTAAAAGACCCTCCACACAGTATCCCCAAAGATGACAGAGGCCCTGAGATATGTTTTCCTCAGGGCTTCCTACGTGGAGCTAAAGTAAAAAAAAACACTAGCACAGACCTGTGAAAATCGAAGGATTTTATTATTATAGCCTTGTTAATAATTGCAGGTTGGCAAAAGCGCAGTCCGTTGAAAAATCAAGATTAATCCTAAGAAATTTAAACAAAAGAAATTCTCATTTCAAATAGAGTATGAAATAATTTTTGGATAAAAAAAATGTTATATTACAGGTAGGTAGTATCTCGCTTCTCTAAATTCTTGACACATCAGTTCAAATTTTGATAATGACAATTAAAATTATTATCTGTGAAAAATTACGGGATAATCTGAATTCTTAATAAAAATCAGCTTCAATTTTGAGGATCATTTTCCAAATAATTTCTTAAAATTCATCTCATAATGCAGGGAAAGATTGCCGGAAGACGGGGCCCTGGAAGAAGGATGGCTGAAAAACCTGAGACAGTGGTTTGGGCAGTCTACCGTAGAGCTGTTCCGGGCCGCAATAAACAAAGTATAGCCAACATGATAGCCAACGTCCGTTTGAACGGACAGGGCACAAGATGAAGAAGAAGAATAAATAATTCTCCCATAAATATTACATATACAGTAGGTCTCTAGATACTTTAATATCTAATATAGACAGTGACCTTTCTCTTGTTTTGAATGTCAAGTGTGCAAACTTTCATCATTCTCGGAATAAAACTGTAGATGTGTATATTAAAATCAACACAGTTACTCTTCTTTACATAAATAGATTTCACTGAAACAATCCGGAATGGAAGTTTTGAAAACTATTACCCTTATACAGATTGGCAATGTAAACTTTCGAATCAATATGGATAATTTATTAATAAATGAAACAATTTAAATTTGTTTGAACCACTTATATAATGGGTAAATCCGACCGGTTTCGGAACAACCTTTCCTTCTTCAGGGAAAGCGTATACTAATTTGACAGTTTCGAAATATGAATAGAAACAATGTTTTATTATGGTAGGGGTGGAGTCGTTGCTAGATATTAAAGGGGAGTGGGTGGGTAGGTATTAATGTAGAGTGGGTGGGTAGGGGAACAAATCCATGATTGGGCTATAAGGCAATATTTTTTGCTTGTTGATAAAAGATTAATTATTTTTAAGGGATTTTTTTTTATTTCCAAGGCTTCTACGTTATCTAATCGTTTTCCTTTATGATTAATATGAAGAATATTTATCAATATTTATTCATATGATGTGAATGGAAGAAGAAGTCGGGGACGCCCGAAGAAGACATGGCACGACAAAGTGAATCAGATACTTGAGTCGGGCCATGTGAAGAGTCGGAATAATAGAAGAGCATGTATGAGACGATGTATGAATGTGAATGAGGCAAGGAGTGTGTGCCAAGATCGAGTTGTTTGGCGGTCCGTCCTCTCTGCCTACCCCTGCTGGAAAACGGCGTGATGATTAGTTAGGTTTTTTTATATTTATCCCTGTATTTTTTTTCAAAACTATGGTTATTTTCAATGATATGGTTAGCGAACTCAGAAAAATAATTACTATTAAATTATTATTATTATTTAATCTCCCTTCTAATATTAAACCAGATTTTTATACATGAAATAATGTCGGTAATTTTTTGAGAAATACTAAAGTGTCTTAATAATAATAATTTTTCTGAGTTCGCTAACCATATCTTTGAAAATAACCATAGTTTTGAAAAAAATACAGGGATAAATATTCTTCATATTAATCATAAAGGAAAACGTTTAGATAACTAAGAAGCGTTGGAAATAAAAAATACCTTAAAAATAATGAATCTATTATCAACAAGCAAAAAATATTGCCTTATAGCCCAATCATGGATTTGTTCCCCTACCCACCCACTCTACATTAATAACTAGCAACGGCTCCACCCCTACCATAATAAAACATTGTTCCCATTCATATTTCGAAACTGTCAAATTAGTATACACTTTCCCTGAAGAAGGAACGGTTGTTCGGAAACCGGTCGGATTTACTCATTATATAAGTCGTTGAAACAAAGTTAAATTATTTTTTTTTATTTTTATTTTAACTTTATGAGTAAAACCTCAAATTGTAATATTTAATTAAATGAAGACAATATAAGCGAAACTCAATCGAAAATCTGAAAACAGAAAAATCAGAAAAAGATATTGACACATTTGTCAATATCTTTTTTCTGATTTTTCTGTTTTCAGATTTTCGATTGAGTTTCGCTTATATTGTCTTCATTTAATTAAATATTACAAAGTTAAATTGTTTATTTATCTATAATGGATAACCACAAAGTTATAGCTACATTCAAAAGGATGATTTATTATTTATTGTGATGACACTAAACAAGTGACTTGTTAAAACACTCACAGATATAACGCTTAATGATTGTAATATTAGTTATTTAAATTAAAACAAATATTCAATGTGTGAAAATCTTGTTTTAGGCAACCATTTTACAAAATATCATCTCCTGGTTTCATCCTCCACCTATCTTCAGTCGGAGCTTAAAGTCGGGAAGTTTGCCTTGCGGGCTTTTACATTCATTCATTCTGAAAGGCATTTCCTATTCTCACAGGCGTTTAACTTCTCCTTCAAGGAGATTCTTTGCAAAGCATTTTAGGCAAGAAGAACAAAAAGTATTTACCAAAGAGAAGAAGATGGAATTTTTGTCTTACAAAAGAAAAGGGCCAAAAGTTTTTTTCTTCAAATTTTGATTCAATATGCACGTTGATACTTAAGATTTTGCGTATGTTTATGTGGAATATAATAAAACCGGAAAAAAATATGTTTTTTTTTCTTGAGTCAGTTTGTTATCAGGATAGGGGTGCTATTAATAAATATTTTACCATTTTTGCAAAGCCAAATGACATGAATATTTTTTAATCCTGCATTTTAAAAAATGCTGCTTTTTATGCATAACCTTAAAACTATGCAGTTTATGTTATGATGACATTTTTATGGTTGATCAAAAATGTTATACATTTCAAACCAGTTTTTGTTAACTTCAAACAATCAAAAATAAATGCACGTAACTCCAATTATGGAGAACCGAATGCCGTTAGCGCTAATAAAAAAACTGTCAAAAGAAGCGAAGCTAGTAGTCTACAATGGAGTCCTGATACCTACTCTGATGTATGGCAGTGAGGCATGAACTGGCAGAGAAAGGATGAAAGTAAACTGAATGCTGTTGACATGAGATCCCTTAGGCGTATGTGTGGTAAAACCATGTATGATCGTGTGAAAAATGTGGATATCCACAAAGAATGTAAGGCTGAAGTAAGCGTAATGAGTAAGATCAAGAAAGGGACCCTCAGATGGTTTGGGCATGTAGAGCAAATGAAAGGAGAAAATAGTGTGAGAAGAATATATGACACAAATTTGAATGGAAGAAAAAGTTGGGGACGCCGAGGAAGACATGGCACAATCAAGTGAATCAGATACTTGAGTCGGGTCATGTCAAAAGTCAGAATAATATAAGAGTATATATGAGACGATGGATGAATGTGAGCGAGCCAAAGAGTGTGTGCCAAGACCGAGTTCTTTCTGTTAGTTAGTTAGTCAAACAATCAAAAACCTCAATAAAACAGAACGCTTTGTTTTTTTTACAAAATGGAAATATTAAAAAAAAACAACAATATTTGAAAACGCTTCGCTACACGAAAATGGACAGTGAATATTAATGAGTTTTAACAGGTAATTACACATCATAAAGCTTACTGATTTTATTACTTTTGATAAGTTTTATAATCAAACCATAAAAGCTTTCTCCCCTCTCTCTAATTTATTCCCGTAACACTTAAATATTCCAATAAAAAGTAGGGTTTTGATAATAAATTTAATACTTAAACATGTCCTGGAAAATATAATGCTTTTTTATTACCTGTTATCAGGTGACGAGATAAATATTTTATACCGTTTGTTTTATTAAGTTATTATGGCTTTCCAGCGGAGGGCAATTTACAAGGTAATTTGCTTTTCAGCACTTTACAAAATACTAAAATAACACACATTCTCACACGCTGGAAGTCATAAAATTATAATAAATTATTTTGGTTGCATGGTTGTTTAGGGGATGTGCCCTTGAAGTAAAGGTAATACTTTGAAAACCTTTATTGGCTCGTCGCAATTTTGATTATGATTTAAATTTATTACATTTTCGTCCACTTTATGAACCCCCTAGCGTCCAGTTTTGGATATAAAACTCTCTGGAGTGTCTGTTTTATCGATTCTTGATGACTTTTGGTCATTTGAAGTCGACAGTTCTTTTTACTTTACTGGGCAATCTCATGTATTGGTTCTGTCGCTCTATGTCTCATATTTATGGACGTCACAAAGAGATCATAAATTTATAAGTGTATCCGAAAGCGACATGAACAAGCGTGGAATTAATAAAAAAAACTATTGATGATAGTAAAGGATCGGCCTAACTAATAAAAAAACACTCACCTACCGTTAAACGGTGTTTTAGTAAATTTGTACATTGAAAGAGGACATACAATGTCATATTCGATTTGCAACTAATAAAAAATGTGTTATAATTGTGTTCCGAAAGTGTTAGCAACATTGCATTACGACATACCTGAAAAAATGAGGTTGCTAAATAGAATATTGCGTTGGGCGTTATTTGCTATGATACTACTATGTTTACTATGATCGATCTTTTCGTGTAACTGGCCCGCTCATTTGGAACAAACTTCCCTCAGCTCTTACTAATATCCAGAACTTGGCTGAATTCAAAAGAGCTTTAAAAACAAACTTATTTAAAAAATCATACCTTTCATGAATTTTAACTCCTTTTCAATCTACTATAATAAGCCATGTTCCTCAAGTTTCTGGTAATTGTTTGGTTTCGATTACCTCTTTACTATAGTTTTATGTGCACTCTGAATTTGTATTATTTCTAAATGTTAACTGCCTCCTGTTCTATATAATTTAGTTTAAATGATTCTTGTTGAATGGCACCGTGATGGTTTATCATTATATATTGTCCTGTGCCAAAACAGCACTCACTATTGTTGTTAATATTGTTCTTTAGGAATTGCTTTGTATATTTTTGTATATTCGTTATTTCACATTATTTAATTAATTTTTTAAGGACTCGTAAGGAACACTGTAGGTTAATTTTAAGTTTATTATAATTAAGCGCACTTGAAGTGAAACATCACAAAACTGCGCTATATAAATACTACGATATTATTATTATTATATTGCTATGGTAAATGGATGGTGCGGGCGTTAATTGTTAACTAGGGGTATGATGCAATGATGCAATAGCACTGGTATGTGTTTTGTGTTTTACCTACTTTGTGTGTCATGTTATTCATGACTTAAACACCGCTTGTTAAGTGGGTGCATAATAATATAAAGGTACATGGTAGAATTAATTATCACAGTGATCAGCTTTGTTTCCGAATGGACGCCAAACTTTGTCAGTGACAAAGTATGCTGAGCTGTGTGGTAGGCATGAGAAACCATCATCAAGGATGGGCACTGTTTTTCATACATTACTGTGAATTATTGAAAAGTTAAATAAAATAATGGATTGATAATAAAGGATATATTGAAACTATAACATGTTAAATGCAAACCTGCAGACCAACCTACTCGGGAGCTAACTAACTAGAGACTATCAACAATTGATGCGACGATTCGGGATCCTTAATGAGGAGTCTCCAACTCCCTCTTGTAGCGTTAGCGTCTGGTCTGCAAGCTCCTCCCTCCTTCCTGGATGAGTAAGTGGTATGAGAACGCCTTGCCCATGGCGTCTTCCAACATGTGGTAGGTAGCAGTAATACAGTCCACCAGATTGTGAAAATACTCGGCGTTGAGGATACGGCCAGGATGTGTGTCGTCAAATAACTTTATTCCATCTCGTTGGTCGACGGATGATGACTATAATCTTCGATTATATCAGACATTAGGTCGGACATGCCGCCATTAATGCATCGGGAATTTAAACTCAGATTATCCGGTAAATAAACTTCGCAACGATCACATTTTTAAATTATTTATTTAAACTGCCGCCGATTGAGTATTTAATATTTATTTAATAATCCACATTTTGTTGACTTGTCGAAATCGCGTCATGCCCCGCTGGCACGAATTCAAGAAGAGACGAGAGGGACACAGAACCCCCTGTAGTTTGAAAGTTAAACTCTTCCGTAGAAAAAGTGTATCCATAAGTGGTCAGTTAAAATTTTATGAATTATTAATAATAACGTACATTAATAATCCGGGGTAATTTAGCACATTAGCTACTACTGATAGGAAAATAATTAATAATTTGGGCAAGGTAAATATTTTCATAACAAGGTGTCAAGGTCGTGAGATCGAATCCCGGCGTGCGCAAATAAATTTGATTTGATTAATTTGCGTCATTTCACAATTAATGCATTAACCACTCGGACCCCATAAACTTTTCACAATAATATAACATTACCAGACGTATGCAAGACGTATGAGGCGTACTTGACTTATTAAAATAATAAATAGTATATTTGCGGCACTTTCCAGAGGGGAAGATACTCTTAGTTTCGCCCTGGTTGTAAGACCACCATTCAGAATTGAAACGTTGCTTAAAATAGCGTTCGCCGTATTCGGTGACCAGATCTGAATAGCCAGGCACTTCCCCGCCTTCCAACTTAAACTTCCTTTTTTTATGTGATTCACATAAAAATAATAATAATATCAGTTTCTATTAGTAAGGTTTTCACATATCTTTGGATAAAATATTCACCACGATGATTAGTATGGCTGTATATATTATACACTATTTTTTAATATCTAAAAAAGAACTTCGAGCTGCGTGAAAGAATTTAGAGATATTTCTTTACTACGTCTTTGTGACAAATTAGCAGGTAGGTACTTTAAACGTCCACAAAATCATAATAAACCCTAAATACCAATTGCTCAAAGCCGACGCATTATAAGTTATTCCTTCCCACGATCATCGATTGGGCAGAAAATAAACACCAAATAATATTAACATAGTCAAATAAACCACAGATGTCGTCACACATCACTATTTATGAAAATAATCATTTCGAAAACCCGAAAGGAGGACCGTGCAAAGGAGCAAATACAACTGACCGCTTCCATGCTTACACAAAACTAAACTCAATGTTGACGTTCAATCATTTAAAGTTCGCATCTACAAACATTCACCACAACTTTCATAACTTTCTCCTTGAAATATCCCGGTAATTCGTTACGGGTTCGGCCAAGCGAGGATGCGCCGTATTTACACAGGACGACCTCATCAACCCAACCAATATTTTGTCAGTTTGTTGGATACGTCACCAAAGGACTTGTTATCCGGGATACACTTTGAGGTTTGTATGTTTTTTATTTGGATAGCGCGGTGTCTGTTGGGAGCTTGATGTTATATGTTGCTCTATATAAGGCAAAATACACTTGAAGCAAAATATTTTAGATTATTTGAGAACGTTTTTAAAATGAAAACTTTTTGGCACCGTTGTGATTTGAAACTCGATGTAACGAAAAAAAGCGACACTAAAAAGAGAAAAGCCCATACATCTTATAGGATTTAGCCAACGAGAGAATTAGATAGAATAATCGGTCTCCTCTTTGTGCGGTACTTCATAGCCTCCCTACTAGCATGGAGTGATTTTTTTAAGAATTTAGAAATCGGCATAGTTGGAGAAGATGCTCCATATACAAACAATTACTACAAAAATAATAAAAAAATATATATTCACAAAACCCGGACATCGCCAAAGCTTTGTATTTTATCATTTTCACGATTTTACCTAAGTATTATGCGAAATAAAACACACATAAAATTTGTATTTTACCATTTATTTTACAGATAGTACCTACATGCATAGATTGGTAAAACGGAACAAATAGTGGAAATAAAAAATGTACACATATTATTTACCGCATTGAAAAACTTGAAAATTGCAAAAGTTACTATGAACATTACTGCATTTTGGTGTCAAAAAGTGACATAACGTTTCGTGAAAATAACCTTGTTTTTATTAAATCATCTCAACTCAGAGGTTCACTGACAGCAGCTAAGGCTTCTGTTACAATTTTCACACATCCCTCTATGCCTTGAGTGGGCAAGGAAAATTCTTTACCATGACATCGCCAATTATCGTGTGATCGGTAATGGATTGTCAAATTGTCTCTTCCCTAACAAATTTGATGAGCGGTGAGTCGGTTACATTATCCCAATTCATAACACTAATATAATTAATTATCTACCGAAAAATCAAAAAGGCACTTGCCGGGCTTCCAATATTCTTCATAAAGCCAACTTTCTTAACCATTTTTGGTTGTCGGGTAAAATAGTTAACAATATGTTTGTGATACCCAAAAAACCATTGCACTGGATTACTGTATTAATAATATATTTAAAATCGCTGGACAAATATCGTGACAGCAATATTGTGTCATGCAAATATCTAACTCCGGAAATACATATTGGTTTGGTCTTAACGTTGAACCACATAGGTGCGTAAACTGTCGTTAAAGTTAACAAATTTTCTGATGGTTTTAGGGCAGAAATGTAAATTCGAAGAACCCGCTTCGTTTTAGTGATCCACCTGGAATGTACAATTTTGCCGTTTTTTTTTTTACAAGTTTTCATTGCGAAATCTGGAATCATCAATCTCATCAATAGTCAATGTTTTTACATATTTTCCATATATACAGCTGAACTGTACTTAAATCCTGTTCTTTTTTCACACTCGCCAAAGAACATTGAATGACTTTAAATTTCAGGATAGGAAGTTGTTCACACTTATTTAAGGATTTTCCAATAATTCCAGTGAAACTTTGCGGTCCAGTCGAAAAGTTAAGTTAAAAAGTTCAGTTAAAAAGTAGTCGCAAAATGAGCTCGTTTGCAGGTAACTGATAGACAATCCACTGTAAAGGCCGTTTGAGAAGTGATTAAAGACACCAAATCACAACTCTTTTGTAGCCTGTATTGACTGCAGTTCCATCGTATCCAATTGCAACAAACTATATCGACGAATATTACTCCTATACACAACGTGTATCGTTCTGTGAAATTGAGCCAACATCTTGTAATACAGCAGAAAAAATATCTGCCTAACGTTCTGGCTACAACAGAGAAGGTTTTCACTGCAGCACGGTCAGCATGATGCTGAATATTTTTTCGTTATGCTTCATTCACAAAAAAACTCGTAGTACATCTCCATAAGTAGGCAAAACATTCAATGGTAATTCTCATCCAGATGTCACGTTGCCATAATTTTCAAAGTTCAAAGAACAGTTAATATAAATTCTTAAATGGCCTATCGAAAAATAGTGAAATATTCTAATGCAGCACACAATTAAAAATATAACTGTAACTCGACCGACGCGCCCTTTGATACACAAAAATCATCGAAGAGACGAAGGCCTAACACATACCCCCAATAAACACAACAATTCTCTGAGTTCCTTCAGAAGGGAAGGTCCTAGTCCGTTTAGAGCAGTGGTGGTCCATGGATCACAGGTGGTCCGCGAGATCTCAAATGTGGTCAGCGAAACATTTGTTCATTTTACTACAAAACCGAATCGAAAGGAGTCCTTAAGCTGATTCGAAACCCTTTTGGTATTAGTGTTGGAGAGGTAGCTGAATAAGTCCAAGAAGCGCTCATTTTTGTACCATGTGGTCCCTATGAGAACAAATAAATGTCATGGTGGTCCCTGGCCAAAAAATGGTCGGTAACCACTGGTTTAGAGCGAAGCCCAATCCGCTAGATATAATGGAAAATTCATCTCGATCAAATCACTGTGTTTGAAACACGTTTGGGGTGGGAGGATTGAGTCTCTGGAGGGAATAGTTTAACTGTTGCTACGGTGTTTCTTTTTTTATCAAAGAAGAATAAGTAAATACATATTCTTTTTTTACATAAATACAAGCATTTTTAGGAATCTGGAGAACATTTTTGTGTTTTCAATATTTTTATGAAAAATTGAAAGTGGTGGCGATGTCCTAATTATAAATATTCATTTTTTAATATTTTTTATTTAAGATAAGTACATAACGGAGCACCAATCCCGCGTATGCCGAGTTCTATATTACGAAAAAAAAAATTCTCCCTACTCATGCTTACTTTAGTTTTACGAATTTCTGTGATTTGAAACACGATGAAACGAAAAAAAGCGACACTAAAAAGAGAAAAAACATATACATCTATAGGATTTAGCCAGCGAGAGAATTAGATAGAATAATCGGTCTCCTCTATGTGCGGTGCTTCACAGCCTCCCTACTCTTGCCTTCTTTAGTTTTCTCCTCAGTGTGCGGTGCTTCACAGCCTCCCTACTCTTGCCTTCTTTAGTTTTCTGAAGGTTTCACTTCTACCGCGTGTGAACCACTTTGTTTTATTTACGACTGTATTTCATTTTATTTTATTTTTCACTAAAACCACACAGGAGGTATCTAGGAAAATTATTTTGCTCAGGACCTGGGTCATCTTTGGGGATGCTGTGTGGTGGATCATTTGAAGGAAAGGAATGAGAAGCTCTGGGAAGAAAAGGGTGTGAGGGGGTCAGTGTGTCTAGGAGTGACGTACACACGCATCCATCTCTCCCGCTGCGGTGAAAAATGATGGTCGATAGAGACTATCTAGAGAGGTCAAAGGGTCTCCCCAAACCGCCCTGTCAGTTAAATGGGAGGCACATCCGCCGCCAAGACCTGGACACACGTCATCCGATGAAACAGTGTCTCTTTAATATCTCGAAACATAATACTTAGCTACGATGACATTTTTAGGATTTTCTGAAATGCATACCATCAAAACGCACTTGTATATTATCAATAAATCAGGAATTATTCCTGAAGAATTCTATTGGTAGAAAGTATCACGACCGAAAACCTTATTTTACTGGACTACAAGTAATATTTCCTAGTGCAAAAATATTCTATACCTATATACCTACATAGTACATTTTATTAAGAAAACCGTTTGCGGATTTTGTCTCCCTTGACCACCAAAAATAATGAAAGAGAATTTTATAAAATCTCGAAAACGTAGTTTTATTTTAAATTGAGATTTTTTGCGTGAGATTTTTACACCGTTAATGAGATTCTTTTCCTGACTAAATATCCCTTAAGCTTGAGGACCGAGACGTAGATTACTCAAAAGGTTCATAAAGTAAAGCAATGCTTCTAAAACGGTGGGTCCAAAGCCTTCAATATTCCAAAATATGTAAATGATATTTTAAGGAATTTGTATTGATGAATCACGATTTCTGAGAGTCTTAGATCGTCTTCGAAGATGGACGTCTATTTGTCATACGAATTGCTATTATAGAAAGTCAGGAAATCTTATGGCGATCCACTAGTACTTGAAACATTCGAAATCGGAAGACCACCGCCTGTTTTTGGGAGGGAGTTAAAAGTACTTAACAAGACTTGGAAGACTTTTTTGGAAAGGTTGGAGAAGATTATTGAGAGTTGTTTTTTGCAGGTTGATTTTGCAAAGGCCTGTAAAAAACATTAATTCCTTTCTCACGCGTTGTTTATTGTAAAAAATTTAAATCGATTTAAAAAAATTAAAAATCACGGAACCAAGTCTAGGGACATCCATTCGCCTCCGTAGCGGAGCGTTAACTGATTCAAAATGCACATAATGCAGGATGGCCTAAGGTTCAATTCTTAATTCCAAATGAGTTGAACGCCGACCGTTTTCAACAGCGCGAAATAGCTTTGTTTCATTTTATTTTTTGGAATTCAGGCACAAAAATATAATATTTTCTGATTATTTTCTAAAAAACTTTATTTACCACTTTATACAATTAAACTGTATTTGAAAAGAAGTATATGAGTACGAGATTTTACACTGTAAATACTTTTTATAGGCTTGATACTTTTTTGTAAAAACTTTTTCCCAGACTTATTAAAAAACTTATTGAAAAAATACTCGATTATTTCTACTCCCAGTATTTAATTGACAATTTCTAAGCAATCAAATTTTCAAACGAAAAATACATGATTTTGTTTGATTTTGAATTAATTTGCATGGCTTCATCTTTAGCCATTAGTGCATTAAAGTCGAATCCTGGTAGCTGTGTATTATGATTAAAGGTGAGTGAACGAACTCATCGAATATTAACAGTAGGTACCTCGAGGATTGATTTATATTATGAATATAACACGACCTCCGTAGTCCAGTGGGTAAGACTCTTGACTCACAATCCGGAGGTCGCGGGTTCGAACCCGGCATGCGCAAATAAATTTTATTTGATTAATTTGTGTTATTTCACAATTAATTTATTTAAAAATAATATATAGTATATTTGCGGCATGTTCCAGAGTGGAAGATACTATCAGTATCGCTCTGGAGTAAGACCACCATTCAGAATTGAAACGTTGCTTAAAAATGGCTTTAGCCGTGTTTGGTGACCAGATCTGAATAGCCAGGTACTTCCCAACCTTCCTCTTCCCCACCTCCTTCCCCTCCCCACTACCTTCAGCCTCACAACATACCCCAATTGGGGATGTCATAGTCTCACTGGCTCCAGACGGGAGCAGTTGAGATTCTTGTGCGGTATTCACTGTAAAAAAAAAAATAAAAAATAACAGAACTTTAGGTATTGTAACATCATTGGTTATGCACCTATTATAACATAATGTACAATTAAATAAATGGAACACACGAATGCTGAAGCGAAGAAAATGTATTTAGGTGTTGCTGATCTGGACCTGAGAAAATGAATAAATTTGAACCCGCTTTATATAGGTATTATTAAGTATACGTGACTTAGATATATGTGACTTAGCCGAAGAGCCCGGGTTCATGGGGGTGAGGTTTGTCCGGGTCTTGGTGGAGCATGCATGTGCCCACCAGCCGCGTGGAAGGCCAGATCGGGAGAGACTGGTTGAGGGAGACATTTGGCAAACCAACTGCAAAAATTATTTCCAACCATACACAGTTCAACGTAAAAGTTTAAGAATCCCTGGAGCACGTAAGCTAACACAGAGAATAATATAGGACGCACTCCCCCACTTCACGGTATAATTTCATAATTTAGATACAAAAAGAAAAGTTGGCATTAATCCGTTAAGCCTTATAAATACACTGAAGTTTGCCCCAACCCTCCCCTTCCCCACCCTCTACCCTCCGCCATTCCAGAGCAGCGCAGTGAGGATTTTGCCGAGAAAAGAAATTCGGGGTTGCCGAAGCTTGCCTTTGAACTACGCGTGGAAAATTCATGATGGAATTTGACTCGCTTTTTGTAAAACCTAAGCTCATTCCGTTCATAAACGAAAATGCGTAAAACATGCTCGTTGCATACGCGTTTTTAGTACTCTTTTGTTACATACAGCTATATATCCAAGTTGGGAGGAGGTTAAGGGTGCCGCCGTCCCGGGAACTATTTATTAGACAACTAACACCTCTGCCATAGGTCATCCCAGGTTGTTCGCTACCACACCGCAGTGGGAGGCATGAATTCATATGTTCGTCACTCCTGATTTCATTGACCCTTGGATTCCCACCCACGCCTCATAACCTTTTCCTTCTCTGAACTTCCTCTCCTTCTTTTCCCTAAAAATTTCCTCCACACAGCAACCCCAAAGATGACGTAAGGATTTTTTGAAGTAAAACTTTTTTACGCACGCTTGACTAGGGGAGTAAGCTGATTAATGCGTGACGAGAGCGTTACGAAAAGTGTGATCGAGCGAGGCGAACAGTCAGGCGTTTACGCACGCTTGATTTTGGGAGTAAGCTGGTGAATGCATGACGAGAGCGTTACGAAAAGTGTGATCGGGCGAGGCGAACAGTCAGGCCTTTACGCACGCTTGACTTGGGGAGTAAACTGGTGAATGCGTGACGAGAGCGTTATAAAAAGTGTGATCGGGCGAGGCGAACGGTCGGGCGAGGCAAACGGAAGTTGAGAGGGAGATAAGTTAGTGAAGTTTTACTTCAGTCGTGTGGTCCAAAGCCCACTCGTTTTTTTCTCTTAAGGTGCGATTCCGTGCCACGCGGCAGTCGGCAGACGGCGACAGCAGACGGCGACTGCAGTGCCGCCGACGGCAGACGGCACTACTTAACTCTATGCACTTGTATTGGACCGTTTCCGACACACCACTACAAGTGCCGCGCGGCACTTGCCGTCGATGACTGACGCGTGGCGGCAGACGGCACTCGGGTGCAAACATAGTACTGCCGTACTGCCGTCGACTTCAGACACAATGGACGTGTTGACAGACGGAGAAAGCGAGAGTCTTATTTTATTTTTATTTGGAAAACCAACAGTTACATTATTTACTCAGGTGTATTTACATATGTATATGTTATTGAACCAATAATAGGTTTTCACTGGTGTGTATTAATTAGAGAGATTAAAAAGTTATAAAAGTTATAATAGCTTATTGGGATGGGATGGTGGGCGGGAGGGGAAGGGGACGGATCTAATCTGGGAGTGAATAAGTTATTTGTATAGGAGTATAATAGTTTGTATATGTTTAGAAGTTATTTATTGTTTATTTTTTTAGAATTTGGGGTGCTGTGTTGAATAAGTCGAATTCATTGTATGAATTGTTAAAAAAGTGTGAAACGCGGTTAATGAATGTGTTTTGTTTAGAGTTAGTATTGCATCGATGTGTGTTAAGTGTATGATTTAGTCTAGTTTGTCTGGTGGGCACTCTTAATTGAATTCTTTCAAGTAATTCCGGGCAATCTATCGCAGATTAATTAATTTGGTGTCTAAAAATCCGTGCTTATTTGATTGCAAGAATGTTCATTATAAAGATCAAAGGATAAGAGAAAACGTTTGGAAAGAAATCGCTCAAGATCTCAATTTTATTTAAACGACAATTACTTCTGAAAATGTCTTCACTCTCATTTAGATGTCTTTTTATCAAAGTTTCATAAGCGCCTTCTTCCAATCTATTTAAGTACATTGGCAGTATAGGCTTTCTACTTGAATAATAGTACAATAATAAATCATCGTCGTCTTCTTCTTCTTGCAATAACACTTGCAGCATTTTATTATTCATAATTTTAAATGGAAGACACAACCGTCGGCAGTACGCAGCGGACGCAACTGCAGTGCCGTCAATGCCGTCGACTTTGGAACCTGCGCGTTAGTGCCGCCTGCCGTCGGCGGCACTGCAGTCGCCGTCTGCTGTTGCCGTCTGCCGACTGTCGCGTGGTACGGAATCGCACCTTTAGGGTCTTCGACCTGTGTGGAGATCATGTTATTTATGTAGGTTTCTCCGCATTTTTAACACGAGCAGGGCCTCCTGTGTGGAGTTAATGTAAAAAAAACTCTATTATTTTTTTTTTTAATTTCTCCTGTAATGCTATAGCTTTTAAGTGCACTAAAACTCCAGCCGTAGAACAGATGTTTTAACACAGTATAAAATGACAAAGGGAAAACGCCGTCGTAACTAAAAAGACAGAATTATCGAAAACATCTAAAATGAATTGAGTATGGGAAGTTATTTAGTATCGATGTTTATATGTTTAAGAAAAAAAAAGTCTTTTTTTGCATTAAAAAAAGATGATATTGTTTTTGACGTTATCGCAATTTAAACTCTCTTGGTAAGTAATGACGCAGTATTCCTGTTTCTGAAAGAAAATACACAGTTGTTAAGTTGAAATTGAAGATTTAATATCGAATAGATTAGATTGAAAGTTGCTTGAAATGACTTTAGCCGTGTTTGGTGACTAGATCTGAACAGCCAGGTACCCAAATTTCTCTTCCAATCTTCTTCTCACTCCATTTCCTTTCGCCTCGCAATATACCCCAATCGGGGATATCATAATCTTACTGGCTCATAGTATTATCATGGCTCAGCGCCCTTGAGGTGATTTTTCACAAAAACGGCGCTTTGTAAATTATCCAATTATTATTATTATTATTATTTGTGATTCTGTGCCGTATACCTACACATAGTAGGTACTACAGTTTTCAGGCACTTCAAAAACGTTCAAATTGGTAAGTGAAAATGGAAAATCGAACATAAAGAGAACAAGTGTCTCTAAGTCTTTGACAAAAAATCAATTAATTATTTATTTTCGGGAAATCAACAGTTTACATTTTTCCAGTTTGTACATGTTTGTGTAGCCAAAATAAAACCAATTATGGATTTCCTCCATGTCACTTTACCTCTGATTAAACAGCATAATAACAAATAATTATGAGATCAAAAATTTTATAAAACAAAATATTAAATATATTAAACTAAAATTTACATAAAAATATCAATACATTGGTAACCATAAGAAGCCAGGTTGTACATATAAATAAAATCATAACAGAATTAAAATATAAACGATAGAAACATAGACACATAACATATTCATGAAACATCAGAGAAATACTCTTTTATGTACCCCTTATATTTGGAAACTTCAGAATTGAAAATGTCCGCCTTGGATAATATGCTATTGTAACTATTGCATAGTCTGTTCAGACAAGAATTTTGCTTACAGTTTGTCTTGCATTGATCAACCCTGAATAGGACAGAAGAGCGTGTTGTACGCGCAGGTACATTAAATTGAATTCTATTTAGCAGCTCTGGGCATTGAATATTATTGTTAACTAATTTATACAGGAATATTGCATCCATATGATGCCTTCGTACACTCAATGAATCAATTTTAAAGTATGAAGCTGCCTCTGCATAAATATTAAATCGTACATATGACTTGTAACAAAGATATTTGAGGAATTTGTTTTGAATTGCTTCAATTTTGTTTGTATGGATTTTATAAAATGGAGACCAAACAACTGACGCAAACTCCAAATGACTTCGTACGTAGGCAAAGTAGAGTTGCTTAATGATGTTGAAACTATAGTTGTGTTTCTTATGATAAAATCTAACATTTTAGCAGCTTTATTTGTGATTTGTTGTATATGAAGGTTATATTGTAGTTTACTATCAAGGGTTATTCCAAGATCACGAATATCTTCTTGCAATGTTGTTGTTATTTATCGAATAATTAAATAAAAAAAAAATTATTTCTTGAAAATGTAATGTGATGACATTTTGAGACATTTAGAAATAGTTGATTTTGTTGGCAATAGGTAAATATATTGTTTAAATCATGTTGTAAATTGACGCAATCGTTTAGACTTTTTATTGGCTTATATAGCTTGGCATCATCAGCAAATATGCCAATTATATATATTCTAAAAGGACAGAACTGCAAAACTTTAATCCTTTATTCTGTAGAATGATTCCCATGGGAATTACTGTACATTTACTTGCCACGGCAGAATAGTGCTATTGAATAAAATTTCTAAAAAAGTAGATTTATTTAATTACTTTATATAACATGAAAACTTGTTTACCTGTCTTCCCAAATGTTAAGAATTTTTTACTCTGAATGAGTGGTATGTTGGCAAAACTAACTTAATCCAATTTTTATCTAATTTGACTCGTGAATGCAATATTTTTCTACGCAACGTTTTTTATTACAAAAATATCTTTAAAAATTATTTTTCTTGCAAACTCGCCTTATTTCACTCAATATTTACTACGAAAACATACAACATGTCAAAGGCCATCAAATTCCAGGAAAAATTTCCTAAAAAACCACCATTTTGAATTGAATGTTTTGTGGATTCATTTTGAGATATCGTATATTTTATTGACCGAAACACATTCCTAGAATAATAAACTTTGTATCAATGCAACATTACTTGCGTTAATTACGTAAATGAATAGGTTTTATGATGTTTAAGTCGAGGAACACGCATCGACTTTGACAGATAAAATTCGCGGCAAATTTGACATTTTCATGCCACAGATAAAATCGTTTAAAAATATTCTGGGGTTGCAAGGTGAATGAAATTTTTACCCGTCTTATGGGGAAATGTTGGCGCAAGCGATTCTGACCTTGTCCTTCCTACAAATTCTGTACATAGGATGGTCGAAATCGCAGACAAACATAATTTATTCGAATTTTTTAAAAATTTTTTCTCGAGCATGCGCCGGCATCTCCGGCAGCCAATGGAGACCCAGCATTTGGTCAATGGTCGATTGGTTGATATGTATGAAAGCTGCTGTCATTTGTGTTATATGTCGTTTCAAAATCAGCTTGTTCCACGATAGTTGGTTGCAAAACATGTCGTTTGAATTGTAATTCAGTTTACACTGATTTTATTTTTTGTTTATTCAATTTTATTTTTTAATCTCTTCAAAGATATAACGTACTTATGTACATGAGTAAATTTTTACTGTTTTAAAAAACAGACAAGTATACCCATGAATTGGCGATGCCTATGTGGGAATTTTTTGTTTAATCTGCTAATTGTGTTATTCTCTACTTTTTAAATGTTTATATAAAAAAACCGTATGTATCGTAAAAGAATACCAACTATTAATAAAAAATAAAAAACAAATATGATTATTCAAAATTGTCTAGCAAAACAGACTAATTGCGTACATAAATTGTAAATATTGTACTGCCTTTTTTATAATATTTTATGATTTAAATCGAATACTATTAAAGTAATCTATTTAAAAAAAAACAGATTTAAACTCACATATTTGATACCTGCGTCAGTTTTTTGCGATTTCCCAAAGAAACGTTCAGTTGAAATAAGTCAGATTTGCAAAAATACTCCTCAAATGGAATGCCATAATCCTACTGGTTCTGAACTGTTGGATTCTTGACAGCTGGGACTCATAAGTATTCATATGAAATTAAAAACCTATGCTTAATGTTTTTTTAAGCCTTCAGTCACATGCTAATTTTTCCTTTGTGAATAAATAGCAAGCATTTTGTACTCTGAAATCTTCTTACTTGGCCTTAAAGCAAGACTCTACGGTCTAAAGTTGCTTACATTTTTTATAGGTATCTTCTCATTTAAGTTTGTATAACATATACAAACTTAAATACTGCTACCTAGATTAAAAAATTCTCTTTGACACTAAGTCTACCAAAGTCTACAAAAATGTTCTTACAATTTTTGCATGGAATTTATAATTTATCTGTCGAATTTAGCAAGCGAACGCATGAACATCAGAATGTTTTTTTTTATTTAAATCAATTTTTTTTACATTAGCTCCACACTAGAGGCCACGAGGAAAAAATCCCTCAGCGCCTATTTCATCTTTGGGATGCTGTGTGGAGAACCTTTTTATGGAAAGGAAGGAGAGAAAATTCTGGGAAGGTATGAGGGGTGGGCAGGATTTTGGGAATCAGAGTGTCCAGGAGTGACGGACGTATGAATCCATCCCTCACACCGCGATGCAATGTTAATGCGATGTTGTGATACGATTTCCGATAATTCGATGTTCTGAGAGAATTCCTGCTGCAGAGGTGAAAAGGTTTCCCTAAACCAGTCTCTACCGATACGGCCTGCCACACAGCTGGTTGCCTCACGCCCTGAGGCACCCCTGCTGAGTCACCAAATGAAGCGAACCACTTGGGGTGACTATGTCAGAGGTTTTGGTTATTCAATAAATTGTTTGCGGAGCGGTGGTACCCATATCCGCCTCCAAATTATGCATAAATATATGAAGTACTAGTTGGTATAATAAAATTTTGTTTTATGCATTGTTATACGAGAATAGACTACCGGCGTTGTCGATATATTTCTTCCTAAATTATTCCCTCTTTCCTTCGCAATGCAACCATCAAGCCTTTGGAACTCGCTGCCCTCTGACAGACATCACGTTCAGGGCAAACATTAAAGGGGCAACTCCTTGCCACCAGTTTGATGCTTACCCTAAACCCACCTCAATTTTATTATTTTTCCTAGACCGTCCATTTCCCCATTTGAAGACAATTTACATTTATTTTGTTTTATTTGAAGACAGTCACGTTTTTCTGAAAAAAAGTGATCTTTTGTAATACTATTGATTCACAAAAATCTGGATCATTGAACAGAAAGGTTATAATCCACCTTACAACTGACAACTTATAATTTACAACTCGTATTATGAAGCAGGAGTGGGGGACTAGGGAGGGGCAGAGGGAGGGATTTCAAAGGATATATAATAACGGTAGGGGTAAATTTGGAAAATCCTCGTTTCTCACACTAATAAAGTGTGTTACGTAAGTTAGGTACAAAATGTCATCGATAAGCATTTTCTAAATATTATTACCAAGATCTATTTTTGGTTTATTATGTGCATCGTGTTGCACTGCATCCTTCTTTAGTTTAAAGTTTCAGAAAGCATTACCGAGTTCTTTATCAGTGATTCTAACGAAGTATGTACGAGTATTTGTTATGATTTGAGATTTTCACCGCCGGCATTATTGTCATTTATTTTTTGAGTATTATGCCGTGTTGTGCTACCTCCTTTTTTGGCCAACGTTGTTAGAGATTTCACATTCTGCCCTGATGACGGACACTATAATGCTGTCTGAAACTTTGGCTAATACGTGACACCGTGTTAGGCGCGTCAATCCTCTCGGGGCCGGTATATTAGAAAAATATATGGTTAAGTGAATGTGATTTTCGGGGTTTCGTTTTCTTGAATTTGGATTATCGATTGGAATACGTTATTTATAATTTATGTGCCTTAAAAAAATCTAATTCTTTGAATGTTATGTGAATTAATGTTGGAAAAAGGTGACCATAGATAGGAAATATATTCATGTGTACTTTTGACTAGCGTTATTTACATAGTTTTGAGTGTAGATATTAATAGACCGACTTACTATGAGGGTACTAATAGATTTTTCTATGATTGAGGAGTCCTCCTAGGAGGAGGAACTGGCAGACGAAGGATGAAAGTATGCATGCTGTACAAAGGAGTAGTAAAGTAGCATGCTGTACAAATGAGATTCCTGAAGCGTATTTATTGTAAAACCATTTATAACCGTGTGAGAAATATGAAGATCCGCAAAGATGTAAAGCATAATGAGTAACATTAAGTAAGGGACGTTCAGATGGTTTGGGCATGTAGAGCTAATGAACGAAGAAAGGAGTATAAGAATAATGTATGACGCAAATGTGAATGGTAGAAAAACTCGCGGACGCCCGAGGAAGACACAACACGATCAAGTGAATCAGATACTTTTTTTTAACATGAACTTCACACAAGAGGCCCTGAGGAAAATAATTTCCCTCAAGTCCTCTGTCATCTTTGGGAATGCTGTGTGGAGGGTTTTTTGAGGAAAGAAAGGAGAGGAGAGTTCTGGGAAGGAAAGGGGTTTAAGGGGTGGGTAGGAATCTGAGGTTCAGTGTGTCCTGGTCATCCGCCTCCAAGACCTAGACAAACCTCACCCCATGAACCCTGGCACCCCTTCTAAATCACCAAACGTAGCGAACCATTTAGAGTGACCTATGGCAGAGGTGTTGGTTATCCAATAAAGGTTCCCGTGGCGGCGGTACCCATTCCCACCTCTCAAATTGTAATTGAGTCGAGTCATGTCAAGAGTCAGAATAATAGAAGAGTATGTGTGAGACGATGTATGAATGTGAATGAGGCAAGGAGTGTGTGCAAAGATAGAGTTGTTTGGTAGTCTGACCTCTCTGCGTACCGTTAGTTAGTTAGTTTACTATGATTGTGTTAAATTAATACGTAATCCAGCAATTCTTATGTTCTCATTTTCTTTCGCCTCTCAAAACACTCTCATCGGAGGTGTCATAGCCGCCCTATCGTGTGTTC
This sequence comes from Limnephilus rhombicus, assembly GCA_929108145.2. NCBI lineage: Eukaryota > Metazoa > Arthropoda > Insecta > Trichoptera > Limnephilidae > Limnephilus > Limnephilus rhombicus. The sequence goes on from OV815280.1 coordinate 37,674,872, forward strand.
ATTTAAAGAAGCACGTCCAAATGCTCAAACAAACTTTCTACAAAATCGGCATTTCACCTTCCCTACCTGCTCCACCTCCCTACCCACTGCTCTGCCGGGCAATATATTATTTGTTTCGCGTAGGTAAGGCACAATTAAATGAAATTGTTTCCATTCAACTTGCCCCGACACAAGTCAAGTGTTATTTACAAGGGCCGTGGCAGACTCGGGAGAACGGACCATTCCACGTTTTTTCCAAGACAATAATATATGGCAGGTTGACCCTTTTCTGTACGGCCCTCGAGGGACCCATTACCCTCGGCCCACGGTACCCTCCACCCGCTACCTTGCTGGGTTTACTGCTTCTAGCTGCCCGCCAGCCGAGGAAAAAATCATTTTTGATGTGAAACATCTAAGTAGATCGTAAATATTCTCCTTTTTTGGAAACATATATTAAATAACGTAACCGTTTAACTCTTTCTTTTTTAGGGATAGTCACGATTAAGATTTTGTTCGGATACCAAAAATTGTTTTTTTTTTTAATCTATGTAAACGTTTATTATTGTAATGTCTCTTAATATTCTCTGAAGAGAATATCATAATATGTTAAGTACCTAGTTGGGACCTGAATTATCCAGTACTTACATATATGCGTGGTTGCTTATCTGAAAGACTTAAATGTGGACCAAACTTCTACCACATTTTTCTACCATTCGTAAAAGATTTATTGTAAATATTCAAAACATTTCCACGGCCAGCCATTTATTTTAAAACGAAGCTATTAAAATGCTTTGTCTGTTATGACCATAGATGTCGCAAATCCGAACTTCGTAGACTATTTTAGAACTATGTTAAAAATAATTAAACTCGATAAATGCTGGCGTCCCGCAGGGATCGGTTCTATCTCCGACTTTGTTTTTGTTGCACAGCAACGACCTTTTGTGCACCAATTCACTGTTATGCGGATGACAGTACAGTTCATGATAGCTTTTTGTTTGACAAGCCCCCAAAGGGCTCACAAACTCTAACAGCTCGTAGGGCTTTGAAGCAAAGAATGGACGGTTACCGCGAGAGTGTTTTCTCTTGGGGTAAAAATAACCTCGTTGAATTTAATGTTTCAAAGACCCAATCTTGTCTGATTACGTCTAAAAGGGATCAAAATGAAAATCTAGTCTCTTTCAACGGAAGCAATCTTCCGAACAGGCCCTCCATTTATATGCTTGGTGTAACCCTAAGTGACCCGCTCAGGTATGGGGGCTCCATCAAAGCCAGAGTAAAGTTAGCCTCTCAGAAACTGGGCGTACTGTATAGGGCGCGCAGATACTTTAATAGTGCACAACTGCTAACCCTGTACAAATCGCAAGTGCGCCCCACGATTGAATTTGGCAGCCACCTCTGGTCTGGAGCTCCAAAATACCTGAAAAATACCCTCGACTCTGTGCAGAAACGGGCGGTCCGTTTGATAGATTCTCCCATCTTAACAGACGAATTGCAATCTTTAAAGCACAGGCGTCGGGTGGGAATGCTATCCTTGTTCTACCGGTATTACAATGGAAGATGCTCCGAGGAACTAGCATCATTGATCCCTTCGGCACCGGTGCATAGTCGGGAAACACGCCAAACGCGTGCCCAACATTTGTACACGGTTGACATTTGTCACATGAGAACGGGTCGTTTCTTCGACTCGTTCTTATGTTCAACAGCTCGGCTGTGGAATGATTTGCCGGCCTCTGTGTTTCCTCCTTCCTAAAACATAGGTCTCTTCAAGACCAATGTTCATTCCTTCCTCTCCTCAAAAAGACCCTCCACACAGCATCCCAGATGACATAGGCCCTGAGGGAAATTATTTTCCTCAAGGTCTCCTGTGTGGAGTTAACGTAAAAAAAAAAAAATTTTTACGTTGAATTTTTTATCAGCAGTTTATGGTAAAAATTTAGTCTTTTTCCATAGATATGGACATTCCATTATCAAGTATACCTCAGACAACATACAGAAGTCTAAAATATTCTACGTTGACTCGAATAAGTATCTACTTATCACGGAGTTTCAAAGTTTCGAACACGCAGGATTCGCGCGGTTGTTAACTTAACGATTTTTTTATTTTTTTTTAATAAATTCTAGAAATATTAAATAAATGGTAAAATACAGGTTAATTCATTGGCTTTAAAGCACTACAATAAGTATTTATGTTTCCTTGTTAAAATTCGAAGGTATGTTTTTTTTTAAATTGATTTTTTTTTAAATATAATAATACTTATGAGGAATAACGTCCTTCCAGGCTGTAGGCTAGTTCTGATCGAGAGCTAATGACTTCGTAAATCTAACTTCGGCCCAGCTCGACCATGTGACTGACCCAAAGAGCCTATATTTACTACTGTGGTAAAATATGTACTATGTCATAGACTGTTATGATGTATGATACATTACAATTAAGCATTCGTTTTAAGTTGCATTATCCCATATGAAACGTTACTGTTAACTTTCCTATTATAATAAATGTATTTAACCACGATTTTATTATCATTGAAGAAGAAGATAACAATGATAATCTAAACGAAAATATGAAAGAGAACCAGACACAGAAAAAAGACAATGGTCGCAACTGGGACTCGAACCCAGACCTCTCGATTTTATTATTTTATATATCGACCGATTTCGCTTCGACCAAGCTTCTTCAGGATATAATAATAACTAAATATTAAGACAGAGTTATCGGTTCTATATACTTAAGTTGAGAGACAGAGGGAGAAAGAATATGACAAAAGAACATAGTTAGACAAAGACAAAGTATTTGAAAGTGGTACAATATATAATCAATTAGAGGGAGGGAGACAACAAAACACATCTAATCACAAGTAACCAACAGTTAATGGGATTCAACTAGATAATAAAAGTTTGATGTATTCTACATTTTTAAAATAAAGGACAGTTTTAAAGCAATGCTATAACTGTCTTTTTTATCATTAGTATTGATTAAAATTTTGCCGATGTTATTATTTGTGTAAAATGTCGGTTTGATATCTAAAGGAAGGTTCCTAACGCTTAGGTAAGAAAAATTATTTATATATAGACCCGGATTTTTTTTTTTTTTTACATTGACTCCACACAGGAGGCCCTGAGAAAAATAACTTCCCTCAGGGCCTATGTCATCTTTGAAGATGCTGTGTGGAGGGTCTTTTTGAGGAAAGGAAGGAGTGAACACGGGTCTTGAAGAGACCCATGTTGTAGGAGGGAGGAAACACAGAGGCCGGCAAATCGTTCCACAGCCGAGCCGTTGAACTCAAGAACGAGTCATAGAAACGACCCGTTCTCATGTGACTAATGTCAACCGTGTACAAATGTTGGGCGCGTGTTTGGCGTGTTTCCCGACTATGCACCGGTGCCGAGGGGATCAATGACGCTAGTTCCTCGGAGCATCTTCCATTGTAATACCGGTAGAACAAGGACAGCATTCCCACCTGACGCCTGTGCTCTAAAGATTGCAGTCCGTCTGTTAAGATGGGGGAATCTATCAAACGGACCGCCCGTTTCTGCACAGAGTCAAGGGTTTTTTTTAGATATTTTGGAGTTCCAGACCAGAGGTGGCTGCCAAATTCAACCGTGGGGCGCACTTGCGATTTGTACAGGGTTAGCAGTTGTGTACTATTAAAGTATCTGCGGGCCCTATACAGTACGCCCAGTTTCTGAGAGGCTAACTTAACTCTGGTTTCGATGGAGCCCCCGTACCTGAGCTGGTCACTTAGAGTTACACCGGAATTAATTATTAAAATACTCAATAAGAAACAAATACAAATAGCTACTAATAAATTCCTTTATAAAAGAAATCCGACAATCAATAACGATACTCAAAAAATTGGCGTAGGATTCTATATTAAATAATTTTTCTAACCAAGAGCTTGAGCACACAGAGAGCGGTCGGAGTTCTGCGTTCTAGTGACCGTTGACCGCTCAAGAGTTCCGAAGCACACAAGCGGCGTTCAAATTCTCGCGTTCTAGTTTCGTTTGGGTCTTTGCATATGCAACATGTCACTAGAAAGTTCATCATCCGATGAAGAATTATTGCTCTTGTGGAGCTTAGCAGCTTCTAAAAAGAAAAGGAAGTATTGGGTGCACTCAATCAACACAACGCGAGAAGAACAAGGCGAATTTACTACTATTTTTCCAAATCCCATTTCTGTAGCAATTTCAAACCAAGCATCGGCTTTTTTGTCGCGGTTTTTATAATTTACATCACTTAAATCGTATAATAAACTCCTTTCCCTAACCAATTCAATTAACTTTTCCGTGTTTGTAACCTCAGACATCGTGGCGTTCTGGCGTTCTCTGCCTCGGCGGGAAAAGAACTCTTAAAACGCGACGTTCCGTTTTGACCGCCGCGGTCTGACTGCCCGCTGTGTGCGTTGTTGTTATAGTATCAGTACCGAACGCGGAACTCGGAACTCGGAACTCCTGACCGCTCTCTGTGTGTTCCCGCTCTAAGCGTTAGGAAACTTCCTTTAGATATCAAACCGGCCGTTTATACAAATAATAACCTCGGCAAATTTTTAATCAATACTAAAGATAAAGAAGATAGTTTAACCCATTTGGGTATCTATAAACTTACCTGCAATGATTGTCCTACTTTCTATATTGGAAAAACAGCACGAAATGTCAATATTAGGGTAAAGAACATTTACGCTGTTTGAATGGAATGGGTTTCTCTGAGCTTGCAAATCACTTAATCTCGGCAGACCACAGTTTTAATAAAATTTCAGGAACTCGCATGTTACATAAAAACAGTATTGGTATTAAATTAGATAATTTAGAAGCTTTAGAAATTAGGAAATCATTAAATACAAATATGCCAGAATTCCTACTGAATGACCAAATTAATTTATCCAATCAAAAAAATGCAACCTATAGACCTATCTTTAACTTGTTTCCTACAATCCATCCCAACCCTTGATGTGTATATATTAATGTGTTATATTGATATTCTGAGGTCCTTAATTATTATTATTAAATTAGCATTGCTCTAAAATTGTCCTTTATATTATAAATGTAGAATACATCAAACTTTTATTTTCTAATTGAATCCCATTAACTGTTGGTTACTTGTGAATATATGTGTTTTGTTGTCTTCCACCCTCTAATTGATTATCTATTGTACCACTTTCAAATACTTTGTTTTGTCTAACTATGTTTTTTTGTCATATTCTTTCTCCTTCTGTCTCTCAACTTATATATAACTGATAACTCTGTCTTAATATTTAGATATTATTATATCCTGAGAAAGCTTGGTAACTGGTCGAGATATAAAACAATAAATTCGTGGTTAAATACAAAGTGTTTGTTTTATTTTTATAATAATATCATAAAAACAAAACAAACCACAAATTAATTGCTTCTTATCAATAAATAATGTTAATTATTATTTTTTTAAATTAAGACTTACATTCAAAAATCATATAATGGATATGGGATAATGGAAAATTTTAAAATTACAAGTTAAAGCCATTTCAAGCAACGTTTCAAACTGAATGGTGGTCTTACGCCATTACGATACTGGGACTTTCTTTCAGTTGGTATATTTTGATCCGCCAATATTATTTACGTCTCACCTACAAAACTATTTTCCACTTTCATTTAGGTAATAAAAATAATATTTATGTATGCACTTCTGGTAATTAAAATTTTTGGATCATATTTAATTCATAATATTAAAATGTCGTGGAAAAAAATATTTTTTTTAAATATATTATGTCTCCTTAAATGTCTAAGCAATTAATCTAACTCGATTCAATTACATATTAATAATAATAACACACAATACTTTTATTTCGGGTTACATTACATACGGTGTTATGACAGTCGATTCCCCGCTAATTAACCCCCCAGCTTACTTGAATACGGTATATCTACTCACACAAAATATCCCAGAAGGGATGTAGGTACACAGGGGATATATCGCAGAAAATTATAAAATATATTTTCATTCAAATGCATAAAGGAAAAAAAAACTACTCCTCTGTACACTTTATATACCAATGTAGACAGTGACTACGCACAACACGCAACAGCCAAAAAACATTATTCCATGACATCACTCGAACTCAAGTACTTTCTACCGGCTGCTGATAGAAACGCAGGGAATCGAATATTCTTGATCACTCGCTGGTCCAGGCTGATTGTGTTGCGTGGTTTAACTGCCCACACGCTTGACCCTTCGGGTACATTTATTGTCGCGTTTTGCTGTAAGACAATGTTCAGTGAAACTCTAATTCTTCTTCTTATTTTCAACACCCGTGACATCCTTAAATAGCATGGCGCATTGATTAAGTAAAGGTCAATCGGTCCTCTTATGCCAGCGTAGAAGTACAAAAAAATAAGATTGTAAATAAATTCGTTTGATATTTATTGATATTATTATTAAAGGTATTTTTTAAGTTGATTTTAGGCTTGAAATTGGTAAATAATACACAAAAATTTATAATTTTATAATGATAATAATTAGGGGCCAACTGAAATGGGGTCAACTGTTGAGTCGCTATATCATACATACTATTTATGCCATGCAGGTAGGGATGCAAGGTTTTAAAAAATATCGATATCAATCTATATCGAATTAAGTCGATATTGATATATCGATCTAGTGGGTCGATACATCGATATTTATTATTTTTTTAAATGCTTATACAAATCCAATGTAGTTTTAGTTACATCAAACGTTAATAGATTATGTACGTATATATTTTTTTATGCTTATCTATGTGAATAATTGTCACGAGAATGGTTATTACGTAGGGTACCAAAGAACCTTTATACTACATAATCAGAAAATTTAAATAGGTATATAAAATGTGTTTTTTTTTCTTAAATTTATTCAAAAAAAAAATTCTGCATTTTGTACCACCTATCAAACATAACAATAGTACTCGTAACTTTGACATACTGCTTCCTTGTATCCAATTTCGCTTTGAGTTATAGTGGCTCCTGCCTTTGAAAAAAGACGTTCAGAAGGGACACTTGTTGCCACAATTGGTAGAGAACTCATTGCCACTTTAAAAAGATTGGGATATGCATCTTTTTGCATCTTGCATCTCTTGCCATGTTTCAAGAATGTTTACTTTTATAGTATTTACAATAGCAGAAAGATATAATACTAACATTTTACCCGATTTTGTGGGTATTTTAATTTGGGCGGGTTTTTTGATATTTCGATACGATATGCTGAGTTTTTCGATATTGATATATATAGTTTTTCGATATTGATATACATATTGATATATCGATGTCGGCGTATCGTCGATATCGATAAATATCGATATTTTTAGGGATCGATATATCGATATTTATCGGTTTTCCGATATGTCGTTGCATCCCTATATGCAGGGCATAGAATAAAGAAGTAAACTAAATATCCCTTCCATACAAATTTGTTTGGAAACCATTATTCCATTTAGCACACGCTCTGTGACACTTACGCCCATATGCCTGATATCGCAGATTTCCATCCCTTTTGAATTAAATTCGATTATAAGATGATGAAATATTGTCTTTATTGAAAACCATAAGGAACCTCGGAGTCACGTTTGATCCCAAACTTACTTTTTCAGATAACATAGTGAAGTCGGCATCATTGTGTTACAAACTTCTTGGGTTTGTGACAAGAAAAAGTAAGCAATTTTCCAAGCCCGAAGCAATGACATCGATGTTTAACTGCATTACACTCTCAAAATTTCATTACGCTTCTGGTGTTTGGCCCCATACCAGCAAAAATACGAATTACTGAAACAAATTCATAAAATTTTCTAAATTATCCTTATATGAGAATACACGGTAAGTACTCGCGATATATGTATCCATTAATTTGCTCTCTGAAATTTTAACTTTAACTCTTTATAAACTAAGAGGAGTGGGCTCTTTCAGTAACAGCATTAAAAATAATCAACTATTTTATTGGCAGCCCATACATCCTGGAATAATTTTTTTTTATTTATGAATTTATTAACGCCCTTTTTCGGGGCTTTCACATATGAATAGTAAGAAATGTACAGTATTTATTGTACATAACTGAACTGCCTCTGTAACAATATTTTATATTTGTTTAAAGATAAATTGAAGATGTCCACTGACTTGGTATAATTGTTTCCCTCCATAAGTATTCTGGGCAAAGAGGAATACATATGGTTGTTAGTTCCAGAATTACTGCACTGAAATAAATTTTGACTTCTAGCATTACGTAGTGGAATCCGGAAGCTTATCAATTCGAGCAATACCGGACTGTCAAATAAATCATTTAGAATTTTATACAGAAATACCAAGTCAGTGAAAGTTCTTCTGTCTGACAATTTGAGCACATTCATATCATTCAAAATAGTATTGTAGTTCAACATAATTGCTGGAATACCCATTTTAAAATTAAGAAAACGTAAGAATTTGTTTTGTATTCTTTTAACAGCTTGTACATGTATATTGTAATATGGGTTCCAGACGTAAGAATGGTATTCTAGTTGACTTCTAACATATGCAAAATATAACAGTTTAATACACTTTATATTGTTAAAATTTCTAGTTAGCCTAGTTATAAATATCAACATTTTTAAGGCCTTATTAAAGATTTCTATTCTGTGGTTAACAAATGAAAGATTTCATTAAAAAGTGATGCCCAAGACTTTTTTTTTTTTTTTTTTTTAAAAGAAAGACAAACATTCCCGGGTTACGAATAACCCAACAATGTTTGAAAATCTCCTACTACCACCACAGAAAGCCGAAAATGTTGCTTGTGTTGTGATGGAGGATTTAGCCAGCCGAGGAATCGAACACGCGACGCTCGGGTGGGACCCAAGCGCTATGCCCACTCAACCACTGACCAGTCAACTTATAATGTTATAAATTATTCGTACCGAACAACACCGTCAGTCTCGAGACCACGACCTGCTATGTATTCCATACGGCAGAATGGATATTTTGGCCCAGCATTGGGGAACAAAATGTATGGTGCTGCTAAATGATAATCTAATCTCTTGACATTTTCAACATTAGCCTTAAAGATTTTTAGGCAAGAACTCTAAAATATAGTAAAAATAGTAAAATTCTTAATTTATATAAACATAAGTTAATAGTTTCATACGTCTTGTAATAGGATAACATAAAACTATAATACACATTATTAAAAAGAAAATATTAAAAATTCGTAATAAAATTTTTGTTTTGTAAATTTAAAGCCTGACTGGCCAAATACTTGGATCACGAAACACGAACTCAAAGCATTTTTTGTGTTGATCATTATGCTTTGATGCACATAATATATATAACAACTATATAACAAACTCCAATAGCTCGGAGGGCTTTGAAGCAAAGAATGGACGCTTACCTCGAGAGTGTTTTCTCTTGGGGTAAGAATAACCTCGTCGAATTTAATGTTTCAAAGACCCAATCATGTTTGATAACGTCTAAAAGGGATCGAAATGAAAATCTAGTCTCCTTCAACGGAAGCAATCTTCCGAACAGAACGTCCATCGATATGCTTGGTGTAACTCTAAGTGACCAGCTCAGGTACGGGGGCTCCATCGAAACCAGAGTTAAGTTAGCCTCTCAGAAACTGGGCGTACTGTACAGGGCCCGCAGATACTTTAATAGTACACAACTGCTAACCCTGTACAAATCGCAAGTGCACCCCAAGTTGAATTTGGCAGCCACCTCTGGTCTGGAGCTCCAAAATACCTAAAAAAACTCTTGACTCTGTGCAGAAACGGGCGGTCCGTTTGATAGATTCTCCCATCTTAACAGACGGACTGCAATCTTTAGAGCACAGGCGTCTGGTGGGAATGCTGCCCTTGTTCTACCGGTATTACAATGGAAGATGCTCCGGGAAACTAGCGTCATTGATCCCCTCGGCACCGGTGCATAGTCGGGAAACACGCCAAACACGCGCCCAACATTTGTACACGGTTGACATTAGTCACATTCTTTAGTTCAACGGCTCGGCTGTGGAACGATTTGCCGGCCTCTGTGTTTCCTCCCTCCTATAACATGGGTCTCTTCAAGACCCGTGTTCACTCCTTCCTTTCCTCAAAAAGACCCTCCACACAGCATCTTCAAAGATGACATAGGCCCTGAGGGAAGTTATTTTCCTATATATATATATATATATATATATATATATATATATATATATATATATATGATTCATTTCGATCCCTTTTAGACGTTATCAAACATGATTGGGTCTTTGAAACATTAAATTCGACGAGGTTATTCTTACCCCAAGAGAAAACACTCTCGAGGTAAGCGTCCATTCTTTGCTTCAAAGCCCTCCGAGCTATTGGAGTTTGTTATATATATATATATATATGCAGTACAATGTAATCAACGTAGATCAACATTATAAAACAAATACAATGAATAGAAAAAAGTAAAGATACGTTAAAATAAGAAAAAAGTTTCACAAGAGGAATAACAAAACAAAAAAATTATTAAAATATTGTAGTTATAATATAGTATCATGGAACTTTCACATTATTTTCTTATCCTTTATAACGCACTAAATGGTCACATTGTGAAAATACTTCAAAAATATTATCCGGCTGCCAACTACCATAACAATTCCAAATGGCAAGAATTTCTACACAGAGATCTCGGCTCGAGGCGAAGGAATTAGATGGAGTTGTTAACAAAAACGAGGCCATATTTTGAGGTCTCTTTTATGGGTGAATCCGACACTGCATCAAGTAGGCTCTGTCGGTACACGCCTTAAAAACAAAGTATCTTCTTAACTCTGCCGCAGCCAATTGGGGTCGAAGGTAGTCCCCAAAATTACTATCCTTCTTATATCTAATTTGAAATATATTTTTTTTTATATTTTAGGTATTGCCGCCCAAAAGGATTAATACATAATGTGCCATTTAGAAAAAAATATTAAGAAATCGTTGGTCGCAGGAAAAAATATTTTGTCAAATATGTAGGTAATATTCCCTGCTCAAACGAAAATTACTTTCGTGGCGAAAATACAAACCATCTATATATGTATAAAAATCTCGTGTTTGTGATCGCACTCCTCCGAAACGGATCCACCGATTTATATGAAGTTTTTTTTATGTATATTTTTTAGGTACGAGAATAGGTCGTAATCTATATTTCATACCGCTAAGTGATTTGGGTGTCCCTATCCAGATTTTTTTGTGTATTTTTTTTGACAATTTTTATTTAAAAAAAATTTTTGGCATCAAAAAATACCTATAACCCCAAATTTTTCACACTCCCATTTTTTATTCGCGATTTTAGTATTTTGGTATGAACAAATTTAACCGTCGTTCGTATTTAAAACAGAACGATATTATTTGTGTTGTTGAATGACAAATGGCGCTACGTCCGCCTCATAGAACTTTCATCCAAACATGCGTAAGTCATTAACGAGAAGCGTCGCGTCATTTTGACATTTCATTCGGCATTTTGTTATATATTTCTGTCATAGATCCCATCCCCATACACTTAAATACATTCGTTATTTTTTATATATAATATTCACTATAAATAATTTATATGGCAGAACAACGTTTGCTGGGTCAGCTAGTACATTTATAATAAAGAGTTAGCAGGTATACGCAGCGCATCGTACCAGTCACTGACTGACTGACTGTGGACTCAGCACACAGTATTATACCATCGCTGGAGCTGGGCGCACGTTAATTTAGTGAATGAGTAGGTATTTCTAAAATGCTTCAAAATAATGATTATAAATTATTAAAATCTAGTCTTTAAGGATGATATGACTAAATAATTGGGATTTCTATGGTTTAAATTCCCATGAGACAAAAAAAATGCATGGGGTCGTCGGTCGACCCCATGGTTACGGACGATATGTTTGGCATCTTGGCCTGTCGGGAGTTTTAACACACTTCGCGACAGTCCGATAGAATGCTAAAACGAAATGTCTTTGGCGAGTAGGAAGAGGTGCCGAAAAGGCGACTACAGTTTTATTCCCGAGTTATAACTTCCCGAGGAAATAAAACAGTAAAAGTCCCGGGCCGAATTTCTCGTAGGACTTAACGAGTTCCCCAGAAAGGAAAATACGATATTTATAGGGACTTAAACAGAACACGAAATTGGCCCATAAAGTTTAAGGTCCTTGTATTTGCTTTCTTCACTTTTTCGGGGGGCATTTTGATGCGAATCGGATTAAAGAGGTTTGAGATTAATTCGACGCGTAAACTTGATGATTCAATAAAAGGCATTTGGCTTAATTGGCTCGTTACACGGCTGACTTTTATAAATGGCGGAAGGATCGGATTATGCTTCATTTCACTTTCCCGTTTTCATAATTTTGGGGAAAAATATTATTAATTGTGTATTCACACAGAAACAAATTGATTAATGCAGTTCATTTGAGATCACGGGGAAAATTTTGTTTTTTTAACATAAAATTCTCGCTATAGGGCAAACTTTGAAGATCATCGAATTCATACTTAGCCTTCATTCAGTTTTGGTTCAACCATTTTGTGCTTTCAATATAATACAGGATGTTAAGAGACGTATCCGAATTACTTTAATCAATGAATCCTATGATAATTGAATGAAAAACTTCGATCGTTTACGGTGATTTTTTCAGTAGAAATCAATTGGACAGTTAATATCAGTTCTGACTAGGCTAGTGTGCATTCGAATAGCGAGTAGCTTACTAACTAAAAGTGTTCGAACATCATAAATTTAGAAGAGGAGTTTAGTCAGTGATTTAGTAGATTCAATCCATTTTGTTCTATTTTTTCGGGCGAGTAGCGCCCCCCACCATGTGTCACTGCTCACTGTCTCAACCACTTAGCAAGTCCGAACCCGTTGGTTTATTAGAGTTCATTGGTGGACGCAGAAGTGTCGTCTCCTTGGAGTGACGATGCTACTCTAAAATTTTTTTTTTCTTCTATTAGGTAATTCCTTTTTGTATCCAAAATTTCTTTACTTTCATCTCACTAGTTTCTTCTTCCACTTCTTCTAAAATATTCATTACGATTAGCTTACTTAGCTTATTTACTTCATTGCGTTGCATCCCGTTAACTTCCAATGTACCACTCACTCACGTAGTAGAGAGTAGAGTAAAACCCTACTGGACCGTAATGGCGAGTTACTCGCCAATCGAATTAACTACTAGCCCAGTCCGAACAAGCCTTTAGAGTCGAGGCAAGAGGTGTGTACTCGACTAAATGACCGGTGATAACACATATAAGTTTTTTCTTGTGTGAATTTAAAAAAAAAACTTATTATTAAAACCACAAAAAAATTCGCCGGAGACTAAAATTTTATTAACATTTTTTACATATTGAGTTTTTCGGATACGTAATAACACCCTGCATAATTATTTCATCTTCCACACAGAAGAAACATTTACGCGATATTATTAAAAAAAATAAAACACATAAATTAATGAAATCTTTACAATTTCTTTCAAATATTCTTTAAGGCGGCAATCAAAATATCAATTTAATAATTAGATATTGGAATTTATTGTCGCCATATCTGGTTGATTATCTAGGTCAAATTTTCATCCCAAATATTGTAATATTTAATCGAATCTGAATAACAGTTTCATTTAAAAACAGATGCATTTAAATAATAATTGATTCAATAAATTATTTAAATTTTCGAATATGATTATAATAATTTGACAATTTAACGATATTATTGCTATCTGATTCATCGGCGATGATTTTGTAATAGTTATTTTAATGCCTTCATTATGAATTTAAACTAAAATATTTCGTGGGCAAACAAATATTTCTATTTTGTGAAACGTATATTGTACCTATGGGTATACAAAAAAAATTATGCCCTAGGACGCCGATGCGTCGAGAAACGGCAATGCAAAGTCAGAAAACCTCTATAGCCCCCGACAGTGTAAATAATTCTGTACCTAAAGGATAAATCGCTATAGACTTAGCTATGAACTTACGTGTTTTATCCTTTAGGACCTATGGTTATGGTACAGAACTAAATGTTTCAAAAATATTAACAACTATTGATGATTTTCGTTATTTGTTTTTGGGTGTTATGCCGTGTTGCGCTACCTCCTTCTTTAGTCAACGTTTCGGACATCATTGCAGTGTCCATCATCAGGGCAGATCCAGCAGATCTGGTAGATGGCATAACACCCCAAAAACAAATAACGAAAATGCTTTTAGCCATGAAAATCTTAAAATGTATCTAACTATTGATGATTTCGTACTTAATCCTAATTGACGTGAAAGCTACATTCATTTTCGTTATTATTCCTTTGGGAAGCGGGTATGGGAACCGTCGCCCCTGGAGTCATTTTTTTGATAACCAACACTCTGCCATAGGTCACCCGTTTGACATGATTTGAAAGTGGTTCGTTACGTTTGGGGAATTAGAGGGTTTTACTGGGTTCATGGGGTGAGGTTTGACGTTTTAAGGCCCACCAGTGGCGTGGAGGGATAGATTGATTGAGGAAGACCTTTAGACATCTCCTGCAGGACTCTCTCGGAACATGGCCTTGCACCGCAGTAGGACGGATAGATTCAAACAACCGTCTCTCCTTGGCACGTTGATCCCCAGATTCATACCCCCCTAATACCCTTTTCCTTCCCAGAACTTCCTCTCCTTCCTTTCCTTAAACACAGCATCCCCAAAAATGACATAGGCTTGAGCGGAATTATGTTCCTAAGGGCCTCCTATGTGGAGCTACTGTTAAAAAAGGTACATACATGCTAATATGACGTCATGGCAAAAAGAAGTATTTGAACGAAAAATTAGGCGACTGCTTTATTATTACATCTTTTATTTCTCTCTTTCTGAGTAATGTATACTTACTATGTTTTATATTTTATTTTGCTTACTATTGTTTCTGTTATTTCACTAGTAGCATCTTCACCTGGTAACAACTAAACATTGATTCACGCATGCTGTGAACATTCTACCTAGAGTGATATCTATGGACATCTCAATTGCAATTTCATTAATGTGATTATTGTTAACACGTATACATGTGTCAAAAATACATATAAACAAATAAATTCACGAAATTCGTTTGTTGTTTCAGTTATGATTACACACAAACAAATTAATAGTACGGGATTTACTCAACCGCAATGGGTTACAAGATTAACAAGCCAGTTAATGAACACCTCTAGCATATGTTAACTACCATTAAAATCATTCTACATTAACTGAGTTGTTCACAACTGTGTTAGTACGTAATGTTATACAATAAATTCATTGTTAGAATATCACGTGAGTGTTGGAATGATATTCAAATATATTATTCTGAGTTATATAATAATATACCGGCGCAGCTTAGAATTCAATTAAATTTGGGAGGCGGGCATGGGCCAACCAACACCCCTGCCATAGGTCTTTCCAAGTGGTTTGCTAGGTTTGGGAACGAGGGATGCTCGGATTCATGGGGTGATGTTTGTATAGATCTTGGCGGCGGATACTTGTTGAGGGAGATCTAACTTTGATTGCTCCAGCTGTTCTATTTCGACCCGTAGTCTTGCAAAGCATTGGGATGGACGGATTTATACGTCCGTCATTCCTGTACACATTGAGTTCTACCCACGACTCGTACTTTTTTCATTCCCAGAACTTCCTCTCCTTCCTTTCACTAAAAAGACTCTACACACAGCTTCCTCGACGATGACGATGACATAGGCCATGAGGATTTTTTTCCTTAGCGACATCTGTGTGGAGCTAATGTTAAAACATTTTTTTCAAAAATTCTCAAAAAAATCAATAAAATATTTTTCCCCATTAAACTAAACACAATTAGTTTAATGGGGAAGGTGTAAAATACCACGCACGTTTAGCCAAATTTACTTCAGGAACATTTTGATAATTTTGCAAATTCGAACCTCTCTGTTGAGAAGAAATGAATTCATTATATAAAATAAGCAACGCAGGTAAAAAAAAACAGCCTAACGGATGTTAATTCGTTCTTCCACCTGTGTCCTCAATTTCGCCCGAATAAAAAATTAACATTCCGCAACTTTAGGGAAAAAATCATTAAAGCGAGGTTTTTGTATCCGAAAAGAACAAAAAGGGTTTCAATGATTCACAGTCCTGGTGTAATTTTTGCCGATATTATTTCCTTTGAGTCAAAATAAAAGCGAAACAAAGGCGTTGCGTTAGTCAGGAGCTTTTGTTTCGTATTTTTAGCAATTTGCTTTGTCCCCAACGGTATCAATTAGAACGATCATTATTATTTCATATTGTTTGTTGTGAGAGTGATTTTAAAATGAAAAGAGAAAACAAATCTCTAGCGTAATTACTTCAAACTCCAAACACAATTATTTTGAAGTCTTCTTTTTTTTGCTTTCGATGAGAGTCTGGGTGGCACATTCTGTATAAAAACTGCTTGGACTTGGATATCATTTATGTTCAGAGGTCCTTAAATTGTTTAATGACTTTAACGTATTGCGAAATGGAGTTATCTAGTGATACTTTACTTGAATGTTAATTTTTAAAAATTATTATGGGTTTTTTGGGAAATGAGACTTAATACTATTATATTATAGGACTATCCTGCGACTTTTGACAGGATTTCACTCTTCATTTCCTGTCACTATATTTGTATGAAAATTGCGTACAATTGGAATTTATTACCCGCTAAGCTACTGCAAGTAGCTTGTCAGCAGGAGATTAGTTCCACAGATTAATTAAAACCACAAATTAAATAATCATAAACGCATCAGCATAGCAACAACATACACAAATACACATACACATATAACATACCTACCAACATTGTGATGTGGAATAGGAAAATATAAATATTTTTTTAAATATCATGAAAAAGTTGAGCAACATGTTAACATTGGAGGGGACCCACCACTTTCCCACGGCTGTGTGAGGAAAATGATTGTTTAACCTCCTTAGCCGCACACGTCAGGACTCAAATTTTTTGTAAAAAGGAAGCTACATTTATTTTTGAAACGAATCTAGACCCTCCAATGTCCCTGCATACTTACATTTGCAGTAATTAACAAGATAAAGACACATCATAGATGTGTTCGCCTGTTGATTCAGAATCTAGTTGAGTGAAATAATAAATAAAAAGAAAAATATTTACAGGTGTAAGTATGATTAAAACCAAAGAAAATATATAAAAAAGAAAGATATCGGGGGCAGTTAGTCCCACTATCACGGGGCAGTCCCGGCGAGAATGAGCGGGCGAGCGGCCTGGCCGCAACGTGCCCAAACGCCCGCGTCCCTTAGCCGGTTTTCCAAGAGTACCCTTGATGAAGTGTTTGTGGAGGGGGGGGGGAGATACTCCCAAAGACCCTGGGTAATGCAGTGAGCCTCGGATCACCGGAGGCAGGACGGAAGGGAACCGGACTCGCGCAAACATTCCTCAAGCTCGCTCATGACGCCGGGGGAGGCACGGGCGTTAGTGGGACGGCCCTACCAGAATTCTGCCACCTGACTGGATGCAGGGACCGGGTCTATCCACCCCCATGGTGGGGAGTTGGACAATACAGTACAATGGAGTTCAGTACAGCAACCTAGTCACAATTCAAGATGTTAGTAACATAATAAAACCAAATGAGACAGGTAAAAAGGCAGAAAATAAGTTGTGATCAACAACATATTAACAGTGGAGGTAATCCACCTCTTACCCGCCCTGGTATAAGTAACTGATGGTTACTCCTTCAAGGCTCTCGCAAGATTCTAATTTTTTGGTTAAACGAAGCTACATTTATTTATTTTGAACGAATCTAGACCTCCAGTGTCCATGCATACGTTGTTAGTAAGCAGTATGCAAGTGCTTAACAGGAAAAACAAAATGCAAAAAATAGGTTAGTAAGACAAAGATAAATTAAACAGGGCAAAAGAAAAACTCATTCATGAGACTCCATGATGCGGCACTGCATCTGTAAAAAACCTGCAAGCACCTGCATAAAATAGAAAACATAAGAAATACAATAAATCTCAAATCAATTGGCAAGTACCAACAAAAAATGTGAATGGCTTTCGGTCTGACCATAAACTACACTTAGCTTCCGTGTCCCTTAGCCAACCACTCAGTGAAGCCATATATTAACAGCAATAAATTAGTAGTTAATCACATACTTGCAATTTAATGCATGGTAAGAAAGAAAAAAGAATTAATTGTGGGATTTCATGTCCAGCTAGACCGGCGTAGAATTTTTTCGCTAGTGTAATAATTAAATCCTTTATCAGAGAAATGTTTGTAAGTGTCGTTATGAAGAGTGTGAGCCCTGATCCACTTAGGCGCATTCAACGCTAGTCGAATGGCTTTTTTTGTAATTTATTTATTTGTGTGTTGGCTGCGTGTCCTCAAATCGATGTAACATATTATTATGTAAAGCCCGGCCTTATGGTCGTCTTGTAGATGAGAAGTTTATTGTCTGCTGATAATCGACTATTTCTACCTAGCATGAGGTGGAGGGTAGCTATTGACTTATTTGCTGATTTTACTTTATCGTTAATATATTTTTGTCTCGTTAATCTCGAGTCCAGAGTGACTTCTAAGCATATAAACACTGCCTGCTGCAGTGTTGCAAATTAATACTGTTCCACCTTCAGAAAAAACTTATATCTGATGATCTCCTCACTTAGAGCCACATTGTAATCATTGTTTCATGTACCTATTTATGCATTTGCCCTTTAACGTGTGGACGAAACAAGTTAGTGGAGCCCGTACAAATACTATAAATTCAATAGGGCACCAGCACATATAGACACCTTCATTCCTGAATTGTTCGGGTAGATTCCAGCTTGTAAAGGCAGCTAGAGCATTGCAGGAGTAGTGGGAATATAGTCAATTGAATGTACGTATTACTTTTCTCGAGTACCATCGGATGAGGAGTCACTGATTGTACCAGTTACTTCTTTATTTATTGAGCAAAGATTGTATATTAAACTCCCCACACGTGTTCAATTGGGATAATTATTTTCGTACCATCCTTATCTCCTCGTGCAGTTGAACAAAGAACATTACTTTTAAATGTCTGAAAAGACCGAAAATCCATTAAATTAATTGCGCCAATCTCAGATTTCAGGATGTGTAATAAGGATGTAAGGAGAGATAGTGTAATTTTGTATAATAATATATTTACATTAAGATGTGATAATGACTGTATCACAGAGTATTAATGTCGAAAAAAATTGAGATCCGTTATCTCTTAATGACACAAAGCATATGACTGACTGTCCTAGAACGGGAGACCTTCCTACTGCACAGTCAAAGCTTTTTTGCACTGATGTATTCTTTATAACAAAAAAATAAAAAATATTTATATCTCATCCAGAACGTCCATATAATGTGTACATAGGGATAAATCAAATCAAATAAAAAATATTTATTGTACAAATAAAAAATACGAAAGGTGTACCTTATAGGTAGACCCCATTTCTTCCAACTAACCACACACATGTTGTATTATAATGTTTATACAAATAAGAATATTATAATATTTATGCAAATAAGAAAATACAAATATGCCAATAAGTCATTAATGATTGCCATATATTGTCAAATAACTTGTTGATAACCGCTTGCAACAAATGTCAAATTATGAGGTTTTATCGAATAAAGAATCCAATATTGTTCGATTATTCCATTAACAATATGTCGTTAATATCTGTCTCGGAAATTAATGACTTACGTATTTTTTGACACAAAACTCAACTTTATCAAGTATATAGAAATAATAACCAATAAAGCTTTGAAAATTTTGGGATTTATTTTAAGGGAATCTAGTGATTTCAATAATATCAATACTGTAAAAACATTATATATGTCACTAGTAAGGAGTTATATAGAATACAATTCCACGGTCTGGTCCCCAAATTAGGTTCGTTCACATACGATTGAAAGAATCCAAGATAATTTTTTAAGGTATGTAAATTTTTAAATGGGCATTCCTAGTGAAAGCCTAAATTACGATAGCCTACTTTGTTCATTAAATTTAATAAAATTGTCTGATCGTAGAATCATTTCCGATTTAACCTGTTTGTATGAAATCATTAATTCAATGTTTGACACCCCTGTTTTATTATATGTAATCTCTTTTCATACTCCAGGCAGGTCAGTCACAAAACAGTACCTACTATATTATTGTAACAATTCTACATCAATATCCCAATAAATAACTCCTATGCGACGAATTCAACAGCTTGGAAACAAATACTCCGATGTTGTTGATATATTTAATACATCAATTTTAATATACAAGCGTACCCTATTGAAGTTTTTTTCATCAAGTAGGGGAATGTTTTCATGAAACTGTTTGAATTGACTAGCATATTGGTGGTGTTGAAGGAGAGATGCTATTTTGTGTGTTTTTTTTTAAATATTTTGTGCCTGCATACTGTGTGGATCAAATTCAATAGTAGTTTTGCTTTATATTTGTTTTTGTGCTAATGTTTTAAACAGTCATTTCCTGCACTATTTACTAGTATAATTTCGTATATATTGTTACATATATGTATGTAAAAGCCTAAATGGGCGTAAATAAATAAAACAAAAAATTTAAAAAATACAAAAATAGGTGTATCATTTATGTGAGGTATTCACTTGAGGTGTAATGACATTTTTTTATATGGAAAGTGGTTAGTGACGATTTGAATTTGTTGTATCTTGTATTTGTTTAATGTTATGTGAAGTTTGTTGTATATTTTAACGGCATGTAATATGGTCCTTTTTGGAATATTGTTTTGTTTGCTTTTGGTATTAATAAGTTTTCTGTGAACCTTGTAGCGTATTTTTGTGTTGAGTTTTTTTGTGGGAACTTTTCCGTAGATGATCGCACTGACGTGCATAACTCATACATGCATATGTATGTGTATGTGCATGTATGCTTATACATATGTATATATGTACATAAGGTGTACAGTGTAAACAAGTATGCATGTAAGTATGTATATTTAAATGCGCAAATGTGTATGCATGTTCTAACTATATTTGATTTTATTTCTCTTTATTTTATGTACTTGTAATTTAAACTCATAGATTCCCAAATAATGTTGAGATGAATGGTGTGCTCACCTATAAATGGTACCATTGAAAATGTTAATTACTGGAATAACTGTGTGAAGAATTCCGTTAAACTTACAAAAAATAACACTTAAACACTCAACCGATAAACTGTGTTGTAGTTCCACGTTGTATAAAGATTATTATTATACTAGCTGACTCGGCCACGCGTTGCTGTGGATAACAAAACACAACGCCATCTACTGGATGGTTACCCAATCTATTAACTCACACTGCCATCTGTTAATTTGCGTACAAATCAAATCTCTTACTACTATTACTACTCTTTTCAATGATTGTTCTCACGATAGTCTTCATTTTGCGATAGCTAGTATTTTGGCTTTGAAACAAATCTCAGAAATGCAATGAATTCGTAGCCTTCTTCAAAATATGACATTAAATTCGTCGTTTTGTCATATAAAAATACTACCAACGCAACGCCATCAGTGGGTATGATTTAAAGCCTATGAAATAAACGTCCGTTTATTCTATCTTCTCGTAAAAACTTTGTGTTTTAATAATAGGTCATGGGCCCAAGTAATTTCAATAATCAGTCGCGATAATAATTAAATGGTATTTGTTTTGAAAACTAATTCCTTATTGTCCCGGATATATTTTTCGTGTTGAGAAGAGTGTCGTTTTTTTTACATCTGCAGTAATTATTATTCCAGAATGCTCGATCGCCAGTATCATCGGTAAAATCTTTCTGGTAAACCCGCGAGTAATAAAATAAGCTGTCGATCCATTCATAGTTCACATTAAATCCGGTTCCGGATAATTTCTGGCCAGTTTCAATAATATGGCCAAACTTTGAGATTTTTGTTCGCATTATCTGTCAAACTTGAATTTGATGTTACTACTGCATTCTTGAACGGGGACCTTGAGGAACAATTTACATGGAATTACCAAAATGTTTATTAGATTCTTAAAATGACAATAATAAAGTACTTTAAACGAATCGAGCTAGTTACCAGGGCCAGAGACAGTGTCTTGTTAGTATAGCTTAGTACGTTATATGTAGTACGTTAGAACCATGTTTATACACAAAAATGAAGAATGAAAAAAAAATACTTACTTTGTATGTAAATGATTTTTTTGTGTTCTCTAATGATAATGTAGAATGTAATGATTTCAAATGGATTTTTGTGGCTTCAAAATTTAAAATAAAAGATTTGGACTGGTCAAAAATTCTTTAGGGATGTGTGTTTATATTAACAAAGTTAATGGTACAGTTAAATTAAGCCAGGAGAATTATGTTAATCAGTTACTAAATAGATTTAATATGGCAGATTGGAAAGTAGCAGGTACACCTTTGGAGGCTAAATTGAATATTAACAAAGAAAATAAAAATTGTGAAAGTCAAATGCCTTCAGCAGCTTATTGGTAGACTTATGTATTTGGCGGTGTTTACAGGACGTGATATAGCTTTTGCAGTAAGTTTTTCTGAGTCAATTTAACAATTGTTATAACCAGGTAGCTTGGTTTTATGCTAAACGAATTTTAAGATGTCTTAAGAAAAGTAAACATTTTGGATTGAAATATACTAGATGTGATAATTCAATATTAGTTGATGGATTTATGCAGGTTTATGTTATAGTTTAGTTGGATGTGTTATTTCTTGGGAGGCAAAGAAATAAAATAAAATTGCTCTGTCGAGCACTGAAGCTAAATACATTGGTGTAGCCAAAGCTTGTAGGCAAGCTATGTTTTTAAGTAATTTGTTTAAAAGAAATAACTGATGAGTCGTACACCATATCTTTATTTAATGAAAAATCAGGGTGCACTTAAGCTGTCTTCAAATAATAGCTTTAATAAAAGAACTAAGCACATTAACATACGACACCACTGTTGTAAAAAATGTGTTAATGATAAAATTGTAGAACTGAAATATTTGGATTTAGCTGAAAGGCCAGCAGATCTATTTACAAAGGGTTTGGCTAGTACCAAGCATTATTATTTTATGCAGTTGTTGGGTATGCAGGATGTAAAGAATTAACATATTTATATGCCTTTACGAGTATTGTGTACGTTATTTTGATAAGTGGGGGTGTTATTTTGTCATATCAGAATACTACTAACGCCATCTGTGTGTTTGATTTAAGGCTTATGAAATAAACGTCAGTTCATTCTGTCTCCTAGTAAAAACCTCGTGTCTTAATAATAGCATACACCAAAAAAGTGTTTCTCAACACTTTTTTTTTATTAATGCACCAATTGGAAGGTTCAAGATGTATTGTACGAGCTACATTAAACTGGAGAAAATGTAATATGCAATATGCGGTATTATAATTTAATACCAATTTGTAAACTTTCATGTACCTACAAATAACAAAAATAAAGTTATTGAATAAATAATTCACAAAAAATATAATGGCATTATTTTGATTTCCATAATTCTACTGTCAAATTTAAAATCCATAGCAGTTATCTTTACTAAACCAAAAAGCCAAAAATATAAACCCAATATCAATGATTTAGTAAATACAAATTCTGACTACCCCCACTAATCGTGTATATATTTTATTTTTTTTGCTTTGTGTTTCTCAACCTTTTATTCCACTTTTAACAAAATTATATCTGTTGCTGGAATTGCAAGAGAAAACTCACCACACGTTTCATTTATTTTTTTGAAATTTTCTTTATTTGTTGAATAATTAATGTTAATTCCATAATTTGACGACTATTCGTCCGCCATGGCACAAGGCCGTTATTTTTTCGATGAATGCGATTTTTTTTAACAAATATTAATGATAAATGATTTGCGCATTGCCTTTCGTTGGTGTGTGCGCTCCACCTTGAGAAGCACTGGTCTACACAATAGATCATTATTTATATGAAGGAAACACGCAATCGTTACGTGGTGCGTATTTTTTCCCCTTGAATATTTGAGAGGTGTTTTATGAAATAGGGCTAGTGTAAGTGATTGCAAACATTTTTGTAAAATGTGTACATGTTTTAAGTCCGACTCGAGAATGCGAATATTTTTTTAAAAGATGTAATTAAAGAATTATATCAAAAAATATTATCTATACTATAAAAATGAATCCCTGAATTTGTTGGTAAGCGCAAATCTCCAGATCAGCTGAACCGATTTCGCTAATTCTTTTTTTAGAATATTCCTTGAAGTACGATGATGGTTCTTACGGAGAGAAAAATTAAGAAAATTGCGCAAAAAATTGGATAACTTCAGAAAACATCGCACGTTTGACAGTTCGCGTGTTTGAGAATGACATTTTGCAAAACAATGATTTTGTTCAATCAGGATTCTATTTTTGAAAATCTTTAAGTTAATAAATGTATTTAAAGTAGGTACTCCCCTAATAGTTTGAATCGAATCAAGAATTTTAGATATTTTAAAAGGGTACCTATGTTAGGTACCAAATTTAGTATACATGAAAAATGCACATTTGAATAAAAATTGTAAGTGGCACGCGGGCTGTTTAAAAACTGAATGTACTGGGATTGAATATATGGAACGCGGGAGGAGGGTTGGCGGGACGAGGGAGCGGGAAAGGGAAGAGGGAAGGCGGGGAAGGTGGAAGGGGAAGGCGAGAGGGGGGAGGAGAACCTGGGAGGGGGGAGGAGAACTCGGGAGAAGGGTTTGCGGGACGGGGGAAGGGGGGGGGGGAGAGTGGAGTAGGGAGAGGGATGGTGGAGGTGACGGAGTGGGAATGCGAGAGGGGAATGGGAAAGGTCACTCAGGGAGAAACAATTTCTTTATTAAATGGCATAGCAACGCATGCCGGGACCAGCTAGTATAATATATTTTTTCTCTCCCAGATTTACACTACGAGCCGATTAGACACATCGTCACCTCAGTTGGACTAGGTTCTAACTGACATTTTTTTTCAAAAATGACCTTTGGATGCAAAACCATTTCTTTTGCTCATTTCCATAACCAAAATAATCTTCTGAGCCATCTGTGTTGGTAGACATGACGAAGTTCTAACATCAAGTTTTTGAAGCATCCATTTATTTTACGAAGTTCTAACTTCACTTTGGTTCTTTTGAAATTACCATTTTGTGTATTCTGATGGTTGATTTTCGTCACTGTATGTGGATGTGGTTCTAATTTGGGCTTACCATGTTCTGAGGTGTCAAAGTTTGCAAAAATGAATTGTCATACCTATAATTTATTTAACAATTTCTGATTTGGAGGTTCAATGTTGTGAAAAGTATTTTAGTTTAAGTATTTTAGTTCTCCTGTACAAAATTATGAACTCGAAAGTTGACTGCCCGGAGTTGCCAAATAAAATAAATTTCAACAATTATTATAAGCAATAATTGTTAGCCTGAAACACTCATTTACATTGAAAAATCTTCCGAGAAAAGATACTTGCCGCCAACGGGACTTGAACCCGTGTCCTTCTGATTGCCGGTCGGATGCTCTGACCACTGAGCTATGGCGGCTTATCTAACTAATACCCGCCAAATAATTCAATATATACTGGTGTTTCATTCAACAATTACTGATTATTATATTTTTCCACCTGAAAACAACCAACTTTATTTTTGTGAAAATAAATTTCCACCCGCCGACTCGATATAGCAGACAAAATACCCTTTTCTACATTGATAGATGCAACACCAATTCCAACCAAAATGAATTTATGCAGAGGACATGTAAGTATTATAACATTAAATTTGCACGTATTGTTTCTACATATATACTGTTAGTTACTTTCGCTACAGAATTTCATTGTATCACATTCTATGTAGGTGCGAATAATACACAACACATATTCATGATGATTAAATTAATTGAACCTAATATTTTTAAATTACCTGTGTGGCAACTTTCCCTTATCCCTGTCCTCCCCCTACCCGTTCCAACCCAATTATCTATTTAGCAGCCTATTTTCTCTTCAGTTATAATCTTTTTCTTTTGTATTGTTGTGTTTTTATATTTAGGTTTATCACTTGTTGAATCTACACCTCTGTGAACATTAATAAAATTGGTCTGTTTTTGTCATCCTCTAATGTATATTATGTTACTAAGACTGTTTATGTTCCTTAAATAAATAAACAAATAAACAAACATAGGTATTTTAAATTTAAAAAAGTATGTAATTAGAAGTGGCTCTAGCTTGGAATAGCATTGGGAAAATGTAGCTAGAACCTTATGCAATGAATTTATCATTATAATATTTATATTACCTAATATGTTGCGTATGGTTACATCTGCATGTTTATTAGCAGATATATCCTAAAACGATAAGTACAGGTTCTATTTAAATAGTTTCCTTTAAAATCTATTACCTTCTTTCGAATCGGGCCTTTGTTCGGATGGTAAAATATTTCCGCTTTGCAAAAAAATCCAAATGAATGAAATATTTAACTTGTTTTCACTAAAAACTGTTTTTGAAAGGTGATAAAATACGTTTAAAAATTTCATTATCCATAATATAAAAATGAATCGCTGAATGTGTTGCTAAGCGCATAACTTTCGAACGACTGCACCAAATTGGATAATTATTTTTTTGTGTGTTCGTTATTGTCAGGACAAGGTTTTTATAAAACTTCCGGTGAGCTCTGGCATTATGAAATTTGTATAAAAAAATTGCTATTGGTGGCACGCGAGGTTTGAAAACTGAATGTATGGAAAGCGGGAGGGAGTGAGTGATTGGGGAGGGGGGGAGAGGGTATGGGAAGGGGGTTGGGGGAAGGGGGGGATGGAGGATGGAGGCGGGAGTGGGGGGGGGGAGAGGTGAGGGGGGGGGGAGGGAGAGAGGGTAATGGGTAGGGGGAGGGTGGAGGGGGGGGGGTTCGATGGGGGGGTTCGATGGGGGGGTTCCCACTCCGCCTCCTCCGGCTCCTCCACCTCCCCCCTCCCCCCCTCTAACCACCCTCCCTCCCCCTCACCCACCCCTCAGCCCTCCCCCCTTCCTTCCCCCATCTCTCCCTCCCTCCCGCTTTCCATACATTCAGTTTACAAACCTCGCATGCCACCAATAGCAATTTTTTTATACAAATTTCATAATGCCAGAACTCACTGGAAGTTTTATAAAAACCTTGTCCTGATAATAACGACCACAAAAAAAGAATTATCCAATTTTTTTTTTCTTTTTTTTTTTACAGTGAATACCGCACAAAACTGCTCCCGTCTGGAGCCAGTGAGACAATTGCATCCCCAATTGGGGTATGTTGTGAGGCTGAAGGTAGTGGGGAGGGGAAGGAGGTGGGGAAGAGGAAGGTTGGGAAGTACCTGGCTATTCAGATCTGGTCACCAAACACGGCTAAAGCCATTTTCAAGCAACGTTCCAATTCTGAATGGTGGTCTTACACCAGGGCGATACTAATAGTATCTTCCACTCTGGAACATGCCGCAAATATACTATATATTATTTTAAATGAATTAATTGTGAAATAACACAAATTAATCAAATAAAATTTATTTGCGCATGCCGGGTTCGAACCCGCCACCTCCGGATTGTGAGTCAAGAGTCTTACCCACTGGACTACGGAGGTCGTAAAATTTGGTGGAGTCGTTCGAAAGTTATGCGGTTAGCAACACATTCAGCGATTCATTTTTTATGTTATAGAAGATGACATATTTTCGGTGGTGTCTGGTTATTCCCTCTAATTAACAGAAGATTTAACTTTGAAATCGGTAAATAGATTATGAGAAATCACCTTTACAAACTTTGACACTTCACACCTCAGAACAAGGTAAAGGAAAGTTAGAACTCTGACCAACCAAAGTGACGATATTAATCGAATATGGATTGCCGATTCACACAGCAAGCAGTGAGCAGTGTCGGTAACCTATTTACTAGATTCATTAGAATCTGTGAGCTTGTTTCACTCCGGTAATGAATAAAATATTTGTATTAATTGTTTGAACTCGATTACCCAGCCACTGTTTCGACGTGTAACTCTATGCATGTTTTATCATGTAATGTTGATGCATTCGATAGATGGTGTTTGCAAACAAAGTTGACAGCCAATTTGGTATATTTATGAGCCAAATACTTACGTAATGGCTTAATTAATATCTTCAGAAAATCTATATTAATAAAAAAATAAAATATTTTTAATTTTTTTTAATGTTAAATAGTAGAAAAATTGTTTGCGTGTTTAATTCGCAGAAATTAACAATGTTAATATTTAGTCCTACAAGTGTTTTAGTTTTTTAATATTTTGACAGCTGTTTCGGCTAACTAGGTCATTTTCAAACTGTGGTTATACCACATGAGACGATTTATTTATATAATTCTTAATTTCAATTTTGAAGGTGCCTAAATTGATTTATTACCGTTTAAGAAAATAATTGTGATGATGTACTTTAAAATCTGTTTTTCCCGCGTTCTTAATTGTTTTTTTTTCTTTCTATTCTTTATTATTTATTTTTATTTATTCATAGTTTTAATGGTTGCATAATTAAATTAATGGAATTTTTTGACAACCATGCAAGGCACATGCCCGTGTTATAATGATGTGACTGCTATTAAGTTATTTAAATGTGTAATATTGTTTAGGTTTTATACACTTACTAAGAAGTGGAGAATAAGTAATTTTCCTTACTTTATACCTATGTATACCCTAATATAAAACTTAATAATAAAGTAAGGAGCATTATTTTCTAGCCCGTCACAATTTATTATTTCCTCAAGAACTAGGTAATAAATTGAAGTTTAGAATCTTATAAATAAGTCGTCTCAAAATGCTATATATGTACAGTTTTTAAAAAGTATAGCCGAGAAGAGGAAAGAAGACGAAAGGATTATAGAAGGAAAAAAGAACAACGCTGAATCAATTCCTTTATTCATGCCTCTTTAATTTTATCTACCTTTTAAGTTTGCCTAGTACACCGGTCGATTAAACGCCAACCTCCTTCACATCCTCAGAACATGAGTTACGAGTCCTAAAAAATCAGCAACTCCTGGTGTATCGGTCACACCGGGACAGGAGTGCTCCTGGCGGGGGTGATACATTCGTATTGTTTCGTAATGAAATTTTGGTTTTAGGTGAATTAATTTTTTTTTTAAATTAAAACAAATGTTATAAATACTGGTTAAACGGCCTTTGTCTCCAATCTTCTTAACCAATAAAAACGAATGATTATTTGTTTGTCCTTTATGAGGTACCTAATCAATTCATCCGATTGCGTTGAAACTTTGATGTATTATCGTGCGCATGCTTGGGAAGATTTTTACGTGTAAAGGTAAGCTCTAGCGCTATGAAATTATTTCCTTTACCATTCATCCGTTTGTGATTCAAATTTGGTGAATTGTTATGCGCACACCCGCGAATATTTCTATTTATAAAGGTGCGCTCTGACATAATGAAATTTGTGTAAAATATTGCAATAGGTGGCGCGCGAATTGTTTGAAAAATGGGTGTATTTTATAAAGTTTAGCAGGGTAAGAAGGATTGTGGAGAGGGGAAGGGGAAGGGGAAGCGGAAAGGGAACGAGAAGGGGGGCAAATGGGAAAGGATAGGCAGGGAAAAATCATTTCTTTATTTTAGTCGCATTGCAACGCATGACGAGAACTCACTAGTTGGTTAAAAAAGGTTTCATGAAAAAATAACGCGGTTTTCTACCACTGGCGCTCACACAGAATTTTCGGTTGCATTGTCAGGAAAAACGCGATAAATAAATCAACGTTCCCGAGAGCCGCTAATTTATCTACGTTGATCGATATTTATTGAAAAGCGAGTGGCCTGCCAATTATCTGCTATGAACTGAGCACTGAACAATGCCTAAATTTTGGAGGGATCTAAGGCCCAAACAGGAAATATTACTTATTTTGTTTTATTATAATTTTATCATCTTTTTTTATATTCCGCAGTGGTTGTATGTTGTATGCGATTATATTCCTGGAAATTTGGCCTTGCGTTGTTAATTATTTGTCTTTCATAGTAGACGTGCTCCAAGACGTGTTTTTTTTGTACATTATCTCCACACAGGAGGCCCTGAATAAAATAATTTACCTTAGGGCCTATTCTTTGAGGATGCCGTGTGGAAGGTCTTTTTAGGAAAGGGAAGGAGAGGAAGTTCTGGGAAGTAAAAAAGGTATGAGGTGTGGGTAGGAATCTGGGGTCGGTGTATCCAAAAGTGATGGACAAATGATTTTTAATTTTGTTTATTTATTTATTTATTTATCTGTGCATATAAAGTATGTTTATATAGGTTTATTCGATGCCTGTCTCACTAGGATACACCTGTGTCGAGACAGGGATTTATCCTTATCACTGCGGTGCAGGGCAATGGCGTGCAACCCAGTTAATTTGCGAAGTGCAAAATTAAACTCACATCCGATGAGTACCTAAATTATCGAGAGAGGTCAAACGATCTCCCTTAATCATTCTCTCGTGATCTGACTTTCCACGCAGTTGGTGGGCAGACGCATCCGCCACCAAGATCCGGATGAACCTTACTCCATGAACCCGGGCACCCCTGCCAAGTCTGGGGTGACCTATGGCAGAGGCGACCTATGGCATCGAATAAATGGTTCCCGGGGCTGCGGTACCCATACCCGCCTGCCAAATTGAGGAGTTCATTAATTTATTTATTTTTTCATATTTAGGAATCAAACAGTTATTTTTATGAAAATTTGTATTGTTTAATTTAACATACCAAACTCAAAAACTAACTACACACAAAATTAATTTCGCAAAAGGATGTGCACAAAATACAATAATATCTTTTCAGAATATAGATGCTGATATTTTCCATTTGTCCGCAGGTCAATTCGGTAAATGTATTTTAGAAAAAATTAAAACAAATTGTTAATTATGAACCCTCTACTATTTTGTTAATATCATTATGTTGGTTTTTCTATATCTTGTTCATCTTTCAGCACTTTGAACCCATGAATTTATTTGGTGTACCGGTTTCACCGGAACAGGAGTGCTCCTGGCTGGGGTGATAGATAATTCACAATTTTGTGTATCAATCGTATCAGTGATTTTTCAATTTCAATTACCTTCAAATACAGAATAAAATATATTTTTATATTAAAATAAACTGTAAACATATGTTTAAAATTAACTAAAGTTTACAATTCTGGCAATAAAATGTAAACTAATAACTATCTTCATAAAATACTTTATTATTTATTTATACTTTTAACGCTTTTAGCGATTTTGTGTCGAAAGTCATCATGAGCGACGAGGCGCATTTCCACTTAAACAGTTACGCCAATAAGCAAGATATTCATTTCTGGGGCACTGAAAATCTTCGTATGATGCACGAAAAGCCATTACATCCACTCAAGGCCACTGTGTGATGCGGCGTTTACGCGGGAGGGGTGATTGGGCCTTATTTTTTGAGGACGCCATTGGCATTACGGTCACTGTTACTGGTGAACGCTACAGGGCCATGATAAACGACTTCTTACTTCCCGAATTGGATGAGCGGGGCTTGGTGAACGTGTGGTTTCAACAAGACGGTACAACCGAGCACACAGCACGATCCACAATGGATATTGTGAAGGAAGCGTTTCCTGGTCGCGTAATCTGTCGTTTTGGCGATTTGGTATGGCCAGCAAGATCGCCTGATTTAACCATCCCAGACTTCTTTCTTTGGGGCTATTTGAAGTCGCGGGTTTATGCCAACAAGCCTCAGACAATCGCGGTCCTTAAGGAGAATATTCGACAGGAATGCGAAGAGTTATCACCGGAAATTTTGCGGAAAGTCATGGAAAATGCGATAAAACGGCACAAATGTGGATCAACACTGGCGGTAGCCACTTGACGGATATCATCTTTTCCACTTAACCGAAAAAATTGTAAAAGTCCAAATAAAGATTTCTATTACTTAAAATATTTTTTTATTTATAAGTAAAAAAGTTATTCAAAAACAAAGTTGGATGATTAATTTTGCACCACCCTTTATTTGTAAATCTTGAATTTTTTTCTAAATAAATATTAAAACAAAACAATTAATTAAACAAAATCACAAAATTACAAATGTACAAAGTTCACTCAAATGACAAATAATAAGAAAGGCAAGAGACCCAAGATACACAATAAGAGGTATAAATTATACATAATATAATAAGCACATTTTTTTTTAGTTTTTTTTTATGTGAAATACTTTTTACTAAGTTCTTTCGGTGCTATTGAAAATATCTACTACGAGTACTTCTGCATATTGGTTATATAAGCTGTATATGGGCGGCGTAAGAAAGTTCATGAACGAAATGGTATCGACATGATGTTTGCAGTGAAATATATGTTTTAAGCTTTTTAATACATTGTTTTTATTACATAATTTATTATGGAGTTCCACCACGAACTCAAAGTAAAGTTGTAATAAGAGAAGTTTTTCAAAGAAAATGTTCTATTTAGACGGGTCTAACCTAAGAAATCTCTAACAAGGGCTTAAATATTTTGGGATTTGTAATTAGGCTAACTAGAAATTTTAACAATACAAAGTGTATTAAACTGTTATATTTTGCTTATGTAAAAAGTCAACTTGAGTACAATTCTCCCACCTGGAACCCACATTAGAATACGAGTATACATTTTAAAATGGGTATTTCAGCAATTATATTCAACTACAACACTATGTTAAATAATATGAATATACTCAAATTGTCAGACTGAAGAATTTTCACTGACTTGGTATTTCTATATAAAATTCTAAATGATTTAGTTGATAGTCCGATATTGCTTGAATTGATGAGATTCCGAATACCAATACGTAATACTAGAAGTCAGGATTTATTTCAGTGCATAAATTCTAGGACTAACAACCATATGTATTCCTCTTTGCCCAGAATACTAATGGACGGAAATAATTATACCAAGTCAATGGACATCTTCTATTTAGCTCTACACAAATATGAAATATTATTACTGAGGCAGTTCAGTTATGTACAATAAATACTGTATATTTCTTACTATTCATATGTAAAAGCTCCGAAAAAGGGCGTTAATCAATAAATAGATAAAATCTTCTCAATATTTCTATTTTTTAGAGTGATAATTCATGGTGGAATTCCATTATAATATATTATAATAAAACTAATATAAAACTTTATTTCACTTAATTTTATTTGACCGTAACCGGTTTCCGTAAAGCCATCTTCAGACTGATGACTGACCTTCCCAATATGTTGTGTATATAAACCGTAGACTAAGAATTATTTGTACCAGTCTGAAGATGCCTCTAACGAGCTGAAACCGGTTACGGTCAAATAAAATTAAGTGGAATAAAGTTTTATATTCGTTTTATTATAATATATTAAAATGTTCTCATACATTTGCCGTTATTTGTCTGTTTTAGAATATTTCGTATTTATTAAATATCATTATACCATTGTGCCACCCCCGCATACCATCTGGATTAAATTACTGTAATAAATTAATATGATTATTACAATTTTCAATAATAAATTCCAAACTCTGCCTGTCCGCTTAACACATGTCAAAATCAAACGTCCAACTGCCATTCAATTCGTAAAATTCAAAATTCCAAATCCAAAGTCATAAATTTATGAGGAATGTACCTACGAGTAATTGGATGCCTATTTAAATAATTTCAGAATATTAATAATCGAGAATAAATTTTTAATTAAATAAGGTATTATGAAATACCAGGAAAATGTTATTTTAATTAATGACTATTTTAGCATTCAGAGAATGAACGTTTTAAAAGTTAAAAGCCAGTTTTATTTTTAGTATATAAATATTTACGATTAAATCAAATGAATTCATTCTATATTTATAAGATTTATTTCGTTTGCCCATCTCTAAATTCATCGCAGTTTTTATTTGCACATCCTAACATCAAACAATACCCTTATTATATTAAAATACTACGCGTCAAAGGAGAAACGATTTAAGGAAGCGAAAAACTTTTTTTTAAATTACCAATTATATATTTTATTAAAATAATTATTCATAGCTGAAGTTCCCTGCGTTGCCCGGGAGAAGTATCAAAATACTTCTTTTGAGGGATGGGAAAAGGTGATGGGGGAGGTTCTTGCGTGGACAGTGACTTTTCCCTAGTTTTAGAGATGCAAGTGTGCAAAATATCATTAACTCGGAATATGACTGTAGATTTGTATAAAAATCTTCAAAACGGACTCTTTTCTTTAAGTAAATATACTAACTGAAGTCCCGACGTTGCCCGGGTTTTACACGTAGTTTTACGAAATCAAATCTTACGATATTTTAGTAAACAGTCTTTTTCCACTTATTTTTAACGTCAAGTTTGGAAAATTTCATCATTCGATTTGTATAAAAATCAAGACAAGGCTCTAGAAGGACAGATAAGGCTCTCGACTAGCCATCCGGAGGTTGCAGGTTCAAATCCCAGCGTGCGCAAGTAAATTTTATTTGATGGACTTTTGACAATTTAATATTTTATAATAATGTAAGGTATAATATATGTGGTACGTTACAGAGCGGAAGATACTCTCAATATGGCTCTGGTGTAAACCACCATTGATAATTGAAACTTGCTTGAAATGGCTATAGACATGTTTGGTGACCAGATCTGAATAGCCGGGTACTTCCTCTCTCTTCCCCTACAGCTTACTTACCTTTTGAAGGTGGCTCCAGGTGGTTGGTACCAGTTGGGACTCTTATGCGGTACTCACATTAAAAAATCGAGTGCAGTGTACACGCGGTAGAAGCGTAACTTTACGAAAACAATCTCAACCAATACCAGAAACGTGAGATCATTCTCAAAGCGACCAATGAGCTCAGACCCAGGGTAAATTCTGTTTCTTATCTCAACCAATATGAGCCTTTAAAAGTGACATCGTAATCAAAGCGGCAAATGAGCGCAGTTGATGTGTCGCAGGTTCAGTAATCGCCATTCCCGTTTCATCCGAAATCCAAATCACAGCGGGGCTGTAGAAGTTTCACTTAAAAAAAAGTATAAGTAAAGTAAAGACGCCTGTCTTGACACAGGTATACCATAGTGAGACAGGCATACAAATAAAACCATTGTAAATATATTTTATTATAGATAAATAAATAAAATAAAAAAACTAGTTCGATATTTCACATAATGCAAATAATTACGAAAAACCCTGTCTCACAACCAGAAAGAATATAATTAATTTGTTAGTTTATTTATTGTTCTGTTATACGTGGTGGAATTATATTGTATTAAATTGAAATTAAAACAATTTTTTAAAATATGTGGAAATAAGTTTAAAAAAATGTTTTAATTTCAATTTAATTAATTTGTTATTAACCTTAATAAATGAAGTAGTAATTATGATTATACCCTCACCATTGCATTCTGACAATATGTTTAATTATTCAGCTTAATTCCGCATTTTGATTCCGTTCTAAACAATGTAACATGATTCAACCCCTAAGCTCTACAACTAAACCCTGGCGAATAGATCAGCGAAACAAACAAACCACGATTATTAGTTGGCAGCAATCGTGCATTCATACACGCCATTTGTCTATCGGCCCACCCCCCGGGTGAAGGGTTATCACTTTTAAACTATTGAAACTTATAAAATAATAATTAACACAAAAAATTAATTAACAGTAAAACAGGCAGTATTTCTGGATATCTAATCATTTTAAACATTTTTTTCAGATCATAAAAAGATATTGTTTGTTTTTGAAACGAGAAAAGATATTGTTTGGTTCTCAAACGAGAATATGCTTAGTTCTTTCCGGGATACAATTTATCAAGTTTATACCTCTCCTTAACCATCATTTTGTTAGAAAGGCATTTGAAATTTGGAACAATCGTAAGAAAAATAGCGAAAATTCGAGTGCATTTCTTTTGAAAAGAAGAAGATGGAACTGCCTTGGAAGCAAGTTATTTGTGTTTTTCGTATACACAATCTCGTTTTTTAGTTAAAAGAAGGAATTTGACTGGAATTTGGAAGCACACAACTGTAATTATTTAATCATAATATTTATTATCTAATAAATTTCGTTATGGCGATAATTACCTTGAGATATGGCGTGGAACTATTTAACAATTTTGTTTGCTATGTCGTTGCTCCTTCGAAGAGATACAGTGATAAGTGATTGGTTATTCCTTTTTCCTTGCTTGCCTTTTTTTCCTACACATACTGTCACCCAATTGGCCACCTGCATGGATTTCAAAACGACTTGGAAAAAATCGTGTGGATAGATTTTTTTACTAAGATTACGAAAATGTTAGTAAAAATTTTTAGAAATGTACAGTTTTTTTTTTTTTTTTTAAATAAATAAATCCATTATTTGGGCACGTGACGTCACTACATGAAAATGTCCCGTCTCCGAAAATGTTCCTATTAATTTTATAAAATTCCTCACTGATTTTTTTTTTGGCAACGCTTTGATTTCAGGCGAATTTTTGAATTTGACATTTAATTATTGTTTGTTCTCTGCGAACTTATCATTTGGTTTAAATTTTTGACAGATGTTATGAAGTACATTTTACGCTGTACATTTTACGTTGTCTGTACGTGTTTTAGAGGTATAATGGTAGTGGTGCTGATTTTAACAAAATAAAATATTACAATATTCTTATTATTATTATAATTTACAAGTACAAGTATATTACATTGGATTTAGTAATATAGACGTTGAACATTATAAATATTTATGATCAATAAGATGGATTAAGGAAAAAAATATTTATGAGATGTAATATATTTGGTATGTCTCGTTATTCCCCTGTGCCCTTTCTTGTGGAAAACGTTATTTTTTTAAAAAAGATTTTGTAATTATCGTTTTTTCGCACCTATAAAATTATGTTCCGTCTTTCCGGTTTATAAAAAATGGTCTGATTTTTTGGATTGAAATTTTCAAAAAATCGCCAGGGTTTCAAAAATACGATAAAAAAAAATATAGAATGTCTTAGAATATTTGCCTAAACTGAATTTTTTTTAAATGTGATGCAAGAGGTAAGTTTTAAGATTTTCACGGCCAAAAGCATTTTCGTTATTTGTTTTTGGGGTGTTAAGGATCATAATATATATATCACATCTACCGGATCTGCCGGATCTGCCCTGATGATGGACACTGCAACGATGTCCGAAACGTTGGCTAAAGAAGGAGGTAGCGCAACACGGCATAACACCCCAAAAACAAATAACGAAAAAGTGATGCAAGAGGCCTATTCTAGCAAACGCTCTTTCGTCTCGTTTCATTTTTGGTATTTACAGTCCATTACAATTTCATCTGAAGCACTAATTCGTAAGCAGTTTTGAATGCAACAGACATTATTAACTTGAAACCATTTTTATCCAAAGTACGCCAACCTTATCCTATTTTTTCTAAATTTTGCCATATTTTACCTTGCACCATTATATTTTAATTTTAAAAGAATCACGAAAGGCCTTACTTAGAATAAAACTACTAACTATAGTAAACAAATCAGTCTTGTCTTTCATAGTCTTTATCTCAGACAATAACAACACTGTAACTTATTAATATTTAAAAAATAAACTATAACAAATAACATGTAACAATTTGCTATTAGCATCCAAATTTGACAGTCGGTTCCTGCCTTCATTATCACAGATGACAGTCGAGCGCCTATATGTGCTTCTAGCCTCTGGTTGTAAAGGCAATGTTAAATGCTTTCATGAGCTTTGTAATAATATAATACGGATTATGTTCACCCGAGGTTCTAATGCTACGAACTATGTTCATAATATTTAAAAATTACAAACTCCTTAAACTTTGAAAACCTTTGCAGTACTGCTTATTTTAAAGTTAGAGGTATACACTGTATAAATAATAAAACCGAACGTGATCCGATGCATCGAGAACACAGGTTTC
Source organism: Limnephilus rhombicus (assembly GCA_929108145.2). Classification (NCBI taxonomy): domain Eukaryota; kingdom Metazoa; phylum Arthropoda; class Insecta; order Trichoptera; family Limnephilidae; genus Limnephilus; species Limnephilus rhombicus. The sequence continues at coordinate 37,712,541 of OV815280.1, forward strand.
GGCGGCAAATTCTTGGCCGAAAACGCAAATTATGCGAAATTTGCAATTATTTTCATTTTGGCAACCCTTGCCGTCAATTTACTACCGGTATAATCAAAATTGCAATCACTTTAGCTGCTAAGTATTCTGATTGTGTGTTGTTCGCAGACAACAACAGATGCGAGGGAGATAATAGGTTATTGATGGAATTGACCGCGTTCTCTACCATTGCTGTTCTACACCGTCGCTGTTATTCCTGCTGTTATTGCGTTTCCCGTTCGAATAAAGTAGAGCTCACTATGTAAATTATTGTAAGTTCATGCTCTCTAAATTTCCCCTCGTAATTGAAATTTGTAGCTTTCGGATTGGGGTGGGAATCGATTAAAAAAGTAATAATTGAAAATTACTTTTCACAAGCACCGGTTAAAAATAAGCGTTTTTTTATGTGACGCGCGTAAAAATATACTACCAAGGGCTGGTGGAACGATATTATTTGAGGTGGAAGGAAAATAATACTTTTGGGAGAAAGAGAAGAAGAAGGAACGAATTTATTTGTATTCTATTGAAAGTAATGCAACAAATTGTTTTGTGATATTGGACTCTAAATCTAACCATGATAATTATAACGATCGTTATCCTCAATTAAAACTGAACGAATCCTTTGTCAAGTTAAGTCGACGGCCTCCGTGGCAAAAAAGTAAGGCTCGCGACTAAAGTGTAAAATACTTAGATTGAATCCCGTCATGGCAAATAAATTTTATTTGATTAATTTTGTATTTCACAATTTATTCATTGAAAATAATATAAAGTATATTTGCGGCACGTTCCAGAGTGGGAGATACTCTCAGTATCGCCCTGGTGTAAGACCACCATTCAGAATTGAAACGTTGCCTGAAATGGCTTTAGCCGTATTTGGTGACCAGATCTGAATAGCTAGGTACTTCCCCACCTTCCTCTTCCCTATCTCCTTCCCCTTCCCACTACCTTCAGCCTCACAACATACCCCAATTGGGGATGCCATTGTCTCACTGGCTCCAGACGGGAGCAGTTGGGACTCTTGTGCAGCATTCGAGTAAAAAAAAAAAAAAAATATCGCCCTGCCGAGCGATTTTATATCTTTTGTGGGATAGAGATCTCCTGACGTACGAGATCTCCTGTCAGATTTTTGTGATTTTCTGTGGCTGTTATTTGCTTTTTCTACAAGCCGATGTCAGATTTCAACTGTGAGCTGTCGCATGTTTTAGTTTAGATCGTTTTAAATCGGCGTAGCTGGCCTGATACCCTTAGAAAAAGCAAATAACAGCCATAGAATATCACACAAATCTGTCAGGAGATCTCGATTCCACAAAAGATATGGAATCGCTCGGCTGGTGTAAGAATATAAGATAAGTGTGAGTTTATTTAACAGTTAAAAAAAATTGTTAAGTGTGAATACCGCACAAGAGTCCCAAAGGCTCTCAATCATCTAAAACCAATGAGACTATGACACCACAGAAAATTTAAAGGTGACAGTCACAATTATAACTCGAGCCCAGATTCCGTATTCTTGTCGAGACGTTCTTCTCTTTTTAATGTGAATATCGCACTAGAGTCCCAACTGTTCCTAACCGTCTGGAGGTCTGAACCGTCTCATAGCCAGTGAGACTATGGAATCCCCAATCGGGGTATGTTGTGAGGCTGAAGATAGTAGGAAGAGGAAGTAGATCGGGAATAATCGGGATATCACAAATTAATCAAATAAAAGTTACTTGAATACATGTAATACATAAATATACTCGTATGGATGAATGGTATAATGTTTTTTTTTATTTATTTTTTTTGGGATACCAACAGCATAATATTGAAATGAAGAATGATAATATCTAGGTTACATCAATTTAAGTAATTATTATGGAATTGGGTTTAGTGATTTAATAATTAAGAAAGTTTACATAATAAGTTGTTTAAGTGGCAATAGTGAGGGGGTGGGATGGGGGATTCAGTCTAGTCGCAGTACGTATTCTAAAAACAAAATGGATATTCCAGAAATGAAGTAATGAAGTTCGTTGAATGGTGGTAGGATTATTTATAGTTATGAAGAGTACCGAGTTATGAAGAGTATCGAGAGATCGATGATTTAAAGGAGTATCGTGTGGAGTTACAAATGTCAAAATGTGAATAGTGTATATTTAAAAAATGTGTGATGCACCATAAATCAAGGAGAATTGTCTTTGCACTGAGACTACTTTTCAGTTACCAACTCAAGGTTTGGGAAGGGGATTTTCAGAAACTTCCATGACGATGTTTTTTCAAAACGCTAGTTAATTTTTTTTAATATATCCTTATGACAAGATTTATTGGACTTATTGTACATATTAATTATTGTATTTTGTTTGATACTGGGTGGAATTTTAATAAAGCAACGTTATTTTTAAGCAACAAAAACGATAATATATTTCGCATTTTTTCACGTTTTTCCATCGAAACAAAATAAATATTTAACCTAAATCAGGAACGATCTTGTTAGGAGGGGTCTAGCAAAATTAAAAAAAACTGCCTTCAAAAAAGGGCCGGTATTTGAGCCGAGTCGAGTGTAATTATGTTAATATTTTAATCCGCAAAATTAACTGCGTTAATTCGGCTACATCCGCCAAAGTTACCAACTTTCAACGCGAGATGGCCTTTAATGATCTTTTCACAAAAAACGCCGAAAGTTTCAGTGAAATTTTAATTATCTCGCTAATCAGAAAATCTCGTAGATAAGCTCGCGATTTATTTAGTACCGAAATGTCTGATACAAGGAACAGCTATTTTGGACGAATATTTAATGCTTTTCAGTCTGAAGGTAAGATTAAAGAAAGGTACTTAGGCGTTTAAAATTTATTTATGGGGTTTCATGGAAATCCAAACATTTTATTTTTAGAACTTGTAATTGAAGTGTTAGATGGGTATACCTACAGATTTTATTGTAATCTAGCTGAAGTCCTCGGCGTTTCCCGATTTTTAAAATCGGATGTAGACATTTTCAAATTCCTCTTTTTTACATTAGCTCCAGTTAGGAGACCCTGAAGAAAATTATTATAATATAATTATTATACCTGAGGAAATATTTCATACAGGGCTAACTCTACGTTGAGGATGCTGTGTGTAGGGTTTTTTAACTGAAGGAAGGAGAATATTTTTTATACCCTTTCTAATTTCTAAGACTTCCAATTTGTCCAAATATTATAAATAATCAAAAGATGTTTTTTAAATGTCACCTTATTATAATTGTTCCCTTTGTAAATTATGCTCTATTACCCCCTTTCCACTCCCGCTTATCCATTAAGTATTAAGTATTAAGTCTATGTCTATTAAGTAAGCATCGTTTACGAAACATGTCAGTTTTTATAACAGCTGGCTGAGGTCCCCGGCGATGCCCGGGCTTTACACAGAGTTTTCGAAATCAAATGTAGACAGTGACCTTCATCTTGTTTTGAAGGTCACATGTGCAAAATTTCATAAAACTGTAGATTTGCATCCAAATCAAATCCACACCGCCCGTTTACCAGCCCGCTCGTCCACCGCATACAGACATTCTCCTTTATATTTCAACGAATTTACACAAAACCTTGACAAATTATAAGCCTAAACATTCCTCATGAATCACTCTATCTATTGGTGAAAACCACATGAAAATCCGTACGGTAGTTTTAAGGTTTATTGCAAACAAACAGACAAACAGACGCGGTGGAGGACTTTAATTTATAATAATATGTAGAAATAAACTTACTTAAGGATCTGCAACCGGGATCGAAAAGAAAAGATGGAGAGATACGAAATTGCGAATGTTAGAGGAGGGCGTTAACATTTACAGCGACAAAATCGATGCGAAAATTGCGAAAATGTTTAATAAAACATGACTCGTTTAAAATAGAGCAGAAAACTTGCGGGCAATATCTTAAACAGCATTTGAAGAAACACTGTGAATTTTTTCATACATATAACTTGTAAAATAACTGAAACAAACGTGTTAATAATAATTTTTGGAGCATACTTTGCGATTTTTTTCTATCAAGGGAATTTTATATAATTTGGGTCTAGATATTATCTTCAAGAATAACATATATTTTTTAAGAGCTTTAAAACTTACCGTGTTTAAGGGAAATATGTAATAAATCGATAGAAATCCGGGCTGCGGGCCCTTAAAACTAAATAATCTATTCGTATACCGGTCAGTGGCTGAGTGGGCATCACGTTTGGGTCCCACCCGGGCTTCGCGGTTCGATTCCTCGGCTGGCTAAGTCCTCCATCACAACACAAGCAACATTTTCGGCTTTCTGTGGTGGTAGTAGGAGATTTTCAAACATACAAAAAAAAATGTATATTGAATAAAAATTACATTTTGTACCAAAAACTAAAAAGATGTTTCAAATGCTTCAAATTGTCATAAAAACTATACACCTGTGAAGTGCAGATTAAAGTAAATTGGAATTTGAAATAAAAGCGGGAAAGCCTCGCCTAAGCGCAAGATGTAGTTACCATCGTTCTTTTTTTCCGAAAACGAATCAAAATTTCATTTGAACTTTTAATCAAATACGTCAGAGACCAGAAGTTATAATAACTCAGACTTTAAAGTAATCCTTTCTCGTCACAAAACGGCATCGGCAGAGCTACAGGGAGGGCAAAAAGTACGTTTATGGATGGCTGGCCTCGGTGGGCAGACCGCCCAGGTACACAAAGTGTCTCTGATTGATGCCAGCCCGCTACAAGTAACCCTCCAGTGGACTAAAATTTAACTAAAGTTGAATTCTTCTTCCGTGGTATACCAGAAAAAACTCTTTGTACTTTGTGCATTAACAGAAGCTCCGTTTGATAGATTCTCTTAGCTTTAAAAAAAAAATCAGAGTGTGCAATGCGCAATTCATACGCGGAATAATTAAAACCTTCAGGAAACTAAAGTATATAAGATTGGGAGACTACGAAGCACTTTATTTATCAGTGCGAAGGATATTTTTTTCCAAATTTTTGTCGTCGAATTCCAGTGCACCTTTTTCTATACATTTGATCATCTTATTAGTATTTGAAAGGCAAGATAGAGGGTCGCCGAGGGCCTGGTAGGAGAAAAATGTCTTGGATGCGTAATATACGAGAGTGGACCGGCATTAGAAGTGTGGAGGAGCTATTCCGGGCAGCGCAAGACAGAGAGACATTCTCAAGAGTGATCGCCAACGTCGGGGGGACCTGATACGGCACACAAAGAAGAAGAATTAGTATTTGTGTTTTCTTCTTCAGAGTCGCTAGATGTCGCTTTCTTTTGTGTTTTCTTTTGCCTCTTCATTTTGGAGTGGTTTGCGACTTGCATGGGACTGTGGATTTTGTTTTATTAGAAAGAAAAAGTTATACAATATTACAGGAAATCAAATAAAAATAAAATATTACAGAAAAAAGAAAAGTCCCAATAAACTACTCGACACAGGTATACCCTAGTGAGACAGGCATATAAATAAAACCATTGTAAATATATTTTATTATAGATAAATAAATAAAAAATAAAAATAAAAAACTACTTTTAACCCCTAGGATACGACACACTACAATAGCAGTGCAGTGAAATCATGACTAGATCTACAAATGAACTGCAATATGTGGGTGTAGAGCTAGGTTTTAGAGGTTTTTAATGCATTTTGTTCCTGTCCATGAAATTTCGAAAGCAAAAAAGTTGATATTGAAGAAACTCGTCAACTATTTCAAATTTAATTTTCAATATTATGTTTGGTTTTCAGATATTTACAAAATACTACCTATCTTCTAGGGGTTAAGTAGTTTGTCAATGGGTGCTTTTACTTTGAAGTTTAAAAAATAAAACTTATTATGCAGTTAGACATTTTTTTTTGTGTTATTACAAAAATGTTAATACAAACTATTTCTTTCGGCGAGCCAATTTTTCAATATAATATTTTTTACATTATTTGTACGTTTCTTAATTTTAGCAGGTAACATATTTAAGCAAGTAGGTATCATGTAGTCTAGCGTTCTTTGTCCATATATTTGTTTAAGTGCTTAGGTACGATTAGTCCTTCATTTAACGTAAATTGGGTATTGTAAGTGTGGTCCAGTCTATTTATGTATATATATATTATCGTATTATTCATGAACCGAGTACCCGGGAATTAAATAAATATTTTATTGCAATCTCATTCTCTCGCAGGCTAAATCCTATAGATACCTATATGTGTTTGTCTCTTTTCAGTGTCGCTCGTTCCATTTCATCAGGTGTCAAATCACAACGAAGCTAAACAAGTTTTCACTTCAAAAAAATGGATTGCATTCTTTGGAGCACGATGGTCTTGAAATGACCCGTGTTGAAGGACGGATGAAACAAATAGGCCGGCAAATCGTTCTAAAGCCAAGCTGTTGAACTCAAGAACCAAGCGCAGGAACGACTAGTTATCATGAGACAAATGTTAACCGTTTAACAACTGTGCACTGCTGCTGTAGGAATCAGTGAGACTAGTTTCTTAGATCATCTCATTATTTGTACATGGTTGACATTCACAATGTTGACAAGAGAACAAGTCGTTTATACGAACGGTCGTTTCTCACTGAGACTAGGGTAATAAGAGAATCACTCTGATCTTGTACAGCATGAGAAAATAATAAAAAAAAATAATAAAAATAACCAGCCTCATTTGATTAGTTAGTGTTATTTCTAATTTATTCATTAAAAATAATATATAGCATATTTGCGGCATGCTCCAGAGTGCAAGGTACTCTGCATCGCTCGATAGGACCGCCATTCAGAATTGAAATGTTGCTTAGAATGGCTTAAGTCGTGTTTGGTAACCAGAAATGAATAGCCAGGTACTCTTCCCTTTCCTTTACCCTATCTCCTTCCCCCCCTCACTACATTGAGCCTCACAAAATAACCCAATTGGGGATGCCAGTCTCACAGGATCTAGGCGGTAGCAGTTGGGATTTTTATTTGGGAGGTATTTAAATTTAAACATTAAAGAAAATGATTTATTCACATGGATAGATTACGCCTAGACACATATATTCCCAGTTTAGCATCTGTAAAAAAAGTTAGGACTTGATAGAAGAAGAAAGGTTGTGTTGTTTTATAAATAAAGCACCCTTTGACAAGTTAAATCCATCGTTTTTATTGCAATGTGTTTAAAGTTACAAGTTACCACTCAACGGAGATACTCTATACTTTATTTTTTCTATGCAAGTTTAGTTAGAGAAGTGTTAATTTTTAACTAGCATGGACTTTTTATGGTTAAAATTCCTTTGCATATTGGGAAGGAATGAAGTTCAAAAATGATCACACAATCAGCGACATCTGAAATTACTGGCGCCCTCTTTGGCCTAAATGAATGAAATTATTAATAATAATAATCACTATTTATAATCCATAATTGGTTTGAAACTTAACTAGAAAACTAAACAGCATCTGTGAATCGCAATTGCTTAAAATGGCGACCAGATCTGAACAACCAGGTACTTCCCAACCCTTTTCTTCCTCATCACCATTACCTTCTGCCTCGCAACATACTCTGATTGGGGTGTCAAAATTTCACTGATTCTGGACAGTCGTGAACAGTTTGGGACTCTTAGGCGGTACCTACTCACATGATTAAAAAACCCTATCCAAGTCACAATAAAGGATAGCAAAGTAGCACCAGACTGTTCAACTGCTGACTAAAGGACCTATCCAAAAAATAATAAAAATTTTAATAAAACTTACGAACTTGGCCCAAAAACAAAAAACAAATAGCTTGAAAGGTTTGTCAACGTATGTAAGAAAAGGGTTTTCTTTGACATTATGTATCTTATATAAGTTCAGTTTGCCATATTTACCTTGTTACTTACGTATCATTAGTTCTACACCCTTGCCAAAATTTGGACCTATCCACTCGGGTGACATTTTTTATCTTTTGCATGAAATGGATCATTTTCTTTGTCATAATGTATATCCGTATTATGATAGAAAGGTTGGATGGTCCTGGGAAAAATCACTTTTCTTTTTGAGTACTTTGAAGCCTTATTCAACAAAGAAGTGATTTAATTTAAAAAAAATTATCATTTAAAAAAAAATACTTAAGTAGGTAAATTTAATTTAATTTTTTTTAAATTAATTTTAAGTATTTTTTTTTAAATTGATTTTAAGAATTTTTTAAATTTATTTTTTTAAATTAATTTTAAGTAAACTTTTTTTAATTTTTTAAAAAATTACTAAGAGTAAATTTAATAATGTTATTATTAAGCATTTTATTTTTGTGACAGCTGTTTTGGCTTAAAAGGCCATTTAAAAAATTAAATGTAATTCTATGAATTAAACACAAGCACAATTAATAATTATTTTTCATCAAATTACTTTTATTACATTAACTCCACACAGGAGGCCAATAATTTCCTCCGGGACATTTGTCATCTTTAGGAATGCTGGGTGGAAGGTTTTTTTATGAAAAGGAACGATTAAACCTGGGTCTTGAAGAGAGAGGGGGGAGCATATTAGATAATTATAAAATTAGAAGAAATCTCTTATGTACCAGGTCGTCACAACAAAACTATACAACAGACTCTCGAGAGAAATTATTGAATTTGAAAATATGCGTAAAAATAAAATTGTAATTATAAAAAGGAAAAGAAAGAATGTTTATCACTAATATTTATTTTTAATTTAACCTTATGAGTAAAACCTCAAATTGTAATATTTAATTAAATGAAGACAATAAAAGCGAAACTCAATCGAAAATCTGAAAAATTAGAAAAATATTTTGGCACCTCTGGGACTCGAACCCAAGACCTCTCGCTTTCCGGGCAAGCGCGTTTGATTGAGTTTCGCTTATATTGTCTTCATTTTATTAAAATTACAAATATTTACGTTTAGTTTGAATTGAATACACTTAAATTATAAAAAAATGGATATATAATATTAAGTTTGCCAAATAGAAATATTTTTTTTGTATAATATATATACATTAACTTGGAAATGAGATTTTGGCTCCAGTGACTTTTTATATATTTTTATTCAAATGTTTTTTCTTCAAAGACAAACAGAAAAAAATTCTTCTACATTTCGTCACTGGTCACTCAGCCGAGTAATCAACCAACCCTTCACCCCGCCGCTTACCGTGTAATACCAATATTTTTATGTTTTTAATTTTTTAGTCAAAAATGGCACCGGAGAACAATATATGATTTCCACTTTTCACTCCAAATAATTTCCGGAATTAATGATTAAAATAAGTCAATTACGTCCCTTAACATACTGAATATTGTAATAATAAATAATTAAAATTTATTGTTTTAAAAATATTAAGGGTAATTTTTAATTTCAATCAACGATATAAACCAGATCTTCAACAAAGGGAACATACGAACAAATTTACAGACACCCGAAATGCAAATGGTTGAGTTGTAACAGAACTTGGTCACTTTTCAGAATTTTGGCCTCAATTCAAAAATTTAATTTTGTGTAAAAAAGGCCACGCAGCTGTTCCTCTCTCTATAGAAGCATTTTATTTGTCCGCTATCTCATCTGTTCTTGCTATCAGAGACGGTTCCTTGGTATATGCATTTGTGCTTTGCACTACTGCTGTCTATTTTGTTTATTTTACTTTTTTATGTCGATGTTACTAACACTTGTTTGACTGTCCATGAGGTTCACTGCTTTAGCAGTGAATACCTCCATGGGCTTTAGAATTGTAGAAATGACCATTACAGTACAGTCTGTAGGCGTGCCCACATCCGTCACCTAACAAAGTATGTAGGGGCATTGAAGGTCTAGATTCATTTTATTAAATGTAGAGTCGTTCATTCAAAAAAATTAGATTCTTGCGAGAGCTCCGAAGGGGCGACCATATGTCGCCTATACCGGGGCGGGACAGTGGTGGGTACTTCAATGTACTTTGCACTGCTTGTCTTCAACCTCTACATAACTTACAACAAGATCATCGGTCATCGATATACGAAAGTACGCTCCAGTCATTATTCCCGCCAGGGCATTATTTGAGCTATCTTCTAATATAAAACTCCCGCCCAAATTTTCTTTTACGGAATCGAGACAGCTCGTCAAACGGTGACATGAGCGAGACAGATTACGCTCATAACGACAAATCACGTGTTAGACCAGTGCAGATATTTGAGTCGTTCAATTTCTAAATCCGATATACCAACTTTCACTGATTCGGAGAAAACCGCAAAAAACTATCACATCTCCAGCGTAAATAAAAAATTGCATTTTTTATTTTTATATAATGAATATTGGAGTAATATACATTCGAAGGTGTTATTTTTTCAATGTTTGTCTAGAAAAGTTTAAGTAATTTGGATAAATAAAATGGATATAGCGGATTTTGATACTCATTTCGTGATTTGCATGGAATATTGAGGGTTTTGAAACTCACTAACCTGAGGGGCGTGTTTCTACACCCTATCTTGGCAAAATAACTGCTCGTGATTGGTTGAATTTCGATACAGCGGGTTTTGATAGTAACTTCTTGAATGATATAGCGGGTTTTGTTTCTCACTGGCAGTTTTAACATGTTTTTTGGTCGTGATAAGGGAGATTTTAAAACTCAGTTTTAGGTTAGTCTTGTTCCTCGCAAAAATTTGAACAAGATGTCATACAAAAAAATTGGATAAAGCGGATTTTGAAATTATAGGACTCATTTAACTCATCCCGTGCACTAGCAAGGCAAGCGAAGGCAAGTGAATTTCGCACAACCTTGACCACGCGTATTGCGAAATCCAATACGTCAGTAATGTATTCGCCTTGGCAACTGTTTGATTGTTATTTTCGAGATGATTTTGCGATCGCTGATGAAGAAGTATCAATTCAATTATTTGAATTTAAGATTAAGAATTTAAATTAATAATTTATTCAATTATTATTCAAAAACATAGTGAATGCATTGCAGGACCCCATTAATTCATTTGCTACACCTGTATCACATACCAGGTACATTATAAATGCATTGCAGTACCCCATTAATTCATTTGCTACACCTGTATCACATACCAGGTATATTATAAATGCATTGCAGTACCCCATTAATTCATTTGCTACACCTGTATCACATACCAGGTAAATTATAAATGCATTGCAATACCCCATTAATTCATTTGCTACACCTGTATCACATACCAGGTACATTATAAATTTGCAGTACCCCATTAATTCATTTGCTACACCTGTATCACATACCAGGTACATTATAAATGCATTGCAGTACCCCATTAATTCATTTGCTACACCTATATTACATACCAGGTACATTATAAAATTGAAGTGCACTGCTGGCAATTCCAATCAAGAGCCGCGTCTGCTTGCCATATCCTGCCAGGCGAAGTTATCCCAGATATGCGAATTTAACGTTTGTGCTGTGTAATTTTTTTTTAAATATTAATTTAGAAATGGGGTACAAAATCCACAGTTCTAAAATTCCTTCTGAAATAAAATCCCACAGTTTGCTCTGGGGTTAATACATTCCAATGAAAAAGCCGGTGTTCCAGGTGAGCCGTGTCACAGAGTAAGCGGGCGCATTCCGACTCTGACTGCAGCAGTAAATATTGCGCTCTCAATCAGGGCAACCCGCATCCTGCACCCGAGGTCGGTCCCTGGCGGTGCCTTGTATTTTTTGGAGGAATTCTTTGTAGAACGACGGATTAGTTTGTATTTTTCCTTTTCGGTTTCCATTCAATTAAAACGAATAAAGTTTTGACATTTGGAGGCTCGAATAAGAAGTTTTTGTTTTATGATTTCGACACGAATATTGGATTATGGATGTAGGATTTTTCTATATAAGTTCATGCATTTTTCCTTTTCCACGTCAACGTTTTTTTTTAAAGCATTTTTTCTTCTTTCGACATAGCATAACTTCCATGGCCAGTCCTTTATTTTCTTCAGAAGTCTTTTGGCTGCAAGCTTTGCACATATTTTGATATTTTCATTGGTGTAAATCATGTCCCACAAAGATTTGCGCAAACTTTTTATTTCTTAAAATGTAGAAAACACTTTGTGGGAATACATAATTTTTTTTTTTTACAGTGAATACCGCACAAGAATCTCAACTGCTCCCGTCTGGAGCCAGTGAGACTATGGCATCCCCAATTGGGGTATGTTGTGAGGCTGAAGGTAGTGGGGAGGGGAAGGAGGTGGGGAAGAGGAAGGTTGGGAAGTACCTGGCTATTCAGATCTGGTCACCAAACACGGCTAAAGCCATTTTCAAGCAACGTTTCAATTCTGAATGGTGGTCTTACACAGGGGCGATACTAATAGTATCTTCCACTCTGGAACATGCCGCAAATATACTACATATTATTTTAAATGAATTAATTGTGAAATAACACAAATTAATCAAATAAAATTTATTTGCGCATGCCGGGTTCGAACCCGCGACCTCCGGATTGTGAGTCAAGAGTCTTACCCACTAAAATAAGTTTGTTTCAATTCCACTTTATTATTTCGTAATCCAACCGGTTTCGGTTCATCCTGAACCTTCCTCAGGGGTGAATAAAAATAAAAAATATATATTCAACCCTTAAGAAGGTTCAGGGTGAACCGAAACCGGTTGGATTAAGAAATAATAAAGTGGAATTGAAATAATGTTATTTTATTTTTTATTTTTTATTTTTAACTTTATGAGTAAAACCTCAAATTGTAATATTTACACAGGGGGTTCGAGTCCCAGAGGTGTCAATATGTTTTTCTGATTTTTCTGTTTCCAGATTTTCGATTGAGTTTCGCTTATATTGTCTTCATTTATTTTATTTTGTTTATTATCTTAATATGTTTAATGTCTATGTTCTTGTTAACGTATATTCTGTATACCTGATACAAACACATCGAAAGTATTAATAGGGTAGCGTCTGCGCGGTTGAATTTCAAAACCAGGATTTGAGTGCATGTCTGACGCCACACCATACGCGCCGCGCCACAAATAACATCTGTGTACGTAGAATTTCAAACAACGCTATCTTTGTAATTCGGTTTCGAATTCAAGAATTCGTCAATGGTTGGCGCTACTTCCGGTAGCAGGTCACATGGGGACGTGACCCCCTCCCCTTGGTATAAGTACTACGAATTATTGAATTCCCGGTGACTAACTATCACCGGATGACAGTGGATCCGATGAATGGGCTAATTTTGGAACCAGTTCCTATTGGGTTCATAAAATGGTCACCAATACTAACTAGGCGAAGCCGAACGAAAAGCCGCCCTCAGGGTCTAATAGTAAAAACCTGCTGAGCAGGTTTTTAACTGCTAGTTATAGCAAAAAAATTAACTTTTCTTCCATATAGTTAACATTAAATTAATATATAATTAGATATGTTATGGCTTTATTATTAAGTCTTTTCTTACATTCTTTCTTTCTTCTCTTTCTGTGTATTGTATATTTGCAATGTTTTATATTTTATTTTGCTTATTGTTATTTCACTAGCAGCACCTCCACCTAGTAACAATTAGATCTTGATTTACGCATGTTGTCAACATTTTTAATTGCAGCGTTAGTATCTAAGCAAACCTCAATGGCAATTTATTTATTGTAATAAATGTTAGTGCTCTGTGAATGTTTCAAATAATAAATAATTAAATACTACCAGTTTTATTTCTTGGCTTCTTATGTGGAGGATAAAAAAGTTTTAGTTCGTGGCTTCTTATGTGGAGGATAAAAAAGTTTTAGTTCGTGGCTTCTTATGTGGAGGATAAAAAAGTTTTAGTTCGTGGCTTCTTATGTGGAGGATAAAAAAGGAAGAAAAAGTTCTCAAAATAAGATTCAATTTGTCTAATCATTAAAATGTTGGTAGTCTAAAATAATTTTAAACATGAATAATTTAAAATATTTATAATAAGCCAAAATTGAACGTTTTTTAATAAAAATATAACTAATTAACGTGTTTTAATAACCACTTAAACTACGTTGATTTTATGAACATCACACAATAAAGTGTTTGAAAAAAACCAGTAAATACACTCTAAATTATTATTTTTAATTGTTAAACTAACGTTTAAGACGAGATTTTTATGCACAGCACAAAGGGTAACAATTATTATAAGCAATAATTATCAGCCTGAAACACTCATCCACATTGAAAAATCTTCCGAGAAAAAATACATGACGCCAACGGGACATGAACCCGTGCCCTTCTGATTGCCGGTCAGCTGCTCTCCCAATTGAGCTATGGCGGCTTATCTTATACCCGCCAAATGATTCAATATATACTAGTGTTTCATTCAACAATTACTGCTTATTATATTTTTTCCACCTGAAACAACCAACTTTATTTTTGCGAGAGAGACACTGTTAGTGTTAAATCCCTCGCTAGGTGGCATCGAGACAAATTATGTCTTCATTTATTGGGAAATACTTAAAATAAATAAATATTTAAATACTTTTTACTTTAACAATTAAAAATAATAATTAATATTTGACAAGTTTATCACATCTAATTAATATTTGACACATCTATTTGAATTTCACTTTAATTATCTTAATTGGATAAATGTATGAATGAAGTGGAATCTTAAATGTGAAAATTAACCCACTTCCTGACATCCGATTGTGCTGAAATTTAGTAGAGAGACTCGTTATTGATGACAAATGCATTCTATTTTAGTGGCAATCACGCGCACCCGCGCGGATATATGCGCATTTTTTCTGAAATTTGAAGGCATTAAAGCACTTAATATATGAAATAAATATCAGTTTTACTAACTTGCGATTTTGGCCTGTTGGTGGTGAGGTTGATTCCAATCACAGGGTAGGAAAATTTAACCTCAGTCAAACCAAAATAATATTGAGTTTTATTAGACAGTATTTCACTTTTTACGTGTTGATTTTTTAACTTTGAACCAAGAACAAATTTCATTTTATTACTCGAGGCTCAATTGAGAGAATAAATAGGTAACAATTATTATAAAACCGTACTAAAACAGAGTGTCTGCCGAAATCTAGATATTATGTGAGCGCAGTTTAGTGTGAAAATTCTATTTCCCTTACAAATATTTATATTTTCTCCCCGGAGCGCATAAAAACAGGAAGATACGTTTTTCTCAAGGAAAAAGCGGTATCTCTAGCCATTAAGAGGCTGGAATGACGGGAGATGGTTGAGGTGAGGATGGTTGAGATAAGAACACGGTCCATTAGGCTTATGATGCTGGGAAATGTGTATCTGTTCTCCGATGCCTGCTAGAGAAAAATAATCCACATATTTAATATTCAGCATGTTGAATAGTGATGTCTAGAGTAATAAAACACACATATTATATATTTTTTAATAATATATTATGAACTTGTTTAATATCGTACAGCTCGTAGTTATTGTAGTGTACAGGTTAGTCATATCCTTCAATATATGTCGTTAGTATAGTTAGTTGTATGTAGTTTATGGTATCTCGACATATGTCAGTTAAGTAGTATTTTGGAAGAGTATCATATTTCGTTGTTCGAACATTAGACACGAACTTCGAGTGTATATCTCGGACCCGCTCCGCTGGTTTTTAAATGCTAGTAAATATTATTTTAAATATGCTCAATAGAAAACATAAAAACTTCGACGGTAAATAGAAGCTTTGGACAAAGACAATATAAATATCATGCTATAAAAGTATTCAACAGTCTTACCCTTGAAAATAAATAAAATTGAGGAAAACAAAAATATATTCAGACCTAAAATTACAAAATGGATTAAAGAACAAAAAAGACAATATTACCAAAATTTCATGACAATGTATATTTTTAATTTATTATGTATATTTTTAAGTCGGGTAAGTCAGCCAATGACGCCAACATTATTGGATTATACTCTGAAATGTAAAATATTGTATTAAATAAATAAATAAATAAATCAAAGATGGTTTTCTGGCCTCTGTGTATTTTAAGTTGTATCGAATGAATTGTGTATGTTGAAATGCACCACTGATGGCGTGAAAGTGTCCCTTTGAAAAACAATTAAAAAAATATTATATTTTTCTTATTGTGTCATAAAAAAATCACCTACGATTTCATTGTGAATTTTGCTCTCGTCGGGTCAACTTGGGAATTCTAATTTGTTTGTCACGAAATATAATGTCGTAATTGGGTGAGATGATATTAATGTGTGGATGCCATTTGGAGTTTGAAAAGCCGCTTTTGCGTTCGTTTATGCATTGAGGCAATATTTTTTTTTTAACATTACATATCACATATTATAATGATTTTTGGCTGTCCAACTAGGAAATTTACCCGTTTTAGGAGTCAGAATGAGCAGATTTATTGCATGTAATTATTGTTTTGTCTCTAATATTTATATTAAAGTTTCGATGGTAGATACAAGAAATTGCTCTTGAATGTACTTAATATATTTTAAAATAATATAAACATAGTGAAGAGAAATAAAAAGAAAATTTAAAAAGAAACAAAATTTTCTTTTAAATGTACGCTTTTCAGTCATTTCATGAAATTTAGTTTTAACTTTGATGAATTATTTTTTTGAATAGAAATTAACTTCTTATATAATAAAATTTATTAAAAATTTAGGAATAATAAACAATTCTATACACATATAAATAGGGTATTAAATTGAACTAGAGAATCAAAAATTAGATAAAAAGTAAAGAAAGTAAAGAAACGATAAACGCAAAGAAAAATTTAAGCAGTTTTTGAACGTACATTGGTATAAAAATAATATAAATTAGTACAAATATAAAACCAACCAAAAAAAAGGTCAACCAAAAAAAAAATAATGACTATTATTTAGCATATTTTCGCATTCCGCTCTCTCTCCAAGACCAGAAGCCAATCATTTACCAGATTACGCAGATTGCTAGCACTTTTTGATTTCCATGCATCGGATATTAGATGCAAATAAGGGCCTAAGTAAGAGAATTATCTCTGAGCTAAGGATGAAGGAGTGGTGGGAGGAACTACTGGGTTCCTCTTTGTATGTCTGGTGTCGTGATAATGGTCTACGGAAGTGTAATGGTGATGCTGTTTTTGTGTATGCATAATATAATTTTCCTCATGTATAATTAATTGCCTTACACCAAGAACACGAAACTCTTCGAATAATGAATCGCTGGAATAATTGAATGTATTTTTAAATATGAATCTTAGAAGTGATTTCTGAGATTTTGCTAAGGGATCAATTATTATTGTTTTTGCACAACCGCCCCATCCTAATGGAGCATAATCTTATATGGAATTACACATGGCAAAGTAAATTCGTTTCATGTCTTTAACGCAGAGAATATTGCTAATTGCCATCAAATGATATGTAATGTGTAATTTTGTATTACCATTTTTGATATATTTTGTCCGCGAAGTAAATTAACACATCACAAAACGCTCACCAAGTTTTAGGCTATTTATTCGCCCCAGGCTCATACAAACTGTGTCGTTATTAAAAGTGTGATTGGTGAAAATGTCATTTATAATAATATCGATTAATGAAAAACAAAAATCATCCTGATCTACAAAATTTTTCATTAATATTTAAATTTTGTTTTGATTAACATTTTAATTTTATTTTCCAGTTTTAAAATAAATGAGAAAATTCATCTGCCGCAATCATTAACATAATATAAATATTTATTTTCGTTAATTGTTAGCATGTCTGATTACGTCTAAAAGGGATCGAAATGAAAATCCAGTCTCCTTCAACGTAAGTAATCTTCCAAACAGGACCTCCTAATATGCTTGGTGTAACTCCAAGTGACCAGCTCAGATACGGGGGCTCCATCTAAGCCAGAGTTACATTAGCCTCTCGGAAACTGGGCGTACTGTACAGGGCCCGCGGATACTTTATTGGTACACAACTGCTAACCCTGTACAAATCGCAAGAGCGCCCCATGGTTGAATTTGCAGCCATCTCTGGTCTGGAGCCCCAAAATACCTAAAAAAAAACCTCGACTCTGTGCAGAAATTGGCGGTCCGTTGTCTAATTTAACAATAGATAGATGCTCCTAATTTAACAAACGGATTGCAAACTTTAGAGCACAGGCGCCAGGTGAGAATGCTGCCCTTGTTCTACCGGTATAACAATGGAAGATGCTCCGAGGAACTAGGAATTGTCGGGAAACACGCAAAACACGCGCCCAACATTTGTACACAGTTGACATTGGTCACATGAGAACGACTCGTTCTTGAGTTCAACAGCTTGGCTGTGGAACGATTTGGGGGCCTCTGTGTTTCCTCCCTCCTATAATATGGATCTTTTCAAGACCCATATTCACTCCTTCCTCTCGTCAAAAAGAACCTCCAGATGACATAGGCCCTGAGAGAAATTCTTTTCCTCGGGGCCTTCTGTGTGGAGTTAATGTAAAAAAAAGCATGCTCGTTGTTGTGAGCTAACTCAAGATTATTAAATAAATTTCTTCTTCAAATTTTGCAAATTCACTTTGTGGCACCATTTTATTAATGCAATAATTAAAAACACTTTGCTTTTACCACAATAAACTTTATTAAAAAGTCGACATGTTTCAAGAACGATGTTCTCTTCATCAGGACATATTATAATGTACTAAAAAAATTATCGAACATAGAAAGACAGGCGTGGGTAGAAATGGAAGTAGTGGGGGAGGAGAGAGGTGGAAAGGGGAGGTGCTTAGAAGATCAACAAGGGGGAGGGGGGGAGAGGTGGAAAGGGGGGTGCTTAGAAGAACAAAGACAAAAATTACAATGGAAATATGTTTAAGATAGGGTTATTCACAAAATTAATTTGATTGTTAATAATATTTAAATTTCTATTGATATTTTTCCTAATTTCTAATATTTCTAAAAGATCTAAGTGAAAACCACGAACGTTAGTGTGTAAAATTTTAAAACCAGTATTTATATCAAATGAATGGTTAAATTCAATTAGATGGTTAGCAAATTCCGAATAATTATTAGTATTTAGACATCTCAAATCTCACCTCTCTCCTCCCCCACTACTTCCATTTCTACCCACGCCTGTCTTTCTATGTTCGATCATTTTTTTAGTACATTATATGTCCTGATGAAGAGAACATCGTTCTTGAAACATGTCGACTTTTTAATAAAGTTTATTGTGGTAAAAACAAAGTGTTTTTAATTATTGCATTTATCAAATAAATGCTTGATGGATAACTTATGACTCACAGCTAATGCCGCGCAAATGGTGGAATCTTGGTTGGAACGTTCTGAACGACAGAAAAGGCACGTAGAATACTGTGTCGTGCGGACGAGCGTAAATAGGGATGGCTTGCGGGGAATATTCCCCACAACGTGCGGTGCGCGCGGAGCCTTGTGGCCCGTCCGCGCGGCGCACATGTTCCTAATTCACGTCGCCTTGTAAAACATACGTGGCCCGCGGGCGTGTTGCACATTTGAGAGCATTGTGGTTACGTGATGGTAGAATAAAGCTTACTTTAATATAAAAAATAAAAATACCTCATCTTCTTACTTTCATACCGCTGCGCTTCCAAAAAGTCCATATAATTAATCGTTGGAAAAGAAGATAATACTAATAAATTTAAACAATAATTGAAAGAAAACAATACACAGAAAATGCAAAAGGTAACGGTCTTCAACAATCTTTTACTAAATACAAAACATTAGGGAAACAAAAAAAAATCAGAAACAAAATTATATTATGGATTAAACAACAAAAAATGCAAAATTACAAAACAATTATAACAAAGGATAAAACTTATATACATAATAATAATACCATTAAAATACACAAATCATCGTATGCAAACGTACCTTATAATATTTGCTGATTTTATTAAAAATTTCATTACTGTCTTTATGTATTTTTTTAAAAATTAAATGAAGACAATATTAGCGAAACTCAATCGAAAATCTGAAAACAGAAAAATCAGAAAAAGATCCGGTCACATCTGGGACTCGAACGCTAATATTGTCATAATTTAATTAAATATTACAATTTGAGGTTTTACTATTTTAAGTAATAAAGTAAAATAAATAGTTTATATTATATATTTTAATTTTAGTGTATTAAAATTTATCGTTTCATTTTTGATTAAATTGAAAACGAGAGGCTCAGCACAGGTAAAAAAGCACTTAGTAAGCATTATCAAATAATGTTTTAAAAAATTGAGATTATTATATCAAATAAAATTTAAATTTTCAGTTGCAACCTTCACCTTTTTGTCTGTGTCTGTTCTCTTTGTATGTTTCATTTAGAGTTTTTATCTTCTTCAATGATTCCAGACGGCGTGGTTTTGTTTTTTATGCAAATCTACAGTTTTATTCTGAAACACTTTCTGACACTTAATATTCAAAACAAAAGGTAGGTCACTATCTTCATGAGACCTCAAAATCCAACCCATTCCCTTTTTCCACTACAAAGCGAAATTTTTATACTTTAATAAAAATTTTCTACACTTGACTTTCAAATTAACAGAAACATTACTATTTACGTCTGATTTCGAAAAACTCTGCGAATAGCCCGGTCAAGACCGGGGACTTCAGCTAGTTACGAAATCAGAGAATGGGTGGGCGGTTTCGTTTTTTATAAAAAATACAGTTTATTTCGAGATGATTTAAATTTCGCACACTTGACTTTGAAAATATGAGAAAGGTCACTTTCTAAATTAGATTGCGAGAACCTCACCATCCCCCTTTTCCACCCCTTAAAAACAATTAACTAACTATACTAACTAACATAATGAACTAACTAACCATCACACCGTTTCCCCGCAGGGGTAGGTAGAGAGGACGTACCACCAAACAACTCGGTCTTGGCACACACTCTTTGCCTCATTCACATTCATACATCGTCTAATACCTACTCTTCTATTATTCTGACACTTGACATGGCCCGTCTCAAGTATCTGATGCACTTGATCGTGTCGTGTTTTGATACTACTTGATGAAATTTTTGAATCAGTATTTGACGTTCAAAATTACAGGAAAATTATTACAGTCTTTTTTTTTATGTCAGCCAGAGAGACTATGGCATCCCCAAATGGGGTATGTTGTGAGACTGAAGGTAGTTGGGAGGGAAGGAGGTAGGGAAGGGGAAGGTGGGGAAGTACCTGGCTATTCAGATCTGGTCACCAAACACGGCTAAAACCATTTCAGGCAACGTTTTAATTCTGAATGGTGGTCTTACACCAGGGCGATACTGAGAGTATCTTTCACTCTGGAACGTGCCGTAAATATACTATATATTATTTAAAATGAATAAATTGTGAAATATACAAATTAATCAAATAAAATTTATTTGCCACGCCGGGATTCGATCCCGCGACCTTCGGAATGTGAGTGGAGCGCCTAACCGCTGCACTACGCCGGCAGTCTACATCTGATTTCGAAAAACTCTGCGTAAAGGCCATATAACGCCGGAGATTTCTGCTGGTTTACCATAAATATTCCAATGACATAAAATACATAAAATATTATTTTTAAATAAATGAAGACAATATAAACGAAACTCATTCGAAAATCTGGAAACAGAAAAATCAGAAAAACATATTGACACCTCTGCAAGAAAGAGGTCCTGGGTTCGAGTCCCAGAGGTGTCAATATGTTTTTCTGATTTTTCTGTTTCCAGATTTTCGAATATATTGTCTTCGTTTATTAAAATATTACAATTTGAGGTTTTACTCATAAAGTTAAAAATAAAAAAATTAAATATTATTTTGTTTTTTTTTTTTCCTTTTCATTCGATACACAGTTAATTTTCGCAAAGCAAACAAGACAAGAAAAAAAATCCAGATTAAATGGACCAGTCCCGGTGTTGCGAGATTGAAAAATATTTCCCTCTGCAGTTTTTATTATTTGTATGACAGTGGCAGCATGGCTCCGTTTGCAGCAAAGAGTTTTGCTTATTCTGCTGGCTTTGGATTTTGTTTACTTTTTATTCGGCTTGCTTTGCTCGTTTTGCTTCTCTCCCATTCTGCGCTTATTATCGGAGCTACGGTGATAAAGTCAAACACGTTCGGTCGCTTATTTATGCAAAAATGTTCATGCTACGCGGACCACAGCGTCCACAGCCGAGGAACATAGTCTTTTTGCTCGAATCGCGTAGGGAAATAATAACCAACAGATTTTTAATGAAAATACATGCATGAACAAAATGTACAAATAATATTAAAATGAAAGAGCTTTTTTAACCAGGACTATCTTCTAGTCGTGTGTCTCTGATAAACTTGGGATAATCCATGGCGTAGTGGTAAATGAACTAACCGTGAAAGCGGAAGATGTGGCTTCAATAAATTTTAACTATTTTGCAAAATTAACACTGCTGCCACCATACTCTTGGAACGAAGAGCGATCAGCTAAGTGATATGTAACGCTCGATTCGCGTGTTGGTCAAAGAATTGCGTTGGGATGAGCGTATTTATGCATTTGAGGAGTGTTGAGCCAAAATTTCGGCTCAACAGTTGATCAGTGGGATTGGGAACAACGACCGTAACACTTTAAAATTTGGGGGAAATTTGAATGAATTTTCTTTAATCTTTTAAGAAGATACGACTAATAAATCCAAACGAAACTTGAAACATAACATAAAAAGGAACATGAAAACGCAACATTAGCGCAACTGAGAATCGAACCCAAGATATCTTGTGGCATTAAAACTTGTGGCATTTAGCCAAAGAAAAATTAGATATAGGTAGCTTTATTGCTTTGAAAATCAGCTAAACTGAGCAACAGTGTTCTATCCGATTATTTTACTTAGTTTCATCGGAAAAATGTAATTTTTTTATTTGAACTACTATCACACCTAAATGAATCCTTCTATCGAAAATTCGGCAGTTTTAAGGCACTTTGTGAAAGTCAACAGGCATGAAAACTGTATTTCACATACTTTCCACGCCAATTGT
The DNA here is from genome assembly GCA_929108145.2 of Limnephilus rhombicus. NCBI lineage: Eukaryota > Metazoa > Arthropoda > Insecta > Trichoptera > Limnephilidae > Limnephilus > Limnephilus rhombicus. The sequence continues at coordinate 37,735,282 of OV815280.1, forward strand.
GTCATTTTGAGAGATTTTATTTATTTCTAGATAACCTATTATAAATAAGAGGCTACCTGCTAGTGTGTCAAAAAATCCGGTATATTATTATTTAAAAAAATATATATAATGTCGATCAGTCAAAAGTTATGACGTGAGAACATTTAGGCTAAAACAGCTTCGTCTACATTTTTATTACCTACACTTACCTTTTTTACATTAACTCCATACAGGAGGTCCTAAAGAAAATAATTTCCCTCAGGGCCAAGGTCATTTTTGCTGTGAGAAGGGTATTTTTAAGGAAAGGAAGGACAGGAACTTCTGCGAAGAAAAAAGGTATGAGGGATGGGTAGGAATCTGGTTTTCAGCGTGTTAAGGTTTTCCACCGCCAAAACCTAGACAAATCTCACCTTGAGAACCCGGGCACTCCTGCTAAGTCACAAACCACTTGGGGTGACCTGTGGCAGAGGTGTTGGTTATCCAATAAATGCTTCCCAGGGTGGCGGTACCCATTCCCGCCTCCCAAATAGAACCTCTTCTTAAATAGCTAAAACATATATTTTGTAAACATTTATAAAGTGGAATGTCACCCAAAACTTATGAATATTATCTTCATATTAATTTGATACGAATTATGTATAAGATGAAAATAAATTTAACGACATAAAATATAATAATAAGTGAAAAGGGGCTATTAAAGAAATTCTGAATTTATTTTGGTTCATATTCTCAAGACAGCAGATTTATTTGTTCCCGAACCGATCTGAATTCGATGTCTGAAATTCTGGAAGATAAATTTATTCTTTTGAAATGCGCAATTCCATTATTGTCAAATTACTTACGTAAATATGACAATAGGCGCTTTAAAGTTTCCTCTCAAATCTGTAAGCAAAATCAGCTTCCATTGGGCCACGTTCCGAGGCAAAAAATAACACTGGGTACGACATCAATTTTCTTTCAACGACGTCAATATTAAGATGGCAGAATTATAATATTTTTTTTGGTTAGATAATATCTGAGCATTTTTATTCCATATGTATTAGAAGAGTATGAAAAATCATTATATTTAATATATTGTAACACCCATTTGTATATATGTGACCAGCAAAATTAACTGCTTTACAGCGGCGAGTAGTAGGAGACCCCGGCACAGGCCAAAAATGTTGGTGAATTACACCAACATTCGCGGCCTGCATACCAATTTAAACTCTGCCCACCACAACCTTTTTTCTCAATGCCCCAACCTACTATTCCTGTCTGAAACGCAGATAGCCGAGCCTGTAGACGCCTCCTATCTGGACTGCCCGGGCTTCACCCTCGCAAGCAGGTTCAGACCCAAAGGAGGTGTCTGTCTCTATAGTCGAGCTGACGTCAACTGTGTGCTACTGTTGAATCTGGAAAACTCCAGATTCGACGTAATGTGGATACGCGTCAATCTTGCCAGTACGGTAAGATTCTACGCATGTTTATACCGCTCACCGAACCTTAGCGAATCAGACACGTCCGAGCTCTTCAAACATTTAAGCGACTCGAGAATCGATCAAACGGACCGCCCGTTTCTGCAAAGAGTCGAGGGTATTTTTCAGGTATTTGGGAGCTCCAGACCAGAGGTGGCTGCCAAATTCAACCGTGGGGCGCACTTGTGATTTGTACAGGGTTAGTAGTTGTGTACTATTAAAGTATCTGCGAGCCCTGTCCAGTACGCCCAGTTTCTGGGAGGCTAACTTTACTCTGGCTTCGATGGAGCCCCCATACCTGAGCTGGTCACTTAGGACTAAACCAAGCATATCAATGGAGGGCCTATTCGTAAGATTGCTTCCGTTGAGAGAGACGAGATTTACACATATCAGATAAGATTGGGTCTTTGAAACATTACATTCAACGAGGTTATTTTTACCCCAGGAGAAAACACTCACGAGGTAACCGTCCATAATTTGCTTCAAAGCCCTACGAGCTGTTGGAGTTTGTGAGCCCTTTGGGGGCTTGTCAAACAAAAAGCTATCATGAACTGTACTGTCATCCGCGTAACAATGAATGACAAAAGGTCGTTAATGTGCAACAAAAACAAAGTCGGAGACATAATCGATCCCTGCGGGACGCCAGCATTTGTAGAGTGTGAGGAAGAGGTGAGAAGATTACCGCACGAGCGGTTCCGCCGGAATCCGTATTCACGGTCGTTAATAATTTAGTTCTTCTCGAGGTATGTGAGCAGTTTGTCGTTGATCACACGTTCCATAACCAATTGTTACACGAGGAGGTGGATCGCCTTAATTTTGAATTCTATAATAACAACAACAATGCTTAATACTTGCCAGATCTACTCGTACTAATCTTGGGGTGAAGATTACCATGAAGATTACTCAAAACTCAGATACAATGTTTGTAAGAACAACACCACAACCCACAACAATATTTAAAATGCACTGACTGCCAAAAAGTTTATACCTGAACTTTGCCCTTTTTGTCTCGCCGTAAAGATGTCGATAAAAAGTGATCCTTCAGGTGATGCGAAAGCCTCGTTAACATGCTCCCTAGTCTTAATAATTTACTAGATTCAAGTCCTGCGAACACAAAGAGTTTAACGGCGAAACAAAACGGTCTCTCAGTTTATATCTCAACACTTGTGAACGACCTGAAATAATTCAAGACGAGCTTTATCGTCTGCCGGAACATTCTTGACAGTGTTTTCCTTCATAATGAATATCGAGCACGCTCTTGGTTATGGAATACAGACAGGTAAAAAGTGTTTGAAGTGTGTTTTTAGGTTCTTGTAGGCAGTAACGGCTTGTAAAGAATGGGAAAACTACGCAATGTTTTAACGTGATTCTTAAAATATCCAGGTAACGTAATTTTGATTTAGTAAAAACTCTACAACCCGCTATTGCACATAACTTCTTTTTTATATTAGCCCCACCAGGAGGTTCTTTGGAAAATAATTTCCCTCAGGTGCTATGTCATCTTATGGGTGCTGTGTGGAAGGTATTTTTAAGGAAAGGAAAGATAGGAAGTTCTTGGAAGGAAAAAGGTATGAGGGGTGGGTAGGAATCTAGGGGTCAGTATATCCAGGAGTGACGGCGTATCAATCCATCCCTCCAACTGCAGTGCATGGCGATGGGTCGAGAGTCCGGCTGGAAAGGTCAAAAGGCCTCCTTCAACAGTCTCCCTTGATCCGGTCCGCCATGCAGGAGATAGGCAGACGCATCAGCCGCTAAGACCTGGACAAACTTCACCCCATAAACCCGGGCACCCCTGCTAAGTCACCAAACGTAGCGAATCACTTGGGGTGACGTATGGCAGAGGTGTTGGTTATCCAACATATGGTTCCCGGGGCGGCGGTACCCATACCCATATTTATTACAAAGATAGGTGATATATAACATTATTTAACAGCGATTTAAATGACCAAACCTTTATCTATTGTTAAACAAGCATTCGATACTAAATTTGTACTTTAAGACATTGTTTTTTCTCTTCGCTTATTCTTTTTTTATGGGTTCAAAATTGTAGTTATTAACTAAAACTTCTACGAGGAATTCAATCGTAACACTTGTTTCATTCAATAAATAATATGTTTATATAATTAATCAATGTATTATGATATGAACTAAATTTGTCAATTTGACTGGCCTAAAACAGGATCCATTCCTAGTTGGCTAGTCAAAGTTTCCATATATGTTTCATTGTAAAATTTTATGTGAAATAAATAAATATTATTATTATTATTATTTAATTTTGTACGGTTAACACACTTTTTATTATTTCACCCCCCAGTGGTAGAGATATTCATGTGTTATGGGGGCTGAAGTTTACGGATTTAATTTATTCATATTGATAATACATACTAATTTTTGTTGTACAATTAATTTTGCTTGATTTGAAAATATTTTTAGAAAACTTAAATTAAATATAGAATGATATGTCCAAAGGTTGCGAAAAAGGATACAAGTTTAGCATCACTGAGAAGTTCAAAATTTTTCAATTATATTGGTTGTTTCATAAGAATTATTTATTATATATTTTGGGATAAACACATGACTTTAATTAACTAATTTCGTTATTAATAATAATATTAATAATAATGGTCTTTATTCCAGAATGTGGGGAGGTGAGTGCAAACCCATACATCCTTTATAGAGTTTAAGTATATGTTGTTGGAGGTCCCGTGGGGGGGGGACACCCACCTTCTGCCCTCAATGCTCTCGGCAGACGGGTAAAACTCTCCTCGCCAGGGTCGTAGGTAGCTAAAGAGGGGAGGGGGGGGGGGGTGAAAATGTACATAGGTAATGGCCAACTCTCGTCCACGTGATTCGTCAAATGAAAGAGATATCTAAAAGGAAACAACTCTGTTTTATCTGGAGTACACAATTACAACATTTAACAACAACATCAACATAATTAGGAATCACAAATCAACATCAGGTCATGGCTAGAAGTATTCTACGAAGGGATCTCTCAATTCTCTCTGGGGTGATCTTAGGAAGCGCGTAAACTAGTGGGGACACATTCTAAAAAAGAGGAATCGTGGTTACTCACAGTCGTGGTCTGCGGCAGGAAATGGGGGGGTCCGAGGTCAGGTCCACGCAGGTAGCTCCAATCTTTTACCTGGCGGTAGTAACTCGTCGGTCGAGCGGGCCATGGGCACAAGACAGGGGCACGCGACCGGTTCGCTTTACTTCCGTTAAGGTCGACTCTCACATGGTTGTCGCTAAAATTGGCAATTCCGCGGGAATCTTGTTGAGTGTACGCGGGCGGTAATTCTTGCAAGGGGTGAACGACGTGCGACTCTATTAGGATGGGCCGTAGCACGGGTGAGCGGCGTGATTGCTACTGTAGGGTAGCACATAACAATGTACATACATAAAGCACAAAGATATTTATAAAATATGGTAATTAAAAGAAGAAAAAAATTAACATAAATAAAAAAAATTTAAAATTTAAAAAAAAAGTAATAGTCATCATTAGATAAAAGTTATTCATAAAAAATAAACTTTAATTGGGCTCGTATTAGTCCATCGGGTCTGGGATTATGGGAGCCAGTGTCTTTCTCCAATGTTCGTCTAAGCTCGATCCTGAAGTCAGACGGGATTCTATTATGAGAATATTTCTGGAGTGGTTTATCATTCCCCTCAGTCCTGCAATCCTGGTTCTTAATAGAGCTTTAAATCCTGGAACTCGCCCTTCTGTAAACATTGAGGAGGCACTGCGGTGCCTGGGGAGTCCAAACATCAGACGGTAAGCATTGTTATATTGCACCCGAAGCCTTTCCATGGTTCTTTTTTTTAAGGTTGCCCAAAGCTCGCATGTGTACAGGGTGGTGCAGAAGGCTAAGAAGAGCGTCCTATTTACCTGTGGACTGCATAGCCGAAATCTTCTACTGAGCATGTTGCATTTTATGCACAGTACGCGCCTCTGCCTGTCAATATCTTCGTCATATGTTAATCTGTTGTTGATGATATGTCCTAGATATTTGGTAGATTCTACTGTTTTTAGGAGTTCGCCGTTCAAAAGGGTGGGGGGAATAGTTTTTGGGCCTTCCCCATGTTTTATGACCAACAGTGCTGTTTTTTTCGCATTATAGATCATGTTGGTTTCATATGCGAATTCTTCACAGATCTTCAGGAGGATTCGTAACACCCTTATTGACGGTGCCATCAGAACCATATCGTCTGCGTAGCTCATATTGTTGATACATTGACCTCCGATGTGGCAGCCCACTCCAGCATTGTTTTTAACGTTAATTGTTTAAACTTAGGTGTACCTCATTGTAATGAACAAATGGGCAATAGATTTGCATTTTTTTACTAAATAACCAATTCTAAAAGTGCGATATGTTTTAAAATTGTTATAGGTATTATTCCAAGTTTCTTTCAGGGGCATTAATAATAGTAGATATATTTAAAGGGTTCACATATTTTCTTCACCCCGTACTTTCATGAGATCCACCCTCATCACTGTATATACGTCACCAGTTGTGTCAGAGTCGTCAAAAGCATTAGGTTCCCATCCAGAAGTTGAGGGTTTAATGCCTCTATTTAATTCCATAAGAAATATTTTCCGCTTATTATTATTATTATTATTGGGACTAATAGCCACCCGGCTGGACAGCGTTGTGAGGCGGGTCAAATTATGGGGCATTATAATTGTAAAAGAAGGGGAAATCAATAATCATGTTAAAAAATTGTGTGATATGGATGTAAATACACCTGTTACATTAAATTAGATTCATTATTTTTCCTGTAATATCATTGTCACTTTAATGTAAAATCACAATAATTCTAATTTTTCTTGATTCTGCGCTCTCTGCGGCAACTTTTAGGCTGAAAACACTTTATCTTGAATTCGTAAAATTAAAATGGATAGTTGGAAAATAGATAAACACGGACCTACAATGGGCTGCAAATAAGTTAACCGGCGCTTTAGTACAGCAGAGCGCTGTAGGAAAGGAATATTTTATCCGTGCGAAGAGCGGTCTTCTAATATGCTCGCTTGACATTCTATTTAACGTTTTCATTGATTTTTTGGAATCCCCCAAGGCTTTGGTTTAAGTACTTTTTTAGAAGAGACATATTCAACCGAATGCAGAATGCAGACGAAGCCACCAGTCATTTGGTGACTTTGATCGCATAGTGATAAGATAATTTTTAACCCAAGGGTCGTGGGTTTGACACCAAGGGTATGCAAATAAAATTATAAAAAAGTTTTGCCTCGGGACATTTTATCCTTATAATAAATAAACTTTTTATTATTATTTTATAATTTTATCCTTCAAAATAAGAAATTTACCCATCGAAAGTTAATATCTATAATAAGACACGTTACGTTGACACTTACTAGTCGAACAAAAAATATAACCCCATTTGTTCGTTCCAGAATGCGATTTATCCATTTCGCTTTAAGTAAAATAATTAGTTGTATCATTCGTGTTAATTTAGATATTTTAGTTAAACGTATTTTCACCTTTGCAAATAAAAATTCTCCCTTGGGTTTTTCAAATAAGCTCTCAAACTTTAGAAATAAATGTATTCTGTCTGATATTATATGGGAACATTCCTTTACCGATAAGGAACAAAGGGTTAATTTCTTAAATTGTTTATTTTTAAGTAGTTATGTATAGTATACCTGTACATTGCAAATAGAACCCATAGAAAGGGTTTGCTGGCGGCTCTTTTATGACCTGAACTAAATGAACTTAATCTTAGTTTTAAGTACCTTAACATTAAGTTAGTTTGTACCTAATGGTGTGCCCGTTTTGGCAAATTTTAAAAGTAATTTTATTGTTTTATTATGGGTTAAGTTTAAGAATTCGAGATATGGGAATATTTAATCTTAGTCCCAAGCATTTCTACATTTAAGTGTTTTATGATGTACTTAGTTTTAGGGGTGGCCCTTTTGGGCTGACTTTAGCGTAATTGTTTTATTGCGGGATTTTAAAATCCCGTGGTGGAAGCAGCTTAAATATGCTGTCTCACCATTGTATGTTTTTCTTTAAATATTGTGATTTTTGGAACAGAGTTTAGTCTTGCTGTGAGAGCGAAGCAGTGTGGTTGTTGCGGTGGAACTGGAAGATACACGAGGTGTTTCTTCAGTTGGCAGAGGGAAGATAGGCCCTTTGCGTTAGTTTTGCTAGTAGAGTAAAGCTAGAAGGTACACGCTGTGTGCCTTCACTTGTGTAATTATACTGAAGCTGGGAGGTACGAGTTGTACCTACGGTTCAGTATTGGAAAAACTGACAATAGAGAGATCGAAGTAGAGACTTCGATATTTGTCAGTGTGGTGTGGTCGTGGACCACCCGAGTGAGGGTAGATAGACCCTCTTGTAATAATTGTATTTATTGCATTAAATAAATTGTGCTGAAGAAGAAGAAAAATAAGTGTTTTCCTGCCAACTCCATTCTGTTGTGTTCTCGTACCACGATAGTAGAAATATATGGTCCTTCGAGCCGGATCGAGAATACAGACATCATGGAAGCGGGACTACAATCGAAGATGACATCCATCTGCGGCAGTAAGGCGGGGTCCAGCACGAGCTGGTACGAGGCGCGACTGAAAGCAGCAGATATCAAGGTGGACATCGCGAGAAGAAAGGCCCGCCTAGTAGCACAGTTAGCTGAAGCAAAGATGGCTGCTGCAATGGCGGTCCTGGAAGCAGAGGAGCAGCACGCAGTAATGGTTCTGGAAGTTGCATCAAGGACTTCCCGACGGACTCGGGATGGTCGAGTCAATGACTGGGTGGACCAGTCGAGCCACGGATCATCGTCAGAACTTAGAGACTACGATAGGCAGTGTCTCCTAGTTCAAACGGAGCTGCAACAGGAACTGATCCGTGATGGGCGGTTTTCACTACAGCCGCCCGCAAGTACTTCACATCAGCAGCCCTTGGCAGGACAGTCTCTCCCATCACAGTTAGAGGATCGGGCAGAGAAGGATATTCCGCTGCACTTGGAACGGCGGATGGAGCAACAACAGGAACTGCTCCATGATGAGCGGTTCTCACTACAGCCACCTGCAAGAACTTCATATCAGGAGCCCTTGGCAGGGCATACTCTCCCGTCGCAATTAGAGCCCCGGGAAGAGCAGGCTCTTCCGCTACAAATGGAACAGCTGTTGGAGCCGCACAGTAGTGGGCAGTACGAGCTACTCCCACATAAAGAATCTACACATCAATACCCCTCGCCAGGGCGGACTCTCCCGTCGCCATTGGAACCTCGGGAAGAGCAGGCTCTTCCGTTGGAATTGGAACGGCGGGTGGAGCAGCAGCATGATGGGCGGTACGAGGTACCCCCGCACAAAGGATCAACGCATCAGAAGCTCTTGATAGGGCAACCTCTCCCGCTGCAGTCGATGCAGCATAAGCCGCCAAGAAGTAACTGCGGGGAGCGGTCATTCAGCAAAGAAGAGAAAACCAACGGGCAGCAGCGGCCTGAGCCGCAGGGCCGATTACAGAGGCCGACGTCTAAAATAATTGAAGACCATTTCGCGCAATCAATCGGTAAGGCAATGTTTTCATATGATACCAGGCCCATAGTTAAATTTCTTTCCGCATTTAACAGCAAACCGATTGACGAATTTATGAGAATTATTATTCTGTTTGTTTTCCTATGTGAACAATTCTATTGGTTACAAGACACGGGACAAATAATCGTCATAAAAGCGATTAAAAGTTTGTTCGTTTATACGAAGCATAAACTAAAACCGGATAGGGTTTTTCTCGGGATGCGGGCCACAAACCCGTTAATTAATTATCAGTGTGTCAGAAATGACGCCCCTTACACAAAAGGGGGTAGATACGCCGTCATTTGATCACACTTTGTAAATATTTTTTTTTTCAGTAGTACCTATTAAAGATACTAAAATCGCATTCTTTACTTTTTTAGTGAAGTAAATTCACGGGAAGGGGTATGTTCGTTCCAGAATGCGATTTATCCATTTCGCTTTAAGTAAAATAATTAGTTGTATCATTCGTGTTAATTTAGATATTTTAGTTAAACGTATTTTCACCTTTGCAAATAAAAATTCTCCCTTGGGTTTTTCAAATAAGCTCTCAAACTTTAGAAATAAATGTATTCTGTCTGATATTATATGGGAACATTCCTTTACCGATAAGGAACAAAGGGTTAATTTCTTAAATTGTTTATTTTTAAGTAGTTATGTATAGTATACCTGTACATTGCAAATAGAACCCATAGAAAGGGTTTGCTGGCGGCTCTTTTATGACCTGAACTAAATGAACTTAATCTTAGTTTTAAGTACCTTAACATTAAGTTAGTTTGTACCTAATGGTGTGCCCGTTTTGGCAAATTTTAAAAGTAATTTTATTGTTTTATTATGGGTTAAGTTTAAGAATTCGAGATATGGGAATATTTAATCTTAGTCCCAAGCATTTCTACATTTAAGTGTTTTATGATGTACTTAGTTTTAGGGGTGGCCCTTTTGGGCTGACTTTAGCGTAATTGTTTTATTGCGGGATTTTAAAATCCCGTGGTGGAAGCAGCTTAAATATGCTGTCTCACCATTGTATGTTTTTCTTTAAATATTGTGATTTTTGGAACAGAGTTTAGTCTTGCTGTGAGAGCGAAGCAGTGTGGTTGTTGCGGTGGAACTGGAAGATACACGAGGTGTTTCTTCAGTTGGCAGAGGGAAGATAGGCCCTTTGCGTTAGTTTTGCTAGTAGAGTAAAGCTAGAAGGTACACGCTGTGTGCCTTCACTTGTGTAATTATACTGAAGCTGGGAGGTACGAGTTGTACCTACGGTTCAGTATTGGAAAAACTGACAATAGAGAGATCGAAGTAGAGACTTCGATATTTGTCAGTGTGGTGTGGTCGTGGACCACCCGAGTGAGGGTAGATAGACCCTCTTGTAATAATTGTATTTATTGCATTAAATAAATTGTGCTGAAGAAGAAGAAAAATAAGTGTTTTCCTGCCAACTCCATTCTGTTGTGTTCTCGTACCACGATAGTAGAAATACCCATTTATGAAAAGGATAGCTATATAGGTAGGCAGAGAGGACGGACCGCCAAACAACTCGGTCTTGGCACACACTCTTCACCTCACTCACATTCATACATCGTCTCATAGATACTCTTCTATTATTCTTTCTTTTGCCATTCTAATAATTGTCGCTAAAGTATCTCCACTGAACCTAGATCAGTGAAACCACGCGCATTGTCTCAGTAGCGTATCTTCACCCAATCCATTATTAATTTTAGCATCTGTCAAATATTTGAACCAAATAAATACGCATTATGAATACATAATTAGGTAATAAATTAATTAATATATATATACACATAATGATACCTACTTTATCGAATGCCTGATTATCGATAATTAGTTCCAATAAGTGGTTACAATTTTGAAATTGAACAGTTCACGGAACTTGATTTTTTTAACATTAACTCATCACAGGAGGCCCTAAAATAATATCCTTCAGGGCCTATTTCATCTTTGGGTATGATGTGGAGGGTCTTTTTGAGGAGAGGAAGGAGAAATAAATCGTGTAGAGATCCATGTTGCAAATCATTTCACAGCCGAGCAGTTGAACACAAAATCAGGTCATAGATACGACACATTCTCAAGTGACAAATTTCAACTATGTACAAATGTGTCTCCTGATTATGCACCGGTACCGAAGGGATCAATGACGCAAGTTCCTCGGAGCCTTTTTCATTGCAATACAATAGTGCAGAAGATGGACAAAAATCCTAAAGTCTGAAACGAAAATTGCAAACCGTTTTAAATATATATTTTACGCAAGAATAATTCACATTACTTAACCATGCACCAACCACCGAAAAAAGTATGTTTTTTTAACAGGGGGATACAGGAGGCTCTTAGGAAAAACATTCCCTCAGGTCCTATATTATCTTTGTAGATGCTGTGTGGAAATATTTTTTAGGGAAAGGATGGTGAGAAATTTCTGGGAAGGAAAATCGGAAGATTTTTCAATGTTGATGAGTGTTTCAAGCTGATATTGCTTATAATAATTGTTATCCTTTGTGCTATGCATAAAAATCTTGTCTAAAAACGTTAGTTCATAAATTAAAAATAATAATTAATATTTGACAAGTTTAACTATTTCCCCAATATGTGTAGTCATAATTTGTCTCGACGCCACCTAGCGAGGGATTTAACACTTACAATGTCTCTCTCGCAAAAATAAAGTTGGTTGTTTTCAGGTGGAAAAAATATAATAAGCAGTAATTGTTGAATGAAACACTAGTATATATTGAATTATTTGGTGGGTATTTCATAAGCCCCCATAGCTCAGTAGTCAAGAGCATCTGACCGCAAATCAGAAGGACACGGGTTCAAGTCCCGTTGGCGGCAAGTATCTTTTCTCGGAAGATTTTTCAATGTTGATGAGTGTTTCAGGCTGATAATTATTGCTTATAATAAGGAAAAAGGCATGAGACGTGCGTAAAAAGCTGGGCAAAGTAAGTCACCAAACGTAGCAAACCATTTCGGGTGGCATTGGCTGTATAATAAATGGTTCCCGGGGCAAAGGGATGTATTATTGTATTGTAAAATTAACCCAATGACAACTGCTTTGGCAGATCAGCGGGTGATTATGATGAAAAATTAAAAAAAATAACCTTCTTTGCATGAATATCTATTAACCTTAAAGGTGGGTTGCATATAATACACCCCACATTACCATGCTATACATGATATTACCGTAATAATAATTAAGACGTGTGACCTTCTATCTTATCTGCCCACCCCTGCGAAGAAACGACGAGAGGGTAGGTTAGTTAGTTTAACGAAGGGCAGTATGGAACACGGCGTATCCATCAGGCTCCGTTTCGCAAGATAATCCCTGATGAAACTTTCTATAATCGGGGCTGACACCCCTAGCAGATAAAGTGGCCCTGCCATTTTGACTGATTTGGGTCAGCCTAGATTAGGGGACGGGAGGAGGTGATATACATCGCCCGTTTCATAAAAGGGTGATAATTTGACTGATCTGCTTTACATGCTCGATTAATCCGAACTTTGCCCGAGATAGAATTATGTGCTTAATTCTGGATGAATGGGTCGTACCAAGGTTCGTTATCAATTCAAGACTTGTAATAAACATATACCATTGACTTGTGATCCGGTTATAGTGATATCTTATAGGAAATTTCGGAATTGAGGGGTAGTAAAAAGCAGAATTATCATTAGCATATCGGTCGTGCTGGATCAGATATGCTTTGTGTCATTAGGAGATAACAGATCTCAAATTTTCACGACATTAATACTCTTTGATAAAATCATTATCTCATCTATGTATTGTAAATAAGATATTATAATATCAATTAAGTATAGTATCAAGTAAAATATCAAGTAAGATTAAGAAAGGGACTCTCAGGTTTGGGCATGCAGAGCGAATGAACGAAGAAAAGAGTGTGAGAAGAATATATGACGCAAATTTGAATTGTAGAAGTCGGGGACGCCCGAGGAAGACATGGCACGATCAAGTGAATCAGACACTTGAATCGGGCCATATCAAAAGTCAGAATAATATAAGAGTATATATGAGACGATGTATGAATGTGAGTGAGGCAAAGAGTGTGTGCCAAGACCGAGTTATTTGGCGGTCCGTCCTCTCTGCCTACCCCTGCGGGGAAACGGTGTGTTGGTTAGTTAGTTAATATCAAATCACACTATCGCTTTTTATAACGCATCTTGAAATGCGAGATTGGCGCAATAGGCCACTTGCATGGATTTCATAACGATTTGGAAAAAATCGTGTCGATAGATTTTTTTACTAAGATTGCGAAAATGTTAGTAAATTTTTTTAGATATGTACAGTTTTTTTTTTAAATAAATAAATCCATTATTTGGGCTCGTGAGTCACTACATGGAAATGTCCCGTCTCCGAAAATGTTCCTATTAATTTTATAAAATTCCATACTGATTTTTTTTTTATGTGGCATCACTTTGATTTCAGGCGAATTTTTGAATTCGACATTTAACGTTCACGTTAGATTTATTGTTTTGTTTCCTGCGAACGTATCATTTGGTTTGACTTTTTGACAGATGTTATGAAGAGAGCCCCGTACATTTTACGCTATTCGTACGTGTTTTAGAGTTATAAAATTTTATCCGAATATCCGAATACTTTAAATTTTAAAATATTCTTCTTATAATTGTAATTTACAGGTACAGGTATATTACATTTGATTTAGTAATATAGATATTGAACATTATAATGATTTATGATCAATAAGATGGATCATGAAAATAAATATTTATGAGATTTAATATTTTAGGTATGCCTCGTTATTCTCCTGTGCCATTGGTGTGGAAAACGTTATTTTTTTAAATGATTTTCGGCTTTGTAATTATCGTTTTTTCACACCCATAGAATTATTTACCGTCTTTCCGGTTTTTAAAAAATGGTCTGATTTTTCGGATTGAAATTTTCAAAAAATCGCCAGAGTTTCAAAAATACGATTAAAAAAAAAACAGAATGTCTTAGAATATTTGCCTTAACCGGAAATTTAAAAAAAAATGTGATGCAAGTGGCTATTAGTTTAAATGGATTTTTGTTCTTGTCGGACATTTAAAAATAATGTTTTTTGTTCAACACCGTGAGGAGATATGGATGATGTTAAAATAATTAATCCCTATTAAACACGTGTGGAGAATTTAATATACAGTAGCGTTCAGTTATGTGTGTGTGTAGGTCCAGCTGGAGTGGGCTCTTGCGCTCGGGTTCTTAGCGGGAAGCGGATCCTGCTCCTAACTCTATCTTCAAATCGGCTATTCCCAGTGAACCCAGTCCAGTACTCGTACCAAAACCCAGAACTCGGCGGTCCGAGCCACAGTGGGGAGCAGGCCCTGGGTTCGCCGGCTCCGTTTGAACCCGTGCGTCTCGGTCGGAGCCACTCGCGAGTCGAGAGCAGGTCCCGGGTTCGAGTTCTTTTGCAGGTTCCGGATCTGAGGTCCGGCTCCGGTCGAACCCGTGCGTCTCGGTCCGAGCCACTCGCTAATTGGGAGTGGCTCCCGGGACTTGCTCCAAGAAATCGAGTACTTTTAAAAGGAGGCATGTCTCCACGGCCTCCGGCAAAATGCAGAACTTGAACACCATTTTTGAAGTCGGTAGGCACGATTTCTCAGAAACCAATGCACCGATTTCATTGAAATTTGGCACATTTCTTCAAAATAGCATTGACGACTACCTGAACGATGGGTTTTTTTTCGACGACAAATAACTTCACAAGACTATACGTAGTAAAAATATAATTATTTTGCTTAAAAATCTGCCTAAAATTCAAATTTCAGTTTTTTGAGAAATCCTTTCCAGTACAGCTTATACTCATCCACTAACATTTTTTTTTTTAAATTTCAGATGAAGGTAACATAAATTATCCTGCCTTCCGTGAGGACAAATTTTTTTTGGGGGTCTCTGGAAACCAGGCCTGAATTTTCAGATTTTTTTTCATGACAATTTTATTCAATATTCTTGAGAAGTTGTTATTTTATTTGCTCAACACTTTGAATGAAATAATTCATATATTGCATTTTTGAAAAACCGAGAACATATGCTTTTTTTCTTGGCTACGAGACCCACGTAACCCCGTGCCATCTGTGAAAGAGAACATTATGAATTATTTTAAGTATCACCTTAAATGATCAAAATAATTCACTTATCTTGTACTTCTATATTTAATGAGATGCCTGCGTATCAGGTTGTATGATTAATTTGTCAAGATTTTTTTATATTGATATGCATTATGCATTTATTCATATGTATTAATAAGAGTGTATGTACTTTTGATTGTATGTATGCCTAAGAGTGTGTTTCCTGTGTTATAGCTATTTGTCAATGTATTTTAATGGCTTTGTCTAGTAGTCACTTGAAATCTTATTTTTCTATATTTTTCTGTATTGTGGTTTTTCGTTACTTGTGTGCATTAGTGTTATAATTAATATTGTAAAATTGAACTGCTGAAAAAATTCTTTTGCAAGTTTAGAACTACTTAAAGATTTTCTTCAAAGAACGAAGATTATTAACATTTAAATCACCATACGATAAAACATTATTTTTTTATATTAAATTATAACACAATTGTTGGTTAAATGTTATTTATTTTAAGGAAGTTCACAGATCACATATAGTAAAAATAGTCACAATGTATCAATTCACAATAATAATAATTAACTGAGGAACCCTGCTGTTTAGGCTTTGGGAACAACAGAACTGACTGTGGTTCTGCTTAGAGGGTCGTACCATAGGACAAAGCGCAACTAAGGCAGCAGTGGGGGTCTGGTTGGTGCTTTACTTATGGTAGTAGAATACTCCTTAGAGGGTCGTGCCAAAGGACGAAACGCAACTAAGAGAGCGTACTAGTCAAGAGCGAGCTACAGACGAACTGGTTTAATTTAGGGCTCGCAGCTCTTTATATAGGCCATTCCTTGTTGCGGGGCGTGGTTTATGTAGCGACTCGAGAGTAGGAAATGCGCAGAAGGCGTCTGCGCAGCCTGGTTCGCCTAGTTTTGGGTGAGCAGGATGGCACTGTACGGGGGAAAGAGATGGTGTAGTGGCAAGCGTAAAAACGGCGCGCTACAAAATACTTTTTACAGTTTTCTTTTTTCATTCATTACTTTAAACTGTTCGGAACCACTGATATGTCCGATGTACTCTACTGCCTTACTCGTATTCTACTAAGAAAAAAAATCGTTATAAAAAATTACTGCATTACCTTTAGTTTCAATATGAATTACTAAAAATTAAAACTCTTTTTGGTTATTATAGTACTAACATTGATTCTAGATATTTTTTAAATGCATAATTTTATATTCCTTCATGAAGGACGAAGGTACTATGATTTTTTTTTTATATTCTTTTATGTCTTTCCTACTCTATTTATATTATTAACTCATTTCTGTTTGTTTATACTTAATTTTTATTTTTTATATATTATTATTTTATATTATTAATTTTATTTTATAAATTTATTTTACGCATTTAAAAAATATAATATAGTTCATTTGCTTCAGATACTCTCGAAATCGCCCAGGTGTGAACCCACCAATCAGAATTCAAACTTCAAACGTGCCTTATTGTAGTGTATCGGGTAGTAGTCGGCAAATGAACAGAGGATACGTATATTGGTAGTGTCATTTATTAGGGAGCTGCTCGTAAGCAAAGGAGGACAAATCACGCATGCATTCCTTTAAATAGCATCTCGCAAGCATGCTATCTTGCTTGCGCTCGTACACTTTCATGCATACATCACAGCCGTGTTTGTTGACCAAATCTGACTAGCCAGGTACATCCCCACCTTCATTTTCCTATCTTCTTCTCTTCTCTACTAGTTCAGCCTCACAACATACTCCTAACTGACTCCGGACTGTTGGGAGCAGTCAGGAAGTTTATTCTTTGGAGACGCAGAAATTCCTACTTTTCAAGCCGGCTTTTTTATGCTAGCGAAGTTAATCATTATAAGCGGTGACCCCGAGATAAGACATTTATAATTTAGATGATTTAGGCCAAATTTCAACTTGACGGCTGGTAGGTATTTTAGATTGAAAAAGGGGACCGCAAGTTTAAAACACACGATGAACTAACCACATAGAAGGCGCGGCGACAACCTTTCCTGGTCTGTAATGCGTAAATACTACACATTGCTTCTAATAACTTTTATATCTCTATAAATATAATAAATTCTGGATTCAGATTTTAGGTATTCCTCCGTTATACATTTACACACTGAATTAAAAAATAGTATTTTAAATAATTCCCAAATTTAATTCAAAATCAGAGATATTTTGTTAAATATCGGGAATAAACCACAAATACAATCAACCGTGTGCCAGTGTGGACCGTGATACGCAAAGAGTGTGCGGGGGGAGATGACACGCTATGTGACGTCTCGCTCTACTTTGCTATACGGGAACATGAGAAACAGAGACCGCCGTGTTGTGTTTCGACCGTCGATACCTACGACCGCGTAGTAGCTAAACATACATAGCTGTATGTATGTATTGGGTAGCAGCCCAGCGCCCAGCGCCCAGCGCCTCAGTCGTTCGCGGGCAATCCTTTGAGATGGTCTCCTCGCCCGTTTTTTGAGCAACGGACGATGGTTTTTTCATGTTTTCAGCAATTAAATTACAATTATTATCACTTGTAACACAAATTACGAAAAACAAAAGCGATTAGCTATGAATGTTTATATATTTCCGATATAAAATCGATGATTTTAACACGTGAATTGATTACACAGCACCGGAGCGCGCGTATTTTTTTAGCACAGTAAGGGAAAGGTTTTAAACAATGAAAAATACTTTTTCTCGTTTAATTTCCGGCTTTTTACTTACGCGTCCATGCATTCTATTCAGATTTTCATTTTAATAATTCAGGAATTTTGTTGTGTGGTATACGAGAGATAAAATGCATTGATTCTACAGGAAATGATGTAATGCAACGAATATAAAGTAATGGTTTTCTCTACCAAAACAAATTGTAAATGGAGCAAAATGCACGATGTAATATTTAGATTACAAGAATTTTCTTACTAACTGTGAATTCTTTTTATTGAAAGTATACATTTGTTTGAAAGTACTTTGAGTAAAGTGGAAATGTTAATAAGGGAGTTTAAGGAGAGATCAGAGCGATTTACTACATATATCTACTCGTATATGTGTAGAGTAGGAATGTAAGAGAATTTTAATTTTTTATTCAAAATACTACTACTAATAAAGAGATCTTCTCTGGTATCCAAAAATCCAACAAAAATCATTTTCGTAAGTAAGCGTTTTGAAAGAAGAAAAAAATCACAGTGGTTTAGAAGAGAAATTTGTAAATACGAATGTTAATGGGAGTGCGTTAAATAAATAAAATAAATAATTAATTTGCAGTCGTAAGCGAAAATATTTAATAAGCATGACTTATTTAAAAAACAGCAAATACCGAACTCTCCGCAAATTCTAAGAAACCTCCTGATTTTTTTCATACCCGTAACATAATTAAATAACATAACCAGATACGCTTTTTATAATTTTCTAAGAATACTTTGTTTTTTTTTGGAGGGAATTTCATGTAATTACATTTTTAAATCGGAAATTGTATTTTTTTATACATTATTTCCATACAGCAGAATCTAAGGGCCTTTGTCATATTTGAGGATGCTAAGTGGAGGGTCCTTTTACGGAAACGAAGGAGAGGGAGGAAATGAAGTTCTGGGAAGGAAAAAGGTATGAGGGGGTAAAAAGGTATGAGAAATTTTAGGAAATTTAAAAACTCTGATACTTGAAAAAAAATAATCAATAATGCCATTATTCATATAATATTCATTAATGACAATATCAATATGTCATTTTTTAATATTAGCATTCTAACACACCCAAAATTTCCCGAGAAGTCACTGATGTTGAGGGGTGGGAAGGAATCTGGGGGTCAACGTGTTAATGAGTGACGAACATATGAATTCATTCCTTCCAATGCGGTGCAAAACGATGGGTCGAGAGAATCCGGCTGGAGAGATAAAAAGGCTCAATTGGTCTCTCCCGATTCGGCGCGCCACACAATAGATGGGCAAATGCATCGGCAAACAAAAAAAACCTCACCCCATGAATCCGGGTACCCCTGTTAAGTCACCAAACTGGAATTCAGAATGCGGGGTTTTTTAATTGCTCCATACTTGCTACAAAACGTTTACTTTTATTATCTAAAAAGACTGCCTAAGTCAAAAAACCATTTGTCTTTATGAGGAATCTCCAAGTTAGCGTATTTTTTGTAGGTGAACGCTGCAGATTGATGGAAGAGAACATCAGACTGGGCTGCCCACGAGCAAATGGACTCTGATCTAAGTGTAAAGTCGTGTAGACTTACTTCCGACCTTTTTAACGGCTAACGATATTTACTAAATTGCTTTAAACCTAAATTCATACTCAAGGTAAGGCTAAAAATAGAACGATTTTACACAGCTATAAAAACAATTTTCATCATATTATAATGATTTTTTTGTAAATTTGATGCTATAAAATGGTTCTATGACAACTCAGAATCGCGCAATTTCAATACTCCTTCGAAAAGTCAAAAATTGTTATTTATTTATTTATTTGATTTTATTATACGCCCAGAGGGCTTTTAGATAAATAAATAAAGGCAGTACATCTTTAACATGAGAAGGAAATAATATAAATATAATTACAATAGACATAAAAAAAGTACACAAAGTAAATAAAAATATAAGCAACAAAATTTAAAGTACAATGAGATATAATAACGATAAGTTATGATAAAAAAATACATACCTACATGATATAAAAATACAAACAACAAAAATTTTGAAGTAAGGTGATCAGAGGTGCAACATTAACCGCGTCTAATAAAACCTAAGTATTAGTTTCGCAAAGTGGCAATTCGCTACATCGATGGTACCTCAGGTACCTCTGCAAGTTGCAGGAGTTCGCAACTGTCCAATTTGGATTTTAATATTTTAGATTAGAAGTAATTTTTTTTTATATATAACTAAATAATACTACAAGTTATGACGGTTTATAATATTTCAATGAATTTACTAAGATATAACATTTAATTACATTAATAAGATAGGTAGAGATAGTTTTGAGGGTGCGGGCCGTATCGGGACGTGAAATAACGTCGGTGAAGTGAGTCTGTCTTTATTGTTGCGCTACGTAACGAGGTCGAAGCGGAGCGGAGTGACAGTGGTGCCGATAGTAATGCTGCTGCGTGATGATGAGTGAAGAAGGTCAGGAGACTACGGCGGTGAAGATCACTGGTCTTCAGGGAGCCGGCGTGTTGCTCTACACCATGGCGGTGTAGAAGTAACCTTGGTCCAGGCGGTCGACCGTCGTCGTGTTGACGAGGTATGGCGGCTGTGTGGCCTTTGAGTCGACACACACACGTGACGCAGGAAGGAACCTTGAGAGTTGTTGGTTGCTGGCTCGTTGCCGGTTGCTGGTTGCTGGCTCGTTGCCGGT
The DNA here is from genome assembly GCA_929108145.2 of Limnephilus rhombicus. NCBI lineage: Eukaryota > Metazoa > Arthropoda > Insecta > Trichoptera > Limnephilidae > Limnephilus > Limnephilus rhombicus. The sequence goes on from OV815280.1 coordinate 37,755,700, forward strand.
TGCTGGTTGCTGGCTCGTTGCCGGTTGTTGGTTGCTGGCTCGTTGCCGGTTGTTGGTTGGTGAAGTTCCTCGAAGGTGCTGGAAACGTTCCTGGTGTCACACTGGACAAATGTTGTTCACTGCTGACTGCGCCGGTGCCCGGCGCAGACACGTACTTAGTCGCGGCACTGCTCGGACTGTGTTGCTTGACCGATGAATGGGAAGGTACTGACTGACTGACTGCAGCGGACGAGCGATCGGCTGCTTATATAGCCGCGGCGAGTAATTACTCACGCGGTAGGTAATGCTGGGTGAACTCACACAAAGCTGAGGCATTTGAATGGTACAGCCATACGTTCTAGGCCTTTCGCGTAAGTGGCGGAATTATTATTTACGAGGCGGCGCGGCCGTAGTAACTGACTGTAGGTATTTCGTAGTTTCCAGCGTGTTTGGTGGAGTCCAGTGGCGGCGCGATGAATTCGGCACAAGTGGCCGCCACAATTTAGTAAATTTGTCGATGTACGAGTAGTTCAATAAATTTATCAAATAATTTCCTTAGTGAGTACTTGTATCATAGATAAATGATTTAATTATTTCATATTTAAATTGTGTTAGTAACATATTCCAGACATGTATGTGCGAATACATACTGCCCATGTTATGAAAAAGAAATGAAAAATAGCCCATGACCTAACCTAACGCAACCTTTTTTTGTCATAATTTTTAATGACTTTTCAAAGAAGGTGTTGAAGTTGCATGATTCTGAGTTGTTCGGTCACAGGATAAAATGGTAGCTGCACCACTTAGATAGAATATTAATACAATCTATTTGTTTCTTCTTCTTAGTGTGCCCTATCAGGTCCCCCCTACTTTGGCGATCACTCTGGAAAATGTCTCTGTCTTGCGCTGTCCGGAATAGCTCCTCCACACTTATAATGCCGGTCCACTCTCGTACATTTCACAGCCAAGACATTTTTCTCCTACCAGGCTCTCGGCGACCCTCTATCTTGCCTTTTAATACCAATTGAAGCAAGTGATACTTTTCCCCTCGAGGTATGTGACCCACATTTGTTTAAATAAGATTTTTAATATTAGGTACCTCCCAGATTTCAATTTTTAACTCGATAGACGCGCACAGACGATCACATAAGATTAATTTTTTCAGGGTGCTTTATCGATTTTATTTATTTTTATATTTTACATGGTTTACTTACAGAATTATTAGTCGATACTCGTTACGAAAACTTATTATTTCCAAGCAAACTTTTTTAATTGGATTTTACTAGATGACTATTAAAGTATAAAACAACCTTACACGTGACATAAAACAAATATACAAAGTGCAAAACCTTGACTTTCTTCAGAAAAAAAAATCCTGTTTTATTAGAATATTCCATCAATAACACAGCTTTAGAAAGAGTCACGGAAATGAGAGATCTTGGAATTGTTTTGGATGAAAAACTAAATTTTGCCAATCATATCCACCAAATTGTAAACAAAGGTATGAAAACACTAAGCTTCGTATTAAGAACAACCAAAAACTTTAATTCCATTCAAGCCTTTAAATTAATATATGTATCTCTAGTTAGAAGCCTAATGGGATATAACTCAGTAGTTTGGTCTCCATCTTACAAAATTCACATTAATAACATTGAGCGAATACAAAAAAAAATTCTGCGTTTTATAAATTTTAAATTAAATATCCCACTAGAAGACTTGAAATATAATTTATTATTAAATATTCTAAAAATACACACACTAGAAGATAGACGTACAATAAACGACTTAACATTTTTATTCAAAATACTTAACTCTAAATTTGACTGTTGCGAACTACTGCAACTAATAAACTTAAGAATACCGACAGTAACTACACGACAAAATACACTATTCTACTGTAGCATTCATAAGCGGAACTACATTGCCCACTCTCCGATACAACGATTTCACACTATGGGAAATCAGTACTTAGGTGATATTGACATATTTAACATAAACTTGGCGAATTTTGTTGATCTTGTAAAAAACTTATTCCAAAACTATTCCTAAACATATCTGTTTTTCTGAAAACCTTTGAAATCGCTGTATTTTTGTATTTTTATGACTTGTGTGCTTTTTTATCAAATTTTATTTTATTATTTATGTATATGTTTAAAAATAATCTGTCATGAATTATTTGTACTACCAAAATGTAAAAGCCCTTTGGGCGTTAAATAAATAAATAAATAAATATACGACATAGGTACTCCAATTTAAATAATAACTGAAAACATTCCTTTTAAACAAATGTCATTATACCATACTTGACTTGAAACTTGTATTTTCTTATGTTTTCTCTGTTTGTCTTTGCTTTCATGTATCTACCATCCTTTGTCCCTACAATCTATATTTCCAAATTTCGAGTTACTTTGTTGTAAATTGGGCGTAATTCCGTAAATAAATAAATAAATACCTTAAGGCCCGGTAGTAAGCGTTCCAAAAGAAGAGATATAATACGGTTTTAGATTTTCACTGCCAGAAGTATTTTCTTAATTAGTTTTTGGGGTGTTGTGCCATGTTGCGCTACCTCCTTCTTTAGCCAACGATTCGGACAGCGTTGCAGTGTCCATTATCGGGCAGATCCGGCATATAGCAGATAGCGCAACACGGCATAACACAACAAAAAAGAAATAACGAAAAGAAGAGATATGTAAAATACGAATGTTAAAAGGACCGCGCTATAATAAAAAACTACAATAATTAAAGTGAAAATTGTGAAAATGTTTAATAAAATATGACTCGTTTAAAACAGAGCAAAAATCTCGTGGGAAATGTCTTAAATAGAATTTATAAAAACACGGTGAAAGTTTTCTTACATATACTCGTAACTGGTAAAATAATATAATAAAACGTTTTTATAATAATTTTCGGAGCATATTTTGCGATTTTTTTCTACCGAGGGAATTTCATATAAGGTAAAACACCCTATTTCTGACACGTTAAGCAATCAATTTTTTTTCATGAATTTCAATATTTTTTTTCAACTTTGTATCATTGAAACGAAATTTCTAATTTTTGGAAACTTTGTTCAATTTCAAATAATGAAATCTGACTGGTGAATTTATTACCGTTAAATATTCAAAATCATTTAATATGTAACATGCTAACAAAACACCTATTTCTGACATACCAAAATCAATGTGAATCCAGTATCAGACATACATGTTTCGATCATACCTGCAAATAAAATGCAAAGCTATGTGGACAATATTTAAAACAGAAATCGCTATTCTGAAGAAACTTTATTAATTATTAAATATAAAATTTTAATTAAAGCATTGTTATTTGGTATAAAACATCGCTTACCTTATTTTGTCTGTTGTTTTACGCCAACAAGGAATCCACCGTATTTTTCCTTCTTCAGACATTACATCTAAATTAAAATAGGTACAGTAATAATAAATAAAGTAACTAAGTAATACTTTGCATTTAAGAAGTTTATCATTGAATACTTATTATTTATTAGAGTTCCATCACAAAGTTATCGTCTGCAAAACCAAAAATTGTTAGTATATTTTTTCATATTTCTTCATTTCAGGTACCTTATATTGCCCTCATTTGTTTCTAGATATAGGATATTCAATTTTTCCGATAATATCCTCGATATTGTACCACATTTTATCTACTCTCTCTAGCCATTTCCAAAAATTTATTCTACATAATGACATAGAATTTATTTGTGCCTGTTTTCAGTTCTTTACGGCACTTGTTTATCTCCTTTAGCATTCCTTTCTCGCTCTAAACATTCCTTGACCTGTTGTTTTCGTTTATGAAATTCGAACCACTCACCAGAACTAGCTACTGTCGGTATTTTTGTCGTCGCACGTTTAGTGAAAGAAGTAGAAGGTTGATCAATAACAGGCCAGAAAAAACTATTTTTAAATGGAGTAAGGGTATTTTCTTTATCATCCTTCTGACAAGATCCATTTTCGATGACTGGATAGAACTGTTCCCGGTCCACTTTTTTCCCCTTTTTTACATAATAGTGTTGTTCTGGGAATGCCATAGTCAATGTTAACTCTCCTGATCAATTTTTAATTTTAACTTTCATTCATTTCTAAGGACTTTTGCGTATATTTTACTCCACAAGACTGTCCTTTATCTTTTTCCATTGCTAAAAAAAGACTCTTATTAGTTTTAAATGTAATTACCCAAGAAAATCACTAAATATTGTTACGGAAAATCACTAAATATGGAACGACTGACTGGCCCCATTAAAAAAATAAAATTGGTTTTAGTCTAAAATTCACATTGAAACCTTGTTGGAATGAAAAATTGTTGTAGATACATGCATTTATATTTCGATCCAAAAAAGTTATAGTTCATTTAATTAAAACATTAAGCTCGGTAACATTATTTATTAATAAAATTGTTACTCACAAACTCGCAAAACATTGCCAAATTTGCCTCTAAAATCATTACAAAACTATTTCTTAAATACCCTGTATTTTATATTAAAAAATACAATTAAATTAAATTACATAATCGTCAATACATATTTGTCATATATTTTTTTTAATTATTCGATTTGGTTGGGTATTTTGGCCTCAAATCAAAAATATAGTTTATTATAAAAGAGGTCGCGCAGCCGTTCTTCTTATGTCAGAATTACAAAAATATGAACGCTAGAAATATGAACATGATTTTTTGAAGGCGTATCATTTTCTGACATACATGTCAGAAATATGGTCACCCTATTAAAACAGGTACCTATTTCAGACCGCTTAAAAACTGTTATAAATCTATTGAAATATATTAATTTCCGTTTTAAATGTATAAATAAGGTCAATACTCTTTTGAAAAACATGCAAAAACAATACATAATACTTTGGTGAACTGTGTCATCACATTTTGTAAAATTTGGTTTACTCGCCGAAAAAGGTGAAAAAATGTGCGATTTCACAAAATCACCAAAATCATATACTCAATAATATTTTTATAGAAATGAGTGTCAAATAGTTCTTTGACTAGACATTGGTTAGAGGGAAAGGGGAACAACTTTCTCGATGCGCTAATATAAATATACGTAAGAATGTTACATCAGTTAGTAAAATCGTAATTTATGTTACATATGTCAGAAATTTGAGTAGGGTCAGAAATGTGGTGTTTTACCTTAATTATCTTACGGCGCGCGTGGCAAATGTATTGATATTATCTTCAAGAATAACATATTATATTTTTTAAGAGCGTAAAAACTTAAAGTAAGGAAAATACGTCATAAATTGATAGAAATTAGGGATGTCGAGTTTTAAACGGATTATTTACATGAATTTAATACCTCTGTGTTTATTTGTATATTAAATTTATACTATGTGTATAATGTACATGATTTTTAAATGAAAGGCGAACATTCCCGGGTTACGAATAACCTGATTTTATTTGAAAATCTCCTACTACCACCACAGTAAGTGAAAAATGTTGCTTGTGTCTTGATGGAAGACTTAGCCAGCCGAGGAATCGAACAATCTACGCACGCCTAGGTGGGACCCAAACGCAATATCAAATCAGCTACTAACCGAGGAGGAGAGTCGCAAGGAACAATTTTACGCGAGATTTTTTTTTTTTACATTAGCTCCACACAGGAGGCACCGAGGAAAACAATTTCCCTAGGGGCCTATGTCATCTTTGAGGATGCTGTGTGAAGGGTTTTTTAAGGAAAAGGAAGGAGAAGAAGATATGGAAAGGAAAAAGGTATGAGGGGTGGGTAGGAATCTGAGGGTCAGTGTGGCCAGGAGTGACGGACTTATGAATCTATTCCTCACACTGCGGTGCAAGGCAAAGGGTCGAGAGAATCCGGCTGGAGAGGTCAAAAGGCCTCCCTCAATCAGTCTCTTCCGATCCAGCCCGCCACGCAGTGGTTGGGCAAACCTATCCGCCACCAAGACCTAGACAAACCTCATCCCATGAACCTGGGCACCCCTGCTAAGTCACCAAACGTAGCGACCCACTTGGGGTGACCTGTGGCAGGTATGTTGGTTGACCAATAAATTGTTCCCGGGGCGACGGTACCCATACCCGCCTTCCAAATTGATCCGGAAAAACTGGCATGTAGCCCGGTTTTCCTACGTCAAATCCCTACAAAGCTTCTCTGCGACACTAACTCTCGGCGAGGCAGCCGTTCGCGATGATGCTTGCGCTCGCTGCACCCTCCAGGTGTGAATTACGCTCTATAATTAGATTTTTTGTGCGAAGAACAAAACCCCGTTAGAAATTCATTCTCAGCTATGTACGGAAAGTATACGGAAAACAGTGTATGAGTGCGAAAACGGGCGCAAATGGTGCAGAGAATTTAAAAGCGTGCCGGACGGCTATCGGTTCCAGATGAAGAAATTGCCGAAGTAGAAAAAAAATATTGCAAGTCGACGGGAGACGGTTCGGGAGCTCTGTGATATGATCCCTGATGTCAGTAAGACCACAATTGACAAGATTTTGACAAAAAAATTTGGGAGACAATATGCTCACCGAAGATCACAAAGAACAACGGGTTGAAGCAGCCCGCAGATTCCTTGAGTGCTACGACATCGATGGCGACGAATTCTTGAACTCAATTGTGACTGGGGACGAGACTCGGATACACTACACGACAAAGAGACAAAGGAAAAATCCCATTGGCATGATTCAGATTTTCCGAAGCAATGTTTAAAAACAAATTACAGAGCGTAACTCACACCTGGCGGGCGCGGCGAGTGGAAGCTCCATCGCGAATGGTTGTCACGCCGAGACAAGCGTCATAGAGGGTGCAACGTGGTGGGGATTTGACAAGGGGAAACCAGGATACACGCCAGTGTTGCAGGATTGCGCGTAAAATCATTCCTCGCGACCGCAGCGCCTTGGAGACCTTATTTTACGGACAACCCTCGTATTTGTACGTAATATTATAATATGTACTCTATGTCTTTTTTATTAGCTTAGCTGTAAGAAATAGGATGTACTTTTAAGCTATGCGCTGCGTACTTTATGTTTACTTTGCACAATATCATTACATAGTTTAAAATGAAGTCGCTCAAAATGTATGTGCGCGTTAATCTTTTAAACTACGCAACGGATTTTCATACGGTTTTCACCAATAGATAGAGTGATTGAAGATGAATGTTTATATGTATAAAACATGTAAATTATATCAGAGAAAAACAAATAAAACATATTTTTGTGCGATTTAAAACGGCTGGCGGGCCGTACTATAGTATATATTATATTTGATTTTCCCTTTTCAAATATCCAGTGTTGCTTTGCAAGCATTGTATAATTTGTGGCGATCGCTAACTGTATTATTATATAAATAAATAATAATAATAATATAGTTGATTCAAGAGGAAGGTTTATATCTATAATACATGCTTATTATAGTAGAGAAAAGCCGAGAAATTCAAATATTCAATTCAGGCAGCTGGTGGTGTGGATTTTATAAAGGTTGGGTAATGGCGTTGTGTTTCGTTAGCCACAGCAACGTGTGGCCGGGTCTGCTAGTTTTATTTATAAATTAGAAATTGTTATTTATTAAAAAAATCGACTTCAATAAAAAACTGAATTTATGTAATCTCCCTTAAATCATTTACATTTTGCACCAACATAATTTAAAATTCTGAAAACCCCAGAGAAACCTTAAAATACTATTAAAAAATAAATATCAATAACAATGAGACCTCTAAAAAAGTTTTATTCGCCACTTAAGGTCTTTCGGAGATAACGACTTAAAATATACCGGAAAAGCCAGTAAAAGCAAATACTGTAACAAAAAAAAACCACTTTGACCTCCCGTCATTAGGGCAATTTATCACGTAAAAGAAGTAAATGAATTATGTCGGCTTCTGGGTAAAGTGTTTACGTGGAAGATTTTTACCCTCTGTACAAATTGGTGGCCCTTCGGTTCCATTCGAGTCACGTGGCTCCGAGAGGGGGTTGATCAGTGGAAGGGGGTAAGCATAAGACCATCCCTACACCTTGTTACGTGGATTGGGTCGGGAAATGTATGCGTAAGTGCTTTTAGAACACGGAATTAGTGCTGTAAGTGATTTTGTAATTTAGGATTTGCTTTATTTTTTGGGCGGTTAATTATTGCGAAACAAATTAAAATATTAAAATTATTGTGGAACGTTTTGTTTGATTAAACAAATGCGTTAAGCTACTTATCCGCAAGGGTAGGCACGGATGATGAAACACATTCTTTGCATCATCTAAATTCATACATCTTCCCCAACATAGGTATCATAGGTAATGAAGATATCTTAAGCGATTCGTGCATTAATGTCGATTCATAATAATTGTGTTTTACTTACATTTTAATATTTATTTATTTACTACTTTACAACGGTTCCCGGCATGCGTTGCACTACCATATTTAAAGAAATAGATTGTTTCTTCCCCTCCCGCGCTACCCTACCACCAGCCCCTCTTTCCCTCACCCCTCTACCGCTTCCCGTCCCGCCAACTCTCCTCCCGAGTTCCGTATATTCAGTCCCAGTACATTCAGTTCTCAAACAGCTCGCGTGCCACCTATTAAAAAAATAAATAAAAAATTTCATATATTACAAATATTCATTTTTGTAAATTATAAGAACAATCAATCAAGTTTGGTACAAGGTTAAAGTTAAAGTTAAGTAACTAGGATAGGTACATATTTAAAATATCTATAATAGGCCACTTGCATGGATTTCATAATGACGGAAAAAATCGTGTGGATAGATTTTTCTACTAAGATTACGAAAATGTTAATAATTTTTTTTAGAAATTTATATATATTTTTTTAAATAAATAAATCCATTTTTTAGGCTCGTGACGTCACTACTTGAAAATGTTCCGTCTCGGAAATATTCAATTAATTTTGTAAAATTCCATACAATTTTTTTTAATTTGTCACGGAAAACTCACTAGATTTATTGTATTTAACCTTGTGAACTAATGTTTGGTTCGACGTTTTGACAGATGGTATCAAGTGAACAAAGCACAGATGCTTTCCGCAGCGCTGACTTAGGAGCATAATTGCAGTAGTGCTGATTTTAACAAAATCAAATTCTATAATAATTTGTTTTTTATATTACGCACCAGATTTAAATGTCCGGGTTTAATTTTCCCCACAGGAAAAACTAAACCCTTTCACACACTTTCCAAATGATCATCTGGTCAATCCACGTTATGCAATTGCACTATATAAGTATTATAATTACAAAACAATACAAGAACAACATGTCAACCTACCAGAGACCAGATGGGAAAATAATTCACCGACTCCAGATATTTTCATATCAGAGGGTTCGGCTCTGTGGAATTCCTAATTGAACCTATAAATCCTACTGATCCCTCAATATAAATATTTAAAAAATCTTTTGTAATCCTACATGTATTTAAAATTACCAATTTTTGCATTTTTATATATAAATTCTTTGACAAATCTAATATGCCTAAATTTTGAATCAGAGACCTAGGTATAATGCCAGTAGCCGAAATAACAAATGGTAATATTTTTATAGTCCGAGAATGCCAAATTCTTTTAATCTCATTTCCTAAATCTGTGTATTTTCTAATTTTTTCAGAAACAGTTTTTTGAATATCACATGAATTTGGAATAGCTACATCAATGATATAAGTTATTAGAATTATAATTTACAAGAACAAGTTTATTACATTGGATTTTGTCATGTGTAGACGTTGTACATTATAATGATTAATGATCGATACGATGGATTAAGGAAACAAATATTTATGAGATGTAATATTTTTGGTATGCCTCGTTATTCTCCCGTGCCATTCGTGTGAAATACGTCCGTTTTTTTAAATGATTTTCGGCTATGTAATTTTTTTTTCGCACTCATGAAATTATGTCCTGCCTTTCCGGTTTATAAAAAAATTATTTTTCGGATTGATAGTTTAAAAAAATCGCAAGGGTTTCAAAAATACGATTAAAAAAAAAACGGAATGTCTTAGAATATTTACCTAAACCGGATTTTTTTTTAAATGTCTGGCCTATTCTTGATTCGATTCAAAGTATTAGACGAGTATTTCACATAAATTCATTTCTTGAAAGACTTTCGATAATCGAATTTTGATTTAACAATCATTGTTTCGCAAAATGTCATTTTTGACAGTTTCGCAAGAGTTTTTGAAATGATTAAAAAAACTTTTTAGATGTATTGAAAGTTTCAAACATTTCCTATGCTTAATATAGCAATACATAGAAACCTCATACATATATATATATATATATATATATACCTATCCCCAAGCAAGCACGTTTTGATTTTTATATATGGGGTCGTCCATTAATCACGTGGGGCTCGAAAGAGGGGGGGGGGGGTTTGGAAAAAATCACGAAATATCACTAGGGGGGGGGGGGGGAAGGGGGTATAATGAGATATCACGTGTATTTATTTTTCGAGATATTATTTTGAAAATTTCAAAATACTTTGTATTAAAAAAAATACACGTGATTTTGGGGGGAGGGGGGGTTAGTCTAAAACCTCACCACATATCACCGGGGGGGGGGGGGGGGGGGGGTTAAAAAGTTGCTAAAAAACTTTACGTGATTAATGGGCGACCCCTATATAGATGTCATCTTATTTATTTATTTATTGATTTTACCACAATTTGGGAGGCGGGTACGGGTATCACCGCCCCGGGAATCTTTTATTGGATATTCTACACCACTGGCATAGGTTACCCCAAGTGTTTTGCTACATTTGTATAAGAAGAAAATATTCTATGACTGTACGTTTTACTTTTTTTAAAATACATTGCCTAGTTATTTTACTGTACGACTGTTGATGGCATATAAAGTAGGGCAAATTTAATAAGAATTTAATAAGAATCCTAACTCCTGTCAGAAGTAACTTATATAAAAAAAAACTTACCGACACGCTAATGGTCGATATCTACAATATACTACACTAGTGTCAAAATCCAGAGAGGTAATAGAGGAATACGTTCGTATGGACCTAAAGCGGTCCAGTTCCCCCAAGACAATGCAGAAAATTCTTTTAAATTGTTTCAATATTGCCTTATATATTGGCCTAACAATCAATGTCAATAAAACTAAATAGAGGACATTTGGACGACTAGGTCACTCTGGATCAGTGATACAGTTAAATGGTTGCAATGTCGAAAGGGTGGAAAGATTTAGATACCTCGGCAGTATTCTCACGGAGACTCTTGACTCAGATGTAGAGGTCAGGTGCAGAATTAAAGCAGCAAGAACTGCATTCAGTAAAATGAAATCTCTTTTCCACAATGATAATATCAATTTAGAACTAAGGCACAGAATGTAAAATGTTATGTGTGGTCGGTCTTGTTGTATGGATGTGAGACATGGACAGAATGAATGCTCAAGGTCCCATGGACCGACATGATCACCAACCCAGAAATTCTCAGGCGGGCTGGAACAGCTAGAGAGCTGCTTACATTTGTGTAAGTCAGGAAAATTTCATATCTGGGTCACATACTTCGAGGGGAGAAGTATCACTTGTAATTGGTATTGAAAGGCAAGATAGAGGGTCGGCGATGACCTGTTAGGATACAAATGTCTTGGCTGCGAAATGTACGAGAGTGGACCGGCATTAGAAGCGTGGACGAGCTATTCCGGGCAGCGCAAGACAGAGAGACATTTTCCAGAGTGATCGTTAACGTCGGGGGGACCTGATAAGGCACACCAAGAAGAAGAATAATAATATTGTCTTTATAGATGGAATGTAAAATGAAGTCCATATACGGGGTGCAGTGTTCAGCACTACGTAAGGCAATTATTTTTATTAGACTTTCAGATCATTCCTTTTTTTCATCAGAGTCAAAACACTTATTCGTGTACATTGTACAAAAATAATAATTGTACTTGAACATTATTCTCTAGTGCCTTTTGTAAGGAAGATTCCCATGTTAATTCCCGCTCCGAAGTAAATTACCGCTGAAGTCTTCCATCACGTTAGCCCGGCTGAAAGGAAAGTTTTATCCTACGAGGTAATTGAATAATTCTACTAGAGGCTAAGGAACACTGTTATCTAGTTACTCTGCTTCTAACTAGATCCTCTCTTCTAAGAAGATTATGAATTGTATAATTATTTTGTGGGATGTAACTTTTTGACGAAAAAAAAAATTTTTGAACTCAAAACTTCTTTAGCTCCGTTGTGATTTGAAACTCGATCAAACGGAAACGAGCAACACTAAGATAGACAAACACATACATCTATAGGATTTAGCCTGCGAATGAATGAGATAGACTAATCGGTGTCCTCTTTGTGCGGTGCTTAGTAGCCTGTCGGCCTCCTTCGGTGCGGTGCTTGATAGAATAAAAATTAAAATAGTTTTTAAACTTGGTAAAATTTTGGTAATAAATAAACCCTACCATTATTATCCTACTCCTCATTCTGCATTCGTCTCATTCTCTCGAAGTTTAGTTTTCTGAAGGTTTCACTTCCCGCTTACCGCGTATTTTTCAGAATAAGCATTAATAAAAAAAAGACTTACTAATCAAGACAATATTACAATCATTTCAATACACATTTTTGGTATATACCACCTCACCACTTTTCTGAGAAAAATTGAATAACCTTGAAGTTATTTAAAAAATTATTAATAATGACATTTTTTATTCATTTCTTACACCATTACAAATTTGAATTTATTACATACTAGCTGGTCCCGGCATGCGTTGCTATGCCATTTAATAAATAAATTGTTTCTCCCTGAGTGTCCTTTCCCATTCGTCCCGTTCCCCTTCCGCCTCTCCTTCTTCTCCTGCGTCCTCTCCCCACTCCACTCACCCCCTCCCCCTCACACATCAACTTCCCCTCCCGCGTTCCCCTTCCACCTTCCCGCCTTCCCTTTACCGCTCCCTCGTCCCGCCAACCTTCCTCCCGCGTTCCATATATTAAATCCCAGTACATTCAGTTTTTAAACAGCCCGCGTGCCACCTTTTACAATTTTTATTCAAATTCCCATTTTTCATGTATATTGAATTTGGTGCCTAACATAGGTACCTATTTCAAATATCTAAAATTCTTGATTCGATTCAAACTATTAGGGGAGTACCTACATTAAATAAATTTATCAACTTAAAGATTTTCAAAAATAGAATTGTTTTGCAAAATGTCATTCTCAAACACGCGAACTGTCAAACGTGCGATAGTCGTTAGGTTTTTTGAAATTATCCAATTTTCTGCCAATTTTCTTAATTTTTCTCTCCATAAGAACCATACTCGTACTTCAAGCAATATTCTAAAACAATAATTAGCGAAAACGGTTCAGCTGCTCTCGAGATTTGCGCTTAGCAACAAATTCAGCGATTCATTTTTATATATAAGAAGATAAGAATATTTTTTTAGATATAAATATTTTACAAAAAAATTGTTGACAAATATTTATACATAAAATAAATTTCAAGAAATGTGGCAATTTCAAAAAAAATTCAGGCAGTGGTGAAGATTTCGTCAATAAGGAGAGACTCTGTCAAGAATCAAAAGAATTTCCCTTTTGAATCTATCCTCACCGACGCCAAATACATCAATCTCCTATTACCTCCTTCGATCCCATCCCCCCTCCCAGATTCCCCGCCCCAATCCTCCTTCCCTCCCTGCCGCGAAACTATATGCACTACACACAATTTTCAAACAACTCGTGCGCCACCTAAAATTATTATTTTTATTTACTACCTGGTAGAGGGATCGAAGCGGAATGTACCAATTTTATTATCAAAGTAAATTTTTTGAAGTGAAAACTTCTTTAGCCCCATTGTGATTTGTTGAAATGACGCATTACAGTACGTACGAAGCGTTGAACTGCGCGCATTGGCCGCTTTTTGAGGAAAATAATTTTTCTATGTCATTTTTGGGGATGCTGCGTGGAGGGTTTGATTATTTATTTATTTATATTTTATTAACGCCCTTTTACAAGAAAAGAAGCAAATATATAATTACAATATTAATTATATGTATTACATAAACAAAAAAACATAATAAATATGAATGCAATCGACTCGTTAGGTACAGAATATTAGAACATAAAAAAAAAATGAAATGAAATAGTACAAGTTGTACTTACAATTAAAAACTAAAACAATTCAGCTTTAAATATTTATACATATTATTAACAATAATAATAAGACCTGGCATAGAACAAAGTGTAAATAGAACTGCAAAAATATTATAAAGTAAGTATACATTTTACTGGTGAGGTTTAGATGAGAAAATATTTTATGAGAAAAACCAAAAAAAATAATAAAAGTTAATTATTAGCAGATAGAATCGAGATTAATTGATTTTTGAAACATTCAAAACTGTCAACACTAAATATATCTATAGATTCGCAGTATTTATTCGCAAGGTTATGGATTCTTGGAATTGGTGAGTATATAGAGTAATTAGTGTTGAGTTTATTGTTGCATTTAAAAATATCTTTACTACGAGTTTGTCTAGCGGGTATGCTAATGCAAATTAGTTCCAACAAATTAGGGCTGTCAATTATGATACAACTTCCAAGGCTACTGTTGGCTGAGTAATGAAATGGAAATGATGTATTACAGTGCCTACGAAGCGTCAAACTGCGCTCATTGGCCGCTTTGATTATGACGTAACTTTTCAAGACTCCTATTGGTTGAGATTGTTTTCGTGAAGTTTCGCTTCTACTGCACTCGATTTTTTTTATAATCCGTACAGATTTCTTCACATACATATTTATTACGTAATCCTATTATTTATGAAAAGTATAACATTACAGTTGCTCCAATTCGGTCGGTGGAATCGCGAACCATGACGCTACGTAAATATTTGATAATTAAATAAAAAATGTTTTAAAGCGAAGTAGAGAAGCTATGCCAATAGAGAAAGGCATTTCGACGTCCTTCGTGGAAATGCGGTAAGATCTTTGGCTCTGGTTTCGAATTCGAAATTCGACGAAGTGCGAATAATAACTATAACTGGACTCATTCAAATATTGTGATTTTAGAACAAAATAAAAAAAATTATATCAATTTATCTCTCGGGAAAGAATTCATCTTTCTGATTCAAATTTTGTTTCAGAAATTACTTTAGTATGTTTATTTGGTGAGCCGACAGTTGATTCACCGACGGTTTTTTTTTTAATGTGCCGGTAACCTGGGCGTTTATTAATATCAAGAGTTATTTACATTTACATATATGTGCGCTACCCGACTCACTAGACAATATCTGTTCTGAGCCGGGTAGCAGTATCTATAATTACATATATCAATAAAGATTAAAGCAAAAAAATACAAAAGATAATAAATAAAAATACAAAGTACAAAAGAAAAACATAAATAAAAATACAAAAGATAACCTACATTTAATAATTTAAATTGGGTTTGCCCTCCGACATGTTATTTATTATGATATTATATATTTGCTTGTGCATTATTTAATATTTTAATTTCTTAAATCGACTTCAAAAATACCTTTAATAATAAATTCGTATCGATATCAAACGAATTTGCTGAAAATATGTTTTAGGCACTGCTGAAAACCGGCTACACTCTAGGAGAAATCCTGAATGCATAGCTGAGCAGTGACCTTTTTGTCAATAGAATCATTTTTTCACACCCACCTTTTCAGACAGTCGTGTCCATAAACTCAAAAATCTTTCACCTTCACAATAATTGCCCGCGACACTGTAAGTAACACATATAAAAAAATAAAAATAAAATCTATTTGTGAACGTTTGTAAAGGTCATTTCATGAACATTCTCCAGCCCTAAAGAGTCCTAAACTCAAATAAATATCAACTCTACTTTTGCCACAAATTTTTCAAAAATGTAAAATCGTAAATCGTAGCAAATGTAAAATCGTGCAATGTCCAGTGTTTTAAATATAGTGCCCTCAGCGTGCAAAGCCATATCTTCTCCAAGCATAAACTTTCTAATTAAAGTGTGTTTATCGGAAGTGACCTGCCAGGTAAGTATGTTTCTGTATCCATTTGTAAATAGTAAAATTGGATAGAACCTAAGAATTCTTAATAAATTGTACAGCGCCCTTGAAGTGATTTTTCACAAAAACGGCGCTGGACAAATTATCCAATTATTATCATCATCATCATTACATAGTATAAAATGAAGTCGCTCAAAATGTGTGTGCGCATAGATCTTTTAAACTACGCAACGGATTTTCATGCGGTTTTCACCAATATAGAGTGATTCAAGAGGAAGGTTTATGTGTATACTACATACTTTTTATAGTGGAGAAAAGTCGAGAAATTAAAATATTCAATTCAGGCAGCAGGCAGCGGGCAGCTGGCAAGCGGGTGGTGTGGATTTTATAAAGGTTCGGTAATGGCGTTGTGTTTCGTAAGCCACAGCAATTATAAAATAAAGTCCTCCGCTGCGTGTTTCTGTTCGCGATAAACTCAAAAACTACTGAACGGATTTTCATGCGGTTTTTGACCCATAGATAGAGTGATTCATGAGGAAGGTTTAGGTGTATAATTTGTCAAGCTTTTGCGCGAAGATGTTGAAATATAAGAGATGTGCTATCCGCATTGAAATTTTTACTAGGTGGGACTGCGCTTCCGGGTGTCGCCGATATTGTTTACTAATTAACGAATAAACTAAATAAACGAATAATTTAAACGAACGAACTAGATGAACGAATTCTTTCCGTATTCAAACTATACATATTGTTCCAATATTAATGCACACGAAAAAAAATCAACGAAATGAACAAATTCTTTTCGTATGCAAACTACTCCGATTAGGTAGTAGTCCGCCGACAGTCGTGCGGGCATCATAGCATGTCTCTTTTGTATTTGAATATCTTTGGTTTTGTTTAAATTGGTTGAAATATAATAAATAAAGGAGAATGTCTGTATGTGGTGGAAGAGCGGGCTGTTAAGCGGGCGGTGAGGATTTGATTTGTATTAAAATTAACGGATGACGGTGGTTATAAAGGTTGGGTAACCATTCAGTAGATAGCGTTGTGTTTCCTTAGCTACGGCAACGCGTGTCCGGGTCAGATAATTATTGATAAATAAACAAAATGTATAAAATTGTAAGAATATATCGATGACTAAATGTTATTATTTTTATTCGGCGGTACATCCTCTCTGCATACCCCTTCGGAAACACTTAGTTATATTTTGTGTAAGCAGGTAGACGTATTTTTCCTAAACCAACTGCATATTGTCAGACTCGCAACAATAACATTTGGCTGTCATCAGTTCTTTTGTTTTGCTCTTTCAAAAAATATTCTTAAACCAATCTTTTTATTGTGTTTTGGCTGTAAAAAGTTTAGTGTGTTGGAATCTTCTCCCCCCTGATCTTCCAGGAGTCACTTCTTGCTGCTCATTTTCAGATATTTATATAATTTTTTTACTTCTGTCACTTTTTATATTAGCTGTAATTTTTTGAACAATGGAGGAGGATTTCCCTCCTGTACCCCTTACAAAGCCCCCAGATCCCCCTCCTGACCCTCCAGATGGAGACATTTCAGATAAAATAGACTTTTCAGAACATTCAAACATTTCAGACAATGAATCTGTCATCCTAACCTCAATTAAAAAAAGAAAATTTAGTCCCCTTTCCCCAAAAAAACATGATTCGCCTTTGTCTTCTCAGTCCCCTCCAGCTCTTCCTCAACCTCCTCCAACAATCTTTTACTCTACTCATTCCCGTGGCCCCTACATTGTATATGCGCAAAAAACTGAACAAGGTAAAACCATCCATCCTCTTGAATTTGGTAAATTTCTTTCAAATAACAAGAACCTTTCGATTAAACCTGGAGGTGTTAAAGCCGAGGGTCGCTTCCGAATCTCTGTTGAATTCCTGTCAGGTTCAGCCGCCAACAACTTTATCAAAAATATATTTATTTCATCAAATTCTAAATTCAAGGCGTACATCCCAACTTTCAATGTCACTCGAATGGGCCTGGTCAGGGGTATCTCGACCGATCTGTCCATTCCAGAAATCCTGTCCTCACTTTCAACCCCCCAACATATCGGCAATCCCATAAAAGCCAGGAGGCTAAATTATAAGGACACCTCTGAGGGCATCGTTTCCTGGAAGCCCTCCCAATCTGTCGTCATCACATTCGAAGGACAATCTCTTCCCTCCCATATTTATTTATTTTTCAACTCCTTACCAGTTGAAATGTACACTTATCCCACCACTCAATGTTACAACTGCTGCCGTTTTGGTCATACCAAAGCTGCATGCAGATCCCCTCCCAGATGTTTCAAATGTGGAGAAAACCACTCGGCTGACCAATGTTCTTCTCTCTCTTCACCTAAATGTTTTAACTGCTTAGGCGCTCATTCCGCCATTAACTCTTCTTGCCCCGAACAATCCCGCCAAAAAAAAATATAAAAATTTCTATGGCCTCTGAGAACTTGTCTTTTCTGCAGGCTTCTAAATTATTCCCGCCTGTCAAAAAATCATTTTCCGAGGTTTTATCCAGTAACTCTTCATCCAACCCTCTCGCCTCCTCCTCAACATCTTCCCGTTCAACAAAATTCACATACAAAAACCCTATCTCTAAACAGGCTCGTGGATACGATCAGCAACAACACAACTCACTTCTCTTAAATCCCAATGGTTCTCCTCTTTCACACGCCACAAATGGGTGCGCAAACAATTATAATTCATCCTCAACAAACTATCAAAAGCTTTCTGAACAACTCTCCCAAGATAATTCTTCATTTATTCAAACTCTTATTATGCTTCTAATTGACCTAATTTCTTCTCAAACTAATCTACCGTCCAACGCTGCTTCTATTATTTCCACATTAAAATCATTTATTCAAAATGGCTCTTCAAGATGTCAGAATTCTTCAGTGGAATAGCCGCAGTGCTATTTCTAACAAATCAAACCTTCTTAACCTATTAAATTCAAACCTTGTTTCTGTGGCTGCTGTCTCGGAGACATGGTTTACTCCATCCACCCACTTTAATGTGGGAGGGTACTTCTGTCTCCGCGATGATCGCCCGGAAGGTACGGGCGGAGGTGCTGCCCTTTTTATTAAAAAATCCCTTCCGTTTTTCCCAATAAATAATATCAAACCCCCCAATGCTGACTTTCAAATGGTTGCAGCTAAAATAAAGGACACTTCCTTTGTTTCTATCTATCTTCCCCCAACATCACACTTCAATAAACAAGCGTGGTTGCAAATTGTCCGTCAACTAAGCCCTCCTTTCTTTTTATTGGGTGATTTTAATGCCCATTCTCCCGTCTGGGGTTCTGCTTTCTGTGATCGAGACGGTCGAAGTGTGATGGATTTCCTAGATGAATCCAACCTTTTTCTTTTGAATGACGGATCTCCTACTAGAATCTCTCGCCCCAACACAAACCCCAGTGCAGTGGATCTCTCCATATGCTCTATTAATCTGGCACCTCTCTCCTCGTGGGTGGTGTCCCCCGACCCTTGCTCCAGTGATCATTTCCCGATCACCATCACTTATCAAACTTCTTTCCATTCAGACAAGTCCCATATTTCGACAAAGATTAAAACAAAACACACCAAATGGGACGAATTTAACTCACATATGGATAAGTATATACAAAATTTATCCTATACCGATACATTATCTGTCAAAGATGACTACGATAACTTCAAATCAATGCTCGTAACTGCAATCAATAAATCAAATCCTCCCCCTAAAACCAAATCTCTCAAAAAACTCCCTCCAACTCCCTGGTGGGATGAGGAATGTTCCAAAGTAGTGAGAATTCGGAAAGCTAAATCTCTTTCCTATCGTCACAATATGACTATGGAGAACTATCTCATATACAAAAATGCCGAAGCGAATGCCAAAAGGGTATTGAGGTCAAAAAAAAAATCCGGGTGGTACAACTTCTGCAGTTCAGTATCTCCGAACACTCCAATTTCGGAAGTTTGGTCTATGATTCGAAGATTTCGATCCTCCTTCAGTCCAACATCTCCTCGAGCTTCTCATTCTAAATGGATGGACGAGTTCTTGGACAAAATTGCCCCCCCTTCTGTACCTAACTTAGATGAAATAACTCCAATCCACAACACTCCTATGTCTGATCATTGGCTTGACTCTCCATTCACTTTAATTGAATTAAAAAATTGTTTATCAACAGTCAAGGACTCATCTCCAGGCAGAGATGGTATACCTTATAGCATTATCAAAAATAGTAATGATAATGTTCTAAATCACTTTTTAAGCATCTTAAATAAAATCTTCCAGACTGGCATAATACCTGATGACTGGAGTTCTCAAATAATCATCCCAATTCTAAAATTAAACAAATCACCCAATTCTGGATCCAACTATAGGCCAATTGCTCTTTCATCCACCCTTAGTAAAATTTATGAAAAATTAATTAAAAACCGGTTAGAATTTTTCGTCGAGAGTAATCATCTTCTCTCTCCATCCCAATTTGGATTTAGGAAAAAGAAATCTACACAAGATAACCTTGCCATCATCAGCACTGATATTAATTTATCCATTTCTAACAAAGAAGTATGTCTTGCAGTCTTTATAGACATAGAAGGCGCCTTTGACAATGTTTCCATCCCAATTCTTAAAAAAAAACTTTTAGGCCTTGGCTTACCCCTCATGTTTGTCCAATCTATTATTAATCTTTTTCTCGATAGGAAAATTTTCATTGAGCTACCAGATGTTACTCCTCAGAGTAGGTCAATTTGGAAGGGTTTACCCCAAGGCGATGTATTATCCCCCTTACTGTATAATATATACACACACGATATGCATGTCACCATTCCCCCTCAAGTAAAAGTCGTTGAGTTCGCAGATGACATAGCTTTCTTCTTATCATCCAAAATCATTCCATCCGCCGTCAAATATCTTAATGAAGCCATGGATGCCCTTTGCACATGGCTTACTTTAAATGGTCTTGAACTTTCAGTACAAAAGAGTCAGTGTGTTACCTTCTCAAATCGTCATAATAATCCCCCTGTTCAAATTTTATTTAAAAACTTTCCAATCCCCAATGCTTCCGAAGTAAAATTTTTGGGAGTAACATTTGATAGGAAACTTAAATGGTCTTCCCACATTAATAATATAGTTACTAAATGTGAAAAAAATTTAAATATTATCAGATCATTGACTGGCGTTTGGTGGGGTGCTCATCCTATCTGCATTAAGTTGCTCTACAATGCACTTATTCGAAGTCATCTCGACTATGCCTGCCCACTTTTTAGTACTGCATCCAAAAATGCACTCAGTAAATTAGACAAAATTCAATCTAAGTCATTGCGAATAATAACTGGCGCGATGCAATCGTCGCCCATCAATTCCCTTCAAGTAGAATGTTCTGATCCTCCTCTTTATTTAAGGCGTCAATTATTTGCTGACAAATTTGTTCTTAAATGTTTAAATTCTAAAAGTCATCAGATTATTCCCAGAGTCTCGTTGTTCAACGACTCAACACATTCATCTACAATCAGAGCTCGAACTAAACCTCTCCCTGCCATTTGTAAAAATTTTCGCTCTCTCTCAGAGCTTCAAATTATCAAAAATGATATTCTTCCTTTGTACAAATTAAAATATAGTCACGTCACCCTATCCCCAACGATTTTAGAGGCGATCGGCATCCTTAAAAGTCATTCCAATCTCCCAGCCCGTACTGTCAATAATATGTTCAATGACATTATTTCTTCTAAATGGCCCAACTCTTCTCTTTTATTTACTGATGGCTCCAAATCTCCGGACTCTCCTAACTGTGGTATTGGTATTAACGTTTACCACAATAATTCTAATGAAAGAATATTTTATTCAATTTCAAACCAATTTTCAATATTTTCTGCCGAGTGCATTGCGATTATTGAATCTCTCAAATATATAATAAAAAATAATTTTGAACATTCTCTTGTTCTCTCTGACTCTCTCAGTTCCCTCCAAAAACTTAAAACAAGTCCCCTTCTTCATCCTGATGATCACTTTGTATGTCTTATTCGAGTATTGATAACCTCCATTCAAAGCTCTGGAAAAACTGTCACTCTGATTTGGATTCCTGGACATGTTGGCATAGTGGGTAATGATATTGCTGATTCCTTGGCAAAACAAGGAGCGTCTAACCCTACCGTTACCCTCGTAAACCATATTCCCCTGTCTGATATTTTTTCCATCATCAAAGATAGATCCCGCAATGTTTGGACAGAGTATTGGAACATTGCTAGTCAATCCAAGGGTGCCCGTTACGCCTCAATACAAAGG
The DNA here is from genome assembly GCA_929108145.2 of Limnephilus rhombicus. Taxonomy (NCBI): domain Eukaryota; kingdom Metazoa; phylum Arthropoda; class Insecta; order Trichoptera; family Limnephilidae; genus Limnephilus; species Limnephilus rhombicus. Next base: position 37,777,844 of record OV815280.1, read on the forward strand.
ACTATCCCATCAAAACCGTGGTTTCAAAAATTCCCCCATTTTTCCAAAAAAGAAATTTCCTTACTTATTCGTATGAGAATCGGACATTGTTCCGTTCCTTCTCACCTTTATAAAATTCATGTGCTTGACTCCCCAGATTGTACGTTCTGTGGTCTAGATGTGGGAACTTTAGATCACATATTTTTTGATTGTCCCTCTCTAAATAAATATCCTCTCTTCTATCAAGCGTTATCAAAAATTGCCTCTCCTCCATTCAACATCTCATCTCTTCTAAGTCTGAACTCTACTCCAATCTTCCATAAAATTCTGAAATTTGCACATTTAAATAAAATTAATAAATAAATTCACCTTTCCTTTCTCTGTAATTATAAATGATGGCCTAGAACACCCTTGAAGGGTGAAAGCCAGAAATAATTGAAAAAAAAAAAAACTGCATATTGTATATAAGTGTGCCAGGGAGGGGAGGGGGGGCAGCTGTCGGAGGATCAACTGTCGTGACACGTTTATTTTAGCTATTTTTAATACCGTCATGGTGCCAGTGAGCCCTACGGCATCGCAATAATAATAATTAATGTGTTGTGAGGCTGAAGATAGTGGAGAGGTGAAGGAGATGGGAAAGAGGAGGGTAGGGAAGTTTCAGGCTATTCGAATCTGATCATTAAATACAGCTAAATGCATTTCATTATAATTACTCAAAAAATCATGATCAAACATTTTAATATCGGTTGTCTGGGATGCACACCATTCAATGAACTCATTTTTGCTTTAAATTTATATGTCGTTTTCAAATCTGGAACTGATTGGGTGAAGAATAATCCAGACAAGCCATAAAGCAGTTTTAACAAAAAATAATTTTCTAAATTGCTAATTAATTTCCGTGATTTTTCACGGATCTGCGCTAGTATTATAAAATTAAATAATATTTTAAAAGATTAACCCTGTTTATCCTGATATTAATTTGATACAAATATTTAAAAAACGGCATTTCTTTTGGGTTCTCTGTGTTCTCGCTTGGACACCGAGTATTGGTGCACATAATGTCTGCTCCGTCTTAGGGCAATCTCCGGCGAGAATTTAGATCGGGGCGTTGCTAAAATGGTACCAATCCAAATTGAAATTCGACATCGAGCTTCGTATTTGCATTCGTTCGGAGCAAATACTCCGTTTTAATCTCGGAGCGAGACTGCTCACTTAGTAAGGCACTTCTATTGACTTCTAGTGCTAAAAGTAGGCTTTCTGTCTAAGGTAAACAGTCAAAGCTTTAATTTCGAGTGTCTTACCAAGAAATGCTAATTATTATGCATTGTCTAGAAATCTTTGACTATCGGTAGAAATTGGAGGCTTATGATCTGCAGACAAAACACAACCTACTTCGAGCTCACGGGTTCGGGGGGCAAGGTTGAGAGAGACTGTTTGAGGCAAAGATATTGAAATATAAGTAGATGTGCTATCTGCTGTTTTTACTATGTGGGTCTGCGCTTCCGGGTGTCGCCGATATTGTTTACCAATTAACAAATAAACTAAAAGAACAAATAATTAACGAATAAACCAAACGAACGTTAAACTAAATGAACGAATTCTTTCCTTATTCAAAATATATTGTTAACCAATATTAATGTACATTTTCAAAAAAACAACGAAATGAACAAATTCTTTTTGTATGAAAACTACGCTTTTTAGCGCGTAGTCCGGCGACAGTTGCGCGGACACCATAGCATATCTCTTCTGTATTTGAATATCTTTGGTTTGAGGGAGGCCTTTTGATCTTCTTTTTTTTTACATGAATGCCGCACAAGAGTCCCAGCTGCTCCCGTCTGGAGCCAGTGAGACTATGGCATCCCCAATTGAGATATGTTGTGAGGCTGAAGGTAGTGGGGAGGGAAGGAAATAGGGAAGAGGAAGGTGGGGAAGTACCTGGCTATTCAGATCTGGTCACCAAACACGGCGAAAGCCACTTCAGGCAACGTTTCAATTCTGAATGGTGGTCTTACACCAGGGCGATACTGAGAGTATCTTCCACTTTGGAACGTGCCGCAAATATACTATATATTATTTTTAATGAATAAATTGTGAAATACACAAATTAATAAAAAAAAAATTATTTGCCACGCCGGGATTCGATCCCGCAACCTTCGAAATGCGAGTCAAGTGCCTTACCGCTGCACTACGCCGGCCGTCATCTCTCCCTGGTGAAAAAAAATCCTTAGGGTCTATTTAATTTTTAGGGATGCTGTGTGTAGGGTATTTTAGGGAAAGGAAGGAAAAAAGGTAATAGGGGTGGTGGGAATCTGATGGTCAATGTGTTCAGGAGTGAGAAATGAATCCATCCCTCCCACTGCGGTGCAAGGCGATGGGTCCAAAGAGTCCGGCCGGAAAGGTCTATTTCAACCAGTCTCTCTCGATCCGACCAGCCACGCAGTAGGTGGGCAAGCGCATTCGCAGTCAAGTCCTGGACACACGTCACCCCAGGTATCCGGGCACTCCTACTAAGACACCAACTGTAAAGAAGCACTTGGGGTGACCTGTGGCAGGGGTGTTGGTTATCTAATAAATGGTTCCCGTGCGGCGACCTATTTACCTAAAAAGAACTAAAAAATAAATTTTAAAAAACTTTGTTTATACATGCGGTTAGAACCTTGATATTACAGTTTGGGAGTATTCTGTCCGAACCGCAACAGTCTTCAGTTTGTTTGCCTAGAAAAATTTATGTTCCGAACGACAAACCGAATGAAAGCAGTCACGGTTTGAATCTTGCAATCATACAAAAAGATAGCAGCCAATAAAATATGCGCTAAGAAAAATGAAGATAATGTTGGTGGTTCTTAGTAGAAGTTATGTTAAAAAAACAGTTACAGTTAAAAAGTAAGAAGTTAAAAATGACCGAATTAGATATCGACGCCTTGGCGCAGTGGTTAGCGCGGTGATCCGGAAAGCCGAAGATCCTGAGTTCATGTCCCAGAGGTGCCAATATAATTTCTGATTTTTCTGTTTCCAGATTTTTTTATTCACTTTTGCTAATATTGCGTCAGTACAGTTAAAATATGTAACAACGATAGTAGGGTTAAGGAATTAAAAAACTGGCTTTGACGTCAATATTTAAAAGAAATTTAGTAACATATTGCAATAATTTGATTAAAAACTATTTTGTTTACGAGATTTTGGGTAAAATAAAACAACTTCATATAAAACAATCTTTTAATGACATTTTTATAAAAGTATAGTAAAATTTTAACAAAATAGACAACCTCTGTCTTAAAGTTATAAAATTTAAATAAAACGTAATTTTTTTTCTCAAAATGTGAACTAATATCATATGTATGAATGAGATCTATAGTAGGACTACGAATAATACATCAGTCCCATGAGTTAATATTACATATCATTTGCATCTGCGCAATATCCACAGTACAACATTGCATGCTGACTGCAGATGTATTTGTTACAATCATGACAAGTATTATTAGTTTTTCTGTCTTTTTTGGCAGGACAATCTTGACATCTTTTTCTTACATAAGGTATCTTTGCAGGTGGCGCTTCATCAGAATCTCTTAAAAACTCTCTGATCCTTTTCTGCATCAGTCTTGGCAATTGAATGACATTTTTACGATCGCGCAAATGCTCACGAATAAGTGTGAGGCCTAAATTCTTTAGGAATTTGCGACGCTTTGCCTCAGTATTGTTATTCTTATGTATTATATGTGCATTTATTCCAGACATATTTAGCAGGTCGTAAAAAATGGTCAAAGGCCATTTTTTTGAATTACGGCTTACGTTGTAAGAAGAACAAAGCTCGTCAACAACATCGACTCCACCTTTTGTGACATTTTAAAATGTATTTATCTCAGTTTTTTTTTGTCGCCGGTAGATGTATCAATACTGTCATCATGATGCAAGCTCGACATAAGTAAAACCACATTTTTTTTCGGAATATATGAAACGATCGTGATGTCTTTCTGAAAACCAAAAGTCGACGAGTTTATTTCTTTTCCCTTGTTTTCGTAAATTTTTCAGGTATTTGTCTTTTATTTTTGCAAACAGTGCCTACAGATGTCAGTTTGTGTTCTTGAAGCAAGTGGTTTTCTAATTCATAGCTGGTGAACCAATTGTCGAATGTTATCAAGCATATAGAAATAATAACCAATAAAGCTTTGAAAATGTTGGGATTTATTTTAAGGGTATCTAGTGATTTCAACAATGTCAATACTGTAAAAACATTATATATGTCACTCGTAAGGAGTCATTTAGAATACAATTCCACGGTTTGGTCCCCAAATTATGAGGTTCATTCACATGCGATTGAAAGAATCCAAAATAAATTTTTAAGATATGTGAATTTTAAAATGGGCATTCCTAGTGAATGCCTAAATTACGATAACGTACTTTGTTCATTAAATTTAATAAAATTATCTGATCGTAGAATCATTTCCGATTTAACCTGTTTGTATAAAATCATAAATTCAATGTTTGATACCCCTGATTTATTATGTGTAATTTCTTTTCATACTCCAGGCAGGTCAGTCACAAGACAGTACCTACCATATTATTGTAGCAATTCTAAGTCAACAAGTCAATATTATACTCCTATGCGACGGATTCAACAGCTTGGAAACAAATACTCCGATGTTGTTGATATATTTAGTACATCAATTTTATTATATAAGCATACCTTATTGAAGTTTTTTTCATCAAATAGGGGAATATTTTGCTAAAGCTATTAAAATTGACTAACACATTGACAGTATTTTGTTGGCTGAAAGAATAAAAACTATTTCGGATTTTTTTGTATTTTGTACCTACATACTGTGTGGTTCAAATTCAATACCTAATATTTTTACTTTGTATTTATTTTTGTGCAAGTGTTTTAAACAGTAGTTTCCTGCACTATTTACTAGTATAATTTCGTTAATATTGTTATATATTTATTTATTTATTTATTATAGATACAAAAGTACAAATTACAATTAGGAAGCTTCGCCTGTCCAACTAGGAAAGTTTCCCGTTCCAGGATAGGCAAATTGACATGTTTAGTTCATATTATACCTGAAATGTACATAAATTATATAACAAAAAACAAAACCAAAAAAAAAAAAACAGAAAATTTAATTTTTTTCTGAAGCTAAGGTGTGTAATAAAGAAAATGTATATAATATGTATATATATATATGTCATATATATGTATGTAAAAGCCTAAAGAGGCGTAAATAAATAAATAAGTAATGTTTAGTTATTAATTGGCGCGAAATTACGACACGAAATGTATGGTTGGGTCATATTTACCTTTTTCGGGTTTAGCCACATCTATCCACCGTCGCGGCCGCTACAACACTGAACAGCGATAGCCAGCGCGGAGGGGAGATTGTTAGCTTCAGCTACTGAGAAGTGTGGCAACGTCGCACAAAAATTCTAAGAAATAAGCTAATTTTAAAATGGCGCGGGTCAAATTGACCCAACTGTACTGACGCCGGGTTAATTAAAAAGAATTAAAATATTTAGGAACTCAAAAACTTAATGTGTTGAAGAGACGTTATACTTCGGTAAAAATTCGGAATGCGGGGGGAGTATAAATTATAACAACGGTAAACTAATATCGGTACCACGAACCCAGGGTTTGCTGTTTTCTCCAAATGGAAGCCTCCAAACATATTTTAAAGTCGTTTTTTTAGAGCTAACTTCCATTATAATATAAGTAATAATCAAACAACTAAAGTCAAAGCCATTTTTTAATAAAATTATTGCCTCACACAAATACAAATGTTTGAATGAAAAGTCCATATTATTACAGCAATCCGCGTAGATCTGGTTTCAAAAAAGTTTACAACAAAAAAAGGTAAAACGTAGTAGGTATCCTCGTTCGGCAGATGTGCAAAAATATATCGATCGTTTATTCTTTTATCGCAGTAGCACTCTGAGACGATTATTTGCCGCGTTTGATGACCGGACGGCACGTGCATTGTGCATGTCCCTAGCATGGTGGTCGAAAAATCCAGAAATTATGTAAACATCAAAGCAATGAATAAAGATTTTTTTTAAGTGAAGACTGTTTCTGAGGCATCATGCGTGGTTTGACTGAACTATGTCCAGTGGACATACTTTACCGGCCCGTTCATTTAAAAACATATTATTTGAATGGCTATCCTTTTCGAAAACGGTGATACAATTTTTGTTCGATTAGAGTGAATATATATATATATTTTTTTAATGTATTTATTACCATCATAAAAGTTACTTAAATTAACATGATAATATGTATTTCAAATTATAAACTAGACATATTTACCTTTACGAGAGTTAAAAACTCGTGTGTAAAGGGGAAAAAATAAAAATTAATAAATAACTAAAAATAATAACTTATGATTCAGTGTGAAGAAAAAAAACGAAAAAAATTTGTACATTTAAAAGTGAAAAGAACTTTTTGTGTATAATAATATAAAGTTAATTATTCAAAACAAATTATTGAAAATAAAATTTTTAAAAAGTACTAGATTTACTAAAAAGTAATCGAACAAGAAAAATGAGAATTGAACAAGAAAATTACATATCTACCGGATCTGCCGGATCTGCCCTCATGATGGACACTGCAACGATGTCCGAAACGTTGGCTAAAAAAGGAGGTAGCGCAACACGGCATAACACCCCAAAAACAAATAACGAAAATGTTTTTCGCCTTGAAAATCTTAAAACGTATCGGAAAAATGAGATGTGAATTGATTCTAATTAGATAAATTATTTATGATAGAATAGTTTCTTTTATTTTTTAATTTATTATAATCTAGTTCTAACCTCAGCTCTGTCGCTAGTTGATTGAACCATATTAAATATTCCAGTGTAAGTGTAGTAATGTTGTGCAAAGCTGGTATACATTAATGGAGTGCATAAGCGACCAATTAAAATAGTATTTTTTATAATGTCTTTATATAGAAGTCGTAATATAAGTTTTTTGAGGGCAATGTTCTTGAGGCAAATATTTTTGAAGTGAAACTTCTTTAGCCCCGTTAGGGATTTGAAATTAGGATGAAACGGAAATGCGTCACAACTCAGTTCTACACAAATACTCGATTCTAACATAATGCGGTAAATTTGCACTTTGGCGAGTGCCTTCGATAGGCACCTGACAAGTCTCAGCGGCCAGAGAAACAGACATCAACCAAACGGATGTTCGAATCCTACGAAATAAAAAAAAATCATTTTAATTTTTGTGAAATCAATATTCAATCTTCAAACCACTTTAAAATAAACAGGCGAAAGAAAAGAAAGCGACATCTAGCGATTTTCTGGTTTCACTTCTACATTTTCAATTTTTTAAATTTTAAGTACGTTCACCTTCACAAATTCCACATTTTTTGTAATATTCCGCGATTTTTTACGGCTCTGCGCTAATATTAATTAATTAATTAGGTTAAAGCATTAAAGCTCAAACGTTGAGCTCTGTTGTCATGAATTTTTTCACTTTAAAGATCAATTCACAACTTATTTCATTATCATCAGTACATAGTATTCGTGCTTTGAAATATCGATGAGCAAAACCAGCGTCATGTTATTTTAAAATTACACAAAAATTGAAAAAAGTTAATTTCGGGCAAATCCGGGTCGTTACTCCAGTAACTACCAGTAATGCATAAATTCGGTTCTACCACTAAATCTCTAATCGTTCTGCGCCAGAAATAGAAGCTCAACATAAAGATGAAGCCTTAAATAAATACGAACCATCGCAACGAAGGTTCCCGGTTTAGTCTCAGAAATCTGGCTTCATAAAAATATAATGACATCGTCTGGCTTGCTTTATGACCTCGCTAGCTTAATGAGAGAGTGGAGGGTCCTCCATATCGGCTACATTCATTAGGAGAATCTTCATCTATCTGCCGAAAGCCATTTTACCGGTCGTAAAGCCGCGAAAGCCTTCCAAAACTCACAGCGCCGGTTTTATCTTCCAATATGTGCATTTTGAATTAAAAAGCACTCAGTTTGATGCTCGGTGGAGTTTGGTTTGATGTACAGTGTTGCAAGGTTTCAAATTGCATTTGAAGATGGTTAAAATTTAAACGTTAACCACTGGAACGCTTTTTGCTACAATATGGCACTATTTAAAATACCTCGGATTGCTTCGCTGCCAATTATGGCAAATTTTCCTTAATTTGTAAGTAGAAGCTTACGATTTTTTAATATTTATTTTATAAATCCTACGAATATGTGATAATCGACAAAAGATAGATGAATTCATTGGCTATATAAAACTACATTCAGTTTGTATGTATCCATATTAAAATTCGTAGGATGATTTTTTTTATGTGGGCGGAAAATAGGCAAAATAAGTTTCAAAAAATCACAAGCAATCCGAGAAAAAGTTTTGATTTGGTCTGTCGCTCGACTGGTTAAACTGTTCTTTCATGATGGTCTCATCGGTTAGTTGACTTTGAATCGGGGTAATATATCATTCAATTTTTCTTCAGTGATATATTACTTTGATGGGAATAATCTTCAAAAGTTATATAAAGAGAGTTTTTCTTTTAAAAAATGACAATTAATTTAGACTTTTATGAAAACAATATGCGTTCGATATAAAAATAAAATTTATCCGAGACGCTATCTAGGTTACAAACCAGTTCTTATAATGATTATTTCCAATGAAAAAGGTAGTTGCCTATAATATGGAAAAAATAGTGGAAGATGATATTGTTAATTCTCAAATTTGAAGTATGAGATTGACAAACATGACGGTTTGATGGAAAGTGGCAAAGACCGAATTGGTAGAGGCGTCCCGGTAACACCAGAGGTAAGTTCGTGTTCCAGTTGCAAACGTTATCTTTTATTTTTCTGTGTTCTGTCCTCTTTCATATTTTCGTTTAGATTAATTAGTGTTAGCTTTTTCCTCAATTTTTATAACTATTCATTTTATTTAATAAATATTTTTTTTTATTATTACACTTACAGAATTACGTTCCAATAGTGAACATGCAATTGAAGTGTTATCATACCGGTTATCAAATAAATAAATAAAAAAACGTTTATATTATAATCTCGTACATTCACATTTAAATTACTTGAATAAAATCCGGGAAAACGCATGTGAAACGTACATAAAAGAATTACAGGTAATACAAAACAAGGTAATCAAAATTTCACTACAGATCCAGAACATCCACAAAAAATTATAAATGGAAACAAAACTTTTAACGTATATACAAAATAATAAATTGTAGGAAAGCAAAAGCAAAATTTCATGATGGAAAGTACAATAGGCCACTTGGATCACATTCTTTTTTTAAAAATTCCGGTTCAGGCAAATATTCTAAGACATTCTGTATTTTTTTTTTTTTAATCGTATTTTTGAAACCCTGGGGATTTTTTGAAAATTTCAATCCGGAAAATCAGACCATTTTTTATAAACCGGAAAGACGGGACATAATTTTATAGGTGTGAAAAAACGATAATTACATAGCCGAAAATCATTTTAAAAAAAGAACGTTTTCCACACGAATGGCACATGAGAATAACGAGGCATAACAAAAATATTACATCTCATAAATATTTTTTTTCCTTGATCCATCTTATTGATCATAAATCATTATAATGTACAGCTTCTATATTACTAAATTCAATGTAATATACTTGTACTTGTAAATTATAATAAGAATATTATAAAATTTTATTTTGTTAAAATCCGCACCATAATCATTATACCTCTAAAACACGAACCGACATCATCTTCACGTTCTGACCCCGTACATCATTAAATGTACGGGGTTCTCTTCAGAACATCTGTCAAAAAGTCGAACCAAATGATAAGTTCGCAGAGAACAAACAATAAATCTAGTGAACAAATTAAAAAAATCGCCTGAAATCAAAGTGATGCCATATAAAAAAATAAATCAGTGTGGAATTTTACAAAATTAATAGGAACATTTTCAGAGACGGGACATTTTCATGTAGTGACGTCATGAGCCCAAATAACGGATTTATTTATTTAAAATTAAAAATAAATCTGTACATATCTAACAATTTTTGCAAACATTTTCTTAATCTTAGTAAAAAGATCTATCCACATTATTTTTTCCAAGTCGTTATGAAATCCATGCAAGTGGCATATTGTACAAGGATTTAATTGGAAAATTTATTTTCCTAAATTAGATTCGTTCATCGATAAGAGACTGATTGTGGTATAAGGCTTCGAAAAACGTTAATCCAATAAGAAAAATGTGATTAACCTATTTATATTATATGCAATACAAGAATGATACTATCAGGTAGGTATTTTTAATTTAGGGACATGGAAGCCTAAAAGGGTAACTTTTTAGTTTGGAACTACTTAAATTCTGTGGTGTAATTTTATCCATTGATAATTTCGTTGATGTGTAATTCCGGCAGTGTAATAATAAGCTTACCTGAAATTCACTTCCGTGTAATTTTGTCCTAATACCAGTAATACAACGAGTCTATTGCATTGATTTTGGATTAGTTTGGAGAAAACATTACTCTGTTAATTTCCAAACAGGAGGCCCTAAAGAAAATAATTACCATCAGGCCTGTTGTCATCTTTGGGGATGCTGTGAGAAGGGCCTTTTTGTGGAAATGAAGGAGTGAACCTAAGTCTTAAAGAGACCCATGTGGTAGGGGGGAGGAAACTCGTTCCACAGCCAAGAGCTGTTATTATGTGACAAATGTCAACTGTATACAAATGTTGGGTACCAACGGAATCAATGACGCTAGTTCCATAGAGTATCTTCCATTGAAAATCCGGTAGAACAAGGACTGAATTTCCACGCGATGTCTGGTGCTCTAAAGATTAAATCCAATCCGTTGGTTAAGATAAGTTTTTCACACGTTTCCATCAAAATGTTAGATTAGAATTATCTTAATAAAACAAGATCTCTGATGACTAAAACTACGTTGTTACAGAGTTACCAGTGTTCTAAACGAGATTAGCAAAAAACTGTTTAGTGAACGTGGGATACTGCCAATAGTTTTAGGAAAGATATTTTTCTGTCAGAGCGAGAGTTTTATCGCAAATTTATATTCACGATCGTCTGAAGTGAGTCTGTGAACCCGGCCATACAATTATTATATAGGATTCTCACTGTGTTAGGTGTTCTGTATTATGCTGACTTCAGTAGCCACTGACTGCGCCGTCAAAATGTAAAGAAATAACAACACGTCAATTACATAGAGTGTATTTATTGTCTGAATAAAAAATACCAATTAAATACTAGTTGAAATTACGCCTTGAACGGTAAAAATCCCCATCCCATCACTACCTCTAACGGGTTTCGTCCTTCGTTAAACTCCAAAATTGTAATATTTAGTCCAAACTCCATCACCCTCTGTTGAACCCGAACGCTTTTTCAGCGGTCTTGGAAATTCTTCAAATCAGATGACGGGTAGCCGCCAATGGTAATCCAGGGAAGGCATAATCCGCATATTATTGATTGAGATTGGCTTCTTGAATTCCATGAATTCGGTGCAGCTCCAAATAAATGAAGAAACAGTACCTGTGGACATGTGGATGAATTTATTGTCTTCCTCAGAGTTAAGCTTGTTCTCGTATAACCACTCGAACGTTCGCGTTAATAATTGAAATACCCGTCCAGTGTCCGGTAATTTTCCGCCCTCATAAAAAAATCTTTCCTCCGAATTTTAATATGGAGACATATAAACTGCTCGTAGTGTTAGAGAGACGTTAAATGCACCTATATCTTTAACCGTTCATTCCATATTTTTAGGATTCATAAAAAATATCGTTAAATTTATAAATTCCTGAATTCATTATTGTAGTGTACGGGGTACAACAGTACAGTACCTGGTACAACACTATTGTAGTGTACGGGGTACGCAAAAAAATCTTCCGGTAAAACTAAAACGCTCGATCGGCTATCTAGCATAGCTGAACACGAAATTTCATTAATTTTAATATCGACTTTATATGGACTAACAAATGCTACGTGCTCCCTGTGCGTTCCTTTTTTTATAAAAATCGGAGACACTTTATTGTTCTTGCACACATTCTTAATGTGGCCCAACTGTTTACAGATGAAGCATTTTACGCTATTAAATTTACAATCTCTAAATGCGTGGTTTGCACCATAACAAGAACATTTCTTAAAACCCGAGAATTCCTTCACACCAGGGCTGCCTGACCACGAATCCGTTCTTGAAAACCCTGGTTTCCCCCTAGAAAGCGACCGCTGACCCCCCAACGTTTCTGTTTTTTCCCCTATTGGACTAACAAACCTACCTACAGAACTCTCATCTTTCATCTTCAAGCCCAGATGGTCCAACTCGACAATACTAGTCGCTAGATCTTCCATCTTAATGAAAGAAAGACTGGGTCCCTCAAGATAAATCTTTTCCTTTGCTCTCCCAGGGATTAACCCTAGAGCAAACACATCTGCTAAATTAGCATCTAAACGCGTGCCGAACTCACAAAAGGTACTTAGGCCGCGTAACCGCACGGCGAAATCTTTAACTGACTCCCCCTGCGATTGTTTTGCTGAAAAAAACAATTCTCGTTCTCTAAAAACTGACTTTCGTTTTGAACAATGTTTCTCTAATAATCCCATTAAAATGTCGAACAACGTATCTGTGACCTTGGTAGGAAAACATAGATTAATCAATACAGAGAGTGTTTCAGCCTCGAGGGAATTCAACAAATATGCCCTCTTCCGAGTAGCATCTAACTTGACGGTTTTCGTTTCATCACGGATCAGCAGGGATTGTTCTAACCTGAGTCGAAAAATTCCCCAATCATCGCGTATGTGGCAAAACCTCGGTATTCCACTGGTCACCATAGTTAACCGATACCCGGCCGGCACCCAACCACCCAACCAACAGTGACTCAGCGAAAACAAAAACACAGCCCGACGACAGTAAAGCTCCAAAAGGACAAACTACTTAACTGAACAAAGGGTCCACGGCGATGGCTGCTTGGCTAGTTAATAGATTTCCTCTTGGTCGAAGTGACCGTCCTCCTTCTTTCCTTCTCAATATCTTGGTCAGAGTGACCGTCTTCCTTCCTTCCTTCTTAATATCTTGATCGGAGTGACGTCTTCCTTCCTTCAACGATATTAAGGGATCCCGCCTTGTACTGGCCTGTACTTCGTAACCTTTACTCGCAATTGTCGCTATTCTCTGGCTGGCCCTTCTGCGAAGTGCCCCACGATTGTCCACGACAATAACCGTCTGAGAAAAAAAATGTTGAGTCATCCGTACACCCAAGCTATTTATGCGAAAGCCCGACTGCACCTTAGATAAAATCCTCGCTACGTATAAATAACCGGCTGCGCCAAATTGTAGTGTCCTTGATACTACTATTATAATAATTTAAAGAGGTTTCGTTTTATACGACGGAATATTTATTGTAAGTACAATTGATAAAGGTTTATAGTGTTTGCTCAGAGAAGCTGGCCGAAGGAATGCCGGCGCTACGCCGCGAGTGCTCGCGGCCCGGCCTGTCCCCACCACTCTCTCAGTCCGGGTGGGATCGGAAACCTTCGGCTACGTTCGGCCATCTCCGGCTACTGATCCCGCCGCGGTGATAGGTACCCCGTACACTACAATTATCTATTTAAAAAAGATTATATATTATGACTTTTATATGTTTTCTATAGCCCAGTTGATAATCACAAATGTAAATTTAAATTTGAACGTGCTTTTTTTATATAGATATCTAGATATCACATGATCGATGATTTTTTAGAAAAAAAAACAGAGTGTGCAATTCACACGCGGTAGAAGTTAAACCTTCAGAAAACTATAGTTGACAGAGTGGGGAGGCTACAAAGCACCGCACAAAGAGGAGACATATTATACTATATAATTTTCTCGCCGGCTAAATTCTATACATGTAAGTGTTTGTATCTTTTTTATGTCGCTATTTGTCATTTCATCGAGTTTCAAACCACAACGGCTCTAAAGAAGTTTGCTCTTCAAAAAATCAGAGTATGCAATTCAAACGTGGTAGAAGTGAAACCATCAAAAAACTAAAGTAGACAAGAGTGAGGAAGGTGCGAAGCCCGCACAAACAGGAGACCGATTATACTATAGCATTCTCTTGCAGGCTAAATCCTATGGATGTAAGTGTTTGTCTATTTTTAGTGTGGCAATTTTTCATTTCATCGAGTTTCAAATCACAACTGTGCTAAAGAAGTTTTCATTTCAAAAATATTTCGATAATTTTGGTTCGCGAAATACCAATAACAAATATTTCAAAAGAGATGCGAGACATCTTTTGTTGTACACAGCGCACAAAAACTTTTTAAATAATTCCAATAAATGTTTCAAAATATCTCTTCAAATCGGCCACATTTTGACCAACGAACGCTCGAGGTTGTTTACAAATCTGTCAAAATTTGACCAAAAACGCTCCAGTGGATAAATATTATTACATCCCAAAAATAGTGGTTCTACGAGTATATTCTGTGTATTCCATAAATAATTTATATTGCCACTCTTGAGAAGTTTGAAATGCAGTGCGCAAGCCCATCTCGGCCATAATACATGTAGCGCTCCCAGGAATGCAGAATCTCGGGGGTAAGATTCGACTCAGGTTACCGGGCTATACCCTGCATCTCCTGAAATGATTTATCTATCAGAAGGTATGAAATATTCAAGCGGTTCAGAGCAGCATTAGCATACAAATATCCAGCCGTATGAAGATGCTCCCCGGGTCGATATTGAGCCAATACCTGCCAAGTGGGCCGAACAAAATCAAGCACGGCTTACTTTTTCATATTTGTTCGCATAACACATTCACAATTCAGGCGTTATTGCTTCGCGTTCCCTATAAATATTGTTTTAACGGGCGTGTTTTGCTTAAAATCTAAGATGATTTTCTGGGAAGAGGTTTTTATAACTTATTAATCCTTTCCACTTCTTCAATAATTGTAAAAATCAACTTTATTGCAGCATTTTTAATTTTATAATAATAATAATAATATCTTTATTTGGAAAACAAACAGTTTTACAAAGATTTGAGCAGTGGCGATATCGTAACCAATGAGGTTTATCCGAGGTGCGATTATTGCTAGTTGAAAACTTTTACAAAGATACATAAAAAAATAGTTCTAAAATAAAACAGTAAGCCTAAAAACATGTTTTCGCTGATAATAGTTATGCAATTGTTTTCGTTATTTATTTTGGGTGTTATGTCGTGTTGCGTCAACTCCTTCTACCCCGATGGTGGACACTGTAACACTGTCCGAAAAGTTGGCTGAAGAAGGAGTTAGCGCAACACGGCATAACACCCCAAAAATAAATAACGAAATTTTGGCCGTGAAAATTCAAAATTATATGTGATGCAATTGGTTCCAGTTGTTTCACAGATTTTAAAGAATTCATCATATTTGAAAGTTTATTTTCAAGTTCTGTTGCAGTTCTGTTATCATTTAATTTATGTGTAACTGGTCAATAATAAGGTCATACAGTAAGGGAACTTTATACAGTAAGGGAGTTTTATTGTTACAAATCATCACGTTTCAAAAACAATGGTTCCTCCGTCGTAATTCAAACAATAAAAAAAAATTAATGACATGTAAATTTAGTACACCACGGTTGGTTCGCAGAATTTGAAGAATTCATAAAATTTGAAAGTTAATCTTCAAGTACTATGAAATTTCTTTTCAAGTTCCACATGAATGTAGAACCACAGACAGATTCTCCAGTATTTCCATCTAATTTCTTACTTATTCATTGTCAATATCGGTCTGGCTATCAACATTGCGACAATGCTCGAGAAATCGGCGTAAAATCAACAGAAGTTATGCATATTGATCCAATATTGTAAAGTTATTGATTCGTGCCAGACCCACTTTTCAGTGATATTTATTAACTACCATAATGTCTATTTTGATATCCAAATAAGCGTCTTAAAATTCTCGATATTTCTACCTTTAAAATCTTGTATCCGAGGTTTCACCGGCATTCAAGGTAACTAAATGAAAAGGCCTTCAAATATAACTTTTAAATGCCAACATCTTCGAAAATTCCACTAACTCACTTAGCTAAATAATTAATTTCTCGAATCATCAATTATTTAAAATGTGTTCTTTAATTTGGAAGGAAACTTAACTTTTTCTAGGAGGAGAATCACCCCTCCACGAAATGCCTAACTTTTAACTTTTCGGTGAAATCTTTAAAAGCTCCGAGCGGCGAAGGTTAATAATTATGTTCATTCAGTGGAAAAGTAGTTGAAAGTTTGTCTTGCCTTTCCCAGGTAGGTACACCAATTTACATAATAATGATCGTTCAGAGTGGCGCAACCTTCATCAGTCATTTTAACTTGGGAAGTTGGTATCACTGTAATCTTAAGCCGTTTGAAACGTACTTTACCAAGAGTCCCAATTAATAAGCTTCATAGGTATAATAATGTTTATAAAAGGAGGATGTCTTTTAAGTACGAAGTTTCTTGACTCACAAGTTAATTATTTTATTAGAAGCTACAAATTTATGGCTTCTGGAGTGACCTAGTGTTACAAATTAACGTAGACAGCCCCTTTTTAAACGCGGTAAAACTGATACCACATCCATATACATATATAAATTAAAATATGTTTGCTTAGTTATATGTATTTATATGAGTATATGAGATGTCTATGTATTGCTATATTAAGCATGGGAAACGTTTTAAACCCCTTCTTTAAACCCCCGCCAAGGTTTCTGGATTATTACAACCACAATACATCTGGAAAGTTTTTTTATTACACATTTGTAAAAAACATTAACTTTGTGGCTCGCCATAATTTACAATAAAAAACAAATAAATTTGTTTAAGACCACATTTATTTTAAACACTCTACCGGTTTCAGAAGCACCCTTCCTTCGTCAGGAGAATATTATAACTTAATATTCTGTTCCTCTTCCTTCGTCAGGAGAATATTATAACAGAATAATAATTCTCCTGACGAAGGAAGGGTGCTTCTGAAACCGGTAGAGTGTTTAAAATAAAAGTGGTCTTAAACACAAATTTATGTGTTTTTTTTATTGTAGTTTTTTTACTCATTACAAAAACTCTTGCTAACTGTCAAAATTCAAAGTTTGAGAATGACATTTGGATTATTTTTTTTTACATTAACTCCACACATGAGGCCTTGAGGAAAATAATTTCCCTCAGGGTCAATGTCATCTGGGATGCCGTGGGGAGGGTCTTTTTAAGGAGAGGAAGGAATGAACATTGGTCTTGAAGAGACCCATGTTGTAGGAGGGAGGAAACACAGAGGCAATCATTCTATAACTGAGCTGTTGAACACAAGAACGAGTCGAAGAAGCGACCGGTTCTCATGTTACAAATGTCAACCGTGTACAAATGTTGGGCACGGTGCCGAAAGGGTCAATGACGCTAATTCCTCGGAGCATCTTCCATTGTAATACCGGTAGAACAAGGATAGCATTCCCACCCGACGCCTATGCTCTAAGGATTGCAATCCGTCTGTTAAGATGGGAGAATCTATCAAACGGACCGTCCGTTAAATTTAATTTATTTATTTAAAACACTCGCCTAATACCTACTTTGAATCGAATCAAGAAGTATAGATATTTTAAATATGTATCTACCAAAGATAATTTCCAAATTTTGATTGAGAGTTCTTATAATATATAAAAATTAATATTTGTGATATTTGAAAAAAATTTATTTTAATATGAAATTGTGGCACGCGAGCTGTATGAAAACTGCTAGCTTGTGCTAGGGAGAGGGGAGAGGGGAGAGGGGAGAGGGGAGAGGGGAGAGGGGAGAGGGGAGAGGGGAGAGGGGAGAGGGGAGAGGGGAGAGGGGAGAGGGGAGAGGGGAGAGGGGAGAGGGGAGAGGGGAGAGGGGAGAGGGGAGAGGGGAGAGGGGAGAGGGGAGAGGGGAGAGGGGAAAGGATACCTTGTCTGTATCATGCCCTTTGTCACGTATTTTAATAATCGCAAGCAATCAGACCGCCATCTGAAAATCTTATATTATTATTTCTACACCACCTACAATTTAAAAAACTTTCTCTATTATTGCAATACATTATTTTCATGTAAATTTACTTTTATACCTACCATCTTTATAATGTTCATTTCTTCAAGTTTATCTTTTTTTTATACATGAAATCGTCTTTCAATATCATACATTAATCACTTAAAAACTCATCTGGATACTGAACATTAGCTTAAATAAATAGAACAAATAATTAAATGAATATTAAAACGATCTGGCAATCATTACATTTATATTATCATATACATACTTCAACTACCGTAATACGGGCATGTGCCTAGGTACCTAATACGGGCATGTATTTACGTACGTAACATTTATGTGAGAAACATTGATGTAAGTAACTTTTGGCTAAGTAACATTTATGTAAGTAACATTTATGGTAGACATCATTTAAGGAAGTAATTTTTTTGGACACGCTGGTTACAGGTGAGGGGAAGAATAGGGTGATATTGGGAAGTAGGTAACATTGCATATATGTTCTGCTTGAAGCATTCATTGGATAACCAATACTTCTGCCTTGTGATTTGCAGGGGTGCTCGGGTTCATGGAGTGAGAATCGGAAGACGCCAATTTAGATATATGTATTTTGATCTCTCCAGCTGGGATCTCTTGACCTATGTATAGGTTTGAACTATAATAAGAGGGATGAATTTACACTCCGTCACTCCTGGATACAATGACCCACCAGGTTTCTAATTACCTTTCATACTCTTTTGCTAAAAATTCCTCTTCTTACACTCTTAAAAATTCTCGCAGCATCCCATCCCATCCTGGATCCCATAGACCCCGAAGGAAATTGATTTCCATAGAACCAATGATCCCGATCTTCATATCAAAAGTTGATATTTAAAAAAAAAATTAAATTCATTTTCAGCTACAACAACATCAGTAATGTCGTTTTTTGTATTCTTAGCACTATAGCTCACTGAAAACTCACGGACCGCCACTGCTTAGAACTTCTTCCGAGAAGCGAATGTTAAAAAAATGTAGATATCCTGTAGCGCATGTATGTAATTTTTATGTCTTACAACTGATGTCGGTAGTATGCATAGTTATACGTAGTTTTGAATTGCTCAAAAGAAGTCAGTAAAGTTGTATTATATGCGAGAGCCAACTGTCGCCTGATCAGATCTAATAGCCGATGATATCCGATTGACAACTGGGCACCTCCAGTGACCAATTCCCCTGCTTCAGATAAACACAAAGCATTCATCAGAATGAACTCCAGTTAAACATTCATCGTAAATAAGACTGTGATGTATCTCTTTTTCTACTCTCTTATATTTGTCTGTATTTTATTTACTCCTGGGCACTTGGCACCAGTCGTAATGTTTCGTCTTTTCATACTTATTTAACTCTCCTTTCATCGGCAAGACAGTTGTAATATTCTCGCCTTTTCTCTTGGCTCTGATCGATATTTAAATTCTTAAGGCTTTGCATATGTGTGGTAGGGATGGAAAATTCCTCCCCTACGTCACACAAGCCTTTATAAAATTGGACCCTTATTTCCTCTGATAACTACAGAAAGCTACTTAAAGCTCCCTTGTACTACATACCTTTAGCGATATATGTACTTAACTAATAAATACGTTATTTACGACTTTGAACGTAAATATTTTCGTATTTAGGTTGTAATTAAACTCCATCAAACGTTGTGTAATTTTTTGATTTATGATATAGAACTTTAATTACTTTAAATTTTGTGGTAACCCTCTTGATTCTAAACAGAGTGTTGAATTTCAAAACTGTATTGGTCTCTCTCTTGCAAATTTAACCTTAAGTATTTCTCTAAATGAACTAACTTCCCTTTGACGTTTATTATGATTCCCTACATCCTAATGAATTCATGAATAAACAATACTAATCGAAACTACACATGACTAATTGAACAGATAATTAAATATAACTCAAATGGTTAAATGTTAGTAAATTTGATTATGATTGTATCTCGTATCTGCTGGGCGCCCCTCCGTTTAGATTCAGCTGCTATAAGGTACATATAAAGATGGATTTAGTAGGTTAATGTAATTAGTTAATTGCATATTTGACGAACTCAGAATAACCCTTTTTCTGGCAAAATTTGGCTCCTGCCTCCATCAAGTAAGCAGGGTGATCAGAAGTCAACCCAAAATTCGCACAGTCTTTTGGCACGGTTCAATTGATTGATACCTAAGTTATCGCGTCCCAATTGACCTTCCTTCGCCATCATGCACTGCCTTCAGGTCTTCCCCCAAGCCCAGATACCTCCAAATTCCTACTCCTCCAAAGTTTACTATTTACTTAGGGCGAACCGGTTTCGTCCTATATGCAATCATATACTCACGGGTTTGTGTGGAGTTACGGGTCGTGAATCCTCCCTCCACGTTCAAGAAATGAGACGAGAGTGACCCGACAGGCCTAAAGCACTAATTGTAAGTGAGTTCGTTTCATTCAATGAACAGTACATAAAAAGATATATATGTAAACATACGTTTTGGGAAGGTTTATAACTCGCAATACGAAACTACTTGCAACGCATCCCGAGCTCGGATCTCGCCCATCGGATTCTGCACAATCCTCAGATTGATACCGAATATATACGTAAGAATAGTGTGAAATATAAATATATACTAGTACAATAAGATCTTATCTGGCGATGTGTTCTGGAGATTCGCCATAACTCCAAGCTTTTGTTTGGTTTTGTTGACGGTTTTGTTTGAGAGATCCGCCATCTCTATGGTTTGATTAATGGTCCTTGTTACAGAAGCGAACACTGCCTTCTGTTGGTTGAACTGTATTTTTTTTTTTTTCTTTCCCTCCCCTCCAATGTTCAACTTTTGATAAACTCTTGCTATCCCGTGATTCTCAATTGAATCATGTAAATCCTCATTACCCCTTATTAAGCTATCCCGTGATTTTTCAACTGTTTCATGTAAACCTTCAATACACCCTTTTGAACTGCTAAAATAAATCTGTTAATTTTCAATTGCTTAGGTCTGTAGATACCTCGTTACGTTCAAATTAAAAATAGTGTTTAAATTTTTTTTTTTTTCTTTTTGCTCCTAATAATTGCGCAATATAATAATTTTATCCCGTTCCTAGAAGTTAATACCTAAGTACGATATCCACTAATCAAGGTCATTTTTTTTTTTTTCTTTTTACTGTATTCGAACTAGTGCCCCAGTGACCGACTTATTTTGTAAACAATTTGAGCTTTGTAAACATTCTCGACGGCCTCGTGACCTAGATTCGAGCGTATGAGGTATGTTTACTTTAGACATTCCGGAGACGTGTGAGATGACTCTAAAATTTTTTCTTTGTTTGATAATGATGTACTTAGCGCAATTGTCTAGTCTGATACCCGATTACGTATACATATTTATTCATTTATATATACTTTGTCTCAATAAATAATTTATAATATTGATATGTATATACATAAATTTTATGATTGAAATAATTTCTAATATCATAACTTATTTCAAATGCTCTGGATTTTCTGAAATTATATTAATACATACATAACATTAAATATAAAATATTGATTTGTAAATTTATCACACATAACTACTTTTAATAGTTATTGATGAATTCAGAGGTAGGAATCGATACCCTTTTCCTCTTTTTATATAAGTGTTTTTCTTTTTTTTTTTTGATTATAATTTTTCTTGGGAACAAAAATTACATATATATATGTTTATATACTTACATATATAAATATAAAAAATATACTTATTATACTTATAATATTTTAATATAGTTACATATCACATATTAAGCGAGTAATATCTTGGTCAAATAATTAATCCAAATACCAATGTTTGCTCCATTCCGCTTTCTCCTTGGAATCTGTAAAATTTTATAACGGAAAAGACTTACCCCTACCAAGGTTTTTTCCGACCGGGAAATACACGGTAACCTTGCTGCGATTTTCCTAAATTAATTTTTTATTTTCCTAAATTTAATTAAATCTTTTTGACTTCAATTTTTTTTTTTTTCATTTAATCTAATTAATTAAAATGATGCATGAACTCTATCGTTCTAAACTGTATTTTATCTCAAAACTCGTTGGTTAGATAACACTTTAAATGATAGTTACTTCACGATTAATTTAGAGATGGTAAATTGTTGTTAAATTAAATTTTTATCCCTCCGAACTTTTATGTATTAATAAAATATTATTTTGTTTTATTATTATTATTTAAGATAATTAATTTAAATATTTACTATTTGTTAGAACACTTTCACTTAGATTGAACACACGTATTTAATTATAACTTCATCACGCTAAATTATCACATCACTTCAGTTATTTATTGCACTAATATTAAACGCGAAATTTCTAAGTTTAAAAATACGATATTAAGTGATTATAAAATCCGAATTTCCCACTAAAACAAATTGTATTTATCACGAGCACTTTTATTTTTCACAAGTAAATAATGCGTTGGCTTTATTGTTATTTTTCACTGACTCTAACTGCAAAGTATTTTTTTTTGTATATCACTGACTAGAATGTGAAATTTTTCTAGGTATCAAAATAATTATCACTTAGAATTTTTCAAATTTAAATCACCCACCGTTTCGTCACGTTCCGCGAAGTTACAACCTTTTCGACCACGACGTAGACTGTCCTCAACTGGCATTTGTCTAGACTTTTATACCCCTCTCAGGTCCAAAAGATCGTATCTGAATCTCCTATAATAAACCAATCTAATTACTATCAACTCGTAATTTCTTGAAACCTTTCCATTATTGTCGAATGTGGTCTCTTAGTACCTTCCGCGTCTGATACTTTCAATTCTGTCTCGTACTCTCATACTTACAAGATCCGGATTTAGTAAGATCCATGTTTAATGGCCCAACTTCCTTTGTCCTGGTGTTCATACAAAATTAGCTTGAATTTAATAATTTTAAAGTTCTATTTTCATCTATTCCGTAACATGTCCGTGCGTACGGCATCTACCATATGTTCCAAATCTGTCCCCAAATTCGCCTATCAGAGATATCTTCATGTCGAAGCCTTTCTCGCAAATTGTTCATTTTTATTTTATTATTTTTCCTCGAGTTTTTCTGTATTCTATATGAACCTTTCCATTTAAAACCGAATTTTCTCTATTTACGTCGTATATTTGAATTTTCCATTTTTTCTCGAATTTTCTTTTATTCACGACACTCTTTCCATGAATTTCCTTATTTATCCTTACGTTATTGTTCCTATCTCTATAGGTTTTTATATTTCAAGCCGTATTTATTTTATTCACTGTTAATCTAAGATTTCCTTTGTTTTTCTCTGTCGTATCTCCTTTCCCCTCACTTCCCCGTACTTCCCTGATATAACCATATCGTTTTTTGATGTTTGCTGCCTCTTGGAAAATTTCATTTTCTATTTGTTATTAATAAATATATCATTTTTTAACATCTTTATAGGAGATACCCCCACTTCGGCCCTTAAATTCCTGTCATTTTTATTGCTTCATAGAGATCGCCTCCCAAATTTTGTCCCGTTCTTACGCAAAATCCCATAAACCATATGCCTTGACAGTTGTATACATTAGTTCCTGTACCCACCTGGCAATAAATCCTTTTTTTATTTCAGTGTCGTTAACTTTTACGAGAATTCTTTAATGTAAATATTTCATAAGACCCATGATAATTTTTATTACCTTTTTAACGGCTAATCGTCCTTATCTAAACAATTTTCATGTTCGAATATTCCTTGTTTATCACAACAAAATACATCTGAAATCGACAACCATTGTAATGCCTCATTTTTTTTTTCTGCAATCGCGTACTATGTTACTCTATAAACTCCATTTTAATTACGTAAAATGACTCCTTTTCCTGAGTTTTTCTATCGCAATGTTTTCAGCATTTTCCACTCCCCTCCGTACTGCACTCTATTTCTTCTCTAACACTTGTTACTGCTCTAGACCTCTGAAATGTACTCTCGCCTATCCTTTAAAACTCTCATTTTTTTTTGACGTTTCCTCCCTAAATCTTTCATCGTAATATTCTAGCTCCGTTTAGAATTGATAACAATAATTTTCCATTGTTTTTTCAACATTTCCATTTCCTTTAGCACGTTTTCCCTCGAATCGATCATCTCCGGTCGTCACAAACAATCGTATTATAGATGAAATCTCCCTAACACCTTACAACACGTTTTCGTCACTTGCTATGCAATTTTCCACTTAAACTTTTTCCATCGTGTTTACGTGTATCCTTTTTTCCGCACCTGATATGCTTTAATGCGTTCGGGAACTAGGGTTTCTGATCCCTGGAACGTACCGGTTAATCATAACATTTCTTGGGGTCATCGTTCTTTTGTCCCTGAACAGATTATTTCTTCCCATGGAGTTTATTCACCTCTCGGTTTGGTGGGAACGTCAAACTCATTAATCACATTACTAATTGCCAAGTCCAAAGGTCGTTCCTTTGTTCTAAAAATGGGCTCGGCCCTCTTCCCGTTGATAGGCTGAATTGGTTTTTAATCGCTTTTGCTGCAATTCAATTGGCTGTCAATATATCACGGCCTAAAGCATACTGGGGAGTCCCTGTCTTTGATTATTAGTTGATACCATCTGTGATTTTTTTATCAATACTCGTCTCACTTTGTCTAATTATAGATCCCTACCATAAATATGAATTCACTTTACTCTAATCCGATAGATGTCGTAGACGTGTCCGTTTTATAAGTAATTGATATTTTCTTTTTTAAATTAAAGTGGGAAGCTACGATATTTCCTAATTTTCACTGTTGATCAATGCAATTCATCACAGTTCCCTCCTCTGAACTCAATTTGCTGTGGCTAACGTTGTATTTTATTTTAATTTCCTCTTCTTTTTTTTTTTTTTTTTTTTTTTTTTTTTTTTTTTTTTTTTTTTTTTTTTTTTTTTTTTTTTTTTTTTTTTTTTTCGTTAGACACCGAAATTGTGTTCAAATTTAGACTAGCTATCTTCCCCTCCTCATTTGGTTATCCCCTATCTCTACTCCGTGTCATATTACTTCCTATCTCCCCCTCCTCATTTTGTTATCCCCTATCTTTTTCCGTATCCTATTACTTCCTATCTCCCCCTCCTCATTCTGTTATCCCCTATCTCTTTTCCGTATCCTATTACTTCCTATCTCCCCCTCCTCATTCTGTTATCCCCTATCTCTTTTCCGTATCCTATTACTTCCTATCTCCCCCTCCTCATTCTGTTCGGATTGTTAACAATCTTGAATTTGAATCTCATTGTATTCTTTATTTTCTTTTCGCGTAGATTTTACTTTATGAAATTTTCTTTAATTTTGATAGATTCAAAATTAATTTCTTTTTGCTGGAACACGCCCCTCGACTCGCGTGTTTTGGTGGTCCCCAACCAAATTGGACTAAGACCTCCCTTACAATGATTTAAGTAAAGATTGTTTACAATCTCGCGGCCTTTCGAACAACTGAAAAGCGGGTGGTCTCTTGGTGTGCAATTAATTGTTTTTTGTTTTGTAAATATGAATATTTTTTGTGAAATGTGTGTTTTCGCACGACCTCACCCAATCCGACAATCAGTGGTATACATGTTTCATATAAATTTTCCAGCATTTTTTTTTTTTCTTTATTTATTTAAACTTTATTTTATAATTCTTAATTTCTAATTGTAATTTCTTAATTCATCCAAAGTTGTTCTAGCCTAAGTGTTGTCCAATCTAATATTTAAATTTTTATAAATGTTCTTTATTATCCTCAAATTGGTTCAGCGTTCCCTTTTTTTTCCTTTTTTTTTTTTTTTGAAATCTAAACTATTTATACCTTAATTCAAATGTTACCTTTTTACTGTATTCTTAATGTCTACCCTATATCTATAGATAAACTTTCTTATTTCAATATTTCAAAAAAAAAATCCCTAAGCATTGTTTATTTTTATTCAAAATGTCCCTTTTGTGTGCCATATAATATCTCTAATTCTCTCCTTTTGAGTGTTCTTACTTATCTAACATTTTTTTTTTTTTTTTTTTTTTTTTTTCTCACTAACACATAAAAAAAAGTAAAATTTTTTTTTCAACTAGAAAATCAAAATTAACGAATTTATTTGCCTTACTCTATTTCAATAATTGAATATGATTGTCGCTTATTAAGAACTTGTCCACTCACCCTCAAAGACTTAACGACGATCCGCCCCTCGCAAGCAATCTGATAATCTAATATTTTAGTAATTTTCTTTTTCCCCCTCCCCAATTATAATGTACCCTAACATAATTTTATTTGTATTTCTCAATCGTTTATTTATTTATTAACATTTACAAATATTTGTAAACTTCGCACTCTATTCGTTGACTTCCACTAATTGTAAACCTGATTTTTGTTTCTTATTACTTGTGTAATATCTAGCTAAATGTAAAGCGCTATAATCTCCTTTTATCTCCCGAGTTGGCTGCGACCATTAGCTCCTTCCCGGCTGTAGTTATTGTAGAATTTTCTTTTGGTGAACTGTTAACTTCGGTGCACTTGCTGCAACTAGCGTTTTCGCCCACACTTTCAATTGCGTGTATCCTCCTTTTTATGGCGTGGTAACGGTCACGGTATTTGTCCTTCTTGCTGGATTCCTCCCCACTCCTCTTCTTCATGTTCCGTTCTTCTGGTGTACATACCATTGTATCTAGTTTTCGTAGAAACTCAGCGGCGACAATCTCATCTCCTGATTGCCCCGAAAACCATAGCGATTGAATTTCCTTCGGATAATGTCTCATAATCTCGTCAACTATGCCCAACGGTGTGTCAGTAATCTTTAAAGCCTTCGCTAGCTCCCAATAGTTTGCGAAGTGAGTAAGCATGGATATATTTTTCTTGGCATCATATACCCCTTCTGCAAGACGACGGCGAACTTCATTTTTCTTTATGTCTCCTCAATAGGTAGCTAAAAAATCTCGTTCGAAATCTAACATAGTCTCCCATCGTTTATTGTACAATTTTGCCCACGATTTAGCTTCCCCTTTCAAATTTTCCCGTACGACGACTAAAGGATCCGTTCGTTTCATTTTTCTAGTGTATTCTTTTAAATCTTCTAGGAAACTAATGGGATTTTGATTTCCACCGGAGAATGATGGTCGTTCCTGCTGTGGTAACATTTCCACTACTTGGAGAACGCTTTTCGGCGCACTATCCTCTCCTATCACCGCCACTGTTGCTGGGCTTTCCAATTGTTTCTCGAGTTCTTGCATCTTATTGACGAGCGGTGCCAAAGCTGCCTGAATTATTGTAGTTATATCTCCTATGTTTATTGTTGAAGTCTCGGTTGTGACATTTTCCCCGATTGCTGTCACTAAAGCCTGGGCTCGCCTACTTGTTCCACGTTTCCCAACCATTTTCTTTATTTTCCGAGTGTCGCCCGGTTAATGTTTATATTTTATCTTATTAAGCGACAACCTTATAATCTCTATTTTAGTTTCCTAAATTACCTTATGTAAATTATGTTGCCTTCCTTATTCTATTTATTTACTTATTTTTTTTTTTTTTTCAATTTTCTCGTTTTTCTATATTTTTTTATTTTATTTTTTTATTTTTCCTTTTACTTCGTTAACTTTTCTTGTTCCTTTTCCTCGGGTTTTTCCTGTAACATACCATGTGTGAGTCTCTCTTCACACTCTCGCTTATTTTCGCCCTGTTCCTCCGATTTTGTGTCGGTCTCCCCCTCTGGCTGAACGACTTCTATCATAACCTCGACTCGTAACTTAGACCTCTTTGAACGTCTAAATATCTCCCGTAATTCATCTCCCAACGGTATTTCTTTAGCTTCTAATTCCGTCGCATCCACTTTCCTTTTTTCCGCCATTTTTTGTTTAAAATTTTTAATGAATTTAACTCAATACCAACTATTTATTATAAATATACCTATATATATTTATAATTTATTTTATTTTTATTTTTATTTTTATTTTTATTTTTATTTTTTTTTTGGAACCTGTCCCCCTATAAAACACAATATTTTCAATTATTTATATTTGTTTGCATGATGATTGTAACCCAAATTAGATCAACTCTACCATCACTCTTCATTTCAAATAAATGTAGGTAATTGCAAAAAAAACGGAATGAATATTGTTACTCCAATGTTAATGAATATCCCGTGATTTTCGTTCAACCAATAATTACTCATTGTTTAGAATGCCAACCATTCCTTCAAGTTCCGCAATACCTACGATATTTTCGCAAAATCTATTTAGAGTTCGCAATACCTATCTTGATGTTATTTCGTCAAATCCCCTCCTTTTTTGGTCCGAATGATCAAATGTTCCCTTAAATAGGTATATACCTATAAAACATTCGTCTGTGATATTAAAGTTCTCAACTCGACACTATCCCCAATCAAATATTTTATGTTATTTTTATTTTATGTTCCTTATCTTTTATGTTATGACTTTTTATGTGATAATCCTCACATACAAACCCACAACATTAACTATAAACAAAGGGTCACTTTATGCAGGTAAGTTCCCCCGTTTTTATCTGTAAAGTCTGTTTATTTTTTCCGTAACCGAGTGTTGATATCATTTTCGAGTTTGTTTATTCTACAATCTCTTAAAGCGATGCGCGTTACCCCCGATGTCGCCTACTTCAAAATTTTTCGATGCTTTGTTATCACTTTCGATGCTTAGGTTATCAATCTTTCGATGCTTACAAACACCGCGGTATCTCGTATCAGATTGTTTACATTACGGTCATTAACATTCTGGATTCAGGAATGTCAATACCATTATTCTGTCAATTTATGGCCCGCCTTGAATAAACTGTTTACGCTTGTATCTGACCTACATTCTTTGTTATGATATTTATAATCTCATAAGCAATCAACAAATTCATGGTCACTTGATTTAACTTTATATCGACACTTTTATAAATTATTTTAAAACATGTAGAGTTTATTCGTTAACACTTTTTTTTATATTTAAATGTATTGTTTATATATTTATTTTCGTATATTTATTTATTAATTTATATATTTTTTTTCGTGTTTATTTAACGGCGCACTGTTCTGATTTTTAGTTTATTTTTATTATCACTTCATTTAACATAACGTCCTACTTATTATTATTATTATTTTTTTTTCTTCACTTTTTTTTTTTTTTGCAATAGATTGACCAATAAAAGTTTTTTTTTTTTTTTTTTTTTCTAAAACAACTTGTAAAACTCTGATCTCCTGTCACGGCTGTGCAGTTGTGATGTATCTCTTTTTCTACTCTCTTATATTTGTCTGTATTTTATTTACTCCTGGGCACTTGGCACCAGTCGTAATGTTTCGTCTTTTCATACTTATTTAACTCTCCTTTCATCGGCAAGACAGTTGTAATATTCTCGCCTTTTCTCTTGGCTCTGATCGATATTTAAATTCTTAAGGCTTTGCATATGTGTGGTAGGGATGGAAAATTCCTCCCCTACGTCACACAAGCCTTTATAAAATTGGACCCTTATTTCCTCTGATAACTACAGAAAGCTACTTAAAGCTCCCTTGTACTACATACCTTTAGCGATATATGTACTTAACTAATAAATACGTTATTTACGACTTTGAACGTAAATATTTTCGTATTTAGGTTGTAATTAAACTCCATCAAACGTTGTGTAAATTTTTGATTTATGATATAGAACTTTAATTACTTTAAATTTTGTGGTAACCCTCTTGATTCTAAACAGAGTGTTGAATTTCAAAACTGTATTGGTCTCTCTCTTGCAAATTTAACCTTAAGTATTTCTCTAAATGAACTAACTTCCCTTTGACGTTTATTATGATTCCCTACATCCTAATGAATTCATGAATAAACAATACTAATCGAAACTACACATGACTAATTGAACAGATAATTAAATATAACTCAAATGGTTAAATGTTAGTAAATTTGATTATGATTGTATCTCGTATCTGCTGGGCGCCCCTCCGTTTAGATTCAGCTGCTATAAGGTACATATAAAGATGGATTTAGTAGGTTAATGTAATTAGTTAATTGCATATTTGACGAACTCAGAATAACCCTTTTTCTGGCAAAATTTGGCTCCTGCCTCCATCAAGTAAGCAGGGTGATCAGAAGTCAACCCAAAATTCGCACAGTCTTTTGGCACGGTTCAATTGATTGATACCTAAGTTATCGCGTCCCAATTGACCTTCCTTCGCCATCATGCACTGCCTTCAGGTCTTCCCCCAAGCCCAGATACCTCCAAATTCCTACTCCTCCAAAGTTTACTATTTACTTAGGGCGAACCGGTTTCGTCCTATATGCAATCATATACTCACGGGTTTGTGTGGAGTTACGGGTCGTGAATCCTCCCTCCACGTTCAAGAAATGAGACGAGAGTGACCCGACAGGCCTAAAGCACTAATTGTAAGTGAGTTCGTTTCATTCAATGAACAGTACATAAAAAGATATATATGTAAACATACGTTTTGGGAAGGTTTATAACTCGCAATACGAAACTACTTGCAACGCATCCCGAGCTCGGATCTCGCCCATCGGATTCTGCACAATCCTCAGATTGATACCGAATATATACGTAAGAATAGTGTGAAATATAAATATATACTAGTACAATAAGATCTTATCTGGCGATGTGTTCTGGAGATTCGCCATAACTCCAAGCTTTTGTTTGGTTTTGTTGACGGTTTTGTTTGAGAGATCCGCCATCTCTATGGTTTGATTAATGGTCCTTGTTACAGAAGCGAACACTGCCTTCTGTTGGTTGAACTGTATTTTTTTTTTTTTCTTTCCCTCCCCTCCAATGTTCAACTTTTGATAAACTCTTGCTATCCCGTGATTCTCAATTGAATCATGTAAATCCTCATTACCCCTTATTAAGCTATCCCGTGATTTTTCAACTGTTTCATGTAAACCTTCAATACACCCTTTTGAACTGCTAAAATAAATCTGTTAATTTTCAATTGCTTAGGTCTGTAGATACCTCGTTACGTTCAAATTAAAAATAGTGTTTAAATTTTTTTTTTTTTCTTTTTGCTCCTAATAATTGCGCAATATAATAATTTTATCCCGTTCCTAGAAGTTAATACCTAAGTACGATATCCACTAATCAAGGTCATTTTTTTTTTTTTCTTTTTACTGTATTCGAACTAGTGCCCCAGTGACCGACTTATTTTGTAAACAATTTGAGCTTTGTAAACATTCTCGACGGCCTCGTGACCTAGATTCGAGCGTATGAGGTATGTTTACTTTAGACATTCCGGAGACGTGTGAGATGACTCTAAAATTTTTTCTTTGTTTGATAATGATGTACTTAGCGCAATTGTCTAGTCTGATACCCGATTACGTATACATATTTATTCATTTATATATACTTTGTCTCAATAAATAATTTATAATATTGATATGTATATACATAAATTTTATGATTGAAATAATTTCTAATATCATAACTTATTTCAAATGCTCTGGATTTTCTGAAATTATATTAATACATACATAACATTAAATATAAAATATTGATTTGTAAATTTATCACACATAACTACTTTTAATAGTTATTGATGAATTCAGAGGTAGGAATCGATACCCTTTTCCTCTTTTTATATAAGTGTTTTTCTTTTTTTTTTTTGATTATAATTTTTCTTGGGAACAAAAATTACATATATATATGTTTATATACTTACATATATAAATATAAAAAATATACTTATTATACTTATAATATTTTAATATAGTTACATATCACATATTAAGCGAGTAATATCTTGGTCAAATAATTAATCCAAATACCAATGTTTGCTCCATTCCGCTTTCTCCTTGGAATCTGTAAAATTTTATAACGGAAAAGACTTACCCCTACCAAGGTTTTTTCCGACCGGGAAATACACGGTAACCTTGCTGCGATTTTCCTAAATTAATTTTTTATTTTCCTAAATTTAATTAAATCTTTTTGACTTCAATTTTTTTTTTTTTCATTTAATCTAATTAATTAAAATGATGCATGAACTCTATCGTTCTAAACTGTATTTTATCTCAAAACTCGTTGGTTAGATAACACTTTAAATGATAGTTACTTCACGATTAATTTAGAGATGGTAAATTGTTGTTAAATTAAATTTTTATCCCTCCGAACTTTTATGTATTAATAAAATATTATTTTGTTTTATTATTATTATTTAAGATAATTAATTTAAATATTTACTATTTGTTAGAACACTTTCACTTAGATTGAACACACGTATTTAATTATAACTTCATCACGCTAAATTATCACATCACTTCAGTTATTTATTGCACTAATATTAAACGCGAAATTTCTAAGTTTAAAAATACGATATTAAGTGATTATAAAATCCGAATTTCCCACTAAAACAAATTGTATTTATCACGAGCACTTTTATTTTTCACAAGTAAATAATGCGTTGGCTTTATTGTTATTTTTCACTGACTCTAACTGCAAAGTATTTTTTTTTGTATATCACTGACTAGAATGTGAAATTTTTCTAGGTATCAAAATAATTATCACTTAGAATTTTTCAAATTTAAATCACCCACCGTTTCGTCACGTTCCGCGAAGTTACAACCTTTTCGACCACGACGTAGACTGTCCTCAACTGGCATTTGTCTAGACTTTTATACCCCTCTCAGGTCCAAAAGATCGTATCTGAATCTCCTATAATAAACCAATCTAATTACTATCAACTCGTAATTTCTTGAAACCTTTCCATTATTGTCGAATGTGGTCTCTTAGTACCTTCCGCGTCTGATACTTTCAATTCTGTCTCGTACTCTCATACTTACAAGATCCGGATTTAGTAAGATCCATGTTTAATGGCCCAACTTCCTTTGTCCTGGTGTTCATACAAAATTAGCTTGAATTTAATAATTTTAAAGTTCTATTTT
Source organism: Limnephilus rhombicus (assembly GCA_929108145.2). Lineage (NCBI taxonomy): Eukaryota > Metazoa > Arthropoda > Insecta > Trichoptera > Limnephilidae > Limnephilus > Limnephilus rhombicus. Next base: position 37,810,624 of record OV815280.1, read on the forward strand.
CATCTATTCCGTAACATGTCCGTGCGTACGGCATCTACCATATGTTCCAAATCTGTCCCCAAATTCGCCTATCAGAGATATCTTCATGTCGAAGCCTTTCTCGCAAATTGTTCATTTTTATTTTATTATTTTTCCTCGAGTTTTTCTGTATTCTATATGAACCTTTCCATTTAAAACCGAATTTTCTCTATTTACGTCGTATATTTGAATTTTCCATTTTTTCTCGAATTTTCTTTTATTCACGACACTCTTTCCATGAATTTCCTTATTTATCCTTACGTTATTGTTCCTATCTCTATAGGTTTTTATATTTCAAGCCGTATTTATTTTATTCACTGTTAATCTAAGATTTCCTTTGTTTTTCTCTGTCGTATCTCCTTTCCCCTCACTTCCCCGTACTTCCCTGATATAACCATATCGTTTTTTGATGTTTGCTGCCTCTTGGAAAATTTCATTTTCTATTTGTTATTAATAAATATATCATTTTTTAACATCTTTATAGGAGATACCCCCACTTCGGCCCTTAAATTCCTGTCATTTTTATTGCTTCATAGAGATCGCCTCCCAAATTTTGTCCCGTTCTTACGCAAAATCCCATAAACCATATGCCTTGACAGTTGTATACATTAGTTCCTGTACCCACCTGGCAATAAATCCCTTTTTTATTTCAGTGTCGTTAACTTTTACGAGAATTCTTTAATGTAAATATTTCATAAGACCCATGATAATTTTTATTACCTTTTTAACGGCTAATCGTCCTTATCTAAACAATTTTCATGTTCGAATATTCCTTGTTTATCACAACAAAATACATCTGAAATCGACAACCATTGTAATGCCTCATTTTTTTTTCTGCAATCGCGTACTATGTTACTCTATAAACTCCATTTTAATTACGTAAAATGACTCCTTTTCCTGAGTTTTTCTATCGCAATGTTTTCAGCATTTTCCACTCCCCTCCGTACTGCACTCTATTTCTTCTCTAACACTTGTTACTGCTCTAGACCTCTGAAATGTACTCTCGCCTATCCTTTAAAACTCTCATTTTTTTTTGACGTTTCCTCCCTAAATCTTTCATCGTAATATTCTAGCTCCGTTTAGAATTGATAACAATAATTTTCCATTGTTTTTTCAACATTTCCATTTCCTTTAGCACGTTTTCCCTCGAATCGATCATCTCCGGTCGTCACAAACAATCGTATTATAGATGAAATCTCCCTAACACCTTACAACACGTTTTCGTCACTTGCTATGCAATTTTCCACTTAAACTTTTTCCATCGTGTTTACGTGTATCCTTTTTTCCGCACCTGATATGCTTTAATGCGTTCGGGAACTAGGGTTTCTGATCCCTGGAACGTACCGGTTAATCATAACATTTCTTGGGGTCATCGTTCTTTTGTCCCTGAACAGATTATTTCTTCCCATGGAGTTTATTCACCTCTCGGTTTGGTGGGAACGTCAAACTCATTAATCACATTACTAATTGCCAAGTCCAAAGGTCGTTCCTTTGTTCTAAAAATGGGCTCGGCCCTCTTCCCGTTGATAGGCTGAATTGGTTTTTAATCGCTTTTGCTGCAATTCAATTGGCTGTCAATATATCACGGCCTAAAGCATACTGGGGAGTCCCTGTCTTTGATTATTAGTTGATACCATCTGTGATTTTTTTATCAATACTCGTCTCACTTTGTCTAATTATAGATCCCTACCATAAATATGAATTCACTTTACTCTAATCCGATAGATGTCGTAGACGTGTCCGTTTTATAAGTAATTGATATTTTCTTTTTTAAATTAAAGTGGGAAGCTACGATATTTCCTAATTTTCACTGTTGATCAATGCAATTCATCACAAGACGATAATAAACACGATTCGTAATCTAACAAACCAAGTATCATTGAAACTGCCGATCATCCGACAAGTATTGTTCATCAGAGAAAACAACAGAACAGCACACATCCCCTTTTCACGGAGTTCATATATTATTGAAAGTTTGCTGGAACATTCTCTCAACTTTTCAATGACCTCACGTGGCTCCGATGTACCACCTTACTTTGCAATTAGTACGAAAAGTTACTACCCACGACACTACACTTCTTTTCTGGCACTAAATTCAATTAGTCAGGGAAGACCTTACGGGACTTGACTGCACAGGGATTCTGTGTGAGATTTTGTCTTGCTCGTTTACAATGGTGAAGTCAACGAGGGGGTTATGTTGTAGTGGATTTACACTGGCTTGAATTTAATGTCCAAATATTACATAAATATTACTAAAATAATTACACACCGATGAAATTTAATTTAATTGCGTTTAATTATACACACTTAAATTACATCTACTTGAATTACACAAGTAAAAAAAAGCCTCACCTAATTTTTTTAAAATTTAAATATGTATACCGCACAACAATCCCAACTGCTCCCGTCTGGAGCCAATGAGACTATGGTACGCCCAAATTGGGGTACGTTGCTAGGTTGAATATCGTGGAGAGGGGAAGAGGAAGTTGGGAAGTACCTGGCTACTCAAATCTGTAATTTAATTATATCCCCACAGAAATAAGATTACTCAATTTTACTGAAAACTATGATAACCTGACAATTAGTTTTATCCTTGATACATTCGAACGAAAATATGTTTTATACTCTTGTTATTCGGCTTTATGTCCTCTCTGCATACTCATTCGTAGTGTAAGTAGGTTTACCGTATTTTCCCTAAAACGACTGCATATTGTATGTAGGTATGTCAAGGGAACAACTGTCGATGGATTAACTGTCATGGAACCGAAGTCTATATTTGAATTGTGTTTTTTTTTCTTAAATTTCATTGGTTTGACTTGTTGAAAGTCAGATTTCGTGATTTTTCAAGGGTCTGCGCAAGTTTTAAAATAATATAAAAGTACGTAAGTAATTTTTAAAAAAATAGCACGGATAAAAGGTTGGTTTACAGGAGGCCTTAGGAAAAAAAATTCCCTCAATGCCTTTTTCATATTTGGAGATGCTGTGTAGATGGTCTTTTTAGGAAAAGGAAGAAGAGGGAGTTCTGGGAAGGTATAAGATATGATGGTCAATGTGTCCAGGAGTGACGAACTTTTGAATTCATCTCTCCCATTGTAGTGCAAGGCGATTGATCGAGAGAGTCCGGCTGGGGAGTTAAAATGTCTCCTTCATCCAGTTTTTCCCGATCCGACCCGCCACGCAATAGATAGACAAAATCATCCGCCATCAAGACCTATACCTAGATAAATCTCACTCCATGAACTTGGGCACTCTTGCTAAGTCACTAAACGCAGTGAACCACTTAGGGTGACCTATGACAGGGGTGTTGGTTATCCAGTAAATGGTTCCTCCCAAATAACGGAGTAAATATAAATTTATGCACCTCTAGTAATTTAAACATTTACTGGGGGAAAGGTTACAACGGATCTATCAGTGGTAACTTAACATCTTTGGCAGAGTAAGAACCTAGTCAGCTAGCAAATTCTTCATCCATGGCGTTTTGCATGGCCGTTACAAGCATTAAAATTAGCCCGCTTGAAGACAACCAAAAAAACCGCCAAAAATCGCCATTGTAATTATTTCTCCTACTACAGATCCGCCATAGTAATTTCAGGTGTGCCCCGCCATTGTTTCCCGGACATGTTCGTGTTTACAATGGGGCGGCCGCCCGGACCGTTCAAGTGTTAAAAAACAAAAGGTCCGACAACGCCCGGTTAATTTATGTCCGGATTCCGTGCCGCCAGACAACGAGATAAAGTATTTCAGAATTCGACGGGGAAAGGGGCGGCTGGTTCTGAATGCCCTAGATTTTGGGCAAATAGATTTTCCAGTGCAGGTGGTGAGGGTCACATCTTGTAAAGTGTTTTACCATGCTTAACAGATTACGGGGAGTTGATACTATATACCAAATCAGATGCTAAATATATAACAGATAATACGAGCAGAATACCACACATAGGTCCTACAAATTCAAAAAATATAAAGCTTATGTATCTGTCTCAATAACGTAATGTGACTGGTTGCTTATTACGTTTATTTCTTGCTAGGGCAATCCCGATGAGTTAAACAACTCAACAGGCCAAAATCTGATGCGCCTTTAGTGGAAATTTGAACTTGCTAGAGTCAGTTGGTGGCCTGTAGCGATTGTTTCAGTGAACCAACATCATTATTATGTAGAGTTACATCAATATAAAGCGTGTATGTTTCCAATATAAACTATTATGGTTAGAATAGTTTGAGACTGTACCAATGTAAGTATTCAGATAGCTGTACACATATAAACGATTATCAGGTGGATAGCAACTATTTCTAGGATGCTGAAGACGAACTGTTGGCAAAAGCGGCGTCTGGAAGCGAGTTAACGGTGGACGGTTTTGAACACGGCAAAGGTCCAACACTGGGGAGTAATTATTTTTAACTTGAATAGAGTGACAAATTACGAATTTGTGAAAAATACCATACCATGAGAAAACCACCAAAAAATAGGCATCGTTTGAGACGTGGCAATCTGATCAGAGTACTTAGATAATGACGTCGTCCACAATTAAATTCTTAAGACATGAAAATAGGGCAGCGGGAATGAATAAGTTTCTACTCTAGTCATTTAGCCTTTCTATCGTGTTCCAATCCTCTTTCACACAGTTAGTCCATCTTTTCTTGTACCCCTCAAGATTGCTTCCACTCGGTCATGATTGTCGGTGTTTTATCATCTGGAAATCTTTCCAAATGTTCAGCTTATCACAATTTTTAAAACCTACATAATTTTACGACACAGTTTCATGCTTTGTGTAGCCTAGGTTCAAGATGATTTGTCTTAGGAACTGACCACTTATGATTTCAACGATATAAACATAACATGTCCTTTATCAAACATGCAAACATCATCGCTGTTACCATCCTTGGAGATTCTTGGCCATCTCCAGAAAATATTTCCAGTCCTACTGGCCTATTGCTGTTTCCCCTCTGTTCAAAATTGCCTAAGGCCACAGCATTTTCCAAAACACCGTCTAGCCACCTAACCTTAGGCTTAACAATAATTGTTCTCCACCCTACTGGTTTATTCTGGTTTATTCTGGTTTATTAACCCCTCAAAATTCAATTTAAAAAAGATCCACTATTTTTAAGCGTTTCCCCTAATGAAATGTTGTTTTTGAAAGCAGATGAATGACTCTTCATGATATTATCAACAGAAATATTTATTTCTTCAATCTTTGCAAATTCACTTTTTGGCATCTTGCTTAATTAAATTAAAACAAATCACTTTGTAAAACACCACTTAATTAATATAAATTATCTACATGTTTCAAAACCAAGGGTTTCTTCATCAGGATAAGATTAACATTCTGACATTGTTATCTTATAATGACGAAGAAACCTTTTGTTTTGAAACATGTAGATAATTTTAATTAATTAAGTGGTGTTTTACAAAGTTTTGAGGCGCATCTTCGGACCGGTTCTAGAAAATGGATTTTGGCGCAGAGTTGTAACAATGAGCTCTATACTTTGTTTAAGGAGCAAAATTTATAAAACTGGGAAGACTTCGGTGGCTGGGTCATGTGGAGAGAATGACCGAGCATCAAGCACAAAAGTCCCTGCTGAACTCAAGTCCAATAGGGCGAAGGAGCCTGGGGAGACCAAGACTAAGATGGAGCGACAACGACAACGTCAACGACAACGTCCTCAAAGACATATCCATATTGGAGCTTCTAAACTAGAGAGAGCTGGCACAAAACCGAGATGAGTGGAGCAAGGCTCTTGAGGAGGCCAAGACCCACCAGGGGTTGTAGAGCCAATAGTGATGATGATGATGTTTTACAAAGTGATTTGTTTTCAATGTAAACATAGCGAGAGTTTTTAAAATCGTTTTTCGATGGTTTTTTTCTTGTAAACTTCATTTACCGCTTTATACGAAACTAAAAAAAACACGTATAATTACACAAACAGATACATAAAAAGGTGAGATCTTCACTAACGGCCGATGTTCCCAATCCTACTGATTAACTGTTGAGCCGAAATTTTGACTCAACACTCCTCCAATGCATAAATATGCTTTTCCCAAAGCAACTCTTCGACCAAAAGGCGAATCGAGCATTTCTAAACAAATCACTTAGCTGATCGGAGACTCTTAGGATTAATCGATCCAAAGTTGGGAACAACGGCCGTAAGCTTCCCTATTTTCGGTGTAATACAGTTATTTTTTTAATATTTATAATTCGCATATGAACATTTATTGAATTCAACAGAAAATTTTACGCGAGGTTCATGGGGTGTAGTTTGTCTAGGACTTAACGGCGAATGTGTTTGCCTGCCTAGCGGGTCGGATCGGGAGAGACTGGATGAGGGAGGCCGAACCTATACTTATCCAACCGGACTTTCTTTCTATCGGCTTAATGGTTTGGCGGTTTTGTGGTTTATAGAATTATTTCAATTTGTACGGGAGCGTCTAGGATAAACTTTTAAGCACTCCAACCCCTAAGCTTATTTACCCGATAATATAACGATATCAGTCAAGTACATGAATTTGTTTTCAAGCTAACGCATGTGTTCCCACAGAAATCGTTATACGTAACTCCGTTATTGTTCTAGTTACAATCCTAAAACAAAAAGTAGAAGATCATAGTAAATCAAGCTTCACATTTCAAAGTTGTCCATAGAAATACATAAAAAAATCTTATTTTTTAGAAACAGTTTTTACCCGCCAAATTGCCCACGCGCCTAACGCCGACTAACGCCGTTAGATATTATTTTTTTAAAATTAAATATTCTTGTATGAAATGGTAAAAAAGTGAAGTGACTGAATTGTTTATTATACATTTCTACGACAGAATAAAGGTTTTTTTACATAATCCGTGATTTTATTACCATTTCTATATAAAAACATCAGGTGAGTAATTTTTAAAGTTTTTTATGTTTGCATTTAAAATGTGTAATATTACAATTTAAAATCTTATTTCATAACCTTTCAAAAACAGTTTTTAGTATTCGGCAACGATCAGAAATATTTCATTTATATAGCTTTAATTGCGCAGCAAAAATAACACAAAGTTTTTATAAATCTGGCAGTTCGTAAACTTGCACAATGGCCAAATACCTGGGTAGTTAAATGAAAAAGACAGCTCTATGTTTTCTCTTTCTACATTTGTTAATGTTGTACGTCTGACCACAAAAGAGAAAGAGGTAGAACGAGTTTTGTGAAGACATGTCATTTGGTGACAAATATAACATTACGTGTCCTACGCAACAACGTTGTCCCAGTTTTATAAACCTTGTCATTGACGGCTTACCTCTACAATACAGAAGTTATAAGGCTTAATAAAATTTCACCACCTCCCATTAAAATGAAGATAAACCTTGCGAGGGGCGGTTAATACCACGCGCCGCCACTGGCAGCCGCAGGTCCGCATAATGATGCATTGTGCGGGAAATGAAATTCGTTAGGTCGCCATAGCGAGCCGGCCATGCGAGCGGCGCCCTTATTTATGCCCTCGCCCTCACCACGATTCCCACGCCACGCCACTGTGTTCAGATTGCTCGGAACCCTTGAACTTTGCACCCACAATGGTTGGAATATGGAATATTTTAGAATGACAATTTGCAAATTGCATTGCTCCCTGTAAAGGTGATATTTAAAGGTCATACATTACATTTCAACTAGTAACGCTGCGCTTGCATTCCCCATTTTCATTCGGTTACAATAATAATGGTAGGAATTAATCAAACAATTACCGATATTCTTGCGAATTGCACTGTTCTTTCTCTTTCTCTGGAAATTATTAATAACCTAATTTTACATTAGTGAAACTGCCCCCTTGGCCTTTTTTTCTCTTATATTTTGCACCAACACAGAAATTATCAGGCGGGCTAGAGCAGATAGAGAACTGCTTACATTAATAAAAATCAGGAAAATTTCATATCTGGGTCATATACTTCGAGGGGAGAAGTATCACTTGCTCCATTTGATATTGAAAGGCAAGATAGAGGGTCGCCGATGGCCTGGTAGGAGACAAATGTCTTGGCTGCGTAACATACGAGAGTGGACCGGCATTAGAAGTGTGGAGGAGCTATTCCGGGCAGCGCAAGACAGAGAGACATTCTCAAGAGTGATCGCCAACTTCGGGGGGACCTGATACGGCACGCAAAGAAGAAGATATTCTGTAATCTTCTCCGTAATAATTTGGTGTATAATTGTTTTATGGAAAACCTGAAAAAAAAAATAAAAAAAATAAAAAACAAAAAATATTAAAAACAAAAAATAAAATAAAAATAAAAATTAAATAAATAAATAAATAAAAAAATAAATAAATAAAAAAATAAATAAATAAATAAATAAATAAATAAATAAATAAATAAATAAATAAATAAATAAATAAATAAATAAATAAATAAATAAATAAATAAATAAATAAATAAATAAATAAATAAATAAATAAATAAATAAATAAATAAATAAATAAATAAATAAATAAATAAATAAATAAATAAATAAATAAATAAATAAATAAATTAAATAATTAATTAATTAATTAATTAATAAATAAATAAATAAATAAATAAATAAATAAATAAATAAATAGATAAATAAATAAATAAATAAAATAAAAATAAATAAATATATAAATAAATAAATAAATCAGCTCTACACAGGAGGCCATGAGGAAATAATTCCCCTCAGGGCCTATGTCATCTTTGGGGATGCTGTGTGGAGGGTCTTTTTCTGTTCTGGAAAGGAAAAGGGTATTTTGGGGGGGTAAAAATCTGGGAGTCAGTGTGTGCTGGAATGACGGACGTATGAATCCATCCCATCCACTGCGGTGCAAGGCGATATTCCGAGAGAGTACGGCTGAAGTAGTCAAAGGAACTCCCTCAATCACTCTTTCCCGATCCGGCCTGCCAAGCAGCTGGTGGACTCAGACGAACCTCACCCCATGAACCCGGGCACCCCGGTTAAATCACCAAACGTAGCGAACCACTTGGGGAGACCTATGGCAGAGATGTTGGTTCCCGGGGCAGCGGTACCCATATCCGCCCCCCAAAATGATTTTTTTTCAATAAAATTAATATTTAATCTTTGAATAAGATGACAACGCTAATAAATCTAAACGAAACATGAAACAGAACAAAACACAAAGACAAAATAAAAATACACGTGTTCAGTTCACACGCGGTAGAAATGAAACCTTCAGAAAACTAAAATAGACCAGCTTGGGGAGGCTACGAAGCACCGCACAAATAGGAGACTGATTATCTCATTATCTCGTAGTCTAAATTCTATAGATGTATCTTTTTGTCTCTTTTTAGTGTCGCTTTTTAGTTTCATCGAGTTTCAAATCACAAAGGTTTTAAATAAGTTTTCACTTCAAAAGGCAGCCAAGGACCTCACTCTTACGGGGACAACGCTCTAACCACTAAGCTATTGTAACCTGATTATGGACCTGAAATCGGTCCCAAGTTGGGTCCTTACCTTTTTTTCTATGTTTTTTCTGTCGCCTTTATCGTTTAGATTTATTAATATTATTATCTTCAATTTCAATTGCATTGATGAGTGATGTGTGTGTAACCTTCGATATTTATTTCAATAATTCGAGTGAAATAAATATTTCAAAATCTGAAAACCCCACATTTGAAATATTGATTCAAGCTAAGAATAATACAGTTGACCTGGAAATTCCAGACAGTGCCAGTGTGTCCATTTTATAAGCCAGAGTTTAGCTTTGAGAGTTTTGTTACTAAAGACATAAATATACGTCTCGTATATGCCGGATAATATCCAACACGCTTTTTACACAAATAACCAATTTAAAAAATCTATACATATAAAAATCTCGTGTCACTGTGTTTGTGTAAATGGTTATTTATTTATATCCAACACCTTTTCCGTAGGTCACCCTAAGTGGTTTGCTACGTTTGGTAACTTAGCAGGGGTGTCCGGGTTCACGGAGTGAGGTTTGTCAAGGTCTTGGCGGCTGCCCACCTGCTGCGTGAGAGAGAGACTGGTGAAGGTCTAATGACCTCTCCATCCAGAATCCATATGTTCGTCACTAATGGACATACTGACCCCCCACTCCTACCCACCCCTTATACCTACATCCTTCCCAGAACTTCCTCTCTTTCCTTTCCTGAGGGAAATCGTTTTCCTGAGGGCCTCCTGTGTACAGTTAATGTAAAAAAAACTCACGCCATATGTTATAGGCATTATATTCTTACTGATTGATAAACAGATGTAGGTGACCTCCAGATTCGTAGTCAAGGATCGTAATCAATCACGGAGACCGTCAAAAATAGAAAAAAAACTTTGCAAAGCTGATAATCGCTTAAAACTATTTAAAAAAATCTTGAAAACCCAAAAATGTAGGTACATAATATTTAATCTTTATTAAACAAAACATGTTTGCATTATCGTTATTTGTTTTTGGGGTATTATGCCGTGTTGCGCTACCTCCTTTTTTAGCCAACGTTTCGGACAGCGTTGCAGTGTCCATCATCAGGGCAGATCCGGTAGATGTATAATTTTTATAGTATAGTTTTTTTTTTTTTCATTTACTAGATTCTTATATTTGAAGAGATGAATCATTTAAATTTACCGAATTTAAAGTTAATGTTCTTTATAAATAGAACGGCGTCTCAAATGCGCCTTGCAATTTTTACCTCATGTGAGTATTTAAAAATGTTACCTGGCCTTGTGTTTCATCGGTAGGGAAAAATTGTTATCTAAAAACCGGTAACCGACGAGTTCATCGAAAATCAATTCATCGAAAGCAAATTCATCGAAAACGAGTTATCGAAAATCAATTCATCGAATGATCAATTCATCGAATCGCCAATTCATCGAAAAACATTTTTTTTGTAGAAAAAAAAAAATGTTTTTTTACAGCTAAAAACATTTTTTTTAGCTGTCAAAATTAAATACCCAAAAAGGTCTGTTTAACTGAGTTAAATGTGTTTATCAACTGTCAGTTTCGTAGTGACAATGTAAAATTTATAGGTTATCTCTTCGATTTCCGATTGTCTGATACTGCAAAAAGGGATATCTAAGGAACGGTGACCAGACAGCTCATAATGAAACCACTCATAAACAACTGAGAAAGGTCATTAAGAGTGATGATAAAAAAAAATATATAAAAATTGGTTAAATAGGTTAAGTTAGGTTAGGTTAGGTTAGGTTAGGTTAGGTTAGGTTAGGTTAGGTTAGATTAGGTTAGGTTAGGTTAGGTTAGGTTAGGTTAGGTTAGTTTAGGTTGACCAATACTTTTTTAACTTCTCGGTCCGCTCGGCATTTCTCTCAAATATCAACAAAATATATTTTTTCGATGAATTGATCATTCGATGAATTGATTTTCGATGAATTGATTTTCGATGAATTGGTTTTCGATGAACTCGTCGTGAACCCTAAAAACCCTACTAAAATTGCATGTTTCGTACAGACTCAACATCAATCTTCATCATCAGAGTAGCAGCGATCGACGGCCATATATACAAACGTGTCTGTTTGTGTTATGTTGGGAGTGGGAAGGAGGCGGTCATGTCCTTTAATTTGGAGCTCTTCCGAATTTGCCTTCGGGAATGAGGAAACCATGAAAAACCTCATCCGGGAAGAGTCGGCCGACAAACATGAAACTGGGCGGCCTTCAGTGATTTCAGTATATGAAATCCTGCATTTTGTGGTGTGGGGTGTATGTGTATGTTTTTATGTGAAATATATACTTTATGGGAATTTTCAGAATAAACATACATAAACATACATATTATACAATATTATCTAGATATATAAATAGATATATAAACATAAGTTACATGGGGGCGTCTGGGAGTTAGGAATACCTACTGCTCGCTCAGTCGTCCGCGTCTGAATCTGGTTCATGCCAGATGTGGTTCAGGTCCATCAGAATATGTTTAGGTAGTCTGTGTGAGTATCTGAAAGTAAGTCACTAGGTGCATTGTATTGACCGATTTCCTTGATAAGTCTGTTTTTACTATGTCTCAGAGATTTGTAAAATCGGTCCGTCAGTCGGTGTGTCTATTCAAATAATGTTGGAATGTCTTCTCTTGCATGTAGTTTTTTCAAATTTGTTCTGATTCTAGTGTTGTATGCTATTTTAATGCAGAGATTTTGTAGCGTCTGTAGTTTCAAATGGTCGGAGTGAGAAATACTACTCCACACGGGATAGCATATGAATGAGCGAGTAGTAGATCAGGAGCTTGGTTTTGGTAAGTAGTGGACTTCTTCTGTTGAAGATGGGCTTCATCGCGCCGACTGCCTTTCTGGCTCTTGCGTGCATCTTGGCTATGTGAGATTTCCAGTTGAGACGCGAGTCCATTGTCAGGCCCAGGTATACGACTTCATCTTTCCATTCTAGGACGTGTCCTCCCATTTCGATGTTGACGTCTGGTGTTCTTCTTTTACTCGTGTACATGATGACTTCGGTCTTCGCCTCGTTTAGTTTTGAGTCGCCATTGCTTGTAGTACTCTACGAGAGCGTCGAGCGCTCTCTGTAGGTATCTGGCGGCCATGTCTGATTTTAGGTGAAATGTGTGCTTCTTTACTTGGAAGCGATACCGTGTCGCCAGCTCCACTACAGTCACCGGTACAAAATAACCGTGACAAGCAGTGGCGTCATTGCCGCGGAGCGAAATAGAAAGTTCACTAAATCGTGGTATTCAACACGGCATAACACCCTAAAAATAAAAAAAACGATAATACTTTTGGCCGTGAAAATCTTAAAACGTAACCAAAATAATATGTTTGTGTTTAATGATTTATTTTTGTGGGCTGTGAAGGAGTTCCGACTTAGTTGGAAAAGCCGCTATTTTTATAAATTCTAATCAGATTAACCTTTTATTAATTAGTTATATTACGACTTAAATTTAATTTATTAACCAAACTCCAGGAAAAAACATTTATCCGTCTTATCCCTCAAAATTAATATTTCCTACAGTTATTTGTGTCGATTCCTTTGTTTCACTTCTAGACGGTGTACCCCAGCGGTTCTCAACAGTTTTACAAAATGAAGAATTAACATTATACGTAAAATAAAAGGGAAAATAATATTAAATGCGACAAGAAAAATCAATATTATCTATTTTAAAATCAAAAGTAAAAATAAGATATGTGCATAATTAGTTTAATTTATGGTACCTACCGATGGTTTCTAAGGCAAATGAATGGCTTAAAATTATGCATTCCCTTCTACTCCTTTCCGTAACTTTGACCACAGACAACTGTCATATCGTCGTTTTTCGTTCGTCATTCGTCGTTCGTCGTTCGTCGTTCGTCGTCCGTCGTTCGTCGTTCGTCGTTATATATTACAATATTGTGTGAATACTGCATCTTTTAGTTGTGATATTTCACATACCCGCAAATGTGTTCAATCTTGTGAATTATCAATAGAGAACTCCAGTCCAATTTTTTTTATTTTTTTTAATGAATAAAGACCTTCAAACTTAAATAACTGCATTTTTATTTTTATTTTTATAGTTAGTTTTAATAGTTAAAATAATTGTCAAAGTTTTAATTTTTAAAGACTCCCAGAAACGCACCGTATCTATGGTGGTCTTCACCCACCCATAGTTTTTTACTTTTTAAGTTGTCATTTTGAATCAGTGATGTCATGTCGAGGGAAATTTCCCTAGATCTAGGGGAGAAAAATATTTTTTAGGGATAAGGGAAATCAGGACAAAATCTAGGGAAATTTCGAACTGTGACAAAAATTTTGGTAATTATCGGTTCGGACTGGCCACGCTTATTACGAATAATTTTTAGAAAAAAACTTTAGATTCGCCTTAATTACTATAAAAGGAAACTTTTTGGCTTTGGGGCGGCGGAAAATAATGCATTTTAATTTTCAATTGCATAAAACCAAAATTCACTTCGCGAACCGACGCAGCGAAAATCCGCGGCCGTAGCTGTCACTTGCTGTCACTGTTATGGACATATGACTTCGTGGGATACCTACATGAAATACCGTGAATCACAAACCATGTTACACAAACCTAGCGTATCCGCTAAGCCACTTGAAAACTGGGATGCTTTTCTTGCCTTGACGCGAGTAGGCGTTATAAAGGGGCACTTTCTTTTGTATCACAAACCATGTTACACAAACAAGCCCGCTAGACAAATTTCATAATTACGCGCCTTATCCCACGAAGTCGGCTACAGTCGTATTAGCTCTTGTTAATTTATCAAGGATACCAACATCACAGTGACATGTACGGCCGCGGATTTTCGCTGTGTCAGTCGCGAAGCGAATTTTGGTTTTATGCAATTGAAAATTAAAATGCATTATTTTCCGCCGCCCCAAAGCCAAAAAGTTTCCTTTTATAGTAATTAAGGCGAATCTAAAGTTTTTTTCTAAAAATTATTCGTAATAAGTATTATTTATATATATACGTATATATATTTTTTGGAATTCCTATGAATCTTAATTATTTTTCATGTACTTACATGCCATGTTATTTTTAACACTGACAACTCAAAATGATATTAGGGAACGTACCCATACTACGTGACACGTTCGGGGGGGGGGGGGGTCTTCAAAATACCACGCTTGGTACAAATGAGCGGCGGGTTGCTTATGATTTTTATTTTGCAAAGTGTTTTTTTTTAATTTGGAATTCAGTTTCTAATTCAGTGGTGAGTGTATTCGTACTTTTAAATTATTACTTCACGTAGCAAAAAGTGTTTTATTTGGAAAATCACGGTATTATTAGTATATTTACCAAGTTCCGATATCTTTCCAATTAATTATCATATTAATTAACATATAACAGGATTAGTGTTACACAATCAGGTGGCTACGTAGGTAATTGCGTAAATGTGAAATTCTAGGGAAATTTCACTTCTAACTGTTGGCAACACTGTGAAGAACGCAGAATAATCATGGCGGATAATGACTTTTAGGTGTGAGGTGTGTTTTTTATTCAAGATTAACTGCTTTTAATATAGAAAAACATTGGTAAAATGTCCACATTTCACCGCTACTGTTATTGTATTTAATCAAAGTGCAATATAAAAACAATAAATCATCTCTTTCATTGCAAATACATGTGACATCGTGTTTTGTGTCAGGTATTACTTTGTAGGTACATTGTTTTATGTATAATACATACAGAAACACTGGTATTTATAATACACTGATCATGACGAGTGTGTAACAACTTGTATAAAAAGCCCTATACTAAAAACAATTTGAAAATACATAAAAACAAACGTCAAAATATGACACGACTTTAACCTCAAATAGACAACATTTATTGCAGATTGTCCGCAAATATAGCCCTTTTCGTAAATTGTTGAGGGCCTTAATTATGTTTCAATAAACACAATAACTATTATTAATCTAATTCTCTATAAACAGTATGAAAATAAACCAAAAACACGAAATGTTGAATTGCATAGGTACGTGTGCACTTTAAGTCATTTCAAATGTCAATACAATACAATACACAGGTGACAGGTTAACTGTGACGTCACGGTTAACCATTTCAGTAATGCCAACTTAACGCTGTGTTTTCCGAAGAGGTTTAAAAATGCACTTTTTAATAATTTATTAAAAACTCTGCATTTAATATTATGAAATAAAACTTATATATTCAGAATCAGCGTTTCTTGGTCTATATGAACATATTTTTTTAAAGCCATAATATTTTTCACTGGAGTTCCTTATTGCACCCGCCGCGCCGGCCGGGGCTAGTAATCATCTGAAGATTATGGCTGTGTGTTTACGTTTTTATAACATTGTGACGAATAGTTTATGTTTTGTGAGAGGCAATTAAAAGTGCAACTAGCGACTGTAACCCTGGGAGAAGAGACCCTGAGACCAAGTGACTCTGCTGTCTTCTTCCCAATCTTTGCCTCTCCTAAGCGTATTAGGCAATTCAATGTATTATTTGTTTTTTATGCAATCCAGCGTAGCAAACGGAATACTTTTTGAATTTTGATATGTATATGATATGATGTCTGAGATCCAGAGCATACAGAGCTCCAGGTCAAAAAGGCCCCCTTCTATTTCATCATGAGTTTATAATTAAATTATGTTTGTGGAAAAAAATTGGGGAACGGAACAATTCGCGTAAACAATGCTTTTTATGTAAGATTTTTTATAAAAGTTTGGTGGGGTTTTTCATCTTGACAAGACACATTCAGATTTTACAACTTAGCAAACTGCATTCAGATTTTTCAATTTGGGAAATCACATTCAGATTTGTCATTTTGGTAAATCACATTCAGATTTTTCATCTTGGCAAGTCACATTCGATTTGTCATTTTGGTAAATCACATTCTGATTTTCATCATGGCAAGTCACATTCATATTTTTGAACTTGGCAAGCCACATCATCATCCACATTTATCATCTTAGCAAATCTCAAACAGATTTTTCATATTTGCAAGTCACATTCAGATTCTTCATCTTGGCAAACCATATTCCGATTTTTCATCTTGACACGTCACATTAAAAATTTTCAAGAGTAGGAAATAATTTATTAATAATTCTTGTACATCACATTTTTAGAAACCCCGGAATAACATAAGCCCCCAAATAAAATTCTCCGCGCCGGGAAGAGGCCTGGTGATCCCTTATTAAAAGTTGAATTCAGGCAAGCCACTCAGGGCAATCTCTTCCCCTGAAAAATGATCCTCAAAATCCCGAAAATAACTTATGCTCACAGCAAGCTATTAACTTGCAAATGAGTATTTGTACGCCCGCTGAAAAATCCGGCGGTTTATTTAAATTTTTGAAAATTTCTTAGGGGACCGGGATAATTCTTTTTTGATATTATTTATTGTAAAATTATGTCGCCTCGTTTGGTGTTGGTGGATGGAGAATTTCATTATGTTGATTTATGGCGTTGTCTTCTGTTTTTTTTTAAATGTAGATAGTATCTACTTACCGCACAGGAGTCCCAACTGCTCTATCATCAAGTTCTTACAATTTCAAACGTAAAATCGACTTCAATAACATCCTTAATGATAAGTAGGTACTTGTAGATATGAAAATCAAATGAATTTACATTATACAGTTTCGATTTTTTGTACTTATGAGCTGGAATAAACAGTAGTTATGCGCTGGTATACTTGTCTACACAAGTTGGAATAAAAATATGTTTTATACTTTGTTATTCGGCGGTACATCTTCTTTGCACATCCCTTCGGGGTCTTCTAGTTATATTTTTTGTGATTAGGTATACCGTATTTTCCCTAAACCGACTGCATGTCGTCGGCGGTTGGCATATGACCGGTGGCCAATTGTCGGCGGATCAACTGTCATGGAACCATCAAGTTCCAATCTGATTCAGCAATGTCACGCGATATTGAACTGTAAAATAGCACACTCTAAAGCCCAATATCGTATGACGGCTTTATCTGATAAAAGCTTGTCGTTCTCGCTGAGCACGTGCTCCTAACCGTCTTGAGTCATTGAGACTACGGCATCCCTAATTGGGAAACGTTAAAGGCTGATGGTAACTAACTAACTATCATGCCGTTTTCCCACAGGGGTAGGAAGGGAGGAAGGACCGCCAAACAATTCAGTCTCGCCTAGTTCAGTTTCACACATTGTCTCATACATGCTCTTCTATTATTCTGACTCCTGACATGGCCCGACTCAAGTATATGATTCACTTGGTCGTGTCATGTCTTCCTCGGGCGTCTCCGACTTCTTCTGCCATTCACATTTGTGTCATATATTCTCCTTCACTCGTTCATTCGCTCTACATGCCCAAACCATCTGAGCGTCCATTTCTTAATCTTACTCAATGTGAGGTAATGGGGCAGAAAACTGGGGACTGCATAAAAGGGTGGGACTGAAGGTAGAGGGGTAGAAAAAGAGATCACCAGGGCGATACTGAGAGTATCTTCCACCCTGGAATGTGACGTTAAAAGACTATATATTATTTAAACGAATAAATAGTGAAAGAAGTTAATCTAATAAAATGTACTTGCGCACGCCAGGATTATAACCCACAACCTCCTCTATATAAATAGATATCTATCTGTAAGTGACCTTACCAAATATTGATAATGCCTCCAGAAAACGAAACAGCTTTTACCCTAATTAAAAATTCCACAGCAGAACTTGTTTATACGTAAACTATTTTTCACAAGTTGAATAGTAATTTTATTAAATATAAAACTATATATTCAACAAACGCAACTTTTTGCTCAACATAAAACGAATTATCTGCATTGTTCTAACTTTGCTATCTCCCAGAGCAAAAAGTTCAATAATTCGTAGGCATATTCGTACACGGAAACAACTAACTTTATGCAAGACCTTTACAGAATTTTGCCACTTTTTTGCAGTTTTTCGATAGCAACGGGTAAATTTAAAAGCAGTTAAAAATTATCCATTAAAATTATGAACCTAACACTTTGTGATATTTCTTTTTGAGAAATATCGCAAAATTTAAAAAGAGGATGCACGGCACTGGAAAAGGGTTTAATTAATTCCAGTGCAGTGTAATGAATTTCATACATAAAATGGTTAAGGAACAATCTTAGCGCAGTTTTACCACGGCAATAAAAAGCGAAATGTACGGCTAAACTTTTTACGACACCTTTCAATATTTAATTACGCCGCTACCCTTCATAGAAGTCTCTATAGGCTTGAATATTTGCAATTCATTAAATGCTCCATAAAGCATAAAGCACTCCACAAGGAATTTCGTGTTAAAATTACACTATTAAAGATGTAACATAATTTTTTTCATTAATTTGAATGACACGTTAAAATTTTTTGTGGTAAAAAATCTGAGAATTTCCATGGAAGCGTTCTACTTTTTGTCCAATTTATACACAAACCTTTTCCAGAAATTTCGTAGTTTACCCAGGGTAAAACCCATTTGAATTTTATATCTATTATCAACTTATTCTATACTTATCTATGCAGTTTTATTTACATTAACTCCACACAAGAGGCCCTGAGGAAAATAACTTCCTTCAGGGCCTATGTCATCTTTGAAGATGCTGTGTGGAGGGTCTTTTTGAAGAAAGGAAGGAGTGAACACGGGTCTTGAAGAGACCCATGTTGTAGGAGGGAGGAAACACAGAGGCTGGCAAATCGTTCCACAGCCGAGCCGTTGAACTCAAGAACGAGTCATAGAAACGACCCGTTCTCGTGGGACTAATGTCAACCGTGTACAAATGTTGGGCGCGTGTTTTGCGTGTTTCCCGACTATGTACCGGTGCCGAAGGGATCAATGACGCTTGTTCCTCGGAGCATCTTCCACTGTAATACTGGTAGAACAGGGACAGCATTCCCACCTGACGCCTGTGCTCTAAAGATTGCAGTCCGTCTGTTAATATGGGAGAATCTATCAAATGGACCGCCCGTTTCTTCACAGCGTCAAGGGTTTTTTTTAGGTATTTTGGAACTTCAGACCAGAGGTGGCTGCCAAATTCAACCGTCGGGCGCACTTGCGATTTGTACAGGGTTAGCAGTTGTGTACTATTAAAATATCTGCGGGCCCTGTACAGTATGCAGTTGATGTATATGTTAGTTTAGGACAATGATTTCCAGTAAAGTTTAGAGGTTATAAATTCTAATGTACGTGAAAACTGGGAGGTTTGTAAGGTGGAAACAATATTACTGTAAACAAATGAAAAAGATTATTTTTTTAACTTTATGCGTAAAACGTCAAATGGTAACATTTAATTGAATGAAGACAATATTAGCGAAACTCTATCGAAAATCTGGAAACAGAAAAATCAGAAAAAGATATTGGCACCTCTGGACTCGAACCCAGGATATTCGGCTTTCCGGGAAACTGCGCTAACAACTGCACCAAGGTGTCAATATCCGATTCGGTCATTTTTAACTGTATCATACTTCGACTAAGAACCACCAACATTATCTTCATCTTCTTAACGCATATTTTATTGTCTGCTATCTTTATGTATCTTTTTTCTGATTTTTCTATTTCCAGATTGTCGATTGAGTTTCGCTAATATTGTCTTCATTAAATTAAATATTTCAATTTGAGGTTTTACTCATGATGTTAAAAAAAGAATATTCATCCCAGACTTGCAGAAAAAGTCAATAGATGTCGCTTATTAAAAATAAAATGGATAAAAATTATCAAGACACTGTCTAGATAGCATTTAGTTCGGGTTTGAATCTTGCAGTCATACATAAAGATAGCAGCCAATAAAATATGCGTTAAAAAAATTAAAATAATGTTGGTGGTTCTTAGTCGAAGTATGGTACAGTTAAAAATGACCGAATCGGATACCTTGGCGCAGTGACCCAAAAAGCCGAAGGTCCTGAGTTCGAGTCTCAGATATGTCAATATCTTTTTCTGATTATACTGTTTCCAAATTTTCGATTAAGTTTAGCTAATATTGTCTTAAATTAATTAAGAAAAAGAACCCTTTTTCAAAGTATTTGTTTCACGTGATCGTGCCATGCCTTTCTCATGCGTCCTTGGCTTCTTCTACCATTCCCTTCTAAGTCATCCACTCTCCTTACACCCCTTTCTTTGTTCATCACATACACCTCATTTTGACAGACATAAGTATTTGATTAATGTCTCCCTCGGACAACCCCGACAAATCCCCCTATCTTTCAAACCACCCTCTAAATCTTAACACTCCTGGCACTAATGAGAACAAACTTTGAAATTTTTTTAGCGACAACGGTCTTGTAGTGTTTTAATTACCATAGTAGGGCACATACAGTTTATTTATAACGGGTGTTGGTTCCGCGCCTTTTATAACCTAACCTAACCTAACCTAACAAAAAATGGCACAAAAATAATACAGACATCCTATAAAGACAATAAATTATTGTTCAAAAATAGTAAAATGGGACAAAAATAATATGGACATTCAGTAAAGTTATGTTAGGTTAGGTTAGGTTAGGTTAGATTAGGTTTTAGTAGATATTATGTTGGATAATATTTTGTCCGTAAGATATTTTGTCGGGGATATTTTGCCGCGAGGTGAAAATTCACAATACCCCGGGTAAAGGGACCTACTTGACTTACTTTAACCAGTGATATCCGACGTTCTTCGAAATTTTGATCTCTGATCACTTTTTGATAACCAGTCATGTCGTCAGTGGTCACTCAGCCGAATAGCCTCCCACCTCATAACCCCGCATCTAATTGACAAATACCGATTTTTTATGTTTTCAGTTGAAAAAACATAATGTCACCGGAGACCAAAATTTCATTATCTTTTTTTATTCCTAATAATATTAAGAATCACTAGTAGTAAGTCAAGTACATCCCTGAAAACCCTGTATAGAAGAAGAAGATAGAAAATATATTATGTAGTCTTGTATCTACTAACCCAGTTGGATAATCGCCGCAATAAAAACGGTTTACAAAACGTAGTTATCCTAGAAAAATATTATCAGATTATGCATATCATTTATGTAATATGGTTTTATAATTGTTGAATGACAAATCTATGGTTGATTTTTGGCTGGTTTGAAATGCCAGCTTCCAACTAAAGCAAATGTAGGTATTACATACCTATTATATTGCAAGAAACAATAAAATTATTGGGATGAAAGTAGAACTCAGGACGCCTCGGTAAATCAAAGCACGAAGAAGCGAATTAAATTATTAATTATTAAATTATTAATTATTAATTATTATTAGCGAATGGAATAAGAGAAAAATATGAAATTATAAAATATACTAAAATATTCTTAAAGATTTATATTATATAAATATTATTTTTTTCCTTTAGCTAACTAAAAAACACACTTTGAAATGTTTTTTCATGCTTTGTCTGCAGGTACTTATTTGTCTGTAGGTAATCGTTGTTTAATGTTTTCTTTGCTAATTTTCATTTTTTCCGAATGAAGAAACGACTGATTTTGAAACATGTTGAAAATTTTGATTAAATAAGTGGTGTATGATGTATACAATGTGATTTTTTTTCATTTAATGAAATAAAAATAAATCACAGATTTTGCTCATTTTTTATATAAATTTAGTCAGTATGGCGAATTGTTAATTAAGCAGATATGTTTGCATCCACAACAAATTACCTCTGATAAAAAATACAAAAAAAGATGGCGATAAAAAAATCGAGTGCAGCTCACACGCGGTAGAAGTGAAACCTTCACCACACAATCTTAACCCACAGGAGCCTTAAAAAGTGAGCTCATAATTCTCTTGCAGGCTAAATCCTATAGAAGTATGTGTTTGCCTCTTTCTAGTGTCAAAAAATGTGTGTGCAGTTCACACACGGTAAAAGTGATACCTTTAGAAAACTAAAGTAGACAAGAGTGGGGAAGCTACGAAGCACCGCACAAAGAGGAGATCGATTAGTCTATCTCATTCTTTCGCAGGCTAAATCCTATAGATATATGCGTTTGTCTCTTTTTAGTGTCGTTTTGCGTTTCATCGAACCAATGAATCAAATTTTCAATGAACCAAAATTTTCTTTGAATTTATTTGTAATTTTAAGTGAGTTTCAAATCACAACGGTGCTTAAGATGTTTTTACTTCGAATAATAATAACACGTAGATTTAAATTTAAACAATATTTGCTTAAAAATGACATTTTTTTTTTTTTTTTTTTATTTAAAAAAAATACATACGTATACAGATTCATAGTAAAACATTTGGTTCTTAAGGCTAATAATAATATGTAAATTTCTTTTTAATGAAACTTCACAATTCAAAAGAGAAAATATTTCTCGTGCTTGAATTTTGGAGTGCCATTGTAAAATGCATAGTTACACAGAGTATGTTATTACAAGTACTTATATTAATAAAATATATATTCATGAAGACAAGTGGACATAATAACTGACAATATTGTCAGAGTAGGTACATATAATAAAGTTGTAACAATTTGGTGCCTGCAAATAATGCGTATGTACTTGCTTTCAATTAAATATGGTGATGAAATATTTTTAGAGATTATGTCCTAGTTTATTTTTTTTGTTGTTATTATTGTGATGGTGAATTTAAAACTTATAATTAGTGTCGGGTTGGTCTATTAGTGTTTTTATTTGGGATTTAAAAACTTTATAATTTTTTTCAGACTTGATTTTATATGGGAGAGCATTGAAAAATTTTATACCTTGATAAGCATAATGGTGTTGGGAAGCACTCGTTTTAAATTTTGGAATTTCTAAATTGCCCTGTGATCGTGGTCGGTTGTTTATGTTTGTGAATGTTATTGTTGATGAATTGAAATGATCTTTATGAGTTTGCAATAATGAGTTCTTTTTGAAAATTTTATTAAGACTGAGAACCCTAAAAGAGTCAAATAGCTGTGTTGTTGGAAATACAGATGGTTTTCGTAAGATGACTTTCAAAATCAACCTCTGTACCCTTTCTACAGGTAAGAGGTTTGTTTTGAAAGTCCCACCCCACCCGATTATACCATATTGTAGTATAGATTGGGCAAGAGAGAAATAGATAGTTTTGATCATATTAGATGATAAGATGTTTCTCAGTCTAATAAATATGTATATAAGTTTTCTTATTCTGGTTACTGTATTTTGGATTTGTTCTTTCCATTTTAAGTGTCTATCTACTATGACACCCAAATACTTTATACTATTTTTGCAAGTTATTGGTAGGCAATTTTCATCGTTGCATTCCTTTTTATTTTCACACTGTGATGAATGGATTTTAATAGTTATATTGTTCTCGACATTTTTTTCTTTCAAAGAAAAAGGAATAAAATAAGTTTTCTCCGTATTAAGTGAGAGACAATTTAGGTCAAACCATGTTTTGAGTATGTTTATATTGATATTTGCTATACTCATTGTTTCCTCCCATGATTTCCCTTTAGTGATAACTACAGTGTCGTCTGCATAAGATATGATATCTCCAACTATGGGAAGAGTGAACATTTGATTTACATATATAATAAAAAGGATAGGACCGATGACAGTTCCTTGTGGTATACCAAATGATGAGGTTTTAGGTTCACTTAGTGTATTATTTATTTTGACGTATTGTAATCTCTCTTTTAGATAGCCTTGGAACCATGACAGTACTGTTCCGTCCAATCCAATTTGCATGAGTTTCTCATTTAGT
Organism: Limnephilus rhombicus; assembly: GCA_929108145.2. Taxonomy (NCBI): domain Eukaryota; kingdom Metazoa; phylum Arthropoda; class Insecta; order Trichoptera; family Limnephilidae; genus Limnephilus; species Limnephilus rhombicus. The sequence goes on from OV815280.1 coordinate 37,834,624, forward strand.
TTGGAGTGTGATATGCTATCAAATGCCTTGCGTAAGTCGATGAATATACCAAGACACTTTTCTCCATTATCTAATTTTTGTATTATTGTTGAAGTTAATTTAGCAATTGCATCTTGAGTGCTGAGATTGTCCCTAAACCCAAATTGGTTTGGGCTCATTATCTTTTTTTCTTTTATGTAATTGTTGAGTTGTTTTTTAACAATTTTTTCATAGATTTTTGCAATGTTTGATGTGAGCGCTATGGGACGATAGTTGGAGATATTTTTTTCATCTCCAGATTTATAAACAGGGGTGACAATAGTCTTCTTATAGTTGTTCGGGAATACACCCTTCTTTAGACTTACATTTATTATATGAGCAATCGGTTTGCTGATTATCTCATGAACGGCTTTTAATGTTTTTACGGTTATATTGTCATAGCCAGGGCTTGCTGATCCTCGCAAACCCATTACAGCGCTTTCGACTTCCTTATCAGTTACTGAAGCAAATGTGTGGAAACCTTCTTCAATAGTTGAGTTGTGCTCTGGTTGTTGTGTTTGTTTGTTGTCTAGGATAATATTACGAGCAAGATTAGGGCCGACATTAGCGAAATATTCATTATAAATGTTACCACACAGTTTTGGATTTTTTTCGACGTCAGTGTTGATTCCGTGATGAGTAATTTCTTTAGGTAACTTTTTTTTCGTGCTTTTGTTGGTTATTGTATTGATGATTTTCCAAAACTCTTTGCTGTCTTGACCAGCATTTTTTATTTTATTACGAAAATACTTTTCTTTTGTCAGTCTAATTAAAAGCGCAAGTTTGTTACGGTATTTCTTGTAGAAGGTGTTGATTTTTTCATCATTAGGGAATTTTCTAGACTGGTGGTAGTATTTTTCTTTATTTCTGATTGAAATTACTAGTCCATGGGTTATCCATGGCTTTATCAATCTGTGTTTAGATTTTGGTTTAGAAACAATTATTTGTGTGGATAGGTTTATGTGATTTTGGAAAACTGTTTCGAAATTCTCAGCACAGGTATTTGGATTTTCCGATTCAAATATTGATGTCCAGGTTTCCGTTTTAAGATTTGTTCTTAAAATTTCCATATTTAAATATTTTTTTTCACATTTTTTCTTGTCAATTTTGTCAGAGTTGGAACTTCTTTTATCAATGTTGGTAACAAATATACAGGTATAGTGATCGGTTATGCTGGTTTTCCATAATATTGACAGGTTTTTTTCATTGTTATTTGAGTTGCACCATATGTGATCGATGCAGGAAGGAGTTTGTCCACTGACATTCCGTGTTGCATTATTTATAAATGATTTATAGTTTAGCGATGTCATTACATTTATATAATCTTCCTTTACCTTACCCTTTGCCCCAATCAAAATGTTCATGTTAAAGTCGCCTGTGACAACGTTACAAGTACCTTTTAGTTGTAGCAATAACTGTTCCAATTCTATAATAAAACTGTTAGGGTTCGATCCGTGTGTGCGGTAGATAGCTATGATATTGTATATAACTTCATTCACTTTTAAGTTCAGTTTTAGACAGTTAGCAAGCTTCATGTTGATTTCAGTGATTGTGACGTTATTGTGTTTGTTTAAGATGAAAACAGCAATACCACAGTTCTTATTAATATGTGTTGTGGACGAATAATATGTATAGTCAGGGATCTCGTACAGTGCGGTAACATTATTTATATTTAAGTGTGCTTCTGTTAAAACAATGAGGTCCGGTAAAGTTTCAAGGAGATTTAATGTTAGTACAAATTCTTCGAAATTTTTTTGCAAACTTCTGACGTTTTGGTGCAGAACAATGAATGCATTTGGAACGTTTTTTAATAGTTTATTACATTGTTTTGAGTCTTCGCAAGTGTATTGTGAAACATCTGTTAATTTATCAATTTCCTCGGTTAGAAAATCATCCATAACTTATTCATAATCGATTCTTTGCTGTGCTATGATAGACATTCTTTTCCGGTAAGTACATATTTCACTATTTGCACTATGTTGGGTATTGTTTTTTGTTCCGAATAATTTGTTGTTATTGTCACAGTTGTAGCATTTGACACTATCTTTACTTTTTTCGCATTCGCTAAATTTGTGATTTTTTGAGCAATGTATGCATCTGGGCTTATTCATTTTATTTAGGCATTTAATGGATGTGTGTCCGAAACCAACGCAATGATAGCACTGCATCAAAGGGTCGCAATCCTCTATGTGCGCCCGGACAAAGCCTATATTGATTCTTTGTTTATGTAGTAGCATTTTCCGAATAGGGCCTGTTGTTTCAATTATTATATTACGGAGTTGATCACTTTTTCTATTTTTCAATATTTTCGTTACTTTAATGGATTCATTTGTAATATCACTAAGTTCACTGTTTTGTAGAATAAGATCGTTTAGGAAATTATCTTCGTTATACTCCCCACCGACACCTTTAATAATCATGCACGGTCTCTTCTTTTTTAATTCCGTTGCTGATATTCCATTTTTATTTTTATTTATTTCTGCCTTCAGTTTTTCAGCATCTTCTTTATTTGAGCAGGTCATAATTATTTTATTATTTGTTGCTTTTTTTATTCCACTTATTCCAATTCCTAGGTTAGGCGCCTTTATTGTTTTTGTGATAATACTCTTTATGTCTTCAGATGTTTCTTTGCCTTCAGCGGTGATTAAGACAGCAAATTTGGGTTCTTCGATTGGAATCATCCTTTCTTTTAGAACCATTGCATAGGATTTTTGTTCATTATTTTTTTCGAGCTTGATGATTACTTTTTTTTGAAGTTCAATAATTTGTTCTTGGAAATGGTTTTTTTCCCGTTTCCATGCTTCTTCTAGTAGTTGGATCGTTTGTTCCAGATTATTTCTAATTTTTGTGTCCTTTACGGTCGATATGTTTTTTAGTTCACTTTTAATGTTTTCTATTAATGTTAGTACATCCATTTTTTATTAAACTTAAGTGGCGTGCGGACGCACGTCACTCCAGGTCGAACTACAATCGAGTACTGACATCCACTCACAATTCAAAATCCTCGCTTTCCCAAACTTGAATACGACACACGTTGAATGGATTAGTTTCCCCTTTGGCCGCCAGGTTCCGCTTAAACTTTCGATAATAATTTCAACAATTCTAATTTCAAAATCGACCTTAAGCCGTTAGCAAAACCTGTTGCGGCTAGTTGCTAACTGAGTCCGGGTCGGGTAACTAACTGGCCCGCAAGGATTATTGTTTTCATACACTTTGTAGGGAAACTATTACTGCTGACGATCACCAGCGGTACTTATTGTTGGAAATGAACTTTACTGTTGTTGTGACCCGGAAAACCCGCAATCATAAGATACCCGTATACATGACTTATTGTTGCTGAATTGAATGGGGGCAAGTTATTAGGTGCGTGGTAGCTGTAAATTAAGTTTTGATTAATTTTTATTATTATTCATCTTTATTAATTATTAGCTGGTACCCCACATGCGTTGCTATGCCATTTAATAAAGAAATTGTTTCTCCCTGCGTTCCTTTCCCATTTTTCTCGTTCCTCTTCCGCCTCCCCTTCCTCTCCCCCGTCCCCTTCCCCTCTCTCATTCCCACTCCGATTCCTCCACTCTACCTCTCCCCACTCCATTCCCCCCCTTCCCCCGTCCAGCGAACCCCCCTCCCGAGTTCCCCTCCCCCCTCCTAGGTTCCCCTCCTCCTCCCCTCCCCCTAGTCTCCCTCCCCCCCACCACGCACCAGCCCTCCCGCATTCCATACATTCATTCCCGGTACATTCAGTTTTCAAACGGCTCGCGTGTCACCTATTGCAATTTTTTTATAAAAAGAGCTCACCAGTAGTTTTATACAAACCTTGTTCTAACAATAACGAACACAAAAAAAAAATTATCCAATTTGGTACTGTCGTTCGGAAGTTATGCGCGTACATAGATATTAACTACGACGCGACGCCTGAAATAAAATTTCTCGCAAATATATCAACATCGTTTCCACGGCAACGATTTGTTTTGCTTTTCTTCTGGAGGGGCAGTAAACGTATAATAAATATAATCTATTGATATTAATAATTTTATAACGCCAGAGCTTACCATTATACCTATAAGCTTATTTTACTCGCATATAATGTAGCTTTCTATTGTTGAAAGAATTTTTTAAATCGGTTTAGTGGTTTATGCGTGAAAGCGTAACAAACACATACACGCACTTTCGCATTTATAATATTTACATTAGTGATTGGTGGGTGGCGCAGTTTAACATAAGCATTTTCCACAAAAATAAATATAACAGCAACAAAATAAAAGACAATCAAAGTCGTTCCACTGGGAATACAGGCTTACAAAAAGGTTTTAATAGGAATATATAAACTCAAATGCAATGATTGTCCCTCATTTTATATTGGAAAAACAACTCGTAATTTTGAAATCAGAATCAAAGAACATTTAAGGTGTCTTAATAATAAATAAAAATTCTGAGTTCGCTAACCATATCATTGAAAATAACCCTAGTTTTGAAAAAAATACAGGGATAAATATTCTTCATATTAATCATAACGGAAAACTATTAATCATAAACGTTTGGATAACTTAGAAGCCTTGGAAATTAAAAAAAATCCCTTAAAAATAATGAATCTATTATCAACAAACAAAAAATATTGTCTTATAGCCCAATCATGGATTTGTTCCCCTTCCCACCCACTCTACACTAATACCTACCCACCCACTCTACATTAATAACTAGCAACGGCTCCACCCCTATCATAATAAAACATTGTTCGAAACTGTCAAATTAGTATAAGCTTTCCCTGAAGAAGGAACGTTTGTTCCGAAACCGGTCGATTTACGCATTATATAAGTGGTTTATACAAAGTTGTATTGTTTCATTTTTCTATAATGTATAACCACAAAGTGATAGCTACATTAAAAAATATAGGTTTTAATAAAATCATTGATGCTTTATACTGTCTTCGTTGATGATCCATGACTTGGTGTCTGTTTTATATTTCAAATAATTTGCGTTCTGTGTAATGGCCAGTGCATTATATAGGTTTATTGCAAAGTATTATAGATTGATCAAGACTTAATTAACCCTAGAAAGATTAATCTACGTCTTTGCGACGTAAGCGAGACACAAGAATTGCTGTCATTTTTTATTTCGCTATGTAGCACGCTGTCTATCTCAGTTAGCTCAGCTTGCGCGAGGCGGCTCTGTCACTACGGTAAGTGCAATAATAATTATTGACGGAATTTATATATGATTATCTTTTAAAGAAAAATATCTTTTTAAGTATGACATATATATGATTAGCATTTAAATTTTACTAATATTATAAAAGCGAAAGATTGTATGGATGTATGTGTGTTTGTTACTCTTTCACGCAAAACCTACTGAATGGATTCTAATGAAACTTTACAATAATATAGCTCATACATCAGAAAATTACATAAATACTAAAATGTATAAAGCTAGCTAGGAAGGGACGCTGGAGGGGAACGGGACGCACGGGAAATGTGATTCAGGGAGAAACAACGAATTTATTTGAATATGGCATAATAACGCTTGCCGGGAATCAGCTAGTAGGATACAAAAAAATACGATTTAGTCATAAAATGAAACATTCTGTAATTAATTATTTTCATGATCGGGTATAATTGACTTTTTATTTTGCAAACACTTTTTAATCTTGAGTCGTTTTATTTACAATAAACTTTTAGGACAATATTTGATCAACACTTTTATAAAAACTTTAGTTACTGCCCGGTCCCCACTTAGTCCTCTAAAGAACCTTTTACTAAGACTTTATTAATGCGAGAGAGATTGTTTTAAGGGAATCAGACTTTTAATAAGATTGAGGAAAATATAAACGCATCTAAGAATGTAAAATACTTGGGACACATTATTACTGAAGACCTCTCGGATGACGGTGATATTGAACGACAGCGGAGAAGTAACAGTATACTGTCTAATATAATTGCCCGAAGATTCTTCAAATGCAGTAACAATTTTAAAAAAATATTGTTCAATACATTTTGCACTAACCTTTATACATATGAAACATGGTGTCACTACCGTACCAGCTCAATAGAACGACTGCGGATCCAATATAATGATGCTTGCAGAATTATATTTGGATACAGAAGATACAGCAGCGCATCTTCAATGTTTGCAGAGCTAGGACTACACGGATTCGCCGGTCTGATGAGACACCGGGTCACTGGAGCCAGGATGCGGCTAATGGCTTCCGATAACAAAGTGGTGATCGCAGCCTTCCAGCACCAAGCGCCACTCCTGAGCGAGCGAGTGAGCAAGCTCACTCCAGACCACGTCCTACATTATAATTGATTATTTATTTTATTTATATTATCGCTTATGTCTTTTATATTTGTTTATTCTATTTACTTTTTTTTACTTTATCTGTTGTGTAAATATGTACAACTTTATGGGACGTGTGGGATTGCACTATCCTCCCCACATCCGTTACTTTGTCATGGATTCCATAATCAGAATTTAACCAAATTCTCAACAAACTACTCTTAGAATACATCCTTTCCAATAAAAAAAATCATCGAAATCGGTTGGCGTGATATTGAGTTATTCGTACATTTGTCGCGCACATACTTAATGCAAATTTAAGACTTATATGGTTTTCTCATGGATTCCATTGTCAGAACTAGACCAAATTAAAATGAGACCTCACGAAAAGCACCAAATTTCAAATAAAAAAGAATCATTAATTCGTTCACACGGTAAAAAGTTCTGAGATAACAAATACAATTTTTAAAAACATTATTATTATTATTCTTATTATTATTATTATTATTAATACCAATAAAAACCTGGAAATTACCCTGCCAAAAACAACAACAATGAAGTCGGTAAGTAGGGCCGGTACACGGAGACCTCTAACGACAGTGCTGATCATTAAGATGCCAATAGGTAATTAAAATCAATTAACTACAGTAACAAATTATTGAAATAACAAACACTTTGTTTAAACTTACTTAGCATAATAAACTATTTAGATAGCGTACGTCGGGAGAGGAGGAAAAACATTCACAAAATACGTTATTATACTCAGCGTGGGTTATTTTAATGATTTTTGCGTATTTAGATTTAATCCGAACCTTTCGCGGTCACTTCTTACTAACAAAATCCAACAAGGCGACCGAGGATTTGTGATATTTTTTTAGTTCATACAGGCGGCCCTAATGAAAATAATTCCCCTCAGGGCCTATGTCATATTTGTGGATACTGTGTGATGATGCTGCTTAGCCAGTAACACTAATTTACATATTTCATGCATACATACAAAAACGCTGTACTTGAGGGAAATATTGTTGCATTCCCGTAATCTTACTATATATACTTCTCTCTGCGTCAGTTTGCCGCCCGCTTCCGAAGAAACAAAATTTTTTAACAAAACAAAAAAATGCACTTAAAAGTAAAAAATAATTTCGTATTCTTCTACAACTTAATAATCAACTTACTTTTTCTACTCATCAATAAGTAGGTACGATTGTTATTTTTTGAGTCGGTGTCAGCCAAGGTAGGTTTGTAATTAAATAGATAGTTATACGTGAGACGTGCTTGTGTTTGACGAGGCGAGAGCGGGGCCGCGGCGGGAAGGGACCTGTCAAGTGAATACGCCGGGCCGGGTACCTTGACTCCAAAAATAACAATCGTACCTACATATTGATGAGTAGAAAAAGTAAGTTGATTATTAAGTTGTAGAAGATTACGAAATTATTTTCTTACTTTTTAGAGCATTTTTTAAGTCGTTTTTTGTTTTGTTAAATTTTTTGTTTATTTTTTGATTTTTAGTGAACCTGAAGTACACTAACTAATTTGTCTAAATATAGAAAGACCTACTAAACGTGCTGCTCATATGGTGCAGACATAATTTGACCATAACGACGATACGGTCAAATTAAGATATCCGACCGAGCATTTTTAATTTGCTCCTAAGAATTGAAGAGTTCCGTTACTTTGTCATGGATTCCATAATCAGAATTTAACCAAATCCACAACAAACTACTCTTAGAATACATCCTTTCCAATAAAAAAAGAATCGTCGAAATCGGTTGGCGTGATATTGAGTTATTCGTCCATTTGTCGCGCACATACTTAATGCAAATTTAAGACTTATATGGTTTTCTCATGGATTCCATTGTCAAAACTGAACCAAATTAAAATGAGACCACACGAAAAGCACCAGCTTTCAAATAAAAAAAGAATCATTAATATCGGTTCACCCGGTAAAAAGTTCTGAGGTAACAAACAAAATTTTAAAAAAAATACAGTCGAATTGAGAACCTCCTCCTTTTCGAAGTCGTTTAAAAAGTTCCGCCGACCTGTCTTAATCATCAGGTCTCAAACCGCAACAAATGCTTAAATACTGTTTGTATTTGCACCACTACTGCACATAATAATACGCTTTAATCTGCCCCGCAATCCATTATAAAAGAAGTTCAAACAACCAGCTCGAGAGAAGGGAATTCCACAGAACCAAGCAGTAAGCCCTGTTTTGTTCCTTACCTGTCTGTGATATTTTGTCTTTTGTAAGGTGGTTTATTACATTATTTTATACACCACACGGTCCTTTGACATCATCAAATCTTACAAAATTACACATCAGTAGGTCTTGTTAAGAAAGGAATGAGAGGAAGTTCTGGGAAGGAAAAATGTATGAGGTGTGATAGACGCATGAATTAATTTCTTCCACTGGTAATTTTCCGAGAGAGTCCTGCTGGAAATGTCAAAAGCTCTCCTTCAACCAGTCTCTTCCGATCCGGTCTGTCACGCAGTTTGGGATAATCAAATAAAATTAGAACCCGTGATCTCTCGATTGCTAGTCGAGATCCTTGCCCCTCCACTACGGTGGGCAATTGCAGTTTGTGAAGAAAAAATAATTTAAAATAAATTAAATTGCTTTAACCCAACATAATGAATCGTCTACTAACGTAACAGAAAATTCAAAGCATGACTTAAAAAAAATTTAATTATTCGATTTTTAAACGTTCAAATAATTTTTGAAAACACTTTTCCGAAAACACGTTTAAATCTGTGTTCTGAGAATAAAACATTATCGTGGAAGATCAAAGGGTTAAATGCAAATGAAAATAAATTAGGAAAACGTTTTCTGTTGACGTTTAAGTTTGCGTTACGGTTCTAATGAATAACTTAATTTAATGTATAAAGTTTTAATTCTTAAAGAAGAATTCTTCTTTAATCAGTTTTCCTATTAATTAATTCCTATTCTTAGACAAATGTCTTTCTATGTTGTTTTCAAATACTTTTGTCTAAACCACCACCGACTGACCACAGCTTTAGTAACGTCGAACCATCTACAATCTAAAGTACGTAAATTTGAATATTGATTAATTGTTAGAAAATTATTCCTCCATCTCTTTGGTTTTGAGCTTATATTGAATTTTGTATTTTGGTTAACCTGCAACCCAGAGCCGGATTGATACTTTTCATAAGAATAGACCACTTCATTTACGCCGCCTCTTCCTCCTTCTAAGAAGTTGCCACTTATTATTATAATCACTCACTTCTAGACTTTTATTTGTGGACACACATTTTTTCAAAATAAATATTCAAATATAGTTTAAAAAGGAATTAAAAATTTATTAAAAGAATGAATTAGTCATAACGTAAAATTGTAACATGAAACAAGAATTACAATTTTTCACCCATTTTTTAATTGACAAAATCATCTTTAATACCTTCATACATTAAGTTTGCTTCTACGCAAAGAATAGCCTAAGAGCTAAGTTTTTCTTGCGACAATGAAGACCTTTGGTAATTTTTCACTCGCTTTAAACGGGAAAAACTCCTTTCTCCAGAACAATTTGTGGCCGGAGTGCTAAGTGCGGAGAGCTATATCCAAGTTCGGGTAAACGTAGCACAGAGATTATTTCCTCAAAAATTTATTAAGTCATTATTCTTCATTTTTCTGAAATCAAATCAAATAATGGCGACGATCGGTATACAATCTCCCACTTTTTGGTAAATCACCGGACTTGTTTTTTTCAAAACCATTTCTTGCTATAATGTCTCTCGTCGAATCATTTATTTCCCGTAAAGCTGAATCTTTGTTCAGTTTTGTGGTTGATTGAATTTCAGTAGCTTTCGCACTATAGACATTTCTTCACTGCCTGACTTCAAATTACTGCCACTTGTTGAAGGTGAAGGTACGAGTATGTCATGAATGTCGGAATCAGAAGGAGGAACAGGTTTTACTAAACACGACTGATATGACCAATTGAGCTCATGCAGACTCGTCAGCTCAATCGGAGTACCAGTACCTTGTCCATATTGATCTTCCTTACTACTACTCCCACTCCTCGAGTGCTCTTGTGTAATACTTAATGCCTCGTTGCTGTATTCACTTTTTTTAAAGTGTCTATTTTCCTGGTTTTCTGAAGAGCCTGTTGTTGTTCTCTACTCAGCACCACTAAGTCGCTTCCTTCCGTCACTCATTTTTGGTTAATGAAATATATTGAAAAAATCTGTGAAAAGAAAAAAGAAAATTTAAAACGCCAACCTTAAAAGGTTCTGGGCAACGCTGTAATAAATGTCACCCTTACCGTCACGCAGTAGCATAAACATAATATAACTATCTAATATAGGTTAGGAATGAATTCTGGGACTTTTACCAAATAAGATTAACAGACAGAAAACTCTACCTATCCACAGTGAGTTGTTTTTAGTTTATAATCGCACACAAACTTAATGGCTTACCAAAGCAGCGAGTGCCGCCCCCTGAACTCTGCCGCCCCTAGGCCGCGGCCTATAAGGCCTATTGACAAATCCAGGACTGCTGCAACCTAGAAACATGAAATGTCCAGATATGTAATTACTATAATCACTTACCAGGGAAGAATTAAACTTGTTTACAATTATTACACTTTAAATTACAAGAATTGCACTTGTTTACAATGATTTATTACATACATATGATTTATTAGTACGTACATACGATTAGAAACATCATCATACTAATTCGCTATTCGCATCAAACTAATTAATAATATACAGTGTAATAAGAGAAGTACTTGACGTACTTAAACTATTGATTCCTGACATTATTTGAAATAAAAAATGTAAATGAAATTTTGGCCTTCAGTTACATTTTTGATGTTTTTTTTTTCAACTTAAATATAAAAAAAGTTAGTAGGTTTTGGATAGTTAATGTCAAGATTTGGGGTTGGGTGGTTACTCGTCCGAGTGATCAGTGATGACGTGTAGATTTTTTTTTTGGTTTTACAAAAAAAAAATCAATAATATATATATATATATATATATATATATATATATATATATATATATATATTTTTTTTTTTTTTAAAACATCAAAAAAGTTACCGGAGACCATTTACATTTTTACTCCAAATAATGTCAGAAATCACTGATTAAAGTAAGTCAAATTTCTTTTTTAATCAAGCGGTAAACATAATAATTGGAATATAATAATAGGACTTGATTCAAGAAAATAATACAACTACTGTACCTAATCATCATGGAGAATAATAATTATTGTATGTTACTTTAGACGACCAACATAAAATCATTTAGCTGGAAACTTGTATCCTGTAAAGATTTATTTTAGTTTGTGCGTAGATTACAATCACCCAAAAGCCGCCTTTTGACGAAAGGTTTAGATTAAGGGTCACGCATTGAGATCCTTTAATTCACTTAAATGAGTCACTTCTTCCAATTGACCCCACACTTGTCCCCTTAATGACCCTCTGCAAACAGAAACATCCCCAACAGGACATATAAATGTTAATGGTCTTGGTAGGACGCTGAGGGAATCCTAATGTGTCGATCTAGAGCCAATAAACTTTGGTATTTGGGATTGGACAACATGGCTGTTTTATATTGTACAAACACCGCGTCATTCTACTGATGAACATAATCGATGATAAAGTTATCCGATTTAGAAACATTGTGATAATTAAGTAAGTGTTGACGAATGTTACAAAAACTTAGGATTATCTTTCGAACGACCCTGTGTCTCATTGATTTTTTTTTTCTCTTAGTAATTCGTTCGAGTGAAATTTTTGTGATTAGTTATTTTAACAGTGAATTATATTATCAATGAAATAACATTGATTTAACTTCACACTGAGTTAACAGCGTGCCAACAATTAGGTAATACTAAGTACTGAGTTTTTATCGATTTAACAGGGAAATAAAAATATATTTAACAATCACTATTTTGTAGTATTCCTAGGAAATTAACTGTGTAACAAATTCAAGGCATTTAGTCTTTTTGGCGAGATTTATTTTATAACAAGAATATAAAATAAACACATTTTATTTTATATTCAACAAGGACATTCACAGACATAACACAAGGACTTGCAAAGAAATCAGGCTTCAAAAAAAGGACAACGCGAATACGCGGAACAGTTTACTGTACAAAGTGATGAAGTTATAATATAACAAGCTACCAGAAACTTTACTGTCCACACCAATAGGACACTTGCATCACATTTTTAAAAAAAATTCTGGTTTAGACAAATATTCTAAGACAATCTGCATTTTTTTTAATCGTATTTTTGAAACCCTGGGGATTTTTTGAAAATTTTAATCCGAAAAATCACACCATTTTTTATAAACCGGAAAGACAGGACATAATTTTATAGGTGCGAAATAACGATAATTAAATAGCCGAAAATCATTTTTAAAAAAAAGAACGTTTTCCACACGAATGGCACAGGAGAATAACGAGGCATACCAAAAATATTACATCTCATAAATATTTTTTTCCCTGATCCATCTTTTTGATCATAAATCATTATAATGTACAACGTATATATTACTAAATCCAATGTAATATACTTGTACTTGTAAATTATAATAATAATAAGAATATTATAAAATTTGATTTTGTTAAAATCAGCACCATAACCATTATACTTCTAAAACACTTACCGACTTCTAAAATGTACGGGGTTCTCTTCAGAACATCTGTGAAAAAGTCGAACCAAATGATAAGTTCGCAGAGAACAAAAAATAAATCTAGTGAACGAATTCAAAAATTCGCCTGAAATCATAGTGATGCCATATAAAAAAAATAAATCAATGTGGAATTTTACAAAATTAATAGGAACATTTTCGGAGACGTGACATTTTTATGTAGTGACGTCACGAGCCCAAATAATGGATTTATTTATTTAAAAAAAAAAAAACTATACATTTCTAAAAAAATTTACCAACATTTTCGCAATCTTAATAAAAAGATCTATCCACACGATTTTTTCCAAGTCGTTATGAATTCAATGCAAGTGGCCTAATGGAAAGTTCAAGACGTATTGTAGGAGCTACATAAAACTTCATAAAATTTAGTTTGCAATATGAAATATTATAATTAATTAGAAATTTGTAAATTTAAGTGTACAAATTACTAAAATAAAATTAATAAATAAAAAAATAACTAGTTGAATTTCCCGGTATCTACCGGGCATTTGTTAAAACGTAGTTTTGACTTATTTTTTAAGTAAAACTTCTTTACGCACGCTTGACTTACGGAGTAAGCTGGTGAATGCGTAACGAGAGCGTTACGAAAAGTGTGATCGGGCGAGGCGAACGGTCGGGCGAGGAGAACTTGAGAGGGAGATATACGTTAGTGAAGTTTTACTTCAGTCGTGTGGTCTAAAGCACACTCGCTTTTTTTTCCATCGATTTCACGTACTTGTTCAAATATTGCTACTTATTTTTTTGCCATCGGTTGCAGGTACTTGTTGAAATATTGTTATTTTTTTTTTTTTGCCATCGCTTTCATGTACTTCTTAAAATGTTGTAACTTATTTTTTTATTTCATTGTGCTTGTTAAAATGTAAGTTATTTCTTATTTTTTCGTTATCGGTTCCATGTAAGTACTTGTTAAAATGTGTTTCATTTTTTCGCCAAGGATTTCATGTAGATGCTTGCACGTGCTTTTTACTTATTTTTTCGTTATTGGTTCCATGCACTTGTTAAAATGTATTTATTACTTTTTTCACCATCAGTTCCATGTACTTGTTAAACTGTGGTTGTTTTCTTTTCGCCATCGGTTTCTGTTTGTACCTGTTAAAGTGTTGTTACTGATTTTTTTGCCATCGGTTCCATGTACTTGTTAAAATGTTGTTACTAATTTTTTTGCCGTCGGTTCCATGTACTTGTTAAAATGTTGTTACTTATTTTTTTGCCGTCGGCTCCATGTACTTGTTTAAATGTTGTTACTTATTTTTTTGCCGTCGGTTCCATGTACTTGTTAAAATGTTGTTACTTATTTTTTTGCCGTCAGTTTCATATACTTGTTAAAATGTTGTTACTTATTTTTTTGCCGTCGGTTCCATTTACTTTTAATAATGTTGTTACTTATTTTTTTGCCGTCGGTTTCATGTACTTGTTAAAATGTTGTTACTTATTTTTTTGCCGTCGGTTCCATTTACTTTTTAAAATGTTGTTACTTATTTTTTCGCCATTGATTTCATGTGCTTGTTTGCTTGTTAAAATGTAGTTATTTCTTATTTTTATCTTTTTCATGTACCTTATTGCTAAAACATACTTGTTACTTAGAGTTTACTGACATTCCCACTATACTAATAAACTAATTTCGATTGTCAGTACATGCATGTGTGATGTGAAATATTTCTACCTTTTCCTGCGTATAACGTAAAGTTATTCAAGTTCAATTAACTTTTAATTTTGGAAATTGGAACTGATAAAGTATTAAATCATACCAGACAAGCAATAAAGTAGAGAGGGGAGTAATATTATTTAAATAAATAATAAAAATTATTCTCTAATTCAAATGCTCAATTATTTTGTTAACATGTTTGATTTGTTGACATTCGAATGGTAAAAATTTCTCCTCAAATATTTTATGAATACTTTCAGCGTCACAAATCCTAGAATAATATTATAATATCCCGTGATTTTTCACGGGTCTGCGCTAGTAACACATAATATCGGAAATACCATCGTAAGCCTCTACTAAGTATAGATTGTAAATATTTTAATCAGTTTTGACATTTACCCTGTTTTGTAAAAACCCACAAGTAGCGCTCCTATAAAAGAATCTATTATTTTGTACCATTTACAAAAAATGGTTTGGATAAAATAAAGACATTCAAAAGTAGTGATCTTATACAGTTTTGTATTACACAAACATACCCAGGAAACCTTTCAGTCACATAATGGTTAAACAACATTTTTTGATTCAGTAAATCACCAATTATTATCTACTTTGATGTCTAAAAATTATTTCATCGTCATTTTCCAAAAATATTTCTTATAATGTCTTTCGACTTTCTGTATTTTGTGACGGTGATGGTAAGTGACAGTTGGGAATTATCTCTGACGTTTCTTTGGTCTTTCTTGCTTTGTCTTTCCCTAAACAAACAATAAACAAAAAAAACACAACCATTGTGAAATAAACAAAAGGTTTCATTTCCATTGTATTGAGTAATTGAGGGGCGATTCTCCCTGAAAAAATCGCTACCCGTTCGATAGCCGAAATTGAAAATTAACTGTGATAGGACTATTTTTTTTTACATTAGCTCCACAGATAAGGTAAGGTAAGATAATACTCAGGTCCAATGTCATCCTTGGGGATGTTGTGTGGGGGGTATTTTTAGGAAGGAAGGAAAGGGAGTTCTTTTATTTTTATTTTTATTTTATTTTATTTTTATTTTTTTATTTTAGTTTATTTAGGAAACAAACAGTGATACATATTTTAATAAGAAAGTAACATATTACATGATTTCATTAACCAGCGAAGTTTCCGCTACAATTTATAATATATATATAAAAACATGGATTAAAACATTAAAGAAAACATAAAGTGGTAGAAAAAAAAGAAAAATATATGATACAATAGAAATGAAAGAAAAAAACACACACACAAATTAAAGCATATGGGATATATAGATCATCCAAATATTATTATTATTATAAAAAGAAGGAAAACCAAAGGAATAAGGTTTAAGGGGTGAATCTGGGGGTCAATGTGTCCGGGAGTGATGGACAAATGAATCTATCCCTCCCACTGCGGTGCAAGGCGATGGTTTTTGGTTTTTGTAATGGTTTTTGTTATTACCGGGGTGGCGGTGCCCATACCCGCCTCCCGAATTAAAATCATTATTATTTATTACTAACTGTAGTTGGAGCTATATCTTGCAATGGTTTAAACCTCCTGAAATAAGGTATTTTGAATTTGTCATCATTTGTAAAGGACCCTGAGCCCCATTGCATTGTCGATAGCCAAACCGATATTGTTACGAATCAAATAAGAAATCGTTTTACGATAGCAAGATACTTATATTTCTAAATATCAAACGGCTACGTGAAAATGCGAATAAATTTGGACAGTGGAGGTTATCCACCTCTTACCCGCCCTGGTATAAGTAACAGATGGTTACTCCTTCAAGTCTCTCGCAAGATTCTATTTTTTTTGGTAAACGAAGCTACTTTTATTTATTTTGAACGAATCTAGACCTCCAGTGTCCTTGCATACGTTGGTAAGCAGTATGCAAGTGCTTAACAGGAAAAACAAAATGCAAAAAAATAGGTTAGTAAGACAAAGATAAATTAAACAGGGCAAAAGAAAAACTCATGCGTGAGGCTCCATGAGGTGGCATTGCATCTGTAAAAACCTGCAAGCACCTGCATAAAATAGAGAACATAAGAAATACAATAAATCTCAAATCAATTGGCAAGTACCAACAAAAAATGTGAATGGCTTTCGGTCTGACCATAAACTACACTTAGCTTCCGTGTCCCTTAGCCAACCACTCAGTGAAGCATCAAAGAATGTTAACTGAATATTTGGGGTAAAATACCCGAAGACTAAAAGAAAATTCAGCGTTGGATAGTCAGAGGCAGGACAAAGGGCAGTCAAGTCTGATCTAACCTCAAGTCTGCACATGTCATTGGGGGAGGCGCAGATAGATTTGAGAAGGATTTGCAAAATTAATAATGTAACTAAAGATGAAGCAGGGACGAGGTCCAGCACACCCCCATATGGGGATAAGGAAATATATGGACAATTTATAATTGAAAATTTTATACCCAAAAAAATAAGATACCTAATTAGTTAGTAAGGTCTTTAAGTTAGTGAGGTTTCTCCAAGCCATTAGTCGCATTCATTCATTTATTCCTTTGTCTTCCTCCTTTCCTTGAAGTCCCTACTTAGTTGCAACAAAGGAGAGGAAGGTGTTTCCTACCTACATGGAACACAAACAATATCGCACAAAACTCTAAAATTAACCACTTGTTGTGTTGAAAAAATCGAAGTGACATCAGTCATAGCTCGCAATTGAAATATCGCTATAATCGCAAAATTTACTAATTTATGAACGCCAAAGTGTCGGTAAGTGTGTGACATAGAGTTGTGCCGTTATAGTGAGAAGCTGCCAGCACCAGGATTGATCCTGAAACAGTGGATGAAGCCATCAAAGCTAGGGACTTATTCCTTCCATCGCCAATTCCCGTGATTGAGTTTCAAAACGCAGTCTATTGTCTTGTACTAGCAAAATTCAGATTTACAGTCCACATGTCTTTCGTGTCGCGGCATTGGTCGTGACATTGAGGGTTAACCGAAGTTTTGCTATGTATTTCTTTGTGTGACAGCTGTTATATTTACTTACAGAAAGCACTATGAAAATTTATGACAGATTATTTTGACAATGATTTCAGGAAGAGACATGCAGTTATTTTTCAATTGACAGAACAGTAAAAATACATTTTTGTGAAAATAAAAATATTATTTATAGAAATAAAATAATTTTTGTGTTTTACAAAACACAAACAAAATCTTTAAATCTGGGGGTTAATGCTAGAAGTAGAGAAATAGAATTGTAGAAAAAAAGAAAGTAGAAGGGTTTTCCCCGAGAAATTCAGAAATTTGACGTAGGCGCTTCTGGCATTAAGCCCCAGAAATATCTAATTCATACACTTATCCACAGCCCAAGATTTAAGTGTAATATTAACATTGAATTAAAATTATGGTTACTTAACGAGTGTGAAACGACAAATGCTGAGATAAATATATAAATGCTGACCATTTGATACATTTATAATGCATTAAATAAAATATAGTTAAATATAAATTGACCACTGACGTAGTGTTTCCTTGATCTGTCACTTTTTGAAGGATTTAAAACATTTATATTTACTAGCAGTTATGAACCCGCGCCGCAGGTATTTGCTGCTAGGCCAGGCGATGATGATAACGCAAGCTGTTAACATAAGTGGCGCCATCTTTTGGCATTGCTTTAATTCTGATATGTTACAAAAGTATATTTACATTTAAAATCCTTGTACGAAAACGGTTTTGCGTTAGGCGCAGCGTCAGAGATGCAACCTTAGCCGGATTCTTAAATTCAAATTGTACAGTCGCAAACCTATACTAATATTGTTTAATACCGACCGTCTCATTAAAATAATAATTAAAACAAATTATGTATTAAAAATACTGACAAATAATTATTTCCCCCCATTTCCTACACAGAATAAATACTTTTTGCAATGACAAAACTCCCTAAAGCAAATAGAGTTCACTGAATTGGATTCCTGCTATTAATTTCAGAGCTTATTTACTTTTCCGATTGTCACTAACAAAGTTTAACGTTCGTTGATGTGAAAGCTTCCGTCTTTATTCATCCATTATAATTTGAGTTAAGTATATTTAATTTACTTATTGAGTTCTTGCCTTTGACTTGGGCTATCACTTTTGTATGATCAGTTCTTGTTTCTTTGTCGACTTCAAATAGAAGAAGCAGCTATTTGAAGAAACCGTGAGTGATTAAGAGACGCATTGTCTAGTTTTTTGAAGAATCCGATGACAAACGTGGCGTTTACTTAATTGTAATTGAATCAGTAAAGACAAAAGATAAGTCCGTTTGTCTCAAAATCTGACTAAGTAGAAGAAATTACGCCTGTCTCGAAACAGGTATATTCTAGTGAGACAGGCATCAAAAACCCCATGTAAACATACTTTATATAGATAAATAAATAAATAAAAAATCGATTGCAGTTCAGACGCAGTAGGAACGAAATTTCACGAAAAAAATTTCAACCAATAGGAGCCTTGAAAAGTGATGTCATAATCTAATCGGCCAATGTGCGCAGTTTGACGCTTCGTAGGTACTGTAAAGGTGAACGTCCACAGCACGCACGGCACGCAACGATTTTTCTTTATCTAATTCCTATTAGATAAAGAAAAATCTTATTCCTAAATATGATTTGTACAATAGTCTGAATCGATTGGTTATTGGCTGGGAGAATTCATGCCGTGCGTGCGTTGCAGCGGGTGCGGACCTGTGGACTTTCACCCTAATACGTCATTTCCGTGTCATAACTCAATCAATATGAGCCTTGAAAAGTGATATCATAATCAAAGCGACCAATGAGCCCAGTTTGACGCTTTGTAGGTACTGTAATGCGTCATTTCCGTGTCATCCGAATTTTAAACAACGAATTTATCACAACGCAACGGGGCTAAAGAAGTGTCACTTCAAAAATAAATAAAACGTTTTTTAAATTCGCCAGAGTTTCTCGAGAGTACGTACTCCGACACCATTTTTTGCAAAATATATATTAAAATTTTGTGCAACGTGTAGATAAAAAGTCCCTTGTCTGTTATCTTCATTTTTTACTCTTGTAACCTACCTGCCTACATCCTTGTTACTTATAATTACTAGAAATACCAGAAAAATCAAATCTGTGAAAATTGCATTACGCCATAGCTTAAGTACTAATCGAGAAACTTATCTGGTATTTTTTTCAATAAGAGCCGTCTGGCGTCCAGCTGTGAAAATAGAGCTCTCTAATTTTTTTCTGAGAAGCCTGCAGTTAGTTTTTGTAATCTATGTATTTTTTGACGATTAGTTATTTTCTAAATTTGTAACTGTATGTATTATACAATTTATTATACGTACAATAAAATCTTTTGGATATAGATTAATTTGTGGGAATTTTGTCACATTTTAGCATTTTAATTAATTGCCTTGGTGGCTCTAACATATTTTTTTAGAGTTTATATGATTGAGTGCATACGTAGAACTAAAAAAAAGTTTTAAAACAAAATCATAGGCCTGATATTTGTTCTACTAGCAGATTTTATTTAAAGGATCTAGAAAAATATTCACAGCGATTTTCAACGAATGAAGCATTTTCATGATTAACAAAATCGCGTACAAACGTATTGCCCCAACTACTCCAGTATTTTTTTTAAAATGACTACATATCTATAATATAAAAATGAATAGCTCAATGTGTCGCTAAGCGCATAACTGCACCAAATTAGATAATTCTTTTTTTGTGTGTTCGTTATTGTCAGGACAAGATTTTTACAAAACTTCAGGTGAGCTCTGGCATTATGAAATTTGTATAAAAAAATTGCTGTTGGTGGCAAGCGAGGAAGCGGCTTTTACTACGGAAAGCGGGAGGGAAGGAGAGATGGTGGAGGGGAACCAGGGAGGGGGAGGGGAACCTGAGAGGGGGGAAGGGAACTTGGGAAGGGGGTTCGCGGGACAAGGGAAGGGGGGGAGTGGATGGAGGAGAGGGAAGCTGGAGGTGACGGAGTGGGAACGCGAGCGGGGAAGAGGACGCAGGAGAAGAAGGGGAGGCGGAAGGAGAATGGGACGAATGGGAAAGGACAATAAGGGAGAAACAATTTCTTTATTAAATGGCATAGCGACGCATACCGGGACCAGCTACTACATAATATACATATACATAAATGAATGCGTAATTTTGACCAAAATCAGTAAGTGTCTTTGAATAGCGAAATAGTTGTTTTATAAAGTTGCTTTTTTATTACTACGATGTAAATAACTATCCTACAGCATCTTCTTTTTAAGTCGGTTCCTCATTGCTGAGATCGTGACCCCTACCCTATTTCCCATGGTAGATAAGGACCCTCCACTCCTTGCGGTCCTGCGCCACGTTGAGGGCTGCGTTCACCGACGTACCGTTACTTGGTTACTTGGTCAGTCCAACAATGGTGAACTTCCTCTTCTTCTTCTACCTTTCACTTTGCCAGTGACTAAAAAATTCTCCAAGTTGGAGTCCTCAGTTTGGCGAACAACCTGACCAAATTATTTTTAAAAACGTTGTCACATAAATATTATGTGACTAGTGCAGTTCTTGCCTATTTGGTTATTTTGTCTATGGTGTTTTTTTTTGAGACTGGTAATTTTTTGGGAAAGAGGGATTCTTGTTTTGTTTATGGGCTCTTCCTCCCGGGCAGCGATGGGCTAGCTGTTCGTGAATTGGTCACTCACCATGAAGGTGTTTTAATTTCGTTAAATCATGTGAATCCAAGTTGATTTTAACTTAAAAAGGCGCGGGGTGTTTTTTTACGTAACACGAGAAGTTCGTGTACAGTATTATTTTTAGTGGATGTTATGTAAATCCCACTTTTTCCGGTGTTGGCAGTTGGCCATTTTGTGGAAATGTTTTCTGGACTTGAACTTGTAAAGGGATTGGTCCTTGTGGTGGCAGAATAATATGCCTTTATGACCCCGCGTCGTGAAGTCACGGATTGTTGACAGTTCTACCGAAATACGCAAGTCTTGGTGACCGGTCATGGAGCTGGTTAAGATAGCCCGAAGCTAAATACACTCCTTGGAGGCGTAGCAGCCTTCTTCCCAAAATAGAAGGACGGCCTAGGACCTCCGGATTGCGCGCCGTCCCCGGTTAAGGAGGCTGGAAGTCTCTTCTCGTCTTCTCTCTATGAAGCAAGTTCGCGGTCGTCATCCGTCGTAAAATCCGTTTAGTTAGATTAGCGTGTTCAGGAGTTCATCTGGTATGGTATTGTTTTGTATTATTATATTACTTTGGTATAAATTTAATGCTAACCTTCCATTGCTATGAAATTTGCACTCTCATGTTTCTTTTTTTTGTTGGATACAATATAGTTTTATGAAATTCATCTTCTTTTTATTTTCTGATTTCTCACCTACTCGACAGAAAACTACCTTTCCCATAATCCTGAGCTCTGGTCTCTGCTCTGCCGTGTAAAATTACACTACTATTATATTGTACCAGAACATAGTCCCGTTACAACGTTGTAGACAGATACTTTGGAGCCTGTTGTGTATACCTAGCTCTTCCAGAATGGACGCATTTGTGCTTCTACAAAATAATGTAATATAGTATTGTTATACAAAATAATATAATACTAATCTATTAAGAATTGAAACAAAGATGCAATTAGAGACATCCATGTTATGGTTACCGTAGTTAATTGATTTTAATTGGCATCGTTTTTTCCATACAAACGTATTCCCCGTTTATCTCTCTGGATTTTGACCCTAGAGCAAATTTTTTTACATAATATAGATATTGACCACTAGCGTGTCGGTACGTTTTGATTTTTTTGATAATTTACTTCTTATAGAAGTTAGGACCTTCCAAAAATTAATAAAATTGCCTAGTTTAAACGCCGTCAAAAGACGTTCAGTATACAAACTAAACAATGTATTTTGAAAAAAAGCAAAACGTACCGACACAGAATATTTTCTTCTAATACAGTTAGTAAAAAAAAAATAAAATCGGTCCACTTTTGGAGAAGAAAAATGGGGAATACAAAACATTTTATTTAGGTATTTTCGGCCCGATATGCAGTTGTCCCTTTCACTCAGTTCCCCTGAGGGGAGCGCGGAGTAGAACAGAAGACATTGGTTACAATACCTATCGAAGATATTTTTAAATGACCGGCATAGCTCTTAATGTTCATCACTGCCGTTAGAGGTCTCCAAAGTACCGGCCCCGCTTACCGACTTGTTGTTTTTTTTTGGCACGGTAATTTCCATATTTTTATTAGTTTAAAAAGTCTGGTTCTCTTAAAACAATCTCTCTCGCATTAATAAAGTCTTGGTAAAAGGTTCTTTATAGGACTAAGTGGGGACCGGGCAATAACTAAAGTTTTTATAAAAGTGTTGATCAAATATTGTCCTAAAAGTTTATTGTGAATAAAACGACTCAAGATTAAAAAGTGTTTGCAATATAAAAGTCCATTGTACCCGATCATGAAAATAATGAATAACATAATCAACGAAGCAAACCTTTTTTTCCAGAGAAAAATTCCAATATAATATAAACCATACAGCAAATGTTAAAACGTACTTAAATATGAATCTCTTCCGATGAACAAGAATTACGTAAAAACCTGTTAACTGTTCAGCTTTTGCTATTGATTTAAGCAACGGGCTAACACGTTTCGTTAACAGGCTATATTAGCTTTGTTTTAATGAACTACCCCTCTAGATCGAGCAATCAGCCCTTAATACGTCCCCGTAGAACCATATAGCCTTTCCTCCCGCCATTCTACGCGTAAAACTGTAATATTATCACATAATTACGAGTATGGAGAAATTCTGTTAAAACTTGGGTGAGTAAAGAATGTTATAAAGGAAGTTTTATGGCTCCGCTTGGATTAATGTCGCTCAACTAATTAGTTATGATACCAGCTTTAGATTAAATTTATAATTGGATCCTATTTTTTATGTGAATACCTCACAAAGACCCAATTGATTTCGACTTTTCGGAGCTGGTGGAACTATATTATCATTCCCAATTAGGGTATGTTGTGAGGCTAACGAGGAATGAGGAAGACGAGGGTTGGGATGTAGATACATGTCTATGGCCTAGAGGAGTAATTAATATTCAAGTGACTTGACAATTATTGACTAAAATATTATTCTCAGCAATCTTAGCATCATCACCATCATCACTATTGGCTCTAAAACTCCTGGTGGGTCTTGGCCTCCTCAAGAGTATTGAGTGAGAAATTATCTTAGCTTATGTTTTGTTAAATAATTCATTGCTAATGCGCATTATGTAATTAAGACTGAATTCAACGAAAAACTCCATACAATTAATGTAGTTGCTTCTCAAACTACTCGTAATTCTATATACAATTTTTCATTGTGCTAGAAATAAAACTTGCGCAATGCATATATTTAATTATAACAATAATGCTTCTTTTAAAAAGCAAATGAACATAATATAAGAAATGTATTTTCTTGCTTTTGATGAATAGAATTTGGTATATTTTATCGAAAGAAACTATTAAAAACTGTCTTCATAACAATTATTACAAGCAATAATTGTCAGCCTGAGACACTCATTTACATTGAAAAATCTTCCGAGAAAAGATACTTGCCGCCAACGGGACTTGAACCCGTGTCCTTCCGATTGCCGGTCGAATGCTCTGACCACTGAGCTATGGCGGCTTATCAAATACCCGCCAAATAGTTCAATATATACTAGTGTTTCATTCAACAATTACTGCTTGTTATATTTTTTCCACCTGAAAACAACCAACTTTATTTTTGCGAGGAAGACATTGTTAGTGTTAAATCCCTCGCTAGGTGGCGTCGAGACAAATTATGTCTGCATTTATTGGGGAAATACTTAAACTTGTTAAATATTAATTATTATTTCTCAATTTACAAACTAACGTTTAGACAAGATTTTTATGCATAGCACAAAGGGTAACAATTATTACAAGCAATAATTGTCAGCCTGAAACACTCATTTACATTGAAAAATCTTCCGAGAAAAGATATGTCTTCATAACAATATTTACAACATCACAATATTAATATAAGTCGCAAGGCTATAAATACTGTTTCATTTTTTTAATTTTTTATTTAATGACATTATAAAAATACAAGGTAAAGTAGTTTGTTCACAGTCCTCCTCACTAGGTATTCCTATTCCGAGGCGGACTGTATGTTGGTGTAAGGGTGCTCATCTTTTGTAGATTTTTACAAAATAAACAATAAATTAAATTAAAAGTATTTACCTTTGTTGTCTGTAGGTTGCGTTGGGGTTACTGTATAATTTTAATTATTTCCTCGTCTTCATGTTTACTTATCCTATGTGTCTCCAAGGTAATCTAAATTTCAATTGGAAGGGCATTATATAGTTTTGTAGAATGGAATTTATGGTTTCTCTAGCCAAAAGATGTATTTAATTTTGGGATGTTCAGTAGTTTTGATGATTTCGTCCTTAGCGTCCGTAGTGTAAGTGTGTTGGTCAACGAGGTACTCACATTTTTCTTTAAATTTTAGAAGTGTTTTTTTTTAAGTATAGTTTAGTAATGCTGAACACTTAAAGTTTTTAAAATTTTATTTTGATGGAGGTCTTATGGGTACTTTCAGTATTATTTTTATTATTTATTGTGTTTGTCCTTATAAATCAATAGCATAATATATTATTTACATACATTTTTTTGTTTTCTCCTTACTTTTTAAATTTATAGCAAAATACCTAATATATTACATCAAATGAAATTTCAATACATGGTCACCCAATATGTTTACGTTATAATGTATCAGTTTCCTTCAGCTTAATAGGTACTAGGTACCCATTATATGTTCTAACAAAGAATATTGTTCTAACAATACGTGTTACAAATATTTTGTATAAATTTTGTTATCTTATAAAATTATTAACCTAGACCCACAACCTTTTCCTAGTGAAGTTAAAAATTGAACTGTACAAATATACATACAACATAAAGAAGCAATAAATAAAAAATTAACACATTTAATATTTTGTTGTTTCAATGAACATTTTAGAGCATTTTGCTTTCAACGAAATTCTCACTAGAACGTCTTACAAAAATTTTATACGTTATTTCAGATTTTTAGTGGAATCATCAAAAATACACAATAGAATCATTATTTATATAAATGTATTGCATTTTTTTAAATTTTAAACGTGAGAAATAACTTTTTTTCTATTTGTAGTTGAAAGGGTCATTTGTTTCGTTATTTGTGGCAACCAAAACACCCATTAAACGGCCCATATCTAAAGAAGAAAAGAAAAAAGAAAGGGAATATATTATGTTGATATTCTCAGCAACCCTTTTAGCCAAGTTCTGCTTCTATATCTATTGTTAGGGTCTGAATTCAGGTGAAAAAAAATATATATACGTAATACGTAGTAAGATTAAGCTTACGGGTCTGATAATTTACAGATCCTGTGTTTCCTGTTCCCTTCCCAGGGGTGTAGTAACATTTCCGATGGTCGTAATTTATCGCCGCGTTTAAGACTCCGTCCCTGGAACCGGAGAGGGTGAAAATTAAGGGCGCGTAGGCGAAAATAGTGGGTAAATATTTAACACTTTCTCAACCAGCGTGAAAAGATACGGCGATAGGTTGCTCGGTCCATCTATATAGGGAAATCACCAGTAGTCAACTTTCTTGTGTGTGTGTTATTGCGAACTAAACTTTTTAGGGGCCTGGGTATAAAAGTGTTATTTTGTTGTTGTTAGAGTTGAACAATTAATCGTAGCACAATGTTTAGTAGAGTAATTTGAAATATTTATTTTGTCCCAGTGGGATTTTAGAAATTGAGATTTTTTATTATTATCATTCAAACCAGCTTAACTATTTATGTGGTTTGTCAGCAGGTAGATATTGAAAACGTTTTATGTAATAATACGGTAGCTACATTTTCAAACGGTATATATTTATTTGTTTCTTTACATGGTACCTATGTAGGCCTAATGTTAACAATTCGGTTTATAACCTCACTGGGGCAAACCTGTATTGAGGTTAACAACTAGTATATTTGCGGCATGTTCCAGAGTGGAAGATACTATCAGTATCGCCCTGGTGTAAGACCACCATTCAGAATTGAAACGTTGCTTGAAAATGGCTTTAGCCGTGTTTTGTGACCAGATCTGAATAGCCAGGTACTTCCCAACCTTCCTCTTCCACACCTCCTTCCCCTCCCCACTACCTTCAGCCTCACAACATACCCCAATTGGGGATGCCATAGTCTCACTGGCTCCAGAGGGGAGCAGTTGAGATTCTTGTGCGGTATTTCACTGTAAAAAAAAAAAAAAAAAACTCTACAATTTAATAAAATAACACAAAAATAATATTTATTTATTTATTTATTAATTTACGGACAACAATCCATTAAAAACATAATAATAACACGAATAAAAAAAAACAGAGATGACAGTGAAGGGAGAGCACATAAAAATTAATAGCAATGACAATATAAAATATAAAAAGTACATATAGAGACGCTACAAGTCAAAGCATGAAGAAGCATTTAAATATTGCATATCGACTGCCGAAAGTCATTTAGTTTTACACCAAAAAAATCAATGCTTTGACTTGCGTTGACAAGTCTCGACATTCTGGATAAGGGAGAATGGTATCCGTAATTAGTAGAATGTTGATTGAGGAACAGCAATTCATTATTTCGAAGCCTATGGGAAGGGATGTTAAACTGGATGAGTTGTAACAATGCAGGTGTATCAGTAATACTGTTGATAATTTTAAATATGCAAATTAGAGTCCTTTCTACGTTTTTCTAAAGAAGACATGTTTAAAATGTGTTCAATTTCATCATATGAGTACTTGCCTCTTTCAAGACCCAACCTCCAAGCAATTCCTCTTAGGAAACGATGTTGTACGGATTCGATGTGACAAATGTGGACAGCGTAGAAAGGAGACCAAATGACACTAGCATATTCAAGGTGAGGATTATATACTTTTGATATAGCTATAACTTTGTGGTTATGCATTATAGATAAATGAAACAAAGTGGTTCAAACAAATTAACATTGTTTCATTTATCAAAAATAATATATTTTTTGAAGAACAATGTTGTTGTGTGTTTCTTACAGATTACGAGTATGATTAGTACCTAATTAGCTGAAGGCGATAGTACATTACAATGTGAACATGTAGGGCTGTAGGGTGACCATGATTTTGAGATTTGATTTTTAGAAAAAATATATTTATTTTAAAAGAATTAAGATGAGAAATATTTATGTTATTAATTTATTGTGCTATTAATTTGGCAAGAGAATAATGAAAAAATGTGTTATTTTTAATTTTAACTTTTATGAGTAAAACCTCAAATTGTAATATTTAAATACATGAAGACAATATAAGTGAAACTCAATCTCAGAGGTGTCATTATGTTTTTCTAATTTTTCTGTTTCCAGATTTTCGATTGAGTTTCACTTATATTGTCTTCATTTATTTAAATGAAAAAATAGTTTAGAGAAAATAATATGATATTAATTTAGAAACGATAAAGTAGAGAAACACAATTTGCAATCCTCGGCTAACACAAATAATTTAAGAGTCTTTTAAAAATAATAATGATGATAAATTAACTATTTGATCAATTGGTTAAATTAACAGAATAGTTTAAATATAAACATGTAAATAGCAGTAGAAGCATTATCTAACAAAAAATTAACATGCAATTGTATTTATTACAATAAAAAATGGTACTTTTATTTTCTTTGTTTAAAAAAGATAATATTTTTTTAACGTAACGTTGTAGACTGAATTTTCCACAAAAAAATGCAGAATATTTGTGTGGAGAGTTTGCTTAGGAAAGGTAGGAACGAAAGTTGGTGAGTTAGAATATTATGTGCGTGCAGAATTGATGGATGAATGAATCTGTCCCTCCCATCCTGTGCAAGATGATATTCCGAGAGAGCCTGCTGGAGAGGTAAAAAGGTCTCCCTAAACCAGGCTCTCCCGATCAGGCCCGTCACACCTGAACCTCACCCCATGAACCCTTATATAGTCTCCAAACGTAGCGAACCACTTTAAGCGACCTATGGCAGAGGTGTAAGTTATCCAATAAGTGATTGCCAGAATGAGTCAATAATTGTAAGATAATAATATTGTTTTTGTGTAATATTGTTGACCGAATTGTCGATCATCAAAGAGAGATGTGCACTCGTGGGCAGAATGATTCCCAGGAGTGAATCGATTCCCATGTCCTTTTGAATTGATTCCTTTTATTCATTCCTTTGATTCAATTAAATCCCAATAAAAAAAAATTAAATAGGGATAAAAATATAAATATTAAATGAAAAATGGGGAGGCTAACACCGCTTAGGAGACCGGGAGGCCACGGAGTACCAAGCACCGCACAAAGAGGAGACCGATTACTATAGATTTTTTTTTACATGAGCTCCACGCAGGAGGCCCTGAGGAAAATAATTTCCCTCAGGGCCTATGTCATCTTTGGGGATGCTGTGTGGAGGTTTTTCTAAATAAAGGAAGGATAGGAGAGTTCTGGGAAGGAAAAGCGTTTAAGGGGTCGGTCGGAATCTGGGGTTCAGTATGTCCTGGTCATCCGCCTCCAAGACCTAGAAAAACCTCACCCCATGATGAACCCAGGCACCCCTGCTAAATTACCTAACGTAGCGAACCACTTGGGGTGACCTATGACAAAGGTGTTGGTATAGATAATGGTGATAGATTAATGTGTTTGTCTCTTTTTAGTGTCGCTTTTTCGTTTCATCGAATTTCAAATCACAATAACAATTAACATCTAACAGTAACAATTAACATCTACCTACAGACTAGACGTGTCATCTTTGCTCATACGAATTTAAAGAAATAAACACAAATAAAGCTATATTTAAGCAATAAAAAGTGTGGAATATATTGATTTCGCGATTGTGCGTTGTCTGTGCGTTTTTAAACTTAAAAAAAGCGACTCTGTGCTCTATTTCATAGTTTGTGAAAAAAGGTCAATAACACACAACAATATACCTAGTGAAGTAAATAAATAATAATCAGTGAAACACAACGAAATATAAAGTGTATCCTAAATAATCTAGAACCTCAATAAAAACAGTGATTTTTTTACTTGAGAAAAAAGGCGATAACTTATAAAAAAATGAACCCACATCAATTTATGGATTCTGCGAAGGAGGCAATTGATGATTTGCTGAATTGTGTTCAAGATAAAGTTTATAAATTTAATAAGGAACAAATTCACCTAATTACAACGAAAACAAGTGCTATATTAAACTGGATGGGACATTTAACTATTCAATTATCTGAAGCAAAAGAAAAAATAATTGAACCAACATTTGGATACGGGAAAGTAGCTGAAAACCAAAATAAAATATTGAAAAGTGATTACAAATTAATAGTTTCATCGAACAATGCTGAAGAATCTTCAGAAAATATACAAAATAAAATCAGGAAGAAAATTAACTTAAGTAAGATTGGTGCCAAAGTGATTGGTGTTAATGCGATATCTAACAATAGAATACTTATAAAATGTTCGACAAAGTACGATGCGGAAAAAATGAGTAAAGCTATTGGGGACGAGTTCAAAGACATCAGTGCTACAGAAATTAAAAAGAAAAGACCAACTATAATACTTAAGGGCGTTGCTAATGACTATAATAAGGATGATATTTTACAAGATATTATCGAACAGAATGAAGATATCAAGGCTGTGATGATAGATAAACCAGAAATTGAGATGACGTTAAAAAAGATCTTGAAAAACAAATATAATAACACTTCTAATTACATAATAGAAGTTAGTACTAAAATAAGAAGATGGTTAGTTTCTACCGGTAAAATCTATTTGGGGTACCAGAGAATACAAGTAGAGGATGCCCGTCCTGTGGTTCAGTGCTTTCACTGCTTGGGCTTTGGACATACTTCTGTCAGGTGTCTTCATAAAGAAAAGGACAAACCGTCGTGTACACACTGCGCTGGTGATCATTCCTACAAAGATTGTGCTAACAAAGATAAAGAACCTAAATGTAAAAACTGTGATAGCAAAAATAAAAAAATGAACTGGAATATTGACATCAGGCATTCTGCAAACGATAATACGAAATGCAATGTGTATAAAAAAATGAGCATTTTAGCAAAAGAAAAAATAGAATATTGACTAGAAATAACATTAAACCTGTCTCAAAGTAGATATAGTGCTATTATAATACATATGAAATTTTCTCGTAGAATTTGCTACATTTCAATAAATACAATTTACGTTATTATTGCTAAACATTATACATTTCTATTTCTATATTATATTGAAGAAAAAATACATTGTATAAAAACACTAGATTTCCAAACGTCGTTATATTCTGTTATTAAAAATTCATTTTATTACTTAAATATTGTTATAAAAATTATAAAAGATCACGAAATAACTAACAAAAATAACATTATTATTTTACATTATTTTTTGAACAGTAATATCATAACGATACATTCAATAACTTTTTTTTCTTTACTTAATCATGCATATATTCACTGTGTACTATATTTCACATTCATAAATATAACAGATTTTATAAAAATCTTAAAAGATCATAAATATTCTAAAATAACACTAGATGTGAACATACTTATTTTATATTTATTAAGTCTTTATCAAAAAGTACTTGTACCAATTAGCTCTAGATACAATCACTTTTATATTGTTAAATATTTAACATTAAATTCCTCAATCTATACTCAAAATACTTCTCTTGTTAAACAAAACAAAAAAAAAAATTTCTTACTGGTTGAAACCTACAAAAGATTTTAATTATTGTATTGGTTTCATAAATGAAGTTATTCTATTTCGCTCTTTTTTCATGTTTACCGGACAGATAATAAAAATATGTGTTAAATTATTTATTTATGTATGGGATTTAACCAACCTAACAATAATATTAAATTTTATTGTTTTATCTAAAAATAAAATATTTGTAATATTATGTAAGGTTAAAAGCATGGAAAACCATTTTGTATCATTATATTATACTAAGGGCTGTTACTTTAAGAAAAAGAATTGTGGTATCTTTGATAAAAATAAATGCTTTATCATATTTTATATTAATCATTGCTGTATTACGCTAAGTATAAACACGGATATCAGAAAAAATATGTATGTAATTATATCAACTATTAAATTGAAGCTTACACTTAATTATGATATAGAGTTATTTCTTATAGAAATATTTCAATATATAAAATCAACCAAACTTCGTATCACAATCTTATTGTGTTGCATCAAATTTAAATATGAATTAAATGGCTCAGAATAATTTCTCGTATATAGATAATGATAACGAAATAGAATGTAGTACAGTAAATAATTTAGAAGATTGGATAAAAAAACAAAACATAAATGCGTCTGACAATCTTGTTTGTATTCAATTAAATATAAGATCTATACAAAAATATTGGAATATATTGCATATATATTTACTTAATTGTTTGAAGCATATTGACATTATAATGCTATGTGAAACATCTATTCAAACTGAAAGTACGTGTTTATACAATATTCCCGGATATAATGCATATAACTACTGCAGGACTGATAAGTCAGGAGGAGGGATTATATTATATATAAGAAATAAATTTGAATTTAGACCAACATCGTTCCAATCACTTCATTTTGAAAATATAACGGGAAAGCTCATACTCCAGGACAAAACTAAAGTTAATATAGTAGCTATCTATAGACCTCCTAATTTGAGTAAATCTTCTTTTTTAACGGAATTATCATCGTTTCTTGATACAATTAATAGTAAGGAAAATATGATCTTACTTGGAGACATAAATTTAAATTTGCTTAATGACCAAGATTATATCATAACTTCATATGAAAACTTACTTACTAATCATTATTTAACTAAATGCATTAATGTAGTAACCAGAGAAGCTGTATTAAATGGACAAATTAGTCGCACGTGTATTGACCATATATTTGCCAAATTTAGAGGCAAAAAAATAACAGCTTGCGTCTGTGAAAATAATATTGCCGATCATTATATCACTGCTATTAATATAAAATCTCATAAACGTCAGGTAGACTTTTCAAATAAGTATATTCAAATCATCTCACAAAAGGTTATTGATCGGTATATCAAAGATTATAACTGGAGTAAACTTATAGAGGAGAGGGATTGTATTTCATTATATGAAAAAATAAAATCTTTATTTAACAATTTTTACAAGAGTAGTTCTAAAACGATAGTGCAAAAACCGAATACACGACCTTATGCAATAAATGAATGGGTAAGCAGTGAATTATTATGTCATATAAATAAAAGGGATAAACTTTATAAAAAATGGAAAAGTACACCAACAAACAAAACATATGAAACAGAATATAAAAAAACACGATACCTTGTCAATAAACTCATAAATATAGATAAAACGAACTACTATAATAATAAATTTAAAAACTGTTTTAATGATACAAAAAAACCTGGGACGAGATAAATAATATTTTAGGACGTAAACCCAAAAACGATTGTGATCAAACTATAACACGATATATGTTAAAAGATAGAACTGAGGATTCTGTGTCAAATGATTTTGTGAATTACTTCTCGGATAGCATCAGCAACATGTTACATAAATGCAATCACAAAGCTACTAATATAGTACTGGAAGAACTACCTCACAGTTTATATATACCAAGAGCTACTATAACCGATATTGAAAACATTGTTAAAAAAATGAAAAACTCTAATAGCACAGGTATTGACAATATAAGAATGTTTGATTTAAAAAGAAATATAAAAACTCTTGGGCCAATAATTACTCATTTAATAAATTTGATAATAAATCAATCAAAAATTCCACAAGAATTTAAATGTAGCATTACTAGACCAATATTTAAAGGTGGAAAACACATTGAACTGGGAAATTATAGGCCTATTAGTATTCTACCAGCATTAGAAAAAATTCTTGAAAAATTTTTATCAAATAAATTAAATAATTATATTGAAAAATTCTCTATCATTGATCCAAGTCAATATGGTTTCCAAAGAAAAAAAAATACTGAAAAACTACTGCAAGATTTTTCCAATTACGTAAATAACCAATTGAATAATAAATTACATGTTATTGTTTTATTTATTGATAACTCTAAAGCTTTTGACACAATTAACTCCAAAAAACTGCTTAAAACACTAGAAAAAATTGGAATAAGAGGAAATGTGTTAAATTTATTTAAAGATTATCTTACAGATAGAAAAATATGTATCAAAATAAATAATACTTTTAGTAAAACAAAAAATGTATCTGCAGGAGTTCCACAAGGTTCCATATTAGGACCTACACTATATATAATTTATGTAACCATAATGAAAAAACTTTTCTCTTTTGTGAAACATTTTGTATTCGCAGATGATACGGCATTGGTCATATCACATAAAGATCTAAAAATTGCAATTGAACTCATGCAAATTGACTTTAATCAACTCTGTAAATGGTCACATGATGCAGGACTATTAATAAATGCTAAAAAAACCAAAGTAATGCATATAAGATCACCTAATGCCAAATTTCAATTTAATCCTAATATTATATCTCATAATTTTAATTGTATTCATAAAAATATCCCAACTAATTGTAAATGTGAAAGCTTAGAATTAGTTTCGGAATACGTGTATCTTGGTGTTACTGTAGATTGTTTTTTTAAATGGGACAAACATATAAAAAAAACCTGTAAAAGACTCAGATCGATTGCTGGCAGAATGTACACATTAAATTTTTTCCTATCAATTGAAACACTTAAAATAATTTATATGTCACTAGCAGAATCTATTATAAGATATGGATTAACAATATGGGGAAATACTTCTATAACCAATCTGAAACAAGTGCAAGTTGTACAAAACGCAATTGTAAAATTATTGGTCGTCCCTAATATTTTCAAACAGAGACAAAATAAACCGTTGCTGTTTCAGAGTGCCAAAATTTTACCTGTTAAGGCAATACTTTGGCACAAAATTATAATTCAACATATATTTACCCCGCAGCATAAAGAGAAATTAGAACATAAATACAGCACTAGATTCACGCGTAACGACGGGTTAATAGTTCCGAAATTTAACAATAAGTACGGACAGAGAACGTTTGAATATATCATACCGAAGATATTTAATTTATTACCTGACACTATAAAGCAATGTAATTCTATGAATAAGGTTAAATATATGGTGAAAAATTGGCTATCGGAAAAAAAAGATTTATATTGATTTTGATATGTATGAAAAAATGTTGTATCTGTAGATATAAGATGTAAATTTTAAATATGTATAAATATGTAACTAAAATATAAGCACCTGTTGACAAGCCGATTCAATTGGCTTAGCAGGACTTGTTTGTTGATTATATTATGTATTATCTATTATTTCAATAAAAAAAAAAAAAAAAAAAAAATGAGTGGGGAGGCTACGAAGCACCGCACAAAGAGGAGACCAATAGGCTACGAAACACCATACAAAGAGGAGACCGATTATTCTATCTCATTATCTCGCAGGCTAAATCCTATAGATGTATGTGTTTGTCTTTTTTTAGTGTCGTACAGGTTTTCGGTTTTCGTTTCACCCTTAAAGTTTTATAAATTTTATTTTATTTATTAAACTTACAATAGTTCCACTTCACGTGATCTAATAAAGCATACATTTTAACATTAAGATTATTATTATTTTTTTTTATATTATTATTATATTATTATTATTATTATTATTATTACTATTTTATGACAGCTAACCACAGCTAATTGGCCTTATAATAACTGCAAATTTACATTTTATATCTACCCAAGATCTACGTCTAAAAGTAGATAGGTACTTGTATTCCGATATCTTTCGTACGTACCAAAAAACCGATAAGCATCATTTTAGCTTCAAACTTTTCTAGCAAATGTTCGGATTCAAAGTCGAAAGTTTTCGACGAACTATGTAATAAAATTGATGGCTTGGCGCGCGGGGGAATTTATGAACTGCACGGACGGATTAAGGGCTGGCATTGAGGAATGAATTAGTAACTTTTGACTAGTGTTTTGTATCTTTCCTCGCAGTGACTTGATTAACTCGCGAGCTGCGGACCTAGGACTGGGATGCGTTTGGGATAGATTTTTGATTGACGTGTACGATGACGTCTGACGTCATTTCTAGGTCTGAGATTAACAAAAGACGATGACGTCACAAGTGAAAAAGACTTTTGTTTTAATTCCTGAATAAAGCTCTTCGGACAATCTCGATTCCGACAAACTAGATAACTGGGGCGCGGACATTGAACACGGACCTGAGACGGCGGGGACCTTAGGACAACCTCAGGACTATTGATTAGGACAAATGATTAATTCCTTGCGTGAAAGAGATGCTCGGCCAACTCATCTGAATCGCGGCCGCGTTTTGGGACATGGATTTTAATGATGTTCGGGTGTTTTTAGAATGGCGGCGCGGCGGTAGCGGAATACAATCGTAATAGGCGAGTTGTTCACAATACCGTCCGCCGACCACTTCGCGGCGCGCCGCCCGTTTAATAATATTTAAATACCTATGAAACAATATAATATTTAAATCGTTTACGGAACACATTATTCATTGAAATAATTTAACAGTAAAATAAATGAAAATTTAAAATGTATGGTATCGTTAAAAATCGTAGAATGCAATGCCAAAGGTAAGGAATGAAGAATCAATTCCTTTTGAAGTTTAGAATTAGATCGAGTGTGTCACAAGATTGAATTTATTCATTTAATTCGGTCATTCAATTTTGCCCACGTCTAGTGCACACGGGCGGAGTAGGGTGGGGTGACTGTTTGTCCTAACGGAAGGAAAGAGTAGCAAGCGCGAGAAGCAATAGTCCAGCAAGTTCTACCATAAATAATAATTAGAAAAGTTACTTTGTGCAGAGCTCGAATAACATTAAAAAAGGACACTACTATCTGAATTACAATTACTATGGGAAGAATCTTGGAATCTACGCCTAAAAGATTATTTCTTCAAGGAAGTATGTAAAGAGGATATACAATACAATCAAAGTCGATAAACTTATACCTGCAAGAATCTTGGATCAAAATATGATGTAAAATTTTTTTTACTCAAACTACTTTAGTCTCCCGAAGGAGCATGCGGCGATGCTATATGGCCGAATAATAAAATACTTCTATGTGCAGTCGGCTTAGCAACAAACCACTAAAGGTTCCTACTTGCTTATAATATAACTTTTTTATCTGAATACCACGCAAGAGTCCCACCTTCTCCCAACCGCCAGAAGCCAGTGAGACTACCACCATATATACACATATATTTTATAAAATATTAAATTAAAGGTCGTTTCTGGTCATGTATACCTTATCAGAAAAGAGGGGCTCTTGTGCCTGATAAGGGAGCCACGATTCTATTCTATTCTATTTTTATATGTCGTATTTTGTATATGTATTATTTTTAATATTACAACGGAAATTTGCACAATTTTGTCATTTTAATTATAACCAAAACCTTTGCCATAGGTAACCCCAAGTGGTTCGCTACGTTTGGTGACTTAGCAGGGGTTCATGGAGTGTGGTTTGTCTAGGTCTTGGCTGCGGGTGCGTCTACCCATTTACTGCGTGGCGGGCCATGACTTCTCCAGCAGGACTCTCTCGCGTTACATTGCAGTGTTGGCAGGGTTGGATTTATAGGACCGTCACTTCTGGACACACTGACCCTAGATTCCTACCCACCCCTTTTACCGTTTCCTTTCCATAACTTTATTTCATTTAAAAAATCTCTCCACACACCAGCCCTAATATACCAGATAAATTATTTTCCTCAGAACCTCTTATGTGGAAATAATGTAAAATAAAAAAAAATGTCAAGGCGAAGGTCTATGTGACATAAATAACAGATCTATTATTATTCGACAGTCCTTATTTTTTTAATTTTGATTTATTTTCGACATTAATTAAAAATTATTTTTCCCGTCTTTATAGACTGTTTTAATGATATTAAATAATACAAAATTCCACACGCGTTCATCGCACCGTACCTCAGAGGTGAGTTGTTGTTTAACTTTCATTAGGTGTGGTTACGCATTGCAATATGTTTTGTTTGTTCGAAATTTTAAATAAATATGTATCACAAAGAGGGTACTTACTCACTCCTTGGATTTAGCAGAGACACCTAAATGGATTGTTTTCAAAAATAGAATCTAAAACAAGAAAATAACTGACACTGTTTGTTTCTTGGAAAATTTTAATCATTGTGAAAAACTATGAGTTTGTGTATTGATTGACAAATTTCATCTCTTGCAAATTATCAAGTCACCTAAGGATTGCATTGACTGAATTTAATTATTGATTGGATGACATCACGTA
Organism: Limnephilus rhombicus; assembly: GCA_929108145.2. NCBI lineage: Eukaryota > Metazoa > Arthropoda > Insecta > Trichoptera > Limnephilidae > Limnephilus > Limnephilus rhombicus. Next base: position 37,872,520 of record OV815280.1, read on the forward strand.
GGCCTCCAAGCATCAAGATCTACAAAACAAGGTTGGTGGATTTGTTATTTTCCCTGGAGTTTCTCTTTGTGCCATTTGTGATATATTTGTTCGCGCAAGTAGAGTTTTCACATTCATATCTGTGAGTATTAGGCTCAGAGGGTTTGAGATTATTTATACATCTCAAACTCATATTTATAATGCAGGGTGTATTATAAGGTTTGTTAATACTTACGAGTCTACAAAACTGAGGCAAAGATTTAAGTATTTCTGTGTGCTGTTACCTCGCAAACCACACTCCTTACCGAGTGGTTTGTAACTAGGGCCGTGGTTAGAACTAAACAACATAGACAGTTGCACAGGGCGGCGTTTTTAAGGGGCGGCATTTGAGTGAAAATGAGTGTGCTGTGGTGTTGATACTTGAGGTGGACAACATTTAAATTATTCTATTTTTTGCTTTAAAATTTTATTTATAACACAATATGCGTCTCAATGCAACCTTCCTACAAAACACGAAATGGGCCCTGAGGAAAAAAATCTATTTGTCTCTTTGGAATGCTGTGTGTCTTTTTTGGAAAAAAGTTATGAGGGTATTTCTCAAGAATTAAGACAATCTCTATTCTAAAGCATGTACTGATTATACTAAAAATAATATTCTTAAAAGTCTTTGAGAGTACATTCGTATCATCATTAGCAAAAAAACAATAAATTATGAGAAATAATGCTTTCCCGTATTATATGGTACGTTATCGGACTGAAAGAAAGTGGAATGAACAAGGAACGTTCCGTATAACGACTCTTCATATAAAACGAACTAACTAACCATCACGCCGTTTCACCGCAGAAGTCGGCAGAGAGGACGGACCGCCAAACAACTCGATCTTGGCACACACTCCTTGCCTCGTTCACAATCATACATCGTCTCTTGCATGCTCTTCTATTATTCCGACTCTTCACATGGCCTGACTCAAGTATCTGATTCACTTGGTCGTGACATGTCTTTCTCGGGCGTCCCCGACTTCTTCTACCATTCACATTTGCGTCATATATTCTCCTTACACTCCTTTCCTCGTTCATTCGCTCTACATACCCAAATCATCTTAATCTTACTCATTACTCTTCAGATCTTGTCACAAAATACGGAAATGTCATTTCAGGTAACTTTTTGATATTGAATCAAAGATATTCAAATACAGTATCTTTGTACTGAATGGTGATCATTCACCAGGGCAGGGTATTTATAAAGGGTGTCAAGGGGTTACAATTACAATTTGTAAGTTACAATTTGGGAGGCGGGAATGGGTACCGCCGCCCCGGGAATCTTTATTGGATAACCAACACCTCTGTCATAGGTCACCCCAAGTGGTTCGTTACGTTTGGTGATTTAGCAGGGGTACCCGGGTTCATGGGGTGAGGTTTGTCTAGGTCTTGGAGGCGGATGACCAGGACATACTGAACCCCAGATTCCTACCCACCCCTTAAACCCTTTTCCTTCCCAGAACTCTCCTCTCCTCCCTTTCCTTAAAAAAACTCTCCACACAGCATACTCAAAGATGACATAGGCCCTGAGGGAAAAAAAAAAAAAAAAAAAAAGGGGTGATCATACTTGACTAATTACATTATCTGGGTACACAGCAAAGACGGTTTTGGACAATTGCTTGTCAATGTTTGATTTTATTTGATAGATACGAACACGAAAACTTTTACTGACAAGTGTTCTACCAAAAACCCCGTTAGGTAAAAAACGTTTTGTGGAGAAAGGAGGGCATCAAAATACCTAAATACGACCCTGCCCCTACCCCAAGTTCGTGACAGATCCTACCCGGTTAGTTAGCGCGAAGTAAACGAGTCTACTTGTACATTATTATGTAAATCGCATCAAAGCGGCGCCGAGTTGTAAACTTTGGATATGAAACCATGTTCTGTCACGTTAGAAACCAAACCCGACCGACACGAATATGAGATTGTGATACACAACGCACTACCCCTGCCACTGCCCACGTCCCTCTAGCTAATATCATTAAATCAGGGGTGTCCAACCGACAGGCCTAACCTCAAAACTCGATCAATGTCAACAAAGGGTTTGACTGTTTCTTATTAGCTTCACACTTACCACTGTGGGGGCTATTTCTCAAAGATTCATTAGGATTATGATTTGCAATAAGTAGACCCTACTAAATCATTTAATTAATTATACTTTTATAGTAGATATGCTGTTGATATATACATAAACCATAATTTTAAAGCAGAAAGTGATTTTGTGTGAAATTTATGAAGAAGGGAAACTCTCCAGTTATAACAAATACACAATTGTAAAGGAAGAAAGGTTTTACCGACTTAACTATGTTTAAGAGGAAGCCAAAAGCCCAAAGTGTGTGTATTCTTAGTGTGTCTCGTATGGCCACAAATATAGGTAACTGGCATAAAAATCGCTTGGTAAACGGAGTCTAGAAACGCTCGATTTCAAGGGCAAAAATGATTTATTTTGTGAATAATTTTATAAGAAAGAAAAAAGTCAGTAGAAAAAGATCTCCTGACCAGAGCGAGCATCGCAGGAACATTGTAGGAAGTAAACTCACGTTATATTGTCCAGTTGCGTGAAAGATGTCGGCAACCAATCCCGCCAAGTGCTGTGATACGCTTTTTACTCACGGAAGGAATAACACCTACAAGAAAATAAAGTGATGATTTCTGCGCTATATTGTGACTGAAGATGATAGTGGGTGACTTATTACACGCCTGTAAAAAAATCAGTCGTCAAAGTGGCATCACACCAATTTCCCATTTACCAAAAAAATTGAAAACCACAATTTCGGGCAAAAAAATCATGGTCTCAGGGTTTTAGGACCGAAAAGCACTATTTTGGTCGAATTTCTGCCTCATATTCTTGATGAAAAAAACTCAAAAGGAGCATTCAAAACAAGAGGAGGGGAATGCTGACCATAGAAGTGTGCTTGTTTCACGAAAATAGCCTACAGCCTTAGCCACCAATACGCTCTTGGATTCATTTGGTTGGGATGTTTTGAACCACCCCTTGTATTCCCCTGACTTGGCATCTTCAGATTATCATTTTTTCACTTTCCTGAAGGCATATATAGATAAAAATTAATTTTCAACCGAGGAGCAGGTGCAGAAAGTGGTTCTGAAGTGGGGAAGGAGCTGGTGGGAGAATTCTTCGAGGAGGGCATAAAGATATCCCGTTCAATGCATGTGCCAGGCTCACCACATGCATTGAACGGGATGGCAATTATTTGGAAAAATATTCAACAAGTGTATCATCAATATCCTGTTTTTTTTTTCAAATTCACTTTTTCAAAAAAAAAAAAAATTCACTACACTTACTTTCTGAACACGCCTCGTATATTTCATTACGTCCAAACTCGCGAGCAAAGGGGTTTTAAAATTAGGTACCTGGGAATTTTTGCCTAAGTCAAACTTAATGTTTGTCATGTCCCACGATTTTGATAGATTTTTCGTAGTTAAATAATAAAGAATATTTGAAATTTAAACATTTATTTATCTTTGATATTTATTTTTGGGGTGTTATGCCGTGTTGCGCTACCTCCTCCTTTAGCCAACGTTTCGGACAGCGTTACAGTATCCATCATCAGGTGTCCATCATCACGACTGTCCGAAACATTGGCTAAAGGGGTAGGTAGCGCAACATGGCATAACATCCCAAAAATAAATAACAAAAATACCTTAGCCGTGAAATTCTAAAATCCATTAAATTATTTATACAAATTTATTTAATTACTTCATGTAGTCCGTTGAATATATAATTATGTCTAACGTGGGTATATTTTTGATACATTATTTAGATCACAAGGTCGTGTAAGATTAAATTTGTGGTGTCTTATATAGCTAATATTATATATTAAACCAACGTTGAAAAAAGTCACCTAAAACTTTTCAAAATACAGAATCCGTTACTCCCATTTCCGAATCAGTGAAAACTTGTAAGGGGAAAGTAAAAATGACGGAATGCATAAAAACATGTACAAAGTTTAGGGAAAATGGGTGTGAGGAAGGTGAAGAAGCAGGGCCGGATTAACCATGTCGGGGCCCCTAGGCAATGCACGTCTCGGGGCCCCTTTACCAATGGCGGATTAACGAGGAGGGGGGGGGGGGTTGAAGGGGCCTCCAAACGCCTCCTTGTTCCCTTGATCAAATCCTTAACAAGGCTTTAAGGGGGGGGGGGGGGGTAAGGTTTTAAACCTTTTTTAAAAATTTTGTCTGAATGTATAACATGTCAGTATATAGAGTATTGTGTCAAAATTTCAAGTAGGTCGGAGCAAAACTAACGAAGGTGCAGCGTTACAAGCGACCGGCCCTCGTACTCGATTCACCGAAATTTTTTTGCAAAAATCGCGTTTTTCAATTCAAAATGCTGCCAAAAATAAAAAAAAATCGAGAAAAAACTCCCCTTGACTACCTAGGAAAACATATTAACTTTTAAACGCATTTCGATTTTTTATTTCAAATGATCAGGTGATGAGTTATGGAGTTCACCAAATGACAACTTTTTTTTGAGGCGCCTCCGGAGATTCGCTCTCACGGACTTCTTTATTGATTTTTTTAATTGTTTTTTTTTTCAAAGATACTTCAGATGTTATGCTATAAAGTGTGTATGAAATAAATAAAACTAACATTATTTATATCTCAAAAAAATCATGACAATATGCCTTTATTTTGCCTTTAAAACCTTGCCCCCCCCTTAAAAGGCACCGGGACAATAAAAAATATTTTTTTATTTATTTCATTTTCTGAAAGATGCATTTGTTAAAAATGCTCTCGTCAAATGTTTTAAAGAAATTCGAAAAATTGACGGAGGTAAAGCATTTTACGTGAAACTATTTGAAACGGTTTGAATATTGAATTGGTGACCCGACATTTGATCCGGCGACATTTGGTCCGGCGACAGTTGGTCCGGCGACATTTGATCCGGCCGACATTTGATCCGGCCGACACTTGATCCGGCGGACAGTTGATCCGGCGGACAGTTGATCCGGGGACAATTGGTCGGGCCTGATCCTTTAGAAGATTTTTTCTTCAAGTAAGTAAGTAAAGAGGATATACGGCCCTACAACCAAAGTCGAAGTACTTATATCAGAAAGGCATCTTGAGTGAAAATCCGCTGTAAAAATATTTTTACTAACAATAATTTAGACTCTCCGAAGAAGCATGCGGCAATACAAAATACGACATACTTATACGTGCAGTCAGTTTAACGAAAAAACCGTAAAAGATTCCTACTTGCGAATAACCTTTTTATCTGAAAATTACACTAAAGTCCCAACTGCTCTCAACCGTCTCGAGCCAGTGAGTGCCAATGGCATCCCCAATTTTGGTATGGTGTGATACTGAGAGTAATGGGGAGGGGAAGGAGATGTGGAAAACGTACCTGGCTATTCAGATCTAGTCACGTCATTTCAAGTAATCCGACTAAACCTACATACACTGTACACATTTAAAATTAATTTCACATGATTTAAATTTTTTTTTCGCTGTTGTTCAGTGTATGTATGTAGATATAGTCTGATAACTTGAAATGGCTTTAGCCGTGTATGGTGACTAGATCTGAATAGCCAGAAAAATAGCGGTGCAAGGCGATGGGTCGAGAAAGTCTGGCTAGAGAGGTTCTGATTATGTCTGCCTCAAGCAATATTTCCCGATCCGGACCGCGTCGCAGTAGGTGAGGAAAAGCATTCGCCACCAAGACCTGGACAAACATCACTCCAAGAACCCGGGAAACCCTTATAATTCACCAAACGTAGCAAACCACTTGGGATAACCTATGACAGGAATGTTGGTTATCCAATAAATGGTTCCCGGGGCGACGGTAAACATATGCGCCTCCTAAATCTTAGGTAGATGTTGCACATATAAGAATGTCGTATTTTGCTATTCGGCAATATTCATTCAGAATTGAAACGTTACTTGAAATGGCTTTAGGCGTGTTTGGTGACTAGATCTGAATAGCCAGGAATTTTGTTTGCATATCCTTCTCCTCTCCACTATCTTCAGCCTCACAACATATCAAAATTAGGAATGCCATAGTCTCACTGCTCCAGACGGTTGGGAGCAGTTGGGACTCTTGTGTTTTGATAAAAGTTCTAAAAAATAAAAATATATAAAAATTTATATCTTATGATTTTTGTAATTTTTAAAGCGGATTTTCACTCAAGATGCTTTCAGTGAAATACATTCATCGACTTTGATTGTACGGCCGTATATCCTCTTTATATACTTACTTGATAAAAAAATCTTCTAAAGGATCAGGCTGGACCAATTTTCGCCGGATCAACTGTCCGCCGGATCAACTGTCCGCCGGATCAAGTGTCGGCCGGATCAAATGTCGGCCGGATCAAATGTCGCCGGACCAACTGTCGCCGGACCAAATGTCGCCGGATCAACTATCATGAAACCGTTGAATTAGTTCAGCAAAACTTTTCTCGAAACTTTTTTACGTTTTTCAACCTGGTTGACAACATATTAAAAAAACTATATATTCGATTTGAAAATCTACTGTCTTTGGCATAGGGGAATTTTGATATCTAAAATAAATTTAAAATGGCCGACCAGCGAATTTTATTTTCGATTTTTTATTGTGAAAATTTCATTGTTCATGAAAAAAATGGACCTTCATAAAAAAAATCCCGAAGTGGTGCCATAGTGACTCGATTTTCTAACTTTTTAAGACTTAGTGCATGCAAATCGGATATATAGTTTTTCTAATATATTGTCAACCAGGTTGAAAAACGTAGTTTCGAGAAAAACGCTTTTAATGTTTTGCTGAGGATAATTCAACATACAAACTGTTTAAAACGGTTTTATATAAAATGCTGTATCTCCATCAATTTTACCAATACCTCAAATGGTGAGAGCATTATTAACAAATGCATCTTTCAGAAAATGAATTAAAAATAACTTTTTTTTGCAGTGTCCTTAAAGCCTTGTTTAGGATTTGATCAAGGGAACATGAAGGCGTTTGGAGGCCCCCCAGAGTCAGAGGCCCAGGTGAACTGAATAAAAAAACTTACATCAACTTTACTAAGGGGGGGAGGGGTTTATTCAAATTTGCCGCCCGGGCTTCTGACGAGCTTAGTCCGTCACTGCACTTTACCCTTTTCTAACTTCCAAAATAATTTTTTTTCTAACAATTCGTAATTTTATTCATAATTAATCTATTCTTTTACTACATTACGAAAGGTATGCCATTCAATAAAAAAACTAATACAATACAATACAATACACATACATAGAAACAAAGATTTATTATTTGAATCAAACATTACAATGAGACGTCTTGTCACTAAAGTGATCTCTTCCAAAAAACCTTCCCCAAAGAATTTTAGCAAGGAGATAGGTAGTGCATACTGAAGCTGGTGCAACATTTATATTTTAAACATACCTATAATTAGAAATAAAACAAAACAAATGCCAATATAAACCACACGCGGCACCTTCAATCACTTCAGATACTAAGCAATGTTGCAACAAAGAGAAGGAAAGAAAAGTAAAATACAACCATGCTTTTGTATTTGTTTTAATTTTCTACTTTTTATTTATATTTGTGCATAATGTGAACATTAGTTATTTATTGGGTTGTTACCTAATTATTGTAATTTGTGGTTTTTTTAATGCGTGTACCTTATGTTATTAACCTGTAAATGTTCTAATAAAAAAAAATTAAAACATCTTGAAGGCTGACTTTTTCCGAAACTTCGTTGCTCACTAATTGAAGCAAGTCATTTTTCTCGGGACGCGGGGCCCCTAGCCGATGCGGGGCCCCTAGGCAGTTGCCTACTCTGACTTATTGATAATCCGGTACTGTAGAGGAAGTATCAGATCTGGCCACCGAACACGATTAAAGTCATTTCAAGCTACGTTTTGATTTGTAATAGTGGTATTTCACGAAGGGCAATACTGAAAGTATCTACTGCTCTACTTTGCAAAGTAAGATCGGTTTCTCGTCACTGACGCACGCGTACCACCATGGCGTGTCACCCTCCCAAATGAGTAAGGGGGTGGTGTTGGAAATTCAGTTAGAATTTCAGGAATGAATAACCCGGTGATTAATCTCACATATCGGTCTGGAATTTAATTAAATGACAGAATTAAGGAAGACACGGTGAAAGATTTAGCGCTGGGTGTCGCGAGGTGACAGAGGTATTTATCGCCCGCCATGTAGCCACACTTTGGGGGATTTCAAAATAAATGATTTAATTATAATGTCATTATGCTTAAACTCAATTATACTCCAAAGGTAATCTACCTGCTTATATTCTAACATTTTAAGTACTTATGAGTACATAGACTTTTACCACTGAACAACCGAGAGAAGGGTTTTGTGGCGGGTCAGGTTTGCCCAGATAAAGGGTTTTTTCCCCTACTTTGTGTGTTAAATTATTGATTAAATTCGACTTCTAAGATCAACGAAGAGCCTAGTAGAGCAAGATTAGACTAAAATATTCTAAAAGAGACAAGAAGGGGCGGTAAGATGTAAGAAGATTTAAGAAGAGCCAAGAAAAGATAAAACGAGCCAAAACGTGACAAGAAGACGCAAAAAGACGTATTTAAGATACAATACGAGCCGAAGCGAACAAAGAAATGACTCGAAGAACCAAGAAAAAAACCTGAAAGACCAGAAGAGATAAGTGGAAGGGGTAAGACATAGAAGATTTAAAAAGAGCCGAGAACAGAAGATGAACAAAAAAGAGGCGAGAAGATGCAAGAAGAGTCAAGGCGAGCCAAGAAGAGGCGAGCAGTAGTCAAGAAAAAACTAAAAGAGACCAGAAGACAAAAAGAGCTAGTAAGATGAAAAAAGATTCAAGACGATATAAGACTAGCTAAGAAGAATCTAAAAGAGACTAGAAGACAAGAAGGGGTGGTAAGATGTAGGAAGATTCAGGAAGAGCCAAGAAGAGACAAAAAGAGCCAAGAAGTGGCAATAAGATGCAAGAGGCTGCAAGATGTACCAAGTCGAGCCTAGAAGAGGCACAAAGAACTAATAAGAGACTAGAAAACATTATAAGAGACGAGAAGAGACTATTAGAGACTAGAAGAGACGAGATGAACCGGGAAGAGCCAAGATGAGGCAGGGACATGTAAGAAGAAGCAAGAGGCTTCCATTTGGCTTTCCAGAGGCTTTTACACATCTGGCCTGATGATGGACACTGTAAGGCTGTCCAAAACGTTAGCTAAAGAAGGAGGTAGCGCAACACGGCATAACATCCCAAAAAAAACGAAAAAAAATCTCACAATCTAGTTCCTCCTCGCGCAGCATGTGGAGCTGCTTTTCCGATCTTAAACCAGGCGTACCACCGAACGTCTTCCCTATGTTTATTTGTTTAAGTCAATATCTGCTTTTTAATCTATCTTGATGAATATTCAATTTAATAAACCATTACAATAAATGCAATTCAGAGATTGGAATCACAATACTCTGCTAGTTCCAAGCAGTCTTCAAACAATGCAGTAATTTTAATGACGTATGCAATGTGTGCATGCTCGTTAAAAAAGTTTCTATAAATGTAACTGTTTTGGGAATGGTGTGAAATTCTAGCAAATTAGTTTGAAACGCCATGTCTGTTTCTGGACAAATTTATTGAGCGCTTTCGTGACCACAGATTAGTTTGTACATTCTCACGAACTTGTGAATATAATTGGCGACATGGTTCGCAGGCTGTTTTCGTTTAACTCTGCTATTGAGCAGTGAAATGCTTATAAACTAGTAGAAACAGTTCTGCAAACTAACCGGTAACAAAAGTCAACACGCCTTAATAATGCTTTCAAGCCATATGGTAGAGGTAATGAGCGCATGGTAGGCTTTTTAGAGCAACAATTAAGGGTCCCATTATTGGAAGCATGATTTTCAAAATTATGTATGTATTTGTGATTGTAAACCTCCGTGGTCGAGGAGTAAGGCTCTCGGCTTGAAAATCCGAAGGTGCGTGTTCAAATCCTGGCGTGTGTAAGTAAATTTCATTTGATCAAATTGCGTTTTTTCACAATTCAGTCATTTAAAAATAACATAAGATATTTGAGGCATGTTCCAGAGTCGAATTTTCTCTCAGTATCGCTCTGGTGAGAGACCACTATTCAGAATTGAAACTTTGTTTGAAACGTATTTAGTCTTGTTTGGAGACCAGATCTGTTTAGCCAGGTACTTCCCCAGCTTCCTCTTACCCATTTCCTTCTCCTCCCCGCTATATTCAGCCTCACGCCGTAGGCTCACTGACTAAAGGCGGTTGGGAGCGGTTGGGACCCTTTTGCGGTATTCACATTGAAAAGGGAGTTCTCAAATACCTTGACTATAAAGCAGATAACATGTCTGTGTCTCCGCGAAAATGGTGTGCTGTGGTGGCATGAAATTTGCTCTGTTTTATCTGTCTGAAATTTCTAGGTCAACACAGCTGGTATCAGGTGTGAGTTTATTTCCATACAGAGAAATTTATTTTGTCGATTTATCTGATGAAATAAGACATCGTACAAGTTATTGTACGTTTAATGTTTTTCAATTCAAATGATTTTTCTGTTTAAAAAAAATTCGTACTGAATAAACTCAAATCTTTACTCTTTACTAAGTATAAAATGAAGTCGTTCACGCTGTTTGTGAGCTTGGACCTTTTTAACTACGCAACGGATTTTCATGCGGTTTTCAGTAATAGATAGAGTGATTCATCAGGAAGGTTTTTAGGTATACAATGTGTCAAGGTTTTGTGAAAATTGGTTGGTTGAAATATACATATAATATATCTGGCCAAGCGGCAGCGGGCAGCGGGCAACGGGCTGACAAATGGGCGGTGTGGATTTGATTTTATAGATGGCGTTGGTTATAAAGGTTTCGTTAGCCATAGCAATGTGTGGCCAGGTCTGCTAGTAATATAATAAATCATCGGTAAAACCAGATGATTTAACATAACGTCTAATCAATTTTACCCGTCTCCACAGACCCCCAAGTGGTTTGCTACGTTTGGTGACTTAGCGGGGGTGTTCGGATTCACAGGGCGAGGTTTGTCTAGGTCTTGGCGGCGGACGCGTTTGCCCTCCTTTTAAGTGGCAGACCAGATCAGGAGAGACTGTTTGAGAGAGACCTTTTGACCTCTCCAGCAGGACTGTCTCGGAACATCGCCTGGGAGGGATAGATTCATACGCCTATCACTCCTGGACATATTTATTTATTTTATTTTATTTGTTAGCGTTATAAACAGTCATTACAAGTTCATATATAACAGTGTTAGAGAAAGTCATATCATTGACCAATAAAATAACGACATAAAAATTTGAGACCATAATAAAAAAAAAAAAACAAACAAAACAATATATGTATGTAATATAAACAGTTCTGAAAAAGTGCATCTACTCACTTAAATCTACAAAAAATGTATTTTCAAACTGCTGAAATCAAAAAAGAAAATGTAATGAAAATGAAGAAAAATGAAAATGAAAAAGAAAGATAAGGAATTAATGAAACATTAAGTTTTCCGTTGAATATTACTTTTTACGAATTTTATGAAGTTAGCAAGGTTCGTGTTAAACATGTCAATGTCTGTGCATAATCTATTGAAAGTGCTACAGCTTCTTCTTATAAACACATTTTGAAGATAATTAGCATTGCTCTTAGGAATATAAAATATGTCTGGAGATCGAGTGACTCTTATTGGACATCTGAAATTGATATTTTGTTTACAGCTTGCGTACGATTGTCGAGATAAGAGGCTAACCAACGAAGGAGGTCACCATGTATACCCATTGCTTCGACTTTCTCAATTAAAATGCTGTGTGGAATTTTATCAAAGGCTTTGGAATAGTCTGTGTAGACTACATCGACTTGAAAACCGTTATCCATAGCAACAAGGACTGTGTCAACAAATTCGCATAGATTATTTTCTGTTGATTTTCTGTTCACGAAGCCGTGTTGATTCGAAATGATGTGTGGTCGTATACAAGGAAAAATGATATCGAAAACAATCTTTTCAAAAAGTTTACCCGTTACATTTAATTTAGAGATCGGTCTGTAATTTTCTATGTTGTGCTTGTCGCCTTTTTTGAATATAGGCACAATATATGAACTTTTCCATTCTAGTGGAAAAATACCAGAAGACAAAGAAGTTTTGAATATTAGACTTAGCGGATAACATAAAACATTAGCACAATTCTTTAAAAATACCGGGTGTATACCATCAGGCCCACTGCCTTTGGTAGGATCTAATGATTTGAGATATTTACAAACTAATTCAGTGTCTATATAAACATTATTAAGATTAAGTACTGAGGTGTTTGGATTATATATTCGATTGGTAGACGAGGTGGACGGGGCGGGGGATTCAAAGGAGGATTGAAAATGTTTGTTGAATAAGTTACTTATAGCTTCTCCACCCGATACACGCTGGGAGTTAAGAAACATATTTTTAGGTAGTTCAGAGCTTCTTTGCTTAGATTTAACAAAGGTCCAGAAGTGTTTGGGATCGGTATTGATATTCATTTCGGCCATATTAATGAAATTATCATAGCACACCTTCTCCATACGCTTTTGTCGTTCTCGGAGAAGAGAGAAAGTTTGATAGTCAGAGATGCGGTTATAAATTTTATATTTTTTGTGGAATTTAAGTTTATCTTTAATTACTTTTTTTAAGACAGCGCTGTACCATGGGGGGTACCTGGAATCTATATTAACTGTTCTAGATGGTACATGCATGACAATTACCTTATTTAATTCTGAATAGAAGCGCGCCGTGTCTGAGTCTACATTACTGCTGTTAAGAGTCGTTGTCCAGTCAACGGCTGCTAAGGCGCTATTAATCTGCACATAGTCAGCGCTGTGATAGGAGCGGACCGTGCGCGAGCGTGGGATTTGGAGGGACGGCTCGCGGGCCATGCGCAGCACCACCTCTAGCGAGCGGTGGTGTGCATTCTCCGGCACTAGCGGTATATTGCACCCCCTTACAGTGCACATGCAACTTGAAATCACCAGGTCGAGAACACGCTCGTTTACATTAAGCTGGTTGTTGAATTGATGGAAGCCGGTAAAGTCTAAAAAATCAGAAAGTGTTGAAGTTAGTGCATCGGTTGAGGATCTATTAAGTACCAGGGCACCGTCTGCGGTCAAAGGCAGAAGCCATTGGGCATGTGGTATGTTGAAATCTCCTAATAGAAGGAATTCATCATCAGGGAAATTGGTATACAACGAAGACATAAATTCAAAAAAGTCACTTAAAGATTTACTCTGCTACGCACCTTGGACGAAGTATGAGCAGTATATGCGTAGTTTAGAAGCACGCGCGCCAGAGCCTAGTGCAAGAGTAGCTGTGGTTATCTCTGCGCGCTGTACGAGTGGGAGGGAGAGTGAGGGGCACGCGGGCAGTTCGCGACGTACTGCAATCAGTGAACCACCACCGAGCGCCTGGCCTAACAACATGTAGTCGCGATCACAACGGTACACTACATAACGTTCATCGAATAATTCACAGTCAAATATACTTGGCAGAAGCCATGTCTCAGTTAGGCATATCACGTCATAATCGGCATTAAGAATGCTGGAAAGAAACACATGCGTTTTGGTTCGGAGACCTCTAAAATTTTGATAATATATATTTAATTCACCGAGAGCATGCATTTGAATGGAACATGTAGGTCAACATATTATGTGAAAACAATAATAATAATAATAGAGTATGTTGGACTATGGAAACGTAGCAAAGATCAGTTGAATATAATATTATAATTGCCATCTTGACATTGAAAACTGTAAAATAGTATACATTTTTTAAAGATTTTATGGTGAATCTTGATTTTGAAATCGAACCCATTAAATTTACATGGTTACAATAATAACGTACGTTTGCAGTGATTACAGTGGAGTAATACAATAATATTATTTTTGTTAAGTACTTCCAGCAAAGTAAATTATTCATTAATATGGTAGTGAGCGAGACAAGAGAGTTAAAATTATTAGAAGAGATTTTGTTATTGCTGTTTGTCTAGCTAGAGCTATACCTGTCGCAAATATATCTTATATTATTTTAAATGGTTAAATTGTGAAAACACATATCAACCAAATAAAATTTATCTGCGCACACCGGGATTTAAACACGTAACCTCCGAATCGCTAGTCGACAGCCTTGCCCCTCAACTACGGAGGCTGTCTTTAGTTATTACACCATATACTTATTCCTTATTTTTATGGGATGAGGTTTGTCTAGGTCCCGTAGGCAGTTGACCAGGACACACTGAACCCCAGATTCCTACCCACCCTTCAAACCCTTTTCCTTCCCAGAACTCTACTCTCCTTTCTTTCCTTAAAAAAAACCCTCCACACAGCATCCCCAAAGATGACATAGGACCTGAGGGAAATTATTTTCCTCAGGGTCTCCTGTGTGGAGCTCATGTAAAAAAAATGTATTTAATATAAATATTTGAAGAAGGTACATCCAGCATATTCCGTTTCAATGCAACATTAAAAATGACTAAGCTCGAGTTACCACATTTCAGTTCTTATCGCCCCCTAACGAGGAGAATCCCTGACAAGCCCTGGCCAAAGCCAGCCGGCAGTGGGGATGGGGGTGAGAATAATGTGCCTCATTTGGGAAGGACTAATTCACAGATTTCATCAGATGATGCCATCTGCCTGCGGTCGGGCTAATGACCCGACAAAAGGATGCTGCGAGAGATGAGCAGCTGAACCGTGGCCATCATCAAAAATGACGTGTGATGTTGGTGCAAGCAATTAGCAGGATTGCAGTTGAGTTTTCCCTTCATTCGTTGCAATTCTAATTGAGTTTGGTTTAGTTTAATGTTGATCATGTTAATGTAATTTGTGGCTGGTGTTAAAAGGCGCATTACGGTGATACCTTACTAAAGTGCCTGGTGTTGATAGTGACTTTTAATTTGGATTATAATTACATAGAGGGATTGTAGTTTACAGTTGAATTTCGTTGAAACTCTAATTGAGTTTGGTTTAGTTGAAAGTTGGTAGTATTAATGTAATCTGTGGCTTATAAAATATCCATAGCGGTGATATTTCCTCTTCTTTCCTCGCAATTCTAATTGAATTTGGTTAAATTTAAAGTTGATCATGTTATCGTAATTTTGTGACTGGTGTTGTTGAGCGCATTACGGTGATACTTGCCTGGTGTTGAAAGTGACTTTTATTTTGGATTATAATTACATAGAAGGGTTGTAGTTTGCAGTATTGTTTATTTGTTTAATTTTATTAATTCATCCTTATTTGTTCTAGGCTTACAATTTAATATGTCCTGTGCCTGTCTCACTAGGAGAACCTGTGTTAAAAGCAGGCTCTTTAAAAACAGTTTATAATTAAAAAATATATATAAAGTATATGTATAGTAAAAATACAAATAACAACACAATATTACATTTAAAGTAACAAGACAATCGAACAATCGTACTTACTTCGACTTTATATATTTTATAATTATATCATTTTTATATTCTTTCATGTATTGCCTTCTATGTTCTATACTTTTCATATTATTTTTATATTCTACTATATTCTTTCATACTCTTTTATACTCTATAGTAATTTATTGTTTCCATACTCTTTAGTTATTTACATTATTTTATATTCATTTGTTTTCTTTAAATTTCTTTAATATTATTATATATAATATGTATATTTATATATTTTTATTTTATTTTTTATATTCTTGCACATTTCTTTATATTGCATCTTTTAATATACTGTATATGAAAATCGACCACCACAACACAGGCATGTGCCTAGTATGGTGGTCGAAAAATCCCCAATTCATGTAATGAATAATTCAAAGAATAAAGAAACTTAAAAAAAAAAAAAAAAAATCATCATCGTACCGTTAATAAATACATCATTATAAGTTCGTTTTGGTAATATCTTTGATGTTGGATCTGTTTTGGCTGGAAACCCAGGACCTGATGTCAGATTTATATTTAACTAGCAGACCCGGCCACACGTTCCTGTGGCTAACGAAACACAAAGCCATTACCCAACCTTTATAAAATCCACAATACCAGCTTCCCAGCTGCCCGCTGCCTAAATTGAATATCTGAATTTCTCAGCTTTTCTTTACTATAATAAGAAAGTATTATACTTATAAACCTTCCTCTTGAATCACTCTATTTATTAGTGAAAACCGCGTGAAAATCCATTTTACTATGTAATGATTGTGTTTTATCTAATGGCCAGTGGAAGAGCATTGTATAATTTTGTTGCAAAGTATCTAAAATTGGTTTGGCCAAAAGCTGTTTTAGCAAAAGGGAAAAGTAAGAGATTATGCCCTTTGTATCTAGTATCTCGAGAAGTTTGGACATTTACAAAGGTAGTGTGTTTGAAGAGGTATGCTAGTATGTATTTGGCATAAAGTTGCCTAATATCCAAGGCACAGATTCTCCTGAAGATTTCATCCGAACTGCAAGTTAATTGTTTTGAGTTATTCAAGTTAAGAAAGTGGCGAATATGTCTAAATAAGTAAATTGATTTTCTAATTTTGTTTGCTGTAGTGATCATATGTTATTTCCACTTCAAATTAGTTGAATTTCGTTGAAACTCTAATTGAGTTTGGTTCAGTTGAATGTTGATAGTGTTATTTTAATCTGTGGCCTGTAAAAAGTACATAGCGGTGATATTTTACTAATACACTTAGCGGGATCGCAGTAAAGATTGTTTGCATTCGTTGCAATTCTAAACGCGTTTGGTTTAGTTTAATGTTAATCATTGTTATGGTACGCCCAAACGACAAAGAATTCAAACTCCTAATTCGCCGCAAACTACACAACACCCTGCTCCCCCCCTGTTCCCTGCTTCCTACTTCCTATCCCATCCGCCCACCCGCACGCGATCCCTTCCAGGAGTTGAGAATTGCGAGCCGCCTCGGGCACACGTTAAGCCCGCGCGTGGATTCCCACTGTTCGCGCGGCGTACTATCGCTCGAATTGTACTCAAATATAACCTGCAATGTTAATTCAATAACCTACGGGTTTAGCGCTGATATTTCACCATGCCTGTGTAAACTTCGGTTCTGTCCTAAACTCGGGAGGTCCCCCTGGAAGCCGGAAGACGAAGACCCCCAACATCATGTAAGCTGTACAATTGTTTCCTCATTTGATTGTGTCCTTTAACGATAGACTGTAAACTCCCGCGCAAAGCCATCACTCAGAGAGTTTCGTTTAGGGATCTTGAGGTTATAAACACGATAGCTAGGATTGTGTAGTATGTATTTCTTGTGTTGAATTGTACTGTAATGACCTATGCACTGTGTTTTAAATTTGCAATACATGAATCTAGTTAACTCAATCCTGTTATTATTCTGCTACGGCAGGAGGGTTTCCTAGAGAGGGAGTATCCTGCCAGACGACTGAGATGCGAAGGAATTTCTGAAGCCTCGAGCGACCCACCACCTGAATAGAGGGTAAATCATGCCTCCCCTGAGAGCTAGCTTGGGACATGTTTGGGGGCCCGCTCCTAACACTGGCGTCCATAGTGGGGCCCAGAATTTTTTTTTCATTTTTGCCATTGTCTCAGTCGCCTTACGGAGTGCTCCCTGTCGAAATCTTCCCCGCATAGGAACTGTTTGTAAACATTGATTGTACTGTGTCTTGGTGTTTTATACCCAGTGAATAATGAATTCTGTGGGAAACCACAGAAATCCATGTGCAAGTTGAGTCCATAACGCAGATTTGATTGCAATTAAAAAAAAATTGCGTCAAAGTTGAAAACATGGCCATTTTGTATCAACCAGAAAGACGGCAGCATTTAAACCGCGAATCTGACTGCGCACGCGCCGACCCCTTTGTTCACAAAGCAGCGGACGAGCAACAGTAATTCGCGCCAAATCAACGGCCCGATGTTTCACGCGGTAAATACATACCTAATCTCTGAGTTGCGCGCGCACCCACGCGCATCGAAGCACAAAAGTGCGTTTATCGCGCCAAACTCCAACGGCAAAAATCCGTTTGAATCAGGCAGAACAATTCCCTGTCACTATGCAGTGTTTTGAATAATAAAATCGCCCTTCTGTCACTAAGGTCGGAAGCAATGGAGATCGCTATTGTAAATTTGGTTTTGGAATTCCAATTACCTTGTGGATTCTTTAATTAAAAAATCTCACACTCACGTTTTTTCTTGCACAATATACCGATCGGCCCACTTGTTGTGTCTGTGAAATTAGTACCACGTATATTTCACCAAATGGACAAAATAATGACTTTCTTTCCACATTCTACGTTATAGGTACCGCATTTTTTTCAGCATAAGTGTAAAGTGAATTGTTTTTTTTCCTTACATAAAAAAAGTGAAATAATAATAAAACCAATGATTGGTTCCATGAAAAAATAAAATAATTTTAATGTGGTTTCGTAACAAATCCCATATTCAGTTATTTTCATCCGGAAGTTTGTCCTTATTTGCCAGAAGAGTGCCTTTTGTGAATTTTAGTGCCTTTCTCAGTGCAAAGTGGTTTGTGAAAAATAAAAAACCCGTTTTCTAAAGGTCAGTCCTGGCAAAATTTTTTGGAAATAAATAAATACTTGTGAATTTCACAGTTTTCTCAAAAGTGGTTTGTGAAAAATAAAAAACCCGTTTTCTAAAGGTCAGTCCTGGCAAAAATTTTTTTGGAAAAAAATAAATACTTGTGAATTTCACAGTTTTCTCAAAAGTGGTCAGTGAAACACAAAAAACCTTTACTACTTAGGTCTTTCCACGCAAAATTTTTTCTTGTGCCTTCCTTTGACAAAGATTCTGGTGTCATATATACCAAATTGTAGTATGGAATACAGTTTTCTATAACTATTTTAGAAATACCAACCAGTGATTACCAAGTGAAAAGTGCCTCACAAAATTAATTTTGCGTTTGCTAAAGAAGACCCCTGGCAATTTTTTTCACCACCTGGGAAACTCACAATGGAAAACAATCAAGCTATGGCATCATCCAATTTGGGCATCATTCCCAACGTGCACAACTTATCCAAAACTCACTTACAAACTGCTTTAAGGGATAGAGGACTCTCGCCATCAAGCAAATCTAAACCTACATTAAAGGCTTATGCACTTTTATTCAACAAAAAGTACATTAAGAGAATAAACCTCGCCCCCTCAAGCGAAAATAATTCACGCTCGGCTACGCAAGTTTTGGATAATCTTGTTCCTAACGAAGA
This sequence comes from Limnephilus rhombicus, assembly GCA_929108145.2. Lineage (NCBI taxonomy): Eukaryota > Metazoa > Arthropoda > Insecta > Trichoptera > Limnephilidae > Limnephilus > Limnephilus rhombicus. The sequence continues at coordinate 37,891,654 of OV815280.1, forward strand.
ACCTATGCCACAAGTAATGATAAAACAGGACATCGCACCCACCTTGACACAAGATAAAACCTACGATTTATCCTCGTGGAAAATCAAATATAATGGCGTCTCCGATGTACTGGATTTCATTGACCGTATTGAAGAAACGGCTACAATCAAAAATATCCCATTCGAGATTCTACGAAAAAACTTCATAGAACTCATCTCCCCAGAATTGATACCCTGGCACCGCATTCAAAAAACTAAATGCAAAGATTGGAATAAACTCAGATCTGCCCTAATCTCGAGCTTCGGAAAAACGGAAGCCCAGCACCGGATCAAATTATCTTTACTATCTATTAAACAGCTAGTAAATGAACCTGTAGCAACATTCATAGAAAGGGCTGAATCCATTAACATCAAGCTTTCACATCCCGTTTCGGAAGCTGAACTATTACCAGTCATAACTGATGGCCTTTTAAGCAAATACGAGAACATCATTACCTCACAGAAAATTGCATCCCTAGCCCAGCTAAACGAAGTCTGTCTCCTTCTGGAATCGTACCAGGATAGGAAAAACATAAAGAATGTGTCAAATAATGTAGTTGTGCCAAGCCGTTCGTCTGGTTTAAAACCAGAATTCAACAACAAAAAAGTGTGCTCTTTTTGCAAAAAAGTAGGCCATCTGGCCACTACTTGTTTCAAGCAAGCAAGGTTTCTGGAATCTAAGGAACCCCGAACTTTCAAGAGGCATCACTCTAGGGACCGCTCTCCTCCAAGCGACGAACTGCGCAACATTTTCAAGAAATCAAGGCACAACATGGAAAGGTTACAAAACCCAAGCGATGTCAGACCTCAGGTGGATTTCTCCAAGCCCCCACCAAATTTCTACATGAAGAGGCCAAAAAACTAAATAATAACCTCTCAGGCACCCATTCTGAACCAAGGTCTAAAGAATGGACTGATTGGTTAGCACACATTAAGTATTTTAACCAGACCTTAAATGTTTCTTCGGTTTGTTGCAAACAAGCTAAAGATGGGAGACCCTATGCTTTTTTCTCTGTTAACAATGTGCCCTTTTCCGGATTACTTGATAGTGGTGCATCTGTCAGCTGTCTTGGCAACAATGCTCACCTGCCTTTTGTTAACAGTGATTTTAGAATTTCGCCCCAATCAACACACCTGACGACTGCGGATAATGTTTCCCAACCGGTCATCGGTGCCCTTGCCCTGCCAATTAATTGTAACAATAAAATAGTTACAATCAATTTTCTAATAGTGCCCTCTATATCCCAGAATTTCATCCTTGGCGTTGACTTCTGGAAGGCATTCAATGTTGCTCCCCAAGTATTTAATACTCTTGGCGAAACCTCCACTGCTGCTCAAATTAGTGAGATCCGCACAATAATACCTCACGAAAATTTAAGCACGGACCAGGCTCTCCAACTGAAAGAAATGGTCAATAAATTCGAGTCAATATCTTTCGAAAAATGTGGATTAGGTTTGACAAATTTGGTTGAACACCATATCAAAACCAATGGCCCACCCATCAAGCAACGTTATTACAACTTAGCCCCCCAAAAACTTAAACTTTTAGAAAACGAACTTGATGAAATGTTAAAAATGGGTGTGGTGGTTCCCAGCAGAAGTGCATGGACCAACCCAACTCTTTTGGTTTCTAAAAAAGACGGCTCTGCACGTTTCTGTCTCGACAGTAGACGTTTAAACTCTTGCACGGAAGCTGATGCGTATCCCTTACCTCGCGTTCACGCAACCTTAGACAAGCTGCGTAACGCCAAGTTCATCTCTTCTGTCGATCTCAGCAAAGCGTTTTGGCAAATACCCTTGGACGCAGAATCGTGCGAAAAAACTGCTTTCGTTGTACCTGGTAGGGGAATGTTCCATTTTAAAAGATTACCCTTTGGTCTAAAAAACAGCCCCGCCGAGTTACAAAGACTGATGGACAAACTTTTCGGTCCTGAAGTCGATAACAGCCTGTTTTGTTACCTTGACGACCTCATCATCGTCAGCGATACCTTTGAAAAACACCTATTAATGCTGGAAAAAGTTTTTCAACAACTCAAGTTCGCTGGTTTAACCATCAACTTGAAGAAGTCTGAATTCTGTAAGTCCCGTCTACGTTATTTGGGATTCATTATCGACGAAAAAGGTCTAAGAACAGACCCCGCTAAGGTGGAAGCCATGGCAAATTTTCCCCGACCCAAAAACGCGAAGGAAGTCAAAGGTTTCCTTGGACTTGCAGGTTACTACAGGAGATTCATCAAAGACTTTTCCACTATCGCAGCCCCCTTAAATAAAATTACCGGCATCCGTAAAGGTGTCAGCAATTTCCGATGGTCTGTCGAAGCTGAAGAAGCGTTTACAACTCTAAAAAATGCCCTTCAAAAAGCTCCCGTTCTGAATTGCCCGGATTTTGCACTCTCTTTTACCCTCCACACGGATGCCTCCAATGTAGGAATCGGTGGAGTCCTTACTCAAGAATTCCCAGATGGCGAACACCCTGTAGCGTATTTTTCCCGTACATTAAACAAACACGAGAAAAACTACGGAATTACCGAGAAAGAGTTATTGGCTGTATTGGATTCTGTTCACCATTTCCGCGGTTACATAGACGGTAGCAAATTTACTGTAGTCACAGACCATAGTAGTTTGAAATGGTTGATCTCTTTAAGTAATCCCTCCGGTAGGCTCGCTCGTTGGTCCTCCCGTTTGTCTCAATACAATTTTGATGTTGTTCACCGTAAAGGCGCGGACAATATTGTTCCCGACGCCCTTTCAAGAATTGAACTGGCTTCATTAAATGTTGACACAATTGCCCCCCCTCCATCTACAAAAGATGAATGGTACTTGAAAATCTTCGAAGGTTGTAAAAATAACCAACAAAAGTTTCCTAATTTTATCATAAAAGAAGGACAACTATACCGTAATTGCAAGGTACCACTATCCATCCTCGAAGATTACTCGTGGAAACTTGTCGTTCCCCTCGAAGGTAGAGAACAAATAATTATTGACAATCATAGTGCTCCCGACTCCATACACCCAGGAAATTTCAAGACGTATAAAAAGATCTCCTTGAAGTATTACTGGCCTGGTCTCTTCAAGCAAATTCGCAATTACATCTCTAAATGTGAAACTTGTAAGCCTATAAACATAGCACGGCAGCACCTGCCGGCCTAATGGGTAATCCCAAACGTGCCGACAGACCCCTACAATCATTGTCAATGGACCTCGTCGGACCCTTTCCCCGAAGTTATGCCGGACACATGCACATACTTAGTGTAGTGGATGTTTTCACTAAATTCTGTTGGATCTTTCCTTTAAAAAGAGCCAACGCGTCCGCCATCATCAAACTTCTGGAAAAACACATTTTTATACCTTACGGAACACCCAGAACCGTAATTGTTGATAACGGAAAACAATTTATTGCCCAAGAATTCAAAGATTTTCTTGCCAAATACGGAATCAAGGATATTTACTATAATACCTTGTATACTCCACAAAATAACACCGTCGAACGTTATAACCAAACAATCAACACAGCTCTGGCTATTCTAGTTGATAAAGATCAACGTACTTGGTGTAAAAACCTAGATAAAATTCAGGCTGCAATGAACAACACTGTTAATCTGGCCACTGGTTACACACCTTTCTTCTTAAAACACGGTATGGAACAAGTTGTTCATGGTTCTCTACATAGGAACACAAACTTTCCTACGTCAATTGCCACCACAAGCAACCCTACCGCGGACTATGCCCATCGTCTGGAAGAACTGTCGGCCATCTACAGTGAAGTCACTGATGCTTTGCTCCTGGCTCATCAAAAGAGTGCGGACAGATACAACCTACGTAGGAAACATGTCACCTTCAATACAGGAGACATAGTTTGGAGAAAGAACAACACACTTTCCCAAGGAGCCATGTATTTCTCTGCCAAGCTGGCACCACGTTTCGTGAAGGCCAAAGTTCTAAGAAAGATATCAGATCTAGTGTACTCCTTGTCTGACTGCTCTGGAAAACACATTGGTAATTACCATATTAAGGATATCGCAAAATCTGGAAGTGAGGAGTCAAGTAAAACTGCCCCCACTATCTCAGCAAACTTAAAATGATCCAGTGTGTATCACCACAACCTTTTTGTAAGCACACCAAGTCTTACAATGGCTGGCGTGTAAAGTGTTAATTACATGCCCACCCTTTCGTTGATAAAACGAATATTGTTAAAAAATCATTTTTGTAAATTTATGTACAATCCACGGTGTAGTTTGCCCCGTTCATGTTCGTGAATTGGCAACCACCGTAATTTTTGTCTCACACGTTTTTTTATTTTTATTTTTTTCTTTCTTTTTTCTCACCTGTTCCAAAATTGATCACTTTAGAGCAGAGACACCCCTCGAGTGACAGTGTTCGGGAAGTCATGAACCCAATCATTGCCTCTCAACCCCTCACACTACGCAATGTTCATGCCATGGCACGCTTTGCCATGTAATGCAATATTGTAATTTTCACCATTTTTGTTTGTTGTTTTTTTTCATCATATCGGAAGGAATCTCTTCATTTTTTTTCTTTTTATGTTCTGTAAATACTGGAGCGTCGTTCTAAAATCGATTTGGTAAACTCCAAAGCGTTAAATCACGACCCAGGACTAGTAAACCATCTCAACATGCTTCATATTTTACCCATCATGGTAAATATAAGTGGTTACTCACATAATCACATTCCTTGTGTATAGTAGTTTTCAATTTTTTCTCAAATGTCAAAAATTGATGGCGTCCTACCCGAGCTCTTTGCTAACAAATTGGATTTTGACACATCCATTTTGAAATCATATGTATATAAATAAAGGAAAAGCCTTTAAATTGGTCTTTCCATCCTTGTACAAATCCTCATGGACTCGTTTCAACTAAAGTACGTAAAACCAAATACTCGGTCTTTTGTTGTTATAAGAAGTCCTCGATTTGTCCCTCTTCACAACATGTATGTCTTGTATTACATGCTTCAACCCTTACGGAAAAGGTTAATAAAACCTAACGGCAGCCCTGATTTCCGTACATAAATAACCGCAGTTTAACGTAAATCATCAATGTTTTGTTTGATCATCGTTTTACAAACATAGGCATTCAACTCCTGTTTCGCCATTTAACCAAGTATTTGCAACCTAAATTGCACATAACCTGGTATGTTGTAACCGCACAAAGGGTATGTAAAACCACAATTGGTCCCTTTTATTTGTCCCCACTGAAGTTTGCTGCAATAGACAGTATGTAAAACCATGTAGGTCTGTCTTTGTTTGTCACATGGTGTAAACAGAAATGTACTCTGTCATCACCCCGCCTTTATAACATACGAAGTGACATTAAATTGTTTACCTCCTTGTTATCCTATCGTACGCTCCTGGGCTACGGAGTTAGTTAATCTAACAAATCTTTATAAACTGTGTTAAAACAAGCATAGTTAACGTTTATTGTGTTGTATTTAAACGTAACCCTGTTACATTATAGGAGAGATCCTTAGAACATCCACCATTATAGGAGGGATCCTTAAAATACCTGCCGCGATACGAGAAGTTCGTCATAATCACTTTTTTCTCATAGCTAAATGTTATTGAGCTGGTCGTGTGCCATTCATTTGTCATGAGAACCATTTTGTACATTCTATTTTGGTCGTGTGCCATTCATTTGTCATGAGAACCATTTTGTACATTCTATTTTGGTCGTGTGCCATTCATTTGTCATGAGAACCATTTTGTACGTTCTATTTTGGTCATGTGCCATTCATTTGCCATGAGTACCACCCTTTTCGTATAACCTGTTCCGGTCGTGTGTCATTTATTTGTCATGAGTACCGCTTTTATGTATAACTGTGTATAAACTCTGTACACGAGACGTGGAGACGTAATAACAATACTTACCGTGATTCGTGTGAACGACATAATATCGGCTTTGCTATCTTCTTTAGGATGCATTGTATAAACTCTTTGACTTCTGTCTATAATTGAGTTATATCTTGTATGTACTTACATATTTTGTACACTATACGTGGAGACGTTAAAACACTTACCATGAGTCGTGCGAACGAAATAATATCAAACCCTTTGTGTGCGATCTACGAAATGTAGTCCACAACCCTTTGTTGTCATTCAACGCCAATGCCCGTGGACTTCCTTTTTTACTTCTTTGCAAAAAGGAAAGAAGCCCAGGAATATCTACTATCCCAAAAGGACTAGTTTTCAGCTTCACTGTCAATTATGGGGCATAGTGCTGTGGGAGTTAATCGATTGAGCACAAAAACCACCTAACTCTTTGTCTGGAGAACGAACAAGAAAACCCCCAGTTTTGTGAAATTGGAGCAAGGGTCTGTCTTTTCTCACAATCATGTAGAAGTTTTTAAAATGACCCCTAATCTTTTGCCCAATACACGCGAAAGATTAGCCTCTTTGATATAATGTGTATTCAAATGTCTCCTCATCCTTTTTGATAAATGTAAAGAGTCAGGAAATCTGCTGGTTGATTATGTTTCATTTTCACATAGAGTTTGAATCGGAAATTAGTCCAGTCTCTAGCAAGTTTCGCAACTCGTCTCCCTTCTCCCCTCCTCCTCCCATTCCCCATGTTTCAGACTTATGTTATGAAGTGAAAAATCTGTCGTTGACCATATCTCGCCCTCACTTGGAGTTCGAATAGGTAACTGTCCGGTTATCTACAGGTTTTCCCCCTCAATCTCTGCATATGTCTCACCAGTTTTTTTTCTCTCTTTTCTCAATTCCACGAAACACATTCATGAATGTTGGATATGTACGATATGCACTTGGCGTACCGTCTGTCTCCTTTTGACAACCTTTATTCATGAATTGGTTTCCCTTTGCCGTGACTAGTTCACGATTCTTTGTCTCGTTCTTTGAAATTCTACGAAAATGTTACCATCTCATGTTAGCATAGGCCATAGAGGGCCGGTTGTTTTTTAACCAAGACATATTGTCACTAGGCAAACGCCAAGTCATCCTGGCAAAGGAAAATGTTCATGTAATCACAATTTAGTTAGGAATCTCTCTTCGTCACTCTCTGGGTCGGTGGTTAAAATTTCGTTATTTCATTATCTGGACACATTTTGTTTCTCTCCAAACCCTTTCTTCATTGGTCCCTAGGCAGGTAAACTTCAAGAATTTTGCTCTAATAATAATTCCTCCCGGATTTAAAAAGAAGCCCAGGCGGATGTCATCACCAACAGCCAAGCTGAGCTTCACTTCCTGACAGCACGCGCAGTGGTTACAAGGTCTCTCCTGCTGCCATTTTCTACGCAATTGTTCCTGAAAGCACAGACCATACCGCCCATACGTATGTTGTCTTGTCGTGCCACAGCAAGCTGAGTTGTCCCACTATACTTTATGACACTCTAAACTACCTTTTGGGCACGCTAGCTCTTAGGTTTGTTCTTACTCTTGCTATCAATGCCAACCTTGTCGTCTCTTGCTCTGTCATGCAGTGACGCATATATCGTCATGTGTAAACCATCATTACCTTGACCCACCAGTATTCGCTGAATGCGCACCAATACAAGTTATCTTGAGCTACATTATGCTTCAATAACCATTATATACGATCCGTGTTTACCATAATAACACTTAGGATTCGCACTGGCATGTCTGCAGATACTGGATTCTTCTCTTCAATGACCTCTGTAACCATAGTCGCGGCACAGCAACCACAGTCTCCACTTCGTGAACTTCGACGTCTTCGACAAAACCAAGTGTTTTCTAAGGCCCAAGTGTACTCCTGAGCGTTGTCTCAAATGGGTCCGATTGTAATGAATAATTCAAAGAATAAAGAAACTTAAAAAAAAAAAAAAAAAATCATCATCGTACCGTTAATAAATACATCATTATAAGTTCGTTTTGGTAATATCTTTGATGTTGGATCTGTTTTGGCTGGAAACCCAGGACCTGATGTCAGATTTATATTTAACTAGCAGACCCGGCCACACGTTCCTGTGGCTAACGAAACACAAAGCCATTACCCAACCTTTATAAAATCCACAATACCAGCTTCCCAGCTGCCCGCTGCCTAAATTGAATATCTGAATTTCTCAGCTTTTCTTTACTATAATAAGAAAGTATTATACTTATAAACCTTCCTCTTGAATCACTCTATTTATTAGTGAAAACCGCGTGAAAATCCATTTTACTATGTAATGATTGTGTTTTATCTAATGGCCAGTGGAAGAGCATTGTATAATTTTGTTGCAAAGTATCTAAAATTGGTTTGGCCAAAAGCTGTTTTAGCAAAAGGGAAAAGTAAGAGATTATGCCCTTTGTATCTAGTATCTCGAGAAGTTTGGACATTTACAAAGGTAGTGTGTTTGAAGAGGTATGCTAGTATGTATTTGGCATAAAGTTGCCTAATATCCAAGGCACAGATTCTCCTGAAGATTTCATCCGAACTGCAAGTTAATTGTTTTGAGTTATTCAAGTTAAGAAAGTGGCGAATATGTCTAAATAAGTAAATTGATTTTCTAATTTTGTTTGCTGTAGTGATCATATGTTATTTCCACTTCAAATTAGTTGAATTTCGTTGAAACTCTAATTGAGTTTGGTTCAGTTGAATGTTGATAGTGTTATTTTAATCTGTGGCCTGTAAAAAGTACATAGCGGTGATATTTTACTAATACACTTAGCGGGATCGCAGTAAAGATTGTTTGCATTCGTTGCAATTCTAAACGCGTTTGGTTTAGTTTAATGTTAATCATTGTTATGGTACGCCCAAACGACAAAGAATTCAAACTCCTAATTCGCCGCAAACTACACAACACCCTGCTCCCCCCCTGTTCCCTGCTTCCTACTTCCTATCCCATCCGCCCACCCGCACGCGATCCCTTCCAGGAGTTGAGAATTGCGAGCCGCCTCGGGCACACGTTAAGCCCGCGCGTGGATTCCCACTGTTCGCGCGGCGTACTATCGCTCGAATTGTACTCAAATATAACCTGCAATGTTAATTCAATAACCTACGGGTTTAGCGCTGATATTTCACCATGCCTGTGTAAACTTCGGTTCTGTCCTAAACTCGGGAGGTCCCCCTGGAAGCCGGAAGACGAAGACCCCCAACATCATGTAAGCTGTACAATTGTTTCCTCATTTGATTGTGTCCTTTAACGATAGACTGTAAACTCCCGCGCAAAGCCATCACTCAGAGAGTTTCGTTTAGGGATCTTGAGGTTATAAACACGATAGCTAGGATTGTGTAGTATGTATTTCTTGTGTTGAATTGTACTGTAATGACCTATGCACTGTGTTTTAAATTTGCAATACATGAATCTAGTTAACTCAATCCTGTTATTATTCTGCTACGGCAGGAGGGTTTCCTAGAGAGGGAGTATCCTGCCAGACGACTGAGATGCGAAGGAATTTCTGAAGCCTCGAGCGACCCACCACCTGAATAGAGGGTAAATCATGCCTCCCCTGAGAGCTAGCTTGGGACATGTTTGGGGGCCCGCTCCTAACATCATGTTATCATAATTTGAATATGGTGTTATAGAGCGCATTACTGTATAGTCTTACTAAAGTGCCTGATGCTGAAACCGTGTTTTAATTTAGATTACAATTAGAGGGATTGCAGGTGAATTTCGTTTCATTTGTTGAAATTCTAATTGAGTTTGTTTAGTTTAATGTTGATAGTGTTAGTCTGATCTGTAGCCGGTAAAAAAAAGCATTACGGTGACATTTCACTACTAATCTTGTATCAATACAATATTGATTAATCCGTCATCTGTGGTCAGTTATCAATATTTGCGAGCACGGTAAATGATTGAAAACAGATGTTCCGATCGACGATTGATGCATTTTAGCACGGCCTCCATAGTATCAGATAAGTTTTGGTTAACTGTCAATATACACATATTTTTCAATAATTTCGTTAATTATGCAAAATTACTGTCTTATTTAATGAACGGATTGAACTAACGAAGCCCACAGAGTTGAAAGAAGTCTCCTTACCATATTGAAGCAGATCACACAGTATGCACCCAGTTGGTCCGATCAAAACTGTTAACATTAGTTACTAGTTTATCTTTAAGCTCCAACCTTCAACTAAGCTTTAAGCTTGATAATTTCAGGAATTAGACAGTTTAAACTTTAACCTATGTTCATGAATGTGGCGTGACTTTCAGGCCAAAGCTCAAAGATAACTATATCATTTTCTGAAATATCTAAGCTGCATTGCGATGCTTTACTTTAGATAAATTCTTTGTATGAAATCTCCTCGTTGCGGTTGGATTTCAAAGCTCAGAATGGAAGAGAGATAAGTTATTTCAAATATTATTTTTTTCATTTTTTAAGTAGTCAGATCGAATACTTGAGTATTTGCAGTGACTAGAAATTCAAGAGAAATGCGAAAGAAATCTGATGTCTCCAATAAAATATGACTTAGTCCCAATCTATTACATATTTTTAAATCTCTATGGCCCATGATCTCTTTCATATTGTTTGATTATGTGACAATTTGGTTGACAGTGAAATTCGGCTCAATGAATTCAAATTTACTTTTAATTTGAGTATAATTGGAACTGATTGTGTAAAGGATTCACACAAGCCTTCAAGTAATATTAAATAGGCGAAGATTTATTATTTATTTATTATTAACTAATTATTTATAAATTTTATGTTTGAATAACTCTTATCATAATGACTTTTGAAGATAACATTGTTAATTCTATTTTTAATATGAATACCTTACCATTACAAACCTTACAAGAGACCTAACTCCTCCCTTCAGGAGTCAGTGAGACCATGGCATCTCCGATTGGGGTATGTTGTGAGGCCGAAGGTAAGCGGGGAGGGGAAGGAGATAGGGACGAGAAAGTTGGGGAAGTACCTGGCTATTCCGATCTAGACACCAAACACGGCTAGAGCCGTTTTAAGCAACGTTTCTATTCTGAATGGTGGTTTTACACCAGGGCGATCGTGAGAGTATCTTCCACTCTGGATCGTTCCTTAAATATATCCTTTATTATTTCTCAGCTCCCCCCCCCCCCCCTATCTAACATATTGTATCTAAAAAATAAACTAATTAAGAAAACACCCTTACAATATCACACTTTATCATTCTCTATAGTCAGTGGAAAGTTCATAATTGGCATAATTAACAATTATATTATTGTGTATTTCATGATTTGCTGTCACCTTTCCCTAAAATAAATAAATAAAATAAATTAATAAATTGTGAAAACACAAATCAATCATATGAAGTTCATCTGTGCACGTAGAGATTTGAACCCGTCGGAAGCCTTGCCCCTCTACCACGGAGGCCGTCATTGATTCTGAATTTTAAATTTGAAATCTACAAAAATGACTGTTTATTTATTTATTCATTTAAACGCTCTTAGGGCTTTTACATAGAATGCAGTACCTACATTTTTTAATTACAGTGAAAAAAATTGGTTTACAAAATACAAGTGACATAGTATATGTTAAAAACAAAATAAAGGTTACATAAAATATGAGCGTTAAGAATATTGTATAAGTGTTCCCAATGGCCCACATGTCCCTGTCCCTGTTTGTCCCTGTAAAAAAAGGATACTTTTTTATTTTTCTACTAGCTGACCCGACCACGCGTTGCTGTGGCTAATAAAACACAACGTCATCTACTGGATGGTAATCCAACCTTTATAATCACCGCCGTCTTTGAGTTTATCGCAAAGAGACAGTCAGATGCCGCGGAGGACTTTAATTTATAATACGTAGAGATGGTGTGAAAGATTATAATAATGTGCATGAAATGCTTGGGGAAACTAACGTATTTAAGTTAATAAGGATTAAAACTGTATCCGTCTAAATAACTTTTCAATTACCGAAATGTACGTGACCATTTTTTTAGAAGAGAGAATGGGTAAAGTAAGCTATCCGTAAAAGATAGATATATGCCTTCGCGGACTTTTTTGTAAATCTATAAAAGAGGAATATCCCACCATGCATTGTTTTGTTAAATTCCAAAAGGATTAGGCAGCGTTTTCAATGAAAGCTACCAGGCGGCTTGACTTTTTCCGACAATTCTAACAATTATCGTATGTTTCAACCAATTTACACAAATCCTTGACAAATTACATACTTAAACCTTCCTCACGAAACGCTCTATCTATTGGTGAAAACCGCATGAAAATCCGTTCAGTAGTTTTCGAGTTTATCGCGAACAGACAGACAGACAGACAGACAGACGACGGGGGGGACTTTAATTTATAATATTTAGAGATAGAGATGTCGTTTACTTTTTCATATTTTCTTTTAATTTATTAGATACTAATATCTTTTTCTGATAATTTATTATAAAGTAACTTTCCTCTCTTTAACCCATCTACGCGAATCAGCCAAGCAAGCAATATGATTTTGTAATAAAATGCATTAGTTTGGGTATAATACTAGCAAAATATCCGCTCCGCTTGGCACAATATGTGTGCGCTGTGATGGGGTTGAATGTGGTTTTAATTCCAGCTATTACCAGGATTATATTCTGAAATTCGCTTATATGATTCTGGATTTTAATGGCAAACCTCAAAAGTGGTGAGATTTATTATTATTCACGTTTTTTATTGCACCGTAGACCAATTCCATTAATGTAGGAATATAATATTTTTATGTAACAATGTTACAGTTTATTTATTTCAAATTAATAAAATACTTAGTTTTTACCACTTTTATTGTTTACAAAACCAACATGTTTCGTGAGCAACGCTCACTTCTTCAGGGTTTTTTATTGATACTAATTATTAATAATAGACATAGACAATGGTGTCCATTGAAAAAGAATGGACATAGACAATGGTATCAATGGAAATATGAGAGTGGGTAAAGGAGAGAGAGGCAATGGGAGACAATTTACAAAGGGAACAGGTTTAATATTGGGTCATTTAAGAAAAATTTTTGGTTAATAATAATATTCAAATTCGCATTAACACTCTTTCGGATTTCTAAAATTTCTAGTTTATCCAACTGAATGCCATTGACATTACAATGCATTAATTCTATTTCACTATTGAAGTTAAAGGTGTTACTGGTTTCCAACAAATGGTTGCCTAACTCCGAGAAACTGTTGTTTAAAGAGTGTTAATGCGAATTTGAATATTATTAATTACCAAAAATTGTTCTTAAATGACCCAATATTAAACCTGTTCCCTTTGTAAATTGTCTCCCATTGCCCCTCTCTCCTCTACCCACTCTCATATTTCCATTGATACCATTGTATATGTCCATTCTTTTTCAATTGACACCATTATCTATGTCTATTATTAATAATTAATAATTAGTATCAATAAAAAAACCCTGAAGAACATGTTGGTTTTGTAAATATGGAAATGCGATTAAGTACCCGATTAATTATTCCTTTAAACCTATAGTTAAACCATGTCGTGGCAACATTGGTCACGTGACCAATGTAGTTCCTCCGACGACCGCTCATACAGAAGCAGTGTTGCCAACTTAACGGATTTCCCGTCATATCTGGCGGATTGGAGTGTCCCGAAACGGGAAAATTTTGTGTATAACGGAATTTACAGTATGACGGATTTTCTGGCGGATTCGAAAAAAGTGACAAATTACATACTTTTATAGGCGAAAGTCGCATATATTTATGGATTTATGGAGAAATTTTGATCCCTGAAATTCTCTAGCCACCTCCCCCCCCCCAGAATGGACGAAAATTTGTGTATCTGACGGATTTCTGACCGTTGATCCGTCACGATTTAGCGGGAACAGAGATTTCGAGTTGGCAACACTGTACAGAAGTGTCATTCCAGTTACGGGACCGGGCTCGAGAGCACGTTCTAAATTATTAATTAATCTCATTTCCATTTCTACCCGCAATGTATAAACTTGTAAATGTGTCTGACAAAGACGAAATAAATTATAAAACGTGGAGAACTCTTTTACTATTATAAATTCACGCAATATCCTTCCTTGGGGTTGAGTACGTATATCGACGACTCTAAATAAGCTCCACAACTGGTGACCCTTGACGATTAAAAATGGTTGTCACATCTAGTACCTTTCGACGTTTAACGACATTTTTTTCAACGTATAGACCATTTTTAAAATTCTTTTTGCACGTGTTCTCGAGCCGCAGTTCCGTAGCTGGTTTCCTGTGAATAATCTGGTGAGTACTGTTTCAATTTTTATATACTTAATTCAATGATTTATATACTTAAGCTATTTAATATATCCCAGTATTTATCTTGGCTAAAGTTCGGTGTTTGGGCTAAATTCCTAAAAAATAAAACTAGTTATTTTTATACTAATTTGGGGTCGGGGAATCCGAATCTGAAAGAATTAGGCGGCGGCAAGCAATATTAACTGAATTACACGACTTTAAAAATTTTTATACACATACAGGAAAATAGCCATTCTGGGAGCATTTTCATTTCTAGAAAATCAAACTAGTTATTTTTATACTAACTATGGGCCGGGGAATCCGAATCTGAAAGAATTAGGCGGCGGCAAGCAATATTAACTGAATTAAACGACTTTAAAATTTTCTATACACACACACATGAAAATAATCATTTCGGAAGTATTTTGACACACGTAGTACAAAGATCATAGAAAAACAAGATAACATAGATGTTTTTACCACACAAAATTAAGTGTTGCCATTAAACAGTAATATTAATAACGTAAAATAACATGTTTATATTTTAAGTACTTATTTTTTATAAATTTTACTCACTTTTGTATCACAAACCATGTTACATAAACCCGGCGTAGCTGCTAAACTACTTGAAAACAGGGATGTTTTTTTGCCGTTACGCGAGCAGGCGGTATAAAGGGGCCCAAACCATGTTACACAAACCTAGCGTAGCCGTTAAACTACTCGAAAACAGGGATGTTTTTTTGCCGTGACGCGAGCAGGTGGTATAAAGGGGCACAAACCATATTACACAAACCTAGCGTTAGGTTAGGTTAGGGACGCGAGCAGACGGTATAAAGGGGCTGGAGTTTTACCGCTTAGCTGGACTCTTATATGATCCGCGTATCCGACAGGAACCCTTCGAGACAAGCGAGTTTGACAAGAATACGACGGACGAAGAAGACTTGGTCGATTTATAAGGTATGTTTTTCTGCTGTTATCTATTTTCATATTGATATAGGGATAAATATTTTTGAGAGCTGGTAACACTGCCGGCACATGTTTTTGTATATTTCTTGTTTTTCTATGATCTTTGTACTACGTGTGTCAAAATACTTCCGAAATGATTATTTTCATGTGTTGTGTGTGTATAGAAAATTTTAAAGTCGTTTAATTCAGTTAATATTGCTTGCCGCCGCCTAATTCTTTCAGATTCGGATTCCCCGGCCCATAGTTAGTATAAAAATAACTAGTTTGATTTTCTAGGAATCAAAATGCTTCCAAAATGGCTATTTTCCTGTATGTGTATAAATTTTTTTAAAGTCCTGTAATTCAGTTAATATTGCTTGCCGCCGCCTAATTCTTTCAGATTCGGATTCTCCGACCCCAAATTAGTATAAAAATAACTAGTTTTATTTTTTAGGAATTTAGCCCAAACACCGAATTTATTCCTTTATCTTTTGTATAATGTTAGTGTAAGTACTTGCATACTGCTTACTAACCCCGTATGCATGGACATTGGAGGGTCTAGAGTCGTTCAAATAAATGTAGCTTCGTTCAAAAAAAGTAGAGTCTTGACGTGTGCGGTGAAGGAGGAAACCATATGTTTCCTTATAACGCCGTTGGGAAAGTGGTGGGTCCCCTCCAATCCCAGTATTTTTAAAAATTTATACCCTATGTTTTTTTTGGTTTTCATCGCATAACGAATAATATCACAGATTTATACAAATACGTAATAAACGAAGCTCGTGTGTTTTCGGGTACCGATTCGCACGTGTCAATAGCCATTTTGTTCCTGCCCAACTTTGCTAGTTCAACTTAAAGTAACAAACTGATGCAAGACTTTGTGGAAAAGCTTGAATATTCTCCAATCTCATGTTTTCACACTCCCAACTCTTTTGTGAATTTGATTTACGAATATGTTTTTTTGAACGTTCGGATCCATCACAGGTTATGTTCGTATGCAAACACACGTATAAAACTGCAATTTAAAATGACCCTATTTGTGACCACTAATCTATGTCCTGTTCTTATCTCGGATTAAGTGCGTGTTACCCTCTATTCTAGGCATCGAACGTCTTCAGAAACGCGTGATGCTACATAAGGGAGCTTCTACAGCCGAGTCGCCCTTCCTGCAGCCCCGTCCACAGCTGGACGCAGCCCCCATTGTCAATTGTGGTAGAAACTAAGTATTTTATTAATTTGAATCAAAATGGTGCCAAAAAATAAGTTTGCTGTGTTAGAAGAAGTTTATTTATTTATTTATTTGTTTACTCCTTGATGGCTTTTACATGTAAGGTAAATTGTACAGGAGCATTATAACAAGTAAGTAGAATCATAGCAAGTATATAGTATATAAAATAATAAACAGAGCATGACAGACATAAGTTAGCACCACAAGTAGGTATGAATATTCGATAAGTAATTTGTTAACAAAGGAGTTCTACCAGCATATTCGTATTTGGGTTATAATAGTAGTTTCAGAAATTATTGTCACAATATTATACAAAACATGATTACGAACATACTCGAAGCAAACCGGTTGGCAGAGGTGTAAAACATTTTTTTGCGGTTAATATAAAAATAGGTTAATTTCTTGTAATTCAATTTTTTTGTGATATTATAAATTTAAGTACGTTTGTTACTAATAGTTATTATTATGAAAAAAAAATAAGCAAAATAAAATAATAAATAAAGGGTACACAGCAATTACATATATAAATAAGTAAGTAGGTACTTTGCATGTAGTTACAGAGCAGTGGGTATTAAATTTGTTACTGTTAACAATCTGGAACATTTAAGGTTTAAAAGAAGCGATGTTTTTATAAAAAAATATGTCAACAGAACAAGTTTCATTCCCCACCCGATGCAATATCTGAAGACAAGAGTTAAACATAAAATTAGTTCGAGAAGCAACTATGTTAAATGGAGCATGTAGTCTAGTATTACGATTGTTGGTGACTTGATAATTTATCATATTCACTAGTTCAGGGCTATCCAAATACCCGTTGATGATTTTAAATAATAATAAAATATCACAGATTTTTATTATTATTTAAATTTAAGTTGTTCAATCTATCTTAATAAAACATACCAATAACGATAGTTAGAAAATTCTGCATATTATGGTGATTTTTACAAATTTAATTCATCGAAAATAATTGTCCGATCGCGGATCGTAGCGAAATACTGTTTTAACTTGACCGTTTTGCATTTAGTTTGTCTTTAAATTCGTTTAAACGTTTTAAGATGGTAGCCGTTTGAACAGTTCATTAAAAATTCTTTAAGATAATTTGTTTTCATTATATCAATAATGACTCCACAAAGTGTATTTGCAAAGTTTGAAAACTTTTTGAGTAAAAAAAACTTTTTTAAAATAAGAAATCGTCGAGTTTTTTCGAACTTTTTTTTTCGTTTTTTTATCAATAGGTTTTGACCTGCCTAACGAAAGTTTAAATAAAAGATTTTCCTCCGAGGTAGTGACGTTTCTTTGGACAAATTATATAATAAATCCTTATTTTAAATAAATTAAAAAAATATATGTGTGCATATGCATGAATTCATATAAATGAACCCTTATATTCCTACCCACTACTCATATATTTTCTAAAGAAGATTCTCAAAGCATCCCCAAAGAGGACAATGGACCTGAGGGATTTTTGAAGTGAAACTTATTTAGCACCGTTGTGATTTTAAACTCAGTGAAACGGAAATGACTCCAAAAAGAGGCCAACACATTCATCTATCTTTAGCACAGATGCTCAACCTTTTTTGCCCACCGCCCACTTTGAGAATATTATTTTTTCTAGCGCCCCCTAACCCGTCGTGAATCTGAAACAGCAATTGTCGTCACGATTATATTTACCACAACGAGGGGGGGGGGTGGTGTACGATGGGATTCTCCGGGCCTCCTACCGTTCCCCTGAAAGTCTGAAACGCCCCCAATTTTCCCTCGGTCTTATACCGCCCCCCTGAAGGTCTGAAACGCCTCCAAGGGGGCGTTATCACCCACGTTGAGAACCTATGATCTATAGGATTTAGCCTGCGAGAAATTGTACCTACGAAGCGTCAAGCTGCGCTCATTGACTGCTTTGATTAGGAGCTCACTTTTCAAGGCTTGGTTGAGATAAGTTGAGTGAGATAAGTTGAGTTTGAGTGAAGTTTCACTTCTACCGCGTGTGAACTGCACTGGATATTTTTTTATCTTTGCCTCTTTTGGGAAGATAATGTAAAAAAAAAATTAAAATAATCGTTTGATATATTTAACCCTAGTTGTGGCAAATTTCAAACTGCTTTATATAGTATCGTATTACCGCGATAAAAAACGGTGTTTATCGCAATTTTATAAGGCGATACAAACAGTATACGAGTCGATAAATATTATGAGTATCGTGGGAACCAAACTCCCCTAAAGCTGATTACCCCACTCTCCCCTTTCCGTCATTGCTCGTAAGGAGCTGACAGAGTTTACGACCCAACTTACCCTTAAGAGTTAATAACATCGTATCTCGGATGCAAGGGGTACAGTACTGGAAAGATGTTCCACGCTTCTTCGATATCTACGAATTTATTCGATTTCGACGAGTAAAAAGAATTCCATTTCAAATGAATTAATATATTTTAACAGAGAGGTACCTACCTAGAAATTTTGATAATTTTTTAGTCACTTATTTTATTATCACCGATCACAATTTTGTTTTAAGAAGTAGATAATTAAATGGTTTGCTATTAAATATTGAATTGAAAGTAATTGCATATATTATAAGGCCAATCAGCTGTTGTCAGCTGTCATAAAATACTCATCATGTTAAAATGTATGTTTATATTAGATCAAGTGAAGTGGAACACTTTTAAGTTTAATAAATAAAATAAAATAAGTAAAACTTTAGGGGTGAAACAAAAAACTGTTTAATTTAAAGATTTAATTGCTGGCTATAAATACATTTTACTTACGAAAATAACGACACTAAAAAAAAGACAACCACATACATCTATAGGAATTAGCCTGCAAGATAATGAGATAGAATAATCGGTCCCCTCTTTGTGTGGTGCTTCGTAGCCTATTGGTCTCCTCTTTGTGCGATGCTTCGTAGCCTCCCCACTTATTGTGATCTGAAATAAAACGAAAAAGCGACCCCCAAAATAGACAAACACATTAATCTATAGGTTTTAGCCTGCGAGATAATGAGATAGAATAATCGGTCTCCCCTTTGTGCGATGCTTGGTAGCCTATCAGTCTCCTCTTTGTGCGGTGCTTCGTAGCCTCTCGGTCTCCTGTGCGGTGTTTCGTAGTCTCCCCATTCATTCTAGTTTTTTTTTCCACGTCTAGTATGAGGAGTAAATGTGTATGTAGGAATCTGGGAGTCAGTGTGTCCAGGAGTGACATATGTTTGAATCCATCTCTCCAACTGTGATGCAAGGCAATGGGTTAAAAAAAACAATGAAATATTATGTTTTCTATTATTTTGAAGATAATCTTTATTACTCTTAGGAGTATAAAATGTGTCCGGCGATGAAGTATTTGGAACAATGTGCGGCTAGTTACCACAGGTTAGGTAGTTGGGTTAGCGTTTGACATTAAAACCTCTATACTGCTGAGCATTTATATTTTGACCTAGGAGGTACTATGTTTTTGTCGGCAGTGAAAAAAATATTTGGTTGGATTTTGGTTGGGTGAGGTTAGGTTAGGTTTGGTGAGGTTAAGTGGTGTTAAGTTAGGTTATATTAGGTTAGGGTTTCACATTATGTCCTGAGATCGAGTGGATAGATATGTGGATCAATTCGCGGCTAGATTAGGTTAGGTTAGATTATGCTAGGTTAGCGGTTGACATTATTTACTGACCGATATTGTTCTACCTGCTGACCACGAGTAGCTGTCCAACTGACTATATTATGGATTTACCGGCAGAAATCAGTTTAGAGCCGACGAAAATCTCAACGTGCTGACCATTTAAATGATAGCCATTTATTGTGTTTACCCCACAAGAGCAAAACTTTTGGCACCATGAAAGTGGGATGACTTTTTGTGGTAATTTTGATGTACCGTTGTATCCTCCGATTAACCATACCTATATGTATGTGTAATTCTTATGATCGGTAGTATTTAATAATACATCCGTTCGTCAGAGATTACGAGTATTGTTTACCATAGTGTCGTATTTACAATGAATATCTAACTGTACTTAACGTCCACTCTAAAGACGCTCTGTGTTAATCTGCCAAGCGAGCCCCCAACCAGTGCGGTGTGCTTGATTCCAATCGGATATGGTAGGATGTCTTCGTAACAACTCGGGTTGGCGGTTGTTTCCCTCATATAGCACTACTACTGACTTCTGTTGAGACACCTTAAAACTTCATTCAACTGAACTACCTATACAGAGACATCTACACAGAGCACTGTTTTTAGGGTGAATTGCCTATTTAAGAGACATCTATTGAGAGACATTGAAACTACATACATATTTTCAGGTACCTACTATAAATTTCATTTCCACCATGAGCAATGCAAAACATCTTGACTCTTAGAACATTCATCATCATCATCACTATTGGCTCTACAACCCCTGGTGGGTATTAGCCTCCTCAAGAATCTTCCTCCACTCATCTCGGTTTTGTGCCAGCTCTCTCCAGTTTAGAAGCTCCAAGATAGATATGTCTTTGAAGACGTTGTCGCTCCATCTTAGTCTTGGTCTTCCCAGGCTCCTTCGCCCTATTGGTCTTGAGTTCAGCAGGGACTTTGGTGCTTGATGCTCGGTCATTCTCTCCACACGACCCAGCCACCGAAGTCTTCCCAGTTTTATAAATTTCGCGACGTTTAGCTCCTTAAACAAAGTGTAGAGCTCATTGTTATAACGTCTGCGCCAAAATCCATTTTCTAGAACCGGTCCGAAGATGCGTCTCAAAATTTTTCTTTCAAAAACATCCAGTGCTCGCTCATTGCTCTTAGTTAGTACCCAAGTCTCAGCTGCGTACGTAAGTACTGGTCTGATAAGTGTTTTGTACACTAATATCTTCGTGTTTCTGGACAGCTCTGGATTTTAATTGGTTTGGTAGGCGGAAATAACAGCGATTTGCGTTCACTATGCGCTTCTTGATCTCCTCTGTGGTATTATTGTCGTTTGTTATCAGGGAGCCTAGGTATGTAAATCTTGATACCATTTCGAAATTTTGGTTTCCGCATGAGAGAGTTGGGATTTGTTGGGTGCATCCTACAGCCATGTATTTGGTCTTTTGCTGGTTTACTACGAGACCCATATTTTTGGCAGAACTTTCAAGATTTATGAAGGCGTTACGTAAAGCATCCGGAGTTTTCGCGATTATGTCGATTAGAACGTTATATATGACAAAACGATAAATATTGCGAAAAAAGTTCTCAAAATTTTTACAGATTTTGATGATACATAATATGATTTTTTTCTTTCTGGCGTGGGAATTTTCAGTAATTGATAAGTACCTAGATATAACATATTTAAAATCCAAGAATCTCAATCACGGGCCTGAAATACCTGGCTTATCAGTTATGTGCACTAAAGTGTCCCCGAAGGAATTATCCAGAGAAGATTTACTGCCGAATAACCAAAGTACAAAACATATTTTTATTCAAATGCATCAAGAAAGAAACTGCTTTTCCGTTTACTGTGTGTACATATTAGATACCTGCCAATAAGTACAAAAAATCGAAACTATAAATATGTTAATTAACTAGCTGGTTCCCGGCATGTGTTGCTATGCCATTCAGTTTCAGTTCAGTTTTTCAGTTTCAGTGCCTGCAACCCGGGCGTTTATTCATTTTTCATTTATTTACATAGTTTTATTTTACCCACCTCATTAGACAAAGTCTGTTCCGAGGTAGGTAAATAACATTTTATATTTATTCAAAAGGATATGAATCAGAGTAGATATAATATATATATAAAAAGATAAAAAAGTATTATGAAAAGATAAAAAAAGTAGTATAAAATGATTAAAAAAAAATGATGTGATATTAAAAATGATAAAAATAAAATGATAAAAAAAGAAGTATAAAAAGATAAAAAAATAAATTGAAATTATATGCCTATATGCACTTTGCCTATTCCTATGCCTATGCTTATATGATAAAAAAATATATATGAAATTTAAAAAATATTTAATACTATTAAAATATATACCTAGAAATAGGTACATACATGAACATGCATACATGTACATTTTCTTTTCCATATACCTATATGTATATATATATATATACAAACACACATATATACATACACACATGTATACACACACACACATATGCATGCATACACACATACATGCATACATATTTTCGACATATTCAATGTATAAAATATATAAATTTCGACATATTTGACATATTCAAAGAAATAAATTGTTTCTAGCTGCATGTCGATTCTGATGCGTCCCCGTTCACCTCCCGGATTCCCTTCCCATCCTGCGTTCCCCTTCCACCTTCCCCGCCTTCCCCCTCCCTAGTCGCAATTCCCGCAAACCCTACTTCCTTCGTTACCCTCCCCCTTCTGACTTCCCTCCCTGCCGCTAAAATATATAAAATTCACACATTTT
Source organism: Limnephilus rhombicus (assembly GCA_929108145.2). Lineage (NCBI taxonomy): Eukaryota > Metazoa > Arthropoda > Insecta > Trichoptera > Limnephilidae > Limnephilus > Limnephilus rhombicus. The sequence goes on from OV815280.1 coordinate 37,914,309, forward strand.
CAAACCAGTCGCGCACCACCTATAGTAATCTTTTTACACAAATTTCATAACCCCAGAGCTTACCATTATAAATAGAAATACTCTTCTTCTAAAATGCAATGATCTGTAAAAAAATTGAGTTAAACCATCGATTACTTTCTGAGATTTGTGGACCCAAACCTACGGAAACTAATTTTTTAATACAAATTTCATAACGCCAGAGCTTACCATTATTTGTAGAAACACTTTTCTGCTAAAATGCAATGTTCTGTACAAATTTTGAGTCAATCCATCAATTAATTTTCGAGATTTGCGGACCCAAACGTACGATACTTATTTTTTTTTAAATCCAAATTTCATTATGCCAGAACTTACCATTATTTATGCAAACAGTCTTCTGATAAAAAGCAATGTGCTGTAAAATTTTTGGGTCAATCCATCGATTACTTTCCGAGATTTGCGAACGCAAACATAGGGAATCAAATTTTTTTTATATAGATTTATATAGATTTTCTGTACCAACTTATGGTATTTTTAACTCGATTTTAGGTTTGAAACTGGTAAATAATGCACTTAAAATTAATAATTTTATATTAATATTATGTTCGGAGGCCCAATTGTCGAGTCACCGGTTTTTGACTTAGATCAAACGCAAACGCACACGGTTTTTTTCAGAAGTTCTTTAATGGACAAAACAATTCCTCCTTGATTAGAAAAGTTGCAAAAAATATCGAGGGGATTGGAAAAATGCTACCGCATCCTCAGGTAAAACACCTTCCACATTTCAAGGCGCAAATAAGTTGTTCCATAAGGATAATGATGACATTACCGCGCCTAATGTGCCCGCTCACCTTCGGTTAATAACGCTAGATTGCTCGCTACCTGCTTATTCGGAATTACACCTTTCTTTGAAGCAATAATAATTACTAGCAGTTAAAAAACCGCTCTGCATGTTTTTACTGCTAGGCCCTGCGGGCGGCTTTTGTTTTGCCCAATAGGATCTGGTTCCAAAAATAGCCCGTTCCTCGGATCCAATGTCATCCAGTGATAGCTGGTCACCGGGAAAAAGTAACAGGGACAGGCAATGACGTCATATGTAATATACAACCGCGTGATATTACCGTCAATCTTTCCATATCCGGAGAGGTACTACAAATTCACAAACTCGTAATACATCTGCCAGGTAAGCTAACGGAAGTAGCGCCATTTTTTGACGAATAGTTCGGTTGTTTAGCTTTGCTGACGATTTAAAAAAATATATTTTTATCATAAATGATTATTTAAGAGCTTTTATAGCTTCCAAGACTATACCATTATTAGATTTATTTAGTACTAGCGAGTACTAGACACGTGCAACAAGAAAGTGCTTGTTTTATTTTTAAACCGACTGCATATTGCATGTAAGTACGCCGGAGGGCCAACTGTCGTGGAATCGACAATAACATGTACACTGTATGTAGCTATTAAAAACATTGCTTAATTGACTGAGGGTATCGTCCTATTTTAACTCGAGCCCTTTACACTTCGTCTTTTCCCAACTGCTCCCGTCTGAAGTCAGTGAGACCATGGCATCTCCAATTGGGGTGTTGGAATGTTGTGAGGCTGAAGGCAGTGGGGAGGAGAAGAAGATAGGTTAGAGGAAGGTGGGGAAGTACCTGGCTATTCAGATTTGGTCACCAAACATGGCTAACCCATTTTTTTTTAACATTATGTCATCTGGGATGCTGTGTGGAGGGTCTTTTTGAGGAGAGGAAGGAATGAACATTGGTCGTGAAGAGACCCATGTTGTAGGAAGGAGAAAACACAGAGGCCGGCAAATCACTCCACAGCCGAGCTGTTGAACATAAGAACGAGTCGAAGAAACGACCTGTTCTCATGTGACAAATGTCAACCGTGTAGGTACAAATGTTCGGCACGCGTTTGGCGAGTTTCCCGACTATGCACCGGTGCCGAAGGGATCAATGATGCTAGTTCCTCGGAGCATCTTCCATTGTAATACTGGTAGAACAAGGATAGCATTCCCACCCGACGCCTGTGCTCTAAAGATTGCAATCCGTCTGTTAAGATGGAAGAATCTATCAAACGGACCGCCCGTTTCTGCACAGAGTCGAGGGTATTTTTCAGGTATTTTGGAGCTCCAGACCAGAGGAGCGCCAAATTCGACCATGGGGCGCACTTGTGATTTGTACAGGGTTAGCAGTTGTGCACTATACAGTACGCCCAGTTTCTGGGAGGCTAACTTTACTCTGGCTGCGATGGAGCCCCCATTCCTGAGCTGGTCACTTAGGGTTACACCAAACATATCAATGGAGGGCCTGTTCGGAAGATTGCTACCGTTGAAAGATACTAGATTTTCATTTCAATCCCTTTTAGATGTAATCAGACAAGATTGGGTCTTTGAAACATTAAATTCAACGAGATTATTTTTACCCCAAGAGAAAACACTCTCCAGGTAACCGTCCATTCTTTGTTTCAAAGCCCCCCGAGCCGTTGGAGTTTGTTTTCTTGATCGACTGCACAAATTTGATGCTGGTTTTTGATGATTAAGATCTTTTAATTATTTTCCCTTTGGTGATTAAGACCATTGACGTGGAAGCAGTCTGCATATCTCCACTACAACTTACTAACATCAGTATACTATTCCATGGTACATTCACACCTTTCCTATCTCTGCTGTATCTGGGGCTTTGCCTCAATGAAACTGATAGCTGACCTGCAGGTGGTTCAAAACCAAGCTCTCAGAAATGGTTTTGGACTTACATGGGACACTCATGTCAATAATATCAATGGAGGGCATGTTCGGAAGATTGCTTCCGTTGAAAGAGATAACGTTTCAAGCAACGTTTCAATTCTGAATGGTGGTCTTACACCAGGGTGATACTGAGAGTATGTTCCACTCTGGAACGTGCCGCAAATAAACTGTATATTATTTTAAATGACTAAATTGTGAAATAACACAAACGAATCAAATAAAATTTATTTGCCAAGCCGGGATCCGATCCCGCGACCTTCAATGTGCGAGTCAAGAGCCTTACCGCTGTAAGTCAAAAATGTCTGTCTGTAAATTTGTTAGGGCGTTCATGTATAGTTGATTGGATAGTGCCTTTTTTTAGTGAGTTCACACGAGCGCTACAAGCTGTCAAATCGCAATAATCGACATTACCTAAGCAAGGTTCATTGAAATACTAGCTTATTAAAATGTTAAAAAAAATATTTAAAAGCAATTAATTATTCAAAGTAAATCTACATCACACGTCACAAAAAGGAAAAGTTTTTTCATAGTTTTATTTCATAGTTTTATTGCTCATGTGAATTAGCGATGTTTGGGTTCAGCTGGAGTGGACTCTTGAACACGGATTCTTCTTTTCCTACTACTTTTTCAAATCGACTAGGTACTCCCGGAGAATTCGGTCCGGGACGCGTATTTACAAAACCTTTACCGATTCAGTCGCGGTAACGACAATTTATATTTTAAATATACCTCTATATTGGTTATTTTTTATCGATCGATGATTGCAGCAGAGTGATCATCGAAACGAGGAGAGAGACGAGATCGAGGACAAAATCGACTTTTTGGTGGCTTGCGCTAACAAAAAGTAGAGAACTCTTTGGAGTTGCTGAACGGTGGGGACTGAAGCTTTCTGGTGCCCTAGGGCGCCCGAGGCCGGCAGTTGCCCGTCATTCAGTTCGGTCGACGATAACAGAAAAACTGCCTTTCTCAAGGCAAAGCAACCACTTCAAAATTATTTTTTCTTTTTGACTTTTTTCAGACATGACTGACAAGGCGAAAACACGCAGGAACCCCATCGAGCTCGTAGAGTTCACTTGTCCCCCAGGGGCGAAATGGGCCAGAATCAACAAAAAGACCGGAACCATAGAGTTCGTGTTTGACGACCCCATCGAGGCCCCCGCCCCTCATCCCGATACCCTCTCATCCTGCATCCCGGGGCCCAGCCCTGCACCAGAGATTCATTCCTCCCCCATCCCGGGGCCCAGCTCGACACCAATGTAGCCGGAATGGCAGGGAGCGCCTGCTGCCAAGCGGTGCCACTCCCCTCCCATCCAACCCACGTCCAACTCGTGCCTGTCTCTAGAGAACAGGTTCGATGTCCTCCCTGAGGTTAGAGACGGCGACGCCTCCACACACGTCGTCCCACCGCCCAAGAGATGCCCGACAGAGCGCCCTCCTGCGACAGAGCGCCAAACAGAGAACAAGCCCCACCAACGGGCTGCAGCAACAAGACCAGGCCGCAAGAGCACGAGAGTGCCACCGGTGATCATGACTCTAGGGAGCATGATACATGGCGATGTCACGAATGAAATCAGGAAGCACATCGGCAGTGCGACCTTCGATTTCCACTACAATAGAGGAGGCACCATCAGCGTCAACGTGAGCTCTGTCGAGGCTCACAACAAACTCACCAGCGCCCTACGTCGGGAGGCCAAACCCTTCCACACGTTTTCCACTGAGGCCGACAAAATCAAGAAGACCGTCATCAGAGGTCTTCCTAAACTGACCGCAGAGGAGATCTGCAATGACCTGAGGGATCAGGGCTTCCCACCGAAGGCCATCATTGAGATGAAGACCCCAGGGTCTGAATACCCCCTGTATCTGGCCCACTTTAGCCACGAGACCAACATGGGACAGCTGAGAGCGATAGTGAGATTCATCTGCTTCTGTAGAATCTCAATGAGAAAATACAGGAGCAACCACCTACACCACGGCACGCAGTGCCACAGGTGCCAGAAGTTCGGCCACGGCTCCCGAAACTGCGCCCATCCCGCCCGCTGCGTAAAGTGCGAGAGACCACACGCAACAGCTGACTGTGAGAAGGTCACACGTGATCTACCGGCCGCCTGCTGCAACTGCGGAGGCCCTCACCCCGCAAATTTCAGCGGATGCCCGAAGAGGCTGGAGTACGTAGCCGCCCTCCAACTCAGAGCCAAAGAGAACGCCTCTCAGAGGGAGACAGGGCCGCGCTAGAACACCGAAACGCGACAGCCATCAACATCGGGCAACACAGGCGGCCGAAGGACCTACTCGGAAGCAGCGGGGGGCAACCCTAGCACTTCCCAACAACAAGAAGGGCGTCGTGGGCCAGATGACACCCAGAACTCCCAATCCAACACCTCTGATGACGAGGAAATCATGTCTCTTCTACGCGGCCTCATCAAAGTCCGTGGAAGGCTGGCAGCCTGCGCGTCCAGGGACGATAAACTACTCATCCTCATGGAGCTCCTGACAACCATCATCGATGTCTAAACTCCATCCCAATCTCCCGGACCTTCCGCAATCCCGGACCTACCCCAATCCCTATACTGGATACGGTAATTCACCTGGCGCTAAAATTCCTTGCATTCCATCTTGCAGAATTTTCAGGGGTGCCACAAAACAAAATATTTACATTCAGTAAAGTTAAATGTAAAATTCCAGAAAAAGTTCAGAACTTATGTTCCCCCATTTTCTTTGAAAATTTGTGTGAGGTTTTTATCCAGTAAAGACTTTTTTCCTCACGATAACACTAATGTAAAGTAAATTCAGTCATGTAAATAATCACCTTCAGAAGGTAATAGTTATAAGGCCGAATGAGCCGTAAAACTAGTCAGTTAGAACATGAAAGGGCATCGCAAAGCCCTAGCTAGTTAGAGGATTACGAAAGAATCCGTAAAATCAAAAATTAAAAAAAAAATATTTTTTATCACATTGAAAAAACAAAAATTGTTCTAAAATCTAGATAAAATAATCTTTCTGATGTATATATTAGAAATTAATTATTTTATATCTAAATATTTAAATTTTAATATTATTCCCATATATTGTAAATACACCTCTATATTGATAATTTTTTATCACTTTGCAAAAACAAAAATTGTTCTAAAATCTAGATAAAATAATCTTTCTAATGTGTATATTAGAAATTAATAATTTTATTTCTAAATATTTAAATTTTGATATTGCAAATTTAAAGCGACTGAAACGCGGTAGGGATTGTAAATACGCGTCCGGGACTCGGACCCAAACTCGCTACTCGGCGGTCAGAGCCACTCGCGAGTCGGAAGCAGCTCCCGGTTTCGAGTTGTTTGCGGATTCCCACTCCAAGGTCCGGCTCCGGTCGAACCCGTGCATCTCGGTCTGAGCCACTCGCAAGTCGGGAGCAGGTCCCGGGTTCGAATTCTTTTGCGGGTTTCGGCTTCGAGGTGCGGCTCTCGGTGGCCGCAACAACGCCCAGTACCCAGTCCGCACCCAAGAACTCAGACCCGGGACCTGCTCCTAGAACTCGAGTACTTTTAAAAGGAAGCATGTCTCGGAAGCCTCCGGCAAAATGCAGAACTTACCCATCTCCAATATGAATACCGCCCAAGAGTCCTACTACTCCCGTGTGAGCCAATGAAACAATGGCATCCCCAATTAGGGTATGTTGTGAGCCTGAAGGTAGTGGAGAGGGGAAGGATGTGGGAAAGAGGAAGGGAAGGAAGTACCTGGGTATTCAAATTTGGTCACTAAACACAGCTATTTCAAGCAACGCACGTTTCAATTCTAAATGGTGGTATTATACCAGGGCGATACTGAGAGAATCTTCCACTCTGGAACGTGCTGCAAATATACTATATATTATGTTTAATTAATATATTTAAAAAAATTATAAAGAAAAATTTATTTGCGCACCCCAAGTTTTGATCCGCGACCTTCGGATTGCTTGTCGAGGGTCCTCTAACACGGAGGCTGTATCTGCAATAACAAACTAGAACAATTTTAAAATAAATTGACAGGGCGTAGACGGCCGGCGTGGACGACGCGTAAAGGCTCGATGACACTAAGCGAGTTTACAAGCTACTATCTACTATGTTTAAAAGCGGTAAATCGGCGAGTGAGATGGTCATGATGACACACAAAACTGTCCACTCGCTCAGTAGAGTAGAAAACTGAGGTCGATGCTAGCGCCGGTAACAAGAATAACAACGCCTGCGTGAACTAATTCTGTAGTGTTTGACAGTGAAATCAGCTGTTTATTGGCATCCATCTTGAAAAACATAATTAAACCAATCACGAGCAAGCGTGTGGCGAGTTAAGTTGACGACCTTTCAACTTTTTTCGTAGATTGTCAACAATCGGCTAGTTAGCAAGTAACACGATGACACTGAGCGAGTTTACTAACAGATAGTGAATTTCCCAGATAGTAGCTTGTAAACTCGCTCTGTGTCGTCGACGCTTAAGACTCTTGATTCGCAATCCGAATCTCGATGGCATGGGCAAATAAATTTTATGTGATTAAATTGTGTTATTTCACAATTAATTAATTTAAAATAATATATATGGTATATTTGTGGCACGTTCTAGAGTGGAAGATACTCTCAGCATCACCCTGGTGTAAGACCACCATTCAGAATCGAAACGTTGCGTGAAATGGTGTTTGATAACCAGATCTGAATAGCCAGTTACTTCCCCACCTTCCTCGTCCCCATCTCCTTCCTCTCCACAATGCCATCAGCCTCACAGCGTAACCCAATCGGGGATGCCAAAGACTCACTGGCTCCAGACGGGAGAAACTGGGGCTCTTGTGAATTCACCTTTAAAAAAAACATAAATTTAAAATAAAAATCCAAAACTTTAATAAATTAGATATTTAAAATTCGACAGTTTTAAATTCACAAAAACACAATATTTATTATCTAAGCAGACTTTTAAGTAATGTACAAATGGTAACCATTAGGTATATAAATAAATATTACTGCTAATTCCATAACTCTTACGCTAGTGTCACACCTACCGCTGAAAACGCCAACGTTTTTTGGCTTGGCGTATTTCAGCATATCGCTCGCCATACACTCCCACTAGCATTATTCATTATTTAAGGCCAAAAATAATACAGTACCTATAAGTTATAATAAAATACATGTTAACAATAATATATATTTTTTACGAAGATAATTTCCAATATCAAAAAACATTTCATCATTGGGAGTTTATAAAATATCACTTATTTTAAACTTATAAAAAATATTTACAAATTACTTAACAATAAAAGAACAAAATAATATTAAAGTATAGGTTGGTGAGGATCTTACAAAAACAATCACCATAAAAGTAATACTCAAGAAAAAAACTACCTTCTCAACAGAATCACTTTTGAAATTGTTTCCATTACCAAATGTCGATGACATATTCAAACAAGCTTGTAATATAAAAATGTGTAAAGAAAAAAACAACAAAGAGAATCAAGAATTTTACAAACTAATGAGAAAAGGAAATCAATTCATTACCCCTAATTTTAAAACACTCAAATGCACAATTAATTATTTAAAAAAACTCAAATGCTAAACCGTTATAAACATAATAAAAAAACTGTAATAACTTCCAATCTGTGTTGCGCCATATCATCAACCAAACAGATCAAATAAATAAAATTTAAAAAAAAAACTTAAATACTCAAATTAATTTTTTTATACATAACATGTTATTATAATAAACAATCTAAATACGAATCATGGCTCTCTTATCAAGCACAAGAGCTCCACTTTTCACATGACCATTGATGACCAATTATAATATTTTGTAAAATAAATATTACTGTTTTTCTCCGTTTAAAACTAAAACAAGCGTGCAAAAAAATGACAGCATTGAAAAGATAGATACCTGCGAAGTAATTTAATTAAAACATGTTCATCACTAAACTAAACCCATTTCTGAAAACAATTTAATTAAAGGCAAAAGGACATTAGAAGTAGTTATGATGTAAGTATATTGAAATAAGCATGGTACATAATAATTTACAAATTGCCTGTTTGGCAGAAAAAATGGCACAAATTTTAAAAAGAGCGTTTTCAGTTTTTATGCCATGAAAATGAGTTTGTTGGAAATAGAGCATTAGTTTACGTTTTTTTTTAACTGGGCAGTTATCCACAGGAGTTTCACTCTGTGATCTATGACAGCATCAATATCGGAACCTGTTACAAGGCGAAAGAGATAGGGGAAGGGAAAAGGATACAGAAAGATTTGAGTTTCCAAATAATCAGATTCGGTCACTGAACATTTTAAAGACAGCGTGAGCAATTTTTTAACTCTGGAAAGTGATCTTTTACTAGGGCGATACTCAACGAATCTTCTGCACTGCTAATTCTGATGTCACAATATTGGTGCCATAAATGGGCGTCAACGCGAAGAATTACCCTGACCAACACATGTTACGATGGTTTACCTCAAAGACAATATAAATCTAGACTACCATCGATAAAAACCCAAATCTGAATTCTAGAATCTTACAGAACTCGTAAAGCCACGCCGAGATAGATCTCAGTGCCTACTACAACTGCCTTTTTCTAAAATGTGAAAAGATACTTGTATTTTATGGGAAGAAGAATCTTTATCGTTTAATACTTTACGAAACTTGTGAGCAGCCAAAGGGTGCATCACGAGCCATGCCAACCGTTTGAAAAGCCGCTCATGATAAGAATCATAAAGGATGGAAGACAGCCAATAACCATAATTATACAAAAAAAAAACTAGTTAACTAGCATTGTGGAGGAAAAACCTACATGATAAATCAGGAGATTGGCAGAAGTGGAGGTATTATCTAGAGACAGCCGCAATAGTGTAGTGCAGAAGAGGACAATTATTAATAGCAAAGAGCTTATTGTAAATATATCATTGTAAATTATATCAACATTGTACATTATATCAACTTCAATATATTTTTCTTAATCTTTAGAAAAAGTCAACCCATTACAAATGGGGCATCTGCTTTCGAATCCACTTGCAACATTGTTTTGATATTCTCTAGTCAATATATCCTGAAAATACTTCAATAAATTCTGAATAAATATCGGATCCAATTCACCGTCGACAAACAGTTTATCGATAAAGCTTGCGATAGCGCTATCGTCAATGCAAATCTTCTTCAAATAATCATAAACGATGCCAAAGAGTTTTAAAAACAAATCTTTTCCATACACACCCAAGGCTTGAAGTTCCTCAAGCATACGCGTGGTGAGAATATTTTGAAGCCTTTTTAATATCTGTACAAATTTTTCATAGATTTTTGTATTATTAACAAACGAGCAGATTTTCAACGCGATGTATTCTAAGATATCATCATTTGAAGCGACCGACAAATCAGGGAAATCTTTCAGCAAAAAACCAACGGTTGATGTTGCTGTCAATGCAATTTTATAGAAATTCGATGGAGGTTGAATATCGACTGTAAGATTCGTAGATACGTTGCTGACTGAGAGGTCAGCTGGTCCAATACTGCTCAGGTAGGTTGCCCTAGCCAGCGGGTTAAGGCTATAAAACTCTTGTGGATTAATGATGTGTTCCCCGTTCAGCAGAGCTTGCCCATCTTTCATAGCAATCCGGACATTATGTTGATTCAGCTGTTTGTTCAGTCGCAGAGCGTCTTGGAAGAATTGATCCTTATTTTCAATCTTCTGAATGCCCTTGATGACTTCCGTGTTGCCTCTGGCCTTGCCATTGATTCGGCGAGTTTCAGCCACCATCTTATCGTAAATTTTCCTACAAATAAAACATAAGAAAATAATTACATAATCAAAAAAGACTCGATTGAATGCTCGATAAAGATACCGAAAATTAAGCCTATTCACAATTAAGCCACTTATTATTTTTGTGTAGGTAATAAGTTAATTACTGTAGCTCGTAAATAAAGCTTTAAGATTCTAAAACCCTGAAACATGGCAATAAAGATGAATCTCACCTTTGGCGATTGGACCGCAGCGATTCCCTGTAGGTGGATATCTGCGAATTCTGAGTTTCTTCAATGATAGTGTGAGCCATTTTGTTCGACATTATCGAGTTGGTGAGAAATAACATAGAAGAAGCTATCTGGAATATTTCTAGGGAAGTGGGACCCTCTTTCGTCTTGTTATACTGCGAACAAATAATAAACCCGTATTGAAAGAGTATGAAGAGTAAGAATAAAAGTGTTACGCTTTTTTATTAACTTAATGTGTAAAACCTCAAGTTATAATATTTAATTATTGAAAGCAATATTAGCGACTTTCAAACGAAAATGACAAACGATTGCAAGATTATTGCAATCATACATAAAGATGCGTTAAGAAATTGAGATACTGTTGGTAGTTGTTGTCGAAGCTATGATACAGTAAGATATGATCAAAGAGGATAGAGCCGGATTAGCTCAGTTAGAGCAGAGTCACGGCAAGGCTTAGGTCTAATTCCTAGATGCCATCGAATCTCTTTCTGATTAATCTGTTTCAATGTTTCGTTTGAGAATCGCTTATATTATCTTCAATGTTTAAAAGGTGTTATTTAAATACACATTTTGGTTACTTTGTTCTCATTTTACCTTAATGACGCAGTTGGTTATAGTGTTGATCAATCCTGCTCCGCTGGTCAGAGCTGCCATGAAAATTGAAGAGTTGTGGGCCAAACGGAAACCCTAAATAAGGGAAAAAACATGATTTTAATTAAAATGTAAACGTAAATTTATTTTTCAACGAGCACAGCGTCAAAATAATGTTTTCTTACAATGGCAATGGTAGCCCCTTTGCTAGCCGCTTTAGTCAAGAGTCTGGTAGAAGTTCCGGCTACCATTCCAGTAGCACTGGCCCCCAGGCTCAACCAGCAACTCCTGGCTTCCGGGTCTGCTAGGCTGACACTCTGGAACAAAATAACATTTAATCACTGAAGACAATATTAGCCAATCTTAATCGAAATTTGAAATTCTGCTCTTAGCTAACAATATTTTGTATGCATTAATTGATATATATTGAAAATGTCCATTAAATTTTTTATAAGAAATTCTCTCTTTTATAACTTTTAAAGGTTATTCCCATCAACGTAAAAAAACGTAATTATGGATAAATAATTAGTAGAAGATAATATTGTTAATTCTAAAATTTGAAATATGAGATTGTCTATTATGACGGCTTGACAGAAGGTAGCAATAGTGAAATTGGTTAACGCGCACGTCCCGGTAAGACGAGAGGTCTGGATTCGAATCCCAGTTGCGACCATTGTTTTTTTTCTGTTTTATGTGTCTTGTTATCTTTCATATTTTCGTTTAGATTATTATTGTTATCTTCTTCTTCAATGAAAATGTCCACTTTGTTTTTCTTAATTAGCATTCTGGGCAAGAGTACATACATTTTTTTTTAAATGGTCAATTCACCTAAAAAGGAGTGCTTCGTGCCGATAAAGTTAAAAAAAGATAGTTATAATTTTGAGGATAATCTATAAGGGGATAGGACAAATCAAATAATGAAGTCATTCAAGGCTATGAAGTAGATATTCTCAGAATTTATGAAGTGAATATAAAATCCCACCTCCTGTAATCTATTATTGGTGGAAACTTATAAATGAAACATAAAAGAATCGGAATAGAGAGCATAAAAATGCTGAAAACATGTACCAACTTTGGCAAAAATGTTCAACTTACTTCACAACAATCAATGTTAACTAGTTTCGAAACCAATCCCTCTCCAGTACCTAGTGATTTTCAGAAAATATAGGCACTGTGGATAAAGAGCTTGGCATTAGTAACCAAACATATTCGCAATTCAAAATCCAACTATACCTGATCGTGTTTATTTCTGTCGACGAGGTTCGTGGAAGAGGTGAACAGACCGTAGATGCTCGTGACCCCAGTGGCCACTCCAGTGGTCAGGGCCACGCCGGCCGCGATGGGCGCGAACATCGACACGGCTAGCACGCCCACCGCACCTACGGCAACGCCTGTGCATACGTAGTCACCCACCTTGCGCACCTGGCTGGACATGGAGGAGGCAGGCGATAGAACAACGTCCAGGTTCACATGGACCAAATCCTGGAACAAGAGCAAAATTATGAGGCATACAGCTAGAAATACTTGCGTCGAATCTGTGAATCGCTCAGGAATAAAGGTTGTTTATCGATTTCTTTTTTTTCCATTATCGATAATAAAACAATATTTTTACTACTACAATAGGCCACACTATCATTATTCTAGATCACCTGCCATAAGTTTTCATAGCAATCAAATGAGGGACGTTTTGGGATAATTTATGGTACTTAAATTAAATTACCAAAACTGACAGATTCTCTGCACGAAAGTTTATGTAGTGGCTTACTTCATTACCAGAGTATATGAGCGAGACAGAAGATGACATAGTATATAATGGGTTGTAGTAATCAGACTCGCTCTCTCAATAGCCAGTTCCCAGATAGACAAGCCGTATTGTAATAATCTCGTTGCGCAATAAATCATTATAATGTTCTCGACCACCCGCGTCTTAATTTGAAGGGAACCATTTCTACCCAGTCTGTTTACTTCTCCAACAACATACATACACCTTTCCAATAAATATAACAATAAGAACACTAATATCAATCCCCAAAAATTATAGTTTTTATGGATTATGTTTGTATCGAACGTGTCGTAGGAATCCATGTGCATCGAATGAGTGCGTGAAAGCGTATGACAATCCTGGAAATTCAAGAATGGAATTTACGCTCCCACAGAGTACCATGCCGCCAGCACGACAATCTGAGAGCTGCTATTGGCTAGAGGAATAATGTGCATGTGGTGCCCCTTCCAAATGATTTGTCTACAACGCTATTATGTCCTTTAACTAACTAATCAATTGAAAACATAAATGAAATTGATAATGAATACATGCATCAGCCTCATTGGACTGGAAAACACATCTGAATAACCACCTAATGCTTCCACAAGGGACTCCAGACAGCAATGATCAACGCCAAGGAAATGGCTGACTATTTACGTCACCTCCACCATGCGACCAGCCGAGCCACTATTGGTCAATTCTGAACAAAGGAAAAATCTGAATCGTAAATATTTACGACAGCGAATTCATCTTCCGAAAAATTTGGAGCTCAATTTCGAGAAATTGGGAATAATTTGGATCAAGAAATAAACATCATCTCCTAAAAATGAGTATATGCTACAAAAACAACCCAAAAACCGACGTCTATCAGTGATTGTTGCACTTTAAGAAAAATATTTACTGTTTAAAATTGTACCTTATATCACATATGTATACTTGTACCTTTTCTTGTAAACACAATAAAAATGATGTGAGGCTTTGGCATCCTGAGTTGGTAAAATCTTGGCAAAACTATCACACATAATTTTAACACAGCTGACTTCCAATCGTAGCGACCAGGGAAATTACCTAAAACAAGTACCTTAGAAAAATTAAGGAGGTTCTGTCCCCCAAAAGTCCGACCTGAGTTTGCCCTATAAAAATAGAAGTCAAACCGGTAGGAAGTCAGTTCAAAACTATCAGCCGAGAAGAAACAATACTCAAGATACTAACAGTCTCCAAGTTCAAACCTCTTTTCAAGTGTTTTAATCAGTCATAGATTCAGTTTACCTCTCCCAGTATACCAGTAACCTAAAATCCTAAAAACCACAGTCTCCAAAGGGAAAAATATTTATTTTAATCCAGTACTCAAATCAGTTTTGCCATTATACCTAGAAGCATTTTTTGTCAAAGTAGTAAATTCATTTAAAAGACCAGTGGTGTTCCAAAATCCACTGGCGTACCAAACTCCATTGGCGTGTCATTGTGGCCAGCTCCCTATTATATTTAGTTTATGTACAAACGTCTAGTACGTTAGTTAAAATATAAATAATATTGCTAATATCTAATAATATGCGTTAGAAAAATAGACGAAAGACGAACTGGAAGAATGAAAGAAGCGCCCAGAAGAGAGAATCAATTTGACAAATCACTTTCAATACAACATTAAATTGTTGCGGAAAGAGGTCAGAAGGATCCGAAATGATTCAAAAAGAGGATGCGTGGAAGCTTAGAAATCGAAAGATAGAAAGTGTTGACGATTGAGGAAGAAATAAAATAGAGAAGGATTAAGAATTTTGAGGAGTCTTCGAAATCAACCCGAGTGACAGTCATTCCAGCGGTGAAGTAAATATAAATGATGTTGGAGAGAATTTTACCAAAAGCATGGATGAATCAATAAGATCGAACTACGCCGGATAAGATTCGTCGGCTTAATCCTTATCAATTTGACTACCGAACCACCGACTTACAAAACTGAAGTGTTTCTCCTATATATTATTCTATATACTTTTATTCCCATGAAAGAGAGGCTGCAAAATTATTTTATACGTCTTCCGAAATTGTGAAACAGCTGAAAAATCTAAGGATGGGAAAGAAATGGAGAAGACGACGGTTTGGAAGTTCTTTGCATTTCAGAAATGTTTACTGAACACGGATAATGCAATTTTAACAACACAAACACATCATTTTTATGTCGATACTTACGTCGACAATGCGTCCGTGGTAACGGCCATCGGCGGGTGCCACGATATATCCTTTTGGTTGTTTGTTATTTTCCAAATAAAGTGACCAGCTTTGGTAGACTCTGCCAATGTCATCAATGAAAATACAACAGCCAGTGCGGCTATCTAAAAAAACATTTAAAAATCTGTCTCACATTTTTGGTAAACTTTAATTCCAAGGAAGATAAATATTCACTTATGATAGGTTCCCAAGTTTCTGGAAGCAATGAATTGTGGTTTGTTGTTTAGTTGATGAATAGTATCATTAAATAGTCATTTCAAGAGATTTTTTTCATTCTTACCTGACGGGCTGGTCACTTTGATGCATTTTCTGATTCTGAACACTGGACTGACGTTAATTTTGTCAGACTTAACTTTTTCGTAAGCATTTTTATTGGTCACTCCTCTTGTCGCCGGAACGCAACACACAAATATAATTGACATGAAAATTGACTTGTGGTCCGCTGAATACTTTTCTGTGAATAAAAAAGATTGGTTAAGCTTTCAAATACTCGTATAGTCGGTCTTTAGACTTCCTTGGATAACTGTGCCTTACGGACGGGCCGACAAATTCGTAAATAATTGTCTTCAAGAAACATTAAACTGTGCGCTGGTGGTAGACCCTGAGGTCTTTTTTGGTTAAAATTTAAAAAAAAAACTGAGGGCCTTTATAAAATATTATTACAAGAACAAATTAATAATACGTCACACGTAACACTTACGAAACTGATGTATTTTTTCATATATCGGCAGGACTCTTTCCAATTCCTCAGCACTGTAGCCGTAAGTAGAATTGGAGTTTGCTGATGACAAATCTCCAGATTCAGTACTTGGGGAGCCAAATATAGCAAAGGCTATTTTCTGCTTGATTAGAAATATGTCTGACTCATCAAATCTAAAATAATAAATAAATGCAAATTACCATTTTATTTATGCAGCCAAAGGTAGTTATTTTATAATATAACAATCATAAAATATATGCATAGGTGTTCCATCAAGAGTGCTAGATTTAATTTCAGAATTAAACACAGTATTTTTTTTAAAAAAATGATAGAATTTTTATTTCATTGTAAAGTATGAACGTTTTGATACGTTTTTAGATTTTCACGGCAAAAAGTATTTTCGTCATTTGTTTTTGGGGTGTTATGCCATGTCGCGCTACCTCCTTCTGTATGAGGTAGCGCAACACGCCATAATACCCCAAAAAAAAAATAACGAAAAAATAACGAAAAAATGAACGTTTGATTATGTATGAAAAAAATGTCAGGCAAATGCCCACCTCGGTTATCTTTGCAAACTATTGCCCTTTAAATAAAATATCAGATAATTATCGTTGCAAAATTGTGGTGCGATTGTGGGAAAACAAGTTGGATTATCCGCCTTGCTCACTAAAATTGTTTGTGGCTTATTGGAATACAAACGTGACATCAAAAAACCCCAAAGAAAAAAATCGCATTGAATGAAATCACACGATCTTGCTGGCCAATAATTCTGATTGTGACCAGGAAATTTTCCGAAAGAAAAACCCTGAAGAAGATAGAAAATTACATGAAATTCACGAGATGTGTTAACAAAACTTCTCAAATTTTATGAGTTTTAACAAACAACAACGCGTTGGCCTTTCGTAAAGCGTTCCACACGTTTACACGTATTTAAGAAAGTATTCGGTGGAACCCATATGGAAAACCTTCACCTACTAATGTAAGCCTTCATTTACGAAAATGTATTTGCGTCGAAGGTTCATTTTTTAATAACATATCTGTAAAATTATGTGGGTACTTAACAGCATCGATTCATTTAATATAACCTACTTGGTCTAAAATACTACATTAATTTTATTATGTTAATACTTATAGATAGGAAGTGTGTTCTTTCTACCTAAATAAAATAAATAAAAAATAATGGATTGAGTGTGACTGATAGATTATATAAGAAATGATTCATCTCTAACCGAGTTTCACCTACAACATGGCCAGTTATTTTGAATACATGAACAGAAAATTCTTACTTATTCCAGTCGGTACAGCCCAATATTTCCAGATAGTCCTGTTGGATTTCTCTTGCCGTACTGGGTGAAATCACAGGTTCCGACTCGGGTGCAGTAGGTGTTTCCCTAGAAAAATGTCAATTTACACAATTAGAGCCATTTTTAAAATTTGATAGGTCAAAACAAATGTTTTTAATAAAATGTTATAAAGAAAATAATAAAAATCGTAAGACTCACATGATTTAAGTTTAAGAAAATGCACACATAGAGAAATGGCGAACCTGTAAGAGAGATAAAATTATTTATTAAACAATTAGACAGAAGTTTAAGTATTAAACAATTAGAAGAATTTTGTAACCCTCGATGAGACAGACAATTTAGTTAAAATGTTGGATTGGATTATTGCATATATAGCTTTTTTATTCAGTGCTGATGGATTTTATTTAATAAAGAAGATAATTAGTAGTGACCGATCTCTATAAGATTTTTAGCCGAAATCGAAACCAAAACCGAACATCGGCTTCTGTTTTAGTTTCGGCCGACACCAATGTCATCATTCTACTTACAGACCGAAATTATGCATTTTAGTATTTTCAAAGTTGAAGTCAACGTTAAATGAAATTCACAATTAAATGAAAGATATAATTTTACTGAGTAAATTGTTTTAGTTTTAGCGCTTTTTAGTGCGTATAAGCAATAGTGTATTTTAATATGCGTACGGTAAAGGTATTTTTTCCTTGAAGGATTTACAAAAATACCTAAGAACTACGTTCAATGGGGTATTTCCACTTTTTTATTGCTTAAAAAAATTAAGCAGAAAATTACAATGATTATAGTATTTTATTTTTATTTTTATGTTGACGAATAAATTTTCTCTCTCTCTCTGGTTTCAATCATGGGATTGGTTTGCAGCAATTTCATATATACGTTTCTTCCACTCTTCCCTGTCTTGTGCGGCTCTTTTGAAGTCTGCATATGATGAGCATCGCACGTCCACCAGCAGGTCCTCCAGGTACTCTCGGCGTGGGCTTCCCCTAGCGTTTGTCCCCTCGGTCATACCCTCCATTATGGCATGCAAGAGGCCTTCTTGTCTTATTACATGGCCGATCCATCTCGCGCGCCTTTCGGACAAGGTCCTGAGCAGGTGCCTTCCTCCTTCGATTCTTTGGAGAACCTCCTCATTTGTGATGTGGTCTCTCCAGGAAATTCCTAATAGTCTTCTATAGGACCACATCTCAAAAGCCTCTAGTCTCCGTTTATCTCTTTCGGATAGGCACCATGTTTCGCAGCCGTACATCAAGATACTCCATACATAGGTCTTGATGAGGAGTATTCTCAGTTTTAGGTCTATATTATTCGATTCTATTATTTTCGACCTTTTATTGAATGCAAGCCTAGCCTGGTGTATACGGCTGTCGACCTCACTCTTAGACCGACCGTCCCATGTTATTTTGCTCCCGAGGTAGACAAACTCCTTGGTGTTCTTTAGTGGAACTCCTGACATCTCTACTCTCATCTGATGTTGCGTTCGGCCTACAGCTTTGTTTTGTCTTTATTTATCTTCAAATTTTCTACTGCGAGTTAAAGTTTCCCATTTTGGAATTACCGCTAAAAGGATATTTGGGGCGTGGCAATCGTGTGACGTAATGAGTGAGGACGCTCACTGACGGAGCGACACTTGTGGCGTCACAAACCCATTTGCCAACCATGGGCCGTTTTGATTTTGTCAGTTTTAGATCGTTTTTAAAATCAATAATATTGAATGAAAACATAAAAATCAAAGATTTTTGGCAGGATTATTA
This sequence comes from Limnephilus rhombicus, assembly GCA_929108145.2. NCBI lineage: Eukaryota > Metazoa > Arthropoda > Insecta > Trichoptera > Limnephilidae > Limnephilus > Limnephilus rhombicus. The sequence goes on from OV815280.1 coordinate 37,933,358, forward strand.
AAATCAGAAAAATAATCTTTAAATATTCCGTACATTTTCAACAGAATCCCTCATTTGTGGAAATATCCTATTATATATATTAAACAAAACAGTCTTGTATTCAATAATTCTAAAGGTAGATAATATCAAAATAACGCCAAATATTTACTTTTCAACGTAAACTTTGACAAAAAACAAAATTATTTTTAAAATACAAACTCTACAAAAATTGAACACTAAGACAATTTTTTTTCAATATAATTTTACATTGCACTGCACAGGAGACCTTAAGAAAAAAATCCTCAGTGCCTGTCACCTTTGAGGATGCCAAGTGGTGGGTAAGTAAGGAGTTCTGGGATGGAAAAAGGTCCGAGGGGTTGGTAGGAATCTGGGAGACAATGCTTCCAGGAGAGACAGACGTATGAATCCATCCCACCGACTGTGGAAGGCGATGGGTCAAGAAAGTCCGACTAGAATAGTGAAAAGGTGTCCCTCAACACGCAGTAGGTGGGCAAACGCATCCGCTGCCAAGACCTAGACAAAGCACACTCCGAGAACCCGGACTTCCCTGCTAAGTCAAAAAACGTGGCGTAACACTTCGGGTAACCTATTGCAGGGGTGTTGGGTATCCAATGGTTATAATCCCTGCTTCCCAAATAGTAACCGATTATTTAAAAAAAATATATACAAGTTTTCTTAATCTAGTGGCATATATATCACACACATGCGCCCGAGCAAAGCCGAAAGTGATCCGACACATCACGAATGCAGGTTTCGGCTAAGCCAATGTATCGTCGGCCGAAACCGCGGCCGAAACTCGTTTGATAAACAACCGAAACCGAAACTTCGGCCGGTCACTTCGCATCCCGCATTTCTACCGATTTATTACATATTTTTCTTAAACACAATAAAAAAAACACTTTAAAGCTCTTAAAAAAAATGTTAGTTTTAAAGATAATACCTAGACGTTCCCCACACCGAAACGCAAATTATATGACATTTCCTCCATAGAAAAAAATCGAAAAAGTTTGCTCCGAAAATTATTATAAACACGTTTTATTCACTTATTTTAGAAGTTATATGTATTAAAAAAATCACTGTGTTTCTTTAATTTCTATTTTAGATGTTCCCCGCGAGATTTTTTCTCTATTTTAAACGAGTCGTTTTTATTAAACATTTTTACAATTTTCGCTCCAATTTTATCGTTTTTAATATTAGCGCTCTCTTTCTGACATTCGCATTTACATATCTCTCCATCTTCTTCTTTTGGAACGGGTATACGGCGCGTTAAGACAATATTATCTAAAATAATTGCGGTTGCAAATGAACTTTATATTTTTTTTAGATTGTCTAGTAATAGCATCCGAATAAAACCACAATGTTATAATTAGCGATACCATTACCGCCACAAGAAATTAATCATTTTAATTTTCGCGTACGTAATTGTTTGACATTTAAAAAAATCGGAACGCATGCACATATATTATTATGATTATATGTCCATCAGTTCCGCATGTGTGCATGTGTGTTCATAAAATTATCAAAATATTGATGGTATCTTTTCAACTCCAGTCAAGCGGTTGAAAACGACTGTTATTTGTATTTTATTTATGAAATGTGCTGCTATTTGAAAACTGGATAAACATTCGGGTTGATAGGAGACGCTAAATTCTAATATTTTTTAGAAAAAAAAACCTTTTAATTCATCTTTCATACTATAAAAGACAACTATTTGCATTCGGAGGAACGAATAACACGGCGTACAAAATTTCAATACAAAATGTCATAGAATGCGGATATATATTATTGTCAATGTTGGCTGTCATCCCATGGAACGAAAGCAAATTTTTATTTTATGTACTTAATTGAAATTTTAAATGCAGTATTTTCCATCGCCGCGAATAACACCGGTTGTATTTTATAGTAATTAAGTTGAATCAAAATATTTTTAATACAAAATATATGAATTATTATTTTTAATTGTTAAACTAACGTTTTAGACAAGATTTTTATGCATATCACAAAGGGTAACAATTATTATAAGCAATAATTATCAGCCTGAAACACTCATCCACATTGAAAAATCTCCCGAGAAAAGATACATGACGCCAACGGGACTTGAACCCAGCTGACCAAGAGAGCAGCTGACCGGCAATCAGAAGGGCACGGGTTCAAGTCCCGTTGGCGTCATGTATCTTTTCTCGGGAGATTTTTCAATGTGGATGAGTGTTACCCAGCTGACCAAGAGAGCAGCTGACCGGCAATCAGAAGGGCACGGGTTCAAGTCCCGTTGGCGTCATGTATCTTTTCTCGGGAGATTTTTCAATGTGGATGAGTGTTTCAGGCTGATAATTATTGCTTATAATAATTTTTACAAAATATATTAGTATTAAGAATATCTAGTCTATTTTTACCGATAGTTTACCGAAAAAAAAAAACTTTTTTTTTTTTATTTTTTTTTATTTTTTTTTTTTATTTTTTTTTACATTAAATCCACACAGGAGGCCCTGAGGAAAATAGTTTTCTTTAGAGCTTGTGTCATCAATCTGAGATGCTGTGTGTAGGGTCTATTTGAGGAGAGGAAGGAATGAACATTGGTCTTGAAGAGACCGTGTTGTAGGAAGGAATAAACACAAAGGCCGGCAAATCGTTCCACACAAGAACGAGTCGAAGAAGCGACCCGTTCTCATGTGACCAATGTCAACCGTTTACATATTTTGGGCACGCGTTTGGCGTGTTTCCCGACTATGCACCGGTGCGGTGCCGAAGGGATCAATGCCGCTAGTTCCTCGGAACATCTTCCGTTAAAATACTGGTAAAACAAGGATAGCATTCCCACCCGACGCCTGTGCTCTAAAGATTGTAATCCGTCTATTAAATTAATAGAATCTATCAGACGGACCGCCCTTTTCTGCACAGAGTTAAGGTTTTTTTCAGGTATTTTGGGGCTCCAGACCAGAGATGGCTGCCAAATTCAACCGTGGGGCGCACTTGTGATTTGTACAGGGTTAGCAGTTGTTTACTATAAAAGTATATGCGGGCCCTGTACAGTACCTTCGCCCAGTTTTTGACCGGCTAACTTAACTCTGGCTTCAATGGGGCCCCCATATCTGAGCTGCTCCCTTAGAGTTACACCTAGCATATCAATGTAGGGCCTGTTCGGAAGATTGCTTTCGTTGAAGGAGACTGGATTTTCATTTCGATCCCTTTTAGACTTAACCAGACATGATTGGGTCTTTGAAACATTAAATTCAACGAGATTATTTTTGCCCCAAGTGAAGAAAATTGTGCTGGTTTTATAATAATATTTTATTTGAATTTTCCACGAAGCAAATAATTATTAAAACAATTCTTAGATTAATCCCATACAAAAAAAAAGAAATATGATTGCCTTTACAAAAAATATTTTTTTATATTGTTACTTCTTCGAAACTCCCTTAATAACTTAAATAAATTTTCATTTAATGTTCTTTAGTGATATTCCACAACGAATCAATTATTTAATTAATATGTGATTTTCATTTTGTTTTTTACTTTCAACACAATCAAAATCTCTGGATCAATTGAATCAGCAGGTATGTTTCAAATCTGACAGTCGGATAAAAAGAACAGTAAAATAAAAGAACTTAATAAAGTAATGTGCTAGATTAGGTTTTTTTTCACCTTATCTTGGAGCCGTCAATATTTTATGTACGTAATATCACGGTTGTTTCCAATGTTTAAAACTCATTTAACACGGCACAAAAAAATATAACAAACTTTACAAAACAAAACTATGCGCAATGCAACACTTGAATTCAACAAACATGCACTGATTAACGTAGAATGCAGAATGAACGATTTGAGCAAAGGAACACACCTAAGTAACGCGGGAAACCGGGAAACTCCTGGATGTTTTCTAACTTTGAACGCTCGATTCAATTGCACATTTGTCACAAAGTTGCCAGAATGAAAATCTTCCTTATTTATGTAACACCTCACAAGAACGCTCCCTCCACAGAAATATTTCGTCGGCGATTACATATCAATTAATTTTTATCGTATCAGTTTTATTATGCACAGAATATTTTGATGTTATGAAATTTACATTCCGGGAACGGTTATTTAGTTTTTTAAACCTAAATACAGATATACGTATAGGTAATTTTTCTGTTAATAAATGAACGCCTACGTAATACACATATCTGGTAATGTTATATTTCCGTGAAAACAAGCGTATAGGTTAAAGATGTTGTGTATAGATCAAATTGTGTATACTCGGTTTTGAAAGATTTGTATTTTTTTACCTAAGCTCCACACAGGAGGCCTTGAAGAAAAGAATTCCTCTCAGGACCTATGTCATCTTTGGGGATGCTATTTGGAGGGTCTTAAGAAGAAAGGAAGGAAATAAAGTTCTAGGAAGTAAAATGGAATGAGAGGTGGGTAGGAATCTGGGAGTAGTGAGTAGTGGAGAGTTTGACGGCCGGCGTAGTGCAGCCGGTAAAGCGCTTGACTCGCATTCTGAAGGTCGCGGGATCGAATCCCGGCGTGGCAAATAAATTTAAATTTATTAATTTGTGTATTTCACAATTTATTCATTTAAAATAATATAAATTATATTTGCGTCACGTTCCAGAGTGGAAGATACTCTCAGTATCGCCCTGACGTAAGACCACCATTCAGAATTGAAACGTTGCTTGAAATGGCTTTAGCCGTGTCTGGTGTCCAGATCTGAATAACCAGGTACTTCCCCACCTTCCTCTTCCCTATCTCCTTCCCCTCCCCACTACCTTCAGCCTCACAACATACCCCAATTGGGGATGCCATAGTCCCATTGGCCCCAGACGGGAGCAGTTGGGACTCTTGTGGGGTATTCATGTAAAAAAAAAGTCAGAATCTCTAGGAGTAACTGAAGTATACATCCATTCCTCCCACTGCGGTCACATAAAAGATCTCCCTCAACCAGTCTCTCCTGATCTGGCCTGCCACGCAGCTGTTGGGTAGATGCATCAACCGCCGAGACCCGGACTAACCTCACCGGGTAAACCTGGGCACCCCTGCTTAGTCACCAAATGATGCAAACCACTTGGGGTGACCTAGGAACCGGTGGTACCTTAGAAGCCCCTAGATAGTCCCGAATTTCTATTCGTTATGAAGTACACTACACTTCTTCATATAGAAACCAATACAGCAAATAATATACATGCTCTCACATATATACAAATAATATACATGCTCAAATAATATACATGCTCAAATAATATACATGCTCAAATAATATACATGCAAATAATATACATGCTCAAATAATATACATGCTCAAATAATATACATGCAAATAATATACATGCTCAAATAATATACATGCAAATAATATACATGCTCAAATAATATACATGCAAATAATATACATGCTCAAATAAAATACATGCAAATAATATACATGCTCAAATAATAAACATGCTCAAATAATATACATGCAAATAATATACATGCTCAAATAATATACATGCTCAAATAATATACATGCAAATAATATACATGCTCAAATAATATACATGCTCAAATAATATACATGCTCAAATAATATACATGCTCAAATAATATACATGCTCAAATAATAAACATGCTCAAATAATATACATGCTCAAATAATATACATTCAAATAATATACATGCTTTCACGATCACAACCAATAACAATAACCATTACGAAAAATTATTTAATTTTTTCACAACTTTTTTTGTTCAACTCTTAGCTCTTCACAGGAGGCCTTGAGGAAAAAATCCTCAGGACCTATGATATCATTCGGGATGCTGTTTGGAGGGCAAGTATGGAGGGAAAGGAAGGAGAGAAAGTTGCGGGATCAAAAAAGGTATGAGGGGTTAGTAGAAAACTGGGGGTCGATGTGTCCAGGAGTGACGGACGCATGAATCCTTCCCTCCCACTGCGGTGGGTCGAGAGAGTCCGGCTGGAGAGGTCAATTTCTTCCCAACCATTTCCCGATCCAGCCCGCAAATAGCAAACGTATCGCTGCTAAGACCTAGACAAACTTCATCCTAAGAACCCGGGTATCCCCCATAACTTCGAAAAATGACTACACTTTTTCACGTCATGTTTCATGATACCTTGCTAACGTGCCAAACCAATGTATAACTTGAGGTCATTTTTCCCAAAAATTGCGCTCTGCAAATTATCCAATTGTTATTAATAAATTATTATTTTAAAACTACAAATTTTGTCGTCTAACTTTTATTAATAGTCAGTTTTGATTATACAAGGTGCGGAAAAACAAACAGTGCAGTTTTGAAGGGCAATTAAAAAAACGGCGTAACTTACATATGGGGTTTGTTTTATTTTATTCGGTATATCATGCCGTTTTATTCATCCAGTCCTGAAGATGAAATCAGAAAGATGATGGCCCCCAGCAGCGGTGATGAAGGCGATTTCTGTTTTCGGCTGCATTTTGGCACACGTCGATAGGCTAGCGAATAAACCAAATGTTGGGTCTGGGCTAGAAATAACCTAAGGTAACTTCACGACAGACATCTTCACTCCCGGATTGGGCCGTATTTTTTTGAGGAGAATAGACGAAACTGTCAACGCTCAACATTATGTTTCCATTTTGGAAATTTTTGTTGAACTTCAATTAGAAGAACTAATGGAGGAAACAGATCTGTGAGACATCTGGTTTCAACAGGACGGTGCTACGGCCCATACTACTCGAGTTTTAATGACAAAACTGCACCAGATGTTCCCTGCGCGCCTCGTCTCTCTGAAGGGTAGACCACCTGATTTAAGTATTTGCGACTTCTTTCTGTAGAGCTATCTACAAAGAAAGTTTTTAAACATCGGCCTCACTTGAAAGAACTCAAGGATTGAATTCGGGATGAAATCGCCGTTACGCCCATTGATATGTACCAAAATCTTTAGAAATCGCTTTCATAAATGTATCGCTGCTAGGGGCCATCATCCTTCTGATTTCATCTTCAGGACTTGAATTATAAAACGGCATGATATACCGAATAAAAAAAAATAGATTTAATTAATCAACAATGTATGCACCAACTCAAGTATAGGGTGTCTCATGGCAAATTTAAATAATATTTGTAAAACTGTTTAACGTGTGAGAGGGAATGGGATATGGTTCTGCGCGGCATTCGTGCGGATTGTTTAATCACGATGTCGCTGTGGACTAGTGAGCTTCGCGCGTTTGCGGTAGAAGCGTATTAAAAGCCAACGATTCGAGTACCGTTGTCCATTATAAAATATTAGACCTAGACAAACCTCGCAAAGAACCCGGGTACCCCTGCTAAGTCATCAACGTAGCAAACCACTTGGGGTGTCCTATGACAGAGGTGTTGGTTATCCAATAAATAATTCCCGGAGCAGTAGTGCCCGTACCCCGCTCTCGATTATTATCCAACTGTTGTAAGAAACTATTATTCAACGATTATATTTATTTGATACGTTGATAACAAATTGTATCAGATATAAATTTTGTGAAATTAATTGATAAAAACCGTAAGTAATCTTGAATCTTAAAATGCGTTTTTACAACTGATAAAAATGACTTTATCAAAATCAAAACATTCTTATCAAAGGCCCTTTATCGAATTAAAATACCAAAATAATTACCTCAATAACCAACGCACTCCGTGTTTCATTCACAATCATACATCTACTCATACTTACTCTTCTATTATTCAGATTATTGTTATGACCGAACTCTAAGTGTTTTATTCTCTCGGTCGGTCTTATTATTTTGTTCACTTTCGCGTCATTTAATCTCCTGGCACTCCTGTTCGCTGGCGTGGTCTAGCGGTAAGACTTGACTCGCATTCCGAAGGTCGCGGGATCGAATCCCGGCGAGGGCAAATAAATTTTGTTTCAATAATTTGTGTTATTTCACAATTATTCAATTAAAATAATGTATAGTATAGTCCAGAGTGGAAGATACTCTTAGTATCGCCCTGGTGTAAGACCACCATTCAGAATTGAAACGTTGCTTGAAATGGGGTTAGCCGTGTTTGGTGACCAGATCGGAAGAGCCAGGTACTTCCCCACCTTCCTCTTCCCCATCTCCTTCCTCTCCCCACTACCTTCAGCCTCACAACATTCCCCAATTGGGGATGTCATAGTCTCACTGGTACAGACGGAGCAGCTGTGACTCTTGTGAGGTGTTGCCTTAAAAAATAAAAATAAATCGTTCTCCATGTTCAAACCATCTAATCGTCCTTTTAGTTCACCACGCTTTTCAGCCTCGCATTTTTATCGGACCTCAATATTTTTATAATGCGATCAAAAAATTTACCAGAAAACTTTAAAAAATACGCTATCCATTACAATGGAGTATTTTCACAAACCGTGCTAAGGTAGAATTTAAAATGAATATAATATTTTTAGTTAATTTTTATAATTCTGCTCAACGTATGTGTAATTTTAATACTTCGATTAGTAACTTTTGTTTTAAAAACACTGTAAAAAAACGATTTATTCAAAGTGGCTACGATCTACGTTATCATTTTCACGTAGAAAACGCTGCTGGCTGGTAAGATGGCTGTCACCAAAGATATTCAAATACAAAAGAGATATGTTGTGATGATGGCGGACTACTACGTAATCGGAGTATTTTGCATACAAAATAAAATAATTTGTTCATTTCGTCAATTTTGGAAGATGTGCATTAGTATTGGTTGACAACATAGTTTGAATACGGAAAGAAATCGTTTATTTAGTTTAACGTTCGTTTAGTTTATTCGGTAAGTATTTGTTCGTTTATTTAATTTATAACGTTCGTTTAGTTTATTCGTTCATTTAGTCGTTAATTAGTAAACAATTTCAGCGACACCCGGAAGCGCAGTCCCACCTAGAAAAACTGCGGATAGCACATCTCTTATATTTCAATATCTTTGGCTGTCACCTACGTTGACCGGCGTGACGTCAACAACGCCATATTCACAAACATTAACGAACATGTCATTTTGGCAACAAATCGAAAATGCCATATTTTAAATCGTTATTTGGTAACTTATTAATATTTTCTTATTATTAATAAATTAATAGCTTTTTCCCGCGGCTTGGATTTCATGGTATTAGGGGGGTTTCAACTGTGCCTCCTCCACACCCCCCTCCCCCATCCCTCCCCTCATCCCCCCCCCCCACCCCTCTCCTCCCCACCACTCCCTCCCTCACCCGCCATCCCCCTCCCCCTCCCCTCATTCCCCTATCCTCTCTAACTCCTCCCTCCCATCAAACCCCTCCCTCCCCACTCTAACCCCTCCCTCCCTCCACCCTCCCCCTCCTCCATTCCGTATTTATTTGAAGTACTCCCCTAATTATTTGAATCGAAAAAAGAATTATACATAGATATCTTAATAATTGTGCCACATATTGCAAAATTTTTTTATACAAATTTCAAAATGCCAGAGCTCTGAGCTATATAGCCTATACGTTATTCTGACATATTATGAGCTATATTATTGTAAAGTTTCATTAAAATCCATTAAGTAGTACTTGAATGAAAGAGTAACAAATATACAAATACATACATATGTACATATGTACAAACTTTCGCCTTTATAATATTAGTAGGATTATTTCACAACACTAAATGAATTAATGGGTATCTTGAAAGGAAACCGGGAGGCGTTTTGTTCATACAAACGTATTCCCTAATTAATTTCTTCTCTAGATTTTAACACTAATTCAAATATATTTTTTTAATATAATATAGATATCGACCACCGGCCGGCGACTACCCTTACATACGGCGATTATCCTTATGACTAAATTGGTAATATCGCATTCAGGAGAAAATAGTTTTTGTGATTTTTTTCATTGCTTTTTTTATCAGTTATTTTTATAGAGGTTAGGTTAGATTAGGTTAGGAGTTAGGACCCTTCAAAAAGGGTCAAAATTGCCTGGTTCGAACGCCATCAACAGACGTACAGAATACAAACTAGACATTGTATTTTTCAGAATAGACTTATAATATTTTCTTCTAATACAGTTGGTTAAAAAAATCTAAAAAATCGGACCACTTTTGAACGAGAAAAAAGGGGTAAGTATATAAAACCTTGATTTTAACAATTATATTTAGATATCTCAGCTTGAGGTGCTATTGTCCCTTTCGCTCAGTATTCGTAGGAGTAACAGCGACAATGACATCAACATTTTGGTAAAAAACCTGAAATTCAAAATTCTCAGCAAGCGTGTTTTCTCTCAAATCTAGCACTAACAACAGACTAAACTTTGTGAGTATTTTTAAGATTTTTTTTTTCTTCAGTCTTGTTGAAATAACAACTCTAATGTCTACTGCAGGATCGCTTAACAGACTAAATAAAGGTTAGGAATCAAATAAATTGTTTATCATCAGTGTTTTGTAGGCTTCTTTCTCCATAATGATGAAGGCAGCACGCTTGAGTAATAAAACTAGTATAAGAGTTGAAGATACGTTAATAATATATTATGCTTGTGGGGTTGAGATGGTATTGTGGAGTTTTATGGTGTACGGGAGTCCACTGATGGACACGAGCCCAGCAGTAGTATTATACAGTACGCTCCCATGATTTAAGGCCCCATCATGGAAAGATGGCCGTCATTATGGTGCTTTATTGTACTTTATCATTTGCTTTATAGATCTTTGCATCTTTGCATGAGATTCCTTGGTCATATTAACTACCATGGCTACGTGATTGTATCTGTATATTTTTTGGTAATTACTTTCGTTGCGCATAAACAGTGACAAAAATACAATAGTGTCCGACCTAAACAGAACTTTCCACCGAAACCGAATATTCGGTGTCTGTCTCAGTTTTGGCCGAAACCGAAACCTTTGTAGACATGTTAAAAATCGATTGTTTAGTGTTATTTGGCTTATTTTTTACACTTATTCAGACAGTCAACACGTGTTAAGATGAAGCCTTTCTAAATAACGCAAAATCATACGTTTTTGTTTTGAAAATTTGATTGCTTAGAAGTATTATAGATGCTTCAATTAAATACTGCGTAATTTTTTTTACTCATTTTTATTCCAGTAAAAAGAAAATTACATTTTCACTTATTTAACTAGAAATAATTAAACAAATTAAACTAAACTAAATTTAACAATTCAGCGCTATTCTATTACTTTGTTTATCAAGAATAAACATTATTAATTTTTTTTAAATGTACCCAGTTTATTTTCGTTTTTAATATCGTTTAGAATGCAATTATATAATTTGCCCCCTTCGTAACCAATGGATTGTTTACCATAGTTAGTGTGGATGGTGTTTAAATGTATGTTATCGTGTAAAGTGTTTGTGTACTTGGGACGTTTTAATGAATTATGTGTTTGTATGCACGAGTTTATTGTTTATTTTGTAAATAAGGAGACACGTGTAGAACATACCTCGGCCCTTAAAAATATCGGTCTTTTAATAAGCCTAGAAAAAAATAAAGTGTGAGGTCTATAAAAAACTCAAGTCCAAACTCTCCTATTTACAAACCCCTTTTCTCGGATATGCTTTTATTGTTTAATGTGGCAAATTCAGTTCTTTTTAAAATGATCGCAAAAAAAAATTATATTTAAGCCCGAAGTTCACAAAATAAAAATAAAATATGCATTTTCGCGTTGTTATTTTTCAATACGGCCGGCAGTAGACGAATTTGGATTTTCAAAGTGAACTATATGCCCCACCGAAGGGCTACATAACTTGACACGCCCGTTTTTTTATCAATTTTATCAAGTGAAATCAATTTTAAAATTCTGTTTTATTACAATAAACAATGCGTAAAAAAATAGTTAATATTTTTTACAAGCCTTTACGAAAACAGCTTGTAAAAAAAAATTCTCAAATACTTTTTCCAACATTTCCAGAAGCTTTTTCTCAAGTATTTTTAAACTCCTCCCATAAAGGCCGTGAATTCCGATTTCGATTTTTCCTGGGCTATTGGATCGCCTTAAATAAAATAAATTTTAAAAAAATAATACTTGAAGTATATGAAAAGTAATCTTTTTTATATTACTTCTATGAAACAAACAAAATTCATAAAAAAATAACAAAACGTGTTAATTACTTCTTGGAAAAAAAAATTGTCAATAATCAACACTTAAAGGAAGGACGTCAATAATTGAGTATTTTGCTGATGATGGCGGGTAATATACGAGCCACGAACTCAATCGAAATCAGCCGAACGAGAAGTTCTAAGAAGATGTTAACATATTTTGTTATTTTTTTTTTAATTTCGTTTGTTTTATGGAAGTAATATTAAAAAAAAATTTTTTTTTTACGTACTTCAATTTACGCACTAGTAAATGTCCGGGTTAAATTTTCCCCATAGGAAAAACTAAACCCTTTCACATACTTCCCCAAACGATCATCTAGTCAATCCGCGCTATGCAATTGTACTATATAAGTATTATAAATAAAAAACAATACAAGAACAACATGCCAACCTACCCGAGACCAAATGGGAAAATAATTCACCGACTCCAGATATTTTCATATCAAAGGGTTCGGGTTTGTGGAACTCCTAATTGGACCTATACATCCTGCTGATCCCTCAAAATAAATATTTAAAACCACTTCTGTAATCCTACGTGTATTTAAAATGACTGATTTTTGCATTTTTATATATAAATTCTTTGACAAATCTAATATGCCTAAGTTTTGAATGAGAGACCTAGGTATAATGCCAGTAGCCGAAATAACAAATGGTAATATTTTTATAGTCTGAGAATGCCAAATTCTCTTAATCTCATTTCCTAAATCTGTATATTTTCTTATTTTTTCAGAAACAGATTTTTGAATATTACAGGAATTTGGAATAGCTACATCAATGATAAAAGTTTTTTTTTTTTTTGTCATGTAAAACTATATCAGGTATATTATGACTAATTGTTCTGTTTGTTAATACCTATAGTTTTATCATAATGTATTTTTTAATTCATTTTCTAAAAACGAATTTGGATTAAATGTTCTATAGTTTCCGGAAAAGCCAAACATTTTCTACATAAATCATCAATTTGATTTATATCTTTGATTATATGCTTCCTAAATTTTTTAGTATTAATGACTCTATCTTGAATGGCAAGCATAAATGTTTTAATAATTGTTTTTTTAATTTTTTTTTTAAATTAACACGCCTTAACTGTCTGAATAAGTATAAAAGATAAGCCAAATAACAGTAAACAATCGTTTTTTCACAAGAAGTCTAAAAAAAGTTTCGGTTTTGGTTTCGGTTTCGGCAGAATTTCTGCCGAAACCGAAACTGGTGCCGAAACTAGATTTTTTTGCCGAAACTTGCCGCAACCGAAACCGAACCTTCGGTCGTTCACTAATAATACAATAATGCTTTATTTCTTACAAAAGTTTACATACCCAAGTAATAAGTTTAAGCCTAACGCCCTTTGTACATGAAGATACTTACAAGATACGTGACTGAAACCAGTATCGGATTATCCCTAAGGCAGTGTAGGCAACTACCTAGGGGCCCGGCATCGGCTAGGGGCCCCGCGTCCCGAGAAAAAATTACTTCCTTCAATTGGTGAGCAACAAAGTTTGTGAAAAAGTCAGCTTTCAAGATGTTATAATTTTCTTTTCAATTAGGAACATTTACAGGTTAATAACATCACGCATTAAAGAAACAAATTATAATAGTTAAGTTATAACCCAATAAATAACTAATTTTCACATCATGCACAAATAATAAATAAAATGTCTATAAGTAAAACAAATATATAAACACAGTTGTATTTTACTTTTCTTTCCTTATATTTGTTGCAACATTACGTATCTGAAGTGTTTGAATGTGCGGTGTGTGGTTTATATTGGCATTTGTTTTGTTTTATTTTTTCTTTTGTTTCTAATTATATGTTTAAAATATAAGTGTTCTGCCAGCTTCAGTATGCGCTACCTATCTGCTTTCTAAAATTCTTTGGGAAAGTTTGTCTGGAAGAAATCACTTTAGTGACAAGACGGCTCATTGTAATGTTTTTTTTATGAATAAAATTACGTTTTGGTAGAAGAAAAATAATTTTGTAAGTTAGAAAAGGGTAAAGTGCAGTGGCGGACTAAGCCCGTCAGAAGCCCGGGGCGGCAAAGTTGAATGACCCCCCCCCCCCCTCCCTCTAGTGAAGTTGACGTAATTTTACAAGCTTTTTATTCAGTTCACACGGGCCTCTGACTTTGGGGGGCCTCCAAACGCCTTCACGATCCCTTGATCAAATCCTAAACAAGGCTTTAAGGACACTGCAAAAAAATTGTTATTTCTTTTATTCATATTATGAAAGATGCATTTATTAATAATGCTCTCACCATTTAAAATTTTTTAATTAAAAATATCAATAAATAAGTCCGTGAGAGCGAATCTCCGGAGGCGCCTCGAAAAAAAGTTGTTATGCGGTGAACTCCATAACTCGTTCCCGGTCATTTGAAACAAAAAAGCCGAAATGCCTAAATGCCCTTAAAAGAAAATATGTTTTCCTAGGTAGTCAGTGGGAGTTTTTTTCATTTTTTTTTTTTTTTTGGCAGCATTTTGAAGTGAAAAACGCGATTTTTGCTAAGAAAATTCGGTGAATTTGTTAATATAAAATTGAAAAAAAAAATGGTAAAAAATCTCCCTCTGACTACCTGTTGATTTATATGTAGAAATAGTTTACAAAATTTCAAAAGCATCGGTCAAGTCAAGTCAAGATTTTGAGTCATGATGTTCACGAACTTCAGAAAGGGTGATAAGTTTTAAGATTTTCACGGCCAAAAGCATTTTCGTTATTTATTTTTGGGGTGTTATGCCGTGTTGCGCTACCTCCTTCTTTAGCCAACGTTTCGGACATCGTTGCAGTGTCCATCATCAGGGCAGATCCGGATCAGACACATGATCCGGATCTGCCCTGATGATGGACACTGCAACGATGTCCGAAACGTTGGCTAAAGAAGGAGGTAGCGCAACACGGCATAACACCCCAAAAATAAATAACGGAAATTCAGAAAGGGTGTTCGCGAAAAAACCGATTAAAATTTTTTTATACTCGAAATATAATCGAATCGAGCATGAGGGACAGTCGCTTGAAACGCTGTATCGTCGTTAGTTTTGCTCCGATTTACTTTTTGACACAATACTCAATATATACTCAAATGTACATTATTTTTAAGTTTTAAAACCATACCCTCCCCCCCCTCCCCCCACCCTCCTTAAAGCCTTGTTAAGGATTTTATCAAGGGAACAAGGAGTCATTTGGAGGCCTCTTCAACCCCCCTCCCGTTAGTACGCCATTGGTAAAGGGACCTCGAGACGTTCATTGCTTGCAACCAGATGTAGTCTTCCAATATACAACTCTTTAATGCTGCTCCTCGTATACGTCTATACGCGAAATATACTGAACTTGATAATTTCTTCACGTGCAGTCGAGGAATTAATATGATATCAGGTAACTCTAGCGACGATGGCAATGGATGGATAACCATCACCTCTGTCGTAGGTCACCCCAAGTTTGACATATTTGGTGACTTAGTAGGGGTGCCCGGGTTCATGGGGTGAGGTTTTAGCGGCGGACCCATGCCCATGCACAGCCATGGGAGGGAGGATTCGTATGTCCGTCTCTCGTGGACTCTGCCCACACATTCCTACCCAACCCTTATAAATTTTCCTCCCCTTCCTTTCCCCTTTGTGGAGCTGATGTAAAAAAAAGTTATATTTAAAAAAAATCTGAATAGAAAATGAGATAAAATAATCAATAATAATCAGGTCTCAGTGGTAAAGTGTCGTCAAGTTAAGAGATAGGTCCTGGGTTCGATCGTGAAGTGCGATCGTTTACTTTTTTATTTAACAAGTTTCGTTTAAGCCGAGTTTACATTTCGCAACTAGTTGCGCACAAGTTGTTTCGTGAAATTAGTTGCCCTGCTAGTTTAAAGTGTAAATAAATAGTTTCATCACGCATACATTAGTCGTATGCGACAAAATTATAAATTCCCCTAAGGCGAAATTACGGCACCACTAATTTATGCAACAAGTTGCGTAGTGTAAAAACGTGATGAAACTTGTATCGCGAAACTTTTTCAGCTCAGCGAACTTGTGGATTCCTTGTAACTTCGTGAAAAAAAACGATGTTGATGGCGCTATGGTCGCTGTGAATCTGAAGGTTGCACGACACTAAATTTTCGCAATTTGTATCAACTTTTTTGTGAAAAAGAATCATTAAAAAAAAAAAAAAATCACTAGAGGCAAAAATTTCATTTACGATTTTACTCCAAATAAGTCCAGAAATCATTGCATAAAGTTGATTAGTGACGTACACATCCTAATGACTAATAACTCTTCCTCAATAGTCATCAACCGCTGCTCATCATTAACCTTTTCATTAAAAAAATCTATGGTTACTTAGTCACTTTTCTACAGAGCCGCTGGCGTGGGCGTTTAAAAAGGGCAAAAATTCTTCTGACAACTTCGATGATTGATGCTTAGAAAATAGACGACACCTCCAACCAGTGGCGTGACGATGAATTATTCCTGCCCCAAGCTACTGATTTATTAGCCTCAATTACAAAAATCAAAATTCCGTATTTCGAATTTCGAATTTCTGGAAATGATTTATTTGGTGTTGATTTAAAAAATATTTGAATTAACTGGTTTTCAGCACATATTCACAGTTCGATACGAAAAAAATATTATTTCGTCTAAAGAAAAAAAAACAACTTAATAATATTATACTAAGAATATTGAGAACTTGGTTCTAACTTAAATTACACCAAAAATTGAGATTTTTATACGTTTATTTAAAAAAAAGGTTTTTTAATGTTGTGTAGAAATACCCACTTGTTTACAAAAATTTGTAATTCTGACGAATAAACTGTTTGAATTATTCCTATCATTAATTCCAAGCGGAAAATAGTGCGCAATTATGGGGCCTAGCTACAAGAGAAATGAACCCGCGACTCCCCGATGCTTTGGACCACTCAGCTACTAATCGGTACCATTTTTAATGCGTTCCTATACCAATCATCCGATTGCCATGAAGCTTTGGTTATTTGTTGTGTGGATGCCCGCGAAGGTTTCAACACATTATAATGGTGAGCTCTGGCGTTAAGAAATTATTTCCTATACTATTCATCCGATTGCGATGAAACTTTGGTGAGTTGTTGTGCGCATGCCTGCGAAGGTTTCTGCGTGTAAAATTGAAGTATGGTGTCATCATATTTGAATGCAGATTTTCAAAAGGTGGCGATCGAGTTCGTAAAAAAAATTAACTATTTCTGTAGTTTAGCGGAAGGGAGAAGGCGGAAAGGGATGGGTAATCAGGGTGGTGTGGAGGGTAACAAAGGAGAGGGGGAAAGACGAGGAAGAGGGGGGGGAGGTTTGTGGGACGTGGGGGGAAGTTTCGGGGGAGGGGGCAGGGCTAAGAAGGTGGAATAGGAATATGGGAGGGGAAGGGGACGCGGAAAAACGGGGGTGGTAACGGGGATGCATGTGAAAGGACGAGTCAAGGAACGGATTACAAAGCAGACATAGTAACGGAAGTGTGGCCTGCTCATGCGTTGAAAAACATTCAAACGGAGGGAAAAATAAAAAATAAAATTTGTTCTACGAGTGCCACTGCAACGCATGCCGGGCACTCGCAAGTAAAATGTAAATTTCTTTTCATACTTATTTTGGTTCCGCCTAGATTTAGTAGCCAATTTATACGTTGAAATTTCCACACCTACTTAAAAACATTCATTTACAACAATTGCAATTTATGCATTTACTGAAAAAACTTTTTTAATAAATATTTGTCTTCTCCTAATTCAACTATTAAATAATAAGAAAACAATAAAGTTTAACACGTGAAATGGTAGTTGATTAGTTCATTTAAAAATAGAATTTCTTAACAAACGATATAATATCAATAAACTTAGTAAATCCTTGATAAATGAAAAGAAAAGATTGTCATTATTATCAAGACAACGTTTTTTTGAGAAATACAGTAAAAGGGTTTTTTTAACTTTTCGAATCCGTAGGTGTAGAAATCCTCAGTTTGGGGAATTTTGTGAGACTAAGACAAAAGATTTATTTTTTTATTATACCTAATGTTTGCCTAACTGGGAATTCCCGGAATGCATTACATCATGCTTTCATTTATAATAAATTATTTAACATTACTTAATAATATACAATGTGTACATACATTTAACGGTGATCCGATAATTGATTCAGTGACAATTGGCCCCCCCGACAGTCGGCCCGCCTACAGTTAATCCCCCTGCAATTTAATCCGGTGGATAGTTTATCCCTCGGACTATATATACTTATATCTGCAGGCATCTCGACTGAAAAAATATTTTTACTAACAATAATTTCGACTCTCCGAAGGTACGGTAAAAACAAAATAGGACATACTTACACATGCATTCGGCTTAGCAAAATACCGCTAAAAGTTCCTACTTGGATATAATATAACTTTATTTATCCGAATATAACACAAGAGGCCCAACTTCTCCCAACCATCTGGAGCCAGTGAGTCTATGGCATCCTCAATTTTGGTATGTTGTGAGGTTGAAGGTAGTGGGGAAAAGTGATAAGTCTAATAAATAAGTAATTACCTTTATGCACTATACACTAGCGTAAAAATACAATAAAAATCATACAATATTACTTTTTTAATCCGAATTCAACACAAGAGGCCCAACTGTCAGGGGGGTTAACTGTCGGGGGGATCAACTGCCGGCGGGCCAACTGTCGGGGGGCCACTTGTCACCGAATCAACTGTCATGGAATCACATTTAACATAGCAGTATTTCTAACATAAGTACACATTGATTCCATAAAAACTCAATAAAGTGGCATATCGACACCCCTTTGAAAAGTCATTAAATGTGATGAAAAAACAGCCCATAACCTAACGCCAAGCATTTTACCTAGTATTGTTTGTTTATCATTTTTTATGACTTTTCAAACGAGTGATGAATTGCCACTTCGTTGAATTATCCGGTCACCGTATACATTATACACGAACTGATGCATTTTTGGCCATATTTTGTCCAATTCGCAAACACCTTTGAGCGTTCGCTGACCAAAATTTGGCCAATTTGTAGAAACATTTTAAAACATTTATTGGAATAATTTCAATAGTTTCCGAGCGGTGAACACTTCAATTGATCACTTAGTAAATTCACTTTTTAACAAGAGTTATCTCGCGTCCTCTGTATTAATTTTTATTGATAATTATGATTTTTTTTAATGAGGACGGGAAATTTCGAAATCGGACGCTCAGAAATCCCGGACGCAGGACATGTATTATAATTAAATTATTAACGCGAAATCTAGAAAGGATACAGTCATGATAGAAGTGATTGGTTTGGTGATCGTATTTTTTTTACGTTGGAGTTTTTTTACACACGGGAATGTGTAGTACCTACCTTAGGATGTTCAATAATGATTGATCAAAAATTGCCCGGTGTCAACCCCCTCCACCCCTAATTCTCTTTCCCTTCTTATACCCTTATTTCACAATTAATAATTTATCTTGTAATATTATTTTTTTCGTGGGTAGAAACAGTAACGTAATTGTATTGAGTAATGCGATCCCTATAACAATGTCTATCTCAAAATTAAATCAGTTTCAGTTTCAGTTTCAGTGCCGGTAACCCGGGCGTTTATTTTATTTTTATTGTGTACATAGATTTCTTTTACCCACCTCACTAGACATAGTCTGTTCCGAGGCGGGTAAATAACAATTAGTTTTAACCACATTTAATGTTATAAAAAACGACATGTTTTGTAAGCAATGCTTCATCAGGGTTATTTTAGAACTAATTGCAATAATAGACATAGATAACAATTATTATAAGTAATAATTATTCGCCTGAAACACTCATCTACATTGAAAAAATCTCCCGAGAAAAGATACATGCCGCCGACGGGACTCGAACCCGCGTCCTTCTGATTTCCGGTCAACTGCTCTTATCCACTGAGCTACGTCGGCTTTATCTCCAAATAATTCAATATATATTTTAGTGTTTCATTCAACAGTTACAGCTTATTACATTTTTCCACCTGCAAACAACCAACTTTATTTTATATCAGAAAGGCATTGTGAGTGCTAAATCTCCCACTACGTGGCGTCGAGACAAATTATGTCTACATTTTTTGGTGAAATACTTTAACTAGTCAAATGTTAATTATTATTTTTAATTGATAAACTAATGTTTTAAGACGAGATTTTTTTGCATAGCACAAAGGATAATAATTATTATAAGTAATAATAATTATTAGCCTGAAACACTCATCTACATTGAAAAAATCTCCCGAGAAAAGATAAATGTCGCCGACGGGACTAAAGCCCGCGTCCTTCTGATTTCCGGTCAACTGCTCTTATCCACTGAGCTACGCCGGCTTACCCCCTTCCCGCCAAATAATTCAATATATACTAGTGTCCCGTCGGCGGCATGAATCTTTATTACTAATAATTATTACATATAATAATTGTTACCCTTTGTGCTACGCACAAAAATCTTGTTTTAAAACATTAGTTTATCAATTAAAAAAAATAGACATAGACTGACAGGATGTCAATGGAAAGGTGGAAGAAGGGGAGGGGTAGTTAGGAACAATTTACAAAGGTTAAAAGTTTGAAAAGGGTCTTATTAAATATTTTTTTGATTATTTATTATATTCAAATTCATTTTTAATTTTATTTCTAACTAGCTGGTCCCGGCATGCGTTGCTATGCCATTTAATAAAGAAATTGTTTATCCCTGAGTGTCCTTTCCAATTCGTCCCGTTCCCCTTCCGCCTCCCCTTCTTCTCCTGCGTCCTCTTCTCCTCTCGCGTTCCCATTCCGTCAGCTCCTCCTTCCCTCTCCCCACTTTACTCCCCCCCCCTTCCCCCGTCCCGCTAACCAACCTTTCGAGTTCCCTTCCCCCCTCACGCGTCCCCTTCCCCTCCCGCATTCCCCTTCCACCTTCCCCGCCTTCCTTCTTCCCTTTCCCGCTCCCTCGTCCCGCCAACCCTCCTCCCGCATTCCACATATTCAATCCCATTACATTAGTTTTTAAACAGTCCGCGTGCCACCTTTTACAATTTTTATTCAAATTTCCATTTTTTATGTATATTAAATTTGGTACCTAACACAGGTACCTATTTAAAACATCTAAAATTCTTGATTCGATTCAAACTGTTAGGGGAGTACCTACTTTAAATAAATTTATCAACTTACAGATTTTTAAAAATAGATTCCTGTTTTAATTCCATCATTGTTTTGCAAAATGTCATTCTCAAACACGCAAACTGTCAAACGTGTTAGGTTTTCTGAAATTATCCAATTTTTTATGTAATTTTCTTAATTTTTCTCTCCGTAAGAACCATCCTCGTACTTCAAGGAATATTCTAAAAAAAGAATTAGCAAAATCGGTTCAGCCGCTCTCGAGATTTGCGCTTACCAACAAATTTAGCGATTCATTTTTATATTATAGATTTGTCTAAATGAAAAGCATTAAAATTACAATGCAATAATTCAATTTCATTATTAAAGACAAAGGTGTGACTGGTCTCAAATAATTGATTGGCTAACTCCGAGAAACTATTATTGATTATACACCTCGTGTATTCCTTCATCCTTATTTCAAAGTTTCTCGAAGTTTTACCTGTATAAAAGAACACACAATCACAACACTTTAATTTATGGATTCCAGATTTTTTTCATTTTTAAATCTATATCCTTATTATTTAAAATGTAATTTTTATATTTATAATTTGCATAAAATGCAGAAAGAATGTCATTTGCTTAATTCTTTGTTAAGGAATAGGTAATTTTATTATTTAAAAACATTATTCATAAGCATTATTCATACCTCCATTTATCCAATATTTTATCAACCACAAATTAGTTAGGTTAGATGAAATGTCACTTCTCGTTATATTTATATATAATATTATTCACGGTTCGAGTAGGCTTGTTGAAAAAATATCGATATATCGAAATATCGATTTTTCAATTCAAAATATCGATATTTTTAGCCGATATATTTTGATCCGATATATCGATACAAAATATCCAATATCGAAAATTGTATCAAAAACGAATTTTTTTTAATTACAGAATCCAAACCGTATAGGAACGAACGGAAAAAAGTAACTGTATTGGGTCATGACATCTGGCGGTTGAAATATTAACTATTAATAGCTTACAAATCTATTGTCTTTGCATTAGTATTTGTGATCACCAATACTATCTCATGTGTGTAGGTACATACATAGAAATGTATGCTATTTTTCGCCATTTTTTTCTGAGTCACTCCAATGTGTTGGTTCCTAATTGTCTATGATTATTGACTATACCTCGTTCCAAACACGAAGTCCTTTTCGACAGATTAATACGCCAACAGAATGTTACTGAGACGCATACAAACTTTGTATGCATCTCAGTTTACATATAAGTTAGAAGACAGCTTTTTAGTTTTTGATATTTTTGTAATTATTACGTAATAAAAATGAATAGTGATAAAAATACCTTCATTTTTATTGAGATTTTTGTACATTAAAAAAAGCAAATTGTGTACAAAAATTACTATTGATAATATTGAGCTGAATACACTTTTATTTTAAAAACGCAAAATATCTTGAAAATTTGACCGATATATCGATATTTTTTCCTCGATATATCGACGTCGATATTGATATTTTCATAAATATCGATACATCGATATTTTTTTTCACTTTCGACATCCCTAGGTTCGAGAGGAATAACTAGTATGAATAAATTTACAAATGTATTTTCTATTATCTGACAGTTAAAAAAAATTATGGTGAACCTACTTAAAAATATTTAGGATCGCAGATGAAATTATTTTTAAAATCACTTTTATGAATTAATTTTGATTGAGATGACAAATATGAAAAATACGAAGTGAAAACTTAAATTCCAACCGCAGTCTTTCCCATCTCCTTCCCCTAAATCCTACTTCAGTCTCAAAATATTCACCCTTTTTTTACATTAGCTCCACACAGGAGACCTGAAAAAATTCCGTCGGGGCCTGTCATATTTGGAGAGGTTATGTGGTAGATCTTTTTAGGAAAATGAAGGAGATGAAGTTCTAGGAAGTAAAAGGTATGAGGGATGGGTAGGAATCTGGGGGTGAGTGTGTCCAGGAGTGACTGATCTGTGAATCCATCCCACTGAGGTGCAAGGCGATGGGTCGAGAGAATTCAGCTGGAGAGTTCAAAAGACCGCCATGACCTCGACAAACATCATTCCTTGAACCCGGATACCTCTGCTAAGTCACGTAACGTAGTGAACTACTTGGGGTGACCTTGGCAGACATGTTGGTTATCGAATAAATGCTTACCGTCTTGGCGTTACTCATACCCTCCTCCCAAATTGAATGCTAGAGTCTTACTGGTTCCTGGAACTTGTACAATGAACGCATTATAAGGCTAATTCAGAGTGTTTTTTTTTTATATGCCGAAGTCTTAAAAGTTTTAAAGCCCGTCTCGTCTTAAGCTATTGCCGAATCCTGTATTGTACACGGTACCCTGGGGAGTGCTCGATTTTAAAATGGACACATCCCATTGCGTTATTTAAGTGTGAAACTTTGTTAAACATCACGAGGATAAGAAATAAATATTAAACACTTTGGCTGGTGAAAAAGACATTAAACATCCCAGGGGCACAGACACAGCGTGGTAAGTAATCATAATCGACATGATAAACTAGACACGGTAGAATAAGTGCCACAAGTATAAGTTGGGGGTGGCGTAAACATGAACTAATGCTATATATTTATATTTTAATCTGGCAACAACATCCACTATCGTTGTCATAGATGTCAACGCCATTTTTCGCCAACGTGTAAGTGCAGCACTGTAGCACTATTTATCTATATCCCACGCTCAAAATTAATCAATGTCACACAAATATTATGTGACTAGTGCAGTTCTTGCCTATTTGGTTATTTTGTCTATGGTGTTTTTTTTGGAGACTGGTAATTTTTTGGGGAAGAGAGATTGTTGTTTTTGTTTATGGGCACTTCCTCCCGGTCAGCATGGACTAGCTGCGTCGGAAATTAGTCACTCACCATTATGGTGTTTTAATCACTTAAAATCATGTGAATCCAAGTTTATTTTATCTTTAAAAAGGCGCGAGGTGTTTTTCGTAACATGAGTAGTTCATTTACGTTATTATTTTAGTGGATGATTTGTGAATCCCACTTTTTACCGGTGATGGCGGTTGGCCATTTGTAGAAATGGTTTTGGAGTGAAATTATAAGTTATTGTTCCGGTTTTGTGGCTAGTATAATATGCCTTTATGACCCCGCGTCGCGAAGTCACAGATTACTGAATGATCTTCCGAAATTCTTAAGACTTGGAGACTGGTTGGGCCACGTGCCTTCGGATGGAAATTGTTGAGACAGCCTGAGGCTGGAGCCGCTCCTTGGAGATGTAGCGGCATTCCTCCCAAATAGAAGGAAGACCTAGGCTCCCCGGATTCCGCGCCGTTCCCGGTTGATGAGACTGGAAGTCTCGTCCCTGAGCCGTTTCTCGCTACGAAGCAAGTTTGCGGTCGTCATCCGGTGTTATTTCCGTTAGTTAGATTAGTGTAACCAGGAGTCCATCTGGTATGTTTATATTTTGTATTCTTTTGTTCCATTGGTATAAATTTAAGGCTAACCTTTCATTGGTATGAAATTTGCACTCTGATGTGTTGTTTTTTTGTTGCCTACAATATAGTTTTCTTTTATTTTCTGATTTCCCACCTGATTGACAGAAAACTACATTTCCCATTATCCTGAGCTCTGGTCCCTGCTCTGCCGTATAAAATTACACTACTCTCATATTATATACGTACATGTACTCGTTTCATCAACTCCGGGAAAGAAACGTCTGACCATTGCAACACTTATGCATTTTTTTATCAATAGATGTGGACTGGCGGCGGTGGACTTGGCTTAGACGTAATGTAATGTCATAATATATTTTTGAAGTTTCTCATATAGTAATGTTATGGTAAGAGGTATGATTTTTACTACTTAAATCGAAATTAAAATTTAAAAAAGGTAATTATTATTTTTAATTTATAAACTAATGTGTGATAAGATTTTTATGCATAGCACAAAGGGTAACAACTATTATAAGCAATAATTGTCAGCCTGAAACACTCATTTACATTGAAAAATCTTCCGAGAAAAGATACTTGCCGCCAACGGGACTTGAAAATATAAAAAAAAAATAATAATAATATATATATATAATAATCGGTAATTGTTGAATGAAACACCAGTATATATTGAATTATTTGGCGGGTATTAGATAAGCCGCCATAGCTCAGTGGTCAGAGCATCCGACCGGCAATCAGAAGGACACGGGTTCAAGTCCCGTTGGCGGCAAGTATCTTTTCTCGGAAGATTTTTCAATATAAATGAGTGTTTCAGGCTGACAATTATCGCTTATAATAATTAAAAAAGGTATTTCAAAAGAAGAAAAAATAATAATGGACCATAAACATGATATTAAAAGAATATTTATTTGTATGATTTTCTGGTGAAACTAGTGGAAGCAGTTTTTCTGTCAGTAATCTCTACAAAATTTATATAACATCTTTTTATATAACCCCGATGAAGGTTGAGGTTGAATTTAAACCGGTTGGTTTTTATAAATTAATGATATATTATACAATAAAGTGGTATTCAAACTTAGTTATTTTATTCTAATTATTATAATTATGAACGCCCACGAAGTGATTGCTGCACGTGAAAATCTAGAATATTTCTTGTTAGTTTTGCTTCTGATAATATATTGAAGAAACATTTTCCACGGTAAATGGTGTTGGGCAAAAGAAGTGTTAAGTTTAAGGCATGCATGTACAGGGTATCCGGGGGTAAAGTACAGGGTATCCGGGGGTTAACTTCGGGAGGTGATTCTACATGATAGTATAAGTAAAAAAGATGCATAACTTTTTTCGAAATTCCAACTTTTAGGGGTAGTTTTATGGTAAAAAGATAAAATTAGACCGGCGTGCCCGGCCAGCTTTATTATTTATTTATTTATTTTATTTTAAATGCACATTTACAGTTATACATAACCAATAATAAACATACATTTTTATTTCGATACGGGCCAATCACCACCATACAATGTTGCCACGATAGTTCCCGGCAGGCTCCCGGCAAGAAAAAGGATTTGTAGTAGGTAGATCTTTTTGTATGGGAAAAAAAAGTTGGAATTTCGAAAAAGTTGTTAATCTTTTTTTACTCCTACCATCATGTAGAATCACCTCCCGAAGTTAATGCACTTCACTCCCGGACACCCTGTATATTTAAGTATAACTAGACTAACTAACATCAAGAATAACTATTAAAACTTGGTTTTTCACATGAGTCTCAATTCATTTTGTTTTTATTTTCTATGTACATTTGTTACTTAAATTTTTTGACCACTATCCTCTCCCCCAAAATCACCCACTCACTTCCCCCAACTAATTAAATCTGATCATTTTTGTACTTGCATAGAATTTTTAAGTTAGTTTTAAGTTTGCTAGTGAATGACACGGATGTATCGAAAACGGTAGCGAACAATAAAAAAAATTAAGTAATAAATGTACATAGAAAATAAAACTTTTCAAAACAAAACGTCTAGAAATTGTTACATAGTTATTGCCCAAGAAATACA
The DNA here is from genome assembly GCA_929108145.2 of Limnephilus rhombicus. NCBI lineage: Eukaryota > Metazoa > Arthropoda > Insecta > Trichoptera > Limnephilidae > Limnephilus > Limnephilus rhombicus. The sequence goes on from OV815280.1 coordinate 37,959,939, forward strand.
AAAAAATGAGTCTCAGTTCATTAAATCGCCGACATGCTTGTTTATTGTGTCGACAAGCTTACGCTCTGGATAAACTAACGATATTTTAATCGATGTCAAATTTATGTAATTGTCGACTTATAACCAATGGTTGGGCGTTTACACAATTCATAGCTACACTTACCTACATGCATCTACATATATCATAGACTCTATGCTTGTAGCTTTGATTGTCACATGTTCCTTACCTATCCATCATTCTATCATTTTCCCCATCCCTATGTACCTCTCAATTTTCGTTACCATAACAATCAGTCAGTGTCGTCAATCGAACCTCGCCGTGAAAGCATACAATTTTACTATCCGCATTCTCTACCCGCATATCAAAAAGTTAATAACGCGAATAATAATAAACAAGTGTATGAACAAAGGCCACCCATGAGAGAAGAGAAGTAACAGAAGATTCCTAAGTAAGTCCCTTCCTTCCTTTATGTGCATTCATTTTTACTTGTGCAGTAGTCTATCATACACTCAAAACACATACAAGGTCCTTCGACATTCGCATTCACACAAAACACATCATTCATGGCGCATTCTCGCAAAATCATTCAACCAATATTGTCGATAAAGACTACCATCTCTTTGATATTGTCTTCTTTAATAGGGCTTCGGTATATGTATCTAGAAAATTCTTATCAGTTAAGTTTAGAGTATCAACTACACATATAAACTGCAATTAGGTTCTCAATAATCCTAATCAGAAAGACGTAATAAAGATTAAACATTGTTTATGATCGATATAGGAATATGCAGAAAGATGGCAAATGGAAATGAGACATTGAAATGTTTTATGTTGATAATAAGAAAAAGTAGTGTATTCATGTAATCGTTTAATATTTTGATTTATAAAAATATCGGCTCCAATTATACTCAGACTTGTGCAATTTCAACACTCCTTTGAAAAGTCATTAAAAAAATTAAAAATACCCCATAACCTAACCTAACGTAACAGATTTAATTAATTTTTTATACTTTTTTCATCACTTTGAATGACTTTTTAAAGTAGGTGTTAACATTGCATTGTATTACTTAAAATTATAGTCTTTTCTTCGTTCATTCGCTCTACATGCCCAAACCATCTAATCAATAATTACATCATCCTTGCATTTTTTGCGAATCTCCACATTTCTTACACAAAATACATGATTTTATTATACATACGCCTCAGGGATCTCATTTCTGCAGCATTCAGTCCACTTTCATCCATCCTCTGACAGTTCCATGTCTCACTGCCATACATCAGAGTAGGTACCAGCATTCCATTGTGGCCTGCTAGCTTCGCTAAAAATGTGTAAAGCAATTACAATTTGGGAGGCGGGTATGAGTACGGCCCCTTCGGGAATAATTTATTGGGTAAGTATTACCTCTGACATAGGTCATTCCAAGTGGTTTGCTACGTTTGGTGACTTAGCAAAGGTGCCCGGGTACATGGTGTTACGTAGCGCTCAGGCACCACCCTACGCCAGTGAGTTGCACACCGCCCGTCCCCCCCGGGCACTCGTACCCCTTCTCACCTCGCCCAAACGCCCCACGCTCTCGCGACCCGGCAACGCGGTCACTCTCGCCCAGACCCCTCCAGCCGTAACCCGTGTCCGCCGCTGCGACAGCACCACGGTTCTGGAACATTCGACAGAATTCACGGAGCCGAATGTGAGACGCTCCCGTCTGCCATGTTCCGTGAGAACCGAGTTGACCGGCCCCTCTGCCACGCTACCTGATTGCAATGGATTCCCTGTTGGGCGTAGTCTGCCTTACTTACAGGCAAGCGTCCCCCTGGAATGCTCGCCCTGCCGCCACCTGGTACCAGTGAGTAACGCCACTTTCCCCCATTTTTGTTGTGTCCTTTCATGTCCCGCGAACAACAACCGATCCTCAGGGAGGACGCGATTTGAGAGAGATTTGATAGGCTTCCCTATGTGTAGGTAGTCGATTAGTGTACCTGTGCCTAGTAATTGATTGTAAATGTACTGCCCTGCTATATTTGTGTGTGATCCCGACAATACAGGAAATGTTTACCTTAGACGATCTTTTATTTGACGAGGCGTGACGAGTGTTGGCATATACTATGTACCCCCCACCCCCTTTTTTAGCTACCTACGACCCTTGATGACGAGAGCCCCGCCAGTTCTGCCGACCTATCTGAGCTAGCTTTGAGGCAGAACGTGGATGCTTCCACCGAGGCACGCAACAATGGAGTGAGGTTTGTCCGGGACTTGGCGGCAGATGCGTCGAGAGAGAATGGTTGAGGGAGTCCCTTTGAGTTCTCCAGTTGTACTCTCTCGGAATATCGCCTTGCACCGTAGTGGGAGGGATTCGTACGTCCGTCACTCCTGGACACACTGACCCCAGATAACTCCCCTTCCGATCCTCATACCCTTTTTCTCGTGACCTGAACTTCCTCTCCTTCCTTTAGTAAAGTGACCCTCCACACATCAGAGGGGAATTATTTTCCTCAGGGCCTCCCGTTAGAAGCTAATGAAAAAAAAAACAAATAGCCTTGTTTGGTGACCAAATTTGAAAAGCTGGTTATGTACTTCCCAACCCTCCCTTTTCCCAATTTCCAAACCCTCTCCACTCCCTCAAACCACACAACTTACCACATAAATTGAGAATGCCCTAGTCCCTGGGCTTCGAGAATTGTCGATAACGCCAATTCTTTCCGCAGAGATGTTTAACCAGTTGCATCTTCATAAATACGAACAGACGCCCCAAGAACCGTCCATATTGCAGGTTGTTGTTCCACTAGTGATAAATAGCCAGGATTGTAAGCATCATCCATCTCATTCTCCTTCCCCGTCCCTTTTCCGTTACTCCTCCCCTTTGAATGCGCTGCAGCATCGGATCAGGCCACGTGACCAGACTCCGTATCGCTTTATTCTTATTGGACGACGTTAGACGAAACAAATGGAGTGAATCTATAACGATCTAATAACAAAATGTTGACGTAAATATACGATTCTTTGAAAGTGGGTTTGTTACTAAAGGAGTCGCAAATGCATTGTGATATTTTTATTTTATTTATTAGGGAAAATCAACAGATATTTTACACTTATGATAATAACATTTATAATATACATAATATCAAAAACAAAATAACAAAACAGTTAACAAAAATATATCCTTGAAAATTGTAAAAAATATATATAAAATCACAATATAAACTATAACATAAACCAATAATATGCATGCTTACTAAATTTCAAAGAACATAGTCAGAGTCAGAAATCTAGTCTCACTCCACAACAGCAATAATATTAATATGTACATACATAGATACCTACAACTCAGAGTGAATACAATAGTAAGACAAATGACGAGTATGTAAATGGGAAGGATTCACCGCAATAACATGATAACTTGTAACACGGTCAAATAGTAGATAATAATAGACGACCTCCGTAGTACAGTGGGTAAGACTCTTGACTCACAATCCGGAGGTCGCGGGTTCGAACCCGGCATGCGCAAATAAATTTTATTTGATTAATTTGTGTTATTTCACAATTAATTCATTTCAAATAATATATAGTATATTTGAGGCATGTTCCAGAGTGGAAGATACTATCAGTATCGCCCTGGTGTAAGAGCACCATTCAGAATTGAAACGTTGCTTGAAAATGGCTTTAGCCGTGTTTGGCGACCAGATCTGAATAGCCAGGTACTTCCCAAACTTCCTCTTCCCCTCCCCACTACCTTCAGCCTCACAACATACCCCAATTGGGGATGCCATAGTCTCACTGGCTCCAGACGGGAGCAGTTGAGATTCTTGTGCGGCATTTACTGTAAAAAAAAATAAATTATTTAATGTTAGCATACTTGACATACTTTGTGACATACTTTTTTAAGGTACTTAAATTACGTAAGAATATGTCTATATTATTAAAATTATTATCAAATACATTGCATGCTTTGAATATAAAAGCATTTGGTTTGAGATTAGTAGAACATTTTTGAAGATGAAAAAGTGATGTTTCTCTGGTTCTAACGGCTGGTACTCTAAAATTAATCTCAGCCAAAAGGGGCGAACCATCGATAAAACCATTGATAATTTTATGAAGATACCTATATTGTGTCTGCGGAGTCTCTTCTAATTTTTAATGATTTAAATCCATAAAGGTCCAGCGATCTGTTTATGTCATGATAACCAATATTAAACTTGAAATTTAAATTATGGACAAATTTTCTTTGGATAGCTTAAATGCGTTTAATATAAATATTATATTGAGGATTCCATATCTGAGAAATGTATCGTATTACTTAACCCGTCCGGTATTTTGAGATTTTGTCGTCCAGTCATTTTATATAACCTGATTTATGATTTATTTAGAAATATTTCCACTTGACACGTTTTTGAAAGTATCCCAAAATAAATATTGTTTATGAAAGCAGACGAAAGAATCGTTCAGATACATTTTAATATTAGATTGGAAAGTATTTAAAAAAAATTACAAACATTGATGTATTTTTCGCAAATTATACGGTCGATGACTTATTTGAATGTCTTACAATTATTTTTTCTGCATAGTGTAAACTTTTAAATGCAAATACAAAGCATGGTGTCGCCTCTTTCTAGCACTGTTTAAATCATTATAATAATATATTTACCAAATGAGGTCACTGCTAACGTGAGATTTTGAAAAATCATCCCCTTAAAACAGAATTTTAATACATCTTGGTAAAATTTTGCATAACCGACGTTCAAAATAAGACGAAAATTACAGTCGCCATCGGATTTAGATAACTTCTGCCTAAAGCCTGGTCAACGCAACACAGCCTGGGCAAGGCTATGTACAATTTTGAATTTCGTAAAATTAGTTGAGAAAGTAAAAAAGTTCACTAGCTACAATTTTCGTAAAATTATTCATCAAATAAAAACAAATCACTTTGCAAACACCACTATTTAATCAAAATTATCTACCAATCTGGGACATTTAAATTAATTTTTAACGATTGTAACTTTTTAAACAGTAATTATTATAATTATTATAAAATAAATAAATAATAATAATTATTATTCTGAATTTGCCTACAACATATTGGAAACAAATCATTATTTTGATGTAAATAAAGGGTTAACAATTTTGCGTATAAAACACAATATGTAAAATCCCCGAAAAAAGGCGTTAAACAATAAATAAATAAATAAACATTTTATAACTAAATAAAATATACTTTAAAAAAAAACTGGTTTACAATTAGATAACTTAAAAAAAAATTAAATTAGAAAAAGTGTTAATGGTCAGTTAAATATAATTAATAACCAAATATATTTTTGAAAATAACCATCTCATAAATTTATTTTCACAATACTTTCATTTCTAATGATTTATTTTTATTATAAGCAATAATTATCAGCCTGAAACACTCATCTACATTGAAAAATCTTCCGAGAAAAGATACTTGCCGCCAACGGGACTTGAACCCGTGTCCTTCTGATTGCCGGTCAGGTGCTCTGACCACTGAGCTATGGCGGCTTATCTTATACCCGCCAAATAATTCAATATATAGGTACTAGTGTTTAATTCAACAATTACTGTTTGTTATATTTTTTTGACATAATTTGTCTCGACGCCACCTAGCGAGAGATTTAACACTAACAATGTCTCTCTCGCAAAAAAAAAGTTGGTTGTTTTCAGGTGGAAAAAATAAAATAAACAGTAATTGTTGAATGAAACACAGGCAAAAAAACTCAGACAGGGCTGCACAATAGAAAGAATTGCAGAACCTTTTGAGTTCTGAATTTACGACTAGGCGCGCATCTGACAAGGGACAATTGATGTTTTTCAGCATCTTTCAGGGCATCATGGAATATCACACATACCAAATACCTATTTTATATTTATATTTAATACTATATTTTCCCCTTTGACGGGCACAATATAAATAAATATTTTTTCTTTGTCTTAATGGTTAACAGGTTTTTGATTTATTGGTTTTTTACAGGTTTAGTCAAAATCTGAAAAAAGTGCTTTTCAATTACCTACACCTTTTATCTTTATCTCAAATGTTATCGGTAATTCAGTCGGGTTACTGCTCTGAATTTTTACTCTTATTTCTCTACTCTTTGGATGAGTTCCTCTGTTCTCTTTTTGATTATCTAATTTGAATATTCAAGAAAAGGATAGAAGATTTAAGAAGAAACATGAAAAGCACAATCAAAAGAGGCTAAAAGATTCACGAAGAGAGAAAAAATGCCACCATCGAGAAAAGTCAAGATGATGTAAGATGACACCTGCGGGGACAAGCAGGACAAATAATATGCAAGCAAAGTTAGGAGAGCCAAGAAAAATAATAGTAACATAACATAACATTTGTAAGGCGCAGTTTGGGGATATTTCACTTCAAGCTAAATGAAGTGAGACGAAACAATTAAGTCAGAACAAACACGAAGGGGCTAGTAGAAGCAAAAACTTCTAAGCAGATACTAGGGTAGATTGAAATTGACAAAAAAGAGGCAAAAGGAAGTAAGAATAGGCAAGAAAAGACCAGAAGAATCAAGAAAACGATAGAACTTAGAAAACAACACTCAATCAAAATCTTTATTCTTGCCCAACCTAGTTTGAGATTTTGCATATTAGGTTGCCAGTTGCCAAGAGATAAGAAGCAAGAAGACACAAGAAAAGACTCGAAGAAACAATAAGATACAAGAAAAGGCAGGAGGAATCCAGACAAGCCAACAACGTATGAAAATTGGAAAGAAGGTGCAGTAAAAGCAAAGGTGAGTTAAGAAGAGCCAATATTAGACGATAAGAGACGAGAAGTAGCAGCAGAACCGAAAAGAGACGAGAAGATCTAATAAGATCCAAAAAGAGACAAGAACATTCAAGAAGAAACAAGAAGAGATGAGAATATTCGAGAAGAGATAATCAGAGACAAGCTAAGCTGATAAGCTGAGACAAAAAGAGATAAGAAGAGACAAAAAGAGATAAGAAGAGACGAGAACATCCAAGAAAAAGCAAGAAGAGCCAAGAAGAGACAATAATAAAAAAGAAGAGATAATAAGGTGCAAGGAAAGTCCAGAAGAGCCGAGAAGAGATGAGAAGAGAGAAGAGATGAGAAGATCACAAGAAATAAGAAGAAGCAAGAAGAGACAAGAAGGGACAAGGGAATCATGGAAGAGATAAGATGAGCCAAGCAGGACCAAGCGGAGCAAAGAAGAGTTCATAAGATCCAAGAAAAGGCGAGAAGATACAAGAAGAAATAAGAAGAGCCAAGAAGAGACTAGAAGATCCTAGAAGAGCCACGAAGAGACAAGAAGATCCTAGAAGAGACAAGAGGCAAGATCCAAGAAGAGCCGAGAAGAGGCAAGAAGAACGAAGATAAAAACAAAGAAAAAAATTATAACGCTCAATCCATTCCTTTATTCCTGACCATCCTAAATTCCAATATTGGCTTATTAGGTTGCCATGTATACCGGTCGATTAAACTCCAACCTCCTTCCTATCCTCAGAGCATGTGCTCCAAATCCTAACAAATTAGTACCCCCTGGTGTACCGATCTCACCGGGACAGGAGTGCTCCTGGCTGAGGTGGTACAATCGTATTCTCTAAAAATTTATATCCGATCAACCTGAATATATTTCTCTGTCCCCCAACAAGTAATTTCATTGGTTGCAAATCTAAGCGTGTCATGTCTTCATAAAATCATTAAATCAATGTACCCTAAAACGAATCGTCTGTTTTTTTTAACGTAAATTTAATTAATAATACGTCCAATTCAAGATATTACGTTTTCATACATTAAACAAGTTATTATATAGCCTGTATTTTTGCTGAACGATTTTTTTCGTAATGACTGCCATTACCACGCTATGCTGCGTGACTTTTGAGAGGTTTTTTAGGGGTCACCGTCGTGTTTATGCGTTAACTTATTTTTGGATTAGCTCCGTAGTTCAAAATCAATTCTTCAACCTTCAAATCACGGCGGTTCAATCATTAAAACCAAGCTGTTCTTTGGGAAATGGTGCCTATGAGTTCAGCGACATAATTCTTAAGAAATTTTACCATTTTTAAGCAATTTTTCATTTTGTTGTTCAGCGAAAATGTTCTGGGCTTTAAGTAACTTTAATAAATATATTTTAAGAGTTTTATCGTGTTTATTTTTGGGGTTTTATACCGTGGTGCGTTTCCTCATTCTTTAGCCAAAGTTTCGGATAGCATTACAGTGGCCATCATCAGGGTAAATGTGAGATTTTTTTACATTAGCTCCACAAAGGAAGCCTGAGGAAAATAATTCACCTCAGGGCAGGAGAGAAAGTTCTGAAAAGGATAAAGGTTTAAAGGATTGGTTGTAATCTGGCGGTCAGTGTGTCCAGGAATCGTGGACGTATAAATCTATCCCTCCCACTGCGGTACAAGGCGTTGTTTGTGGAGAGTCCTGCTGGAGAGGTCAAAAGATAACCCTCTACCAGTCTCTCACGTCTGCGACGCAGTTGGTGGGTTGACGCATCCCCCACCAAGATCCAGACAAACTTCATCCCATTAACCCGAGCACCCCTTCTAAGTCAGCAAAGTAGCGAACTATGGCAGAGGTGTTGATTATCCAATAAATGGTTCCCGGGGTGGTATACCCTCCTCCCAAATTAAAGGTAATTGAAGATTACTGTGAAGTGTGATGTTAGTAGAAGTGATCAATTCTATTATGGCCGATATTTAAGAATAATAATTAGTTAAATTAGTGTGGTATTCGGCATTTAATTTTGGTGTAGCCTTCAAGTGCCGGATTTTAAGAACTACTGTGCTTAGTCGTCTCTATGGAGTTTTTTAAGCACGCTTCATTACCCCCCATAATATTTAAACGTTACGTTTTGGATTTTCTGGGATCTTAGGAGTTCTATAAATATTTTTACAGGGTTAGAAAATTAATCATAAAATTTACTTACATCAGAGTTCTTGATACTCTCGGTGTGAAAACAATAATTCGATAATTGAGCCCTTGCCCGGAAGAATGTTGTATTCAACAATATTCTAGTTCCAAGAAAAATTGAAAAAACGAAACCAGTTATGTTTCATAACATTTCATATTGAAAATACATAAAACATACAATTCTTAAGAGTTTTAAACGAAAATTCGTCTAGAAAATAAATTACATTAGAGTTTATTACAAGAATTTACGCAAAATTTTTGGAATACTGTTGTATTTCACATAAGCTTTATTCCTAAAACGGTTGTTTTTACTCTTCGTACCTTACAGAAATCAACATGCTCTTGTAACATAAATGTACACATGTCATTGATGTTTTTGAGCTTCAAAAGCAAAAAACTATATAAGTAAATGAAACCATTTACGTTCTAGATATTGTCTTGAGATCAACATACAACATTATTCCACAAAACTGTTTCAACGGCTAAAAAGCCGACTTATCTAACAATATTTTTTCTGGACAAATTCTACTTTCCTGCATTCTTCAGCTTCTTGTATTTGAAGACTTTCTAGTTGAAGCCATAATTATCCATTTATTACGCCGTGATTTTGATAAATGGCGTTATACAACATTCTTCCATAAAACAAACATTAAAACACAGGCTTAATTTTTTTTCTTTATCATAATTCTTACCTTAAAAGATGCGTATTAATATGCCCAACATTATTCCATCAAGAACTCAACAGTAATAGTTTGGTTGGATACAATAGATAACGAATAGATGAAATTGCTGCAAACCAATCCCAGGATTGAAACAAGAGAGAGAGAGGATACAACATTCTTCCGGGCAAGGGCTCAATTATAAAGAAAATTGGCAATATTTGTTTTTGATACGGATACTGCGGCTAATCTATAATATAAAAATGAATCGCTAAATGTGTTGCTAAGCGCAAATCTCGAGAGCAGCTGAACCGATTTCGCTAATTCTTTTTTTCGAATATTCCTTGAAGTACGAGGATGGTTCTTACGGAGAGAAAAATTAAGAAAATTGCGCAGAAAATTGGATAATTTCAGAAAACCTAACGACTATCGCACATTTGACAGTTCGCGTGCTTGAGAATGACATTTTGTAAACTAATGATTGTTAAATCAGGATTCTATTTTTGAAAATCTTTAAGTTGATAAATTTATTTAAAGTAGGTACTCCCCTAATAGTTTGAATCGAATCAAGAATTTTAGATATTTTAAATAGGTACCAAATTTAATATACATGAAAAATGGAAATTTAAAAAAAAATTGTAAAAGGTAGCACGCGGGCTGTTTAAAAATTGAATGTACTGGAATTGAATATATGGAAAGCGGGAGGGAGGGAGAGATTGGGGAGGGGGTAGAGGGGGGAGGTATGGGGTGGGGGGAGGGGGTGGGGGGAAGGGGGTGGAGGGGGAGGGAGAGGGAGGGGGAGGGGGGAGTTGGAGGAGGCGGAGTGAGAACCACCCTTACACCATGCGAGCGAAGCCGCGGGAAAAAGCTAATATTTCATAAAAATACTTTCAGCTTTACAAATCCTACAATAATTATAATATCCCGAATATTTACGGATCTGTGCTGCTTTAAAATAAAACTTCTTCTTCTTTGTGTGCCGTATCAAGTTCCCTCGACGTTGGCGATCTCTCTTGAAAATGTATCTCTCTCTTGCGCTGCCCGGAATAGCTCCTCCATACTTCTAATGCCGGTCCACTCTCGTATATTTCGTAGCCAAGACATTTGTCTCATACCAGACCCTCGGCGACCCTCAACAACAGCTTTATTTACGTCACTTTAGAATTAAATAGTTTTTTTTACTAAGTACTTGAGGGAAAAAGAAAAATAGGAAAAAAGAGGTACAATTTGAAATATATTTTCATTATCTTCGACCAAAATATATATTCTAACAATAATTTGTTGTAGCAATTCTGGTAAATCAGAAATTTTTTTATTATGTGAATACAACACAATATTCCAATCGCCTGGAACCAGTGATACTATGGTACCCCAATTGGGATTTGTTGTAAGGCTGAAGGTAAGCGGGGAGGGGAAGGAGATGAGAAGAGACGGTGGGGAAGTACCTGGCTATTCAGATTTCAAGCAACGTTTCAATTATGTATGAATGGTGGTCCTATACCTGGGCGGGACGTATGTAGAGTATCACCAACTTTGAAACGTGCCGCTCATATACCTAGTATCATTTTAAAATTATTAAATTGTAAAATCAAACAAATCAGTCAAATAAAATTTACTTGCGCATAACACCTAGCAATCCGAGAACCCGCGACCTTCGGATTGCTGGTCGAGAGACCTTAAACCTCGACCACGGAGGCCGTCAATATATTGATAACCTTTCAATATATTTGTAACCGCATTCAATATATTGATAGCCTTTCAAATGAGCACCGTTAGCAAACATGAAAATTTATGACATCTCTCAAAAATAAACTAAAGAAATACATATTTTAAATAATTTTATTCGGGAAAGAGTTTTTAAATAAATAATTTAAAAAAAAAACAAAATTTGATGCCTACTTTATCGCTGGTCTATTATGTCTTTGCATAATCCGCAACAATATTGCAAATGACACTTAAATTAAAAGCGAATCCAAGCTCTAGAGTTCATTGAACTTAGGGTTATTTTTAACGTTTTATGTAAAAGAATTGCGTCCGTTATAGTGAATGTTTGTATGAAAGAATTGGAAAAACATAAATCAATCAAATAAAATTTTCTTGCGAACTCCGCAATCGCAGTTGCACCAGTCGCACCAGCGACCTCCTGATCGCTAGTCGAGAGCCTCGCACCTTGACCACGGGGCCGTCTAGAAGGACCAACTCTATTCAATAAAAACTACACACTCGACCAAAATTCCGACAATTCTCATTCCATTATATAAAAATAATATTATATTTTGCATAAAATAATAATTAAATGTGCGATTTTTATCTCAGACTGGATCGCTAGTCGAGGACCTCGCCCTTCGACCACAAGGTCGTGACCAATTCTATTCAATAAAACAACATTCTCGACCAAAATTCCAATAATTCTTATTCCATTACATTAAAATAATATTATGTTATGCAAAAAATAATAATTGAAATGTAAGATTTTTATCTCAGACCACTTTCTGGCCGCGCTGTATCTGCCCACCGTTTCTTGGAAAATTCGCCGCAGACTTTCTGAAAAAGAATGGTAACTTTGTAAGGGAAATTTATCATTGTTCCACCGGAGGGCATTTGGGGGGAGAGAATAAAACAATTGAATAAAGTTAATGACAGATGGAAAATTTATAAGCGAAATAAATTCCACGTTTCCCAAACTCGCCTCGCTCCTCGGGGATATCGGATTGACGAAAATAATTGAAATCTCGCCTTCTCGTGTTTCTATTGCTCTTGGACAAGTTTTTTTTGTTTGTTTTAGTCGTGTTGTTTGTATTTCGTGGAAAACAAAATGTTTACAAGATAATGCTGGAATTAAAAGACAATTTTGGGCGAAAAGTGATTTTTATTTCACGCAAGAATTTAAAGATTTTATTTAATGTTTAGTGAAATTCGTAATAGATCTAATATAATCCATTGCGTACGCGTCATTTGTGAAATCTAGATTTTTTTACATTAACCTCACACAGGGGCCAAAAAAAATTCCCTTAGTGCCCATGTCATCTTAAAAGGATGCTCTGTGGGGGGTCTTTTTTAAGGAAAGCAAGGAGAGGAAATGCTGGGAAGTTAGTAGGTGTAAGAGGTTAGAGAAATAGGCCCAGAAGTAAGGGGCATATGAATCCACCCCTCCTGCTAAAGTGCAAGATGATGGGTTGAGAGAGACCATGTGGAGAGGTCAAAGGGTGTCCCCAAATCGGCCTCTTCTGATCCGGTCCGCAGCGCAGCTGGTGGGCAGGTACAACCGCCGCCAAAACCTGGACATACGTCGATGAACCCTGCTAAGTCGCCAAACGTAGCAAACCACTTAGGGTGACCTATAGCAGAGGTGGTTGGTTAGGTTATGTACATGTACACCCACCTCCCAAATTGATATCCACCGTAATGTATAGTGAACAACACTAATGCATCGTAATAATAATACCATTCGATGTATCATAAATGGGGATTTTAAGTAGTAAAATTTAATTTATCGGTAAGGGTTTCTTTAAAAGCAATCTACAGAGTGCTGAGAAAAGATTTTCAAAAATAAACTTTTTCAAAATAATATCTTCCTCAAATTAGTCGAATCCATAAAAGCGAAAAAATAATGTCCGTTTAATAATGGTAACGGGATGGCTTCACTGCGGGCAAAGGAAACCTCATTAGCAAAACAGAAATAATACAAGTCCGTAAGTAATAGACACACTGGGAAGTTTCAGCTAATGTAATAGTACGGAATACGGACCAAGAGAAACAGACAAAATAGGCGAATTACTTCAGTGGTACAAGCTTTCAGAGGAGAAAATACAGCAACAACTTTGCTTAGAGAATCGAAGGCGAATGTAATTCGTTAGTCAATTATTTACTTAGAATTAATCATAAAGTGCCAAATCTGTTTTTGTGACCCACAAACTGTTGAACAGCGATCCTGGAAAGTTAAACTTAACTTCCCTTGAACACTTTAAGTTCTTAAGCACTTAGGCTCTTAAAAAAAATATGTTATGTTATTTTCTCTACACAATTTGGGTGGCGGGAATGGGTACCGCCGCCCCGGGAACCAAAACTAACTAACTAACCATCACGCCGTTTCCCCGCAGGGGTAGGCAGAGAGAACGGACCGCCAAACAACTCGATATTGTCACACACTCCTTCCCTCGTTCACATTCATACATCGTCTCATACATGCTCTTCTATTATTCCGATTCTTCACATGGCCCGACTCAAGTATCTGATTCACTTGGTCGTGCCATGTCTTCCTCGAGCGCCCCCGACTTCTTCTACCATTCACATTTGCGTCATATATTCTCCTTACACTTCTTTCCTCGTCCATTCGCTCTACATTCCCAAACCATCCGAGCGTCCCTTTCTTGATCTTACTCGTTACACTTACATCAGCCTAGCATCCTTCGCGGATCTCCACACGATCGCACATGGTTTTACCACACATACGCCTCAGGGATCTCATTTCTACAGCATTCAGTCTAATGGAACCATTTATTGGATAACCAACACTTATGCCAAAGGTCACCCCAAGTGGTTGCTACGTTTGGTGGCTTAGCAGATTTTCTCGGGTTCGTGGGGTGAGGTTTGTCTGAACTGACGACGGATGACCGGGACACTCTGATCCCTAGATTACTACCTACCCCCCTTATCTTTTTCCTTTCCAGAACTTCCTTCCTTTCTTTAAAAAAGACCCTCCGTGCAGCGTCCCCAAAGATAAAATAGGCCATGAGGGAAATTATTTTTCTCATGGCCTCCTGTGTGGAAAACTAATTTGTTGAGTTGAAAAAGTAATTATATTATAAAATTATCTTGGTAGAAAAAGTCTCAATATAATGCTGCAAAAATTATAAAAATGGTACCTATGATATTGGTATGACAAAAAAACATTGTTTCTTTAAATGCTACTTGACATTTGTCGGGAGATCTTTGCTCCATTTTAAACATTTAAATAAGTCGCTTTATTTGTATTTTCGCTCACTTCTATTAATTACATCTATTTGTTTTTTGTTTTGATATCAGCGCATTTTCTCTAACAATTCGTATTTATATACTCATATCTACGAGTACCTTTCAAATCATCTTCTACTTTTTGAACACTTAATGTTGTACTGAAATTCTAGGACAACGCAGCTACTTTTTTAAGGAAAATTAGCAATCCCTAGAAATTTTGATTTTTCTAAATATTATCGGGTTATTCGTAATCCGGGAATGTTGGTACAACTTTTAAGGAAAAAAAAATTTTTCAAAAAGAAATATATAGGTACTTGGTTTTTGTGAAAATAGAAAGAAAAACAATGCAAAATGAAATCAAATCAGAGTGACTCGAAGTTTTCTAGAGAAAGTTTTGCAATCATAGCCATAAAAAGTAAGGAAAAAATACCGCCTCAGTGAAACTATTACAATCTAAATGCTAATGAGACACAAAAAAATTATTCTCGGAATAATTTGTTAGTTTTCTTGCGGCTTGAAATGAAAATCTTGTAGGTTTTCTTATATTACATAAAACATGGAAATATTGGAGAACAGAAAACTTAAAATCAAAATTCGGGAAATGTTCAATAATGTTGTTTTAATTAATCAATTGTGAAGTAACACAAAATAATCAAATAAAAGTTTTTTCGCACGCCGGGATTTGAACCCGCGACCTTCTTTAGTCGAAGGGAAGTGGTCGGAAAAGCGCCACAATCATTTTGTTTTTTTTTTTTGAAAAAAAATGAAAATTACATTTTTAATTAAAGAAGACAATATTAGCGAAACTCAATCGAAAATCTGGAGACAGAAAAATCAGAAAAAGATATTGGCACCTCTGGGACCTTCTGCTTACATGGCAACAGCTCTACCAACTGAGCTCTAGATTTTCGATTGAGTTTCGCTAATATTGCTTCATTTAATTAAATATTACAATTTGAGGTTTTACTCATAAAAGTTAAAAATAAAAATAAATATTCGACACAGACACCTTAGATCAGTTGGTAGAGCTGTTGTCACGTAAGCTTTAATTAAAAACCGGTTAGAATTTTTGTCGAAAGTAATCAGCTTCTCTTTCCATCTCAATTTGGATTCAGCACTGATATTAATTTATTCATTTCTAACCAGGAAGTATGTCTTGCAGACGTAGAAGGCGCCTTTGACAATGTTTCCATCCCAATCCTTAAAAAAAACTTTTAGGCCTAGGCCTACCTCCATGTTTGTTCAATCTATTATATTATTAATCTATTTCTTGATAGAAAAAATTTCATTGAGCTACTGGATGTTAGTCCTCAGAGTAGGTCAATTTGGAAGGGTTTACCCCAAGGCGATATATTATCCCCCTTACTGTATAATATATACACACACGTTATGCGTGTCACTATTCCTCTTCAAGTAAAAGTTATTGAGTTTGCAGATGACATAGCTTTCTTCTTATCATCCAAAATAATCCCACCCGCCGTCAAATATCTTAATGAAGCCACGGATGCTCTTTGCACATGGCTCACTTTAAATGGACTTGAACTATCTGTCCAAAAGAGTCAGTGTGTCACCTTCTCAAACCGTCATAAAAACCCCCCTGTTCAAATTTTATTTAAAAACTCTCCAATCCCCAACGCCTCTGAAGTTAAAAATTTGGAGAAACAAAGCATCAACTGGCATGGTGGTAAGGAGCACTGGGAAAGAATTTTTTTAAGGGTTTATTGGAAACAGACCTAATATTGGACTACTTGATATGTCGAATTGATTATTAAAGTATATGACTTTTGGTTTTTACAGCTTTTTTATTTCTAGTGCCTCCAATTTTTTTATTCTGTTACCATGCCCGTTTTCATGTAAGATGTTAGCACCGGTGCTATGACAGAACGTATGATCTTTATCGATCAAATCATTGGCGAATTCTGAAAAACCGTTATTATTAAGGCAACGAAGATGCACTTTTATCCTAATATTGACATTACGTGTTGTCTTACCGATACAGAAAGCCGAACAATTATTACAATTTAATTTATAAATTCCCGAATGACTTAATTTGTCGTCCTTATCTTTAGAATTAATTAGAAATTTACCTAGATTGTAATTGGTATAAAAGGCCGGTCTGACTTCAGAAGGAAGGTTTTTTACACTTAAGGTAGAAAAATTATTAATTAATAAAATTCGCCGCCATTGATAAAATTAATATTATTATCATTGATTTGAGGACAAGGACTAGCAAATAAGAAGCGATTAATGGCTATTTGTTTTAGTTTTTTATTTAAGATTAAATCTATAAAATATGGTTCATAGCCATAAGTTACCGCTATTTTTTTATTATTTTTAGTTCATTAGCAAAATTATTATCGGACATTGGAATTGTGACTGAACGATGGACCATTGATCTCGTGGTTTTAAACAAAAAAGTATTTTATTTTATTAAATATGTCAAACCACAAGTGATTGCTTTCTACAATAAGTTTTTTTTGTGTTTCTTGGGCATTGACTATGTAACAATTTAACACTTGACTATGTAACAATAAAAAAAAATTGACTATGGAACAATAAAAAAAAAAATAATTAAAATTAAAGTAACAAATGTAGATTGAAAATAAAAACTTCTACTAGCAATATTTTGACAAAGAATTTAGAATAATTTAAGGCAAAACTAAACACATGATTTTGAATTTCTTAGATAAAACTAATTAATTGTTACTTCTTCATCTGTCCATTTGCTACGTTCCTTGTAGTCAGTTCGTATGATTTACGGTCCATTTTCCATCCAATACATCCAAGAAGTCGGTCCTGTTTCCAGTAATGTTTGTCACGAATTCCCCTTTGCAGTTGGCCAGGTCCAATAATCTCTGACACAGGAATTACTTGGTGTTCACAGGAATTCCTTAATAAGTGCCCTAAATCACTTGGGCAGTGGCGCGTCTTCCGGCGCGGCTATCTGGGGCAGCCGACAGGGGCTCGGGTCATCGCACAAATGGAGATACGTGTAGAAAAAAAATGCATGGAGCCTGTGAATTTATTGGTAGGTGTACCCTAACAAATAATGTAGAATACTAGCGGACTGGCGTATGTAGAGTTTTTCAAGGTAATTACGTAATTACTACACACAGTAATTTTTCTCTTATTTTGAACGTCAAGTGTGAAACATTTCACCAATCTCGGAAAAAACTATAGATTAGTTTAAAAAACAAAACAACCTCTTCTTTGAACAAGTATGTACCGATCGTTGATTAGGATTAGTATTACCGACCCTCTTCTTTGAACAAGTATGTACCGATCGTTGATTAGTATTACCGACCCTCTTCTTTGAACAAGTATGTACCGATCGTTGATTAGTATTACCGACCCTCTTCTTTAAACAAGTATGTACCGATCGTTGATTAGTATTACCGACCGTCTTCTTTGAACAAGTATGTACCGATCGTTGATTAGTATTACCGACCCTCTTCTTTGAACAAGTATGTACCGATCGGTGCTTAGTCAGACTACTCCAAGTACAAAGTTTCGAGATTACGAGGAAAGGAATAATAGAATGTTCAACCTAAATCAAATATTATTTACATGGGTCTGTTTTACTTATTAAATCTATATATATAAATCAGAATATGTTTGTTTCTGGGTTTGTATGTACTCGTATGTGTATATGTATGTCCGCTAAGCATTGCTAAGCCATTCATCCGATTGCGATGAAACTTTGGGGATTTGATGTGCGCATGCCCGCGATGGTTTCTGTGTACAATAGCGAGCTCTGGAATCATGAAATTACGCATTGCTAAAGCGTTCATCAGATTGCGATTAAAAATTGGGTATTTGTAGGGGGGGAGTGGGGAGGGGGAGAGGGAGGGTGGAGTGTGGAGGGGGAGTGTGGAGGGGTGGGGGGAGGGGGTGAAGGAGGGTTGGGGGAGGGTGGAGGGCGGGTATGGGTAGAGGTGGGGGAAGGGTGGAGGGGATTGGGAGAGAAGGAGGGGTGAGGGGTAAGGGGAAAAGGGGAACTCGGAAGGGTGCAGTGGGGAGGGGAAAAGGGGAACTCGAAAGGGTGCGGAGGGGAGGGGGAGGAGGGGAACTCGGGAGCGGGGAGGTGAACTAAAAGCCGCCCGCAGGGCCTGCGGAGCGGGATTTTAACTTCAAGTATGCTATAAAATAACACCGGGAAGCATAATGCTCCGATACATCAGATTGACATTTTGAAATTTCCTACCAGTGATCCAGAAATCAAATTTATGTTCATTTCACTGCAAGTTTTTTTGCATTATAATTGATCTGGTGGTGTTTATGAGTAGTCTGATTATTGCGCCAGATAGAGGACACACTTTTACATATAACGGCATACTCAATCCAATGTTCGATTATGTCTGACTAATCAATTGGACGACCGATATATATTTTTTATTAATAAAGAAAGACAAACATTCCCGGGTTACGAATAATCCAACAATATCTGAAAATCTCCGACTACCACCACAGTAAACGGAAAATGTTGCTTGATGGATGATTTAGCCAGCCGTGGAATCGAACACGCGACGCCCGGATGGGACCCAAATGCGATGCCCACTCAGCCACCGACCGGTCGAATTGCTTTCTACCACATATATAGAACTTACGTACCGTTCTAAGCGGCATGCCGGGTGAGAAACGACATCATCGTGCAAGGGTATTCAATTGTTCCCCGATATTTAATGTTTCCCCTTGGCCGGGAGACCTTTCGGTCTTCGGCCCCTTACGTGGCGGCATAATTATTTGTAGTCGGAGGCCCTCTTAATATTTGGTTGCCGCCTCACTCACAGCACTCACTACCTTACACGCGCGGTAACAATATACGTGCCGTTAACATCGCGAATAGCGCGGCGGACACTACCTTTGCGTGCGGCAAAAACGCCCATCTCGTGCAAGACCCCACTGAGAGACAGCCTGGGTTCTCATTGCCTCGCAAACTCTGGACTGCCATCAATAGGATAAGGTGCTCCCATAGCCGTTGTGCTCATATGATGCATAGATGGGGCCTTAAAGAGTCGGCGACGTGTGAATGCGGTGCGGTGCAGACCACCGAACATGTGGTCAACGAATGCCCGCTCCATTCATTCCCCGGCGGGATTGATGAGGTCCACAGGGCAACGCCTGAGGCCCTAGACTGGCTCGCAGACCTAGATGTCTCCCTCTGACCCCCCACCATACGAAAGAAGAAGAAGACCGTTCTAAGCTTACCTAGTTTTACTACGTTTCCCTCATTTACTACGTTTGCCTTCGTAGTTTACGTGAAAGAGCTTAAATAATTCTTATGAGTGCTTTGACACTAGCTTGCACACTTTCAGAAAATAAATAGCCTCAAAGACTAAACAAACTATCTACAGGTATCGACCTAATCTAAATAATTACTGTGAAATTTCTCCAGTTGAAACTGGAATGGCTTTGAGAATATCTTGGATTTATCAGGGGCTAATGAATGAGATAATTATATCGATTAGTCTAACCATTGTCAAATTGTTATCTACATCTCAAAGTGCGCTAAGGTCGAGGAAATTCTCATTTATCTCTTTACATTATTCCAAAATAATCTATTTATTTATTTATTTATTCACGCCTTGAAGGCTATTACAATAACACGTTATTATAGATACAGTTTGGCAATTAAGTCTAGAAATTTATTAAATCAGAACTAAATTTTTTCATTACTATGGCAACACCGAATTACTCGCTTTGTCCATGATGTTCCGTATGGCTGTTGGCTGTCATCCGATTTACTGTCTTAAAACCGTGCAGAACACAGAGAAGATCGCTCATTTAATAATTATATTTTTCATTGTTTGCCTGTGCATTGTTTGAATTGAATAAAAATAAACAAACCTATACGTAGTGGTGTAAGAAAAGTTATATACTGCGTTTTTTGACGCTGCCTAGCCGATTGTCGCGCGGAGAAGCTCCTATGTAATTTGGAAGATATTTACAAACTACAGTAAAGATTGGTATGTAGTATAGCTTTGAAATAAATTTGATCAGTATTGCAAGATTTATTCTAATTTTTGAGCGATTGTAACCATTGCAATCTGATTTGAGGTTATACTTAAAAATCCGAATTTGACACTTCAATCTGTCAGTTCATGTGCGGCCACAGGAAAAAAGGAATAACCCAATTGAAAAAAAAAAAATGATAATATACAACTTCTTTAAACTCGCAGAAAAGTAACTTTTTTCTTAATTTTCTCTTTCCTTCTTTCTAAGTGAATATTATCTGGTGTGTTTTTTTAAACTACCTTCTATATTAATAATTTTAATGATATTTTTCAGATACAGGTAAATTTGAATCAACGGTAAGACGAATCGTCAAGGAAGGGGAAAAGGCAGATGAAAAATTTGAAACATCGGGAAAACGGAAAATGGGCATAATAGTAATAATATGTAATAGCATAAGTGCTGATGATTGGAAAAATTGTTGCAAACACTTGATGAAAATTGAGGCAGAATATTATGCACGAGGCAGTACTATATATGATGATATCGATGAACTGCGTTTAGATGATGATGAAGATACCGAAGAAGAAGAATCACATGAGGACGAAGACAATAATTTGAAGTTGAATTAATAGACTCAAATTTTAAAGTACTTTTTATGTGTTTATATCTAAATAAACGCCCACTTAAAACTTGTTTTGTTTTATTTTACTTCTATTAACCCTTCGAATAATAAGAAAATAATTTTCTGTCAACTTTTGCCTGTCAAGGTTTGCGCGCAAAATTCCTGGTTCATCCCATGCATTTTAAATGTTCCTATTTATTAGTTTATTTTTAACGCTTTGGCAAAAACAAAAATTGTTCTAAAATCTAGATAAAATTATCTTTCCGATGTGTTTATTAGAAATCAACATTTTTGTTTCAAAATATTAAAATTTTAATATTGGAAATGTAAATTGGCTAAAAAATGCATACCTGCGAATATTTGAATTAAAGTAATTAAAATAGAATAAATCCAAAATTTTAATTACAGATTCCTTTTCTTAACAAAATTTTTAATAAAACTGTCACCTCACTTTTTATCACTTTCATACAATTTTATTTTAAAAGTAAATGTGTGATACGTCACAAATTGGCGCAAAATTAAAACGTCACTTTTGATCGGGTTTGTAAAATATCTGAATAACATAGCTCATATAATTCTAAGACAATGAGAAGCATTATTTCATTCCGTTTCTACTATAAACGAAATCACAAATATTCACATGACAGGAAGAGAGATATCTAACTTTTAATAATGCACGTTCGCTCTGGGACAATCTGGGTCTATGAAATATGCACTTTGGCCGAAGTGTTTTTTAAACATACATTTATTGTCTTATGAGCCATCTTGGTGTTGCCATTTAAAACCTAGAAAACGACGCAGCGCCATCATTTATTTTCTACACTTAATTGCCAAACTGTACATGAGTTATTCAGGAGTATTATTATAAGCATTTAGTGTATAACATAATAAACTGAACATTTTTTTATTCTATACCAAAACTGTTTTTGGTATAGAATATACATGGAGTTTTATAGACGACAACAAATTTGTCATATCAGGAACCCAAAGGGTCAAGGGGTGGTAAAATGGGGTTGAGAGTCACCTTCCTCTCATTTTGAAAATTTAAACACACTTAACTTTGCACTCAAGTGTGAAAAATTTTCATCAATCTTGGAAGAAAGGGGTAGATTTGTATAAACCTCTGCCACAGTAATGAGTTACCTTCAAATTGTTTTTAATATTATTTTTTAATTATCTACCAAAATACATATTGTTGGAATACTAGTATTTTTTCAATGCTTGTCTCACTCTGATGTACCTGTGTCGAGACAGACGAAGGAGGTACATAAATGCGTACAAGCTTACGTATATAGTATATAAAAGTTACATAAATACATGAAAGCATACATAGATACATATAAATTTTATATTATTTACCATTAGGTTCACTAGAGATAATAAGATAAAAATTCTTAAATGCCTTGGGACCTGGAAATATATGATAACGCCACAGAATTAGGGCCTAGTTTAATCAAACCATTTACCGTTCGACTGCCCATTTGGGAGCGCCTTGTACAATGTGTACGGTACGTGTACTACCTCCTTCAGCGTGCCTACAACACGTGTACCCCGCACAGCCTCCTTTAGTGTGATAACTGTCCCGACGAAGTAATTTAAACTTTGACAGCTGGGGAGCATTTGAGTGCTGTGTGATACAAGACTAATTACTCGGAACAACTTCTGCCATGATTGTGTTTTTCATCACTCACACGATCGTTTGCTTCTCTCCAGGTGTCAGATTTGACTCATAATTCAAGACCACCATGTAAAAATGTTAAAATTAGAACTATTGTAATGTTAGGACAAAAATTTTTTTTTACGTAGTGGCAGATAGAAGGTGTAATGTTCGGTATTTCTTTATACTCAATATCTTGTAGTTCTGTGGAGGACTTCTCAAATAATATCAGGTTCTCGATGACAAACTGGTTTATTTGTAGTTTACGTATTTACAACAATAATGCTGCAAAGCGTATTTGCACTAATAATGCTACACCTACGAGTATCTACACGAGAGGGAAAAGAGATCTGAAGAGTGACGACTCGCTTATCGGAGTTCGTCTCGCTGGCACCTGGCACCCGTCTTCATGGGTTGTAGCAAGTAGCTACTACTGCACTATAAATTGACAACAACGCTACTGTGTTACCCTGATGTTGGTACGCCGCAAGCAGCTGAGAACGCTAGTACGAGTTTTGACCGCAAGCTTCAGTTGGTGGACATCGGGAGAAGCACTTCGTGCCATTGACTTAGAACCTTTTGGTTCTAGACCATTTAATATGCACTCTTAGTGCCTCCGTTCACGGAGATACTTACAAGCTACTCGATCCTCGAGCGCGTATCATACGCGCCGATCGTAAGTACCCCCCGTACGATTTTGCTGGTGCCCGTTCACGGCGCTACGCGGTGGCCGTCGGTTTTCAATCAGTATCACGATACTGACAGCGCTGATCGCACGCGACGCGTCGCATCATTTGTGTCTGATACTTATTCATTTAACGTTTGACATAAATGGCGTCGGAACATGAAAGTAATGCTAGATTTGTTCTGGACGTGGAAAAATGCATGTTTACATAACTATACTTCACCAGAATACGTAAGAAACGATTTAGTGGAGAAGGCATGGATTGATGTAGGAACAAAAGTCATATGACATCGCATGACAGCGTGTTCACTCCACGGCTGCACGTGAAAAATGATCAAGTTCAGTATATTTCGGATAGCGCCGTGTACGGAGACTAGTATTAAAAAGTGGTATATCAGCAGGGTACTTGTGGTTTCGTCACAATTACGTAGATTGTAAGTATTTCCATGAACGGAGGGCCTTACATTTACCTGAAGTTGTATATCGCCATCCCATTTGAAATTAGACCTATAATTGGACACGAAAAACGCCAGTTTTTATTTTACATTATCTCCACACAGGAGGCCCTGAGAAAAATAATTCCCCACATATGTCATCTTTGGGGATGCTGTGTGGAGGACCTTTTTAAGGAAAGGATAGATCATTGAATATAGCACAGACAGGTGTGTATATATATATATATATATATATATATATATATATATATATATATATATATATATATATATATATATATATATATATATATATATATATATATATATATATATATATATATATATATATATATATATATGTTCACGGAGAGGAAGTTCTGGGAAGGGAAAAGCATGAGGAGTGCGTAGGAATCTAGGGTTCAGTGAATCCAGATCATCCGCCGCCCAGACCTACACAAACCTCACCCCATGAACCCAGGCACCCCTGCAAAGTCACCAAACGTAGCGAAACACTTGGCAGGGGTGTTGATTATCCAATAACTGGTTCCCGGGGCGGCGGTACCCATTCCCGTCTTCCAAATTGAATGGTATCATAGAATAAAGAAGAACACAGCAACACCAAAAAACTTCAAACATTTCAACTCCATGTGGTCTAATATAAACATACCTACCTACATTTTAATATTAACTTTGCTACTTTCTAATACTTATTATGTACTAATTATTTTTTTTTATTGATAAACTAATGTTTAAGACAACATTTTTATGCTTAGCACAAAGGGTAGCAATTTATTTCACATTTTTTTACATTCTTATTTTGCTTAGACATTATTGAAAAATTATAAATACCTATCAAAAAATAATTACAAAAGGTACATAATTTTAATAGTTTTATTATCAGGCCTTTCATCATTTTTGGTTGTAGGTATAAATTAAAGCAAATTTGGAATGAAATAAAATCGATATTGAGTTATAATTTTTAAAAGCTGGTACGGAGAATAATTAATCTTTTTCATTGGAACCGCCCTGAACGATCGTAAGAACATATTTCGACGAAATGTGGATTTTCAGCCGCTGGCTGGTTAAACGCCCTTAATGTATCTGATTCTTTAATAATTTTCAGTATTTATTCATATTTCTTACTAGCTGGGTTACCCGGCTTCGCTCGGGACAACATTCGAGATAGTTCTGGAATGTTTCACACTGATGTTTCCGATTCCCTTTTCCCAAACATTCCACAAATTTCCAGAATGTTCCGGGATGTTCTGGAACGTTGTGGAATGCTCTCAAATACTTTGACTGGGGTGTCCGGCTTCGCTCAGGGAGTTGATGTGAGATTGAATTGACGTTCAAAAACACGGCGGATCTTGCTTTATATACCCCATACGGGTAGCCCCATACAAAAAAGATTTAGAAAAAAGCAAGCCCTTTAGGTAAAAATGAATACCCTTATTCCCTAGGGGGGATAGAGATCTACCATACCATACGTTTTTGCGTTCCGCACGTTTTTTTTTACTTTCTTTTATAATATTGATTACATCACATTACATTATATTACAAAATTTGGCTCAATGCTCCATTCTGGATTATTTTTAATTTTTTAAAGCTAAAACAATTTGTGTGGTGCAACAATTGTTTTGTAATTGTAATTTTGTATATTAGGAAACTTGTTTTTAATCGAAATTTTCCCAATTCTTCCAAGAAAAGACACCATCTTAGGATCTTAGTAATTTTTTTGCCTTTTAGAAAAAAAAAACTATCTTATCATGGGTAATTTCGCTCGGAAATATGATTCCGCTATTAAATTATTATTTTTTTTTAAAGCGGATACGGTTTATCATTAGTTCCCGTGAGTACTTAGGCCATGGACCCATTGTATTTTTTCCCATTTTACCGCAATCGTTTAACGATAAACCAGTCCCTTTAATAAAGTTCACCAGAGTTGTCATTGGATATGTGGCTAAGTCTTCTGGTTCTACAACATGTCTCCCCAGGTATGTGAGCCTAGTTCAGACCGGGGCAGGACATTGGCACCATAAGTGAATTGGAGTCTCTTCATCCTCTTCACATTTTCTACATCTATTGGTGCTTTCCATTCCCAATAGCTGCATGTGTCTCCTGAGATGGCAGTATCCCGTTAGTGGGCCTACCAGTTCCCTCAGCGAGTTTCTGTCCATATCGAGAAGTTTCCTGGCCGTCTGTGGTCGGGTCCGTTTATGATTACTTTAGATTGCTCATTCCGGGTGTCCTCTATTAAATTATTAAAAACAAAACTTATTATTTCCACAGGGTATAACAACACTTAACCGAAGAATTTAAACCAGATTTTTAGATTTTATCCTGAGGATGTTTGAAGTAAAAAGTAAACATCACTTTGCTGTCCGATGATATTTTTTTCAGTTTTCCCTTGAATATGAGAATTTTTGAACACTTGCTCGTTAGTCATGTGTCACGTGTTCAGTTAATAGTACTTAAAACATTATCCCAAAGGTTCATATTGCAAAGGACTTGCATCTCAACAAGTGGACACAGCACTTGCCATTTCATAGAGAAATTCCAAGTAGAAATATAACGGAAATCTCTTAAATGTGCCTTTTTTTACATTAGCTTCCCACAGGAGACCCTTAGGAAAATACTTTCCCTCAGGGCCTATGTCACCTTAGGGGATGCTGTGTTGAAATTTTTTTAAGGAAAGGCAAAAGAGAAAGTTCTGGGAAGGAAATGGTTTTTTTTATGTGAATACCGTACAAGAGTCCCAACTGCTCCCGTCTGGAGCCAGTGAGACTATGGCATCCCCAATTGGGGTATGTTGTGAGGCTGAAGGTAGTAGGGATGGGAAGGAGATTTTTTAGTTTTTCTTTATTCATTGATTTTTTTTTTTACATAAGTTGGGGATTTTTCGACCACCATGCTAGGCACATGCCCGTGTTGTGGTGGTCGAGATGGAGAAGAGAAAGGTGGGGAAGTACCTACCTGGCTATTCAGATCTGGTCACCAAACATGGCTAAAGCCATTTCAAGCAACGTTTCAATTCTGAATGTTGGTCTTACACCATTATCTTATGGGTATTAGAAGTGGGAAGAAATCTGATGGTCAGTGTGTCCAGGAGTGAAGAAAGTATGAATCAGTTCCTTCAACTGCAGAGCAAGGTGATGGGTCGAGGGGTTTTGGCTGGAGAGGTCAAAAGATTTCCTCAACTAGTCTCTCTCGGTCTGGTCCGCCATGCAGCAGGTGGCGGTGGCAAGACCTATCAAACCTCACCCCTTGAATCAGGGCACCTCTTCTATGTCACAAAACGTACCGAACCACTTGGGGTGACCTATGGTAGAGGTGTTGGTTATCCAAAAAAAGTTTCCTGGTGCTGCGGTACCCAAACCCGCATCCCAAAATGGATGAATGAATGATCCTCGTTCTGTCTAAACTACTTATTCTATTTACCTCAACCGATGTAAGGTACTAAATAAATTATAGATTTCAAAGGGATATTTTCACAAACTATGACTGACTGTGGATGACTTAAAGTAATTTTTTTTTATTCTGATCGTCTTTCTAAAAATATGTATTTTATTATTTTCATTCATAATTATTGATTTTTTAAAGGCATACTAAACTAAACAGCATATATGTCAAAACCGTTCGAACTGGCTACAACGGCTTTGGCTGGCGTGACGTCAACAACACCATGTTAATGAACAAAAACAAATATTTAGTTTTCGAGGCAAATCAAAAATGCACCTTTTCATGTAAAAAATTCATTCGTCAACAAAAATAAAATAAAAATATCGTCATTATCGTAATTAGTTTTTTTAATTGTTTTCAAATAGTTATTTTTTATATTCCTTTTTAACCATCGTACCGTTTTCACTTTATCTTGGCATCCACTCCTTGCTTCATTTACATTAATAACCATTTATTAGATTACCAACGCCTCTGCCATAGTAGGTCGCCCCCAAGTGGTTCGTTAAATTGGGTGACTTAGCAGGAGTTCACGGGATATGGTTTGCCTAAGTCTTGGCGGCGGATGCGTTTACCCACTAGCCGCGTAGCCGGATTGGAAAAGACTGGTTGAGGGAGACCTTTTAACCTCTCCAGCCGGACTCTCTCGACAAATTGCCCTGCACCGCAATGGTAGGGATGGATTCATATATTCGTCACTCTTCGGCACATTGACCCCCAGATTCCTACCTACCCCTCATACCCTTTTTTCTTCACAGAACTTTCTTTCCTTCCTTTCCCATCACAGCATCCCCAAAGATGACATAGGCCTTGAGAGAATTTGTTTCCGTATGGTTCTAATGTAAAAAAAAACGCCATTTCCACGCATCCCCGACTTCTTACTTTCGCTTCATATTATAGTATTCTCTTTTCACTCCTGTCTGTCTAAAGTGTCTAAACAATAGATTCTCAAACTTTTTTTGCCCACCGCCCACTTTGAAAATATTTTTTTTTCTAGCGCTCCCTAACTCGTAAAACCGAAACAGCAATTGACCACAACGGGAGGGGGGGGGCACGTAATGGGTTACCACGACAGAGTTACATTTGCCACAACGGGAACGGGATACCACGGAGGAGGGGGCGTAATGGAATGCGTAGAATGAGATGGGATTTTCTCTGTCTCCTACCCCCCCCCCCCCCCCACAAAAGTCTGAAGCACCCCTCTAAAAGTCATAAATGCCCCCAATTTTCTAAGAGGGCGTTATCGCCCACGTTGAGGAATTGTGGTATAAAGTCTAAACCATTGTAAGCATTCGTGTCTTATCTCGTTCATACACCGCCTTACTGATAAACATGTTTTATATTTTGCGCAACTGATATATAGCCGTTTCCAATAACTAAATGGTTGTTCTCAGTTGTGTAAAATTTAAAATGCGTTTATTAGTAAAGCAGTTAATGTTACATAATACATCAGCCTTGCACTTCCACGTTTGCAACATGGTCAAATAATATATTATATGTTTTCCTCAAACAACGGAAGCAATATTCCCAACATGCCTCCCCTTGATTTAATTTTACCTCGGTTAACTTTAACTAATTAATTTTAACTAATCGGTTACCTCGAGAGTGTTTTCTCTTGGGGTAAAAATAATATCGTTGAATTTAATGTTTCAAAGACCCAATCTTGTCTGATTACGTCTAAAAGGGATCGAAATGAAAATCTAGTCTCTTTCAACGGAAGCAATCTTCCGAATAGGCCCTCTATTGATATGTTTGGTGTAACCCTAAGTGACCAGCTCAGGTACGGGGGCTCCATCGAAGCCAGAGTAAAGTTAGCCTCCCAAAAGCTGGGCTTACTGTACAGGGCCCGCAGATACTTTAATAGTACACAACTGCTAACCTTGTACAAATCACAAGTACGCCCCACGGTTGAATTTGGCAGCCATCTCTGGTCTGGAGCTCCAAAATACCTGAAAAATACCCTCGACTCTGTGCAGAAACGGGCGGTCCGTTTGATAGATTCTCCAATCTTAACAGACGGATTGCAATCTTTAGAGCACAGGCGTCGGGTGGGAATGCTATCCTTGTTCTACCGGTATTACAATGGAAGATGCTTGGAGGAACTAGCATCATTGATCCCTTCGGCACCGGTGCATAGTCGGGAAACACGCCAAACGCGTGCCCAACATTTGTACACGGTTGACATTTGTCACATGAGAACGGGTCGTTTCTTCGACTCGTTCTTGTGTTCAACAGCTCGGCTGTGGAATGATTTGCCGGCCTCTGTGTTTCCTCCTTCCTCCAACATGGGTCTCTTCAAGACCAATGTTCATTCCTTCCTCTCCTCAAAAAGACCCTCCACACAGCATCCCAGATGACATAGGCCCTGAGGGAAATTATTTTCCTCAGGGCCTCCTGTGTGGAGTTAATGTAAAAAAAAAAAATTGTGTAACTCTAAGTGACCAGCTGAGGCACGGAGGCTCCATCGAAACTCAGAAGCTGGCTTACTACACGGGGCCCCCATATTCTGTACAAATGGCAAGTGCGCCCCACTGTTGATTTTGGCAGCCACCACTACTCTGGTACTTGAAGTAAGCCCTTGACTCTATGTCTATACAGAAACGGGCGGTCCGTTTGGTAAGATTCACTATCTTAACGAACGGACTGCAATCTTTAGAGCACAGGCGTCGTGTGGGAATGCTGTCCTTGTTATACCGGTATTTCAATGGAAGAAGATCCGAGGAACTGGCGTCATTGATATCTTCGGCACAGAGCATAGTCGGAAAACGCGCCAAACGCGCGACCAGCTTTTATACATGTTTGATATTATTTGTCACGTGAGAACGTGTCGTTTCTACAACTCGTTCTTGAGTTCAACAGCTAGCCAGTGAAACGATCTGCCGGCCTCTATGTTTCCTCCCTCCTACATGTTCACTCCTTCCTTTCCTCAAAAAAAAAACCCTCCACACAGCATCCCCAAAGATGACATAGGCCCTGAGGGATATTATTTTCGCCTCATATTTTTATATTCATCTGTCAGTTCCATACCTCATTGCCATTCATCACGACTGATATCAGAAAAATCAAGTAAAAATATTAAATATTAGGATTAAATAATAGGTAATACGTAGATTATTGGTTCTAAATCAAATAAAATTTGAATTTATATAATACTAGCTGATACACGGCATGTGTTGCTATGCCATTTAATAAATAAATTGTTTCTCCCTGCGTGTCCTTTCCCATTCATCCGGCTCCCCTTCCGCCGCCCCTTCCTCTCCCGCGTCCCCTTCCCCTCTCGCGTTCGCACTCCACCTCCTCCACCTTCCCTCTCCCCATTCCACTCCCCCCCGTCCCGCTAACTCCCCTCCTGAGTTCCCCTCCCCCCTCCCAGGTTCTCTTTCCTGGTTCCCCTCCCTTCCCTTCCGCGAACCCGAGTTACTCTCCCCCTCCCGCATTCCATACATTCAGTCCCGGTACATTAAGTTTTCAAACAGTTCGCGTGCCACCTATTGCAATTTTTTATACAAATTTCATAATGCCAGAGCTCACTAGTAGTTATATACAAACCTTGTTCTGGCAATAACGAACACAAAAAAATCCAATTTGGTGCAGTCGTTCGGAATTTATGCGGGAACATACATTTCGGCGATTCATTTTTATTAATATAGATTTGATAAATACCAGAGATAAGAATATTACATTATGATTACCTAGACATCATGAATTACTACCATTTTGTATTAATGCATTGAAGTTATTTCAAGATTAGCTATCATTATTATCAAAATGGATTAATATTATAATCTCTGTACATTATGATTATTCGCAATCCTCACTTTCGTTGGACATGGTTCTAACTTCACTTTAAATTGTTCTGCGATATAAGGTGTCAAAGTTTAAGGTGTCGATTTCCCACAATCTATTGACCAATTTCTGATTTTGAGGTTGAATCCTGCATAAAAAGTATTTTCGTATATTACACTTTAAAGGAAAATGTTTAAATGTGGCATATTCTTACCATTTCGGAACGCACCGAAACGTGCAGATAGAACCATATGCAATTATTATGAAACCAGGTAAGGCCTAATAATTCATCGCATAATGGTTGATTTACATTTGTCAGACGTGTCGTATCGTGATCTAGGTACTCTGTCATGGTGGTTAGCGTTCACATCTGTATGTCGTGTTCTGACGCTTTCTGGCGATATTTTGAATCAAAACAGACATCACAACACAGCACTGGCCCGTGTACACTAACTTGTCTGATCTGTCATGAGATAGCCTCTGTTGCGATACGACAGAACGCATCACGATAGATAGCTTAGATACTAATATAAATGTAACCATACTAAATGTATGAAACCGATACCATTCTGACGCGTCACGACACGACACGACAGACAAGTTTAACTCCACCATAAGTTTCTAACTACATTGCCCTAAAGCCATGCTGATATGGCAACATCTAATTAAATACTTTGCTTTAAAATATGTTAAACTAAAAGATTAAATTCTAAATTCAACCTCAAAATCAGAAACTTTGACACCTCGGAACATGATAAGGCGAAGTTAGAACCTTATCCGTATCTTAAAAGTGACTAACTAATTGCGCATCGCAATAACCATCTACTGTCAAATACAAAACAAAATGTCCGATGCAAAAGGTTCAATGTGGTTAGAACATTGTAAAATAAATGGAATCCTTAAAAACTTGATGTTTAACTTTGGAAATAAGTATCTACGAAAATCTTAAAAACAACGCATACGACTATGAAAATTATTTTGTTTATAGAAATGAGCAAAAGAAATGGTTTGAATTCAAACATAATTTTTTTAAATGTCAGTTAGAACCTTGTACAAACGAGATTACGCAATATTTATTATCGTTATTCTGATGTTTTGAATTATGAATTGCGACTTATAATAGAAAATGTTTTGAATTTCGTTAATAAGGGACTTTTATACTTAGTATATTGTAGAAAATTAATCAATAAATTGATAACCCCAATGTGTCTGAGATCAGTCCTACATAGTTAGTGGAAGAAGTGGTCGGTTTTTGTGTTTGTGCTTTTTTTTAAATTTTCGACAGATTTTGATTGGTAAAAATATAATTCGTCTAACTAATAAACTAATTAAAAAAAACTTTAGTCAGCATCTAATATGATATTTGTTCAAAGACAGATAGTACCCACACACTCATTATATTAATATTCATTATTTTAAATCTCGTCATATCCATAGTTTATCATAACGTTAAATTATTCGAGAATTATGCCTACCAACGCGGTCAGTATCGGAATGTTCAAAGTAATTAAAGATTTTCAACGAATTATTTTAGTATTAAAAAAAGATAAATAACTTAGTTTACATCACTTTATTTATTACATACACAACCTACATGTTTCGTGAACAATTTTCACATCACCAGGAGTACATGTACAATTGTAATACAATCACCTATGGATATGAAATGGGAAGAAGGAAGGGGGAGGGGTAAGAGTGGAGGGAAGTTTAGTAGAATTAGGGATTACAATGTCATAAGGGAAAGACCGGCCAAATAGGAAAATGTTCAAAAGAGGGTTTTTAAAAATGTGTTGCTTATTCATTATGTCTGCTTTGTTATTAACATTTTTTCTTATTTTTTTAAATTTCAAAATTATTAATCTGCGATGCCTTATAACCCGTTTGAAATATTTTTAGTCCTAACTTTTTATCAAAAGTATGATTGTTTTTCAATAAATGATCTGCGAACTCAGATTCACTATTACCATGAGATGTTCATAAAGTCTTACCTCAAAGCAGTGGTCCTTAATCTGGGTTCGATCGAACCCCAGGAGTTCGGTGAATCAGTCTCGCGGGTTCGGCGGAGGTCAAGACACGCAGTAAATTTCATTATTATGTTTTAGTTTTTGTGTGTTCATGTTTTAATGGTTTTGTTCTTTGTTTTTAATAGTTTTTTTTCGTATTGTGCACCGACATATATTATGTATAAATACTCGTATATACCTATGTTTAGAATTTGAAAAAATCATATTTTAATTTTCCAATTATAAGGGGTTCGGTGAATGCGCATATGAAATTGGTGGGCGTCAGTAGTGTCAGTACCTCTAAGAAGTCTAAGAACCACTGCCTCAAAGTTTCTATTAAGACGTGACTCCAGCGACCTCCATCATGAACATCACTATAAACATTTTTTTGTTTTCCGTCTCCTCCATTTGCTGAAAGATTGGGTGAAGTGTGCGCGACCGTACACAATTTGGCTAGTGGGCTGTGGTAAAGACGTATTCACGAATTCACGCATTGATGTATTCACGCGTACGCACTTTGACGTTTGACGTCTAGATAAATGTCAAAATGAGTTCTGATGAAGAAGAGATGCTACTACATCAGGGAGAAAAAATAGATTTCATAGATATTTATTTATCAGGAAAGATTTCTAACTTATATCGATTATTACACAATTGAAAGTCATAATTATTAGGCTCGAGCTGTTGACATAACCCCAAAACCCGACCACCTCGCGCGGCTGCGGTAAAAAAGATGAACTAATCCCCCCGCAGGCCCCGCCTGCCTTTCCGCTTCTCCCGGGATAGGAATATTTTCCGTTGCTTATGGTAAGCTTGAACACAGCAATTTCGAAGAAGAATTCTTCAAGGCCACGCATGTTTATAGTGATGTTCAAGCGAACGTTCATGTTTATAGACGTTTTTAGATTTTCACGGCCAAAAGTATTTTCGTTAATTTTTTGGGGTGTTATGCCGTGTTGCGCTACCTCCTACTTTAGCCAACGTTTCGCAGTGTACATCATCAGGGCAGATGTGTTAGTAGTGAAATGTGTGATTATGTACTTGGAAGTGATACCGTGTTGCCAGCTCCACTCCACTACGAGCTGGTATTACAGTATACTTCAAATGGTTGTAGATTTCAATTGCCTCCGTAATCAGGCGTGTTCCAATAGGAACTGGTTCCAAAAAAGCCTGTTCCTTGAATCCACTGTCATCCAGTGATCGCTAGTCACCGGTACAAAGTAACCGATACAGGCAATGGCGTAGATTCCAGATTCCGTAGATTCCAAAATAGACTGTTCCTCGAATCCACTGTCATAATGAAGTGATAGCTAGTCACCACAGTGATGATGGACACTGTAACGCTATCCGAAACTGAATAATGAAGGAGGTAGCGCAACACGGCATAACACCCCAAAAACAAATAACGTAAAAAAGTTTATTTTTATGTTCATGATTTCGTTCGGAAGAGACTCGTCTTTAGTTCTTTCTACCTATATAAAAGCAATTACAATCCTTACAATCGAGTTTACAAACACCATTTTTTTGTTTTAACCCCTCCGCAACGTAAGCAGATATATTTTAAGTTGTTTCTTTAATTTGTTTATTCGTATAAAATAGGTGAATAATACTGGGAATGCTTTTACTCGTTATTTTTGAGGTAGGTACCGTTATCAACAAATAGAATTCTACGCCATTGTTTATTTATATATTTAGAAACAGATTGATGTAGGATGTAGATTGTAGGTTCAGTTTGATGGAATTCTGTTTAATTTTGTATTTAGATTTGATCTTTTACTGTACGTAGAATAACGATTATTAACTGTTATCTGTTTTACGAGATTTGATCCCAAAATTAGAAACATACTTACAAAGGAATTGTAATTAATCTATTAAACAAATCGGGGTTTCATATGAATAACAAATTACAGAAATACTTCCTTGACAACAAAGACTCTACCAAAAAATCAGTTTATAAAGTAGCGAAATATTTCTCAGGTATTGAGATTTTTTCTCACTGGCACTATTTTTACACGTTTATGTTTGGAATAGTGATGTCAGATGTACGGTTTTTACCATTTTTTCAGGGTTTTTTTTTGGTCATTTGAACCTCTACGGTTTTTTTTAAAACCACGTCGAATGAGACATGTTTTTTTTACCGGTCACCAACAAACAACATGTACTTTTTAATGCTTTTGAGTGAGATACGATTTTTTAGCGTGCGGGAATTCCTGTAGTTCTTGAACTTCAGTATGTGTTCACAATGCCCCTTTATCTAATTATTATCTTTTTCACTGTATACCTAACTACTGTACAAAGAAGGAAAAATAAATTATTGGAATTGAGAAAGATTTTCCTCTCCAGGAAATTTTATCCAACAAGAAAAAGTTTTTTAAAATTATTATGGAGTTCTACATATAAGCTTCATAACAGTTAGATACTAAAGTAAAATATTTTTTTTAAATTTCATTTTGTGTGTTGTTTTTTTTTCAAAAACGTATTTTTTTCAATTATTTAAATGAAAATTATGAAATGATTGTTTTTAATAAAGCATTTTTATAAATAATTTAACTAGATACGGTTGATTTCTCATTTAAATTCTCGCTTAAATTCTCACTTTCACGAAAGACATTTTGGTTTTTTATCCTTCAAACATGGCATTTTTACCCCTTAAACATGATATTATAAATTATTTTTGGACATGGCATCACTGGTTTGGAATGTTCGAAGTTCGAACGACGCCAGCCGGCCCGGCCGACGGACTTCCCCGATTTACGGGTTTGGTTCTTGTTTCGCTAGTTCGCATCTTATTATTTTAGATTCTCTCTGCCATTCGCCATTCTACGGTTAGGTGTTTCTGAAGTTTGTGCATTGCGAATGCAATGGATTTTTCCTTGTTTAGTTCATTATAATATTGGTTCTGTGCCGTGATTCAGTTTAAAATTAGCGTTGTATTGTGATCTGCAGGTAATTATTATACTAATTATTTTGATTAGGTAATATTATGTTTTTAGTTTGCAACGCTCATTTCAATATTTTCAATAGATGCTCAAACTTTTATTGTGTTTTAGTATCCGTAATGTGTTTCTACTGTTAATTTTTCGTATTGGCGGTATTGGTTTATTTGTGGTAGGTACTTATTGGCTTTTGGCCTTGGAGAGTTTCTGCCGTTATCGCCCCAAACACGCATCTACTTTAAATGCATTGAAGCAATATTTAGTGTGCCAAGTGAAAAATTATATTTGTAAAACTATAGTTTTACTAGCAGGTAAAAATACTTAGTGTAATTTCCAAAATCTGTGCAACTTTAACACCACAAATTATTAATCAAATAAATTTTTAAAAATTACAGCATTACGAATAGTTTGATAAATATAATATTAAACGCTACACCCACATTTACCCGCAGTGTAAATGTGGGTGTTCTTCCACACCAAACTTTTCCAAATAACAACAGGAACAGATGATCCAGAAATAAACGCAACAAATAAATATCACACCTGTTTTTTATTATTGCTTCAGTTTGCCATTTGCCACTCAGTTTGTATTTTACTACGAGAACAAGGTTTCATCTGACACAGCAATGCCGTGCGATAATGGGATTTAGGGAAAGTTACTTTAGAGATTATTATTGCATAACTCTGATATGGCAGGTGTTGGTTATTTAATTTTGTTATTTTTTTAGCCTGGCAATTAGCAACACTAAACGTCAGATGTCAGTTGTTTTTCAATGCCATACTCGATATTATTATTATTTTTGTGACAATCGTTTTCTGTAAATTGTCATGCGTTTATGACAGCCGTTTTTAATTAATTTTAAATAATTTATATCTATCTTATGAATCATTATCGACATTTCTTCAGATATTCAGTCTGAGTTCATGATTCATGATGCAATGTCCGTGTTTTGACGCACAATAAAATTTGGCTGTTTGGTTTTGTGCCCATTTAAAGACTGAAGTGCCTGAAGTGAGTTGCTGACATTGTGTTAATGATTTGTGTTCTGTGATTGCTGCAGTCAATTGCGGGTATGTTGTGCATTGCTCGCTGACATCGTAATTTAATGTGTTTATTTTCGTATAGTAGATTTTATAACCTATAAATGTCAGATTTATTCTGTGTTTTTCGTCTATGGGCATTCTGTGTAGTTGAGATTATTGTTATGATATACTTTCTATTGAGATATTGTAATATTATTTACTTCTGCACGGTACATTTGTACGTTTTATCCATGCATCAAGAAGGTCCAAAGGACATTGTTATGGTACACTCTGAACACAGCTGTTCCGGTCAAAGTTGTAGGTCATTTTGTAATTTCCCCTTCGCTTGGGAAATGAATAATGCACCAAAATAAAATTAGCATTAGGTAATTATCGGTTCGGACTGGCCACGCTTATTACGAATAATTTTTAGAAAAAAACTTTAGATTCGCCTTAATTACTATAAAATGAAACTTTTTGGCTTTGGGGCGGCGGAAAATAATGCATTTTAATTTTCAATTGCATAAAACCAAAATTCTCTTCGCGAACCGACAGCGAAAATCCGCGGCCGTACCTGTCACTGTGATGTTGGTATCCTCAAGAGCTAATACGACTGTAGCCGACTTCGCGGGATACCTACATGAAATACCGCGAATCACAAACCATGTTACACAAACCTAGCGTAGCCGCTAAACCACTTGAAAACTGGGATGTTTTTCTTGCCTTGACACGAGTAGGCGTTATAAAGGGGCACTTTCTTTTGTATCACAAACCATGTTACACAAACAAGCCCGCTAGACAAATTTCATTATTACGCGCCTTATCCCACGAAGTCGGCTACAGTCGTATTAGCTCTTGTTAATTTATCAAGGATACCAACATAACAGTGACAGGTACGGCCGCGGATTTTCGCTGTGTCGGTCGCGAAGCGAATTTTGGTTTTATGCAATTGAAAATTAAAATGCATTATTTTCCGCCGCCCCAAAGCCAAAAAGTTTCCTTTTATAGTAATTAAGGCGAATCTAAAGTTTTTTCTAAAAATTATTCGTAATAAGCGTGGCCAGTCCGAACCGATATTTACCTAGCATTATTTTGTGGAACCAATTTAATTCGAACTTAATAGATTTCTTCAGTTTTTCAAAAAATATAAAAGTGGTATAAACCAATGAATCTATTAATTTTGAATTTTTTTTTACATTTACTCCAGGAGCTCTCCATCTTTGAGTATGCTGTGTGGAGGGTATTTTTGTGGGAAAGAAGGAGTGAACCTGATCTTGAAGAGGATGTTATGGGAGGGAGAAAACACAAAGACTGGCAAATCGTTTGAAACGATTCAACCCATATTCATGTTACAAATGTCAACCATGTACAAATGTTTGGCGCGTATTCGGCATGTTTCCCGACTGTGCACCGGTGCCGAAGGAATCAATGATGCTCATTCCTCGGAGCATCTCCATTGAAATACCAGTAGAACTAAGATGGCGTATCCACCCGACGCCTGTGCTCTAAAGATTGCAATCCTTTCGTTAAGTTAGAAGAGTTTCTGCACAGAGTCGAGGGGTATTTGGTGTTCCAGATCAGAGGTGGCTGCCAAATACAACTGTGGGGAACTCTTTGAATTTGTTCAGGGGTAACAGTTATGTACTATTAAAGTAGCTGCGGGCCCTGCACAGTATGCCCAGCTTCTGTAAGGTTACGTCCATACAGACAGGCGGCTTGCTTAGCGCCTAGAGCCTACTGGCTTGCATTCTGGCTACTTGCTGGGATACACGGTAGCCGCACTGAAGGTGGTTTGCGTGGTGGGTCGCTAGGTGCCTTGGTCATTTGCTTGTCATTTTCAAAAATATCTCTACAACTGCTACTTACAGAAAATTCATCTTTAAAATATACCATTTCACGGCCTTATCCATCATGTTGGGTTCATGACATAAATAAGTCATGGTCAAGTCATGGGGAGTTTAATGTTCTGTATAAACAATATAGGTTTTCAAACAGTGCATTACAAACCAGAGAAATTTTGTTGAATTATTTCAACGGAATTGGATTGATTACCTGGCAGAACAACTCATTGCCTGAAAACATAATCCAACGCCATAACCATAATATATACATTCAAAACCGTGTACATTTTTAGATTTTCACGGCCAAAAAGTATTTTAGTTATTTGTTTTTGGGGTGTTATGCCGTGTTACTCTACCTCATTCTTTAGCCAACGTTTCGGACAGCGTTACAGTGGATCAGGGCAGATGATCTGCAACACGGCATAACACCCAAAAAACAAATAACGAAAATTCGTAACCATAATTAACTTCTCATTGTAAAAAAAAATCTCATCATAAATAAATCACTTTTTAGTACTTACCATCTTTTTCTTCTTCGATTGCTACCTCTTCCTATAGTTTCTTTAAGACAACTGCATTTTTATGGTGCTATCAACTGCTTAATTCCAGAGAGGTTCTTTATTAAAACTGATGCAACCATTTTTTTCTTCTAAAATGCCTCGCTCCTAGTTGCAAAAAACCAACGGGTTTCTTTACTTGATACACGCTAAGCGACTATCTAGGCACCTAGCACGCAGTGCGGCCGGTCGCGAAAATTCTAGAATGTTCGTTTTACTAAGCTTCTCGCTAGGTGACTCGCTAGGCTCTAGGCGCTAAGCAAGCCGCTTGTCTGTGCGGACGTAGCCTAAGACTTGCTTAACTCTGGCTTCGATGGAGCCCCCATACCTGAGCTGGTCACTTAGAGTTACCCCAAGCATATCAATGGAAGGCCCGTTCGAAAGATTCTTTCCATTGGAGGAGGAAATCACATGTACGTCGCCTACACAAAATTTTAACAAATATTCCGCAATCTTGGAATGAACACAGGGAGAATATTATTGCAGATTAAATTACATTAATGAAAAATTGCCTCAAATGTGGAATTGCGTGTTGAACGAGACAAGATAATTATAATCTATTCTTTATAGATGTTTTATTTATGTCTGTTGTAGGTTTATGTCTATTGTTTTTTGTTGCCTTTACTCACATGTACAGTTACAAGCTACAACCTTGAATTTTATCTAATTGTTTAATCAATAATTTTCTTTCTCATACAGATTCGTCATATTATCTTTGTCAGTGCATTTTCTTTAAGTTGGAAAATAAACTACCATGTGAGTTTTATGATTTATTTTTATTTTGAAATTACTGTTATGTTTTATTTCATTTAACTTATAATAACACAATGCAACAATTCTTCCTTTGACCGAAAATTCAAATGATGTAATGTTGTCATCAATTCAATTTGGAAAGGTATGGGTACCCCCTCTTACATCTCTGCTATTTACCCCAAGTTTGGTGACTTGGCAGGGGTGCCCGGGTTCTAGGGGTGATGTTCTTCCGAGTCTTGGTGGTGGATGCATCTGCCCACCAGCTGTGTGACAGGCCGGATTGGGAGAGACTGGTAGGGAGTCCTTTTGTTCTGTTCAGCAGGACTCTCGGAACATCGCCTCGCACCTCAGTGGGAGGGATGGATTCGTACGTCCGTAACTCCTGGAGACACTGACCCCTATTCACCCCTCATACATTTTCTTCCTTTCTTTCCAAACTTTCTTCCGTTCCTTAAGACCGTCCACCGAGCAGAGTCTTTGTGTAGCTAATGTTAAAAAAAAATTGGTCATTCAGCCAGGCGCGGCTGGCCCAAACGTTCAATAGTGCGCCAAACCGCCAACAAAATTGAACATTTTACAGCTCAACGTGTTTCTACTTAATATTTTTTGATTTAAATTACGCACAACGTTGAAAATAAAAACTAATTACGCATTTAAATGCATGAATTTTGCAAAATAATTATTGCCGCCAGCTGGCGTTCTTTCCCACGCGCTAAGAACTAGGAACCTAGGTACATACCATTCCGCGCCTTTCAGTCAAATGCCCTGTTTGGGAATTGTCATTTTGTATGGTGCTTCTACAAACATGTCCAGACCCTGGAAAACACCAAGTATTCCAAAGGGTCCCAGCAAAATAGGTTTGTTTGAACGCGATAGTAATATTTACCTTGCAAAATTCAAACAAAAGTCAATGGGTCTTGTTATGCTTGGGATTTAGGGAACCTATTTGACAATGACATTAGTTTTTCAGTTAAAAAGGACCTTTTATGTGTGTGCGTTTTAAATGTGCTACACCGGATACTGGGAAGAAGCTTTCTGAAAACTTTGCTTGAATAAAGAAGAAAAGGAATGAAGAAGTTTATTTATTTTATCCCCAGGTTCCCCTCCCCCTCCCTGGTTCCCCTCCCCCAACTCTCCCTCCCTCCCGCTTTCTATAGCAATAGCCGCTTCCTCGCGTGCCACCAATAGCAATTTTTTTATACAAATTTCATAATGCCAGAGCTCACCTTAAGTTTTATAAAAACCTTGTCCTGACAATAACGTACACACAAAAAAAAGAATTATCCAATTTGTTGCAGTCGTTCGAAAGTTATACGCTTAGCAACACATTAAGCGATTCATTTTTATATTATAGATAAATACGGTAGTTGCGGTAGCTTCCTACGTGACCTACCAACAATTAAATTATATTATACGTGTTTGATTAATTGCTAGGTGAACCACCAAACATTTTATGCACCAACGCATTCAGAGCCATTTTGATTTTTTGACAGTTAAAAGGTCCCCGTTGAATGCCGATTATAAGTTTGTTTGAGCTTTTAA
This sequence comes from Limnephilus rhombicus, assembly GCA_929108145.2. Taxonomy (NCBI): domain Eukaryota; kingdom Metazoa; phylum Arthropoda; class Insecta; order Trichoptera; family Limnephilidae; genus Limnephilus; species Limnephilus rhombicus. The sequence goes on from OV815280.1 coordinate 38,001,708, forward strand.
ACAAATTATGATCAGCAAAAGAGGACAACTATCATTTGTTAGGCTTGTCAGCAAATAACAATATTATAGAAAGCTGTAAAGCACATGGAATCGGTGTTTAACGGGACGTTTCGAAAGTCAATAAAATAAAATGGCACTAAATGGCCGTTTGATGACAATGTTGCATTTGAATTTCTGTAAAGCATCTGGCCCTTAGAATTGTTGCATCGTTGTTTTTTTTCTTCATGAGTACTTATTTATTTTTTTAAATTAAATATTCTAACAAACTTCTTATGTTAATTGACATTTTTTATAGGGATTTTAAACCTAATGCACCTGAGCCTGTGAGTGAACCTGAATCTGAGCCTGTGAGTTCATTCATTACAGCCAGAGAAATTCAACAGGAATACCTAGAAGTATTTGGCTGCACGGACTGGAATAAGTTAGTATTTTTTGTAAACAAAACCAAAAATTTTATGACCACACTATTGTTAGGTGCCGCCATAGGCATATGAATATTAGCAGACCTGCCCTAAGTGATAAAAGCGTATTATTTCTCCCTCCCCATACCGATTCCTTAGAACCGCCTGGGATTGAGTATGGCTTCGTGTGAATCTAAAAAATGTGACGTCATCATTCTTCTGCGAGCCAGTGTTGAGCGCATTTTACGAAATAACACCGCAAAAAACATGGTTTGTGTTTTGAAAATGTGTAAATATATACTATCACTCGAGATACATGGCATGTGCTCGTCGATGTTTACGGGGTAAGTAAATTATGAAACATTTGTAAAAGTGTCCTAACTAAATACGGCAACAAAATATTGGAGACTGAAAATAAACAAACTTTTCTTTGCCGTATTTAGACTTCACAAATTTGTTCAATTCGCGCTCCCATGTAAAAAGGTCTATTCATTCAAAAGCAGAGTTTATTTTTAAGAACTAAATGGTGATATTATAATGTGAGATGCCTATATACTGTCATATTGAGTTATCGACGAATCACATATCTCCAAAGTCATCTTCCCGCTCTGCGCCCCGCTGTAGTTGGTTTCCCCCCTCACCTTTATGTTCTGGTCTACTAATATTCATATGTCTATGGGTGCCGCCCAAAAAGCACCCATATTTGGGGCCGCCCTAGGGCTCCAGGGGGCGCTTCTAGCTCTGTAGGTACCCAAAGGATTCCCGGATTACCTCAAGGGCAATCAGGAGAACTAGCTCAGCATGGGAAACTCTATTCTCAGAAAGGTCGATCACCGCCTTATTCCACCAAATCCTCGTCGGGAAACATCGGGCTTGTTCAGTAACAACTCAGGGGTACATTTAACCCGTTTAATCACAGGAGACCCAAGTTGTCCCAAAACATCATATGCCGTTATAATAACAAGAGACCCAGATTGTCCCAGAGCGACTGTGCATTATTAAAAGTTAGATATCTCGCTTTCTGTAATGCGAATATTTGTCATTTCTTTTATGTTAGAAACGGAAAGAAATAATGCTTCTTAGAATTATATGAGCTAGGTTGTTCAGATATTTTACGAACCTGATCAAAAGTGACGGTTTGATTTTGCGCCTATTTATGACGTAACCCACATTTAATTTTAAAATCAAATTGTATGAAAGTGAGGTGACAGTTTTATTACAAATTTTGTTTAGAAAAGGAATCTGAATTTAAAATTTGAAGTTTATTCCATTTTAAGTACTTTAATTCAAATATTCGCAGGTATGCATTTTTTAGCCAATTTACATTTCCAATATTAAAATTTTAATATTTATAAATAAAAATATTGATTTCTAATAAACATATGGGAAAGATTATTTTATCTTAATTTTGTAACAATTTTTATTTTTGCAAAAGCGTTAAAAAAAATTAATAAATAGGAACATTTAAAATGCACGGGAAGAACCAGGAATTTGGCGCGCAAACTTTGACAGGCAAAAGTTAACAGAAATTTTTTTTCTTATTATTCGAAGGGTTAAATACAGTTTATTGTAGAATCAGTACATACACATAATTTATCCTAACTAAAAAGGCTATTTCAAAGTTCAATAGGAATCTAGGCACATTTTTTGGTTTAACTTATGGCAATGGTGGCGGCCAGGGCACCAGCATGGGATGTGTGGCCAGGATCGTTCTCTGCACGACTCGGGAAGCTCACAAAAGCGACCACAAAAATGGCGTCATATGTAATACACGTAATTTACTGCCCGTATCAAGGAACGGCGTGGCATGACCGCCTTGCGGCTTGCTTGGATCCAAGTGTGTGGTCACAAGCCACTTCCTTGTTGGCTCACGGTCTGCTGCGTGAGGCGTGTGCGTATGAGTTTGTGTCCTTCTCACTCTGCGCACTAGATTTTAATAGTGGCAAATTTGAATGTAGATTGGAGCTTGTAATATAACACTATGTAAACTCGGATGCACTTTTCGTACAAATCTATCAGTCAGGTTTTACGGCTAGTTTTGTTTCTTCTCTTTGTAGCGAACAACCATAAAATATCATTTTTATCCGATTTTATACAATGGTATCACCGGTCACCACTCTCTGGCTAGGTGCGTGACAACGCAATTCATTCCAGTTTTAGCGTTCGTTCTCCCTACTTGCTTTACCTGTAAGCAAGATAAATATTAAATCTGTGCAAATTATTTTAACACAAAAGTTCCATTGTAAATATGAGGGTTGTCCCAAAAGTACCCGACCTAACGAAGAGATCACAAGTGTTTTATGAACATAGTCTCCTTTCAGGTCGACACACTTTTCCCAGCGTTGTTCAATATTTTCGATACCCTGTTTATAGTGAGAACCGTCGAGCACCTCAAAATAGCCGTCTACCGCAGATTCCACCTCTTCATTGTTGGCAAATCTTTTACCACGGGGACATTTTTTCAAGTTTGGTAAAATAAAATAATGCAAGGGGGTTAAATCTGGCGAATAGGGTGCGTGAGAAAGCAATTCGAACTTTAATTCATTGATTTTGGCCATCGGGATAACGGATGTCTGAACTGGTGCATTCTGCTGATGAAACAACACATTCTTTTTCGCCAAATGCGGCCTTTTTTTCTTGATTTCATCACTCAAATGCTCCAATAAGTTCGCATATTACTCGCCGTTGATTGTTTTTTTCTTTTTGAAGATAATCAATAAAAATTATCCCATGAGCATCCCAAAAATCTGATGCCATGACCTTGCCTGCTGATGGAACTGTCTTTGCCTTTTTGCAGCTGATTCTCCCCTTTTAGTTCATTGTTTTGACTGTTCCTTCGTTTCAGGTGTGAAGTGACGACTCATGGTTTTGAATCTATGCAAAAACTCGGCTTTATTGCTGTGAAACATCGCCAAACACTCGATTGAAACAGCCTCACGACGCTGTTTTTGGCCTTTGTGAGCAAACGCGGCAGCCATCTTGCGCACAGCTTTATCATGTCCAAATTTTCAGCCAACATGCGATGTACAGCACTTTTTGAAATGCCTACTGTGTCTGCTAGCTCGCGCATTTTCAATCGATGGTCATTCAATACCATTTTGTGGATTTTCTTTACCTTTTCTGGCGTGGTCACCTCATTTGGTCGACCACTGAGATGTTCGTCTCGGCAGCTCGTACGTCCTCGTTTAAACTCTGCCACCCAATATTTTATTGTTGTAAATGAAGAAACAGACGCCCCCAGAGTAGAATCTAAACTCGGCTTCGACATTGATTGGACTTAGACATTTGAAATGAAAGTTTTGTATCACATAAAAATGACCAATTTTTCCATGTTTACAAATTAACTGAGAGGGTTCGCTTTTGATGGCTGCCAAAAATGTAGCGCCTTGAAATTTGAAACTTAAGCCTTATAAGGTTGGTACTTTCTACCATATTTTTTTTTTAAAGTAACAACCACCAGAAGTACGTCAGGTCGGGTACTTCTGGGACAACCCTCGTATATTTTGACTCACATTTAATCAAGAGTTGTTAATAAATACCTCCACACACAAGCATCCAGTTTAGACCCTGGATGAAATATCTAAACCATACCCCGTATTGCCCAAATCTTATTTAATTCAATGTATAAATTTTATATTATTTTGGGTTTTATTAAAAAATTATTTTAAAAAAACTGATCTTAAAATCTATTACGTCAAAACATGGCATAAGGAAAGACATTTTTTAAAATGCTTTTTATTTCCATTTCCGATTATTGAAATAGTTGTTTCTCATTTTTATCTAACTCAGTGATTCCCAAAGTGGTCCAGGTCTACCCCAAGGGTCTACGGGAGGCTCGACGGGGGTCTACGTTGGCGTGATAAAAAAATGGGGGTTCACAAGTTGTGATTGGGGGTCCGTGAAAATTTATCTGGTTTCAATAGTAAAGACCAAAAATGTTGACTTGTCTTTATCTATCAATGTAGACCAGCGGTTCCCAACCCTTTTCTGACCCGGGACCACTTGTACGTTTATTTTTTCGACAGGGACCACAATTCTCTAGCTACCCCCCCCCCCCAGGCCGGACCAATTTTTTTAATGGGGGGGGTGACGTGACACCACGCTATCCGTCCCAGGTCCCACTCATGCTGGCCTAAGCCACTGCTTGTGGTCAGTGGCGTATCTGGCATCCCGAAGAGCCGTTGCTCTTCGTGGGTTTTCGGATTTTCGGTGTTCCAGAAATGATTGTTTTGTTTATTCACGTAACCGCTAAGATGGAAATGAGCTTCATCGCTCATGATAATTTTCGATGAAAAATCATCCACCTCTTCGTTGAGATTCAGGATGGCTTGAGCGTAGGTTATACGTGTTTGGCGGTCAACAGCTAACTGCTGATGCACTATCTGCACAGGGAATATCTACAAATCTTTCACATAAATTCTGCATAGGGACCGCCGGTCAATGCCCAATTGCGTGGCACATCGTCTGGTGATGTTCCGGGCTCATCTTCGACATCTTGGGCAACAGCTGCGATATTCTCAACTTGGAAACATCCCGTGTTGTCCTAGTCTCTTCAAGGCGAGTGGCCAAACGCCGCAGTGTTTGTCCAGTTGGTGTCGGACGGCCAGGTAATCTGCGACGAAATTCACGCTGCGCCAACACAACCGACGAATTGTTGTGCAAAAAAATGGAAACAATTATTCCGCATTCTTGTGGAGTAAGCCGATTCATTGCTTGTCGATTTGTATTCTGCGTTTGTTTACTTCAGAAATGTCAAAACCGAATTGACATTTGACGCCATTTGCCAAAGTTATAGCCTTTTCCAATAGGGTGATTACTTTTGCCCTACCTTGTACAATAATGATAAACTGAATATTGTCCCGAATTTTTTTATTCAGACTTCTCGACCAGGGACCGCCCGCGCGCTGGCTCGCTTATTGACCGGCGGACCATCTTCTAGCCTCTTGCGGACCACTGGTTGGGAGACCCTGATGTAGACAGATAATACACCACTCAAAAAAATTAAGGGAGCAAAAGAAATTTTCGGTAATTTTTGACAGGCTGTATTTCGGTGAAAAATGGTCGTATTGAGACTTTAAAAAAGGCATTTTGAAGCTTTAATATTCAAATTTTCAGATTTTTGGCAAAAATTTTTTAGGAGCGTCGGTTCTCATGAAATCTCAAGTACATTCCTCCCATTAAAATTATGAATATTTTTTTATTGTTGATTTGCATTGTTGAGTTACGGTACGTTATTAAAGTTTAATTTTAATTCTAGTAAGTCTGTAATCAGATTTTAATTAATAGCACACGCAAGAAAATATAAAATTTTTCTTTTGATTTTACCACTCTGGTACAGAACTCAGCAGTGATGCAAATTTTCACCATTAAATCTAATCTTCACATTTTTTGACGAGTTTTGGGAATATGGTAGAAATGTTGCACCAGAGGGTCCACCGAAACCACTAAAATTTTGAAAGTGGTCTACGAGAAAAAAAAGTTTGGGAATCTCTAATCTAACTGATACAAAGTGTTTTAAAAATAATTTGCGCATATTAACAGTGTCCCCTGTATCTGCATGTTTTCCTTTTCTGCTTATAATGCTGGTGGTAGGTGTTCTTCAAATATTGTTAGGTTATTCGTCGTAACCCGGAAATGTTGTCTACCTGTAAAATAATATATTTGTGGTGAGGGTTTTTACACACATTCCACATTAAACTCACTCTCCGATGGCGCTACAGCCCATATCGAGCCTTGGCCTCCCGAAACATTTGCCTCCAACTCCCCTGTCCTCAGCGGCTGACTTCCAGTTTGTTACCCGGAGAAGTTGTGCTGCATCCCCATCTCAATCTGGGTCTTCCCACCTTTCTCATTCCAACCTGGGTGTCCAGTCATAATTCCATTCCACCATTACTTTTTGCGACAATCACATTAGGTGTCGTAAATTTGTTGCATATGAATGATTTTTATATCTTTTGTAACATTATTTGTGTGTAAAATTCACCCCTCAGATAGCATAAGCAATAGATTCAAAACAAATGGCTTAATAGCTATCCCAATGCTAAGAACGACTACATCCCAGCATCACTACTTGTACTTAGGTGTGAGTTGTTACAATATATTTTATCCAAACACGAAATTAATGTACCTGAAACTTTTATATATGAACAATTTAAGAAGCCAATTAAATCCCTGAAATTTGGTAATGGTGCATTGTACCCTTGATATATTTTCTGGTATTAAAAAAAAATATTATGGTTATTGTTTTTCTAAAACTGTTTTTGTAAAAATTACGTTTGTAGTTATATAAGTCTTTGATTATTGTTTGCATATCACCTTTTAAGCATTATTTTTTGTATGTATGTAAATACTCCTTACATAACCACCAGCCACTGGAGTCAACTCATGGAGTTTAGAATGATTAGGAAAAACACTTTCATATTATGATTGGAAATGTTATATTTTTTGTAATAAATAAATATATCTATTTTTTATCTTGTCCGATATACAGGGTGTAACAGGACGTACCCGAGGGATTGTAACCAGCGATTCCTGAGCATATTTGGAGTAAAAAATGTACATGTCATTTTGTTGTCCGATGACTTTTTTTCTGACTAATTGAAAGATAGCTCAGTTTATAGCCTAGCAGGGTACTTGATATGCGTTTCGTCCGTTCTAACCGCATATTACCACACGAAACAGCGTGCATCGCTCAAATACGTCACAACGCGAACACATCCCGTAGCGATGGCAACAGTAGCGCGGTGTAATTGAAAACGTATTTTTTGTTTTTAATAGAAAAAAATATTGTTAAACACCAAAATGACAACTACATATTTTACTCCAAATATGCTCATGAATCGCTGGTTAAAATCCCTCGGGTACGTCCTGTTACACCCTGTATATTATTATAAATAAGTAATTAAAAAAAAAAAAATTGTTCCCTTTCATTTTATTTTTTAGATTCGAGCAGTCAAACATATTTCTTATCATTTAATATGTTTATCGTTTCATATATATTATTAAATTTCTGGTAATTGGCTATTATTTATTATTTTAGATTTGATGACTCGAACATATTTCTAATCAAGCAGAAAATAGCCTTTGCTATATACGGCTCCCCAAGTACTGAATCAGGCGATTTGTCTTTGGCAAACACTAATTCTACGTTTGGTTACACTGCCGAGCAGTTGGAAAGGGTCTTACCGATTTATGAAAAAATATGCCAGTTTCGTAAGTGTTTATAATATGACGCATTATAATTTTTTTTAATATATTGTCTTTTCAATCCACTACTTTAACGCATCTTTTTTTATTCACAGAAAAGTATTCAGCAGACCACAAATCAATTTTTATGTCGATTATATTTGTGTGCTGCGTTCCGCAGACAAAAGAAATAACTGACATATTCGCGTATGACAGAGTCATGTCAGACAAAATTTGCGTCAGTCCAGTGTTCAGGATTAGAAAATGCATCAAAGTGAGCATGTCAGGTAAGATTTTTTTCCCCATACTGTAATACTATACTTTAGGGTACCCAACGCACATCATTCAGTGGGCCAAAAAATCTTACTGAGCTTAGGTGGGCCATTCGGGGAAGGAGGGATAAACGGCGGATATTATTGTGAATTTTTAAAAGTAATTCGGTGTCTAAAATTACTATAATAATAAATTTAAGGCTAGAAGGCAAAAACTGGCTACATATGCACCTATGTGTCCTTTGCACTCACCCGCCACTTATTGAAAACAGGTCAGTTGCATTCGATCTTTCGAGTAATGTGCGGACAAAATATATTTGCACTTTTCAAGAAATAAATCAAAACTCTCAACGAGAGTCCAAAGTCTAATAATGAGAAAGTTCTAATATCTCAAAATATAATATAAATGTGATATTATGAGAACGATTCTTTCTTTTTATGTATGAATACCAAAATCCAAAACATAGAAAGCTGAAAACTTCATTTTGGGCTGCAAAAAATCTTGAATTGGACCGCATGCAGGTCGGGCAAACCTGCTTTAATAAATTACGCCGAAACTAGCGGCAAAATTTTGTTTATCAAAAACTCCGTTCCTAGATTATTTCACATCCGTCCCACTCTACTAATCTTCCTCAAAAAGTTTTCATAATATATATTCTGCCCTCGATCCGACAATCACCAAGAAAAACCTGTAACAACACTGCTCTTTAAAATTTTTATGAAATTTCATAGACTCATCACCTAAACATTGTGTTATGATGATCAAAGATTACGGCGCAGAATGTTTTTTTTTTTTTTTTTGGTATTTTTCAGCATTGTATTTTTTGAATTTTTTTTTGCGTTAGCTCAATCAAAAACATAATTTCCATCAGGGCCTATGTCATCTTAGAGCAGGTTTTCCCAACCTTTTTTTCGCCGAGCCCCCCCAAACCAAACAAAATATTTCATGCCCCCCTTAATTAAGTTTCCAACAAAAATAAGAAACACGTTTTTTTAAATTAACTAAATTATTTGTTTGAATTTCAAATAGGTGCAATACAGATACAATACATTTATTCATTATAGATCTTTAACCCGTCAAAGGCCAGGCCATTTCGCGGTAATTCGCGGAAATTCGCGAAAATTCACAAAAAAACACTAAAAAAGCACCATTTTGAACTTTGAATTGAATGTTTTGTTGATTAATTTTGAGCTATTGTATATTTTATTGACTGAAACACGTTCACAACACAATAAACTATCTACCAAAACAACATTACTTGCATTTATTACGTAAATTAATAGGTTTTACAATGTTTTATTCGCGGAACGCGTATTTATTGCAACAGTTGAAATCGCGGCAAATTCTGACAGCCGATTGTCATAGAAGAAATCGTTTTAAAAATATTCCAGGGTTGCAAGGTGAATGAAACTTGTACCGTCTCCGAGAGTAATGATGGCGCAAGCGATTCTGACACTGTTCTTCATACAAATTGTGTACATAGAAGGGCCAAAATCGCAGACCAAAAGTTTTTTGTCGCAAGTATTATTCAAATATTTTAATTATTTTCTCGCGCATGCGCATATGACGCGCACGCCGGCGCGTCTCCGGCCTGTCACCGGTTAATAGAAGAGTAGGTACACTTTTAATCATTAATTACTTTTACTTTTACATTTCTTAGTTTTCTTTTAATAATACATATTATTCTATTAGTATTTTTTGTTTATTTAAATTATATTTTTATAATTTTATAACAAATAAATAAAAACTTTTAAAGTACTAATGAGATACTTGAGCTTGCACGCTCTGTACCAGTTTGTCGATTCTGGGTTCAGTCTTTGCTGGAGCTATGGTAAAATCGCTTAGTTAATCGTAGGTAAATAGATTGTTTTTTCGGAAATGCAAATGTACCTATTACGCCCTCCCTGACATTTCTCTACGCCCCCCTGGTTGGGAAGTCCTGTCTTAGAGAATGCTGTGTGGAGGGTATTTTTTAAGAAAAGGAAGGAAAGAAAGTTTTGGGATTGAAAAAGATATTTAAAGATGTGAGGGGTATAAAGATAGAGATTGAACTCTGGGGGTCAGTGTGTCCAGGAATGGTGGACGTATGAATTCATTCCTCCAACTGTGCTGCAAGGCGATGAGTCTAGAGAGTCCGGCTGAAGGGTCAAAAGGCCTCCCTTAACCAGTCTCACTCGATCCGGCCTGCCACGCATCAGGCGCCAAGGCCTGAACAAACCTCACTCCATGAATCTGGACACCCCTGTTAAGTCACCAAACCTAGCGAGCCACTTGAGGTGACCTATGGTCGAGGTGTTGATTATCCAATAAATGGATCCCGGGGCGGTTTTACCCATACCCGCCTCCCAAGTTTGTGACAGAAGCAAGGAGTGTGTGCCAAAACCGAGTTGTTTGGCGGTCCGTCATCTCTGCCCACCCTTGCGAAAACCGTTGTGATGGTTGTAATAAATTCTTTATCTACCCTGTTTTTGAATGTGTAATTTTAGATAGCCGCACTGGTTGTTGTATTTTCATTGATGACCTTGGCAGAATCTATAGAAGCTGGTCCCTTTATTTGGAGAATAACAAACAACCAAAGGGAATTATCGTGGCTCCCGCCAATGGGCGCTACCACGGGCTCATCGCCGATGTAAGTTATTAACTTTGTGTCGCTCTTTAATTATTTTTTAATGTGGTACCTCCCCAAAGTTGTAACTTCTCAGAGCTGATGAAACTGTGGCATCCCAATTTTTTTTATTAACATTAGTACGACACAGGAGGCCCTGAAGAAAATAATTTCCCTCAGGACCTATGTCATATGTGGGGATGCTGAGTGAAGGGTTTTTTTCAGGATTTCGTCAACGTGGATCTGGAAGTTGTCATATCTCCCGCCTCGTCGGTGTCCAGCAAAGTGCGTGAAGTGGGCGATTACGTGTGCACTAGCGTGGCCGTGGGGGCTGTGGGAGTGCTTGGTGTGTCCTTGTTTGCACCCGTCGCGGCCGGCTTGGCCATGGCCACCGGAGTGGCCACAGGGGTCACCGGGCTCTATGGACTGGTCACTTCATCGGGCCATCTCGTCGACAGGAATAAACACGACCAGGTATTTAAAAACATAATTTGATAATTAAACTTTAACCTTTGGAACGCCGAGCTCCCATGACCTAATACCTCCGTACTTGGCCAACATTAACCTGTAGCTACTGACGTGTTTTTTTTTTACGTATTGTTGGCGGCCCGTTACTTTAAATGTTTGTATAGTAGAGATCCATGAAAATTTTGAGCTCCAAATTATTATTTATTGGACAATTTAAATATATTTGAATAAAATAAAATAATTTTTTTGTTGTTAAGTAACTTATATTTGACAATTTGGATATTAAATAATAACTATCTGGTTCCCGGCATGCGTGGCAATCCCATATTCGAAGAAATACATTGTTTCTCTCTAAATCACCTTTCCCTGCTTCCCTGTTCCCCTCCCGCGTCCCCTTCCTAGCTAGCTTTATACATTATAGCCTATATGTTATTCTGATATAAGAGCTATATTATTGTAAAGTTTCTTTAAAATCCATTCAGTAGATTTTACGTGAAAGAGTAACAAACACATACATACATGCAAATTTTCACATATATGATATTATTAAGATATTTGGCAAAAATCACTTGAGATCAGAAATCAGTCTGTATTAACTATTAAACTAAATGAAAACAATGAACTCACTTTTATCATAATATTTCAATAGTGTCTCGAATAAATCTAGTAAATTCAACTTTAGTTAAGTTCTTTGTTTATTTTTATATACCAAGTATAAATAATCTTTAAAAAAGTCATGTAAGTAAAGTACTGACGATGGGTCAGAGAGGCCCGCAAAAAAAATTGAAACGAATTTACGAACATAAATTTAACATTAAAAATTTAAAACTTACAGCTCTGGCATCACTAAATTCGAAGCTACTGGAAGCGGCAAATATTTTAAAGATTTTAAAGTTAAAGATTAAAAATCCCACAAACAGAATATTTTAATGTTAGCTTACCATATGGATGTGCCGACGCTCAATGGATACCAATTTTTTCATATCCAATAAGTGATGAAGCAGCATGTACCCAAAGGATTTTAACCAGAAATTCCTCAGCATATTTGGAGTAAAAAGTGTAAAATTCATTTTGCTGTCTGCTGATATTTTTTCAATTAAAATCAATAAAAATATTTTTCCATCACACGTCGCATCGTACAACACGTAGCGGTCCAAGTGATAAGCACTCCTCGTTTCAGCAGCACGGTTGTAACATAATATATTTACCTATAAATTATACCCACCATGGCTGGTCATCCATCAATATAAAATAGTGTTAATACACAAATATAACAAGCAAGGCACTGAGGGTAGGTAATTAGTAAAAGAATGCCAAGTCAGAACAATGATTAATTTATTGTAATAAAAACCTGCCCTTGGGAACATACTAATTTAGCAATGAGACTCTATTAAAATAAATATAAATTAATCATCAGGGGTGGCTGGATGCGTAAGATGTATCCAGCTGTAAATTTGATCATAAATTCTCTGACCGTGTCTATCGGAATCTTGCAGGTATAATTTAAAAGAAATAACTGATGGGCGCCTGTGATCGTATAAACGAAAACATATTTTTATCTCAGTAATCTCTAAAACTAACTCAAACAATAACTCGATCTGTTACAAATAAAATTTCAATCTCACATCTCGTAGTTCGAAAATGATGAAATGGGTCCCACCAAATGACAGCCCGCGCCACCACACAACCGCACCAATCGCGGTAATTCCGTCAACTGACGAGCCGAAAATTCTCGAATAATACCTGAGTCATGTGTGGATCGCTTCGGTGAGCAATGCAGCCAACTAGCCCATGCAAAATTGCGAATACGCTGGCAGCACTGTTACACGGTAACACATAAAACAATAATGTTCCTAATGTACACATAAATAAGAATGTTGAAATATTTTGATTTTTTATTGCGCCAACCATTGAGGAACCAAATTGCTTAATTCGTACCACCAGAAAAACAGAAAATAGGATATGTGCGGTCTGGCCATAAAGAAATTTTCAAAAAATGTTAAATATTCAGAGTTAAATTTTTTTTTATGATAAAAATTCATAATTATAGTTATAAAAAAACAGGAGATAGGATTTTTTGAAATGATAAAAACATTATTTTCGCTCCTCTGAACATTTTGCCCTTTTTAGCATTTCAAATTTCTGTGATCGGTATGCAGGTTTATGTTTCTGTTCTGTTTTTGAAAATAAATAAATCATCAAAAATACTATAAAGTTTAAATATAAGTGTCATTTTCAAAGTAATTTGAGCTCATTGTGAGAAGGATTTGTACAAACGTTAAAGTAGGTATAGTAGAGTCTCTCAAATAAGAGTAGAAAATATAAAAAATGGAACTACAAAATTTGTAAGCTGGCAACACCGATTTACCTGTCAAATAGTGCAATGATACTGAAAATACAGAACACTGTACACTACACACATGAAAATACATTTTTTTCTTAAAAAAAAATTAAATTGAAGGAGCACTGTTGTTAATTTACCTACTTAATGACATAAATTTGATTAAATTGTATTTTACAAAGTGATTGGCTTTCATTTAATCTAAAATAAATTTGAATTTAACAGTAGATAGAAAGGAAGAATCATTAATGGTGAGTTTAGTTACACTACTTTTAAATCTGAATGAGTTAAATATATTCAGATCTAAAATTAGAGACATGATCTAAATGGACAACGCTAGTAGGTACTTAATATTAAATAAATATGAGCAATTTCTAAAGTGTGCTTTATATTTTATTACAATATCGTTATTCTTCATTATGTTAACACAAAATTGCAAAGATATAATAATTCTACACCTATACGCAATTCTAATTTTGAGATCAGTGGAATGAAAAATTTTTTTTTTCACTTTTATGAGTTTTCAATTTTTAATAAAAATGTAGGTTACACAGCTTTAGATTGCCACCATGACTTTATGTTTAATATTGCCATTCGAACAACGGTGGCACCCTCCTATGTTTTCTTCTACTCTTATTTGACAAACTGTAAGTGCCAAACTTTATTGTCAAAGTTGATACAGAAATCATCGCGTTTAAAACAGGCTAGTTTAAAGTACGAAAAGTGGCATGCCTCCTCGCCCGTGCCTATCTCTGTCACACACATGTTTTACGCATATTTCTCTTTCGCTTAAGGTCATTGTAAAGTAGGTAATGTGACTGTACCTGCGCAAAAATGGATCGTATCAATTTCAGGTCGGCATTTCTTGCCGCTTACTGTACTTACATATTTGAAAGAAAACTGATTTCAGGAATGCAGAAAAAATCTTGTCTTCAAAATGATTAAAAATAACATGTTACACAAAAATTCTCACTTGTTGCATTGTTCCAGAGTGTCAGCCTAGCAGACCCGGAAGCCAGGAGTTGCTGGTTGAACCTGGGGGCCAGTGCTACTGGAATGGTAGCTGGAGCATCTTCTAGACTCTTGGCCAGAGCGGCTAGCAATGGGGCTACCATCGCCACTGTAAGAATAAATTAGCGGCAATTACACATCCATTTTGGAGCGAAGGTACAAAAGTAAAGTCCGAAAGTAAGGTAACGGTTTACAGCGCCGTCCATTGTGAGACTTTTTTTTGCGTGCCCGTCGCTCTGAAGTGTATGAGTAATTGCCGCTATTGTCATGATGCACTCGTTTAAAATTACACGCATTCTTAAATCAAAAATCTTATTAAAAATAAATAGAAAAATATTAATAATATAAATATCTTATCATATTTTTATGAATACTTATTATCTAATGATGCCTACTACTCTTTTTATTTTTTTTTAAATTTTAATTTAAATTTTTTTTCTCTGAATTTTATTTTACTATTTATTTATTTATTTATTTATTTATTTATAAAATACATGTTACATATATTAGACATTTAAGTTGATTAGATTTATTAAATCACCATACTAGGCGGCTGCCTGTTTCATGGTGATCAATTAAAGATAGTTACTTTGAGTGAAGTCTAGTGTAAACACATGGTAAAATTGGAAAAGTTATAATAAAAAAGAAAATAGAAAAATGAGTGCGTAAGGATAAGATTATGAAAATATGCATAACAATATCAAAAATTTTATTTTTATTTGTATGTGTGTGTTTTTATGTGTGCTTGCGTATGTGCACTATATTCTTCTTTCTTTCCTATGTTTCTTTGCTTTCGTTTTAATGTATGTATTTACACTCTACATGGGATGTGTGGGATTGCACTCACCTCCCCACACCCTGAAATAAAGACCATTATTATTATTAACAATCGTTGCAATAAATTCAATTAATTTAAAAAAATTTTTTTAGGGTTTCCGTTTGGCCCACGACACTGCAATAGTCATGGCAGCTCTGACCAGTGGAGCAGGGTTGGCCAACACTATATCAAACTGCGTCATTAAGGTAAAAATGATATATTTTAAAAATGTATAGGTTTATATTTATTCAACTTTATTACATTATTTTTTATTTTGTTTTGTCCACAGTATAACAAGACAAAAGAGGGTCCCACTTCTCTGGAAATATTCCAGATAGCTTCTTCAATCTTTTTCCTCACCAACTCGATAGTGTCCAACAGAATGGCTTCCACCATCATTGAGGAGACTCGGAATTCGCAGATATCCACTTACAGAGATTCGTTGCGATCCAACCGTCAAAGGTGAGATTCCTCTTTCCTGTCATGTTTCAGTGTTCAGGAACTTTAAAGCTGCATCTTCGAGCCTTACTAGTATCAAATATATATACCACACATCCTGTAGAAACGAGTCGCAATTCAAAATTTCGAAAAATGGTGGAATAGTCAAAATATTCTGTTTTATAATCTCTGAAAAGTAAACTGATTGTGATTCGTCCTTTGTTTTCGCTCCCCTGTAAAATTTACTTTTTTGACTTAATGTAGCGTAATGTAGCTCAGTTTCGAATAGATTTATAACTAGGCCGTTTTGTTGTAAATTTGTTTGTGGTTTCAGTTTCAAGATGGTGGCAGTTTTAATGGTTTAGTTGAGATCCTTTTTTCAAATGTGAAATCGTTTTTTTATTTCCACTTTCTTATCTTCATTTTTCAATATTCTGGTACCACCTACTTGAAGAAAGTTAAAAGAATTGTCAATGAGATAGCGATGTTTCTTTGGACAAATTGTTTAATCCCTTATTTGAAATATTTTTTTTTACATATAATATATTTATGGTTTTTAATTAAGTAGGTAGGTATTTCAGTACCTACATCTTACGATATTGGAGTAAAATTTGGTATTGATTTATTAAGTAAGAGAAAACAATTAGAAACATACGTTTTTTTTAAGGTTAGGTCAACCATTCACAGAACTACTGGTTGTTAAGCATTTCGTCTTAATTTGACTTCGTAATTATTTTTTTCCCTTTTATTTGTAGGAAAATTTACGATAAGATGGTGGCTGAAACTCGCCGAATCAATGGCAAGGCCAGAGGCAACTCGGAAGTCATCAGGGGCATTCAGAAGATTGAAAACAAAGATCAATTCTTCCAAGACGCTCTGCGGCTGAACAAACAGCTGAACCAACATAAGGTCCGGATTGCCATGAAAGACGGGCAAGCTCTGCTGAACGGTGAACACATCATTAACCCACAAGAGTTCTATAGTCTCAACCCGCAGGCTAGGGCCTCGTACCTGAGCAGTATTGGACCTGCTAATCTATCAGCCAGTAATGTTCCCACAAACCTTACGGTTGACATTCGATCTCCGTCCATTGCCTACCAAATTCCCTCTGTCATGTCGACGATGATGACCGTTAATAAATTGATTAAAGACTTCCCCGATCTTTCGGTCGCTTCCAACGATGATATTTTGCAATACATCGCCTTGAAAATCTGCGCATTCGCCAAAGACATGGCAGTCTATAGCAAATTTGTAATGATTTTGAAAATGCTAGAAAATAATCTCAACACGTACATGCTTGAGCAACTTAACGTTTTGGGTATTTATGGAAACGATTTGTTTTATCGGCTCTTTGTTTTCGTTTACGATTATTTGAAAAACTTTTGCGGTGACGATAACGGTATCGCAACCGTTATAGAGAATATATTTGTCGAAGGCGAGCTGAGTCAGAATTTTGTTGAGGGTTTGTTGAAGTACTTCCAGAACACGTTGAACATTGATTATAAAAGCAGTGTTGCAGTAGGAGACGAAACTAGATGCCCCATTTGCAACGGGCTGACTTTTTCCAAAGATTAATTTTTATTTAAATTTATGCACTTTTCAAGCACAACACAGTCAACACAGTATTGAAGTTGTTTTCCTATTTTTTATGTATATTGATTGAATTAACAATTTGACGTCTTTGCTCGTAAATCATTATCCTCATTGAATCATCATCACAAAAGTCCTGACTATCTCTAGAAAATACTATCATACTATCTCCCTCCAGTTCTTTATATTATCTACTTCTATTTTATTTCTACTTTTCTTCATTCTACTAGTAGTTTAGATTTTGCTTTTATTGGAAACGAGTTTGTTTTAAAAAATCAGAATATGGTGGAACCTCAATCTGCTTTGGAAGAAAAAGTTTAAAAAGATACATATTTCACGTATTAAATGAATGTTTCTATAAAAATACCGCTGTTCTTAAATCAACGCGATTTTCAGTGGAATTTTTAAGCGTTAAACTTCTCGGCCAAAAATAAAACTTTGTTTTTTTTTTAAATGTTATTTTAACGCTTATGTATAAAGAAACTGTATGAAGGAAAAAATCAGCTTGCGCAAACATCTTTCTTAACGTAACAGTTGATTTGATTAATCTAGCTTCTCCGAATGATTTTAAATGAATTTTCTAATACTTTGTGGGTCACTTTTAGCAACAGTCAGTGGTAAAGATAACAATATTTTACATTTTGAAAAGACTATCAATGTCATTATTTCTTTGAAAACTCCTTTGAATTGTTTTTTTTTTTCATGTAGGTGTGTATACAAGTATGTGTAGAAATAATAAAATCAGTTTATATTCGTATGAATTTTTATTTTTTGATATTTGTTTGCCAAATGGGAGAATTTTTTGTTTTCTTCAGTTAAAGTTAGCTATTCTGGGAAAACTTCTAACGATATTATCTTGTAGTATACAGGGTGTTCGGGGTTAAAGTGCATTAACTTTGGGAGGTGATTCTACATGATAGTATAAGTAAAAAAGAAAAATAACTTTTTTCGAAATTCCAACTTTTAGAGGTAGTTTTGTGGTAAAGAGAAAATTAGACCGGCGTGTGTGGCCAGATTTATTATTTTCATCACAATAAAATAATATTTTTGTGATATACACAACTATTTTCGTGACATTTGTAACATCCTAATTGCTTGTGTCATTTTTAGTGCATTTCAGGCCAATTTGTATTCTGTATCAATGCTCACTTTTTTTAATAATTAATCCCAATTTTTATAATTTAGATCTTGATCACGTCTGTGCCTGTTTTTCTTACTGAACAGTATTTAGAAATTTGTTTAGTGTAGTGACAAAATGCCTTTATTAAATTAATATATGTATCATTTTAGTTCCAATGTTGTTTTACAATAATTGGGAATGTCATTTTAGTTCCAATGTTCTTTTACAATAAGTTACAATTTTGAAAATTTCCAGGTGAAAATTTTGATGTCAACCAATTTTTTAAGTGTAATTTATATGTATATTTAATTATGTCATTATTTTCTTGTATTTTTATATGTCAATAGTTTTATCAAATTTTATTATTATTTATAAATTAACAAAGTGATATTCCAAAATTTTTTTTTAATTTTAACCCCTCAGGCCTCAAGCATTTTTTGTCAGAAGGTCAAAATATTTCGTTTTTGAAAAATCTTTTTGAAAGCTAATAAAATATGCTTCTGAATTGTAGAATTCAAAAACGACATGTTATTTTCGAAATATAAAAATTTTGAGAGCAAACATAAAATAGTTTAAGAAATGGCTCAGCTTAAGCCGGGTACAGATTGCTGTAACGTAACATGCAATGTAACACGCAATGAAAGAATTTGCCGTCCACATTGTCGCAATGTATCATGCAATGTAACAGAATTCCCATGAACGAACCTTGTCGTTTTTTTCGCCGAACACAAAGGGGCGCGTAGTGTGGATGGCTTGTTCGTGTCTATACTGCAGAATGCGCGCGAACAATGGAGGACTTGTTCTCGGCAGACTGAGCTACGTTCACCGCGTGCATGCCGGGAACAGCTGCAAGTACATGCTCGGTTCTGAATCCACACTTATGAAATGTTCCTTTCATGTTACATTGCATGTTTCTTTACAGCAATCTGTACCCGGCTTTATGTTTTTTTCTAACTCAAATTACTGATAATGAAAAAAAATAGAAAAACATTCACATTTTATAAGATAAATGTATGACAAACGTTTTCATTACCTCACTTATTTGTCGTTTCATGTAAAAATAATTAATAAAAAATTCACAGAGTTACATAATTTTCTTTCAAATTGCGATTGGAAACTTTGGTTTTATAAAGGTGTACATTTTCATTATTTTGAGGTTAACTTTTAGATATTTTTTTTTTTTTTTACATAAGCTCCACACAGGAGGCCCTGAGGCAAATAATTTCCCTGAGGGCCTATGTCATCTTTAGGGATGCTGTGTGGAGGGTCTTTTAGGGAAAGGAAGGAGAGGAGGGTTCTGGGAAGGAAAAGGGTTTAAGGGGTGGGTAGGAATCTGGGGTTCAGTGTGTCCTGGTCATCAGACCTAAACACACCTCATCCCATGAACCCGGGCACCTCTGCTAAATCACCAAACGTAGCGAACCACTTGGGGTGACCTATGGCAGAGGTGTTGGTTATCCAATAAAGGTTTCCGGGGCGGCGGTACCCATTCCCGCCTCCCAAATTGATATGAATACAAAGCATTGTGTTTTCTTTTCTAACACTGTTTAGATCATATTTCTAACCATGATAGTAAGGGAGACAACAATTTCTACGAGACCTATATGAGTTGTTACGAAAAGTGAACCAATTAGCTTAGGGGTTAATTATAAATCAACTAATCAGCTTATTATTCCAAAATAATTTAAATAAGATTTATGAAATTTGAAGCAATATTTTAACTTTTGATTATCTTGTATTATACTAATAATTATTGTTTAGTTTTATAGACTTTTAACCCATGTTCCATAGTGAATAATAACATTTTACTATTATTTTTATTAATTTGGATATTATGTACAAATTTAAGCGGAGCAATATAGCTGTGATGAAACATATCTTTTTGTGCCTTGTAACTTGTAGTATGTAATTTGAACAGCGGTGCTTGTTAATTAGTGTTTTGTCTTAAATAAATGATATTAATTTTATAAATAAAAATCTTTTTTTCAATACTTGTGTAATTTTCCCGCCAGC
Source organism: Limnephilus rhombicus (assembly GCA_929108145.2). Lineage (NCBI taxonomy): Eukaryota > Metazoa > Arthropoda > Insecta > Trichoptera > Limnephilidae > Limnephilus > Limnephilus rhombicus. The sequence continues at coordinate 38,021,970 of OV815280.1, forward strand.
CCTTCTTAACCTTTAGGAGAGAATGGCCGCACCATGTACGAGTATGTCTGTAAAAAAATATGCGTAAAGGAGTACAGTACCCACACAGTGTGGTGGTGTTGTTAATATTATTTTTTAATATTAATAATTAATTTCACATTAATATTTGATTAATTTTAATATTGTATAGGTATTTTTTTAATAATGTAATTTTTTTTTTTACCCCTCAAGAGTCCCAAATGCTCCCGTCTGGAGCCAGTGTGACTATGGCATCCCCAATTGAGGTATGTTGTGAGGCTGAAGATAGTGGGGAGGGGAAGGAGATAGGGATGGGGAAGGTGCGGAAGTACCTGGCTATTCAGATCTGGTCACCAAACATGGCTAAAGCCATTTCAAGCAACATTTCAATTCTGAATGGTGGTCTTACACCAGGGTGATACTGAGAGTATCTTCCACTCTGGGTATAAACTATAAATTATTATAATATATATTTTTTAAATAATGTTGAACACTTTTTCTCTCAAAATTAACACTTACGAGTAGAGGTTAATACTCGTAAGTGTTAATTTGAATAACAAAAATGTGTTTTGTTTTCTGAACATGTTTGTTTCTCTGTTTTCTGTACCAAATGTTTAAAAAAAAAAAAAATTCTAATACCTAGCTAAAAACATGGCATTGTTCAAAAATGCCCAAAGTTTACTTACAAGTTTCTGTTTTTTTTTTTGTAAATACTGCAAAAAAGTCCCAATGGCCTGGAGCCAGTGAGTCTATGGCTTCCTCAATCGGGGTATATTGTGAGGCTAAAGGTAGTAAGAGGGTTATGAAATGAAAAAGAAGAAGGTGGGGAAGTTCCTGGCTATCCAGATCTAGTCACCAAACACGGCTAGAGCCGTTTCGAGCAACGTTTCAATTCTGAATGGTGGTCTTACACCAGGGTGATATTGGGAGTATCTTCCACACTTCATCGGAGAAGTTAATGCGATTGCAAAATCAAGGCTTGGAAAACTTGTCCCAGGTGCAAAATTTAAAAAAAACCTGATCAGTAAAATTTAATGAGAATAAAAATCTGACTGAATGAGGTCACTAAAAAAACCACTAGACCACCAAACTACGTAGCAGACAAATGATCTAGACATAATTGACTTTTAGTCTGCCTCGGGACAGGACCCCTTAGTGAGGAGGACTAAGAAATACCATTAACTATACTTAAATTCATCATAATATTTTGTTTAAAATATCTTATATAGTCACTAAAATTAAGTGGGTTGGTCTTGGTCTTGGCAGTACACGCATTACTGCTTGGCGGGCTGATCGGGAGAGACTAGTTGAAGGATACCTTTTTACCTTTCTAGCCGGACTCCCTTGAACCATCGCCTTGTACTGAAGTGGGAGGAATGGATTTACGCGTCCATCACTCCTGAATGCACTAACCCCCAGATTCCTACCCTTCCCTCAAACCAGAACCAGAACTTCACCAAAGATGACATAGGCCCCGATGGAAATAGTTTTCCTCAGGACCTCCTGTGTGGAGGTAACATAAAAAAAAATATTCCGTGGTGTCTCACACTTTTCGGCCAGCCACAAATATCAACATTTTGACGACATTTCTTTGGTACCATTCGGTATTTTCCAAAAAGTTCTGCCCTCGGCATGCTCTGATTAATATGATGTATTTGTAAAAAAAGACGTTTCTTTGTAGAAGAAACCTCATTGGGGAAGTCATAAACCCAAAAGCTTCAAACAGTTAGGATTCTCGTTCGGTATTGCACAGGGTGTAACAGCACGTACCCGAAGGATTTTAACCAGTGATTCCTGAGCTTATTTGTAGTAAAAAATATGGATGTCATTTTGCTGTCCGATAATATAAAAAAAAAAAACCTGTTCAAATATTTTTCCATCACACGTCGCAATAGGGTATAGCCGGGCACAGAAAAGCACTCGATCCACGGACATATGAATATATCTGGACCTGCCCTAAGTGATAAAAAAGTAATATTTCCCCCTCCCCATGGAACCGGCTATAAGCTCCGCCTTGGCGCCAGCTCGCTCCATGGGGAGGGGAGAGAATCTAAAATATGTGACGTCATCATTCTTGTAGTGACCAGCGCGAAAGTAACGTCTATACGTTTTACGAAATATCACGCCAAAAATGGCAGCTTGCGCTATACATTATAGGTACATATTATATAGACATAGCGAATGTGGGCGGTTCTCCAGTGTTATCGTCGCTGGTTACAGGGGTAAGTAAATTATGAAACATTTGTAATAGTGTTTTAACTAAACACGGCAACAAAATATTGCTATGTGTATTGGGGCGAGTCTTTTTGCGGCGAGCATTTGGCCTTAGCAAATATGTTATTATCGTGGCAAGCAATTCGCGCTCCCATGTAAAAAGGTCTATTCATTCAAAGCAGATTTTGCTTTTAAGAACTAAATGGTGATATTGTAATGCGAGATGCCTATTTACTGTCAGATTGATTGTATAACGAATCACAGTCATCTTTCCCCTCTTCCCCCTTCATAGTTTGGTTTTACCCCCTCGTCTGTATCTTCTGGTCTATTGAATTCTGATGTCTATGACTCGATCTCATTCCAGCAGCACGGTAACACACGCAACAGCGCGCGTATCAGACGATCCCGCCGCGACGTGTAGCAGTGTGATCAGTGGCGAAATGTGAATGAAAAATGCATTTTTTGTTTTTAATCGAAAAAATATCATCGGGCAACAAATAACAACATCTACTTTGTACTCCAAATACGCTCCAGAATCGCTGGTTAAAATCCTTTGGATGCATGCTGTTACACACAGTATAAAGAAAATAATGCGATATCTACCTAATTTTTAAGTGACTGGCCAAATCGACGTCATTCCAGCGCAGGTAGCTGTAAAACTCGAATTATGTATGTAAGTCCTGCTGATGATGCGGTGCTGATTTCTAACACTATGGAAGATCTACAGTCTATCGTATCTAGGATGAACGAAGTATGTATGAAGAATGAGCTAATGATGAATGTAAGTAAGTCTAAAGTCATGGTGTTTGAAAGAGAGAGTATGAAAACAGAATGCAACATAGTTGTGAATGATGAATACTTGGAGCAGGTGGATGAGTTTGTGTATCTGGGTAGTATGTTTACGAGAGATGGGAAGGCTGAAAGAGATATTGAAAGAAGGGTGAATGCCGGTAACTCCATTAATGGTAGACTGAATGCCGTTGGCGCTAATAAAAAACTGTCAAAAAAAGCGAAGCTAGCAGTCCACAATGCAGTCCTGATACCTACCTTGATGTATGGCAGTGAGGCATGGCACTGGCAGAGGAAGGATGCAAGTAAACTGAATGCTGTTGAAATGAGATCCCTGAGACGTATGTGTGGTAAAACAATGTATGATCGTGTGAGAAATGTGGATATCCGCAAAGAATGTAAGGCTGATGTAAGCATAATGAGTAAGATTAAGAAAGGGACCCTCAGATGGTTTGGGCATGTAGAGCGAATGAACGAAGGAAGTAGTGTAAGAATAATATACGACGCGAATTTGAATGGTAGAAGAAGTCGGGGACGCCCGAGGAAGACATGGCACGATCAAGTGAATCAGATTCTTGAGGCGGGTCATGTCAAAAGTCAGAATAGTAGAAGAGAATGTATGAGACGATGTATGAATGTGAGTGAGGCAAAGAGTGTGTGCCAAGACCGAGTGTTTGGCGGTCCGTCCTCTCTGCCTACCCCTGCGGGGAAACGGCGTGATGGTTAGTTAGTTAGTTAGTTTAGTCCTGTCATTTTGCAACGAAAGTAAAAATATTTACTAAACACGAAATATTTTCTCCCAAAAGATTCCAAACCAACCACAAATATTTAACACTGATTTAAATGGAGCAGCACTCGAGGGTCCCGCCCTTTCAGATAAGTAAATAAAGGTTTAAAATAATCATATACATCCCTGTTTAAATTTAACCGCAATGTGGACACAATGAGTATATTTTTTACTGGCGGTGAAGCCTTCGTTAGCCCTTCGATTTTTTCGTGTTTCCTGGTGATTTTTTAAGCAAACAAACCTGACAGCATCCCTTAATTAGGGTTACACAGAACTACCCCTGCCAATCTCACTGATTGGGGTTGACTACCGGATTACAACAAACTGCCCTACGGTCGCTAGGTACAGGGTAAGATACACCCCTTCAATTTGAATTTATATCAGAAGATACACGTGTAAACCTTTGCAATTTGATATCAAAAATTGTCCGAAATATTAACTAGAATATAGACGGATCCTATTTTGATTCATTTTAAAATGTAGATACCTACTTCTAAAAGTTTATTACTCATATTATAATATCTTCTTGCCAATTCTGACTTTCTTCTTACGAAATGATATATACGGTGTCGGATAACTCGTAGTACAAGCGGAAAACTAGTGAATCCACATCACATTGAGAACCCAAAAAACTTTTTTCATCGATCTGAGCATTTTGATATACTGGATAAATTTTTATCCATTTAAAATGCGACATCTATTGCCTTTTCAAGTCTAGGGTGAATATTTATTTTTAATTTTTAACTTTTTGAGTAAAATCTCAATTTATAATATTTAATTGAATGAAGACAGTATTAGCGAAACTTAATCGAAAATATTTTACTCATAAAGTAAAAAATTACCTCCTGCTCCTGTGTGGAAGTAATGTAAAATAATTAATTGCACAAGTTACTAAGTATATTTCTCTAATGGCATTCCCAGATATGGCCACGTTTTTGTTTCAAATATCCAGTGTTGCTTTGCAAGCATTGTATAATTAGTGGCGATCGCTCGAATTGCATTACATAGTATAAAATGAAGTCGCTCAAAATATATGTGCGCATAGATTTTTTAAACTACGAAACAGATTTTCATGCGGTTTTCACCAATAGATAGAGTGATTCAAGGGGAAGGTTTATATGTATAAAGTTACCTCCTGCTCCTGTGTGGAAGTAATGTAAAATAATTAATTGCACAAGTTACTAAGTATATTTCTCTAATGGCATTCCCAGATATGGCCACGTTTTTGTTAAATATTTTCCTTCAAAATATTATGTTAAATTAAAATACCTACTACACAAAAGATTGAACGCCTAAATCAGAAATTGTTAAATAAATTATGAGAATTCGTTTTTGAAACCATTGACGCCTCGGAACATGCCGAAGTTAGAACCCTATACAACAGAAGTGACGAACACTGTGACTCGTAACTGAAATGACGAACACGGTGACTCGTATATGTGTAAGTAGTTAAACGTAGTGAACCACTTGAGGTGACCTATGGCAGAGGTGTTGGTTATCCAATAAATTGTTCCCATACCCGCCGTTTATTATTATTATTATTTATTTATTAGAAATAATATATTACAAAATTATTACAAAAAAATTATAATACATTACTCCCAATGAGTTTAATGAAACTCATTTCGGGAAGGAAAAAAATTATACATCTAAAGGAAAATTATTTTTACATAAGAACACGGAAATCAATGAGCAATACATAGATTTTTAAATGGACTAGACCAGTGGTGCCCAAACGGTCGATCGCGAGAGCTTTTTGAGTCGATCTCGAGAAAAATGTGCCGATATAAATTGATCTATTCACAGTTTTTGTTTTAGTTGATCCTCAATTAGGCCTCAATAAGACCGCCATTTTCATCCCTTTTTGTATATTATTTATTTGTAGCTTATATTGTCAATGGTTGCGCATTTTTATTATTTGTTTACTCTATCCTCATCTATGGTATTTGACGTCACAAGTCCACATAGAAAAAAAAAATCGTCTAATTATTGCATATTCATGGTGAAATATTGTCAAAAATTGCCCCCTTCAAAAGCCCGAAGTTATCGATGTAGTTTCTAGTGTATGGTTCGGTTTATTTATAAGTCAGTCAGTCCGAGTTGTAACTTGAAGGCGATATGAAGTTTATCAATAAAAAATACAAAATGAGTGCGGTGAATAGAAGTAAAACGTATCATTTTAATAATGATTGTTAGGAAGAATTCTTATTTTGTATGGTGAAGCATAAGTGCATTTGTCTCATTTGCCGAGCGTCAGTTGCAATATCTATGCATGTGAACTAAGAGAGCCATTATAAAACCATTCATAAAAACTATGAAAAGCATTTCCCGCCGCAGAGTGAATTAAGAAAACGAAAAGTATTTGATTTGATGATTTGTTTAAAAAAATAACAAACCTTATTCATAAGACCAGCCAAACAATCAAAAGCTGCAACGATCGCGTCATTTAAAATATCTCATATATTGGCGAAACACAATAAACTATTTGAAGATTGAATGGTTGTGAAAGGAGCATTTATTGAAGCGGTTAAAACTTTATTTGGAAATTACCTTGTGTTAAACCGTCCATGAGTTCCGAGTACAAAAATTGCAGGAAAACCATTTTCGTGTTGTAAGTGTAGTATCAATTAAATTGGATGTAATATAAATTAAAACTGAGGATTCGCGTGCAGATTAAGTCTAACGTTAAAACCAGTTTCATGTTCCGAATGATCTGTTAAAATTCCAGTAGCGGATAAATCTGCAGACGCATTTTCGAAGAAAATCGTTATAATACTTAGAGTTAAATTTTATTTCAAACCATTCTTCAAAATTAGTAATTCGTTGGAAAACCATACGCGTGTTATGAGAGTAATAGTAATTAAAGCTGGGGTGCAACAAGATTCAATCTTAATTTAAAAGCAGTTTTGTGATCAGAATGTAAAATTTCAGTTGCGGATTTATCTGCTGACACATTTCGAAGAAAATTATTATTTTATTTGACGTGCAGTTGTAAAATTCTAGTTGCACACTATTTATATACTTCCAGAATAAAGAAAAAACCAATTTCATCTGCGAGTAGTTTTAGTTCGCCGTTTTGTATTCAGTTTTGGATTCATCAGCTGACACATTTCGAAGAAAAACATTCTCTTATTTGAAGTAGAGCTATAAAATTCTAGCTGCAGACTATGTATGTGAAGCCATAATAAATGATAATTCATTTTCATGTTCTGAGTTTTAATTTTTTAATTCACCGCACACAGATTTAATTTAACCCAATTTGGTGTTCAGAATGTAAAATTCCAGTTGTGGATTCATCTGCTGACACATTTTGAAAGAAGATCATTATCTTATTCGAAGCGCAGTTATAAAATTCAAGTTGCAGACTATTCATGTACTGCCAGAATAAAAGAAAAACCATTTTCATGTTCTAAGTGTTGTTTTAATTCACCGGATACAGATTTAATTTAAACCAGTTTTTTGTTCACAAAATAGCGATAAGTAAATAACAAGTTGCCGATTCTTCGTGTACCGAGTTAAGCTTTGCATTTGAGTTGCATGTCATGTGCTACAAAATTCTGAGAATTCGACTGATCCGTGTGTAACTATTATTTCGGGACTTTTGCGCAGAAGCAATCTTAAGTTAAATGCTGTGATGTGATATAAAAATCGGCTTAAAATGAGGTCACAATAAAAAAAAATGGATACCCCCCCCCCCCCCCCCCAAGAACTTGAAAATCTGTGGAGAGTCGATCGATCGGAGCCTAATAATTTTGAGGTAGATCGCCAGCAATTTAAGTATGAGCACTACTAGACACACTTGATACAGGTAATTGAAGAATATACAAGAATACAAGAGTTACAAAGGAAGACAGCTAAATTCGTCACTGGTTAATAAAGTTGCTAAGAGAATAGTCTTTTAGAGCCTTTGCCAATATTTTTTTGCTTGATTCTGATAGTTTTAGGACATTAGGTAATGTACAACGGTATTGCGTATGTGCGTTATATTGTAAGGAGTTAATGCCAAATTTAGTTGTGTGAGTAGATGACGATAGGTGTATTTGATTTTGTGATCGTGTTTTGTGCTGGTGTATATCGGAATTAAAGGCTGGTTTAGTGTTGGTGTGTGAGAAAAAAAAGTGTTTAGAAAAATAAATATATGTACTATGTACCTAACATCCATTTTTTTAATGCAAACCTACCTGCGGTTGTCCACAGCAAACGAGTAACAATAAAATAAAAAATAAAAATTATTTATATATATATTTTATTTATATTACAGCGAATCAGGAAACAAAATAAATTCTTTTTTCCACAGGGGTCATGCAAATTGCTAAAAACAGACCGAGGTTTAAAGAACAAAGTGAAATGGTTATTACAAAACTTTGTTTTTCCTTAAAACAATGAAACTGGCGAGTGGAAAACCCTTTTTGTCTTCAATTCAAATGAAACACGAAGATAATTAAAGCTTCTGTGAAAATGTTCCCGTCACGCAAGACGATAATTTCCAAAAATAATACTTTACAATATGTTGGACAATCATTGAATTGACAGGCGACATTTTATTAGCGTTTCTCGATGAAATAGTCGATAATATTATATCGCACAATGTGTTCGGAGTAATTACAAGTAGGTATTTGACGGCCTCTGTAGCGAAATGGCTTACGTATTTGCTAAAAGAAACGTAAGTATATTGTAGAAAATAATAGAAAAAAAGGGAAATATGGCATGCGCGGGTGTCAACTTCCGCAGAGCTGTGAAGAATTTTATTTATTTATATTATTATTTTCCCGGACGGGCTTTTTCAATCAAGGTGTTAAGAATAGTGACATCTATGAGATAAATACTGTAGTTAATCCCATTGGTTTAATTATTCTTAGTTTATTAAAAGAGTATGCATATTAGGGACCTCTGTAGGAATTTTATAGAAGCTAGTGTTACCGACCAACTTAATTAGAGCACGTGACCCAGTAGTTGTTTAGTGCCATTATTTATTATTCTTGTCTTTTTAACAGTCTGAAAGACGGTATTTTTACAGTTTTTAGCAGTATAAAAGGGGTGCTACTCAAATATTTCCTTCTCTCGCATTAACCGATACTTAGAGTATAGACCCCGTGTTGATAGCAAAATTAGCTTCAAAAAGTGTTGATTTCATTGTTACTCAAAAGTGTTTGTAAATAAAACGACTCTTCAGTAAAAAAAGTGTTTTACAATAAAAAGTCTACCACCCTAGATGATATTGAAGTGACTTTGACACAAGGGATATACATAATAATTTTGCGGAATATAATCGTATAGTTTTTACGCTTGCCACTACACCATCTCTTTCCCCCGTAGAGCGCCATCCTGTTAACCCAAAACTAGGCGAACCAGGCTGCGCAGACGCCTTCTGCGCATTTCCTACTCTCGAGTCGCTACATAAACCACGCCCCCCAACAAGGAATGGCCTATATAAAGAGCTGCGAGCCCTAAATTAAACTAGTTCGTCTGTAGCTCGCTCTTGACTAGTACGCTCTCTTAGTTGTGCTTCGTCCTTTGGCACGACCCTCTAAGGAGTATTCTACTACCATAAGTAAAGCACCAACCAGACCCCGACTGCTGCCTTAGTTGCGCTTCGTCCTATGGTACGACCCTCTAAGCAGAACCAGTCAGTTTTGTTGTTCCCAAAGACTAAACAGCAAGGTTCCCTCCGATCCCTTGCTCAGTTAATTATTACTATTGTGAATTGATACATTGTGACTATTTTTACTATATGTGATCTGTGAACTTACTTTAAATAAATAACATTTTACCAACAATTGTATTATAATAGTAAAATATCATTTTTAAATTACAATGCTAAGTTGGGTTACAGATGAAAACATAGAAAATTTCTTCGCTTCGTAAATTTTAAACTTAACATCCCTTTAGAACTCTCGTTCTCTATAAACGCTAGAAATATTTCGAATCTCATGCCTGCAAAATTTAAAAATCGAGCGTCTTATTTGCACGAGGCAAGTAAGCGAAAAAGTGGTTTTGATTTATTTTGTGCATCATCATCATCATTACATAGTATAAAATGAAGTCGCTCAAAATGTATGTGCGCGTTAATCTTTTAAACTACGCAACGGATTTTCATACGGTTTTCAACAATCGATAGAGTGATTGAAGAGGAATGTTTATATGTATAATACATGCAAATTATATTAGAGAAAAGCCGAGAAATTCAAAGAAAACATATTTTTGTGCGATTTAAAACGGCTGGCGGGTCGTACTATAGTCACTTTTGAAATTCGTTCTACAGAAGAAATTGGAAAATAGATGTCCTAGAGTAAGTAGGTATTTGATTTTCCCTTTTCAAATATCCAGTGTTGCTTTGCAAGCATTGTATAATTAGTGGCGATCGCTCGAATTGCATTACATAGTATAAAATGAAGTCGCTCAAAATGTATGTGCGCATAGATTTTTTAAACTACGAAACAGATTTTCATGCGGTTTTCACCAATAGATAGAGTGGTTCAAGAGGAAGGTTTATATGTATAATACATGCTTATTATAGGAGAGAAAAGCCAAGAAATTCAAATATTCAATTCAGGCAGCGGGCAGCGGGCAGCTGGCAAGCGGGTGGTGTGGATTTTATAAAGGTTGGATAATGACGTTGTGTTTCGTTAGCCATAGCAACATGTGGCCGGGTCTGCTAGCAATTTTATAAGAACAAAAAAAGTTAGAACATGGAAAACCTCAAAAATAGTCTTAGCCATAAAGGAGTGTTTAAAAAAAATTGTTTCTAGTGTTACTTCATAGTTAAGTCATGAAAAAACATTTTTTGTGGTTTACGCTTATATTTTTTGTTACGTAAATAATAAATTTATTGTAATTCCAATACATAGAAAAGCTAGTTAAAGCTTCGATTTATCCGTAGCATATTTTTTGATGTTCATACTGTAAGCCGATTCGTCGTAAAGATTAATCAAAATAGTATCTGAATAGAAATACTTTAATTAATTATAAACCCCCACACAATCACAACCTCCCCAATGATGATGTATAGCCAGCCAAAATATTGCCTATGAACGCTGTATTTTTTATTAAAATCTGTCCAGTATGGGGACATCTCGTTCATAAACTTCCCGCTTTTAGTTTGGACATGTCCGTGTTTTGCGTTTACAAATCGGAATGGGAATATTTTTCTTGTCGACCAGAAAGGCCAGGGGAGTATCGCAAATACCGGTAGCAATGGGCACAACTTCGACTATTCTGTTCTATAACGTGCTGCAAATATACCTTACATTATTTAAAATGGTGAAATAGATTAAATGGGGAAATAACACAATTCGACCAAATAAAATTTATTTGCCCACGCCGGGATTCGATCTCGCGACCTTCGGGTTGTCTAATCCGATAAAAAGTACTGAAGAGATAATCCGATAATAGTTTGGTTCGATCATTTCAAAAAATTTCAAATACAGAAATTCCTTCATGAGCTGAAAATCAATTTTATTAGCCTTACATATTTGCGGCACGTTCCAAAATGGAAGTTACTCTCAGTATCGCCCTTGTGTAGGACCACCATTCAGAATAGAAACGTTGTTTGAAATAGCTTTAGCCGTCTCAGGTGACAACATCTGAATACTTCCTCTTCCCCATCTCCTACCTTTCTCCACTACATTCAGCCTCACAACATACCCCAATTGGTGATACCATAGAGTCACTGGCTCCAGACGGGGGCAGTTGGGACTTTCTTGCGGTATTCACATTAGGGGACGAAGGTTTTATGTAACGTTACGACATAAGTTTTGTATTAAATCGGTGTTCTTATTTCATAATTTATTAATTTAAAATGGTGTATTGTACAATGTACATTTGCAGTACATGCCAGTTTAGAAGATACCCTAAGTCGTTTCTTGAAATGGATTTAGGCGTGTTCGCGATTAGATCTGAATTGTCCGGTATTTCCCCACATTATCTTCTTTATCGGTACTGTAGCACTGCCTTAATTATGAATTGTATTGTATCGTGTCTTGTACGACGGTATGAGACACTATAACATGCGTTTTACTCAATTTCACGTTGAAAGTTCATAACTACGGAAAATTAATTTTGCTGTCGTTATTAATTCTTTCTATGATACACTTCAACCAAAATATAAAAAAGAGAAATAACCCCATTGCCCGAACTTACTATTAGATGAATATGATTTGGGATTTTCTCTCCCAAAAGTAATATCGTGATTTATTTTTGGGTTATTATGCCATGTAGCACTACCTCTTTCGGATAGCATTAAAGTGTCTTTTATCAGGGCAGATGTGAATCTTTAGTTTAAAAGCACATAAATCTTAAAACGTGACATAATAACCCAACAATAAATCACTATATTACCATTAGATACATTATTACTTGAAAGAATCAAATGTTTTAGGGGTCTAGAGCAAGGAATTAATTTACAAAATAAGTCATCTTTAACAAAATAAGATGAAACGGATGGATTTGTTAATACTTTTGAGTGTGTTATTAATTCACATAACTTCAACACCCTTCTAATCAAACACCCAAATTTGTCGCATGAAAGAGAACACTTCCAATCTCTGTCACCCCTTTCAACTTATGTAGTTCACAAAGTTAAACACGAACTTTTCAAAATTTGTCGCTTCACAAAATTAAGCACAAACTCACGGATTACATCTCTAGCTCATCTGCGCCCTGGCCCAGCACATGGAAGTAACACGTCACTGAGTAAACTGAAAAAAAAATGGATTTAAAAATATTGAGTAATAAATAAAAAATATATTATTTATTCTCTACGAATACGTCAATCACTTCTCATTCGGCATTTTCGCGATTTGAGGTCGGGCTCAAATAAAAAGTTGACATTTTTCTGTTTGACATTCGTCAAATTCGGCTGACTGACGGGAAGAGAAATGGCATTTAGGTTGGTAAAGTTTTTGGTAGACAGTTAGATAAATAATGATAGTATATATTTTTTTAAATAAATCAATGAAATTTAATAATGTAATGATATTATTAAATTTGAGTTTAGTTCTAAAATACTTATAGAATTTCTTACATACGAGTACCTCCCTTTAAACGTTTGAAGTTTTTAAGCTCTTAAAAAATATATGTTATTTTCGAAGATAATATCTAGACGCGTTCCAGGCCCAAACACAAATGATATAAAATTCACTCGATACTATGCATTAAGTATGCTCTGAAAATTATTATAAGCACGTTTATTTCACTTATTTTGGAAGTTATATGTTCGAAAAAAATCACACTGTTTCTTTAAATGCTATTTTAGATGTTTCCCACGAGATTTTTGCTCTATTTTAAATGAGTCGTGTTTTATTAAACATTTTCACAATTTTCACTTCAATTTTACCGTTTTAAATATTACCGCGCTCTCTCCAACATTCTTAATTACATATTTCTCCATCATCTTCTTTTGGAGCGGGAATGCGGCGCCTTAACGAATTTATTTGTATTCTAGACAGTGTTGGTAAAGGCCCTGGTTAGAGTTCGATCCCGGGTTCGAGTTCCAGTTGCGACCGTTAGCTTATTATTTTTATACGTCTTATTCTGTTTCATGTTTCGTTTGAATTTATTAGAATTAACTTCCTTCTTCAATAATTCATTAACAATAAATTAATGAAGTAAGATACTTAGGAGTCATTCCAGATTTACATCATCAAAGATATCACATACACACTTTGGGAGGGGGGTATGGGTACCGCCGCCCCGGGAACGATTTATTGGATAACCGACAACTTTGCCGTAGGCCTCCCCAAGTGGTTCAGTACGTTTGGTGACTTAGCAGGGGTGCCCGGGTTCACAGGGTGAGGTTTGTCCAGCGGTTTGGCGGCGAATGTGTCTGCCCACCAGCTGCGTGGCAGGACGGATCGGCAGAGACTGGTTGAGAGAGACCTTGTGACCACTCAAGCAGAACTATTTTGGAACATCGCCTTGCACCGCAGTGGAAAGGTCGGATTCATACATCCGTCACTCCTGGACCCACTGACCCACAGATTCCTAACCACCCCTCATACCTTATCCTTCCCAGAACTTCCTCTCTTTCATTTCCTTTTGACACAGGCCACAGGCCCAGAGGGAAAATATTTTGCTCCGGCCCTCCTGGTGGGGCTATAATAGCTATCATTATATCTGTGAAGAAAGTGCGATTTTACTGCCAAAAATGCCTAAAAAGTTGCTTTCCTTGAAAGAATTTGGAAAAATTCGATGTAAAAACATGTTAACTAATTTATCAAACAATTGTTCCACCACAATTAGAATACTGCTCTAGTATTCTATATCTTCATGCGGTACCTGTACATGCGAGAGTTTGGGTACTATTCTTTGTTGTATCCCTCTGATTTTCTCGCGGGAATGCTGGGACTAAATCGTCTCGACGTGAGGAGAAAAATTGCAATGGTGCTAGTAGCACACAAGCTGCTAAACGGGCACATTAGCAATCCTGATGTTCTAGAAAGGATTTCACTTTATAATGTCCCCGATAACTTCACCAGAGCAAGACAACACAGACTTTTTACTTTTCCTAGAGGCAGGACCAACCTACCAATGGTCATGCCTCTGGGGAGAATGACCTCACTTTTAAACCTTTCTTCTGAAATTGACATTTTTCAATCGAACTACAATCATTTCAAGAGCGAAATAAAGGTATTCTTTAGCACCTGTCATTATTAATGTACCTGTATAATTAATGTATTACAACTATTAACTAAAAATTGTGAAATGTAATTGGATATATATGTTAACTGTTTTTCACAATAAAAAAAAAATAAATAAATAAATCTTAGTAATGTTAGTTATGTACTTTTTTTACATGAGCTCCACACAGGAGGCCCTGAGGAAAATAATTTCCCTCAGGGCCTATGTCATCTTTGGGGATGCTGTGTGGAGGTTTTTTTTTAAGGAATAGGAAGGAGAGGAGAGTTCTGGGAAGGAAAGGGGTTTAAGGGGTGGGTAGGAATCTGGGGTTCAGTATTTACTGGTCATCCGCTTCCAAGACCTAGACAAACCTCACCCCATGAACCCAGGCACCCCTGCTAAATCACCAAACGTAGCGAACCACTTGGGGTGACCTATGGCAGAGGTGTTGGTTATCCAATAAAGGTTCCCGGGGCGGCGGTACCCATTCCCGCCTCCCAAATTGAAAAAAAACTTAAAATAATCCATAATAGAGCAATGAGACAGATGAAGTGTTATTTTAAATCAATACTTACCGAAAATGTTTATGGAATTAGATTTAACGAGTGTTAGGTAAATTAATTTTTTAATTTTTGTCTAGAAAGTTTTTCTCAATTTACTACCAAGTAAACAAATCAGGTTAGAAAATACGCCAAGCTATCAGTTTTTGAACGAATTAACTATTACAATGCATTATTTTACATTACCGATGTTTTATCTCAATGTTGTGTAATGGATACAAAATGTTTTTAATATACATAAACCGTGTCCTTTCCTACCAAAAACTTTAATTTACTACCAAAAATTTTAACAGCCCTGACAATTTTGGTAAATGGTTAGTTTAGGTTAGGTTAAGTTTGATTTGATAGGAGAGTCAAGAGTACGTTGCTACTGCCGACATCTCATCATCTACGTTATTGCCGATTTCTACGTTACCTTGATTTTCGGAGCTATCGTCCTCATCTGAGCCACGAAGAGTCAGCCGCGTTCTTCAGGATATCGTCCTTGGAAAGTCGAAGAAATTTGGCAGACGTACTAATCTTACAAAAAATAGCTACCTCTATGATAGATTGCACGGAATTACTAGAAAGAATTCAACTAAGAGTGCCCTTCAGACAAACCAGACAAAACCACGCATTAAAAATTCCTCAATTCAACACTAACTCTAAACAAAATACATTCATTCATCGCGCTTCACACACCTTTTACATTTCATACAGTGAATTCGACTTATTTAACACAGTTCCTAACGTTTTCAAAACTAAAATGCATAAATAACATTTACACATACATACCATTATTTACAAAGAAAGGATCCATCCCTTTCCGCTCCCTTCCACCATCCCATCCACACAACATAATTTAACTATTTTTCTTTATACCTAATCACTAAATAAATTACATACTTCAGCAAAAACCTATTATTGGTTTAATTTCTGTGCATATTTCATCAAACATTATTAATAATTGTAACTGTTGGTTTTAATAAAATAAAAAAAAAAATAATAAAAATAAAAAAATAAATAAAAAAATCTACTAATCGATTTTTTCAATTTATAAAAAAAAATCGCAAGTATCACAACTTTTATACCTATTTAACCACCCGGACCCGTAAGCTTGTTTTCACTATATGCATTACCAGATTTTGTTTTCACTATATACATTACCAGACATGTGTATCTATGACGTCTGAGGCGTAACTAACTGACTTATTAAAAAAAATGGATTTGAAAATACGATTAAAAAGTGAAAAATAAAATTCTGGATGTCAGTGGCTCACGTGGTTGGTAAACGTTAGGTTTAATATTAAAACCTCAGAATTAGCTATTTTCTGAATTTCACAGTAAAATATGCATAACATAGGCATGTTTCACATATTCTTCTATTTGCCTCGGATTTCTAACATCCGTTTCTGACCGAAATACGTATTGTATTGTATTGTTCCGGAACAGGGCGGTGGAACACTTCGGCAGTGGCGGCACGTGGGGGCTTTATCGCGCACGTGCCCGGGCGAGCGCGGCGGGCCCGACCACGCGTGGGGCACGTCCGTGATCCGTGTACCGGTATATAGGATGCAGCGTAAAGATGGTAATACGAATACGTATTCTACAATCCTTAAAATGTTTTTACTTACAAGTCTCAGACACGGTGAAATTTCAAGGAATTTCGGAATGCTTCCGGTATATTTTGAATGTGCTATACATATCTTATTTTTGAAGTTGTCTTAACCCTTAATTAGGCGCATTAAGAAAATCACACAATCAGTTGCATGGGGTCACCACTGACCCCAAAGAAAAAAATGAAAATGGAGTGGAAGAAATAAATAAAACGAAGTACGTGTTATCAAAAATAATCAAACACTTTATTATAATTAAAATCAAGAAACAAAAACATGACTTTGACTTTAAACAACTAAAAAAATAAAATAGCTTCTAATTTCTCTTTAAACTACAATTTTTTTGTATAACTGAGATCAACTTAAATTTTTTTTATTCAGACTCATCAGCAGATTCATCAAGTCTGCATCCAAGTGAAGTGCCCTGAAGTGTTGCGAAAAATAAATTTCCCAAACTTATGGCACTTATTTGGTACTTTTTTGTAAGTTATGAAATTGGTCGCATGGGGTCAACACCCAAGAGAGCAGCGACACGGGCGTACGTATTGGCTTTCTGGCCGCGACTGATTTGCGTACCCCGCTGGAAGGTAGGAAGGAGTCGCAATCCAAACATTTTTTTTTCAATTTGAAATGGTCTTGACCCCATGCATCTAATTAAGTGTTAAAGAAATAATATTTTAGAAATTACATAAAATTTTCTTTGAAATGTTTGTATTTGAAATAAATATTGACGTTTCTAAATAAAAAACGATATAATCAAACATGAAGGTGTTTTCAAAAAACTTATCGAAATATTTTTAGTCGAAACTTAACGCAATTTTGAAAGAATTCGATACATAGAAAACATTTTCCTTTTGTACAGGGAACTGGTAAGAAATCTCTCGCCTCACTGTTTATGCCGTTTGTACAATAAAAAACATAAATATTTTTTTTTACTTTCAACTGTCGCACACTTAGATATTTTTTTGTATTTTATCCATACATGTTGAAGGAAGTTTTTTTTTTTTTTACAGTGAATACCGCACAAGAATCTCAACTGCTCCCGTCTGGAGCCAGTGAGACTATGGCATCCCCAATTGGGGTATGTTGTGAGGCTGAAGGTAGTGGGGAGGGGAAGGAGGTGGGGAAGAGGAAGGTTGGGAAGTACCTGGCTATTCAGATCTGGTCACCAAACACGGCTTAAGCCATTTTCAAGCAACGTTTCAATTCTGAATGGTGGTCTTACACTAGGGCGATACTGATAGTATCTTCCACTCTGGAACATGCCGCAAATATACTATGTATTATTTTTAATGAATTAATTGTGAAATAACAAACATTAATCAAATAAAATTTATTTGCGCATGCCGGGTTCGAACCCTCGACCTCCGGATTGTGAGTCAAGAGTCTTACCCACTGGACTACGGAGGTTGTGTTGAAACTATATTATGTATAATCTTGTATACCGCGGTACCTCTCATTTTTAAAATACCCTTTTCAATCGCTAACTTTTATGACATGACTTTGAGAAAGAACCTCACGAAAACCCTCTCTCGAGTAAGGAATAATGTACATTTACCTTGGTAGATACAATACCATAGGTAGGTACCATCACATTGTATAATTTGTATAGCGCCAATTTTTGTGAAAACGTTCGTGGACATGTTCTTACGTGTCGTCCTTACCATTGAAAGGTGTAGTTAAAACCCTATCCACCAAAGGTGACGAGTTATGTAGATACTATCTGCAGTCTGCAGTATCTGCCATCCTTGTTCAGTGCACCCAGCTTCTGAGAGGCTAAATTGGCTCTGGTTAGTTCGACCCAAATTAAGATATTTTTCAAATCATAATTTGGCACATTATAAAATTTTAACTAAATTTAAAAAAAAGTTGAATGAATTTTTTTGTGTAAATCCCTTTATCACGCGTAATTAAATAAAAAATGAATTTTTCTTGAATTACAAAGAGGAGATGATATTTTGTCCTTCCGTTGATTTTTCTCGATTATTCAATATTTTCTCGAATAAAAAATCCAGTGTTCTACAATTACATCATTGATAACAATGTCCTCTGCGTGCGAACTCTATCTAAATTTCTTTAAATGGACAATATACAGTGTTAATTTCAAGCGACCTCCCAGGTAAGTATGGTCCTGTTTTCATTAAATTTTAGGCAGCATCGCGTTCATTGGTCAAAATATTGTACACATATTTTCGTATCGGTGATCAATGAACCGATGTATGCAATTTTTAGCCATAAGTTGTTTATAATTGTTTGCCTAGCTTGTAGTTTTTTTAGATTTTAGAAATGTATTTTAAGTTTGTACAGCGCCCTTGAGGTGATTTTTCACAAAAACGGCGCTATATAAATCATCCAAATATTATTATTATTAATGCTCTTGAGACATTAAGAGGGTATATAACCAGAGAAAACCAGAAATATGTCATTTATAAATAAGATTTTAGATGTATTGCCTTTTCGAGAGATTGTTCTTTCATCTAGTAAAGGCATGTTTAAAATTTTGAGAAAAAATGATTATTTTTAGTATAATAAGGTTACACCATAGGTCGTTGGCAGATTTGTTAAATTTTCAAAAAAGATTTTGTATTTTACCACACCCATTTCAAATCATATAGGTAATCATGCGGTAAAATAAATAAATACGTTTTCTGGGAAACGCATGTTTCAGAATTTTAATTTTAGTTTAAATAAAATCATTAAAAAATATAAACGTACATATGTTTCTTGACGGAAATTTGTGTTGTTTCTTGACGAAACAGAGTTAAACCTTTCAAACTGATGTATTTTATAGGCGTGCATTTCTCCGATTTTTTCATTTTCACGAAATTGATAAAGAAGTCTTCTTGGAAAGATTGTAAAACATATACTAAGAGAGCTATTGACCAGTTGGTATGATTTGGTATGCAAGTCAGTTGTAAAGAATAGTATTATAGAAGCCCAGTACAGAATGAGAGCTGCTGGCGCCATCTACAGATGTGTGTCAGGCCGAGGCCAGTAACTGAGATATACGCATCATAAAGAATGATTGTTCTCTGCGCCGCACTACTAAAGTCTCCAAATGTTCTAGTACCTCGGTGATCGAGTGGTAAGGCTACGAATCCGGACATAGCACAAAGGGTTTAAATCCCGCCGTGCAAAAGTAAAACTTATATCACTAACTTGTGTTGTTTCACAATTTATTAATTCAATTTTAATAATATAATAGAAAATTTACGGTACGTTCCAGAGTGGAATAAACTCTCAGTATTGCCCTATTGGAAGATTGCTAGTAAGAATTTGAACTATGGTTCAAATGGCTTTAGCCATGTTTGATAACCAGATACTTTCCGACTTTCCTCTACCCAATCTCTTTCCATTGAAATAGCGGCCGAACAACCTCTCCCCATCTCTTCGCTTCCTTCAGTCGAACAACATTTCCGAAATTGATTAGTTTGTGTATTTATTTGCGCACTTACAAAGTAAAATATTTTTGATTTTATTACATTCTTATTTTGCTTAGACAGTAATGAAAACTGATAGATACTTATCATAAAAAATAATTACCAAAAGTAGGTACATAATTTTAATAGTTTTATCATCACGCCTTTCAGCATTTTTGGATGTAGGTATAAATTAAAGCAAATTTGGAATGAAATAAAATCGATATTGAGTTATAATTTTAAAAAGCTGGTACGGAGAATAATTAATCTTTCTCGTTGGAACCGCCCTGTACGATCGTAAGAACATCTTTCGACGAAATGTGGATTTTTGGCCGCTGGCTGGTTAAACGTCCTCAACACAAATTAAAGACTTAGGCTTCACTTTTCAATCGAATCTTTCATTTGTTGACCCTGTAATGGAAATCTCTGATAAGGGTTTATAAACGTTGGGATTTACAACTAGGCTAACAATAAATTTCAACAATAATAAGTGTGTTAAACTATTACATTTTTCCTTTGCTAGAAGTTAACTTGAATACAACTCTCTTGTCTGGAATCCACATTATAATATTCATGTGTGTGCAAGCTATTGAAAGAATACAAAATAAATTCCTATGTTTTCTAAATTTTTAAACTGGTAATCCATCAATTATGTTGAACTAAAACACTTTTAAATGATATGAATATGTTCAAATCGTCGGAGAGAAGGATTTTCACTGACTTGCTATTTCAATATAAAATATTACATAATGTGTGTAGTCGATGGTCTAGAATTGCTTGCATTGGTGATTCCACCACGTTATAACTATTTAGACGTCGCGATTTATTTCAGTGTAGAAATTCTGTGACTAACTACCAAATGAATCCCTCTTCGCCTAGAATAATAATGGAGGGAAATAATTATACCAATTCAGTGGACATCTTCAATTTGTCACTAAACAAATACAAAATATTAATCACTGAGGGAGTTCACTTATGTACAATAAATAATGTAAGTATATTATTTACTATTCATACAGGGTGTTAAGGGACGTACTTGACTTTAACCAGTGATTCCTGACATTATTTGGAGTAAAAAATGAAAACGGAATTTTGGTCTCCGGTGACATTTTTGATATTTTTTTTTCTACAAAAACATAAAAAAATGGTATGTATTGGACAGTTGGAGGCGGGGTAAGGGGTTTGTCGGATTCTCGGTTGAGTGACCAGTGACGAAGTGCGGAAGAATTTTTTTTTTGTTTGATTTTGAAGAAAAAAATTTTGAAAAAAAAAAAAAAGTTGTCAAAAAAAGTCACCGGAGACCAAAATTTCATATATATTTTTGACTCCAAATAATGTCAGGAATCACTGGTTAAAGTAAGTCAAGTACGTCCCTTAACACCCTGTATGTAAAAGCCCCAAAAAGAGCGTTAATAAATAAATAAATAAAACAGTTATGTAAATCCGGTGGTATATTTACTTGCTGGTACTTGTGATAAGTCATCACAACATCCTCTATAAATATTCCTACTCTTATATCCTTGCACTGATCCCTGTGGTGTATGTAGAATAGCTAAACTTGCCCCTGTTCGTTTTCCAGTTGCGATGATATTTTCACTTTCGAGTAACAGATGGCCGAATTTAATTGAAATTTACTGGTGTTGTGTGAACACAGGCTCTCTGGTAAAGAGAGCCTGTGTTCACACAACAAAAAGGACTGTAGTTGAGTGGAAGTGCGTGAATTTTATAGTACTTTGACTTATTTTCCACTCTTCCTTTTCTTTCTTCATTTTCTCGGAACTGAGAAGAAAAATCTACAGTAAATATTGGATTTATTTTTTATTCTTCTTTATAAGCTGCCAAAAGAAACTGCCAAAGCATTTTGTCAGCGGATCAATTAAACAATAATGATTATATTACTAAAGCACACATATAACGAGAAACCAAATATAGAAAATAGATATACATGAATAACATTTCAAGTGACTACAATTTAAAAAAAATATACAGGCAGATAGATATAACAAAGGCAGAGAAAGCTTTATAACATGCAAAGTTTGAAAGAAATAGTCAATGAATTTGGTAAACTGTGTATTGAAACCAGGGTTGAGTTGAATACAGTACCTACTAACACAGATGGATTGGTTTCATACAACAGTTTTATAGTTCCTTGTTATCTGACGTCATAAAATTAAGTTTAGGTGAATTCACTTGCTATCCTTTTTTTCGGTCATAACAATAAGTAGATATGAGCAAGACAGAGGCTGTTAATCAGTAAAGTTATGCAGGGATATCGCCGTCGAAATTGTATGCTTACCCAAACACCAATACAGAATCAGGGGTCAATTAAATTGCCTATTGTAATCTTTGCTGGGGAAAAACTAATAATAATAATAATAAATAATAAATTTGGACAACCTATATAGCGCTGTTTTTGCGAAAAATCGCCTCAAGAGCGCTGTACAAATTAGCATGGATTTTACATTAGAATTTACTTAACTTAGGAGGCTAGATAACAACTCGTCTTGCAGCTATCAAGCGCATGGATTATTGGAATTCTAGCCCCCCGATAAATTAAACAAAATATATTTTTATATGTACGTATTTCAATTTGGATCCTACATACGAATAAGTCATTAATTAGTAAACTTACGAATTCTTTTGTTAGTTTTGTTTTGTATGGTTTTTTTTTTAAATATTTGAAACATTTTTAGTTTTTACAATTTTACATATTAACTAATATTTCTTACACTCTCCTAATAATTTATTGTATGCATGATTTTATTATTATCGCAGCCCGTGAAAAATCACGGGATATTTTAATCGTGGATTGCGTGAAGCTGAAAGAATATACAAAATATTTGCCTGTCAAAAAATAATTAGGGACCTTCAGAAATTTACCATTCGAATGAAAACCATCGGTAAACATAAATAATTCAAAAATTTAAATAATAGATATGCACACTTCAGAATAATTAAATATTATTAATTATTAAAATTAAATTATTTTGGTTCCGATCTTATCCTTAGCTGGTATGATTTAATACTTATCAGTTCCTTGATGCATTTTACATTCTACATAGGCAATACGTTGGAATATTTTACATAACGCATTCATGCTACGAAAACAGAAATTGCATGTTTAATAATAATAATTCTCCCACGAAAATTTGTGACAAAAAACGCTTTATACAATTGGTATTAATAATTTCAAAATGGTGCATTTAAGATTTAAAAAATCAGAGTGTGCAATTTACACACGGTGGAAGTGAGACATTCAGAAAACTAAAATAGACAAGAGTGGGGAGCCTACGAAGCACTTTATGTATCAATGTGAAGGATGATTTTTTTCCATATTTTTGTCGTCAAATTCCATTGCACCTTATCCTATAAATTTGGTCATCTTACTAGTTTTTTTTATTTTATTCTTCGGAGTCGCTAGATGTCGCTTTTTCTTGTGGTTTTCTTTTGCCTGTTCATTTTAGAGTGGCTTGAAGATTGGATATTTGATTTTACAAAAATTAAATTTTTTTTTTTTGGATATCGTAGGATTTCAATTTGGGAGGCGGGAATGGGTACCGCCGCCCCGGGAACCTTTATTGGATAACAACACCTCTGCCAAAGGTCACCCCAAGTGGTTTGCTGCGTTTGGTGATTTAGCAGGGATGCCCGGGTTCATGGGATGAGGTGTGTTTAAGTCTGATGACCAGGACACACTGAACCCCAGATTCCTACCCACCCCTTAAACCCTTTTCCTTCCCAGAACCCTCCTCTCCTTCTTTTCCCTAAAAAACCCTCAAAAGATAACATAGGCCCTCAGGGAAATTATTTTCATCAGGGCCTCCTGTGTGGAGCTCATGTAAAAAAATAAAAATAAAAATTCGATCCTTGATCCGCTCAGATTCGGCAAACACTTTATACAACTACGCCAAAGAAGGCTTGCGTGGGACTGTGGATTTAGCGTATTACATTGGAATCTTGTTAAAATACACACTTTCATACATATTTTTGTAAATAATATAACGTGTTTCAAAAAATATCTCCACTATTTGTGCACTTAAATTTTTTTTTATTACTTTTCAGTAAATACTTCATAAATATTGTATACTTATTATGTATTTCAATTTTGTATTTAAGTTTTCAAGTTATGCATAAATAATACTTGCATTGTTTTTCATGCGTTTGCTTCGAAAATTCAAATGTGATTACTGCAGACACATACATTTTAATTTATTATACATAACTTACCAAAATGTTTTATTAATATCCTGTTTGTGTCTCAAATAAATAAATAAATAAACCGAGTACCCGGAATTAAATAAAAAATTTATTGCTGTCTCATTGTCTCGCAGGCTAAATCCTATGTATGTGCTTGTCTATTTTTATTGTCACTCGTTTCCGTTTCATCGAGTTTCAAATCACAATGGTACTAAAGAAGTTTCCAATTAAAAAAAATAATATATTAATTAAACGAAATCGTACTCATGCTTGGTTTAGAAAAATAACTGCAATCACTTCACCTCAAAGTTTACGGTTTCAAAACATTGTATAACGATTCGCAAACATTTCTTTCAGATTCTCATTCCTCCAATCATTCGCATGTCCCATCCGACACTTCGTTATGTTCATTTTATTATATAATTTGCATGCAAACCTTTCCATCAGACACTTCCACAAACTTAGAATAACAACTTGGGGAAAACGTAAGGAGCTGTCCGTGATGAAAAAGCAATATTTTTGTAGAAATCGCTTCTCATCTTTTGAATCACGCAAAGCGACGAAAAAATATATTTTATTCTTTTATTATTATTATCTTTTGTTTTTAGATAAATATATAAAAAAGGGCGACTGGCTTTAGTGGAGCTTTTCGAAATCAGATGTTGAGAGTAATTTTCATCTTATTTTGAACGTCGAGTGTGCAAAATTTCATCAATAAGTATCAAAATTTTTGTTTAAGAGGTGGGAAAAGGGAATGGGGGTGGATTTTGTGTAGACAGTGACCACCCTCTTATTTTGAAGGTCAAGTAAAAAAAAATTATCAGCCTCGGAATAAAAGTATAGTTTTGTATAAAAAACAATTCCACGCCGCCCGTCTGCCGCGGACATTCTTCCTTAAATAAATATATATATATATATATATATATATATATATATATATATATATATTTTTTTTTACATGAATACCGCACAAGAGTCCCAACTGCTCCCGTCTGGAGCCAGTGGGACTATGGCATCCCCAATTGGAGTATGTTGTGAGGCTGAGGGTGTTGGAGATAGGGGAGAAGAAAGTGGGGAAGTACCTGGCTATTCAGATCTGGTCACCAAACACGGCTAAAGCCATTTCAAGCAACGTTTCAATTCTGAATGGTGGTCTTACGCCAGGGCGATACTGAGAGTATCTTCCACTCTGAAACGTGCCGCAAATATACTATATATTATTTTAAATGAATAAATTGTGAAATAACACAAATTTATCAAATAAAATTTATTTGCCACGCCGGGATTCGATCCGC
Organism: Limnephilus rhombicus; assembly: GCA_929108145.2. Classification (NCBI taxonomy): domain Eukaryota; kingdom Metazoa; phylum Arthropoda; class Insecta; order Trichoptera; family Limnephilidae; genus Limnephilus; species Limnephilus rhombicus. Next base: position 38,047,440 of record OV815280.1, read on the forward strand.
GACCTTCGGAGTGCAATTCAAGAGCCTTACCGCTGGATCATGACGGCCGTCATAGATACTGGCTGAAGTTCCCGGCGTTGCCCCTGCTTTACGCAGTCTTTCGAAAACTGATGTATTTTCATTTTGTTTTAGAGTTCAAGGGTGCACATTTTTTACAATCTCGGAATAAAACTGTGGGTTTATATTAAAAACACAGTCCCTCTTCTTTATATAATTAGAACATAAATAGCTTTACGAGACCACAAATCCGAAACCATTTTTATTAATTTTATAACCTTGAATGGAAAGGGGAATGAAATGGGAAAGAGGATGGTTGGGAAAATTTTGACCTGAACATCCTAACAGTAATGACTAATGACCTGTAATAAAGTACCACAAACAATAAAAATCGCCCAACGCACCATAGATATAAAGCTTGTAGGAGGAAATCTATTAGACCATAAAACAAATTAATGGCTTAGAGACCGTTCCCACGTCACGGACATTGCTAGAACAATGGGCACAACCTAAATAATGAAACTAAGCACAGTCAGGTCGCACGTAGCAAGGAAAATTTGTGACTGGCCACTCTAGGCATATTTTGACCAATGCCTAACCAGCGCATTTATATTACAGGATGGCTACTCTGGGAATATTCGGACACAGCGGCAATATTTATTAGTGTGGTATCTCGTTCTTTGTAATCCTTTTATAGAGGTATTGTCTTTATTATCAGTACTGGAACTTATCTCACTACTAACTATCCTGTTTGATTAAAAAACTTTGGTTCCTTTTAATCACACTGACTACTTATTCTTATTACGTACAATACAAATATGGTTAAGACAACACACGTCCTTATAACTCGCTTGCTAGATTTTGTCTGGCGAGCTCTCGCAAAAGGAATGACTTGCCTCTCTCTGATCGGCTATGTTCGGCACACGTCGTAACCGACACCATGTGACCCATAGCATAAACCAAAGAAACAATGATAGAACGGATCATTACTAAAATTCCGATATGTTACAATTAGTTATGAGATCGTAGCCTGACTTGCTAACGTCATTATTTGTCTATTTTTTGCCTCAACAACAGTTTTATAGTTTGGAAATGTTTTCAAACAAATGGTTACAATATGGTACTTCTTATTATGTTTTTGAACTAAAAACTGTATCCTGGGTCCGATTCTCCGTTGCGACCTTCAGCATTTTTATTTTCTGTGTCTTATTTTTTAACATATTTCGTTTAGATTTATTGGTATTATTAAATCATTAATTATTCCACCATCAAGGCTCAATGATAAGCCAGTCGCAAAATAATAATACATTTGAAAATGACAATGCTTTATACAGGGTGGCGCAAAATTAATCATCCAATTTTGTTTTTAAATAACTTGTTTACAAAATAAATAAAAATATTTTGAGTAATAAAAATCTTTATTTGGACTTTTACATTTTTTTCTGTTAAGTGGAAAAGATGATATCCGTCAAGTGGCTGCCGCCAGTGTTGATACACATTTGTGCCCGTTTTATCGCATTTTCCATGACTTTCCCGCAAGATTTCGGGTGATAATTGTTCGCATTCCTGTCGAATATTCTCCTTAAGGGCTGCGATTGTCTAAAGCTTGTTGGTATAAACCCGCGACTTCAAATAGCCCCAAAGAAAGAAGTTTGGAATGGTAAAATCGGGCGATCTTGGTGGCCATACCAAATAGCCAAAACTAGAGATTACGCGACCAGGAAACGTTTCCTTCACAATATCCAATGTGGCTCATGCTGTGTATGCGGTTGCACCGTCTTGTTGAAACCACATGTTCACCAAGCTGGAAGAAGTAAGAAGTCGTTTATCATGGCCCTAAAGCGTTCGTCAGTAACAGTGACCGTAATGCCAATGGTATCCTAAAAAATACGACCCGATCACTCCTCCCGCGTCAACGCCGCACCACACAGTGACTGAGTGGATGTAATGGCTTTTCGTGTATCACACGCGGATTTTCAGTGCCCCAGAAATGAATATTATGCTTATTGGCGTAACCTTTTAAGTGGAAATTCGCCTCGTCGCTCATGGTGACTTTAGACACAAAATCGCTAAAAGCGTTAAAGCTTAAATCGACACAATTATTCCACGCTCTTGCGGAGTATAGCGCTCCATTGCTTGTCTGTTTGTATTCTGCAGCTATCTAGTTCACAAATATCAAATATGATTGACGTACGACGCCATTTGCAAAAATTATAACATCTTCCGATAGGGTGATTAATTTTGCGCCACCTTGTACAAATGTCATTTTTAGTATCATTTTGCACTTATTGTTTTTTTTTACCGTATATTAATTTCATAATTTATATTAAGTCAAAGTAACCCCAGCGCCATTTTAATAAAGCTTTGTAATGATTATTAATAATTAATAATTATAAACAGTAGTAGATAATATAGTAGATATACGAGTACTAAATATGTGTATATATATTTCTTTTTAAATCTTTTTATATTATTTTATTTTTTCTTTTTCATATAGTATGTAAATCCATTTTATGTAATGTATACTTTTTTATGGCAGACAGAGTATTGCACCCACCGCTCTGTTCGGCTGAAATAAATAACTTATTATTATTATTATTATTATTAATTATATCGCCACAATATTCTCCAGGCCAGCCTCTTTGAACAATTTATCAAATTTCAACGTTAAAATTCAAGTTCTGTAAAAGTTGTATTCAAGTTCCGTTATTATTTCATCGTGGGCAGGTTTTTTAATACCATATTACTCCACAGAGTAGACTCCGAGGTTAACGATTTCCTTCAGGGCCTATGTCATATTTGGAAATGCTGTGTGAAGAGTCTTTTTGCTGAGAGGGAGGAGTGAACATGGGTCTTGAAGATCCTTGAAGAAGAACCCATATTGTTCAACAGCCATTTTTTCCAACTTTTCGATCGATCAATCTGAGTCTCTAGTTGTTTAATAACTCTCGATTCGTCTGTTGGTCGGAGGGTTACGTTGGGATAAACCATAGACATATGAATATATATAGACCTGCCCTAAGTGATAAAAGCGTATTATTTTCCCCTCCCCGTACCGGTTCCATGGAACCGGCTGGGCTTACAAGAGCCTCGCTTCTTCTTGTCCGGACCGGCGTCGAGCTCTTATCGTACATTTTACGAAATAACACGGCAAAATGCTAGCTTGTGCTATACATTATACCCTAAAATATGTCGACCATAACAAATGTGGGCGGTTCTCCAGTGTGCTCGTCGCTGGTTACAGGGGTAACTAAATTATGAAACATTTGTAAAAGTGTCTTAACTAAATATGGCAACAAAATATTCGTCTGTGAAAAGTGGCGAACTTTACTTTGCCGTATTTGGACTTCGTAAATACGTTAATAACGTGGCGAATAATTCGCGCTCCCATGTAAAAAGGTCTATTCATTCAAAAGCAGATTTTGCTTTAAAGAACTAAATGGCGATATTATAATGCGAGATGCCTATATACTGTCAGATTGATTTTTTAACGAATCACAGTCATCTTTCCCCTCTTCGTCCCCCCATAGTTTGGTTTTACCCCTCATCTGTGTCTTCTCGTCTATTAAATTTGGATGTCTATGGGAAGAACGTATTTGTGCATTTGAGGAGAGTTGAGCCAAATATTCGGCTCAACAGTAGATCAGTAAGATTCGGAACAACGGCCATTAGGTACATAAGTTTATATTTCTGGTTCATAAAAGTTTTTTAAACTTTTGTTGGAATACTTAAAAAATCTTAATGAACGTGATTTTAAAACCTAATCAGTAGTGATAATTCTTCTTCTTCGTGTGCCCTCTCAGGTCCCCCCAATGTTCGCTCTGGTAAATGTATCTCTATCTTGCGCTGCCCGGAATGGCTCCTCCACACTTCTAAAACCAGTCCACTCTCGTACATTTGTAATAATTAAAAAATGTAAAAATAATATGAAGTTCATCGTTCGGCTGCGTCGTCTACAGTGTGGCACAAATGATCAGAAGAAGTTTGAAGTTAGCGCAGGGTGGTCCGGAAGAAATGCTACAAATCAATTGCTCGCAAATAAGTGAGAGCAAGTGGAATTGCAGTAAAGGACATTGCGCTTTATACCTAACAAACGTCAAAGTATAAGAACGGGTTGGATTTGTCTAGGGTGACCACACTTTAAAAATACATGGATACTTTAATATTTTTTAGAATTCGTTATCAGGTATGATTTTGAATATATTATTAATTCATTTATTTTAGAGTTTATGATGTACTTTCAAAGAGAGGAACGAGAATATCGTTCGGAAAAAATCGATGAATATTAAAATTGTTTTTCGTTATTTTCATTAATTGGGTCGCAATGCACCCCTGATGGTCGCCCCAAGTGGTTCGCTACGTTTGGTGACTTAGTTGGGGTGCGCGGTCATTTGATGAGGTTTTCTAGATTTTAGCGGCGGATGCGTTTGCTCTCCTACGACTGATTGAGGGAGGCTTTTGACCTTTCCAGCCGGAATCTCTCAACGCATCGCCTTGCATCACAGTGGGACAGACGGATTCGTTACTCCTGTACTAATTGAATCCTGATTTCTACCCAGCCCTCATACCTTTTTCTTTGCAGAATGTCCTCTCCTTTCTTTCCATTAAAAAACCCTTCACAAGATGACATAGGCCTTGAGAGATATTTTTTGCCTCAGGGCCTCTGGAGTGAAGCTAATGTAAAAAAAGTTGGTTGTGATCAAGAGTTGAAATAACGGAAGAGTATGCCTAATGTAATTTATGAATGTTAATCTAAAAAAAAATTATTACATTACAGAGAAGTGTGAAACTACATCCGCTGACAGTTTTAAATAATATTGACGTTCCTTAGAAAAATTACGTTATTTTTTAGGAATGTGTCAATATAAATAATTTAATTAAAACATGATCAAATGGCACAAAAACTTTAATTGCAGTTTTCTTAAAACTTTGTTTTACAAATTGAAAATAATAATATCTCGAAATGCAATAAAGTGTTTGTGACTAACAATTATTATAAGTAATAATTATAAGCCTGAAACACTCATCTACATTGAAAAAATCTCCCGAGAAAAGATACATGCCGCCGACGGGAATCGAAACCGTGGCCTTCTGATTTCCGATCAACTGCTCTTATTCACTGACCTACGTCGGCTTATCTCCTGCCCGCCAAGTAATTCAATACATACTAGTATTTCATTCAAAAAATTACTGCTTATTACATTTTTCCACCTGCAACCCACCTGTTTGTGATTAGATTTCGTATACGCCTTAAGTAACATTTTTTTCTGGTAGCAGAATTGGACTGTTAACTTTTTTTTAAACCCGGATAAGGGTAAAATTTTTGGAAATATCTAAAAAAATTGGCATGCCGTCGCGCAATTTTGTGAAAAAATGAGTTACCAACGATTACAAACCCATAAAAATTTAATAGTTTTTTTTTCGTACACCTTCCTAAATAAGACTTGTTGCCATTGAGCTATTTTCTGCAAAAAACTATATGCCAATGTACATTTTAATTCAAATAGAAAACTCGATTGGTTTTGGTGTAACTAAATCCTAAAAATCATCTGCAAAATGGTGAAAATTGAAACTTCTTATCTCTTTTTTTGAAAACCAACAAGATTATGTTTAATGCGGTTTATTTGAAATATTTATTTTTATACATGGTTTTGAAACATTTTGAGTATTATAATGATAAAGTCTTAAGATTTACATTGTAAAGAGCTTAAGTGTTAATAATCCACTTCAACCTGTTCACAGAATGCATAGTTTACGATTTGTTTTTCTCTTTGTAAAGATGTTAACCAACATTTTAAATAACAAGATTATAAATAAAAATATAAAAAGAAAAAAGAAAAATAAATCATAAAAAATTAATGTGATATAAAAATAGCATAACCACTGGAGCGCTTTTTGCCACAATATGGCACTATTAAAAATACCTCGGATTGCTTTGAGGTCAATTTTGGCAAATTTTACCTTATTTGTAAGTAATTAAGTAGAAGTTTACGATTTTATAATATTTTTTGTATAAATCCCTACGAATAGTTGGTAATCGACAAATGATTGGCGAATTCATTGACTATATATAACTATTATCAGTTAGTATGTCTCCATTTTAAAATTCGGAGGCATGATTTTTTTTTAATGTGGGCTTAAAATATTCAAAATTATCACCACAAAATCTCGAGCAATCGGAGAAAAAAGTACCAGTAGATAATAAATAATACAGTAAATAACAATCACTCACATTCGAGTTAAAATACAAGCATTCGCCATGAGTTCTTACTTACATTAGAAAATATGTTTCGATTTAAATAAAAATAATATATTTTCGTTCGGCCCAGTTGTTCTAACTGCCTAGTCACCCCACTCTGGTGCAGCACTAAATACACAAAAGCTTCCCTCCCCGTAAGGAAAATTCATAAGGAAACTTTTGCCGAACGAATCGAGGGATGGGGAGGTGGAGGGGGTAATACTTGATGTCGGAGAGGAGTAAGATGAAGGAGGGGACGGGGAGGAGGGGATTTTTACGCTCGACCAATCGGAAGTCCTGGGACAAATGATTGCCTTCTGTACCACTGGCGATAAATCCAGCTCGAACTTTTCAAGCATTTGCCTCCTAGAAGCAGATTTGCCATGAATTGGTCGAATCAACTTGGCTACGTGTTGTTAGCTTTTTCTTTCCGAACTTGGCGCAACATAAATATTGCAGTATTTTAACGATAGAAACTTAGGAATGAGATAATCAATTTTTCAGTTATTTTTGTTCGATTAAGGATGGGTTGCTTAAAAAAATTTAAACAATTTTTCAAATTTTTTAGGGTTAATTTTCACATTCTGTGTAAGGTCAATTCAAATTCTGTTATTATATCATAATAGGCCAGTTGCTTCAAAAAACTGAAATAACCTCAGAACTTTGATGGATTGTAAATTTTTTTTTAATCAACCCATTCCAAGTTTTTGTAGTACTGACATAAAGGTAGAACACAACATAAAATTAACAATATTCCAGCTGAATTATGGAAATTGTGTGGTGAAGTGGGACATAAATGGCTGAGCAATCTGTACGATAAAGTAATGAATGGAGAACCAATGCCAGAAAACTTTAGGAATAGTTACCTTCTTCCATTTTACAAAAATAAAGGAGACTCTAGGAAGTGCGACAATTATAGAGGGATAAAGCTTATGTCTCACACCATGAAAATATATGAGAGAATTATCAACATACGAATAAGGAATATTGTAAAAATACACGACGATCAATGCGGCTTTGTGTCGGGAAAATCAACAATAGATGCTGTTCAAACATTCAGAATAATAGTTAAAAAACATTGAGATGCAAAAAAAGACTTGCACATGGTATTTATAGACTTGGAAAAAGCATTTGACAGGGTACCCCGAAGCCTTATATGGGCGGAATTGAGATCCCACAATGTACCAGAAGAATATGTGCTCTCCATAAAAGGTATGTATACAAAAGTTGAAACCCAAGTAAGATGCACATCAGGGACATCACCAAAATTTCCAATTAAAGTGGGGGTACACCAAGGATCTGTCATCAGCCCACTGCTATTCATAACGGTCATGAATTATCTTTTAAGTCAAGAAATGAACAAGAGTATTCTCAAGACTATGCTTTTTGCAGATGATATAGTACTGATAGCAGATAATCATTGTGACCTACAGAATAGCCTGGAAAGATGGAGAAAGATCCTGGAGGATAATTGCCTAAAAATTAGCAGGAAAAAGACGGAATATTTGTATTTGCCATTTGAAGACACAAATGCTGTAATTCCTTCGAAACAACTGGATGGAGTAACATTATTTAACTGTGATTCATTTAAGTATCTGAGCTCACTAATCCACAGAGACGGAGGATGTGCAGCGGATGTCATCCATAGAATAGGTGTGGGATGGATTAAATTCAGATTCGTAACAGGAATATTGTGTGACTCCAAAATGCCTATAAAACTTAAAGGAAAGATATACCAGACTATTGTAAGACCCGCGATAATGTTTGGCTTCAAATGCTGGACTATGTACAACTCCTACTCTAGGCAACTCGAAACAGCAGAAATGCGTATGCTTAGATGGTTGGCATGAGTATCACTAAAAGGTAAGATTAAAAGTTCACGCATTCGTGGTAGCCTGGGTATCACAGACATAAACTTAAAGGACAACCTACGCATTTACTCTGACTCGACCACAGCTCAGCAAAAGCATCTAACGGACCTACGAGTAGAACTAGAAAAACGAAAAGCTAACGGTGAGACAGATATAACAATTAAATACGTAAATTCATTTCCCAAAATCGTCAACATTCATCCAAAAAACTGAGTACTATGAAAATTTATTATCAAAACGTCCGTGGACTACGAACTAAATTAAACGAACTACGTTCTACCATATCTACACACCACTATGACGTTTATGTGCTGACAGAAACTTGGCTCGACTCGGAAATAAAATCAACAGAACTAGGACTTAACAACTACAAAATCTTTCGCTGCGATAGAAACTCTAAATCCAGTTCCAAAACAAGGGGCGGCGGAGTGCTAATTGCAATTAAAAAAAAATTGTTATCAAGAAAACTCAAAACAAAAAATAATACACTCGAACAACTATTTATACAAATTGATACCACCGTAGAAAAGATAATAATTTCAACTGTGTACACACCGCCACTGTCTGATGCTCCAATCTACTGAAGTCACAGCGAAGACGTTGAAGATCTACTATACAAATACCCTAACTCTAAAATTATTATTCTTGGGGATTAAAACCTCCCTAACCTGAAGTGGAAATCAAGTGATAGTGGTTTAATTGTAAATGAGGGCGAGAATGATCGTGCACGTGAGATTTTGGATATGACAAATTTTTTAAATCTTTTCCAACATAACTTTATATACAATGCAAATAATCGCTTACTAGATCTAGTAATATCAAATTATCCTAAATTGGTCATTGACAAATGTAATGATCCTCTCTTACCTGTTGATAACTACCACCCCCCTCTTTATATTAAGCTAAATGTGTGTAGCGTCAAACCGAAACACGTTGAAGAGACTCTCAACTACAAACGTGCAGATTTTGAATCTATAAATTATCATCTTTCCCGTGTCGACTGGTCTTTTTTATCGGACCTGAATACTGACAAATCCTTAGATAATTTATATTCAATATTGTCTAGCACCATAAAATCATATGTACTATATACTCCTAAAAAACATACATATCCGACTTATTTCTCACTAGAACTAAAAGCCTCACTTCAACAAAAAAAGAAACTTCATAAAAAATTCAAAGAAACTCGATCGATGATCGATTATGCAATTTTCAGTGAAACTAGAAAACAATGCAAAGATCTTTCTAAAATCTGTTATAAAGCATATATAAACTCTATCGAAAACACAGCTTTGCACTCAAATAATCTCTGGAAATTTATTAAAACACTAAACAATGACAGCACAGACTATCCACCACAAATGCATATGGATGACAAATGTGCTAACAGTACACAAGATATCGTAAATCTTTTCTCAGATTTCTTTAAAAATGTTTACGATGAGGAAACACCAGAAGAAAAAATTCCTTCATACTCATTTAAAAAAACCATACATTTAACAGACTGCTACATAACAGAAGAATCTTGCAAAAAGAAACTACGTTCCTTAGACATTAACAAATCTGCAGGTCCAGACTCCATCCCGCCAATTTTCCTAAAACATTGCTCCTCTGTATTATCTAAACCACTAACCATTCTCTTTAACCAGCTACTATCTTCTGGACATTTTCCTGTCTACTGGAAATCCAGCTATATTATCCCAATACTTAAAAAAGGCGATGAGACTGACATTTCAAACTATCGACCTATATGCATACAATCTGTATTACCCAAAATCTTTGAATCTCTAGTTCTTGATGAAATATATCCCACGTTAACAGAGATAATAAATGACAAACAACATGGCTTCATTAGAGGTAGATCAACTTCAACAAACTTATTACTCTTTCAAAACTATATATTGGAGTCATTTTCTAAAAACAAACAAGTTGACTGTATATATACTGATTTCTCGAAGGCTTTTGATAAAGTGTCCCACAAAATACTGATCCGAAAACTTCATGCTCTGGGAATCAGAGCAAATATGTTGAACTGGCTAAGTAGTTACGTATCAGGTAGAACTTTATTTGTAAAAATAAAATCTTTAATATCCAAACCATTTTCTGCCACTAGTGGAGTACCGCAAGGTAGTCATCTTGGCCCAATTTTATTTCTTATTTTTATAAACGACATAGTCAACTGCTTTAAAGACGTCAAAGTGTTGCTTTTCGCTGATGACATTAAATTATATAAAGAGATAACTATCCTTAATCACTGTGAAATTCTTCAATCAAATATAGACATGCTAAAAATTTGGTGCTCACAAAACAATCTATATTTAAATGTAGAAAAATGCAAAACTTTGACCTTTTCCAGAAAAAAAACATCACTGTTTTTCGACTATTCAATAAATAAAATAAATTTAGAAAGAGTATCGGAAATGCGGGATCTTGGCATAATAATGGATGAGAAACTAGACTTCACGGTTCACATTCAACAAACTGCAAATAAGGGTATGGAAACTTTAGGATTTGTGTTAAGAACAATTAAAAACTTTGAATCTCTACAAATCATTAAACTACTGTATACATCCCTTGTTAGAAGCCTAATAGAATATAACTCCATAGTCTGGTCGCCCTTCTATAAAATTCATATTCACACTATTGAAAGAATTCAAAGAAAATTTCTACGTTTTGTAAATTTTAAACTTAACATCCCTTTAGAGCACATAAATTATCCGTCGTTAATGAATACTTTATATATTCCAACATTAGAAAACCGACGAAAAATTAACGACCTAACTTTTTTATTAAAATTATTAAACTCTAAATTCGACAGTTGTGAACTCCTGCAATTAATAAATCTACATGTACCTACACGAACAACTAGACAAACATTGACATTTTATATACGTACATCTCATTCGAACTATGATTTACATTCTCCAATACAACGTTTGCATAGTCTTGGTAACAAATACTTAAACAATCTGGATGTATTTGACAATAATTTGAACTTAGCAAACTTCAAACGCCATATGTGCCAACTATTTATTTCTACCTATCCCGTAAACTAATGAGAACAACAATTTTAAAAATTACCTACTTTATGTCAACTACTATATTTTATGGACTATATTTTGTTTCTTATATTTTATGTTACCTGTATTTTGTTAACGCTTATATTTTATGTAACCTAAATTTTTTATTTTATTTTTTTTTTAACCCTTATATTTTATGTAACCTATATTTTGTTTTTAACAAATATTATGTTACTTGTATTGTGTATTGTATTTTGTAAACCCATTATTTTCACTGTAATTAAAAAAAATGTACTGCATTCTATGTAAAAGCCCTATGGGCGTTTAAATAAATAAATAAAATAAATAAAAATAAAATAAATAAATAAAATAAATAAACAGTAAGCTGGAAGAACGACAGTTCTGATGGTATGGGCACATAAGATGGAGACCATCAGACCACACAGTGAAGCAGGAAATGTCTATGAAGCTTCATCGACAGTCATCCAGAGGAAGACCGAAGAACTCCTGGATGACTTAATGCTTCAAAAACTTCAGAGAAACAGCCTGGATGAAGGCGATACTCAGAACAGAAGAAACTACAACCTGAGAACGAGAAAAGCCAACCCCAACAGCCTACCAGGCAATGAGTTGGGACAGTGCACGGAAGAAGAAGAGACAACATAATATTAAAGACTTAAAAATATATATTTTTGAGATTTTCACGGCCAAAATAATTCTCGTGATTTATTTTTGGCGTATTATGCCGTGTTGCACTACCTCCTTCATTAGCCAACGTTTCGGACACTGTGACATTGGCTAAAGACGGAGGTAGCACAACACGGCGTAATACCCCAAAAATAATCGATTAAATTTTTAAAAGCTACATACATAAATAGGGTTTTCGAACATAGATTTGGACCACTGTGATATACAGGGTGTTAAGGGACGTACTTGACTTACTTTAACCAGTGATTCCTGACATTATTTGGAGTAAAAAATGTAAATGAAATTTTGGTCTCCGGTGACATTTTTGATGTTTTTTTTTTTTTTTTTTTCTACAAAAACATAAAAAAATGGTAGTTGTTGAACAGTTGGAGGCGGGGTAAGGGGTTCGTCCGTCACCCGGCTGAGTGACCAGTGACGACATACGGAAGAAATTTTTTTTTGTTTGATTCTGAAGAAAATTTTTTTGAAAAAAAAAAAAAAAAGTGGTCAAAAAAAGTCACCGGAGACCAAAATTTCATTTACATTTTTTACTCCAAATAATGTCAGGAATCACTGGTTAAAGTAAGTCAAGTACGTCCCTTAACACCCTGTATAGGATTATACAAATAGTTTCTTAGTCCTTAGATGTCGTCAGAATAGATATTTATATATAGTTTTTAGGGTTTCATGCAAACTCAGAATGAAACCAACTCAGAACCACCTCAGAAAGATCATTAAAAGCTATGAAAAAATAATTTTAAATTAGCCGGTAACCCTAACCTAACTTAACCTATTTAACCAATTTTTTATACGTTTTTATCATCACTCTTTCATCATGATCTTTCTGAGGTGGTTCTGAGTTGGCCGGTCACCAGTTTTTAGGTGTCTCAACTTGTGTCACGTCGACTTGAAAGAGTGTCGAGTGTGTCGTTCGTGTCTAATGCATGAACAATTACGGAAATAGCCGAAGATACTTGAAAGACAGCTGGGTTCCCTCAGTGTTAGCTTCCCCAGCTTCAGAATCACTTAATGCTTCCTATACTTCGGACGTCTGGTCCAGTTAAATATTCATTGTTAACCTTGGTAATGCGCGATTTCATTCCGCGACAAAATATTTCCGACAAAATATTCCCGACAAAATATCTTACGGACAAAACATCCTCCAACAAAATATCTACCAAAACCTAACCTAACCTAACTTTACAGGATTATTTTTGTCCCATTTTACTATTTTTGAACAATAATTTATTGAATTAAATGAAGGCAATATTAGCGAAACTCAATTGAAAATCAGAAAAATATATTTGCACCTCTCGAACCCAGGACCTTTCGCTTTCCGGGTAAATGCGCTAACCACTGCGCCAAGCTGTCTCATACTTCAACTAAGAACCACCCACATTATCTTAATTTTCTTAACGCATATTTTATTGGCTGCTATCTTTATGTATGATTGCAAGATTCAAACCCAAACTTAATGCTAAAATATAGTAAACCTTTATCCATTTTATTTAATATTCGACATCTATTGACTTTTCTGCAAGTCTAGGATAGATAACGACATCTCGGCGCAGTGGTTGACGCAGTTGCCCGGAAAGCGAAAGGTCCTGAGTTCGAGAGGTGCAAATATCTATTTCTGATTTTTCTGTTTCCCGATTTTCGATTGAGTTTCGCTGATATTATCTTCATTTACTTAAATATTACAATTTGAGATTTTGCTCATAAAGCAAAAAAAAATAATAAAAAAATTATTTCTTAAAATTTTGCAAATTCACTTTGTGGCACCATTTTATTAATTAAATAATTAAAAACACTTTGTTTTTACCACAATAATCTTTATTTAAAAGTCAACATGTTTCAAGAACGATGTTTCCTTCATCAGGACATTATAAGTACTAAAACTAAATGATCAAACATAGAAAGACAGGCGAGGGTAGAAATGGAAGTAGTGGGGGAGGAGAGAGGTGGAAAGGGGAGGTGCTCTTAGAAGATCAACAATGGGGAGGGGGGGAGAGGTGGAAAGAGGGGTGCTTAGAAGAACAAAGACAAAAAATTACAATGGAAATATGTTTAAGATAGGGTTATTCACAAAATTAATTTGATTGTTAATAATATTTAAATTTCTATGGACATTTTTCCTAATTTCTAATATTTCTAAAAGATCTAAGTGAAAACCACTAACGTTAGTGTGTAAAATTTTAAAACCAGTACTTATATCAAATGAATGCTTAAATTCAATTAGATGGTTAGCAATTCCGAATAATTATTGCTATTTAGACATCTCAAATGTTCCTTAATCCTCGTTTCAAAATTTCTGTAAGTTTTAACTATGTAAAAATGGTTGCAGTCATTACAATTTAATTGGTAAACTCCGGGTTTTTTAATTTTTTGGTCTTTGTTCTTGTTATTTAAAATACAATTTTTCAATGTATTATTCGTATAAAAAGCAGGCTGTATGGTATTAGGAATTTTTTTCCTGATTAAATTTGATGTTTGATGATTTACAAACAATATTTTTCTCCAATGTTTTTTAATATTATCACTAATCAATGGGTAAATGTAGGACAAATGAAATTTTTTCTTATATTTTTTGTTTAATATGTCATCTATTAATTTGGAATCATAACCATTATTAGATGCAATTATTTTAATGGTGTTTAAGTTCAGCTTTGAAATTATTTGGTGATAACGGGATATTAATTAATCTATTGATGAAATAATGGAAAGGTAAGAGTTTTTGTGAAAATGGATGGTTAGATGAGTTGTGTATGAGTAGTTGTTGATCTTCTAAGTACCTCCCCTTTCCACCTCTCTCCTCCCCCACTACTTCCATTTCTACCCACGCCTGTCTTTCTATGTTTGATCATTTAGTTTTAGTACGTATAATGTCCTGATGAAGAGAACATCGTTCTTGAAACACGTTGACTTTTAAATAAAGATTATCGTGGTACATTTAATTTTTAAAAATATTGTCTTTATAGGATGTCTGTATTATTTTTATCCCATTTTTCTGTTAGGTTAGGTTAGGTAAAGTTAGGTTAATTTGGTCGGGGTTATTTTATCGCGGGACGAAAAGACGCGGAATCGTAAACCTTGTCATAACGCAAATAAAGCAACTTGTAATCTCGATGAACTATTGATGTTTTCCCGAACATATTTCAAAAAATATCAACCATTAGGGGCACTAGGATTGGTACATTACAGAAACTAGCAAGTCAATCCAATGTTTTAGAAGCGGAAGATACCTAACTACTCAGTCACTAGTCACTCTAGTCAGCTCTCTGACGGTGACACTGCCCACTACCGTATTGCTGGCGTATCAAATTGTACAGCGGATAATATTGCAGTTTGGTCACGTTAAGGTTTTAGCGCAAATGTAATCTCGTCATATCAGGTTAAGGCACGTAGGGACCACGTGAATTAAGTATCTAATATAAAATACGTACCTACGTAACGTAATACGGTCCGAGCGCTTTAAAATGATACAGTTTTAAATCTAGGTTGGGTCGAGTGAGCAGAATTACTAATAAACTAGCTCGCCAACGTGAAACTTTGTTAAACTGAAATACAAGTTATTTTTAATTTTTAAATTGGTTAAGTACTGTAAATCGTAGGTAATTCGTGTGACATAAATGTCATTCTATAATTGAAGAAGAAGATGACAATAATAATCTAAATGAAAATATGAAAGAAAACAAGACACAAAAAAAACAGAAAAAGATAATGGTCGCCACTGGGACTCGAACTCAGAACATCTCTTCTAACCGTTAAAATCTACAACCATTTTGAAGTATACTGTAATACCAACTCGTACTAGTGGATCTGGCAACATGGTATAGCTTCCAAGTAAATAAGCATACATTTCACCACTAACAATTACACATCTGCCGGATCTGTCCTGATGATGGAAACTGCAACGCTGTCCGAAACGTTGGCTAAAGAAGGAGGTAGCGCAACACGGCATAACACCCCAAAAACAAATAACGAAATAACTTCATGTTTTATAAACAAATGTTTACAATGAGCACTGAACTTAGCATTTACTTTTTACTTATACTTAAATGCAAATTTCTTTTAATAAATATGTAAATATATATTATTTTTATTTATGTAAATAGCACAAAGAATTATTTGTCTGGAGCCAGTGGGGATATAGCATTAATAATAATAACGTAATATTTGAATAGCCCAGTTTTGTGTTATTTCATTTGAAGTTAGTGCGCTTAACTATAATAAACTTTTAAATAATCCTACAGTGCTCCTTATGAGTCCTTACAGATAATATGAACGCCAAGGTATCAGGCAATACCAATTATTGGCACATGCTGTGAGGAAGAAGGGAGCGGGAAGAGGAGAAGTCTGTGGTAGGTAATGGTCAATGGAAAAATTATTTCAAACGTTGTTGTTTTTTATAATAACTTGCTAATTATTTATTTGGCGGTGATTTATATTAGCAATAGTATTTTTAGTAGTGTTAAGTAATTAAAGTGAAATAACCTGCAATAACAAACTCGAATTCATTTTTTTATAAATAAAAGAAGTCTCGTTATTATATTATTTAGGGTGGGTTTCTTCATTTACCGGGAATGCTAAATGCAATGCTAATTGTAAAAGTAAACGGTAAAATGCATAGAAATGGGTTTTTTCATTTGACATTTACCGTTTACTTTCACCTTACATTTTACAGGCCCACAATGGTGTTGCAAATGCGAAGGTAACCAAAATGGCGGCCGTTACTAAATGTCACTTTGGTGACAGTTCAGAGATTTTCTTGCTATCTATTTTACGGTATTTGCTAGTATTTTATCGTTATGTTCGCAACAAGTGATGGTTCATCAGGTTCTGATGATGAACTAATAATTAATTATATGACACGACGTGTAAAGCGACATAATAAACGCAGGAATTTCTATCTAATGGAAGACGTAGATTTCGCGTTAATAAAGAAACTGCTCGACTTTTGACTACATTAATTGCAGATATGATGTGATCTGTTATTCGAAAGAATTACTCATTGCTAATAATCTTATTACAATTTAAAACGTGATCCCTGAGACGTATGTGTGGTAAAACAATGTACGATCGTGTGAGAAATGTGGATATCCGCAATTGAATGTAAGGCTGATGTAAGCATACCCTCAGATGGTTTGGGCATGTAGAGCGAATGAACGAAGAAAGTAGTGTAAGAAGAATATACAATGTGAATGGTAGAAGAAGTCGGGGATGCCCGAGAAAGACATGGCACTGTAAACTGTAAACTGCTAAGCTAAAGTAGAGTGCAAATGAAGAAACCCACCCTAAAACTTTAAATTTACAAACAGTTGTATACCAGCAAACGCAACATTTGTTCTAAACATTAGTATCAACCTAATATAATTGAAGAAGAAGCCTTAGAATTAAATGCTGAATGCAACCTGTTTATGAAAATGCTGGTGGGTATTGCCTGAGAGAGAGATTGCGTGGAACCCTTTACATCTCAGCGTTCTGAAAGAGAGCAGGTGTTTCAAGACCATTTTGTTGCTTCTTCTATTATATCCGGATGCACGAAACCTGATGCGAAACTAAACAAAGCTTCTCAACTTCAATGTATTTTATTATTCAGTTTTTATTATTACCAAAGGATCCTTGGACTATCTCAGGAAGTTAAATTTTTGTGGATTTACCGCTGAGAAGATGAAAAACGAAAAATCGTTTTGTAATAAATGCTTCGGAATTTTTGTACGTCTTTTATAAAAATATAATGATTTTAAAAAAATGCTTTGGTTCATTAACTGCAGAGCACTGCTTGATTTGTAGACCAAAAACTCAGATAATCTTTTTAAATATAAATAAATTTTAAAAAGTTCTATGTCCTCTGGTGATGTAAATGAATTTTGAAGCTGAAAAAAGTTTCGTTGACTTGTAAATTTCAGAAAAAAAGTGCGATTTTAATACCGTTTTCTGTTCCGGGATTGTTGACGCTACGATATTATGCATCTCCCTCTAACATAATATATGTACCCTCATTCCTGCATCCAACCTGTAATATTCCAAGTATCTGTCCCTATCTGACAGTGTGTAGCTAAAACACCTACTTGTGTTGCAATTACGATGACAAATTGTTTTACAATCGGTCTGTTAAAGCTGCCTGTGCAATGCTCGCCATTTTGATCTTCAGTATCCAATATCATCCAAGTATCTGTTCCTATCTGACAGTGTGTACCTAATACACGTACGTGTGTGACGTTTCTAATAATAAATTATTGTACAATCAGACTGCTGAACATACCTATGCAATGATCCCCGTATTGATCTTTGTGATGCTTTAACAGAGTCGATGTGAATTTAACATCGACTCTGTTAAAGCATCCTGTTCAACGATCAAGTATAGAGATCTCTGTTGTGCTTCTTCAGTGATTACCGCCAGCTGTATCCCTTAAGTACAGAGATCTCTCAGTGCATTTAATTCGAATCTGTTGTGCTTCTGCAGTGATTACCGCCAGCTGTATCCCTTAAGTACAGAGATCTCTCAGTGCATTTAATTCGAATCTGTTGTGCTTCTGCAGTGATTACCGCCAGCTGTATCCCTTAAGTACAGAGATCTCTCAGTGCATTTAATTCGAATCTGTTGTGCTTCTGCAGTGATTACCGCCAGCTGTATCCCTTAAGTACAGAGATCTCTCAGTGCATTTAATTCGAATCTGTTGTGCTTCTTCAGTGATTACCGCCAGCTGTATCCCTTAAGTACAGAGATCTCTCAGTGCATTTAATTCGAATCTGTTGTGCTTCTGCAGTGATTACCGCCAGCTGTATCCCTTAAGTACAGAGATCTCTCAGTGCATTTAATTCGAATCTGTTGTGCTTCTGCAGTGATTACCGCCAGCTGTATCCCTTAAGTACAGAGATCTCTCAGTGCATTTAATTCGAATCTGTTGTGCTTCTGCAGTGATTACCGCCAGCTGTATCCCTTAAGTACAGAGATCTCTCAGTGCATTTAATTCGAATCTGTTGTGCTTCTGCAGTGATTACCGCCAGCTGTATCCCTTAAGTACAGAGATCTCTCAGTGCATTTAATTCGAATCTGTTGTGCTTCTGCAGTGATTACCGCCAGCTGTATCCCTTAAGTACAGAGATCTCTCAGTGCATTTAATTCGAATCTGTTGTGCTTCTGCAGTGATTACCGCCAGCTGTATCCCTTAAGTACAGAGATCTCTCAGTGCATTTAATTCGAATCTGTTGTGCTTCTGCAGTGATTACCGCCAGCTGTATCCCTTAAGTACAGAGATCTCTCAGTGCATTTAATTCGAATCTGTTGTGCTTCTTCAGTGATTACCGCCAGCTGTATCCCTTAAGTACAGAGATCTCTCAGTGCATTTAATTCGAATCTGTTGTGCTTCTGCAGTGATTACCGCCAGCTGTATCCCTTAAGTACAGAGATCTCTCAGTGCATTTAATTCGAATCTGTTGTGCTTCTGCAGTGATTACCGCCAGCTGTATCCCTTAAGTACAGAGATCTCTCAGTGCATTTAATTCGAATCTGTTGTGCTTCTGCAGTGATTACCGCCAGCTGTATCCCTTAAGTACAGAGATCTCTCAGTGCATTTAATTCGAATCTGTTGTGCTTCTGCAGTGATTACCGCCAGCTGTATCCCTTAAGTACAGAGATCTCTCAGTGCATTTAATTCGAATCTGTTGTGCTTCTGCAGTGATTACCGCCAGCTGTATCCCTTAAGTACAGAGATCTCTCAGTGCATTTAATTCGAATCTGTTGTGCTTCTGCAGTGATTATCGCCAGCTGTATCCCTTAAGTATAGAGATCTCTCAGTGCATTTAATTCGAATCTGTTGTGCTTCTGCAGTGATCACCGCCAGCTGTATCCCTCAAGATCATAATATCGATTCACGAGAATACCGTATCAGAGGGAGGTGTTGGGAGGAGGGAATGGGTACTTCCGCCCCGGGAACCTTTACTGGATAACCAACACCTCTGCCATAGGCCACCCCAAGGTGTTCGCTAGGTTGGTGTTTAGGTGGGTGCCCGGGTTCATGGGGTGAGGTTTGTCTGGGTCTTGGAGGTGGATGACCAGGACACACTGAACCCCAGATTCCCACCCATCCCTTAAACCCTTTTCCTTCTCACAACTCTCCTCTCCATTCTTTCCTTTAAAAAACACTCCACACAGCATCTTTGACGACAAAGGCCCTGAGGGAAATTATTTTCCTCAGGATTTCCTCTGTGGAGCTCATGTAAAAAAAGAGGGATTATAGGGGTATTCGTATTTTTTTTTTAAATAATCGGAGACGGTTTACATAGTTCCCGTGAGAACTTAGGCCATAGACCCATTGTACTACCTCCCATTTTACCTCATTCCTTCGACAGTAACCCAGTCCCTTTTATAAAGTTCAGCGGGATTGTCATTGGAAAAGCTGTATCTTCTGGTTCGACAATGTATCTTCCCAGGTCTCATTTCCCCTCTTCAATCCACCTTGGTTCCCCGAAGTCCCCACAACGGAATCTTCATCTCTTCTCTCCACCCCTTAGTTTTCCGAAGGCTCCACGACGGAGAGAACACCTCCCCTTGGTTCCCCAAAGGCCCCACAAGGGAAGAGTCCACTCCACCTTGGTTCCCTGAGGGCCCCGGGAGGGAAGAGAACTTCATCTCTCCTCCTTGGTTCCTTAAAGGCCCCATAGAGGAAGAGTTCACCAAGATGGCCTCATTTCTCCTCTTCACTCCTACATGGTTCCAGGAAGGCCCCACATAGAAATAGGACATCATCTCTCCACTTCACTCCTCCTTGGTTCCACATAGGCCCCGCGCTGGAAGGGTGCCCTTCCCCTTGATTCCTTGAAGGCCCCACAAGGGAAGAGTTCATGGAGGTGGCCTCAGCTCACCTCTCCACGGTTTCTCCTCTTGGTTTCTCCTACGGCCCCAGGAAGGAAACCCACAGAGGTGGCCTCAGAACTCCTAGGTTCCCAAAAGGCCCCTAGTTTTAGAATGGTCCAATTTTTTTTTGTCCCACGAGTTACCAGAGAAATAGAAGATCCACTCCAGCAGAGCCCTGAGTGCTGGAGTGAGGTCTAAATACTCCGAGATGCGACCTTGTTTCTCCGAGGCACCGTTCGTGACGCTGTTCCCCAGGACATTCAGCCTGAGCACGGTAGCTCACACCTTGGCTTGGGATGGCTATTGCAGGTTTGTGTTTCCACTCCCTGAGCGATGGGTTCGCCACACTCCCTACGCTAGGGGTACTCGTAAGTTAATCCTTTCAATTATTCAATGTTAATCAACTTACACATAGTTGCGTCAACTTGAAAAGTTTATAATCATTGATTACAGTGCACAAATTGATTGGCATAGAATATTTGCGACCACAGGGATGTTTTACTGCAAGTATATCAAGATGTTTCCTTATTTATTCCGGATATAACAGCACTTCATTGGGTAATATATCTACATATTTTTAAGGTAGCTACGATTTATTATGGTTTTCTGTATTTAAATATTGACGGGTTCCGTGGGAAAGGGGTAAAGCTCTCGACCATGAATGCAGAGTTCGTGGGTTCAAATTCAGTACTATGGTACTGGTGAAAGAGCACCATTAAAAAATGAGATGTTATTCTTTTTAATTAGGTTCCTCATTGCTGATGATCGTGACCTCTAATCCAATTTCCATAATGCGTGAAGAGCTGCGGACACCGACTACCGGACGCCAGTGCTACTTGATCACTCCAGCGCATTGGTGGCCATCCTCTGCTTCTTCTGCCTTCCATTTTGCCAATGACTATGGATTTATCCAATTGGAGTCCTCAATTGACGAGCAACGAGTATCTTATAGGCAGATAGTTGAGAGCCTATTGTGGATGCCTAGCTTTTCCGTTATCGGCTAGACATTATTAGAAATCATTTAAGTCGTGTTTGGTGACCAGATCGTAATTTTCAGATACTTTCTCAACCTTCCTCTTTTCCATCTCCTTTCCCATCTCCCTGCTCTTTTCACTACCTTCAACCTCACTAAATACCCCATCGGGAATACCGTAGTCTCACAGGATTCAGGCGGTTGGGAGGAATTAGGACTGCGCTAATAAAAAATATGAATGTTTTTTTGTTTGTTCCTTATGCAGTCCCCAAACCATTTATCCGATTGCGATGAACCTTTGGTTAGTTGTTGTGCGCACGCCCGCGATGGTTTCTATATATAGTGATGAGCTCTAGAGTTATGAAATTATTTCCTATACTATTCATCCGATTGCGACGAATCTTTGGGGAGTTGTTGTGCGAACGACCGCGAATAGTTTTGCATATACTGGTGAGCTATGGCATAATGAAATTTGTAAAAAAAATGGCAATAATTCGATTTGAAAACTGAATGTACCGGGTCTGTATATATTGAACGCGGGAGAGGGGATGGAAATCCTATAGATAAACACAAATTCTTTCCCCGAAAAACATGAAGCTTAGCAATATTCAAAATCATGTACGAGCCAGTATTAAATAATAATTACCCCCTACTAAAAGAGTAAATGGCCAGTCGTTTAGATAGGACCCTGTAATGTTCAGTGTTAACTCGCCAAGATAATCATTCAGTTAAATCAGCAAAAAATGACTTGAACTGCGGAAATACACAATAATCTGTGTTAATATTTTTTCATGACGCCCTTTTTCCTGTCCAAGAGCGCAAAAAATATATTTTAAACCACTGTTAGGACCTGCATTGATGGAGATATGCAAGGCCGACCACGATGAATTTCGAAGTATCATGTCGTTATCACGTCAGGCTAGGTCTTTCCCAATAAGGGTACATTATGAGATTGAAAGTAGTGGAGAGGGAAAGGAGATGCGCAAGAGGAAGATGGGGAAGTACGTACTCGACTATTAGGTCTGGTCACCAAACATGGGTAAAGCCATTTCAAGCAATATTTCGATGCTGAATGATGGTCTATCATTGATGCTGAGAGTATCTTCCACTCTGGAACGTACTGCAAATGAGGTATATTATGAGACTGAAAGTTGTGTTGATGGGAATACATAATTTGGAATTACAATTTGGGAGGCGGGAATGGGTACCACCGCCCCGGGAACCTTTATTGGATAACCAACACCTCTGCCATAGGTCACCCCAAGTGGTTCGCTACGTTTGGTGATTTAGCAGGGGTGCCCGGGTTCATGGGGTGGGGTTTGTCTAGGTCTTGGAGGCGGATGACCAGGGCATACTGAACCCCAGATTCCTACAAACCCCTTAAACCCTTTTCCTTCCCAGAACTCTCCTCTCCTTCCTTTCCTTAAAAAAAAACCCTCCACACAGCATCCTCAAAGATGACATAGGCCTTGAGGGAAATTACTTTCCTCAGGGCCTCCTGTGTGGAGCTCATGTAAAAAAAAGGAGATGCGCAAGAAGAAATTGGAAAGAACCTGATGCTTCATACCTGGTCACCAAACACGTCTAAAGCCATTTTAACCCATTTTTCCACCGTGAATGGTGTTTTTACACCAGGGCGATACTGAGAGTATCTTCCACTCTGGAACATGCCGCAAATACACTGTATATATTTTAAAAATAAAATGATGTGAAATAACACAAATTAATCAAAATAAAATTATTTACGTTTCCGGGATTTAAACCCGCGACCTTTGGATTGCTGGTCGACTGCGTCATATTCCATGCATCTTTAAAAATCATAAATAAGACCCAATATAATTTTGTTTGTTCAATATTTTTTATTTTGCTCCAAATTTGTCAAAAATAATATTTAAATTCATGTCTCGCCTTATTTCTTTGCAGACTATCTCAAAAAACTCGTTCGATATCGTGAAAACGGCAAACAAGTAAAATTGTTCTTATTCAAAATACTTTAATATTTCTCATACATATATATAAATATATAATATTTTTATGCTCGCCATAAAAACGATTTCCCATTCAGTCCCACCGCAAAAGCAGCCAGTATTTATTTCACTTTAGAAAAGCTTTATTTGTAAAGCTCCCGAGGGCAATGATGCGGAGGCAATCCACAGTTTTAAAGCCTTTGCTTCGGACTGTATACAATATACAATATTTCCACCCGCTCCATTGCATGCGAAAAACCTCAAATAATATCTTTGTGAATTACTGTCTTCAGGAAATTCATAATTCATGTTGGTCAGAAATTCTAACAGATAACTGACGATGAACAACGTGATAGAGGAATATAAGATAAATAAATAAAAAATAAAAAAAAATATAATAAAATGTATTGGTCTTATCTCAAAAAATAATAATGTATGTAATAGTAAAAAAAAATATTCTAAAAGCTTTTGGCGTTGTGGTGAAACATTACTAGAAAAAAATAAGCTATTTAAAATCATCCATAGCCATCATAGTTTTTAGTTTTTAGATATCCACGTGATTTCATAATGTTTTATATATTCAATTTAACAATATAAGCTGGCATTTTAGTACATTTTTTAATACTTTAATACATTTTTTGTCATCGAACAGATCTGATTTATACACTGAGATTGTTTACCACAAGATGTACAAAAGAACGTTGGTAGATTGTTGATAAAATTTAAACAAATTATATTTTTCTTTCTCTATTGCGTTTATGAATATATTATACAAAATGTGCAATGTGTATTGTGTCATGTGGTTGTAATAATCCAGTAACCTTCGCGATGGTGGAAAAAAGGTATTTGAAAAATTTGAAACATTTCCTATATTTAATGTAGCAATACATAGACAACCTACATATATAAGCAAATGTGTTTTGATTTTTATTTGTATAGATATCATAACGTTCAAGGTCAGCATCTGTTTCACTGTTAACCAGTTTAGTTCCTTTAACATTTTAATTTCGCTTGTAAATCAATTTCTCCCGATTATTATTCTCATTGCTCTATTTTGGAGAATTTTTAACTTATATTCTTCTGTCTTTACACAAGAAAAGTATCGTTGAACAATAATTAAAATGTGTAGCAATAATAGAGTTGATAATAACATCAAGTGTTTTTTTGACGAATTCTTCCCAAAAAGAGATCTACTTCCAAATTTTCTTTTGTGTTTCAGCATGCTTGTGAAATGTTAGTTTGGAATCTAACATAATTTTTTTTTGTGTTTCAGCATGCTTGTGAAATGTTAGTTTGGAATCTAACATAATTTATTTTGTGTTTCAGCATGCTTGTGAAATGTTAGTTTGGAATCTAACATAATTTCTTTTGTGTTTCAGCATGCTTGTGAAATGTTAGTTTGGAATCTAACATAATTTCTTTTGTGTTTCAGCATGCTTGTGAAATGTTAGTTTGGAATCTAACATAATTTATTTTGTGTTTCAGCATGCTTGTGAAATGTTAGTTTGGAATCTAACATAATTTCTTTTGTGTTTCAGCATGCTTGTGAAATGTTAGTTTGGAATCTAACATAATTTCTTTTGTGTTTCAGCATGCTTGTGAAATGTTAGTTTGGAATCTAACATAATTTCTTTTGTGTTTCAGCATGCTTGTGAAATGTTAGTTTGGAATCTAACATAATTTCTAACGATTTCATATCAGAAACATTTTCAATAATTTCACCATCAATATTAATTTTGCTTGCACTGCTTGTCTTATGTCCAATTATCATTCAAATAGTATTACAAAAAACAGTTAAACTCCTAAAGAGCATTGCATTTTTAAGGTGTTTCAAAATTTTACCAGGAATTAATAAAATACAACCAGGAATTAACGAAACACACCGCCATCTACTAGATGGTTAGTCAATCTAGATAATCAAATGTTGTGTCGATAAATTAACTCACACCGCCATCTGTTAGAAACTTATCGAACTTACAAATAATTACAAGGCATTGTTCTATAACAAACATTTAATGAAAATTTAATTCTCTATAATAACTATTGAGGTCAATAATAGAAATAAAAACTATCCCGTCTTTTAAATTGGACTAAATTATAAACGTAAGCCAAATTTTATCGAAATCGGTTAAGTGGTTTCGGAGTTTATCTCGAATAAACATCGTGACGATAAAGAAAAAGATAATTCCACAACATCGGAGTGCAGTATTTCCCCAACGCCGCCAGTTTTCTTCAGCTGCTGTCCCGATCTTGGAGATTTTATTTGATCAAAAGATGGTCTATCTGCCAATACAATGTTTGCTCCGAAGCCAAGTTTCTTTTATTTAGTTCGACGCCCGCGCCATTCTGTTTTTATGTAAGCTTTGATATTTCTTTTGTATCTGTGTTTTCCACTGATTTCGCCGTTCCGTGTACTGTCTTTATTTTAATCGAAACGGAAAAATAGAAAATAAAAATATTGTAAAAGTCATCCATTGTTTAAAAATGCGGAATATTGAACATAGCGAACCTGGGACAATAAGGCATTTTGAAAATACCAATTTAAATTCATACCAAAGGTACAAAGTTCTTTAACTATTTTGACATTTAATATTGTTTTGTGTTTGTATACATAATTTATACACACTTATTCTGCTTTGCTCGGGGGACTCTTTATTTATTTATTTATTTGTAAGAAATGAACATCTTGTATAATGCAAAGATAAAATATACAAATACACGTATTATATTTTCTCTCATGAAGCAAACACTTTGCGGGTATAACAATTTTCAATTGCAATGGAAAATAAATTAGGAGTATCGCAAGGGTCAGTGCTTGAACCTTTATTGTTCATACTCTTAATTATTGACATGGTAAAATTATTTTCAAAATGCAAAGTACGACTATTTGTCGATGATACACTAATAAACTTAATTGGAGATAACTATGAAGAACTAATAAATATTTTAAATAATGAGCTAAATAATGTACCAAGATGACTAAAAATCAATAAGCTTAAATTAATAAAAAAAAAAAACAAAATATATGGTGAAGACATCCAGTGAAAGCAAAATTAAAATTGATGATGAGATTATAGAAAATGTTACTGAAATGAAATAATTAGGAGTTATATTAGATTCCAAACTAACATTCAACAAGCATGCAGAATATACACAAAAGAAAATTGGGAAAAAAATATCTCTTTGGGAAGAATTCAGCAAAAACTATATAGTAAAATTGCAATCACTATAAACAAATCAATTATTGCTCCACATTTTAACCATCGCTCAACTATCTTTTTCCTGTGTAACGAACGAGAACAAAATAAGTTTCAAATTCTCCAAAACAGGGCAATGAGAATAATACATCGGCGAAATAGATTTTCAAAAGTAAACAAAATGTTAATGGAACTGAATTGGCTAACCGTGAAACTGATGCTGACCTTGAATACGATGATATTTATACATAAAATAATTAACAATTTTACCAAAATACTTCTGAAATAAAATTTTATTCAACAAGGACATTCACAAACATAACACAAGGACGTGCAAGGAAATCAGGCTTAAAAAAAGACAAGGCGAATACGCAGAACAGTTTACTGTACAAAGGAATGAAGTTATATAACACGCTACCAGAAACATTAAAGTCCACACCAAGTGGAAAGTTCAAGATGTATTGTAGGAGCTACATAAAACTACATAAAATTTAGTTTGCAATATGAAATATTATAATTAATTAGAAATTTTGTAAACTTAAATGTACAAAAATAAAAATAAAATGATGATCGAACTGAGAAGTGCCAGGATATTAAATGGTATGAAAGTGAACGATCGAATAAGTCGGGAACGCCTGAGGAAGACTGACCGAGTGTATCAATCAGTGAGTCCGGTCATGACAATAATCTGAATAATAGAAGAGTATGTATGAGACCATGCTTGAATGTGAATGAAGCATGGACCGCGATGGTTATTGAGTTAGTTATTTTGGTAATCTAAAAAGAAAAGTTTATTATTTTTATTTTATTTATATTAATTCATCTAAAATTTGGGAGGCGGGTATGGGTAGATACCACCGCCTCAGGAACCATTTATTGGATAACCAACACCTCTGCCATAGGTCACGCCAAGTGGTACACTACGTTTGGTGACTTAGTACGGATGCCTAGGTTCATGGGGTGAGGTTTGTCCGGGTCTTGGCGGCCGATGTGTTTGTCCACCTGCTGCGTGGTGGGCCAGATAGAGAGAGAGTGGTCGAGGAGGTCTTTTGACCTCTCCAGCCAGAATCACTCGACCCATCACCTTGCATCGCAGTTGAAGGGATGAATTCATACGTCCTTCACTCCTGGAAACACTGACCCCCAGATTCCTACAAAATCCCTCATACCTTTTTTCTTCCCAGAACTTCCCCTTTTTTCTTTCCCAAACACAGCATACCCTAAGATGACATAGGCCCTGAGGTAAATTATTTTCCTGAGGACCTCCTGTGTGGAGCTATTGCAAAAAAAACACATTTATTAAGTTTAATGATGTTATCATTTCAGTTTTTATTTTTGTGACAGCTGTTTCGGCTTACAAGGTCTGGTTTGCAGTTTGAAAATGGCCTTGTAAGCTAAAACAGACTGGTCTGAAGATGGCTTTAACGAGCTGAAATAGGTTACTGTCAATAAAATTAAAGTGAAAAAAGTCTATATTTGTTTAATAATCATATACTAGCTTTTGTCCCGGCTTCGCTCGCATAGTATTAGGGGGTTTCCCGCTCCGCCTCCTCCACCTTCCCTATCCCCACTCCCCCCTCCCCCTTCTCCCCCCTCCCCCACTCCCTCCTCCCCCACCCTAGACCCCCCTCCCCCCTCCCCCCTCCCCCCTCCCCCTCCCCCCTCCCCCCTCCCCCCTCCCCCCTCCCCCCTCCCCCCTCCCCCCTCCCCCTCCCCCCTCCCCCCTCCCCCCTCCCCCTCCCCCCTCCCCCCTCCCCCCTCCCCCCTCCCCCCTCCCCCCTCCCCCCTCCCCCCTCCCCCCTCCCCCCTCCCCCCTCCCCCCTCCCCCCCATAACCATCACATTTATTTTTCAAACAGCTCGTGTGCCACCCATTTAAACGTAACTTTAATAAAAACTTGAATACTAACCGTAATTTCCTTCCCAGAACTCTCATCCCTTCCTTTCCTTAAAAAATAACCCTCCACACAGCATCCCCAAAGATGACATAGGCCCTGAGGGAAATCATTTTCCTATGGGCCTCCTGTGTGGAACTCATGTAAAAAAAAATCAAACACTTGCAGTTCGCATTTATAATATTAGTGTAGATTTTATACATATTTGATTTTTTACTATCAAATGTATCTCCATGGTAAACTCAACAAATAATAAAATGACAGCGCACGTCAAACAATCGTCTGGACAATAAACACATAATAAATCATTTTCAACGCCAGAGCTTTTTCATAACGCCAGAGCTCACCAATATATACAGCCTATAGTACTCGAAAATAATGTAGCTTTCTATTAGTGAAAGAATTCTTAAGGTCCATTCAGTACGTTTTGCGTGAAAGAGTAACAAACGTACATCCATACAAACTTTCGCCATTATTATATAGGATTACAATGGAATTCCACCATGAACTGTCAATTTCAAAAATAGAAGTATTAAAAATTAATTCATATGTAATCGCCGACGAAAATCGTGTAACATAAAAAAAGGAAGATTTTCGTACTGGCAACTTTGTGAAAAATGTACATTCAAATCAAGCGTACAAAGTAAGAAAATCACCCAGGAATTTCCCGGTTTACCTACCGTGTTCCTTCGCTCAAATCGTTCACTCTGCATTCTACGACCGACGTCAATCTGTGTGTGTTTTTTAAATTAAAGTGTTGCATTGCACACTGTTTTGAATTTTCAAATTTATTATACTTTTTTGTGCCGTGTTAATTGAGTTCTTAAAACAACTTAACTAATGTGATATAATTGTGGTCTGCAGGTTATTATAATTTACATTTATAAAGTCTTGACGGCTCCACGATAAAGTGAAGAAAAAGTGGCGGAAAAAAACCTAACCTAAAACATTATTCTATCAAATTAAATTTTTTTGGGTGACCGGACAACTCAGAATAAATTCAACTCAACGCCTTTTTTTTGAAGAAAAGTCATTAAAAGTGTTGAAAAAATAATTTTTATTTGTTAAATATTGTTAGGTTAGGTTTTAGGCTATTTAAATATATTTTTTTGTAGCTTTTAATGACTTTTCAAAGAGGTGTTGAGTTGAGTGGATTCTGAGTTATCATGGAACCCTTTTATTTAACTGTTGTTTCTTATCCGTCTGCTTTTGCGTCTTTACAATCTACCGTTTCAATTGATACAGAGATATTGATTGTGTTAAAAGTAAAAAAAATTAATAACCTTTATTTATCGAATAAATTAAATGTCATTCCTAATTTTGATGATGATGGAATGATTCTAGATGAAATTACACTAAAGGAAATTTATTTTTAAGTTATGAAGGAAGTTTCGAAAAAGTAACGATATTAAAAATATTTTTTATAAAGGTATTAATAGTTAAATAAAATGTCGAAAGACAAGCTGCTTCTAAAAATAATGACCCGGACGCTGATTATTTAGAATAATATGTAAAAAAAAATTATTAGATTAGAAAAATGTTTTATATATTTAACAGCAATAAAGGCTAACTTCATTTATATTTTTTTAAATTTGGATTAATCTACGAATTGTTTTAGTAATCTTTTGCTTCTTGGAAAATTGTTATAAACTATCATTTGTTACCCGTGGAAATCACGGAATAGCTTGACAAGATAAAAACTGCACAATTTTGGGGTAAACAGCAATAATGTATTTATTTATGTGAATACATTACAAGAGTATCAGCTGCTCCCGTCTGAAGCCAGTGAGACGATGGCATCCCCAATTGGGGTATGTTGTGAGGCTGAAGGTAGTGGGGAGGTGGGAAGGTGGGGAAGGTGGCCATTCAGATCTGGTCACCAAACACGGCTAAAGCCATTTCAAGCAACTTTCAATTCTGAATAGTGGTCTTACATCAGGGCGATACTGAGAGTATCTTCCACTCTGGAACGTGCCGCAAATATACTACATATTATTTAAAAGTATTAATTATGATTATTAACATTAATTACTATTATTAACAAATAAAATTTATTTTCCCACGCCGGGATTTGATCCCGCGACCTCGGATTGCGAGTCAAAAGCCTTACAGCTAGACTACGCCTGCCGTCGTATCCCACATTTTATGACTTTTTATATTGAATTTTGAATGCTGTGTTATCCATTGTTCCGAATGCAAATAGTTGTCTATTTTAGTATCTAAAGATGAATCGAATTTTTTTTAAAATATGTATTAGTGTTAAAGCCCGGTAGTAAGCCCTTAAAAAGAAGAACCAGGGAGATATGCACTTAAATACGTATTATTAAACGATCATATTTAAGTGAAAATTAAGAAGATGTTTGATATAAAATACGACTCGTTTAAAATAGAGCAAAAATCTCATAGAAAAATCTTTAATAGCATTTAAAGAAACACTGCGAATTTTTTCACACATATGACTTGTAAAATTTATTAAATTATAGTGTATTAAATTCATTGATATCATACGTCAATGATTCAACTGTTATATTTTGCCTATGTAAGAAGTCAACTTGAGTACAATTCTTCAGTCTGGAACCCACATTATAATATACGTGTACAAGCTTATTTTATTCCTTTTTCTTTGAAAGAAAAAAATGTCGAGAACAATATAACTATTAAAATCCATTCATCACAGTGTGAAAATAAAAAGGAATGCAACGATGAAAATTGCCTACCAATAACATGCAAAAATAGTATAAAGTATCTGGGTGTCATAGTAGATAGACACTTAAAATGGAAAGAACAAGTCCAAAATACAGTAACCAGAATAAGAAAACTTATATATATATTTATTAGACTGAGAAACATCTTATCATCCAATATGATCAAAACTATCTATTTCTCTCTTGCCCAATCTATACTACAATATGGTATAATCGGGTGGGGTGGGACTTTCAAAACAAACCTCTTACGTGTAGAAAGGGTACAGAGGTTGATTTTGAAAGTCATCTTACGAAAACCATCTGTGTTTCCAACAACACAGCTATTTGACTCTTTTAGGGTTCTCAGTCTTAATAAAATTTTCAAAAAGAACTCATTATTGCAAACTCATAAAGATCATTTCAATCCATCAACAACAACATTCACAAACATAAACAACCGACCACGATCACAGGGCAATTTAGAAATTCCAAAATTTAAAACGAGTGCTTCCCAACACCATTATGCTTATCAAGGTATAAAAATTTTCAATGCTCTCCCATATAAAATCAAGTCTGAAAAAAATTATAAAGTTTTTAAATCCCAAAAAAAACACTAATAGACCAACCCGACACTAATTATAAGTTTTAAATTCATCATCACAATAATAACAACAAAAAAAATAAACTAGAACATAATCTCTAAAAATATTTCATCACCATATCAAATTGAAAGCAAGTACATACGCATTATTTGCAGGCACCAAATTGTTACAACTTTATTTATTATATGTACCTACTCTGACAATACTGTCAGTTATTATGTCCACTTATCTTCATGAATATATATTTTATTAATATAAGTACTTGTAATAACATACTCTGTGTAACTATGCATTTTACAATGGCACTCCAAAATTCAAGCACGAGAAATGTTTTCTCTTTTGAATTGGGAAGTTTCATTAAAAAGAAATTTACATATTGTTATTAGCTTTAAGAACCAAATGTTTTACTATGAATCTGTATACGTATGTATTTTTTTAAATAAAAAAAAAAAAAGCTGTTGAAAGAATACAAAACAAATTCTTACGTTTTCTAAATTTTAAAATGGGTATTCCAGCAATTATGTTGAACTACAACACCCTGTTAAATAATATGAATATGCTCAAATTGTCAGATAGAAGAATTTTCACTTTGGTATTTCTATATAAAATTCTAAATGATTTAGTTGATAGTCCGGTATTGCTTGAATTGATAAGCTTCCGGGTATGACTGCGTAATACCAGATGTCAGGATTTATTTCAGTGCAGAATTTCTGGGACTAACTACCAAATGTATTCCTCTTTGACAAGAATACTAATGGAGGGAAACAATTTATACTAAGTCAGTGGACATCTTCAATTTATCTTTAAACAAATACAAAATATTGTAACTGAGGCATTTCAGTTACGTACAATAAATACTGTATATTTCTTATCATTCATATGTAAAAGCCCCAAAAAAGGGCGTTAATCAATAAATAAATAAAATAACAGGTAAAAACGTGTTCATAATAATTTTCGGAGCATATTTTGCGATTTTTTCCCATTGAGACAATTTTAAATAATTACCGTTTTAGCGTGATAAATATATAGTAATTAGCTTCGAAAATAACATTTTTTTTAGAAACTTAAAAACTTAAATTGTTCAAGAGAAATATGTTATAAAACTGTAAAAATTCGGAATGCAGCGGCTTAAGCGTGTCGAATCATCCCAAAAGTTTACCCAATTTTCAAAAAGCAGCATGTTTCGTAAATAAAATACAAATAATAATTAAGTCTTGTAATTTACAAACTGGAAATTCCTTTTTTTTTAGTAACTAAGCATTTATTATTTTTTACATTTTTACCTCTTGACTGCAGATGAAACATAATATGTACATAATACATAAACATAATTTCTAAAATGTCAAATCATTACGTACGAGGAAATTCATATGTGAATTCATTCATTTAGTCTCTTGTGGCGAATGTGAAATCTTCATAACATTGCGGTTTTATTCGAAAGCTATTTCAAAACAATAATCTAAAAAAAAATAAAGGTCATTTGCAACCGCAATTATTTTAGATAATATTATGTTAAATGCTTTTATTTTAGATAACATTGTGTTAGCCGAAACCTGCATTCGTGATAAATAATAATAATAATATTTGGATGATTTATATAGCGCCGTTTTTGTGAAAAATCACCTCAAGGGCGCTGTACAAATTTATAATACATTTCTAAAATCTAAAAAACTACAAGCTAGGCAAACAATTATTATTATTATTTTTTTTTTATTTAAAAAAGCACATCCGTATACAGATTCATAGTAAAATATTTGATTCTTAAAACTAATAACAATATATAAATTTCTTTTTAATGAAACTACCCAATTCAATAGAGAAAACATTTCTCGTGCTTGAATTTTGGAGTGCCATTGTAAAATGCATAGTTACACAGAGTATGTTATTACAAGTACTTATATAAATAAAATATATATTCATAAAGACAAGTGGACATAATAACTGACAGTATTGTCAGAGTAGGTACATATAATAAAGTTGTAACAATTATAATTATAAACAACTTATAGCTAAAAATTGCATACATCGGTTCATTGATCACCGATACGAAAATATGTGTACAATATTTTGACCAATGAACGCGATGCTGCCTAAAATTTTATGAAAATAGGACCATACTTACCTGGGAGGTCGCTTGAAATTAACACTGTATATTTTCCATTTAAAGAAATTTAGATAGAGTTCGCACGCAGAGGACATTATTGTAAACACAGGTTATTTAATCCTGAAAAATATTTTAATATTAATATGTAATGTATTCTTTGACGAGTGTATTTTGGAAAGTAAAAGCAACATGTAAAGGTGGGTGGTGCAGTAGTACCTATAAGGATTTGATCTTTCTAAATGTGATTCGTCAAGAGACAGATTGATATGTAAGGAATCGAGTAATTTTAATTCAGTAAGAAAAGTGTGATTAAGACATATCATAGAAAATACAAGTATGATACTCTCAAATAGGTATATTTAAATTACGGGTATGAGAGCCCAAAAAGGAAGGTTTTTAGTTTGGACCTAAATTCTGTTGGGCTTGTTATGCATCTTAATTCCAGAGGGAGTCTATTCCAAGCCTTAGGCCCAGATACTCCGAAAGCACGATCTCCAAACATAGTATTTGGCTTTCGTTTAGGTTCTATTAGTCTGCTTTTAGCAGATGAAGTTGCTGATCTAAGTGTTAATTGTCTCGGATCGGTATTTTCCGGGACGCATAATTCGGAGATGTAAGGTGGGGCCATTTCGTATATTGATTTAAAACCATCCAGCACAATTTGTACTGGATTCTTTCAGGGCACTTGAGCCAGTGAAGGTTACGAAGGTGTTCTGAAATATGCGAATATTTAGAAACCCCAGTTATGAGCCTTGCCACTGCATTAAACACGGATTGAAGTTTGTCCATTTGATATTTGGGAAGACTAGCGTAGATGCCGTTACAGTAATGTGTCGGATCATACGCGTACGTGTATGCATGTATACGTGTGCTCGTACGCGTATGTGGTCTGAATATACCTTTAGAATAGAATAACTTGTATATTATTTAAAAATAATCTCTCGCAATTTGGGAGATCATTGGTTAACTAACTCCCCTGCAATAGGTCACCCCGACTTAGCAGGGGTGCATGGGTTCTTGGGGTGAGGTGTGTCTAGGTTTTGGCAGCGGATGCGTTTGCCCACCCACTGCGTGATGGACCGGATTAGGAGAGTTTAGTTGAGGGAGTCTTTTTGATCTCTCCAGCTGGATTCTCTCGACACGTCACCTTGAAAGGAAGGGATTTTTACGTCCGTTACTCCTGGACAAATTGACACCAGATTTTTTTTTTTACATGAGCTCCACACAGGAGGCCCTGAGGAAAATAATTTCCCTCAGGGCCTATGTCATCTTTGGTGATGCTGTGTGGAGGGTTTTTTAAGGAACGGAGGGAGAGGAGAGATCTGGGAATGGAATGGGTTTAAGGGGTGGGTAGGAATCTGGGTTTCGGTGTGTCCTGATCATCCGCCTCCAAGACTTAGACAAACCTCACCCCATGAACCCGGGCATCCCTGCTAAATCACCAAACGTAGAGAACCACTTGGGGTGACCTATGGCAGAGGTGTTGGTTATCCAATAAAGGTTCCTGGGGCGGCAGTACCCATTCCTGCCTCCCAAATTGATTCCTATCAACCCTTCACACCATTTTTCCTTCTCAGAAAATCCCTAAAATGACCCTTCACACACTATCCCCAGAGTCTATCATAATGATGATTAAAAACTAGACCGATAAGTTTTATACATAAATATATGCCGTAATAAAGTGATTTTTCATCGGTTCAACCAATTTACTGAGAAAATATTTGTGACAATATATTCTCTATTTTTAAAGGTACTTTGTGAATTGAGACATACATAGAGAATAGAGGATCTCTTGTCACAATTATTTTCTCAGTAAAACGGTTGAACCGGTGCAAAATCAATTGGGGCACCTTCAAAATTGAAATTTTAAATCATTTAAATTAGTCTTCTCAAAGTGTTACATTATTATATATTACTAGCTGAGTGAATATTTTGATTTTTAAATAAAAAAATAACGAATGTATTTTAAGTGTAAGTGTGTGGGGATGGGATCTATGACAGAAAGAGGAATGGAGCGCTGTAGACGATGCCCGCCGATAAAAACAAAAAACACCAGCCATTTATTTTCTCAATTCAATGTATTTCATTAAAGTAACGGACATATTCATTGTTTTATATCAAAGTTAAATGGAAAGGGAAAATGAAATAAAGAAAATCAATATTAATTTCGAAGAGCAATTGAGTCAGTCAGTCAGTCCGTCTTTAGCCAACACAAATAAACTCCATGGTTTGCCCATACGAATGACGGTTAAATTTTTTCATACAAAAATACTAAAATCGCGATTAAAAAATGGGGGGTCGCGATCAAAGAATGGGAGGGTGTGGGTAAGAGGGTGAAAAATTGGGGTTATAGGTATTTTTTGATGCAAAAAAAAAAAACTCAAAAAAAAAATTGTCAAAAATTCTGGATAGGGATACCCTAATCACCTAGCCGTACGAAATATACTTTACGACCTATTCTCATACCTACCAAATATACATAAAAAATTCATAAAAATCGGTCCAGTTGTTTCGGAGGAGTGCGACCACAAACACCGTGAGAGGAGATTTTTATGTACATAGATTTAAATTTAATTTTTATAACGCAAAAGCAATTAATAAAAATATTTTATTTTAATTTTAATTTTATGAGTAAAACCTCAAATTGTAATATTTAATTAAATGAAGACAATATAAGCGAAACTCAATCGAAAATCTGGAAACAGAAAAATCAGAAAAAGATATCGACACCTCTGGGACTCGAACCCAGGACCTCTTGCTTAACGGGCAAACGCGCTAACCACTGCGCCACGGTGTCGATTAAAAAAAATCTTTGATCATTGAATAAAATAGCTAAAAGCAAGTATATGCAGTAATCCAATAAAACATTTTAACGAAATTATCTCTTCGAGTGTAACCAAAATTTTTAACCGTATTTTTATTTCTCTTACAGATTCGCGATTTCTTTGTGTGTGTAATTTCTCGAACTTAAACTATCATGTAAGTCTTATGATTTTTATTATTTACTTAAAAATCTTATGATTTGACCTGTCAAATCTTGTGATAGCTATTAATGGCTCTAATTGTGTAAATTGACATTTTCTAGGGAAACACTTACAGCAGCCGAGTTGGAACCTGTAATTTCACCCAGTACGGCGAGAGAAATTCAACAGGCTTATCTGGAAATATTGGGCTGCACAGACTGGAATAAGTAAGAATTTTCTGTTGTATTCAAAATAACTGGCTACGTTGTAGATGCAACTGGATTAGAGATGAAACATTTCGTGTCATTCAGTCACACTCCTTCAATTATTTTTTATTTATTTTATTTAGGAATAAAAACGCAAGTCGGTCGTATGTAAAATTATTAACATAAAAAAAAACCGTATGCATTATTTTAGATCAAGTAAGTAACATTAAATGAATCGGCGCTGTTTAGTTGGTACATAATTTTTCAGATAGGTTATTAAAAAATGAAAATTCGATGCAAATACAGTTTCGAATATGAAGGCTTATATAATAGGGTGTGTCAATTATTTCAACTTTTGAATTCTGAAACGCCCGGGGTCTCAAAAGTTGCGTCTAACAAAGAAAATGAGAACTGCATTAATTTTTTTTTAAATGGTTATCAGCCCGCTAAAATGCATTGAAAATCAGAAAAAAAAACACAAAACTATTTTTTTTTTAATTTTTAATAATTTTTTTTTTCAGTAATTTAACCTTTTAACGTTTGTTTATTATTAAAAAATGCGCATAACTGACAAAAATTCGAAAAAATATTAAAGTTTATGAATACAGTCAACAAGTCAACAAGAATTCTGATTTTATTCAGAAAAATTGTTATTTTACCCTTTTATATTTTTAACCAATACATCACATATGTACATTTTTTTTTGGGTTCTTTGTACTGCAGTTATGGATTGAAAAATAAGTTTGGTACAAAATATAAAATATGAACCCTTTGTTTTTATTTTTTTTCCAAATCACGAAATCTATTTTTTTTTCAAAACTTCCGGCCATTTTAGCGGGCTAATAATGAACAATAATTTCATTTATTTTTACGTTTTCGAATAGCTACAGATCATGCGAAACTTTTGAGACCCCGGACGTTTAAATATAAGGCCATTTTTTTCTCTCTATGGAACGCTTCAGGATAGGACAACGCGTTTTTATTGAGAAAGTTTTGCTGAGATAGCTAGTGAACTTCATGTAATTTTCTTTCTTCTTGAGGGTTTTTCCTTTGTAAAAAATCCTGGTGGCATAATTTCAAGAAATGCAGATCAAAATTATTGGCCAGCAAGATCGCGTGATTTGACACCATGCGACATTTTTCATTGGGGTTTTTTGATATCACATGTGAATGCCAATACGCCAAAAACAATTTTCTACTTTTTTGCCACATTGAACCACAATTTGGCAAAAATAACCGTTATAACATTTGTTTGATATTTTATTCCACACATAATCGAAACGTTCGTACTTTACGAAATAAAAATATTACAAATTTTCTAAAAAATGATGTGTTTAATTCTAAAACTAAATCCAGCGCTCTTATTGGGATATCCTATGTATATACATTATGATCGTTTTGATATTATATAATAACAGCTTTGGCTATATAAATGCTGGCGTCCCACAGGGATCGGTTCTGTCACCGACTTTGTTTCTATTGCACATCAATGACCTCTTGTCATGTGCACCGATTCATTGTTACGCGGATGACAGTACAGTCCATGATAGCTTTTTGTTTGACAAGCCTCCAAAGGGCACACAAACTCCAATAGCTCGGAAGGCTTTGAAGCAAAGAATGGACGGTTACCTCGAGAGTGTTTTCTTTTGGGGTAAGAATAACCTCGTCGAATTTAATGTTTCAAAGACCCAATCATGTTTGATAACGTCTAAAAGGGATCGAAATGAAAATCTAGTCTCCTTCAACGGAAGCAATCTTCCGAACAGGACCTTCATCGATATGCTTGGTCTAACTCTAAGTGACCAGCTCAGGTACGGGGGCTCCATCGAAACCAGAGTTAAGTTAGCCTCTCAGAAACTGGGCGTACTGTACAGGGCCCGCAGATACTTTAATAGTACACAACTGCTAACCCTGTACAAATCGCAAGTGCGCCCCACGGTTGAATTTGGCAGCCACCTCTGGTCTGGAGCTCCAAAATACCTAAAAAAAACCCTTGACTCTGTACAGAAACGGGCGGTCCGTTTGATAGATTCTCCTATCTTAACAGACGGACTGCAATCTTTA
The DNA here is from genome assembly GCA_929108145.2 of Limnephilus rhombicus. Lineage (NCBI taxonomy): Eukaryota > Metazoa > Arthropoda > Insecta > Trichoptera > Limnephilidae > Limnephilus > Limnephilus rhombicus. Next base: position 38,086,767 of record OV815280.1, read on the forward strand.
GAGCACAGCCGTCAGGTGGGAATGCTGTCCTTGTTCTACTGGTATTACAATGGAAGATGCTCCGAGGAACTAGCGTCATTGATCCCCTTGGCACCGGTGCATAGTCGGGAAACACACCAAACACGCGCCCAACATTTGTACACGGTTGACATTAGTCACATGAGAACGGGTCGTTTCTATGACTCGTTCTTGAGTTCAACGGCTCGGCTGTGGAACGATTTGCCGGCCTCTGTGTTTCCTTCCTCCTACAACATGGGTCTCTTCAAGACCCGTGTTCACTCCTTCCTTTCCTCAAAAAGACCCTCCACACAGCATCTCCAAAGATGACATAGGCCCTGAGGGAATTTATTTTCCTCAGGGCCTCCTGTGTGCAGTTAATGTAAAAAAATATATTATAATTTGCTTGTATGTATTATTTCTAGATTTGATGAGTCGAACATATTTCTAATCAAGCAGAAAATAGCCTTTGCTTTATATGGCTCGCCGGGTACTGAATCTGGAGATTTGTCTTCAGCAAACTCTAATTCTACTTACGGCTACAGTGCCGAGCAATTGGAAAGAGTCATGCCGATATATGAAAAAATACATCAGTTTCGTAAGTATTTACGTGCGGCATATTATTAATTTGTTGTTGTCAAAAAAACACCCCAGCGGATACCATTAGCGCAGAGTTTAATGTTGCTGAAGACAATCATATACAAATTTTTCAGCCCAGCACAGCCATTCCAAAATGTCTAAAGATCTAATGAATTAAAGTCTGTAATTTGAACATTTTTATAACCCATATTTTTTATTCACAGAAAAGTATTCAGCGGACCACAAGTCAATTTTCATGTCAATTATATTTGTGTGCTGCGTTCCGGAGACAACAGGAGTGACCAACAAAAACGCGTACGAAAAAGTTAAGTCAGAAAAAATTAACGTTAGTCCAGTGTTCAGAATCAGAAAATGCATCAAAGTGACCAGCCCGTCAGGTAAGACGTAAAGAAATCTTTTGAAATTACTATTTGATAAACCACAAAATATCATCGCTTCCAGAGTGTTGGGAGCCTATCATAAGTGAATATTTTATGTTTTCCTTATATTTGTATATAAGGAAATATTTGTGAGAATTATATAATATGGTTTTTTTAGATAACCGCACTGGCTGTTGTATTTTCATTGATGACATTTGCAGAGTTTACCAAAACTGGTCACTTTATTTGCTGAATAACAAACAACCAAAAGGGTATACAGTGGCACCCGCCGATGGGCGATACCACGGACGCATTATCGACGTAAGTATCGACATAAAAGTTTTGTGTTTGTGTTGTTAAAATTGCATTACCGTTAAGTAAACAGTTCTGAAATGCCAAGAACTTCCCAACCGTCTTCTTCTCCATTTCTTTCGCATACTCAGATTCTTCAGCTGTTTTACAACTTCCGAAAACCTATTATTATGAATAATTTTGCAGCCTCTTTTTCATAGGAATAAAAATATAGTGGAGAAACACTGCAGTTTTGTAAATCTGTGGTTCGGTAATCAAATTGATAAAGGTCCTTCCGCGAATCTTATCCGGTCTTATTGATTCATCCATACTTCTGGTGAAATTATTACCAACATCATTCATATCTGCTTCGCTGCTGGAAGCACTGACAAATCACTTTAGAAGACTCATCAAAACACTTTTTTTTTCTATTTTATTTCTTCCTCAATTGTCAACACTTTCCATCTTTCGATTTCTAAGCTTCCGAGCATCCTTTTTCTGAAACATTTCTGAACCTTCTAACCTCTCTCCGCAATGTAAGTGATTTTTCATACTGATTCCCTCTTCTAGCGCTTCTTTCATTCTTCCCCTTAGTCTTTCGTCTATTTTTATAATGCATCTTAGATAGTAGCAATTTTATTTATATTTTAAGTAACACGATCCGTAATAAGTATACTTTTGGGGATTTATGCTCGGAATATCTATTATCTAAATAGATAGATATGGTAAATGAAGTACAAAAAAGAAGACCTAAAATAATAATAAAAGGATTAAAATCCAATCTTACTGAGGAAGAAATAGTTTGCGGAATAATTACCCAGAACGAAGGAATTGAAGATGTCTACAAGGAAAGTGAAGACAACAAAATCACATTAATAGCGGAGATAAAGAACACAAACATAAATGAAAAACAGCGCCTATTCACTAACTACATCATAGAAACTAGTGGGAAAATGCGAAAAAATCTTCTAGCACTCGGTAAACTAAATATACAGTTTCAACGAGTAAAAATTGACGACTGCAGCCCTCTGACGCAATGTTTTCATTGCTGTATGTTTATGCATACGGCTAAAAGATGTCTACACCGAACCAACCCTCCAATTTGCCCACACTGCGCAGGCGACCACATCCTTTCAAAATGCCCGGAAAGAGAAAATACAACCCCAGCGTGTGTAAACTGCATCAGACAAAACACTAAATATGGAGAAAAAAACCCTACAGACCACACGGCCAACAGTACTTTGTGCAACTATCGAAACAAGATGCTGAAAATTGCGAGAGATCGCATTGACTACGATTAATGATGTATAGTATTATTTACAATTCAAACGAAAACAAAAACAATACTTTAAAGAAATACTTTGATAAACTCGCCCGCAAAGGGTTAGTTTTATTACACCGGTATAATATACACCAAATCTATACATTTTATACTAATTTCGCAAAAGTGAGTTGTTATGTTCGCACATACGACAAAACAGTTAAAGAAGCGTCGCCTCTCCCACAGGTTGACAATCAAGTGTTCCTGTCGATGGATTCGCAAATTATCGTAATGGCGCGACCATCTCCTAGCAATACCGGAGAAAGAAAGCTATAAAAGGGCTAACGCACTTAAATTCGCTCTCTTTCCTTCCGCCTAGCTCATACTAGTAACATCGTGTACCTAGTTCTCGCCCGAGGCGATAGCCTCGCGGGCACCCCGTTTGGGTAACCTGAGACAATGGCGTTGCATTGGCCGTAGATTCGGTATAATAAGTGACTGTGATCCTGGAGCCCTGATCCTGGAAGTGGAGCAGCATGTCCATCTTCGCCCTGGTTGAATGCTGGCCCGCGATGTCCAGCGACTGATTCCTGTCTCCGGCTAAGGACTCTGCCCGGCAGGCATGAGCTTAGCCGGCACCTTCCACCGCACAATCCCTCAAGAGGACCAAGGTAGTCTCCTAATTATAACTGTAGATATTCGAGCCATTAACTTCCAGTTTAGTATCATTTCAAGTACCTATCTTCCGTTCTAAAAGCTATCATTTAGGTCTTAAATCGTAATGTCCTGTTGTACAAATTGAACCCCTTTATTGTAATAAATATGCTATGTAAAACCGACTTTCAATTACATTCATTCATCTTGTCGAGAGTGCACGAACCCTAACCCTGAGACGAGTCCATGTGAGATGTGAGGTAGTAAGGCGTTCGAGCCGCTCACGAACCCTAAACCCGGAGTTTTAATATTACACTGGCGCCTGAACACTTTACAAGAAATGAATAATGTTATTGAAAAATGAATATATATTTCTATATAATATGCTAAACAATTGTGGTTGTATTGTGTTTTTAAAAAGATAAATGTAAAATGTCTTATAAGTTCGTTTAAATAAAGCCAAACATATTCAAAATATAGTTATTCAGTTGACGCGGGAACAATGTACAGATTTTAGGGCGAGTCCATTGTTGATTTGAAATGTTGATGCAAATAAACCATAAATCGGGTTAAATACTAATTCAAAACAGTTATTTGTGTAATTTTGATAAAATTAACGAGAACAATTCTATTACAACATAATTAAATACGGTTAATTGAATAAAGTAGTTCCAAAATTCAGCGGCGTAATTGAATTGGACCCGTCCAAGTCAGAATATTTCGGTAGAAGAACGAAAGAAATAACTCGTAAATTTGCCGCGAAAGCAATATAAAAGAAGTTTTGAATTTCAATACATTTTAAAATGCATATTTCGTTGTGAAAATATTAATAACTCTTCTTGTTATTTCAAAAGTAATTAATAGGTAATTAACTAAATATAATTCCTAGTGTTGAAAGTGAATTTAGTTATCCCGCGCAAAAAATAAATCGTCATGTAGGTATTCAAATTGGCAAACGGTCAGCAAGTCGAAACAGAACGAAGACGCGTGCAAGCGGTAGCAATAAAAATTGTATAGATTGGTCACCGTAAATAATAAAGTCCATAAGAATTGAGCCCACGGAAGAAAAACAAAAAAGTAAAATAAAAGACAAATGAATACATTTTATTAAGAAATACAAAAGATTTAAAATAAAATAAATTTCAAATGAAAAAAAATTATTAAATTGTTTCAAACAAAGCATTAGAAACGGCCGTTAAATTATTTCAAAAGAATTGCGCGAATAATAAGAAAAACATAATTTATATTCTGTAATAACAAATTGAAAGCAAAATAAATAGAAAATGAATAATAATAATCCTTTTAAATCGCAAAGAATAATAAAAAATGAAATGATAAACTGTTTAGAAAGAGAAATGTTCTATATGCGTTAAAATTAATAGGAGGTCCTCTCTAGTAATAGCCACAGAAGGGAACACGCGTGAAGGCGATTCCAGACTCACGGCGAGAAGTCTCGGCGAGAAATTCTCGCGAGAACAAGCACTTATCCACACTCTCATTCTCGCCGAGACTTCTCGCGAGAACAAGCACTTATCCACACTCTCATTTTTCTCACTCGTGATCTGTTTCCCATCCGGTATGGACGACATTACAGACGATATTAAAAATGCAGCAAGTTTGGCTCTGTGCGCCATGGCATATTATTATTTTGTTGTAACTAAAAATAAAGTTAAAAAAAAATAGAAAAGCCAGACGATGGTGGGTAACGCAAATTCATCGAAACAGAACAGGGTCGGTAATTTTTTTTATTTAATATTCTTTCGTTATTATTATAATCATGTATTCTTATATATAAACTGTATTCTTTAGTTTCAGTATGCTAAAGCAGTTGGATGAACTAGTTGCTGAGCCAAGCGGAGAATTTAAAAAGTTTACTAGTCTGTTCCACGCATCGTGGTTCAAGCTTTTGTCTTTATAATTCCGATGTTTTGCGTCCCATAACACCGGTTCATTTTGGAAATACTCTATAAATTCCAACTCTTGTTGATTGTTCCACATTTTAAAGTAAACAAAATTTTCGATACAAAAACAAAAATATATCGCACGTCTACTCTCAACCGCTCACTAAACAACACTGAGACAAAACGTGAGTGTAGACCCTTCTCGCTTCTCGCCCGAGAAATCCTTTGAAGCGGCCAAATTTACCGACAGCCATCCGAGAACAGCCGAGCACGAGAAAGAGAATGCGAGAAACACATCACATTCACGCTTCTCGGGTGTTCTCGGGGCTTCTCGCCGTGAGTCTGGAGGGGCTATGATACTCGTGATAGGTACTTTACGGGCTAGTCCAAGTTTTGCATTTTTTCGAAGCGCGTCGCGTGCACAGAACACAAAATCCAATGAATATTAAAGTGTGAGGTAAAATTTGTCAGGAATAATTTTTGAATTCTTATTAGATTAAAACGAAACATTGTTAAATGAATTTTTACATTATCAAGGAAGTGAAATAGTTTTAAATGCTTGAGTTAATTACGGAATTGAAAATTTTATAAAAATTTTTTTTACTCTTTCCTGGTAGCATGTCTAGTATTGTTGGATAATAATAGATCTAGAGAATTGAAAATGCTTAAGAGGATAGTACACATTGAGATTTAAAAAGAAAATATGCAGTTCATGAATAATATGGTTTCAAATTCGAGTGAAAATTGGAAATAAATTAAAATATTGACTTGTATAAAATCGTGTATATGATAAAAGTTAATAACTTGACGGTATCACCTGACTAACGTATCTTGGAATTTAGATGTAGTCCAAAAAAAATACAGTCTAACAAGCATACCTACGGCAAGTTATACAAGGTGTCCGAAAACTCGTAGTACAAGCGGAAAACTGGTGAATCCTCATCACATTTGGAGTCGATTTTGTAGTATAATTTTTTTTGATTTGAGCTTTCGTTTTCGAGTAAATCGAGTCAGAAGTTGATTTTTTTTTGGTCAAATTCTTATAAATTATTACTGACGATCATAGTACCTAACTAAAAAAAACTATTTAAAAGAAAACAAACAAAGAAATCCGGATTATTTTGAAATTATCCATAATTTTATTCCGTGTTTTTCGGTCATTTCACGGTTAAAAACAGCTGGCCTAATATTATTTTCGCGCTCGTCAGAGTGCAATGCGAAATTTGCTGTCCCTTTCTGCGCTCGGTTCGATGAACACAATTAGAAGAGGTAAGCTACATTTTTCAAAAAATGACTTGACCTTGAACTGTGAGCTCACGAACCAAATTCTTTACCCAAAAAGCATACGGATGCAAGTCCAAAAAGGTAAATGTTCAGGAGAGCCAAAAAAGTATTTTTTCTGTAACTATGGTCTCATAACTGCTAACCCTGTACAAATCGCAAGTGCGCCCCACGGCTGAATTTGGCAGCCACCTCTGGTCTGGAGCTCCAAAATACCTGAAAAATACCCTCGACTCTGTGCTGAAACGGGCGGTCCGTTTGATAGATTCTCCCATCTTAACAGACGGATTGCAATCTTTAGAGCACAGGCGTCGGGTGGGAATGCTATCCTTGTTCTACCGGTATTACAATGGAGGATGCTCCGAGGAACTAGCATCATTGATCCCTTCGGCCCCGGTACATAGTCGGGAAACACGCCAAACGCGTGCCCAACATTTGTACACAGTTGACATTTGGCCCTGAGGGAAATTATTTTCCTCAGGGCCTCCTTTGTGGAGTTAATGTAAAAAAAAAAAAACTTCTTCGGATATCCGTGCTGATAGATAACAAAAAAAGTTATTATTAAATCAATTAGTTTTGTTTTAAAAACGAGCAAATAAATCGAAATATTTTATAGTAAAGCCTTTAAAAATAGTTGTTTAAAAAAAAAACGCTGACTTGAGTCAAACAAAAACATGGACTTGAGTCCTACTGCCTCTAATTGAAGTGGACTATTTTGTTATGACATGTGGTGTATTATAAAAGGAATAAAGTCCATGGTACATCCTTCTGCTTCTAAGATAGTTGTTGCATCATGGTAATTGCATCCATATGCAATTTTGAAAATCCTATTTTTCTTCATGATAGGACTCTTTCTGCCACTGATAAACATGATAATTTACTTCAAGTCTGCATCAAAAACTCATTTCTTCAAATTTTGGACTTGCATTCGTATCATCCTCGGGTACACAAACAAACATGGCCGCCAACAAAAATGGTCGCATGGTACAGTAGTGTTCGAAACGAATGTGAACAAGGTTATTTTCATTTTTTTTAATAATGTAATAATTAGATTGAAAAAATAGTATAAAGCTAATTTTTTCTCCATCGACTACTATCATTTAGACAAGTGCTTAGCCAAAAATCCCCGCCCCTACCCCTCCTTGCTTCCCCCCCTGTGCCCCCACAAACATGAAGAGTGTAAGGGTTTCGTAAATCACGTCCATCTCGATTACTAAACAACATATTGGATTGCAATTTTTTATATTCTCTTTGCTGTAACATTGTCTACAATTAATGTCCAGTTAATTTCCGTCGTAACTTTTACCGTTTGTTTGTAATTCGTATGAAAAGATAAATTTTTTTGGCACGTAATTTTACTTTTTGTCACAGAACTTTTTACGCCGACATTTTATGAAAAAATATTTCCTACAAAAGTTTTAGCTCCTACAATAGTTGATAAAAGGCAGATCGGTCTGTAATTGTTCACCTCATTTTTGTCTCCTTTTTTAAATATCGGAAATTATTGACGAACCTTTCGAAGTCTACATTTGACATCTTTGTTTGTACGCTCAACATTTGTTTTAAGTGTATTTGTGCGGATTTGGCGTAGAGCAAATGACCAGCAGCATGCAAAAAAGGTATCATTTGCTTGACTGTATTAATGTGCAAATTCCAATCGCCGATTCTCTCCGCCAGAATAAAGTCTAGAACCAAATTCACCAATTTAAACTCTTGTAGCCACAGTTTTGAATTTCTACTAGTTTTAACCAAATCTTCACACACTTCTTCTAGTCTTGTCATTATTTCGTTGGTTTTAGTGCACTAAAGCTATGTGGAAATCGTGAACGTGAAATACTCGTGTTAGTGGGGGTTATTCATAATGGAGCTAGTTTATACTTCCATTCAATAAATAAAGTTATAGATTTTAAACTGAAATACTATGGCAACTTGAACTGATACCAGTTAGCATAATCTCACTTCTTCAGTAAAACCAAAATTTAAAACAATTGACAAAAAATACAATTAATGAGTTAAACATCATACATGAGTAGTTCGTTAATGAATCGGCTGCCGCAGAGCGATGCAGAGATGGTGAACCAAGCATTCACGGTTGATATCTGGCGTTTTCTAGCCATAAAGTACACATTAAAATATATAATTTTACAGCTCATAGAAAGGGCTACAATCTTTGTAGGAAACATTTTTTCATAAAATGTCGGCCTAAAAAGTTCTGTGACAAAATGTAAAATTACAAACCAAAAAATATACAAATTTTTACCTTTTCATACGAATTACAAACAAACGGTAAAAGTTACGACGAAAGTTAACTGGACATTAATTGTAAACAATGTTACAATAAAGAAAATAAAAAATTGCAACCCGATATGTTGTTTAGTAATCGAGATAGACGCGATTTACGAAACCCTTACACTTTTGATGTTTTGGGGAGGGGGGCGTAGGCGGGGAAGTAAGGGGGGTAGAGGCGGGGACTTCTGGCTAAACACTTGTCTAAATAATAGTAGTCGATGGTTATTCAACTGGTGTTCTACGACATAGGCTGACTGGACTATTAATTATATTCCACCTCCATGGGAGGAATGAATTCATGCGTCCGTCACTCCTGGATACACGGACTCTCAGATTCCTACCAACCCCTCATACCCTTGGTAGGTATACCTATTTTTGTTTGATGTCCGCAATAATTAACTAATTAACTCTGCAACAATCATGTGAGATCAGTGGTGTATCTGGGATTCCAGACTATCCCATCCCGCCCCATGCTATCCCATTACGCCCCCCCCCCGTTGAGGTAAATATGATCGCGACAATACGCTTAAAAACTGTTCAAGATGTGGTGAGATTTTGCTGGACTCCCCCCCCCCATTTTGAGGTCACGTAATTAATGCCCCCTTAGTTAAACTCCCGAACAATATGAGCAATATTTTTGTATGTAAATGCACTCGTGAGTAACTTAACAAAAATGCAAATAAGCCGTAAATTTTACCTAGGAATACAAAGGCCGATTAATTCTAACTGATAAGTTATAGGACAAAATTAAGTCGTACCGTATTTAAACTAGAAAGTTGGTTTCTAATTTCATATTATTGTTGAAAGTTATTGTTTTGATTAAAAGTGAAAAAATAAGTAAATAAACTAATAAAAAAATAAGTGAATTAAGAAAATAAAACAATACTCAATCATAAATGTCGTAAGTGAGTTCAAAACTGCAAATTTGGAATGTTAAATAAATTAAAAATAATATTCCCAGTGTTCAGCGCAAATTAAAACACTACTGCACGGGGAACACGATTCGACTGACCATAGCAACGACAATGGGACACGGGAACTCCCTTATCTGGGTAAATATTTTTACGCAGTTTAGTATGGGTCTTGATATCTTTAACACCCCTTTGTGTTTTCAAACTTGAAAAGTGAATATTTGCGAATAACAGTAATTAATTTCGCTGGTTTTTAACAAACTTTTGGGGTATTTTCATATTGAGAATATTGTGGATTATAATGGAATATACCAACGCATGTTAATGCGTTTTTTGTGATGTACCAATGACATGTTGTGTTTTTTGTGATGTACTACCTACCTAGTGTTTTTGGATTAAGGAACGTTACAACATAATGTAAGTTTAGAACACACCTATGCTAGTAATTTTTCTCACAAGGCTTGTTCGTTGTTCGAATTGATCCAGTACTAAGTAAAGTACCTAGCGAGAGAGTTTTAGAGAGCATCTTCGCTCTAAAATCATGAGATTTCCGTGTATCGGAAAAAAACTGTAACCCTCATATAGCAGAAATTTTATTTTTTTTTATTTTTTTTTTAAATTTTAAATGTAAAAATGCTTAAATTGAATATCTTTATGTTTATTTGGGTTCTCTTTGTGATGCAGGTTCACCAGTTTTCCGCTTGTACTACGAGTTTTCGGACACCGTGTATAAAATCATGATCCTTTAACAGCGACTTTTTTACATAGAGATCTATTAGACTATGGAAGGCAGATGCGACCCATAATTTAACCTCTGTGTGATTAAGTATGCTCGCGCAGTCGTATATCTCTGGAATCCAAACTCTGTTGTGAAGACGATCTTAATCTCAGAACCGCTTAGCCCGGACAAGGAAGATTGCGAACGTAAAAACCCCTCCCTAATACAAGTTAAAGAGAAAAACATATATAAACATATGTATATTTCCAAAATATTGCTTGACGTTATTATTTAGAAACTAATTTTCCTATAAAAATAAAATAATAGTGAAAAAAAAAAGTCAAGAACAGATTTCAACTAGTAAGATCATGTAGTAGAGAAAAAAAAAATCAAATCAAACTGGTTTTTTAGTTGCAATGTTTTTTTTGGTGGAATAAATCAGAAACCACAAAGAAAATTGTAGTTGAAATACACAAGTTGTAAAATCATTGTCATTTTGAAGGCTAATCTTATATATCAAAAGATAGTGATGGTAAGTAAGGCGGATGCGAAATTTACTGTCACAATTCAATATATAAGACAAGCCCGGGTGTAATTAATTGAAAAGTAATCTGAGATTGTACAACAATCAAAGTGCCGTAATTGACCCCAAAACAAGTTGAACAATATTGCAAGACGCATATATGAAAATATATATGTATTTCCACGAATTTTTATTTATAAAAAGAGGAAAAAGTTAAAAAAAAATGCTTAAAAGAATTAAAACGATGAAAAAGTAAATAAATGCTAGAGAATTTAAATATAACGGAAGTAATAAAAAGTAATAGGAAAAGGTTAAAGTTTTAATTAATTACAAATTAAAAGTTAAATTCGTTCATGAAAGTAGAGAAAAGTTTGAGAAATAACGAATGCACGCGCGTTATGCATAACAGCAGACATAAGTACCTACGCAGTAACAGATGGCCCGGCTAGGAAAGAATTTTGTATATGAAAGAATACGGTACCTATGTAAAGCGTTGTAGAAAACGGCAAAAATTCAGAAAAGGTATAATTTGTATTGAAATTTTTTTTTGTAGAAAAATAATTAAATTCTTGTATAGTTAGTTCTTTTTGGCTCTCTTAGTGATTCTAATATTAATTATTTGAGAGTTAAGAATGTTGATTTAATCTGAGATCAGAGTAGCTAACTGAAATCTAGTTGAAAAAACAGGAGAGAGTGCAATTGAACAAGCTATTACGAAATAAACAGAATTCGGTCAGGAAAATATATTTTTTTGGAGCTTTGAAGTTTTAAAATAAACATTTTTCATACGAAAATAATAAAGAATTAAATTAAAATGATACGTTTCTCATTCGTATAATAATAAAAAATAAAGATCATACCTGGTTTGAAAAAAAGGGAAGTAGGAATACTTGACTCGTGTTTTTTTATTAAAAAAAAAGGCGGAAAGAAAGAGAAACAAAATTTTTTTGTATATAAAGGTAACCATTTTTGTATGAGATTATTATAAATAAACTATACTATAAATGTTATGTATATTATTGTATATAAAGGTAACCATTTTTGTATGAGATTATTATAAATAAACTATACTATAAATGTTATGTATATAATTGTAAATAAAGGTAACCCATTTTGTGTAAATATTATGTATATAAATTTTTCGGTGTTGTTTATAAAATATTTCTCTCTTTAAATTTCTTTTTCAATAAAAGTTGTGACAAATAATACAATACGTCGAAAAGTAAACAAGAAGTCGAACAAATAAGTACGAAAATAAATTTTCAAATAAAGTCAGATTGTAAAAAATAAATTGAATTTGAAAAAAGGTAGAGAGATTCTGCATAGTTATAACAATTGTCCTGAGCTAGTATTGAAAAATAAAATGTTGAATAATTCAGTTAAAAAATAAAACTTAATCTCTTGTAACGATACGAAAGTAAAAAGGCCTTCGTTAATAAAAGCTGTTTAACACAAAACGGAATATGTTTTACATATTAAATAAACAAAAGTAATAAAAATAAATGTTTTTAATATTTTGTAAAATAGATAAAAAATTTAGGAAGAACGAAATAAAGAAAGAATAAATCACGAGCATTCGTAAGGATTAATTAGTGACAATCGTAGAGATTTTTTAGTGTCCATTTTAAAAAATAGAAAGTAGTACACGAATTTAAAACAAAAAAAGATAATCATTCTTACTTAAGTTTAAATGAAAAGGATTTTTAATGAATAAAGTTTTATTCTTCTTGACTTGTGTTACAAAAAAGACAACGTGGATCGTTGTTCGGAAATTATATTGTGCTTTGCGCAGATATTGAGTTCTAAGTGAGCTCAAGAAATGTAATACGGGTACGGGTACCAGCGTATACATTTCTAGTTTCAAAACGTTATAGGAAAGTCTTCCTTAGAATTAAGACAAGTGGGGTTGCCAAGAGAGTAATCTTGGGCAATAAAAAAAAAAAAAAAAAAAAAAGAGAAAATTTGTAATACAAGAAGAGAGACGAAATTTTTTTTTAACACTTCAAGTGAGTTTTGAGTAATAGTCGAATAATGAAATTTATATACTTAGTTTGGGTCTAACTAGAAAAAGACCATGGCGCCCAAAGTTAGAAAGAACAGAAACATGTATTTACATATTTAAAATAAAACAGTTAACATTGAAAGGAAACAACGTAAATAAAACAAAACATAGATATTGAAAAGGGAATATTACATTGAGATGTATTGTGAGGTCAAAAGGTCCGTGACGTCACAATAGAAGGAGTATTAATTGGACTTAATGTTTTTTTTTTTCCATTATTTCTGGCTTTCACCCTTCAAGGGTGTTCTAGGCCATCATTTATAATTACAGAAATAGGAAAGGAGAATTTATATATTAATTTTATTTAAATGTGCAAATTTCAGAATTTTATGGAAGATTGGAGTAGAGTTCAGACTTAGAAGAGATGAGATGTTGAATGGAGGAGAGGCAATTTTTGATAACGCTTGATAGAAGAGAGGATATTTATTTAGAGAGGGACAATCAAAAAATATGTGATCTAAAGTTCCCACATCTAGACCACAGAACGTACAATCTGGGGAGTCAAGCACATGAATTTTATAAAGGTGAGAAGGAACGGAACAATGTCCGATTCTCATACGAATAAGTAAGGAAATTTCTTTTTTGGAAAAATGGGGGAATTTTTGAAACCACGGTTTTGATGGGATAGTCCTTTGTATTGAGGCGTAGCGGGCACCCTTGGATTGACTAGCAATGTTCCAATACTCTGTCCAAACATTGTGGGATCTATCTTTGATGATGGAAAAAATATCAGACAGGGGAATATGATTTACGAGGGTAACGGTAGGGTTAGACGCTCCTTGTTTTGCCAAGGAATCAGCAATATCGTTACCCACTATGCCAACATGTCCAGGAATCCAAATCAGAGTGACAGTTTTTCCAGAGCTTTGAATGGAGGTTATCAATACTCGAATAAGACATACAAAGTGATCATCAGGATGAAGAAGAGGACTTGTTTTAAGTTTTTGGAGGGAACTGAGAGAGTCAGAGAGGACAAGAGAATGTTCAAAATTATTTTTTATTATATATTTGAGAGATTCAATAATCGCAATGCACTCGGCAGAAAATATTGAAAATTGGTTTGAAATTGAATAAAATATTCTTTCATTAGAATTATTGTGGTAAACGTTAATACCAATACCACAGTTAGGAGAGTCTGGAGATTTGGAGCCATCAGTAAATAAAAGAGAAGAGTTGGGCCATTTAGAAGAAATAATGTCATTGAACATATTATTGACAGTACGGGCTGGGAGATTGGAATGACTTTTAAGGATGCCGATCCCTTCTAATATCGTTGGGGATAGGGTGACGTGACTAAAAGGAAGAAGATCATTTTTGATAATTTGAAGCTCTGAGAGAGAGCGAAAATTTTTACAGATGGCAGGGAGAGGTTTAGTTCGAGCTCTTACTGTAGATGAATGTGTTGAGTCGTTGAACAACGAGACTCTGGGAATAATCTGATGACTTTTAGAATTTAAACATTTAAGAACAAATTTGTCAGCAAATAATTGACGCCTTAAATAAAGAGGAGGATCAGAACATTCTACTTGAAGGGAATTGATGGGCGACGATTGCATCGTGCCAGTTATTATTCGCAATGACTTAGATTGAATTTTGTCTAATTTACTGAGTGCATTTTTGGATGCAGTACTAAAAAGTGGGCAGGCATAGTCGAGATGACTTCGAATAAGTGCATTGTAGAGCAACTTAATGCAGATAGGATGAGCACCCCACCAAACGCCAGTCAATGATCTGATAATATTTAAATTTTTTTCACATTTAGTAACTATATTATTAATGTGGGAAGACCATTTAAGTTTCCTATCAAATGTTACTCCCAAAAATTTAACTTCGGAAGCATTGGGGATTGGAGAGTTTTTAAATAAAATTTGAACAGGGGGGTTATTATGACGATTTGAGAAGGTAACACACTGACTCTTTTGTACTGAAAGTTCAAGACCATTTAAAGTAAGCCATGTGCAAAGGGCATCCATGGCTTCATTAAGATATTTGACGGCGGATGGAATGATTTTGGATGATAAGAAGAAAGCTATGTCATCTGCGAACTCAACAACTTTTACTTGAGGGGGAATGGTGACATGCATATCGTGTGTGTATATATTATACAGTAAGGGGGATAATACATCGCCTTGGGGTAAACCCTTCCAAATTGACCTACTCTGAGGAGTAACATCTGGTAGCTCAATGAAAATTTTCCTATCGAGAAAAAGATTAATAATAGATTGGACAAACATGAGGGGTAAGCCAAGGCCTAAAAGTTTTTTTTTAAGAATTGGGATGGAAACATTGTCAAAGGCACCTTCTATGTCTATAAAGACTGCAAGACATACTTCTTTGTTAGAAATGGATAAATTAATATCAGTGCTGATGATGGCAAGGTTATCTTGTGTAGATTTCTTTTTCCTAAATCCAAATTGGGATGGAGAGAGAAGATGATTACTCTCGACAAAAAATTCTAAGCGGTTTTTAATTAATTTTTCATAAATTTTACTAAGGGTGGATGAAAGAGCAATTGGCCTATAGTTGGATCCAGAATTGGGTGATTTGTTTAATTTTAGAATTGGGATGATTATTTGAGAACTCCAGTCATCAGGTATTATGCCAGTCTGGAAGATTTTATTTAAGATGCATAAAAAGTGATTTAGAACATTATCATTACTATTTTTGATAATGCTATAAGGTATACCATCTCTGCCTGGAGATGAGTCCTTGACTGTTGATAAACAATTTTTTAATTCAATTAAAGTGAATGGAGAGTCAAGCCAATGATCAGACATAGGAGTGTTGTGGATTGGAGTTATTTCATCTAAGTTAGGTACAGAAGGGGGGGCAATTTTGTCCAAGAACTCGTCTATCCATTTAGAATGAGAAGCTCGAGGAGATGTTGGACCGAAGGAGGATCGAAATCTTCGAATCATAGACCAAACTTCCGAAATTGGAGTGTTCGGAGA
This sequence comes from Limnephilus rhombicus, assembly GCA_929108145.2. Taxonomy (NCBI): domain Eukaryota; kingdom Metazoa; phylum Arthropoda; class Insecta; order Trichoptera; family Limnephilidae; genus Limnephilus; species Limnephilus rhombicus. Next base: position 38,102,565 of record OV815280.1, read on the forward strand.
TACTGAACTGCAGAAGTTGTACCACCCGGATTTTTTTTTTGACCTCAATACCCTTTTGGCATTGGCTTTGGCATTTTTGTATATGAGATAGTTCTCCATAGTCATATTGTGACGATAGGAAAGAGATTTAGCTTTCCGAATTCTCACTACTTTGGAACATTCCTCATCCCACCAGGGAGTTGGAGGGAGTTTTTTGAGAGATTTGGTTTTAGGGGGAGGATTTGATTTATTGATTGCAGTTACGAGCATTGATTTGAAGTTATCGTAGTCATCTTTGACAGATAATGTATCGGTATAGGATAAATTTTGTATAAACTTATCCATATGTGAGTTAAATTCGTCCCATTTGGTGTGTTTTGTTTTAATCTTTGTCGAAATATGGGATTTGTCTGAATGGAAAGAAGTTTGATAAGTGATGGTGATCGGGAAATGATCACTGGAGCAAGGGTCGGGGGACACCACCCACGAGGAGAGAGGAGCCAGATTAATAGAGCATATGGAGAGATCCACTGCACTGGGGTTTGTGTTGGGGCGAGAGATTCTAGTAGGAGATCCGTCATTCAAAAGAAAAAGGTTGGATTCATCTAGGAAATCCATCACACTTCGACCGTCTCGATCACAGAAAGCAGAACCCCAGACGGGGGAATGGGCATTAAAATCACCCAATAAAAAGAAAGGAGGGCTTAGTTGACGGACAATTTGCAACCACGCTTGTTTATTGAAGTGCGATGTTGGGGGAAGATAGATAGAAACAAAGGATGTGTCCTTTATTTTAGCTGCAACCATTTGAAAGTCAGCATTGGGGGGTTTGATATTATTTATTGGGAAAAATGGAAGGGATTTTTTAATAAATAGGGCAGCACCACCGCCCGTACCTTCCGGGCGATCATCGCGGAGACAGGAGTACCCTCCCACATTAAAGTGGGTGGATGGAGTAAACCATGTCTCCGAGACAGCAGCCACAGAAACAAGGTTTGAATTTAATAGGTTAAGAAGGTTTGATTTGTTAGAAATAGCACTGCGGCTATTCCACTGAAGAATTCTGACATCTTGAAGAGCCATTTTGAATAAATGATTTTAATGTGGAAATAATAGAAGCAGCGTTGGACGGTAGATTAGTTTGAGAAGAAATTAGGTCAATTAGAAGCATAATAAGAGTTTGAATAAATGAAGAATTATCTTGGGAGAGTTGTTCAGAAAGCTTTTGATAGTTTGTTGAGGATGAATTATAATTGTTTGCGCACCCATTTGTGGCGTGTGAAAGAGGAGAACCATTGGGATTTAAGAGAAGTGAGTTGTGTTGTTGCTGATCGTATCCACGAGTCTGTTTAGAGATAGGGTTTTTGTATGTGAATTTTGTTGAACGGGAAGATGTTGAGGAGGAGGCGAGAGGGTTGGATGAAGAGTTACTGGATAAAACCTCGGAAAATGATTTTTTGACAGGCGGGAATAATTTAGAAGCCTGCAGAAAAGACAAGTTCTCAGAGGCCATAGAAATTTTTATATTTTTTTGGCGAGATTGTTCGGGGCAAGAAGAGTTAATGGCGGAATGAGCGCCTAAGCAGTTAAAACATTTAGGTGAAGAGAGAGAAGAACATTGGTCAGCCGAGTGGTTTTCTCCACATTTGAAACATCTGGGAGGGGATCTGCATGCAGCTTTGGTATGACCAAAACGGCAGCAGTTGTAACATTGAGTGGTGGGATAAGTGTACATTTCAACTGGTAAGGAGTTGAAAAATAAATAAATATGGGAGGGAAGATATTGTCCTTCGAATGTGATGACGACAGATTGGGAGGGCTTCCAGGAAACGATGCCCTCAGAGGTGTCCTTATAATTTAGCCTCCTGGCTTTTATGGGATTGCCGATATGTTGGGGGGTTGAAAGTGAGGACAGGATTTCTGGAATGGACAGATCGGTCGAGATACCCCTGACCAGGCCCATTCGAGTGACATTGAAAGTTGGGATGTACGCCTTGAATTTAGAATTTGATGAAATAAATATATTTTTGATAAAGTTGTTGGCGGCTGAACCTGACAGGAATTCAACAGAGATTCGGAAGCGACCCTCGGCTTTAACACCTCCAGGTTTAATCGAAAGGTTCTTGTTATTTGAAAGAAATTTACCAAATTCAAGAGGATGGATGGTTTTACCTTGTTCAGTTTTTTGCGCATATACAATGTAGGGGCCACGGGAATGAGTAGAGTAAAAGATTGTTGGAGGAGGTTGAGGAAGAGCTGGAGGGGACTGAGAAGACAAAGGCGAATCATGTTTTTTTGGGGAAAGGGGACTAAATTTTCTTTTTTTAATTGAGGTTAGGATGACAGATTCATTGTCTGAAATGTTTGAATGTTCTGAAAAGTCTATTTTATCTGAAATATCTCCATCTGGAGGGTCAGGAGGGGGATCTGGGGGCTTTGTAAGGGGTACAGGAGGGAAATCCTCCTCCATTGTTCAAAAAATTACAGCTAATATAAAAAGTGACAGAAGTAAAAAAATTATATAAATATCTGAAAATGAGCAGCAAGAAGTGACTCCTGGAAGATCAGGGGGGAGAAGATTCCAACACACTAAACTTTTTACAGCCAAAACACAATAAAAAGATTGGTTTAAGAATATTTTTTGAAAGAGCAAAACAAAAGAACTGATGACAGCCAAATGTTATTGTTGCGAGTCGGACTTAATGTTGTATTATACTGAAATTGCAGCAAATAAAAATTATGTCAAGTTATGAGAATAAGTTGAAAATTCCTGTCAAATAATCTTTAATAAGGAAGTTATACTAATTAAAAGGAATTTGGAATAAAAAATTAAGAAACAGAAAGAAAGGAAGTTCTTGCTAGCAAATTCAATTATAATATAGCGTTCAAATGTATATAATTGTATATATCTTTTTGTTGTTATTTTAAATGTTTATATCTCTCTGATTTGCTTTCAAACAAATAAAGTCGTTCAGTTAAATAACTAATATTAGATTTGGAAAATGAAAGTTTTTTTTTAGTATTTTGATTGATTGAAGTTTAATAATAAATTTCTGTATAACCTGTGGAGTTATCCTGGGGTTAGTGTTGGAACATGTAGGTGTTTTTGAATCGGGTATGTACCCACCCTAATTGGGAATACAGAGAGATAAAATAAACTTTGGTTGTTTAGAGTATTTGAAAGAATAAAACATAAACAGGTTCGAAAAATTGAGATTTGTATTAAAATCTAAAGTTCATGGAAATTTTGTAAGAAGAGAAAGTTAATTGGTATTAATGTTCAAATCTTAATAAAATTACTGGAAATAATTGAGTTTGGTAATAAAAAGTTGAATTTAATTAAAAACATAGTCAAGATTTTTTTTTTTTAAAAGAAAATAAATTAAATAAATTTTAAAAATGAAAAAAAAAAAAAAAATAAAGTTTCGTTAGCAAATTCAGTTATGATTAAAAATTGAAATGTATATAAATTGTTAGCTTGTAAGATTGAAATGTTATAACATGAAAACACGCGAATTGGATACTTCGGTATTTCAGCGACAAAAGTCAACGTGTAATTCACCGTATATCGGTGTTGTAAAAAAAGTCTGTGTTATTGGAATTTATAGCGTATTCGGTTGAAGATGAAGTTAAACAACTTAGAGAGAGAATATATATTATATTGAAAACTATCATAGATCTTAATTTTCTAGTGATGTTCTGTTTTTTTGGTTATTTATTTTATATATGTGTCTGTCAAGCGCAATCATTGAAAAGGATTACTATGTGTTCGAAGGCGTTTTCATTTGATTTGGTCAGTAAGACAGGGTCATTGTTTTTTAACATGACGTGAGGAAGGTGTGTGTCACCTGTGTTTACGCCGAGCACAATCATTGGAAAGGGAGTTTCCTGTGGATTGGTTAGTGAGGCAAGATCATTGTTCTTTAACATGATAGTGTATGCATACAAGGGATTGGATCTCTATAAAAATGATAGGATTTAAAGTATAGCCTTAGAATTATACCTACGTTACAGGATTTAATATATGCCTTATAATTATATTATAAACATGATAGGATCCGTATAGCCTCATAATTATACCCATTGTAAACTATGAAAACAGAACTGAAGATGGCTTAAGAGAAATTCATCAATAAAGTTAAAAGGGAATAAATCGCAAGTTACAATAACACAGCAAATTTAAAAAAAAAATACTACTCTAATTGGTGCATGTATTGTATTGTAACCCTTTAGTTTAGGTTGTAAAATGCGAATATGTATCAATTTCGATTGATTACATGACATTAAGTCGGCATTAAATGTCCATTTAATGGGCGAGAGAAAAAAAATGTAAATAAAAAGTGTAAATATTCAAGAGGTTCATGTCTTGTATTGTCCTCTACACAAGGTGTAATATGCAAATATGTATCAGTTTCGATTGATTACATGACGTTTAGTCAGCATAAATTTTTTTAAATTTTATTTTTATTATTTTTATTAAACATTACATAATGAATATAATTGATAAATGATTGGTATTGGCATAAAAATTTATGTAAAATGCGAAGGAATTGACCTCGGTTGTTCAGAAAAAAATGAAATCGCGTTAAAATATCCATTGAATGGATAAGATAAAAGAATAATGTATAGAATCCTGTAACAGGATTCATTTCAGCAAAGTTTTTTTTAATTATTGCGAGGAAGAAGGTGATGATTTGCTGCTACAGCAAATAATTTAACAGTTTATGTTAAAAAATTTGGAAGATCAGCGTGTTTTGTATCGCGAGAGTAGCGTGTTTTGTATCGCAAAGGAGAAAAGGGAAAGGTACAAGTTCTTTTGCAATAGGGTTGTTTAGCTTGGCTCACAGGTAGATAAATTCGTTCTTGGCTCAGTAGGTAGGGAGTGTTAAATTAGTTGTGATAATGACAACTCTATGTCTTATAACCTACAGCACATCCAGAAATGTCTGCAAGAAACGAGAAAATATCTTCAGGGTACAAGGAACAATTTTTCAATAGAACTTAAATGGAAACTTACGATGACCCAAATTAGAATGGATACTTCTTCAAGAAATCAATATAAATACTTTTGCACCATAAATAAAATTACTTCTTCAAAGAATTAAAGGAACACTCTTCAACAGTCCTGCAAATGCAATAATGCTGCGTTTACAACATACCACACATTTTTTGGTAAATGCCCAAGTCAAGCCAGAATAGACCTGACAATCTTCTTACATTATATTGGACAGAGAAGGCAGTGTTATGTTCGCACATACGACAAAACAGTTAAAGAAGCGTCGCCTCTCCCACAGGTTGACAATCAAGTGTTCCTGTCGATGGATTCGCAAATTATCGTAATGGCGCGACCATCTCCTAGCAATACCGGAGAAAGAAAGCTATAAAAGGGCTAACGCACTTAAATTCGCTCTCTTTCCTTCCGCCTAGCTCATACTAGTAACATCGTGTACCTAGTTCTCGCCCGAGGCGATAGCCTCGCGGGCACCCCGTTTGGGTAACCTGAGACAATGGCGTTGCATTGGCCGTAGATTCGGTATAATAAGTGACTGTGATCCTGGAGCCCTGATCCTGGAAGTGGAGCAGCATGTCCATCTTCGCCCTGGTTGAATGCTGGCCCGCGATGTCCAGCGACTGATTCCTGTCTCCGGCTAAGGACTCTGCCCGGCAGGCATGAGCTTAGCCGGCACCTTCCACCGCACAATCCCTCAAGAGGACCAAGGTAGTCTCCTAATTATAACTGTAGATATTCGAGCCATTAACTTCCAGTTTAGTATCATTTCAAGTACCTATCTTCCGTTCTAAAAGCTATCATTTAGGTCTTAAATCGTAATGTCCTGTTGTACAAATTGAACCCCTTTATTGTAATAAATATGCTATGTAAAACCGACTTTCAATTACATTCATTCATCTTGTCGAGAGTGCACGAACCCTAACCCTGAGACGAGTCCATGTGAGATGTGAGGTAGTAAGGCGTTCGAGCCGCTCACGAACCTAAACCCTGAGAGTTTAAATATTACAGAGTGTAATCCGAGCGCATCGTTATTGTTGTAAGTTATTTTTAATACTATCGAATACAATTATTATGGGTCAGTTTATCAAACAATTTTCGATAGCTATAAATTTGCGAAAAATCCATGTAAATCCCCGCAATTTTTGGAACAAATTATTGAAACACAACAATATCAATGTCAATATTCTATTAAATATATACCTAATATACTTTCATGTCTAACTCACTATTTGAAGATATAGACTCATCTTTCATTGTTTCAGAAAATATCTGTCTATCCAGTTTCGAATGTAATAACTCACTATCTGAAATAGACCCTCTTAAATCATTAACAATCCTTCACTTAAATATTCGAAGCATCTATAAAAATTTTGATCATTTTACACTAGAATTGAATGAGCTGGCCCTTAAACCTGATTGTATTGTATTGTCTGAAGCCAGAATTAGTCCCAACTCAAGTACTTATAATTTACCGGGATACAAATACTTTGTTACATCTTACAACATTAATCAAAATAGTGGAATAGTTGTTTTTGTAAAATGTATTTATAACGATGTTTCTGTTAATGAAATATTTATCGAACTTGTTAATTGTCTACATATTAAAATCAATATAAAAAATATTTTTTATGATATAATTGCATTATATAGAACTCACAGCTCAAGCATTAATAATTTTACCGAAAACCTGAAAACTTTTATAAATACAAACCGGTTTCATAATGCACTTATTGTAGGAGATATTAATATCGACATATCTGATGATTTAGAAAACAACAGTAATAAGGAAAAAACTGAATATATTAACACTTTATCAGAACTCAATTTCAAACCATGTATAAAAAAATATACAAGAGAATGTTTTGGACAAAGGCCATCTTGTATTGACCATATTTGGTGCAATACTAATGAAACAGATAAAATAAAATCTGTTATTTGGAAAAACAATATTACTGACCATCATACATGCATTGTAGCTATTAAAACTGATAAAATAAATAAGAATAATTATTGTCGCTATAACTTACCAAAAACTCTAATTAATTATGAAAAATTACAACAACATCTTGAAAATGAAAATTGGGAAACTGTACTATCGTCTAACAATACTGATTTATGTTCACGGAATTTTGAATTGACATTGAATAAGCATATCCAATCCTCCTCTTCCATTGTAACAAACTTTCCAAAGACTAAATTTAAAAAATTAAAACCGTGGATTACACAAGGAATTATCATATCAATTAAGCATAAAGAAAAAATTTATAAAGAGCTAAAAAAGTTTCCTGAAAATAATAAACTAAGCGAATATTTTAAAAATTTTAGAAATAAATTATGTTACATAATCCGGAAAACAAAAGAAGATTTCTATAAAGATAAAATCAATATTGCTGGTAACAACAATAAAAAGGTGTGGCAAACTATTAATGAAATGATCAATAAAAAACCTAAAAATTCAAATATAAATAAAATCTCCGATATTGATAACACAATTTACAATGTCAACACAGATCCATTGAAATGTGCAAATATCTTAAACAATTATTTTGGGTCAGTTGGTGAAAAATTAGCAATTAAAATAAAAAACAGAGATAATGATAATTATAATCTACCAACACCTTTCATTCCTTGTAACACACTAACACAATTTCAACGAACTAACTCTGATGAAATCAAAGATACTATTAATGAATTAAAAGGAAATTCTTCCCCTGGTTATGACAATATTTCTGTAGAAATACTTAAAAGAAATTCTGACTCACTTTGCAAACCTTTGGCACACATCATAAATACAAGTTTTGTTAATGGCAACTTTCCCTTAAATTACAAAAAAACTATTATTACCCCAATTTTTAAATCTGGGGACCCCTGTCTAAGCAGTAACTATAGGCCAATTTCTCTTACTTCAAACATTGCAAAAATATTTGAAAAAGTTGTAAAAAAACAAATATTTAAATTTGTGAAAGAAAATAATATATTAAATCCACATCAATATGGTTTTAGAGAAAATTTGAGCACTCAAGATGCTATCGTTGATTTAACATCTAAAATTTATAAATCTTTAGATAGTAAAAAAAAATGTATTGGAACATTTGTTGACTTAAGAAAAGCATTTGACAGTATATCGCACTCTAACCTTATCTCTAAACTAACGAAAATTGGTATAACTGACAATGCTTTAACTTGGATCGAAAATTATCTATTTAATAGAGAGCAATTTGTTAAATTAAAGGGCCTTATGAGCGATTCTCAGACCACGAATTTTGGCATCCCGCAGGGAACTGTACTGGGGCCAATTCTTTTTATCATTTATGTCAACGATATGTTTAAACTTAACATCAAATCTAAACTCATTTCATATGCAGACGACACAGCAATTCTAACTGAGGGTTTAACTTGGAATGAAACCCAGAAAACAGCAGAATTAGACTTAAACATCCTAAAAAAATGGTTCGACTCAAACTTGCTGTCACTTAATACGGAAAAAACCTTTGTAATACCGTTCACCATTAATAAACATGCATTCCCTGAAAATTTAAAGATAAGTATACATTCATACAATTGCAATAGAAACACAAATTTATGTAAACCTGACTGCTCTGTACTCACTGTTAAAACTAATATAAAATACCTCGGTGTAATTATAGATAGCAATTTAAAGTGGAAAATACAAATCAATGCAACAGTAGAAAGATTAAGAAAATTAATGTACATTTTTCTTAGAATACGAAACATGTTAAATTTTAATCTATTAAGAACTATCTATTTCTCACTGATCCAATCTGTATTACAATATGGAATTCTTGGTTGGGGTGGTGCATTCAAAACTTCTCTCATGCCTTTAGAAATCATCCAAAAATTATTAATAAAAATAATTCTAAAAAAACCATATGACTTCCGCACCATAAGATTATTTCAAGAATTTAAAGTCCTTTCACTACACAATATTTATAAAAAAATTACACTTTTACAAATCCACAAAGATTGTTTCAACAATGATAACTCATTATCTATTTCAAACAGCAAAAGACCAAGTATTCTTGGCTCTATAACTATACCGCGTTGTAATACCACTACAGCCCAACATTTTTATAAATATATTGGAGTCAAGTGGTTTAACCAGTTACCCCTTAACTTAAGATTGGAAATTAATTATAAAAAATTCAAAAGTTCTATAAAAACACTAAATCATTAGCATATTACAATAATTCAATTTAATAATACAATAGAATGTCTCTCGACAATTGACTTTGGAAATCCATTTACTTTTATATTCTTTTCTCTTTTCTCTCTTCCTCTTTCTCTTCTTCTTCTTTTTTATACTGTTTTCTTTTTTTTCTATTCTATTTCATATATCTTGTTTTGAATATGTATATGTATTATATATATGTATATATATATGTACATATATGTATATATATATAAAAATATATATTATAATTCTGAAAAAATATGTTAAATAGTTTTTCACACACGCTGCTCCACCTTTTTTACACGAGCATGCTCTAAAAAAAGGTGAATCACGTTATATAAAAAATGTATCTGAAAAATGTAATGTCATTATTGTATGTACTAAAATAAATAAATTTAAAAAAAAAAAAAAAAAAAAAAAAAATCTGGTAATTTGATTTAAGTGCCAGAAATTACTTCAAAACGTCTTTCATTTGATTTCTTTGAGAACTTATGGCAAGTGGTCTAGATTAATGATATTAATATAGATCACTTGCCATTGGTTTTCATAGCCTAACGTAGTAGTCAAAATTTGCTTCATTATTTTTCACGCCAAGAAATCGAGGGCATTTCTAGCATAACTCATAACTTTGCTCTTATCCCAGGAGTTGGTCCATGTGAACCTGGACGTTGTCCTATCGCCTGCCTCCTCCATGTCCAGCCAGGTGCGCGAAGTGGGCGACTACGTATGCACAGGCGTGGCCGTAGGTGCTGTGGGCGTGCTAGCTGTGTCCATGTTCGCGCCCATCGCGGACGGCGTGGCCGTGGCCACCGGAGTGGCCACTGGCGTCACGTGCATTTACGGTCTATTTACCTCTTCTGGGAACCTCCTCGACAGGAATAAACACGATCAGGTATAGTTGAATTTTGAGTTGAGAATATGTTTGGTTCCTAATGCCATGCTCTTTGTCCACAGTGCCTTTATTTCCTGATCATCACTACTGGAGAGGATTATCTTCGAAGCTGATGACATTGAATGTTGAGAAGTAAATTGGGCATTCTCGTCAAAGTTTGTGTAAGTTTCCAGCATTGTTCGGACAAATGCTCCGACTCGAGGGATCGAGGGATCGAGGGATCGAGAGATCAAATGGAATGTATGCGGTTCTAAATATATATTTTATAATGTTTAAATCTAAATGACAAAAACTGCTTCCACTTTATTGGTGGTGTTCACCGGGAAGGTATATATGTTAGTTGGAGAGATTTTTGGAAAAGGAATGGTGAAAGGGAATAAACGTTTGAACGCGGAATAGTGACGAGCGGTACCTTTTAACTTGCGAATAATAAAGAACTCCAGTTCAATTTTTTTTATGAACTTAATAACTGCATTTTTTATATATTTTTAGATTTACTTTTAATAGTTAAAATAATTGTCGAAGTTTTAATTTTTCAAGTTCCCCCGAAAACCACCGTACGTATAGTAAATTGTGTGACGTCACCACTCACCAGAAGTTATTTCTATTTTCAACAGGTGTTGTCATTTTGTATGACAGTTATATGGAAGAAGCTATGATGCTATTCGATAAGTTTAAACATTATTTAGGTGGAATTATTTATTTATTATATAATTTTTAATATTAGCTAATATTTGTCAATATTATTACGGAAGAGTGGTATAAAATTATTTTGAAATTATTATTTATTTAGCTTTACGAGTCGTAACCAATATATTACGGAAACCGAAGTAGCATCTCGAGCGACCGAGTCCCGCGCCACTTCAGGCCGCCTAAACAGGTCTCTCAGTGAACTGCGCTGTAAACCTATCGGTCTTTACTTTTCTGCGCGGTGGCCGGCGGCCTGAAGTGGCGCGGGACTCGGTCGCTTCGAAGTGTGCGTGTGGGAGCTTCGGATCAGCTGTTCGTCATCAGCCATTTTGGAATTCAGAACTCGGAGGATTGGCTGTGCAACTACCTAGCATTACGATTTTTTTTGTACAGTAGTTTTTGAATATTTTAAATAATGGAGATAAACTAATACAAATATCCCTATTTTTGAAACTGAATTATTAGGCCTAAATAATGTTTCAATAAATACAACTACTAAATCTCTATAAACAGTATGGAAATAAACGAATAACACGAAATGTTGTTATACGATGGCTTGTGTCAAACATTCCCATACATTGACTTGAAAATTACGGTGATCAGTGACGTCACCACTAAACATTTTAATAATACCAACTTGACGGTGTGTTTCAATGACACGATTAAAATGGAATTTTTAATAATTTTTTAAAAACTCTACGTTTTATATAATTTAATAAAACTTATATATTCAGAATCAGCTCTTATTGGTCTATATGAACATATTGTTTAAAGCCATAATATTTTTCATTTTCAGTTCCTTATTGCGGTTTATTTTGACTTCTGTCTTAAGCGGCGATTTTACTTGAACTGAGCTATTGAGCTGGAGAGCACATACAAGACAGTTGCTAAAAGCAATATGCAACAATAAACGCGTGAACATGCATTTTTTACATTATTTTATATTTCATTTATAAGTTTCTACTTATAGCAGACTCCTGGCAGTGGGATTTTTTTTCACTTCAGAAATTCAAGGAATAACTATATACATAATAATTAATACATACACTCATCGCCCGGAATGTTAATGTAGGATAATAAAGTGGAAATCTTCAATTTAGCAATTAATAAATACAAACTATGGTTAGATAAGAGCAGCGCCCAGCAAGGCTAAGGTCCTGGTTCAATTCCTAGATGCAAGTGTATCTTTTTTCTGATTTTCGGTTAAGAATTTTCCATTCAGAGTAGCTAATATTGTCTTCAGTTATTAAAAATTACTGTAAAATATTATATTTATTCCAGAGTGTCAGCCTAGCAGACCCGGAAGCCCGGAGTTGCTGGTTTAACCTGGGGGCCAGTGCTACTGGAATGGTGGCTGGAGCTTCTACCAGACTCTTGACTAAAGCGGCTAGCAAAGGGGTTACCATAGCCATTGTAAGAGAACATTATTATGCTGCCGTGCTCATTTAACACTAGAAAGACCGGAGCCTTCATTTTGACGGCAGCCCGAAGTAAAGTGACGATATAATGCTTAATAATTATTGTACATATTATTGTGATTTTTTTTTACATTTCATAATTTATGGTTTAATAACTGTGGTGATAAAAATAGGTACATGTCTTAATTACTTTTTGAGATATATTGACTTATACCTACAAAGACCGCCGCCGCCAATGTTACGGTTTGGGCCATAATGCTCAGTTTGTTTACAACCTTCTTTACCCAAGTTAACAACATACCCATTCCTCCTCGTTTATGATGGTACTATTACGTCTGTCTTTTTTTCGGTATCGCTTATCATTCGAACTCAATCTGTACGGCGATTGGTCAATGTCACATAATTTTTAAAAATACCAAAAAATATAGCTCGCCCAAATAAATTTTATGGCTCGTTGGAGAAGGATAGAGTATACAATTACCAGAGTTGATCCAGCTGCGTTAGCTCCTGAAGAACTGACAGAATCATTTATTGGATAACCAACACGTCTCCATAGGTCACCACAAGAGGTTTGCTGTATTTTGTGACTTAGCAGGAGTGCCCGGGTTCATAGGGTTAGGTTTGTCTGGATCTTTGCGGTGGATGCGTCTGTCAAACAACTGCGTGGCAGGTCAGATCGGCAGAGAACGGTTGAGGGTGATCTTTTGACCTCACCAGCAGGACTCTGAGAACATTGCCTTGCACCGCAGTGGTGGGAACAGATTCATACGTCCGCCACTATTGAACACACTGAACCCCAGTTTCCAACCCACCCCTCTTACCTCATTTCCTTTCCAGAACCTATTTTTCTTCCTATCCCTATAGGTACCCTCCACACAGCATCCTAAAAGATGGCAAATGCCCTGAGTGGAATTATTTTCCTTATTACTTTTTTGTGGAGCTAATATAAACGAAAAAGAAAAGAAACCGGAAAATAAAACTTCTGAAAGACGACAGTTACAAATTAAAAAAAATATATAATAAAAAGCAAATAAATTACACGTGTGATAATTGTAAGAAATCCGTTTGCAGAGAGCGCATTCAATTTTATAAAAAAAACGTGACAATTCGATATTGTACAAACATATCTAACATATCGTCGCCTTAGTTCTTAATTGTCCAAACGACCATTTGAAAATTTGACAGGAGGTGAAGGTTTTCTTTCATTATTTCAATGAAACATTATGATAGGTGTTTAAGGTAAAGCTATTTCCGTAAAGACAAAGGTCTGATTAGTTTAAATAATTCTTAATTAAGTGATTAACTATCCTTTTTTATACTTTATTTTTAGTTTTAAAGTGGAGATTGAACAAAAACTAAAATGGTCGTTTGGACAATTAAGAATGAGGCGACGATATGCTTGTACTAAAATTACGGCATTTTGCACTCACATGTTTTTTCCAGGAAGCCCAGAGGTACAAACCCTCAGGGCCGATGTCATCTTTGGGTGCTGTGTGCATTTATGTATTTAGGGAAAGGAAGGAGAGGAAGTTCTGGGGAGGAAAAAAGTGTGAGAGGTGAATAGAAAATATTCGTAGATGTATCCAGGAGTGACGGACGAATGAATCCATCCCTCCCACTGCGGTGCAAGGTGACGGGACGAGAAAGGTCCTGCTAGAGACGACTAGATAAGATCTCCCTCAAAAAGTCTACCCGGTCCGCTTCGCAGTAGGTAGGCAAACATATTTGCCACCTGGACCCAGACAAACCTCACCCAATGAACCCGGACACCCCTGCTAAGTCACTAAACCTAGCGAACCACGGAGTGTCCTATGGCAGAGGTGTTGGTTATCCAATAAATGGTTCCCGGGGCAGCGATACCCATGTCTGCCTCCCAATTTGAAAAATGTGATCAGCCGTCAAATTGACGGTCGTGGTCTTTTTAGGTATGGAGCAGTACACGGTTTTTCTAGTGTTAAAGTGAAATCACGCTTACATTTTAAATCAAATTGTGTTTTTTCCCTTATTTAGGGTTTCCGTTTGGCCCACAACTCTTCAATTTTCATGGCAGCTCTGACCAGCGGAGCAGGATTGATCAACACTATAACCAACTGCGTCATTAAGGTAAAATAAAAACAAACAAACAAAAACATGTATTAAAAATAAAAGGTAAAATCCTGGATTCAATTCCTACATGGGACCGATTTTTTTTTTTTTTTTGATTTTTCTGTTTCAAATTTTCGTATGAGAGTCGCTAATATCGTCTTTAATGATTAAATACACGGTATGAGGTTTTACTTTTCAGTCATTGAAAAAAATTTAGCTCTTTTATTTTAACTTTTCATTCTCTTTCCTTACGTGTTTTTTTATTTGTTCACAGTATAACAAAGCAAATGAGAGTCCCACTTCCCTGGAAATATTCCAGATAGCTTCTTCTATTTTATTTCTCACCAACTCGATAGTGTCGAACAAAATGGCCCACACCATCATTGAAGAAACTCAGAATTCGCAGATATCCACCTACAGGGAATCGCTGCGATCCAATCGCCAAAGGTGAGATTCTTCTCTCGTACCATGTTTCAGTGTTCTAGAATCTTGCTTTAGTATTTACGAGCCAAAGTTATTAACTTTTTACCTCCACAATAATTTTAAGTGGCTTAATTGTGCATAGGTTTAATTCTCAATATTTTTGTCGAGCATTCAATCGAGTCCTTTTATTTGATTATGTAATTATTTTCTTACGTTTTATTTGTAGGAAAATTTACGATAAGATGGTGGCTGAAACTCGCCGAATCAATGGAAAGGCCAGAGGCAACACGGAAGTCATTAGAGGTATTCAGAAGATTGAAAATAAGGATCAATTCTTCCAAGATGCACTGCGACTGAACAAACAGTTGAACCAGTATAATATCCGGATTGCTCTGAAAGATGGGCAAGCTCTGTTGAATGGAGAACACATCATTAATCCACAGGAGTTCTACAACCTCAACCCTCAGGCTAGAGCTACCTATCTGAGTAGTATTGGACCTGCTGACCTCTCAGTAAGCAACGTGTCAACGAATCTTACAGTCGACATCCAATCTCCGTCGGTTTTCAAAAAAATTGCAAACGCAGCATCGACAACCGTTAGTTTCTTGCTGAAAGATTTCCCTGATCTTTCGGTCGCTTCAAATGATGAAATCTTAGATCACATCGCGCAGAAAATCTGCTCGATAATACGAAGGCTTCAAGATGTTCTTACGAATTGTATGCATGAGAAACTTCAGGCCTTAGGCATTTATGGAAACGATTTGTTTTTTAAACTCTTTGTAATCGTTTCCGGTTATTTGAAGAAGACTTGCGTTGACGATAAAGCTATTGCAAGCTTTATCAATAAACTGTTTGTCGATGGTAAGTTGCTTCAGAAATTTATGAAAGATTTGTTGAAGTATTTTCAGGATATATTGACTATTGAATATCAAAACTATGTTGCAAGTGGATACGAAAGCAGATGCTCCATTTGCAATGGGTTGACTTTTTCTAAATAATAAGGCAAATATGTTGAAGTGTACGCATGTTGATGTAATTAACTGTATCTTTGCTATTAATAATTGTCCTCGTCTGCACTCCACTATTACGACTGTCTCTAGATAATACCTCCACTTTTGCCGGTCTCCTGATGTATCACGTGGGTTTTTTCTCCACACTGCTAGCCAACTAGTTTTTTTTTAAGTATGTCTTTGGTTATTGGCTGTCTTCCATTCTTTATGATTCTTTTCATGAGCGGCTTTTAAAACGGTTGACATGGCTTGTGGTTGCACCTCTGGCTGACACCAGTTTCTTAAACAGCTATAAAGATTCTTCTACCCATAAAAACAAGTAACCTTTCACATTTTTGAAAAGAGCAGTCTTAATCGGCACTGAAATCTAGCTTGACATGGCTTTACGAGTTCTGAAAGATCCAATATTGTGACATAAGAATCATTCGAGAAGCAGAAGATTCGTTGAGTGTCCCCAAAGTAAAAGACCACTTTCCAGAATTGAAATATTGCTCATGCTGTCTTTAAATTGTTTAGTGACCGAATCTGATTACTCGGCAACTCCAAACATTTCTGTATCTTTTTCCCTTCCCCTATCTCTTTCGCCGTGCAATGCGGCCCCGATATTGGGGCTGTCATAGTCAAACTCCTGTGTAAGTGCCCAATAAAAAAATGCATAAAACTAAGACGCTATTTCATGACATAAAAACGCTCTTTTTAAGAGTTGTGCCATTTATTGTGCCAAACAGGCATTTGTAAATTAATATATACCATGCTTACATATTTTAAATTTTATTTATACAGGGTGGCGCAAAATTAATCACCCTATCGGAAGATGTTATAATTTTTGCAAATGGCGTCGTACGTCAATCATATTTGACATTTGTGAACTAGATAACTGCAAAATACAAACAGTCAAGCAATGAAGCGCTATACTTCGCAAGAGCGTGGAATAATTATGTCGATTTAAGCTTTAACGCTTTTAGCAATTTTGTGTCGAAAGTCGTCATGAGCGTCAAAGCCACTGTGTGGTGCGGCGTTCTCGCGGGAGGAGTGATTGGGCCGTATTTTCTGAGTACTGTCACTGTTACTGGCGAATGCTACAGGGCCATGATAAACGACTTCTAACTTCCGGAATTGAATGAACGGGGCTTGGTGAAAATGTGGTTTTAACAAGACGGTGCAACCGCGCACATAGCACGAGCCACAATGGATAATGTGAAGGTAGTGTTTCCTGGTCGCGTAATCTCTCGTTTTGGCGATTTGATATGGCCAGCAAGATCGCCCGATTTAACCATCCCAGACTTTTTTCTTTGGGGCTATTTGAAGTCGCGGGTTTATCCCAACAAGCCTCAGACAATCGCAGCCGTTAAGGAAAATATTCGACAGGAATGCGAACAGTTATCACCGGAAATCTTGCGGGAAAGTCATGGAAAATGCGATAAAACGGGCACAAATGTGCATCAACACTGGCACTGGCGACATATCATCTTTTCCACTTAACAGAAAAAATTAAAAAGTCCAAATAAAGATTTCTTTTACTTAAAATCATTTTTTTTATTCAGTAAAAAAGTTATTAAAAAACAAAATTGGATGATTAATTTTGCGCCATCCTGTATAATGGCTTTTTGCCTTTAATTGAACGCTATTTAGAAATGGGTTTAGTTTAGTGATAATCATGCTTAAATTACTTCGAAGGTTTATATATATATACATTATACAGGGTGGTGCAAAATTAATCATCCAATTTTGTTTTTAAATAACTTTTTTACTGAATAAAAAAAAATGATTTTGAGTAATAGAAATCTTTATTTGGACTTTTTCTGTTAAGTGGAAAAGATGATATGCCGCGAGTATATATATATACCTTCTTTATATATACATATATATATATATATATATATATATACATAACACCGTCTATTTGGCGACCAGCATGGGCAAATATGCATCTAAAGTGGCGACCACCGACATTTGGCGACCGATATACGGTCGCCACTTTATTTTTCGAAATTTTCACACAGTTCATAGTACATGTCGTCACAAGCATTTTGGCAAAAATTGTCCTGGTAGCCAAATTGGGCGTGAAGTGGATGATTTCGAATATTAAAGTTCCGCCATCTGTCGCTACGCAGCTAGGCGCTAGGTGATATACACGGCCATGTATACTACCATTCATCCTACCGACATTTAGGCGACCGGTGTGACATAACATGCCGCCTTTCATTCCTAGCATTTACCCGCCACCGAGGCGTTGGCAAATGTGTTGGGAAACAACGTTGCCGGTTAATTCCAACTCCCGTACAAGAGTTGAGGTGCACGTGGCGGTGGCGTGTTTTGCGACGTTGCCGCCGCGCTTATTTAGCCTCGGTTGCCTCGAATGTTTTGCCTTTTAAAATTTTATCGTGATCAATCGTATTATCGTATACCGAGCATTAACGTACATGTGATTTGGAGTGTAGGTATTTGGCGACCGACCATTTTAGTGTCTTAATTACAATACATTATTGATTACGGTTGACTCAATGAAACGGAACAAAATAATTGCAAGAATAACAGAAATGCAATATCAAGATGATTCTTTGGAGTCATACCTACCTATGACATAGAATTCGGATAATCTGAGGTACTTGCCTTCAATTAATAATTCTTCTTTTCGGTCATTTATACGGTCAAATTTACTTCTTTAAAATTCCCGATTCTTATTTTACAGGAGTTCACTTACTCTGACGGTGATGGTGGGATACGACCCAAATCCCATGTGTGAAACAAAAGGCGAGCTCACCAATTAATTTTAATCGAAAAAATAAAAATATTGCATGGATGATTCATCTAATCAAAACGACCCACGAACATTGTTTCCACAAAACTTCAACGTGTTGACCAAATCGAAGAAGAAAATTGATATAGAAATAACGAAAAATAAATTCAGTGCGCAGATCACATGCCGTAGAAATGAAACCTTCAGAAAACTAAAGTAGGCAAGAGTGGGTAGGCTACGAAGCGCCACACAAAGAGGAGACCGATTATTCTATCTTAGGGGCATACATTAATTGAGCTCAAAATGGGGGGTGGGGGTCCAGTAAAATCTCACCAAATCTTGAACAGTTTTTCAGCATATTGTCGCGATCATATTTACCACAACGGGGGGGGGGGGGGCGTAACGGGATAGCATTGGGCGGGACGGGATAGGGTGGGACCCCAGATACACAACTGATGTCTCGTGAGGGGAGAGGGGGGGGGGGGGCACCAAATCTCACCAAAGGGGGGGGGGGGGGGGTTAAATTGGAAAATTAACTGCTCACGTTATTCATGTATGCCCCCTTATTCTCTCGCAGTCTAAATCCTATAGATGTATGTGTTTGCCTCTTTTTAGTGTCGCTAATTTTCGTTTCATCGAGTGTCAAATCACAACGGTGTTAAAGATGTTTTAACTTCAAAATAGTACTGCCAGATTTTTGTTTTTATTTCGAAAAGGACTTAGGACAGGTGGTTTTAAAAATTTGTAGGAGTCATCAAAAATTGAAAATTTTAAGTTAATTTTCACGTTCTGTGTAAGTTCTATTCAAGTTCTGTTGTTATAACAATGAACTTGAATACAACTTGCACAGATTGTGAAAATTAACTTCAAATATTTGAAGAATCTGTCATTTTTTTTAACAACCCGTTAATTATAATTTTAATTGTTCGAGGCGTGTTTTCAGAAACATTGTATTCGAGGAAACAACATCGAAAACAATGCGACTAAATTTAATATAAATGTTTTTGTTTTTTACTTTAGTTTCACACAGGAGGCCCTGAAGAAAATAATTACCTCAGGGCCTATGTCATCTTTGTGGACGCTGCGTATAGGAAAGGAAGGGGAGGAAGCTATGGGAAGGAAAAGGATTTTAGGGGTGGGTAAGAATCTAGGGTTCAGTTTGTCAAGGAGTGACGGACGTATGAATCCATCCCTCCCACTGCGGTGCAAGGCAATGTTCCGAGAGAGTGCGGCTGGAGAAGTTAAAGGGACTTCCTTAACCACTCTCACCCGATCCGACCTGTCATGCTGCTGGTTGGCAGACGCATTCGCCACCAAGACCCGAACAAACCACACCCCATGAATCATTAGATGACTAAGTCGTAGGTGAAAATATTGAAATGAACCAGAACCCACCACATCAAATGCATCACAACCATTTAAAAGTTTCTTAAATACTTATCAGACAGTCGCGAGTAAACATTCTACAGTAAAAAATTTCAGAGTGTGCAATTCACACGCGGTAGAAGTGAAACCTCCAGAAAAACTAAAGTAGACAAGAGCGGGAAGGCTACGAAGAAGTGCACAAAGAGGAGACCGATTATACTATCTCATTCTCTTGCAGGCTAAATTCTATAGGTGTATGTGTTTGACTCCTTTTATTGTCGCTATTTTTCGTTTCATCGAGTTTCAAATCCAAAACGGTGCTAAAGAAGTTTTCACTTCAAAATACAAATGTGCAGTTCACATGCAGTAGAAGTGAAACCTCAGAAAACTCTAGACAAGGGTGGGGAGACGACAACGAAGCACCGCGCGAAGAGGAGACTGAATAGCTACGAAGCACCGTACAAAGAAGAGACCGATTAGTCTATCGCATTCTCTTGCAGGCTTAATCCTATGGATGTATGTCTTTATCTCTTTTTAATGTTGCTATTTTTCGTTTTATCGAATTTCAAATCACAACGGTGCTAAAGAAGTTTACACGTACTCGAGTTTAATCTATGTACCTACATCATCTCTAAATATTTAAATTTTTAAAATTAGTATGATATACATAATAAAAAAATGCTCGTACATCTATGGAATTTAGCCAACGAGAGAATAAGAGTATAATCGGTCTCCTCTTTGTGCGGTGCTTCGTAGCCACTCCTCCCACTGTATTCTAATTTATTTTCTGAAGGTTTCACTTTTAATTGCGTACTCGGATTTTTTAAAATTGTTTCGGATACCTATTTAGCTACCTTTTATTATATTTTTTTAATTCTTTTTAAACGTTTTATATCTTTTCATGTACATAAGAAGATGAACATTCATTATAAGTGATAATTAAATCCTTTTTTTACTTTGGTAGAAAGCAGTCACTTTGTGGTTTGACAAAGATATTAATTGAAATAAAACAATCACTTAGTTTGTAACCACGATTCATCCATTAACCTTTTTTATACCGACCGGTTTCGCTTAACCTGCGCATCAGCGTTATTTCATTATATCTACTTTATCGCATTGAAACCAAGCTCACGCACACTAACGAAATTCAAAACAATAAGCGCACACAAACTAAGCTGTTGCCGGCCGAATTCCCTATCAAGATTCCCTTCACCTCACCCACACAGCTGTTATCCCGCGCCGATCGGCTTGCTTGCCCCCCGTGCGACTAGCCCCACCGCTTCCCTTACCCCGCGGACTCCTGTTCATACAAAAGTCACGTGGAATCTGCGTGCAATCGAAATCAATTTAAAAAAATAGGTTGTCGTTGAAAATTTAGTTGGATCTTTGCAGAAATTATTTTAACATAGCTATCCTATCAATTTGACTTAAAAAAATTGGACGGAGGATTTTTCCGGAGCGATATTTTTGACTGATATCAAAAAAGCATGTACCAAAAGAAAAAAAATGTGAAAAATAAAGACACTTCGTGATCAAAAATTGGAGGGAGGAATTTTCCCGGCAAGAATAGAAATAAAAAAACAAATCTCTTTTTAAAAACACACTTTCCCAACAATAATATTGTTGAATTTCTATTTAATCAGGTGGATATTAATTACCTAATACTAACAAGATGTGAAGAGTTTTCGAAAGAAATACTTTTCTAGCGGGAGTTATAATTTTTTTTTCAGTTTTTGCTAAAAATAACTAGGTAACTTCCCGTTAAATATTTTGTTGGATCTTTTGTCATTCGTCATCCCTAAATGATACTCCACGTGACTGCAAAGGTTTCATCGACGGAGGAATTTTTGCGTACCTCAAACACTTTATTGATTTGCCTACTACCTACCCAAGCAATAGGCCACTTGCATGGATTTCATAACGACTTTGAAAAAATCGTGTGGATAGATATTTTTACCAAGATTACGAAAATGTTAGTAAAAATTTTTAGAAATGTACAGTTTTTTTAAATTTATTTTTAAATAAATAAATCCATTATTTAGGCCCGTGACGTCACTACATGAAAATGTCCCATCGCCGAAAATGTTAATTATTATTTTTAATTTATAAACTAACGTTTAGACAAGATTTTTATGCATAGCACAAAGGGTAACAATTATTATAAGCAATAATTATCAGCCTTAAACACTCATCAACATTGAAAAATCTTCCGAGAAAAGATACTTGCCGCCAACGCCGTTGGCGGCAAGTATCTTTTCTCGGAAGATTTTTCAATGTTGATGAGTGTTTCAGGCTGATAATTATTGCTTATAATAATTGCCGAAAATGTTCCTATTAATTTTATAAAATTCCACACTGATTTATTTTTTTTATATGGCAGCACTTTGATTTCAGGCGAATTTTTGAATTTGACATTTAACGTTCAGTAGAATTATTGTTTGTTCTCTGCGAACTTATCATTTGATTTCTTTTTGACATATGTTATGAAGAGAACCCCGTTCATTTTACGATGTCTGCACGTGTTTAGAGGTATAATGGTAGTGGTGCTGATCTTAACAAAATCAAATTTTATAATATTCTTCTTATTATTATAATTTACAAGTACAAGTATATTTCATTGGATTTAGTAATAAAGACGTTGAACATTATAATGATTTATGATCAATAAGATGGATCAAGGAAAAAAAATATTTATGAGATATAATATTTTTGGAATGCCTCGCTATTCTCCTGTGCCCTTTCTTGTGGAACATGATCTTTTTTTTAAATGATTTTCTGCTATGTAATTATCGTTTTTTCGCACCCATAAAATTATGTCCCGTCTTTCCGGTTTATAAAAAATGGTCTGATTTTTCGGATTGAAATTTTCAAAAAATCGCCAGGGTTTCAAAAATACGATTTAAAAAAATGCCGAATGTCTTAGAATATTTACCTAAACCGGATTTTTTTTTTAAATGCGATGCAAGGGGCCTATCCGCAAAATAATTATTTGTTCTTTGTAGCATTTTGATCTCGCCTGACTTATAGGACAGTGCAATTAGTGCAAAAAAGGGGGTCGCGATCGGAATTATTTCGGTAGCCCCAATTTTTTTATATGTTTTATACACTCATCTCCTGATGAAAAATCTGAGATTTCGACCTTCGGTCACTTGAGCTTTCGCCGCCGTTTTGAAAAAACCTGCCGAAATCGCGCCAAAATCTAGTTTTTCTCAAATATTTCGTTCTCAATGAAAATTTTGGCTAAGGTAACTTCACAAGTTTTGTAGAACATAAAATTATCTACAATTTTTATTAAAAAAAATGTCTTCTACCTCTAATAAGTATTGAGATACACAGCCGTGAAAAATGTGTATAAGTTTATAAAAACAAGTAAATTGCACGACTTGGTTTGGTTTTCTGTACGTACCTCTTTTTCAGTACAGTTTTGTAGAGAATAAAATTTCTAAAACGATTTTTATGTTTTTTGTATTGTTTTTACTGATTTAAAGTATGAATAAACAAATATCGGTAGGTGAAAACATAAAAATTTATCACGATATTACCACGTCTTTAATATAGAAATAACGAAAAATAAATACAGTGCGTAGTTCACATGCCGTAGAAATGAAACCTTCAAAAAACTAAAGTAGGCAAGAGTGGGTTGGCTACGAAGCACCGCACAAAGAGAAGCCCGATTATTATCTCATTCTCTCGCAGTCCTGTAGATGTATGCTTTTGCCTCTTTTTAGTGTCGCTATTTTTAGTTTCATCGAGTTTCAAATCACAACGGTACTAGGCGATTTGCAGGTGCTAGAAGTTTACACTTCAAAGTACAAGTGTGCAGTTCACACGCGGTAGAAGTGAAACCTCAGAAAACTAAAGTAGACAAGAGCGAAGAAGCTACGAAGCACCGCACGAAGGGGAGATCGAATAGCTACGAATCACCGCACAATGAGGAGACCGATTAGTCTATCTAATCTCTTATACTTATCACTCAGAAGTGATAAGTAAATAAGTACTTTTTTTCATTTTTTTTATTTTTTCATTCATAGTGTAATAATAAATTTTGTTAATTATTTTAAGTTTTAGATACTTACTTACTAGCGACTTGAAATTCAAATGAAACAGAAATGCTTCACGAAAATTTATTATTATTTTAATATAATAGTTAATTAGTTCTAATATAATAGGTACGGTAAATCCTCGCTCTCACTCAAGGCTCCCATAGTCCATCGGCGTAAAGCGCCTCACGAATTTAGTGGCCAGACAATTCAGACCGCGTGGGTTCGAGTCTTATAAAATAAAATAAAAAACGTTTTAATTTTTGCAAAATTAATATTCAATCTTCAAACCACACAAAATGAAAATGAACCACACCAAGAAGAAACCATAATTATTAATATGATGACCCAATGTATAGCAAAAGTTGCACCAGAATTCGACGTCAAAAATATATATAAAATCATCCTTCACTAACTAACTAACCATAACACCGTTTCTCCGCAGGGGTAGGCAGAGAGGACGGGCCGCCAAACAACTCGGTCTTGGCACACACTCCTTGCCTCGTTCACATTCATACATCGTCTCACACATCCTCTTCTATTATTTTGACTCTTGATGCAGCCCGAATCAAGTATCTGATTCACTTGGTCTTGCCATTTTTTATATTAGCTCCACTCAGAAGGCCATGAGAAAAATAATTTCCCTCAGGCCCTATGTCATCTTAGGGGATGCAGTGAGGAGGGTCTTTCAACATCATTTTACAACTCATCGTATTTCTACGTAATGTGTTTATTTATTAAATTGATAAAATTGAGCACAATCTTTAAATTAAATTATAATTAATTATCAATCTAACAATTAACAATGTATTACGGCCAAATAAACGCATTGTTCCCACCCGCCAGTTACGGCGGGTACCCGCTAGGAGCGAGGAACCGAGGTAGGTACAATGCCAAACCGCGCGCCAGAGCTAAGCGCCCCGTAATTTGAATGATGCTCGTAGTAAAAAATCCCAAAACGTCAGAAACATGCATGTCACTAAAAATCGGCTGATCGCGTGCCGCATGGCCGACCCGAAGAGCTTCGGCATTCTTCGGAAATATTCCGAAGCTTTGGTTCCAGCGGTAGTAAGGTTTGAACAAGATAATATTAAGTAATAACATTTCTCTTCTAAAATGTAACCATTAGTCAAAGGGTCAGCTATGCGTCTCGTGTGACATTATCTTGTTCGAGCCCTTGGGATGTACCTTTTTGACATTATTATTTGTTTGTCACCCATTGATCGAAGTTGTCACGACAGTAAATGGCGATATTGGCGATCCACGCCGCAGAGTGTTTCTTGTGTGTTAATTATTATTATTGGATTATTGCGTTATTATTATTATCTTTGGAAGGTTGAGTATTTTTAAATGGATATCACACCCACCCTTTCCACTAATCTTCCAATAGATGTAATATCAATAGTAATGGAGTGTAAAATGCTTCTAAAAATATTGATACCAGAATAATTCTATAATAATTGGATAATTACTAGAGCGCCGTTTTAGTTATGTTGCGTTGTACAATTTATTATGAGTTCCTAGGCTATATGTATTTTTATTATTTGAATTTACAAACAGATACATAAAACATACCTACTTACCTGGCAGGTCAATTGACTATATCAAACTCTAGACATCAGCATGTTTTTACATCGCACGATATTTTTACTATTACAGTTACATGATATTTTTAGATACTTAGCAAGTAATGTAAAATTATGCATGATGTCTAGATTTTTTTTTAAATATAATATCAACCTTTCGTTTTTTATGAATGGCTTGGTGAACCACCTATAACTTGAGGCACCGGCCGCGCCTGGTAGGAATCAGAGGTTTAGTATATCCAGGAGTGACGGACGTATGAGTCCATCCCTCCAATAGCTGTGCAAAGCGATGGGTCGAGAGAGTCCTGCTGAAAAGGTCGAAAGGCCTCCCTCAACCAGTCTCTCTCCGCCATGCAGTAGGTGGGCAGGCGCATCCGCTGCCAAGACCTCACCCAATGAGTTCGGGCACCCCTGCTAAGTACCAAACGTAGTGAACCACTTGGGGGTGACCTATGGCAGAGGTGTTGGTTATCCAATAAATGGTTCCCGGGGCGGCGGTACTCATACCCGCCTCCCAAATTGAAATGCCACACGTCTTCTCGTTCATTCGCTCTACAATCCATCCGAGCGTTCCTTTCGTAATTTTACTCATTACGTTTACATTGGCCTTGCATTCTTCGCGGATCTCAACGTTTCTCCCAAGATCGTACATGGTTTTACCATACTCACGCCTCAGGAATCGCAATTCTACAGCATTCAGCCTACTTTCCTTCCTTTGCTTCCTTCCTCTTCCTTCCTCTACCAGTTCCATGCCTCACAGCCATACATGGGGGTCGGTTCCAGCACTCTATTATGGATAGCTGGCTTCGCTTCTTTGGACAGTTTTTTTGTTGGCGCCACTAGCGTTCTATCCTCCGTTAATGGAGTTACCTACATTTAACCTTGTTTCACATATCTCTATCAGCCTTCCCATCTACCGTAAACACACTTCCCAAATATACTTCACAATACATACTTCAAAAACTTATCCACCTGCTCCAAGTATTCATCATTCACAACTAAGTTTCACATTGTTTTTGTATCAAACACCACGATTTTAGACTTACTTACATTCATCATTAACTCATTCTTCATACATATTAAATTATCTGTCTACGTACATTTAAATTAAATATCTAAGCATAGTTTTCTATGTTTTCATATTGTTTAATCGAAAAAAATCCCAAGCATTTGGGGCATGGCAAATAATCATTAAATGAGGAATGGTATTTTCTTGTAATGGGTTTTTTGTATTCCTGATAATTTTGTACATAATCTCCCGTTTTATGCAATTTAGCAGAAGACCTTTTCTTTCCTTGCCATTCATTATTGTCAGGATATTTTGAATTTCACATTCTATCTCGTGGTTTCTGAAAATATGCCTCGAGTCCTTTTCGAAATAAAAACAAAAATCCGGCATTCGACCTTTTTTGAAGTGAAAACTTTTGTAGCACCGTTGTGATTTGAAACTCGATGAAACTAAAAATAGCGACACTAAAAAGAGGCTAAAACATACATCTATAGGACTACAAGAGAATAAGATAATAATCGGGCTTCTCTTTGTGCGGTGCTTCGTAGCCTATCCACTCTTGTCTACTTTCGTTTTCTGAAGGTTTCATTTCTACGGCGTGTGAACTGCGCCCTGTATTTTTTTTTGTTATTTCTTTATCAATTTTCTTCTTGGATTTGGTCAATACGTTAAAGTTTTGTGGAAACGACGAACGAAGGTCGTTTTCAGAATGGGGGTGAGGTTTGTCTAGGTCTTGGAGGCGGATGACCGGGACACACTGAACCCCAGATTCCTACCCACCCTTTAAGCCCCTTTCCTTAAAATAATAATCCTCTCCTTCCTTTCCTTCAAAAGCTCTCCGCACAACATACCCTAAGATGAATAATTTCCCTCAGGATCTTCTGTGTGGAGCTCATGTAAAAAAAAAAGATAAAAAAAGTACGAGATTTTAAATTAGTGACTGATTATTTGTAACCCAATAATGATTGTCTTTCTTAAAAAAAAATTGTGCCTTTATTGCACTTGTCAATTGCTACCTATCGCAATAAGGAGCCAATTTTATGCATCCCAAATAATTATTGGTAACTAAAATAACCTAGTTCCTGTTCACTCTATATATTTTTTTTTCATTAGCTCCACACTGCAGGCCCTGAGGAAAACAATTTCCCTCAAGGCCTATGTCATCTTTGGGGATGTTGTGTGGAGGGTATTTTTGGGGAAAGGAAGGAGAGGAAGTTTTGGGAAAGAAAAAAGTATGAATGGTAGTTAGGAATCTGGGGGTCAATGTGTCCAGGAGTGACAGACATATGAATCCATCCCTCCCACTGTGATATAAGGCGTGGATCGAGAGTCCGGTTGGAGAGATGAAAAGGTCTCCCTCAACCAGTCTCTCCTGATCCGGCCCGCCATGTAGTAGGTGGGCAAATGCATAGGTTGCCAAGACCTAAACACAGCTCACCCCGTGAACCCGGGCACCCCCGCTAAGACACCAAACATATCTAACCACTTGGTGTGACCTATGGCAGGGCTGTTAGTTATCTTGTAAATGGTTCCCGGGGCGGCGGTACCCACACCTGCCTCCCAAATTTTTAATTTGATTGTTGTTTTTCCTCCCAAATATAAAATGATATAATAACAGTCTACCGTTTTGACTTCTTGGGATTCTGTTTTGGTTTCCTTCAAAATAATATTTATGTAACCAATCATTATGTACCTACGATAGATAGACCGTTGGCAAATCGAGAACGAATTAAAAGGATTCTGAAAGCATCGTAATTTAAACGTACTGCATACAGGAATATACGGAGGTCGTCAAATGTTCGTAATGAACGGACGCCCTAAATATGGAATGAAGTGTGATATACGTACGATATACGCGGTTGCCAAAACGGCGGCAATATGAAAGGACGCCCAAAAGACTCTAAACTATACGTACCTATCAAAAATTTGAATACCCTCAAAACACAATTTCTGGATAATTCTTTTACTATCACTCTTTTGTCAACCTAAAAACATGTGAACATTCACCGCAATTTTATTTAAAAACCTACCGTAAGCAGTGGTAGCCAAAAGGATGCGAAGTGAAAGGACGCCAAATCTGTAGCGGGATGTATATATATATATATATATATATATATATATATATATATATATATATATATATATATCAATTTAATTTTTGGCATAAATTACCTCGAAGGTACATATCGGTTTTTTGTAACCTCTCTCAATCAATTACGGTGTACCGCAAGGAAGTATCTTAGAACCTTTATTATTTTTAATATATATAAATGATATCTGCAACTTACACACCAAAGGAAATATCATAAGTTTTGCCGATGACACTGTCATTTGTATTTAATGAAAGTGATTGGATAACCACTTACAAATAAGCTGAACACAAAAATGGCTTAAGCAAAACTCACTTACACTGAATGTTAACAAAACTAAATATTTACCCTTTTCCATAACGGCCAGAGGACAACCAGCTGAAGATTATGCTCTCAAATTACATGATTATCAAGGAAAAAAATTAACGCAATCATGCCACTGCCCCACTATAACACATTCTAGAAACATTACATATCTCGGCATTGAAATCGATGAAAACCTTCGATGGGACTCCCACATAAATAGCATTACAAAGAAAATTACAAAGCTCATGTACTACTTTAGAAAAATACGCGATATACTTAATTAAAAATGATCTGCATAATATATTATGCTCTTTGTCAATCACGCATAGAATATGGTATTATAGGTTGGGGATCTGCCTCAAACATCCAAATGAAACCGTTAGTTAAAAAACAAAAGGCGATAATAAAAATAATCCTGAAAGTACCCATAAGAACTCCACCAAAAGAAAATTTAAAAAACTTTACTGTGTTCAGCATTACTAAACTATACTTAATGCAATTCTCAAATTTAAAGAAAAATATGAGTACCTTGCTGACCAACAAACCTACACCACAAAGACGAAATCCTCAAAACTACTGAACATCCCGAAATTAAATACATCTTTTGGCCAGAGAAACCACAATTTCCATGCTACACAACTGTATAATGCCATTCCAATTGAAATTAAGAACACCATGGAGACACAAAAGTTTCAAAAAGACGTCAAATTATGGCTAAGTAAACATGAAGATGAGGAAATAATTAAAATTATGCAGTAACCCCAATGTAACCTACAGACAACAAACATAAATACTTTTTATTTTATTTATTGTTTATTTTGTGAAAAATCAACAAAAAGCTGACGCAATCATAATCAGCACCCTTACAACAACATACACTGTGAACAAGCTGCTTTACTAAAAATAAAAAATTAAATGAAAAAACTGCTTTACTTTAATAAAAAAAATTTACACAGGGAAAAAATTTACAGGGAAACAACAGTTTCATTCCATATCATCAATTTTGTAATTATTTATACCTAATATAAAATTGTATTTTTCATGTCACGTAGTCTTAATTTATAAAAACCTACTTTTCTTTTTTTGTCCCTCATTCGTTTCTAAGCCATTCATCCGATTGCGATGAAACTTTGGTGATTTGTTGAAGGTTTTTGTATATACCGGTGAGCTTTGGTGTTATGAAATTTGTATACAAAATTTGCAACAGGTAGCTTTCGAGATGTTTGAAAGCCGCAGTGCGGGGAATCTGGGAGGAGGAGGGGAACGAAGGTGGGGGGGGTGGCAGGAGGGGGGACCATAGAGGAGGGGAAGACAGAAAGGTGGAAGAAGACGTGGAATGGGCGGGTGGGGGGGGGGGGGGGGGGGGAAGGTGGAGAAAGTGGAAGGGGAGCGCGTAAGAGATGAGGGGGTGGGAGGGTGGGCTTTTTTTAAATCCAGTTTTCGGATTACAAAAATAACAAACACGGGAGGCGGGTATGGGACCGCCGCCCCGGAAACCATTTATTAGATAACCAATACGTCTGCCATAGGTCACCCCAAGTGGTTCGCTACGCTTGGTGACTTGGTGACTTAGCAGGGGTGCCTGAGTTCATGGGGGGGAGGTTTGTACAGGTCTTGGCGGCGGATGCATCTGCCCACCAGCTGCAGGCTGGATCTGGAGAGAGTTGTTGAGGGAGTCCCTTTGACTTCTCCAGACTTATTCTCTCGGAACATCGCCTTGAACCGCAGTGGGAGGGATGGATTAATACGTCCACAGCATACCCAAAGATGACACAGGCCCTGAGAGGAGTTATTTTCCTCAAGGCTTCCTGTGTGGAGCTAATGTAAAAAAAACATGTTCTCTGAAATTCTCTAGCCAACCCCCCCTCTCTTCTCCACCATAAGCGAAAATGTTGTCACACCTCACCCCAATTATGTAAGGTGGGACATCGAATGAATGATCGTGGGGACCCCTGGGGGTCCGTACGGACCACTTTGGGAACCATTGCTCTAAATGATCAAATTCGGTCTCGGTCATTGTTCTAAATGATCGATTCATATGTCTCTCACTCCTACCTCTTTTATGTAGTTTTATACAAATACGCCTCAGAGATTACATATAAATTTTCATTCAATTTATTTTTGCTTTCCGGCTTTTTCTTGCCTTACTTACTGCATAAAACGTTCTTAAAAATATGGATTTTAAGAAGACTTAACTCAAATATTACTCTGTACTACTCTCCATAAAAGTTCTATTTCGGTACCTACCCAGCTACACATTTTTTACCAAACAAACAATAAACCTGGTTTTCGAAAATCCGCGATCTTTTCAATATCCGCCACATTCAAATTTTCCGATAAATATTCCAACCGAATCGTATTACTTTTCGGCAATCGAAGGTTGAGCTGAACACTCGAACTCCGGATATTGATTGAGAGGTATTGTCGTCTTTCTGAAGTGGCCCTCGCGCTCTTCAACTCACAACTTCTCGTTCCTCTCGAGATCTCTGCTGCCTTGAGAGAGTCTGGGGAGGGACGTGTAGGAAGAGTGGAGAGATGTGGAAAACGAAGAGAGCTGCTGTCATTCGAGTAGAGATGCATATCGCATCTTGCGGTGCGGGAATTTCTCCATGCGGTAAGTGGTAACATCTGCGATGAAATGCACGTGCTTTTATTTTTGATCAATAGAGTTGAGAGGGTGGTATTGTTTCTTTGAGACTGCTTAGAAGGTTATAATAGTAATAATAATAATAATTGGCTAATTTATATAGCGCCATTTTCATGGAAAATCACCTCAAGGGCGCTGTACAAATAACATATAAAAGAATTAATATTACTGGCTTAAAACTAAGATTTACAATTACAACTAGTGACTTACATCTAAGACTTATAGCTACTTATATTACTGGCTTACAACTAAGATTTACAATTATAACTAGTGACTTACATTTAAGCCTTATAGCTAGTGACTTATGACTAAGATATATAGATTCTAACCTAAGACTGGTGACTTATTAACACACATATTTACAATTAAGATTAGCGCCAGAAGAAGTAGGAAGTTTTTACATAATATTACAATTCGAGAATACGGGTGGAAAAAGTATAATGAAGGTTAACTGGATTTACGGGAAGGTATAGATATTTTAAATAAATTAATAAATTTAATAGTCGATCTTTACTGCATTAAGGTGATTCATCGCTCATCAGTAAACAGATTGAGGTATCACAATTAACAGATTACATTAAACAGATTGAGTTAACTATAAACAAAGAGAAAAGAGGAAAAAAAACTATTAAAAATTGCAAAGTTTAAATAGAATGAGGAATTTATGGAAAGGAGTATCGGAAAAAGTGAGTTTTCAGTTTGGATCTAAATTCCGCTGAGTTGGTTATGCATCTCAATTCCATAGGTTTATTCCAAGCTTCGGG
Organism: Limnephilus rhombicus; assembly: GCA_929108145.2. Taxonomy (NCBI): domain Eukaryota; kingdom Metazoa; phylum Arthropoda; class Insecta; order Trichoptera; family Limnephilidae; genus Limnephilus; species Limnephilus rhombicus. The sequence continues at coordinate 38,134,812 of OV815280.1, forward strand.
GCCGGATACTGCGAATGCACGATCACCAAACTTAGTGTTCGGATTTCGCTTAGGTTCTTTCAACCTTCCAATTGCAGAAGATGTCGCTGATCTAAGAGTTGACTGCCTTAGACCAATATTTTCCGGAATGCATAGTTCAGAGATATAGGGAGGAGCCATTTCATTGATGTGTGTTCCATTATGTCTTGTTCTTGTTTAGGAATTCTCTGAAAAACACTCTGTTAATATGATTTGTAAGCCGGTATGTGCTATTAAGATGATTCTCATTAAAATTTATTAAATTACTGGCTGACCCGGCCACGCGTTGCTGTGGCTAATAAAACACAACGTAATCTACTGGACGGTTATCTGACCTTTATAACCACCGCCGTATTTGAGTTTATCGCGAAGAGACAGACAGATGCCGCGGAGGACTTTAATTTATAATACGTAGAGATGGTGTGAAAGATTATAATAATGTGCATGAAATGCTTGGGGTAACTAACGCATTTAAGTTAATAAGGATTAATACTGTATCCGTCTAAATAACTTTTCAATTACCACTCCAACCCGGCCAACTACCGCCCCATAGCGATCACATCTGTTCTGTCTAAGGTGATGGAACGTGTGATCAACGAAAAACTGCTCACATACCTCGAGAAGAATAAAATTATTAACGACCGTCAATACGGATTCAGGCGGAACCGCTCGTGCGGTGATCTTCTCGCGTATGTGACGCATGCTTGGGAGCGGTGCCTGGAACGTTTTGGTGAGACCCAAACGGTTGCACTGGACATTTCCAAGGCCTTTGACCGGTTTTGGCACCGAGGACTTGTCGTCTACAAACTGTCTTCTTACGGACTTTCCGCATTCTTGTGTATGTGGATTGCCGACTTTTTGAGGTAGAGGTCGATTCAGACGGTAGTCGATGGTTTCATCTCTTCCTCACACCAGATAAATGCTGGCGTCCCACAGGCATCGGTTCTGTCTCCGACTTTGTTTTTGTTGCACATCAACGACCTTTTGTCATGTGCACCAATTCACTGTTGCGCGGATGACAGTACAGTCCATGCTAGCTTTTTGTTTGATAAGTCCCCAAAGGGCTCACAAACCCCAACGGCTCGGAGGGCTTTGAAGCAAAGAATGGACGGTTACCTCGAGAGTGTTTTCTCTTGGGGTAAAAATAATCTCGTTGAATTTAATGTTTCAAAGACCCGATCTTGTCTGATTACGTCTAAAAGGGATCGAAATGAATATCTTGTATCCTTCAACGGAAGCAATCTTCCGAACAGGCCCTCCATCGATATGCTTGGTGTAACCCTTAGTGACCAGCTCAGGTATGGGGGCTCCATCGAAGCCAGAGTAAAGTTAGCCTCCCAAAAACTGGGCGTACTGTACAGGGCCCGCAGATACTTTAATAGTACACAACTGCTAACCCTGTACAAATCACAAGTGCGCCCCACGGTTGAATTTGGCAGCCACCTCTGGTCTGGAGCTCCAAAATACCTGAAAAATACCCTCTACTCTGTGCAGAAACGGGCGGTCCGTTTGATAGATTCTCCCATCTTAACAGACGGATTGCAATCTTTAGAGCACAGGCGTCAGGTGGGAATGCTATCCTTGTTCTACCGGTATTACAATGGAAGATGCTCCGAGGAACTAGCATCATTGATCCCTTCGGCACCGGTGCATAGTCGGGAAACACGCCAAACGCGTGCCCAACATTTGTACACGGTTGACATTAGTCACACGAGAACGGGTCGTTTCTTCGACTCGTTCTTGTGTTCAACAGCTCGGCTGTGGAATGATTTGCCGGCCTCTGTGTTTCCTCCTTCCTATAACATGGGTCTCTTCAAGACCAATACTCATTCCTTCTTCTCCTCAAAAAGACCCTCCACACAGCATCCCAGATGACATAGGCCATGAGGGAAATTATTTTCCTCAGGGCCTCCTGTGTGGAGTTAATGTAAAAAAAAATGTACGTGACAATTTTTTTAGAAGATAGAATGGGTATAGTGAGCTATCCGTAAAAGATAGATATATGCCTTTGCGGACTTTTTTGTAGATCTATAAAAGAGGAATATCCCACCATGCATTGTTTTGTTATATCCCAAAAGGATTAGGCAGCGTTTTCGATGAAAGCTACCAGGCGGCTCGACTTTTTCCGACACTTCTAACAATTATCGTTATGTTTCAACCAATTTACACAAATCCTTGACAAATTACATACATAAACCTTCCTCACGAAACACTCTATCCATTGGTGAAAACCGCATGAAAATCCGTTCAGTAGTTTTCGAGTTTATCGCAAACAGACAGACAGACTTTAATTTATAATATGTAGAGATAGAGATAGAGATATATATTTTAATCATAAGATATGATAACCAATTAACTTTCTTTCAGGAAGGCGCTTGTGGTCTTTTGGAAGAGTGAATGTGGTTGAGTTAGTAGCCTGTTTCTCGTACTCAGATAGAGGTGTATATTGTTTATATATGTATTTGTATCTGTATATACGTGTGTGTATGTATGTATTTGCATATGTGTGGGGAAGTGGGCACGTATATGTTTATGTGTATATGTGAGTATGTGTATATGTGTGTACGTGTGCACGTATATATACATGTATTCAAGAATGCACACATATAAAACGAAACAAAAATAATGTTTACTCATATTATCTAATCATTTTGCATGTCTTTTTCTCTTTTATTGTAGTTACCTTTATAATTTATTCAATTTAAATCATGTTTATCCCTAAGTTTACACTAGTCACCATAAAATAGGGGCCTTCTATTATGGTGATTTAATGAATCTATGCGTGTCTTAATTAAATACCATGTATTTTAAACAAATAAAAAAAAAAACAGGCTGTCCGAATACTTACAAGAAATGTCAGGTACGGGAAGTAAGAGGTGACAAACATTTTTTGTTTGAGTTGGGCCTCCTCCTTTAGTCAAAATTATGGACAACGTTAGAGTATTCCTCATCATCAGAAATGATAGCATGTTGCAAACGTTAATCCTATGGTCGGTATTTCAGTATAATAAATTAGTTACATTCGTACTGTCGTACTTATAATATAATACTGTTCTTAAAACATGTTTTAAATCCGTGAAAATAATTTGTAGTTACAAAAATCATTGTAGTTACATCGCTTAAAAAAATCATATAGATTATTACGTTAATTAATTATATCTAATATTATTATAAGCAATAATTGTCAGCCTGAAACCGGGGGTTTAGGATCACAGGGGCCTATCTACAAAAACATAGTTTTGAGATAAACGCAATTAATGTTTTGAATGCTTTGCAACTCTGAAAATAAAAGGCATTTTAGTAAACAAAAAATATTTTTCAATGATATATTATCACACTCTTTGAAAAATATATTTTTAAGTAATTATTAAAGACTTGTGATGATTAAAAAAAATATTTGTGAAAAACGACTGAGATATGCCTTTGTATTCCTAACTATACAGCAATACGTGAAGAGAGTTAAGGATCACAGGGGCATATCTACAGTTTTGATACTTTGAAATTCAGAAATTAAAACACATTTAAAAGTTTAATACTTTTTTTAACAATAAACATATTGTCACATTTCATAAATTACATATTTTACACAAAAAAAAAGATTTTGACAACTAAAAATATAAAATTATAAAAATTGGCAGATTGCCTTTGTGTTCCTTAATTTCAGCAATTCTTTAACAAGGGGCGATTTAGATCACCGGGCCTTTCTACAAAAACATAGTTTTGAGATGAAGATTTTCGATGCTATCAAACTCAGAAAATATAGCTATCAGTCCAGCACATTGCATAGAAAATATAGTTATCAGTCCAGCACATTGCATAGAAAATATAGCTATCAGTCCAGCACACTGCATTAAAAACACTTTTTAAAAATTATCTTGGGCCCGGTAGAATTGAATAAATTTATTGAGATATGCCTATGCGTCCCTATCTATATATTAAGCCATTATTTTTATTTACAAACACGTAAATTCCTCTTGATTCCTATTTATGAATGGAGAAATAATATAAATATCATAATTTTAACAAAATCTATGAACCATCAGTATTTTCTAGGGCAGGGCTATTTTATTTTCCTCTTACGTTATCTTCACACACATTCACACACTTCAGGCAAATATTTTCCCTCAGGACCTACGTCATCTTTGGGGATGAAACACAGAAGTCGGCAAATCATTCCACAGTCGGGAAATCAATAACTCAAATGATAAAGGTCAACTCTGTATACATATTTTAGTGTGTTTCCCAACTGCGCACCGGTGCTGTCGTGAACGATGACGATAGTTCTTTGGAGCATCTTCCATTAAAATATCGTTATATCAAGGAAAGAATTCCCCACCCGACACTTTTGCTCTAAAGATTGCAATCCGTTTGTAAATACAGGGGATTCTATCAAATGCACCACCCTTTTCTGCACAGTCAAGATTTTTTTTCAGGTATTTTAAGGCTCCAGACCAAAGGTGGCTGCCAAATTCAACCGTGTTCATTTTCAACCAAATTCATTTTCATTTTAAGATCTTTATTCGTACATAGTTAGAATTTGTGTATTATCCGCAGTATTTGCTGGCCCTGTAAGTACGCCCTGTTTCTGAGAGGTTCACTTGACTCTAGCTTCGATGTAGCCGCCGTTCCTGTGCTGGTCATTTAGAGTAACACCAAGCATATCAATGGAAATCTTATTGGGAAGATAGATTTCATTGGAAGTATAATAACCACTGTTCAAAAATCGTTATTTAATATTTTCCAGTGGAAATGGTATTGGAGCATTATATTGACCGGTCAGTGGCTGAGTTGGCATTACGTCTGGATTTCTGGATCCCATCCATGAGTAGTAAGTTCAATCCCTCAGCGACGTCCTCCATCACGACACAGGCAATACTTTCCCATTGCTGTGATGGTAGTGGGAGTCTTTAAAATATTGTCAGTTTATTCGTAAACCAGAAATGTTTGTCTTTCTTTTTAAAAAAGAAAGAAAAAGGGTAAAGTTCTTCAAATTCATAGAAGGGTTCTAAATACTTCATCAAAATTATATGAAAAATCGAACATGTGTGGATAATCTTTTCGGTACCAATTGAAATTATTTGATAAAATCAGCCAATTAACGTTTTGTTCTTCCCTGAATAACACATGTTAGGTCAGAGTGACGCTAGTAATAAGATTTTTGTTTAATGTCACAAAGGCATAACAGGCGATATGCCCTTGTGCTTCTAATTTTATGTCTAAATTTCTAGATTTGCTCAACATTATCTCTTAAACGGCTGTATGTTCGAGATAGAGCTTCATGTCACTAATAGATATGATTATGACATTACCGAAACCAAGTTTAACTCAAAACACCAATTTTTGTAGTTAGGCCCCTGTGATTCTAAACTTAACACTCATTTACATTGAAAAATCTTCCGAGAAAAGATACTTGCCGCCAACGGGACTTGAACCCGTGTCCTTCTGATTGCCGGTCGGATGCTCTGACCACTGAGCTATGGCGGCTTATCTAATACCCGCCAAATAATTCAATATACACTGGTGTTTCATTCAACAATTACTGATTATTATATTTTCTCGGGAGATTTTCAATGTAAATGAGTGTTTCAGGCTGACAATTATTATTGCTTAAAATAATTGTTACTCTTTGTGCTATGCTGTTTATAAATGAAAAAAAAAACAATTAATTCCTAATATTGTAAATTTTAATATAGTTTCTCCTATAAGTGTACTATGTATTAAAAGTTCAAACTCCTAAACACATAACCTAACATAATTTCATTTCTTTATGTTGTAAATCTTTTGTAATTCCTCCATCTTGTTATCAGGTACATGTTACACTTTTCAATACTACTAACTTATCTCATACTCTGTAAATCTGAATGAATTATACATATGTTATCAGGTTAATTCGGTAAATCCGATTATAATATATGCTACCAGATTACCTTTTCTACTTTGTCACAAAAAAATGTATGTGTACTAATATTTATATATTTTATATACATTTTCTTTATAACACAACTTAGTTTCAGAGAATTTTTTTTTTTTTTTCTGGTTTTGTTTTTGTTATGTAATTATGTACATTTTCAGGTATATAAACTAAACATGTCAATTTGTCTGTCCTGGAACGGGAAACTTTCCTAGTTGGACAGGCAAAGCTTCCTAATTGTAATTTGTACTTTCTTTTCCATCTATAATAAATAAATAAATAAAGTTAAATTAACGTGGTTCTGCGTTTGTTTGTTGTAACCATCAAGCATTAAAAAACTAACTAACCATCACACCGTTTCCTCGCAGGAGTAGGCACAGAGGACGTACTGTCAAACAACTCGAACCATGACATGGGCGTGGCCTGACTCAAGTATCTGATCTCAGGTGTCCCCAACTTCTTCAACTTTTCACATTAGCGTCACATATTCTCATTTCTTCGTTCAATCGCTCTACCTGCTCAAACCATCTGAGGGTTCTTTTCTTAATCTTACTCATTACGCTTACGTCAACCCTGTATTCTTTACGGATATCCGAGTTTTTCACACGATCGTATGTACATGGTTTTACCACATATATGCCTCAGGGATTTATTTCTACAGCATTCAATCTACTTTCATCCTTCCTCTGCCAGTTCCATGCCTCACTGCCATATATCAGGGTAGATACCTGTACTCCATTTTTGACTGCTGACAGATACCATAAACTATTAACCTTATTAAATGAAACAATGTTACTTTGTTTGAACCACTTACATATTTGAGAAAAGCCGACCGGTTTCGGAACGACCGTTCCTTCTTCAGGGCAAACGTATGATAGTATACGTATGGATAAAGTTATAGCTACATTTTTTTTACATTAACTCCACACAGGAGGCCCTGAGGAAAATAATTTCCCTCAGGGCCTATGTCATCTGGGATGCTGTGTGGAGGATCTTTTTGAGGAGAGGAAGATATGAACATTGGTCTTGAAGAGACCCATGTTGCAGGAAGGAGGAAACACAGAGGCCGGCAAATCATTCCACAGCCGAGCTGTTGAACACGAGAACGAGTCGAAGAAACTAACTGTTCTCATGTGACAAATGTCAACTGTGTACAAATGTACTTTCCCGACTATGCACCGGTGCCGAAGGGATCAATGATGCTAGTTCCTCGGAGCATCTTCCATTGTAATACCGGTAGAACAAGGATAGCATTCCCACCCGACGCCTGTGCTCTAAAGATTGCAATCCGTCTGTTAAGATGGGAGAATCTATCAAACGGACCGCCCGTTTCTGCACAGAGTCGAGGGTATTTTTCAGGTATTTTGGAGATCCAGACCAGAGTTGGCTGCCAAATTCAACCCTGGGGGCACTTGTGATATGTACAGGGTTAACAGTTGTGTCCTATTAAAGTATCTGCGGGCCCTGTACAGTACGCCCAGTTTTTGGGAGGCTAACTCAAAAGTATTAAGCTTAACCCCATCGTCCCATGATACCATGATGGTTTTTGCGGATTTTAATTATCTCCGTAAATAAGAGTACTCGATGCCTTTTGGGCTATATTCGGTGTATGGACTTCATCGGGAATCGAGCCCAAAACCAACAGCCTTAAGGTAACGTACCCTGGTGTTATGTGTATTGTGTACATGTATTATTTATGAAGATCTTCGGGTGTTCCATATGTCTTTTGTACGAGCCCCTTTCTCCTGCTTTGTGGCATTATTTATACGGGCATTCTCCCGAGTGTCTTTATGTGAAACCTGAGGATGTATGCGAACGAAGGATTATTTAACCGCATTGATGCAGCATAATTTAAAAAAAAATCCCTCAGAGCCTATGAAATCTTTAGAGATGCTGTGTGGAGGGTCATTTAATGGAAAGGAGGGATAGAACGTTCTGGGAAGAAAAAAAGGTGTAAGGCATGGGTAAGAATCTGGGGGTCAATGTGTTCAGGTGTATGAATCCATCTAGGATGTATGAATTCATCCCTCCCACTGCGGTACGAGGCGATGGGTCGAGAGGGTCCGGTTAGAGCAGCGGCTTTTGCATTTTGGGAGGCGGGTATGGTACCGCCACTCCGGGATCTATTTATTGGATAAGGCTAATACCTCCTGTGTGGAGTTAATGTAAAAAGAAAAACTGAATATCGTCGACGTTGTAGATTTTCATTTTACGAGTTGTCACACCAAGAATTTACTCTCCCCAATAATATTTGTTTAAAAAATGTGTAAGTGAATAATTATGCACTTTTTTATTTTTTATTAATGATTAAGTTGTATGGTATATTATGTGGTTAGTCCTCTCCACTAGGAACTCCTGTTTCGGTCAAAACTGTAGATTGTTGCAATTTTGTTAATTGGTAATTTTTTATGATTTCCTCAACTTCACGTTTGCAGACTTCTTCTACAAGATACATGATTTTATCATCTTCTTGTCTCTTGACTGTGTTTATTGATTTCCCCACGGTCATGTTTATTGACCTCATCTTCGTGTTTGTCGATTTCCTCATCTTCATGTTTGTTGATATCCTCATCTTCATATTTGTAGACCTCATCTTCATGCTTATTGATTTGCTTACCTTTAATTTTATTGATTTCTTCGTCCTCATGTTTGTAGACCTCATCTCACATTTGTTGATTTCCTCATTTGTTGTTTGTTGTCTGTAGGTTGTTGCTCTATCTGTTTAACTTCACAATGCTTATGATTTCCTCATCTTCATGTTTACTTAGCTATTGTTTAGAAATATATTATTCAAAATTATGTTTCGATTACGTCCTATCACTGCTTATCTTCCAGATGCAATGAATTAAGATATAATCCTTAATATGTAAAACTTTTATTTCAAAGATCGTAATAAAGTACGCATGATAAAAATTACCTTTACGCATTGATCATAATACATTTTTATTTACAACTTAACCCATCCTCCTGAACTTTACTGTCACCGGGCGAATAAATTTAACCAGTTTCCGTACAATGTAATATGCCGCGAAAGTGTTGAATACCAAATGGCTACCTGCCTGTTCGACCCATTATTATTTAAATAAAATAAAGCTCGTACAATAAGCATTGAATGAAACGCACCCGAGTTCCCTCCGCCATGTTTATTTAACGTTTCCAAAGAAAAATATAATTTTTGAGGGATAAATATACATTTTAAATGATACATACTTAATGACCTCCGTAGTAGAATGGTAAAATCCTTATCTTCGAGCCTAGAGACTGCAGCCTTGGTAGCGTAAAATATAAATTTAAATAGCTGGTTCCCGGCCTGCGTTGCAAAGCCATATTCAAATAAATAAATTCTTTCTCCCTGCTTTCCCGTTCGTCCCCGTTCCGCTCCGGCATCCCCTACCCTCCAGCGTTCCCTTCCCTGCCCACACCCACCCCCCTCTCCATTTCACCCGTCCCGCAAACCCCCCTCCCGCGTTCCATATTTTCAGTCCCAGTGCATTCAGTTTTCAAACAGCTCGCGTGCAACCTAATACAATTTTTTTATTTCAGTTTTAATTTTTCGTATATTACAAATATTCATTTTTGTATTTTATAAGAACGATCAATCAAATTTGGTACCTAACATAGGTACCTATTGAAAATATCTATAATTTAAAAAATCTATAGAAAATTATTTCAATACATAAAAACCACCCGCCTGCTAAATTCAATTTCATCGAACGCGCTAACTATCAAGCGTGCGAAGTTAAAATAGTCGTTAAGTTTTCTGAAATTATTAGATTTTCTGTGCAATTTTCTTAATTTTTCTTTCCGCAAGAACCTTCTACAAAGTATTAGAAAACTTAAAAAAAAAGATGAATGAAATAGGTAAAGTCGTTCTGAAGTAATGTCGTGGCCAAGGGAAACAGGGATTCATTTTTATATATGTATATAGATGAAATTATTGAAAGTATTTTTTTTAAATTTTGGAATAATCTCGTCAGGAAAACCTCAAATTGTAATATTGAATCTTTGAAAACGCGATATTAGCGACTCTCAAACGAAAATTGGAAACAGTAAAACCAGAAAAAGTTACGGTCACATATAGGATATTTATTGAACCCAGGACCTTACCACTGACCTAATTCAACCCTATCCCTTTAGGTTATATTTAACTGTATCATACTTCAACTAAGGATTACCAACATTGTCTACAATTTTTAAGGCATATTTTTATTGGCTGCTGTGTGTATGGTTGCAAGATTCTTCCCGAACGAAATGCAATCTATGTAGGTAGTGTCGTGGATAAATATATATATATATAATTTTTTATTGAAATGTGCGACATCTATTGATTTTTTTTTTCAATTTTTTGTTTTTTTTTTTTAAACTTTTTTCCAGAGCAGAAAACACAAAAATTACATTATCAATACGCCCTGGTGAGGTAATGATTCAGTGTAGAGATGATCATTAAATAACTAAGAAAAATTGACCTTTCTTTTTCTTGCATTATATAATTGAGATTTCTTTCATCGGCTGGAAGTGTACTGAAATTGGAAAGTACTTGGTTATGCTCACAAATCCAGTAATTTAAGTTAGCTTTTTTGGAGTACTAGCGCAGACCGATGAACAATCACGGAATGGTCATAGAGGCTCTATTTCGTCGAAACGTGTTCCACTATTATCGCGCGAGTAGCGATGGGTGAAGACACGATTGGGTAGTTTACGGTCGTTCAAAATCAAATTTAAATAATTGACGTTAAAAAAGTGGATCCATTTCGCTTCCTGTCTTTTTTTACGTGAATGCCTCACATAACTCCCGTCTGGAGCAGGTGAGACTATGGCATCCCCAATTAGGATATATTGTTAGGCGGAAGGTAGTGGGGAGGGGAAGGAGTTGGGAAAAAAGATGGTGGGGAAGTACCTGGCTATTCAGATCTGATCACCAAATACGGCTTGAGCCATTTCATTGGTGGTCTTACACCAGGGCGATTCTGAGAGTATCTTCTACTCTGGAACGTGCTGCAAATATTCTGTATATTATTTTAATGAATTAATTGTGGAATAACACAAAATAATGAAATTAAATGCTGTTACACCCTGTACATCGCCTCTTCAACTCCCAGAATAATTTTTCCTCGTTCTAAAAATAGCCTTTCCAAAAATAATAAATTGGAAACCCGCTGGGCATGTTTCTCTTTTGCAAGAAGACGACTTTTAAAAATAACAAAAAAAATTTACTAAATAAGATATCGATATCCCTTCGTTAATAAATTCCATGATGAACTTTTACCCTTGTGTTTCTTTTAAGATTCTCAAGATCAAAGCCTCAAGAGAACATACAAGATAAAAAACAACGCTGTAAAAAAGGGAGGTTTTTTATCCCAGGAGTGATGGCTGTGTTTCTTTACTCACTTAATAGAAATTTACAGGCGTTTTATCTATCGCCTTAAGTGCGAAATATTCCCCATAAAATGTTAACCCGAGTCGGCGAGTCCTCACTTTTGTATCGCCGCTTGAATATTTGCTTTAGTAAGTGCGAATTTCAGTCTTTATGATTGCGAGGTGAAGGTAAAAATAAAGGTGTCTAGTGTTATTTTTAAGACTTTTTAAGAGTTAACTGGTAAAGTTTATCGTGTAAATTCGAAGGGATTGAAAATGAACACAATTTAATAGTCGTAACTGAAAATATTTTATTACATTAACTAAGTTTATTTTTTTAATATTATTTATATTTGTCAGGTATGGGTACCTCCTCCCGGGGAACCATTTATTGGATAACCAACACCTCTGCAATAGGTCACCCCACTGGTCACAATAGGTCACTGTGGTTCTCTACGTTTGTGACTTAGCAGGGGTGCCCGGGATAATGGTGTGAGGTTTGGCCGGGTCTTAGCGGCACTCCAGATTGGAAGATACTCTCAGCATCGCTCTGGTGTAAAACCACCATTCAGAATTGAAACTTTGCTTGAAATGGCTTTAGACGAGGTTGGTGACCAGATCTGAATATCCAGGTATTTCCCCATCTTCCTCTTCCCCACTACTTCAGCCTCACAACATTCCCCAATTGGTGAAGCCGTAGTCTCACTGACTCCAGACGGGAGCAGCTGAGACTCTTGTGGCGGGCCGGATCGAGAGAGACTGGTTGAGGGAAGCTTTTTGACTTCTCCTTTCGGACTCTTAACCCATCGCCTTGCACCGCAAATGTAGGGATGGATTTAGACATCTGTCACTCCTGAACCCTGACCCTTATATTCCTAATCACACCTCATAACTTTTCCTACCCAGGACTTCCTTTCCTTAAATAGACTCTCTACATAGTATCCCCTAAGGGGAATTATGTTCCCCAGTGCCAGCTGTGTGGAGAGCACGTGAAAAAATGAATCACATATCCGTCTAATTGTACAATCTTTCGAACTCTGTCATCATGAAATTTCAACGAGCTTATCTATCTGTTCCACGAGTCATCTTTCCGTTCCAGTTTATATTATTCATTGAACAATATTTCGATTGCCAAAACAAACAAAAAAATCGGTTGTGAATACGTAACATTCCGAAAATCAAAAATTATTCATTCTTATTGAAATGTACACAATTCTTTTCAATTTTGAAATTTTTTTTACTGTCATCAGTTGACACACTTCATGTTTAATATATAAAACAAAGTCGGGTTAGTTACACTATTTATAATTCGAGAACGGCTGGACCGATTTTGATGATCTTTGATTTGTTGGATTAGTATCTGGCCCGGATAACAGAATAACTATTAAAACATTGCAAAAATTCACGAATTATGAATAAAATTAATTTCTTCGTACATTTTGTATGGAACGAATTTTCATCTTTTGAAAGAGCTGTGGCAATGTTGTGTCAGTTGAAGTTTGCGTGAATTGCAAAAATTCAAAAACGTCAAATGTCAATGCGCTGATTGTTTCGCTTTTGTTCTTTAACATATAATGCTGCCTCTCTTTCTTACACACTAAATGTCAACAGTCGAAAATGAGACAAACGGTTAACGTGTGTCTTCACCCTTCCAAAGGAAAAATACAATAATTATAATAAATTTCCCCCACACGCATAAAGAAAATGAAACGCAATCCCCGTAAGGGGCCATCCATAAATTACGTCACATATTAAGGGGGGGGGGGGGGGGGAGTAGCAAGTGTGACTAGGGGTATGGGGTGGTCTGTGACTTCAAATGTAAAAAAAAATTGAACTACTGTTTTGATTACTTTTAGATGTCACACTAGGGGGGAGGGGTCTCATAAATAATGACAAATAACACGGGAAATTCTCAATTAGAGAGGTATTATTACCACCATTAAAAAATATTTTTGCATTACATGTACATAATTAAAAAAATAATTGTACTTATACCTAACTTTGTAAAATTGTTAAAATGGAATAAATAAATAAAAAAAATGTGACGAAGTGTGACAGGGACGGGGGGGGGGGGGGGGGGGGGGGTAAAAAAATGTTGAAATTCGTGTGACGTAATTTATGGATGGCCCCTAAGTAAGTGGAAAAGTAAGAAAATCACCCGTACACAAGGTCATCTCTGATATTGACAAAAACAAAACACGGAAGTTACGGATCGATAATTGCTTCATTGTGTAATTTTTAACTTCATAAAAAAACTGAATTTAATTCAGCTAATAAATTAACATAACAGTTATTGATTCTGAGGGGGTACGAAGTTCACCGGGTCAGCTAGTAAATATATATAACTACATATTCTAACGACAACCATTAAAGGATATTCAAAGTGCATACATAATTCTAAAGGAGGCTGTAAATATACAAAAGGAGCAAGTGTCTATAAAAAAATCAATAACAATATCATCTCAATGGAAGAGAATCCAAATATAATCACTAATCACGTAAATAGCTTCTTCAGTGATATTGGTCCTAGATTTGCAAAATAAATGCCCAGTGCAAATAAAACTACCGAAATGTGTCTTGTTAACAATTTTATACCTTGTACTCAATTTTCAGGAGAGAGCTTTGAATTTAAAACTACTAGCATTTATGAAGTTTCAAAAGTGATAAATGAATTAAAAATGTCTTTTTCCTGTGGTATTGATGGCTTAAGTATCATAGTATACAAACAGCATGTTTCTGTATTGGCTGGTCCCATATCTCACATTGTTAACCTTAGTTTTAAGAGTGGCATATTTCCTTCTCATTGTAAGAATGCTAATGTACCTTTTTTCAAAGGTGGGGATCACCTAGAGGTTAACAATTTCAGACCCATATCTTTGCTCAATACTCTCTCAAAATTGATAGAAAGATTGGCCAAGTTAAGATTAGTTTCATTCTTAGAAAAATACAAATTACTCTCCGACAATCAATTCGTTTTCAGAGCAAATAAAGGTACGAGTGATGCTGTTTTAAAGGTATTGGCCAAAGTTACAAGAGCGCTGGACTATGGAAAGAAAGCCATAGCGGTGTTCTTGGATTTATCAAAAGCATTTGACACTGTTTCCCACGAATTGCTACTTAAAAAATTATCATCTTTAGGCATTAATAATACAGCAATGGGCTGGTTCAGATCTTATCTTAGAGACAGAACACAACAAGTGGAAATAAATGTTAAGCGAGGGTAAATCAATCTCCTTTGGAGTCCCGCAAGGTAGTGTGCTTGGGCCAATATTGTTTCTTATTTATGTAAATGATTTATGTAGTTTGAATATTCCTGGTAACATTGTTAGTTTTTCAGATGACACTGCCTTAATATTTGAGGGTAAAACTTGGAATGAAACTTTCAACAAAAGTAATATAGGTTTAAGAGTGGTAAATAGTTGGTTAAACAATAATATATTAACTTTGAATGCACATTTCAAGTAAAACCAGCCTTCTGAAACTCACAACCTCACAATTGTTTTCAAACATGTAACTGCAACCCTTTAGAAAATCTAGTCAGCATCAAACACCTTGGTGTAAAAATAGATAAATTTTTGAGATGGAATGATCATGTTAATATGTTAGTAAATAATACTAGGAGACTTACTTATATCTTTAAAGAACTGAGACATATACTAGACAAAGAAAAATTAAAAACTGTTTGTTTTGCAATAATCCCGTCACTACTTTCTTATAATATAGTGTGCTGGGGATCCTGCCCAAATACTTATATAGAACCACTTAATATTGCCCAAAAAATGATTCTTAAAGTTATGTTCAAGAAAAAAATTAAATATCCAACTCATTTACTTTTTAAGGAATGTAATGTCATGAATGTAAAGAATGTAAAACAGTTATATATTACACAAACGCTTTGTAGATTTTTTAATAATATTAATATTGCAGAAAGAACACAGCAAATTCGTACTACGAGAATTGGCTCTGGTCTGAACTTTGTAGCAATTCAAACTAAATCTTCTTTTGGTCAAAGAAATAATTTTTATCAAGCTCCATTCATATTTAATAGCCTTCCAGAACATATAAAGTCATCTAATTCCTTGTACACTTTTAAAAAGAATCTTAAATTATTTGTGTTAGTCGAGGATTGCCAATTGATTTTCTCTACGTTGTCCTTTCTAAATTATTAGCTAAATAAGTATGTTTATGATAATAAACTAAAATAATATTATTTTTGTTTAAACCGTTTTTTTCATCTTCCTCCTGACAAATTTATAGCATGTTGAATTATATACATATATTTATTATTTACAACTTAATCCTTAAAAACAAAACAAAATAACTTTTTTTTATTTCAAATCAGATCTCAAAACTATGGTCACCCTAAAAGTCTACATTAATGTACTACCTTGCACCATCAGTTTAGTAGGTACCCATAATCTCAATCTGTAAGAAATATAAAACAAAATTGTTCTTTCAATACCTGTATAATTTTGTGTTATTTTGTTAACTTGTATAATTATTGTTAACCTCAACACAGGCTTGTCCTAGTGAGGTAACAAATTGTATTGTAAACATTTTACCTGCAGTGTAAAGAAACAATAAATAAATAAATTCTATACATCAAAATTATTGACAATAATTTTTGATTTAAAATTGACAAAAAAAAATTATTTCACAATCTCTAAAAATAAGTATTTAGTAGAACCAAGACGTTACATTCAAACAGTTAAATTTTGAAATCTCGCTCTATTTTATGATATTTATATTTTTATGTGAGTACCTACCGCATAATAATCCCAGCCTGGAGCTGTGAGACCATGGCACCTCCAATACTTAAAGTAATGAGAGGGGAAGGAAACAATAGAGAGGAATTTTTAGGAATTTTACGTCCTACGGCACGTTCCTGGCAGAAACGTAAATACGTATACCTTGTTACATTATTACACAAATTAATAAAATTTAAGTGTGTGCAATTCACACGCAGTAGAAGTGAAACTAGAAAGTCGCTAGATGTCGCTTTATTTTCTTCTGCCTGTTTATTTTAAAGTGGTTTGATGGTTGGATATTTTTTTTTTAACAAAAATTGTAATATTTATTTTTTTGGATTTGGTGGGATTCGAACCTCCGTTCGCTGGATGTCTCTCTGGGCGCGAGAGTCGGGCGCTGCTGACCGCGGCGCCATTGGAAGCCCGTGCGTAGTCGTGAATTTAACGCATTATATTAGAACCGAGGACCGTCAAATAATACATTTTTGTGACGCATTTCTGTTTCATCCAAATTTCAAATCGCTTAGCTAAAGAAGTTTCATTTCAATAATTATGATTTTCTAGCGCTCGCCGGGATTTGTAACCAAACAAATACCGTAACCATTCAGACAATGAGGCTGTTTATGAGACATTTTTATGACACAGTCTCTAGAAACGCTTCCAAAATATATTTATCTCTTCTTATCAAAAGCAAAAAAGGCATTTTCTTAATTGCTTTTCAGGTTTTTTTTTTCATTTCACACAACCTTTGTTCTGCAATAATAATATCACATGGTGAATTTCTGTAAGCACACTTGAATTTTCCAAAACGAGGAGGAAACGGACCGAATAAGGGCTGATAAAATAAAAGGAAAAAACGCAATTAGTTGTGCGGGGCGCCATCAGGGTGACCTACCCTTAAAGTCACTCCCTTAATTCTAGGAAATTACGTTTTTACAACTCCATTCCATGCACGCCATTATTCTACCCATAAGTATCAGCGTTTATATTTTAATATTGAAATAATAAGACCCTTTGTTTTATTGTAGGGTTTCAGCAGAAGGTGGAAAATCATAAATTTAAGGCAGGGAATAATGTGACTTATTTCCTTTTAGTGAGCAGTTCACATTATCAGATTATATTAAGTTATTTGGACTGAACTCTTTTAAACTAACGCTTTAGCCCCGTTGTGATTTGGAATTCAAATGAAACGGAAATGACTGCGAAGCATCAAATTGGCCGCTTTGATTATGATGTCATTTTTCAAGGCTCCTATTCGTTGAGATATGAAACGGAAATTACGCTAGGTCTGCGCTCATTGGCTGCTTTGATTATTTACTACTTTGATTATTAATTTTCAAGGCTCCTATTGGTTGAGATTGTTTTGGTAAAGTTTCGCTTCTACCGTGTGTGAAATGCTCTCGATTTTTTTAATTTTTATGTGAATACTGCACAAGAGTCCTAACTGCTTTACGACCGCGATTAATATTGATAAATTATTTCGCGTTTATTTCCGAGTTTATACCAGTTTGGTGGAGTTATTGTCGGATACCTTTATTTTGTGTTGTGGTTGCAGATAACGAGTATGTTGACTGCAAGTCTATCTATGGACAGCAATTTTAAAAATGTTTTAAGTTGACACAACTATGGGAGTTGGTAAAGTTGGTTGTCTTCTGCTATTTTTTGATAAGAATGGTTATTATGTGATGTGTGTTTTGTGTGGATGCGGATGTCGAAGGACCTTGTATGTGTTTTGAAATATAGGAGTGTGAAAGACCGCTGTACAGGTAGAAATAATGCACTTAAAGGAAAGGCAGGAAAGGACTTACTGCGGCAACTTGTGACACTCTGCTATCTTGACTAGTTTATTCATGCACTATTAATTCACAACTATGGGAGTTGGTAAAGTTGGTTGTCTTCTGCTATTTTTTGATAAGAATGGTTATTATGTGTGTTTTGTGTGGATGCGGATGTCGAAGGACCTTGTATGTGTTTTGAAATATAAGTGTGTGAAAGACCACTGTACAGGTAGAAAGAATGCACTTAAAGGAAAGGAAGGAAGGGACTTACTGCGGAAACTTATGACACTCGTCTATCTTGACTAGTTTTTTCATGCACTTATATACTCAGTTCGAGAATGCGGGGAGCGGAAAATTATTTGCTTACATGGCGAGTTTCATTGACGACACTGATTGTTATAGTAACGTTAACAGGAACATAGGGATGGGAAAGGATGGGGAAAGGGAACATGATAGGGATGGATAGGAAGGAATATGTGACAATCAAGCTACAAGCACAGAGTCTATGATAAATGTAAATGTAAGTGTAGCTTTGAATTGTGTAAATGCCCAAAATTTATGGCTTGATGGATTCTGATACACAGCAAAATTACAATCGATTTCTTAATTGAGTCTATTTTAAATTGTACTGAGAGAGTTGTTCATTGCACGTGCTTCATTAATATTCTGATTGTTTCATGATTTATTGTTGCAAATGTCATACGTAGGTAAATTGGCCACACACTGTCAGATATGGATAGGTATTTGGAAAGCAGGCTGGGTGGGGGAAGGGAGATGTATGTATACGACTATAGTTGCGTCAACATGTGTTGTGAATTTGTCTTATATATTACGGTAATCTTGAAGGGACACGACAATATTGACGGTCAACATCTGGTCCTGCAAGACTATTGATGGTCAAGACAATTTATTTTGTTTGATTACCAGCAACTTTATTTTTGGCCGCTATCTTTTAAAAAATAATTTTTCGTTTATGTTCATCCGAGACACTATTTTTTTTAGAAACCACTTTTTTAGAACTTTGCGATCATTTAAAAAAAAAGGTAGCAACCAAAAATATGGGAAAAATATTAGTCGAAGATTCTGAAATTGAAACATGAGATTGACTCGAACAAAAATGACTTTAAAATGAGAGGTCCCAATAGCCGCATTGGTCAAGGCGTTTATCCAGATAAGACAAGAGATCTCGGATTTAAGTCTCTGAGCAGAATCTTCCCGGACGGTCTAGGACCCATAATTTTATGCAGAATCCGATTCATTACTCTTACAATCTAACTGATTTCAAAGCGTCATTTTCAGGTAAAACAAGTGCGCGGCAAACCCAATTTTAGCAGAAAATCGAATATGCTCAGCAGAAGGTGTCGGTTTCGCAAGCTACTTGTAAAAATTGTGTTATTCCTTATTTTTTTAAAATTTTTTTATAGAAAATACGATACATGTAATAAAATTATTGGTTAGTTAATAAATGATACAAACAAATATTTCTGTACATCCTTTTGTACGTGCGAACTTCAGGCCAACTTTAAGAAGAGCAGCATGGAAAGGCTTCGCGTGCAATATAACAACGCGATGGATGGCTTCATCCAATCTACTGTTAAGGAAACTGGTGTAGGCTCTGCTACGTAACGACGGGCTCGAACCGCCTGATTACGAACTTATAACAAATTAATAATAAATAACACCACAATGTTCAATACACAACAACAATGGTTCAATTTAAATACTTACAAAAACCAAATTATAATACAAACCTTCGGCTAGCTCTTCTCAGGGATATTGTGTTCTCAATTCGATCGGATTTGATTCAAAACGATCGTCGCTTCATTTATTGAATAAAGATAAGGTTTAATAAATTAGAAGATCTCTTGTCGCTTTTAAATAATTTGTGAATTTATTAATGACTCGACGCTTCTAGGAAAAGCTTTTAATCTCTTTGTGAACTCAAGGTTAATGATTCTAAGATAGAATACAAGGGTTGAATGATAACACATAATTATATAAGTTGTACGTACGTTACCCCGTCTCGGGTTTCATCTGGGCAGAGGACCTCGTCCGGAAACACCACTGAGTTGATTTAGATATATAAAATTTAACTATATTCTAAATTACGTGTTCCAAAAAACGTTGGAATACCCAAAACCAAAGCTATTCTACCCGCCAAGATGCGGAGGTCCGACCGACCGACCCGTAGCGAACATAAAACCAGAAGAAACTCGCCAGGGCTCTCGACGCAGTGCAAGGGTCCTCGGGCCCCTCCCCCACCAAAATTCGGGCCAATCAAAACGTCTAGACAATGTTGCCAATTTTTGACAACTAATATTAAATATTTAGTACCTGATGACGGAAATAATCATATAGGGGTGGGAAGTTAAAATTCAAGAAAGCACTTCATGACAGCTCAAAGCCGTGGTTCAGTCGACAATGCGCTGAAGTAATGCGACAAAAAAACGCGGCTTACCGAGCCTAAAACACATCTAGAACATCCGAAGACAGAACAACTTACAACAAAATGGCAAAGGAAACCAAGAGAATCATAAATAGGTCAAAATTCGAGCACGACCAGCAAATCAGCAGAAAGCTGGCTGCATGTCTGCATGGCAGCAGGCAATTCTGGTCGCTTGCGGGCTCAATAGGTCACAATGTCTGCAAATCCAGTCTGCCACCTCTTACCAGACCTGACGGCTCACTAGCAAACACCGCCACCGAAAAGGCTAACTTATTAGGTAAAATGTTTGCGGATAACTCAACCCTCGATGACGAAGGTGCTGTCCCTCGTCGGTTCTTCACTGCGGTTTTCGTATGAAAAAGCTGAGGATCGGGCACCGGGAAGTACTCCATGTTTTACGAGGGCTTGATGTTAATAAAGCTAGTGGGCCTGACGGAATACCTGCCCTGGTACTGCAGAGGTGCGCTGCAGAAATAGCTCCAATTTTGACGAAGCTTTTTAAAATGTTTTGGTAGAAAGCAGTCACTTTGTAGTTTGACATATTAATTAAAGGAAAACAATCACTTTGTTTGTAACCACGATTTATTGATTTAATTTTTATTTACCGACCGGTTTCGCTTAATACAAGCATCTTCAGGGTAAAAATTAAAACTGATGAAAAAATACATTGTGTGAGCTTATATATACATACAGACAGAGACAAAACATAATATAAAGTAAGAGTGAGAGAGTGTAATTAACATCCTACATAGTGATAGAGAGAAAGAGACGGGTATATGAATAATTACATTATATCTACCGGGACAAAACGTCATTTGAACGGGTGATTAAGGAATAAAGTGGCTACGGGTTTTTAACGGGTGATTAAGGAATAAACGGGTGATTAAGGAATAAACTAAAAAAACCCAATAAAAAAACCCGTAGCCACTTTATTCCTTAATCACCCGTTCAAATGACGTTTTGTCCCGGTAGATATAATGTAATTATTCATATACCCATCTCTTTCTCTCTATCACTATGTAAGATGTTAATTACACTCTCTCACTCTTACTTTATATTATGTTTTGTCTCTGTCTGTATGTATATATAAGCTCACACAATGTATTTTTTCATCAGTTTTAATTTTTACCCTGAAGATGCTTGCATTAAGCGAAACCGGTGTAATAAATTAAAGACTCTTACCCCCCCCCCTAATTAATAATAAAACTTTACAAGCTTTATGCTTTTCCTTCAAAGCACATTCGAATTAGGAAAATTTAGAACAAGCTCGGTGTGGACGCTCTCTCCTTGGTCGCGGCACCACTGTAATAAATCCGACCCTTGCACCTGTAATTAATTAATTTTCCTTTTCTTTTAAAACTTGATTTTATGGTTTCTATCTTTCTACATCGTTCGTACGCTCTGCAACGAAAGCTCTGTACGTAGAGTTCGTCGCCTCGAATTCGTATTCGTAACCTTGTAGTTTCGGCGCTCACTCTTCTCTCCTCTTCATTCCTTTGGCTGCGCCTCGACACCCCTTTACGTAATACGTTTTAGGTATACGTGGCGAGATGCTCTCAATTAATCAACTTGTAATTAACCCCTTAACGTTGTGTCATTTTTTGCTTTAAAGGTTTGATATGGTTAATACAATTTAATTAATAATTTGTTTGTGGTAAACCCTTGTTCTTTTAGGTATGGCGTGTTACAATTCACTAGGGTCCGATTTACAATGACTGACTCTAGCTAACTTGAAAATAACTAATGCTATCGTTCGTGCAACTTCCTCCCCTACTAACGTCCGTTCTATACTTGTTCGTTGATGACTACTTCTTCTGAATTAACCCGCGTCATCTTCCCTAGTACCTAGTACAAAAATATACTTTTATACATTTAATTGGGAAGATCCTACCTTTAGCGTGACGCAGCGTATCCTCTGCTGTTCTTGGGGTGCTAACACATAAAATAATTTGACATTTGTAATCTAGTTACGGATTTTCAATCAAAATTCAATCAAAACAGGCCCGGGATGCACAAATTCTACAGGCACCATTGTAAGTGAAGCTTGTTAGTTAGTTTTGAGTTTGAGTAGGTATTTTTGGGAGATTACTAGGGATTGACATGAAACAAAATATGTCTTGCTACAATTGGACTCCTCCATTTCCGCAACTGACTTGGTGAGGTTCAATTAAAACCGCCCGGTCAGTCTCCAATTCCAACACCTCCAGAGAATATTTTGATGGTCGCAAGCGACTGATGAAAAATCGACATGTTTTGCTTCCTGTCGGGAAAGGGTTTGATGTGTATTTCCGGTTCGTATGGTGATAGTGGGAGTGTTCTCAACCAATGCGCCGCCAAATTATAATGGTGATAATGCTAATGTTGCCTGATGAAATGTCAACTCATATCGCTTGATGTGAGGATCTGCTTCGATTTATGGTGTGGTAGTCGGTGTCCGGAAGTATTCAGGATTGCGTGGGTGGCACGAGGTTTTAGATCGTGACATCCTCTAAGCCGAATTGATGATGATGATGATGATGATGATACTGTAGAAGTCTTTCAGCATGTCAATGACTAGAGTTCCGTTCACTCCTATAGCATCGAACATGAACATTAAACCGAAGTGGATTAGACAAGCGGCAATGTCAGGAGGTCGGTGGAGCCGCTCCCCCCTCTGATCTCGTGAAGTTTGAATTTAGTAAAGGTGGATTTTGATGTCATCGACCCTCGCCTCTGCAGTCACACAGCTCCTCAACAGTCCCGTTCTCCGTCCAGCATACCGCCTCGAACCAGTAGAAATGCTGCTTACGTTTTCCTAGGCACGTTATAAACATGCGTCAGCCTTCAGCCGCGGTGATCATCGGTATTTGATTTGAATGAAAATACCTCCCCTCGCATGACGGAAACAGGCGTGACGGGGACGGTCCCCCATTTAGCGTCACGGGCATCCGCCCTACGATAGGTGATATTCCAAGCTCATCTCAAATATCAGCTCGAAGAAGGAATGTCAAGCTCGGCTTCCAGGGTGCTGGGTCCAGGAATGAATGGCACCGGGTCGTGAATCCGACTTCCATCCCATCCATTTCCCTTGCTACGCTTTCGTCCAAAGCACATTCCCAACCTGATGCTGGATGATGCCCTAATTCTAATTTTGGGGAAGATTATGAAAATTTATCCGGTTTCCGACAATGAGCCGCCGATCGATTGCTAAAACAACTCTGTATGTCATGTTCTCTTCGTTCCGCTGACAAAGTAACTCCCCACGAGCGTAACCAAAGGGTAGTGAAGCCATCGCGAATTTCGTCACTTCTTTTCCTTCATTACGGAGGTAGCCCGGCCAGATCGTTTTCTCCGTCCTGTATTTAATTGACCTCCCGCGACAACGACTCTTATCAGCTGATACCTCTGGAGGGGGCTAAAGAGGGGGGTTGTGGGAGCACGTCCTTTGCCTTCCAGACGTCCCCCAATGCCTTTATGACGATACATGTGATAGCATATACGTCGACATCATGAGACGGCTCCTGCCTCGCCCTCAACTGCTTCAGGGCCGTCCAGAGACACAGGTTTCCAAGCCTCCATCACAAAGGATTCCAATTTAATTGTACAAAGCCTGTAACCATCGCTTGCTTCGCCCCCACATTTGGGAAATAGTGTAGCCCACCAGCAAATCGTTCACTTCGCCCCCGATCATAACTGCATAGGTGTAACCTACATACATGGAATAGGGAAGCTTAACTCAAAAATTACTCCAGCAATCACCAGCTTCAGCGCCGTAACTCGTTCGGTTAAATTTGAAGGAAGGAAATTTGCTAAATAATGATAGCAGAGCGCGTCACGCGCGATGTCTGAATACCTACTGTTGGTCTCGTTCAATCGCAAATACTAAGGATTTAAGCTAGAAAGTAAATTCTGTATAAAATATACCTAACGTAAAGTGCTATGCACACTTCCAAGCGTGAGTTTAAACGAAGTCAAAAGCTAGCTTATGTAGGTCTCTACATAACAGTTTTTCTGAGATCCCTGAAATTTGAGGTAAAAGGCGTGGGATTTTATTTTTTTGGGAATGGGAATTCTATTGTATACATTTGTTAGTAAACAGAAACCTCATGCAATGCATCCTTTTTCCAAATCAATATACCTAGTACGTACAGACCTTGCCTTAACAAATATCTTCAATTACTGAGTAAATTCTAAAATGTTTTGAGAATAGGTATTCCTAATGTAATGTAATTTATTATATCCATATAACCCCTAACCTAGTATTTCTGATGTAATGTCTCGCAACACAATCGTAAGATACATAAATACCTCTTGTCCGTTAAAGTTAACAAAACATCCCCAAAAGACCCTCTCCCCTTACAATCTTTGCACTTCGGCGACACCATTATGGTTATTGGTTTGAAAACTTCTTTAGCACCGTTGTGATTTGAAACTACATGAAACGGAAACGTGCGACACTAAACACATCTATAAGATTTATCCTGAGAGAGAATGAGATACTATAATCGGTCTCCTCTTTGTGAGGGTAGCCTTCCCACTCCCGTCTCCTTGGGTTTTCTGAAGGTTTCCCTTCTACCGCGTGTAAACTACACCACTGTAAATTCTTTGTTTCTAAAATGCTGACAGCTGTTTTTTTTGTTTTTATGAAAACTTCTTTAACACCGTTGTGATTTGAAACTAGATGAAACGGAAACGTGCGACACTAAACACATCTATAGAATTTATCCTGCGAGAGAATGCGATACTCTAATCGGTCTCCTCTTTGTAAGGTGCTTCGTAGCCTCCCCACTCCTGTCTCCTTGGGTTTTCTGAAGGTTTTACTACTACCGCATGTAAACTACACCACTGTAATTTCTTTGTTTCTAAAATGCTGACAGCTGTTTTTTTTAATGAAACTTCTTTAACACCGTCGTGATTTCAAACTAGATGAAACGAAACGTGCGACACTAAACACATCCATAGGATTTGTCCTGCGAGAGAATGAGGTACTTTAATCGGTCTCCTCTTTGTGAAGTGCTTCGTAGCCTTCCCACTCCTGTCTCCTTGGGTTTTCGGAAGGTTTCACTCCTACCGCATGTAAACTACACCACTGTAATTCTTTGTTTCTAAAATGCTGACAGCTGGTTTTTTTTTAATGAAACTTCTTTAACACCGTTGTGATTTTGAAACTCGATAAAACGAAAATTAGTGGCGCAAAAAGGAGAAACACGTACATCTATAGAATTTGTCCTGCGAGAGAATGAGGTACTTTAATCCGTCTCCTCTTTGTGAAGTGCTTCGTAACCCATCGACCTTCTCTTCGTGCGGTGCTTCGTAGAATAAAATGTGAAATAATTTTAACACTTGGTACGATGTTATAATAAATAAACCTCACAATTAACGTATTCCTGATAATCTACATTAGTCCTAAATTCGTCACTCTTCCGAAGTTTAGTTTTCAGAAGGTTTCACCTCTACCGCATGCGGATTGCACTCTGATTCCGCACACCCCATCGACTAGACAGGGAACCCGCCTAAAGTGTCTAGTCACACAAAATTAAATGTTAGCTGTTGCCCGAAGTGTCAAAAGAAAGGCAGTCTAAATTTATGACCAAAACCCAGAACCCTCTCTCACTATAAGGTATCTCAGCATGACCTTGGGTAGGCACACTCCCCGAAACCTAGAATTAAACTTGGCTTTTGTTTCTTTTTTTCGCAAGGCCCGTACTAAATATGTAATTTTAAACAAGCTTACCAAATTTTCCATGCTGCATAATCCGATTTAATTTCCACATGCACTTTCGCAAGACACAAAACTCATGCAATTATGCACTGAATTGAGAACAAATTAATTCCGAATGTACGCCTGAATATTTTCACAAAATAGCGAACTTCCCGAAGTTAATTAAATTATTTTCGTCAATTTCAAAATTACTTTCTTTGTTCATGAGCCCCAACCGCTGTTATCACCCGTGTACCCCCAAGATTTCCACGCACCCCGCAAACTGCCCACGCAATTTCAACCATTGAATTATTTCCCGTCTACATGCCCGAACTACTGTTTTTATTCCCTGTATAACCGCGAATCAGAAACGCGCCCGTCTTCGAGACCGAAACTACCCTCACTTTCTTTATTTAAACTTTAATTTTCCCTTTAAATTTTGTCAATAAGTGAATTATTTTCCGTTTCACCCGCATCGAACTAACTACTGTTATTATTCCCTGTATAACCGCAAATTGATCGTCCTCATCCGCGAACTTTTCCTGACTCTCTAAAAATCCGTCCGTCCCCGAGGTCGAATCTACCCTGACTCCTTTATTTAAAATTTGATTTCCTTTGAATTTTGTCAATAAGTGACTTATTTTCCGTTTACACGTCCGAACTACTGTTATTATTCCCTGTATAACCGCGACTCTGAAACACGCCCGTCTTCGAAACCGAAATTACCCTGACTCTCAAAATCCGTCTGTCCCCGAGACCGAAACTATCCTGACTGTCTTTATTTAAAATTTGATCTCACTTCTTTTCCTTCCCTGCCCGTCTGTGTCGTCCAAGTACCCTTTTTTTATTATCTTTTTCTCTAAAATCCTTCAAATATCGTTAACTCTCATGGCGGATATTTAACTTAATGACCGAACTTGTCAAATTTAATCACCATTTTCGAAGAATTCTGACGTTATTTCATGTTTTTTTAGTTTTTTGTTGCAGTGTCAGACCTTCAAAATAGTAATTAATTATCATGTACTTGAAGGCCAGAATGTATCCCAAAACGACACGGTCACACGTGGCTCCAAGCCCTTTTTTTGCATTCAGAATGGCCTTCGCCGGGGGTCTTCATAAATTCATCAACCCCGTAGTTATTTGGATTTCAGAAATTATTTTAGCGCTCTTACAAAATGGCTCCATACAAATTATCCACGTATTATTATTATTAAGGCGAGTTCATCACAGTCTCCCCTTTATGAAACAAAATATTTGTTGTAGGTGTAATCACGAACTACAGCCACATATTTTGTTACAGAACTCTAGCAGTAGTCAGCCCGTTTGGACTCGCCTCAAATCTTTTTAATTTTTTTTTTTTTTGTTTCCAAAATTATTATGACAAATATTTCCCAATCCGGCCCTGTCTTGTACACCGTCGTCCTTCCTTCTTATTGCTCTACTCCACCGACCTTGCGTAGTATTTTTTTGTTGTTGTCGAAACTACGGTCAATGTTCCTTGCGTCGCCCCCCCATACTTCCAGGAATTTGTCTCGGCCCCGCGGCCCAAATCACAACTGCGTCATAATTTCTTTTCACTGCCTCCTGTTGCAAATCTCACATCTCCCTGTATTTAATTTACAATGTGCAACTCGATTTGATTATCCGCGTTTTCTTGTTTTCTTTTAAATTATTCCGCAGACGGTGCCCGACCCTTGCAGAACATTGTAATTTAACCAATTTATCGCGTTTTCTTTTTTTTCTATAAATATTTTTACTACTCGTTCGTCTTACGGATGGAAAGTCACACCCCTATGTAAGACTACTCCTTCTTGCTAATTTATCCTTTCAAGATTATTTTATTGGAGACGCACCCGCCCGCGTCGTCCCGATGGCCTCCTACCTTTGTGACCGAAGCCTCTCGTACAATGTTTTATCAAGGATCGTGCCTCATCCCGCGAATTAAGTTCAGTGTACAGCGGTCGCCGCACACGGTCCTGCTTAAATCCTTTATTTTTCCGTTAAGTGTTCTATTTTTTTTTTTTCTAGTAGGATTTTACCTCGCATAACTCCCTAACGACCGATGTACACTAGGCATCTGCATGAAATATTCATCAACTTAACCTAGTGGAGTCTTAACCTATTAACCTAATGGAACCAGCCTGCTTATTACCTACAATCTCCCCCCCTCAGGGCTCCTTTTCTTTCCTGTAATTTCCTTTTATTGATATTCAAAACCTATTATCTAGACATTCCTACTAAGTTTATAGTATACTTCTCTATGACATTTTTTTTCTTTCACCTAAACGATATAGATTGTTTTGTTTTGTTTTTCTTTTTTTCTTTTTTTTTTTCAACATTTTCATGACTTTTATAGCACAAATAAATTCAAATCGCCCATCTTACTCGCAGCCCCACTTACATCCCCGTACACGTAAGGAACTATACCACTCTAGGGAACTTGTCGAAAATCTATATATTTTTTCAAATTTCTCAATAAGTCTAAATTAGAGTTCGCACAACGTACTCATGGGCCCGATTCCATAACTATCTTGCTATGGAATACTTATAACCAAAACTATCGGAAACCCCACTAATCTAGCATAGTACAACCTAAATACGTCTAATAAGTGTATAACTACACATACACCATCGATAAAGTTATTCCAATCGCCATCTACTTGTAAGATGCTATTTGTCCTTGTCCCCGCCAACCTGGGTCTCACCTTTGTTTACATAGTATCTTGCAAGGTGTATCGCACTATAATTTCCCCTAATCTCCTTAGTCTTTGGGTCCACCAAGGTGTACGAGTTACAAAACGGTACCGCCCCGATGACATATGGTCCCTCGAATAGTAATGAAAATTTCTTAGTCTGCTTTTTTATCATTGCTGACTGCGGAAACCGCCTTAGCTTTACTAGTGTACCAATTTCATAGATGGCTAATCTCTTTTTCATATTAAAGTAGTGTTGCCTTTTTTTTGCACTAATCTTCAAATTTTCGCGCACCTTTGCCCTAACTTCCTCGATAACCACAGAAGGTATTGCGTCCTTGCTCAAATACTTATCCAAATTATACCTAGGTGCCCTCCCAAATACCACTTCATTCGGAGAGAAACCCGTGCTACAATGTATGCTATTGTTGTACGTTTCCACGATATCTGGCAACAATGTCGACCACCTGGTGTGTTTGTCATGACAATAAACCCTAAAAATGCGACCTAATTCCTTATTCACCCGTTCAGTTATATTGGGTCCCGGATTATGTACCGACGAATGCAAAATGTTGACGCCTAATCTCTCTAGATTAAATTTCCACTTCTTAGAGGTAAATTGCGTGCCATTATCCGTTAAGATAGCCGATGCCTTAATTACTTGTAGGAACTTCTCCAGGCACTTCAAGACCGTTGTAGTAGTCGCAACTTTCAAACTGAACAGATTTATGTAACGACTAAAGGAATCCTGTATCACGAATATATATTTTACACCGCCTATACTACGTGGTAGAGGTCCATAGAGATCCGCCATTATTAGCCCACCTACTTCCGAAGTAACGATGGACTTTCCCGGACCTACAGCCGGCCTTATTTCCTGCTTGGCCAATTGACACAGCCTACACTCTCGCACTAATTGTTTCGCCTGTTTGTGCATCCTGGGCCAGAAATACCTATCCTTTAAGGCAGCTATAGTCTTATAACCACCCCCATGACCAATCTCTAAATGTACGTATCTAATTAAATCTTCTGTCATTTCTTTTGGCACTGCAAGTACGCTGCGTTGTCCTCCGCCGCAGTAATACAAAACCCCGTCCTTCAAAATATAATTTTTTCCATATTTCCTATGGCTACTGCTCTGCGCCCCTTGCATGTTACTAGTTAGTACGCCCAACACTTCCTTCAAAAATTCGTCTCTTCCTTGAAGTACTTTTATATCACGCAACCCCTTCCCAAGCGATCCGCTGTCTCTGACGACAAATGCGGCTATGTCCGGATGTCCCGCCTTATCCTCCTGAACCTCCAGTGCATCGTGAGAGTATCTGCTAAGTAGACGTGGGCGAAATTGAATGACCGAATTAAATGAATAAATTCAATATTGTGACACACTCGATCTGATTCTCAATTTCAAAAGGAATTGATTCTTCATTCCTTACTTTTGGCCTCCTACAATTTTTAACGATACCATACATTTTTTATTTCCATTTATTTTACTGTTAAATTATTTCAATGAATAATGTGTTCCGTAAACGATTTAAATATTATAATGTTTCATAGGTATTTAAATATTATTCAATTTGCGGCGTGCCGCGAAGTGGTCGACGGACGGTAGGTATTGTGAACGACTCGTATTCCGCTAACGCCGCGCCGTCATTCTAAAAACACCCGAACATCACAAAAAATCATCCCAAAACGCGGCCGCGATTCAGCTGAGTTGTCCGAGCATCTCTTTCACGCAAGGAATTAATCATTTGTCGTAATCAATAGTCCTGAGATGGTCCTAAGGTTCCCGCCGTCCCAGGTCCGGTTCCATGTCCGCGTCCCAGGTATCTAGTCTATCGCTATCGAGAGTATGTCCGAAGTGTTTTATTCAGGAATTAAAACAAAAGTCTTTTTCACTTGTGACGTCGTCGTCCCATGTAATTCACAGACCCAGAAATGACGACAGATGTCATCGTTCGAGTCAAATCTCAGATCTGTCCGAATCCGAAACGCAACTCTGTCCTAGGTCCGCAGCTCACGAGTTAATCAAGTCACTGCGGGGTAAGACACAAAACAGTAGTCAAAAGTTACTAATTCATTCCTCAATGCCAGCCCTTAATCCGTCCGTGCGGTTCATCTAATCCTCCGCGCGCCAAGCCGTCAATTTCATTACATAGCTAGTCGAAAACTTTCAACTTTCAATCCGAACATCAGCTAAAAAAGTGAGAAGCTAAAATGATGCACTTATTATCGATTTTTTGGTACGTACGAAAGATATCGGAATACAAGTACCTACCCACTTTTATACGTAGATCTTGGGTAGATATAATATGTAAATTTTCAGATATTATAAGGCCAATCAGCTGTGGTTAGCTGTCTACTCTTTAGACAAATACCCTTTAGCTAAATACTCATCTTAATGTTAAAATGCATGATTATTTTAGATAACGTGAAGTGTAAAATTTTTTATTTTAATAAATAAAATAAAATAATAAAACTTTAAGGGTGAAACAAAAACCTGTTAAATTTTAAGATTTAATTGCTAGCTATAAATACATATTACATACGAAAAATAACGTCACTAAAAAAAGACAACCACATACATCTATAGGATTTAGCCTGCGAGATAATGAGATAGAATAATCGGTCTCCTCTTTGTGTGGTGCTTCGTAGCCTCTTGGTCTCCTCTTTATGCGGTGCTTCGTAGCCTATTGGTCTCCTCTTTGTGCGGTGCTTCGTAGCCTATTGGTCTCCTCTTTGTGCGGTGCTTCGTAGCCTCCCCACTCATTGTGATTTGAAATTCGATGAAGCGAAAAAGCGACACTAAAAGGTACAAACACATTAATCTATAGGTTTTAGCCTGCGAGATAATGAGATAGAATAATCGTTCTCCTCTTTGTGCGGTGCTTCGTAGCCTCCCCACTCATTGTGATTTGAAATTCGATGAAGTGAAAAAGCGGCACTAAAAGGGACAAACACATTAATCTATAGGTTTTAGCCTGCGAGATAATGAGATAGAATAATCGTTCTCCTCCTTATGCGGTGCTTCGTAGCATATCAGTCTCCTCTTTGTGCGGTGCTCCATGGCCTCCCGGTCTCCTGCTGGGCGGTGTTAGCCTCCCCACTCTAGTTTTTTTTTTTTTTTTTTTGGGATTTAATTGAATTAAAGGAATGAATAAAAGGAATCAATTCAAAAGGATAGGGGAATCAGACTGAATCGATTCACTCCTAGGAATCATTCTGCCCACGTCTACTGCTAAGTATGTCTGGACCTACATTATCTTTCCCCTTTATATATTCTACCTTGTAGTCAAACTGGTTTAGGTATAAAATCCACCTAGTTACTCTGGCACTGTACATTTTCCAAGTCTTTAAAAATGACAAAGCCTGGTGGTCTGTCCTGATAATCAACTTGACCCCGCGCAAGTAAGTCTCAAACTTATGTAAACAGTATATTATAGCATATAATTCTTGTTCGGAGACCGTCCATCTTAGTTCCGGCCCCGCTAACCCCTTGCTAACGAATCCTATGACATGGTGATTATTATCCTTATCCAACTGGTATAGCTCCCCTCCAATCGCGTACCCCGAACTATCCGTTTGTAAATAATAGGTGCTATGTGGATTGTGGTGATGCAACATTACCGAAGACAAGAATAATCTTTTTACATTGTCGAACACCCGCTGTTCTGCCTCTGTCCAATGCCACGGTTGCCCCTTCTGAAGCAAGTTACACAACCCCTTCGTCGCCTCCCCATACATTTTTACAAAGCGGCGGTAATAGTTACACAGCCCTAAAAAAGCGCGGACTTGCTTGACCTTCTTCGGCGCAGGAAACTTCTGTATTGCCTCAACCTTTTCTGGGTCCATTCGTAAGCCATAAGGAGTTATTATATGGCCTAACATGTGAATTTCCGTGTACAAAATTGACATTTCACTAACCGACAAGTCATGTTAGCGTCCTTCAACCTAGTTAAAACCGCCTCAATATGTCCCAGATGCTCGTCAAGCCCGCCACAGGTAAAGACCACCAGGTCGTCAAGATAATTTGCGCAGAATTCCCGGACTCCTGGTCCCAAGATACGGTCCATACCTCGGCTGAAACTACCTACCGACGTCTTCAACCCTTGTGGCAATACCCGATATACATACGACTTTCCATTATAGACAAATCCGGTGAATTTACGGCTCTCTTTACTAATTGGAATCTGATAGTATGCATTATTGAGGTCCAGAGTGGTGATGTATTTCACCCCGTGAAATCTCTGTATAATCTCTGACGTCAATGGAGGCTTTTCCACTTCTGAACACATCCGCGTGTTTAACTCTCTGGCGTCTAATAAGATTCTAACTGTCCCATCTTTCTTTAACGTGAATGTCAACGGGCTAGAGAACTGAGTTGCCTCTCGACTTATAATGTTTAGATCTTCCAATTCGGCAATCTTGGCATCTACTTTGTCTCTGTATGCAAATGGAACGGGGTACGATCGTTTCACGAACGGCGTTTCATCTATCATCCTAATCACATGAGTGTACGCATTTGTAAGGCCGGGCTTTTCAATAAAGACTTCACTATTTCTAATTAACATTTTCGCTAATTTGTCTTTTGTCTCTGATTCTAACCGTAGTTTGCCCACAAAATCGCTTATTTTCGCCACTAATTTCGTTGTCGCACTGGTCCCGGAACCTATTTCGATTGCATGTGCATCAACCTCCCCGAGCGGCGGACTCGTTACTATACTTAATTGGGATTCAACGCGAGTTATTCCCGAAGGCCTCAATTTCACTTCGAATGTTCCCAATTCCGACGTCAGTGTCAAGCTACGCCTTCGTCCACACTTCAGCTCCGCGCTGCATTCGTCCAACCAATTAATACCTAAAATTATAGACCTAATTAACTTAGGCACTACAAGACACGGCGTATTAAATAAAGCGTCTCCAAATCGTAACGGTATTAGCACTAAGCTAGAGATGCGTTGGCTTTTCTGCCCTATGGCTCCTCGTAGCTGCACGGCTGTCACCGGTATTAGAGGATACCGTCTGTGATCGCGCAACTTACTCTGCCACAATTCTTCTGATACGCATGTTAGCTGGCTACCCGAGTCTATCAAGCACCACACCTTTACTCCGTCTATATCGGCTTCGACCTCCGGCAGCTGGGACAAGGAGCAGCCCTTCTCTGCCTCATCATAAACTCCGTCTTCAAAAATGGTGTTAAACCCCGCGTACCGTTCCTCCCCCCTCAATCCTCCTAGCTCGCACTCATTCCAAATGTCACTCACGTGCTGTAATATTTTAACGCACGCGTTGACATCTATTTTTTCAAACTCTTTATTCCAATTTTCACCACCTAGCCCTGCGCTATCTCCCATTGTACTCGCCTTTACCGGCGCAACCCGCCCACTTTCTCCTCTCCCTAACCCCCTTCCCAAGTTCCAATTTTGTCTTAACATTATCCTTAAAGCTATGTTGTGGTTTGTTCCTGGCGCCCCGCCCACTGCTTGTTGAGTCGATGTCCTCAGGGCAATGGATTCGACTCGCTGGCGTTTCCCGCTTGTTCAGCACTATCCGGCATCTGGTCTGCACTAGTGGCCTCGATCATCCGCCTCCTGGTGTTTGCCTCCGACGTCCCGTGACATGAGCGCTCCCTCACAATCACATTCATGTTGCCCCTCGCGATGCGGCGTCCTTGTGGCGGCTCCCTCTCCCTTCTCCCCTTCTCCCTTTCTTCCAGGTCCCTCCTTCTTTCCACCTTCTGGTTGTGTCGCCCTATCGGTGGACTAACCATATTGTCCATTCGCCTCAAGAATTCGGCAGCTTCCAGTTCAGTGCCCTGTTCCCCTCGGGAAAACCACAACGCCTGCGTCTCCTTCGGGTAGTGCCGCATGATCTCGTTTATCACGCCGGTTGGTGAGCTAGTTATTTTCAAGGCCTTGGCCAGCTCCCAATATTCAGCAAAGTGCGTCAGCATTGTCTTGCCACCATTCGGTTCCCAGGCCGCATCTGACAACTTCCTCCTGAGTTTATTTTGGCAGACCTCGCCCCAATAGTTCGCCAGGAAGTCCCTCTCGAAATCTTCAATCGTTTCCCACCTGCTACAGTAGATTTTCGACCAACTTTTAGCCTCTCCCTTGAGACTCTCTCGGGCCACCATTAACTTGTCTGTCCGCCTCGTTTTCCTTGTATACTCCCGCAGGTCCTCCAGGAAGGAAATCGGATGCTGATTCCCTCCTTTAAAAGCGGGCTTCTCCTGAGCTGGGAGCAACTCTACAATCTGGCGCCGATTCCCCGACCCCAGGAGCACTTCCGCCTCTCCCGCTTCCGGTCTTGCCTCTCGCACTTCTAGCTGTCTTTCAATGGACTGTATCTTCTCCACTAGCGGTCCTAACGCGTCTCGAATGATGCTAGTCACCTGCCCCAAGCTCACCTGCAACGACGTCTCTCCCACGGTCTCAACTGCGGCGGTGACCTCCTCTCTTGCCGAAGGCCGCCCACGTCCTTTCCCTCTAGACACTGATCCTTCCATGATTGATTATTATCACTTGAACTCACTAAAACTTTAATTCTCTTACTAACTTCTCACCACTAGCACTTTAAGTTCAAAGAGCAAATGTATTTTTTTTTCTGTTCGTATCACTATTATTATCTCGTTTCTTTTAAATTATCCTGTTGAACTTATTTCGTTTAAAACCTGTAAACATTGTTTAAATCACTGTTTTTTTTTATTCAAACCGTCACTCCCCTATTTTTTTCGAACGGTCTATATGAATGCTTTTTTTCCATTTGTAAATAAACCATTAGGTACCGTCCAAGAACTCATAATGCACCGCAAAACGACGTCACTAAATTATCCAATTATTATTATTACCCGACACCCGGTTTAATGACCTATCTTCTCAAGCTGAGTGTTTACTTAATGTTTCTTTTATGATCTCCCCTCAAAATGAAACTGACCTATTTCTGCTATTGTCCTCATCCCCCAAGCCGAACTGTCCCATAGCCCCATAGCAATTACACCCGCATTCCTACGTCAAAACAATGCCAGCCACCCGTCAGTATTATTGTCCGGTGAAACCTTTTTTTTTTCGCATTCTTATAGTTCTCGTCCGCTGTTATCTCTTATCTAATTTTAAGAGGCGACATGGTGAGGTTTCGCTTAACATCTTAACTCACACGATGTATGGTATTTTTCCTTCAAAGCCGAGCATTTAACATAAGGCCCCTTCCCAGACGGCGTGTCCTCCCTTAAACTAGTGCTTTCGGTTTTAAATAATGGATTGCAACCGGCAAGCGCCTCGAAGGTGCAGTGTATTTTTTTCATAACATCCTGTATAACATTCGAGTGTGACCGACCTTTCGTTTTGTGTGTTTGTTCTATTCACACATAGCGGTCAGTGTTTATCTTAATTTTTTGCTACGGTTGTCTTAAATTTTACAATTACTGGTGAACAGTATCACCCTAAATGTAGGTTTTAACTGATTAAGAAATGCCAACTGTCTGCAGTAATCATTTTATTCCCAAAGATTCATACGCTTAAGCAAGTAATTATTAGTGTTGTCCCTTTAACCTCGTGCATAATTTAAATAAAACATTTTGGATACGTTTATTCTGTAAGCCGGGTTACATGACGCTTGAATAGACCAACTACCTACTTCTTTTGTTTATTTATTTATTTCCAACTACGCCATATACTATCTTCCGTACCAAAACTTGAATATTTACAACCTATTTCGTATCGTTATTATTTTGACTAATCGTCCGGCCTAAACCCGAATTCTACAACCGTTCAAACTTTGAAAGTTGACTAACTTCAATATTCTCACCACGGTGAATTGATATTGCATGTACTTTATTGAAGGACTATCTCCCCTAATAATGTAACACCCTTTCTCCCTGTTTCTTATCGAAGGTTGGATACCATTAACTATTCTTGGTTAGTTTTGTTCTAATATTTATTGACATACGGCGCGTCTCCCCTGATAATATGATACCTTTATCCGGTGGCTTATTGAAGGTTGGATATCATCAGCCTACCCTTCCTATTTTTATCTGGTGAAGCTAATGTAGACGCTACTGAACTAACTATTCTTGATTAATTTTGTTCAATTTTTTTTCTCTTTGACCTGCGGCGCGTCTCCCCTAATAATATGATACCTTTATCCGGTGGCTTATTGAAGGTTGGATATCATCAGCCTACCCTTCCTATTTTTATCTGGTGAAGCTAATGTAGACGCTACTGAACTAACTATTCTTGATTAATTTTGTTCAATTTTTTTTTTCTTTGACCTGCGGCGCGTCTCCCCTAATAATATGATACCTTTATCCGGTGGCTTATTGAAGGTTGAATATCATCAGCCTACCCTTCCTATTTTTATCTGGTTAAGCTAATGTAAACATTATTATTTCAAATTCCTCTGCTAACCATCTATTATTGTCCTAGTAATTACTTTGTATTTTCTTTATTGTTGTTTTCAGTCATTTTCGATGACAACCGAACCGTCATACCTACTGTATTCTTTTTTTTCTATTCTTGTGAATGTCATTGTATAAAACCCCAGCAAAATGCAACACTTTTTAAAACCATACCTCCTGGTCACTTAGCAATACTGTAATAAATTAAAGACTCTTACCCCCCCCCCTAATTAATAATAAAACTTTACAAGCTTTATGCTTTTCCTTCAAAGCACATTCGAATTAGGAAAATTTAGAACAAGCTCGGTGTGGACGCTCTCTCCTTGGTCGCGGCACCACTGTAATAAATCCGACCCTTGCACCTGTAATTAATTAATTTTCCTTTTCTTTTAAAACTTGATTTTATGGTTTCTATCTTTCTACATCGTTCGTACGCTCTGCAACGAAAGCTCTGTACGTAGAGTTCGTCGCCTCGAATTCGTATTCGTAACCTTGTAGTTTCGGCGCTCACTCTTCTCTCCTCTTCATTCCTTTGGCTGCGCCTCGACACCCCTTTACGTAATACGTTTTAGGTATACGTGGCGAGATGCTCTCAATTAATCAACTTGTAATTAACCCCTTAACGTTGTGTCATTTTTTGCTTTAAAGGTTTGATATGGTTAATACAATTTAATTAATAATTTGTTTGTGGTAAACCCTTGTTCTTTTAGGTATGGCGTGTTACAATTCACTAGGGTCCGATTTACAATGACTGACTCTAGCTAACTTGAAAATAACTAATGCTATCGTTCGTGCAACTTCCTCCCCTACTAACGTCCGTTCTATACTTGTTCGTTGATGACTACTTCTTCTGAATTAACCCGCGTCATCTTCCCTAGTACCTAGTACAAAAATATACTTTTATACATTTAATTGGGAAGATCCTACCTTTAGCGTGACGCAGCGTATCCTCTGCTGTTCTTGGGGTGCTAACACATAAAATAATTTGACATTTGTAATCTAGTTACGGATTTTCAATCAAAATTCAATCAAAACAGGCCCGGGATGCACAAATTCTACAGGCACCATTGTAAGTGAAGCTTGTTAGTTAGTTTTGAGTTTGAGTAGGTATTTTTGGGAGATTACTAGGGATTGACATGAAACAAAATATGTCTTGCTACAATTGGACTCCTCCATTTCCGCAACTGACTTGGTGAGGTTCAATTAAAACCGCCCGGTCAGTCTCCAATTCCAACACCTCCAGAGAATATTTTGATGGTCGCAAGCGACTGATGAAAAATCGACATGTTTTGCTTCCTGTCGGGAAAGGGTTTGATGTGTATTTCCGGTTCGTATGGTGATAGTGG
This sequence comes from Limnephilus rhombicus, assembly GCA_929108145.2. Classification (NCBI taxonomy): domain Eukaryota; kingdom Metazoa; phylum Arthropoda; class Insecta; order Trichoptera; family Limnephilidae; genus Limnephilus; species Limnephilus rhombicus. The sequence goes on from OV815280.1 coordinate 38,173,182, forward strand.
GAGTGTTCTCAACCAATGCGCCGCCAAATTATAATGGTGATAATGCTAATGTTGCCTGATGAAATGTCAACTCATATCGCTTGATGTGAGGATCTGCTTCGATTTATGGTGTGGTAGTCGGTGTCCGGAAGTATTCAGGATTGCGTGGGTGGCACGAGGTTTTAGATCGTGACATCCTCTAAGCCGAATTGATGATGATGATGATGATGATGATACTGTAGAAGTCTTTCAGCATGTCAATGACTAGAGTTCCGTTCACTCCTATAGCATCGAACATGAACATTAAACCGAAGTGGATTAGACAAGCGGCAATGTCAGGAGGTCGGTGGAGCCGCTCCCCCCTCTGATCTCGTGAAGTTTGAATTTAGTAAAGGTGGATTTTGATGTCATCGACCCTCGCCTCTGCAGTCACACAGCTCCTCAACAGTCCCGTTCTCCGTCCAGCATACCGCCTCGAACCAGTAGAAATGCTGCTTACGTTTTCCTAGGCACGTTATAAACATGCGTCAGCCTTCAGCCGCGGTGATCATCGGTATTTGATTTGAATGAAAATACCTCCCCTCGCATGACGGAAACAGGCGTGACGGGGACGGTCCCCCATTTAGCGTCACGGGCATCCGCCCTACGATAGGTGATATTCCAAGCTCATCTCAAATATCAGCTCGAAGAAGGAATGTCAAGCTCGGCTTCCAGGGTGCTGGGTCCAGGAATGAATGGCACCGGGTCGTGAATCCGACTTCCATCCCATCCATTTCCCTTGCTACGCTTTCGTCCAAAGCACATTGTTAAATTTGAAGGAAGGAAATTTGCTAAATAATGATAGCAGAGCGCGTCACGCGCGATGTCTGAATACCTACTGTTGGTCTCGTTCAATCGCAAATACTAAGGATTTAAGCTAGAAAGTAAATTCTGTATAAAATATACCTAACGTAAAGTGCTATGCACACTTCCAAGCGTGAGTTTAAACGAAGTCAAAAGCTAGCTTATGTAGGTCTCTACATAACAGTTTTTCTGAGATCCCTGAAATTTGAGGTAAAAGGCGTGGGATTTTATTTTTTTGGGAATGGGAATTCTATTGTATACATTTGTTAGTAAACAGAAACCTCATGCAATGCATCCTTTTTCCAAATCAATATACCTAGTACGTACAGACCTTGCCTTAACAAATATCTTCAATTACTGAGTAAATTCTAAAATGTTTTGAGAATAGGTATTCCTAATGTAATGTAATTTATTATATCCATATAACCCCTAACCTAGTATTTCTGATGTAATGTCTCGCAACACAATCGTAAGATACATAAATACCTCTTGTCCGTTAAAGTTAACAAAACATCCCCAAAAGACCCTCTCCCCTTACAATCTTTGCACTTCGGCGACACCATTATGGTTATTGGTTTGAAAACTTCTTTAGCACCGTTGTGATTTGAAACTACATGAAACGGAAACGTGCGACACTAAACACATCTATAAGATTTATCCTGAGAGAGAATGAGATACTATAATCGGTCTCCTCTTTGTGAGGGTAGCCTTCCCACTCCCGTCTCCTTGGGTTTTCTGAAGGTTTCCCTTCTACCGCGTGTAAACTACACCACTGTAAATTCTTTGTTTCTAAAATGCTGACAGCTGTTTTTTTTGTTTTTATGAAAACTTCTTTAACACCGTTGTGATTTGAAACTAGATGAAACGGAAACGTGCGACACTAAACACATCTATAGAATTTATCCTGCGAGAGAATGCGATACTCTAATCGGTCTCCTCTTTGTAAGGTGCTTCGTAGCCTCCCCACTCCTGTCTCCTTGGGTTTTCTGAAGGTTTTACTACTACCGCATGTAAACTACACCACTGTAATTTCTTTGTTTCTAAAATGCTGACAGCTGTTTTTTTTAATGAAACTTCTTTAACACCGTCGTGATTTCAAACTAGATGAAACGAAACGTGCGACACTAAACACATCCATAGGATTTGTCCTGCGAGAGAATGAGGTACTTTAATCGGTCTCCTCTTTGTGAAGTGCTTCGTAGCCTTCCCACTCCTGTCTCCTTGGGTTTTCGGAAGGTTTCACTCCTACCGCATGTAAACTACACCACTGTAATTCTTTGTTTCTAAAATGCTGACAGCTGGTTTTTTTTTAATGAAACTTCTTTAACACCGTTGTGATTTTGAAACTCGATAAAACGAAAATTAGTGGCGCAAAAAGGAGAAACACGTACATCTATAGAATTTGTCCTGCGAGAGAATGAGGTACTTTAATCCGTCTCCTCTTTGTGAAGTGCTTCGTAACCCATCGACCTTCTCTTCGTGCGGTGCTTCGTAGAATAAAATGTGAAATAATTTTAACACTTGGTACGATGTTATAATAAATAAACCTCACAATTAACGTATTCCTGATAATCTACATTAGTCCTAAATTCGTCACTCTTCCGAAGTTTAGTTTTCAGAAGGTTTCACCTCTACCGCATGCGGATTGCACTCTGATTCCGCACACCCCATCGACTAGACAGGGAACCCGCCTAAAGTGTCTAGTCACACAAAATTAAATGTTAGCTGTTGCCCGAAGTGTCAAAAGAAAGGCAGTCTAAATTTATGACCAAAACCCAGAACCCTCTCTCACTATAAGGTATCTCAGCATGACCTTGGGTAGGCACACTCCCCGAAACCTAGAATTAAACTTGGCTTTTGTTTCTTTTTTTCGCAAGGCCCGTACTAAATATGTAATTTTAAACAAGCTTACCAAATTTTCCATGCTGCATAATCCGATTTAATTTCCACATGCACTTTCGCAAGACACAAAACTCATGCAATTATGCACTGAATTGAGAACAAATTAATTCCGAATGTACGCCTGAATATTTTCACAAAATAGCGAACTTCCCGAAGTTAATTAAATTATTTTCGTCAATTTCAAAATTACTTTCTTTGTTCATGAGCCCCAACCGCTGTTATCACCCGTGTACCCCCAAGATTTCCACGCACCCCGCAAACTGCCCACGCAATTTCAACCATTGAATTATTTCCCGTCTACATGCCCGAACTACTGTTTTTATTCCCTGTATAACCGCGAATCAGAAACGCGCCCGTCTTCGAGACCGAAACTACCCTCACTTTCTTTATTTAAACTTTAATTTTCCCTTTAAATTTTGTCAATAAGTGAATTATTTTCCGTTTCACCCGCATCGAACTAACTACTGTTATTATTCCCTGTATAACCGCAAATTGATCGTCCTCATCCGCGAACTTTTCCTGACTCTCTAAAAATCCGTCCGTCCCCGAGGTCGAATCTACCCTGACTCCTTTATTTAAAATTTGATTTCCTTTGAATTTTGTCAATAAGTGACTTATTTTCCGTTTACACGTCCGAACTACTGTTATTATTCCCTGTATAACCGCGACTCTGAAACACGCCCGTCTTCGAAACCGAAATTACCCTGACTCTCAAAATCCGTCTGTCCCCGAGACCGAAACTATCCTGACTGTCTTTATTTAAAATTTGATCTCACTTCTTTTCCTTCCCTGCCCGTCTGTGTCGTCCAAGTACCCTTTTTTTATTATCTTTTTCTCTAAAATCCTTCAAATATCGTTAACTCTCATGGCGGATATTTAACTTAATGACCGAACTTGTCAAATTTAATCACCATTTTCGAAGAATTCTGACGTTATTTCATGTTTTTTTAGTTTTTTGTTGCAGTGTCAGACCTTCAAAATAGTAATTAATTATCATGTACTTGAAGGCCAGAATGTATCCCAAAACGACACGGTCACACGTGGCTCCAAGCCCTTTTTTTGCATTCAGAATGGCCTTCGCCGGGGGTCTTCATAAATTCATCAACCCCGTAGTTATTTGGATTTCAGAAATTATTTTAGCGCTCTTACAAAATGGCTCCATACAAATTATCCACGTATTATTATTATTAAGGCGAGTTCATCACACCGGTCGGTAAATAAAAATTAAATCAATAAATCGTGGTTACAAACAAAGAGATTGTTTTCCTTTAATTTTTAAAATGTCCCTGAAGACTGGCTCTGTGCCCTCTGGTTGGAAGAAAGCGGTTATCCATCCTATTCCAAAGAAGGGTGACCGCTCCAACCCAGCCAACTACCGCCCCATAGCGATCACATTAGTTCTGTCTAAGGTGATGGAAAGTGTGATCATTTGGATCACTGGACATTTCCAAGGCATTTGACCGGGTTTGGCACCGAGGACTTGTCAACAAACTGCCTTCTTACGGACTTCCCGCATCCTTGTGTATGTGGATTGCCGACTTCTTGAGGGAGAGGTCGATTCCAACGGTAGCCGATAGTTTCACCTCTTCCTCACACTCGATAAATGCTGGCGTCCTACAGGGATCGGTTCTGTCTCCGACTTTGTTTTTGTTGCACATCAACGACCTTTTGTCATGTGCACCAATTCATTGTTACGCGGATGACAGTACAGTTCTTGATAGCTTTTTGTTTTACAAGCCCCCAAAGGGCTCACAAACTCCAACAGCTTTTATGGCTTTGAAGCAAAGAATGGACGATTACCTCGAGAGTGTTTTCTCTTGGGGTAAAAATAATCTCGTTGAATTTAATGTTTCAAAGACCCAATCTTGTCTGATTACGTCTAAAAGGGATCGAAATGAAAATCTAGTCTCTTTCAACGGAAGCAATCTTCCGTATAGGCCCTCTATTGATATGCTTGGTGTAACCCTACGTGACCAGCTCAGGTATGGGTGCTCCATCGAAGCCAGAGTAAAGTTAGCCTCCCAGAAACTGGGCGTACTGTATAGGGCCCGCAGATACATTAATAGTGCACAAATGCTAACCCTGTACAAATCACAAGTGCGCCCCACGGTTGAATTTGGCAGCCACCTCTGGTCTGGAGCTCCAAAATACCTGAAAAATACCCTCGACTCTGTGCAGAAACGGGCGGTCCGTTTGATAGATTCTCCCATCTTAACAGACGGATTGCAATATTTAGAGCACAGGCGTCGGGTGGGAATGCTATCCTTGTTCTACCGGTATTACAATGGAAGATGCTACGAGGAACTAGCATCATTGATCCCTTCGGTACCGTTTCATAGTCGGGAAAAACGCCAAACGCGTGCCCAATATTTGTACACGGTTGACATTTGTCACATGAGAACGGGTCGTTTCTTCGACTCGTTTCTATGTTCAACAGCTCGGCTGTGGAATGATTTGCCGGCCTCTGTGTTTCCCTTTTCCTACAACATGGGTCTCTTCAAGATCAATGTTCATTCCTTCCTCTCCTTAAAAAGACCCTCCACACAGCATCCTAGATGACATACGCCCTGAGGGAAATTATTTTCATCAAGGCCTCCTGTGTGGAGATAATGTAAAAAAAAACGCCTATGGCGCTATGTTTGGCCTTCGAATTACTGCAGTACTTCCAACATGCTATCGGACGGGCGAGTTGCATAATAACTCGGTTGGCAGGATTAAGTATACAAGTCAACATCGGAAATGTCATCATTATGGAATCACGCCGCAATCCAGATTCCAACATCGAAGATCACTGAAGAAAGTTAATGCCCCCATCAATCTTGAATAACGCTACAGACAATAAACGCCTTGTTTTGTTTTGTTTGTAATTTCTTAACCGTATGTATACCATACTATACGGCGAGGAAACATGTACACTTAGAGCCAGCGAAAGAAAGCAGATAGGCGCCCTCAAAATGTGGTGCTGGAGAAAAAATGCCCAAGATTCCTTTGACAGCCAGACGCACAAATGTATCTATTCTCGAAAAGCCCGACATCACAATGGGCTCTCAACTATCTAAGATACATCCTTCAACGTATTTTAGAATACTTTGGACGCGTTGCTCGTCAAACTGAGGACTCCAACTTGGAGAAACTTATAATCACTCGCAAAGCGTTTGACAGAAGAAGCCTAGGTAGGTCACCAATACGCTGGAGTGACCAATCACTGGCGTCCAGTACTGGTGTCCTTGGCTCTCCAGGCAGCGCAGAACTGCGAGAAGTGGAGGATCTTTGTCCACCATCAAAACTAGAGCAGGGGCAAATAGAAACCGACTTAAGGCTCTGCAACCGGGCCCGAAAAGAAAAAGATGGAGAGATACGAAATTACGAATGTTAAAGGAGCGCTAACATTTACAGCGACAAAATCGATGCGAAAATTGCGAAAATGTTTAATAAAACACGACTCTTTTAAAATAGAGCAAAAATCTTGCCGGCATTATCTTAAACAGCATTTAATGAAACACTGTGAATTTTTTCATACATATAACTTGTAAAATAACTGAAACAAACGTGTTAATAATAATGTTTGGAGCATACTTTGCGATTTTTTTCTATCGAGGGAATTTTATATAATTTGCGTTTCGGCGCGGGCAAAGTCTAGATCAGTGATTCCCAAAGTGGTCCAGGTGGACCCCAAGGGGTCCATGGGAGACTCAACGGGGGTCTACGTTGGAGTGATAGAGAAATGGGGGTCCACAAGTTGTATGTGGGGGTCCACGAAAATTTATCTGGTTTCGATAGTAAAGAATAAAAATGTTGGCTTGACTTTAACTATCAATGTAGGCAGATAATACACTACTCAAAAAAATTAAGGGAGCAAAAAAAATCCAATTTTTTCGGTGATTTTTGACAGGCTGTATTTCGGTGAAAAATAGTCTTATTGAGACTTTAAAAAAAGCAATATAATTTTCAAATTTTTGTCAATGTTTTTTAGGAACTACGTTTCTCATGCAATCATAATTTTTTGCCATTTTTTTTGGTCCACGGCTTGAATTTTTTTTTCATTTAGGCCGGCTTATGAATCAGATAGCCTTAATATTTAGCAATAATTTCCTTTTTTTAAAACCTCCCTTAATTTTTTGAGTAGTGTATTTTTAGAACGTTAGTGACTGTTAATTGTAAAAACTTGCACATTCGATATTTAATTCTATTAATCTGGGAAATGCAGGACTAGGTTTTTTTTTAATGATTTCATGAATTTTTTTGGCACGGAAGAAATGTGTATAATTTATTGAAACTTTGAGGTCATTTTATACATCTATTTAAAAAAGATATTGTAAATTTTTCGAAGCATTTCCTCGCAAAATATGAAAATTATCAGCTGCTATATATCGAACGTCATCATCAGACGTAGCTTTTGTTTGCATTTTGGAGGCCATAGTTTTCATCTCAAATCAATAGGGTTTTGAATTTAATTTAAAACATATGCCTCTTCTGTGTTAACTTGTTAACCTAACTTTTCCTAAAAAAAGGTTAAATTTAATTTTTGACAGGTGTGTAAACAGGAAACTTTGATTTTTTGGCATTTTTTTGCAATTAAAAAATACTTTTGACAATAATATTACTACGAATATATATAATATTTATATAATTACACATAGAGCGTAATTATATAAATAAGGTATCTGCATATTTTTAAAATGTTTAATTAAAAACTTTCTGAGCTAGAGTGCACACAAATTCCAAAAAAGTCGTTTCGAGAAAAATGAGTTTCAAGTTTACCACGCGGTTCGGCACAAACACCCTCGTAATACCTGAACGAATTGAAATTTTGATTTAAAACTTTAGGAACATATTTTAAAATAGTTATGCTAACAATTTATGAAATAAAAAAAAAAATAATAAAAAATTGAGTCTTCTGCATGTATTTCCCCCCTAAGTCTGAAATATATTATTTTAATAAATAGAACACTATTTATTAAAATATATAGAATATACTATTTTTCTTTTTATTTATACCACTCCGAATTTAGGGTTGGAACTCAACCGCAACGCAAATTTCCATCATTAGATCTAATCTTCACATTTTTGATCAGTTTTGGGAAAATGGTAGGAACGTAGCAGCAGGGGGTCCACCGAAATCAGTAAAATTTTGAAAGGTGTCTACGAGAAAAGTAAGTTTGGGAACCTCTGGTCTAGATATTATCTTCAAGAATAACATATATTTTTTTTAAGAGCTTTAAAACTTACCGTGTTTAAGGGAAATATGTAATAAATCGGTACAAATCCGGGTTGCGGGCCCTTAAAAAGAATGTATTCTTTATTCTTTGTGATACTAGCTTTTTGCCTACATTGATAGTTAAAGTCAAGCCAACATTTTTATTCTTTACTATCGAAACCAGATAAATTTTCGTGGACCCCCACATACAACTTGTGGACCCTCATTTCTCTATCACGCCAACGTAGACCCCCGTTGAGTCTCCCATGGACCCTTAGGGGTCCACCTGGACCACTTTGGGAATCACTGGTCTATATGAACATATTTTTTTAAAGCCATAATATTTTTCACTGGAGTTCCTTATTGGGGTTATTTTATAATCCACGATAGAAATCTGAGTCACGAGTCGATTCACATAAGAAGTTCACACAAAGCATAAGATTCAATACGATACTGTCTATACTTTATGTCACGATAAGATAAATAACACTTCAACGTAGAGCGAAATGTCACGATACGATGATGGTTTGCAACAGACTGGCGATATTGCGGTACTTGACTCATGTCCACCGTGTGGGTAGGTACACTTAATGTGCGGAAGTCCAAAATCTGGATTCCTCCAATCTGCTAGGCCGACCGAAACACAAATACGAATGAAACCCATCAGCGTTATGAAACAAATATATTTTTAAAGTGGGACAAAAAAATTTATGTAAGTAAGTACACACAGTTGAAGCTCAGGTTAAAGTTGATTTGCTCAAGCTCTTACTTCTCGAATTTTAACGTGAAGTATTATTTAAGCTTTAACTTAAGCATCCAAAAAATGTTTTTGTACTTTTCTTTACCGCTTTATTGCTTGATAGACCCTTCCTTAAAATATGTAAAAAATATTTATATCACATTATCACTTAAGGTATCGCGTGCTTAGAGGAGTGTCACGGTATCATTTTTTGTCTGACAACATGATTTGTCGCAATATTTAAGTGAAAACGCAAACTTGCGAAAGGTGTTATTTAATAATAGTACCTAATTATAATTATTATTTATTTATTCCAGAATGTGGGAGGTTAGTGCGATCCCACATTTCCCATAAAGAATAAAGTATGTCGGTTTCTCATTACTGAGGATCATTGTTCTTCTTTCACAACCATCCGAGGTCGAGGGGTAAAGCTCTCGACTAGCAATTCGGAGGTCGCGGGTTCAAATCTCAGCTTGCGCTAATAATTTTAATTTGATTGATTTGTGTTCTTTCACAATTTGATCCTTTGAAAATAAAATAAGATATATTTGTGAAACGTTCCAGAGTGGAAAACACTTTCAGTATCGCTTTGGTGTAAAAGCACCATTCAGAATTGAGACGTTGGTTGCTTGAAATGGCCTTGTCAAGACTAGATCTGAATAGTCAGATAATTTCACGCCTTTCTCCCCCATATCCTTTCCCTCCCCACTACCTTCAGCCTCACAACATACCCCAATTGGGGTATGTTGTGAGGATGCCTTACTCTTAGGTGGTTGGAAGCAGTTTAAGCGGCATTCACATAAAAAAAACACACATTTTTTTTTCTTTTAATTTTTTTAACGATAAATATTTCTTCATTTCAACAAAAAAGAAGGTAACACAAATACCATAATCACCAAACAAATGAAACAAAGCAGACCTGCTTTCCTAAAATGCCCTCATCGTAAAATTTTCGTCACTGAAAAACAATTAACAATTTTTACAAAAAAAACATGAGGAAATAGGGTCGCTAATGGCGCGGGCGTGGAAAAGGTTCCATTTTTTCGTTTGTTAAAAATAAACGTTCAGGGTAGGACCCTTGCATGACACATTTTACATAGCTCTACTATAAACTGAACTAAGTGACCATGTAATTAGGGCGTGTTAAATATCACTGTCAGCTGATAGCACATTAACTATGAAAGCTTCCGCTACGTTTTATTAAAAAATAATTTTCACGTAGAAGCAAATATTTTTCAGAGTCCCACGACTTTTCATCCCGCGACAAAATATCCCCGACAAAATATCCTACGGGCAAAACATCCCCCGATAAAATATCCTACGGGCAAAACATCCCCTGACAAAATATCCTACGGGCAAAACATCCCCCGAAAAAAAATATCCAACTGGCAAAACATCCCCCGACAAAATATCCTACGGGCAAAACATCCCACGACAAAATATCCTACGGGAAAACATCCCCGACAAAATATCCTACTGGAAAAACATCCCTCGACAAAATATCCTACTGGCATCCCCCGACAAAATATCCTACGGGCAAAAGCATCCCCCGACAAAATATCCTACGAGCAAAACATCCTCCGACAAAATATTCTACGGGCAAAACATCCCCCGACAAAATATCCCCGACAAAATATCCTATGGGCAAAACATCAGCCGTCAAAATATCCTAACCTAACCCAAAAAACCTAACCTAAACTTTTTTTTTTTTACATGTACTCCACACAGGAGGCCCTGAAGAAAATAATTTCCCTTAGGGCCTATGTCATCTTTGGGGATGCTGTGTGGAGGGTTTTTTTTAAGGAAGGGAAGGAGAGGAGAGTTCTGGGAAGGAAAAGGGTTTAAGGGGTGGGTAGGAATCTGGGGTTCAGTATGTCCTGGTCATCCGCCTCCAAGACCTAGACATACCTCACCCCCATGAACCCGGGCACCCCTGCTAAATCACCAAACGTAGCGAACCACTTGGGGTGACCTATGGCAGAGGTGTTGGTTATCCAATAAAGGTTCCCGGGGCGGCGGTACCCATTCCCGCCTCCCAAATTGACCTAAAGTAGGTAACCCAACAAAACCTATACTAACCTAACCCAACCCAACAAAACCTTTCGGCGCCAAATTTAAACCTAATCCAACCTAACCTAACACATCAAAACCTGTCGGCGCTAAATTTAAAATTTAAACCTAACCTAACCTAACCCTTATTAGGCGACTTGAGGCATTCGAGATGTGGATCTACAGAAGAATACTTAAAATTAGCTGGATGGACAGGGTTACAAACGAAGATCTTATGGTTCGGATGAATAAAGAAAAGGAAGTAATTAAAACTATAAAAATCCGAAAACTTCAATATCTTGGACATGTGATGAGACATCCAGAGAAGTATGAGATCTTGCATCTCATAATGCAGGGAAAGATTGCCGGAAGACGGGGCCCTGGAAGAAGGAGAACCTCATGGTTGAAAAACCTGAGACAGTGGTATGGCCAGTCTACCGTGGAGCTGTCACGGGCTGCAGTAAACAAAGTCCGCATAGCCAACATGATAGCCAACGTCCGTTGAACGGACAGGGCACAAGAAGAAGAAGAACCTAACCCAACAAAACCTTTCGGCACCAAATTTAAAATTTAAGCTTAACCTAACCTAACACAACAATGCCTTTAGGCGCCAAATTCAAAATTTAAATCGAAACCGAAGTTCCCTGCTCTGTCTCATTCCTTCCTAGTCGGGGGATATTATGTTGAGGGATATTTTGTCGGGGATATTTTATCGCCGTATGAAAAAGCGCGGTACCATTTTTCAGGACATTTTTAAAAATTTTCATCTTTAAAAATGTAATTAAATTTCTTGTAATTATTTTATTACCGAGGCTTTGTTGAGCGGTTTTTGAATGTCACGGTGAAGGTTTTATTTGTTCTGTTGTTCCCACAAAAGAGTGGGTATCTTTGTTGGAATGAATCAGCGTTTTAATTATTTTTTGATCTGCACTAGATAACCTTTGTGAATCGAATTAAGTTCTTTATAAGATGAAAAAGGACTCGTTCAATTTTTTACACAAAAAAACAGCAAAAACAATATTAAATCTTATAAGTTATTTTATTATACTTTTGTTACAGCAGCGTGGGTCCTGTCTTATTTACCTTTTTTCCAATTTAATCATTACGAACTTGTCTAATTTAAGGCATGTACTCATTTATTTAGAATTTAATGAATAGTTATATGAAGTATTTTAATTAAATTTAAAGAGATTTTTGTTTCCTCTCAGCGCCCTTCCAGAAATGGCGCCGGTTTTTTGCACATTTTGGATCGTATGGCAGATTTGGTACTGCATGTGTAGTAATAATACATTAGGCTCAGTTTATGGAGGTCATTTAATGTTCTCCTTGTCTCGAGAGTACCATAAAAAGGGGCTCCGTTCAGACAGCTGAAGCATTGACAATTGTGTAGGTGGATTGATGGTATAGACTTATTTTCTTCCTTCAATGAAGATTTCCGTAGCTCCGCAGTACATATAGCGGGAAGAATTGGCAAACAGCATTATACAGGGTTTTTCAGTTCGTGCAATTGGGATGCGATAAAGTTAGAGAGAAAAGAACGTTGTTCTCTTCTCTGCCTTCAACGCCCGTGATGCAAATATAAGCTCGAATCCAATACAACAAAGGAAGCGTACTTACGGTAGCCATTCTATCCTTCACTTTAGCGGAGCCCCCTAATTGTTTGTTTGACATTTATTTATTTATTTATTTCTATTCGCAAACATACACTTAACAGATTATTACATTGGTTTAAGTACATAAATAATAAGTTTCAGTATAATAAAGAATATGAAAAATGTTATTGATCCGTAACTGTACGTAAATTGGTTAGAAGTAGTGTTTTGTGAACACCTCACTAGGCGAACCTGTGCTGAGGTGTTCCCATTTTTAGGATAAGTGCTCTTCTGTCGGCAAGAGTCGAAGCACAGTATCCTCCTTGCTTTTGTCAAGAAGGGCACCGTGGGTCGATCCATGACGGCAGTATCCTATAAATAAATTAAATATTAGTAAGGATCTATTTGCAGGTTATTTCAGGATATCTTGAATATGTATAAGATAAAAGAATTACTTGATATACAATTAGGTATAATTTTTCTACAGACCTCCCGCCACTAGTATTAAATAATATTGTGGTACTTTTTTGTGGTACTTTTTTGTGGTACTTTTTGTGTCCCGAAACAAATTTTTTTTTTTTTTCTAAGTTTGGGTTCGGTCATGTTTGGTTAGGTGTTATAATCTTTTGAGTAAAGAGAATACCTTGTTGTTTGATCCAGTCTTTGATTAGTTTTTTGTGATGGATTGTTGATGTATTTGAAGTTAATAATTGCTTCAGTGTATTGCACAATATAAAATGTAATACATGAGATCACAGACACAGCGAAAAATTGCTTCTCTCTAACGGACGTCACCTTAGATCACAATTTTAACTTTTTAACTTCACACAGCGATTTCGTTGAATTGTCAAAGTTGTTCCAGAGCAAAAGAGTATTTTCAAGTGTGTTGCGACATACTTCCCAAGGTATGGATTTGAACATGAATTTGAACATGGATTTCAAAATCCTGACTTAAAAACCATCTGGAACCAATGGCGTAGATCGTAGATCATAGGTTCTCAACGTGGGCGATTACGCCCCCTTGTGGACGTTTGAGACTTTCAGGGGGGGCATTAGAAGACTCAGATAAAATTAGGGGGCGTTGAAATGGCACAGAGGGCGTTGAGGGCGTGGGCAGGTAAAAAAAATGTGGTCTAAAAAAGACACGCTTATCATGTATCTACTAATAAAGCAAAGTAAACTTTAATATTGATTAATTTGTGGGTAAATTTTCGGGATTAGTGTCCATGGTTATTACGAATAATTTTTAGAAAAAAACTTTAGATTCGCCTTAATCACTATAAAAGGAAACTTTTTGCATCACGGCTGGCAGAAAATAATGCATTTTAATTTTTAATGTCGTTAAATAAAATTTCAGCCGACAACGACAGCCAACGACAGCCCGCCCGCTGCCGCCCGCCATTTTGTCACTGCTAAAATATGTTTTTGAATGGTTTGTTTGGCTACGCAGGGTTTGTGTAGCAGGCTTGGGTATGTTATCTTTACTTTAAAAAACAGCCTACGTTTTTGAATGGTTTGTTTGGCTACGCAGGGTTTGTGTAGCGGGCTTGTGTATGTGACAAAATGGCGGGCGGCAGCGGGCGGGCTGTCGTAGTGTCGGTTCGCGAAGAGAAATTTTATTTAACGACATTGAAAATTAAAATGCATTATTTTCCACCAGCCGTGATGCAAAAAGTTTCCCTTTATAATGATTAAGGCGAATCTAAATTTTTTTTCTAAAAATTATTCGTAATAGCCATGGACACTAATCCCGAAAAATTACCAATTTTTGTTATTATATGTAGTCATCATTTTTATCAAGTGTGCGAAAATTTTCACATTGCGGTAGTTCGGGAAGTGGATGAAAATTGAACTGAAGGATTCCATTACATTCAGATATACATTAAGTTGGATTACATGAAAATATTTATTTTTTATTTTATAATATTATCATCTTACTTGTATCATTATTATTAAATTATTAAAAATTAACACTCTATCATGAATATAAGAAGTAAGATAACAAACCCGGTACAAGAGAATTGCTTTTTTAACTTGAGAAAACAAAAAGGTATAACAAATAATTTTACATATTTTTAAGAGAATTATTGATTCCGCGTCAGTTGAGCCCACCCCGCCAAGTAAAAAAAATGAGTGGCTCTAGAAAAAAAATGTTCGAAAAGGGGGCGGTGGGCAAAATAGAAGCTATGGCGCAGATAATCACGAAGCAGTATACGTACTTCCAAAGTTGAATTGATGAGATAACGAGATATTGAAAAAAACGCACCTAGAGCACACCAGCTGTATCTAACAGATTGTTCTTCTTCACATCTTCAATGTTCTTACAATGGAATTCCCAGTGAGCTGTATTTTCTTTACATCTAAAGTCTTCGTCTGCCATAAAGACAGGTTGTAAAATAAAGATCAGGAGACGAAGAACAAGAAGAGATATGCACATGTCCTTATCCACTGCAATCCCTCATTCCTTGAAAGTTGCGCGGAACGCTGGCTGTATCTCTCAGACAAAAAGAGGACAAGTGGCAAACACCCCTAGCACACTCTGATACCCTGATACACGGCTGCTTTCAGTTAGTTCGGCTCCACGGAGAAACCAAGTTTATTGAAACTTTTCTACCTCAGCCATTTATTTAATCTCGTCCCCCGCCGGCTTCCCACCCTCTCCACCCCTATCGAGAAATACGAAACACCCTCACATACGCTTCCCTTTTTCCCTTCTTCCTCTTTTGCCGCGTAGTTTTATTTCAGTTACCGAACAAGTCCAAACAAAGTTTCCTTTGCGAAATCTAAACACTCTCCTGGATACATTATTTAAGTTGTTGCAAATTAGTTTGTATCATGCATTAAATTATTCACTCTCTCGTGTAAGAGAAGTTTTTTTGTTGCAAAAAGAAGCAAACTTCTGTAGCGTCTGATATGTAAATAATTACTTTTTGCAACATGTGTAAGTTAAGAGTTACTATCAATTAGCGAACCCTCATATTTTATTTGTTATTCTTTTAGTTAACTTCGCGTCATAGTAATCATCGTGCATATCGTTATTCAAGTTGATTAGTAAGACATCTCCAAATACGAAGTTTTGAGATAATATGGAAAGCAAATTTCGAATGCTCACCATAAATCAAGTATTAATATTATATTTTTTTACATTAGCTCCACACAGGAGGCCCTGAGAAAAATAATTTCCCTCAGGGCTGACGTCATCTTACGGGATGCCGTATGGAGGGTCTTTTTAAAGTAGGGAAGGATAGCAAGTTCTGGGAAGGAAAAAGTATGAGGGGTGTGTATCTGGGGATCAGTGTGTCCAGGAGTGATGGACGTATGAATCCATCCCTCCAACTGCGGTGCAAGCGATGCGCTATGGGTCGAGAGAGTCCGTTTGAAAAGGTTAAAAGGTCTCCCTCAACCAATCTCTCTCGATCACGCCCGCCACGCAGCAGATGGGCAGACGCATCCGCCGCCAAGTCCTGGACAAACCTAACCCTATGAACCCGGGCACCCCTGCTAAGTCACCTAGCGTAACGAGCCACTTGGGGTGACCTATGGCAAAGGTGTTGGTTATTCAATAAATGATTCCCGTTGCGGCGGTATCCATAACCGCCTCCCAAATTGTATTTCCACGTGCTTGTATTTAATATATTAAATGTTATATAAAATAACACCGGGAAGCGTAACGTAAACGTAATCTTTTGCAGTCGACTCTACACTTTGACACACTTTAAAATACATTAAACAGTTGGTTTTACAAATTTTACAATTTTCTTCGAAAAAATTACCTCCAAAACTCCATCTTCGGACTTTCATACTCGAAAACGAATGCACAAAATAAAAAAAGCACAAAATCGACTGCAAATTTTACGTAGATTCACCAGTTTTCTTGTTGTATTACGAGTTTCAATTTAAATATTCCCCTATTTAATTGGTGTTTTTTATCAACAACCTCAGTTGTTGATAAAAACCTAAACTATTTGAACACAAAAATTACTCAATAATATTTACGAACACGTCTTGTTTAGTTTTATTTACATAAATATTGCGAGCTCGCTTCCCGCGTAAATCGAAGCGTCGGCGTCGGCGCTGATTCGTTTTGCGGGTACATTTATATTGCCCGCTAGGCAAAACAAACTTTCGCCTATTTTCTCCCGTTTACCGTTGCCGATTCAAAGTTTATTGGGTTAATGTTTCACATAATCATTATTTTTATACGGCAAAATACACAATAGTCATATTATGCTCGAATGACTGTGTATCGATTGAATCTGCGTTTTTAATTATTCAACGGACACGACAATTGAGTGGTTATTATTGAGAATGTCATTATGAATCGATCAAAAACATATAAACACGTCACGTGAAAAATGAATACAAACAAATAAAATGTCAGCAAAATATAAGGTCGTCAACAATTTTTAACAATAGGAGTCAGCGCCGATTATTATTGGCTGCGCTCGGTGAATTGTTTTTGTGTTTATTTGGGAATAAAATATTTAATTCTATGTCAACGATTTATTCCCTTTGTTACTCATAAATAAAGCAGATGGATTAATACCACGGCTGGGCGTCAAATGTACTATTTATAGCCAATTGTAACAGGAAGTCAAAGCAAAACATTACCATTTATTGCATAACCTGCAAAGGGCTCTAAAGTCCGTATAAATAAGCAATAGAGCATAATGAGACTCAGGGTAGGGCATAAACTTATCAATTTATTTTTAGTGGTGTAAAAATATTATAGAAAATGAAACAATTCAACTTTTTTTAAAACCACTTATATAATGCGTAAATCCGACCGGTTTCGGAACAAACGTTCCTTCTTCAGGGAAAGCTTATACTAATTTGACAGTTTCGAACAATGTTTTATTATGGTAGGGGTGGAGCCGTTGCTAGTTATTAATGTGTAGTGGGTAGGGGAACAAATCCATGATTGGGCTATAAGACAATATTTTTTGTTTGTTGATAATAGATTCATTATTTTTAAGGGATTTTTTAATTTCCAAGGCATCTAAGTTATCTAAACGTTTTCCTTTATGATTAATATGAAGAATATTTATCCCTGTATTTTTTCAAAACTATGGTTATTTTCAATGATATGGTTAGTGAACTCAGATTTTTTTTTATTATTAAGACACCTTAAATGTTCTTTGATTCTGATTTCAAAATTAAAAGTAATAAATAATTAATTTCTAATTAATTATTTAATCAAAGCTTTCCCTGAAGAAGGAACGTTTGTTCCGAAACCGGTCGGATTTACGCATTATATAAGTGGTTTATACAAAGTTGAATTGTTTAATTTTTCTATAATGGATAACCACAAAGTAATAGCTACATTCAAAACTATAAAAATATTATTTTCTAACTGCTTCCAGAGTATAGATACTCACAGTATGGTCGTGGTGATAGACCATTATTTAGAATTCTAAAATTAATTACGTCATCCCTCCTAAAATCCCCAATAACACCTTTCCTACCATCCATTTCCTCCACGATCCCCTCCGCTCTTTCTTTCTTTAAGAAATTTCCCTTCAAACCTTTCATAAACTCGAGCAACGCAGGGTACACGTTAGCTAGTTGTGTTTATTTAATAAAATAGCCCCAATCTTGGATATCCAGTTACATTCAAAGTTTCAACATTCTTACAAAATAAAATATTCCATTCAACACAAGCAAGATCTCCTACCTAACCTGATAGATTTTCGTGTTCAAAATTATATTTAAATTGCTCTTTTTCACACGGGGTGACCTATTTCCCGACGCGAGTAAAGCACAATTTTCCTGGGGCAATTTTCATCCCTGTACCGGTGAACGAGACAGGGAACGGTCCCCCCTGAAATAAAATTGGTACTAAAAGGCCTGTCAACAATAAAGGTACACACTTCAGCCGGGTTATTGGTTGGGAAATTTAAGAACAGGATGGAAAAAGCAGGTACTTACCGCGGTGTTGACACTTTTTACTGATGGCAATATTTATGACGTTTTTGGTGCTTTTAGTCCCTCGTTGCGGTTACTGCCGTTTTTTACTTTTAATAATGAATTCTTTTATGCTTACGGATAACTAAAAACGAAGGTTTTTCCTGTTTTGTTATTAACTTCTTCCTATATAATGGTATCATGTCATACCATACAATAAATTAGCTATAATATAATATAATAAAATATTTCCTGCAAAATAGTGTGATAATTGATAAGTAACAAAAATTCATAATTACCTGATTCCATTTCTGTGTTACTACTACTAAACTTGAAGAGTAAAAAAATGCTTACAAAGTGCTTAGATAAAAATCTTCCCTCTCAAACATCTTGTGTGAAAGAAGTTACTGAAATGATGACGTCAAGCACGATCTCTCTCTGGGACTATTATAAGTAGGAGAAGAGTCTAGAACTAGTGAGACTATGGCATCCACATTTGGAGTATGTTGTGAGGCTGAAGGTAGTGGAGAGGGGAAGGAAATGGGGAAGGAGAAGTATAACACGGCTTCGTGAACAGAAAATCAACAGAAACTAATCTATGCGAATTTGTTGACACAGTCCTTGTTGCTATGGATAACGGTTTTCAAGTCGATGTAGTCTACACAGACTATTCCAAAGCCTTTGATAAAATTCCACACAGCATCTTAATTGAGAAAGTCGAAGCAATGGGTATACACGGTGACCTCCTTCGTTGGTTAGCCTCTTATCTCGACAATCGTACGCAAGCTGTAACTGTACTGGGGTTCTGCTCTAGCTTTGGCCCCGTAACCTCAGGAGTTCCCCAAGGATCTCATCTTGGCCCCCTTTTATTCAACATTTTTATGAACGATGTTAACAAAACTATTCGTAATTCTCAGCTGTTCCTATATGCGGATGAAAAAAAAGATTGTCAAAATCATTAAATCTGAGATGGATTGTATAGAGCTCCAGGATGACCTGAACTCCCTGGTCAATGTGTATTGTTTAGAAAACCGCCTTCTTTTGAATGCAGATAAATGTTCTGTCATATCTTATTCTCGAAAGAAAAACACTATACAATATCCGTACATAATTAAAAACAATCTTTTAAAAAGGGTAAATGAAATTAGAGATCTTGGAGTTCTATTAGACAGTAAGCTTCTTTTTCAATCTCACGTCGAGCACATCACGTCTAAGGCTTTGAAAATGCTAGGATTTATACTTAGAGTAAGTTCTGTTTTCAAAAATCCACAAACATTTAAGATTCTCTACATATCATACGTCAGAAGCCACCTAGAGTATGCTTCAACAGTATGGAACCCCCATTGTTCTACATATAAATCAAATATAGAAAGAGTCCAGAAAAAGTTTTTGATATATGTTTCGTTTCGCATGCGAAATGTTGTAAATTATGTCTCTATGAACCTCAAAACCCTTGATCAACGCAGAGATATCAGAGACCTAGTAATGCTTTATAAGATAATCCACAATTTTATTGATAGCCCTTACCTATTACAAAATATCAATTTCAGATGTCCAATAAGAGTCACTCGATCTCCAGACATATTTTATATTCCTAAGAGCAATGCTAATTATCTTCAAAATGTGTTTATAAGAAGAAGCTGTAGCACTTTCAATAGATTATGCACAGACATTGACATGTTTAACACGAACCTTGCTAACTTCATAAAATTTGTAAAAAGTAATATTCAACGGAAAACTTAATGTTTCATTAATTCCTTATCTTTCTTTTTCATTTTCATTACATTTTCTTTTTTGATTTCAGCAATTTGAAAATACATTTTTTGTAGATTTAAGTGAGTAGATGCACTTTTTCAGAACTGTTTATATTACATACATATATTGTTTTGTTTGTTTTTTTATTTTTTATTATGGTCTCAAATTTTTATGTCGTTATTTTATTGGTCAATGATATGACTATCTCTAACACTGTTATATATGAACTTGTAATGACTGTTTATAACGCTAACAAATAAAATAAAATAAAATAAAATAAAATAATAATAATAATAATAATAATATTTGGATGATTTATATAGCGCCGTTTTTGTGAAAAATCACCTCAAGGGCGCTGGCAAGGTATCTGGCTATTCAGATCAGATCACGAAACACGGCTAAAGCCATTCCAAAAAACGTTTCAAATCTGAATGGCGGTGTTACACCAGGGCGATACTGAAAGTATTTTTTCACTCTGGAACGTGCCGCAAATATACTATATATCATTTTAATTTTTTAATATTAATGTTCAAAATTGTAAATGGTAGAATAGACAGTCCGAATTTAACTAAGCTCATTGAATTTCATATTCCCACGAGAACCACTCGTTCTAAAATCCTTTTTAAATTTAACAATAATCGGACTGAGTATACGAAACACTCACTTGTACCTAGGTTGCATGAAGTTACTAATAGATATGCAGATGTGATAGATCTATTTAACAGCACGGAACATAGGTACAAGAAGGCTATGCTATCATATTTTTTTAATCACTATTAATTTTATTTGTATTATTGATTTTTGCTTGTTAATATATCTCTGGTGTCACTTCCCAATGTATCGTCACAATTAACTGTTATACATACACTGTTTTATCATTACTAATATTTTGAATATGAATTTGTGACATGTAATTAGTGTTTATGGCATACTTATGCCGTTTGTATTAAATAAATAAATTAATTAATTAATTGTTAATATCACAAATCAATCACATAAAATTAATTAGCGCGCGCCGGGATCGGATTCCGCGACCTTCGGATTGCGAATCGAGAGCCACATCTCTCGACCACGGAGGCCGTCAAACAAGTTACTTCTTGTTAATTTACATATTTATTACTCTGACATCCGAAATTCATAAAAATTATCCTAAATAATCATATGGCTTAGTAATAGATCTACACATTAAATGGACAAAAAATATCATATGGCATAATAATAGATCTATACATTAAATGGACAAAAAAAATCATATGGCATAATAATAGATCTACACATTAAATTGATAAAAATATATTGTATGACATAATAACAGATCTACACATTGAATGGACAAAAAATATCATGTGGCATAATAATAGATCTCCACATTAAATGGACAAAAAATATCATATGGCATAATAATAAATCTACACATTAAATTGAAAAAAAAAATAGCCCAAACTATTAAAAAAAATGTAATCTTAAAAAATAAAATTATGTCCAACATCTTGTACAAAAGATTGCTTCCAATGTCAGAAGAAATCATTGGCAATTACCAATGTGGCTTCAGGCCAAGCAAATCATGTATTGATCAAATTTTCTCCTTAAGACAGATCTTGGAAAAGACGCTAGAACACAATGTCGAAACGCATCATCTCTTTGTAGACTTCAAGGCCGCGTACGATAGCATAAATAGGAATGCATTGTACAATGCAATGAGTGAGTTTGGAATACCTCGTAAGCTGATCAATCTGGTGAAATTAACAATGTCCCCAGTAACGTGTAGAGTCAGGGTTGGCAGTGACCTGTTCGAGCCCTTTGAAGCGCTCCATGATGTGAGACAAGGAGATGGATTGGCCTGCCTCTTATTCAACATAGCCTTAGAAAAAGTTATTCGTGACTCAGGCATCGAGATAAGAGCAACGATATTTGACAACTCTGTGCAACTATTGGCTTACGCTGATGATATCGACATAATCGCGAAAACTCCAGATGCTATTTAATAATAATAATAATAATATTAATTATGATTTATTGTCTTCATTTCTTAGTAACATTAGAGACAATTATATCCGTTATGTAACGCCTTCATAAATCTTGAAAGTTTTGCCAAAAATATGGGTCTCGTAGTAAACCAGCAAAAGACCAAATACATGGCCATAGGATGCACCCAACAAATCCAAACTCTCTCATGTGGAAACCAAAATCCCGAAACGGTACCAAGATTCACATACCTAGGCTCCCTGATAACAAATGACAATAACACCACAGAGGAGATCCAGAAGCGCATAGTGAACGCAAATCGCTGTTATTTCTGCCTCCAGAACCAATTAAAGTCCAGACTGCCGTCCAGAAACACGAAGATATTAGTGTACAAAACACTTATCAGACCAGTACTTACGTACGCAGCTGAGACTTGGGTACTAACTAAGAGGAATGAGAGAGCACTGGACGTTTTTCAAAGAAAAATCTTGAGACGCATCTTCGGACCGGTTCTAGATAATAGATTTTGGCGCAGACGTTATAACAATGAGCTCTATACTTTGTTGGAGCTAAACGTTGCGAAAATTATAAAACTGGGAAGACTTCGGTGGCTGGGTCATGTGGAAAGAATGACCGAGCATCAATCACCAAAGTCCCTGCCGAAGTCAAGACCAATAGGGCGAAGGAGCCTGGGAAGACCAAGACTAAGATGGAGCGACAACGTCCTCAAAGACATATCTATCTTGGAGCCTCTAAACTGGAGAGAGCTGGCACAAAACCGAAATGAGTGGAGGAAGATTCTTGAGGAGGCCAAGACCCACCAGGGGTTGTAGAGCCAATAGTGATGATGATGATGGCCGGCGCGGTCTAGCGATAAGGCTTTTGACTCGCTATCCGAAGGTCGCGCGATTGAATCCCGGCGTGGCAGATAAATTTTATTTGAATAATTGTGTTATTTCACATTCATTTAAAATAATGTATGTTGTATTTGCGGAATGTTTCGCAGTGGAAGTTACTCTCAGTATCGCCCTGCTGTAAGACCACCATTCAGAATTGAAAAGTTGCTTGAAATGGCGTCAGCCGTGTTTGGTGACTAGATCTGAATACCCAGGTACTTCCCCACCTTCTTCTTCCCATCTCCTTCCCCTCCCCACTACCTTCAGCCTCACAACATACTCCAATTGGGGATGCCAAAGTCTCACTGGCTTCAGACGGGAGCAGCTGGGACTCTTGTGAGGTATTCATATAAAAAAATAAAATATAAAACCAACGTAGCCCCACCAGAAATCCAAAAAGACTCATTTAAACAATTCTTAAAACACCGTCAGAAATATCAACTGGTGAATTATTTAACGAATTTGAAGTTTTACAATTAAATGGAAACGCATCCACAAAGAAAAGCCAAAGTCATTGAACACCAGACCGAGAACCATGGGGCAAATAAAAATCCCTAATCTCAATTCAACAACGGCACAACACCATTACACATTGTCAGCCATTGAAATTTTTAACAAACTCCATAAATAAGAAGTAAAACAAGATATGCAAGTCTTATTATAATTGGCCTAATTTTTTCATTATCGGCCCTATTATTGTCCTTTAATTTATTTTATTTTTATTACAATTTATTATTTCATTTAAAATTTTTATCGGATTTTACTTTTATGTGAATACCTTCCGAATCCCAACTGCTCTGGAGCCAGTGAGACTATTGCATCCCCAATTGGGTTACGTTGGAGGCTGATGGTAGGGGGAGGGAAAGGGGATTGGCTAGAGGAAGGTGGGGAAGTAAAGTAAAGCCATTTCAAGAAAATTTCAATTCTTAATAGTGGTCTTACGCGGCCCTTAGACCCTAGAATAACATTGTACGATATATTTTATTGTTCAATAAGATTGAAAGGCGCTTAGAATCCAAACGATTATATTGCACAATAAAATGATCAATTATATTGCATAATAAACGAACTTCTCAATGTTTTTGAGTTGATAAAATGAAAAAATATTGTGCAATACTGACCCTACACGATGGAAAAATATGGTGCAATAAAAATTAAACTCGCTCAAACTTTTGTTCAATCATTGAGCAATATGCAATATTAACCCTAAACGGTCAACAATATTGCACAATTCGTAATATTGAGCAGTATAATTGATCATCTGGGAGCCGCCTTAGACGCAAAACGTCAAAAGTCTATCCACATAACAACTAGTGGGAAGAACCAGTCGAAACGGAGTAGCGAGTGGTGGGTTGTTTGCGTATCTATGCAACTGGCTGTCAAAATATAGTACTGTTTTCCCGTGCTAACTTTCGCACCCACAAAAACATCGTATATTTTTATAAAGTCGTTTTAAGGTTACATATTACAATGGCTGATTCACCAGCGATGTTTTGGTTGTCAATACTGAGACTATCTTCCACTTTGGAACATGCCTTAAACGTGCTATATATTATTTGAATGAATATAATTGTAAAATAACTAATCCGGATTGCTAGTCGAAGGCCTTGCCCCTCAACCACGCTGGCCGTCTAATCATAATGTCAATTAAATTATAATGTTGCTTAGCAACGCTAGCCTCGACGTTTGCTTGTATTTTGGCTCTCTGATTTTTTTATTGTATCAGAAAGAAAAGAATTAGCTTTGATCCCAAAACATATAAATATTTGAAAATAAGTATATTAGATAACCTAATAAATAAACTGCCAGTCAACCGTAGGATATTTAGATAAATAAATACGATATAAAATTTTTCCTTTTGTGAGGGCTTCAGTAACCAAGGTAAACAACAGTGTTTTGAGATTACTTTGAAATATATTTTGCAGGTAAATTTAATTATATATTTTATTTTGATAACATTATTCTAAAATATAATATTTATTATAGATTTGTAGTATTGAAGGGTAGTTTACATTAAAATATTTAATTTGGCCAAATTGAAAATTATTTGTTGACAAATGACAGTATTAGGTAACGACGACAGTTGCTTGGTTACTGGAATGTAGGAATAATAATAATAATCATTTCCAAGTTGTTTTGAACGGTGACAAAATGTCATTTTCAACCAACGGAAATGAAAATGGGTTGATTATGTCATCTTTACAGATGAACATTGATAATCTGAGACCCCAAAAAACAAAAGCAGGTATTCCTAGGCAGAGAATGAAATGGACGAACGATGTCAATATGTTCATAGTTCGTTCATATTTTTATGTGACGAAACTAGAAACAGATATGTTATTGTATAGGAAAAAATTACATTTACTTTTCTCACAAAATTATCCGGTTGCCCAAGTAAACGAACAAAGATTAGCTGACCAAAAAAGGGCAATTTTCAAAAATAATTTAATCCCTGTAGTAACATTAAATCAGATAAAAAAGGAATAGGAGATAGATTGCAATTAGAGAATAATTTAGAACAAATTAATAAGAGTAGTAATGTTATATTAGATACATTGAATGAAGACAGTTTAGATAATATTCTAGTAGAAGAATCTAATGATATTACAGTAGATTCAAATAACTTAGACGCTATTCATAATCTTAGGGAAATCAACATTGCAAATTTAAACTTACTAGATGATAATGTAATAGAATTAGCTAACTTGCTTCATAATAATATAAATAGATATATAGATATAGAGCCCACAGTTAGACCAAAATTACCAAAATTGCATACGTCAAAAAAATTATCTAAATTAATTTCTGAATTAAATAATTTAATTTTACCAAAAATAATATTTGACGATATTAGTTTTTGAGTTCTTCATACGTTAGTGTACGCTAGTGCTATCACTATATGTACTAGGTTAGGAGTTAAATTAACATCCTCTGATGATAGATCATATAGTTATAGTAAACCAGAATGGCAGATTAGATTAGAAAATGATGTAGTATTTTTAAGAAGTAGTATAGCTAGAGTAATTGAATATAAAAATGGGAATAGAAGTAGAAATATTTTGAGACAAGTAGATGAAATTGGGAGAAAATTTGGTTATAACATTGGTAGTAATAATAATGAAAATATAATCAATGATTTCTTAGATTTATTAAAACAAAAATTAGGTGTAAAAGCTAGTAGATTAAAAAGATATAGTTATACGTATAATAAAAGAAATAATAATAGATTATTTCAAAAAAATGAGAAAATATTTTATTCCAAACTTGATGATAAACAAAATATTATTTCGAATAATAATATTCCGTTGCCATCTGAATCAGATATGCGCGATTTTTGGACAAACATTTGGAGTAAAGATATAAAACATAATGAGGCAGGTTCATGGATAGAAAATGAAGAACTCAATTGTTCAGACATTGAACAAATGAGTTTTTCTGATATATCGGTTGAATTGTTAGCCAAAATTATAAAAAATACTCATAATTGGAAAGCCACGGGTTGCGATTGGATACATAATTTTTGGTACAAACGTCTAACTACTTTACATCCTCTTTTTGCAAAAAATCTTTCAAAACTTGTCAAACAACCTCAAAATTTTCCTAATTTTCTAACTAAGGGCATTACTTATATGTTACCTAAAAGCGAAAATATTAATAATCCCTCTCAATATAGACCCATTACATGTCTACCGACAATATACAAAATTTTAACCTCTTGCTTGACAGATTTAATATATACTCATTTGGATGAAAAAAATATTTTATCTCAACAACAAAAAGGTTGTCGCAGAAAACATATGGGATGTAAAGAACAATTAGTTATTGATTCTGTAATTTTAAAACAAATTCAAAATCAAAAGCGTAATTTACATACTTGTTATATAGATTATCAAAAAGCTTTTGATAGTGTCCCGCACTCGTGGCTAATAAAAATATTAAAAATATATAAAGTTAACCCAATTATAATTAGCTTTTTGAAAAATATTATGTCCTTTTGGAATACAGATTTACTAGTAAATTTAAAAGGTAAGAAAATAGTAGTACCGGGCATTTCAATAAAAAGAGGGATTTTTCAAGGAGACTCATTGAGTCCTCTTTGGTTTTGCTTAGCATTGAATCCTATGTCTAAAATGTTAATTAAAAGCAAGTTTGGAATAAAAATTAAGGGTAATACAAGAGAGAGTAGTATAGTTTCCCATCTATTATATATGGATGATATAAAATTATTTTCAAATTCTGAATCAAATTTAGAAAAAATGATTAAGGTAGTTAAAATTTTTTCAGATGATATTAAAATGACTTTTGGTTTAGATAAATGTAAAACGATCCATATAGAGAAAGGCAAAATTGTAGATGGAGACGAGGGTATATTTAGAAATTTCAAAATTAAAAGTATGAAAGGGGATGAGGTTTATAAATATTTAGGATACCCGCAATCGAATAGATTAGATCACACTAGTATTAAAAATGATATTAGGATTAAATTTCAAACTAGGATCAGAAAAATTTTAAAATGCAATCTATCTGCTAAAAATTTAGTAAAAGCAATAAATACTTGGGCAATACCTTTATTAACGTACTCATTTGGCATAATTAAATGGTCTAATACAGATTTAGATAGTTTAAAACGATTAATTAGAACTACGTTAACAAAGTTTAATTGCCATCATCCAAATTCAGCTATAGAACGAATTAATTTACCTAGAAATTTAGGAGGTAGAGGTGTAGTCAAAATAACATCTTTGAAACACAATCAGGTAGAAATGCTTAGAAATTTTTTCCATAGGAAAGCTAATAGCTCAGAAATGCACAAAATAATTTGTTAGGCAGATAGAAACATTACACCTTTAAATTTATATGACGAGAATGCCAACATTCTTATAAATACTAACCAGGAATTATTAGATTCCTGGTCAAATAAAATTATTCATGCAAAACACTTGAATTATCTCAACCAAACGTATGTTGACAAACTTTCGTCAAACAAATGGTTGAGTATTGGAGAGTTGAGCGCAGAAATAGAAGGATTTATGCTTGCCATTCAAGATAGAGTCATTAATACTAAAAATTATAGGAAGCATATAATCAAAGATATAAATCGAATTGATGATTTATGTAGAAAATGTTTGGCTTTTCCGGAAACTATAGAACATATTATATCGGGATCTTCTATATTAGCGCCGTCCGAGTATACATTTAGGCACAATCAGGTTTTAAAAATAATCCACCAAAGTTTGGTAATTAAACATAACTTGATTGACTGCCGTAATATAGTACCATATTATGAATATGAACCAAATTCATTTTTAGAAAATGAATTTTATAAAATATATTATGATAAAACTATACTAACAGACAGGACAATTAGTCATAATAGACCTGATATAGTTTTACATGACAAAATTAAAAAAATAACTTATATCATTGATGTAGCTATTCCAAATTCCTGTAATATTCAAAAAACTGTTTCTGAAAAAAATTAGAAAATACACAGATTTAGGAAATGAGATTAAAAGAATTTGGCATTCTCGGAATATAAAAATATTACCATTTGTTATTTCGGCTACTGGCATTATACCTAGGTCTCTGATTCAAAATTTAGGCGTATTAGATTTGTCAAAGAATTTATACATAAAAATGCAAAAATCGGTAATTTTAAATACATGTAGGATTACAAAAGATTTTTTAAATATTTATATTGAGGGATCAGTAGGATTTATAGGTTCAATTAGGAATTCCACAGAGCCGAACCCTCTGATATGAAAATATCTGGAGTCGGTGAATTATTTTCCCATCTGGTCTCTGGTAGGTTGACATGTTGTTCTTGTATTGTTTTGTAATTATAATACTTATATAGTGCAATTGCATAACGTGGATTGACCAGATGATCATTTGGGAAGTGTGTGAAAGGGTTTAGTTTTTCCTGTGGGGAAAATTAAACCCGGACATTTAAATCTGGTGCGTAATAAAAATGGGCTTTCGAAGTACACAACAATAAATACATTTACAAAATACATTTTACGAAAACCCACCATTAAACCAAATATTATTAAAGGATTTCACCCACGTAGAAAAATTCATTTAAAAAACATCAGTCCATTCCATTCAAATTGTAACTATTTTAAAACACATGTTTCGGATTCGCGAAGCCCGCGGCTTTTACGAAACAAAAAACTAAGTATATAATGGAACGGAGTACTCGGTCATTGCGATTCCATTACATAACTACTGGCGATTTTTCGATTATTCCAATATACGTGTGTTCCGTTCCGTTAGGTTGCTACCCTGTGCAGAGTGCGCCGAGCCTTCTACGTTTTATTATTTACGTGTAAATTTTAACTTGGCTCGATGTTATTTTTAATCAGATATAAATTTCCATATGTGTTTCAGTCGCTTTCTGGGAAATGTCGTGATGATTACAATATGTAAATTCGTGTTATAATGTATACAAGTTTACGTAAATAGGCCCGCAATACGACGTGTATTTTTATATTTCATGATGTATTTTTACGGGGTTTGTTGTGGCACATTTTGTTGATGTTTTGTTTAAGCTAAATAAACAGTCCTATAATATGGATGTTTTATTAGTGTGGGAATGCTTTGGCATCAAGGCGAGGAAGGATGTAAGATGATAAAGTAATTTTAATATTTTGGTAAATATGCACGGAGTCCACCTCACCGATAATACGGAACGTTCGTGTTGTCGAAGTTTGATGCACGGATAATACGGAATATTCCTTTTTTTAACTAATAGACAATCAAATATGACATTTGTCGGAAGTACCAATCTTTTTAAAATAAATTTTCGTCAAAATAAAAACAATAAAGTACCTACTTCAAATTATTGGATTGAGGTTCAAACTACGAAAGCTGCATGTCATCATAATTTAGATATATATCCCAGGTTTTTAATGGTTTGTTTGGCAAGCAGGGTTTGTCTAGCGGGTATGTGTTATTATTCTAATATCTTTCTTTCCATATTCTGCTGTTATAAATACAGGTTCAAACTTGTCAATAATGCGTTCAATCAATAACGTGAATAAATTATTGTTTTACATGGCAATAATATTTTTTCTATGATTGGCAGCATTGATTGATTGCCTACAAATTATTCAATAAAAACGATACATATAAAAATGGCGTTGCCGCGTAAGTGAATTAATTTTAACAAAATTAAAATGTAAAAAGCATATTTTTGCATGTGTTTTTGTCTCCCCCGACATAAATACTAACTTTTCGTAATAATAAAGCTAAACTGTTTGAATAAAAAATATTAGCGAGTACCTAAGCGGTTCAATGCATAAATAATTTTTAAAAAAGTCATGAGAAGCAGAGGCTTTGTGTTATGAAAATATGGTTTAAAATAATCTTCTTCTTCTTGTGCCCTGTCCGTTCAACGGACGTTGGCTATCATGTTGGCTATGCGGACTTTGTTTACTGCGGCCCGGAACAGCTCCACGGTAGACTGGCCAAACCACTGTCTCTGGTTTTTCAGCCATGAGGTTCTCCTTCTTCCGTCTTCCCCTTCTTCCGGCAATCTTTCCCTGCATTATGAGATACAGGATGTTATATTTCTCTGGATATCTCATCACATGTCCAAAATATTGAAGTTTTCATTTGTAACCCTGTCCATCCAGCCTATTTTAAGTATTCTTCTGTAGATCCACATCTCGAATGCCTCAAGTCGCCTAATAAGTTCTTCAGTAAGCGTCCATGCTTCCATTCCGTAAAATAATATCAAAAGCACGTAGCATCTGACCATTCGCATTCGTAATCCAAGATTGAGATCATGACTGCAGAACATTTTTTTCATGCGGATAAAGGTTGCACGAGCTTGCTCAATGCGGCATTTGATTTCAACTGAAGGATCCCATCTATCATTTACATTGCAGCCCAAGTACACAAAACTCTGTACCTTCTCTAGTTTTGTTCCAGCAATATAAAGATTTTCATCCAATGCGTTATTTTTGCTTATGAGCATGTATTTTGTTTTATTTATATTCAGTTCTAGCCCAAAATTCTCACAAGTCTTCACTACTTGATTCAGCAAAAGTTGTAAATCCTCAATGTTACTTGTTAGAATAAAATGTAATATTTTAAACCTATTGCAGACCAGGTTTCGTTACAAACCGTAGATTGCGATGAAACATGGTGAGTTGTTGTGCGCCAGCCCGAAAAGATTTCTGTGTATAATGTTGAGCTCTGGCGTTTTGAAATTTGTATAAGAAATTACGCTAGACAGCACGCGAGTTTTGAAAAATGTGTGTATTTCATTAAGTTTACCGGCAGGAAAGGAGGGAGAGGGAGGGAAATCCAAGAGGGGGGGAAACGAAAAAGTGGAAGGGGATCGCGGTAGGGAAAGAGGACACTGGAAGGGAACGGGGATGAGAACGGGAACGAATGAGAAAAGACACGTAGGGGTGGGACGATGGAGGGGTGGGGATGGGGTTGTAATAATAGAGGGTAAATTTGGAAAATCCACGCTTCCCACACGGGCAGTTGTATGTGGCCTGCTCACGCGTCGGAAAACCTTGAGATTTATTCGTGTACCTACGCACCAGACGGAAAAAAAATGTGTATCGAAAAGCACTTCAACAAACTGAATTTAAACAAAAATCCTCTCTTTCTTTTAGTGGCATTGCAACGCAAGCCACTCAATGAAAGAAAGATATTAGCAAGTTTAAAATAAAACAATTACTTATAAACACAAATTTTATACCTAACTAGCTGACCTGGTGAACTTCGTACCGCCTCAGAATCAACAACTGTTGTGTTAACTTATTAAATTCAGTTTTTTTTTTTAAAGTTAAAAATTATGCATTGAAGCAATTATCGATGTGTGTGTCCCTGTTTTGTTTTTGTCAGTATCAGAGATGGCGTTGTGAACGGATTTATAGTTTTTGAGATTTTGTTACTTTTCCACTTATTTACGGGAATTGCGTTTCATTTTCTTTATACGCGTGTGGGAGATTTATTATAATTATTGTATTTTTCCTTTGGAGGGGTGCAGACATACGTTCACCGTTTGTCTCATTTTCGACTATTGACATTTAGTGTGTAAGAAAGAGGGGCAGCATTATATGTTTAAGAACAAAAGCAAAAAAAATGAATTTTTGATATTCACTCATTATACAATATTATATTTATCACAATATTGCTGCAGCTCTTTCAAAAGATGAGAATTTCTTTCCATACAAAATGTATGAGGAAATGAATTTTCTTCATAATTTTTTTTTCTTGCCTCAAATAGCTATTCTGCTATTTGAGGCGGAGACAAATCCAACAGATTAAAGATCATAAAAATCGGTCAAGCCGTTCTTGAGTTGTAAAAGTACTTTGTTTTATACATTTAGTTCGCTACAAACCTACGCTTCATCTGGGAAGTGTAATAATACTCTGTTATGTGCTATGTATGTAGTCGTTTATCTTATATTAAGCTTTTACAGTGAAGTGTAAAGTTAAATACATTTTAATATTGATACATTTATTTAAATGCAGATCCGTCAACTTTATTCATCGCAAATTGTCGTTGTTTCAGTGAAAAACCATTCACATTTTTATGACACCCTTTTTCGACTGGAAATTTCTTAAATTTTTGGTGCGTCTACTTTTTCAAGTTAAAAATATACCATTTTCTTGTCCGACATGAGAAGTATTAAATATAAAAATGTCTTGACTCTAGATAAAATTTTTTCTTCACTTATAGATTAAGTTTTTTGTTCATCAGGCACGTAGGCACCTCTTCGCTTTAAATGCCTACGCAGAGTATGAATGTCAAATCATGTTTTTTTAGGTTGCTATTTCATTTTGAAAAACCGTTTTTTTCTTTTAACAGCGAAACCAACCTTTGTTGATTTTCGTTTATTGTATTACGCCAAATTTTATTTAAAAGCCTTTGTAAGGTAAATTAACTAAAGTTTTTATAATTTCCATTTTGTCTTTTTTAACAGAAAAGAAATAATAAAAAATAAGCCCATTACCTTTTTTTTTGTTATCTTACATCATCTGTGTAAAGTTAATACTATGTTCGGAAGATGATACCAACTATATCAATCATTTTGACGAAAAATTAGAATTTTAATAGCATTTTAAAACTTTCTCGTGGTGATAGTTCGAGCTATGAGATAAGGATGGCTCTAGTGCAGATAAATCATAGAGGTTTTTTATTTATTTGTTTATTAAGACATACATAGTACATTATAATACAGATTATAAGGTATGTTAAATTAAATTACTACATGGTTATGTACCTATTACGTAAGTCCATAGAATGTCATTTGATAATTACGCCTGAGATATGAACCGGTCTTAAAACATATTTTATTGAATGAATGAAGTAATAATAATAAAAAGGAAGAAAAGAGGGGGGGGGGGAGATAAGGAGACATTTTGAAATCAAGAATTATATGCTCACTAATTGTAATTGACTGATTAAAGTTTAATGAAAAGTAAAGTGTAAGTAATTTTAAAACAATTATATCACGCCAAGAAATTTAATAAATTAGTTTTGAATGTTTGCAAGGAATATGACGGCCGGCGTAGTCCAGTGGTAAGGTTCTTGACTGGCACTCCGAAGGTCGCGGGATCGAATCCCGGCGTGGCAAACAAATTTTATTTGATTAATTTGTGTTATTTCACAATTATTCATTTAAAAAAAATATAAAGTATATTTGCTCCACGTTCCAGAGTGGAAGATACTCTCAATATCGCCCTGGTGTGAGACCACCATTCAGAATTGAAACGTTGCTTGAAATGGCTTTAGCCGTGTTTGGTGACCAGATCTGAATAGCCAGGTACTTCCTCACCTTCCTCTTCCCTATCTCCTTCCCCTCCCCACTACCATCAGCCTCACAACATACCCCAATTGGGGATGCCATAGTCCCACTGGCTCCAGACGGGAGCAGTTGGGATTCTTGTGCGGTATACATGTAAAAAAAAAAAAAGGAATCATGAAAAATGTCTAAGTGTAGTAATTTTTCATAGTGGTTATAAGTTATGATTGCGCGAGTAATTGGTGAGTTACTCGCTGCATTAGTGTTATTGGATTCTATATGAAAAAGAGAAGTGTGCCTGGTACGCCTTATTGGGACATTTAAACCAATAGTGGATAGCAATTCAGGACTATCTATTTTATTATTTAGCAGGTTATACAGAAACAGCAGATCTGATAATGTGCTTCTTTTTTGTAAACTTAACATGTTATTTGTAGTTTTGTTGTATTTCTTGAATAAATATTTAGAGAATTTATTCTGTATACTTTCTACTATATCTATGTACACCTTATATTGAGGATTCCATATAAGGTGTACATAGATATAGTATTAGGTTATAAAGTTTTCCAGTAGATGCCGGTAGTGTAAAGGGTCGCCCCTCCATTGCGGGTACCAAGATAATAAACACTTAGGTCCCCAGGCCGTCCTGTACACTCATTCCTGATTATAAGAGTTGTTAGGCTAAATAAAGGATACAGACTTTTTATGTTAAGAAGGAATTGTTATTTATGAATCCATTCACGAAAATTAATTCATTAAAAAAAAACAGTGATAGCTCCCTTCGTTTTCCTTCATAATGTCGCATTTTAATGCTGGTCTCCAATTTAGGAGGCAGGTTGGCTACCGCCACCCCGGGAACTATTTATTGGAAAACTAATATCTTTGTCATAGGTCACCCCTAGTGGTTCACCACTGAGTGAGGTTA
The DNA here is from genome assembly GCA_929108145.2 of Limnephilus rhombicus. NCBI lineage: Eukaryota > Metazoa > Arthropoda > Insecta > Trichoptera > Limnephilidae > Limnephilus > Limnephilus rhombicus. The sequence goes on from OV815280.1 coordinate 38,207,700, forward strand.
TAGTCTAGATTTTGGCAGCGGATGCGTTTGTCCACTTACTGCATGGCAGGCCGGGTCAGGAGAGACTGGTTGAAGTAGATTATTTGGCCTCTCTAGCAGAACTCTCTCAACCCATCCCCTTGCACCGTAGTGGGAGGGATGGATTCGCATGGTAGATGACTTAGATTCCTAACCACCCCTTTTTCCTTTTTGATGTAGAAAATGTACAAAAAAGTTTACGCGAGAGTTTGAGAACGACCCTCTGCTGTATCGCTTGGATTTTATAACTGGAATGCGAGGACTAGATCGTCAATTCCAGCGTTTCCCAACCTTTTCAGGCCTGCGGACCGGCATAGAAAAAATGATAATATTTCTATGCCTCGCAGATGACTAATAAGATTGCTATTGGCTTAATCAGTAGAGTAATACATTTTTCCGGATAATTTATCTACTGGTTTGGGGTATAATTTTTGTTTTTTTGTTATTCACTCGTAAATCGTTTCCCAAAAGATCGATTTACCTAATATTCACGTTCTTAGATTTATTTAAAATGTATATAAGCTCTGTACATAGCATTTTTTGTTGTTTGTGGGTATTAGTTCAGGTCTGGGTTAACTGCGACCCGCTGCCCATTGTAATAATTTCTGAAAAAGTGGACTATTTCAAATTTTCTATTGTTCGTTGTTATTTTAAATGGCTTCGAATCATTTATTATAACTGTTAAAATCAATAACCAGCTACCATTGTCCTTTGTGGAATAAAAACTGAATACTTTGGTAAGGTCTTTGCTAAAAACCCTAGATTCTTTTTTGTGAACTAACCTAGACGATCAAACAGATTTCTCCCTGGCCAAGCCTGGAATGCTAATTGTTATGACAGTTATGTGTTTTGTTTTCATTGTGTTAGTTTTACCATTTTTTCAATGCAATTGGATTCATTAATCCTGAATCTTTCTCAAATCCGTAAGCGAGCCTAGCAGTTTCCCCCACAACCCAGGAGCTGGGACCCTGCAGGTCTCCAGCTGGGTAGAATTTAAAAAGTGCAAAGACATGTAAAACGGGATGTGATAAATTAACTCGAATATTCATTTCAAAGTGTGAATGTGTTTTCCTGATGTGAACATATAAATTAAACAACAACTAAGTTCACGTTTAACTTTACAACAAAATAGAGCTTTTGCAGCAGGTTTCAGCAGCCATTCAATATGTTTCCACAAACCATTCTCGTGTTCTGACTGTAGCTTTTATTTATTCGAATTAAAAGAGCGTACCTACTCTGTATTCACAGCGGAGAGAAAACTTCTCGAAGTTCTGAAGATGTAAAAAAAATGAATCTTAAAACGCACTTTCACCTTCACAGTGAAAAAATGAATTCTCGGGTTTGGAAATAGTAATTTTTGCAAAATTCGAACTCACGGAAACGTGGACACATTTTTTTTTAAATAACTGGAACAAAATGTCCAGGATGCCAGTAAATTTTATTTATTTTAACTTACCTTCAAATCGTCACACTCCCAGCCAGTTTAGACATCAAGAAAGCTCAGCTTTATTTTGTTATTAATGTTCTCAAATTCGCGTTAATGAATTACATTCCAGCGAGTTCTGTGAAAAAACATGCCGATGTTTTGAATAAAGTATTTTGTCATCTTGAAAATCGAATCTAGGCCGTTGAGAGACAAATCATTCCTATGTTTCGAATGCAGTTATTGATTATCTGTCAAGCATCATATTCTTTAAGCCCTGGAGAGAAACCATTCCCGTGTTCTGAGTTCAGTGAATAATGTTTTCTTAAATTATCTTTAAAGAATCACATTATTGCGTGCTCTGCGAATAAACTAGGTACTTCTATATTCTGAATGGAAAGCATTACTTCTCTTTAATAAATAAAATAAATAACATCCTAGTGAGATCGGCTTAAAAAACATTCGCAAGTTAAGATAAAGTACATATTTATTGAACATATTGATATAGTTACGCGAGCCTTAAGCTTAATTCAGACAAGTTTACACGCAAGTAAGCAGGTAAGTAAGTAGTAAGTTTAGCTAGTAAGCTAATAAATGCTTAAACATTAGCGGTAAGATCCGAATATATTATAATAATTACAATTGTTCAGGTTTTATTCTATTATATTTTTTGTTGTGATGGTTATAAATCGCTCACGTGCATTGTGCAGGCTATCTTGATGAAGCTTTTGAGTGGTTCCCCGAATCTTTCGCAGACCGGCAGTTGGGAAACGCTGGTCTAGACGTTAGGAGAAAAAATGCAACGATGTTAGATGCACATAAGCTGCCCAATGAGCTAATTTGCTATCCTGATGTTTTGGAAAGAATTACGCATTATGTCCCCGATAACTTCACCAGAGCTAGGCAGCACAGGCTTTTTATTTTTCCAAGTGGCAGGACCAACCTACTAATGATATTGCCTTTGGGGAGAATGACTACACTCTTAAACCACTTTTCTTCTGAGGTAGACATTTTTCAGGAAAACTTCAGTGACTTCAAGACTGGAATGAATATATTTTTAACACAGGCTGAGTCTCTACTAGTGTAATTAATGTTTGCACATATAATATTAACATGTAAGTTAACATATGTGTATATATATGTTTTCGGCTTCGCTCGCACGGTATTAGGAGGGGGTTGCCACTCCGCCTCCTCCACCTTCCCTCTCGTCACTCCACTCTCCCCAAACCCCCCACCCCCCTCCCCCTTACCCCCCCCCCCTCTACTCACCCTCCTCCCACCCCATAGCCCTCCCCCTACCCCAAACCCACCCCATAGCCTTCCCCCTACCCCAAACCCACCCCCCTCCCCCTTACCCCCCCCCCTCTACTCACCCTCCTCCCATACCCCTCCCCCTACCCCAAACCCTCCCCCTCCACCTCTCCCCCACCCTCCACCAACCTTCGCCCTTCCTTCCTTCCCCCCTCTCCCTCCCCCAACTCCATCAACCCTCCTCCCCCATCACCTCCCCCTTCCCCCTTCCCCCCGTCCCCCTCTCACCTCTAAAATTCCACACATTCATTGCCGGTACATTCAGTTTTCAAACTGCTTGCGTGCCTACCTATTACAATTGTTTATACAAATGTCATAATGCCAGAGCTCAACAGTAGTTTTATACAAAATAACGAACAAAAAAAAATTATCCAATTTGGTGTAAGGTGCAGTCGTTCGGAAGTTATGCGCATACATACATTTCAGCGATTCATTTTTAGAGATGGATATTAACTACGACGCCAACAAACCACTCTTTTTAGGTTGAATTGCCTAATTTAAAAAACATCATTTCCAAGCTAACAATTTCTTTGCTTTCCTTCTGACGTTTGCAATAACTCGATTTTGTTAGGGACAGAAAACGTATGATAAATAATTTCAAAACGCCACAGCTTATTCATAACGCCAGAACTTACTAATATGTATAGCCTGTATTACTCGCAAATAATATAGCTTTCTATTAGTGAAAGAATTTTTAAATTCCATTCAGTATTTGTTACGTGAAAGAGTAACATACATTTATACATCTATGCATCCATATAAATTTTCAACTTTATAAAATTTGTAGGAAAGTAGGATAGGATAGGATATATATAGTTGTCAATTATGTAAAATGTAAATGGATGCAATATTTTTCACAATAAAGAAATTGTGAAAATTGTGAGACTAGCTTAAAGCTCAAGCCGTCAGCTTTACGTCAAAAGTATTATCACAACATTTTGATATAATTCACGTATTTCATTTGTATGATAAAGTATTATGCATCGCACTAATAGCGTCCCCTTAAAATATCAACTTGCCGCGACCGGGTACAAAGCGCCACCCCTCCCTTCACGCAGTTTTCTGCCTAATAACAATAATGACGACGTATTGCCCCGAAAGTTCACCCGTAAAGGTGAAATCCTCGCGACCTTTCGGCGACACAATATTTCACACGGGAAATGTCAATCTAAAACTCAGCCATTGCTGTAATAGTTATATGCTCCCTGTACTTTCTCAAATAACCATTGAAGAAAGTATATATCAGGGTTATTTTCAAGGGTTCGGGTCCCGTCGGCGGCATGTATATTTTCTCGGAAGATTTTTTTAATGTAGATGAGTGTTTCGGGCTGATAATTATTGCTTATAATAATTGTTACCCTTTGTGTTATGCATAAAAATCTTGTCTTAAGCAAACTCAATCGAGGACTGTCAGAAGCTGCAAGATGATTTGCTACGTTTGAGCACGTATTGTAATACCCATTGTCTGGAAATAAATATTTCTCAGTGCTTCATTGTGCACTTTACTAGAAATAAAAACGTATTAATCCATGAATACTCAATTAATCATGTACCGTAGTCTATCAAATTCGAAAGTAAGGACCTTGGGGTTATACTTGATAGTAAACTGAATTTCAATAAACATATCGACCATATAGTCACTAACGCATCTTCTATGCTTGGTTTCATAATCCGCTCCTTTCAAAACACTGTATTTCTCATATGTTCGTAGTATTCTTGAATACGCATCTCAAGTGTGGAACCCAGGCTACGCAGTGCACAAAAATAGAATTGAAAGCGTTCAAAATAGATTTTTAAGGTACCTCAATTTCCGCTCTTTTCGATCTCATGTTAGTAATGACGACTCTGCAAAGTTCTTTAAATTACAAACGTTAACTTGTCGAAGAAATATAGCAGATTCGATAATGTTATTTAAAATTACAAATAACTTAATCGATTGTCCTGATCTTCTTCAACGCCTATCATTCCATGTTCCAAATCGCAACAGCAGGCAGTCGCTTACCTTTAATCTCCCTCTTTGCAAGACCAACTCCAAACGGAACTCATTTATCTACAGATCCACACACTCATTTAACTTAAATTATTACAACATTGACATTTTTAACTCAACTTTACGTGACATAAAACGAAAACTCACCAAGCAACATGACTCAAACTAGAAAGTTCAATCCCTATTATATATTATATTCCCGTCCTTTGCCTCTTAATCTTATTCCTATTGTCCTCCTCCTCACCACCCCCCTTTTTTATATTTTGTAACTAAAAATAAAACTAAGAAAATACCCTTACAATGTCCATCGGTGGAAAATTCATAATTGGCATAATTAACATCTTATTATTGTATTATTTTGTAATCTCTGATTTGCTGTCAACTTTCTCTAAAATAAATAAAATAAAAATAAAATAAAATTAGTTTATCAATTAAAAATAATAATTAATATTTGAAAAAATGTATTATAAGTTTGTACAGTGCCCTTGAGGTGATTTTTCGCAAAAACGGCGCCATATAAATCATCCAAGTATTATTATTATAATTTAAAGTATTTCACCAAAAAATGTAAACATAATTGGTCTCGACGCCACCTAGTGAGAGATTTAACACTTACAATGCATCTCTCACATAAAGACGGACATTTTGTAAGGCGCTTGACTCGCATTCCGAAGGTCGCGGGATCGAATCCCGGCGTGGCAAATAAATTTTATTTGATTAATTTGTGCATTTCACAATTTATTCATTTAAAATAATATATAGTATATTTGCGGCACGTTTCAGACTGGAAGATACTCTCAGTATCGCCCTGGTGTAAGACCATTAAAATTAAAACTTTGCCTGAATTGGCTTTCGCCGTGTTTGGTGACCAGATCTGAATAGCTAGGTACTTCCCCACCTTCCTCTTCCCTATCTCCTTCCATCCCTACTACCTTCAGCCTCACAAAATACCCCAATTGGGGATGCCATAGTCTCACTGGCTCCAGACGGGAGCAGTTGGGACTCTTGTGCGGTGTTCATGAAAAAAATAAAAATAAAAATAAAGTTAGTTGTTTCCAGGTGAAAAAATGTAATAAGAAATGATTGTTGAATGAAACACTAGTGTGTATTGAATTATTTAGCGGGCAGGAGATAAGTCGACTTAGCTCAGTAGTCAGAGTATTTGACCGGAAATCAGAAAGACACGGGTTCGAATCCCGTTGGCGGCATGTATCTTTTCTCGGAAGATTTTTTCAATGTCGATGAGTGTTTCAGGCTTACTTATAATAATTGTTAGGGGGGGGGGGTAAGCTGGTGAATGCGTTATGAAAAGTGGTGATTGTTACGAAAAATGTCATGCGAACGGTAATCGATGCGAAAGGTGATCGATTGCTAGACGAACGGTCGGGCCATTACGCACGTTTGACTTGGGGAGCGATAAGGATAAGGATGGTCACCCCAAGGTCGTAGGTCACCCCAAGATCGCAGGTAATCCCAAGGTCGTAGGTCACCCCAAGGTCGTAGGTCACCCCAAGGTCGTAGGTCACCCCAAGGTCGTAGGTCAACCCAAGGTCGTCGGTTTCCCCATGGTCATATTTCACCCCAATGTCATATGTCACCCCTAGGTCATAGGTCACCCCGTACCCTACGTTTGGTAACTTAGCAGGGATACCTGGGTTCATTGGACTAGGTTTGTCTTGTAGTTTTACTTCAGTCTTCCGGTATAAAGCACACTCGTTTTTTTCTTTATTTTCTAATTCGGCTGTTTATATTCTAAGGAATTATAATTTCGAATTTAGTAAACAATTATACCTCCGCCATACAATACATAATGCTCGAAACTAATCGACGTGCGACGTAAATGATAATAGGAAGGAATTCAAACAAATTCGTTTGGCTATTTTTTCGATAATCCGTGAGAAATAGTGAGGATGCAGGTTAATGTTTTATATCCCCATCTTCCCTATCGCCTTTCTCTCTCTACGCCGTTCAACCTCACAATATGTCCCAATTTAGGGATGCTGTATTCACACTGGCTAAGTATAAAAACACGTTTTTCTTAACCAAAGTGCGTTAGCTGGATTTTCATTGCTGTAGTACCTAGCGATTTTCAACCACTGTGTACTGCAGTGATGAGAACCATGAGAAAACCATGCGGCCCGCGAACACTTTTAGTATGACCCATTTGGCTAAATAAAATGTAAAAAAATTGGCTGTAAAAAAAAACGGAAACTGCTCTTTTTTCAAATCGGCGAACGATAAATTCAATAGCATTTTTTGGTTTGACCATGAACTTAGCAAAGGTAATTTGCTTGATCGTATTATAATGAAAACATTTAAGTAAGAAAAGAGAGTTTTCATATTTTTTGATAATTTTATTTATTTAATTGCTATGTATAATCAAATATTTAACGTTTTCAGTGTCTGTACTACAAAGTACGAAGGGGTTTCGCGACAAATGTTTTCTACTTCTTTTGAATCAGCCGCAAAATTGAAAGTATTATTATACGTTCTTGAGTATTTTAAAATTACAAAAAACGACGGCGTTCATTGGTTTGGCCTTGGAGATACGAAATGTTCGCCTACTGCGCTTTGTTTGTGATTTTCTAAGATTGTTTTATTTATTAATTTAGATATCCTGAATAGGTTTTCTACATCACCGACTTTGAAGTTAATCATGTCATGCTGTATGCATCCTTAAAATAGATAAATTCAGGTTGATCATGGCTATGGGGATACAAAATGTTCTCCTGTATCCTGAAAAGGTTTGCTACACCACCAACCAAAGTCAAAAAAACTTCAAAAAGTTAACCATGTCATTCTGTATGCATCCTTAAAATAGATAAATTTCGGTTAAAAAGGTTGATCATCAATGTATACTATGTACGGATTACAGACACGATAAAGAAGATTATTGAATACGTATGTACAAGAATTATTGAATATGCAAAGAAATTAAAATTAAAATGGAGTTCTATAAAGTAAACTTGATAACGATAAATAAAGAAGAAGAACTCAAGAAATGCTGTGTGAGTGTGTTCTGACGCCGCGCCTTACAAAAAACCGTTTTCGTACGTGGAGTTTGTATACAAATGTACTTTTGTAATAGAACCGAATTAAAGCAATGCCAAAAGATGGCGACACTTACGTTAACACCTAGCATGATTAGCATCCCCTGGCAGGCGTAAATACTACTGGATTTGTAATGATTATTATTGTCATAGTAATTCGTTCCATCAGTTTCTAAACAAAAACAATTTTCATGGTTACAAAATATTGAGCTGTCAGCTTTCAAAGCAGTTTTCTTTTTTATTTTACCAAATCCAAGCCTGCAGACCCCCGCTTACACATTGACCTTCCACAGTCTACCTTCCTTACTATTGACCTACGCATAAGACCCTGGATTCGATGTCTACACTCCACCAACAACTTGCCGCCGTGGGTGCTACAGAAGCACAACTTGAAGAATTTTTGGCAAAAAAATCTAAGGTAACGAGGTCCAGACGCTCAACTGCTCTATACCTAAAGCACTTCGGAAGTGAAGAAGATGTCTCCGACTACTCCTTAAAAACAACAACAACTCCCACCCTCACTACGTCTTTGACCTCCGTCTCCACTTCCACCTTGACTTCTGCTCCCTTTTCAACAGCTCCCACCTCTTCGACAACCACCTCCAGCTCAACATCAACCGCTCCATCCTCTTCTGTAAACTCATTCCCCCCGCTATGGGTGACTCCAGCTCACAAGAAACGAAAGGCGTGCGCTTCTCCTCCTCCGTCCACCGAAGTTATAAAAACCTCAAATCGTTTCTCCGCCCTTGCTACAGACGATGAAATTGCACCACCGCCACTTCTAAATTCCGTGTCTGACTCCGCCGCAAATATAACCGATACCACATAAACGAGGCCTATTAAGATCCCTCCAATTTTTATAAAATCGGAAAAAAATTGGAGCCTCCTGGAAAAGCGCCTCTTGAACGCTGGGGTTAATATAATTAACGCAAAGGCCATTCCAACAGGGGTGGTTCTAAATACCGGCGACTCCACTAGCTTCCGGCTGGCTACAAAGATGCTTCAAGAGGACACAACCCCCTTCCATACATTTGAGCTTGCAGAAGAAAAATTAACCAAGGCGGTTCTGCGAGGGATTCCGACGACAATTAGCGAATAAGAGGTCCGCCTTGAACTTCTAGATCTCAACCTCTCAGTTAATTCTGTAACTCGGATGAGATCCGGGCCAGACAGGAAAAACATTCCTCTAGTCCTTGTACAACTGGATCATGGTGAGGCGGGACAAAAAAATTTCTCCCTCACTTCCCTCTTTCACCTCAAGATAAGAGTCGAGTATCATAATAAAAAAACAGCTCCCTCTCAGTGTCACCGCTGCCAGCATTTTGGACACTCATCCATGATGTGCCACCTGCTTCCCCGCTGCGTCAAGTGCGCGGGTGATCATTTCACGCAGGAATGCAAGAAGCAGAGAGAAGATGGTCCCGCCACCTGCGCAAACTGTTCTGGAGCCCATCCGGCAAATTATAAGGAATGTCCGAAAAGACCGTCTCCACAACCCATCTTGCAAACCGTACGTAATGCCACTTTCACCTCGCATAGCACAAATCCCTCTTTATCATACGCGCAGGCCACTGCCCAAACCCCATTAACGTCCACATCACCCTCAGCTCCCTCAACGTCAACCTCCCACACACCTCCTTCCACCCCCTTCAATATTTTCGAATTTTTCAAAAATTTCAATTTCTCCAAGGTTGGCGATCTTCTTTCCGACCTCATCCCCAAATTTCAGTCTGTCACCTCACCGGCAGACTACATATCTATCATTTTCTCCGCCGCCCCTCAGATTTTTTCACTTTTTTCAGTGTAAATGGCTAGCTCTACTACCATGCCCTCCGTGCTACGTATGGCATTTTGGAATGCTAATGGTCTCTTAAAAAATTTACATGAATTACGTATTTTTGCAAATACACACGCTCTTGACGTTTTACTTATAAATGAAACTCACCTCAACCCATCACAAATGCCAAAACTTTCAAACTATACATTATATAGAAACGACCGCCAAAACACGAGAGGCGGGGGCACTGCCATTTTTGTTAAATCGAAAATCGCCCATAAATACAACATTATACCCACGTTGTTGTCTATTGAGTCAACTTCAATCACAATATATACAAAACATTCAGGCCCATTAAGAATAAACTCCATCTATCACCGTCCGCAAGATAAGCTTGATCCAAAAGACCTCGATACCCTTCTCGATAGCCACACTCCTACTATTCTCGCTGGGGACTTTAACTCAAAGCACCCCAATTGGAATAGTAGGATTACTAACACAAATGGGCGTATCTTACGAAAGTATGCTAGCGCACATCCTGAACTCTTCATCGTGGGCCCAATTGCACCCACACATTTCCCGAACAGCGGGGCTAGACCCGATGTTCTCGACATTGCACTCCTCCACAAATTACCCTGGGTCTACAGTATCGAAACCATAAATGACCTAAGCTCAGATCATAATCCTGTTTTGCTCACTCTTAATCGACTTTCCACTCCAATGACACCGCGCAAATCTATAAAAACTGATTGGACGTATTTCACTCACAGAGTTGGGGAAAAAACAATAATCCCTCAAAATATTTCTGCTGAACTAGACAAGGCAGTTGACGACTTTGCCGATATAATCAAATCTTCCATCACCGATGCCTCTAAAACTCTTCCTGAACGTTCCGACCTTAATCTTAAAAGTGACCTCCCAATCGACATCCAGGAATTAATCTCTACAAAAAACAATCTTCGTCGACACTGGCACAGAAACCGAAATCCCTCAGTCAAAAAAACAATCAATAGAATTCAAGCACTTATTAGAAAGAAACTTTCCGAGCTTTCACACTCCACCTGGTACAAAAAAATTCAAGATATAAATCAACAGGACGGCTCCCTATGGAAATTATGCGAATCTCTCCAAACTACCCTATTCTCAAACCATCCCATTCATACCGAAAATGGCCTCATATTTGACGATCAAGATAAATCGGAGGCGTTTGCCGATAATCTGGAATTTCAATTTAGCCCCAGCTCCAAGCACGCCGACCCAGTCCATATAGCAAATGTCAACCACCAAATAGACATAATTTTCGACTCCCTTCCCGGAACAAATGTACATTTCACCACCCCTTCAGAAGTCCGAAGGGCCATAAAACACAGCAGCAACAAAAAAGCTCCCGGTCCAGATGGCATAACAAACTTTGCCCTTAAAGCCCTCCCCCCTAAAAGCATTTTCGCTATTGTGAGCCTCATAAATTCCGCACTCAGACTGCGTTATTTTCCCAAAAGTTGGAAACACGCGCATGTCATTCTCATCCCAAAACCTGGGAAGGACCCGAAATTCTGTGAGAACCATCGTCCCATCAGTCTTCTCTCAAATGTTGGTAAAATATTCGAACAAATTCTCCTCACTCGGCTCTTAAAGCACATTCACGAGGTGAAAACCCTCCCTGATGAACAACATGGCTTCAGATCTCAACACTCAACCCTTCATCAACTGCTCAGAGTTTCCGAACTGATTCTAGGCGGCTTCAACTCCCAACGGTCCACTGGCGCCATTTTCCTGGACATAGCCAAAGCCTTCGACAAAGTATGGTCAAACGGACTGCTTCTCAAATTGCACAACACGGACATCGATCCCCAACTCCTCCGTATCTTAAAATCATTTCTTCGGCACCGGACTTTTCAAGTAAAGATCCGAGATGCACTCTCAACCCCCAGATTCATGACAGCAGTCGTCCCGCAAGGATCCCTGCTTTCCCCCACCCTCTTCAATATCTACATACACGATATACCACTCACAGAGAACCAACATTCGTATAAAGCTTTGTACGCTGACGACACCGCCATTATGGTTCGATAAAGTTCTCCCAGGATGATCACACATCGCTTACAACATAACATAAACATACTCCAAGACTTTTATAACAAATGGCGTATAGACGTGAACCCTTCCAAGAGCGCTGCTATTTTCTTCTCACGAAGAAAGGTTCGCAGCACTCCTAAAGGCCACGTTTCCATGTACGGCCAAGCAATACCCTGGCAAAACAACGTTAAATACCTTGGAGTCACACTCGACAAAAAACTCACATGGCACACACACATCAAACATACAATTAAAAAGACCAAAAACGCTGCCGCAGCCCTTTATCCGCTTTTACATTATAATAGTCAAACGTCACTACAGAACAAAATTCATATTTACAAATCAAAATTGTGACCCATCATGACTTACGCCGCCCCAATTTGGGCCACAAGTAATACTAAGAGTCTAGAAACCTTCCAAAATGTCTTGCTTAGAAGATTCACCAAAAGCCCTTGGTTCGTCCGAAATAGCATTATTAATTCAGGCACGAAAATCCCTCCACTTAGATCTAGCCAAAACATTTTTCTCCAAACTTGCTTCAAATTCAAATCCAAGCATCTCATGTCTCGGGCAATCAAGTCCCGATGAAAATCTCCTTCACCGCCTGCCCATATCCATCCTTCATCCACCTTGATGCGCGGGCTATAATAAAACTTACCTTTGTTCTCTTATATAAAAAATAAATAAATATTTATATGTATTTATTATGGTATACATAATTGTTGTATATGAATTACATACATGCACGGATGTATGAAAAAATGTATGTATATGTGTGTTTATCTATACAAAATGTAAACCACTTACAGATAAACAAACCATAAAAAAAAATTATTAACTTCCTTCATCTTGCCCAAGGTAACCCGAACATCGGGCAAAAAAAATCCATCAGGTGACATTACTACAGTTTGCAAGACAAAGGGGTTAACTTCTCCCTGTAGCTTGCCAAAAACCAATATATAATATATGATTATTATTGTAACTGGCAGATGTGAATAATAATAACACGCGGCTATACATTATATATGACGTCATTACCTGTCGCCATTGCTTTGTCCCGGTGACTAGCTGTCAATAGATGCCAGTGAATTTGAGGAACCGGCTATTTTTGGAACCAGTTCCTACCGGATTTATAAATTGGTGTGAAAGTATCAAAAGCCGTCCGCAGGGTTTAGCAGCAAAAACCTGCGGAGCGGGTATTTAACTGCTAGTCTATTTATGATTGTCCACAGATCTGATATTAGGCATGTTCCGCAAGTCTTTTAAAACTCTTATTCCCTCTGCATTTTCTCAGTGACATTTTCACAATTCTACAAGAAATCCACGTGACGAGAACTCCCTTTCCTTTTTGTGCGCAGGCATTAGTAGTTTGTAGCTTTTTGCTCGCGCCGGGAAACGAACCATGCCTAATTGAGTCTGGGATTTTTTTCTTGATACGTCACGGACGGTCAGAGAGGACCTCGGCGTCTGGCATCGACCCGATGTTACCACTGTGACTGCTACCCACTACTGACTTCACAGTTCTCGATAAATCCATTTTTAATTCCCTAAAAGTCCGATTTCGAAAGGGACTTCGCAAACTTGTTGTGTTGGCGTTAAACGGTGATGGAAAAACTATATGAAATGTGTCGTCAAGGCAGATATTAGGTACGAGTACATCATACAGTGTGCTAAGCATTGGATTTTGAAGTCGGTTAGGAAATTGCTGGTTTGGTTCCCGCCTAGCGCAAAATAGTTTCTCCTAACCATTTAGTTCAAATATGCGCTGTAAAAAATGTACGATTATATTTAATTTTTATTAGAATAACTCTATTTTTATAATTTTTGAAGGTTATTCCCATCAATGTAATATATCATTGAGGAAGAAGATAACACTAATAATCTAAACGAAAATATGAAAAAAAACAAGACACAATTTGGGAGGCGGGTATAGGTACCGCTGCCCCGGGAACCATTTATTGGATAACTAACGCCTCTGCCGTAGGTCACCCCAAGTGGTTCGCTAAGTTTAGTGACTTAGCGGAGGTGCCCGAGTTCATTGGGTGAGGTTGGTACAGGTCGTGGCGGCGGATGCATCTGCCCAACAGCTGCTTGGCAGACCGGATCGTGAGAGAATGGTTGAGGGAGTCCCTTTGACTTCCCCAGCCTTATCTTTCGGAACATTGCCTTGCACCACAGTGGGAGGGATGGATTCATACGTCAGTCACTCCTGGACACCCTTTTCCTTCCTAGAACTTCCTCCCTTTTTTTTTCTAAAAATACCCTCCAACACAGGGCCTCCTGTGTGGAGCTAATGTAAAAAAAAGACACAGTAAACTTGAGTTTGATGCTGTTTGATGTGTTTACACGTACCAAGCACTGGGCCGAGAGCACTATTAAGATCCATGATTAAGTTGATATGAGATTTAACTAACGTTCAAACCTACGACGGACCTGGCTTTATATACCATACCAATTTGTAGCCCCATACATACAAAAAAGGCTTTGAATGGTTCACAACGTTCCAAAACATTCCACAACATTCGAGAGTATTCTAGAATGTTCCACAATAATTTGGGATGTTCCCGAATGTTCCAAACTATTCCCAAACATCCCACAACATTCCAGAATGTTCTGGAATGTTGTGGAATGCTGTGGAATACTTTCGAATGTTATGAACCGGTCTAGTAATTTCCAGATAGCGAAACTTATGTCCCTTATATCTTCAAAAGCATGCACACCGGGTAAAAACGGGAACCTTCTTCGTGGATGGGGAATAGAGGGCTACAACACCATATAAATCCCTTGATACTGGGACTCGTTTCTTAGTTTTAGCGGCATGCACATTGTTGTGCACTTTCTTTTATAATTTTATATTTATGTAAGAATAATGCAAAGGCAGCAATAGTATAATAATAATTCACTGTCTTCCTCACTAGGGTTTTCCTGCTCTGAGGCGATCTGTAGTTTAAAAAAAAAATGTGTTAAGTTATCCAGTTGTCTTCACATTGTTTCATAATGTTAACAAGCTAATACTTCGTTTTTTCAATCGTGTTTTGACTATAGTTTTTTTTGTTATAGTAAGGCATTGTATATTTATTTCATCACTATGTTGGATCTTCCGCAATCCTATAAGCCCAACAGTTGTTTATCACTGGCCGTTTAGTTTCTGATCAGAGAGAAGCAATTAATTAAGCAGTCTCTAGATTCTCCAACAAGCCAACTCTGGGAATTCCGGGAATATCACAGTTTGCAGAGTTCATTAGTGACGAGAGCGGATCGAACGCAAGACAATGAACTAACTTGTTTTCGATTTTCGACAAAGTTCAAACTGGAAACAACTATGTATAGATGCTTAACTTTATGAGAATTCTAAATAAGCCAGCCGATCAAAATTTCGGATAAAAATATTAATAACGTTACAACAGCAAGGTTTTTTTTTCAAAATGCAATTTTAATTGTAGATAGGTAATGCAAGTTGTATTTAGTACCCGACTTCGCCCAAGTTTCATCAAATAAATTTTATTCGATTAATTTTTGTGTTATTTCACAATTAATTCATTAAAGATTAAACGAATATTTGCGGCAGTACCAGAGTGAAATACACTCCCAGTATCGCTCTGGTGTAAAACCACCATTCAAAAATGAAACGTTGCTTTAAATGGCTTTAGCCGTGTTTGGTGACCGTATTTGAACAGCCAAGTACTTCTCCACCTTAAAATGCCCCATCTCCTTTCCCTCCTCACTAACTTGAGCCTCGAAACATATTCCAATTATTGTAGATGCCATGGTCTCACTGGCTCCAGACGGGAGCAGCTGAGACTCTTCTAAGGTATTCACTTAAAAAACATTAAAAATATTATGAACATATAAATAAATAAAATTCTTGTACTTATTCGCGTTTTAATTTCGATTCCACATACCATATTAATTAATGTATGCATTACTTATCTTATTCATCGATGTAGGTAGGTACTTATTAATAATAAGTTAACGTTCACGCGATACCGTCGCACGTCGCCCCGAAGTGGACGTGTAATTGCCGCTATTAGCTTCCACAGCTATCCATTATCTGTAAGAAACAATATTGTCATTATAAAACTTACATTATTTTGTGTTTTTTTCATTACTTGAATTTTTTTTAACCACAACACAGGCTTATCCTAGTGAGGTCAAACATTTAATTAGAAATAAAAATACATACATTACAATAAATTTAAGTAATACATTTAATAAATGCACTCTGTTTTAAAGATCCCATTAATTATAGAATATTGGTAACTGTCACCCAACAATATTATAATTAGCAAGTTACGACGTACGTTTCTTTCGAATGCTCCATAATGAAGTGCACTGTGTTTTTAAGTGTTTTTAGTACACTGAATTCGCACACATAACATACACATCCACACACTTACACGCGCATTTACACACATACAAACACTCGCACACACCCCTCTCCTTCAATAATTTACTAATTTAATTTAGGTATAATGTATTATTTATCTCAGAAAAACATAAGCATACAACAGCGACATGTCATTGGTACCAATTATTGTATTAACTCTATAACTTTGTAACTATTTTCAATTATGTAATAATGTACTGTTTGTTTCTGTAAAATAAAAAAAATAAAAAATAAATAAATAAATACGAACTCTACCTGGAAATACTATATACATAAATTCAATGTTTCCAAAAGGCATTACAAATCCTTTCAACCAATTAAATTAATAAGAACATTTTCAGATTACAATATTTTTTCTCAAACTTTTAAAAACCTTATTTTATTATTTCTGCAAGGCCTCCAGAGCATCTCTTAAATTATAATTTCCTGCAGACTTATTTCATCTTAAGACATGATTTATAAAAACTGATTTAATATGCTGGTTTATCTTTTTACATTCGATTTTTTGAAAAGAAAACTTACTTGAAATTGTCTTTTAGTGATAAAATGGTGTTAAATATTTATATAAATCATGTAATTTTTTTAATAATATTTGGATATCATCCTCTTCCTCCGGATTAACTATAAAATTTTACATAATGGAGAAAACTGAGCTATTTTCTAGAGGGAATATTTTGATTTATTTATTAAAAAAACATGAATATAACTCAAATTATCTCAAGGCAATGTATTCAAATACCAGCAAAATCCTCCTTACTCTCAAATTTAGCATTATTTTGCGAGACTCAATCTTGGGACTTTTTGTAAGTGATTTCGTAAAAATATACTACATTTGCTACGAAAGATTACAAAAATATGGTTTAAAGGATTCACAGTAACTATTATATATACACTATAAATAACACCTTAAAATGAAAATTTTCAAAACTTTGAAGTGAATCCGGAGGAAGAAGATCGTATCAGAAATTTGAAAAATTTTAAACCCATTTGGCTCCTTTTTATCGCTCTTAGAATTTAAAAATAACATTTTTTTAAATGACCCACTTTAACACACTCGTACAATGGTAAAAATATCAAAATTAATAAAAAATATTTTTACGACTCTCGGTCATGCGTTGCTCCGTTGTATTAATCTTGATGGAAATCTAGCTTCTAGTAAGACATAATAACACTTGTACACATTTTAATGCCAATAGTAATTTTGCAATATTATTACTAGATATGTAATTTTTGCTTTATAAATGTATCTTTTTTTAATATTCTTTATTCATAAACATTTATTTTAATTTATTTCAAGAATTTTTGTTTACACATTACAAATGGTTACATATGCTAGGTTATAAAACATTACGTGTAGAGCCAGGGTTAGCAGTGATCTGTCCGAGCCCTATGAAGCGCTCCACGGGGTGAGACAAGGAGATGGATTGGCCTGCCTCTTATTCAACATAGCCTTAGAAAAAGTTATTCGTGACTCAGGCATCGAGATAAGAGCAACGATATTTGACAACTCTGTGCGGCTATTGGCTTACGCTGATGATATCGACATAATCGCGAAAACTCCAGATGCTTTACGTAACGCCTTTATAAATCTTGAAAGCTCTGCCAAAAATATAGGTCTCGTAGTAAACCAGCAAAAGACCAAATACATGGCCGTAGGATGCACCCAACAAATCCCAACTCTCTCATGTGGAAACCAAAATTTCGAAACGGTACCAAGATTCACATACCTAGGCTCCCTGATAACAAACCACAATAATACCACAGAGGAGATCCAGAAGCGCATAGTGAACGCAAATCGCTGTTATTTCCGCCTACAAAACCAATTAAAGTCCAGACTGCTGTCCAGAAACACGAAGATATTAGTGTACAAAACACTTATCAGACCAGTACTTACGTACGCAGCTGAGACTTGGGTACTAACTAAGAGGAATGAGCGAGCACTGGACGTTTGTGAAAGAAAAATTTTGAGGCGCATCTTCGGACCGGTTCTAGAAAATGGATTTTGGCGCAGACGTTATAACAATGAGCTCTATACTTTGTTTAAGGAGCTAAACGTCGCAAAATTTATAAAATTGGGAATACTTCGGTGGCTGGGTCATGTGGAGAGAATAACCGAGCATCAAGCACCAAAGTCCCTGCTGAACTCAAGACCAATAGGGCGAAGGAGCCTGGGAAGGCCAAGACTAAGATGGAGCGACAACGTCCTCAAAGACATATCTATCTTGGATCTTCCAAACTGGAGAGAGCTGGCACAAAACCGAGATGAGTGGAGGAAGACTCTTGAGGAGGCCAAGATCCACCAGGGGTTGTAGAGCCAATAGTGATGATGATGATAAAACATTTCACATTTTATTCTACGACTCCATAAGTTGAGCTCTAGGAGCTCGTGTTTATAGGAGGGTATTTACATGCAAAAAATAATAATAATGTTCCAATAAATGTAAAAAATTATCAAAGAACTTATGAAATAAAATTTCAACATTATTTTAGATGGGTACACAATTAATAGTAAAATAGTTATAGAAGGACAATAACAACACATGTATTTTTTTTGTAATATTAAATATTACAGTTTTCAGTAGGGGTAAATTACATTAAGGGTACAATATATAGATATCCAATTTCAGAGACATATTTTTTTAAGTATTCTCTTTTTAAGTTTTTCGACTGCCACACTAGACACATGCCCGTATTATGGTCGAATCAATCTATATATCCATTATGATCTAACAATGTAATGTAATAAATAAATAAATAAGTAAGGAACTCCAAGCTTTCAAGATTGAATAAATGCTTCCGATAGTCGCCGATATTATATTCCCCATGTTAAGTTGAGACCATGATGAATATATTGACATTAAAAAATAATTTTGCCCTACCCACTAACTATATGTGATTAAGATGAAATATAAAATTTAGGGGAATAAATAAAAAAAGGAGTGCAAGGAGAATATATGACGCAAATGTGAATGGAAGAAGAAATTGGGGACGCCCGAGGAAGACATGGCACAACCAAGTGAATCAGATACTTGAGTCGGGCCATGTGAAGAGTAGGAATAATGGAAGAGCATGTATGAGACGATGTATAAATGTGAACGAGGCAAGGAGTGTGTGCCAAGATAGAGTTGTTTGGCCGTCGGTCCTCTCTGCCTACCCCTGCGGGGAAACGGCGTGATGGTTAGTTAGTTAGTTAGTTAATAAAAAAAATATAGGCCTGAATTTAAATTCCAAACGGCCAATTTATATTTGAACACTAGTTAGCTGCTTTTAATATTCCCACATTTACGGAACGGCGACGGTACAAAAAGACGATAAACATAATATGTTCCTTATCACACTAATGCTGCAGTTCTTTCTTACACGGTTCCATGACAGTTGATCCGGCGACATTTGGTCCGGCGACAGTTGGTCCAGCGGCACTTGGTCCGGCCGACAGTTCGTGTCGCCGGACCAACTGTCCGTTTCTGTAACATGTCTGTTTCCTCCATGAGACACAATGTACGTATGTCCAATACGTTTTACTTTGGAGGAAACAGACTCATCATTGTGAAAAGGAACGTACGTTTATGATCTGTTTTATACCGTCGCCGTTCCGTAACGTTAAAATATTAAAACCGCCTATTATTAGTCGTACCGTGTCGCGTCGCGTCGTAACAATATAAATTTTAATTTCGACACAAAAATCGTTTATAATAAAACTTAATCCTAATTTTATATTTGATATGTTGATATGTTTTACCCATTACATCATACATGTTGAAAATATAATAAATAAATTAAATAGCTCAAATACTTACGCGATATGTATTTGTTATAATATCTTTTATTTAAAAAATTGTTTTTTGTTTTTTGGATAATTTGGACTACATCCAAAAATAAATATTGGATGAAAAAAATGGAACCGCGGCGCGCGCCGTTCCTCAGGTAGTATATACGATCTGAAAACCATGCCCTCTAGACTTTTTGATATTTTTTTCCTTACCCTCCCTAATTATCTCCAGTTTCACTACATTTTCCATCATTGAGCGTACCATAATCCAAATGGCTCCAAATAACCTTAACCCCCCATTCCTGCCTTTCCCCACCCTTTATTATCATTTACCTACCCCATTTCCTCCCTTCACAAAGTACTCCTTAGCACTAGGTTCTACTTAGTGACCTTAGAATAATAAAACAACAGCGAAGCCGCAAGAATGGAGTTTAATTATTAATATTGTTTGAAGCCTTTATCATGAAATATTGTTTTTAACTATCATAATAATAAATAATACCTTTAACGGGAGTTGATGAAATTTATGTTGCTTTTACGTTTAATAAGGCTAATGATGTTAGGTATTAAGTAAGACTGCGCAGGTTGTGGGCCCGTCACAGGTGGTTCCTTATTCCTTATGTTTTATTCATGGAAATTCAAAGTCCGACGGCTAAGAAAAACGTAATTTCACCATAATGTTCTAAATTAGACTAGCCACGGTAAGATATGAACTTCCTGTGTTTAATCTGAATAATTTTAAGTGACTTTGGCCGTAATCAAATGCACCGCTGAGCACTTTATAAATGAATTCCGAGTGAAGGTAATAATGTTTTCATGAAAGAATGTTTTATAATTCTGTTAGTGTCGTGATGGTATAAAATTTTAAATATTTAAAATTGACGATACCTACTTTGAACAAGTAAAGTGGTTTTCGTAGGGCTTCCAAAAGTACCGAAATAGAAAAAAAAGTAATAAAAACGATTTTAGAGTGTTATATTCACGCCCTTTGTAGTACAGAATGGTAAAATCTTTTACTTGAAGTCATTTGTGGTGGATTCAATGTAATCTTTTATCCTCAAGTAAGAATATGTTAGGCACGATTTTGTAATAATTTGTCATCTTGTATTTAATATATGTTATCTTGAATAGCATCAGAATAAGCTCCATAAAATAAATGCTTTTCTTACTTGCCTTCAGCGATTTTTTGATTTATTTAATGTTAATGTGAGATGGAGTAGAGGAAGGTTTGCTGTTTAGATCTGGTCAACAAACACGGCTAAGCCCATTGCCAGCAAGTTTTCAATTCTGATTTGTGGTATTTCACCAGGGCGATTCTTATTACTTAATAACATGCCACAAGGACATTGTATAATAATATAAGTCAATTTATTCATTTAAAATTCTCTTCATTTATTTAGTTAGAAGTAATTTAGAATACAATTCTAATATTCGGTCCCCAAACTATAAAATACAGAACATTAAATAAACATTGTGAAAGTTCAACATCAATTTTTAAGGTTCATTAATTTCAAATTCTCCATACCCATTAAACAAATTAATTATGTTAACTTAATGAAAATACTCAATTTAACTCGTAGAAGAACAATGAGCGATCTGGTTCTTTTATTCAAGTAAGTTAATGGATCACTTAACGCACCTGACTTAACAAAACTAATAACATTTCGAGAACCAAATCGTGACACGAGACATCCAGAGCTATGCTTTGTATATCCGTCTAAAACTAACTATTTCATTAACTCCACAATCCAAAGACTTGGAAATAAGTTCAGTTCCGTTGATATTTTCATTTACCTAAATTTATATCTGAAATTTCTAAATTTCACATGTAAATTTTATTATTCTAATATTTTTTTGTTGTTATTTATTTTTAATTCTGCTTCCTTTCTATTGATTTAAAGGAAGAGAAATAATACTATAAAATAATTGTTATTTTATTGTTTCTATTTCTATTATTTCTATGTTACGCGATTGATGTAAATGCTCCAAGGGCGTAAATAAATAAATAAATAAAAAACAAAAATTTTCAAATGTGTTGGTTGGGAAAGAGAAGCAGAAGTCGTCCATAGATGAGATGGATTGACAAAACTAGAGATATTATTTATATAAAGACTAAGTCCAATAAAGATTGCCTAGAAAAACAAACGTGGGAACATCTAAAAAAAATAAATACGACAGAAGAAGCCTGGAATTACTTTCTAGCATACCTACAAACGCTCATCACTCAAAACACCACAACAACATCTAACATTATCAAGCACCGAAAAAAAAGACTTAAAAAATGGATCACCCAAAGCATACTAAATAGCATTAAAAAACGGGACAAACTGCACAAACAAGTTAAACGCAACCCGAATGATACTTTTCTTTACTCATTTTATAAAAGGTACAGAAATATTTGTTCTCAAATTATACGTAAGGCCAAAGAATTATATTACAGGAACAAACTGATAACTGCAAACTTTGACCCGAAAAGCGTTTGGTCAATTCTAAGAGAAAGTACACATACACTAAAAAACAAAGAAGATGAAATCAAAAAGTTACTTATTAACGAAGAAGAAATCGAGTTCCACAAAAATCCAACACTTATTCTTAATTACATTAACAGACATTACATAAATATCGGAGCTAGCCTAGCCGAAAATATAAATAAAATTTCAACTGGAAGCGGTAATCAAGTACCTCGAAACAATATGACTCAGTGTTCTAATACAAACAATGACAGACATTTCAAACTACATAAGGTAACTCTGGAAGACACCAAACAAATAATACAATCCCTAAAGGATAACACAACAACGGGACCTGACGGAATAGACTCGAAAACAATAATAACACTAAGCCACCAACTGCTCATACCACTAGC
The DNA here is from genome assembly GCA_929108145.2 of Limnephilus rhombicus. Classification (NCBI taxonomy): domain Eukaryota; kingdom Metazoa; phylum Arthropoda; class Insecta; order Trichoptera; family Limnephilidae; genus Limnephilus; species Limnephilus rhombicus. The sequence continues at coordinate 38,230,367 of OV815280.1, forward strand.
ATACGTAATAAATCTTAGTCTGAAAGAAAGAGTATTCCCAAGCATTCTAAAAAAAGGTCTGGTTATTCCCATTTATAAATCAGGACCAAAATATAATGTAAATAACTACAGACCCATTACTTTATTAAACACTATGTCAAAAATTCTTGAAAAAGCAATAAAAGTCCAGCTGCAACATTATTTGGAAAACATGCAAATACTTTCAATAAACCAACATGGATGTAGAAAAAATAGGAATACAGAAAACGCAATTGCCACTGTAATCGAATTTATTACGCATAACCTAGATGCTAAAAAAAAAGTCATATCAATTTATTTAGACCTATGTAAAGCTTTTGACACAATTTCTCACGAAAAACTCTTCAAAAAACTAAAAAATGTCGGTGTTGGTGGCACAGAACTAGACTTACTGAAAAGCTTCATGTCGGGTAGAATGCAACAGGTCAAAATTAACAACATGTTAAGCGAGCCACTTCTATGTAGGTATGGAATACCACAGGGAAGCGTCCTTGGTCCCCTAATGTTCATTATTTACATTAACGACCTGTGTGACATTGATATCGACGGTCAAATCGTAACATTTGCTGACGATACAGTACTTCTCTGCCAGGCAGAAACATGGAATGAGGTATATTCAAAGGCTGAAAAAAGTTTATCGGTAGTTAAAAATTGGCTAAATAATAACATTCTTACCCTAAACACTACAAAAACCAATTATATTACACACAGCATCACACAAAGAGGCCAACCTTCACCGTATACTGACCTTATATTACACAACTGCGGACAAACTTCTCCCACCTGTCAATGCGAGCGTATTGAAAGGGTTAAGCACACAAAATACTTAGGAGTTATAATAGATGCCAACTTGCGCTGGACTGACCACATAACTTATATCACAAGCAAACTGAAACGAGTCATGCATCTCTTAAATTCAATTAAAAACATATTTCCAAGAACAATCCTCAGGACCATATTCTTTGCACTTTGTCAATCCATTATCTCATACGGCATATTGGCTTGGGGAAGTGCAACGAATGTAGCTTTAGACCCTTTAGTAAAAATTCAAAAGGCAATAATTAAACACATCCTCCAAGTACCATTCCTTACAAACACGAATGTAATTTACGAAACACTGGACGTCATGACAATAAGACAACTCTATGCCAAATCTGTACTAATATACTTCTTCCAACATGAACTCCACATTCCAATGCAACCACAAATAGCGATTAAAACCAGGGCCTCTACAAAAAAAACCATAAATATTCCAATAACTCATACCTCACACGGGCAGAGAAACTTTAAGTACTATGCAACCAAACTTTATAACTGCATGCCCAATACACTGAAGCAATTATTAACTTCAAATACATCAACAATCCATCACAAAAAACTAATCAAAGACTGGATCAAACAACAAGGTATTCTCTTTACTCAAAAGATTATAACACCTAACCAAACATGACCCAACCCAAACTTAAAAAAAAAAAAAAAAAATTGTTTCGGGACACAAAAAGTACCACAAAAAAGTACCACAATATTATTTAATACTAGTGGCGGGAGGTCTGTAGAAAAATTATACCTAATTGTATATCAAGTAATTCTTTTATCTTATACATATTCTAGATATCCTGAAATAACCTGCAAATAGATCCTTACTAATATTTAATTTATGTATAGGATACTGCCGTCATGGATCGACCCACGGTGCCCTTCTTGACAAAATCAAGGAGGATACTGTGCTTCGACTCTTGCCGACAGAAGAGCACTTATCCTAAAAATGGGAACACCTCAGCACAGGTTCGCCTAGTGAGGTGTTCACAAAACACTACTTTTAACCAATTTACGTACAGTTACGGATCAATAACATTTTTCATATTCCTTATTATACTGAAACTTATTATTTATGTACTTAAACCAATGTAATAATCTGTTAAGTGTATGTTTGCGAATAGAAATAAATAAATAAAATAAAAAAATAGAAAGACGCGTGAAGAAGAAAAATTAAGACATAGGGCAGTCACACCATCTTTAATGTATTCAAAATAAATGTTGGTAGTCTAACTAATAGTCAAACAAATAGTAAAAGAGTTGTGTTTTTTTTGTGGAATTGCATGTTCAATCTTCTGATAACTACTTTTATAGCATCTTCTTAAATCACGGGATATTATAATTGTGGAATGAATGAATTTTGGTGTAGTGCATGTGAATATGTATGTAGTTTCAATGTTTCCCATCAGGTGTCGTTAGTATCATTGGAGGTTGCCCACCACTTTCCCACGGCGTTTTAAGGAAACAGATGGTTTCCTCCTTCACTGTACTCGTCAGGACTCTAATTATTTATTTATAAAGAAGCTACTTTTTATTTAAAATGACTCTAGACCCCCAATGTCCGGGCATACATTGTTAGCAGGCAGTACGCGAGTGCGTACATGTTGTTAGTTATTTATTTCACAGTATCACGTCTCATCTCCGCCACCTGATGTAGCTGAAATAAAAGTTTGTTAATATGCAGAATAAAAAAAATACATGATGAGATTGTTTAACTTTACCAAAACAGCTGAGCTACAGCCACCCGGCAGTCCCGCCGAGGATAAGCGGAGCCATCAGTCCAGTCGCAAGCGAGACTCGGTGTCCGCGCCCCTAAGCCGGCTCCCCGGTAGGCCCTCGTTAGTATCAGCAGTTTTAAAGTGTGTCAATAGAGTATAGACAGAGACAAAAATGTCGGACGTTTGGGTCTAATAACCGAACGGTTACGAAGATAGCCGATCGTATCCGATCTACAGGCGGGCACCATCAGTGAGCGTTCCCTTGCTTCAGATCATCGCAGACGTTAGAAGTCCAGTTAGATAATAATAGAAAACTCCAGTCAAATTTAAAAAAAAAAAAGTTTTAATAAATAATGAACTTCTAACTTAAATAACTGCATTTTTATTTTTAGAGTTAGTTTTAATAGTTAAAATAATTGTCAAAGTTTTAATTTTTCAAGACCCCCCGAAAACCACCGTATGTATGGTAAATCGTGTGATGTCATCACTCCTGAAAAATTAGTATAGGATCGGGCAATCAGCTGATCTACTGCCGCCATTTTGAATTCAGTTGTTCGAAGTATTCTCCCTAGAAATACCATTACTATTTTTTTTGTGCAGTAGTTTTTGAATATTTTCGATAATAGAGATAAACTAATAAGAGATACATACCTTTATTTTTGACACATTATTTAGGCCTAAATAATGTTTCAATAAACACAACAACTAAATCTCTACAAACAGTATGTAAATAAACGAATAAATTAATACGATGGCTTGTGTCATATCATACATTCCCATTTTTTACGTTGTGTCCCATTTTTTATGGCTTGTGTCATATCATACATTCCCATTTTTTACGACTTTACGGTGACATCACGACACGTCGAAGAGTGACGTCACCACTAAAATTTCAATAATGCCAACTTAACGGCGTATTTTTAGGACCCGATTAAAAACGGACTTTTTAATATGTTTTTAAAATCTCTGCGTTTAACATTATTAAATAAAACTTATTTATTAAGAATCAGCGTTTATTGGTCTATATGAACATATTTTTTTAAAGCCATAATATTTTTCACTGGAGTTCCTTATTGACCTGCCGGGAATATCTTTCAAAAATTTAAACAAACGAATTCATATTTCAAACGCAGAAATCATCAACATCACTCTTGGCTCTAAAACCCCTGGTGGGTTTTGGCCTCCTCAAGAGTCTTCCGCCACTCATCTCGGTTTTATACCAGCTCTCTCTAGTTTAGAAAAGCTCCAAGGTAGATATATCTTTGAGGAAGTTGTCGCTCCATCTTAATCTTGGTCTTCTCAGGCTCCTTCGCCCTATCGGTCTTGAGTTCAGCAGGGACTTTGGTGCTTGATGCTCGGTCATTCTCTCTACATGACCCAGCCACCGAAGTCTCCCCAGTTTTATAAATTTTGTACCAAACACAGAATTATGATGATTTTATAATAAAAATAAAACAATTGTATTTAGATACCTACTTTAACGCTTGTCTCAACAATCTCCTTTAATTTTTTTTAATGTACCTGAATTTAAAGCATATTTGAATTTATCATGCAGGAATTTTCATAACATCACAGACAACCGAAATTAGGACATTTCATTCAATAATCATTGATTATTTTTTACCTGGTATTATTTACATATGTTTTAAAAAAGATTCAAATTTATCAAAATGTACTTCCCAACAACCGTTCTTGGTCGAGTTTTCCAAACAAGATTTTTCCTTTTGATATTATTTTTCTAACTGTGTAAGGATTCTGGTGAGAAGCTTTCAAATTTTAATACGATTATAACTGTTTATATTATGTCTTTTTATCCTTCTTTATGAGCGTTTAAATTATACTGTTTATTGTTTACAGTACTTGACCCATATTTATAGCACCATTCCCGTGAAATACCGTGAAGCATCTTAAGGGCGTTTTACAAAGCAAGAAATTAACTTTAAACAATAGTTAAATTACCTCATAAATATTCCGCTATTTACATAGACTAAACGAGACTCCAGAAAATAAATTTTAACTGTCATTTACATATTTTACAGATGTCGCGTGCTGGAAAATGGTTCGACTTTTTAATGAGCACTGATATACTAACTTGTAATAAGAGATTATTATTATTATTATTTTTTATCACTTTGCGTAAACATTTTTTTTTATAAAACCTAGATCTTTCCACTGACTGACCGACTGAACCGGTATAGGTTTTGGAAATACGCTGGCAGGGCTCTGCTCTAACCACTGAACTTATTACGCCCCATTCAGTTATATTTAAATGCACCATCATCAATGAATCATCATCATCATTATCATTACATAGTATAAAATGAAGTCGCTCAAAATGTATGTGCGCATAGATCTTCTAAACTACGCAACGGATTTTCATGCGGAATTCACCAATAGATATAGTGATTGAAGAGGAAGGTTCATATGTATAATACATGCCTATTATAGTAGAGAAAATCCGAGAAATTCAAATATTCAATTCAGGCAGCAGGCAGCGGGCAGTTGGCAAGCGGGTGGTCAAAATTTTATAAAGGTTGGGTAATGGCGTTGTGTTTCGTTAGCCACACTAACATGTGGCCGGGTCTGCTAGTACTTCGATAAGAGCTACTCAACATTATCTTAATTTTCTTAACGCTATTTTTATTGATTGCTATCTTTATGTATGATTGCAAGAATCTTCCCTGCAATAGTTGCAATCTAGATAATAAAATCTCTGTGATAAAATGTAGGAATCTTAAAAACCATGAGAAAGATTTGAAAAAATGACCCATTCTCAATCAGGAAAAATATTGGGCGAGTCCGTCGATGCTAAATGGATCAATTAAGTTTGGTCTTTGACCGCCTTCTATTAAAATATCGGTAAAATGAACACACTTAAGTTTTTCTTCCTAACAATGTATCCTTTTAATTTTTTAATGGTGCAATAAAGATTTATAATTTCAATTGTGAACCCTCTTGTTTATTTGGACATTATTATTTAAATTATGATGGTACTAAGTACCTACCTGCCGGAAGAAAGAAAAAATAATTATGTTTGCGATTTTTTCTATCGAGGGAATTTTATATAATTGGCATTTCGGCGTGGAACGCGTCTAGATATTATCTTCAAAAATAACATAATTTTTAATTATTATTTTTAATTGTTAAACTAACGTTTTTAAGACAAGATTTTTATGCATAGCACAAAGGGTAACAATTATTATAAGCAATAATTATCAGCCTGAAACACTCATCCACATTGTAAAATCTTCCGAGAAAAGATACATGACGCCAATGGGACTTGAACCCGTTCCCTTCTGATTGCCGGTCAGCTGCTCTCCCAATTTAGCTATGGCGGCTTATCTTATACCCGCGAAATGATTCAATATATACTAGTGTGTAGGTACTCGAGTGTAGGCTGGTGGTTGAATGTAGAAAAACGAGATTGCGTGTTAAAATAAACCTTCAATGAGTTCCCACAATAATTATAATTCGTAAGTACACAAACACGGTCAGCGTAACAGTTTTACGATATTAAATAGTACACACTGGATCAAGGTTGATTGCGGATAGACGAGGCGACTGCTCGGTAAGTTGAACGAATACTGATACTTTCGTTGTTGCTGGGCGCCTTTTATATGGCCAGACGGGTGGAGTATTAGTGGTAAATCGTCACTCGGCGAGTTGCTCGACGCCACCTAGCGACGGATTTAACACTAACAGTGTCTCTCTCGCAAAAATAAAGTTGGTTGTTTTCAGGTGGAAAAATATAATAAGCAGTAATTGTTGAATGAAACACTAGTATATATTGAATCATTTGGCGGGTATAAGATAAGCCACCATAGCTCAATTGGGAGAGCAGCTGACCGGCAGTCAGAAGGGCACGGGTTCAAGTCCCGTTGGCGTCATGTATCTTTCCTTGGAAGATTTTTCAATGTGGATGAGTGTTTCAGGCTGATAATTATTGCCTATAATAATTGTTAACATAATTTTTTTTGAGAGCTTAAAAACTTCAAATGTTTAAGGGAGATATGTAAGAAATCGGTAGAAATTCGGGTAGCGGCGGCTTAATAAGGTAGATATTTAATTACCTACTTACAAATCTTATGATTTCGGAGGAAATTTTGGATTAGATTTAGTAAATAAAAGAAAATTTGAGCAATATTTTTTTGGATGCAAGGTCTACTGTTCACAGAACTACCTACTAGTTTTCAGAAACTTGAAAAAAAATCACAGTGCCCGATTCACACGCGGTAGAAGTGGAATCTTCAGAAAACTCAAGTAGACAAGAGTGGGGAGATAACGAAGTAGGTACTTTTTTATCAAATTGAAGGATGATTTTTTCCATATTTTGTCGTAATTCCAGTGCACCTTTTCCTATACATTTGGTCATCTTATTAGTAGATATTTGTGTTTTCTTCTTTGGGGTCACTCGATGTCGCTTTCTTTTGTGTTTTCTCTACCTGTTTATTTTGAATATTGGATATTGATTTTAAAAAAATATATATATATATATTTTTGGATTTCGACGCTTGGTTCGGTAAGTGTCTGGCCGCTAAGATTCGTCGGGTGCTTTATACCACTAGACCAAATGAGACTTGCGTGGGACCGTGGATTTATCGTATTATGTTATGTTGGAAACGAATACCCGTGAAACAAATAAATATTATTCACATTTTCTCGGAGGCTAAATCCTATAGATATATGTGTTTGTCTCTTTTTAGTGTCGCTCGCTTCCGTTTCATCGAGTTTCAAATCACAAAGGTGCTTCACTTCAAAATGAATAATTAAAGGTCTCTGATCAAATAAATAATTCTGGAAAAGTGTGTGCGATAAAAACAAATAAATATAATGGATTCTGCTTTTAAGTAGGATATTATGGTATTAATGCATCTGGCAACCCTGCAGCCAAAGTCGAAGCCTCCGTTGAGACCCCCTAACCCCCAATTCCCTCTTCCGCAATTCGTTTCAATTATACGTGGTTTTCCGGTAAACACTTCTACGCCGCCGAGCGCTATACCCGCGCTAAAACCTATAGCCATAGACCACAATGCTCCGAAATGCAACTTAAATTGGCCAAAATCATTTGTGATGAAAAGAGGATATAATAACCGGTGAAAGAGAACGACTTAATATTGGCGAAGATGATATTTTCTGTTAAACTTATTAGTCAGGCTGTAAATAGTAAATACAAGATACAGAAAATGGTTGGTTTTACTGGCGAACTAACTATCACGTCGTTTCCCCAGAGGGTTTGTCGGAGAAAATTGACCGCCAAACAACTCGATCTTTACACACTCCTTTTTACATAGTCTCACACCCTTCTGTTTTTCTGATTTTTAATATAACTCGTCTCAAGTATTTGTTTCGTTTGATCGTTTCGTGCTTTCTCGGACTTCTTCCGCCATTCATATAAGTATTGTATAATTTGCAATAGGTATAGACAATTAGCAGCACTGAAAATAATAATAAATAAATTTGTATACATTAACATCAACTTTTTGTATGTTTCCCACATTTGTATTATCAACAATCTTAAAACTATCTACAACACTTTTTCCATGAGGTTTGACGACAAGTTTGACAATTTTTATTGTTTTCATTGAAACTGAACTGCGTTTTTTCGTATCAATATTGCTTGGAAATATCTGAAAATTGAAACTTTTTTTTGATAATCTTTAGGTCTCTACAACCAGTCACTAAAATTGTTTTGGAAAATAGTGATCTGAAAACAATCGATAATTTCTGGTCTCAATAGAGGTTAGCTATCATCAAGGCAAAGTAATCAGCTCATATGAACGTTCTTATCAAGAAATTTAAATATTTTTTAAATTGTTCGACAATAATAAACTGTATTTTGACCACTTAGGGTTGCAGTTTTCAACGTCTGAGTATATCACTTTGTAAATTATCATATTATTTTTACTAATTAACCCATAGACTTTTATTTTGGTGACTTAGCAGAGGTACCCGGGTTCATTAGGTGAGGTGAGAACTTGGCAGCCGGTGCGTCTGCCCACCTGCTGCCTTGCGGGCCGGATCGAGAGAAACTATTTGTGGGAGGTATTTTGTCCCCTCCAGGCAGAATCTCTCGACCCGAATCCATCGAAACTTGAATCATCGACCGACCGGTGCCTTGCACCGCAGTTGGAGGGATGGATTCATACCTCCGTCACTTCTGGATACACTGAACCCTAGATTCCTACCCACCCCTCATATCTATTTCCTTCCCAGAACATCCTCTTTCCTTTCCGTAAAAAAACTCCACACAGCATACCCTAAGACGTCATAGGCCATGAGAGAAATTATTTTGCTTAGGGCAATGCTGATAATGTAATAAAAAAAACTTTCTTACCAACAGATTTTTTTTTTTACATGAGCTCCACACAGGAGGCTCTGAGGAAAATAATTCCCTCAGGGCCTATGTCATCTTTGGGGATGCTGTATAGAGGGTTTTTTTAGGGAAAGGAGGGAGAGGAGAATTCTGGGAAGGAAAAGGGTTTAAGGGGTGGGTAGGAATCTGAAGTTCAGTGTATCCTGGTCATCCGCCTCCAAGACCTCGACAAACCTCACCCCATGAACCCGGACACCCCTGCTAAATTACCAAACGTAGCGAACCACTTGGAGTGACCTATAGCAGAGGTGTTGGTTATGCAATAAAGGTTCCGCCTTCCAAATTGAATAATCGTGTATTCGGATTTTGACCACGTGGTGTTTTATTTTCAACCTCTGAGTATATCGCTATTCAAATTATCAAATTATTTTTACTAATCAGCCCGTAGACACTCTTACCAACAGATATAATAGTATTTGGACCTCTGTGCGGCCGTGCTATATACCTAAAGCTGCGTTATAACCTCGCCATTGCCGCGCCGTTGTTTTTGTTTTTCCATTACGCCTTGGGAAGAACCCACTCCGCGTAAAACTGGGCCGTTCGGAGAGTCAATAAAGGTGTATTTATCTTTCACGAAACGTAACTTGATAACATTACGCTGCTCCTCGTGATGATAATAGTAGCGATGAAATTTGCGCCGGATTATATCCTCTCACAGCTAGATCTGGTCTCCGATAAGCATCGAAATGACAGTTCCGGTGATTTAGGAAAATTCGTTTTCTTGGAAATTATTCCTGAAGGTGCTTTGGTCTTGGTGAGTTGCAATCGTGCATCTCTTAGTTTTTACTCCTGTTAAACTTAGTATAAATAATTGTCGTGTATATTAAATCAAATATGACATTTGTCGGAAGTACCAATCTTATAAAATAAATTCTCTAAAATAAACTCGCTTTTCATCACACTTTTAAAAACATCCCAGGTTTTGAATGGTTTGTTTGGCTACGCAGGGTTTGTGTAGAGGGTTTGTGTAATTATTTTAATATATTTCTTTCCATGTTCTACTGTTATAAATACTGGTACAAACTTTTCAATGATGCATTCACTTCGTTTTACGCAAAAATATTTTTTCTATGATTGGCAGCATTGATGAAATGTTAAAATAAAAACTATGAATAAACATGGCGTTACCGCGCGAGTGATTTAATTTTAACAAAATTAAAATGTTAAATGCATATTTTTTTTGGTCTCCCCCGACATAAATACTCACTTTTCGTAATAATAAAGCTAAATCTAACTGTTTGGATAAAAAGTTTTCCATATTAACGAGTAAGCGGTTTAATGCATAAATAATTAAATCATAAAATGTGAAGTTGTACATATATCTATATTCAGTTCAACATAACATATAACTTCTTCTCATTTATTACCCTATAAGAGTCAAAATAACATGGATGGATCGGCCGCAGGTAAGTATTAGTGAACAGTCCCATCCAAAATCAACTCATCGTTATACTAATAATGAAAAAAATTGAAAAACATTTTTTTTTTTAACACCATTTTTTTAGAGGAAATGTATTATAAACATCATCACCAAATCACTTTTGTCTTTTTATGTAAAAATAATTTAAAAAAAAAAAAGATTTCTTTTTTTTTCAAATAACGGTCGGAAACTTTGGCTTCATAAATGTGTTCATTTTCATTATTTTGCGGTTAAATTTTATTTTTGAATATAAAGTGTGGTATTTTCTCTTTCCAATACCGTTTAGAGTTTCGATCATATTTCTAACTTTGAACTTTGAACTCTGAACTGTGGGATTCTTCTGTAGTTACACATTGAAAAATACTTAATTACACATTGAAATTCCAACATTGGTACAAATAACTTAGCAGAATCAAACCATGCAGTGAATAATTTCATTATACTCGTATTAAGAATACAATTCAACCAAAAGAAAGCCTTCAATCAAGTTACAAATAAATCGTTGTACCTACAAGTTTCCATCCTTCCAAAATAACCCTCCTTGAACTAAATTGAAAAAACCTACCCTTCACTGTTTAAGTGGGTAATAATAATACTTTGAGACAAAACCACCCTTCGCCCGGCCATTTATGTCTATTAAATTAATTTTATTTTCCGGTCTGCTCAGTAGGGGAAGTTCATCCCCCTCGCCAAATATCCATTCACCGGACAAATTGACCAATCAAATTTTCGTTAACGAAATAAAGGCAATCATGCAATAAAGGCTTCGATTTTATGTCTGCCGTTTGTAAGTGGCCGATTTCGTTTAACGGCCGATACAATTCTGCCTTGGCAAGGGAATAAAGTCCCGTTTTAAAGACATGTCTGTATCGCGCAAATGATTGTGAAGCAGTTAAGATGAGAACACACTGGGCCTGTAGACAAACTCAAAATTCATGCATTTTCTAAAAATCTCGAGATTTTGAAGTGAAAACTTCTTTATCTCCGTTGTGATTTGAACACATGATGAAACGAAAAGGCGATACTAAAAGAGACAAACACATACATCAATAGGATTTAGCCTGCGAGAGAATGAGATAGAATTATCGGTCTCTTTGTGTGGTGCTTCGTAGCCTCCCCACTCTTGTCTATTTTAGTTTTCTTAAGGTTTTACTTCCATCGCGTGTGAACTTCACTCTCGTTTTGTTTTTATATTAGCTCCACACAGGATCTGAGGAAAATAATTTCTCTCAGGGTTATGTCATCTTAGGGGATGCTGTCTGGAGTTTTTTTTAAGGAAAGAAAGAAGATGAGGTTCTGGGAAGGAAATAGGTATGAATTGATGATAGAAACCTGGGGGTGACGAAATGAATTCATCCTTTCAACTGCGGTGCGAGGCGATCGGTCGAGGGATTCTGGCTGGAGGGTTCAAAAAACCTCAACCATCATCTCTTGATCTGACACATACAGCATACAGGCAGACGCATCGGCCACCAAATCCTTGAGAAACCTCACCCCTGCTAAGTCACCAAACGTAGCGAACCACTGGGGACCTATGGCAGAGGTGTTAGTTATTATTGTTATATTAAATGGTTCCCGGGGTGGCGGTACCCATACCCGCCTCCCAAAATGCATTTTTTTTAGAAACACATTTGCCACGCATAACGCAATCCGACGCTCCCATTGGCGCTGTCCAGTTCGGCGTGGGACGTGTGAAAGAATTATGGCGGTCGTGAAATGCCTTCCAAAGAGTTGATTTGATGTTTAACGTTATGTTTGTTTGACGTTTGATGTTTATCTATTGGTTTTTTTCTTCCATTTTGAATGACCAAAATGGAAGAAAAAAAACAATAGATTTAATGACCAAAATGGAAGAAAAAACCAATAGATTTAGTATAAGTCACTGTAGAATGTTTAAGGTTATGTGTGTTTTGATGTTTGACGTTTATTTGTATCATATCAGATTTATCCATCCGATTGAATGATCTGACAAAAATCGATTCGAAACCCGATTGGTTATAATAACGGGGCCACGCCCATTGTCGGACCTGATTGGACCGGAGCGGTAATGAAAATAGGCCACGCCTTTCCGCGCCGGCCGTCCAATCGAATTTTGTCTGATCAGACAATCGGATAGAAAAATCTTTTTTTTTTAAGTTTGACATATATTGACATTTATTTCTCGTCTTGTTGTTAAAATGGACAAAAGAGGAAGACAAAAACTAACAGATTTAGAAGTACATTATAAAATGTTTTAGGTTAAATTTGATTTGATGATCGACATTTTATCGACAATTATTGCTCGGATTGTAGCTAAAATTGTCAAATTTAGAGACTAAAAACAAAATTAAACTAGAATAAGACGTTACAAAGCGGTTTATAACGAAAAACCCAGTTTGGCGATATATGATTCAAATTTGCGTTGCGTGCGTAGGACAAGAGGGTGCACATCAGACTGAGAATGTGCTCGTAGTATTGCATACATTGCGTACGTGGGCCCAGTGTGTCCTTAACTTTACCGTTTTGTGTAAGAACGGGCTTTATGTTATATTCTCACGTTGATGAGATCGGAAAGCCATCGATTTGAATAAAGCTCGGTTTGATGGGGTGCTCGCCGCAACGTTAAAGTTATGCCAAATTCAGATAGGAAACGATGTCCTTGCATTTGCACATGGCTTTAACCAAATACTCGTCAAAATGGATCATTCATGTTTTATTTGCTAAACTTAATAGTATCATAAAATTTATTACAAATAAATATATCTTGCTCCTTAGAGCAGTGGCAATTATATTCCCAATCAAATCAGATCGATTTAAGTAGCTGTAAGGAGAAATGAAACCTATTTAGGACGCAAACACATGCCCAAAACACAATTATATCGCAAATATTACAATTTGAGGTTTTGCTCATAAAGCTAAAATAAAAAATAAAAACAATTATATCGGTTTATTTATTTATTTATAATGGGTTTTTACAGATTGTTCTCATTCACGTGAAAACATCCCAGTTATAATAACTCAGTTAATTTTACAAATAAGACAATTGGGTAAAAATTTAAATAAAATCAATCAGCCAAATTATACGAGGGTTAAATTTTGAAACAATTTAAATAAAAAATAGATAAAATATAACAAAAAACCGTTAGAAATCGAAAATTCTAAAAACACAAAGTTTACTCAAATGACAATTAAAGAGAGGCAAGACAGGAGACATAATTAAAGACTGAAATGTTACATAATAAATTAGCACATATTTTTCAGCAATCGCAGAGCATTTTTTTTAATCAATACTAATTATCGGCAAAAATATCTACTTCAGCACACTATCTTATTATGTAGTCGAAACATTTGGGTCAGAGAGCTAAAATAGGCGATATTATTTTTAAATGTGTTCAGGTGAAACACATTATGGCGTCTTAAACAATGGGAATTGGGAACATTTTAAACAATGGGAATTGGGAATATTGCTAAGACAAAATGAAGTATCAAGATGGCCGTGAATTATTTTATGTTAACATATTAGATCAGTCAATTGCCGTCTGATTTTAAGTGTATTAATTTTGAAGTATTCGAGTCACATGTCGTATGATCTAAGATGTTCTTGCAATCCACATTTAAAAGATAACAGTCTTAGCATTTTTTTAAACTGATTCTACAATGTTTTCATATTTGCAGTAATGTGGATTCCAAATAATGCTTCCATATTCAAATTTACTTCTAATTAGGGCATTGTAAAGGATTAGCATTGATAGAGGATCTTTGAAAGGTTTACATATTTCTTCAGTGTAACATGATAAAATATTAAAAATGTGTTTTTGAAAAAACGTCACATTTTATACAAGAGTCACAACTGGTCGCATCTGAATCCAGTGAGACTATGGCATCCCCAATTGGGGGTGTTGACACGTTTCTGTATGGTGGTCTAACACCAGAGCGATACTGAGAGTATCTCCCACTCTTCAACGCGCCGCAAATATATCTACCATAATATTATTTTTAATTAATGAATATTGTGAAATAACACAAATTAATCAAATTAAATGTATTTGGGATTCGAGAGACTAACCCCTCGACCACGGAGGACGTCCATTGCTGAAACGTCACCTATTGCTGAAAAGTCCAACTCTGGTTCAATTAACTCTACAATTCAGATCTGTCTTAAAAGTAAGTGTTAAGAATTATCTTTCCATTCCTGTGCCTACTCAAAACCTTTGACATAAGTCATACCCACGAAAGGTGTTGTTACAAAAAAATTTCAGTGCAATAAAAAACTAACGAGTGACATCTCGCCCGATATCTATCTCGATCGACATAGATCACGGGCGAGATCTCTTGTCAGATTTGTGGGATTTTCTATCGCTGTTTAAATGAATAAATAAGCGTGCATACTTGCAGGAATGTGTGTTTAAACGACCTAAACTAACATACGTGACAGCTCACAGCTGAAATTCTGACATCGGCCCGTAGAAAAAGCAAATAACAACCATTGAAAATCACACAAATCTGACAGAAGATCTCGCGCGATATCGATCTCGTACCCACAAAAAATAGAGAATAGCTCGGATGGTCGTATCATTAACAAAAATAGAGTGTGCGATTCACACGCGGTAGAAGTGAAACCTTCAAAAATCTGAAGTAGACAAGAGTGGGGAGGTTAGGAAGCACCACACAAAGAGGAGACCGATCATTCTCTCGCAGGCTAAATGCTATAGATATATGCGTTTGTCTCTTGTTTGTGTTGCTTTTTCGTTTCATCGAGTTTCAAATCACAACGGTGCTAAATAATTTTTCACTTCGAAAATAAAACAGGTGTTGCGATGTGTTTTGTTTAATTATGTTCATTTAGAAGCTAGTAGAAAGCCGAATGAGAGTGACAACACTATTTTATGATAACGTGTTCTCAAAATTCAGTCATTATCTCCAACATACCCTAAATTTTTGAAAGCGGATATGTGTACCACCGCCCCGGTAACCATTTTTTGGATAACCAACACCTCTGCCATAGATCACCCCAAGTAGTTCGCTGCGTTTGGTGATTAAACGGGGGTTCCCGGCTTCATGGGTTGAGGTTTGTCCTATTATTGACGGTGTATGCATCCGCCCGCCAGCTGCATGGCAGGCCTAATCGGGAGAGACTGGTTGAGGGAAACCTTTTAATTTCTCCAGCAGGACTCTCTCGGAAAAACCGCCTTGCACAGCTGTGGGAAGGCTGGATTCATACGTCTGTCACTTATGGAGACACTGATCCCCAGATTTCTACCCACCCTCTGACGACCTCCGTAGTCCAGTGGGTAAGACTCTTGACTCACAATCCGGAGGTCGCGGGTTCGAACCCGGCATGCGCGAATAAATTTTATAATTTGTGTTATTTCACAATTAATTCATTTAAAATAATAAATAGTATATTTGCGGCATGTTCCAGAGTGGAAGATACTATCAGTATCGCCCTGGTGTAAGACCACCATTCAGAATTGAAACGTTGCTTGAAAATGGCTTTAGCCGTGTTTAGTGACCAGATCTGAATAGCCAGGTACTTCCCGACCTTCCTCTTCCCCACCTCCTTCCCCTCCCCACTACCTTAAGCCTCACAACATACCCCAATTGGGGATGCCATAGTCTTACTGGCTCCAGACGGGAGCAGTTGAGATTCTTGTGCGGTATTCACTGTAAAAAAAAAAAAAAACACCCCTTTCCTTCCCAGAACATCCTCTCCTTCCTTTTCCCATAAGACCTTCCACACAGCATCCCCTAAGATGACATAGGCCCTGAGGGGAATTATTTTTCTCAGGGCTTTCTGTGTCGAGTTATTGTAAAAAAAGAAAAAATATGTTGGTCCTTCGAGCCGGATGTTTTCTGGACATTTTCAAAATGGGCACTGTTTGATAGAAGAATTCAGACAAACAATAAAGTTCCGACCCATAATGCAAATTGTCGTTTATTTGTATTGTAATTTTCAAAATTTAAATTGTTTTACCGAGAAATTAGGTTATCACCTGATTTTTCAAGGGTCATTCTAAATTCAATACCTACGCATGAATATTATTTAAATTTTTAGAAGGTAGGTAAACACCAATGGGAATTTATCGTGGTTAAAATAGTGGTGTAATAGTTATCATAGTTTTCTTCAATCAGAGCTGGGGTTCCGATTCTCGGTCGGGGCAATTTTAAATTAATTTAAAATAAAAAAAGCATATTTTAAACTTTCTCATGATTATTCACCGATTATAAATTGGGATAACTTTTTTATTTAATCACTGGGAGCAGGATTTTGTATGTTTAACTTATGTTAACTTATATTTTTAACTTATGTTAATTTATATGTTTAACTTATGTTAACTTATATTTTTAATTTATGTTAATTTATATATTTAACTTATGTTAACTTATATATTTAACTTCCTATTTAAATTATATAAACTCGATTAAATCACAATTCCCTGTTCAATTCAGCTTTAATATAGGAGAAAATATCTTCTCTTAATCGGGAAAACGTTTTAATTCAACCAACGGTATTGTAAAACATTCAAAGTTTCCAAGAATGTACATAAATCCGTTCATGCTGTCTGAATGCGAACAATGCAGTACTGGGAAAGAAGGGAAGGCTTGACGGCTGATCTCGCCCTATCGGATGAGGAGTTTGAAATGCCAAAACGGAGAACGCATATCGTAAAGAGGTTCGATGGTTAATTATTGGGAGCCAATATTTTCTCCGTTGGTACTTAGATTCTGTTAGAGATTATTTATTTATTTACGCCTATTTAGGCTTTCACATATAGTGCAGGAAACGTCTGTTTAAAATACTTGCACAAAAATAAATATAAAGTAAAAATATTATTGAATTTGATCCAAACAGTAAGTAGGTACAAAATATAAAAAATCCAAAATAGTTTTTTCTTTCAGTCGACAAAATACTCGATAAAAAAATTTAATAAGGTATGCTCATATATTAAAATTGATGTACTAAAATTTGTTTCCTAACTGTTGAATCCGTCGCATAGGAGTGTAATATTAGGGCGTTGGTGTAGAATTGCTACAATAATATGGTAGGTAGGTACTGTCTTGTAACTGACCTGCCTGGAGTATGAAAAGAGATTACATATAATAAATCAGGGGTATCAAACATTGAATTAATGATATTATACAAATAGGTTAAATCCGAGATGATTCTACGATCGGATAATTTTATTAAATTTAATGAATATAATTTAGGCATTACCTAGGAATGCTTATTTTAAAATTTACATATCTTATATTTTGGATTCTTTCAATCGCATGCGAATGAACCTCATAATTTGAGGACCAAACCGTGGAATTGTATTCTATATGACAACTAACTAGTGACATACAGGGTGTTAAGGGACGTACTTGACTTACTTTAACCAGTGATTCCTGACATTATTTGGAGTAAAAAATGTAAATGAAATTTTGGTCTCCGGTGACATTTTTGATGTTTTTTTTTTTTTTCTACAAAAACATTAAAAGATGGTAGTTGTTGAGGCGGGGTAAGGGGTTCGTCGGACACTCGGCTGAGTGACCAGTGACGACATGCGGAAGAATTTTTTTTTTGTTTGATTTTGAAGAAAAATTAAAAAAAAAAAAGTCACCGGAGACCAAAATTTCATTTAAACTTTTTACTCCAAATAATGTCAGGAATTACTGGTTAAAGTGAGTCAAGTACGTCCCTTGACACCCTGTATAATGTTTTTACAGTATTGATATTATTGAAATCACTGGATACCCTTCAAAATAAATTTCAACAATTTTAAAGCTTTTTTGGTTATTATTTCTATATGCTTGACAAAGTTGAGTTTCGTGTCAAACTAAATACCTAAGTCATTAATTATTCTTAATGGAGTGATCGAAAAACATTGGATTCTTTATTCGATAAAACCTCATAATTTGACATTTGCTTATGTGCTTCAGATTTTATGTTCTATCTTTTTTTTTTTTTTTTACAGTAAATACCGCACAAGAATCTCGACTGCTCCCGTCTGGATCCAGTGAGACTATGGCATCTCCAATTGGGGTATGTTGTGAGGCTGAAGGTAGTGGTAAGGGGAAGGAGGTGGGGAAGAGGAAGGTTGGGAAGTACCTGGCTATTCAGATCTGGTCACCAAACACGGCTAAAGCCATTTTCAAGCAACGTTTCAATTCTGAATGGTGGTCTTACACCAGGGCGATACTAATAGTATCTTCCACTCTGGAACATGCCGCAAATATACTATATATTATTTTAAATGAATTAATTGTGAAATAACACAAATTAATCAAATAAAATTTATTTGCGCATGCCGGGTTCGAACCAGCGACCTCCGGATCATGAGTCAAGAGTCTTACCCACTGGACTACGGAGGTCGTATTATCGTATACTGTCTACCCAAAAACATTGTCATAAAAATTAAAATGTCGCAAATTTAGTCCATTGACAGACTTCAAATGAGAGGCGACCATGTGGGGTCATTTTTCTTATTTGAATAGATTCAGTTATAACTACTTTTGATTTAACTATGAGTTTTGTGAAGTGTTGGTTAAATTATTTTTAAGTGAAAACTGTCTGAAAGATCAATATACTGAATGCTCTGAATCGGTCCAAAGTGAAAGGTGATGTCCTCCATATTTTTTTTTACATGAGATCCACACAGGAGGCCCTGAGGAAAATAATTTCCCTCAGGGCCTTTGTCATCTTTGAGGATGCTGTGTGGAGGATTTTTTTAAGGAAAGGAAGGAGAGAAAGGAAAAGGGTTTAAGGGGTGGGTAGGAATCTGGGGTTCAGTGTGTCCTGGTCATCCGCCTCCAAGATCTAGACAAATCTCACCCCATAAACCCGGGCACCCCTGCTAAATCACCTATGGCAGAGGTGTTGGTTATCCAATAAAGGTTCCCGGGGCGGCGGTACCCATTCCCGCCTCCCAAATTGTTAAGGTCTAACAGATTCATTGCGTTCAAAAGTTAGATAAACAACCGTTTTGTTCGACTTTAAGGTAGAACCACTACACAATTTGTATAATGTATTAGTAAATAATGTGTAGATACTACGCGTGTACAGTAATGTAAACGGGGTGTTAAGGCTCTGCAACCGGGCTCGAAAAGAAGAAGATGGAGAGATACGAAATTACCAATGTTAGAGGAGAGCGCTGACATTTACAGCGACAAAATCGATGCGAAAATTGCTAAAATGTTGAATAAAACACGACCCGTTTAAAATAGAGCAAAAATTTCGCGAGCATTATCTTAAACAGCATTTAAAGAAACACTGTGAATTTTTTCATACATATAACTTGTAAAATAACTGAAACAAACGTGTTTATAATAATTTTTGGAGCATACTTTGTGATTTTTTTCTATCGAGGGAATTTTATATAATTTGCGTTTCGGCGCGGGCAAAGTCAAGATATTATCTTCAAGAATAACATATATTTTTAAGAGCTTTAAAACTTAACCGTGTTTAAGGGAAATATGTAATAAATCGGTAGAAATCCGGGTTGCGGGCCCTTAAGGTAAAAAACATATTAAAACTATGAAAGTATTGGTTCCTCCAAAACTCGAACCCAGATTTCTCACACTGAAGTCGGAATTCATTATCATTTTAGTAGCCTATCTATCATCATACAAAAATATTTAGAAGTAGGTACTTTAATACGTCCTCATTAGAAAAAAAACGAGTGTGCTTTAGACCACACGACTGAAATAAAACTTCACTAACTTATTAAAGAACATATGACATTGGGGTGATATATGACATTGGGTGTCATACGACCATGGGGTGACCTATAACCTTGGGGTGACCTACGATCTTGGGGTGACCTACTACCTTGGGGTGAGCTACGATATTTGGGTGGCCTACAGCCGTGGGGTGACCTACGACCATTAGGTGACCTACGACCTTGGGGTCACCTACGACCTTGGGGTGTCCTACGACCTTAGGGTGACCTATGGCATTTTTATCCACTAAATGATTCCTTGTGCTCACACCTCTCTCTCTCTTGCTCCAACAGTAATATACGAAACGTAACTCTCTCTCTTTCTATCTTCACTAACTTCTATCTCCCTCTCAACTTCAAGCGTGCGTAAAGGCCCGACTGTTCGCCTCGCCCGATCACCGTTCGCATAGATCACCATTCGCATCGATTACCGTTCGCATCACATTTTTCGTAACGCATTCACCAGCTTCCCCCCAAGTCGAGCGTGCGTAAAGCAGTTTTACTTCAAAAATATGACTGAGCGTTGTCCATTTCACCAATACAATCAGCCGACATAAACATCGCAACTTCCTCTCGGCGGAAAGTTTCTAAGTTATTGATACTCTGAAGTTATTAAGCGATCCCGGGGGGGTTGCCGGCAGCCGGCTATGGGCAGTCGAGCAGCCGGGCAGCCGGGCAGGCGGGCAGCCGGGATACGAGTATACGGAACGGCTGTATATTTTTACGAATCTCCCGGGCACGGCCGTCTCGTGTATCACGGCTGATCCCGGTGGATTACTAGTCGTTCTGTGTTCCCGTACTACTTGTAAACCATGGATTCTTACAGTGGTGAGATCGATTCGATTTTTTAATTTGACGTTTGCTATAGTTCTCTCGTATGTAAAGGGTACATAGAAACTACTAGTGATTTGATTTGTACCCCGTGCAATTTTCTTTTGGTTGCCACACTATAACGCATGCGCGTTCGACCGCGCATCTGAAAGACATAGTGGTTTATGGTGACCGGCCAACTCAAAATGAAACCAACTCAGAAGCACCTCAGAAAGGTCATTAAGAGTGATGATAATTTTTTTTTTAAATAGGTTAAGTTAGGTTAGGGTTACCGGCTATTAAAAATTTTTTTCATAGCTTTTAATGACCTTCCTGAGGTGTTTCTGAGTTGGTTTCATTCTGAGTTGGCATGGAACCGTGGTTTATACGTACTCGTATTTGTAACCTTCGTGTTTTTTTTTTTTACAGTGAATACTGCACAAGAATCTCAGCTATGGCGTCCCCAATAGGGGTATGTTGTGAGGCTTAAGGTAGTGGGGAGGGGAAGGAGGTGGGGAAAAGGAGGGTTGGGAAGTACCTGGCTATTCATATCTGGTCACTAAACAAGGCTGATAGTATCTTCCGCTCTGGAACATGCCGCAAATATACTATATATTATTTTAAATGAATTAATTGTGAAATAACACAAATTAATGAAATAAAATTTATTTGGGCATGCCGGGTTCGAACCCGCGACCTCCGGATTGTGAGTCAAGAGTCTTACCCACTGGACTACGGAGGTCGTTTCCAAACTTTTCTGATATTATCAACCACGTTTTGAAGTGAAACTTCTATCAACGTGTAGAATATTATATTATAATGTACACACATTAAATTATGTCAGATTATTAAGCAATAGAAGCAGACTCTACGCTCAGATCTCTGCACCATGGTTGAACGAGACATTTTTTTGTTACGTTCCGGTTCCGTTTCAAGATGGTGGCTGGAAACTAACTTTTCATCCCGCCGGGGTCCTTATGATTGTGGTTCCTACTACGAGCTGTCAAATCGGATTAATCAATATGTCGGTACCTATTGGCGTGAAGAAACTTTGAAAAAAGAATTTTCATTGGACATTTCTCGGGAGAAATTGTGTAATTCATTATTAATTTGAAATCTAAAAAAAACATTACACAAAATATTTATGGGTTATGATTAAGTGAGTAACTATTTGAGTACCTACTGGCAAATCTCACGATTTTACAGGAAATTTCGGTTTTGCCTTATTAAGGCTCTGCAACCGGGCCCGAAAAGAAGAAGATGGAGAGATACGAAATTACGAATGTTAGAGGAGAGCGCTAACATTTACAGCGACAAAATCGATGCGAAAATTGCGAAAATGTTTAATAAAACACGACTCGTTTAAAATAGAACAAAAATCTTGCGGGCATTATCTTAAACAGCATTTAAAGAAACACTGTGAATATTTTCATACATATAACTTGTAAAATAACTGAAACAAACGTGTTTATAATAATTTTTGGAGTATACTTTGTGATTTTTTTCTATCGAGGGAATTTTAAATAATTTGCGTTTCGGCGCGGGCAAAGTCTAGATATTATCTTCAAGAATAACATATATTTTTTTAAGAGCTTTAAAACTTATCGTGTTCGGTAAATCGGTAGAAATCCGGGTTGCGGGCCCTTAAATAACACACTTTTGGACGCGAGGTCTACTGTTCACAGAACTAGTACATAGTCTAATATTTTAAAATTGATTTTTAGATATTTGATGACGATGACGACAAAGCTTTTAGAGCAGACCTTCATTCGTAAGCCAGCAATAACTAGTATCATATTAAGAAAGTGTTATTTATTTTTATGTTCTCGCTGATAATATTATTTTAATCTGAATTTTTTATGGCATACATAAAACAATTAGTAAGAATGGTAAAATCACTTAATAGACTTAAGTGGTCTATTTACATAAATTAAAAGTAAATTGACACAGGTACGATGCAAATCTAAACAATACGAACGCTTTTCGTTTTCCGCGTCAGTAGGTAAAATAAATATGGGTCAGATCATCAATTCTTTAAAAAAATTATGTGATTTTCAGGTTTTTTTTATTTATTTTTTCCTCTGAAATAAAATAAAAGGGTGAATTTTTAGCAAAATAAACACGTTATTTGATGTATTAAATATTTTATTAAATGTATTAACAATATTTTAAAATGTATAAATGTGTTAACAATATTTTATTAAATGTATTAATGTGTTAACAATATTTTATTAAATGTATTAACGATATTTTATTAAATGTGTTAACAATCTTTACATAGTATAAAATGAAGTCTCTCCCGCTGTCTGTGCACTTAGATCTTTTAAACTACGCAACGGATTTTCATGCGGTTTTCACCAATAGATGGAGTGATGGTTAACGATATTTTATTAAATGTGTTAACAATCTTTACATAGTATAAAATGAAGTCTCTCCCGCTGTCTGTGCACTTAGATCTTTTAAACTACGCAACGGATTTTCATGCGGTTTTCACCAATAGATGGAGTGATTCATGAGAAGGTCTTTAGATTTTATATTTGTCAAGATTTTGTGTAAATTTTATGAAATATATAAATAAAGGGAGCGGGCTGGAATTCGGGCGGTGTGGATTTGATTTAACAGATGGCGTTGGTTATTAAGGTTGGGTAATTGCGTGGTGCTGTGTTTCGTTAACCACAACGTGTGGCCGGGTATGCTAGTATTTTATAAAATGTTTTAAACATATTTATGAACAATATTTTAATAAACGCATTAACAATATTTTTTTTGTACTGGCGGTATTATAATTGTGGAATTTAGGTAGCTGAAAGTATTTAGGTACCGCCGCCCCGGGAACCATTTATTGGATAACCAAAACCACTGCCATAGGTCACCATACGTGGTTCGCTACTTTTGGTCACTTAGCGTTTGGTGACTTAGGTGCCCGGGTTCACGAGGTGAGGTTGGTCCAGGTCTTGGCGACGATTGCGTCTGACCACCATCTGCATGGCAGACCGGAAAGGAAGAGAATGATTGACAGAGTCATCTCCAGCCGTGCTCTCTCAGAACATTGCCTTGCAGTGGGAGGAATGGATTCATATGTCCGTCACTCCTGGACACACAGACCCCCAGATTCCTACCCACCCCTCAAGCCATTTTCCTTCCCAGAACTTCCTTTCCTAAAAAGACTCTCCACACAGCATCCCCAAAGATGACATAGGCCTGAGTGGAAATATTTTCCTTAGGGCGTCCTGCGTAAATTTAAAAAACAGTCAATAATTTTCTTTTCGAATAAACACCGTTATTAAACATGAAAAATTACCACATCTGTCAAAAATTGGAGTAAATGAAATATGCATGGCCACCACTACAATATGGGCATGTGCCTAGTGTGATGGCCAAAAAATTATCCATTTACTGTAATGTATAAACTTTACTGAATAAAGAACATTAAAAAAAAAAACAGTAAAATACTAAATACAGCATAATAAATATTTTTCCCAGAATCAGTTACAATTTCGAAAATTAAAAAAATCGTTGAACGTCAATAAATTTACTATTGATGCAACGAATACGAATACGAATATTCATATTCGCCGAATAGTAGACATTTGCCGAATATTCGTATTCGGCGAATAAATATTTACGAATACGAATACTATAAAAAAAAACTTTTGACTATACCGTGTGTCATGGACCTCTGTATCCGAACGCTATAGCCGCAATGACAAGACGCGATGGGGAAATCAGGGAAATTCCCTATTGCAATGCCACAACTTACCTGTGCCGGCGGGCGGTGGTATCGCTGGTGGTGAACAAATATGTCACAGAAATGTCAAAATGTCTATGTATAAATTGTAGTTTTAATTTTTTCCACCGGCAATGATAAGTTTGTGGTACTGTACTATAAACCTCAAATTTTTTCATTTAACACGCGTTATTTTTCTTAGTAGTTTCAGTATTTGACAGTCGAAAGCACAGGTCAAGTGTTCAAGTATATTGTAAATTGTATAATTGCAATTATGTGTGTTAGCTGCGAAGTAAAAGAAACTAAATTTAAATAAAATGTCCTCTCGTAAACGTGCTTTTTTCAACGGCTGGAAGCATCAAAACTGAAAAAAGAAATCGCCTGTCACCAGGGAATCTACAGATGTTGCGTTTTCTCCATAAAAAATTGACATTTGTAAATTTTAATTATTAGTATAATAAAATAAACAGAAAAAGGTTAAATAAATGAGTGTGAATTACTCTGCCAAGTTATTCGTATTCGTATTCGCCGGATAGTAGGTTTGATATTCGTATTCGTAAAAGTAGTATTCGTTGTATCACTAAAATTTACGCTTTACATTACGCAGGAATTTTTCACATCACCACAGAAAACCGAAATTAGTAGATACCCTACGCTTGATGATTTGGTTATCTGAAGAGTGAATATACTATACTGTCAATGTAACTGTACTAAAAAAGGAATTTCTTAGTTGGACATTATAAGTTACAACATTCTACAAAAGAATTTCTTACCTAATAAAATGAAGAAATAAAATAATGATATACATTTTTAAACCATCCGCATTTTGACGTCAATATCACCTTTCCCGTGTAAAAATACCATCGTGTTTACATGGGACGGGCGCGGCGATAATAGGAAAGGTCGCTGGTCGGAAGGTGGTTTCCGAATAGTCAAATATTTACATTTGCATTTACTCTTTGGATGATATTTTCATTTGATGGGTATATGGTAACATGGTGTATCTTTGTGGTTAACAGATTTTCTTTTTTTAATTTAAATACCAGACAATATTCCCAACTGCTCCCCGTAGTTCCCAATTCCCAATTCCTACACACTCCCGAGCTGACGACAATACCCGGGATAGTAAACGAATTATTTATGTCTTACGGAATATTTCTTATTCAAACAGTTAAATTTAGCTTTATTATCACGAAAAGTGAGTATTTATGACCCGGGGGACGAAAAAACATGTAAAAATTATGGAGATTACCTTTTAATTTTGTTAAAATTATTCACTTACGCGGTATACGAATTTCGTTACGCCATTTTTTTATCATTTTTATTTTAAATTTCATAATCAATCAATCAATGCTGCCAATCATAGAAAAATATTGTTGCAATATAAAACAATGTTTTTTCATGTTATGAAGTGAATGCATTGTTGACATGTTTGTACCTGTATTTATAAGAGAAGAACATGGAAAGAAAGGTATTAGAATAATTACACACACCGTTAGACAAACCCTGCTTCCATTCAAAACCTGGGATGTATATTTAAATGACGGGACATGCAGCTTTCGTAGTTTGAACCTCAACTCGTAGTATTTATAATAATTTGAAGTAGTACTTTTTGTTTTTATTTTGACAAGAATTTATTTTATAAGGTTGGCACTTCCGACAAAAATCACATTTGATTTAATTAAAAAGGGAATATTCCGTATTATTCGTGTTTCGAACTTTGACAACACGAACGTTCCGTATAATCCGTGAGGCTTATACATTTTTACCATCACATCGACCATCATGCACACATATTTTACGTAGTGACACTTGTGCAGGAATTTTCTTGTTTTGCTTGTGCAGTGATTACCACTAGTGGTGTATTCTCTTGCAAGCAGCACACATGTACAAATTTTATATAGTCTGAATTAACGTTGAAAATTCTGACGTGAGCGACAGTTTCTGCTTTTGACACGTGATAGTGTGCGGTCGGCATGATGCGCGAATTACGCGCTAATTTTTGAAAGTGTGGATTGATCTTGTAATAAGTTAACAAATTAAAAGATTATTTATATTTTTATTCGTAAAAGGTGGGGTAGGTAGTGGTTATGTGTCTGCGTGGAATGCACGCCTCAGTTGGTAACTAAGCAGGGGTGCCCGGGTTCATGAGGTGAGGTTTGCTCAGGACTTGGTGGCGGAAGCGTCTGCCCATCAGCTGCGTATCAGTAGAAACCTTTTGAGAAACCTTTGACTTCTCCAGAGGGACTCCCGATTCTTAAGTCACCACTGGACACACATAGCCCCAGATTCTCACTACGTACCTGTTTCCTATCCTTCTTTTACTTAAAATGCTCTCCAGACAGCATTCCTAAAGATGAAATTTGCCCCCTGGGAAATTATTTTCCATAGGAACATAAATTCATTCATTTGGATTCTATGGAGTGATAATTCTTCACCAGTGGAGTGTTCATAAATCTAGTAAAATTACTAATCTATTTTATTTTTGTCCACTTTCATAAGGATAATATTAATAATCATTTTTATTTGATAAACTAACGTTTAAGACAAGATTTTTATGCATATCACAAAGGGTAACAATTTTTATAAGCAATAGTTATCAGCTTGAAACACTCATAATTGTTCAATGAAACACTAGTATATATTGAATTATTTGGCGGGTATTAGATAAGCCGCCATAGATCAGTGTTCAAGAGCAGCTGACCGGCAATCAGAATGACACGGGTTCAAGTCCCGTTGGCGGCAAGTATCTTTTCTCGGAAGATTTTTTCAATGTAGATAAGTGTTTCAAGCTGATAATTATTGCTTATAATAAGGATAATATTCCCTGCGATATTGCGGTTCAAATGAGATGAAATTGCGTAGGTAAACCTTCCAAACGCAAGGTTTCAAAGCCGAATACACACACGCAGGAAACCTCTACGTGTAATTTTGAAATGTATTTTTTTGTAAATTCAGCTCAATTACTATGCAAATGTGCTGCTAAAGGCTCGACAATTCCACTGTAATGTGGCCTTAATGCCCGCGTTGACTGTGCATGTATGTACTCGTAGGTACAAGCGCTAACGTCGCAGGTTTGTTCGCTTCATTGTCATTTCCAAGGGAAAACTGGTTCATACGGCTTGCTTCAGGCACTGGGCAGGGAGGGATCTTTTCTTCGTTGTTGTAGTTTTTTTTATATGAATACCGCACAAGAGTCCCAACTGCTCCTGTCTGAAGCCAGTGAGACTATGGCATCCCCATTTGGGGTATGTTATAAGGCTGAAAGTAGTGGGGAAGGGAAGGAGATGGGGAAGAGGAAGGTGGGGAAGTACCTGGCTATTCAGATCTGGTCACCAAACATGGCTAATGCCATTTCAAGCAACGTTTCAATTCTGAATGGTGGTCTTACACCAGGGCGATACTGAGAGTATCTTCCACTCTGGAACGTGCCGCAAATATACTGTAAATTATTTTAAATGAATAAATTGTGAAATAACACAAATTTTTCAAATAAAATGTATTTGCCACGTCGGGATTCGATCCCGCGACCTTCGGTGGACGAGTCAGGCGCCTTACTACGGACTACGCCGGCCGTCTATTGATTATTTATAAAATTAACTGAAAATAATAGAAAATAGATACGAATATTTGAAACAGTGTACCTACGTCAATGCTCCAAATTTTACCGATGATAATAACAAAACGTCACTACCAATATAACCACGTACACACAGATCTTCATTAAAATCGTTATCATTTCTTATTTGCATACTCTACAAAGTACTTACTTCGACTTTATATATTTTATAATTATATCATTTTTATATTCTTTCATGTATTGCCTTCTATCTTGTATACTTTTCATATTATTTTTATATTCTACTATATTCTTTCATACTCTTTTATACTCTATAGTAATTTATTGTTTCCATACTCTTTAGTTATTTACATTATTTTATATTCATTTGTTTTCTTTAAATTTCTTTAATATTATTATATATAATATGTATATTTATATATTTTTATTTATTTTTTTATATTCTCGCACATTTCTTTATATTGCATCTTTTAATATACTGTATATGAAAATCGACTAACACAACACAGGCATGCGCCTAGTACGGTGGTCGAAAAATCCCCAATTCATGTAATGAACAATTCAAAGAATAAAGAAACTTAAACTTAAAAAAAATAACCATCACGCTATTTTTCTGCAGGGGTAGACAGAGAGGACGGACCGTCAAAAAACTCGGTCTTGGGACACACTCCTTGCCTCATTCACATTCTTATATCGTCTATTGTTTTGAATATTCACATGGCCCGGCTCAAATGATCCTGGCTTCTTCTACCATTCATATTGGCGTCATATAATAATTTCTCTCTGTATGCCCAAATTATTTAAGCGCCCCTTTCCTAATATCACTATTTACGCTCATCAGTCATACATTCTTCGTACATCTCTGCATTTCTCACACCGTCACACATGGTTTTACCATACATAAACCTCAGGGATCTCATTTCCACCGCATTCATAAACTTTCAATGCTCAATAAACTATCGCGACATTTTTTTTACGTTGGCTCCACACAGGAGGCCTTGAGGGTCTTTTAAGGAAAGGAAGTTCTGGAAAGGAAAAAGGTATGAAGGAGAGGGTAGGAATCTGGGGGTTATGTGTCCGTATGAATCTATAAGGAACGTATGAATGTCCGGCTGGAGAATTAGTCTAAGAAAATTTGAAATCATTGACCTAGTTTGTCGAAGGTTTGAATGGATCAAAATAATTGTTGTTTACGCTCCGTTATTATACCTACTCGTTTTAAGTTATAGCAAATTGTGTGTTGAATATGGATGACAGAGCTTCCCATGTCCCATGTTATGGCGGAGCATTCTTAGCCTCCACTGTCCAAATTTTTATTTTTATTGCATTATTAATTATCACCGTATAATGCCAATAAATTATTTTAACGCAAAATCGGAATTCCATAGGTTGGTTTCGGGGGTGCAGATTGTTGTGCGGTAGCAAATGTAAACATAAATAAGGAGAAATACTAATGTAAGTGTAGCCTTAGGTTGTTTGAAACATTCATAACATTTTTTAGGTTATTTTTCACATTCTGTGTAAGTTTTATTCAAGTTCTAAGTTCTATGTTATTTATATTGGCCAGTAGTTGCTTCGTAAAATTTCGTACACGAGGCAATACAGGCCCGATTATAATTTAGCGCGTTATGCGGATTTAATATAAAATCTTCAAAATCACGAACTATGCATGATAAATCGCCCAATTGTGTCAGATCGTAACTTCCCGAAGGATTATTCCATTTTAAAACATAAATTAGATGACCTCAAAACCAGAGTGCCGGAAACGAAAGCCCCTCCCACGCTCTCCATAAACAAAAGCCCGGTTTCAAGTATTGCCATCATTATCATTTAGAAAACTATCTGTAAAAATTAACTCGACAACCTCATACACTTTTTTTGTCTTAAGTGGGGTCCCCGAAGGTTCCCACCTAGGACCAATTCTTTTCCTACAATTTATTAACGACATTTCACAAATTTTCGATAATATTCACTTTCTTCTATTTGCCGACGATCTAAAGATGTTTAAATCGGTTGAAAATTCTTCTGATTGTTTAACTCTACAAATGAACTTAAATAAACTTTATGAATGGTGCATCGCAAACAAATTATATCTTAATATCAACAAATGCCAAACGATCAGTTTTCATAAATCTAAAACCCCTTTACTCTTCGACTATACAATTTACAGTGCCACTCTAAAAAGAGTCTTTGAATTCAACGACCTTGGCGTTATCTTTGACTCCAAATTACGCTTCTTGAATCACATTATCAGCATTACCAGTAAGGGATTACAAATGCTTGGATTTATCCTCAGAATCGCTAAAGACTTTAATTCCATAAAAACCATAAAATTACTATACACGTCTTTGGTTAGAAGTCAGGTTGAATACAATTCAAGCATTTGGTGTCCTCATTTCAACTCTCATTGTTTACAAATTGAAAAAAATCAAAATAAATTTTTACGTTTTATTAATTTCAAAATTGGTGTTCCTATTATTGAAATCAATTATGTCAATTTACTCAGGGCCGGTTTTATAAACGAAGTACCAAATTTCTGTTAAGTAACGAACCATTTTTCGTTAACGGACCGCTATCCGATCGTTATTTTATTTTACGTACTATAAACAAATTTGCATTAGTAGCGGTCATCGGTTACGTTTAGTCCCAAAGTTTTTTTACTGGCAATGTTTTTGGCAAATTATTGTCTCTGATATTGTTTTTATCTATGGGTATTACTTTAGCTGTCAAAGTTGATTGTTATTTATGCAGAAGTCCTGAACTGTGTCACTATTCATGGTTATGTAATTGTTTCTCAAGGAGGCTATTATTTTAGTAACTCTCCATACAACGATGCACGCTGTCGACTTGGAGACTCCCGTGAAGTCGCCAGCAGCTTGCAGCATTGATCCCAAAGCGTAGAATCGTAGTGTCAGTGACAACTGCTGTGTGGGCGTAACTGGTTGGTTTCGATGTGTCGCCGGCACTAATTGAGCTTCAATTATATTTAAAATTTGAGCCACGGTTCTCTTTGACAACCGAAATCTCATTTTAAAATCGATGTCCGCATCATAATTAAAATAATCCGGTCTATGCATAAAAACACGTAGACGTCTCCGTCCTCCCGCAGCTTCGTCTTCCCTGCTACTGCTATTAGATGACGATGATGGCGTGTCATCTTCAAGCATTGCCAAATGCCCATCCTCACTTTCACTGCTCGATGAATAATCCATGTCACAAATGCAAATAATATAATACTGTCTCTTTAAAATAAGCGATCGTCGGGCAACAACCAACTACTACTGACAGCTGTCAAATAACATTTGAGCGCCGACAAGCAACAAAACGGATCGTTATCGTTTAACTGGTCAAAATCAGTCAGTTAAGCATTAACCGAAACTTAACCTACCGATAACCTAACGAACGTTTATAAAACGGCAAAATCGGGCGGTAGACCAAATATTTGTGGCGGTAAACCAAAAATGGTATCAAGCGTAACGAACGGACGTTTATAAAACCGGCCCTCAGTAAACTTAACTTATCGAAATTATCTGAAAGGCGAAAAATATTTGATCTCCTTTTATTGTATAAAATTGTACATTCAAGGTTGGACTGCCCTGACGCTATAAACTTGTTATCCTTACATATACCTCCAAAATATACTAGACGAAATATTTTATTTTACAACAATAACTTCGCTACGAATTCTGTAATGGAAAGAATACACAGGTTGGGCAATGAACTAACTGATGTCGCTGACATTTTTAATTTAAATTTCGATTCATTTAGCCAAATTAGTCCACCACTTTTTAGATGTAAATAATGAATGTATGTGTTTTGATTATTTTTAATGATTTTATTGCTCGTAGGTATATGTACATACGAGTTCTCTAAAGTTATCCATGTGGAATTAGCATTAGATGTATTCCTATTATTTTACATTGAGTTTATGCTTTATTTATATATTTTGTATTTTTTTATTTATTTTGCGTTATACTGTTGTTATAAATGAAATTTGTATTTTATATGTAAAAGCCCAGTAGGGTGTCAATGAATAAATAAATAAATTATTTTAAAAGGAAGCAACCTAAATTAAAAAATGGTTCTTGATAAAATAATTATTGTTTTAAAGATTACTTCATAACGTGCCTTCAGCTGGTCGTTGGTTCGTCCGCCCCTGTTCGAGTGTACGGTATACGGTAAGGGGACAGGCCATAGTACGAATTAATCCATTTTATAACGACCCTGTTAATTCCTTAAATAATTCGCCCCGGTTTCTCTCACTCGCATTAACACTTATGTCTTCTTTTATGTGAGGGTTCCGGGCGTTAGCAGTTTGCAGGAGAAGGTCGTGAACTCTATTATTAAAGGACAACCGTTTAGGATATTTTATAACAAGTTTGCTTTTAATGCTGATACGTTGGCGATACTTGAGAATCTTTTAGGGGATAAGAAAAAAATAATATCCATTATAAAAAGTGAATATTTTGCTTTATGCCACTCTCATTTGGAATATGGAATACTAGGATGGGGCTCAGCAACATCAAATTACATAAAACGACTAAAGATAACTAGGAAGTGCATCATAAATACCAAAAAAGTTCCCCATAAAGACGTCAAAACAGATTTTTATTAAATTTTCTATCTTCCAAGTAAGTATATCTACAAAAAAATATACCAAAAATATTCTGGTTCATCACCTCGCAGAACATAAAACCGGAGCCAAGCAAATAGACATTTTGAAATTTTTTTTACGAATAACCCGACAACATTTGAAAATCATCTACTAACAGTACAGTAAGTCGAAAATATTTCTTGCGTCGTGATGGAGGAATTAGCCGACCGAGGAATTGAACACGTTACGCCTGGGTGGGACTCAAATGCAATGCCAACACAGCCACTGACCGGTCAAATTTACCTAAGTACAATACTACCTTTGGACAAACAAGTTCTGAATTTTTAGCAGTGAAGTTATACAACAAATTACCACACATTATAAAATAAATTACACTTAAAATAACTACATTAAGCATATCAAATCTTGTCTTAAGTAAGTATTGGAAAAAGAACTGACTGGTAATTAAAAAACAATATTATAGAAGTTACTGAAAAACCCTTACCCATATCAAGTTATACCATAGAAGTGGCTGAAAACCATTCCAACAGCCCTCCTCTCAGCACAGGATCTCCTGGTGAGTAGGACTAAAAAAATAATCTACATTATAATTGCAAATGTACCTATTTTATAAAAATGTTAAAATAATAATACATTAAAAAAAAACGTAAAGTTACAGGTTTTAATTTTAATCTCTTGAGTCACATGGTGACCAAAAGAAAGCCCTACAAAAGTCCTTATTTCGAACTGAGCGTTTAAGTTTTTTTTTTCTTTTTTTTTTTGCCAAATAAAGAGTTAAATAAAATTTTTGGAGCCGAGTTTAAGCTTCGGCGCATTTTAAAAGACAATAAACAGATGATAGTAACCCCGCACGACCGATGTTGTTAAAATTTTAACTAAAAAATTCAAATTTCAAACCTGATTTACTCGAAAACTAGCACTCAGATAAAATAAGATTTAAAAAAAGCAAAATGGACTCCAAATGTGAAGTAAATTCACCAGTTTTCCGCTAGTTTACAGATCACGTAAAGTTAGATTTTTGTTACTAGTAAAAAGGTTTAATTTCACAATCAAATTTTACTTAGATTAAACACAAGTTAAGTGTGACTTCTACTCAGTGTCATTGAATAATTTTAAGTGGGAGTATTTTGTAATTTAATCACTGAAATGCGTTTTGATGTTTATTTAAAACACCATCATTCATAACCGAAACGTTGCTTGAACTCACAGAATAAAAAGTAACCCAAGAAGTGCCTTGCGGGAATATTTCGCGATCCAAATATTTGCCTGATCGAGGCTTAAATTTCGAATACAAAATTGTAAAAAAATCAAATGGAATGGAGATCTATGATGTCAGGAGAGTATATATGGGAGAGAGCATTGAGTAATTGTAAAAATATTTCTTATAGTAAATACTGCACAAGAGTCCTAACTGCTCCGAACCGCCTGGGAGTTAGTGAGACTACGGCATCCCAATAGGCTGAAAGTAAATGGGGTGAGGAATGAGATGGGGAAGAGGAAGGTGGGGAAGTACCTGACTATTCAGATCTAGTCACCAAATACGGCTAAAGACATTTCAAGCAACGTTTTAATTCTATCTTTATCTCTGGATCGTGTGGCAAATACACCTTATAATATTATGTTGTGGTGTTCGAACGAATGTGTAAGTGAGCAAACGAGACAGTTTGATTGCGAGATTCTATAAAAGGCGATGCATGTTAGAAGTAGGTCTCTTTTGCTACAGGCATCTCCCCTTACACATTCGTATGAACACCACATATTTCAAATGATTAAACTGTTAGAAAAAAAACAAATAAAAATAAGAATAAGATAATTTTTTTTTGCACTAACTCCACACAGGAGGCCTTGAGGAAAATAATTTCCCTCAGGGCCTATGTCATCTGGGATGCTGTGTAGAGGGTTGTTTTGAGGAGAGTAAGGAATGGACATTGGTCTTTAAGAGACCCATGTTGTAGGAAGGAGAAAACGCAGAGGCCGGCAAATCATTCCACAGCCGAGCTGTTGAACACCAGAACGAGTCGAAGAAACGACCCGTTCTCACGTGACAAATGTCAACCGTGTACAAATGTTGGGCACGCGTTTGGCATGTTTCCCGACTATGCACCGGTGCCGAAGGGATCAATGATGGAATTATAATACAGGTAGAACAAGGATAGCATTCCCACCCGACGACTGTGCTCCAAAAATTGCAATCCGCCTGTTGAGATGGGAGAATCTATTAAACGGACCGCCCGTTTTTGCACAGAGTCGAGGGTATTTTTAAGGTATTTTAGAGCTCCAGAACAGAGGTGGCTGCCAAATTCAACCGTGGGGCGCACTTGTGATGTGTACAGCAGTTGTGTACTATTAAAGTATCTGCGGGCCCTGTACAGTACGCACAGTTTTTGGGATAAATAAAAAATAAATCAAATAAGATTTAGGTGCGCATGTCGGAATTTGAACCAGCGACTGACCTGATCGCTGCTCATGAGTCTTGCCCCTCGATTCCGGCCGGGTTCAATACATTGGGCCCAATGTAAAATTAGTACGGAAGGCACTTCCAGTTTTCTTCTTTATTCTACGCCTGAACTGTGTAAAGGTAATCATGAGTACATTTAATAATCGTCTATATAAAATATCATAGAATCATTCCCTTCAACGGACCCCACCCTTGTACACCTTTTGACCAGGGTGTTATAAGGCTGCGGGGGTGGTCGGTAGGTGCAGGTTGGAGGGGAGCTTGCCCGCAACACCTCCGTCCAAAGGGTTGTCTCCGAAGCAGGATCATGCCTGATCCTTTTAAGGCATAAACAGCTCCCCTAATCCACCTATTCAATGGGAAACTAGATTGATGGCACTTCGTAGGAATGCTTTCTGCACCCCTACCATAGAGCTTTAACACAATCTTCGTAGTTTGAATATCAAAAATACTTTTTCCAATGAAACATGCCCATGTTTAAGGTTGGGCTGTAATAATAAGATATTTGATTGGAGTGCTGAGCTTTGTCGTATCTTTTTTAACATAAATTGTTAGATCGGTTAGTAGCCGAGTGGTTTAAAACGTCGGGTTCTCACCCAGGAGTCACGGGTTCAATTCTCTGCTTAGTCATTAATTTGCTAGCCCGGGCGCAGATGTAACGATTATTTTAATTTGTCGTTAGGGTTTTTCCAGATCCCCGGAGCACAGACCAAAGTTAAAAACATTCCATTAGCTTAGAAAAATACAAGAATAAAAATAATTTAAAAAAACAATCTCTTAGGTTTTGGTTTATTGTTCGCATTGACATAAAAGAGAGCGCAAACATGAAAATTTGAAAGAGAATTGAAATAAATTAAAACTCTTATTTCGGTAAAACATTTTTTTCAAATGCCTCAAAGGCAATTTCTTTTTAATTTTTAACATGATACCTCTGACGCACCTTTTCATAAAATTGAAATCTTTTCCCTTTGAATTAAAAAAAACCTTCCTAACTTGATAGGCTTTGGCACAACTGGCAGATCTTCAAAGTATTTTATTTAGTGGCTGAATTAAAAATGGCAAGCAAGAAGATACTCAAATCTATATATCTATGATCGACAATTGGTCTGGCGACATTTGGTCCAGCGACAGTTGGTCCGGCCGACATTTGGTCCGGCGACAATTGGTCCGGCCGAAAGTTTAGAAGATGTTTTCTTCAAGTAAGTATGCAAAGAGGATATACGGCCGTACAACCAAAGTCAATATACTTATATATGAAGGCATCTCGAGTGAAAATCCACTGTAAAAATATTTTTACTAATAATTTTGACTCTACGAAGTAGCATGCGGCAATCACAAAATACGACATACTTATACGTGCAGTCGGCTAAAGTTTCCTACTTGTATATAATATAACTTTTATATCTGAATACAACACAAGAGTCCCAAATGCTCGCATCCGTCTCGAGCCAGTGAGACTATGGCATCCCCAATTTTGGTATGGTGTGATGCTAAAGGTAGTGGGGAAGGGAAGGAGATGTGGAAAATGTACCTGGCTATCCAGATATAGTCATCAAACACGGCTAAAGCCATTTCAAGTAACGTTTCAATTCTGAATGAATACTGACGAATAGCATAATACGACATACTTATATGTGCAATATCTACTTAAGATTTAGGAGGCGGATATGTTTACCGCCGCCCCGGGAACCATTTATAGGATAACCAACACCCCTGCCATAATCCCAACCCAAGTGGTTTGCTACGTTTGGTGACCGTATTTACGGGATGAAGTCTGTCTTGGTCTTGGCGGGGGATGTCTTTACCCACCTAATGCATGGCGGGCCGGATCGGAAGAGGCAGTTGAGGGAGACCTTTTAATCTCTCCTGCCTGACTCTCTCGACCCGTCGCCTTGCACTTCAGTGTGCAAAATTTACCTGGCTCTCCAGATCTAGTCACCATACACGGCAAAAGTCATTTCAAATAATGTTGTAATTCTGAATGAATACTGAAGAATACCAAAATACAACACACTTACAAGTGCAATATCTACTTAAGATTTAGGATGTCGTATTTTGCTATTCGTCAGTATTAATTCAGAATTGTAACGTTACTTGAAATGGCTTTAGCCGTGTTTGATGACTATATCTGAATAGCCAGGTACATTTTCGACATCTCCTTCCCCACCTTCAGCATCACACCTTACCAAAATTGGGGATGCCATAGTCTCACTGGCTCGAGACGGTTGGGAGCATTTGGGACTCTTGTGTTATATTCAGGTATAAAAGTTATATTATATGCAAATAGGAAACTTTAGCGTATTTTGCTAAGCCGACTGCACATATAAGTGTGACTTATTTTGTGATTACCGCATGCTACTTCGGAGAGTCGAAATTATTAGTAAAAATAATTTTACAACAGATTTTCATCCAAGATGCCTTCAGATATACGTATATCGACTTTGGTTGTACGGCAGTATATGCTCTTTGCATGCTTACTTGAAGAAAACATCTTCTAAACTTTCGGCCGGACCAACTGTCACCGGACCAATTGTCGCCGGACCAAATGTCAGCCGGACGAACTGTCGGCCGGACCAACTGTCGCCGGACCAACTGTCGCCGGACCAAATGTCGCCGGACCAACTGAAATGGAACCACGCATACATACCTACTTACGTGAGTAATTAGAATTTTTCATTTCTCAATTTATTTTGGCTGATTCGAAGGTACTTCACAAATAAAATTAGATTTTTGTTTGTACCAAAAAACATTTTGACAAAAAAAATCTGAAATCCGAGGAAAATCATTAATGACAATTAATTTTTTTTTATTAGGTTTGTCAACAGTAATTAATATCAAAGCGCTCACAAATACAATTACACTGAACATGGTTGATACTATCACTAATTAAAGACAAACACAACATTGATAACATAATGGAGCATAATGCGCTTCACAATACTAAGAAAATATTCTGTACACTATATAGCAGTGGTTCCTTAACTCTTTTGGCCCACGGACCCCGGGGCGTGTAGCACAAAGGAGGGGGCGGAATGGGATAGGGTGACGGCATATTTACCACAATGGAGGGGGCGAAATGGGATCCGGGGTTGGGCGAAATGGATCCCGCCCCATCCCATCCCATTACGCCCCTCCTCCGAAGAAACTTCCAAATGAATAAAAATGTGTCAAAACCTTGCCGCGGACTCCCTGACGTCATTCAGGGACCCCCAAATCAATTTTTATTTTCCAGGGACCCCCTGGATGATCCTGGGGACCCCTGGGGGTCCGTACGGAGCACTTTGGGAATTACTGCTATAGAGTATATTATAACCAACAAGATACTGTCTCAATACTGTAAGCATACAAATTATATTTATTTATTTAATTTCAACGGTATATGTACATATACCATAAGAAAATAATATATACCATTTATATAATGTACATGTGCACATACACACCATACGCATTCATATATATGTATATACATAGTCACATACATATACACGCAAACATACACATATACATACATATACATATACATACACACTTACTTATTCATTACATTCATACATACACACACACACGTATCATACATTAAATAATAATAATAAGTTTTTACAACAAGTTTTTAGAGAAATAAGTTTATACTCAACAACAAAATCAAAAACTTACTATACATTATAGATAGATATTGTAATGATGATAATCATGATTTATTTTTGGGGTTTTATGCCGTGTCCATCATCAGGACAGGTGCCTACTACACATTTGCATTGATGATGGACACTGCAACGCTGTCCAAAACTATTGGCTAAAGATGTAGCGCAATGCGGCATAATACCCCAAAAACCAATCATCATAATACCTTTGACTGTGAAAATCTAAAATCATTTTCTTATACTTTTACTTTAATAACTTCACAGACTTCCCCCAAATGTTAAGTGCTGAAAAAATATCCGTTTTCCCTTTGAATCTACTCGACTCCGTCATCTTTGCTACTATGACAACTGTTTCGGGTTCAAATAAATATATTTTACCAGGCCATTCTCATAATGTCACAGTGTAGGAACTGTCAGTGTAGGAACTGTCGAGCGAGTTCTGAATGTATCTCCTATGTATTTCTGTAATTTTAAGAGTCCATATTATTTTTATTCCATGACAGTTGATCCCCCGACAATTGTCCCCCTATAGTTGTTCCTCCGGACAGATGATATCTCTGCTAGCTGATCCCTCGGACAGTTGAACCCGTAAAGAATTATTTCTGATGTACAACCTCATTGGTAAAGTTTTTTTTTTTT
This sequence comes from Limnephilus rhombicus, assembly GCA_929108145.2. NCBI lineage: Eukaryota > Metazoa > Arthropoda > Insecta > Trichoptera > Limnephilidae > Limnephilus > Limnephilus rhombicus. The sequence goes on from OV815280.1 coordinate 38,269,865, forward strand.
TTTTTTTTTTTTTATTATAGCGACTATATACAAAAATTTTACATACAAATGGAATGTGAAATTAAGTAAAAAAATATTGTATTTCTTAGTCCTCCTCACTAGGGGGTCCTGTGCCGAGGAGGACTAAAGTTATTTAAATATAGTTCATTTGTCTTCTATGTCGTTTTTAGCGTCTTCGCTAGGATTTTCTCATTGACCTCTTTAAGCCATATTTTTATTCTTGATTTGTATTCAATTGGATTTTTTATTAGTTTTATGTCTTGTGGGAGGATGTTATGGAGTTTTGTTGCAAAGTATGTATAGTTTCTTTGTCCAAATGTGGTTTTATAACTTGGAATATTTTTTATATCATTTTTATTCGATCTAGTGTTATGCATACACGGTCTAGTAGAGGATTCATTATTTTTGAAGAGCTTCAATAATATATTTTTGGAATATATTTGTTGTACATTTGGTACGTCAAAGTTATTGAAAATTTCAGTTGAAGGCGTTCTAATTGGTACTTTCAATATGGTCTTTATGATTCCTTTTTGAATCGTATTCAGGCTGTGTAGGTACGTATTTGCAGCAGATCCCCATCCTATGATTCCATATTCAATTCGAGAATGACATAACGCATAGTAGACCCTTTTCATATCCTTTTTATTTAGCACGTTTCTTAGATTTTTGAAGAAATATATAAGGCTTGTGAGTTTTTCCGTAATACCTTTGATGTGTAGGTCCCATCTAAGATTTTCGTCAATTATTACTCCGAGATATTTTATGTTTTGTGTTTTTTCGATGACGGGGCAGTAACATTGTATATTATTTCCATGGCATTCATGTAATTTTAGTTCTAGTGATTTTATTGGTTGGCCCCTCGAGTTCATTGAAAATGTTATATATTTTGTTTTGCTTATATTAAGGGTAAGCGAGTTGATTTTAAGCCAATTTTGAAGTGCACTAAGCCCTTTTTCAGCCTCGTTAAATGTATCAGTCCAATTTTCTTCTTGAAATAATAAAACAGTATCATCAGCAAAACTAATTACGTTTCCTTTAATGGTAAGGTTAGTTAAATCGTTGATGTAGATAATGAACAGAATCGGTCCCAGTACACTTCCTTGAGGAACGCCATAGTTTAAAGATAGAAGTTTGCTCTTTTGTTTGCCAATTAGAGTAAGTTTGCAGAAAGGATGTATGGCCTTACGAACAAAAATTTTAACAAAACAAAAAACGACTTAAAAAAATGCACTAAAAAGTAAAAAAATATTGTTATTTTGGGAGTCGGTGTCAGTCAAGGTAGGTTTGTAACTACATACATAGTTATAGGTGAGATATGCTTTTGTCGAGGCGAGAGGAGAGAGCGGGGCAGCGGCGTAAGGGGAGCTGTCAAGTGAACACGCCGGGCCGGGTACCTTTTCTGACACCAACTCCAAAAATAACAATCGTACCTACATACTGATGAGTAGAAAAAGTAAGTTGATTATGAAGTTGTAGAAGAATACGAAATTACTTTTTTAACTTTTTAGTGCATTTTTTAAAGTCGTTTTTTGTTTTGTTAAAATTTTTGTTTATTTTTTGATTTTTAGTGAATCTGAAGTACAACAACTATTTTTTCTGAATATGAGTAGGCCTACTAAACGTGCTGCTCATATGAGACAGACATGATATGACCATAACGACGTTAGGGTCAAAATAAGAGATTCGACTGAGTTTCGTTAATTTGCTCCTAAGAATTGAAGAGTTCCGTTACTTTGTCATGGATCCGATAATCAAAACCTAACCAAAATCTCATCAAACTACCCTTGAAGTACATCCTTTCCAATAAAACAAGAATCATCGAAATCGGTTGGCGTGATATTAAGTTATTCGTCCATTTGTCGCGCACATACTCGATGCAAATTTAAGACTTATATGGTTTTCTCATGGATGCCATTATCGGAACTGAACCAAATTAAAATGGGACCACACGGGAAGCATTATCTTTTAAATAAAAAAAATCATCAATATCGGTTCACCCAGTCGAAAGTTCTGAGGTAACAAACATAAAAAAAAAAAAAAAAAAATACAGTCGAATTGAGAACCTCCTCCTTTTTGAAGTCGTTTAAAAAAGTCGAATGTATTTTCAGGCATCTTGGGTGGAAATCCGCCACACAAAATTTATTTTTGAGAACAATAATGTCGTGTCCTCGAGGGAGTATGCAGTGAGGATATATGTCCGAAAAAAAAAACGAGATATCTACTTATTTATGCAATGTGTTTAGGGAAAAACGCTATATCTACTTAAACCAGACCAACTGTCGGGGTAACCACTGTCACCATTATCTTTGTAATGTCTAACCAATGTACCTACTCCTGTCACCTTATTGAAACATTCGTGAGTTTGCTGAAAACCGGCCTTCAGTCATAGATTTATTCTTTTAATGCCTTTTATAGTCTTAATTTCAGCTATATACGTTACTTTGTTAATTCACCTTACAAATCCCTAAATTTAATACTAAGCACATTCAAAATTCCTGTCTTTCTCTCTCTCTCTCTGGTTTCAATCCTGGGATTGGTTTGCAGCAATTTCATCTATTCGTTTCTTCCACTCTTCCCTGTCTTGTGCGGCTCTTTTGAATTCTGCATATGATAAGCAGCGCACGTCCACCAGCAGGTCCTCCAGGTACTCTCGGCGTGGGCGTCCCCTAGCGTTTGTCCCCTCGGTCATACCCTCCATTATGGCATGCAAGAGGCCTTCTTGTCTTATTGCATGGCCGATCCATCTTGCGCGCCTTTCGGACAAGGTCCTGAGCAGGTGCCTTCCTCCTTCGATTCTTTGGAGAACCTCCTCATTTGTGATGTGGTCTCTCCAGGAAATTCCTAGTAGTCTTCTATAGGACCACATCTCAAAAGCCTCTAGTCTCCGTTTATCTCTTTCGGATAAGCACCAAGTTTCGCAGCCGTACATCAAGATACTCCATACATAGGTCTTGATGAGGAGTATTCTCAGTTTCAGGTCTATATTATTCGATTCTATTATTTTCGACCTTTTATTGAATGCAAGCCTAGCCTGGTGTATACGGCTGTCGACCTCGCTCTTAGACCGACCGTCCCATGTTATTTTGCTCCCGAGGTACACAAACTCCTTGGTGGTAATCAAACGTCTCCCGTCTCCCGTCTCCCGTCTCCCGTCTCCCATCTCCCGTCTCCCGTCTCCCGTCTCCCGTCTCCCGTCTCCCGTCTCCCGTCTCCCGTCTCCCGTCTCCCGTCTCCCGTCTCCCGTCTCCCGTCTCCCGTCTCCCGTCTCCCGTCTCCCGTCTCCCGTCTCCCGTCTCCCGTCTCCCGTCTCCCGTCTCCCGTCTCCCGTCTCCCGTCTCCCGTCTCCCCATCTCCCCATCTCCCATCTCCTATCTTCTTATCTTCTAATCTTCTAATCTTCTATCTTCAGGATAAGGTTTGTAATCTCGGGAGGGGGGTTTTCGGGACGGAGAAATGGGGGGAGTGGAATGGGGAGAGGGAAGGTGGAGGAGACGGAGTGGGAACGTGAGAGGGGAAGGGGACGTGGGAGAGGAAAGGGAAGCGGAAGGGGAACGGGACAAATGGAAAAGGACACGCAGTGTGAAACGATTTCTTTAATAAATGGCATGGCAACGCATGCTGGGTACTAGCTAGTTATTTTTAAAAGGCATTTTAAAGATTCAGTCATAACACGTGTCGCTTTGTACACAGCATTGTGAGAGCGTACAGTACTGCACGCGAATGATATGCAGAATATATATCATGCACGCGACCTTATCCGATAATAATTAATGCTTTAAACTGTGTATCGTTTTAGGTTCTGCAGAATACATAACACTCGAACAAAGAATGGGCGATGAACAAGCTAAATAAATGAATAATGAAAGAGACCCGTATTAAAAATTCATTTTTTTAAATAGCATTGTCAGCACATGTAGGTATGTTATTATGTAATAGGACATGTTTTATTCAGGTACCAATATTTGCACAATTTAACTCTAGAAACCTTCTCTACGCCTGCGAGGCATACCTACGCTCGATCGAACATTCTTCCTAAGGGTTGAAGTTGGCGCTTCGTGCTCTAACCAACGCACTTGCCGATTGTGCCTTATGGCACTAAGGTAATTCCCACCATTTTTGACTTATTGAGGTACAGCACGCCTGCGAAACGCATGTTTAGGCTTTATGTTAGTGTAACTTTTAATTCAGTTCTAATTTATTTTCTTTATTTATTTTTGGGGTGTTATGCCATGTTTAGCTACCTCCTTCTTTTGCCAACGTTTCGGGCAGCGTTGCAGTGTCCATAATCAGGACAGATCCGACAGATCCGGCAGTTCCTGCAGATGTGTAATTGTTGGTGGTGAAATGTGTGCTACACATCTGCCGGATATGCCCTGATGATGGACACTGCAACGCTGTCCGAAACGTCGGCTAAAGGTAGCGCAACACGGCATAACACCCCAAAAACAAATAACGAAAATACTTTTGTCCGCGAAAATCTAAAAACCTATCTGTTCTAATTTAGTTTAAATTCAACAAAATAAATTGTATTAAAAAATTACATGTTTCAGTTGATTTTTAAGTAGTTGATGTAGTTTTAGTTTGAAAATAAGTACAATTTTTGGTTTTGTTGTACAGGGATCCAAAATTTGTCCAATTTAAAAAAAAAAAAATTTTAAGTTTAAAAAAAAATATTTTTAAATTTTAAAATATTTTTTTATTATTATTTTGTTTTTGAAGTATAGTGACATTTATTTTACGCCCGAAGGGCTTGTACATGTTTGGTATCACAATTAATTCATGACAAATGATTTTTAAACAGATACAGAAATAATAAAAATAAAATTAGATAAAAAAGCACACAAGTCATAAAAACACAAAAATACAGCGATTTCATAGGTTTACAGAAAAAAAGATATGTTTAGGAATAAAACAGATAAAGAAATAAAAAAATAGGTTTACAAAAATACAGAAGCTCGTAGTTACAAAAATGTGTTTTATTATTAGTTTGTATCCCAACTTTAAATTTCCAAATAGGACATAAGTGGGTATGTTTTAGGTTATAGGCTGTCATTTATCTACACGCCTCTGAGACGTATGTTAAGGCTTTACATACCTCTAAAATAGATTAGGCTTCTAGGGTTAAGGAAGTCATCTGTCATTGTTTTATACACATATATTATATGGAAATGTTCATTTAGTTGTATATTTAAAATGTAATATATATTGAATTAAATACTATAACATGATGTGTGTTTATTACTGATTGTGAACTGTTGGTTTCTGAATTTCGCGTGTTTGTTTGATGATTTGTTGACGGCAATGGCAAAGAGAAATGACAGAAGCATTCATGTGATCTATGGTTATGTTCAAGGTTTTGCCATTTGTTTACGAATTAGTATCTACCTTCCCAAAATATTATTTCTTGTCTAATGGCAACTATCTGTATGAAATCTTAATTATGAAAGTCATTATCGTGTAAGCAAAGCTATTTTAATACGGGTCCCGACAAATTTCCACTGAGTTACGATCAGACAAACTGACTTCTTGACGAAATTCAAACAAGATACAAAAAAATGTATTATAAGTACTGGACGCCACACTATAACAAACGTCTGTAAAATAAATCACACATAGACAGAAATAACTATTCACGTATGACCTAACCCATATAAAGTAAATGAAAATAATAGAATCCTATCAAATTTAACTCCATGAATAGATTAGACAGAATTTACTTCATCTCCTCCAACAATTATAAGATAACTCTCTTTAAAAGATTGACCCACATTCCAATCACCTTTCTGTTTTAATTTCGATTCAAATAAACATGTATTTTACCTTAAATTCTCTTGTAAATAAGATATTCATTTATATACTTGTACGCCTGTCTCGACACAGGTATATCCTAGTGAGACAGGCATCAAAAAACCCAATGTACATATACTTTTTATAGATAAATAAATAAAAAAAAATAAAAAATTCGGTGTGAAAAAATAGGTTGTATTAAACCACCATCGTTGTGTTAAATCTTGATATTTATTCTTGGTTATACTTTACTAAGACATTACATTTTAAAGCGTCTATTTTTTCTTTTATTTAATCAATATAAGTGGTTCGCTACGTTTGGTGACTTAAGATGGTACGAGAGATTTTTCAATATTTAATGGTTTTTGTGCGTTTTCGAAGTCGCCTACGTCCATAACTGTACGAACAAAAAAAAGTTAAATCAAAAGAATGATAGTTATATTTACGTTCTATCCCACAAAATATAATTATACATTGTCAAAAAATATTTTTCTTACTTTACAACTGTTTTAAAAACAGCTGTTTTCAACAAATCTCCATCTAAACTGCAAATATTTTTCTTATGTGGTCATGTACAAGAAGGAAAAAAAAGAAAAAAAATATTTTTAGATAGAAAACATCTCAATCTATGCCCGCTCATTTTTACATTTTTTAATTAAAGAGCCTTTTTACCTAAATAACGATGTGATACTATTAAAAAAACTGCATAAATCAGTCAACTTTAAAATCGTTTTAATGTACCAAAAAACAGGTTAGTTAATAAAATAAAAATATCATCCAATTAAACAGTATTTTAAGTAAGTCAATTTAAAAAAATATGTTTTAAATTCTAATGATTTAGTTGGTTTACTTCGATATTCGTAAGTATATATAAATACCACTTTGATCAATCAATTCCATTGCGCGAACAGGCACCGCCGAGAACGGTCGCCCTCGACGCTGTACCACTTGATTTAAGTAAAAACAGAATCACCAAAAAGATCAATCATTTACTAGACCTGAATACATTGTGAGAGTTATTAAACTGACCTTTTTACAATGTTCTTTAATTTACCATCCACAATATTTGCGCGGGCGAATTCAGTCGGCGTTGGCTTCAAGGATATTCAACGCAAACATTTAATATTCTGTTTTTATGATAATAAAAAAAACAATTGAAAATATTTACATAAATCTTTCTGATAATTACATAAGAAACTATAATATGATATGCATAATTCGGTGTTAAATAAATACATATTAAAAAAAAATCTTAATGTAATTTCGTTAAATTATTTACATAAAAATTATTCCTTACATCCTAGTTTTGTTCACTTTTAGAAATATTTATTTTTAAAATATTTATTTTTTATAAAATATTTCTTTTAATACTAGTTTTGTCATTTTTTGTAAGGCTCTCGACTAGCGTTAAATTTTATTTGATTTTTTTTATATTATTCCACAATTTACTAATTTTAAAATATTAGGTCCTTACATATGAAATTGGCGTTTTGTATGGGAGGAACATAAAGTCTTTTTTTTTAAATATTATATATTTATTTAATCAAAGGTGCCATTGCTATCTATGCACTTTTGCCATCTCATAGGTATTTATCGATCCCTTTACTAAAAAAACCATTCGGACGGGAATCGATAAAATCTTTGATAGTCCAGTCAACCTGTGTCGTAGAACACCAGTTGAAGGAAATAAATAGTATAAAGCTAATTTTTTCCCTATCGACTACTACTATTTAAAGTCCCGCCCCTACCACCCTTGCTCCACCCCCTGTGCCCCCCAAACATGAAAAGTGTAAGGGTTTTGTAAATCGCGTCTATCTCAATTACTAAACAACATATTGGATTGAAACTTTTTTTATTCTCTTTTTTATAATATTTTCTACAATTAATGTCCAGTAAATTTTCATCGTAACTTTTACCGTTTGTTTTTAATTCATATGAAAAGGTAAAAATTTGTATATTTTTTGGAACGAAATTTTACTTTTTGTCACTGAACTTTTCAGGCCGACATTTTATGAAAAAATGTTTCCTACAAAGGTTATAGCCCTCTCTATGAGCTATGAAATAATATATTTTAATGTGTACATTATGGCAAGTAAACAGTAGATATCAACCGTGAATGCTTGGTGCGCACCATCTCTGCGGCGCTCCGCGGCAGCCGATTCATTGCCGCACTACTTATGTTTGTTTATACTTATTTATTGTATTTTTTGTCAATTGCTTTAAAATTTGGTTTTACTGAAGAAGTGAAATAATGCTTACTGGTATCAGTTCAAGATTTCAGCAATTAAAAATGCCAGAGTTGTTGCATGCAGAGTGAATCATGCCAAGGTCAGAGTCCAAAGAGAGGGTCGCGTCGCGAGTGTCCGTGTTTCGCAGTGATTGTGTTTTACGGTTTGTGTTTGTTTTTGTGAACCAAAATGGAGGACGTGTCTTGTGTTATTTGTTTTGCTTTTGTGCCAGTTTCGCAACCTGGATGGTCTGGATACATGCGAAACTGTTTCGATGGTAGACAAAACTTTGAACCATCTTATGTACTAGCTTTGCTTTTCATAAACATAGATCCAGGAAATCTGACTGCTATTTATTCTGACCTTAGTTACGCTTCTAAAGAAATCAAGGTAGCTGACCATCCGTGTATTGTCACATTTGACCAACCACTTTTCCTTAAAGCAGTAGACATTGTTGTAAGTTCTTCTACAGAAAGTGAAATATCTTGAGTAATCGTCAGACTAGGCAGATTCCATCTTCAAATGAGTTTCCTTGGTTGCTTAAGAAAGTTTATGGAAGGTAGTGGATTCGAAGAAATGTGGACCTCTGTTTATGGAAAATCAACGATTCCTCACCTTATGTCAGGACATGCTTACGCTAAGTCTTATAGAGCTCACATGATGACCCAGGCAGCTGTGATGTTATTGCTATTCGAGGAATGTTTACATACGAATTACAAACAAACAGTAAAAGTTACGACGAAAGTTAACTGGACATTAATTGTAGACAATGTTACAACAGAGAGAATAAAATAAATTGCAATCCGATATGTTGTTTAGTAATTGAGATAGACGTGATTTACGAAACCCTTACACTTTTCATGTTTGGGGGGGGGGGCACAGGGGGGGAGCAAGGGGGGCGGGGGCAAGGACTTTTGGCTAAACACTTGTCTAAATGAAAGTATTCGATGGGGAAAAAATTAACTTTATACTATTTTTTTCCATCTAAAAACACAGGTTGACTGGACTATGAAGGCGGTTTGGACTGCCCCATCGGATTTGACTTTTTTCCCTTGCAAGAATTTATCCAAATTTCAAAAAAATGGTGATCTGTTGGGGCAAGGTCCGGAGAGTACGGTGGATGTCTTAGACATTCCAATTGAAGCTCCTCTAATTTGGTAGACGTCTGTTGTGCAGTGTGTGGTCTAGCGTTGTCATGAAGCAGCAGTGGCCTAGAGCGATTAACCAGCCCCGGTTGTTTAGCAGCTAGCTTTTCCATCATGGTTTGCAGTTGCTGACAATAGACATCTGCCGTAATCGTCTGGCCAGATTTAAGAAAGCTGTAGTGAACGACACCAGCACTAGTCGACCAAACGCTCACAAGTAACTTTTTTGGAGTCAATTTTCGCTTGGGGCATGGTTTGGCTGGTTCGGCAGGGTTCAGCCATTGCGATGAGCAAACATACTTGACTTTATATAATATACTCTTACTTACACCAGCGCATATGTACAAAAAATCTTCACTATATATAAATTCGTTTGGTATTCATATCAACTTATTGTAATGGGTATTTTTGAAGTCGATTATACGTTTGAAGTGGAGGGTTTTTATGTAAACGAAGGAGAGAAAGTTTTAGGAAGGAAAAGGGTATGAGAGGTGATTAGAAATCAGTGGTCAGTGTGTCCAGGAGTGATGGAAATATGAATCCATTCCGCGGTAAAAGGTAATGAATCGAGAAAATAGATGATCTGCCAGCAACGCACAAGCAACCGATTGAAAAAAAATTATCCTTAAAAATTTATAATGGGTTTTAAATCATCAAATATTTGAAGCAAATTTTCGAGTTCTGTGAAAGTTCTATTCAAGTTCTGTGATATTTAATTTTTATGATGCAACTGGCTTATAATGATATAATAACAGAACTTGAGTAGAACTCACACAAAACGTGAATATTATCTTAAAATATTTGATGAATTGTTAAAATTTTTTACAAATATTAAATAACAAAAGATTTAAAAAAAGGATTAAAAAAAGTATCTACACAATCGTCTATTCAACCATTTTATTATTCACAATAAATATGTCCAGTTGTGAAAGAAAATCAAAGACAAAAATATTTTTTTCTTTGTGATAATTAATAACAAAAATAATTTTCGATTCATCAAAGTAGTATTAACTAACCGCAAAATACAAACTTTGAGATGAAAAAGACATAATTTTCATTGAAAAATATTCCTTTCTGCCAAAACTCAAATAAAACTGATTTTATACCCCTAAGAACGGTGCATCTTCTGTGAACATAATTACACATGAGTTTCACGGTAAAGTCGACGCCTTACAACTTGACGCGAGGAACAAATGCCGCGGAATTAGATTAGAAGAGGCGTTATGAAATTATTAACAAATTCGTCGAGGATTTTTCGTTGCCGAATTCAAGAAACGACACGGGCGACGTTACATCAATGTCCGAAACTAAAATCACCGAATTTGAAAACAGTCGTAGCCCTGCTAAGCTCTTAACGTGGGTGCCCGGCTTCATGGGGAGAGATTTGTGTTTGCAAATGTGTTTGAAAATCTACGGCGTAGCGGGCCACATCTGGGGAGATCGGTTGAAGGAGACCTAACCTAGACCTCTTCAGCCGGACTTTCCACGACCCATCGTGTTGCACCGCGGTGAGAGGGATGGATACATACGCTCGTCACTCTTGGACACATTGACCCCAGATACCTACACACTCTTCATATCTTTTTCCTTCCCAAATTTTCCTCTCCTTCCTTTCCCTAAACAGTCCCTCCTGAGGTTTTTTTTTCCTCAGAGTCTCTTGTGTGGAACTAAAGCAAAAACAAATCCATTATTTTGAAAAAAAAAAACAGTTTTATTTGTTTTTAATTAAACGAAGACAATATTAGCGAAACTCGATCGAAAATATGGAGACAGAAAAATCAGAAAAAGTTATTGGCACCTCTGGGACTTTAATATCTTTTTCTGGTTTTTCTGTATCCACATTTTCGATTGAGTTTCGCTAATATCGTCTTCATTTAATTAAATGTTATAATTTGTGATTTTACTCATAAAGTTAAAAATAAAAAATAAAAATAAAGTTTCATTTATATTTAAAGATATTTGTACCGTAAATAAATGAAAAAAATTGAGAGTGTGCAATTCACACGCGGTAAAAGTGAAACCTTCAAAAAACTAAAGTAGACTAGAGTTGGGAGGCTACGAAGCACCACACAAAGAAGAGACCAATTATATTATCACATTCTCTCGCAGGCTAATCCTATAAATGTATGTTCGTCTCTTTTTAGTGTCGCTTTTTTTCATTTCATCGAGTTTCAAATCACAACGGTGCTAAATAAAAAAATAATGTATGTTTTTTTCTGTACTCACGCAGATTGCCAAGTATTGGATCAAATCGCATTTGAGTTAAATCGATTTCTTGTGTGGCCAAAGGTATTTCCACGGATATAGAACCTGTATTGCACTTTAATCCAGGATTCCAATTCCATCCCCACCTCCATAGTGCAGCCTGATTTGTTGTGATTTCTTCTGATTTTGTAGGGTGGCCCCATTCCCGAGAGTGGCGCTCAATTATAATTTCGTCACGTAGCCTTTTTAGTGCTGACTCCGGGAGATATGTGCAGCGCGTAGCAGCAGGGATTGGGACCGATCCCGCTATCAGCCGCGGGCAGGGCCGGCCTTGGATATTTTTTATAAATTCGAGACATAAATTCGTATTATAAAATCGATTAAAAAATAAAAACAAATATTAACATTTATTAGTGCAGTGTATCTAAAAGCTGCCTGCTTACTCACATAGATGGCAGTACTAAGAACTGTCCTAAGACTCCGCTAGATGGCAGCTAGCTTAGTACAGGTTTTGGGCAACAGAGGGTCGAACAGCTCAGGGGCAGTCTTCAGGAGATCTCTCACCTCAGATTCCAATTATCCAATTTCTAGATAGATCGACGCGAAGTCTCAAAAACCAGATTTACACGAAAAGAACATTATTCTACCCATTGAATATATCTCCTTCCAAAGTGAGTTGGAGGACTGTTGGAGAAACATCACAATTAGAATTAATTAAAAAATAAATAACCGACGTTAAAAGTCCAAAGCATGATAATCAATGGTTTTAAAGAAACTAATAGTCTAATACCAGAACAGACATCGCGTCTAGTGAGGCGGTTTACTTACTTGTTTGTATGTGATAAAGTTATATAAATAAACACCCGGGTTGCCAACAAAATATTTAAAAAAAATACATATTCCATATTTTAAGTGTTTCCATTATTTAATTTTATTTCAATACTTTTCTTGTATATTTTGGTTTGAAGAGTTTTATTCACCGTGTGCATTTGTTACTTCATTTTAATTATTATGTCTTTCAATAGCATTCTTAAAACTAACTTAAAAATTATACGAGTTCAGAAATGATTATCTAGATATTATTGGGTAAGGGTATTGGTAATAGTGGTTTGGAGGAGGAGGGACGGTGGGAGGAGTCAAAATAATAAGGAAACGTTGTCAACAAAGGTGAGTTTTTTATTTATTTTATTTTATTAAATTTGCGCTGTTTGATGAATTGAAGATGTTACCAGCTATTGTATGGCATTGTATATCTGCCTTTATTGCTTGACAAATATTTACGACTCATTTAATCTTAAATTCAAAGCAAAAGTTTTAGAGTTCGTTGAACCGGAGTTAGTAAAGAAATCGAGGAAAGATGTAAAAATGAATTTTTCTTTGTTTGTCCCGTACGCGGTCCCTAAACTATTTAAATTTGGTGATTTATTGTGCGCACGCCCGCGATGGTTTTTATTTATAATGGTGAGCTCTGACTTTATGAAATTATTTCCTACACCATTCATCCGATTGCGATGGAATTTTGGTGATTTGTTGTGCGCACACCCACGAAGGTTTCTATATAATCTATATATATACGTTATGAAATTTGTATACAAAATTTACTGTAGGCGAGAGTTTTTTTTTAAATGTGTGTGTTTCATATAGTTTAGCGGCAGGGAGGGAGGGCGGGAAGTTAGAAAGGGAACGGGGGCTGGAACGGGGACGCACGGGAAAGGACAAGCAGGGAGAAAGAATTTATTTCTTTGACTGGCATTGCAATAATAATGATAAAAAAATAGTAAAACAATTTCATAATAACAAATTCATAATAATAATATAGTCCTTAGTGCTGGCCTGTCCCTCCAAGTTGAGGATTACCCCAGGAAATCGATTTAGATTGACAACAAGACTTGGCAGAGCTAGTCAGACTTGAGACCCTCTACATACAGTCTATGCACACACTCCCCCCCTCGCAGTGTGCAGTGTACAGTATGCATTCTGTGCACTGCAATAATGTGCTTGCGCATTCCTACTTACCATTTTATAATTTCAAATTTTCTATAAACCTGCTGATCCTCGCTTTTCATTGGAACTTACAAAAATACCGACACACGTCCAAAATACATCGGGTACTGAATCGTTCAAACGGGAAAAATGTTTACAAAGTACATATTATTTGTGTCAAGCCATCTTTTTAAGTTTAAAGCCAAATTGGTTAATCAATTTCTTCTTACTCCGAAAACGGTTTAAATTTTAGAAATTATATTCAGATTTCTGCATTTGAATGATAACTATTCGTGAAAAAAATAGGAAAATTACAAAAAAAATGTGTTTATAAATTTAAACCTCATTGTGTGTTTTTTAAATGAATGCAAATCTTGGGAGTGGAAAATATACCTCTTCCTGATATCCGATCAAGCTGCCACTCGGCAGATAGACTCGTTGTCGATTAAAATGTAATGCATCAACTTTTTGTGGAACACACGGGCATTTTTTTGAAATTGGATGACATTATATTTAACAGTTAATACAGGGCGATACTGAGAGTGTCTTCTACTCTGATGCGCGCCACTAATATACCTACTGTATTTTTTTTGTAATTATTTTCAAATAACACAATTTATTTAAATTAAATTTACTTTGCACCCCGGAATTTGTACTGCGATCTTCCGATTGCTAGTCGAGCATTTTACCTCTCGACCATAGACATAGTCAAAATGCCGTTAGCTCGTGGTTCTTCCTTAAGATATTTCTTTATACGGGGTGGGGCAAAGAGGAATTACTAGTTTAAAAAAATCACTGACGGCCCCCCAGACCAAACAAAGGGGTGGGGCTGGTGCCGTTAGGTCGGGAAAATGATGCCGTTTTTCGATGCACTTATTGATTTTTATTTACAACTAGCTTTTTCCCGCGGCTTCGCTCGCATGGTGTTAGGGGGGTTCCCACTCCGCCTCCTCCACCTCCTCCCCTCCTCTCACTGCCCTCCCTCCCTACTCCCCCTCCCCCCTCCCCCCACCCTCCCCCTCACCCCTCCTCCACCCTCCCCCTCCCCCTTCCCCCCTCCCCCACCCTCCACCATCTCTCCCTCCCTCCCGCTTTCCATATATTCAATCCCAGTACATTCAGTTTTTAAACAGCCCGCGTGCCACCTTTTACAATTTTTATTCAAATTTCCATTTTTCATGTATATTAAATTTGATACCTAACATGGTATCTATTAAAATATCTGAAATTCATGATTCGATTCAAACTATTAGGGGAGTACCTACCTACTTTAAATAAATTTATCAACTTAAAGATTTTCAAAAATAGAATCCTGATTTAACAATGTCATTCTCAAAGACGCGAACTGTCAAACGTGCGATAGTCGTTAGGTTTTCTAAAATTATCCGATTTTCTGCGCAATTTTCTTATTTTTTCTCTCCGTAAGAACCATCCTGGTACTTCAAGGAATATTCTAAAAAAATAATTAGAGAAATCGGTTCAGCTGCTCTCGAGATTTGCGCTTAGCAACACATTTAGCGATTCATTTTTATATATAAGACTAGCTGGTCCCGGCATGCGTTGCTATGCCATTTAATAAAGAAATTGTTTCTCCCTTTCGTCCCGTTTCCCTTCCGCCTCCCCTTCTTCTCCTGCGACCTCTTCCCCTCTCGCGTTCCCACTCCGTAACCTCCACCTTCCCTCTCTCCACTCCACTCCCCTTCCCTTCCCCCGTAACGCGAACCCCCTACCGAGTTCCCCTCCCCCCTCACACCTCCCCTTCCCTTCCCGCGTTCTCCTTCCACCTTCCCCGCCTTCCCTCTTCCCTTTCCAGCTCCCTCATCCCGCCAACCCTCCTCCTGCGTCCCATATGGTCCCGGCATGCATTGCTATGCCATTTAATAAAGAAATTGTTTCTCCCTGAGTGTCTTTTCCCATTCGTCCCGTTCCCCTTCCGCCTCCCCTTCTTCTCCTGCGTCCTCTTCCCCTCTCGCGTTCCCACTCCGTCACCTCCACCTTCCCTCTCCTCCCTCCCTTCCCCGTCCCGCGAACCCCCCTCCTGCGTTTCCCTATCACCTTCTCCGCCTTCCCTCTTCCCTTTCCCGCTCCCTCGTCCCGCCAACCCACCACCCGCATTCCATATATTCAATCCCAGTACATTCAGTTTTTAAACAGCCCGCGTGCCACCTTTTACAATTTTTATTCAAGTTTCCATTTTTCATGTATATTAAATTTGGTACCTAACATCGGTACCTATTTAAAATATCTGAATTGATTCGATTCAAAATATTAGGGGAGTAGGTACCTACTTTAAATAAATTTTTCAACTTTTCAAAAATAGAATCCTGATTGAACAATCATTCATTGTTTTGCAAAATGTCATTCTCTAACACGCGAACTGTCAAACGTGCGATGTTTTCTGTTATTATCTAATTTTCTGCGCAATTTTCTTAATTTTTCTCTCCGTAAGAACCATCCTCGAACTTCAAGGAATATTCTAAAAAAAGAATTAGCGAAATCGGTTCAACCGCTCTCGAGATTTGCGCTTACCAACAAATTTAGTGATTCATTTTTATATTAAAGAAGATAGTAAACATGTTTTGCACCGTGCTAAAAGTAAAACCATTTGTTTTGGTTGCCATTATTAAATTTTTTCAGCCCCAAACTTACAAATTTTTTTTTTTCAATTTTTATTCAACTCCCGAACAACCATTTATGTACCTTAAACGATTATCTATTATTTGTGTAAAATTTAAAACACGTTTCTAAGTACGTAATGCTGTTCACGTTTTCACTGATGATATCCGCAATGTTGATAAAAGTTAGCGCTGCAACAGGAATGATATCCCAAACTTTCCAATGCACAGATCGTTTCAATAGTTTCCCTCATATACATGTATTTAGCGGGGATATTGGGAAACTAGATTTGACTTTTGACATCCGCTTTATTACAAAACTTACACCATTACGCCCATCTTCCCACCAAACTAAACCACTAACTAAGGCAATCGACTAATTCATATATGATGGTATATAGGCAATTACTGTCAAGAGTGAAAAAATATTTTCCTAATTGAGTCGGCTAAGACCTTCAATGTAAGATAATAAGCAATTATTACAAGAAATCGATAGCAAAATGTATGTTTATCAAGGAGGGAGAAATTGCTTGACGATTTGTTATCACTTATCACACATTTGATCTAATGCAGGGTTCTAGTAGTATTTCAATTTGGGAGGCGGATGACCAACACCTCTGCCATAGAATACCCCAACTGATTTGCTACGTTTGGTGACTTAGCAGGGGTGCCCGGGTTCATGGGGTGAGGTTCGTTCCGGTCTTGGCAGCGAATACGTCTGCCCACTAGCTGCATGGCAGGCCGGATCGGGAGAGAAGGTTGAGGAAATCCCTTTGACTTCTTCAGACGTACTCTCTCGAAACATCGCCTTGCACCGCAGTGGGAGGAATGGATTCATAGAAAATTTTTCAATAATAGTAATACATATTTCAAATTACTATAACAGTGCGCACTACTTTATCGATCGGTTCCCACGATCAGTTCCAATTTTGACAAAGAAAAGTTTATTGAACGCATTACATTAGACGTGAATATTTCACATCACACACATTCACATTTTGGCGGGTATAGGTACCGGTGCCCAGGGAACCATTTATTCGATAATCAACACCTCTGCCATAGGACACCTAAAGTGGTTCGCTGCGTTCGGTTACTTAGCAATGGCGCCTCGGTTTATGGGATGAGATTTGTCCGGATCTTGGCGGCGGATGCTTGTGCCCACCAGCTGCAACCGGCAAGCTGGATTGGGAGAGAATGATTGATGGAGTCTCTTAGACTTCTCCAGTCGTACTCTCTCGGACCCCAGATCCCTCCACACTCCTAATATCCCTTTCCTTCCCAGAACTTACTCTCCTTCCTATCCTAAAAAGAAATGGAGCTAATGTAAAAAAAAGCCTTCGAGAGAATGAGATAGAATAATCGGTCTCGTCTTTGTGCGGTGATGCCTCCCCACTCTCATCTACTTTGGTTTTCTGAACATTTCTTCTACCGCGTGTGAACTGCACGCTGGAATATTTTTAAGTGAGGAAGAAAAATTCTCTCAGAGCTGTGTCGTCTTCGGGGATGCGGTTTTTTGTGAAAGGAAGGAGAGGAAATTCTGGTAAGGAAAAAGATACGAGGGGTGGGGAGGAATCAGGGGGTTCAATGTGTCCAGAAGTGACGGACTTACGAATCCATCCTTCCCACTGCGAGCCGGTGGTTCAAGAGTATCCGGCTAGAGAGGTCTAGGTTAGGTCTCTCTCAACCACACTCTCCAGTTCCGGTCCGCCATGCAGTAGGTGGGCAAACGCAATCACCGCCAAGACCTAGACAAACCTCACCCCGTGTACCCGGTGTAAGCTAATATTAGGTTTTATAACTTTAGGACACTGAAGTCACGTAATTACTTTCAATCGTGCAAGATTGTAAACGCAAGGCCTTTCGCAGTCAATGTTAATGCAAGAAAATTCACTTACAAAATAAATTCCCACTTCATAATTTAATAAAATATTTCTCGTTAATCGAATAAATTTTCAGCAATAAAACGTGAAAGAGCGCGATCTGCAAAGAGAGCGAATAATACGTTTCCCTTTTTTCGGATTGATAATCGGGCCGGGTGTGTTACCCGGAATAAAATAATATGTTCGCTATCATAAATGAAATGAATCAAATTTCAACCCACTTAATACGGATTTTATGTTCCTTTGGAGCCCCTATAGTCCAGGGGTCGGCAGACTTTCTAGTGAGAAAAATATTAAAATAAAATATTAAATCTTCAAACTTTACAAAAATACCTTGTGGAATCATTATTGATATAATGA
This sequence comes from Limnephilus rhombicus, assembly GCA_929108145.2. Taxonomy (NCBI): domain Eukaryota; kingdom Metazoa; phylum Arthropoda; class Insecta; order Trichoptera; family Limnephilidae; genus Limnephilus; species Limnephilus rhombicus. The sequence goes on from OV815280.1 coordinate 38,288,068, forward strand.
AAAGCAAATAGCTTAGTTTACACCACTGTTAATACATTAACAACTTGTCCTGATAAAGATAACATTGTTATTGAAACATGTCGATATTGTTAATTATGAAGTGGGGTAAACTAAGTTATTGCAACATAAATTGATACTCCCTAGCTTGTCACATGATAAGCACTCCGTCTCGTTCCAGCAGCACGCTAACACACGAAACAGCCCTCGTATCACGTGATCCCGTCGCGGCGTGTAAGAGTGTGATCAGTGGTGATATTTGACTGAATTTTTTTGTTTGTTTTTAATGGAGCTGGGCGTACTGTACAGGACCCGCAGATACTTTAATAGTACACAACTGCTAACCTTGTACAAATCACAAGTACGCCCCACGGTTGAATTTGGCAGCCATCTCTGGTCTGGAGCTCCAAAATACCTGAAAAATACCCTCGACTCTGGGCAGAAACGGGCAGTCCGTTTGATAGATTCTCCCATCTTAACAGACGGATTGCAATCTTTAGAGCACAGGCGTCGGGTGGGAATGCTATCCTTGTTCTACCGGTATTACAATGGAAGATGCTCCGAGGAACTAGCATCATTGATCCCTTCGGCACCGGTGCATAGCCGAGAAACACGCCAAACGCGTGCCCAACATTTGTACACGGTTGACATTTGTCGCATGAGAACGGGTCGTTTCTTCGACTCGTTCTTGTGTTCAACAGCTCGGCTGTGGAATGATTTGCCGACCTCTGTGTTTCCTCCTTCCTACAACACGAGTCTCTTCAAGACCAATGTTCATTCCTTCCTCTCCTCAAAAAGACCATCCACAAAGCATCCCAGATGACATAAGCCCGGAGGGAAATTATTTTCCTCAGGGCCTCCTGTGTGGAGTTAATGTAAAAAAAAAAAATTGGAAAAATATATATTATGGTTCAGCGAATTGACGTGAATTCTTTGTACTCCAAATATGTTAAGGAATCGCTGATTTGAATCCTTCGTGTATATGCTGTTACATCATATAATAAATATAAATAATTATGGAATGTATTGAAAGTAGCTATAACTTCGAGGATGTCCATTATAATTAAATGAAATAGTACGGTTTCAGAACAACCGTTCCTTCCTCAAAGCAAAATACAGACTTATTTAATACTACAAAATTATCATGGGTGAACACATTAGGCGTTGAAGTAGGGTGGAGGCATAACTAGGAATGAGTGAATAGGGGAAGGAGGAGATATTTTCATTCACCGTCCGTTCTAGAGGTGTTTGTTTGGAGAATTCAGACAAGCAATAATGTACGAGTACCTACCTGTAATATAATATTTTTAAAGGAAAATTATTTTATTTGCCATATTCAACATCGGAAGTCATTTATATAAAATTCAGACTATCCTCATTAGTTGAGACGCGAAGCGAAAAACAATGTGCCCTTTTTTATTTCCAAATGGTCAATTTTTGACCTCCAATGCTGCTATTAATCTAACCCCGAACAAACTCGTTAGAAATTTAGAAAAAGTAATTATTGTTGGAGGACGTGGATAGAAAACATACGGTTCCATGCCATGAATGAATTCAACTCAACACCTATTCGAAAAGTGATTAATAGCTATGAATTTTTCTTTTGAAAAAATACCCCATAACCTAACCTTAAGTAACCTATTTAACCATTTTAGATTTTCACGGCCAAAAGTATTTTTGATATTTGTTTTTGGGGTGTTATGCCGTGTTACGCAACCTCCTCCTTTAGCCAACGTTTCGGACAGCGTTACAGTGTCCATCATCAGGGCAGATGTGTAAATGTTGAAAGTCCATAAAATGTCAGAGACCCAAGCAGAGGATATACGACAAGAGACTTGCCATATTTTGAAGAGGGCCAAAATACCCCGCCCAAACATCACAAAAGGAGAGTTTGCGGCCTTAAAAGAATTGCGCACCAATGAGGAAATCTTAGTTCTGCCTGCCAATAAAGGCAATGCTAATGTGGTGATTAATACCTTAGACTACATTAAGAAGATGGAAGACCTCCTTTGCGATGGCGGCACTTACAATAAAATTAAAAACAACCCCACCAATAAGATTGACCTGAAGACAAGAGAGTTAGTTAAAGCTTCCAGTATTAGGAAAGAGGATCGATCTGGGCTTTTTGTAAAAGCCTCCAGAACTCCTGCTCTGTACGATCTTTCAAAAATACACAAAAAGGATATCCCAATGAGACCAATTGTCAGTGCTATTGGCGCACCTACTTACAAACTCTCCCAATACCTCTCTAAACTACTGCAGATTCAAACTTGAAAAACTGAATCTTAGATTAAGGATTCCACAGATCTGATCAGTAAACTTAAGAAGGTTATGACTGATGAAAGTGATATTATTGTCAGTTTTGACGTAGTTTCTCTTTTTACGAATGTGCCTCTAGAAGACTCCATGACAATGCTCAGGGAGATATATAAGGAAGACATTTGCAAACTTTTTGAACACTGTCTCAAAACAGGATATTTTGCATTTCAGGGTGAACTTTTTGAGCAAGTGGAAGAAGTTGCGATGGGCAGTCCGTTGTTGCCAGTTCTAGCTAACTTCTTCATGGAGAAGTTTGAAGAAGTGGCACTCGACACAGCTTCGGCTGTTCCAAAGGTATGGTGGCGTTATGTCGATGATGTCTTCGCCATTTGGCCTCATGGAACAGAGAAACTGAACGAATTCCTAGACCATCTTATTTCACTTCACAGTAAAATTAAGTTCACAATGGAGCTGGCAAATAACCACAAAATCCTGCCTTTTCTAGATGTGGAAGTGATGCGAAAAGGAGATGGTAGCCTAGGACACATAGTGTATAGGAAACCAACTCATACAAATCGGTATCTACATGCCGATTCGCATCACAACCCAGCGCAGAAGAGGGGACTTATCCATACGTTGGTAACCCGAGCGACCAGAATATGTGAAGAAACCAAAATCGGAGTGGAACTTACAAAGCTCACCGATGCACTGGAGCGTATCGGTTACCCGGCAAGACAGACAAGGCAAATAATAAGAGCCAAATCTACACCAAACGAAGACAGAATTGAACAAGAGTCTAAAGGCTGTGCTTTCCTACCCTATGTTCACAATGTGACGGACAGAATTGCCAGACTGTTGAGGAAAGAAAGCATCAAGACTGTCTTCGGAACCACGACCAAAATACAAGACCTACTGAGGTCTGCAAAGACCAAGTTTCCTCTGGAAACAGATGGAGTATATAAACTCAGCTGTTTCGGATGTGATAAGGTCTATGTGGGCCAGACAGAGCGGACGATCTCCAAAAGGATATCGGAACACTTTCGAGCGTGTAAACTTGGCCACCCTGACAAATCGGCAATCGCCGAGCATTTAATTGAAACCGGCCATTACTTTGGATTTGTTCCTGAAGTCCTGGGAAGACCCAACACTTATAGAGCACGCCTAATTACAGAGGCAATTGAAATTCATAAAAATCACCTTAACATTAATAGAGACGTCGGAGCTAAGCTCAATAGTTCTTGGTATCCGGTAATTGACGGCTACACCAAAGCTAAATGCAGAAAACCATCTTCAAGTATACTGTTATTCCAGCTTGTAGTGGAATGGAGCTGGCAACACGGTATTGCTTCGAAGTATTTAAGCACATATTTTACCACTAACATTTACACATCTGCCCTGATGATGGATACTGTAACGCTGTCCGAAACGTTGACTAAAGGAGGAGGTAGCGTAACACGGCATAACACCCCAAAAATAAATAACAAAAATATTTAACCATTTCTTATATTCTTTTCATCACATTTAATGACTTTTCAAAGGAGGTGTTGAGTTAAATTCATTCTGAGTTTTCCGGTCACTAAAACATACACTGTAGTTGTGCCATTTGAGTTCAATTGGCGGCTGTGATTTGGTTGAGGCTATAGACTGGAGGTAAACCTGGAGTTGAAATACCGTCGCGTTTGACTTCTCGAATAAGCTCGCGGACCGCAGTCTGCCGCCCCCTATCCTATAAGTACGAACCAGAATGCTTTCCCCAACATTTATAATAATCCGATTGATATCATGGCAATTCGGGGTATTTTATTGGGAATATTTTAACCATCGTTATGTAATTTATCGTCGTATAATTTAAATTGGAAGCTTATCGAAGATAATCCCTCATCCTAAGTTAGATTCAATCCTCCTTCGTGAAAATTTCCCTAGAATTTTAAAGCATTATTACTAAGAAATCGGTTTTAAGAGAATTTGTTTATTTTTAAACGATAAACTTTTCAAGAGATTATTATTTTACAAACAGTGTGCCGTGAACATTGGAGAAATATTTAATACTAAATTTACTTTTTTTTCAGAAATATACCTACCACATTAATTTTTAAAAATAAATTATTATTTAACAAAATTGAAACTGAGATTTTGTTCACATCACTTTTATTATCAAACAAAGTTATGTTTTATTTCAACTAGTGAACTTTATTTCAACTTTTATTTTAACCCATATGTGAAGCTGAAAGTATTTACGAAATATTTGCCTTCCAAAATCAATTGTTTTGACAAATAAGAGAGACGTCAGAAATTTAGCATTCGAACGAACACCGTCGGCAAGCTTATGAAAAATATCGTTATCTGTGAAATATTTCAACAAAAGAAACACTTTATACTTCTAATCACTATTACACTGCAAACTACTTTATGGCTCGGTTCCCACAGTCAGTTCTAATTTTGAAAATTAAAAGTTTATAGAACTCATTTCGTTACAATATAATATTGGACATGAATATTTCACATCACGAAAATTTTCAAAGACAATCGAATTTAGTAAGTTTAATGATCATACAGTCACATCACAAAGTATCTGCTTCAAGTGATAATGTAAAAAATTAAAAATTTTATTCTTTAAACAGCAATTTTTGGGAATAAAAGTATTGCATATTCAAAACAAATTTATAAAATATCTTACCTTCAAATTCAACAATAACTTTGAATGCACATTTCAAACTTTGCATCAAAGGCGAGCAATAGCTGATTTGACATTTATACACAAAATTTTAAATAATGACATTGACTGTACCGAACTTCTTTCCCTAGTTAATTTTAACATACTATTAAGACGTTCACGCCATACAGAACTATTCCACACGCTTAATTACTAGATAAATGCAGCATCTAATTCGCCAATCAATCGTTTATCTTCATATGTTCAATATTATTGGTCTAAATTCTAACATCGACATTTTCTCCGATTCACTGCCCAAATTTAAAAAGAGCATCGTGTCAATACTATAATTTTTTCAATGCGCATACATACATACATACATACACACATACTCTCTCTCACAAACACACACATCTTCCCGCTTCATACATCACCCGGTAATTACTTAATACGCACACCATAAATAAGATACTACAATGAAACACACAATAAGTACCCACCATGTATACTTATTAATTGTATTTTTTTAACCTAATCATCTAATATACTGTTTATTTCTGTTAATAAATAAAATTTAAAAAACTAGCCCCTCAGGCTAATTTGTTCGCTTTTGGGAATAACTCATAGAGGTCACAGGAAAATCGTTGTCTCCCTTACTATCATGGTGAGAAATGTGATCTAAAGGATGTTAGAAAGAAAAAAATACCACGCATTAAACTCAAATCTGCCACTCAAATATAAAAGTTAACCACAAAATAATTTCAATGTACACCTTTATGAAACAAAAGTTTCTGAACACAATTTGAAAAAACTTATGAAAGTTGTGATTTTTTTATTCATTGTTGTTACATATCGGCATATCGGTAACTATAATGTGTTTTTATGTGAGTGTTGTTCAATTTATGTTTCATCATCACTAATTTTAGTTAGAAAAAACGTAAGGTGATCCATTTTTACAACTTTTTTATGTTGCATTCATAATTTGTATGTTTATCAATAATAATTAAACTTAAAGGCGTTTTTCATCAACTCTTGAAAACAATTTTTAGTTTTCGGATACGTTCATAAATGTTCCATTTGGATTATATTGCAGTTTGAAAATATTCTGACCTGGCAGAATATAAAAATGTATCACTGCGGTCAACAGGAATGAAATATTACTAGTTGCATTTAAAAAACGCAACTAACATAATAAATTACTCATAACTCGTATATAACTCAAGAAGTCACCGATATAAGCCTTCGTGATCGGTTTCCTAGTACTATTGCATGTTAGAAGTTGTGACCTCGGTGTTAAAGGTCTCGAGTTCAAAACCCAGAGAGGGCGAATCATTAATCAAATGTGCTGTCTGTAATAAATATCAACTTTGAACTAGCAGGTGAAAAACCCGCTTCCGCAAATAACTGTAAGGAAAACTTCAATGGTTCTATTTGAATATTGTAGATGGCAGCACTTCCGTCTGTAGCTAGTTCATGGAGCAACTATATATGTACGACAAATGTTAGCGTATTAATAATATAGATTAAATATTTTTTAAGAAACTGTTTTTCTGTACCTCTGGGTTTATTAAATAACAGAAGTCCAGATTAATAAGATAATGTTTTATTCTTGATATGGTGATACACTGTTCACACTTGACATGTTGAGTTGCCGGCTGTCGGTAAGAAATGTCGGTTTGCTGTATTCTGTTCATTCTGTTGTAATCACAATTCAAAATCTAAATATAGCTCGAAATGGCTATAAATATTTTTAATGACTAATTGTTCTCAATATTCGGGTAAGGCGCATTTAAGAGGCCGAGAATTCAAATTTCATCGAAAGATGGTTTTGCGATCATACCCTTACGACTGTACAGGGCGGTTCCGTTGAGAAAGATTGATTATTCTACAAACCAGAATTTTTAACAAATAACTCAATGTCGATTTTATTTCACTCAAAATTTGCTTTGATATTATTGTATTGGTAAATATGCAGTTAGTCCAATTCAAGGATAATACGGAACGTTCGTGTTGTCGAAGTTTGATGCCCGGATAATACGGAATGTTCCTTTTTTAACTAATAGACAATCAAATACGACATTTGTCGGGAGTACCAATCTTATAAAATAAATTCTCTAAAATAAACTCGCATTTCATCATAATTTTAAAAAACATCCCAGGTTTTTAAATGGTTTGTTGGCAAAGCAGGGTTTGTCTAGCGGGTTTGTGTAATTATTCTAATACATTTCTTTCCATGTTCTACTGTTATAAATACAGATACAAACTTGTCAATAATGCATTCACTTTATGTGTTAAAATATTATTTCTATGATTGGCAGCATTGTCTATGAAATGTTAAAATAAAAACGATGAATAAACAATGGCGTTATCGCGTGAGCGAATTAATTTTAACAAAATTAAAATGTTAAATGCATATTTTTGCATGTTTTTTGGTCTCCCCCGACATAAATACTCACTTTTCGTAATAATAAATCTAAATCTGACTGTCTGAATAAAAATTATTCCGTATTAACGAGTAAGCGGCTTAGTATGATTAATGTTGTATTCTTCTGAATAACTAAATAAAATATAACACTTTTTAATAATTTGTTATATTCACGATGTGAAAAAACAGAGAGAAAAAACAGAAGAAAAATAAATGTTTTGCCAACTTTTAAACTAACATTATTTTTATAACAAATAATGTATTGCATTGTATGTTTTAACAGATATATACCTGCGTTCATGTTAGCAATAAAAATGCTGAAATGCGCGATCATAAATTTATTTAAATAATGTACTTTTATAATTATTTGTTGATCATAAATATTTACGAGTTTTTAATAATATACAAGCAAAATAAGTGTATAAAAAAATTAACATACATTAGTTTGTAAGACCGCAAAAAAATACACAAACTGAAGTATTTTCGTCACAAAATACGTGCGCAGATTTCTTTGAAAGATTTTCTTTGATCTAAAATTAAAATTCTGAAAAGTAGCTTGCCGAGATAAGTTATTGGTTTGAAATGTGTTTTGCATAATGCAACTTTTTTGTTTGAAAATTTAACAACTGCCAACGACCAATGGTATAATCTTGTTATACTAAGGCCCTCCGTTCATGGAGATACTTTTTCTACGTAATTGTGACGAAACCAAAAGTACCCTGCTGATATACCTACTACTTTTTGATGCTAGTCTCCGTACACGGAGCTATCCGAAATATACTGAACTTGATCATTTTTCACGTGCAGCCGTGGAGTTAACATGCTATCAAGCGATGTCATATGACTTTTTTCCAACATCAATCCATGCCTTCTCCACTAAATCCTTTCTTACGTATTCTGGTAAAGTATTGTGATACTGATTGGAAACCGACAGCCGTGAACGGGCACCAGCAAAATCGTACGGGAGGTAGGTACTGACGATCGGCGCGTATGATACGATATAGAAATGGCGTCGGAGCATGAAAGTTATGTTAGATTTGTTCTGAAAGTGGAAAAAATGAATGTTTATATATCTAAACGTTACCATAAAACGTAAGAAAAGATTTAGTGTTGAAGGCATGGATTGATGTTGGAAAGAAAGTCATATGACATCGCTTGACTGCGTGTTAACTCCACGGCTGCACGTGAAAAATGATCAAGTTCAGTATATTTCGGATAGCGCCGTGTACGGAGACTAGCATTAAAAAGTAATATATCAGCAGGGTACTTGTGGTTTCGTCACAATTACGTAGATTGTAAGTATCTCCATGAACGGAGGGCCTAAGAATTGATATATGGATTCATACGTCGCGTCGTCGCTCCTTACGGCCTCGTGGCCTATGCTGGGTGTCTGTTCGCGATAAATTCAAAAACTACTGAACGGATTTTCATGCGGTTTACACCAATAGAAAGAGTCATTCATGAGGAACGTTTAGGTATATACTTTGTCAAGGTTTTGGGTAAATTGGCTGAAATATATAATTAAAGGAGAATGTCCGTATGTGGTGGACGAGCGGGCTAATAAGCGGGCAGTGTGGATTTTATTTGTATCCGAATTAACAGATAGCGGTGTGAGTTAAAAGGTTGGATAACCATCCAGTAGATGACGTTGTGTTTCATTAGCCACACCAACGCGTTGCCGGATCAGCTACTATTTACATAAAGAAGAGTGTCTGTGGCGGGCAGGCGAATACAGGGAGGGTGGTTTGTTATTGATTTTTATACAAGTCTACACTTTTATTCCGAGACGGATAAAATTTTTCACACTTTACCTTTATACAAGAAAAAGGTCACTTTCACATCTGATTTCGAAAAACTCTGCGTTAAGCCCGGGCAACACCCGGGACTACAACTAGTAATTTATAAATTATTTGCGCTTCACAAACATAACAATGGAAAAAATATTCATTTTTCAATTCAAGCAAGTCGTAATAATTTTTCCTTAGAAAATCAAAATTTGCTCCAAACCGACGACAAATTTAATACCCATATCAGAATACGACATTGGATCATTACAACAAACCTTAATGTGGATAAATATCATAAGAACCAATCTCTTTTAAATTGAACACCATAACTTAATCCCTATTTCACATAAAAATAAGGTATAAAATCGCTTGAAAATTTAATGCAACTTGTTATTTTTTGAGTCTGTTCTCCAAGCGCTTCGTGCATTTTATTGCAAACGTCTGAACGCTCCCACGACAAAAGTTCGCGGGAAATTTTACAAAAAAAGAATGAAATAAAAGAATTGAGATGACGTACAGAAACAAGAGAAAACAGATGCAGCAGCGATACGAATGTTCCCAAACGGTGGTGAATTGGTGTAAATAGATCTGGAAACCAAAGAAAATGTAACCGTGTAGGTAATATAAATTTTCATTAAAATATCCTTTATTCTGAATTTTTTAAGTTTGTTTGTGTACTTATTAATTTATGTTTATAATGCTCAGATTAAATGTATACCTATGTTTTTTCGTGGAAAAATGGACTTTTTAAAGCAAAAGATGTTTTTTCTTGCTATGGGAGAAATCTCATAAGCGGTGAGTTTTGGGAATGAAAATTTTTAATTTGTTTTCCTTCATTGCTTCAACGCAAATCTTTTCAGCTCATAGTGTCATTTCCTTCATAAGATATGAAATTTAAAATGCTCATTCAGGAAGCTAATAAAAAATAGCCGAGTACCTAAACATAATATTATGTGTTTTTTTTTTTAACACGTTGCGTAAATGTTGACTAAGATGTTAATTATAAGGTTAACATCTTAGTCAACATTTACGCAACGTGTTAAAAAAAAAACACATAATATTATGTCTAGGTACTCGGTGCGTAAATGTTGACTAAGATGTTAATTAGTCAACATTTACGCACCGAGTACCTAGACATAATATTATGTGTTTTTTTTTTAACACGTTGCGTAAATGTTGACTAAGATGTTAATTATAAGGTTTTTAGCGCATACAGAGTTTTGATTATTTTATTTTTACCTAGACATCGTTTGTATTACCAAAATAAAATAAATTACGTAAAAGTAACATGTAAGTTGAAGTTAGAAATAAGTCTTTTTATTGCAATTATTCGGTGGGTTGCAAAGTTGTACTTTATATGATTTTAAAAGAAAAAAATTAGTACCTTCGCAATATTTTTTACAGCTTCTCGTTTATTTTTTTTACATGAGATCCACACAGGAGGCCCCAAGGAAAATAATTTCCGTCAGGGCCTATGTCATCTTTGGGGATGCTGTGAGGAGGATTTTTTTTAAGAAAGGAAGGAGAGGAGAGTTCTGGGAAAGAAAAGGGGAAGGGAAGGGGTGGGTAGAAATCTGGGGTTCAGTATGTCCTGGTCATCCGCCTCCAAGACCTAGACAAACCTCACGCCATGAACACGGGCACCTGCTAAATCACCAAACGTATCGAACCACTTGGGGTGACTTGCAACACTATGGTGTTGGTTATCCAATAATACCCATCAAATTAGGCCCTAATTTGAAATAATTATTTTAAATATATTTTTTTTAAATTTTAATTAAATTTATTGAAAATATATTTACGAGTATGTCAGAGTTGCGTAGTTGTATTTCAGATATATTTGCGATTTACAGTGTAAATCTTCGATTATATCATGTTGAGAATGGTTGAGGGAGTCCCTTTGACACCTACAGCCGTACTCTCTTAGAACATCACCTTCACCGCAGTGGGAAGGATGGATTCATACGTCCGTTACTTCTGAACAAACTGACCTTCTGATTCCTACCCACCCCTAATACCCTTTCCTTCCCAGAACTTCCTCTCCTTTCCCCCCTAAATAACCCTCCATACAGTATCCCCAATGATAGGCCATAAGAGGAATTATGTATTTTCCTCGTGGCCTCCTGTGTAGAGCTAATGTAAAAAAAATGTTTTGTCTAACATTTTACCTGTAGTAATTATAGCCCAGTCAACGAACGCATTGAACTGGAACAAATTAAGGGAAAGCTGAATTTTTGCAGGTGGATAGTACTTCTTACAGGGAGTTTTTTCACAAAAGTCCCCACCCCTCCCCCGCTTGCTTCCCCCCCCTGTCCCCCTCCAAACTTTGAAATTGTAGAGTTCCACAAAATCCATTATACCTATCTCCTAAACAATACAATATATCTGAAAAACAATAGCACCATTATACTTTTCAAGAAGCTGTCTACAAAAAAGATGGATTATATTTTTTTGTTATCTACTACGGTTTGGCAAATAATAATGACATTGTCGACAAAAAAAATTTTTTTTCGTTAAATTTTGATTTAAAGGTGAATATTTTTTTGTCTGAAGGAACACGCAAAAATGTTTCAAACAAACTACTTGCCAAATTAAATAAGCTTTAAATAAAGCGTATTTATAACATTTCTTACTTTTATCCTTAATACTGGTCAAAATCCGATTCAATTGCAGGGCAGCACGGCGCAGCGGCGTGCGGGCGACAAGGCCCTGCGGTCGTGCTTGGCCAGCTGTGATTGCAGGTGACCGATTTGTGCTTAGATAGCACTATTTTATAGTTTTAAATTGAAACATCGAGTATTTTTTAATTTATTTACCATATAAAAACACTTTTAACACTTAATAGTATTTGCAATAAAAGTAAGAAAAGAATTCCAATACAAAATTATATAACTTTTCGTAGGTTTTAAGGAATTACAGAATATTATTATTCACTGGGTATCACAGTCGTCTTCAAATATTTCATCAGTATTTTCAGAAGTGTTTCTGAAAGATAGTCCATTATAGTGGCCACACATATCAGAACACTCTAGCCCTGCCCTCCGACAGCTGCACGACTTTCCACACGAGGTTTTACAGTTACAAGAATCAATTAGAAGTTCATTTGGATTCGCGGGACATGTCATTTTTCCTAGAACGCGAGACCTTCCTAGTTGAACAGTCAAAGCCTCTTTGTACTGTATTCTTTGTAACAAAAACAAATAAATAAATGTCCTTAGGAGATACTGGCGGGCCGCGTTCTTTACAGTTATACAGTTTTCCACAAATCTTCTAGCCCACTTCCTTCATGATGCGGCCAATAAATCCTAAATATTACATTAACAAATGAAAATCTTCTAGTCGTAAAATAATTTTTGAAATTTCCAATGATCCGTCAGCCCCCGCTACCATTTCAATAGCTCTGAGAAAAAGCGGGTTGGTCTAAAATTACAATGCATGTTTGATTGTTTTTCTAACATTGTTCTGTTTACGACCGGCGTAGTCCAGTGGTAAGGCTCTTGACTCGCACTCCGAAGGTCGCGGGATCGAATCCCGGTGAGGAAAACAAATTTTATTTGATTAATTTGTGTTATTTCACAATTTATTTATTTTCCACGTTCCAGAGTGGAAGATACTCTCAGTATCGCCCTGGTGTAAGACCACCATTCAGAATTGAAACGTTGCTTGAAATGTCTTCTGCCGTGTTTGGTGACCAGATCTGAATAGCCAGATACTTTCCAACCTTCCCCTTCCCTATCTCCTTCCCCATTAATTACGCGTAGAATTTAAAAGTAACACACGCAAAAGGAGGAATTAACGGTGCGGGTACTCACAGCGGCTGGTCTGCAGTCTCGAAAACACCAAGGTGAGAGGTGTTCTATTGGGGCTGGCGTCTCCCAAGGGAACTTGCTGGCGTAACTCGCCATTTCACTACCGCGGAATCTTCCAGAACAACATCGGAACGATTCACGTAGCGCGTGCACTCGAGGCGCTGCCGGGGCAAGAGGAAAGGTCGGGGCCGTTGTTGATCGCCGCTGTCGCGCCGGACGCGTGCGGGGAGGAGTGGGGGGACCGTTTGCAAATACAGTGGTGTAGCGTGGTTTTGTAGGGCGTATTTTTGCGTATCGTAACAGCATGAAATGTATCCTAAATGGCCTAACCATCTAATGTTTTTTATATTAACGTGGGAATTGTCGAACTATTATAGGAGGCCCAGCTTATTAGAGATCTCTGGTATGTCACCTTCATGATAAGACGAACAACGAAGACAACACTTCTATTAAATTCTATTAAAAGTTTAGATCCGTACATTCATTGTATAAACACAAACTTGTCTGTATTGATGACAAAAAAGGCCTAGGCCTTGCAGATGTTATTATGGCGTGTTTAATTACTAAACGACTTCTCGTAATATCAGGTCCATTATCGTACAACCTCTTCTTTGTTAAAGTTGACGTAAACAGATTCAGAGTTTCAGGAACTATGTAAATCATAACCCCCACCAGTGATTTCCGGAATATCGGGATAGCTTTCACAATCGTATGGCATTTTTTGAATATCTTCTCTGATTATTTCTGCGGCAGTTCTTACAATTCTTAAACTTTTCAAATTTGATTTCTGTTATTTGTTTCTACGCCAGTCATCTAATAACTTGAGTGAGACATTCATATAGCAGTTTTTCTGCCAAAAATATATGTATACATCTGATCTTCAAAATAGTCGATTATTTGTTTTTTTCAGAAATTTATCTGTGTACGGAAGATCAGTGCAACAAATATTTATTACTATTTCACGTAATTTCTCTAAAGTAAACTGAATTCATCAGTATTTTCTAAGAAATTACAGAGTTTATGATTTTTTTGGCTGAATTATCATCTTTAGGTCTTCCTACAAACTTACTTTTTGAGATAGTTTACTTTTACATAACTTCTTGAAACAACTGTTATGATAGCGAGCTTCTGCGGCAACCAAATTAAACACACTTAAAACAGTTTAGATTTTACTTTTGCACCCCATTTATCATCTCTTGTATTGCAAGCATTCATCAATGTTTCCCTTATTTCCATTGTTAACACCAAACGCATTTGCTCATAATATTTATGAGGTACTGTATGAATAAAAACTTTTTTTGTCACAAATAATACAATTCTCCATCAAAATGTGTTTTCTAAATGTTTTAGGAATCGCTGAGGTCTACTGGTCAATGAACTCCAATCAATATTTGTAAAAGCCTTAATACTGCTAGCCCTAGAATACTTTTTCTTCAATCTATGTGCGCAGTTACGCTATCCAAACTAGTTAATTTAACACGATTGTTGTCATTGTTTTCAATACTAGCGTTAATTTGCATTTGTAACCATTTCGTTACTATAACATTTCCCGTAAGGTCAGTTTATATAAAATACACAATAGGTTCTCTTCAGTTTGTTAATTTCTTGTTAATTAATTATTTCTCAATATTTTTAACCGATGAAGGTGGTAAAACGCACAAAAAACTTGAAAGCTTGGCAAAACAACATCAAAATATAAGCACAAAACCCACACACCTTAATATCAAGACAAAGGAGATGAAACTGACTATTTTTATTTATTTTTTAATTTGTTTCAACTTAATAAAACAACAAGTAGCGTCGCGAAAAGATCGACAAACATAACACGCCGCTCCATGCTACGATATAAGTAAACACTGTTTTACTCGCTTTTAAAGCTTATTTAATTTGAAAAATGATTTGTTTGAAATATTTCTTTTATATGTCGGACAAAAAAATATTCAACTTCAAAAAAATATTTTGCAAAAAATTTTTTTTTTTAACCACAATCTCATTATTATTGGCCAAACTAACACAGATAATAAGAAAATATATATTATTTAATTTTTAGGCAATTTTATAAGAAGTTCGGCGATGAAATTTTTTTTATGATGTATGTTTTGGTTTATTTATTTATTCAACGCCCAGAGGGCTTGTACATGGTTGGTAGTACAATAAATTCATGACAGATGATTTTTAAACAGATAAAGAAATAATAAAAATAAAATTAGATAAAAAAATGCACACAAGTCACAAAAATACAAAAAAAAAATAAAGGTACTGCCATTTGATAAGTTTACAAAAATACAGATATGTTAAGAATAGTATTGGAATAAGTTTTTTACAAGTTCCACAAAATTCACCAAGTTGATGTTAAATATGTCGACATCATCTAAGTACTGATTCCCCATAGTGTGAAATCGTTGTATAAGAGAGTGGGCAATGTAGTTCCGCTTGTGAATGCTGCAGTAGAATAGTGTATTTTGTCGCGTGGTTACTCTCGGTATTCGTAAGTTTATGTGTTGTAGGAGTTCGCAAGAGTCGAATTTAGAGCTAAGTATTTTGAATAAAAATGTTAAGTCGTTTATTTTACGTCGGTCTTCTAGTGTATATATTTTTAGAATATTTAGTAATAGATCATATTTTAAGTCTTCTAGTGGGATACTTATTTAAAATTTATAAAACGCAGAAACTTTTTTTGTATTCGTTCAATATTATTAACGTGAATTTTGTAAGATGGAGACCAAACTACCGAGTTATATTCAATTTGGCTTCTAACTAGAGATACATATAATAGTTTAATGGCTTCTATGGAACTAAAGTTTTTAGTTGTTCTCAATACGAAGCCTAGTGTTTTCATACCTTTGTTCATAATTTGGTGGAAATGATTTGCGAAAATAAGTTTTTCATCCAAAAAAATCCAAGATCTCTTATGAGATATAATCGCTTTAGTAAAAGCCCACATTTTAATGTTTGGGAGGGCACAGGGGGGCAAGCAAGCGGGGGAGGAGTGGGGACTTTTGTGAAAATACTCCCTACTTGCAAAAATTTGTTCCAGTTAGGGCCTGTTTTTTGTCTAGATTGACTGGGCTATTAGTAATTCGATAGGTTGTGCATTTTGATAAAATATAATTTAACAGAAGTAAGTACATACCTTCTTATATCTCAAGTGCTTCATGGCAGAGCACCCTGCGTAACAAAGTTTATTTGATTACTCCATCAACGTATGCGTGTTTCCGTACTTTCAAGCATCTCTTTATTTTAGTACCTATTTTACCAGATGTGGCACTAGGAATTGCACCGAAACGGCCAGAGTTCCACCGGACCACCGTGCATTTTATCGCAAACGTCGCGCGGCACGAATTCTACAGCCGAGGGTTGCATCCCTCAACACGGATAAAGAATTCTCAACTAAATAAAAGACACGAACAACTACCTCCCTTCTTTTATTTGTTTACCTTATCTTAGTGTAAACACTTTAGAATAAAATAATACATTGTAAACAAACAAAATTCAGTAGAATATCATAAGTTTCTTGTTTAGAATCGTGCAGGTTTTATATTTTAGTATACACGTTTTTAGTATACACATTTGTTAGTATACACGTTTTTTTACTGCCGTAGATGTTATTCTGTTTAGTATAAATTTTAAATCCCTATTTTGGTTCCTAAATGATATTTTTTTATTTATAAATTGTTTTGCAACATTTACAGAGTATTTTGTAAGTTGCATAGGTACTGGAGCTTTTTTGGCCACATTTGGGAAAATTTGCAAAAGGTCATAGAGCGTCCGCTGGCCTAAATATGTCCAATTTGAAAAGATATTTTGAAACATTTATTGGGATTATTACAAAGGTTCCCGCGTTTTGTAATCTTCGAATAATCACAAAATTTACTTAATTTTCATATTTTTTTATTAATAGTCGTCTCGCATATCGTCTGATTTGTTTATTATTGACATTCCGAGAACCGAAATTATTGAAATATTTTTTCTTACAAGTCATTTTTGTGTTTACATATTAAAAAATGCACGATTCATATCTGATTCGTATCAACTATCTTATAGACAACAAACAGAAGTCAAAACATTTAATGTTCTCCAAATAAGTACGGCAATTTTGATTTATATAAAAAAACAGCATCATAAATTTAACGATTTTTTATATTTTTTTATGAATCCTAAAATATAGGACGTACGGACAAACTTGCACGCCTTCAATGGCCCTTTAACAATATTAGCAGATTATTAACAGTCTCTTTATTGAAATTTGGAGGTATGATTTTTTGAAAGGAGGCGAGAATTTTCCAAGCCGAACGCAAAAAACTTTTCGAATAAAATGAAAATAACAAGGCTGAAATTATTATTTAGTAATAACTATGAAGAGATGCGAAACAATACTATAAAGGTACAACAAAGAGCCATATACCATAATATTATACGACATGGAAAGAGAAGTAAAGATATAGTTTAGTAAATTACAACAGTTCTAATAACACCTCTATTCTCCCTGACATGTCAGTAGATTAATTAAACAATTCATATTTTAATCTTGCAAACTTACGCACATGACGGGTTGTTTCACAAAATTTTAACAATTAATCAAATTTCAACGTTAGTATTCAAGAACTGTGAAAGTTCTATTTAAGTTTTGTAATTATTTTGTTTAGTGAAATAACCGGCCCATGATGAAATAATGATAAATAATGTTGAATTTTAACATCGAAATTTGATGAATTCTTGAAATTCTGTGAAACAATATTATTATAATTCAGATTTTGCTCTTGGCCAAAACACATTTAGCCTTTTTTAACGATTATTGGAACATGATCAACTCTTCCGCAGCCAACTGGGGCTGAAAGTGGACCCCAAAATTACTATCTTTATATCTTCTTAAATACATGAAATATATTTTTAGTATTTTAGGTATTCCTGCGCAAAGGGTAAATATATAATGTGCCATTTAAAAAAAATGTGGAAAAATCGTTGATCGCAGGAAAAATATGTTGTCAAGTATAGGTAATATTACCTGCCCAATAAAATGGACAAATTAAATAAAAATGGATATCAATGGACCTACCTGACTTCATATATACATATATTTGTCTCCTATTTGTTAATTAAAATTAAAATTTCATAACTGTTGAAACACAGTTCTGTTTTATTTTTTATTTAAGCAAATAAAGGTTAGACCTTTGGATCATAAAACACGCCCACATGACAATTCTTGTGTTGTCTTTATTCTATGCTGGGTCAGCAATCTTTCTTTATCTCAGGTAAGTAGTTCTTACCTAGCTGAAGTTTTTATATGGCTGAACCTGACAATATTGACAACGGTCATCATTTCAAAATTGGAACATCTTGGGTCAGATTCATCCATCCAGTTAAAGACTCTCCCCTCGCCGAGGAAACAGTTTCTGCGTATCTTTCTTGACACGTTTCTTGACACGTGAAAACTTCTTTAGCACCGTTGTGATTTGAACGATGAAACGGAAGCGAGCGATACTAAAAAGAGACAAACACATACATCTATAGGATTTAGCCTGCGAGATAATGAAATATACTAATCGGAGTCCTCTTTGTGCAGTCCTTCGTAGAATAAAATGTTAAATAATTTTCAAAACTTGGTAACAAAATTATAATATCTAAATAAACGCTATAACTATCCTACTCCTGATGCATTTGTCTCATTCTGACACCGTGAAACAGATGCTGACCTTGAATACGATTATATTTATACATAAAATAATTAACAACATTTTACCAAAATACTTTTCAATTAAAATTATATTCAACAAGGACATTCACAGACATAACACAAGGACGTGCAAAGAAATCAGGCTTCAAAAAAATGACAAGGCAGAACAGTTTACTGTACAAAGTGATAAAGTTATATAACAAGCTACCAGAAACTTTAAAGTCCACACCAATTGGAAAGTTCAAAACTTATTGTAGGAGCTACATAAAATTTAGTTTGCAATATGAAATATTATAATTAATTAGAAATTTGTAAACTTAAATGTACAAATTACTAAAATAAAATTAATAAATAAAAAAATTTAAAAAATTCGCTCAAAGTTTAGATTTCTGGAGGTTTCACTTCTATCGCGTGTGAACTGCATACGTGATTTTTTTCCACGGGTACTCGGTTTCAATATAATACGATAAATCTACAAGCCTCCTTTGGTGTAGTGGTATGAAGCGCTTGACAAACCTTAGCGGCCAGATATTAAGCGGACCAAGGATCAAATCATACGAAATCAAAAAATTTTTTTTTTGTAAAATCAATATCCATTCTTCAAACCACTCCAAAATGAACAGGCAAAGAAAACTTAAATGAAACCCATATCTAGCGACTCCGAAGAATAAAATACAAATACTAATAAGATGACCAAAAGTATAGGAAAAGGTGCACGGAAATTCGACGACCATAGTATGGAAAAGAGTGCTTCGTAGTCTCCCCACTCTTGTTTAATTTGGATTTCTGAAGGTTTCACTTCTAAAATTCACGTGAATTGCATACCCTGATTTTTTTTAAATATGTTACACAAGAATTCCATCTGGCAGGAGCCAATGGAACTACTGTAAGGTTGAAGACTATGAGAGAAGGTAGAGAATCGAAAAGCAATGGTTAGGGAAGTAACATGACTTTTAAGATTAATAAACTTATGTTTATTGTAGCCTAATCCATTTTAAGCTCATTGCTAAATTTCGATTCTGAATTGTGGTAATATAATATTACTAAGTACCAATAATATTACAAAGGTTGTACTGACATTTTTCTCTCGGGACTCTCAAATGGTTTTGACTTGTAGAAAAAGTTGGGTGCGCCCGAGGAAAACATGAAACGATAAAATTAGTGAAATAATTTCATTTTTGCACTTTGTTGGAAACTCAAAGGCACCGTAACCAGTGGCGAGGATCGTAACTAGTGCGCAGTGGCTTGACAGTTATTTTACGGTACCCAGAGATCAAAGCATTGTCCGTAGCGGTGAGTGTTCGAGTTTGACAAGCGATGCAAGGGGTTAGTTCAAACTCACAACAGGGATGCCACATTAAATAAATTTAAAATGTTAAATACAATTACATTATGTATATCGGCCAACCTTGTATTGTACATAATATTCCTTATTTTTTATTTTATAAAGTGTAAAAGGAAGATAACTGATACGTTTACCCAAGTAACCCGGAAAAATAATAAATTAAGTATAGCATAATTTTAAAAAGTTCTCTAAAATGAACCTAAATGCTGGCGGTCAAGTATTTGTAAAAATTTTACGAATTTCGTAACATCAAATATACGATCTGTAACATGCAAAAAAATGGAACGGAATGTTTGCAATCCCAATATAATACAATTTTTTTAACGTTTTCCATATTTAATTTCAAATCATTCCTTTCATTAGAAACATTAACCGGCCGCCAAATTACTTTTAATTTTATTTGAATACCGACAAGAATCCCAACTGCTCCCTTCTGGAGCTGGGAGGTGAGGAAATACCTGGCTATTCAGATCACCTGGACATCATACACGGCCAAACCCAATATAAGCAACTTTTCTATTCTGAATGGTGGTCTAACACCAGGGCAATACTTAAAAGTACCTTCCACTATATATTTTTACACAAATAATAATTTTAGGAACTGTATCCTTTAATTTTCATTGTCATGTTTTTAGCACATTATATTATCCCATGCATCTGAAATAAATCATATTTTGGAAATCAGTAAGTAAGAGATCTTAGAAAATGTTATACAGGGTGTTAAGGGACGTACTTGACTTACTTTAACGAGTGATTTCTGCCATTATTTGGAGTAAAAAATGTAAATGAAATTTTGGTCTCCGGTGACATTTTTGATGTTTTTTTTTTCTACAAAAACATAAAAAATGGTAGTTGTTGACCAGTTGGAGGCGGGATAAGGGGTTCGTAGGACACCCGGCTGAGTGACCAGTGACGTCGTGCGGAAGAATTTTTTTTTGTTTGATTTTGAAGAAAAAAAATTTGAAAAAAAAGTCGTCAAAAAAAGTTACCGGAGACAAAAAAATTTCTTTACATTTTTTACTATAAATAATGTCAGGAATTACTGGTTAAAGTAAGTCAAGTACGTCCCTTAACACCCTGTATACAGTGCAAATATATAGGGCGTTAAGTACGTAACTTATTTTAATTTGAAATTATTTGGAGTAAAAAATGTGAAAGAAATTTTCGTCTCCGGTAACATTTTTGATGTTATTTTATTTCACCAAAAAACATTAAAAAATCACTAGATTTTGGACATTGAGGGGCGGGGTGACCAGTGACGACTTGCGGATTTTTTTCGTTTGATTTTGGAGAAAAAATAATGAAACAAAAGTCACCGGAGGCCAAACTTTCGTTCTCAACGTATTTTTATTTTTTTTATTTTACGAAAAAAATTTACCTTTTTAGTACTATATCACTAGTCATGCTAGGGATGTCCCTGTGTTATGGCAGGTGAAGTTAACAGATTGGAATTATACATACTATAATAATAATAATGCTTGGCTGATTTATAAAGCGCCGTTTTCGTGAAAAATCACCGCAAGGGCGCTATGCTTGACAATAATAGTAATTCGATTAGATAATTCAGATTAAGTTAAAAATATTTTACAAAATAAATTAGGAAAATTAGGTAGGGATTGTGGGATGAAGATGAAGGTAGATTAGATGTACCGAGTCTAAAATGTATAGGTATTATGATTGAAATGTATTGCAGACGTAAGGTTCCTTGCGCTATTTCATGTTTTTGAAGTCAGGATTCGGTATTTAGGTTGCCAGGAAGAAAATTTTAGGGACTAGGTTGTATTACTTTGCTTTGTCTATTGACACTGTGACTCACTATGTTTTGACTATTGCTATCGACACGTACAATGGCATGATGTTGTGATTTCTTAGAATGGTCTTTTTTTCTTAGAATATTTGTGTATTAGTAGTTTTCTAAATCTATTTATGGTATTGGTAATTTTAGGCTTCCACTTAAAGTTATTATCTATTGTTATCTTCAAATAATGTCAAGAAAATAAGTCAAGTACGTCCTTTAACACCCGTATAAGCTTGGTCGATTTAACTCATTGCTTCATTAAAAGACACACCACACCTGTTTTGTCACAATGGTAGGTGGGTCTTTGTTAATTAAGATATAAATAATCAATCCATAAAATTAAAGAGACTTACATAAGTTAAGTAAAAAAAAATTACTGACCAAAATTGATACAAATATGTATTACACTAACATAATGCTTTACCATTTTTCGGCATCCCTGTCCGCGAATTCAGTGTAAACCTCTGACGTTAAGCAATCACCTCCGGCCGCCGCCGTGACAGTGTGAAATTGGCCACACATGACTCGGCGCATCCGCCAATGATACGCCCGTAACGACCCGGTAATTTCACTTTATTCCGCGCCCGGAACTCGCCCGGAATACCCGAAGCCATTGGCACAACCCTAATTAGCGGTCATCCGTCAACCGTCCACATTTAATGCGATGTGTCGAAAACAAAAGTATTAGATTGTGGATTTTGGAAGATTTATTTATGTAAGCGGGATAGGTGTGACCAAGGATATAGGATGATTTGTATACCAAAACAGGATAGGTGTGGCTCAGGTTGTTTGTTTTAAAAATTTACCAGGTTATAGGGGTGTGTACTGTGTAAGAAACATTAATCTTTCATTAAAATTAATGAACCGTGATAAATTTGCTGCAATACTGAAAATATATCATTCTCTGGTAATTTTTAAAGCTTTCACAATATTATCCAAGGGGAGATCAAAACAGGTCTGAAAAAAAAGTTTATAATTTTTTTAATTCATTAGCTATATTTCAACAAGAAGGGTAGGTTTTGGGTGTCAGGGTGAAATTAAGTCGTGAATTTCACGTACCTTTGGTTTGGAGCTCCAAATTACCTGAAAAAACCCTTGACTCATGCAGAAACGGCCGGCCCATTTAATGCATTCCCCTGTCTTAACAAATGGATTGCAATCAAGTAGTTACAAATTCTCCAAAACAGGACAATGAGAATAATTCTTCGACGAAACAGATTTTCAAAAATAATTAAAATGTTAAAGGAACTAAATTGGTTGACCGTGAAACAGATGCTGACCTTGAACACGATGGTATTTATCCACAAAATATTGAACAACACGTTACCAAAATACTTCTCAAATAAAATTTTATACAATAAAGACATTCACAGATATAACACAAGGACGTGCAAGGAAATTAGGCTACAAAAAAAAGGACAAAGCGAATACGCAGAACAGTCTGTTGTACAAGGGAATGAAGTTGTATAACACACTACCAGAAACTTTAAAGTCCACACCAATTGGAAAGTTCAAGATGTATTGTAGGAGCTACATAAAACTTGAAAAAATATAGTGAATATGAAATATTATTATCAATTAGAAATTTGTAAACTTAAATGTACAAATTACTAAAATAAAAATTATTATTATTATTATCTTTAGAGCACAGGCATTAGGTAGGTATGCTGTCCTTGTTCTACCAGTATTACAATGGAAGATGATCTGAGGAATTAGCGTCATTGATCTCTTCGGCATCGGTACATAGTCGGGAAGCACCCAAATGCGCAACCAACATATGTACACGGTTGACATTTATTAATTTCTTTAAGATTAGCTCCACACAGGAGGACCAGAGGAAAATAATTTCCCTCAGGGCCTATGTCATCTTTGGGGATGATGTGTGAAGGGTCTTCTTAGGAAAGTAAGGATAGGAAGTTCTGCGAAGGAAAAAGACATGAGGTTTGGGTAGTCAATGTGTCCAGGTATGAATCTATCCCTTCCACTGCGGTGCAAGGCGATGTTCCGAGAGAATCCTGCTGGAGAATTCAAAATATCTCTGTCGACCAGAATCTCCCGAGCCTGCCGTGCAGTTTGTTGACAGATGCATCCGGCCCCAAGATCCGGACAAACCTCACCCCGTGAAACCGGGCACCCCTGCTAAATCGATAAACATAGCGAACCACTCGGGATGACCTATAGCAGAGATGTTGGCAATCCAATAAATGTTTCCCAGGGTGGCGGTTCCCATGTCTGCCTACCAAATCGATTGAAACATGTGTGTTTCTTGAATTCATGGAACGATTTGCCGGCCACTGTGTTTCCTCTCTCCTACAACATAAGTCTCCTCAGAATCTATGTTCACTCCTTCATCTCCTTAAATATACTCTCTTCAGAGCATTCCCAAAGATGACAGGTCCGATTATCCTGGCAGGGAAATTATGTTCCTAAGGACCTCCTGTGTGGAGTTAATGTAAAAAGAAACACTGCAGGAATTACACACGGACGGCATCACACATAAAAAAATATATATACATATGAATGATTCGCACGATTGTGAAAAATAACCTCAAGAACGCTGTAAAAAAGAATTGCTTGTGTTAAGTATTTAATTTAAATTTAATTCGTGTTATTTAATTTACTTATTAATTAACTTAATTAATTTAATTAGTAATTAGTTAAAAGGAGTCATTATTTAATTTATTTGTTATTAGTACCTACCACCTGAGTTGGATTTAGCCTTATTTGGTGACCAGATCTTAAAACCCAGGCATTTTTCCACCCCCTCTCCAGTACCCTCACAGCATACTCAAACTGGGTCAAATAGTCTCACTGGTTCCACACGGTTGCGAGCATGTGGGGCTCATTCGCGATACTCACACAAAAAAGAAGTATAGGTATTTGAAAATATTTGATGTGAAAATATTGGCAAACTGACCCGCTCACAACTTGCATTGTGTATTCGTCGGATAATATTATCTCTTTAGTGGCGGCAGTTCAAAATCAGTATTTTAATTAACGACTTTACTTTGCCCAAATCCGCCGCAATGAGCGAAATATCGGTGCAAAATTACATTTGATCATATGAAAATCGGGTCCATTATCTGTCAGCATCATCGGTAATATTGTCAAACACGAAAGTTAGGGCGAATCAAATCCCGATTCAAATATTTCAATATAATGGCTTCAAAGCATATCGGGCCGTGTTCAGAAAATTATATAATTTTGACAAATTTCTAGTAGTTTATAGGGGAAAAGTTATTATTAGACTCCTTTCAGGCCTCAGGCATGTTCTGAAAATAAGTCTGAATATTTCCACTTTGCAATAAAAACCAAATAAATGGGATATTTATGAATATAAATTTGATGAAATTCACTTTCAAATTATATTATTAGAAAAAACCATCTAAATTTTAAACATGATATATTTTTTGTAAAAATATATATATTTTTTTTTAAATGAGTAACTAAAATTACTAATAACGAAAAAAAATAAAAGCACATAATTTAATTAAAACTAATGTTATCATAACCTCACTGTTTGTTGTTTGATGTGAAAGTAATTTTAAAAAAATTCACAATGTTTCATGATTTTGTGCAAATTGCGGCCGTAAACTTAAGTTTCATAAAGGTGTACATTGTAATTATTTTGTGGTTAACTTTAAGATTTTAATATTCAGCATGATGTTTACTCTTTCTAACGCCATTTATGAGTAGATAATATTTCTCATCATTATTATTTTTCTAATGTTTAAGACAAGATTTTTATGTACAGCACAAAGGGTAATAATAGAGAACTCCAGTCCAATTTTTTTAAATTTTTTTAATGAATAATCTTAATATGAATAACCTTCTAACTTAAATAATCACATTTTTATTTTTATTTTTAGAGTTAGTTTTAATAGTTAAAATAATTGTCAAAATTTTAATTTTTCAAGCCCCCCCGAAAACCACCGTATGTATGGTGAATAATGTGAAGTCATCACACCTGAAAAATTAGTATAGGATCGGGCAATCTGCTGACCTACAGCCGCCATTTTGAATTCCGTTGTTCGAAGTATTCTTCCTAGAAATAGCATTACTATTTTTTTGTGCAGTAGTTTTTAAATATTTTCAATAATAGAGATAAACTATTAAGAGATACCTTTATTTTTGAAACATTATTTAGGCCTAAATAATGTTTGTAATGGTCCGCCACCCCTGGCTTTGACACCAATTGTGATGAACCCTACCTAATTGATTAACTTTTCTAAGCTCCTACCTCGTAGCTACGTTCATAATTCTACCCTTATGTCCTACTGATCACACCCCTAGGTATGATGGCCTGACTAAAACCTCTTTCCGGTTTGTTTCTACCTCAGGCTCGTGATTTTTCTAACCCCTATACTTTATAATCTAGCTGAACCTACCCTATTTTCTCAAATCCCTGCGTTTTCTCGCAGTAAACAAGATTTAAGATTTTTGTTCACTTTATTTCTATATTCTTCGTTGTGTATTTTTTTGTTTTAGAATTTACATCTGTTTGCATACCTAGTACGCACACATATGTAGAGAAGATAATGTATTACGTGTGGTAACCCCTAGATTATTTTAGAGAAAGTGTGAGAATTTTCCGATCTATTTAGTTATTATTATTTTAGTATATTAAACCGAGTTTGATAAACTAGCCTCACCCTTAAACCTCGTGTCTACTTGATTTCCGTAGGAATTTTGTTTGTTTATTTAATCCTTCCTATCACCGCTGATGCGTCGATAACATAAAACAACAGTTAATAAATTCAACATTTAGGTAGAGAAGTTTACCTTACCGTTGTAGGATGGTCGTTTTTGAAGGTCCAGTTTTATCACTCGAAGTCCTTGTCTGCAACTTCCCCTAACATAGTGTTTTGTATTCATGGTTACTATTCATGGTTAGTTCTCGCAAAATTGTAGAAAGGTAGGAATGGATGGACATGGGTGGATATGGGGATAATATGTTTGCTGGAAAGTCGGCTCCTCCGATATCCAAGTGAAAACCGATGAACAACAATTACAAACCGGATTCTCCCCAGTACGTTTGCTAGGCTTGTCCTTAGATCCGAGTTTTACCCTCTTCAACGGGCGTCTCATGCTATGAAAGGGGCCCTTCACGCCAGCAGGGGGAATACCTAGTCTTCATGCCGTTTTTCTGTCTTACTCCGATTTCCGTCTCCTCCGGATTGAATTTAACTCTACTGAGTCTAGAAGGGGTATTTCATGTCTTCCCTTATCATGCCTCTATCCGTTGAATGTGGCGTAAGCTTGTGACGGGCAGATCCATCCTCCCGCGTGACCGACCCAGCGTTACACTCCACCTCTGACTAGCTGACATAAAACGCACCTCGTGAGCCTTATGTTTGCTTTCAGGTTCGACAAGGACATACGGTATGCAAATAACCTGCAGCTTTAATGCCGCGTCAGCGTACTGTCCGCATACGTCCTTCCTCTTCCCCGTATGCCCACCTCGACAATACCGCCACAAGATCAAAGCTCTCCGACCAGAAAGGTTGACACTTACATTTCCGGATAGCCCATACTCACATACAGAAGCCTTGAAGTCTAGATACGTGTGCAAATTCGGATTTAGGACTGTATGAGTATTTGAACACCAGTGTTTTTTAAATGAGGTCACTAGTTCCTCGTGTGTTAGGTATTTAGGATTGAGGATGATTATGGATTCCTGGATACCTACTTCCTATAAGAGAAATTTATAAAATGAGATAAATCATGTTGTCATTGAATCAATGACCTCCTGAATAATAATGATGAGCTCTTTTGAGTTTGAAGCTAGTCGCGGTACTTTACTTTGCGAAATTTTTGCATGCTGTAACAATGCTACCTATTGGCGATCGCTCTAGTATAATCAAGTTGTTTAGAATTGAATGAATTTAACGTCAATGTTGCTATCACATATTGAATGCACATTTCGTCGTAAGCTATAATTGATAAACTTGTCCCTTGGCATTTATGCTTTGTTTTGTTTATCTATTGATGGGATCTAGGTGACTGTGTCAATGGATGACATTGAACTCCAATCGAAATTTTTGATGCACAATCGAAGGTCATATAAACATACCCTAATCATGCTGGTGAAAGGAAGCTAATAGGTATTTGTTTTACAAGTACGCTAGAATATCAAAATTGATTTAGTGATGCGTTTCTATCTAATTAGTTGTTAAGTATTTGCTTTACAGCATTTCATTCTGTATGGGTGAAGTGACATGCGAATGCTAATAATTTGGTTAGTTATTTATGTACCCTTACTTGGTATCACATTCATCAGTGTCAGGTTACCCACAGGAACCTGGAAAAGCTAAAATATTGTAAGGACTCACCAAAGCTCTAATGTCTTAATTTCAGCTCCACCGGGTAATTATCATCGGTATGAAATTTATTAGAGCATCCAGACTACCTGTATAACTTATCGCACTCTTATTTCGATTTCCTCCTTTTAACGATTTAATCCTACAAGATCCGGAATTCATTTCCTTCCTTTCCCTTTTTAATAAATCCCTGATGTATAAAATCCTCACGTTTTCCTTTAATATCTGTCGTTATTATTGAAGAAGACTGATTCTATCTAACTAACCCCGACGATCCTTATTTTATTATTTGATATATAATTACTCTTATTTACTCTTCAATGAATTAGTTTATTAATTCGAAATTTTCTTTAAATTTGAATTATTCCACTTTATAACAATATTTAAGGTTTATTTATCTTTTTCCAATTTAGATTATAATTTTTTTTATAACAACTAAAGATTTTCTTTAAATTTGAATTATTCCACTTTATAACAATATTTAAGGTTTATTAATCTTTTTCCAATTTAGATTATAATTCTTTTTATAAAAACTTAAGATTTTCTTTAAATTTGAATTATTCCACTTAAGAACAAAGTTAAAGTTTTATTTTTTTTTTTTTCCATTTTAGATTATAATTCTTTTTATAACAACTTAAGATTTTCTTTAAATTTGAATTATTCCACTTAAGAACAAAGTTAAGGTTTTATTTATTTTTTTTTCAATTTAAATTATAATTCTTTTGTGTAAAATTAATAATTTGGGTTATTTATTCGAACTTCGGGTTAAGTATTTTCCAGATTTCGGATCAATTATTATTATTACTTTGTCATCTAACGATAATTAATATCTCGTAATAAAATTTCCAACTTTCGACTAAAACGTTAATTTTTTATTTAATAAAACTTATTAGACTGTAATTTTCTTTATTTAACCTCGGATTAAATAACTTTATTTTAACCTTCATAGAACAGATTTAAATCAATTCAAACACACTCTATTAAACTCCTTCCGCATTGAATTTATAATTAATTAATTAATTATTAGATTTTATTGAATCGGAAATTATTGCAAACACTGAATTTTAGATTTATTATAAGATCATAACACTCCGTTAAATTGCACGATTAACCCTATCCGGGCACTCCACTCTCTATTTTATCACTGAATTTTTTTTAAGTATAAAACTGACTCTACTTTTCCACTGTATTTTTAAAGTATAAAACTGATTCTAGATTTTATTTTACCACTGAATTTATATAAGTATAAAACTGACTCTACTTTTCCACTGTATTTTTAAAGTATAAAACTGATTTTAGACTCTACTTTACCACTGTATTTTTAAAGTATAAAACTGATTCTAGACTCTATTAATTAATTACCAGGGTAATTCTCACGACATGCGCGACGTTTTGAGCAACCTTGCCAGTTGTCGAAAGACTCCCCGAGTGCTTCCAAACGTGCTTTTTTATACCCAACACATCTCCAAAAGGTCGTAATCGTATTTTCCTTGTCAAGAAAATTTAATCCTTAATAGCTCGAAATCTTTCGAAAATCTCCTCCCGTTTTCGCTTGTTCATACATAAGTCCTTTCGATTTTTCGTTATGGTTCGTCCCACAATTTTGTCTCGCTTCTCTAAGGTTTATAGTCCCGGACTTAGTAAGCTGCCATCCAGTTTGCCCATTTTTCACATGTCTTCTGTCTTCATAAAATATTTTATAAACATGGTTTTAATCTTGTTTTTTTTCTCAATTTGAAACAGGCCCATAAGTGATCTGCTAAAACTATATTTTAAATTGGCATACATATTTGCGAAACGTAGATTCTTTGGTCTCCTAGTTTTAAACGCTAATTTTCCTGTATGAATTTTCACGGAAGTTCTTCCTTTACCCCTAGTCTACCTAAGCAATTATGTCTCAGAACCGTATTTTCACCCTTTTTGTGGCATATTCAACTTTTCCCTTTTCCCACCTGAATTTCCTTCAAGTAACGGTGTTTTAGCAACTATTCTTAAATGATTTTCCCTTCGTTGTTCATAAGGAACCATATCCTGGTTCCATATCTACTCTACTTTTAACCTTTTGAGTTTTTCCCATTTCCTTACCTGAGTTTTCCGGTTATGTCGGTTTTTCGTTCTCTCCCCCTCCCTAACTCATGATCCATTATTGAAATTTGACGTTTGCCTATTATGTCGTGATTCCATCCCCACGCTAAACCCTTTTTCCTTTTTTTTGATATATTATTTATGGGGTTTTTTTTTCCTGCCCACTACCCATTTCCATACTGGAATATCTGTCAAGCTATCTACTTTGGTCAAATTCCGCCCAATTCTTCAACTCACTCTTACCCAAAATCCCATAAACCATAAGCTTTGACATCTGTTTACTTTATAATTTCTACATATTTGGCAATAAATTCCTTTTTATGTGTTTATAATTAAATATTATATGAATTCTATAATGTAAACATTACGTTAGAGCAACGTTAATTTTTATTGCCCTTTTTAATCGATAATGGGCCTTGTGTAAATAAAAGGCATGTTCGGATCTTCATTGTTTTTGAAAACAAAATACATGTGTGGTCGACAACCATTTCCTGCGCCCACTTTGTCAGTAGTCAAGCTCAATTATGTGATCCTTTCAACGGCACAAATGACATAAAACGACCATTTCTGTTGAATAAAATCATCCGTAATTTGTCCGGTATTGTTACTCGACCCCAGACACTTAACAATACTAATTGTATTCCCTTTGAGATTGCAATTGGCTCACCGAGCCATGCTCTCGCATGCTCTATGCCCCCAACAAAACCACCATTTTTTTATAAGTTTTCTTCCAAAAGTCGTCTTTCTAATATCTCCGCTTTATCTGAAATTAATAACAATAATTTTACATTGTTTCAAACGTTTTTCATTTTTCCTTTCGTACGTTTTCCCTCGAATTTGGCATCTCGGTCGTCATACATAGTTATTCTATAGTTGAAAATCTTCCGGTAGGCGTGCCTCTCGATCCCTGCGTTTTCTACTCAATATATTACTGATAAAAATTTTCCATCGTTATCCAAGTGTGTTTTTCCGCAACTAAAAGCCTTCAATGCATTCGAGAACTAAGGTTCGCGATCTCTTGAAGGTACCCGTTATTAATAACATTCTTTGAGTTCATCGTACTAAAATCCTTGAATTGTTCGTTATTTACATCTCAGTGCCTTAACCCCCGTTCTCCGTGGGAACCTCAAACCCATTAATTATCTCACTAATCACTTGGGTCAAAGTCCAGACCTTTGTGTGAAAAATGGGCACGGCCCTCTTCTTGCCGATAGGCCGATTTGATTTTAAATTGCTTTTCCTGCTTTTTAATTGGTTGGTTCAATTCTCGTACTTATAATTGGCCCTGAGTCCCTAGGGACTCCCGATAAATATTGATTTTATCACCATCTGTATGTAACCTAAAACAACTTTAAATCATCAACCAACCTTACACTACCTCCATTTCGAGTAAGTTTTGTATTTGATCATACAGATGTCGTTGCGCTGCGCTTTTCCTTTTAGAATAATTTTTTTTTTCGTAGGCTTTCTCGTAGATTGGAGGTTACCAATCATCACATGTTTCAATAAACCAAATCTCTATAAACAGTATGTAAATAAACGAATAAATTAATACGATGGCTTGTGTCATATCATACATTCCCATACAATGACTTTACGGTGATGTCACGACACGTCGAATAGTAACGTCACCTTGACGGCGTGTTTTTACGACCGGATTAAAAATGGAATTTTTAATATTTTTTTTAATAAATAAAACTAATATATTCAGATTTACTGTTTATTGGTCTATATGAACATATTTTTTTAAAGCCAGAATATTTTTCACTGGAGTTCCTTATTATTATAAGCAATAATTATTAGCCTGAAACACTGATCTACATTGAAAATATCTCTTAATGTAATTAAAAATGTACCTAATAGTTGTTGAATGAAACACTAGTATATATTGAATTATTTGGCGGGTAGGAGATCAGCCGACGTAGCTCAGTGATTAAAGAGCAGTTGACCGAATATCAGAAGGACGCGGGTTCGCGTCCCGTCGGCGGCATGTATTTTTTCTCTGGAGATTTTTTCAATGTAGATGAGGGTTTCAGGCTAATAATTATTTCTCATCGTGGTAGTAAGGGAGATACAACGTTTTCTATTCCCAAAAGCGAACAGGCGTCCCGTATTCGATTCCTCGGCTGGCTAAGTCCTCCATCAAGACACAAGTAACGTTTTCTTCTTACTTTAGTGGAAGTGGGAATATTTGTCTTTCTTTTTAAAGAGTACCATCGTCACATTTTTTTATTTTGCCTCCCTCTTTGCATGCATTACATCTAATTACTCCGTATATTTTTCTTGGATTTAAATTGTTGCCCCGGTGATGCTTAAGGCGAACGAAACCGGTTCGTCATCATCATCACTCTTGGCTCCCCCTTGGTGGGTCTTGGCCTCCTCAAGAGTCTTCCTCCACTCATCACGGTTTTGTGCCAGCTCTCTCCAGTTTAAAATCTCCAAGGTAGATATATCTTTGAGGAAGTTGTCGCTCCATCTTAAACTTGGTCTTCCCAGGCTCCTTGGCCCTATCGGTGTTGAGTTCAGCAGGGACTTTGGTGCTTGATGCTCGGTCATTCTCTCTACATGACCCAGCCACCGAAGTCTTCCGAGTTTTATAAATTTTGTGACGTTCAGATCCTTAAACAGAGTATATAGCCCATTGTTATAACGTCTGCCAAAATCATTTTCTGAAACCGGTTCGTAAATTGAACTGAATTAGTAGTTTAAAAAAGCGATTGTTTAATTCAATACTATCATGAGAATTCATTTAATCAATTATCATGAAGTTATTTTCGGTTAAATAATTTCTGTTATTTTAAAATAACTTCTATGAATCTTCTACGTGAAAAAAATAATGTTATATTTTACAAGAAAATTACTTTAAGAGGGAATAACCAGACAAAACCGGAAATATGTTAATTATTTTTAAATCAAATTTTAGACGTATTGACTCTTTTCAATAAAAAAATATAAATTGATTTCGATAGACTGTTATTTTATCTAGTAAAGCTATGTTTTAAATTTTGAGAAAATATGTTTATTTTTAGTACAATAAGGTTTTATCGTAGGTTGCTGGCATATTTGTTAAATTTTCAAACAAAATTTTGTGTTATACTTACCTGGGAAATGTATCTGGGAAAGCTGTTTTTCAGAATTTTAATTTTAGTTCTAATAAAATCAAAAAAATATATATATCGGCTCCCTTGTTTAGTGATGAAAATACTTCAGTTTGTCTATTTATTTACGGTCTTACAAAATAATATATTTAAAAATAATTTCACATTCTTATTTTGCTTAGTAATTATTGAAAAATTATAAATACTTATGATTAAAAAATAATTACAAAAAGTACATAATTTTAATAGTTTTATCATCACGAGTTAGAGCATTTTTGAACGATTTTTGAATGAAATAAAATCGATATTGAGTTGGTATGTTAAAATGCTGGTATGGAGAATAATTAATCTTTCTCATCGGAACCGCCCTGCAGAGTTACAAGGGTACGAACGCAAGATCATCGTTCGACGAAATTTAAATTCTCCGGTTAATGGCTCGTAATTATTTTCTTTAAAATCGGAATTATAATATGTTAATAGTAATGATAATAACGTTCTTGTCAAACAGTAAATTTACCAATACACTTACTCAAAAATCTCTAACATCCTCGTGTTATATTTTATATGTAACATTATCATGTAACTATTTCGTTCAATCTTCAAACTTTGATACGTCTCATCCCTAGCGACCGTATATCATTTTCAAAGAAAATGTCAAATAACTCTGAATACGTCTATTTGCCGCCATTGTTCTAGAATTCCAGGGCCTCTTAATCACAAAGCAAGTGGCCGTCAAGCCCCGGCCGCATTATTTGCCGGCCAATATAAAGACACATGTCACTTAGTTTGAGAACTCCCGGCCCCTTGGACTTCAAGCCAAAGGTCCTCCTCCCATGTCGAGTGAAGGACCTTTGAAAGTCTCTCGTAAGTGACTTTCGATGGTATGAAGAGTCAAGTGTGCACAGTCTATCTCTTTGTTCTGGAAGCATGTGTCTTAAACTTGCGGCCCCGAAACGATTTAATTATGTACTAAGCAAAATAGCACAATTTCATACTCTCAATTTGGGAGGCGGGTATGGGTACCGCCGCCCCGGGAACCATTTATTGGATAACCAACACCTCCACCATAGGTCACCCCAAGTGATTTGCTACGTTTGGTGACTTAACAGGGGTGCCCGGGTTCATGGAGTGAGATTTGTACAGGTCTTGGTGGCAGATGTGTCTGCCTGCCTGCCGCGTGGTGGGCAGGATTGAGAGAGACTGGTTGAGGGAGGTCTTTTATCCTCTCCAGCTGGAATCTTCCGACCCATCGCCTTGCACCACGTTTTGAGGGATGAGTACATACGCCCGTTACGCCTGGAAACACTTATCCCCAGATTCCTACCCAACCCTTAAACCTATTTCATTCCCAGAACTTCTTCTCCTTCCTTTCCTTAAAAAAATTCTCCGCACTGAATCTGAAATTATTTTCTTCAGGGCCTCCTGTGTGGAGCTAATGTAAAAAAATCTAATTTATGTTGTGAGTATTTATAACTATAGTTCAATGAACTATGGAACTCGGATTCGCTTTGAATTTAAATTCCTTTTAATAATATTCCAAATTTCGAAAACGGAATCTGTTGTGTAAAGAATATTTATTCAGACAAGCGATAAAATAGGTACCCATCTATAATATTTAAAAAAAATAATAATTTTGCGTTTTCAAAATAGAAAACCATGGTGAGAAAACTTCAGCAATGGTTCTACTAGTGATCTTTTTAAATATTTTAAAAATAACGTATCATAGTTTCAAATATTATTAATAAAATGTGTATAATTAAATATAATTTTTTTAATTCCTTGTTTATTCACGGGTCAGCGTTAGTTTTAACTATTTTCTTGTTAAGATCTTCCAATGATATCGGATATTTGGTTGGTAAACGTCAAAACCTTACCTAAAATTGTCGTACGAGTACGTTCTTTGAAAATATTAATTTCACATCATATGTACATACATCTTTACCGCTCTAATTGAATTGGGTTAAGATGTTAATTTTGTTAGATATTTATAAAAATGACCAAACGTAATACGCGAACTGCACCTCAATTTTTCTAAATAAATAAAGTGTTAATCTCAAGTGACCTCCCAGGTAAATATGGTCCTTATATTTTCTGTCCGAACAGAGCAGAAATCAAAAAAACGTGTTCAATTGTCAAATAATTGTACATGTAGTTTCGTATCAGCTGTCGATGAGCCGGTGTACGCAATTTTTAACAATAATTTGTTAATAATGGGTTGCCTAAATTTAGTTAATATTAAGATTGTATAAATTATATTATAAGTTTGTACAGCACCCTTGAGGTGATTTTTTTTATAAAAACAGCTCTTTACAAATCATCTAAACATTGATATCTATAATTTTTAATGACCTTTTAAAGGGATGTTGAAATGCCAATTTGTTGAAATGTCGTGGAAACCAAAATGACACATAGGTACATTTTTTTACTCAAAATCCTTCGGGTACGTGGTGTTACACCCTATGCAATCGTAAAAAAAAAATTTAAAAAAATTGTTTATAGAAATCTTTGATTGTATCCAGAATAATTTTTGGGAGTAGCTAGTAATTTTCACATCTATTTACACGGGCCACCGAACTTCGAGTTTGAGACCTCTGATTTAGTGTATCACAGCAAAGAGGTATCTGAAGAAGTTAGTCCTCTACACGTCCTTTGTTTCAAATCTCGGTTTATAATTTATATGGCATATAAAACGTTTGATACTGGAAACATTCTGTATCTATTTCTTAAATCTCCATTACATGTAGGCAGGGCTGGGCAAAATAATGCTTTGCTGTAATTAAAATACAAATTACAAAATACTTTGTCGCATGTATTTAAAATACGAAATACAAAATACTTTCAAGTCGTGTATTTGAAATACTAAATACAAAATACAGTATTTTATCCATTTTTTACTTTCTAATAGAAAATACAAATTACAAAATACATTTGGTTTTGGTAGAACTTTGGTTGCAATAAATTGTCGTAAGTGCCCTTATCTAATGACCGTTATACACAACATCTTTTTTCAGCCCGATTCCAATTAGACACAAAAGTCATCATTTTTCACTCTACGCGATCGCTATTTTCATCTCTATTGTCATATCTACGATTTCAATTGTCATCACTGCAAACAACACATGAACCATGCTGTTTACTGTGATACCAACTGAAATCGTAGATATGAAAATAGAGATGAAAATAGCGATCGAGTAAAGCGAAAAATGTTGGTTTTTGTGTCTAATTGGAATCGGGCTGAAAAAAGATGTTGTGTATAACGGCCATAAGGGAGCGTTTCCATAGAAGCAAAGCTGAGCAGAGTGAAACAGAGACGTGCAAAAATTGACCAATCATGTTGCTCAGAAGACACATCTTGTCTCCGCTCCACTTGTAAAGTTTTGTGATATAGGACCTATGTTTAGATGACAATAATTATTCTTATAATAACACTAGCTGGTTCCCGGCATGCGTAGCAATGCCATATTCAAATAAATAAATTGTTTCTCCCTGCATGTCCTTTCCCGTGCGTCCACGTTCCCCTCCCGCACCCCTTCCCCTCCCGCGTTTCCCGTCCACCTTCCCGGCCTACCCTCTCCCCTTTCCGGCTCCACCATCCCACCAACCCCCCTCCCGCGTTCCATGTATTCAGTCCCAGTACATTCAGTTTTCAATCAACTCACTTGCCAGCTGTTACAATTTATTTATTCAAATTTTCATTTTTCACATACATATTACAAATATTCATTTTTATGTATTATAAGAACAATCGATCAAATCTGGTACCTAACATAGGTACCTATTTAAAATATCAATAAATTAAAAAATCCATCGACAATTCTTTTTTTACAAAAAAAACCGCTGCCTGCTAAACTGTCTAACAGGCGTAGTTAAAATAGTCATTGTGTTTTCTGAAATTATCCAATTTTTTGCATAATTTTCTCAATTTTTCTTTCCGCAAGAACCTTCTACAAAGTATTAGAAAACTTAAAAAAATAATAATGAAATAGGTAAAGTCATTCTGAAGTTATGGCGTGACCAAGGGAAGGAACAGGGATTCAATTTTATATATTGGTAAAAAGCACTAACTTTGTGGCTCGCCATAATTTACAATAAAAAACACATAAATTTGTTTAAGACCACTTTTATTTTAAAACACTCTACCGGTTTCAGAAGCACCCTTCCTTCGTCAGGAGAATATTATATTTAATTCAATTTTATTTTTTTTTATTCAATTTTATATATATAATTGTTATTATATATATATATATATATATATATATATATATATATATATATATATATATATATATATATATATATATATATATATATATATATATATATATATGACATTTTCTTTGTGTTATTTCACTTCAAGTGCGCTCTACAGTAATTAATACACTTTAAAACAATCTAGTTTACATTTTAAGATTTTCACGGCCAAAAGTATTTTCGATATTTGTTTTTGGGGTGTTATGCCGTGTTGCGCTACCTCCTTCTTTAGCCAACATTTCGGACAGCGTTGCAGTGTCCATCATCTGGGCAGATCCGGTAGACATTAAAAATTATTTAGACATCTACCGGATCTGCCCTAATGATGGACACTGCAACGCTGTCCGAAACGTTGGTTAAAAAAGGAGGTAGCGCAACACGACATAACACCCCAAAAACAAATAACGAAAATCTAGTTTTCAGTCAAATTATTCCTATAGTTCTTGATCTAATACTATGATACAAAAATGTACAACACAAAGCAAAGACAAGTATAATACTATGCTACAAAATGTGCAATAACAGTGCTATCATAGCGTAGGACAATAATAATAACTAGCATAACATAAAATAAAAGGTACAGTACATTATGAAGCAAGAATAAAAGAGAACTACAAATAATCATTAGTATGAGCGCTGTAGCACAGGACAATAGTACAGGATTCTAGCGTTTTATCATTATTAAGATCGCTAAATGTATTTAAAAATGTATTTTGAAGCCATAAGTATTTGAAATACAAATTACAAAATACATCGGCATCGGGTAATTGAAATACCAATTACAAAGTACATTTTTAGGAGGTAAATGAAATACAAATACAAAATACGTATTTGTATTTCAAATACGTATTTCAATTACAAGTAATTCAAATACTGCCCAGCCCTGCATGTAGGTAATTTGGTTAAAAAAAAAACAAATTAGGTATCTTACGTGTTTTTACAAATTTCCGTGACTTGAATGGATCGAAATCATCAACATAGACGTCAGACCTAAATGTTGTGTCAGCCCTACCGGGAATTCAATAGTATTTTATTCGACGAACAAGGATCATTAATCAATCATAAATCATCAATCGGTCATTCATGTAAAAATGACTCGCTTTTTCGCATGCAGTAAACATATTTTTATTTCATAAAATGATTTCAATATTTCTTTTTGTGTGGGTACTTAATTAATTTATTTACTGACGACTATTTTAAAAAGTGCACTCATTTATGGAAAAAATGAAATATATTATGTAATGGTTAATCTGAGAGGCTGGTTGAAAAATATGACGTGATTGACGTTGTTGAACCTGAAAACGATTTTTTTTATTTCAATTTTTGGTATGAAGATCTTCAGGATTAATTCAGTCAAGGGATGCGCCGCATCCACATACTGAAAGATTTTCGTACAAAAAGTTGAAATTTTGAAAAAAAAATAAAATTCATTTTCAGCTACAACAATATCAGTAATGTCGTATTTTTCTGCACTGTAGCTCACTAAAAACTTAGTGAAAACTATATATGGAGTGATCAATGGCTATATTAAATACCTAAGGGATATAAGATTTCAATTCTGAATGGTGGTCTTACACCAGGGCGATACTGAAAGTATCTTTCACTCTGGAACGTGCCGCAAATTTTCTATTTAAGTATTGTTTTTAAATGAAATAATAGTGAAATAACAATTTAATCAAATAATATTTAATTGTTCGACCCCGCGACCTTTGGATTGCGAACCAAGAGCCTTATCCCTCGACCACGGAGGCCATCGTGCCCTTCGACCACAGAGGCCGTTAATTAAATAGGTGCATATAAATATTATACATGGTTATCCAATACTTCTTCACCATCTGTATTTAATCTGATTAAATACTTTATGTTAATTATCAGTTTTTGCATTACCTTTCCACAATCATAATAGCACAGTAAAATCTTAAATTAATGGACCCAAGATAAAAAAAAAACTCTAATAAAAAGGGGGAAGCAAGCGTTCAGATAAATCCGGATAGCAGAAGAAGTCGGGTGCAACCACCAGTCGGGCGTTCAAGCCGACAAGACTAAGTGTGCGGTAAATCCTCTTAGCGTACTTGCGGTGTGGTAGCGATCTATCACCAACAAACAAGGTTCTTGCTTACAACTGCTCGGCTTAGTGGAATCCACTTTCTTTATTGCTTTGTCGTTAATTTCGTGACCGTTATTGGTATAATTTATTATATTGTTTTATACAGTATGCAGTGCATAATAAGTATAATCTAAGTGCATAATAGGGAATATTCAGACAAAAATCCAAGCAATCTTATTTTGAACATTTTCAAACTTGACCATTTTATGCTTATGACGATCATATGTTCCCTAATAACTCCTCCACACCATCATCTATAATTATTCTTCTGTCGATTTTTGATTGCATTCAATTTTAATCAATATTTAAATTTAGTTTTATTTTTAATTTTTTTTATTTATTTTTTGAGGAAAATCAACAGATATTTTACACTTATAATAATATCATTAATAATACACAAAATATCGAAAAACAGATTTTCAAATAATTAAAATTATTTTTATTTTTATTTTAACTTTATGGGTAAAACCTCAAATTGTAATATTTAATTAAATGAAGACAATATAAGCGAAACTCAATCGAAAATCTGAAAACAGAAAAATCAGAAAAAGTTATTGACACATCTGGGACTCGAGTGTAATCGTGTCCCAGATGTGTCAATATCTTTTTCTGATTTTTCTGTTTTCAGATTTTCGATTGAGTTTCGCTTATATTGTCTTCATTTAATTAAAAATTAAAATTATATTTTTGAATGTAGCTATTACTTTGTGGTTATCCATTATAATAAAATGAAACAATGCAACTTTGTATAAACCACTTATAAAATGTGCAAATCCGACCGGTTTCGGAACAAACGTTCCTTCGTCAGGGAAATCTTATACTAATTTGACAGTTTAGAACAATGTTTTATTAGGGTAGGGGTGGAGCCGTTGTTAGTTAATAATGTAGATTGGGTGGGTAGGTATTAGTGTAGAGTGGGTGGATAGGGGAACAAATCCATGATTGGGCTATATGACAATATTTTTTGTTTGTTGATAATAGATTCATTATTTTTAAGGGATTTTTTAATTTCCAAAGCTTCTAAGTTATCTAAACGTTTTCCTTTATGATTAATATGAAGAATATTTATGCCTGTGTTTTTTTCAAAACTATGGTTATTTTCAATGATATGGTTAGCGAACTCAGAAAAATTATTATTATTAAGACACCTTAAATGTTCTTTGATTCTGATTTCAAAATTACGAGTTGTTTTTCCAATATAAAATGAGGGACAATCATTGCATTTGAGTTTATATATTCCGGAATTAGTCAATTTATGGTCTTTATCTTTAGTATTTCTCAAAAAATTACCGATATTATTTCTTGTATAAAACGCTGGTTTAATATTAGAAGGGAAATTTTTGCAACATTGAACTGAAAAATTATTAATATACAAAATTTTACGCCATTCTTTATCAATAATATTATTAGAATTGTATAGATATTTATTTTTTGAAATTTTGCTAAGTTTTTTATTTAAGATGTTATCAATTAATTTTGGTTCATATCCGTTATTTATAGCAATTTGTTTTATTATAGAAAGTTCAGAAAGGAAATTATTATTAGACATTGGGACATTTACTAAGCGGTGTATCATGGAATGGAAGGTGGAGTGTTTTTGTGAGACAGGGTGGTTGGAGGTCTTATGAATTACTATGTCAGTGTATGTTGGCTTGCGATATATACTAAAATCGATTTTATTATTTATAATAGATAAAGTTAAATCCAAAAAGTTTAATTTTTCATTGCCTATTTCTATCGTAAATTTTATTTGATTACGAAAGGAATTTAAAAGGTTAAGAAAGTTGTTGAGTTGACGTTCGGATCCTGTCCAAATGACAAAGATATCATCCACATATCTCTTCCATAGTAAAACATTGTTTAAAAGGGTTGATTTTGAATGAAAAACAGTTGTTTCCAAATCATTCATAAATATATCAGCAATAAGAGGGCTGGTGGG
This sequence comes from Limnephilus rhombicus, assembly GCA_929108145.2. Classification (NCBI taxonomy): domain Eukaryota; kingdom Metazoa; phylum Arthropoda; class Insecta; order Trichoptera; family Limnephilidae; genus Limnephilus; species Limnephilus rhombicus. The sequence continues at coordinate 38,329,615 of OV815280.1, forward strand.
GGCTCCCATTGGAAGGCCTTCTTTTTGTTGGTATATGACATTATTGTATTGAAAATAGTTTTGATTTAAAACTAAGTTAAATAAACGAGTTAGGTCACTGGACAGATCTGTAGGTAATTTAGAATCTTTCAATAATTTGGAAATAATTGCTTTACTTTCAGTAATAGGCACATTAGGAAATAGATTAATGACATCAAAAGACACAAGTTTGGCATTAATGGGAAGTACAAAATTTTTCAATAAGTCAATCAGTTCAAAAGAGTTCTTAATTACATATTTTGGTGTAAACACATTACTTTTATGAACTAAATCAGTTATTAATGACGATAGTTTAAAACTTGGCGAATTACATGATGAAACTACAGGTCTGATGGGTGTATTTATTTTATGGATTTTGAGAAACCCATATAATTTAGGTGATTTAGGATTTTTTGATAATATGTTATCATCTTTAAATATGTCAGATTTACAAGATTTTAAAGCATTTGATACACTCTCGTTAAATTTATATGTTGGATCTTTTGGTAAAATAACAAAATTATCACTATTTATAAAGTCCATCACTTTGTTGTGATAATCAGATTTGTCCATAATGATAACAGTATTTCCCTTGTCTGCCTTTGTTAATATCAGATCTTCATCTTCAAGTTTCTTCTTTAAGTTTTTAAGGTGAAAGATTTCCGGATTCATGTTTATGGAAAGTTTATTTATTTCTTTTTTAATAGTCTCCGCCCTCTTGTATTGAAATGTTTTAGGACAGTATGAGAGGGCTGTTTCAATGTCTACAGCAACACTTTCAATTGCACCTTCAATATTAACTTTGCTATAAGGAAGGTTATAATTTAAACCTTTAGATAATAAAGCCATTTCTTTGTCGAGGAACTGACATGAAGATAGATTTTTAACTCTGTCATAAAATTTATAATTTGTCGTTGGTGAATTATCAGAACAGTTTATTTTAATATTATACAGATTCTGCAACTTTTTATTCAAAATCTCACGTTTATTGTACGCCTTTATTGAGGCATACATAATGTCTTAATAATAATAATTTTTCTGAGTTCGCTAACCATATCATTGAAAATAACCATAGTTTTGAAAAAAAACACAGGGATAAATATTCTTCATATTAATCATAAAGGAAAACGTTTAGATAACTTAGAAGCTTTGGAAATTAAAAAATCCCTTAAAAATAATGAATCTATTATCAACAAACAAAAAATATTGTCATATAGCCCAATCATGGATTTGTTCCCCTACCCACCCACTCTACACTAATACCTACCCACCCAATCTACATTATTAACTAACAACGGCTCCACCCCTACCCTAATAAAACATTGTTCTAAACTGTTATTTTTATTTTAGTTATTTTAGTTTATTTAGGAAACAAACAGTTATACATATTTTAATAAGAAAGTAACATATTACATGATTGCATTAACCAGCGAAGTTTCCGCTACAATTTATAATATATAAACATGGATTAAAACATTGAAGAAAACATAAAGTGGTAGAAAAAAAAGAAAAATATATATATATATACAACAGAAATGAAAGAAAAAAAACACAAACACAAATTAAAGCATATGGGATATATAAATCATCCAAATATTATTATTATAATAAAAAGAAGGAAAACCAACATAATGAGAATGAAAAAAAATAACATGCAGCAGGGGTGGAGAGTTCGTAATTAACAATTTGTTTTAATTTTTCCTATGATGGATTAAATAAATTGGCCTGAGGACAAATGGAAAATATCAGTGTCGTAAAAGATATCATTGTATTTTGTGCACGTCCTTCGGAGAAATGAATGTTGTGTGTAATTTGTTTTTGAGTGTGGGATGTGGAATAGTTGGTTTGACCTTGTGTTTCTTATTGGACAGTGGAAATTAATGTGTTCTAGAAGATAGTTGTTGTCAACAACGTTGTTAATGATTTTGAATAAAAATTTTTGGTCGGATATATTTCTTCTATCTTCTAAAGTTGATAAATTATGGAATTTTAATGAGTCTTTTAGGTTTTCTGAAGTTCGAAAGGATTTAAAGTCCAGGTGTTTCAATAACTTTTTTTGAATTCTTTCTAACCTTTCAATATTTACTTTGTATTGGGGATTCCATATGACTGATCCGAATTCTAATATTGAGCGAACAAAAGAGACGTACAGTATTTTGATTACATGTGGAGACCTAAATGGTTTGGTCACTCTTATGATGAATCCTAGAAGTTTGTACGCCCTGTCACAGATGGAATTTATATGTGTTCGGAAAGACATTCCGGAGTCCATTATTATTCCTAAGTCCCTCACTTCACAACATCTTTTTATCTCTACGTCATTGATTTTGTACGGGAATATTAGGGGGTTTATGCTTTTGGTGAATGATATTGTGTTACATTTTTCCAGATTAAGGAACAGTTGGTTGTTAGCACAATATATTCCAAGCCTATTGATATCATCTTGCAATTCTAGGCTGTCATTAATATTAGTGATTTTTTTGTAAATCTTAGTGTCATCAGCAAAAATTTGGAATTTGGAATTTTTAAAGCATTTACCTATATCATTGATATATAAAATAAACAAGAGAGGTCCGAGATGTGATCCTTGCGGGATTCCTGAAGGTATACTGTAAAAACGCGAGGAGAAACCCTTAGCTCTAACTGCTTGACTTCTGTTTGTTACATATGATTTAATCCATCTGAGAAGGTCACCATTAATCCCGATTTTTAACAGTTTCTTCAGAAGCAGGTCAATGTTAATTTTATCAAAGGCTTTTGAAAAATCCGTATAGATAGAGTCTACTTGATTTTTACCACCCATAGAATTTAAAATAAAATCTGTGTATTCCAGAAGGTTTGTCTCGACCGACCGTTTTCTGAAAAAGCCGTGTTGATTTTTATATATGATTGTTTGTACCGCCGGAAAAAGTTGATCAAGAACTATGTTTTCCATGATTTTGCTGACAATTGGGAGTTTGGAGATGGGCCTGTAGTTGGTAATGTTAGTTTTGTCCCCGCTTTTGTGGATTGGTGTAATGAGTGCTTGTTTCCAGACGTTGGGGAAGTTGCCTTCTTCAAATGACATTTTGAATAGCAAGGAGAGAGGATAAGCCAATTGGTCCCGGCATTTTACATAAAATATGGATGGAATTAAATCAGATCCCGCACTTTTATTCGGATCAAGTTTTTTTAAATAATTAAGTACACATGATTGATTGAAGTAAATATTGTGGATATGTAGATTAGAGTTGTCGTCATCATTCTCACAGTTTATAAGATTGAGGCGAGGGTTGGAATTTTCTACAAAAACTGATCTAAAATAATCACTAAAATGGTCGCATATGGATTGTCCATCATTGCAGGAAATATCTCCAAGATACATTTGCTTTGGTAAATCGGAAGAGGATTTCTTTGATTTAACAAATGACCAGAACTGTTTGCTGCACTTTTTTATTGAATCTTCTGCCGTCATAATGAAGTTTTCATAACATTCTAACGCGATCTTCTTTTGACGATTTCTCAGTACTGAAAATGATTGGTAGTCAGCCAGGTTCTTGTATTTTTTCCATTTCTTGTGATATTTTAATTTCTCTTTTACAATTTTAATAAGTGGTAAAGTGTACCAGGGGGTAAACCTTTCTAAATTACCGTTAATTTTTTTTTCGGGGATATATTTGCGAATAATGTCATTTATGATATTGTAAAAATCTAATACGGCTTTTTCGGTATCCTTACCTTGAAATAGGAGTTTCCAATTTATTTTGGATAATTCATCAGTGATTTGACCGTAATCACCTCGGTGAAACATTTTAACTGTCCTAGATGAGCTGGAGAGAGACGGTACAGTAACAGGTGATAACTCTATGTCTAATGCTCTGTGATGTGAATCTTCAGGCGTCAGAGGTTCGGTACAATGGGTTATACTACATTTTGAAATATTTGTCATGATTAAATCAAGAATTCGTTTGTTTGTATTGGTTATAGAATTGAATTGGTGTAGTTGGGTGAATGAAAGGAAGTCTACCAAGGCATAGCTAGCAGTGTCTTCTGGAAAATTTGGTTCTAATTGGTTTTGCCCTTCGGTTAACTTCCAGTTTAGTTTGGATATATTGTAGTCTCCAGCTAATAAAAACAATCCTTCCGGGTGATTTGCGTGCAGGTCTGATGTGGTGTTGAAGTGATGAGTTAGGTTGTGGATGTAGTTGGTGTTTTGTGGATGATATGTGCAGCAGATATATAAATTTTTGAGTTTATTATTGTTACCAAGTATTGGCACTGATATCCAGATCTCCTCAGTACACGTAGACCAGGGAATTCTCTGAGCCTTCAGAGATTTGGATGTTGCAATAAGTACCCCCCCTCCCTGCTGCTGTCCAGACAAAAAGTAGTTCCGATCCTCTCTAAATACATCATACCTATTGTCAAACAATTCACTGTCCTGGATTGATTTATTTAGCCAAGTTTCACATATAAGATAAATATCGTAATTGTTCAAAAGGACCTGATTTAAGAAGCTATGAGTTTTTGTGCGAAGACCTCGCACATTTTGAAAATATATGTTAAGCATTTTTAAATATTATGTTCGTGAAATTGTTTGGAAAATAGTAATAATTATGCTGTGATTGGGGGCATTTTTGAACATACGATTTTTTTTGTTTTTGTTTATGGTAAATTAAAATGTCTATGGTTTTAAGAGGCTTTTGTTTTGACAGATTGATTGTTATATATATGGACAGATTACTAATACAATTGCAATTCAAACAATTGATAAAAACATGTTTTAACATTATTTGATAAGAGTTTAAAGGGAATTTGTAATTAACGTATAGTGATGATTCGTATATTACGACTAAGTAGAAATTGAATATTATGTTAAGGTACTGCAAGAGGTTAAATTTGATATAAATAGTAATACGTTTGATATTGTTCTGTAAATTTAGTTTCCTAAAGGGAGGGCCGATGTAGAAGCGTCTTGTGTGGGCATTGTCTTCAATGTTGAAAGTCTGTTAACGTCATCTTGATCCGCAATTAAAATTATGGGTGTTGTATCACTTACACGAATGAAGATTTTCCCATTTTTTATCCAGCAGTAGAGAATTTTTCTGTCCGTTTTTATATCTCTACATTGTTTTAGGAGATGCTGATTTTTGGGGGTTAAATGTTCATTGATGTAAATTCTGCTGGCACCAGGAAGCTGCAATTCTGAGGCAAACATTCCCTTCCTCTTCCTTATTGCAGCTAACAGGTTATCTTTCAGGTGTCGGCGTGTAAATTTTACGATAATGTTCCTCTGTTTTCCATTTGTCACATTTCGGTTTATTCTGGGGGAGATTCTGCTTGCGAAGTCCACTTCCTCTCGGGTGATTTTACATCCAGCTGTAGCACCAATTTTGGAGAGAATGTCATAAATATTTTCGTTTCTATCTTCTGGAACGCCACTTATTATAAGGTTATTTGCACGATTATATTGATCATTGCGCTCTATTTGTCCTTCCAAATGTTTCACTTTCTTCTTAAGCTCCTCAATTTCCTCCTTGAACTCCTTTTTGATAACTTCTACTATGGTATTTTTGAAGTCTGCAAATGATTTTTCTAGAAACTGGATTTTAAATTCATCGAACTTTTTATCTAGAATTTGCAGTAGTTCGGGATTAGGATTATTGGTGGACTTGGAATTTGCACGTGTAGTCATTGTTATATATCGGTTTTTATCACAATATTAATTTTAAAAAGTGGAAGAGCAAAATTTGACAGTAGTTTTATACAATGTTATTGTTGTATTGATTGTCAAATTAGTATAAGATTTCCCTGACGAAGGAACGTTTGTTCCGAAACCGGTCGGATTTGCACATTTTATAAGTGGTTTATACAAAGTTGCATTGTTTCATTTTATTAATTAAAATTATAATTAAAAAGTAAAAAAAAAACGTAAGGGTCCTGTACCCGTAAGAAGTTTACAAAAATATACCTATCACAATATAAACTATAATATAAACTAATAATCTGCTTACTTAATTTCAAAACATAAACTATACAACGCTCTACCAACTCAAACAAAAAAAATAACAGAAATAAATAAATTTAAAACAAAAGTAAAAATATGGTTGAGAGAACAAAGTGAAAATGAACTATCAAACATACTGAAGACCATGTAAAGACAACTGGATACTAAATACAAATGTGGAAAAACTACAGGCCGCCTCAGAACAGGAAACCCTACTGAGGACTGTGAAAAAAAAATAATAATGTACTTTATAATACCTTAATATAATATAATTTATAAATACATTATGTACAAATTTTGCTATAGATACCAAAAAATAAAAAAATTTTAAAAAGTAGTCAGAGTCAGAAATCTATTCTCACTCCACAACAGCAATAATAATAATATATACATACATAGTATGCGACTTATCCTGGTGAAGAAAACGTGGTTCACGGAAGATTGTGACACGTGCAGATTTTGTAACAAATAAAGTAACGATAAATGAAAATTAACTCTATTTCAATACATCATCACAAAGTAAAAACCTTTGTAATAATTATAGAAAAAAATAACTAATTTTTAATACCATCATGTTATACTATATTTATCTTTCATATTTTAAACCGACCGGTTTTGGTTCAACCTGAAACTTCATCAGGGATATATAAAACATATTTAATTAATTGCAGAGTATTTATAAGTAACATAGAAAAGGGATTGATAACATTAACTTTGGTGGGTGGCGAGGGAGTGTTAGTCAAGTAATTAGGTGTAGGGTAGGGAAATATGTTTTAAATGGAATATTTGATAAATCTAATTGTTTATTCAATAAATTAGTTTTATCCATTTTAAACTCGACTAAAACATGTTTTTCTATGCTCAAAACTAAATACGTCTTTTGCACAGCATCATTTAACTTACCAGGGAAGAACTTTTTTCAATCGTCTACCAGAAGAAATCAGAAGCATTAATGAAAAAACCCGAATACTGCTCTCTGTCAAGAGTCATTTTAAAAAGATTCTTAAGAAAACAGCCTCGGTCACTTAATTAATCTTACAAAAATCCTTAGTTTTCCATAACTTTCTTTCTTAATTTTTATTATCAAAATAAATACTGCAGCTCGCATATATTTATGTACAATGAATAATTTAAGTACTAACTAATAACATTAATGTACACTCCCCTTCCATACACAAGCTAATGCTTTCAATGGAAGGATAGTAAAAAAACTGAGATGTAAAATTATCATGTAAATACTATGTAAAATATATTATTAAAAACATAAAAATATATTTAAAAAAAAACAAAAAATAAATAAATTATTTTTAAGGATTTTCATTTCATTTTTACCTTCTATATTATTAAGACCTAACCATTTCTATGTAGTAGTACATCTTTCCCCGGAGATTTATTAAATTGTGATCTTTATATATTAAGCGTGTTGCGAATTCTGAAAAACTCAACCTGTTTAGGCATATTTTCAATTTGGGAGGCGAGAATGGTTACCGCCGCCCCGGGAACCTTTATTGGATAACCAACACCTCTGCCATAGGTCACCCCAAGGGGTTCGCTACGTTTGGTGATTTAGCAGGGGTGCCCGGGTTCATGGAGTGAGGTTTGTCTAGGTCTTGGAGGCGGATGACCAGGACATACTGAACCTCAGATTCCTACCCACCCCTTGAACCCTTTTCCTTCCCAGAACTCTCCTCTCCTTCCTTTCCTAAAAAAAAACCCTCCACACAGCATCCCCAAAGATGACATAGGCCCTGAGGGAAATTATTTTCCTCAGGGCCTCCTGTGTGGAGCTCATGTAAAAAATATATATACAAGCTCCCCATTATCAAATTATATATTAAATTACAAATAACGGTGTAATAGTATGGGGGATATTAATGTATGGATTGTGCATAAATCAAATAAGCATTTGACACTGCACTTACAAGTTTATTAAAACAATTTACATCCAAACCATAATTTATATTTATAAAGTACTCGTGTATGAAATAGGGGAGCGAACAAGTAGCTATTTGTTACGTTGTCGGCAATCTGGAAAAAAATCAATTGTTCCTATTAATTGGTCCCTGCAGACAGTGACTATGTAAAAATGTTGAGGGATCGCTTTTGGCGTGTGAGGAACTAATAGGAATGCTTCCCCGATTCAAAGTAGCTGCATCGTTCGCTATCACAATATCTGTAACCCAAACGTCTCAAACCACTCCCTCATTTTAGTCCACAAAATTTCCCAATTAGTGGACTTACATTTCCACTCGCTACAACAAATTGCGACTTTTATATTGCGTTCCCATAAAATACGAGTAAAAACATTGTTAGTCGAACCATTGACCCAACACTAACAAAGAAATATATGATTGTATTTCTTAGCTTAGGCAATGTATTTATCATTATATGTATTTGTTAGCGCAATCCAATGGCCTTGCCTTGACTCACGAAGGTTTTGGCGACAGTATTGCGTGTTGGGGTGAAATTCGTTAATATTATTTTTATGCATAGAGCCTCGGGTAATAAAATGCGATTTTTAGCCATCACGCACGCAGAAATGGGGGCAATTCGTCATGAAACACAGTTTCTAAAGTTTCTTTATGGTTCAATGACTTACGATAATGTGAATGGTTATTATGGGGATTTGACTGCCACAATCGCTAAGAAATATTTATATTTTGTGTTTGTTTTGGAGGCTTGTGGGGAATTTTGGAGGCGAATTTAAAGATAAACAAATTTATGTGAAATAAAATGCCAAAACTCCGATATTTTTGAATTTCTTATTTTATGTAAAAATTGTCTTATTTAGTATCATTCTTTTTATTTGAATACCTTAAAAGTGTTGCAACTGATACCGTCTGGAGTTTTGGTAGCTTGTGGGGAATTCTAGAGGTGAATTTAAAGGTAAACAAATTTATATGAAATAAAATGCCAAAATTCCGATCTTTGTGAATATCTTATTTTATGTAAAAAATGTCTTATTTATTGTAATTCTTTACAGGAGTGGCAACAACTGCTACCGTCTGATGCCTAAGAGACTACGGCATCCCTAATTAGGGTTTATTGTGAGGCTTAAGGTAGTGAGAAGGGGATGGAGATGGGATAGAGAAAAGTGGAGAAGTACTTGGTTATTTAGAACTAGTCACCAAACACGATTAAAGCCATTTCAAGAAACGTTTCACTTCTTAATTGTGGTCTTACACCAGGGCGATACTGAGAGTGTCTTCCATTCTGGAACGTGCAACGTAACGTACAACGCAAATATGCAATATATTATTTTAAATGAATAAAATTGAGAAATAACATAAAGGTACTAATCAAATAAAATTTATTTGCGCACGCTGAGATTAGAACCCGCGTCCTCGGATTCAATACCCTGTTATTTGGATAAATTAGAATTTAACCATAGCCACATAAATTAAAAATAAAATAAAGTCCGTTAAGTATCTAAACATTAACATGGCATAAATACCTTAGAGATATGAAAGAGGAAGGTGGTGAACTACCTGGTTATTCAGTTCTGATCATAAAATATGAAGTTTCAAATTTTTTCACAAATAAAATTTCAACCACCATTCAATTTGTAAGTAGGTACTTGAATTACCACCTACTTAATTAATAAAATCATTTCACGTTTTAAAACAGAACGGCCACCATCTTAAACCGGAACCGGACGTAACAAACAAATTTACAGACAGATGAAATGTGAAATCGTTGTATTAAAACATTACTGTGCAACCCTCGGACAATAATTATTATTTTATTATGAGACGTGAACCATTTAAATCGACATGTTCGTAGATGAGAACCTTACCGATCGACTACCGATGCCGTCCAACAAGGATATAATATAGAAATTGCCAACTTACTTGTTTGAAACTCATCGTTCCATTAGTAAAATTTTGCAATCTGAATTTGACGACTAATTTCGGACCTTTTGTTGAACGGCCTTTTCAGATGACAAATTAACTAACCATCACGCCGTTTCGTAGGCGTTTCGTACACTAAGCAGAGAGGACGGACGGCCAAACAACTCGGTCTTGGCCCTCACTCCTTGCATCATTCACATTCATACATACTCTTCTATTATTCTGACTCTTGACATGGCCCGACTCAAATATCTGATTCACTTGATCGTGCCATGTCTTATTTGGGCGTCCCCGATTCTTCTACCATTCACATTGGTGTCATATATTCTTCTTACACTACTTTCTTCGTTCATTCGCTGTACATGCCCAAAACCATCCAAGGTCCCTTTCTTAACATTACTCATTACGTTTACATCAGCCTTACATACGATCATATAATGTTTTACTAAACATACGCCTCAGGGATCTCATTTCGACAGCATTCAGTCTACTTTCATTCTTCCTCTACCAGTCCCATGCCTCACTGCCATACATCAGGATAGGTATCAGCACTCCATTATGGACTGCTATCTTTGCTTCTTTTGACAGTTTTTTTTATAAGCGTCAACGGCATTCAGTCCTCCATTAATGAAGTTACCTGCATTTACCATTCTTTCAATATCTTTACCATCCTACCCTTCTCTCGTAAACAAGCTACCCAGATACACAAACTCATCCACCTGCTCCAAGTATTCATCATTCACAATTGTAACTTTCACATATCTTACCAAAAATTGATATATTATTTTATGTAGGTGGATGAATTCATCGACCTCAAACTTGCGCGTACATAAAGAGGAAGAATGTCACTTCCATATTCCATCTGGCGCGCTTATGAAGATCATTTTTTTCGGGGCGTACAAGCATGTGTGCATTAATTTTCATCCGACATTATGCATTACATTGTGCATTACTTTTAAAAACCCAATTTCAGAATTCATCGATCTTCCAAATGGTGCATCATTGTTTCGATGACCAAAAAACCGTTTTTATTTTCATTTCCTATTACGCGACGTCAGGGGTTCTCTTCGTTAATGGATGACCAGGCCAAACTCCTAGAAGTATATTATTATTTATTACAGTATCTGGCAATATGGCCGCCGCCGTATATATTCTCCCCTGTCCGTGCAGCTTCCTAAGATTCATCTCTCCGTCTCTGGACTTTTCCCCCAAAACCAACTATTTATAACCACGTGGGGAAATGCGGAAACCTGCGTTCATTAACAAGAAAAGTTTTATCTGTTTCCGTGTATGTTATATTAAGAATTTGTATATGTTGTATTCATTGCACATCGAGGGTTATTATTTTTGTATTTTATTGACAGTACAGTACCTCTTATAACTTAATATTAATAAAATAGGTAAAAAATAGTGTTTTTGTTTTTAATAGATAAAATCAATTTGGGAGGTGGGTACGGTTATAAGAAAAGCTATTGAAATTCAAGAGATATGCTATGATGGCCGCTCGACCGTCGGCGGACTACTACTCTAAAGGGAAGAGTTAGAATACGGAAAGAATTCGTTCATTTAGTTAATTTTTTTAAGGTGTGCAGTAGTATTAGTAAACAATATCGGTGACGCCAGGAAACACAGTCCCACCCAGTAAAAACTGCCGGTAGCACATCTCTTATATTTCAATATCTTTGGACATGACCAACACCTCTGCCATAGCCATAGGTAACCCCAAGTGGTTCACTACGTTTGGTTACTTAGCATGTGTGCTCGTGTTCACAGGGATAGGGTTGGTCCGAGTCTTGGCGGTGGATGAGTCTGCACATCAACTGCGTGACAATTGCTACGAATCGGGATAGTTTGGTTGAGGCAGACCTCGTGACCTCTTCAGCAGGACTCTCTCACCTTGCACCGCAGTGGTAGGGATGGATTCGTACGTCCATTACTCCTGGGCAAACTGACCTCCAGATCCCAACCCACCCATCATTCCTTTTTCCTTTCCAGAACTTCGTCTCCTTCCTTACCCTTAAAAGAACCTTCGCACAGTGTTTCCAAAGATGACATTTTCCCTAAGGGATTTTTTTCTCAGGGCTTCGTTTGTGCAGATAATGTTAAAAAAATTAATAAAATATGTAAACATCACAAATTATCAAAAGATTATTATTTTAATCGTGGTAAAAGACCAACATTCGGAATAGAAACGTTTGCTAGAATTGGCTTTAGCCGTGATTGTTGACCAGACCTGAATTGTTCGTTAGGTTCACCTCATTTTTCGCCTTCTCTTACCTTTTAGCCACGCAACTTATCCCAATTGGGAATGCCGTAGTCTCATTGGCTCCGGTTAGCAGGGAGTAGTTGGGAATTCTGTGCAAAGAGTATCTTATGCATTATTAGTGCAAAACTATCAGCTGCTTACCACTGCATTATTAATTGTATGTTAGTTCCTACGTAAACGTTTTAATTTTATATTATTGTACCTTGGGAGCAGAGATTGTTTGGAAGTCACTGAATAAACAATACAAACAAGAAATGCCTTCCATGTAGATTTGATCAAAATAACTTCAATAGAGTTTGTACGGATGTCAAACGGAGTTATTTCCAATGTCTGTTTTTTGTACTTATACACTGGTATATTATACAAGCTTTTTCCCGCGGCTTCGCTCGCATGGTATTAGGGGGTTCCCACTCCGCCTCCTCCACCCACTCCCCTCCCCCTTCACTCCACCCCCCCCCCCTCCACTCCTCCCCCAGATTCGTTGAAAATAATACAAAGTGGTCAACATAATGAATCAGCACAACATCTGACAAAGAAAGGTGGAATACCATCGGGGCCGGAACCTTTATTGGAATCTATTTTACTCAAAAAACGTTTTATTTCAACTGCACTAATATGAATTTTACCAAGATTGCTTTGGTTATGATCAGTAATACTTAACATTGAATCATTATCATTTTTATAAATTTGGGAGGCATGGGTACCGCCGCCCCGGGAACCTTTATTGGATAACCAACACCTCTGCCATAGGTCACCCCAAGTGGTTCGCTATGTTTGGTGATTTAGCAGGGGTGCCCGGGTTCATGGGGTGAGGTTTGTCTAGGTCTTGGAGGTGGATGACCAGGACACACTGAACCCCAGATTCCTACTCACCCCTTAAACCCTTTTCCTTCCCATAACTCTCCTCTCCTTCCTTTCCTCAAAAAAACCCTCCACACAGCATCCCCAAAGATGACATAGGCCCTGAGGGAAATTATTTTCCTCAGGGCCTCCTGTGTGGAGCTCAAGTAAAAAAAAATTATCAGGTGATTCTGAATAAGTATAAACAGATGAAACATATTTGGAGAATATATTTGCTATGTGTTCTCGATCGTTTGCGGAAATATCATCTAAATGCATTACTTTAGGAATACAATTGGTTTTTCGTAATGATTTTGAGTATACATTTACCAGAATACATTTATGTTATCTTGCAGACCATTTTCGACAGAGTTGTATGACATCGTATTTTACTATCCCATTTGAATTTCATACTGATGATGACGCACAGTCTTGTATTGGAAATTAAGGCCTCATTTTCCAGACCTTTCGATCACGAAACGCGCCCACATCGCATTTCTTGAATTCTTCTTTATTCTGTGCTGGAACAATCATGAAATGGGAATAATATTCGTGCAGCCAAGTTCATAGTACCAGGTGTGAATTAATCACACACAGGTAATAAATCATTGCGCAAGCAAGTCCCACTAGGTACCACCCTGTACTGCTACGAGAAATAACCTCAACTAGGAAAACGTACAGTAATGATTTTTTGTTTGTTTACAATTCGTCGCCTTAGTCCTTTATTGTCCATGCAACCATTTTAGTTTTTGTTCAATCTCCACTTTAAAATTAAAAAGAAAGTTTAAAAAATTATAGTTAACCACTTAACTAAGAATTATTTAAACTAATGAGACCTTTACCTTATTTATCTATCTAAATATCTATATATATAGAACAATTTTCTCGGTTTAACGTAGTTTAATTTTCGAAATGCCGTTTTTGGGGGATTTTTTTTAAGGACTACGTTACGCGGGTAAACCGAGAAAATTGTTCTACCTCTTACACCCCCGTAAGATGTAGAATAATTTTCTCGGTTTAACCGCGTATATATATATTAGGTCCTTACATATGAAATTGGCGTTTTGCCGTACTGGCAACTTTGATCTCAAATATCTTCTCTTTGGTTAGGAATTCCAAGTTCAAATTTATACAGCTATTTACTCGTGTGATTGTGTTTCGAAAATTACAATTCATTTGTTTGTTTTTTCTTTGCGTCACTTAGTTTACAAAATGAAAAATTTGAAATATCGCGTTATTTACGAGAACGAGTTCCACCGTAGCACCAGTGCTGCAGAAACGGCTCGAAGCATTAATGATGTGTATGGCGACGGTGCGGCAAAAGAAAAAAAAGGTGCGTATTTGGTTCCAACGTTTTCGTTTTGGAAATTTAGACCTGCAGAACAAGCCCCGTGGACGGCCGGAGACCAAAGTTGATAATGAAGAATTGAAGGCTATTGCGGAAAATTCAATTCCTTCAAATTCAAACAAAAAAAAAATTCTTCCACTTTTTGTCATTGGTCACTCGGCCGAGTAACCGACCAACCCCTCACCCCGCCTCCAACTGTCCAACACCTACCATTTTTTAATATTTTTGTAGAAAAAATAAATTAAAAAAAACATCAAAAATGTCACCGGAGACCTAAATTTCATTGACATTTCTTACTCTAAATAATGTCAGGAATCGATGGTTAAAATCCCTCGGGTACGTCCTGTTACATATACATCTTTAGCAAAAAAGAATGTTATAGAAATACGTATATAAAACTAATCTTGCAAATTTTATCTTTATTATTAGAAGTGAAATTCGTCGTTATATTTTTTATTCAAAACGGTCACTTTTTTATAACACGTGGTATGATAACCTACAAACTCAAGTGACGCACTGGGTAGCTCAATAAAGTTGTATTTAAGGTTTTTTTCTTTTACGAAAAGCTAACTTTAATACACAGTTTTTAAAAGTTTCATCATTAAAATCGATTATATCATCATCCGAATCACAAAAAAAACACTTTTTTGCAATTTTTTTCAACAATAAACAGTAGCACGTTTTTTCAATTGTACTATAGCAACAATCTACTCCAAAATGATGCACAGCATATACGAGTCTATCGCTATCCTTTTCATTTTCAAGAACAAATAGCATGCGCCCTCTCTTTCTTTAAATGGACGGACTTCAAACGCTATGCTGTGTCCTCTTCTATCGCATGGGATGATTGGTTGGGACCTCTCAGTCGCACACATTCACTCGCAGCAATATTTTACTTTTCAAAATTCGATACCCGGAATTCGGGACTGATTTTTCGCAGGCAACCCTATACCACCGTGTTCATAATGAAATAATCTTTAATTATTATTTTTATTTGATAAACTAACGTTTTTAATACAAGATTTTGTGCACAGCACAAAGGGTAACAATTATTATAAGCAATAATTATCAGCTTGAAACACTCATCTACATTGAAAAAATCTTCCGAGAAAAGATACTTGCCGCCAACGGGACTTGAACCCGTGTCCTTCTGATTGCCGGTCAGCTGCTCTTGAACTGAATAATCTTTAATTTCATTTAATTTTAATTCAATAATCAGACCGGTGCGACATTCTAGTATCGATTTACCTATTGTTACGTAAAGACGGGCTCGAACCGCCTGATTACGAACTTATAACAAATTTGAAATTAAATAACACAATGTTCAAGACTCAACAACAATGGTTCAATTTAAATACTTACCAAAACCAAATTATAATACAAACCTCGGCTAGCTCCTCCCAGGGATATTGTGTTCTCAATTCGATCGGATTTGATTCAAAACGATCGTCGCTTCATTTATTGAATAAAGATAGGGTTTAATAAATTAGAAGATCTCTTGTCGCTTTTAAATAATTTGTGAATTTATTAATGACTCGACGCTTCTAGGAAAAGCTTTTAATCTCTTTGTGAACTCAAGGTTAATGATTCTAAAATATAATAAGTTAGTGTATGTGTGAGTGGCGAATGTTAGTGGTTATCACATTCGGTTAATTACTCCGAAGCGATTGTAATGTACGTGTATGCACTATCCCAAAAGCGTCCTTTCGAAAACAGCACGATGAGTGTAGGTATGTGTGGAAGGGTGTGGTGTCAATTTCATATCTTATTTTCACAAAACGTTGATTTCTCCGGTTCCTACAAAACCATTTGAGTGATAAATCAGTCAAAATACGATTCACGTCCGTCGCTTAGCGCGAAACTCTACTCAAACAAATAAATTTCAAAATTATTTGAAGAAATAATTTTCCACTTGGCTAAGATGGATTCCATCTTGATTTTCTTTGAATAACTATTTTCTAATTGGTATGGGCCAACATTATAGTTGCATTCCATCTTGATCTTCTTCTATCAACTTATTAAATATCTGTAAATAAGTTCGTTTCTTATCTTTATTATTTCAAATAATAACTTTAATTTCAATTAACATCTATTGATTTCTATGCAATCAATCTACACCGTTAGTTGACTAAACCTAGACACTTGTTCTATCCTGAGCAAAATCTCGAAAACCAAAAGTAATAATCGAACCCACTATCACTTTTCCGTAAAATAATTAATTAATAGTAATACCTATACATTAATATTAACAGATACCGATTATATCCATCTATTTTTAAAAAATAGCTATCGAACTTCCGTTACATAGACAGTTACATCCGTTCCATTACCGTTTTCATAGACTTCGTTGTCGTATCAATTTGTTGTTGCGGGCATGGGTACCGCTGCCCCGGAACTATCTATTGTATAACCAGCGCCTCAGTTATAGGTAATCCTCTTAAGGGATTCGCTACATTTGGATGTTGCTTTATTCGCTACGAGTACCTGAGTCCATATGGGGTAAAATCGAACTTGGTGTCTAGACTACCTGCCGTCGAACCGTAATTTGGAGAAAGGAATTCCTATGTCTGTCACTCCTGGACACTGACCACTAAATTTATATCCGCCCCTCATCCCTCTTTCCTTCCTCTCCTTCCTTTCCTTAAAGGGCCCTCCACACAGTATCCCCTAAGATATCGTAGGCACAAACATATTTATCTAATCGTTAATAGGTTTCTACTCTTAGATAGAGAGATCGGCATGGTTACGGAGATATATAATTTCGCAAGGAATCGAACCCGCGACTGAATTTTGAAGTAAGGTAATTACGTCGGAGTGCGTTGCAATATTATCATTCCAGATTCGAACTGGTAGGTATTTATATCCCATAAGGAAGGCAGTATCATTGAACACTAAAAATTATATCTCACTGGTAAATCACGAGAATTGAACTCGATTAGAGTTTTATATCGTTCGTTAAAAATAACGTTAAAAATCTATGTTTTAAATAGGTAAATACTATTTTACCACTCTAAATCATCAGCTCGTTTCAACGAAAATAACGCTAAAATATGGTCTCAACACACTTGTTTCAAACTAATGGCCGTTATTCTAAAAATAATCGCATCTACTAGGTAAGTACTTTCAGATATTTGAAATAAATTCTTTGCCTATGAAAAAAGACAATAGTTATTGTCTCCAAAGGAACCCAACATACAATCGTTCCTCCCGCTACCCGGTGATAATTGCTTACCCGGTAATAAACGAACCTTAAATTTTATGAAGGTCTCCAAAAAATATTTTGAAGAATTCTACCTGCTTTTAGGTGCCTGCACCCCGACCATTTAACTTTTGTAAAATTTTAAACTCGAACATGGCAAGTAAATTACGTCGATTTAAAATTATTCAAATATATTTAAAACCTATGTCAAGCAAACTAAACTTGAGGTCACACAATTTAAATTGGCGTGCTATGTGAGCGGCACTTACTAAAGGAAAATTTGTTAAAGAACTAACTAACAAATAACCACAACGCCGTTTTTTAGCAGAAGATCACAATATGCAGTCACCAAATATGGCTAAATCCATTTCAAGCAAGGCTTAAATTCCGAATTGTGGTTTTACTCGAATTTCACTATCTCCCTTTTTGAGCGGCTATACCGTACCTTCAATGCATTTACCTACGCTAGCAGATTTTAATCTGAGGTATCTAATTCTGAGATTTCCGGTAACCATTTTGTTTCAAGAATCGCGTAAAACAAAACGAATCTTTTCAAAATACGGCATGACTAAATATTTAACGGTCAAAAACACGTGGCGATTTGAGATGCTTCCAAAATGGTGGCTGTTAACGACAAAAAACTTGGTTTAACGGTCAAAAACACGTGGTGGTTTTTTTTTTAAATTCGGAGATGCGGCCGACAAGATGGCAGATCCTTGAAACACGCGTGAACTTTTTTAAATACTTCTCGAACACTTGATATACCGGCGGTTGAAAAAACACGTCGATCAAAATGGCGGCGTTTGAAAACACGCTTGAACTTTTTAAAACTATTCACAATCACTTATTTAGCTATACATTTAAAGGGGAAAAAATTATTATTATTTACATATTTATACATACATCACGAAAAACAGCATGGAGTTTATGAAAAAAATCAAGGAAAGCGACAAATCATTATGAACCAAATCTAGCTCCACGTTGAAAGGCGTCAGTGTTACGTAACGACGGGCTCGAACCGCCTGATTACGAACTTATAACAAATTTGAAATTAAATAACACAATGTTCAAGACTCAACAACAATGGTTCAATTTAAATACTTACCAAAACCAAATTGTGATGATTCTAAAATATAATAAACGGGTTGAATGATAACACATAATAATATAAGTTGTACGTACGTTACCCCGTCTCGGGTTTCATCTGGGCAGAGGACCTCGTCCGGAAACACCACTGAGTTGATTTAGATATATAAAACTTAACTATATTTTAAATTACGGGTTCCAACAAACGTTGGAACAAAAAGGATCTAGGCGGCCCCGGCCAAAATGCGAAAGACCGACCCATAGCGCAGTTAAAACCAGAAGAAGCTCGCCAGGGCTCTCGACGCCGTGCAAGGGTCCTCGGGCCCCTCCCCCACCAAAATTTGGGCCAATCAAAACGTCTAGACAATGTTGCCAATTTTTGACAACTAATATTAAATATTTAGTACCTGATGACGGAAATAATCATATAGGGGTGGGAAGTTAAAATTCAAGAAAGCACTTCATGACACAATGCCTATGCAATGTATTTATTGACATATTAAATTAAATATAAAATACGTTTCATCAAATAAACATCTCGGTGAAGGTCGTTTTATATCGGGATCTTAGACTATATGTAAGGACCTAATATAAAAATCTATTTCTGTTCGTTTGTCTTGCTAAAACTCGAGAACAGCTGGGCCGATTTAGCTGATTTTGGTTTAGAAATGTTTGTCGTATTCCAGAGAAGGTTTAAACGGTGAGAAAATATGGAAAAATTGCGGGGAAGATAGTAAAAACCACAATTTCATTTTCCCATACAAACTGTTCTGAATGAAACTTTACAAAAATACAGCTCATACATCAGAATAACATATGCGAGCTCTGGAATCATAAAATTTGTATAAACAATTGAAATAGGTGACACGCGAGCTGTTTGAAAACTTAATGTATCGGGAATGAATGTATGAAATGCAGGAGGGGGGAGGGGAACCCGGGAGGGCGGGGAACTCGGGAGGGGGGTTTGAGGGACGGGGGAAGAGGAGGAGAAGAGTGAGAAGAGGGAAGGTGGAGGAGGAGTGGGAACGCGAGAGGGAAAGGGGACGCGGGGGAGGAAGGGAAGGAGGAAGGTGAACGGGACTAATGGGAAAGGAGGAACAATTTCTTTATTAAATGGCATAGCAACGCATGCCGGGTACCAGCTAGTAGCTTTATAAAAAGCTTTATCTTAAACACCTTTCATATTAGAGAAAACCTTCTCCTCTTGTAAAATTTTCTAATGGTCGTTTGGACAATTAAGAACTAGGACAACGATTTGCTCCACACAGGAAGCCCTGAGAAAAATAATTTCCCTTAGGGCCTATGTCGTCTGTGTGGGGGATCTTTTGGAGGAAGTGAAGGATAAGAAGTTTTGGGAAAGAAAATTTATGAGAGGTGGGTAGAAATCTGGGGGTCAGTGTGTCCAGGAGTAACGGACGTATGAATCCATCCCTCCAACTGCGATGCAAGGCGGTGGGTTGAGAGATTCTGGCTGGAGAGGATAGAATACCTCACTCAACAAGGCTCTCTCGATCCTGTCTACCACGCAGCAGGTGGGCAGACGCATCGGAATCTGAATCATCAAGATCTGAAAAAATCTCACCCCATGAACCCGGGCACTCCTGCTAGGTCACAAAACGTAGCGAAACACTTGGGGTGACCTACGGCAGAGGTGTTGGTTATCCAATAAATGTTTCCCAGTGTGGCGGTACCCATACCCGCCTCCAAATGATAGTTTGACAACAAAAATAATTCGTAATAATAAATTTTAGGATTACAAAAGATTTAGGATCAGTAGGATTTACAGGTCCAATTAGGGATTCCACAAAGCCGAACCCTCTGATATTATATCTGGAGTCGTTGAATTATTTTCCCATTTGGTCTCTGGTAGTTTGACATGTTGTTCTTGTATTGTTTTGTATTTATAATACTTATATAGTGCAATTGCATAGCGTGGATTAACTAGATGATCATTTGGGGAAGTGTGCGAAAGGGTTTAGTTTTTCCTGCGGGGAAAATTTAACCCGGACATTTAAATCTGGTGCGTATAACAAAATAACAATAATTCTAGATACATTATCCAAATAGTAAAATTGTTTGATAATAGATAAATACTTATTACATAACACCGAACTTACAACTTATTGTTTTTTACATTCACATTGTAATTTAAGGACTTATAATATAACTAGCAGACCCGGCCACACGTTGCTGTGGCTAACGAAACACAACGCCATTACCCAATCTTTATAAAATCCACACCACCCGCTTGCCAGCTGCCCGCTGCCCGCTGCTGAATTGAATATTTGAATTTATCGGCTTTTCTCTACTATAATAAGCATGTATTATACATATAAACTAATTAACTCGCCACTAATTATACAATGCTTGCAGTGCAACACTGGATATTTGAAAAGGGAAAATCAAATACCTATTTACTCTAGGAGATCTATTTTCCAATTTCTTCCGTAGAACGAATTTCAAAAGTGACTATAGTACGGCCCGCCAGCCGTTTTAAATCGCACAAAAATATGTTTTCTTTGAATTTCTCGGCTTTTCTCTAATATAATTTACATGTATTATACATATAAAATTCCTCTTCAATCACTCTATCTATTGGTGAAAACCGTATGAAAATCCGTAGTTTAAAAGATTAATGCGCACATACATTTTGAGCGACTTCATTTTATACTATGTAATGATATAGCATTAAAAAATGTACACTACTCTTCCAGACACAAACTAATGCTTCCATGGAGGAGTGGTATTAAGATATTTGAACATGAACATGTACGCAAATTATTACATCATCTAAATGTACATTATATTTTGTATGCTAAAATAAAAAAAAAATAAAAAAATAAAAAATACAATACCTGCCGTTAATATTAAGGGTATGC
This sequence comes from Limnephilus rhombicus, assembly GCA_929108145.2. Classification (NCBI taxonomy): domain Eukaryota; kingdom Metazoa; phylum Arthropoda; class Insecta; order Trichoptera; family Limnephilidae; genus Limnephilus; species Limnephilus rhombicus. Next base: position 38,351,088 of record OV815280.1, read on the forward strand.
ACTACATCAGCACCACGTCAGCATCACGATCAGGTTGCTAACAATAATACTCCTTATGTAGACGGCGATATGGTTTACATTCCCGATAAATGCCAGCCGCTTGTTTTAATTAAGTCACGAAAAAAACATCTAGAAAAGGCGTGTTTTATTTTATTTTGCGAAACTCAGGCAGAAATATTTACTACCATTTTCTGAAGAATTTTAATTTTCCATATTATAAAATAAAACCATAACCAAAGAGGGTTTCGTAAGCAGGAAATTTTGAACTTTAAAGAAACTTTATTGATATGATAATTTTTTTTTTCTTGGCAAAAAATACTCGATTATTTCAATGGCAAATATGTTTCCTACTCGCAGTTTAATAAAAACATCTAAAATATTTCCAAGTTATCTAACTTTCAAACCAAAATCCCTCGATTTTGTATTACTTAGAAATTCATCGCCTTGAAAATATTATTTTCTTTTGACCTACACGGAAGCAATTAATTGCAATCACTAAATCATTACATAGTATAAAATGAAGTGGCTCAAAATGTATGTGCCCTCATATCTTTTAAACTACGAAACGGTTTTTTATGAGGTTTTCACCAATAGATAGAGTGATTCAAGATATGATGAGTAGTGATATATGTATAAGACATGCTTATTATAGTAGATAAAGGCTGAGAAATTCAAATATTCAATTCAGGCAGCGGGCAGCGGGCAGCGGGCAGCGGGCAGCGGGCAGCGGGCAGCGGGCAGCGGGCAGCGGGCAGCTGGCTAGCGGTTGGTTTAGATTTTATAAAGGTTGGGAAATGGCGTTGTGTTTCGTTAGCCACAGCAACATGTGGCCTGGTCTGCTAGTGTTATATAATTCAGTCGTCTATTAAAAAAATAAGTAATCAAAACGGTGAAGAAATTTAAAAATCAGAGTGTGCAATTCACACGCGGTAGAAGTGAAACTAGAAAGTCGCTAGATGTCGTTTTCTTTTCTTTTGCCTGTTTACTTTAAAGTGGTCTAAGGATTGGATATTGATTTAAAAAACAATTTTTTTTTTCTTTGGATTTTGTAGGATTCGATCCTCCGTTCGCTGGATTTCTCTGGCCGCTGAGATTTGCAACGCACTATACCGCTGCGCTATGAGACGCTCGCGGCGAGGCACGAATTTACCGCATTATATTAGAATCAACAATCCGTCAAATAATACATTTTAGTAACGCATTTCCGTGTCATCTGAATTTCAAATCACTAACGGGGCTAAAGAAGTTTCACTTCAAAAAAGACAATGTTTTTTACCTATGTTGAAGACCCCGAGGAAATAAATTTATTTAAACTTTTACCGTAATTTATTTTTATACGTTAAATACGCGGATTAAAGATGCAATCATAAATAAATTTATTTGGCATTAATGATAAATATTTTTTTTAAATATCTGCTGTAAATTATTTCAATGGTATCATATTCAAGTACGTATTTCCCTTTGGTTTCCCAGTCAGCAGGACCAATCAATCATGTCTGTATTTTGAAAAAAAAGGCACTGACAACGCAATGTGGTCATTAAGATCTATCACCATTGATAATTGCCATTATTTCCTTTCTGGCAACCAAACCACCAAACATACTTGGACTCAATCAAAAGTGGAATTTAATGGGAACGCGATAACGCCTTTGATCGAAGGGCATCATTTTAAGTGTGATTAATTTCGTAGGTACTTTTCTTTACGAATACTTGTTTATTGGTAGTCTCCATAAAACAATAATTGCACACTGATATACGAGGGCTGTCCGTAAAATAAGGTCTCCAAGGTGCTGCGGTCGTGAGGAACAATTTTAAGCGAGATCCGGGAAAATTGTCGTGTAGCCTGGTTTCCCTACACCAAATCCCCACAAAGCTGAACTCTCTGCAACACTTAGGCTCTCCGTTCATGGAGATACTTACAATCTACGTAATTGTGACGAAACCACAAGTACCCTGCTGATATACCACTTATTAATGTTAGTCTCCGTACACGGCGCTATCCGAAATGTACTGAACTTGATCATTTTTCACGTGCAACCGTGGAGTGAACACGCTGTCATGCGATGTCATATGACTTTTTTTCCAACATCAATCCATGCCTTCTCCACTAAATCGTTTCTTACGTATTCTGGTAAAGTATAGTTATATAAACATGCATTTTTTCCACTTCCAGAACAAATCTAACATTACGTTCATGTTCCGACGCCATTTCTGTCAAACGTCAAACGAATAAGTATCAGACACAAATGATGCGAGCGTCGCGCGCGATCAGCACTGTCGGTATTGTGATACTGATTGGAAACCGACAGCCACCGCGTAGCGCCGTGAACGGGCACCAGCAAAATCGTACGGGGGGTACTTACGATCGGCGCGTATGATACGCGTACGAGGATCAAGTATCTTATAAGTATCTTCGTGAACGGAGGCACTTAGTCTCGGTGTGGCAGCTGTTCGCGATGAAGCTTCGCTTGCCGCACCCGCCAGGTGTGAATTACGCTCTATAAATAGATTTTTTATGTGAAGAACAAACCCTCGGTAGAAATTCACTCTCAGCTATTTGAAGTGTACGGAAAACAGTGTATGAGTGCTAAAACGTGCGCAAGTAGTGTAGAGAATTTAAAATCGTGTCGAACTGCCATTGGTTTCAGAAGAAAAAAACGCCAAAGTGGAAAAAAAATTATTGCAAATCGACGGGTGACGGTTCAGGAGCTCTGTGATATGATCCCTGATGTCAGTAGGACCACTATTGACAAGATTTTAACAAAAAATTTGGGAGACCACAAAGTCTGCCGGTCTGAAGATCACAAACAACAACGGGTTGAAGCAGCCCTCAGATTCCTTGAGTACTACTACAACGATGGCGAAGAATTCTTGAACTCAATTGTCACTGAGGACGAGACCTGGATACACTACACGACCCCAAAGACAAGGGAACAATCCCAGTGACATCATTCAGATTCGCCGAAGCAAAGTTAAAAACGAATTACAGAGCGTAACTCATACCTGGCGGGTGCGGCGAGTGGAAGCTCCATCGCGAATGGTTGCCACGCCAAGACTAAGCGTCGCAGAGGGTGCAACGTGGTGGGGATTTCACAAGGGAAAACCAGGCTACACGCCAGTGTTGCAGGATTCCGCGAAGAATCATTCCTCGCGACCGCAGCGCCTTGGAGACCTTGTTTTACGGACAGCCCTAGTATTACAGAGATTACAAATGTAGAGCAATTTTACAGTAAATGAGAAATGATCAAAGAAATAGAAATTTAATAAACCAACCCGTTAAAAACAAAGTTTTATTTAAATACACCTATTTTCATTTTTCTATTCAATTGGGCCATCTCTCGGGTCCGCAAGTAACCTCTAACAAATTGAATTTCAAAAATGCATATTTTTTGGTTTGGTTAAGGATTGAATCTTCTTCCCCAAAGACTGGATTTAACACCACTAATACGCAAGCCAAATCCTAACTGACATTAATTTAATATGTTAACTGCTGTATATTTTTAAATATAATGTCATTAAATTTCAGAAAAATGGGTGTGTGCACGCATGTACACATGAGTTTATACACTGCAATCGACAACCAATTTATCTGTCGAGTTCAGCTTGATCGGTAGTCGGGAAGTGGGTTTATTTCCACTTCCAGGATTCCGTTTTCTTCACACAATCAAGGAATCAACATAATCGAAATTCAAATTGATGCATTTAAAAACAAATATTTGTAATAAAAATGTTAGAAGTATGTATTCTTTAATACACGTTCAGAAAATATAAAAGAGTAAGGACGGGTTGTTTCAAAAAATGTGTCGGATACATCAAATATTTATTGTTAATTTTCACGTTCTTTGTAAGTTCTATTCAAGTTCTGTTATTATATCATTATTGGCCAGTTGCATCATAAAACTGAAATAATCACAGAACTTGAATATAACTTACACAGAACGTGAAAATTAACTTCAAATATTTGATGAATTTATTTTGAACTATTCATTAATTTATTTAGATTAATTTTCACGTTCGCTGTAAGTTCTATTCCAAGTTAAGTTATTGTTTTTTTTTTGTTATTATTGTTATTTATTTTTTTGCTTCATAAAACTGAAATAATCATAGAACTTGCATAGAACTTTCAAAACGTGAAAATTAACATAAAAATTTTTATGAAGTGTTAAATTTTTTTTTTGACAACCCATTCATTGACATAAGAATTGTGTATTTTTGAATTTAAGAATTCTACGTACACAACCCAAATTATGTTATTTGTGTTAGAATAAGGAACTCCAGTCAAAAATATTATGGTTTTTAAAAAATGTGTTCATATAGAATATAGACCAATAAACGCTGATTCTGAATATATAAGTTTTATTCAATAATATTAATCGCCGAGTTTTAAAAAAATTATTAAAAAGTCCATTTTTAAACGGGTCATAGAAACACGCCGTTAAGTTGGATTATTGAAATGTTTAGTGGTGACTTCACTGAACACCGTAAAGTCATTGTATGGGAATGTAGGTATGACACAAGCCATCGTATTAACAACGTTTCATCTTATTCGTTTATTTACATACTGTTTACAGAGATTTAGTTGTGTTTTTTGAAACATTATTTAGGCCTAAATAATTCAGTTTAAAAAATAAAGGTATCTCTTAATATTTTATCTCTATTATTGAAAATATTGGGAGCTAAATACTGCTCTAGGGAGAATACTTTGAACTCTGAATTTCAAAATGTCGCCAGTTGAACAGCTGATTTCCCGATCTTATAGTAACTTTTCGACGTCACACGATTCACTACACATACGGTGGTTTTCGGAGGATCTTGAAAAATCAAAACTTTGACAATTATTTTAACTATTAAAACTTACTCTAAAAATAAAAATAAATATGCATTTATTTAATTTAGAAGGTCATTATTCATTATTCATAAAAAAAAAATTAAAAAATGGACTGGAGTTCCTTATTGTGTATTTTTAAATTTTTGAACGCAACTTATGAGTACACAACCAAAATTATATTGCTTGTGCAAGAAACGTGTGTTTTTAAATTTTAGAATGCTACATACACGACCCAAATTATATTATTTGTGAAAGAATTGTCTATTTTTAAATTTTAGAATGCTACATGCAGATGACTAAAATTTTATTGTGTAATAATAATCCGTTTCCAATTATCCCCACGACCAGCATTCTTCCGTTCGTCGAAAGGAGAATAAATGAATTATATTGGTCCCTCTCCGACCTTAATTAGATCGAGAGGGAAGTTTGTCGTCTAAAAGGTAAACATAATTATTAGCAACCCTTCCCGGGCTGTGCGTGATGGTGTGCAGGCGGCAGATAATGCTGGAATCCAGCCTGTCTTTGTGGGGACAAATTGGATGACACGTATAATGAACTTAGCAGAACTTTGCTTTTGACACGTTTTGTGTGATATCTGGTTGAACTTGATATTACAAAATATATTTATAATGTATATCTACACATACTAATGTGCGTACAGATGAAAACATGTTATGCTGGGAATACGCAGACTGCTACAGTCGATCGACATTTCAAACACAAGATGTTTTTCCTCCGGTCAAGTGATGTCAGTCGGTCAGTTTGTGTGCTTTTGTAGGTCAGGTGGTTAGCCAAAATATAGTGTCATAATCATGTATGCTCTCAATGAGTTTGTTTGTAGGTCAGGTTGTGAAATGTCGGCAAGGTTGTGTACTATCGGCTTTTTCATTGGGTGGTGTGCTGTAAGTCAGGTAGTTTATTGTTGGTTATAGTGTCATAATCATGTGTGCTCTCGATAAGTTTGTTTGTATGCTGTCGGTCAGGTTGTGTAATGTCGGCCAGGTTGTGTAATGTCGGCCAGGTTGTGTATTGTCGATTGGGTAGAGTGATGTCAGTCAGGTTGTTTATTGTTGGTTATAGTGTCATAATCATAATATGTGCTCTCGATAAGTTTCTTTGTATGATGTCGGTCAGGTTGTGTAATGTCGGCCAGGTTGTGTATTGTCGATTTGTTCATTGGGTAGAGTGATGTCGGTCAAGTTGTTTATTGTTGGTTATAGTGTCATAAGCATGTGTGCTCTCGATAAATTTGTTTGTATGATGTCGGTCAGGTTGTGTAATGTCGGCCAGGCTGTCGGTTTGTCTATTGGATGGTGTGATGTGGGTCAGATTATTTCATTACGGTGATAGTGTCATGGTCATGTGTGCCCTCGATAAGTTTGTTTGTATACTGTCGGTCAAGTTGTATTGTGTCGGTTAGTTTGTGTTCATGTCGGTAAGGTGGTGTGTTATATTCGATTAAGTAGTGTACTGTAGGTGTGTCGATTAGGTCGGTTAGGTGGATGCTTTTCAGTTGAAAATTTAAAGCTCTTTGTCAAATTGAGATATTTTCTGGAGGTCTAGCACGGACGATCGACATAATCCTATATCGCTACGATATTGGCCATATCTCTAATTTATGGTCAGTTATCAATCAGTCAGTCACGATTGTTAACAGACATTACGACCGACTATTAATAAATTGTAGGGCTGCCTCCATAGTAGGTATTAGGTAAGTTTTGATATAGGTATCTACATATATTTTTTAATAATAATAATAATGTTTATTCCAGGATGTGGGAGGATAGTGCAATCCCACACGTCCCATAAAGTTGTACGTATTTACACAACAGATAAAGTAAAAAACAAGTAAATAGGAAAGAAAAGAAAAAATAAAAAATAAAAAACATAATAGAAATAAAATAAATAATCAATTATTATGTAGGACGTGGTCTGGAGTGAGCTCGGGCCCGACGCTCGCTCAGGAGTGGCGCTTGGTGCTGTGTTATCGGAAGCCATTAGCCGCATCCTGGCTCCAGTGACCCGGTGTCTCATCAGACCGGCGAATCCATGTAGTCCTAGCTCCATAAACATTGAAGATGCGCTGCTGTATCTTCTGTATCCAAATATAATTCTGCAAGCATCATTATATTGGATCCGGAGTCGTTCTATTGAGCTGGTTCGGTAGTGACACCATGTATCACATGTATATAGGCTAGTGCAAAAAGCATTGAACAATGTTTTTTTAACATTGTTACTGCATTTGAAGAATCTTCAGGCAATCATATTAGACAGTAACTGATACTTCTCTGCTGTCATTCAATATCACTGTCATCCAAGAGGTCTTCAGTAATAATGTGTCCCAAGTATTTTACATTCTTAGATTAATAATGTCGTTCATTATGCATAATTACTGGCTTGCTTAATGAACGGATTGAACTAACGAAGCTCATATAGAATTAAATAATGCATCTAATTAATCATTTTTTTTGATTCGATCTTTCTTTTCAATTCAACAATGCCATTTTATAAATATTCTTAATAATTGATTGGTGTTTCACATTTCAGAATATGAATTCGTAGACAGATCCGCCAGTGTTGCCAGCTTAGGTCGATTTCTTATTTATTCCCAGTCAATTCGGCCGTCAACTGTGAAACCGTGCTCGGTATATCGATATAAAATCGTCGAAAGTAACATGTATCGATCCGATATTGTAACCTTATCGATTGATGTAGATCGTAAAAAAGGGGATAGCCAAAATAATATAGTTTTTCGGGTACATCTAGTCGAAAGGGTTAACTGTATCAGGGTAATTCTCAAAATAATGCTTTTGGTATAGCGGCATACAAAACATATTTTGTTTTTAACAGTTAACAGCTGTTGGAGCGGGCATCAAATAAAAGGACTGTTCATTAAAATGATATTTGTATGCACCTCTTGCCCGTGGACTTGAAATGTCTTCTTATAATAAAGCAGGGGAATAACTCTGGCCATTATTTCCGCATAACTCTGGGTATTATGATAATTTGGGGTATTTGGGAAGGTAATAGCTTTTGCTGTAATCAAAGCCTGATTTGCTACTCTGTATTCGGCGGAGGCTCTATGGGCCATTCTAAAGGGGTCTTCTATATTAGTAGGTATTACTTGTAAGGACGACTACTAAGTAACAAGTAAATTTTTTATTATAGGTATCACAGGCCGGTACTTTTTGAACTCTTAGTCCTTTTGCTGAAAATTTGTAACCAACCTCACCTTTTTACATTTTTATAGTGTTGGATAATTTGACATTCGTCCGCTGCTCTTTCGTATGGTAATAGAGAACTCCAGTTCAATTTTTATTTTTTTTTAAAGAATAATGATCTTCTAACTTAAATAAATGCATGTTTTTTTATATTTTTAGACTTAGTTTTAATAGTTAAAATAATTATCAAAGATTTAATTTTTCAAGACCCCCCAAAACCACCGTATGTATGGTGAATCGTGTGACGTCATCACTTCTGAAAAATTACTATAGGATCGGGCGATCAGCTGATCAACTGCCGCCATTTTGAATTCCGTTGTTTGAAGTATTCTCCCTAGAAGTAGCAATACTATTTTTTTGTGCAGTAGTTTTTGAATATTTTCAATAATAGAGATAAACTAATAAAAGAAACATTATTTAAGCCTTAATAATGTTTCAATTAACACAACAACTAAATCTCGATAAACAGTATGTAAATGAACGAATAAATTAATACGATGGCTTGCGTCATATCATACATTCCCATACAATGACTTTACGGTGACGTTAGGACATGTCGAACATTGACGACACCACTAAAATTTCAATAACGCCAACTTGACGGCGTGTTTTTACGACCCGATTAAAAATCGACATTTTAATAATTTTTTAAAAACTCTGCGTTTAATATTATTAAATAAAACTTATGTATTCAGAATCAGCGTTTATTGGTCTATAAGAACATATTTTTTTAAAGCCATAATCCATAATATTTTTCACTGGAGTTCCTTATTAAGGTTTTTGATTTAAAGGATTTAAGGATTCCGATATCCAATTCGTAGGAAAGATTAATCTTTAATAGTGATTTAGCATTAATCCTCGCCTTAATAATTCATCTGCAGTCACGGGATATGAGAATGCGCCTGTTGAATCTAGGGAATTTTCTCAGTTTTCATGTACGCAGATAAATTCTCATTTGAGCATATGAAGTAGCGCCGTCATTTAATCCGAGATGAAAGACAACTTCCGAGAATCCAACGGGCTTTTTACGCATGAATTTGCTCATATCGATCATGCCGGAAGTCTGTCATCATACAAAAGATGCATTAGACCAAATTTATCTGCTAGTACTACCACGTAATCATAATAATTATAATCGTAACCATAATATTATGTCCTACCACCTACCAGTATGCACTCTAATACCTATGGATCAGAAACATATCAAAGGTACCTACATTTCATATCACGTTGTATACTCCGTAATACCTTCCTTTTTTTTATCTTCAATATTTGGCTCCTAAGAGCATTTCTTAGTGGATACTTGTCATACTTTTTTATATTTATAACTTTTTTACTTTATATTATTTATAAAGGTTATAGTCTATATATTTTTTTACTATTCCTTTCCTGCCTTTTAACTTTTTATTTCGACTTTTTACTTTTACATTATACTTTATATTTAATAGTTTACACTTTTACTTTATACTTTCATTTTATACATCTTAATTCTATTTACTACTCATTACCTTAACTCCTTTTTCACCTTTTGTTTTTATATTTAACTTTACATATAAATATAATTATTTATATATAAATATAATTATGTCAATGGCACAGGCCTCGGGCATATTCTGTCAGCTTAATTTTTTTTGCTTTACAATAAAATCCAAATAAATCGAATGAAAATTAATGTTAAACGTTTATGTCATCCTAAAACCTCACAAAAGTCCCAGCTGCTCCCGTCTAGAGCCAGTGAGACTATGGCATTCCCAATTGGGGTATGTCGTAGGGCTGGAGGTAGTTGGGAGGGGGATGGAGATGGGGAAGAGGAAGGTGGGGAAGTACCTGGCATTTCAAGCAACGTTTAACTTCTGATTGGTGGTCTTCCACCAGGGCGATACTGACAGTATCTACCAGTAGCACGTCTCAAATATAATATAATTTTTTTAATTGAATTAATTGTGAAATTACACAAGTTAATCAAATAAAATTTATTTGCCCTTGCCGGGATTCGATCCCGCGACCTAAGGATTGCGAGTCAAAAGCCTTACACCTCGACCATACCGTAACAATACTGTAATAGTTTTACAATTCGAAAAAATATTCAATCGCGAAATGTATACAGTAAAATGATTAAAGGCATTCGACACTCTTGTCTTCGGTCTTTTTAGTTTTCTTACTAGTGTGAGACGGAAGATTTTGATGAACGGCTTTTAGGATTATCATCGATGATGTGGATACGATTTCTCCCTGAAACTAGTGTGGTTGGGATTTAGAATTATTGTTATAATACAGAAACAATTAAAAAGTATAATTTTACAGAATAATAACCACGGCCATTCAAAAATAAACACAGATTCAATGCATCTCATGATTTCAAATCTGCAAATTTTTGAATTGTTACACTTTGAAACTGGGGTGTCGACCTGCTCCAATGAATGTTAATAATAGTTAGTATCGTCTGGTTATAAACTCAATAGCATCACCAAACTGGGGAACTAGCGGTTGCACCCGCCAGCCACAGGGTGTGTGTCAGCAAAGTCGAATGTTCATATTGTGTGATAAACTTCAATGTTACATGTCTTTGAAATTACAAATTACGGGGAAATACTATAATAAGTGAAAAGATTATTTTTAATTAAATTTTATACGAATGGTTAACTTTATAAATATTGTTCATTTTTCATTTTAAGCAATAAGGTATTTGTTATGAAAATAATTTAATAAGGAAAATTATGTTCTAAATTACCCCAGGGTTATTAATATTTGTTTATATTAATAACTCAAATTATTTTACTGGCTACTAATAGTTTCACTTTTTCTCCGATTAGTTAAACTTTCGAACGATAGGGGGATCATGATCGATTTCCGGCACTTCTTGGATTCGCATCTTGAGGGCAGGATGTGTCACAAGACACAGGACAGTCAACAAGTGGATTTTAAAGTATAATGGAAATTGTTTAATCGGCGGGTTTTTTCAAGTTAATATAAATAGTGAACGATAGTTTCCTTTAAATCTCAGCCGGTACAAGGTTATCGCGACTGGAGAATCTTTATTTTACGGGTATTCAAGTGTAGAATCCCGTTGAGCTACAATGGCGGCTCGATCAACAAATTTAACCATAATCTTCGATTATATACACCATCCGTCATTCGACGAGATGTATCACCAATAATACAACGGCACACAACCCGTCCTCCTTTTCCACACCATATATTTCCAACCTGATGGGACCTGAACCATATAATGGAGGACGCCAAGGGCATGGCGTTCCCATACTCCACAACTACCCAAGATGGATGGAGAAGATCGAGTAACCTGGCGATGATGCAAAAGTGAGGGAGGAACGGTCCCCTTGCTTTGCATCTGGATTCGACGCAGCCACGTTATAGGTTTTTAGCTAGGATGTAGATGTAGTATGGTCCACAGGTATGATTAATCTTTTAATATATAAATCTTGTTATACATCCACTCTTTTATTTTACATTTCCAAGCTTCACAACACTGAATAAAATAACAGTGCCCACGCTCTGATGGGAGTATTTCATGCCTACCGACACAGTCCAGCATATCTCGTACCCACGAGATTTGGCGTCCAAGATCCCATGGGATTAAAGCTGATAACTGTGTACCTTTATGTATAACCCTGTAACTTAATACACCCACTCAATGTGATGATAACGTGACCACAAAGTAGGTACAAATCACAACACAACCATCCAGTGTCATTACCCTAATTTACATCATGAAACCCACTAAATAACCCGAATCAGTCTGTACTACAACAAAGTACCCAACATTAAATCCATTTATAACATATTTTCAAAGTTTTTCATCGTGCAATGTGAGGAAACACTGGTTAAAGTAGCACAGGTAGGTCCCTTGACACCCATAACCTGTATACATATATTGACGAGAAAATATATATGCAGTGATGAGCATGAAACATAATAACTCTTTGTAGGTAAGTACTAAAAGAGATTCATCCACGACTATTACTTATTAATAAAGGCTTAAGTAAGATTTATTTGAAATAAATACGCACGAACACATTTACTTACCTACAAGTATTTGTGTGGTTAAAGTTTTATCTACAAATTAACAAAAAATCGCTTTTAATTTCACATATTTGTTAAAAGCATTAACTTTGAGGCTCGCACATAATTTATAATAAAAACACATAATTTTGTTACATACCACTTTAGTTTCATTTTATTCACACTCTACCGGTTTCGGAAGAACCCTTCCTTACTCGGGAGAATATAAGAACTGTACAACCGCTGGAGCGACAGCGCAATTTCAAACTATTTATCTAATTGCTGGAGATTTTTCGGTGATCATTTTGTATATTTTCCGCCCATATTAAAAAAATCATACATCTGAATTTTAATATGGAAACACACAAAGTGATTATAGTTCTATATGGCCAATGAATTCACCTATCGTTTGTCGATTATCATACATTCGTAGGATTTATAAAAAAAATATTATAAAATCGTAAGTTTCTACTTACTTACAAACATGGGAAAATTTGCCAAAATTGGCATCAAAGCAATCCGAGATATTTTAAATAGTGCCATATTGTGGAAAAAAGCGCTCCAGTGGTGGAATTAAAGTTTTAATTTTCTCCTGACGAAGGGAGGGTCCTTCCGAAACATGTAGTGTGATTAAAAAAAAACTAAACTTGTCTGTTACAAATTTGTGTTTTATTCACATCATTAATTTATTGTTTTTATGATTATCCCCACAGTTCAGTTTTAGAAACAACTCGATGTCACACAACAAACTAGAATTTGGGATAACATAGTCCAACTGGCAGACGGTTGGGAGCAGTTGGGTTATCTTATGCGGTATTTTCAGTTAGGAAACAGGCATAGGGGCAATACGTGTTCCTCTGGACATTTCCCAATTTTTAGTAAACTTTTTTTTTTTTCTTCTAAACTATTAGCAATTTATTTTATAAAATTACATATTTTGGAGGTCAGATAAATGATCTATTGTAATCTGATTTTTTATTTGCTCCTTTTTTTGTATATTGCGAAATAAACGCAATTGAAATAAAACTTGTTTTTTGTCCAGAGGAACAATACCCTGTATGTTCCTCTGGTCACTGTGTAATGTTCCTCTGGACAGTACTTGTTCCTCTGTACAATGAACAATAAATGTTTTCTAAGTCATAAACACAATAAAACAATAACAGGATTACATAGTTTATTTAAATAATAGAGCATTTGCTATAGTCTAGAATATTTTTCTTGTCATAATTTTTTTCTAGATTATGTACTATCATCCTAGGTTGGTAAAACCTGTTATATATTAAGTCATCTATTTTTTTTATATAGGTGACAAAATATTCACAAAAATGACTACTGGGGTAAAATGAATGGCTTATTTGTCACGTGCCAAAGTATTTTTCCTGATTTTTGCCTACACAATTGCGCTAACCATAACAAAACAATATTTTATAGTAAAAAAGATACATCTATTTATGCCGCATTTTCCAACAAATCGTGGTTAAGGAGGTGTTCCCTCGTTCTTCCCAATTTACTGCGTGGCACTAAAATATTAATTAACAGTTAAAAATCCTTAATATTAATATATTCTATATAAGCTGTGCATAAGAATATTGTAGATTGTTCCTCTGGACATGTCCAGAGGAACAAGCAAAAAAACGTCCAGAGTAACACGGGGTGGTCATTTTTTACATTTTCAAAAGATTCTCATTTTGAAGTTATGTTATTAGAAAGATAAATACCCTCGCGGTTTCTTGGATGAACAAGCATTCCAAAGTAGAGTTTAAAAGTGGGTTTCTTCATTTACACTCTACTTTAGCTTAGCAATTTACAGTTCCTTTCGCAGTGCATTTGACATTTACGGCAAAATGGGTTTTTTCACGATGCCAACTGCTTAAGTAAAAGTAAATAGGGTTGAGAGCATAAAAACTAACCTAATTCCCACATTTTCGTATTGGGAACTGTGTATATATTTTTTTCATGTGGCAACCCACACAATAAATGTCAAACATTGTGTGCGACTTGCTTCATCTACGGTTGCGTTGTTGTTTGTTTCACGTTTTAACTAACTAACTAATCATCACGCCGTTTCCCCGCAGGGGTAGGCAGAGAGGACGGACCGCCAAACAACTCGGTCTTGGCACACATTCTTTGCCTCACTCACATTCATACATCGTCTCATACATTCTCTTCTATTATTCTGACTTTTGAAATGCCCGACTCAAGAATCTGATTCACTTGATCGTGCCATGTCTTTCTCGGGCATCCCCGACTTCATCTACCATTCGCATTCGCGTCGTATATTCTTCTTACACTACTTTCTTCGTTCATTCGCTCTACATGCCCAAACCATCTGAGGGTCCCTTTCTTAATCTTACGCATTATGCTTACATCAGCCTTACATTCTTTGCGGATATCCACATTTCTCACACGATCGTACATTGTTTTACCACACATACGTCGCAGGGATCACGTTTTAAATTGTAATAAAATTATTAGCAATGAGTAATTCTTTCGAATAACATATCATATCATATCTGCAATTAATGTAGTCAAAGGTCGAGCTTTTTCTTTGTTAACGCGAAATCTACGTCTTCCATTAGATAGAAATTCCTGCGTTTATTATGTCGCTTTACACGTCGTGTCATATAATTAATTATTAGTTCATCGTCAGAACCTGATGAACCATCACTTGTTGCGAACATAATGATAAAATACTAGCAAATACCGTAAAATAGATAGCAAGAAAATCTCTGAACTGTCACCAAAGTGACATTTACACAACGGCCGCCATTTTGTTTACCTTTCCTTTCGCATTTGCAGCACCATTGTGGGCCTGTAAAATGTACGGTGAAAGTAAACGGTAAATGTCAAATGAAAAAACCCATTTCTATGCATTTTACCGTTTACTTTTACAATTAGCATTACATTTAGCATTCTTGGTAAATGAAGAAACCCACCCTAAATAATACAGACTTTTAAGTCTTTACAGCATGAGTCACTCAATAAAAAATAAAAAATAAATACTTTTTCGATGAAAAAAATATAATCATCGTCTCTCACTTTAGGATAGGAGATAATGGAGATTAAATCAGTGTTATCAACTTTAAAATGCGCATTTGTTGGCGGCACTTAATTAATACAAAAATTGATAGTTTATGAAATAACACTACTGTCGAGAGTCTAGAGCAACGATACTCAACCTGCGGCCCGCGGGCCGCATGCGGCCCGCCAAGCTTTTGTGTGCGGCCCTAGCCACTTTACCATCAGGAACTTGATTTAAAAAAAAACTATCATTCTAAATTTCGAATATTCCATTCGATTCGATTTATAATCTTGAGATTCGTTTCGACTTTGACGCACAGGCCACAGATAGTGACACCCGAAAAGGATTGTCATTATGGTCCACACGATCTGGTACAAGAGTAAGATACTTGTTTAGATATTCACGGCCAAAAGGTTTTTTTTTGTTATTTGTTTTTGGGGTGTTATGCCGTGTTGCGCTACCTCCGTCTTTAGCCAACGTTTCGGACAGCGTTACAGTGTCCATCATCAGGGCAGATGTGTAAGAGTGTTGCTATTTATACACGCTAGATTTAATCCCAAAAAACAAATATTTGACACACAAGTACGCGCGCAAATCTATAATATAAATATGAATCTCTCAATGTGTTGATAAGCGCATAACTTCCTAACGACTGCGACTGCACCAAATTGGATAATTCTTTTTTTTTGTGTTCGTTATTGTCAAGACAAGGTTTGTATAAAACAACTGGTGAGCTCTGACGTTATGAAATTTGTATAAAAAAAATTGAATAGGTGGCACACGAGCTATTTGAAAACTAAGGGAGGGTTGGAGTGAAACCAGGGAAAGGGGAGGGGGGAGGTGAACTTGGGAGGGGGAGTCGCGGGACGGGGAAGGGGGGGAGTGGAGTGGGGAGAGGGAAGGTGGAGGAGGCGGAGTGGGAACGCGAGAGGGGAAGGGGACGCGGGAGAGAAAGGGGAGGCGGAAGGTGAAAGAGACGAATGGTAAAGGACACGCAGTGAGAAACTATTTCCTTATTAAACGGCATAGCAACGCATGCCGTGTACCAGCTAGTAATTTATAAATAAAAGTGCCACTTCTAGAAACAACCGCATCAATTATAATACATAAAAACTAGTTAATGTCAATGGTTAGTCAGGTACCTACTAATTTTAAAAGCATTTCTTGCTGTCGTATAGAGTACTATTTTCTTATAATATAAATACGCATAGGTAATTTTTCACAAAAAAAACGCTCGGGGGGGGGGGGGTTGATGATTTTTTTTCGTCATACCAGTATAGTGTTGCGGCCCGCGTAACTTTACAAATACATGTATGTGGCCCGAAGAGAAAAAAGGTTGAGTATCGTTGGTCTAGAGGAACAATCGTCCAGAGGAACACGTATTGCCCCTATAAAAAAACTACTCTTTAAAAATTTTACGCTTATCGTGGTAATTATAATAAATCCTCTGATGAAGGTAACCATCCAATTAATGATAATATTGACATTTTGAGTTTTAACCCTCATTACTGGTATTAAGTAAGTTTGGGATAGGTTAGGTCGGGCTTAAATTTCCAATTAAGTTAATGTAATGCCGGTTTCTTTATCCCTTTGGGCTTTGGACCGACCAAACACACTGAATAGTAATATTAGTGGATGCGATACATTGTTGAACAATATTCCCAGCGAGTCTCGAACTACAAACTGTATAGAAAATAGAAACGTCCGGTTAACTCGGACACAGTCGCTAAACCACGTTGTTAAGTGAGCAAGCCGAAATGGTTGGGCAAAGCAGGGCCGGGATGGGGATAGATTTAAGGGCACACCCACCTGAAATGACAAAAACTGCTAAAAGGTATCATCTTTCTATTTCATTAAAAATATTTGAACAACTACAGATAATCTCGTAGTAGGTACTTGGTAAGTAAGTAGATATAACTATGTAGTTGTAAACTAGGTATAATGTTGTAAGAAAGTAAGTATATACTTGTTGTAAGTAAGTATGTACTTATTTGTAAGTAAGTACGTATATAGATGTAATTAAATAAGTAGTTCTGAGAAAGTAAGTATATAGTTGTAAGTTAGTAAACACACAGCGCTCGTGAGGTAATTTGTCGCAATAATAGATCAATAGTTGATGGCCGGCGTAGTCCAGAGATAAGGCTCTTGCCTAGCTCTCCGAATTTTATTTTATTAATTTGTGTTATTTCATAATTTACTCATTTAAAATAATATAAAGTATATTTGCGGCACGTTCCAGAGTGGAAGATACTCTCAGTATCGCCCTGGTGTAAGACCACCATTCAAAATTGAAACGTTGCTTGAAATGGCGTTAGCCGTATTTGGTGACCAGATCTGAATAGCCAGGTACTTCCCCACCTCCCTCTTCCCCATCTCCTTCCCTTCCCCATTACCTTCAGCCTCACAACATACCCCAATTGGGGATACCGTAGTCCCACTAGCTCCAGATGGGAGCAGTTGGGACTCTTGTGCGGTATACATGTAAAAAAAATTATAATACGAACAAGCAACTATTATTATATTTATTGTAAGTCAAGAGTTGTAACTATTTAGCTTTAAGTATATAATTTAAGTAAGCACGGAAAGTAGTGGTAAGTCGGTAGGTATATAGTTGCAAGTACACAGTATTCTTGAGGTGATTTTTCAAAAAAACAGCACTAAAAAAAATATTGTTGTAGTTGTAAGTACACTGTACAGGTGATACAGTAGTTGATTCGTAACAATGCACGGGGGTCAGAATAACCTTGCGGCCACTCTTTGCTATTTAAAACGCTTATGGATTTCGATCTTTAGCTGTGCTCGACCACCGAACAAAATACGGTAATTCACAATTAAGTGGTACTCACTGCTATTGTGACTTCTGGCTTATTCTCCATTCGGTGACCTACACTACACACTTGTAACAGTCACAGATGTATCTATAAGCGCGCGATACAGCTTGTTCTGGTCGGTTATTAAAACCACGATTAAATTTGAGTGAGACGATTAAGATAAGCGGTTCACATAAAGCGTACGATGAACGACGGCGATATAGGTTATAAATGCTTCATGTTACACACTTCCAATTGATAAAAAAACATTTCAACGTAGAGCGAAATGTCACGTTACGATGGTTGTTGAGAGGCTGGCGATAATGTGGTACTTGACTCTTGTCTACCGTGTAGGTAGGTACCCTTAATGTGTGGAATTCCACAATATGGATTGCTCCGATCCTATAGCCCGATCGAAACGCAAACGCGAATGAAACCCATCAGCTTTATGAAACAGTAGTTGTAAGTTAGTATGTAGTTGTCAATAATTATCTGTTTTTAGGTAGGTAAGTGTATAGGTTAATAGTAGTTCTGATACATTTTAGATCAGATAAATTAAGAGGGGTGACCAACACCGAAAGGATAATGTGTAAGATGAACGCGTTGTATTATTTTAAGACAAAACTCGTAAACAATAACAAAACAATATTTATGTCCTATTCCGCCTCTGAACCAGTCGTATTATCGCTTTGTAGTATAGGGAATACAACCGCCACTGGAAGGGTGGGAAGTTAGCGCGTATCTACTGTTAATACCTAGTAATTTCTCATCAGGACAATCGAGTTCTCCCAGAAGCTTTAAATTAAGGTATAATTTCAAATTGTGGTATAAATAAAATGCAAATAAATTGTGGTATAAATAACAATGTGAGCGTTTTGCAAAAAGACATTGTCTTTCACAAAATTTATGGTTTAGTAAATACTAAACCATAAATTTGGACTAAATAGTCCAAAATAAAGCTAAGGATACGAAATAACAAAAATGGATACAATTGTGTACCTTTTAACAGTGTCTCATATTCTTTAAAATTTTATTTGAAACATTTAAATTATTGCTCTGAAATTTATATTTATTCGTTAAACCTATATCACATTTACGAAAAATGACTTAAAAAATCAGTTACATAAGAAAAACATATATTTCTATCATGTGTGATTTAACAACATAAAAATTTGGTTGTGCAGGCGGTGTACAGAAATTCGTAACTCGTAACTCGTAATCTATCAGCTGTCGCGAGCCCACCGGCGGACTTTGCTTTTAAATGCGATTTTAACCCTTATGTATAAATAAACTGTATTAAGGACAAGGTCAGAATCGCTTGCGCCAATAGGTTAACCACAAGTGGGAAACTGGTGAATCCATATCACAAAAAAGAAAACCCAAAAAACTCTATTCTTCGATCTGAGATGAGAACGCTCTCGGAACATCGCCTTGCACCACAGCGGGAGGGTCGGATTCGTATTTCCGTTACTCCTGGACACTACCCATACCCACCCCCAGATTCGTACCCACCCCTCATACTTTTTTCCTTCCCAAGACTTTGTCTACTTCCGTTTCCAAAAAGCCCCTTCACACAGCATACCCAAAGATGACATTGGCCCTGAGAGGAATTATTTTCCTAATTGTGTGGAGCTAATATGAAAAAAAAACATATTTTTTATAACTTTTTTTTGGAAACTAACGATTAATATAACTTGACTATTATATGTTTACCTCCTACATATACGATACAATCATATTTTCAATTATTTAATCAACAAACTATTAAAACCAAAGCCTGTGCAAATATGTCGAAGTCGTGTTTCGATGCCCTTATTATCCAAGCCTCTTTCGTGTAATGGAAATGAAGCAACCGGCAAAAGAGAAAAGCTTTTTATATTCAGTGGCAATAATTGTCATCAATCATAGCACTCAATCGCCAACGCAATTGGACGTATTTAAGTTTGCAGCCCACCGACGCATGATGAGCATTTTGCTCTAGGTGAGAATTCTCCTCGCCCCGCTAACCGCCTATCCCCAACTCCCCCCACTCGTGAATAATTCATGGGTATTTAGGGGAATGTGGGCTGACTGCACGCTTACATTTCCATAATTGCCTGAGTGCGTTTTTACTGGCTTTGGCGTGGCATAATGCGATGGAAATTTTCTCCAACAGTGCTGTACTGGAAAGCTCCTGGTAGTCAAAAATATTTAAATCTACCACAATTTTTTCATTTCGTAATCGTATCTCTATATATTTTCTTGAATATTATGGTGATCTCTGACTGTTTGTATGTAGGTAATTAAATAACGTTGAAACTGAAACATTCAAAGGCGAACATTACATTATTGTAATGTGCAAAAATACAACCCATCAAATGCATTTTTTGATAGTGAAACAGGACGAGCTTATCTTTAGTTCTGAGAAAAGTTTTGAATTGGTTAAAGTTGGCCATTTTAAATATGTATTTATTGATTTATTTAGTACAGAAAACATTATTTATGAATTTATTTAAAGCATAATTTAACTGATTTTGGAAGGTCTTATAAAAATCATAATAACCTGCCAAGTCCCGTAAAAAAATACTGTTTTTTTTTGTATTCTTGAAAAATCAGTTTTAATTTTGAAAATTTGCAATTTAAATAATTTTCCTTTGTATTTTGGTAGGTATTTTATTGCTTGTCCGATTTCTCCAAACAAAAACTTCTTATTTTGAGAATGACACTTAAATTCAAAACAAATCTGAGTTCTAGAGTTCATTTAACCGCTGTCACGAACAGATAGACGGAGTTACAACCGAAAATAGTATTTTTAATTATGTACATGTTCACAGAATATAAAAAATAAAAATAGTAGTTGTAACTAACATAAGTTTGACTGAAAATGCAATAAAACGTAACGTTGTTAGCGTTATGTATACTTTACGCACTTTACCCAGTTCGTCTTGACATTTAATTATTTGAAGAAAAAAAAAAGTGTGTTTTTTTTCAAACCTAAAACCTAAAACCATGAAAAAATCGGTTGGTATTGGCCAGTTAAGGTTAGAGTAAGTGGTTACTCGGCTGAGTGACCACGTGGAAGAAGTTTTTTAGTTGTTCGGTTTTGAAAAACATAAAAAATTCACCGGAAACCAAAATTTCATTTACATTTTTTACTCCAAATAATATTTGAAATCACTGGTTAAATTGAATAAATTACGTCCCATAAAGCCCTGTATATATATATATGTTTTTACTATTTTAAATCTCTAGACTATTGCGATGCAAAGTATCCATAATAGGTAGTAGGTACGTGGGTAATGCAGTGTGTTGTGCTATTGCAAAGATTTTATGTTTATTTTGCACAAATTCTTCGAACGTTTTTTTTTACATACAGCAATTGAGATCAAGATTGACTGTTCGTCTAGGATTTTTTTTCACACGTGACAGCTGTGCCAACGTTATAGGCTGGCCGCAAACATCAGGTTTTTCCATCCGATTGTCTGATCAGACAAAAATCGGTTCGAAAACCGGATTGGTCATAATACCGGGGCCACGCCCGTAGTCGGACTAGATTGAACGGCAGGCGCGACGCCGGCCGTCCAATCGGGTCATCAAATTTTTGTCTGGTCAGACCAGGCATAAACGTATATAAAAAAAACATCCTAATAATTATGTAGGTACCGTGCGATTTCTAGTTCACCCCTGTTCTCACGCCACATACTCTTTAACTTCTGCAATCCTGGTGGCCACTCAGATAATGAAACAAAAAGGGAATCCGATTTGAAGTTTGGTTTCAGCAAGTTGGCTGGAGTGTTAAGTTACGGAGAGTTTATAAGAAACTCTGCATGTTCTCCCTGAGTGCTCAATCTACCTGGAGTACCTACTTTTTGATTTAATTACTTCTACTAGATGATAATGGACGGGCTATCCCACATCGAATTGCGCTCACGTATAGAATTAATTAGATAGGTAGCCTCCACACATTTCCTATTCTTAAGTTGATTAGTATAAAAGATTTCCACTCTGTGTCTTGTACTTGATTTCTTGCGTTTTTATTTTATTTTTAATTTACGAACTAAATTGTTCTGATTGTTCGTATTTTGGCCGAGAAATAGAGTCTTTAGTTATTTTACGACTATATAACTTACATGACAGTGTCTTGTCAGATTAAGATCATGTCCCCATCGATCTGAATCCAAGAACGTTGAACTACGTACTCGAATCAAGGCAGATGACGCTAATTCGTTTTAATTTTTTATTTCGAAGGCTACTAAGTACATTATTAAGAATGAATAAATATTACTTAAATTTAATTTCTCAACAAAAATATTGATTTAAACGCAAATAAATAATATTTTCATAACACTATTGTTGCACCCAAAACTGAGTACAAATTACAGCTTCAGATGTAATTGTAATGCATTGTAAATACTAAAAACGAAACGAAACGAAATTGTGTTTGCTGGAATTTGGTGATAATATGTGTAGGAAATATGGTGATAATATGTGCGGCGTCGGAGTTGTACCCTGAGTCGGATCCTTAAATTTCAACCGTACAGTCGCATGGGTATTAATACTGTCAGATAGTTCCTCCGGGGCCAATTTTCGTCACAACAAAACGAATGCGTACAAAACAATATTATGTAATTTCGAGATGGTCAAATTTCTCCTTTAAAAGAAGATTGTGTAAACGAAAAACACCAACAAATTTCTTTTGTTTCTTCTTCTCAATATTTTTTTTCAACAAATGCACTAGAGTTTTCACTATTTTTCCATGTTCCAAAATTTCAAATATTTTTTCAGCATTTCAAAACCAAACAACTGTTCTCATAATCTTGACACATCGTGTTTTTTTTTTAAAATTTATTTGTTTCTTATTTACCAAATAAATTTTAAGGTATCTAATAGGAATTAAGTTACTTTACGGTTATTACAACTGCGATTTTAATATTACTCTTTCATTAGCAGTGTTTGCTTGTGGTGGAGAGGAGTGTACAGTTGTACAGCATTGCAGTTATAAATAAAACAGGTACATGCATAGAATATATGCGCTGTAGTAAGTACATTGCTGTTAAAACATGAAAAATATGTATGCTAAATGTGGTAATTGTAAGTATTCACGATAATGTAATTAAAAATAATGCACATTGTGTGTATTTAGAGAAAAAAAGGTTTGTTAAATGTGGAAAGTGTAAGTAGTGAAACGTATTCACGATAATGTAATTAAAAATAATACGCTTTGTGTATTTAGAGAAAAAATTGTTGCGTATGTAAATGATGTACCTACAGGGGTATTTCACCGTTGGCGTCGTCTTGATAGCTATCCATAGGATAAAGATTATTGATATTTACGTATTTACGATTTATCTATCTATCTATCTATAATCTATATAATTAAAAATGAATCTTTCTTCTTTTTTTCATAAGAAGCAATTACTTTGTGGTTAGACATTATATTATAAAAAAATAAAACAAACACTTTGTATTTAACCACGAATTTATTATTTTATATATCTACCGGTTTCGCTTCGACCAAGCTTCCTCAGGATATAATAATAACTATTATATTATATCAGTTATTATTATATCCTGAGTAAGCTTGGTCGAAGCGAAACCGATAAAAATATAAAATAATAAATTCGTCGTTAAATACAAAGTGTTTTTTTTCGTTTTTATAAAAATGAATCACCGAAATGTACGTACGCGCATAACTTCCGAACGACTGCATAATTTTTTTTTTGTTCGTTATTGACAGGACAAGGTTTGTATGAAACTACTGGCACCCCTGCTAAACGTTGATTATCGAATAAATGGTTTACGGGGCAGCGGTATCCATACCCGCTTCCCAAATTGGGGTAAGGGATGAGTTTAACACCCGGTTACATAACATTGAGAATATCTTAGTAGACGTAGAAGCTACTTTGTCCATTTATACCCTTACGATGCACTCAATTTTAACATACTACTGGTGAGTTCTGGCATCATGAAATTTGTATTAAAAATTGCGATAGATTGCACGCGAGCTGTTTGAAAACTGAATGTACCGGGACTGAAAGTATGTAATGCGGGAGAGGGGAGGGGAACTTGGTTAGGGAGTTAACGGGAGGGGGTGGGGAGGGGAACTAGGGATGGGGAGGGGAACCTGGGAATGGGGAGGGGAACTCGGGAGGGGGGTTCGCGGGACGGGGGAAGTGGGAGAGTGGGAGAGTGGAGTGGAAAGAGGGAAAGAGGAGGAGGCGGAGTGGTAACGCGAGAGGGGAAAGGGACGCGGTAGAGGAAGGAGATGCGTAAGGGGAACGAGACGAATGGGAAAGGACACGAAGGAGAAACAATTTCTTTATTAAATGCCAGCTAGTTTATTTATAATGTCTGAGTTTACTTTTCAGTACTCGAACCTGTGAACCTGTGACACAACAATTTCTATGAGACCAATAGGAGCTGGCACACATTTGGTCTCCCGTGATTAAACGGGTTAAAATGGCTTAAGACTTGTTCTTTTATGGTTTGAAGTATTGAATTGTTAACGTATACCTTCATATTTAAATAAAGTTGAGTACAAACATAAATTTTCCAAAAATCAATCCCTATTATATGATATTATTATATGTACAATTCCTATTGGAAGAAGGTTAGATATAATAAAACGCTGATTTGTAACTAATGAAAAAATAATTATCATTAATATTCTAGCAAGGTATTCGTATACTGGATATCCCGCTTACTAATAAATGTGCTTTAAATTTTACACAACTGATAAACAACCATTTATGGGATAGTTCAGCTCATTAATCGGTGGTGTTAACATATTTAGTAGTAAGAGGGAATGAGTGTTACTTACCGCAAAGTGGAAAATGTGGACACTAATTTCCATTGCAAATACCTGCTGCCACCTTTACTACTGTTTAAACCGCAAAGCCCACTGTTTAGACTTTAAATTCAGAGTGGGTTGAGGGCAAGTCATCCAACTCAAGAGAATTGAATACAGATCTGCATGTTAAAATTGAGTGCATCGTAAGGGTATAAATGGACAAAGTAGCTTCACGTCTACTAAGATATTCTCAATGTTATGTAACCAGGTGTTAAACTCATCCCTTACCCTAATTTGGGAAGTGGGTATGGTGGATATCGCTGCCCCGGAAACCATTTATTGGATAATCAACGTTTACGATTTAGCTGTAAGAATTGCTACGTTTGGTGATTTAGCAGGTGTGCCCGGATTCATGGGGTAAATTTGTCAAGGTCTTGACGGCCGATGTGTCTGTTCACCTGCTGTATGTGGTGGATCGGATCGAGAGAGACTGGTCGAGGAAGTCATTTTACCTCTCCAGCCAGATTCCCTCGACGCATCGCCTTGCACCGCAGTTGAAGAGCTGGATTCATACATCTGTCTCACTCCTGGACACACTGACCCCTGATTCTTACCCACCCCTCATACCTATTTCCTTCCCAGAACATTCTCTCATTCCTTGCCTTAAAAAAAATCCCCCACACAGCATCCTCTAAGATAACATGGGCCCTGAGGGATTTTTTTTCTCATTGTCTCCTGTGTGGAGCTAATGTAAAAACGAATCCCTGGGACAAATTAAAGTAGGACAATTGTGTCAATTTTTAGAACAACACAGCAATGGACGTGTTTAATTGGTATTTTAACAGAAGATGCTCTAGGTTCGTGTTCGTGTACACAGTTGCTGTCATTTGCCAGCCTCTGTATTTCCTATCTCCTACAATATGGTCTCTTCAAGACACATGTTCACTGTTCACTCCTTCCTCTCCTCAAAAGACCCTCCACACAGTGTCCTCAAAGGTTTCCTGGCTTCCTACGCAAAAAAAGTATAAAAAACCAACAAGGTGGAAGTTTTTAGAAACTAAATTGTTTGAGATAGCTGAAAATATCATGGTAGCCGTGAATCATCTAGGAATAGGCGCTAAGGGAACTAACTCACCAAATCAACAAAGAACGGAATAATCTGCATATCGAAAAAGGGACTATTATACTAAACTGAAAATATCTCAAAGAAGGGTTTAAAAATGTTAGGTGTTCTACTAAGAGTGGCTAAAGATTTCACCAACATTAAAACTTCTTTATAAATCACTAGTGAGGAATCAGGTTGAATATAACTCAACTGTATTCTCTCCTCATTATAACGTGCACTCTCAAACAATAGAAAGAATACAAAAAAAAATCATAAGCTTTTTAAATTATAAACAATAAATACCGAAAGAGCAAATAAACTACGCCCATCTTCTGCGTTTATGTAATTTATTTAAATTGAGTGACAGAAGAACTGTTTTCGATGTAGTATTTTTATTAAAAATCTTGCATAATAAAATTAACAGCCCTGAAGTCTTGGCGCTTATAAATTTTAATGTACCAGCCAGAAACACAAGGTCAGTACTACCGTTTTATTGTGGCAATACTACGACCAAGTCCCATTTCAATATACCACTACACAGAATTCAAAACGTAGGCAACATGTTTTCGCACATGTGGAATGTGTCGCTGATAATAAGTACGAAATAATAAATCATTGATCCGCTTTAAGATAATATTTAAATATCGTAGCATTTATTTTCGTTTTGTTATCGAAATATCTACATTTGTATTTCTCAACTATTTCTTTCTGTTTTACAAATTTTTTAGAGCTGTATTTTTCATTTTGTTGCTCTACACTATGTTATATTATGTAAAAGCCGAAATGTGTTAATACTATAAATAAATTAACCTCAACCGTTTGTCAGTGGGTACAAAATCCGAATAAATGGAATTTTTGTGAAGGTACCCGAAAATTAAAAACAGTTTTTGAAAGGTGATGAAATACGCTTTCAAATTTTAAACTTCTTAAAATAAAAAAAAAATTGAATGGAAACTTAAAAAAGTTTTAAAAATGGCACATCTTTGGTTTTTTCTCACTAAATTTAATGGTAACGAAAAAAATTTAAAAAATTTAAATTTTTTTAAAATTTAAAAATTTAAAAAGTTAAAACGAGTATTATGGTTGTGTTCCAGCCTGTTTATATATAAAGGGTTATTTATGTGCTGAAATATAATTTTGTTCCACATAATTGCTCTCACTGAAAGAATTTTGAGACTTTGATAAAATTATGGAAAATTATGCCTTTCTTTGTATAAATTTTTTTTAGCTAATAATTTAACCAATGAATTTTGCACTGATTGAACATGGTCTGTATTTATTTTACAAGAAAATCCCCAAGCTGTTATGCCATACCTTATAACAGATTTAGCTAGAGATAAATAAATTATTCGAAGTGTGCAGATAGGAACAAAAAAATTTAAGTTTATACAATCTGCTTACAATTGATCTTAATCGTGCACAAACTTTGTTTATTTGTATATCCCACTTGAAAAAGCAATCAATAATAACCCCTAAATAAACATATTCTTTAACTAGTTCCATATTTTCACATGTACACGTTGCTGGAATACCATTGTGTAAGCAATCTGATGTCTTCGTCTTCCTTGCGCTATCCCAACTCATTGCCTAGGTAGGCTGTTGGGGTCGGCTCTTCTCGTTCTCAGGTTGTAATATCTTCCGTTCTGGGTATCGCCTTCTGTAAGCCTTGTAAGCAATCTGATGTATGTGTCTTTATTTCAGGTGTAATACATACCTTAACATTAGGGGATCTTATGGGTAACAATTTAGTTTTTTTGGCATTTATACTTAAGCCAGAGTCATGAGACCATTTTAAGAGTTCAATGTAGTCTTTTTGTAAAAGATCTATACAAGTTTTCAAAACAATGCTAGAAATAACTAAAGCAGTATCATCCGCGTATACAAAGTACTTTGTCTAAAAATGAATTTAATAAAGGATACATATATAATATACAGGATTGGACCTAATATGGAACCTTGAGGAACGCCGGCAAAAACTTCTTTTTTTTGCTTAAAGATTTTAAGAGTTTTAATTTCATGCATCGGTTGTTTAAGTAATTTTCAAAAAGTTTTAGTAGTTTTCCTCTTATTCCTATAATTTCTAGTATTTTAACTAATTTACCATGATCAATAGTATCAAAAACTTTCGAATAATCTATAACTAAGACTAATTTAATTTAATTTTTTACAGTTTAATTCATTATTTATCATGTTGGCAAATTTTTGAAGCAGCAATTCGGTACTCTTTTTTTTTGGAAACCGTATTGATTAGTATCTATTATCGAAAAATCTTCTAAATATTTATTTTATCTAAATTAGACACAGAAAAATAGAAAAAGACAATGGTCGTAACTGGTACCCCAACCCAGAGCTCTCGTAATATGGAAAAATAATTAGTTGAAGATAATATTGTTAATTTCTAAAGTTCTAAAATTAAAAATTCTAAATTTCTAAACTTCTAAAATTTGAAATATGAGATTGACAAATATGGTGGTTTGACAAAAAGTGGCATTAGCGAACGATATCTTCTAACCATTTCGAAGGAGTGTTTAGCGATGTTTTTCAACCGCAGTAGGAGGGACTTTTTGCCCCATTCGGTAACCGTTAATGAAACATGGATCAATCACAACTCACCAGACCAAGAAACATTCGAACAGTGGACTGCTCCTAGCGAATCGAAGCCGAAGAAAGGCAAGGTAGGTCTCTCGGCCAATAAATTCATGGCCACAGTTTTTTGGATTGCGCACGGTATCATTCACATCGACCACTTGGAAAAGAGCAAAACGAACACGCGGGTATATTATGCATAGCCGTTTAATCGATTTCAATTAAAAACATCCGCATTTTGTAAAGAAAAAAGTACTCTTCCACCAAGACAATACACCAGCGCACAAGTGCGCAGTAGCAACTTCAAAACTCCATAAATTGCCATAGTATTTTTTTTGGTCCAATAACATATATTTTACAATATAATTGTATAAAGTGGGCCTCACTGAGTGGTTCATTTTGTTTCAATTGATTCTTCAACCACTATGTTCTCCAGATTTGACCAACTGCGACTATTATTTATTCCAAAACTTGGAGAAACGGCTCGATGCTAAGAGATTTGGGTCGAATGAGGATGTCATCGCTGAAACAGAGGCCTCGAGAAGTCGTAGCAATCGAAGGACATCGAAAAATTAGAGTAGATACATAAGATATAGTTGAAAAATCTAATTTCTGTATATTAGCGATCTATAAGGATCTGCTGGTTTTGAATAGTGAGAGCAGTCAAGAATCAGCAAATTTGGAACTAAGGGAGATACTTGGCCAAAGATGGAAGCTAGATTTGGAGAAGAAGAAATTTTGCTTTTGATCTTAGTCACATGGTTTTTCTTCTAGAATAATTATGACTTCGTGTTCTTTACATTTAAAATTACTTCTTCTTTTGAAGGAAAAACTTTTTTAGCACCGTCGTGATTTGAAACTCGATGAAACTGAAGCGAGCGACACTTAAAAGAGATAAACACAAACATCTATAGGATTTAGCCTGCGAGATAATGAGATAGCAATAAAATATTTATTTATTTAACGGGTACTCGGTTCCAATATATTACGATAAATCCATGGTCACGCGCAAGTCTTATTTAATCTAGAGGTACAGCTTGCCTGACGAACCTTAGCGGCCAGACATTCAATGGACCAAGGATCGAATCCTAGAAAAACCATAAGAAAAAGAAAAACTTTTTCTTTGTAAAATTAATATCCAATCTTTAAACCACTCCAAAATGTACAGGCAAAGAAAACACAAAAGAAAGCGACATCTGGCTACTCCGAAAAAGAAAACACAAACATTAATAAGATGACAAATGTATGGGAAAAGGTGCACTGGAATTTGACGACAAAAATATGGAAAAAATCATCCTTCGCATTGATAAAGTACTCCTTAGTCTCCCCACTCTTGTCTATTTTAGTTTTCTGAAGGTTTCACCTCAACCTTTTAAAATAATTAAAATAAAAAAAAAACAAAACACATGATTTTTTTCTTTTTCGGAGATTTAGCACTTAAAATGCCTTTTTAATATAAAATAAAGTTGGTTGTTTGCAGGTGGAAAAATGTAATAAGCAGTATAACTATTGAATGAATCACTATAGTACAGTCAATGAATGGTCCAAAAGGAGGTGTAGAGTAGGGTGTGTCAATTATTTCAACTTTTGAATTCAGAAACGCCCGGGGTCTCGAAAGTTGTGTCTTTTAAAGAACTGAATTTATATTGATTTTTTTTTTAAATAGTTATTAGCCCGCTAAAATGCATTGAAAATTAAAAAACAAACCAAAAACCATTTTTTTTTTTATTTTAAATAATTTTTTTTCAGTAATTTAACCTTTTAACGTTTGTTTATTATTAAAAAATGCGTATAACTGACAAAAATGAAATAAAAGTTCAAGTTTATGAATACAAATAAGTCAACAAGAATTCTGATTTTATCCAGAAAAAGTGTTATTTTACCCTTTCATATTAACATATCACATATGTTTAAAAAAAAATTGTGTTCCTTGTACCTACTACAGTTATGTAATTAAAAATAATTTTGGTACAAAATATAAAATATGAACCACAGCTTTTTATAAAAACAGCTTTTTTCTGAAAATGACGACATTTTACTAAAAAACTTAAAATTTCTATAAATATTTACTGGTTGGAGATTAATTTGCATATGTATATATATACATTCTAAAAGGAAATTAAATTCTTTACAACTTCTTTCAAATAAATTAATCAAAAAAAATTCTTTCTTTAATGAATATTTTAGACGATATGAAGGGATGTTTGATGAAAAATGTGATGTAAAATGATTTTTTTCGAAAATATCTACATTTGTAGAGCGTGTAACTCAAAAACGGCTGGGAATTCGAAAATTACTTATATTATAGAATAAAAGTTGTAAATAATTTTATGAGCTTTAACTTATTTAAAAAATTTCCTCAGCGACGCCCTGTTTTCGAGATATAAGCGAAAACCCGAAAATTGGGACCTTCCCTCCCCCCCCCCCCCCCCCACCCCACCCCCCCCCCCCCCCCCCCCCCTCATCCCCTCCCCCCACCCCCCCCCCCCCCCTCCCCCCCCCCACCACCCTAGCTCACCACCTAGACATTAGGACTTTTAGTATGTTCACACCCTAAGCACCCTGAACAAATTTCTGAAGGAATCTCTTAGGTTCCTGCTCACGCACTCTACACCTCCTTCCTTGACTGGACTACTAGTAGTGTAAATTGAATTATTTGGCAGGCAGAAGATAAGCTGACGTAGCTCAGTGGTGGTTAAGAGCAGTTGACCGGAAATCAGAAGGACGCGGGTTCGAGTCCCGTCGGCGGCATGCATCTTTTCTCGGGAGATTTTTTCAATGTGTTTCAGGATAATTTTTATTACTTACTAGCTGGTCCCGGCATGCGTTGCTATGCCATTTAATAAAGAAATTGTTTCTCCCTGAATGTCCTTTCCCATTCGTTCCGTTCCCCTTCCGCCTCCCCTTCTTCTCCTGCGTCCTCTTCCCCTCTCGCGTTCCCACTAAGTCACCTCCACCTTCCCTCTCCCCACTCCACTCCCCTCCCCCCTTCCCCCGTCCAACTAACCACCCTTTCGAGTTCCCCTCCCCCCTCACACGTCCCCTTCCCCTCCCGCGTTCCCCTTCTTCCTTTCCCGCTCCCTCGTCCCGTCAACCCTCCTCCCGCGTTCCATTTATTCAATCCCAGTACATTCAGTTATTATACAGCCCTTGTGCCACCTTTTAAAATGTTTATTCAAATTTCCATTTTTCATGCATATTAAATTTGG
The DNA here is from genome assembly GCA_929108145.2 of Limnephilus rhombicus. Classification (NCBI taxonomy): domain Eukaryota; kingdom Metazoa; phylum Arthropoda; class Insecta; order Trichoptera; family Limnephilidae; genus Limnephilus; species Limnephilus rhombicus. The sequence continues at coordinate 38,382,658 of OV815280.1, forward strand.
TACCTAACAAAGGTACCTATTTAAAATATCTAAAATTCTTGATTCGATTCAAACTATTAGGGGAGTACCTACTTTAAATAAATTTATCAAAGATTTTCAAAAATAGAATCCTGATTGAACCATCAATCAAAATGTCATTCTCAAACACGCGAACTGTCAAACATGCTCATGTTTTCTGAAATTATCCAATTTTTTGCGCAATTTTCTTAATTTTTCTCTCCGTAAGAACCATCCTCGTACTTCAAGGAATATTCTAAAAAAAGTATTAGCGAAATCGGTTCAGCCGATCTCGAGATTTGCGCTTACCAACACATTTAGCGATTCATTTTTATATTATAGATAATAATTGTTACATAATTTTTATTCCATGACGACAACCCTGATTTCGTTGCTTCCTTTCCTCAGAAGTTAATGAGATTACTTCTCGTTAGAGGACGCTCTTTGCTACCGTCTTTGATTTGTGAGCAACAAATTACCATCTACTTCCATTTTGACTCCCACTTAGACCTCCGAACTGTATCCGACAAGGATACAGTAACACCATGAGATATATTGCGTCTAATGGTAAACATTTTGAAATTTGTACTAATTTATTTCTCAAAACGGTTTATATTTATCACCCTATAAATAATTGAGTGTTTCAAGAGAGTGAGAATTTCTAACATTACGATACGAATTTAGTTGACATTTTGTTACGAACCAAGAGAATGAGGTTAGTGACTATTTTTATAACAATCAAATTTTTTATTGCTTTATAAAATTTTATTCTGTTGTTGTGATTAGTTATTACAAATTGTAAAATTACATGGTACGGTACTTAGTATTACGTACAAATGCTAATTATTTATTTATCCATTATCTTGGGAAAGAAGTGTCCCAATATGGTGACTATTACAACGCTATTAAATACGTGTCAAATAATGGTAGACAGTTCTTAGCACGAAAGCAAAATTAATATCCCAAAATAGTTGTACTTTGTAATATTGTGCACGTGTCCATAAATTTTAAAAATTTAAACAATTTCATCGATTGGGAATTTCCTTAAAACACGTTTTAAGGTATTTTTGTCGGTTATTTCACATCTCCAATGACCGTTTTTTTAAGGAAAATAATTCCCCTCAGGGTCATCTTTGAGTGTGAGGTTCTTTTTATGAAAGGAAGGGGAGGAAGTTCTGGGAAGGAAAAGGGTATTAGGGATGGGTAGGAATCTGGGGGTCAGTGTGTCCAGGAGTGACTAACATATGAATCCACCCTCCCACTGCGGTGCAATGCGATGTTCCGAGAGGGTACGGCTGGAGAAATCAAAGTTACTCCCTCAACCAGTCTCTCCCGATCCCGGGCAGCTGGTGGGCCGACGCATCTGCCGCCACGACCCGGATAAACCTCACCCCATGAACCCGGGCACCCCGGCTAAGTCACCAAATGTATCGAACGCAGAGGTGTTGGCTATCAAATAAATGGTTCCCGGGGCGGTGGTACCCATACCTGCCTTCCAAATAGAATTATTAGTGGAAAATTATTTTCAAATATTTGCCATAGTCTTAACGATATTTAGAACATCGCAAATTTTCCACCCAGTTTTCTAATATATTATCGCAGACCCGTGAAAAACCACGGATAGTCTGAATTCTCGACATATCAGTCGAAAAATTGGCAATTAAAAAAAAATCTGTTATAAATATTGTATTATTTATTACTACACATCGCTAAAAAACTAACAAACACTTTTGATAATAACACTTAAATTCAAAGCATAAGATCTAGTGTCCCTTAAAACGGAGATACAGACGGACAGGTGAAGCCACAGTGGAGGTAATCCACCTCTTACCCGCCCTGGTATAAGTAACTGATGGTTACTCCTTCAAGGCTCTCGCAAGATTCTAATTTTTTGATTAAACGAAGCTACATTTATTTATTTTGAACGAATCTAGACCTCCAGTGTCCAGTTAGTAAGCAGTATGCAAGTGCTTAACAGGAAAAACAAAATGCAAAAAAATAGCTTAGTAAGACAAAAATAAATTAAACAGGGCAAAAGAAAAACTCATTCATGAGACTCCATGATACGGCATTGCATCTGTAAAAAACCTGCAAGCACCTGCATAAAACAGAGAACATAAGAAATACAATAAATCTCAAATCAATTGGTAAGTACCAACAAAAAATGTGAATGGCTTTCGGTTTGACCATAAACTACGCTTAGCTTCCGTGTCCCTTAGCCAACCACTCAGTGAAGCCTCAAAGAATGTTAACTGAATATTTGGGGTAAAATACCCGAAGACTAAAAGAAAATTCAGCGTTGGGTAGTCAGAGGCAGGACAAAGGACAGCCAAGGTCGTCTGATCAAACCTCAAGCCTGCACATGTCATTAGGGGAGGCGCAGACAGATTTGATAAGGATCTGCAAAATCAATAATATAACTAAAGATGAAGCAGGGACGAGGTCCAGCACACCCCCATATAGGGATAGGAAAAAAATAAAAATTTTGAGTTCAGTTCATCCAAAAAACATTGAAATAGTAAAAGACAAACAAAACAAAACAAGGAGCATGGCATAAATTAACAGGTAGTATAGTAAATATAAACAAAACAAATCGCAAAGCAATTATATACATTTTTGAAAATATAATGAACAAAATAACATAACGCAAATGTAAAATATAACATATAACTCATAATATATAATAAAATAAAAGAAACAACATATTACAGAAACACAAAACACAAAAATTATAAAAAAATAAATCCAAGCGGTAAATGTAAAGGAATAATGAAGAGTGTCCGTGAATTCAGAAGCAAAATACACCTAGTACCTAAGTTATTTTACAGCTACTCAGCGACTCTAAGAACAGGCCATCTCTCAACCCAGACTTTCGTGAATTTTCTCAGGCACTCAAAATTCACCTTATTCGAGACGAGATCTGTATTCCAAGCAGGTCTCGTAATAACTTGTAAACCATCAATCATTTCGTCTCGAGCATCCGTCAAAATCTCACAGTGCCACAAAATGTGCTCGGCTGTTTGGTCGGTATCACCACAAGCGCAACTGGGATGGGGTGATGATAATTGAAGCCACAACGAAATTAGTATCACAATTAGTAAACAATATCACAGATTCTTTACTGTTCACCAACCATTCCGTGTTCCATTCCGCAGTGACAGCCGGCGGTATATCCGGAAACCAACGGAGCTTCCCAAGAAATAAATAAATTAAAATGTACTTAAAAAAAATATTTGATTAAGTTTACCCATTTCGTAATTAGATTACAGCGTACGAGTAAGGCAGCGATTCTTAATTAATTAAATTATCCCGACGAAATTTTTCAAAAAACCTTTTTTTAGTATTACAAGAGTCTAAACTGGAGTCAGTTGGGTAATTCGGCATTCCCCATTCGGGGCACAGCGTGGTGCTGAAGGAAGTGGGAAAAAGATGAATATAGGTAAGACGAAGGTTGGAATGCACCCAGTAATTCAGATTTTACCAATAAATACGTTTAAATCCAATGACTTTACAATATATATATAGAAGCCTGGTAGAAATCTCAAAGTGCCAAGCCAAAAACAAGTCAATTGTATTGTCTTCAATTTTGTGTTTTTAGTAATAAACTGCCACGCGTCGCGTAAGATCTTGTACTTCGTCTACATTCATGTGTGATGAGAACATTTTTTCGTTACTTGGCAATCACTAGTGAAAGCAAAAAAATAACGTTTCATTTTTAAATATACTAAAATTACTTGAGGTAGTATTCGACGGAACTTTTGAATACGAAAATGCGCCCGGTCTTACCGTTTATTTCGTTTACACGAACATATTCTTTGAATGTCTATTTTTGTCATACATGAACAATGTTTGAATAAAGAAATAACTGGAAACATATACTATGAGCGTTTCTTAACCTGCCACAATTAATTTTGAGTTTGTAAGATGATAGCAAGTATAGATGTATTATAAGGTCATTGGCTAAACCTATTTCAAGAAACGTTTCGTTTCATCCATTTGGTTATGTTACGTTCCTTGTTCTCAATTTCGCCGTGTTACATTACAGGCTCCTTTTTGGGTAGAAACTGCTTGAGAAAGTAACCCCTCTGGCTAATTTGTTCGCTTTTCGGAACAACTCATATAGGTCTCATGGAAATCATTGTGCCTCCCTTACTATCACAGTGAGAAAAATGATCTAAAGGGTGTTGAAAAGTATAGTGTTCTCTTATTTGATAGACACTAGCAGATTCTCCAACACACTTTGGATGGAAATAACTTTAGGAATAAATAGAATCTGTTTCGTTATCTGCGTTTATTTATACTTCGCGTATATAATGGAATTCGCTTATCAACCTAACTAGGAGCTGGCTAAAATGGTTCTGCCCAGTGATCATTCAAACACACCTTCTCCGCTTCCCCGATCCCCTGCCGGAGAGCTTAGGCACTACGCTGCCTGCCATCTAGCGGATTATACCGATAGCTGATGTCACCGCCATCTGTCGCTACAGGTCGGAAGCTTTTACAATACATCACAAAAAGATAAACACAACGCAATATATTCAAATCTAAAAGTCGTTAATGTACCTACACCATTGTGCAAACAAAGTTTACGTTTGCAATTTGAATAAAAATAAATTTCTTTGTGAATTTTTAATTCATTATTTTTACATAAAATGACAAAAAAGTGAGGTGAACATAACGTTTACAATACATTTCTCCAATGAAATATGTGTTTTTATTTTTTTCGTTACCATTAAATTTAGTGAGAAAAAACCAAAGATGTGCCATTTTTAAAACTTTTTTAAGTTTCCATTCAATTTTTTTTTTATTTTAAGAAGTTTAAAATTTGAAAGCGTATTTCATCACCTTTCAAAAACTGTTTTTAATTTTCGGGTACCTTCACAAAAATTCCATTTATTCGGATTTTGTACCCACTGACAAACGGTTGAGGTTAATTTATTTATAGTATTAACACATTTCGGCTTTTACATAATATAACATAGTGTAGAGCAACAAAATGAAAAATACAGCTCTAAAAAATTTGTAAAACAGAAAGAAATAGTTGAGAAATACAAATGTAGATATTTCGATAACAAAACGAAAATAAATGCTACGATATTTAAATATTATCTTAAAGAGGATCAATGATTTATTATTTCGTACTTATTGATTGCTTTTTCAAGTGGGATATACAAATAAACAAAGTTTGTGCACGATTAAGATCAATTGTAAGCAGATTGTATAAACTTAAATTTTTTTGTTCCTATCTGCACACTTCGAATAATTTATTTATCTCTAGCTAAATCTGTTATAAGGTATGGCATAACAGCTTGGGGATTTTCTTGTAAAATAAATACAGACCATGTTCAATCAGTGCAAAATTCATTGGTTAAATTATTAGCTAAAAAAAATTTATACAAAGAAAGGCATAATTTTCCATAATTTTATCAAAGTCTCAAAATTCTTTCAGTGAGAGCAATTATGTGGAACAAAATTATATTTCAGCACATAAATAACCCTTTATATATAAACAGGCTGGAACACAACCATAATACTCGTTTTAACTTTAATGAAGGACTAATTGTACCTAAACATACAAATAAATATGGACAAAGAACGTTAAATTACATGATTCCCAGTTGTTTAAATATGCTTCCAGCTGAAATTAAAAACTGTGTCCAAAACAAACAATTGGTGAACTTTCTGAAGAATTGGCTTACGGAAAGAATTAATTTGTATTAGTTTACAATAACATATTATTTATTCTAAGGACTTTAAAATTGTTATTCATGTTTTCATAATTTTTTTTTATCTAAGTATATTTCTGTAAAAAAAATTATTTTATTTTATATCTATAATTGTAAAAATGTATCTAAGTATATTTCTGTAAAAAATTTAATTTATATTTATATCTTTAATTGTAAAAATGTAACTATTAAATCACTATAATAAGATCTTTAATGTACAGAACCCGTTAGACAAACTGCTAAAAAGTAGTTAATCGGGACCTTTTGTCTTATATTTGTAAAATGTATAAAATAAAATAAAAAAATTAAAAAAATTAAAAATTAAAAAATAATTATTATTATTTAGGCCGGTTGCTTCACAACCCCCCCTAGTATATTCCTAAACGACGTTAAAATTGTTAGAATATGCGAATTCAGATACATAAAAATAAGATGTGTCAAAAGATGGACCTCTCTCTCGGGTTGTTAAATGTATGACTCATTGCCTTTTGAACCCTTATATTTTTAAGGCTTTGAATTTATTCTCCCGACATTGAGGGTAGTGGGCAGTGGACAGCCCTAACCCAATCATCCACCTCCCTGCACGAATCGCTGAACAGCTGTGAGAAAAAAATGTCTTTCATTTTAGCACTCAGATGTAACTCCCTTTTACCTTTAAGACTCTATGTATATTATTAATGCCTTTGAAAAAAAATTGATTTAAAAATTATCCTTAAATCTGAATGTAAATATGCATTAAGATTCGATGATGTTGAGTGTCTAATCGAATTAGGAAAAGTATGGGGGAAAAATAAAATTGATTTTATCTTTGTATATATTTAGATCAGAGCTAATACCTACTCATTCAGCGTTATAGCTTGAACTTATTAATTTGTTTTTATCATTTTAGAAAAAGAAGTCATTAAGTGTATTAATTTATTTCAACAGTCAACTCACCTTCTTTGAAGAAGGTGAGTTGACTGAGTTTACATCTTTCGTGAAAACAAGGAAAAGGGTGATTTTTTTTTTTACATGAATATCGCACAAGAGTCCCAACTGCTCCCGTCTGGAGCCTGTCTGATTATTGCATCCCCAATTGGGGTATGTTGTGAGGCTGAAGGTAGTGGGGAGGGAAAGGAGATAGGAAAGAGGAAGGTGGGGAAGTACCTGGCTATTCAGATCTGCTCACCAAACACGGCTGAAGCCATTTCAAGCAACGTTTCAATTCTGAATGGTGGTCTTACACCAGGGCGATTCTGAGAGTATCTTCCACTCTGGAACGTGCCGCAAATATACTATATATTATTTTAAATGAATAAATTGTGACATAACACAAATTAATCAAATAAAATTTAATTATTATTTTTTAATTTATAAACTAACGTTTAGACAAGATTTTTATGCATAGCACAAAGGGTAACAATTATTACAAGCAATAATTGTCAGCCTGAAACACTCATTTACATTGAAAAATCTTCCAAGAAAAGATACTTGCCGCCAACGGGACTTGAACCCGTGTCCTTCCGATTGCCGGTCGAATGCTCTGACCACTGAGCTATGGCGGCTTATCAAATACCCGCCAAATAATTCAATATATACTAGTGTTTCATTCAACAATTACTGCATGTTATATTTTTTCCACCTGAAAACAACCAACTTTATTTTTGCGAGGAAGACATTGTTAGTGTTAAATCCCTCGCTAGGTGGCGTCGAGACAAATTATGTCTGCATTTATTGGGGAAATACTTAAACTTGTTAAATATTAATTATTATTTTTTAATTTATAAACTAACGTTTAGACAAGATTTTTATGCATAGCACAAAGGGTAACAATTATTACAAGCAATAATTGTCAGCCTGAAACACTCATTTACATTGAAAAATCTTCCGAGAAAAGATACTTGCCGCCAACGGGACTTGAATAAAACACTAGTATATATTGAATTATTTGGCGGGTATTTGATAAGCCGCCATAGCTCAGTGGTCAGAGCATTCGACCGGCAATCGGAAGAACACGGGTTCAAGTCCCGTTGGCGGCAAGTATCTTTTCTCGGAAGATTTTTCAATGTAAATGAGTGTTTCAGGCTGACAATTATTGCTTGTAATAATTGTTACCCTTTCTGCTATGCATAAAAATCTTGTCTAAACGTTAGTTTATAAATTAAAAAATAATAATTAATATTTAACAAGTTTAAGTATTTCCCCAATAAATGCAGACATAATTTGTCTCGACGCCACCTAGCGAGGGATTTAACACTAACAATGTCTTCCTCGCAAAAATAAAGTTGGTTGTTTTCAGGTGGAAAAAATATAACAAGCAGTAATTGTTGAATGAAACACTAGTATATATTGAATTATTTGGCGGGCATTTGATAAGCCGCCATAGCTCAGTGGTCAGAGCATTCGACCGGCAATCGGAAGGACACGGGTTCAAGTCCCGTTGGCGGCAAGTATCTTTTCTCGGAAGATTTTTCAATGTAAATGAGTGTTTCAGGCTGACAATTATTGCTTGTAATAATTCAAATAAAATTTATTTGCCACGCCGGGATGCGCTCCCGCGACCTTCGGAATGCGAGTCAAGAGCCTTAGCGCTGGACTACGCCGGCCGTCAAGCATGATGCCTTCTCACTGATTACATTGGAGGGGACCCACCACTTTCCCAACGGCGTTATAAGGAAACATATGGTTTCCTCCTTCACCGCACACGTCAAGACTCTACTTTTTTTTTGAACGAAGCTACATTTATTTGAACGACTCTAGACCCTCCAATGTCCATGCATACGGGGTTAGTAAGCAGTATGCAAGTACTTACATTAACATTATACAAAAGATAAATAGAAGTAGCAGCCCGTGGAATAATTCTTCTGAAATAGGTAACATCAAAAAGAGATAATAGTGTTAGTAAAAGAAAAAGAAAAATAAAAATAACGGCTATGACCAGTCGAAGAAACCTTCTGTGAATAAAATAAGGAATGAGGAAAAAACAGTTATATGATTATGTTATAATGTAAGTAATTACTATAGTAGCGGAAATAAAATAAAATATATTTAAAAAAAAAGCCAGAGAAAGTATTCCATAGACCACCGGGCAGTCCCAATGAGAATGCGTATAGCTATCGGCCCAACCGCAGACGATGCTCGAAGTCCGCGTCCTTTAGCCGGTTCCCCGATTTTGCCTCGAAGAAATGTACTTGGGAGAGAAGGGGAAGTTTTTGAAGACCTTGAGGAAAGATGAGCGTCGGGTTACCGGAGGGGGGACGGAAGGACATCGAGACCGCACGGTTACGCCTCAGGCCAACGCATGTCGATGGGGGAGGCGCGGGCGGATCGCGGGAAGACCGCTCTGTTGTATGTTCGCCTGGCAATGTGCATGGACAGGGTCTATCCCACCCCCTTTCTATGGGGGAATGACGATACATAACATGCACAGTTCAGTTGCGCCACCAAAGAATGGAAACCAAAACTAATCAAGAAAAATAGAAAATAATAAGAGCATTTATACATGTAAAACATAATTTCAGAATCAGTACAGAGTGATAATGTATCAAGCGATACTGTCATTACTACCATCGCTCACCAAGATGACCTATCGAGGTAAAAACATAAATCATTGTTAGCAGAGACCAGAGAAGAAAAAAAAAATAGTCAAACATAATCAGTAATTTATAGGTCACATAAGTTATATTATAGATAGTTCAAAGCATATTCACTAAATAAAGAGTAATAGAGGAGGACCGAAGAAGACGGGAGCAATACGTGTAGCACCTGAAACAAGGATGAATTTAGTCTAGGTCGGCGACTCTAAGTACAGGCCATCTCTCTACCCAGGACTTGACAAACTTTTTCAAGCATTCGAAATTCTCTTTGTTCGACACAAGGTCAGCATTCCACGCTGGTCTTGTTATTCCGCGCAAACCATCCAACATTTCCTCTCGTGCTTCCTTCATCAACTCGCAGTGCCACAGAATGTGCTTGGCGTCTTGGTTAGTATCACCACATGCGCAGTTTGGGTGAGGAGAGAGGGTCAAGCTATGAAGCCGACCCCTGAACTCCCCATGCCCAGAAAGCATCTGCGTCATGTAGTGATCTAGTTTAATGTATGCCCCTTCCATTCTGAATTTAACTGAAGGAAAGAAGGAGAAAGTCCATCTGCCCTTCGTCGACCTATCCCATCGCGATAGGTCGACGAAGTAGCGAAGTATCTCACTGATTACAAGCAATCTTTCGAATAGGCCTTCCATTGATATGCTTGGTGTAACTCTAAGTGACCAGCTCAGGTACGGATGGGGGCTCCATCCAAGCCAGAGTCTAGTCAAGTCTCTCAGAAGTTGGGCGTACTGTACCTACAGGCCATGAAATCACCCCATTATCAAATTTGACAGCCACCTCTGGTCTAGAGACCCCAAAACTCCCAAAGAAAACCATTGACTGCGCGGTTCGTTTGATAGATACCCCTTTCTTAACAAGCGGATTGCAATCTTTAGAGCACAGGCTTCAAGTAGGTGTGCTGTCTTTTTTCTACCGATATTACAATAGAAGATACTCCGAGGCACTAGCATAATTAATCCCTTCGGTGCATAGTCGGAAAACACACCAAACGCTTGCCCAACATATGCATGAAGTTGAAAATTGTATTAAAGATCGGGTCGTTTCTACAATTCGTTCTTGAGTTCAACAGCTCGGCTGTGGAATAATTTGCCTGCCTCTGTGTTTCTTTCCTCGTACAATTTTCATCTGCATTATTCACTCCTTCCTCTTCTCAAAAAGACCCTCCACACAACGTCTCCAAAAATGACATAGGCCCTGAGGGACATTATTTTATATTGTGGAGTTAATTAAAAAAAAAATAAAAGCTGAAACGCACCGAGAATCGATGTTAAACCGGGATGATTCAATTTATTATAAAAACACAAAAAACAAAATGGCGCTTAAGTTTGAAAAAACATAGCCTAGATTGCTGTTGTTTTTGTAAAACATGTAAAATTATTCGTATCGCAATATTGTTTTTTTTTCACATTTTCCTCGAAAAAATGATAATGCCTACAGAAAAGCGAAGTTTTGAGCATTAAAAATAACCCACTTTTTTCCAATAGCAAATAAACTTATGATATAAAACATTTAGGAAAAATATCATGTTCTCGGCGTAGCTAAAGAAAGTATGAACAGCTATAATTTTAACAATTTTTGAAGTCTCAGGAATACGACGAATTTACTTTGTTATTTTAATGTAGTAATTAATATGTTTGAAATATTTTCTGATCCTTACACATTTTTTAAATAACTTAATTCCAAAAAAATTCATTTTATTTTACATCCTATTTGAATTTCTTCGAAAATAATATTTGTGTACCTATAAATCGAAGCCACAGATAAACATTTCGGTTGCTTATTTTAATTTTACGCCACGTGTCAAAATCGAAAAATAATTGCGTTGAAATATTTTGTTATTCCCAAAACCAATGAATTAATAATTAAGTCTTTCGTGGTCACTATGTTTAGGTCGATTTTGTAATTAATGATTAGTCATTATTAGCTGGGTTATGATTCCTATTTTACCATCTTTTGATGCAGGTTTAAAGGTTTTAAACATTTATATCAGTTTATATAATATGAGATCTTAAGCTCTAATACAAATGCTATTGGTTTAATTGGATATAAATTTAATTAAAATTAATAAAATACTTTGTTTTTACCACTTTTATTGTTTACAAAACCAACATGTTTCGTGAGCAACGCTCACTTCTGCTCACGAAACATGTTGGTTTCGAAACATGTTGGTTTTGTAAACAATAAAAGTGAAAAAAAAACAATGTATTTTATTAATTTTAATCAAAATGGTGCCACAAAATAAGTTTGCTGTGTTAGAAGAAGGGATATAAATTTATTAATTTTTTTTTTCATTCTGCTCTTATATGTATGTTAAAAATAAACACTCCTTCGGCTTAAGACACAGCGGTTATTGGGAACTTGGAATAAAATTAAACGCAATATGTGTCTTTAAAAAAGGTCAAACTATTTAATTATTCATATTATACATAGAGATTTTTTTACATTAGTTCCACAATTTGGGAGGCGGGTATGGGTACCGCCGCCCCGGGAACCATTTATTGGACAACCAACACCCCTGCCACAGGTCACCCCAAGTGGTTCACTACGTTTGGTGACTTAGTAGGGGGCCCGGGTTCATGGGATGAGGTTTGTCTTGGTCTTGGTGGCGGATACGTTTGCCCAACCACTGCATGGCGGGTTGGATCGGAGGGGACTGATTGAGGTAGGCCTTTTGACCTCTCCAGCCGGATTCTCCCGACCCATCGTCTTGCACGTCAGTGTGAGGAATAGATTCATACGTCCGTCACTCCTGGCCACACTGACCCCCAGATTCCTACCCACCCCTCATACCCTTTTCCTTCCCATATCTTCTTCTCCTTCCTTTCCCTTAAAAACCCTCTACACAGCATCCTCAAAGATGACATAGGCCCCTAGGGAAATTGTTTCCTCGGGGCCTCCTGTGTGGAGCTAATGAAAAAAAAAAAAAAACACAGGATGGCCTGAGGAAAATAATTTTCCTCAGGGCCTCTGTCATCTTAGGGGATGTTATGTGAAGGGTTTTTTAAAGGAAAGGAAGGCTAAGAAGTTCTGGGAAAGAAATACGTATGAGGGGTGGGTAGAAAACTGTGTGTCCAGGAGAGACGGACGTATAAATCCATCCTTCCAACTGCGGTGAAGGCGATTGGTCAAGAGATTTCGACTGGAGGATAAAAGACCTCCCTCAACCAGTCTCTCTTGATCCTGCCCCCCATGCGGCAGGTGGGCAGACGCATCGGTCGCTAAGATCTGGACAAACCTCACCCCATGAACCCGTGCAACCCTGCTAAGTCACCAAATGTTGCGAACCACTTGGGGTGACCTATGGTTCCCGGGGAATACTCGCCTCCCAAATTGGAAATGTACATGTATCTACCACGAATAATAAATTACAAGGAAACATATTATTGAACCCTTCTAAATATTGATATTATACTATCCCTAAAATATTTAATACGTGTAATATAGCTGAGACTTGGGTACTAACTAAGAGGAATGAGCGAGCACTGGACGTTTTTGAAAGAAAAATTTTAAGGCGCATCTTCGGACTGGTTCTAGAAAATGGATTTTGGTGCAGACGTTATAACAATGACCTCTATACTTTCTTTAACGTTGCAAAATCTATAAAACTGGACTTCGACTTCGGTGGCTGGGTCGTGTGGAGAGCATGACCGAGCATCAATCACCAAAATCCCTGCTGAACTCAAGACCAACAGGTCGAAGGAGCCTGGGAAGACCAATACTAAGATGGAGCGACAACGTCCTCAAAGATATATCTATCTTAGAGCTTCTAAACTGGAGAGAGCTGGCACAAAACCGAGATGAGTGGAGGAAGACTCTTGAGGAGGCCAAGACCCACTAGGGGTTATAGAGCCAATAGTGATAATGATGAATATAGTTTCACTTTTACATTAGCTCCCCACAGAAAATAACTTCCATCAGGGTCTATGTCATCTTGGGGGATGCAGTGTGGAAGGTCTTTTTACAGAAAATGAAGGAGAGTAACTTCTGGGAAGGAAAAGGGTACGAGGGGTGGGTAGGAATCTGAGGGTTTGTGTTGTTTTGTGTCGTTTGTGAGTTTTGTCGTTTGTGAGTTTTGTCGAAAAGTGTCGGACGTATGAATCCATAGTTCCGTGCCAACTCAGAATCAAGTATACTCAACACCTCTTTGAAAAGTCAATAAAAGCTATAAAAAATAATTTTAAAATAGCCTTTAACTAACCTAACGTAACCTATTTAACCAATTTTGAATAAATTTTTTTATCGCTATTAATGACTTTTCAAAGGAGATTCTGACTTGATTTCATTCAGAGTTATCCGGTCACAAAGCGATGGGTCGATATAGTGGAGAGTTCAAAAGGCCTCCCCCAACCAGTCTCTTGATCCGGCCCGCCATGCCCGCAAGACCCGGACAAACCCATAAACCCTGGCACCGCTGCTAAGTTACCAAACTTGGCGAACCACTTGGGGTAACTTATGGCAAAGGTGTTGGTTACTAAATCACGTTCACGGGTGCCGGTAGCTCCATCCCGCTTCCCAAATAAAATATAGTTCTAATTAAACAAATATATCTTTCATTTAAAAAAAATAAAATTGAACGTAACATGTACAACGTACATGGCTCCACATGAAGAAAGTAGGCCCAACCCTACATAATTTTCGATGTTTTCAAAATCTTTTCAAAACATGTTTAACCCCAAGAAATAGTTCTTCAGGATTAAAGTATAGTTTACAAACTTAGCCAAAACATTAACCCTAGCTTCGCTGACTTCGTTTACGAACTTAGTTTAAGCAGAGTAGGTAAAAGGCAACTAGGCTACTGGTTACTGGAATGCCGGTGAGGTAGGGTCATCAAACGTTACTGCTGCCCACAAACATCCAAGGCAATAAAAGCCACGCAAGCTTCCATGTACGATTCGCCTCAGAATGACCGTTACATCTTTCGGAACTACTTCTCTTTCCAAGTAAACAGACAGAACCCTTATAAACCACTATACTCGGGATCGGAAGCGAGTAAATTTGACAGATTTATGGAAAGTTTTGTAGCATTAATATGTTGTGCTTTTGGATGATTTAACATATTTGATTTTAATTAGCGAAATACTTTAGTTTAACAGTTTCAAGTTTTTCTCCTGTTGTGGACCTAATCATAACATCATTTTAAACGACATGATACGGGCTGCATATTTCATATAATTTTCATTATCCAGAGTTGTTAAATAAGATTCCATGTGACGTTCCTGCGCGGTCCATATGCTTTTCTGTCCTGTTCAAATGATCCATTGATAGATAGATCAATGCAAAACGAACGGTAAACAAAATTCTTGCTTGAACAGACTGTAATAATAAAAACATTATATTTGAGTCATTTCACTTCAATGAAGAAGAAGATAACACTAATAATCTAAACGAAAATATGGAAGCGAACAAGACACAGAAAAATAAAAAAAAGATAATGGTCGCAACTTGGACACGAACCCAGAACCTCTCGTCTGACCGGGACGTGCGTTTTTACCAATTCAGCCATTGCTACTTTCTAAGAAACCGTCATAATTGTTAATCCCATATTTTAAAATTTTTAGATTTGAAAATATTAGTTTCAACTAATTTTTCCATTGTTTTAACAACAAAAAAATTGTTTTACATAATTTTCTTATTAATTTCATAATTTTTATTCTTTATTATGTTTTCTTCTCAGAGGCAAGTCATAAGGAGGAGAGCATTAATTGGTTTTATTTTGGCTATACTTCACTAGTAAAAACTGATTCATATTCAATTAAATTTAAATAAACTACAAGACTGGTGTAAAACTAATAAACTTTATCTGAATATAAGTAAATGCCAGAAAATAAGGTTTTTAAGAAAAAATCAACCTCTTAACTATCAATATAAAATTAATAATGTTTACCTCACCTCTGTCAGTGAGATTAACGATCTTGGCATTATTTTCGATTCCAAATTTAACTTTCTTCCACATATTACTACAGTAACCAATAAAGGATTAAAAATGCTAGGTTTCATTCTTCGAAATGGCAGAGACTTTCAAAATATTTCAACATTAAAAATCCTGTATTCCTCTCTAGTTCGAAGTCAAGTCGAATATAATTCTTCTATTTGGTCCCCTCACTACAAAATCCACTCCGATTCCATTGAAAAAATTCAGCATAAATTCTTAAGATTCATTAACTATAAACTTGGTCTACCAATAGAATCAATAAATTACAATCACTTGATGAAAGAATTAAACTTACTCAAACTTTCAGATAGAAGACTTATTTCCGACTTGACTTTTATTTTTAAAATTGTTAATGGTATTATAGACAGTCCTGATTTATTAAACCTAATTACCTTCCACATACCTACTAGAACTACTCGATCCTAAATTATTTTTAATTGCAATAAAAATATCAGGACTAAGTCATTTAGATACTCGCTTATACCTAGATTGCATGCAGTTGGCAATGCTTTCTCAGAAGTAGTAGATGTGTTTAACTGCACCGAATATAGTTATAAGAAGGCTATAATATCATATCTCAATCATAATAATTAATGCTAGGTATAATAGTGTTCATCATACTCTAATATAGATTCCAAACTACTTACTTCATTTATATTAACTATCAGACAGACTAGTTAAGTGAAAGCTAATAAATGTATAATTTTTTTTCAAAATTATTATTTTTATTATTGATTCTCTAACTGACAGCCCTGAAAAGCAGAACTAATTAGCAGTACCTGTAGTCATTTCAAACTGCAGTAATTTCAACTGAAGGTAACAATAATATTATCATTACTAAGTTACTCCATTTTAGCCAATTCCTAGAATCCAACAATATGTACAAATCAAAGTAAAGTAGGTATATTATACTTGATGTTGAGAATTTTTATAAGAAATCACCTTTATTTACTTATTTTTACTCTGCATAAAAATGTGTATTTTGTACGAGCTCATATTCTTTTTTTTGTATATCATTGTAATTACCCTCCTGTGTACCACTGTGTATCATGCATAATGTATCACCGTATTGTAATAGCTATTTTATGGCGTTGAAATAAATAAATAAATAAATGCTATATGTCGAATTCCCGAAAATGAATTAAAAAATAAATAAAACCCATTTTCGATTGTGTCATCTCACTTTCTTTTCCTTACTTTTTTGGCAATTGCTCAGTCTGTTTAATGGAGTTGACCAATCAAAATGGCGTGTTGTGCAATTTATTTATTATTAATACAAAAGGGAAATTTACGAAATATACTTCCAATTAAAAAAATGAATATAATAGTAAAAATGAGTATAGACTTGTGATGTTCCGGATATCCGTATCCGCGGATATCCGGGGGAGAAGAAAGATCGGTACCGTTACTTTTCTCGTGGATCTTTTACGGATCTTTTACCTTATTAATTTTCAATTGATAAGATGAAATGGTATATATAGATGATTAGGTAGAATTAAAAACTATTAAATTCCATTCAGAATATTTTTAATTTCTTAAAATCAAATATTTTAACGTATTAAGTTACCATACCGTTATTGCGGCGCGGCGGTCGTAACGTCCACTATCGTTTCGAGTTTTCGCGCGCCAACACCGATTGAATAAGAAAATAAAGATCCGTATCCGTATCCGCGGATCTTGACACCAAATATCCGCGGATATACATTTTTAACTATCCGGCACATCACTAGTATAGTCGTACCTAGACTTAATGTATCTGTAGCATATATTTAATTACACAAACACGTGTCGTGTAAGCGTTACATTAATTAAACTAAATTTACATATTGTTACTTTCAAAGTCTTTTAAAATAACAATATTCAGTTAGCGATAGAGCTACGACGATCGGCAGGCTAATTCGCACTCATATACACAACATTTTATAAACAGGTTGTTACGAGACTTACTTTTAACCTCTAACTTACATTATTTGGAGTAAAAAACGTAAATGAAATTTTTCGATGACTTTTTAAAAAAAAAGTTCGTCAAAACAAAAATGAAAAAAAAACTTCCACATGTCGTCACTGGCCACTCAGCCGAGTAATCGCCCAAACCCTCACTAACTGTCCAATACCTACTGATTTTTTATGATTTTAGTTAAAAATAAAATTCTAAATTTTCATTCACACTTTTTTACTTCAGGATTGGTCGAAGTAAGTCAGGTACATTTCTTAACACCTTATATATCATTTCTGTGATGTCTCCTGGTTTCATAGCTCTTTTTTCCGTCTAACCAGGTAGGATATTGGCCCCATAGATGAACGGACGTTTCTTCAACTTCTTTTCCTAAGGTCACAAGACGAACAAGCATCTTCCGAAGTGGGAATGTCCTGTTAATATATTATTATTTTTCCTAACAGTCAGTAGATATTCTATATATATACACCAAAATATCAGTTGCCTGAACCTTGCCTGCATTTCAGGATTGCACCGTTTATAAAACATCTGCTTTCTACCATGTCTACAATATTCAATATTTTAACAAATTGTATTTTTTCACATTATTTGCATATTTCTATGATAAAAAAGCCGATCTCTTGTGACCGTTCCCACAAACAATACCTCAAACATTACCACAAACATGGGGCACGGCCCAGGGTTTGAGGTTGTGTTTTCTATCGGCCACAGACACAAAATGGTGACCCTGACCTCACCATTCCATAAATATGTATGTGTTTTTATATGGCTGTGGAGGTCGAACAAGGTCACCGATCTGCAGTCGCTCGGCAATCCGATTGATCCCCCATCAACCAATAGGAATCAATCTCGATCACAAGTCACTGCGACGAAGATCATCCAAATTATTAATCAACCATAAGCTTCCGGTCAATACTCAACCTTGTAAATCGTGTTTGTTTGCCCTCCACATTATAATTGTTCATATTTAAATACAATATGGTGGTTACGTTCTGTTTGTAATTTGTAAATCAACTTGTGAGTTTTGTAACTACATTCTACTTATTTGATTTACCACACACTTTACACAACATAATAAAACATATAAAACCCCATATGACCTTTAGACGGTTTCATGACAGTTGATCCGTCGACAATTAGCCTTCCGGCATACTTATATACGATATGCAGTCGGTATAGGAAAAATAAGGTACATCTAATAACACAAAATATAACTAAGTGACTCTGAAGGGATGTGCCGAGAGGATGTACCGACGAATAACAAAGTATAAAAAATATTTTCATTCAAATACATCAAGGAAAAATCCACCTGTTTATATACTATGTACACCGTAAAAAAAATCGACACTGTATATGAATTCGTTTGTTATTCAAACCAATTTATTATTAAAGATATTTTTGAAGTCGATTTTGCACAAAAAAAATATAGTTAATAGTTTTATTTTATAAGCACCAGATTTAAATGTCCGGGTTAAATTTTCCTCACAGGAAAAACTAAACCCTTTCACACACTTCCTAAAATGATCATCTAGTCAATTCATGCTATGCAATACATAAGAAAATGGCTACAATCATTTTAACTTTTAACTTTTAATTTGTAATTTTTGTCGAATTGAAGTCGATTTTATATCTTGATTTTTATTGTTTCTCTTTTTATTTTAGCTATTAACACTCTTTTGTTTTACTATTCACAATTTATAATTTACAACTGAAAAATGTCCTCTACAACACAGGTAAACTTCAACAGCCTTACTAAAAAACCCAGTGAAAATTTTATTGAATTGAATAGATTTGAGTATTTATTGTATACACGATAAAAAAGTGAGGTGATAGTTTCCTTCCAAATTTATTACATAAAAGGACTGTGTTTTTTAAATTTTGATTTTATTTAAATTTCTCTACATTTTGGTCAAAAATGTTGTGGGAGGAAATTTTTTCCATGTTTTTCCGAGTTTGAATCATAAAATATGGCAGTTTTTGAAAGCTAAAGTGTATTTCAAATACTCAAATCTATAAGGTAATTTTATCTAGTTTTCATAAATGGTATTTGTTTTTACGACACCTTCAAAAATAAGAAATATATAGAACATTCAAAATACTATGGAAAAATTACAAATATCGTTCGGACATCAATGGTTAAAACAGAGATAAACTACCCTCTCAGGCCGTGGAAACCATGTGTATTTCTTTCAAAGAACAAATTTTTAATTAGTAATGTTTTCACATCCGCGGCCGTTTGTCAATTGAATAAAATTTTCACTGGGTTTTTTAGTAAGGCTGTTGGAGTTTACCTGTGTTGTAGAGGACATTTTTCAGTTGTAAATTATAAATTGTGAATAGTTAAACAAAAGAGTGTGAATAGCTAATATAAAAAGAGAAACAATAAAAATCAAGATATAAAATCGACTTCAATTCGACAAAAATTACAAATTAAGAGTTAAAATGATTCTAGTGTGGAGGACAATAATATTATACCTTTGTAATGTAAATGTACTAAGAATAAATAAATAAATAAATTGCACTATATAAGTATAATAAATACAAAACAATACAAGAACAACATGTCAACCTACCAGAGACCAAATGGGAAAATAATTCACCGACTCCAGATATTTTCATATCAGAGGGTTCGGCTCTGTGGAACTCCTAATTTGACCTATAAATCCTACTGATCCCTGAATATAAATATTTCAAAAATCTTTTGTAATCCTACATGCATTTAAAATGACTCATTTTTTTTTTATATATAAATTCTTTGACAAATCAAATAATATTATTTATTAATATCAATAGTTAATAACTGTCGGTTCACCCCTTTTAATAAATAAAAAAATGTTTTACCACGCCCGGAATTTTGTATCGAAACCTCTTCTGTTTTTCAAGTTTCTACCATAAAATAATACTAGTTAAATAGGATTTTAACTGTCTCTCTTGTACTAATTTGAAGAAATATTGTCTAAAATTAGGTTAAGCAATGCGGGTGGTTGTGATTTGAGGTCTGCAGCGGTCTTTAGTGCTCGGAACTCGCTTTAGTGAAGGTCTGCTATTTAACTAGACAACCAGCTAGGCAGCGGTGGAGTCCCCCAAACTCTTAAGGATTTCGTACTAAAAGTGGTCCTTAAAACTTTACTGTGGAATGTGAGGTGGCTTTGGGTAAATTAATCAAACAATAGGAGCGGAATTGTAGAAAGGAGAACACTTCATTGCTAATTTTGAAACATCATGGTAGAATTCCGCTTCAACATGTTTTGTTTTGCAAAAGTTCTAAATGTTTTAAATCAGGTATTATGGCGACACGCAATTCTAACAGAAAGTGTTTTCTCTTGGGGTAAAAATAATCACGTTAAATTCACCTTTATCAACCGTGCTTTCTCGGCCTAAAAAAAAATATTTTTAAATTTATGTGCGTAACTTATTTTCTCGTGCATTATGGTCTTAATAATGCCGATTTTGTTTGTTAAATTGATTAATGTTAAACATATATTTTCAAAGGCTCCATGACAACTCAACAAAGTGGCATTTCAACACCCTTTTTAAAAGTTCTAAATTGATTAATAAAAATAGCCCATGATAATATATAAGCTAACGTCCACAATTTAGCCAAGTTTTTTTTTTCGTCACTTTTAATGACTTTTCAAAGAAGTTATGAAGCGAAACTTAGTTAAGTTGTCCGCTCTTTTCAAATTCATATGCCTATCTTCACACGAATAACTTTCGAGACAGGTTTTTTTTAGCGTATAACGGACAGCTGTGAGAAGTGTGTGTATTTCATATAATTTCACGGAAAGGGGTGATTGTCGAGAGGAATCCGGGGAGAGGGGGATGGTGGAAGGGAAATGCCGGAGGTGAAATGACGAAGGACGAGGTGGTGGTAGGTTTTGCAAAGGAGACGTTATGGCGGTAGGGGATAGCACGGGTAAACTGGAAAAACCATGCTTCTCACACGGACAGCCGTAGGCGGCCTGCTCACGTGTCGAAAAACTTAACGATTTATTCATGTATGCACCAGACGGATGAACAAAAATATTGTGAATCCAAAAGCACTTCAATAAACAGAACGAAAATACAAACATTTTCTTTCTTTGACAGGCATTACAACGCATGCCGGGTACTTGCTAGTAATAAAACATACCAATTTCGATTGTCGGTACATGGGTGAGTGATTTGAAATTGTATTCTGATTGTTGCATAAAATTAGTCAAGTTCAAAGAACTTTCATATTTAAAATTGTAACTGAGTAGTATGAATAGGGATGCAAGGTTTTTAAAAATATCGATATATTGATATCGATATATATCGAATTAAGTCGATATTGATATATCGATATATCGATATTTCTTAATTTTATTAAAGCTTATAGAAAACCAATGTAGTTTTAGTTATATCAAAAGTTTATCGATTATGTATGTATATATATTTTTTATATTTACCTATGCGAATAATCACAATATTTGGATAGATATATAAAATGTGTTTTTTTATATATTTATTTAAGAAAATATATTCCAGTATTTTGTACCAGCTGTCGAACTTAAAAATAGTAACTTTGATAGTCTGCTTCCTTTTAGCCAGTTTCTGCTTTGGGTTATAGTGGTCAAGAGTCAGTGTTGCCAATAATAGCATTTTACCCAATTTTGTGGATATTTTAATTTGGGCGGGTTTTTCGATATTTCGATACGATATATTGAGTTTTTCGATATTGATATATCGATATCGGCGTATCGTCGATATCGATTAATATCGATATTTTTGGGGGTCGATATGTCGATATTTATCGGTTGTCCAATATATCGTTGTATCCCTAAGTATGAATCGTTATATCGAACAAGCGATAAAGTAGGTACAAGAAATATTATTGGAGATGAAGATAACACTAATAACTAATAACCTAAACGAAAATATGAAAGAGAACAAGGCACAGAAAAATAAAAAGAAAACGGTCGCAACTGGGACTGGAACCCAGAACCTCTCGTCTTACCGGGACAAACGCCTTATCCAATTAGGCCACTGCCACCTATTATTAAACCGTCATATTTGTCAATCTCATATTTCAAATTTCAGAATTAACAATATTTTATTACCAGTCTTTATTTGACTAACTTTTTTCCATATTTATTGCCAACTATCTTTTTCATTGGAAACAATCGTTCGA
Source organism: Limnephilus rhombicus (assembly GCA_929108145.2). NCBI lineage: Eukaryota > Metazoa > Arthropoda > Insecta > Trichoptera > Limnephilidae > Limnephilus > Limnephilus rhombicus. The sequence goes on from OV815280.1 coordinate 38,405,010, forward strand.
AGAAGTGGTTTGTAACCTAGATAGTGTCTTGGATAAATATATCGGTTTTTATTTAAACGGAACACCTTTTTACTTTTTTTGTAAAAGTCTAAATGAATATTTAATTTTTCATCAATGTAAATCACTGAAAAAGAAGAAAAAGAGAATATTCCGGTCAGCAACGTAAGCAGATATATGCGTTAGAAATACGACAGCAGTCAAGTACAATAAGCGTATTTATACGTCAACGCATGTGTCTCCATAGAAATCGTTCTAACTCCGTTATTCTTTTAGTGACATCCCTAAAACAAAAAGTAAAAGGTCGATAGTGGAACAAGCTGTACATCTCTATTCAAATTGTCCATAGAAATACGTAACAAGAATATTCTGTCATTCGCGCAATCTGACACATAATTTTACCCGCCAAATTTAAATTGTTAATTTTTATTAAATATTTTTATATGAAATTATAAAAAAGTGAGGTGACGAAAGTGTTTATTATACATTTATACAATAGAATAAGTATTGTTGTTTACATTATATGTGATTTTAGTACCGTTTTCATATAAAACATCACGTGAGTCATTTTTAATTTTTTTTAATGTTTTCATTCTAAATTTAAATATTTACAAATGTTAATATTTATTTGTAATATAATAATTTGATAGCTTATTTTGTAACCTTTCATAATAATAACAAACATACGTACATTTATGATAGCAATTTTTTTTTTTTTTTTAATAAACAAAAAAAAAATTATTACAAGAAAATTACCTACTTTTATATTAATCGTGAAAAATGTTTTACACCACTGCAATACTGGTATGCTTCGAGTATATTTGGAATCACATTTTGTGTGATATTGTGACAATAATTATTGAATCTAATGTAGCGTGAACCCAAATACGAATACGCTGGTTGAACTCCTTTGTAAACAATTACTCGAATAATGATACCTACTTATGTTAGGCCTACTTATATCTTTCTAGCTCTGTTTATCATTTAATGTACTATATACTTATGATACTGCATACTCGTTATAATGCTCCTGTACAATTTATTTTATATGTAAAAGCCATCAAGGCGTAAACAAACAAATAAATAAATAAATAAATAAAAACAGTTTTTATTATTCGGCTACGTTCAGAAATGTTTAATTTATAGAACTTTAATTGTGAAGCGGTAATAACACAAAGTTTTCGTAAAATGTCATTTCGTTTGAATATTCGCGAAAATTAGGAGGGGTTAAAAAAACTTTTATTTTAAATTAAAATTCTTTAAGAGTAATGTGTACTTTTTGTTTCAATGCTTGACGGATCTATATCTGAATCAGTAATGATTTTTGAAAGGCAATTCTGGTCGTTTCTCTGATTATCTATCTATCTATCTATTTATCTATATAAATCAAAATGAATCGCCGCAACGTATGTACGCCCATAACTTCCGAACGAGTTAACCAAATTTGATAAATATTTTTTTGTTTTTTCGTTATTATCAGGACAAGGTTTGAATAAAACTACTGGTGAGCTCTGGCATTATGAAATTTGTATTAAAAAGTTGCAATAGGTGGCACGCGAGCTGTTTGAAAAATAAATGTACAGGCACTGAATGTATGGAATGCTGGAGGGGGGAGGGGAATTCGGGTAGATATTTCGCGGGAGGGGGGAGGGGAACCCGGGAGGGGGAGGGGAAGCTGGGAGGAGGGAGGGGAACTCGGGAAGGGGAAGGGGGTGTGAATTGGGGAGAGGAAAGGTAGAGGAGGCGGAGTGGGATCGCTAGAGGCAGAAAGGGAGACGGAAGGGGAACGGGATGAATGGGAAAGAACACGCAGGGAGAAACAATTTCTTAATTAAATGGCATAGCTACGCACGCCGGGAACAAGCTAGTTTTCAATAAAGGGTATAATTTTTTTAAAGCAAATTGAGAATGATTGTATTTAATTTTTGATGGGCAATAATCCCAGGTCAAAAATTTTATAAAAAAATCTTTCAGCGTCACAAACCTTACAGACATGTATACATTTTTTTATTAATTTAAATTTTTTAACATAATTATGTATTTTTTTATAAGATATATTCAAACAATACATCCCGTCATTGTTTATGAGTTCACGCTACTAATACATATTATCATAAAACTTATTTTTACAAGTAAAAGCTTTGAAAATAAAGGGAATAATATTTTCAAGGGACCAATATATTTTTTCTACTCGATTAAATAATATATTGGATAGGCGAGCATATGGCTTACGTTCGCAGGCCATTAGTTAAACAATTTTCGAAACGATGGAAAATACATGCTTAAGAATATGGTTATTTTAGGATATAATGAAGGGGTACGTACGGTAAGACTTGTCAAGAAATTCACAAATTTGTTACGCTTTTGAAATATTTTATGCCTCTTTTCAACAAGTTATCATTAGAAAATCTAAACGGTTTTATCGCCCAGTTGCAATGATTGCAATTTTCGATGGTTTCAGAAGTAAGCTGGAGTATGCTTGTTTTGTGTGGACTCGCACCAAATTAAATATGTTTATAGGTATGCTGAATCCAGAAAAAATCCTACATGGGGTGGCCTGGAATTTATCCTAGGTTCATGAACCATATAGACATACTTGAAGCCATCAGAAGAAACTGGATATTAGGCAAGTCTTGCAATACTTAGTTTTAATACATAATTCGTACTCGTAACTCGATTGATAGACCGTTCCTCTTGGATTGCTATGGCTTGTACGTTCCTGAAAATTTTGGCCGTAGTCGTCGCCACGACTTGTTCAAAATATCACAACGCAGAACAGATGTTCTAGCACAGCATAGCGTGGCAAGATAAATGCTGCTGTTGAATTAATTTTCTGAAACTGTACATTAATTTAATTCCTCCTTAAATGGCCTCAAGACTTTTTATTGTGAACGACTGTATAATTAGTTTAAAAATGGAGTTCTTCAAATAAAGCTTGATAACGATAAACATAGAGACTTTGATTATGCAGTGAAAGTCGATTATAAAGAATACGCTTATAGCGAGATTATGGCTGTATTGAGCAAAACCCATAAAATAACGCGCACATAGAACATTAAATACCTTTTCACGGTCGGAACTATTTCCATGACGTCCTCCGTAGTCGAAGGGTAAGGCTATGTACCAGCAATCCGAAAATCTCGGCTTGCGCAAATAAATTTTATTTGATTCGTTTATGATTTTACACAATTTACTCATTTAAAATGATATGTAGTATATTTGCGGGAAGATCCAGAGTGGATGATACTCTCGGAATCGCTCTTATGTACGATAACAAATCAGAATTGAAAAGTTGCTTGAGATGGCCTTAGACGTAAAAGGTGACTATTTATTGACCAGATCTGAATAACCAGGTTCTTCCCCACTTTTCTCTTTCCAATTTACTTCCCCTCCCCACTAACTCCATCCTCACAACAGACCTCCTTTGGGGATGTCATGGCAGTTGAGATTCTTTTGCGCTATTCAAATAAATATAAATTCTAACGCTGAATTTAACGTAAGATTTGAAATATTCAGAAAACGCCTTTTCAAAGCCTTTTTAAGACCGTTTAACTCTTCCCGAAAACAATGAAATCTACTTGCGTGCATCAAAGCCTCAAAGGTTACCTCGCCCCTTATCTCCACAGCAATTAAACAGCCCAGCCTCTCGCATTACTACTTGCTTTATATCTGTTTTCTAGCGGCAGCCGTTACAAAGTTGAGGGCCGGAGATTTAAGTACTGCCTTAAACGTAAAGTCCCTCGACATACCGAGCTAGGAAGTTAGACTTACTGTTAAGAGTTTAGAGTTAAGAGCAGCAGTCATTCAAGATTACTGACGTCTTGCTTCTACCTGTGCTCCCGAACGTACAATAAAATTTTAAACGGGAAATCTTCAAGTTTGACTGTAAATGCACTTTTTTTATCGTTTTGTAGCTCACTGACTAAGTTTCATATCATTTATCCGCACGAGAACAAAGCCATACAACTCTGTCATGGCGCATTATAATGTACAACGTCTATATTACTAAATCCAATGTAATATACTTGTATTTGTAAATTATAATAATAATAAGAATATTATAAAATTTGATTTTGTTAAAATCAGCACCATAACCATTATACCTCTAAAACACGTACCGAAATCTAAAATTTACGGGGTTCTCTTCATAACATCTGTCAAGAAGTCAAACCAAATGATAAGTTCGCAGAGAACAAACAATAAATTTAGTGAACGTTTAATGTGAAATTCAAAAATTTGCCTGAAATCAAAGTGATGCCATATAAAAAAAAATCAGTGTGGAATTTTACAAAATTAATAGGAATATTTTCGGAGACGGGACATTTTCATGTAGTGACGTCACGAGCCCAAATAATGGATTTATTTATTTAAAAATAAAAAACTGTATATTTCTAAAAAAATTTACTAACATTTTCGTAATCTTAATAAAAAGATCTATCCACACGATTTTTTCCAAGTCGTTATAAAATCCATGCAAGTGGCCTATTGTGCTTCATTGATGTTAAACATATCGATATTCGAAGTGATTCTATCTAAAAACAAGACATCTCTCCAGGGCCGTAGTTAGGGGGGGGGGGGGGCATTAGGGGGCAATGCCCTACCTTAAAATACCTATGCCCTACCTAAAGAAATACCATCGACTATGATAATATACTAGTAAACTGTTCATTGTTTGACACGATTGAAAAAAAATACTACCTTTTAGTGTAGCGTAGCGACATCTAACTAAACAGCTTTGAATTAACCAAAGAATCATATTAAATCAATTCTTTAATCTGCTCATAGATAGAATTGAAGTGGTGAGAGACTGTGCGCGTATTGCAATCACTGCTTAGAGGGAATTCCCAAACAGTTTGGGGATGTTATTCAACGGTTGAGTCATAAATAAACCAATCCCTAGATCGATATCTTCGGGCCTTCTCCATACTAAACGGTTTGTCATCAGATCAAGCACTTGCATACTGCTTGCTCACAACGTATGCAGGGACAATAGGGGTCTAGTTCTAATTAATTATAATTGTAGGGTCGTTCTATAAAAAAAATAAGAGTCCTTGTTAAATAGTAACCTTCTGTTACTTACACCGGGCGGGTATGTGGTGGATAACCTCCAATTCACTTCGAATAAGAGTACGTTTTCCTTCAAAATGTGTCAGCAGATGAAACAACTGGAAATTTGCATTCTGATCACAAAACTGGTTTTTAATTAAGGGCGAATCTGCTTGCGGGTCCACAGATTTAATTAGTATTACTCTCATTTAATGGGTAGTATGGTTTTCCTACGAATTACGAATTTTGTGGATTGGTTTGAAATAAAAATTTTAACTCCACTCGAAACATTAGAACGGTTTTCTTCGAAATGTGTCAGCAGATTAATCCGCTACTGGAATTTTGACAGATCATTCGGAACATGAAACTGGTTTTAACCCAGGAGTTAATCTGCTAAGTCCTCGGCTTAAGTTCAGATACTACACCTAGAACAAGAAAATGGTTTTCCTCTTACTTTTGTACTTGGAACACATGGATGGTTTGATGATCCATTGGAACACGTGATGATCCATGAAACTTTCTTAGAATTGTCGGGCATCGGCCACGGACCTCTCTCAATCATTTTCACTGAATATTAGTTATAAAAAATCCAAGCGCAAAACAAAATTCGACCGGACGGTGTTGCCAATCAAGATGACATTATTATACATTCATTTGAAGAAAGGGGATTCCCCAGGTTTGTCACAGAATAAGTAATGAAAAATTCCGTGCCCATTTCAATCGGTCTGAATCATAAAGTGCTCTCAATGATGATCGATTTTTCAGACCACGAATCAGTCTGAAGAAATGTGTTATAATGAGCACATGCCTTCTGACCAGGGTTGCCAGATGTTCGGTATTCTACCGAACCGTTCGTTATTTTATCGAACCGTTCGGTATTTTAGCACCGTGTTCGGTATAACAAAAATACCGAAGTATGGGCGGTTCGGTATTTTTTTCTGATTAATTTTTCTTCCTAACAAACGATTCAACTGTCAGATTTGATGCAATCGGCAATCGGCAATCGATGTTGCGTAGCATCCCTACTTGGTTTGTGCGGTGTTGCCGCTTCGTGCACGACCCCCCGACGCGGGTTTTGATTTGCCAAGGTACCATCGAAATCTAGGGAAATTCTCCTCGAATTTTTTTTTGCTCACTGTTCGGTATATATTTGGAAAAAACCTGGCAACCCTGCTTCTGACCCGTAGACGGTTCATACCAAGCATGCCCAAGAGAAAGTCGGTAGGGTAGGGCCACGGGTAAGTAGCCATATTCCCTCAGGTGAAGAAATCTCAGAAATTTCTTTTGAATCTTCTCCAACATGAGGGAATACTTCACTTGGTCTGGGCTCCAAACCACCGATTCACTCTCAAGCCTACTCTTAAAAGTATTACTGTGAGAACCCGGTTATCTCTGAAATTTCTTGCAGTGCGTAGAACAAAACCCAGCATTAAATTAGAAACACTTGATACTTATTACTTTCTTTAACAATATTCAACACACAGAATTTTATTTTATAATGAAGGTTATTTTATCAGAAGGTGGGAAGTGTGCACTGGAGGGGTTTACGAGCAGTTGAATCTACGGCAATCGAAAACAGAAATACTCGCTTTTTAGCTCGGCCTGTTACGCCGGCCGCTAATGACAGAAGGCCCATGTCTACTATTGGTGTACGAGCTGCCAATAGCATGATATCTGTCGTAAAGGCGCTACATTGTTCGCTCACCCAAATCTTATTCGTAGGTATACTTCTGTCCTTTTGATCAAGTTGTCTGTTTTCGAACTTTTCACCAGAGGTTAGAAAAGAGTATGGAATCCTGTCTTGGTACACACTCCTTGCTTTATTTACATATCGTCTAATACAAATCCACTCTTCTGTAAATCTATCACTCGGTATAACGATCATCCAGTTGATTAGTCAAACATCTCCGAAAAATCGAAATTTGAGTTGAAAATGCAGCTAATGAAAACGTGTTCCCTCTATGTACAATATTGAGATTACTCATAAACACCAATTATAATGCCCAAAATCATGTAGTTAATTGAAGATTTTCTTAAATGTTTTCTGGGGTCACTATTAGGATATTTCAAAATGTCACTGTGTACCGGACCGTTATGACTTCCGGTGTTATTTACAGCGTTTTTAATATGTAAAACAAAGATGTATTATATTTTATTTATTTTTGTTTACGCCGTGTTGTGCTACCTCTCCTTCTATATCCAAAGTTTCGGACAGCGTCATATTATCCATCATCAGGGTCGATGTGTGCATCACGGCATAACATCCCAAAAATAAATAATGAAAGTACTTTCGGGCGTTAAAATCTAAAATCATAACCAAAGACACTTGTTGATAATATTTGATTTACGGTGAGCATTCGAATTATCTAATTTACTCATTATCTAAAAACTTATTATTTGGAGACGTCTGAAAAAACAACAACTGGGGGATCGATAATATGACCAGATTCAAGTATTTGAAATGTGTGTGTCTTCCTTATGCATTAGTTCTAAAAGTGTTCATTCAATTTCAAGTTCCATTGCTAGTTCCATACCGCAATCGCATAAATCAGGAAAGTCCAGTTATATGGTTTCATTTATAAGCAAATTTATAAAAAAGGAAACTGGCACAGTACGATTTATCTGCTTATCGAAATTGACAACCGGCCAGGTCTAGCGGTAAGGCTCTTGACTCGCAATTCGTAGGTGGCGAGTTCCCGGCGTGGGCAAATAAATTTTATTTGATTAATTTGTGTTATTTAACAAATAATTCATTTTAAATAATACGTAGTTTATTTGCGGTACGTTCCAGAGTGGAAGATACTCTCAGTATCGCCCTGGTGTAAGACCACCATTCAGAATTGAAACGTTACTTGAAATGGCTCTAGCCGTGTTTGGTAACCAGATCTTTTTGGTAACTTCCCACCTTCCTCTTCCCCATCGCCTTCCCCTCCCCACTACCTTCAGCCTCACAACATACCCCAATTGGGGATGCCATAGTCTCACTTACTCCAGACGGGAGCAGTCGCGACTCTTGTGAGGTATTCACACAAAAAAAAAGAATTAGGACTTCACACTTCTAGTTTTAATCTTGTTAGAATTTAAAAATAAGTGAGTGCCTACTCAGTTTTGTTCGCAGAAGCCCAAAGAAGCAATTTCTTCCAAGTAAACTTTGCTTTGTTTCGGAAGCAACGTTAAAAGGCAATTGAAATATTTATAATAGTCTAGTGAAGTGTCTTTTACTTTTGAAATGCAAATGAAGTTGATTGATAGATAACCTTTTTAAACCTGAACTAGAGACATAATCATTTAAATGATTGTGTAGGTCTTTTCGAGAAATAAAGCTTCAATATTCAGTTTCAATGACTTTGAAAAATACGTCTGTTAGTGATTGGTATTAATATGTGCTTTACCTTTCGGTTCTGATAATATCATTTGGTAGACATTACATTACATTACGTAGACAAATTTTTATTTTTTTCGTATTACTTTCGCATCAATTGTGAAACAATTTTTAGACATTTTATTTTGAAGAGTGTTTTTCGCAAAGTACATTTTTTTGCTTAATTTTATTTATTTGCTACCGATTTATTTCTATTAGATTTTCAATTAACTTAAAAATTATGCAAGTACATAAATGATTAGATATTATTAGATGAGGGTAGTGGGAGAGGTGATTTGAGGGGGGGGGGGGGTGGTTTTAAGAATGCTACTGAATTACAAGGATGTGTCAAAACCGGTAGCAAATAAATAAAATTAAGTAACAAATGTACATGGTGAACAAAACTTCTTCAGAACAAAATGAACACAAACTATTCACTCTGCAAAGAGAATAAAAAAATAGTTTATCTTTCTAAATTTCCGTTTTTTATATCTATCTCAAAAGTGATTTATTTCAGGACAATCAAACGTGTTAATTTCGGTTGTCTGTGCATCCACGTGAAATCTGATTCAATGAACTCGAATTTTCTTTGAATTTGAGTGTAATTTCTGAACTGATTGCGTAAAGGATTCATACAAGCAGTAAATGAGGTAGGAAGTACCTTTAATATAATATTTTAACAAAAAATATTTTTATTGTCTTTTTAAAAAACTGAATTATAATATTCCATGATTTTTCACAAATCTGCGCTGGCTGACGGCCTCCATAGTCGAGGGGTAAAAGGGTTCAAATCCCTCAAATTAAACGTTTTAATTTCGGTTGTCTGTGCATTCACGTGAAATCTGGTTCAATGAACTCGAATTTTCTTTGAATTCGAGTGTAATTCTGAACTGATTGCGTGAAGGATTTATACAAGCGGTAAGGTAGGTAGGAACGGTTTTTATTATTTTTTTAAAATTAGAATTATAATAGTCCATGATTTTTCACAAATCTGCGCTGGCTGACGGCCTCCACAGTCGAGGGGTAAAAAGGGTTAAAGTAAATTTTATTTGATTTAGTTGTGTTATTTCACAATTTATGCCTTTAAAATACTGTGTAGTATTTTTGCGGCATGGTCCAGAGTGGAAAATACTCTAGGTATCATCCTGCAGTAAGACGTCGGGTTTTGCGACTAGATCTGAATAGCCAGGTACTTCCCCAACTTGCTCTTCTCCATCTTCATTCCCTCCGCCCATACCATCCAGCCTCACAACATTCCCCAATTGGGGATATCATAGTCTCATCGGGTCCAGATGGCTGGGAGTAGATGGGACTCATGTGCAGTATTCACATTAAAAAAAAGTTACCAATTGATATTGAATTGCGGTGCAGGGTCATTAAATAATGAATTCTGGACCTCACTCGTGAAATAAATACCGTAAATTAATATAACCTAAATAAAACAGAGCTCTAATTCTAAAGAATAGTGCTTTTATGAATTTTATTGCCTTTAAAGATTTTATAAAAGTGTTTTGAATTGGTTATAAACCCATTTCTCTATTATACGTCCCATGGCCATCGTTAAACCGTCACTTTAATCGTTGTAGGAAGCACTATCATATTTTAAATGAGTTACGCTTTCACGTCACATTAATTTGGTACTACCGACGTTTATTTACCTTTATTTTCAAAATGCACCGGCTACTTTCCTACCGTTGCTGTTAAAATTTAATATCAGCTTTTAAAAATAAATATTAGCAAAATAGTCCAGTCAAAATAGACGAAAAAAGGTGCTGACCTCACATTAATTCTGAACAAGCTGAATTTGTGCATAAGTCTTGAATACGTCATTACGAATGCTATGTCAAAAGTCCCCATCAATCCCACTCTGGCAAGGTTTTTTTTCGAGGTCAAAGGTCTCAATTTTTTGTTTTTTACCTATATCTCTGAAACGGTAAGAGCTATCGAAAAATATATTGAGTAAAAGTTTGTAGATCGTAAAATTCTCTACAAAAATTAAATGAATATTTTTTGTCTAAGAAACACCGTTCTCGTGTTATCGCGTTTTCAAACCTAGAAAATACGAATATGCACGTATGTGGTCAGTATACATCATCGGGTCATCCATTTGAAGAAAAAAATATTGGAATATTGGTTTTTGTGACTCGTACGTGGAAAATACACGATTCTGAGTAAATCAACGTCCATCCCTAATTCATTAGTCGGTTGGCCTTGAGTAATGTCTGCCTGTTACTGCTGGCGCACACCTGCATTTTTCGGATTTTCCGAAGAACCGGCGTTTTTGAGGGACATAACCCTAATGAATCCAGTCAGTTTTGAACGGTTTTTTTGTAATGAATAGACGTGTTTGTTGATGATATTTTCATTTCAAACTGTGCCGTTACAAAATTTTATAAAAATATCAGAAGTTTGCTTCATTTGCAGTAAATCTTTAATTGAAGGAGAAATTGTGGTTGTTGATCGTGGGATGAAAACTTTAATCGATTCAAGTAATGAAAGGAGTGATGGGTTTGATGAATATTTAAAAGACAAACATTTTGTAACTATCCATGAGCAGTGTCGTAAAGTGTACACCCGGAAGAGCAGCATTGCTGCAGCTAAAAGACAACGTGAGACGGAAACAGCTAACACATCTGAGATTAGTCCTCATCGGACTAGAGCGCGAGGGTATGATTCTTCTTTTTGTTTTAAAAAGTACTGTTTGTTTTGCGGCAATGAAGCAGATAAAGCGGCTGAAATGAAAAAAATGCAGCATCTTCGGCGAAGAGTGTCCCAAGTTTCAACACTTGCATTTAAAGACGCCATCTTGAAGGTAGCTCGGACTCGTAATGATAAACTAGCGAGAAGTGTTATTGCACGCATTCAATATGAATACAATTTAGTTGCTGCTGAGGCTAAGGACCACAGCAATTGTTACATTTCCTTCGTGAACCCTACTACTGGAGGTAAAGTCGGTCGTCCTGAAAGTAATTGTATTGCTTTAGCGATGGAAAAAATATTTACATTGATTGAAAATTACGACGATGGTCAATTTTCAATACACGAATTGAAAGACGTTGGCGAAGAACTATCTATCGATAACAGAACAATCAAGTCAAAACTGAAGTTGAAGTATGGTAATAGAATCATCATAACTGATAAAATCGGATGTTTGGCAATCATTTGCTTCATCGATAATCAGCACAACATTCTCAACAAAGCTTGGTATGAGAATAAAAAAGAAAATGAAAAGGAAGAGAGATTCAGAATACTTGAAGCAGCTGCAGCGATCGTACGAGAGGATATTCAATCGGTAGTGCTTGACACTGATGATTATCCTCCACCTAGTCAAATGTTTGAAGATACCAATAACGATATTCCGGAATCATTAAATTATTTGTTACAGCTAATAATTTTGAAAAATAAACGTTGTAAACTGGAACATATGAAATTAATATGTGCAAATACTTTACAAATGAAATTAATATGTACAAATACGGCAAAATACTTTTTAAAAATCACCAAATAGGAGAGAGATGGAAAAGATATCTCGAAATGCTGTACAATGGAAAGGGAAATAATGACAACGAAACATTGATAGAAAGAGAAAATGAGGTAGACGCAGATGATTTGGGAGATCCAATCACTAGAGAAGAGTTTGACCTCGAACTGAAAAATCTCAAAAACGGGAAAGCACCCGGAATCGATGACGTTCCGGCTGAACTAATTAAGCCAGCAGGAAAAGGAACTATAGATGCCCTGTTTAAAATGATACAGACAATGTATAAGACTGGAAAGATACCAGAGGATTTCGAGAAATGCCTAATTGTCGCACTACCAAAGAAGGTGGGCACGACGAAATGCGAACAACACAGAACTCTTAGCCTAATATCCCATGCCTCAAAAATATTGACAAATATTATTCTAAAAAGAATCGAACCAAAAGTAGAGAACATCCTTTCCGGAGACCAGTTTGGCTTTAGAAGAGGTGTAGGAACCAGAGAAGCAATATTGTCGCTACGAGTACTACTAGAAAAAAGATTAAAAAGAAACCAAAACACATTCATCGCATTCATAGACCTGGAGAAGGCTTTCGACAAAGTAGAATGGAAAAGACTCTTCGAGATTCTGAAGAGAATTGACATCAAATATAGAGATAGACGAATAATCCAGGCGCTATACAAGAATGAGGCCGCTATAATTAGATGTAACAATGATACAAAAGAAGCCAGAATAAGACAAGGGGTGAGACAGGGATGCTCTCTGTCACCTGTTCTTTTTAACGCATATATACAAAGTGCGATTGATGACTTGAGAGAGAGAATGAGTCACAGAAAAGGTGTAAAGATACACGGGCAAAAGGTGGATATGATAAGGTTTGCTGACGATATTGCTTTGGTTGCTGAAAGCGAAGAGGAACTGCAAGAGGCCTTATCAACCATGCAAAGCATTCTTCAAAACAATTACAACATGAAGATAAATAAAAACAAAACAAAGCTGCTGACTGTAGGCCCAACGCAACATTAGATGAGAGTAGAGATGTCAGGAGTTCCATTAAAGAACACCAAGGAGTTTGTCTACCTCGGGAGCAAAATAACATGGGACGGTCGGTCTAAGAGCGAGGTCGACAGCCGTATACACCAGGCTTGGCTTGCATTCAATAAAAGGTCGAAAATAATAGAATCGAATAATATAGACCTGAAACTGAGAATACTCCTCATCAAGACCTATGTATGGAGTATCTTGAAGTACGGCTGCGAAACATGGTGCCTATCCGAAAGAGATAAACGGAGACTAGAGGCTTTTGAGATGTGGTCCTATAGAAGACTACGAGGAATTTCCTGGAGAGACCACATCACAAATGAGGAGGTTCTCCAAAGAATCGAAGGAGGAAGGCACCTGCTCAGGACCTTATCCGAAAGGCGCGCAAGATGGATCGGCCATTCAATAAGACAAGAAGGCTTTTTGCATGCCATAATGGAGGGTATGGCCGAGGGGACAAACGCTAGGGGACGCCCACGTCGAGAGTACCTGGAGGACCTGCTGGTGGACGTGCGCTGCTTATCATATGCAGACTTCAAAATCCCAGGATTGAAACCAGAGAGAGAGATGTACAAATGTCAGCCACTGTATTATGGCTGCTGTTCGGCCTAGGTCGTTCAAATCACGATTACAGTTGGGTCTCTCAGTGTTTTTTCATCGACGGTTTGGATCAAAACGTCTTATTCAGATTTTTTCATCTTTTGGTTTGTGAGCATCGTATAATGATACTATGATGTATGAGGCAGCACCAGCTCTCCATCGTCCACCTCATATCCTACCACCAGAAACTGAAACAATTATTCAGTATGCTGCAGACAATACTGATATCAATGTACAAACTATAGACGGTCATAACACGCTTCAAATAATGGGTATCATTCAAATAATAACTCTAAAAACAGCAGTTAAAGCAGAAGAGCCAATAGCACAAATAAATACAGTCCCTTTATCAAAGGATTTTGCGGCAAAAGCTCATGTACCGATAAAAGTTTATCAAAATAATAGTGTAGTTGGATATAGTAAAATAGTTGCACAAAATTTTGATTATGAAGGTAATACAGCAGTATCTTTACTCAAAAAAGTTAATGTTCTGTGGTTGTATGGAAAATGGAAAGATTGACCATTACCTGGTTGGAATGGTTACATTGAACGTTTAACGAGTAATATCCTGCATTATTTGAAATCGCAATTTTTTTTTTACCATTTATCTACGAATTCCACCTGCTCCAGAGAAACTGCTGAATACAATTTTTTGTAATTGCAAAAAAGGCTGTACGAACAATTGTGGGTGCAGAAAAGTTGGATTTTTTTGTTCACCAGTCTGTACCAACTGTCAAGGCCACTCTTGCACTAATGCTGAATCAAATGCAACAGATGAAGATTCTTTCGAAAACGATGAGGATCTAACTGATATATCTCTCTTCTTAGAGCAGTCAACACAAATTGAGCAAAAAGAGGAAGAAGAGAGCGAGGAAGAAGAGAGCGAAGAAGAAGAAACGAGTGATAATGTAGAATCTGAGGATGAATAATGTAAATTTCTTGCTGCTACAATTGGCCGCTCACGCCGGACCAGTTTTACCTTTTTACCTGAAAAGTGCCTCAAAAAATTGGAATTTCGAAAAAAGGTGTTTTTTTTTTTACTTGTACTATCGTGTAGAATCTCTTCCCGAAGTTAATGCACTTTACCCACGGACACCCTGTATCGTGGAGTATTCCTACTGGCGAAACCACATTAAAAAAAAGCGCCAAGTACACAACCTCAAAGGTGGTGCGGAAATGTGTGCATACCTACTGTCTGAAATCGTGATAATTCGAGAACGGTGCTTCATAGATAAAATAATACATGAACTTTCTTGTAGAGAATTTTGCGATCTACAAACTTTTACTCAATATTTTTTTTGATAGCTCTTACCGTTTCAGAGATATACGCAAAAAACAAAAAAATGGTGACCTTTGACCTCGAAAAAAAAACCTTGCCAGAGCGGGATCGATGGGGACTTTTGACATAGCATTCGTAATGACGTATTCAAGACTTATACAAAAATCCAGCTTGTTCAGAATTAATGCGAGGTGGAATGTCTATTTTGACTGGATTAAAATGAATGTAATAGTGGATGAACAATAGGTAACTACCGCAGACCCCTGAAAAATCACAAATATTATGAATTCTTGACACATCAGTTCAAATTTTGGTACTACTGACACGTAAATTCATAGCTAATTAGAGTTAATTGAATCAGATTTCACATTCATAGTAAAATTGGGTAAGCACAACTGAATCTGTTGATTCTGACACCACGGGTCACGAAACCAGTCATTTTTGTTTTACGTAGAGATGGAACGAAGGTTTGTTTGTGCTAAAAGATTTTATTTATTTCAGTGTTGATGGTATTGAAACATAATTTAGGACGAAAAATGATGAAACACTCTGGAAACTAACATGAAATTTGAACTTAATATTAGTAAACTCACCAATGTTTAATCAAACTTTGGGAGGCGGATACGGGTACCGCCGCCCCAGGAACCATTTATTGGATAACCGATACCCCTGCCACAGGTCAACCCAAGTGTCGCTACGTTTGATGACTTAGCAGGGGTGCCCGGATTCATGGGATGAGGTTTGTCTAGGTGTTGGTGGCGGATTCATTTGCCCAACCACTGCTTGGCGGGCTGGATCGGAGGAGACTGATTGAGGGAGGCGAGGCCTTTTGACATCTCCAGCCGAATTCTCCCGAACCTTCGCCTTGCACCGCACACTACATAAGAACAAAAACGTCTCGACTCACGAAGCCTCCATAAGAAGGACAGCGCCTGCTGAAATAAAACAGGCTTTTCGTGACTTGGGGAGCCCCGAAAAACTCAGAATGATATCAACTCAACACCTTCTTTAAAAATCATTAAAAGTGAAGTTTTTTTATTAAAAATTGATTAAATGGGTTACATTAGGTAATGGGCTATTTTTTTTTCTTAATAGCTTTTAATGACTTTTCATGTTGAGTTGACCTGATTCTGAATTGGTATGGAACCAAAAAATTAAAGCTTTGAAAATTATAACTATTAAAACTAACAGGAAATAAATATATACCTAACGGTATTTAGCAGTGCCGGTCCGTGATTTTTCAGTGAGCAACAGTGTTAGCACTAGATTGAAAAATACGACATTATTAATAATGGCACCGCTGAAAATGATTCCAGTTTTTTTTCAAAATTTCAATATTTTGAATATAATTTTTCAGGATTCTTTCAGTTTGCGGATGCGCCGCATCCACATTTCAGTATAGCTTCATACAAATAGTTTTAAAAAAAATAGTTTTCAGCTACCTCAACGTCAATAATGTCGTATTTCTAATCATAGCACTCTGGCTCACGGAAAACACACGGACCGCCACTGATATTTAGGTAAGTTAAGAAGGTGATTATCGATTGAAATAAGAAAAAAAAATACTAGACTTCATTATTGCATACATTTATTAATACGTAAAACTTTGATTCCTGATTTGAATTTTTATGTTATGGCGAAGAATTCACGCACAGTTGTAAAAACAGCGTTCGTAAGCAAGTTTCATTATCAAAGACAAAAATAGTAACCGAAATAATTGCCTGCAGACCGTCCGATACATTAATTTGCAAATCACTGACCTCACGTATGTTCCACCCACCTCCTCACTCCTTACCTCCTGTTGGTTTTTACCCCTAATATTTAATAGCACGTCTTTTCTCTTGTTTCTTTGACCTGCGGCCATTCCAAAATATTTCTAGTGTACACAAATGTATCTTTGCGTTAGTAGAAACGCTTCGACCATAAAAGAATTTTTTTTTGCAACCAGAAAATACTCCACAGCTTTCAATTCCTTTTCACCTCTCCCGCAAGCTTGCAGCGCATACCGGAATTGTTTTAGAACTCCGTTCCAGTTAATTAATTTTTAAAAAACCTGAAAAACTATTTAATCACACAGGGGGTTTGTTTGAAACCGAGTACAGTTAACTGCGAGCGGCCAAGTTAATTAACTGTTGATACACTAATAGTGGGTGAAGCAACGGGTACGGAGATTCCACGATCCACGTGTACCTGAACAATAATCGCTCCCCGCGGACCAAGTGAAAATTGAAGTGGAAATAATGGATGCACTTCCGCGGCAACGGAAGTCGGTAAAGGAAACCTCATTAGCAGGCAAAAGGCAAAACAAACTACTGCTCTACAGCGGAGTATGCGAGTAGGTTCACTAGAAAACAGCAAACAGCCGCTTGCGATGGTAGAATAACTTTACAAGGTGGATTAAGGACTGGAAAGGATGCAAGGAACTAATCTAATTAAGCAACAACAACCTAAGACAGCTTTTTTGTATATAATGTATATTTTTGTATTATATTTGTAATAACATGGCACTGTAGTCTTGCACGAGAGACACTGAATGAAAGCAAGATAGTAATAAGTAGGTATACGAATGATAAGTAGGTATTCTCGTAGATATGAATGTGTGTATAGGTTAAGTTAGGTTAGGTTTAGGTTTCAACATCCTTCAGTACATGTCTTAGCATGATTAGCTATATGTGGTATCTCAACAGATGTCAGTTAAGTATTGTATCAACAAAAACTATGTGGCTTTTCAAAATCATATTTCACACCTGTGTTTAATAATGGCGCAACTCAAAAAACATTTTTTTCAGGAGAGCAGTTTGAATATTTCAGTGTATTAAGTTATTTTCTTTACCAATAAAAAAACATTGTTTTAAAAAAGTTGGGAAGCTGTTATGTAAGTTCGTTACATACCTGAGTTTTTGAAATTTCTGATGATCCAATTGTACCACTATTTTTGCTGGAATTCGAGTAAAATATTATGATCAATTACATTTTCACTTTTAAGACCGCAATAATATTTTTAAGAATTGTGCCTTTTTTAACGAAGATAGAATAGATATCCAGGAACATTTCTGCATACTTAACTCAAAAATGCAAATTTTTGACTTGTGCAACTATTATCGCTCAGGTGCGATTTAAACATCACACATTAGTACTATATTAAAATATAACTAGCCGTTGGAAACAAGAGTTATTTTATTTCAACGCCCAACGCTGTTAAAAATAATTAGCGCCAACAGTTGAAATATAATACCTACATGCGAATATTATTCAACGCAGTCAACGATTCAACTGCCTAAAAAATAAAAAGGTTTAAGAGTTTGTACTTGGTGAACAACATTACTCGATATTTTAAATGGTCTTTTGGTTATGTACGTACCTACTGCACGTTTTGATTTTATTTTCCCATCCAATACGGCCGATACGCAGCGCCATGGAACAATCAAATTTATCAACGACAAGCAAAAAAATAACCTATTGATAATTATCAACGCCGGTCGCCTAACAGCGACGTTTTGAACCTATTGTTTTCAACGGTGTTGGAATGATAAGTCAAAAGGGTCAAGAGATCACACTTCGTGAACGATATTATACCCAATTAGACATGGTCTTTTGGTAATGTACGTACCTACTGCACATTTATTTTTATTTTCCCGTCCAATACGGCCGATACGTAGCGCCAAGCAACAAGCGAATTTATCAGTGACAAGCAAAATATATCTTCAACGTCTTTTAAAATTTCAACAGGGTAATATTTTCAACACCGAAACCAACGTCTTCCAACAGTTTCAACTTTCAACGTTATTATAGGATTATTATTACGTGTGTGGGGCGTGGGGCATAGAGATAATAATAATTAATAATACATCAATGATTCGGGGAACCACCCATTAAAAGGGATTCCTTAATACGATTTTGATATATTTTTTGTTTGTTTTTTGTTAGTATCGTGTCGATGTCCTATTATAGTTGCGTCAACGTCGACGTTATTTTCAACAGCTATTTTCAACAGTTGATAACGACGTTGGCGTTGGATAGAATTATCGTCAACGCCCAGTACTATCACACATACTCACTATGATAAGCAATCCATTGGTTACGAGGGGAAAATTTATATAAATGCCTTCCAGACAACATAACAAATTAAAAAGAAAAAACTTGGTACTTATTAAAAAAAATACATTAACTTTTACGTTTAATCAACAAAATAATGAAAGTGAATAATATTGTAGTGTAATTTGGTATGTAAAGTGAAATGTATTCATTTTAGTTATTTCTTGTTAAATAAGTAAAAAATAAATTCTACATTACAAACTTTAACAATTTCTTGACTATATTTAATTATTCACTGCCTGATATATAAATAAAAGTAATGTAGTTTTTATGTCAAGTAACCGTATTAAAACACAATAATAAAAGCAATTGTTCATCGTGCTAACCTAAGGGTGGGTGCCATCGCAGTGATCATAAACGAGCAATCTACCGCAACACATCCTGCTATGTTATTTCATCATTGTCCACAAAATGGTGGAATAAGTTTACAAACGTATTCAGAACGGAAGCGAGAGACGCTCCCTAGGAAAACAGAAAACAAACACAGACGGCGATGTGCAGATCCGTTGAACGGTGTGCACTGTGCAGTGTGCAGTCTGTGCACTATGAGCGCTGTGCACTGTTCACTGTGCAGCTAGACACACCACTGTGCGGCCAGAGACCAATTTAAATGGGCCAATTTGATTTTGTGAATATTGTATTGGAAAAGACATTGAAGGTTTTCCGATCATAATAAACAATTTTTTTCCGTTGTGATTCCATCTGTCTGTCCATAAATCTACTTCAATGAACTCTACAACTTTTGATTTGAGGTTTCATTAAAAAAATTGGAAGTGTTTCTTTGGAGAAATCAGACAACTGATAATGTAATTGGCTGTAACATATATACATACTTTTTACATTTTAGTTGCTTGAAATGGCTTTCGCCATGTTTGGTGTGCATATATGAATAGCCAGGTATTTTCCAACATTCCTCTTCCCATCTTCGAAAGTTTTCTACTTTTTTTAAAATTTTAAATTACATTTCCACTTTGAACAAACCAACTACATTTCTTTTATTAAATTCCTTAAAAATACATACACTTCAGGATCAGAGAAAGTTAAGTGACATTTGTTTTTTTTTAATTGTATTTTTTATATATTGTATTATTTTTTATTGTAAATTCGGAGCTAGAGCAAACTCTTGAATGTAGTCAATTTAAGAGTACCTACTTGATTTTCAATGTCACCATTCCTAAACAAATGAAGTAGTAAACTTGACAATCCTCGCTTAGATACATAAATGATATCGACATTTTTAGTGTAAAAATTTCTGTGTCTAAAACACAATTAAACATTTTTTTGTGTCTACATATTATTTCAGATAATTTCCGCTAATTATTTTATTAATTTAATTTTCTTCAAATTCATCCAATTGTGAACCACTGTTAAGTAATTATTGTTCTTTATATATTGTTAATACTAAGCCTAGAGTAAAAAAATTAAAACATTATGTACCAAATGTAAAATCCCACGGGCATAAAAAGAGTAAATAAATAAATAAATCTCCTACCCCACCCCACTACCTTCAGCCTCACAATACACTCCGACTGGGGATGCTTTAGTTCAATAGCTCCAGGCAGTTGGGAGCAGTCGGGACTCTTGTGCGGTATTCACATAATAAAGGTACTAGGTCATAAATCAGAGCTGTGATTCTCCAATAACGATCAAGACTTATTCGTTATGCGCCATCGACAATTAAAAATTACTCGTCTCGACGAACTTTGTGAAATGTTTCATTTTTACGTATTCTTTAATGTTAAAGGTTTGAAGAGATGATTACATTTTTAGCCCTGCAAATGTTGTCTTTATTTCTGATGTTTTTGACTTTTCTATGGTGTGAATTTTAAGTTACAAGTGCACTTTCTTCGAAATAGCTGGCGGGTATATTACTAAAAACCAAAACAATAGCTGGTAACCATAGGGGAAAGAAATTTAATGCTGCTAACACATGCAAAATGAAAGTACAACAGATTAATTTTAAGAAGTTAATTTTCATATGAAACTGTTTACCCTCCGGCGAAATATTCTTGTTGGTCTTAAAGTTCAGTTTCCATTACATTATGTATTGCAGCCAATATCGCCGATAAGTCAGCCGTTTATATATTTTATGTTACCTGTATTTTGTTAACGCTTATATTTTATGTAACCTAAATTTTTTTTTTTTTTTTTTAACCCTTATATTTTATGTAACCTATATTTTGTTTTTAACAAATATTATGTTACTTGTATTGTGTATTGTATTTTGTTAACCTATTATTTTCACTGTAATTAAAAAAAATGTACTGCATTCTATATAAAAGCCCTATGAGCGTTTAAATAAATAAATAAATAAAAATAAAATAAAATAAAATAATGAACCTTTAAACAACTTTGTAAAAATATAAGATCTTAACGTCTTAGGTTGTATTGTATTCTCACAATAATTCTAAATTTTGACAGTTATGGTGAACACAACTCGGTGTCGACTGGTTTGACCCACTCGTTGTTTGTGTGGAATGACTTTTGACGTTTGGCGTCTAAGTATGTACCTTCGACGAGACTCGAGAATAACAAATTCGAACAATGTTCGTAGTTTCGACGGGGATTGCGAGCGACCTGGCTTGGAGAATCAAGCCCCAGAACATTTTCAAAGGTTCAGCAAGCAACAACGACATCCAACCTCCGATAGGAAAAGGAAAACCAGGGGTACAGAAATTGTGATCATTGTCAACCGGTCCGCGTAAATTGGGTGTAATGTTTTCTGCGCGGAGTTAAAATGTCCCCTGTGCGAATGTGTGCAGATGTGTGCTGATGTGTGCGGAGTTAACGTGTGTTTTCCCCTGTGCCAAAGTGTGTGGACGCGAAGAAGTGTCCTGTTAGCAGTTAACCTGTTAAATGTACCTAGTATACATGTTTGGTGTTCGCGAGGCTAACGTGTGGTGTTATCGTCGTACAAAGTGTGCGGTGTGTATCTTGTGTGCAAGGTGTGTGTGAATGTTGTAGAACAGGGATAGTGGAACGTTTTCTACTGGTTTGTCAATCAATATAATTTAATTATATATTTTATTTAATCACTGAAGACAGTATTAGCACTCTCGATCTGTCTGCCGCATTAGGCGCGATCAAATAAATGTAGCAAACGTGAAGTAATAGGAATCAACAAACATAGTCACCAAACATTAAGACAGGGAAATAAACCAAAACAGAGATGGGAAAATCAACAAACATAGTCAACAAACATTAAGACAGGGAAATAAACCAAAACAGAGATGGGAAAATCAACAAACATAGTCAACAAACATTAAGACGGGGGAGTAAACTAAAACAGAGATAGTAAAATCAACAACTATTGTCAACAAACACGAAGGTGGGGAAACCAACAAACACGAAAATGGGGAAATCAAAAAACATAGACTACAAACACGAATATGGTTTGGTGTTATGTTCGGTATGTATCTTGTGTGCAAGGTTTGTGTGTGAATGTTACAGAACATTTTCTACTGGTTTTTCAATGAATATAATTTGTATATTTAATCACTGAAGACATAATTAGAACACTCAATCTGTCTGCGGCGTTTGGTCCATGAGCAGAACGATTAGGCCTGATCAAATAAATGTAATATACGAGATAAATTGGAAATCAACAAACATAGTCAACAAACATGAAGATGGGGAAATTGACAAACACGTAGATCGGGAAATCAACAAACCTAAAGACGGGGAAATCAACCTACATAGTCAACAAATACGAATATGGGGAAATCATCAAACCCAAAAATGAGGAAATCAACAAACATAGTAGACAAATATGAAGATGGGGAAATCAACAAACATAGTCAACAAATATGAAGATGGGGAAATCGACAAACACGATTATCGGCAAATCAACAAACACGAATACGGGGAAATCAACCAACATAGTCAACAAACACGAAGATGAGGAAATCAACAAACATAGTCAACAAATATGAAGATGGGAAAATCAACAAATATGAAGATGGGGAAGTCAACAAACATGAAGATGGGGAAATCGACAAACACGATTATCGGGAAATCAACAAACACGAATACGGGGAAATCAAACAGCATAGTCAATAAACACGAAGATGGGGAAATCAACAAACATAGTCAACAAAAATGAAGATGGGAAAATTAACAAACATAGTTAACAAACATGAAGACGGGGAAATTGACACACATGAAGTTGAGAAAATCATGATGTAACACCAACACAACAAACTACCTACAACTTGCCTCGGAATATGAATCCCTAATGGGGATAGTGAACTATTCTATTCTTTGTGTTTAAAATAGTTATTATTTAAAAATAATATAAAGTTTAAAATACAATTATTGAATATTTTTTCATTTTTTTTAAATTTTTTTATTTATTTTTTTTCAAGAATTTTGTTTATACATTACAAATGATTACATATGCAAGGTTATAAAATAATTCATATTTTATTCTACTACTCCATAAGTTGAGCTCCAAGAGCTCGTGTTTACGGGAGGAGTATTTACATGCAAAAAAAATAATAATAATGTTCTAATATAATGTGTATACAATGATCAAAGTACTTATGAAATAAACTTATGAATTATTGGTAAATAGTTATAGAAGGAAAATAACAATACATATATTTTTTAATATTAAATATTACAGTTTCAGTAAGGGTAAATTATATTAAGCGTACAATATATCATTATCCAATTTAAGGGACTTAATTTGCTTTTTGAATAATTAATATTTCAGTGTTTCTGTTATACTAATTTTGTTTTGGGACAATAATATATTGTACCATCTTAAACCTAAATACAAATAGTGGTGCTGAGCCGTGGTCGTTCTAAGCGTAGGGATGTCTATTAAGCCATTAGTTTTGAATCTATTGCTGAATTTTTGGTGAATTTTTGAACAAAATATTCTTTATTGGTGAATTTTTGAACAAAATATTCTTTATAAATTTTGATATAAGGCGTTTCTCTTATACAATTCTGTGATAGATGGTACATTAAACTCCCGAAATATCTCTATAGTAGGGGAGTCGTATGGTTTCCCAAAGATGATTGTTATATTTATTCTTTGAATTATAATTATGGGCTGTAAGGAAGCCTTAAAGGCCCTTCCCCACCCAATAATGCCGTACTGTAATAAGGTTTATAGTATATATTACTGAACTTTTCCTGCAAGTCACCAAAATAAATCCGACTGTCATTGGTTCACCATTCCTGTTAAAGGGTTTGAATGTGTGAAGCTAATGCTCTATGGGCGTGTTTTTATTTTTTTTTTCCATTTTCGCGGATTTTCAGAATAAAACTGTTTTGATTAGTATTTTTAAAACTCGTAACAGTTTTTTTAATGATGGAACTGTAAAATGTACTTTTCTTTCGGGAAAAAATCAAAAGATATGAAAAAGACCGCGGCACGCTACAAACTGAAATGCATGCGTTTCCAGAATACTCGTATCTTCGGGTGTTTGCATTTCTGTCGGGTTTCCGTACAACGTAAATTATTTTGTTGTTATCTATAATGTTTATTTTACATAACTCTAAAACAGGTCATTATTTGAGTATACTAATTAAAAGTTATGTAACGCTGTCAAAAGTTTCACAACTTGAGGCCGGGTAGGCGGAAAAACTTTACGTCGTAATTGTTTATTACCGTGGAGCACATAATTATAATATTATGACCGTCCTAGGGGTCCAGGAACCCTAGCAGTGGAGGTAATCCACCTCTTACCCGCCCTGGTATAAGTAACTGATGGTTACTCTTTCAAGGCTCTCGCAAGATTCTAATTTTTTTTGTTAAACGAAGCTACATTTATTTATTTTGAACGAATCTAGACCTCCAGTGTCCTTGCATACGTTGTTAGTAAGCAGTATGCAAGTGCTTAACAGGAAAAACAAAATGAAAAAAAATAGGTTAGTAAGACAAAGATAAATTAAACAGGGCAAAAGAAAAACTCATTCGTGAGGCTCCATGGTGCGGCATTGCATCTGTAAAAACCCGCAAGCACCTGCATAAAATAGAGAACATAAGTAATACAATAAATCTCAAATCAATTGGCAAGTACCAACAAAAAATGTGAATGGCTTTCGGTCTAACCATAAACTACACATAGCTTCTTAGGAACTTCTTAGGAACTACTAACTAGGAACTACTAACTAGGAACTACTTGGGAACTACTTACACTTCTACTTAGGAACCCTAGCAGGATTATATCGATAAATTTCGGTAATCTCTGATTTGAACGAATGAATGAATGATATAAATTTGTAGCGATTACCCTAGCAGGGTCGCGGTGTCGATAGCCGACCGATATTGATATCCCAATATATAAGAAATCGAGATACGGATCTCTCCATGGATTTATATTACTAAACGTCAAACAGGTACGATATACTAACTTTAATAAACATTGGCATTTTGCATGTACTTTTTAACACTAAACGGGAGTTAATTTGGTCTAAAGAAGTAGGGAATATTTTGGCCAGCGAACTCTTGCGAGTGTTTGCAAATTGGCCAAAATATGGCCAAAAACGCGCAGTGGTTATCTTTTTAATCGTATTAATTTCTAAAAATGTTATTCTTATGTCTAAACAACATAAGATTATGCTGTTTCTGAAAATCGACCACTAATTAATTTTTAAAATAACACTTTGAAACGAAAATAACATTCTAATCAAATCTCTTCTAATAAAATGAAACAATGCAACTTTGTATAAACCACTTATAAAATGTGCAAATCCGACCGGTTTCGGAACAAACGTTCCTTCGTCAGGGAAAGCTTATACTAATTTGACAGTTTAGAACAATGTTTTATTATGGTAGGGGTGGAGCCGTTGTTAGTTAATAATGTAGATTGGGTGGGTAGGTATTAGTGTAGAGTGGGTGGGTAGGGAAACAAATCCATGATTGGGCTATATGACAATATTTTTTGTTTGTTGATAATAGATTCATTATTTTTAAGGGATTTTTTAATTTCCAAAGCTTCTAAGTTATCTAAACGTTTTCCTTTATGATTAATATGAAGAATATTTATCCCTGTGTTTTTTTCAAAACTATGGTTATTTTCAATGATATGGTTAGCGAACTCAGAAAAATTATTATTATTAAGACACCTTAAATGTTCTTTGATTCTGATTTCAAAATTACGAGTTGTTTTTCCAATATAAAATGAGGGACAATCATTGCATTTGAGTTTATATATTCCGGAATTAGTCAATTTATGGTCTTTATCTTTAGTATTTCTCAAAAAATTACCGATATTATTTCTTGTATAAAACGCTGGTTTAATATTAGAAGGGAAATTTTTGCAACATTGAACTGAAAAATTATTAATATACAAAATTTTACGCCATTCTTTATCAATAATATTATTAGAATTGTATAGATATTTATTTTTTGAAATTTTGCTAAGTTTTTATTTAGGATGTTATCAATTAATTTTGGTTCATATCCGTTATTTATAGCAATTTGTTTTATTATAGAAAGTTCAGAAAGGAAATTATTATTAGACATTGGGACATTTACTAAGCATTTTCATTTTATTATAATGGATAACCACAAAGTAATAGCTACATTCAAAAAAATAAATCTCTTCTATATCGTCGCCTTAGTTCTTAATTGTCCAAACGACCATTTTAGTTTTTGTTCAATCTCCACTTTAAAATTAAAAATAAAGTATAAAAAATGATTGCTAATCACTTAACTAAGAACTATTTAAACTAATGAGACCTTTACCATTACGAAAATGGCATTATCTTAAACACCTATCACAATTTTTCATTGAAATAATGAAAGAAAACCTACTACTCCTGTAAAATTTTCTCATGATCGTTTGGACAATCAAGAACAAAGGCGACGATATGTAAGAAAATTCCTATTAATAAAGTCCTATAAAGCACTAGAGCCAGCAAAGATATTGGAATTAACTTTGAGAGCCACTATCTTTTTTGTTACAACGACGAAATGTATGTAACTTGTATTATGTTGCATTTTTTCTCAAAAAAATGTATCCTTATAAATCAAACAAATTTAAAAGTAAAAAAAATTCTTCTGTTTATTATCACTGTCTCTATCCTCTGAGGTTCAAAACTATCACAATTTATTTCTCGCAACCCCGGCTTCTATTGAAGTTCTACATTTATATTTTTTTAATCTTTCTCCCTTTAATGTTCACTCAACCGATTGGTTGGTTGCCTGCTAGCCGCAACTCCTTCCCCGGTAGGTTCTGCTAAGTCTGAGTTCCCTACTTCTCTACCTTTTCATGTAATTCCTCTGAAGACTTGGCCTTTGATAAAGGTAATTGCTAAGTTCTGTGCAATACTACACGCGTGATTTTGCCAAACTAATTATTTCATTTGACATGTTATCAGAACTCAATAGCAGCACGTAACGGATTTTCCTTTGCTGAGGCTGGAAGGTGAATTTCTGAGAAACATACGTTACTTTATTAGTTTGCCCTTGAAGTTTAATAAATCCTTAAAATAATGAACCTTTGTCTTGCTTTTACGTTTTACGGCGTCGCTACGTAATAATATCCTCAAAATATTTATTTTCAGGTGATCTCTGTGCATTTAATTCTTATTAAAATAAGCCGTTATTTAAGATTGAATATTTATTTATTTAATTATTATAAGTAATAATTATTAGCCTGAAGCACTCATCTACAGTGAAAAAATCTCCCGAGAAAAGATACATGCCGCCGACGGGACTCGAACCCGCGTCCTTCTGATTTCCGGTCAAATGCTCTGACCACTGAGCTACGTCGGTTTATCTCTTACCCACCAAATAACTAGTGTTTCATTCAACAATTACTGATTATTACATTTTTTATTGTAGATGAGTGTTTGAGGCTAATAATTTATTACTTAAAATAATTAATACCCTTTGTGCGATGCATAAAAATCTTGTCTTAAACAGTAGTTTATCAATTAAAAAATTATTATTTATTTATTTATTCATGCATTGAAGGCTTTTACATGTATACTTTATTGTAGATACATACATTGTGCAGGAGTATAATAATAAGAATATAGTAAATAACATAATAAACTGAACCTTAAAGATATAAGCAGGTATAATACAGGTCGGTATGTAGTTTCGGTGACCGGCCAACTAAGAATGAAACCAACTCAGAACCACCTCAGAAAGGTCATAAAGAGTGATGATAAAAATATCAAAATTGGTTAAGTTAGGTTAGGGTTATCGGGTATTTTAAAATTATTTTTTTCTTAGCTTTTAATGAAAATTCTAAGCGTTGTTGAGTTGACTAGATTCTGAGTTGGCATGGAACCGTAGTTTCAATAATTACTATTTTTTTACATTAACTCCATACAGGAGGCCCCGAGGAAAATTATTTGACCTAAGTCATCTTTGTGGATGCTGTTCGGAGAGATTTTCAGAGGAGAGAAAGGAGCAAAGATGGATCTTGAAGATACATACACAGAGGCCGTCAAATCGTTCCACAGCCGAGCTGTTGAACTCAAGAACGAATCATAGAAACGATGGGTTCTCATGTGAAATGTCAACCGTTATATGCGCGCGTTTGGCGTGTTTATTCACCGGTGCCGAGGGGATCAATGACGCTAGTTTCTCGGAGCATTCTTCCATCTTCCGTTTGTTAAGATGGAATCTATCAGGCCGTTTCTGCGCAGATTAGAGGGTTTTTTCAGGTATTTTGAGACTCCATTATTTCCCTCAGGGCCTATGTCATATTACATTTACACGTACATTTTGTACGAGGGAGGAAAGACAGAGGCTGTCAAATCGTTCCACAGCCGATCTCACAAACGAGTCATAGAAACGACCCATTCTCATGCGACAAGTGTCGTGTGGGAGCAGTTGCAACAGACTCTTATATAGTACTGACAAAAAATATTTTTTTTAAATATTGTAGACATGTTATTGGAGTTCGTCTAAAAGGTTTGACAGAAAAACTTTCATCGTTCCAATCGCAAACTTTCGGTTAGAAATTTTGTTGAAACTCTCCCGCTTTTAATTCAGCCGGCGTTACACTAGCTTAGATAAAAGTTACTATCAAACGTTCCACTCTTCTCCACCATCGTTTCATAAGTCACTAGAAGGGTCATCTTACAGTAAGTAATATTATAAAAAATGAACCCATTAGTTCAATGGAAGATAAACAAAGAATTCTTATATTGATAACGTGAAGAATCAATATTTATATTCTATTCATGGAAGTGAGTATATTTTGAAGTGAAACTTGTTTAGAACCATTTTTGATTTGAAACTCGATGAAACGGAAACGACACTAAAAAGAGACAAACACATGCATCTATAGGATTTAACCTGCGAGAAAATGAGAACCGCATTGGCCGTTTTGATTATCACTTTTCAAGGCTTCTATTGTTTGAGATTATGTTGATGAAGGTTTCTTCATCAACATAAGGAAAGAAGGAAGGAACTGCTCTGAACTGAACACGCCAACCGGTTTCGGCATAACCGTATCCTATTTTTTTTAAATTCAGCTGGAGTGGGTGGATGGTGCAATATCCCATCTGCCGTATGGAAGTCATTTGAGAGGCAGGAATAAGTACCGTCGCCCGGGAAATTATTTATTAGATAACCAACACCTCTGCTGTAGATCATCCCAAGTGTTTCACTACATTTGGTGACTTAGCAGAGAAGCCCGGGTTCATGAGGTTTGTCTACATATTGGCGGCGGGTTACCTAGACACACTGAACCCTGGATTCCTACCGACTCTTCATCCCTTTTTCCTTACCAGAACGGCCTCTCATTCCTTTCCTTAAAAAGACCCTTCACACAGCATCCCCAAAGTTGGCATATGTATACAAATGTATATAATATTATTTATAATTTGCCCCCTGCTTCTCGTTTAAAAAAATTATGTTTCATTTTAAAATGCTTCATCAAACGAACCACGTTTGAGTCAAATCGCATTTCTTCTTGAATGATCAAAAAATATGTAAAATTAATTTCTCCAACACAATTAAATAAAACTCACAATACAACTCCAGACAGAAAATCAGAGCAACTTTCATGACGCAATAGCTCATCGTGCTCCGGAGAGTTTTTTTGAAACTTATAAACTGATTTTCTGTTTCTGTTTTTACACACCGCTGGAGAGTTTTTATTCGTATAAGTACAATCAAATTATCTACGCATACAAATTTTGACAACTGCAATGGTCATATTAATTTGATGCAATCTTTAACCTAGTGTTTTTCATTTCATTGTTCATCGTCCGTTAAACTGTAACATTTAATTTCCAGCCCCATTCCGGGTTACTTTTTGGATTCGAATCCATCTTTTTTTTCAAATCTGTTCGTTCTCTTGTTTTTAAATTCATTCTTTCCAATTTCATTCGTTCCCTTGTTTCGGATTCGTTCTTTCCCTAGATTTTTCTGTCGGAACTAGTTCTTCTTGTTCCCGTTTAATGCAATCGCTTCCATCCACCGAAAAGAGATTACTACAAAGACGTGAATTGAATATCAATGCTTTTTAGAATAGCAATTTTAATTCCCGGTTTATATTCTGGATTTTTACTTGAGAACGTGGTTAATTAAACTGTATAAATAATTGTTAAGGATTCTAAAATTTTAAATTTAGAATCGCCCAATTTAAAAGATGCCAATATTTTTCTTGTTTTTTTTTTAAAATTGAAAGTGGTTTAACCTGCGAGCACTCGCGCTATGAGCATTTCCCTCATGGTGCAACAATGTGCATCCAGTAGCTGAGTTTTATACCTACCCCACCCCGCGCGTAATGGTTTTTGATGTAAAACTTCTTTACGCACGCTCGACATGGTGAATGCGTTATGAAAAGTGGTGATGTATTACGAAAAGTGGTGATGTGTTACAAAAAGTGTGATGTTACGAAAAGTGTGATGCGAACGATAATCGAT
Organism: Limnephilus rhombicus; assembly: GCA_929108145.2. Lineage (NCBI taxonomy): Eukaryota > Metazoa > Arthropoda > Insecta > Trichoptera > Limnephilidae > Limnephilus > Limnephilus rhombicus. The sequence goes on from OV815280.1 coordinate 38,435,759, forward strand.
GTGGACGGTGATCGATGGCGAGGCGAACGGTCGGGCCTTTGCGCACGCTTGACTAGGGGAGTGATAAGGATAAGGGTAAGGATAAGGATGTTCACCCCAAGGTCGTAGGTCACCCCAAGGTTGTATGTAGGTCACCCCAAGGTCGTAGATCACCCCAAGGTCGTAGGTCACCGAAAGTTCGTAGGTCACCCCACGGTCGTAGGTCACCCCAGGGTCATAGGTCACCCCATGGTCATATGTCACCTCAATGTCAATGTCAATGTTATTTATTCTTTTATAAGTTAGTGAAGTTTTACTTCAGTCGTGTGGTCTAAAGCACACTCGTTTTTTCGTCTTAAGGTGTACCAGTCGCTCAGTAGAGGTGGTTTATTCGGCTGGGTCTCGCGCGATGAGCACTTTGCTCATCGCGCGAGTGAAAACGTAAGTATTATTATTAAGTTTATTCCAAAACGTTTTAGTTAAGTATAGTTATTTTCAGAACATGCTTTTACTTTGTGTAACATATGCAAAGCTTGTGCGTATAATGAAGATGAATATTTTGTTATTAATTCCTCTTTTTTTTTTCATTAAAGTAATTTTTTTTTAAATTTATTCCAAAAGTGCAGATAGGAAATGCCAATTTACTTCCTTTATTTTTTATTTAAATATTATAGTATAACTAATGATGTATATTAAAAACTAGTATTTTATTTGATTTTACATGATTATGTTATTATGTATAAGTAATAATATAAAAAACCTGAGCAAAATGCTCTATTCGCGAGTGCTCGTGTGAGTTTTAAAGATACGAGTGCTAACGCGTTGAGCTCACTATTCCATTGAGCCTCTTTCTATATTTGAAAATGTTCTATCTGAATACGGTTATCTTCAAATAGACCAATTTCTGTTTTTGAAAATATACGAACATCATAATCAAATGGGCCATATTCTCATAAATGTGGTAAGAGGATAAAAATATTAAAGGACCTGTCGGTGGGTTCGTCGAGAGTGCATCGGGTTCCCTTCCAGGCGTCGTGTATTCCATTCCTCGGTTTGAAAAGTTTTCCGTCATTGCGCATTTTCCATTTGGACAAACTTTTGTTATTTTGGATAATTTATTGGTCGATTTTCACAATAATTTATCCATTTCGACAATTTATTTATGCATTCGAATAATTAGTTTTTTTCTAATTTTTTGAAAATTTATTCGGGGATTTATTTGTCGTCCATTTCAACAATTTATTAGTGTATTTGGACGTTTATTTGTCCATTTTTTTAAATTTTATTGGTCGATTCGGTCATTTATTTGACATCCATTTGAATAATTTAGTTGTCGATTAGGATATTAATTTATCCACTAGCAGTTAAAAACCCGCTCCGGAGGTTTTTGCTGCTAGGCCCTGCGGGCGGCTTTTAGTTCGCCTTCGCCCGGTTTGAGTGTTTGTGACCATTTTATAAATCCGATAGGAACTTGTTCCTAAAATAGCCAGTTCCTCAGATCTACTGTGATCCAGTGACACCTGGTCACCGTCGGCGACTCACTTAGACAAAGTAACAGCGACAAAGTAACAGTGATAAAGTAACAGTAAGAAAGTAACACTGATAAAGTAACCGTCACAAAGTAACCGCAACAAAGTAACCGCGACACGCAATGACGTTATATGTAAAACATGCTGTAAAGAAAACCCCTCAAAAGCTGCAAATATATTTAACACTTTCTTTGCAAATGTTGGGAAAAATCTCGCCAATCTCATTCACATTGATCCAAATATTATAACATCTCCAGACTGTAATATAAATGCTAAAAATAAAATGACAACATTTGAAGTCACCACAGAGGACGAAATAGTTTCTATCATAACCGATATGAAAGGAGGATCTGCTCCGGGCTTTGATGCAGTCACGGTTGATATTTTAAAAAACATAAAAAATCAAATTTCTAAGCCATTAATGCATATAATAAATACAAGTTTCCAAAGCGGAGTATTTCCATCAATTTACAAACAAACTACTATTACCCCAATATTTAAGTCAGGTAATCCAGAAGAAGTAAATAATTACCGTCCCATATCAGTAATCTCAAATATAGCAAAAATTTTTGAAAAACTAGTTAAAAAAAGAATGAGCCAATTTATAAAATGCAACGATATAATTAATGAAAACCAGTTTGGTTTTATGGAAGGTAGAAGCACACAAGATGCAATTGCAAAATTAAGTAGCCTTGTACATAGTTCATTAGATAAATCATTTAAATGCCTGGGAATTTTTATAGATCTCAAAAAAGCATTTGACAGTATATCACATGACAAACTTATAAGTAAATTAAGAAACATTGGATTAAATGGTTCAGCTCTAGTATGGATAAAAAGCTACCTTTTCAAACGTCCCCAAGTTGTAAAAATTAATGGTGTGCTTAGTTCACCAAAAATGAGTCATTTCGGCATACCTCAAGGTACAGTCCTGGGACCGTTACTGTTTATTATCTATGTTAATGACATATTCATACAAATACTAAACGGAAAAATAATATCTTATGCTGACGATACTGTCATAATAATTGAAGGTACGGATTGGAATACTGTTAATAATCTAGATAATATTGATATTAACATATTGAAAAATTGGTTCGATAAAAATCTCCTCTCTCTAAACACTGAAAAAACAAAATTTATCCCATTCTCTATCAATAAATTCAAATTAGAACCAAATTTAAACATCATAATACACCAAAGTAAATGTAATAAAACTATCTGCAATCAAGATTGTGCTATACTTAGTCCAACTCCCAAAATCAAATATCTTGGTGTATATATAGATCAACATTTTAAATGGAAAACACATATCTGTGAACTCGTCAAAAGGATTAGGAAATGTATTTAAATATTTATTAGACTTAGAAATATTCTTAGCTTAGAAAACCTAAAAAGAGTGTACTATGCAACTGTTCAATCTATATTGCAATATGGTATTATTGGCTGGGGAGGAACATATGACAATATTTTAAATCCCCTCAAAATTGTCCAAAGGTTGATAATTAAGGTAATCTTAAAAAAACCGTCTAAATTTCCTACTGAAATTCTTTTTTCAATATTCAATGTGCCTTTAATAGACAAAATCTATAAAAAATATTCAATTCTTCAAATTTACAAAGAAATACAGTTAAATACTCGTAACTTCCAATTCAATACATCAGCAAGATACCAGAAAACTATTAAAATTCCTAAATTTAATACTAAGCACATCCAAAATTCCTATCTTTATCTGGGCATAATCTATTATAACAACCTCCCATTAAAATTAAAAACCATCGAAAATATGCAGGAATTTAAGCCCAAATTAAAAAATTACCTGAAACTACTATAAAAGTCCCAAATATGTTTACTTTGTATCTTAAAGTCTGCTATTTTATAAATCATTTATTCCTTCTTTTTTCTTTCATTTCTTAGTTTCTAAATCTCTGAGTCTACTATTGTATAAATCTTGCGTTCTTTCTTACGTATCCTTTACTTACTTATTACAATAATTTTTGTTACTAACTTACATGATTCTTCCATTTATAATGATTTTTTAATTTATATTATGATTTTTTTAAACTCTTCAGGATTTTTATTTTTAAATTATACAAGATTTTTTAACCTTCTTATTATTTACAATAGCCGTTATTACTAACTTACACGATCATTAATTTACTAATTGAGCTAGAACTCCCTCACCAAACACAAGAGCACTGTCTCTTTATGGTGAGGAAAGGCAATTTATTTTTATTTTTTGTTAACCTTATGTAACTATGTAACTGTTGTAACTTCATATGTATTTTTAATAAACATTGCCAATTAAAAAAAAAAAAAAAAAAAAAAAAAAAAAAAAAAAAAAAAAAAAAAAAAAAATGTAATTTATATCAACTTCTTCGAGTATTGCCGTCAATCTTTCCAAATCTGGAAGGACAATTATAGTATATAAATCTGTAGTATATAATATGCTAAATGAAGACAATATTAGCGAAACTCAATCGAAAATCTGAAAACAAATAAATCAGAAAAAAAGAAGTTAATAGATGTCACATATTAAAAATAAAAATGGATTAAAATTTATCTAAAATTGAGCAATCTAGATAGCATTTAGTTCGGGTTTGAATCTTGCAATCATACATAAAGGTACCAGCCAATAAAAATATGCGTCAAGAAAATTAAGTTAATGTTGGTGGTTCTTATTCGAAGAATGATACAGTTAAATATTAGGTCCTTACATATGAAATTGGCGTTTTGTATGGGAGGAACATAGACTCGATTTTTTTAAATATAATATATTTATTTAATCAAAGTATGTACCATTGCTATCTATGCACTTTTGCCATCTCGTAGGTAGTTCATCGATCCCTTTACTAAAAAAAACATTCGGACGGGAATCAATAAAATCTTTGAAGGCGGTTTGGACTGCCCCATCGGAGTTGAATTTTTTCCCCTGCAAAAAGTTATCCAAATTTAGAAAAAAATGGTAATCTGTTGGGGCAAGGTCCGGAGAGTACGGTGGATGTCTTAGAACTTCCAATTGAAGCTCCTCTAATTTGGTAGCCGTCTGTTGTGCAGTGTGTGGTCTAGCGGTCGATGGATCCGCGATGGATCCGCTTCCACAATAGCCTTCAATTCTTCATTATGAACTTTGGTCTCCGGCCGTCCACGGGGCTTGTTCTGCAGGTCGAAATTTCCAGAACGAAAACGTTGGAACCAAAAACGCGCTGTGTTTTCTTTTGCGGCACCGTCGCCATACACATCATTAATCCTTCGAGCCGTTTCTGCAGCACTGGTGCCACGGTGGAACTCGTACTCGTGAATAACGCGATATTTCAAGTTTTCCATTTTGTGAACTAAGTGACGCAAAGAAAAAAAAACAATTAAGGAAAAAACAAATGAATTATAATTTTTGAAACACAAATACATGAGTAAATAGCTGTATAAATTTGAATTTGGAATTCCTAACCAAAGAAAAGATATTGGAGATCAAAGTTGCCAGTACGGCAAAACGCCAATTTCATATGTAAGGACCTAATATTAGCTTAGTTGTTAGAGTTGCGTCCGAGTTGGTTCGAGTCCCAGATGTGACTGTTTCTTTTTCTAATTTTTCTGTTTTCAGATTTTCGATTGAATTTCGCTAATATTGTCTTCATTTAATTAAATTTACTTCTTCTTTTGAACAATTTAATTGCGCATTTGACCAATTGGAAACTTTATTTGTCGATTCGAACATTTATTTGTCTATTTGGACAATTTATTTGTCTTTTTGGTCAATTTTTTTTTTTGATTCCCTAATATATTCCAAAATTTACAATTCCACACAATAAGGGCTTAGCAAAGTAAAAATAAAGAAAACCACTCAAAATGAGATGTATGAACGTGAACAGAGCAAAAGCGTGTGCGCGGCAAAAGTACGTGGCGTTTGATCCCATCTCAAAACCTTTACGTGGTAATGGCGTGATGATTACTAAGCAAGTTAGTTAGGTTGCCAATTAATAAATCAAACACTTCGATAACTCCATCAATCGGGCTTTGTAAAACGCAATCTTACCGAATTCTCTGAAATTATTTATCCCCCCACGCCATCTTACTTGGCTCAAAATTTGATAGTGTCAACATCCATTCTGCTCTGACATTCATCGCCTGTGTTCTGTGTTCATAGCTGTTTAATACTCGTACTACAAAGGCGGAAAATTATAATTGAATACATACATTATAGATTACCACCAGGGGATGTGATGCCACGGAGGGTGCCACGCTTGAACGACTTTATTGTTGATATATGTTTCACATGTATAAATGCTCCTTTTATTTTCTATTTTTCTTTATTAGTTTTGGTTTCCATTATTTGGTGGCGCAACTGAACTGTACATGTTATGTATCGTCATTCCCCCATAGAAAGGGGGTGGGATAGACCCTGTTCATGCACATTGCCAGGCGAACACACATCGGAACGGTCTTCCTGCGATCCGCCCGCGCCTCCCCCATCGACATGCGTTGGCCTGAGGCATAACCACGCGGTCTCGATGTCCTTCCGTCCCCCCTCCGGTAACCCGACGCTCATCTTTTCCTCAAGCTCTTCAAAAACTTTCCCTTCTCTCCCAAGTAAATTTTTTCGAGGCAAAATCGGGAAACCGGCTAAAGGACGCGGACTTCGAGCATTGTCTGCGGTTGGGCCGATAGCTATACGCATTCTCATTGGGACTGCCCGGTGGTCTATGGACTTTCTCTGGCTTTTCTTTTTATATATATTTTTTTCCGCTATTATAGTAATTTCTTACATTATAACATAATCATATAACTGTTTTTTTCCTCATTACTTATTTTATTAACAGACGGTTTCTTCGACTGGTCGTAGCCATTATTTTTTTTTTTTTCTTTTACTGACACTATTATCTCTTTTTGATGTTACCTATTTCAGAAGAATTATTCCACGGGCTGCTACTTCTATTTATCTTTTGTATAATGTTAATGTAAGTACTAGCATACTGCTTACTAACCCCGTATGCATGGACATTGGAGGGTCTAGAGTCGTTCAAATAAATGTGGCTTCGTTCAAAAAAAAAGTAGAGTCTTGATGTGTGCGGTGAAGGAGGAAACCATATGTTTCCTTATAACGCCGTTGGGAAAGTGGTGGGTCCCTTCCAATGTTGATATATGTTTCACGAGGACTACTGGAGCGATTTCGGTCGAAAAATGGACCACTTTTATTTTTCTGTGATTGATAGCGGTCGAAAAATGAACTGATTTTTCTACCATTCGTAAAACATTTATTGTAGTTATTTAAAACTTTTCCATGGCCAGCTGTCGAATAGTTGATAAAATATTCATGAAGTCTTTGAAGTATGCTTTAACATATTTTCGCAGTTTTTTAATAGCGTCATTTCAGAAATATACTTGCAACTTTTTAACATTTCAACGGATTTTGCAATCTACTTAAAATGCTGTAAGTAATTAATTTATTCAGTTTGTAACGCATAATTATATATCAGTGTAATTGTGATTGAATTATTTATTTGTGAAATGTATTTTTAATTCGTTTGTTCATATTATCTTGTTTTTGTGACAGTTTTTTTGTAAAAATGCATCAACTGAAAACGTCATCTGTTTTTGATTTACAAAAATATTCATAATTACTGCGCTTGAGCATTTGAAATATGTTTATTTGATTATAGAGATTCATATCAAAGAGATAAATATAAGATTTATATGGATTGATTCATTATTAATCGAGATATTTGCTTATCCAATTATTTATGTCAAATGTTAAAAAGTCAACCACTTTTCTAGTCAATACTGATATAAAGCTTCCGCTACACAACACAAATTTAGTTATTTCGTTGTATAATTAATTAGTTTTACTTTTACCAAATTCGTGCAGAAACAGCGATCGTCCAGTGATGGGGAGCACTCCACGATCCAAGTTTAAATATATTTTTTTTAGATAAATGAAACAATTTAATTTTGTGATATTTAATATTTTTTAAATATTTATATTAGTGCAGTATTCAAGAATGTTATAAATTAACCAGGAAATTAGATCCAAGTGTAAAAAATGCGGATCTTTAAAAATCAGGCTCTTAGGAACATAGATTTTATTTATTTACATTAACACTACCTGGGGTACCCGGCTTCGCTCAAGGAGTTGATATTAGATTGAACTTACGTTCGAACCCTGTCGGATCTTGCTTTATATACCCCTAGCAATGGTGAGCCCCACCCGTACAAAAAAATGCTTAGAATGTTGTTGAATGTTCCAAAACATTCCACAACATTCGATAGTATTCTAGAATGTTCCACAACAATCTGGGATGTTCCCAAACGTTCCAGACTATTCTAGAATATTCCACAACATTCCAGAATGTTCCGGGATGTTCTGGGAATGCTCTCGAATACTCTAAAATGTTCTGGACTGTTCTAAATATTTTTGGAGAACGTAACTTCCAGCTCTTATATCTTCAAAAGCACGCCATTCAGGAAAAACGGGATCCTTTTTCATGGATGGGGGATAGAGAGCAACCACACCATATAATTCCGTTGATCGTACCGGGACTCGTTTCTGAGTTTTAGCGGCACGTACATTAAACACTTCCTTTTATAATATACATTGACTGGAAAAATGTAAGCTGTCAATTTCCCGAAAATAAATAAATATTATACGCCTCTATGGGCTTTCCCAAACATGTGATATATATAATAATGTACATAATAAGTAAAATGTGATAATTAAATTAAACACCACATGCAAACAGCTTTTAACATCATAAATAGATACCTATTTAAGGCTAAATAGTTATAAAAATACAGAACCGTCAAAAACATGGGATTTTATTTTTGTAGGATTTGTGAAACTGAAATTTTATTTAAAGAACACATGAACAATTGCTGCAGAATGAAATTGAAAAAATACTTACAAAAATACACTTATTTTTAGGTAGGTTTCTTATTGCTTTTTTAAATTCTTTACTTATTTATCTATACAGGGGCGGTGGTCCTGTGGTGATAGTGCTCGCTTAACACTCGGAGAGAACCAGTTCGAATCTCACCCATTCTATAATATAAAAATGAATCGCTAAATGTGTTGGTAAGCGCAAATCTCGAGATCAGCTGAACTGATTTCGCTAATTCTTTTTTTAGAATATTCCTTGAAGTACGAGGATGGTTCTTACGGAGAGAAAAATTAAGAAAATTTGGCAGAAAATTGGATAATTTCAGAAAACCCGCACGTTTGACAGTTCGCGTGTTTGAGAATGACATTTTGCAAAATGTTAAATCAGGAATCTATTTTTGAAAAACTTTAAGGTTATAAATTTATTTAAAGTAGGTACTCCCCTAATAGCTTGAATCGAATCAAGAATTTTAGATATTTTAAATAGGTACCTATGTTAGGTACTAAATTTAATATACATGAAAAATGGAAATTTGAAAAAAAATTGTAATTGTAATTGTGCGGGCCGTTTAAAAATTGAATGTACTGGGATTGAATATATGGAACACGGGAGGAGGGTTGGTGGGACGAGGGAGCGGGAAAGGGAAGAGGGAAGGCGGGAAAGGTGGAAGGGGAACGCAGGAGGAGGAGTGGACCTGGGAGGGGGGAGGGGAAATCGGGAGGGGGGTTCGCGGGACGGGGGAAGGGGGGGAGGACGTGGGGAGAAGGAAGGTGAGGTTGACGGAGTGGGAACGCGAGAGGGGAAGAGGACACAGGAGAAGAAGGGGAGGCGGAAGGGGAACGGGACGAATGGGAAGAGACACTCAGGGAGAAACAATTTCTTTATTAAATGGCATAGCAACGCTTGCCGGGACCAGCTAGTTTATTTATATAGAAACAAACAGTACATTGATTTCAGTGGTGAGAAAATTTACAGATATTAAGTAATATTTCATGGTGGGTACCCATGATATGTTTCTTTGTAGTGTCTTATTTATAGTATGTGTATTTAGTAATTACCGGGAGATATGCGTACTGGGTAGGTGTGTGTGTATGTGTGAGTATGTTTGTAGATGGGAGAAGTGGTAATGTGTGACGGCATATGGATGCGCACTGAACTAATTATATTATTGACATGGTGGTCTTTTTAAATTTGGGCAGTGAATTGGAGAAAATGTCGATGTTAGAGTTAAAGCAAATATCATTGAACGTTTGAAAACCATGGTTAATTACGCATCAGTTAGAACTTTTTAAAGTGATACTTAAATTCAAAACCTGTCGAAGGATGACATGCAATGACCAACAATGATTTGGAATAATTTCCAGTTTTTTTTTTATTTCTGGAAGTGCATCACTGAGGGAATGAACTCTCTTTTCAATATCCCTGATTACGACACACAATACCCTAGTTCCTTCGCAACCAATTTGTCCCGAAACCGCCCGGGGTGAAGTGTCACAGGCGGGGGTAGGTCTGTAGGTGCCTCCCAAACAAGAAAACGCCATCCAAAGCCGTATTAAGTATGTAAATACATTCCTAAACTGAAACTTTTTTAATCTCTTATTTTCAGCAGAGAAAACCGCGCTCTGGCGTTTCTGATGATGCGAGAGTTATAAAGGGTGCTGTGGTTTGGAGAGAGATTGTATTAGTTAGACAGAAGCCATTAAGGGTTAATAGTGAAACAAAGTTTTGTCATTATTATCATTTTCGTCACATTTTCCTGGTCAGGTTGAAAGTTCAATGCTTCAAAAAGACGCCTTAAGACGTTGCTGCTTGGACGAATTCGATAATCTCCATTAATTGCAAACCCAGTCTTTGATAACAGTATTTGTAATATTTTGTATTAAGACCAACTTTTTTGTTATTTGTTTTTGGGGTGTTATGCCGTGTTGCGCTACCTCCTCCTTTAGCCAACGTTTCGGACAGCGTTACAGTGTCCACCATCAGGGCAGATGTGTAAATGTTTGTGGTGAAATGTGTGCTTAGGTACTTCGAAGCAATACCATGTTGCCAGCTCCATTCCACTGCGAGCTGGCATTACAGTATACTTGAAGATGGTTTTCTGCATTAAGCTTTGGTGTAGCCGTCAATTACCGGATACCAAGAACTATTGAGCTTAGCTCCGTCGTCTCTATTAATGTTAATAGGGTTTTTATGAATTTCAATTGCCTCTGTAATTAGGCGTGCTCTATAAGTTTTGGGTCTTCCCAGGACTTCAGGAACAAATTCAAAGTAATGGTCGGTTTCAATTAAATGCTCGGCGATTGCCGATTTGTCAGGGTGGCCAAGTTTACACGCTCGAAAGTGTTCCGATATCCTTTTAGAGATCGTCCGCTCTGTTTGGCCCACATAGACCTTATCACATCCGGAACAGCTGAGTTTATATACTCCATCTGTTTCTAAAGGAAATTTGGTCTTTGCAGGCCTCAAAAAGTCTCGTATTTTTGTAGTGGTTCCGAAGACAGTCTTGATGCTTTCTTTTATCAAAAGGCTGGCAATTATGTCTGTCACATTGTGAACGTAAGGCAGGAAAGCGCAGCCCTTTGATTCTTGTTCAATTCTGTCTTCGTTTGGTGCAGATTTAGCTCTTACGATTTGCCTTGTCTGCCTTGCCGAGTAACCATTACGCTGCAGTGCATCGGTGAGCTTAGTAAGTTCCGCTCCGATTTTCGTTTCTTCTCATATTCTGGTCGCTCGGGTTACCAACGTGTGGATAAGTCCTCTCTTCTGCGCTGGGTGGTGATGCGAATCGGCATGTAGATACCGATTTGTATGAGTTGGTTTCCTATACACTATATGTCCTAGGCTACCATCTTCTTTTCGCATCACTTCCACATCTAGAAAAGGCAGGATTTTGTGGTTATTTTCCAGCTCCATTATGAACTTAATTTTACTGTGAAGTGAATTAAGATGGTCTAGGAATTCTTTCAGTTTCTCTGTTCCATGAGGCCAAATGGCGAAGACATCATCGACATAACGCCACCATACCTTTGAAACAGCCAAAGCTGTGTCGAGTGCCACTTCTTCAAACTTCTCCATAAAGAAGTTAGCTAGAACTGGCGACAACGGACTGCCTATCGTTAGTCTTCAATGGAAGTAACTGGTTATAACTATCAGTACTTAGTTGCCAACCATAATTTTTAGTTATAAGTCAATAGTTATAAGTCTTAGTTGTAAGTCACTAGCTTAATAAGATTACTGTGGTTTCCGATGTAAGTCGCTAGTTAAAACTATTAGTATTAGTATAATGATAAGTAATATTATGTTAAATAAATTAAGTTGTAAAGCGCCTTTTAGGTGATTTCCCCTTGAAAACAGCTCTGTATAAATAGTCCAATAATTTATTATTATACTTTTGAATGTAGCTATAACTTTTGTAGATAAATGAAACAATGTTACTTTGTTTGTACCACTTGTATATTTTTTTAAAGCCGACTTAATAATAATAATTTTCTGAGTTCTCTAACCATATCATTGAAAATAACCATATTTTTGAAAAAAGAACATTAAATATTCTTCATATTAAACATATAGGAAAACGCTTAGATAACTTAGAAGCCTTGGAAATAAAAAAAAATCCCTTAAAATAATGAATCTTTTATCAATAAACAAAAAATATTATCTTACAGCCCAATGGATATGTTCCCCGCCGACTCTTCATTAATCCCTAGCAACGCCTCCACCCCTACCACAATCCTTAATAATAATACATTGTTCCCACCCACTATTTTGTAAATGTCAAATCAGTACACGTTTGCCCTGAGGGAGGAACGGTCGTTTCGAAACCGGTCGGCTTTAAACAAATATACAAGTGGTTCAAACAAAGTAACATTGTTTCATTTATTTATTATTTTTATTGAAAATTGATTCTTCTTCTCTTTTCAAAAGTTCTGCGTGAGGCTGCAAACTGATAATATTTCGGTGATTCACTCATTCTGTTGGCATCCTGAGCACAAGTTCAAACAACAATTACTGGAATTTTGGTTAAGAAAACTTAAGTAGAGAAAAAAATTTACATTTGCTTTCTGGCGTATTACGGGGATAATATTATAACTATTTGGATAGCAAATACATCACCTTGACCAACCCAAAAAGGCAGAATATTGATCTGGTATTGTCAATACAACGAATTAAATTATCCGTACAATCGTTAAAACCATTTATTTGGCATTGACATATTAAAATTTATAATTGAATTTAAAAAAGAGATCCCGCCAATTTTTTATCAAATCATTTTTTACAAATATAAAGGTAGAGTTCCAAGTATAAATATTTGAATCAATCGGAGAAGAACGATTTTTTTTCTTTCCAATGACGATGGAATCACATAATATCTCCGCATTATAGAAAAAAAAACTTTTATAATGTTTGGACGCCCCGGTCAGATCTGTCCTTCAGAGGCTAATAACTTTTATAGCTTGAGTGGTTAATTTCTAATACAGCCAATCTCCAATTATTGCTGATTTATTATTTCGTAATATTCGAGACGTACGCAATGGTGGCAAAAACCTCAAATTTTCAATACGCAGATGACACTACTATTCTCACCTCTTCTAAAGTAGAAATGAATCACTTTCTTGCTAAAATAAAAAAAAGCCGTAAGCTAGGTCGGTTGATCAACGAAGTGGAAACAAAACTAAAGGTGATCGAAAGAGCAAAAACCTTTGTAAGAACCACATTGTAACAATCAAGGTTCCTCTGTAATAGAAGATGCCATGAACAAAAACCAAAGGTTATGGAATGACAGAATCATAGCGAAGACCATTGTAATGAGACTCTTACTGGCGCTGGTTTTATCCATATTTCTATTTCGTGTGGAAACATGGACACTTAGAGTAAACAAAAGAAATAGGCGCCCTCGAAATGCTGGAGAAAAATGTTCAGGTTTCCATAGACAGCCAGACGTACAAATGTGTCTATCCTGCTAAGCTTCCACAATGGAATTTCAACTGTTTATCTTCAACACATTTTAAAATACTTTGGACACGTTGCTTGCCAAACTAACGACTCTAAATTGGAGAAATTCATAGTCACCAGCAAAAGTTTGGTAGGAGAAGAAGGGGAAAATCTCTAATACACTGGAGTGATGAAGCATCACAAGTGTTCTGAAGTCTAGTGTCTTTGGCTCACAAAGAATCCTAAAACTGCAAGGAGCCTGAAGAAGATCCGTGATCTACGTATCATGATCCATATTCAGACATAAAATAAAGTATTTTTCTATCCATTTGATTTCCCATCTGATATCTGACATCTGACATTAACCATTAAAATATTTCTCATCATAAATGTTAAATCGCAAACTACGTCCTGTTGGTTGATCTCCTTCGTGGTTGATCTTTATCCTTGTGCGGTTCGAACTGATCCACTCGCAGTAATCTTCAATTTATTCCCGGTTTTTGGCGTACTCCACGAAGGGTACGCACGTAAGATTAACTGAGTAAATCTGAATTATGTGTGTGCAAAATGAAGTATAAATAACCTTCTTATATTAGCAAATTAATCTTCCACCAGGTATATTAAGAGATAAAAGTTGCACGGAGCGTATTTTCCGATCAACAAAAACTTTGAAAAATATATAAAATATCGTACCTTCTGTTACTTTTTTATATAAATTTCCTAAGAAGAGTTCCAACCGCCTGGAATCAGCGGGACTGCAGCACCCTCAAATGGAGTATGTTGTGAGATTGAAGCGAATAGGGAAAGATACGGAGGGGTAGATGAATTGGGAAATACCTGGTTATTCAGAACTGTTCGCCGAACACTGCTGAAGTCATTGAAGAAGAAGATAATAATAATAATCTAAACGAAAATAAGATAATAAGATACAGAAAGATAGAAAAAGATAATGTTCGCAACTAGGACTCGAATCCAGACTTCTCGTCTAACCGGGACATGCGCGATAACCAATTTCTCTATTGCCACCTTCTGTCAAACCGTCATATTTGTCAATCTCATATTTCAAATTTTAGAATTAACAATACTATCTTCAACTAATTATTTTTTCTACTTCAAGGGAATTACCTTCAAAAGTTATAAAAAGAGAGTTTTTCTTATAAAAAAATGAATATCCATTTTAACTTTTATAAAAAGTCAATAGATCCATATAAATAAATTCGGATATATTTATACGAGACGCTATCCAGGTTACAAACCAATTCGTAGAATGATTGTTTCCAATAAAAAGGGCAGTTGCCCATAATATGGAAAAAAATAATTAGTGTAAGATAATAAAGTTAATTCTAAAATTCGAAATATGAGATTGATAAATCTACTACTATCTTAACTTCTTAAATCGTACGTTCTTACTTATTTCGTACTTTTGTTATTAAATTCCTTTGTTCAACATTGCATGATTCAATTCTAAAAGGTGTTATTTCACCAGAGTGATACTGAGATTATCAATCACTCTGGAACTTCAGTATTTGATCCATAACCCCTGGACCAAAGTCAAGTACCTTTGACCTGTGTAAAGTGGGCTGTGCTACGCAGGTTTTTAGGTTTATGTTAGTAATGTGGCTACATTTACCTTTCCATGAGCTTGAAACTAAGTCCTTTAACGGCATACAGCACCGTACTCCAAGTCCACCGACCTTATTTCCTGAGAAAATGCTGTTTAATTCATAAAAGGCTGGCTTTACTCCAAAACAATCGAGCAAACACCGCCTCCTCTTTAGTTCTTTGGTCGTAAGACGTGCAAGATTGAATTAATGCAAATCCTATGTCCTAAGCGGTGAGATGAGGGTGAAATAATATCACGCTGTTGGTGGGCGCCGACACCATTTGTCACCCACTTAGCTCATTTCTACCTGAGCTTAAAAAGCATGTCCTAAGTTTTTCACTAAATTCCGACACAACTGTATTAAAAAAACCCTATTTCTATGGTAGTACAAAACCAATGAACACCCTATAACAAAACACATCGATCAAACATGTATATTCGTGCTTAAAATTAAAAATCGCACATATGCAAGACAAAGTTCGAAATCCTCCAAGATGAGTATTTGATTTTGAAATAAGAATATGCTTAGTTCCTACCGGGATTTCATTTATACAGTTCCTACCTCTCCCTAACCATCACCTTGCTGGAAAATTATTTGAAAATTGGAACAATGTCTAGAAAAATAGTGCAAATTCGAGTGCATTTGTTTTTGAAAGATCAGAAGAAGATTTGAAATTACCTTGAAAGCAAATTGTTGGTGTTTTTTGTACACACAATCGCGTTTAAAAAAAAGGAATTGACCATCTCGGAAGTACCTAATATCGTTTTGTACGCATTCGTTTTGTTACCTCGAGGTATCGCGGTGAAACTATATAATTATATTGTCATGTGCTCCTTCGCAGAGATACAGTGGTAAGAGATTGGTTATCTTTTTTCCTTGTGCACCTTTTTATTTTTACACATATTATCACCTAATTCCAGGAAACACCATTTCGTTTTGCTTCGTCATTATTTTTACAGTCCATTTTCAAGTGCATCTGAAGCTTTAATTCGTATGCAGTTTTGGATGCAACAATAAGACACATATTATACACAGCAATTTGTACAAATTAAGTAAGTACCTATGTGGATCATATAAAACAATTGTAACCTTAAATGTGTTCATTTTATGTGTTAGTACTATTTATGTTGAGGCGATCATGTTATAATCTTCAATTCCTGTCTCTAGCAACCAAAAGAATTCCATCACTTTCCGTTAGCAAATGCCTTTCAGTCCAGAAATTATACAGCAGCCTTCGGCATTCCACTCCTTTTAAGGATAGTACGCATCGTTTAGTGGCTCAATAATACGTTTTAAAGGTTTTCAGTTTTTATATTACATTTTATCTTCTTACTTTTCAAAAACATCTCCTAACTTGAGCTCTGAAATCACTTGATTCACTTGAAGCAATGCCTTCTCCAGCTTTCTCTTACACTTTACCTTAAAGATTAAACCTTAGGCAGGTAGGCGAGGAAAACTCCCCAGTATATTAGTGAATTCAATTAATCAAAGGCCCCGCCCAACTAAAAGTTCCAAGGATAGCAACAATAATAACAAACCTTGGGATAACACTCCCACTATAAGGAACAAACACCATATCTCTCCCTTTACACCAAAGGGGAAATTATGCAAATATCTGTACACAAGATAACACACGCTCCGTGTGTGCCAAATTAAATATTGTGTTTGCTACTTTTAGGTGCGAAAGAGTTTTGGAGAATGTTCTTGGTGTCACTAATATCCAAGAATACATTTTGACAAGAATAATAAATAAGAAATATCATTTGCATAGTGTGCTATACAATATTTTAGAACATGAATGAATTGAAATGAATGTTAGAGATATATTAAACAGAAAACAACTGAAACAAGTTTACTGTGCTCTTATACAATCATCACTTGAATATGGTATTATCAGCTGGGGAAGCGCCACAAATACTTGCCTAGAGCCTTTAGTAAAGATTCAAAAACTAATTTTGAAGGTTATTCTTAAAGTCCCGTTGAGAACGAGCACTGATTTTATTTTTAAGACACTAAATGTTCCTAACCTGCAAAAATTGTATTAAAAAAATATCCTGCTTCATCAATTTAAAAATACACACATGTTTGAAGAACGAATGAACACAAGAGCCTTAAGAGAGTCAAATGTAAAATCTTTTAACATCCCAGTTTGTCAAACTTCTTATGGGCAAAGAAGTTTTAAATATAACGCAACAAAGCTGTTCAATTCTCTACCTCCTGAAATTAGAAACATGCAAACCAAAAGTACATTTAAAAGTAAAATCGTTGATTACCTCAAATAAACATATCCATCACAAGTATTTATTAACATACTTACCTTTATACCTACTGTGTGTATATATGTAACCATGAACATATTGCAATCTTCTATTTATATATATATGTAACATACTTGAATTGTATATTTAAAAAAAAAAGATTTTATATCAACCTGTCATTTTCATAATATTACTTAAACAAAATCTTAGATAACCACTCTGTAAATTGCCATCTCAACACAGGCGTTTCACACCTAGTGAGATGGGCAATACGTCATTATTATAACCAAATGTAATATGAAAATAATTAAATAATTTAATAAAATAAAATTTGGAAGGCGGTTAAGGCTACCCCCATCCCGGGAACCATTTATTGGATAACCAACATCGCTGCCGTAGGTCTCTCCAAGTGGTTCACTACGTTTGGTTATTTAGCAGGGGTGCCCGGGTTTTTGAGATGAGTTTTGTCAAGATTCTAGATCATGGTGACTAGAACCTAGACAAATCTAGATTGGTTGAGGGTGACCTACCTAGACCGCTCCAGCCGGACCCTCGGCCCATCGCCTTGCACCACAGTGGGAAGGATGGATTCATACTCCTGGGCACATGGACCCAGATTCCTACCCTCCCCTTTCCTTCCCAGAACTACTTCTCACTACTTTTCCTAAAAAGCCCCTCTACCCCAGCATTCCAAAAAAAATGTCCTGAGGGATTTTTCCTCTTGTACGGAGCTAATGTAAAAAAAAATACAACGGGAGGACATGGTTACATACATGTAATATAACATTTCCCTCTCACCCTCTTAATAATTGTCATCAATGACACCAAAAAATCATTTCAATTTTCTATGTTTTTAGTTTATTTAGCGAATCTTTTTATCAAAACATTTCGATTATTTCGTTTTACTATTTTGTCCTCTCCAGGTTGGATATCCCAAATATGGACCACCTACACGTCCCCCGTGGAGTGTTGCCTTCTGCTTAATTACTAGCGGTCTTTTACGGGAACCAGACGCACTTGTATGCGGCGACACGTTTTTCTAGTTCGCTTTCATAAACTATCCGATGGGGGTACCTTGGCTACCCCACAGAAAACGTCTCACGGGGTGTTTGTAGATTAAAGAACAGTAATCCAACATATGTATACGGTCGACATTTGTCACATGAGAACGGGTCGCTTCTTTGACTCGTTCTTGAGTTCAGCAGCTCGACTGTGGAACGATTTGCCGGCCTCTGTGTTTCCTGCCTCCTACAACATGGGTCTCTTCAAAATCATTGTTCATCCCTTCCTCTCCTCAAAAAGACCCTCCACACAGCATCTCAGATGGATGACATAGCCCTGAGGAAAAATATTATCCTCAGGGACTCCAATTTAAAATAAATGTAAAAAAAAACAATCACACTAAAATAAACCAAAAATTCCACTCCAGACAATCATTGGAACAATCAGAACTATATGCTCACATGACATCAATACTATTTTTGGAAAAGGGTCGCAGTACTAGGTGCTTAGGACCGAAATTGTTTTATATTGTTCCGGTCATAATTAAAATACAAAACAATTAGCCTAGCTTTTACAACCAAATAAAAAAACTGAATCAACTCAACAGGAAGACATAAAAAAGTTACAATACAAAAAAGTTACAAAAGAAATAGGAAAATAAAGAATAACAGGACTCAAATTACCAATATTATAAATCGATTAAGAAAACTCATATACATATTTATTTTTTTACTTAACTTAAAAATTCTTAAAAATATATACTACACACTAGCCCATTCAATTATACAATACGGTATCGTTGCGTGGGGAGGAGCTAACAAAACCTCAATTTTGCCACTGGAAATTACTCAAAGACTAATAATCAAAATTATTACTAGGAAACCATCAGATTATTCAACCTCCCTACTTTTTCAAAACTTTCAAGTCCCACCTCTAAAAAATACATATATTAAAAATACGCTGCTTCAAATACACAAAGACTCTTCTAAAAAGTCGTACCACCCCATGGTAAGCGTAGAGAGCAATAGGCAAAACACAGTGGGTCGCTTAAGTACGCCATTAATTCATACCAGTTATGCACAACACTTCTACACATACAACGGAGTTATGTGGTTTAATCAATTGGCAATGGAACTGAGATTGGAACCTGACTATAACAAATACAAAAATAGACTAAACAATGATATCTTAAATAGTTTGGATACCTAGAGTCGCATTGGCAATTGATTAACAGTTTTTATTTTATTTTTATTTTATGTATATAAATATTATTATTTTTTATTTATGCACGTAAATATTTGTGTTATAATTTTTAATTTTAATTTTTAAAAACTTCTTTATATTCTTGCCTTTACACACGAGTAATTGCACTCTCGTAAAGCTTATATATTGTATACATATATGTGTTTTTACAGTTTTTTAATCAATGTTGCATGTTTAATTACTCAAGATTATGTTACATGTGTATATATATACAAAAAACTAATTAAAAAAAAAAACAAATAATTTCACGAACATTTTTTTTTTAAATAACTTAATGAGTATATATATAAATAAATTAATATACATATAAATTAATGAGTAAAACTCAAACTTGTAATATTTGATCAATGATGATAATATTAGCGACTTAAACCAAAAATTTAAAAATATATACACCTTTATAATTTTATATATAAAAATCAGGAAAAGATTCGGTCACATGTAGGAATTGAACCCAGAACTTTTGCTTGCCGGGGCTCCGCTATAACCACTAAAATATTCATCACAGACTTGCGGAAAAGTCAACAGATAAAATAAAAAATAAAAATGATGTTTTTATTCGGGACCCTATCTAGATTTCATTTAGTTCTGGGAGAATCTTTTAATAATACATAAACATGATGAAGATAATGTCGGTTGTTCTTAGTCGAAGTGTTAGTTAAAAAGGGATAGGGTCGAATTAGCTCGATAATCAGAGGTGAGTACAATTCCTACATGTGACCGAATCTTTTTCGGATTTTTCTGTTTAAAATTTTCATTTGATAGTCGCCAATATTGTCTTCATTGATCAAATACACGAAACCACAAAACAATAGAGAACTCCAGTCCAATTTTTTTTTTTTTTTTAATGAATAAAAACCTTCAAACTTAAATAACTGCATTTTTATTTTTATAGTTAGTTTTAATAGTTAAAATAATTGTCAAAGTTTTAATTTTTCAAGACTCCCAGAAACGCACCGTATCTATGGTGGATTGTGTGACGACCGATAGTTTTTTTACTTTTTAAGTTGTCATTTTGAATCAGTGATGTTATGTCGAGGGAAATTTCCCTAGATCTAGGGGAGAAAAATATTTTTTAGGGATAAGGGAAATCAGGACAAAATCTAGGGAAATTTCGAACTCTGGCAAAATTTTTATTACATATGACAATATTACTGGTATTATTTATATATATATATATTTTTTTTGGAATTCCTGTGAATCTTAATTATTGTTCATGTACTTACATGCGATGTTATTTTCAACACTGACAACTCAAAATGATATTAGGGAACGTACCCATACTACGTGACACGTTCGGGGGAGGGGGGGTCTTCAAAATACCACGCTTGGTACAAATGGCTTGAGCGGCGGGTTGCTTAGGTTTTTGGTCACGGTGGGGGGGGGGGGGGTTAAAAAGGGCAAAAAGTTTGTCACGTAGTTATGGGTACGATCCCTATGTATCTAAAAAGATAAATGGGACCTCTGAAAAAAAAAAAATTTATGTTTTAAGTTCCGTTTTTTCGGTGATTGCGGTTGATTTTTATTTTGCAAAGTGTTTTTTTTTAATTCAGTTTCTAATTCAGTGGTAAGTGTATTCGTACTTTTAAATTATTACTTCACGTAGCAAAAAGTGTTTTATTTGGAAAAGCACAGAATTATTAGTATATTTACCAAGTTCCAATATCTTTCCAATAAATTAATCATATTAATTAACATATAACAGGATTAGTGTTACACAATCAGGTGGCTACGTAGGTAATTGCGTAAATGTGAAATTCTAGGGAAATTTCACTTCGAAATCTAGGGAAATAATTTTTTTGGGCAGAACATCCCTGTTTTAAGTGAACAATATAGCGGAATGAGACTACTATGACATTTAGGTGTGAGAAGTCGTTTTTTATTCAAGATTAACTGCTTTTAATATAGAAAAACATTGGTAAAATGTCCACATTTCACCGCTACTGTTATTGTATTTAATCAAAGTGCAATATAAAAACAATAAATCATCTCTTTCATTGCAAATACATATGACATCGTATTTTGTGTTCAAGCGTTACTTTGTACATTGTTTTACGTATAACACATACAGAAACACTGGTATTTATAATACACTGATCATGACGATTGTGTAATAACTTGTATAAAAAGCCCTATACTAAAAACAATTTGAAAATACATAAACCAAATGTAAAATATGACACGACTTTAATCTCAAATAGGCAAAATTTATTGCAGATTGTCCGCAAATATAGCCCTTTTCGTAAATTGTTGAGGGCCTAAATTATGTTTCAATAAACACAATAACCATTATTTATCTAAATCTCTATAAACAGTATGAAAATAAACCAAAACCACGAAATGTTGAATTGCATACGTGTGCACTTTAAGTCATTTCAAATGTCAATACAATACAATACACGCTTTCACCAGGTGACAGGTTAGCAGTGACGTTACCACTCACCATTTCAGTAATGCCAACTTAACGCTGTGTTTTGAGGAGAGGTTTAAAAATGCTCTTTTTAATAATTTTTTAAAAACTCTGCGTTTAATATTATGAAATAAAACTTATATATTCATAATCAGCGTTTATTAGTCTATATGAACATATTTTTTTAAAGCCATATTTTTCACTGGAGTTCCTTATTAACATAAGCAACTCACTAAGATGTACAGTTTGGCAATTAATGGTGGGTTTCTTCATTTACCGAGAATGCTAAATGCAATGCTAATTGTAAACGTAAACGGTCAAATGCATAGAAATTTCGTTTAAATTTTAAATTTCGATCGTTTATTTTTACAATTCGCATTACATTTAGCATTCTCGGTAAATGAAGAAACCCACCCACTCTGTGTAGAAAATAAATTATGGCGCTGCGATCGTTTTCTAGTTTTAAATGGCAACACCAAGATGGCTCGTAAGACAATGAAGTATGTTTTAAAAAAAACTTCTGCCAAAATGCATATTTCATAGCATATTTGTATTTACAAAAAACTGTAATTTAATAGAAGTAAAATAAAACAAAACAAGTTTTAAGTGGGCTACCATCCCTTGCACCCATTCCTTCCCAGAACTTCCTCACATTCCTTTCTAAAAAGACCTTCCATACAGCATCCCCAAAGATGAAATAGGCCCTGAGGGGAATTATTTTCCTCAGGGCCTCCTGTGTGGAGCTAATGTAAAAAAAATGTCATCTTTGGAGATGCTATGTGGAAGGTCTTTTGATGGGCGTTTTAGTGGGCGTTTATTTCGATATAAAAATGTAGGTACTTACTTAAAAATTTAAGTCTATTAATTCAACACCCGACATGTAATTATTGTCTTCGCCTACGTGTGATTCTTCTTCTTCCGTATCTTTATCTTCATCTAAACGCAGTTCATCGATATCATCATATATATCTGCCTCGTGCATAATGTTCTGCCTCAATTTTCATCACGTGTTTGCAACAATTTTTCCAATCATCAGCACTTATGCTATTACATATTTTATTATTATTATGCCCATTTTCCGTTTTCCCGGTATTTCAAATTTTCCATCTGCCTTTTCCCCTTCCTTGTCGATTCGTCTTACCGTTGATTCAGATTTACCTGTGAAAAATCATTAAAATTATTATTATAGAAGGTAGTTTTAAAAACACACACTAGATAATATTCACTTGGAAAGAAAGAAAGAGAAAACGAGAAAAAAGTAACTTTTCTACGAGTTTAAAGAAGTTGCATATTATTATTTTTTTATTGAGTTATTCCCTTTTTCTTGTGGCAACATATTATCTGTCAAATGAAAGTGTAAGATTCGGATTTTTTTAACATAACCTCAAATCAGATTGTAATGGTTATTATCGCTCGAAAATTGGCATAAATCTTGTAATACTAATGAAATTTATTAAACAGTACCAGTCATTTCTGCAGTTCGTTTGTAAACATCTTCTAAATTAGACAGAATTTTCTTCGCGTGACTGTCGGCTAGGCAGCGTTGAAAAACGCAGAATATAACCCCTCTTGCATCACTATGTAATGGTTTATTCATTTTAATTAAATTCAGGCAAACAATGAATAAAAATATTATCAAATCAGCGATCTTCTACTCAGATTTAAGACAATAAATCAACCGTAACATGCGATAACATGACAGCCATAGGAAACGTCATAAAATTCGGTGCCGCCATAGTAATGAACACGTTTAGTTCCAATTTATTTAATTTCTTCACTTAATTGCCAAACTATAATTTTTGTTTTTTTTTATAATTGAAGTTAAAATCAGAAAAATAATGCAAAAAAATCATTATTGTAATATGTAGACCTCATAACAAATATACAAAACACAAATCAATAATTTTACACTCTTTTAAGTATTCTTTTTTTTTAAGTAACAAAACAGACCATTTTTACACAAACTAACATAAAAAGGTAGATAAATACAAGTTTTGGAAAAAGACACCATAAACACCATCTACATTTAGACTCTTGCCCAGAATAATATTGTGTCCAACAAAATTATCAATGTTGAGTTGTTGATGCAATGATGTTAGGCATAATATTTAGGCAGGGATTGTGGTAATGATTTTTTTTTTAGGTTTGTGGCAGCATTTTAAAGGTTTGTCGAAGTACGTTATATGTATAATGCCGTTTACCGAAATCGCGAAGCATTTGAATTCGTGGTAATAAAGGTAGAAAACTATGGAGATATGAACAGATATGGAGAAAACGAACATCTTATGACTTCAACTAGAAAGTCATCAAAGAATCTGAAGTATGCAGGAAAGTAATATTTGTCTAGAAAAACTATCAATATTCTGATTTTTAGCTGTCGAAAGACGTTTGTGGAAAAATGTTGAGAAGACGTGAGAATAACCCAGCTATAAAAATTCAGTAAGACAAATAGGTAAAAATTTACATAAATTAAATCAGACAAATTAATTAATGATTAATTTTGGAACAGTTTAAATAAAAATTAGATAAAATAAAACAAAAAACAGTTAGCAATAGAAAATGATTAAAATACAAAGTTTACTCAAATGACCATTAAAGAGAGGCAGGACAAGAGACATAATTAATGACACAAATGATACATAATAAATTAGCACATATTTTTCAGCAATCGCAGAGCATTTTTTTTAATCCATATAAATTATCGACGAAAATATCTACTTCAGAATACTCTATCTTATTATATAGTCGACACATTTGGGTCAGAGGACTAAAATTGGCGATATTATTTTTAAATGTATTCAGGTGAACGTAAATGGTTTGATTTATTCGTATCGCTTATTTTTACGCTTAAATACATCAATGACACAATAGAAGAGTACGTTCCTTTCTTTAAGGTTCGAAGAATAAAAAACATTGTATCGAATAACGTTGTGTGTG
Organism: Limnephilus rhombicus; assembly: GCA_929108145.2. NCBI lineage: Eukaryota > Metazoa > Arthropoda > Insecta > Trichoptera > Limnephilidae > Limnephilus > Limnephilus rhombicus. Next base: position 38,460,545 of record OV815280.1, read on the forward strand.
AAATTTTTATATATAACATTTTTCCACTAATTCAGCATAAATTCTTATAATAAATTTTAGTTTAATTGCCTTTCTTCACGACTTTTCATATAAAATTCTTAAGAATCGTAAGTTTATTTTATAAATATTAAATTTTATAAAACATAACTGGTTTCAGTTTTTCCATTTTTGTCGGAACAAGAAAATTGTTGCTCCAAATATGCTCAGGAATTGATGGTTAAAACCCTTCGGCAGGTACATGCGGTTACAACATGCCTATTGCACATTCTTAATGCAACGGGAAATGAGCTATCACTCTTATTTAACATTGTTTTATAACTCTATTTTTTATACCGTATAATAATTTCCCTGAGATCCTTTGAAAGTCTCCGACAGATAAACAAGGTTCAGTCCCCGACCGCCGCAAGATTAGAAAGTTGGGCGCAGCCCGCCCAAAGCCCCGACGGTTTAGCAAAATTAAACTCGCTTGTTTGCATTTATGCTCGCGATTAATTCACCGTGATACGTGCGGAGCTCCTGCGGCGCTTCCCGGGACCCCCTGAGTTCCCACACACCCCGCTGGAACCTGGGACTTGGCCAGTCAGGCGAAAGAGGAGTTAGTGGAAACCCTTGGAGGGTGCAGGTAAACAGTTACGGTTTAGGACATAACCTAAATAATATCGACAGGTAAAATAGAAACAACATTGCCAAGCTTTCGCGAAATTTGCAACTTGCTAAAAAGCCATATCGCATTTAACTGTTAGGTACATTATGCATTAAACACATTTGTTTATTGCAAATCTTTCATTTTTACTGACACTTAATGAAAATAAGTCATTCATTTAATGAAATAAGTCACTCACTCAATGAAAATGAGTCATTCACTTAGCGGTCAGCTTGTCACGATAGAAAACTATAAGATGTTGACAGAAGCGTTACGATGGGAAGACTAAAAACTTTTCGTCTTCTTTATGATGGCTGTCAGCGGGCAGTTAGGTATCAGCCAATGTAGGCATCCAGTGTGCGAATTCCACCAATTGGTTTGAATTCGGGCCTTTGCCATGTGAAATAGAACAAACTCGCAAAGTGAAAATACCGCCGTTATTCATCTAAATTGTAATAAAACTCAAATTGTGACTGCCTGGGGTTAATCTACGAGAGATCCCATTCAGGGCAAGATCGCCAATCTATCGTAAGTACCGATGTGAAATTACCTTGGTTATTTGCTTCAGAAAACGTACATTGAGATCCACAGGCACAGCTCTATAGAGTGGACATTCAGCTTCATTCTAACTCATGTAAGATGGTACCACCATCGCGCTCACTTAACAAAGTTATTCAATTAATGAAAATAAGTCATTCACTTACACAAAAATATAACGAAGTGGTGTGCAGAGAGGATGTACAGCCGAATAACAAAAGTATGCACATTTTCATTCAAATGCATCAACGGTAAAATTGATTGTCTATATATTAAACTATATGTTTCAGGCGTTTCAACTATTCCTGGGTCGATCGTGAAAGACCTGATCGTCGAAACCCGCTCACGAGCCACCAACGAGCGAGTGGGTTATTTATTCGTCAGCACCCGGGTCTTCCAGGACCCGTGAACCGCGACACACTCCCGCAATCTACCAACTACGACACATTCCTGCACCCCGTGACTCACGGACCGATCGCCGGGTGCCCATGTGGCGAGTGGCGAGACGTGTCAGCTCCCGGAACTCTCGAACTGCAACTGCGACACACTCGGTCACCGATTGCCGATCAACGCACACACGTGCGTGACGTAACAGTATCCTGCTTCCTGCCCGTGTGTCACGTCATAGCGGGATTGTTTAGTAGATTCGATTTTTGAATATTCGACTAGACACGGAGACGTTTTTAATAAGAGCGTATCTTGGTATTGTTAATCAAAGTGCTAAGTGCTGTTTTCATAAAAGCTTTTAATTTTTCGTGTGGGTGTGAATGTAATTGTGCATTGTAATAGAAACTATAAACTGGTAAAAGTGTAAAATGTCTGACCTTAATAAAAAGAAATTATAATAAAGCATTACAGCTAACAGCTAATTTACTTATATAAATTCTCAATAAAAGCTTCAGAACAACACGTTTTTTACAAGGTTTTTATATCCTTCAAAACATGATAAAACATTGTTTTTTTTAATCCCTGAAGCATGTCTTTTTTAAATTTATTTCTGAGACATGACATTACTAGTTACAGGTGTGAGCTTTGAGAGAACGTTCACACAGTTATAACCTGGGTTTCGTGTCGCGTATGACTTGACCGGTCTGGGCGGCGAGCGTCTGCCGCGCGGCGCGCCCGTAGAAAGTAACTGGGTGATGAGTAATCGAGTTTCGTATTTTGTGTCGTGAAAAGAGCGGGTCTTCGCGACCCGCTCGTGACGCCAGTCGGTCGTGAGCGACCCGGGTCGTATAAAACGATCGATCGACCCAGGACTAGTTTCAACATATAAGTACAAAAATTCGCACTGTTAATAAATTCGTTTGATATTCGTGCAAACTTAGTATTATTAAAGCTATCTTTTAAGTTGATTTTAGGTTTTAAATTGGTAAATGGTTAACAAAAGATAATAATTATTATAATTCGGGGGGGCAAAGCTCGGGTCACCACCAATGGGATGTATAAGATAAGAGGAGTGATCGGATTGGTATTTTAAGTACTTTCCCAGCATTGTAAGAAATGTGGAGATTCGCTAAGAATGCTAGGCTGATTTAAGTGTAATGAGTAAGTTTAAAAAAGGGAAACTTAGATGGTTTAGGCATGTAGAGCAAATGGACAAATAAAGGAGTGTAGTGAGAATAAATTATGATGCGAATGTGAACGGTAGAAGAAGTCCGGAAGATTTAGTATGACCAAGTGAACCAAATACTAGAGTTGGGCTGATTGATGCTTGAATTGATTTGGGACTGATAATACATTCATTTTGATTTTTACGTAATTGCTTGATGCACAGAATAATTTTTATTTTTAATGCAGTTATAGGTAAGGTTCGGAAAGGAAATATAAAAAATAATATCATTACAGAAAACTGAGAGAAGCCGTCAAAAGAATAATCCCTTGATGGGAAGGCCTGAATACTCAATAATACTTTGTTTACTGTTATTCTACGCAGGAGGCCCTAAGGAAAATAAGTTTGCTCAGAGCCTATGTCATCTTAAGGGATGCTGTGTGGAGGGTCTTTTAAGGAAAAGAAGGAGAGGAAGTTCTGGGAAGAAAATAGATCTGAGGAATCTGGAGGTCAGGCGTCCAGGAGTGACGAACTTATGAATCCATCGCTCAAACCTCAATGCAAAGTGATGGGCCAAGAGATTCCCGCTGGAGAGGATAAAAGACCTCCCTCAATTAGTATCCATCGATTCTGCCCATCACATGACAGGTAGGCAGATGCATCGGCCGCAAAGATCTGGACAAACCTCACCCTTTGAACCCAGGGCACCCCTGCTAAGTCATCAAACGTAGCGAACCACTTGGGGTAACCTATGGCAGAGGTGTTGGTTATCCAATAAATGGTAACAATCCCCGCTTCCCAAAATGTAATACATGGTTATAATAATTGATTTCATACACTTTATTTTGCACTTCTGACTACTGTCACATCACTATTGTTGTATGTTGCACATCACTAGTGATGAACTACTTCTTATAATTATTGTCATCTGTGGTCTATTGAGAACTAATGTCAATTAATGTCAATGGTGTAAACACCTCTTCAATAAAGAGTCTATAATAAAATAATAACAGTGTTTTCCATATCAAATACATAACTTAACAACTACTTAATTTATTATTTGGACCGGCTCGGTACGTAGAGCGGCGTAATGTAGACCTGGCCCCCTAGCATGGTCGATCGATATAGGTTTTATCGAAAATGTCGGTAACTTGAAATCGCTCCCGAGCACGACTGCAGGACGCTAATGAAGAAATAACAGTTTACGTCAAATAAATTAGGAACCCTTAGTCGATGTGAACTGTTGTTTGTTCTTTATCGGCCTGCAGTCGTGCTCGGGAGCGATGTCAAGTTACCGACATTTTCGATAAAACCTATATCGACCGACCATGCTAGCACCCCTGGTCATTGAGTTTTCTTTTTATTTGTCTTATAACCGGAAAAATCTCAGCTCGACACTAAAGATACAGTTATATCCTGTCATTTAATAACATATCTACTATATACCATGTAACCCACAAATAAACATCTTTGCATGTCTTTCATGACTTTTAGAAAAATACCTTGAGTCATTTGATGAACTATAAAACCAGACATTGTCTGCATGTTGTTCATTACGAATAACGAAACTCATTTCAACGACAATAATTAGTTACATTTCTTTCATTTGCTTCTGAAATAAAACGCCAAGAGCTATTCAATTTATTTTCAAATCATTTTCCAGTAAGTCAACCCTTTCAAATCTAAAGGAGTTGACTAGATAAACACCATTAGGAGAGAGGGTGCTCAACTGTTCACCCTATGCTTTAAAAGCCCATTCCCTGCAGGCTCCGATACGACGATCCTTCTGCATTATAAAAATTCCAACGATTTCGCTTCAAAAGGAAACTTGGTAGATTAAGTAGTTTTTTCTAATTTTTCTCAATTCCATCAGTCGGCACACAGTCGCTTTAGAACTGATGGTCTTCAATTTATTTCTGAATGGAACGAAAATACCCGAGTAATCGCATCAGTTGAGAGGGAATAAAAATGCACGGTGTAGATTTACAAACCTTCTGCGGTCTGGCTGGTTGACCAAATTATCTCTGGCTTGCCATTGAAGTAAAATCATGTATGGTTTCATAGTGCTTTCACACAGTGAAGTATTTAAATTAATTTTTAAAGTATTTAAAGTAATTTTTGTAAACTTTAGGTCGCACAGTTTTACAGAGCGTCGGACCGGGGAATTGCCATATTTTTTTATTGCTTAAAAAAATTACGATGATTTTTGCATTTTTATTTTATTATTATGTTGACGAAAAAAAATTTCTACAGCGAGTCAAAGTTTCCCATTTTTGAAAGATATTTTGGGGCGGGGCTATCGTGTGATGTCATGAGCGTGGAGGCTCACTGACATTGTTAATTTATGCTGGCCTAGCTGAGCGACGCTTGTGACGTCACATTCCGATTTTCAAACCATGGGCCGTTTTGATTTTGTCAGTATAAGACCGTTTTCAAAATCAATAATATTGAATGAAAATATGTAAAACAAACATTTTTAGTACGACGATTAAAATCAGAAAATGATTTTTTAATATTCCGTACATTTTCAACAGAATCCCTAGTTTGTGGAAATACCCCATAATGTCAAAAGATTACTTATGGATTATAATCAATGTACAATCACCATTAAAATGTAAAAAAAAAAAAGAAAAAAGAACTAACTTTCTAACACAACATAAAAATACTTGTACTTGTCACACTTAATCATAAACATGTAAACACCTCAGCACAGGTTCTCCTAGTGAGGTGTTCATGAAACACACAATATTACCAACCAACAGTTTCACCTTCTCAAACCTACCTTACATAATAAAATGTAATATTAATATGTAAAAATGTTTTCAAAATATATTATGTAAAAATGTTAATAATAAGGTAAAAACTGTAATACGTAAAAATAAATAAATAAAATTTAGTTATAAAAAAAAATTAAAAAAAAAAAAAGATTTTCATCGTTAAAATGTTGATTATTCATGTAGTTTCAGCTTCCTTCAATAGATGTCGATAGCATAGTTGGTAATACGATGTTTTGCTATATCCCAACAGATGGCAATTGAGTATGATATCAGAAGAGTAACATCTATCGTCGTTCGTAAAGGTAGCATTCGGATCTCGGCAGTCGCGACTTGGCAGTTGCGACCAGTTGCCGCGACCCATTATCACTGCTGTGCGGCGCTGCCAGAAGCTTTCGGATAGCAGCGTCCACGGCCCGGGCAGCGACTGCCAACCGCACTAGTCAAGCAGAAGTCAGTGCGAACAGTTTTGCATTGTAGTCGTGTATCGAACATTAACTATGTCTGACAATTTCAATGAACGAAAGCGAGAAAATCGATTTTTTATTTATTTATTTATTGTTTCTTTACACTGCAGGTAAAAATGTTTACAATACAATTTGTTACCTCACTAGGACAAGCCTGTGTTGAGGTTAACAATAATTATACAAGTTAACAAAATAACACAAAATTATACAGATTTTGAAAGAACAATATTGTTGTATATCTTATAGATTGAGATTAGATTATGGGTACCTACTGGTACCTACTAAACTGATGGCGCTAGGTACTACATTAATGTAGACTTTTAGGGTGACCATAGTTTTGAGATCTGATTTAAAATAAAATAAAATAAAGTTTTGTTTTTTTTTGTTTTTGTTTTTAAGGATTAAGTTGTGAATAATAAATATATGTATATAATTTAACATGCTATAGATTTGGCAAGAGGAAGATGAACAAAAACGGTTCAAACAAAAATAATATTATTTTAGCTTATTATTATAAACATACTCATTTAGCTAATAATTTAGAAAGGACAAAGTAGAGAAAATCAATTGGCAATAAAAGTGTACAAGGAATTAAATGACTTTATATGTTCTGGAAGGCTATTAAATATGAGTGGAGCTTAATAAAAATAATTTCTTTGACCAAAAGAAGATTTAGTTTGAATTGCCATAAAGTTCAGACCAGAGCCAATTCTCGTAGTACGAATTTGCTGTGTTCTTTCTGCAAAATTAATATTATTAAAAAATCTACAAAGCGTTTGTGTAATATATAACTGTTTTACGTTCATTACATTACATTCCTTAAAAAGTAAATGAGTTGGATATTTAATTTTTTTCTTGAACAGAACTTTAAGAATCATTTTTTGGGCAATATTAAGTGGTTCTATATAAGTCTTTGGGCAGGATCCCCAGCACACAATATTTTAAGAAAGCAGAGACTGGATTATTGCAAAATAAACTGTTTTTAATTTTTCTTTGTCTAGTATATGTCTCAGTTCTTTAAAGATATAGGTAAGTCTCCTAGTATTATTTATTAACATATTAATATGATCATTCCATTTCAAAAATTTATCTATTTTTACACCAAGGTATTTGATGCTGACTACATTTTCTAAAGGGTTGCAGTTACATGTTTGAAAACAATTGTGAATAATCAAGTTGTGGGTTTCAGAAGGCTGACTTTTACTTGAAATGCTAAAAGTGATAAATTTGGTTTTTTGTGCTTTCAAAGTTTGTTGTTTAACCAACTATTTACCACTTTAAAACCTATATTACTTTTGTTGAAAGTTTCATTCCAAGTTTTACCCTCAAATATTAAGTCAGTGTCATCTGCAAAACTAACAATGTTACCAGGAATATTCAGACTACATAAATCATTTATATAAATAAGAAACAATATTGGCCCAAGCACACTACCTTGCGGGATTCCAAAGGAGATTGATTTACCCTCGCTTAACATCTTATTTATTTCCACTTGTTGTGTTCTGTCACTAAGATAAGATCTGAACCAGCCCATTGCTGTATTATTAATGCCTAAAGATGATAATTTTTTAAGTAGCAATTCGTGGGAAACAGTGTCAAATGCTTTTGATAAATCCAAGAACACCGCTATGGCTTTGTTGCCATAGTCCAGCGCTCTTGTAACTTTGATCAATACCTTTAAAACAGCATCACTCGTACCTTTATTTGCTCTGAAACCGAATTGATTGTCAGAGAGTAATTTGTATTTTTCTAAGAATGAAACTAATCTTGACTTGGCCAATCTTTCTATCAATTTTGAGAGAGTATTGAGTAAAGATGTGGGTCTGTAGTTGTTAACCTCTAGGTGATCCCCACCTTTGAAAAGAGGTACAATCTTAGCATTCTTACAATGAGTAGGAAATATGCCACTCTTAAAACTAAGGTTAACAATGTGAGATATGGGACCAGCCAATACAGAAACATGCTGTTTGTATACCATGATACTTAAACCATCAATACCACAGGAAAAAGACATTTTTAATTCATTTATTACTTTAAAAAACTTCATAAATGCTAGTAGTTTTAAATTCAAAGCTCTCTCCTGAAAATTGAGTACAAGGTATAAAATTGTTAACAAGACACATTTCAGTAGTTTTATTTGCACTGCACAATTGTTTTGCGAATCTAGGACCAATATCACTGAAGAAGCTATTTACGTGATTAGTGATTATATTTGGATTCTATTCCATTGAGATGATATTGTTATTGATTTTTAATTTTTTTATAGACACTTGCTCCTTTTTTATATTTACAGCCTCCTTTATAATCTTCCACTGTTGCTTGGTATTTCCATTGACGTTATCCAGTTTCCTTTTGTAAAATGCTTGCTTTGTATATTTTATAATTTTTGTACGCCAGTTTCTATATCTTTTGTAATAATCCAGCAGTTGAATATAATTTGAATCTGCTCGACATTTGTTGTGTAATTTGTCTCGGGTTCTGAGACATTTAATAATTCCATTATTTATCCAAGGTTTTAAATATTTCATGTTATGCTTTACACTTCGTACAGACGAACAACTTTCCACATGCATTTTTAAAGATTTTATGAAATTTTCATTCGCTAAATTAACATCTTGTGATGACAGAACTGACTGCCATGATTCTTTCTTTAATTTGACTTTCAAAAGATTGTTATCGATGACGGTTTTCAAGTTTTCATTATCTTTTGCTATTTTATTTAGTGTAAAGATCATAAATCTCAGCAATATCACATCATGATCTGTTATGTCAGTAGTGAAGACAGCTCCCTCTGGTTCAAATTTAGATTTTACCATAATGTGATCGATGCAGCTTGAAATGGTAGAAGAAACTCTGAGGTGAAATATTTTTTTTTTAATTTTTATTGTACGACAGACAGGTGAGTCCAATTACGGTACAATTTTAATTTTCTTATAACTAACAATACATGTATATAGTTTTTTTAAAACATGGTACGGTGATATCGAACACATCTATATCCGCTGGTAGGGCATTAAGCAATGCCATACCTCTTGTCATGCTGTGTTGAGCCATGACATCTGTCTGACCCTGCGGTATGTGGAATAGGGCGTGGCTACGAGTTCGACAGTATTTGTCAGGAGCGAATAAGCCACAGCATGACAGGAGATATGGAGAATCAATAAGGTTTTTTATTAACTTTAATTCGAATACCAAGAGTCCGGCATTACGCCTGGTCTCTAGGCTTTGATAATTTGTCTCCTTTAGCAGTTCCACGTGATGCATGAATTTCGGATATATTCCGTAAGATCGCATGTAAACATACCTTAGGATTTTTTTTTGAATTTGTTCAATCATATTTATGTATTTAAGTTGATATGGTATCCAGACAGTACTAGCGTACTCCAGCTTGCTTCTGACCACTCCGTTGAACATGGCGGTCATTGCTTCTACGTTACTGAATTGTTTGCAAGTTCTAATTACAAAACCAAGCATTTTGGAGCAAGCCGAAGAAAGCTGCACTATATGATTTGAAAATGTTAGCCTGGGATCAAAGGTCACCCCAAGATCCTTGATGATATTTACGCGTGTTAGTATTTCTCCATTCATTCTATACGGGTATAATAACGGATTTTGTGAACGACTATAAGTCATAACGACGCATTTTTTTATATTGAAATTAAGTTTATTTTCTAACGACCATTTATGATTGGCTTCAAGCCATGAAAAGCCAAAAGAGAGAGGTATTTTTCAGTTTTCATATCGCTCAAATCCAAAGTATGAATATTTATGTCGCCACATAAAATGATCTCCTTATTTTTTATAGATGTAGAGTCAAGCAGTGCACTCAGTGATTCAAGGAAATTATCTATGTGAGCCAGGGACGGAGATTTATAAACAGCTATTACACACAAGATACTCGATATCTGCATTTTTAAGCAGTTTGCTCCAGGAAAAACAACTTCCTCAACAGTCACGTGAACATTTTGTTTTACATAGGCAACTACACCATCATTTTGCAAATAGCTATTATTTGTGTTGTAAACTGCGTATCCGGGGATGTTAGGTATATTGGTAAAATTTTTCAGCCAAGCTTCTGTAAAAACAAGTACCTCAGGACGATGCTCAATACTATCCAGCATGGTTATGGTTTCATCAAAGTTTTTGTTTAAACTTCTAACGTTTAAACAAAGTAATGAACATTTGTAATGTTTTAAAAAGTTTTTGCAAGTTAATGAATCCTTAATGGTTAAATTAGATTCTGTATTATCAATCAAGTCAATGTATTTTCCAAAATCGATATCCATTTAAATGATGAAAATATTTTTCGGTGCCTTTCACTATTAAACTTCTATTATAACCTATTGAGGTCATCTTCGTGTTTGATTTTCCTGATTTTTTTCCTTCTTCTTCTTTCATTAGAATTCCTCCATTTTTGTACCAAATATATTTATATTTTAATTCTTTTCCCTTTGTTTTGGCTTTCCAAAGTAGTTCCTTATAGTAAGGAGATAATGACTCTCCTAGGAATATCATGTTTTCACGATTAGAAATTATCTTCTTATTTGCTAATAATTTTAATCTGGTTTCTGGGTTTTTAATTTTTAGGATAATTTTTTTTTGGATGTCCTGGTCTTCTTTCATATTGTCTCATTGCCGAGGCAATATCCTCTGAATTTATTTTGATATTAGCACGTTCTATCAGTTTTGTAGCGGTTATTTTGGGATGTTCTTCAGTCTTTTCCTCAATGCCTGTAATTTCAATACAGTCATCAAGGTTCGACTGTTCCAAGCAAGCCACTCTGGTTTCCAGATGCTTAATATTTTTATTTTTAATTGCCAAATCATTTTTTAAACGTTCAACTTCTCTTTTAACCTCATTCATGGAGTCTATGCGGCTAATGATGTCGTCATATTTTTGACAAATAAATTCGGTTGTTTTTTGAAATTCTAACAATTTTTTGTCAATGTTTTCGAGAATTTGGGTTTTTATTTTCTCTAATTTTACATCTATGTAAGACGCAAATTTTGAAAAGCCATCTTCTTCTGTGTTAATGTCTTCAGGTAGTGTATTCATTTTGTTTTTGGATCTTGTGGTTGTGGTATAAATTTTCTTGTTGTTGGGAGCCGGTTTTTTTGCTTGAACTCATGGTCACACTAGCAGTAGTTTGTATTGTATATTGGCAGAAATAGTAGCGTAAGTACTGACTGAGCAGCACTGATTCATTATATACATCCAGAGTCGATGAAGGCAGCTATCAAATCCTGTTAAAACGGCAGTTAAATCTAAAAGATGAGAAATTCAGGAAATACTGCAGACTAAATAAAACTCAATTTCAATTTGTACTTAGTTTAATTGAAAACGATATTCAACCAATGAAAAAAGGATCAATCACAGCTGAGGAAAAACTATTTCTCACTTTAAGGTAAATATGAAAAAAGAACTGTTATCTAGATGGAAATATGTATTAGAAATGTTTTCAGAAGTATTCGGCAGCAAATTAAAAGTATTTGAAACACTTAAGTCAGTAGCTTCACTGACTGAACTGGGTGAATAAGGATTTGTTGATGAAAATTGCAAATTTTGATCAAATGGGGGACTGCTTAAAGAAGTACTAGAACTTTGGTTCAGGCTCCTTAGTTTATAATCTGCTAAAATATTGAAAGAAAATATTGAAAAAAAGTCGCGGGCAGCGCGACCATGATGCCACCGGAACGGTTTGGCGTCGCTGCCAAGGTCGTGCGCAGGCCAGGCCCCCCGGCCGCGCTGCACGGTCGCTTGTGTCGGAAACTATTGCATACAAATCCCTACAAAGCGGTACAGCGCGACCACGGCTGCGGCTGCAGGGCCGCGGCTGCCGGACCGCGACTGCCGAGATCCGAATGCTACCTTTAGGTTCGAACGGTGACGAATATTGCCGAAGGCATCCGCAAGTTGGGCGGGCATCTCCAGTCCGCCAGCCGGAGTGGCAGAACTTCTTAGAGTCTAGTCTAGTAAGGACGTTTGTTCGGTTTAATATTCATTGTAAATATTTACGATAACTAAATAAATCAACTTATAATCACACTAACCTCAAACTTGTTTGGCAACTCATTCGACCGGTGAGTGGTTGATTGGGCATCGCGTTTGGGTCCCACCCAGGCATTCCGTGTTCGATCCTCGTCCTCCATCACGACTCAAGCATTTTTGGCTCGCTGTGGTGGTAGTACGTGCTATTCAAATATTGTCGGGTTATTCGTAACCCGGGAATGTTTGTCTTTCTTTTTTAAAAGAGAGATCCGTGAAATCCTGTATAGATACTATTTAGATTAATCTTTAAGACGAATCGGTTTACAGTATGATCATGATCAAAATATGTTACGGATAAATTCAAGCTTTTACCAGCTTTTCTATGTATTGGAATTACAATAAAATTATGATTTACATAACAAAAAATATAAGCGTAAACCACAAAAAAATGTTTATTCAATTGTCTATTCTTTTTCAATTGAAACTATTATATATGTCTATTATTTATAATTAGTATCAATAAAAACCCTGAAGAAGTGAGCGTTGCTCACGAAACATGTTGGTTTTTGTAAACAATTAAAGTGGTAAAGGTAAAACTAAGTATTTTATTAATTTGAATTAAAATGGTGCCACAAAATAAGTTTGCTGTGTTAGAAGAAGACATCCATATTGTTGGCTATGTAAGCGTTGTATTGGGGAATGTAAACTATAGTTGGAATGAGATGTACGCACACAAAATTTGTTTGTCTAGTTGTTTCTGTACTTTTATTAATTACAAGAGTTAATAATAATCGAATTTAGTGTTTAATAATTTTAATAAAAAGATTATGTCGTTTACTTTTCGTCTGTTTGGAATATTTGAAATATTCATTAATGATGGATAATTTATGTGCTCTACAGGAATGTTGGGTTTAAAATTTACGAAACGTACAAATTTTCTTTGAATTACAAGACTATCTACTAAATGCCTTAGTCAACAAACCCGGTGAGGTTCTGTGAACAAAAGCCGAACTTTCGAACTATCCCTAAAGTCGACTTACGTCAAACCTGCAACCGTATATATTCTACATCCAACAAACTCGGTTAGGTTCTGTAAATGAGGAAGCCCTTTCTGCGGGGCATGTGCCATACAAATTGAAGACGGAGCAGAGACTGAATTATCCGCGTCAAAGCGAAGTGTCCCGGGAACCCGAGATGTCTGGATTTGCATTCTTGTGTGAATAGCTTACCTGCTTAGTGCTCAGTCTGCTTAGTGCTTAGATAGAAACTTATCAAGCGAACTCTGCAATTCAGTCATTCTATGCATACAAGAATAGGCGCTTTATGGTATGCAGGCAAAATAGGATTTGATGGGGGGACGGGGACACGGATAAGGATAAGGATAAGGATAAGGATAAGGATAAGGATAAGGATAAGGATAAGGATAAGGATAAGGATAAGGATAAGGATAAGGATAAGGATAAGGATAAGGATAAGGATAAGGATAAGGATAAGGATAAGGATAAGGATAAGGATAAGGATAAGGATAAGGATAAGGATAAGGATAAGGATAAGGATAAGGATAAGGATAAGGATAAGGATAAGGATAAGGATAAGGATAAGGATAAGGATAAGGATAAGGATAAGGATAAGGATAAGGATAAGGATAAGGATAAGGATAAGGATAAGGATAAGGATAAGGATAAGGATAATGATAAGGATAAGGATAAGGATAAGGATAAGGATAAGGATAAGGATAAGGATAAGGATAAGGATAAGGATAAGGATAAGGATAAGGATAAGGATAAGGATAAGGATAAGGATAAGGATAAGGATAAGGATAAGGATAAGGATAAGGATAAGGATAAGGAATAGGTGTGGTATAAAGCACACTCGTTTTTTTTTACATTAACTACTCGCAGGCCCTGTGAAAAATAATTTCCCTCAGGGCCTATATATCATCTGAGATGCTCTGTGGAGGGTCTTTTTGAGGAGAGGAAGGACTGAAAATTGGTCTTGGAATGAAAATTGAAAAGACATGTTGTAGGATGCAGGGAACACTCAGGCCGGCAAATCGTTCCACATCCTGAACTGAACTCTTTGAACTCAATAAGTCGAAGAAGCGAGCCTTTCTCATGTGACGAATGTCAACCGTGTACAAATGTTGGGCCCGCGTTCGGCGTGTTTCCCGACTACGCACCGCTGCCGAAGGTATCAATGACAAGTTCCTCAGTGCATCTTCCATTGAAATACCGGTAGAATAACTATAGCTTTCCCACCCTATGCCTGTGCTCATCTAGGCAGTATATATGTATTATCTATAGATTTTACTCCAAAAAAGTGGCGAAATACCTCTCTCAAGGGAGGGGGTTAGTGGGAATTTTTGGAAAATATTTTTTTATAAACTAAATCGTGTGAAGTTTCGTTTAGTGTGAAAACATTGCTGAATCGATTTTATTTTTATTTGGGAGATGGGTGTTGATACAATCGCCCCGGAAAACATGTATTGGATAACCAACTCCCCTTCCATAGGCCACCCCAAGTGGTTCGCTACATTTGGTGACTTAACAGGGGTGTCGGATTCATGGAATTGGGATGGCCGGATCGGGATGATCTCTCTTGGCCCATCGCCTTTCACCGCAGTGGGGGGGATGGATTCGTAAGTTCGTCACTCCTAGACACATTGACTCCCAAATTTCTTTCCACCCTTCATACCCTTTTCCTTTCCAGAACTTCATCTCCTTCCTTTCCCTGAAAAGACCCTCTACACAGTATACCAAAGGATTACATAGGCCTGTACATTTCCACATTCCTCCTGTGTGGAGCTAATGTAAAACATTTATGAGTTTTTTTTAAGTAGTAACGATTTTTTCCTCATGATGAAATTAATGTAACGTAAATTCAGTCAATTAAAAGTAAAAAGGCCAAAAGGAGCCGCACTACTAGTTAGTTAGAAACATGAAAGGGGATAGTTATAAACCCTAGCTGGTTAGAGCAGCATTTCTTAACCTTTTTCAGCCCTGAGGCCCTGAGGAAAAAAAATAACATATTTGCGGCATGTTCTAGAGTGGCACATAATTTCAATATCGCCCTGGTAAAAGACCACCATTCATATTCTAGTCCAGATTTGAATAACCAGGTACTTCCCTACCTTCGTTTTCCCCATCTCCTTCCCCTCCCCAATTCTTTCAGCATCACAAAACACCCTAATTGGTAATGCCATAGTCTCACAGGCTTTTTACGGTGGGAAGTAGTTGGCACTCACATAAAAAAGTTTATTATCTATGTACAACAAAGCGATGAACATAATACTAAAATTCTGTAGCTAAAATCCACCGCAGTCCAATAAAACATAATCTTCCTGAAACAGCCGAAACCACCCCAAAATGCACTGGTAATTAAACAGCGAAACGCTCGACTGGGCATTACCCCGGAAGGTTGTTTATCATTCATCCCGACAGCGCCATCCCCCGGGATGCCCAGAAACTGGGAGGCTGTAGAACCGGGAACTGCAATACTGTGGAAGGGGTCGGAATACTCGTAGGAAGGGTTGGGATCAAAGGCATTTAGCGGCCGTCGAACTGTCTGACCAACACTTGACGGGTGATGGTCATTTGAGACGTTTGATGCCCAAATACCATTTAGGGAATGACCCCCGGGGAATATTAAGTTATTGATCTCGTCACTTTAGGATGATTTCTGGGAATTTGATTAAAATATCATTCTAATCCAAAGAATTGTATTTGAAGTTTGATCTCTTGAGATACATGTGGGACTTGAGAGCGTTGGGTGTCACAAACTTTGCAAGAGTCACACCGACTTCGTGAATATTAATAGACTAGCTATTAAAAACCCGATTCGCAGGTTTTTGCAACTAGGTCCTGCGGGCGGCCTTTTGTTCGGCTTCGCCCAGTTAGTGTTGGTGACCATTTTATAAAACGAGATACGTTTTTAGATTTTTATTTTCGTTATTTCTTTTTGGGGTGTTATGCCATGTTGTGCTACCTCATTATTTAGCCAACGATACCGTGTTGCCAGCTCCACTACACTACAAGCTGGAATTACGGTACGGTATCGCTTCCAAGTAAATAAGCATTTTAAGCAAAACGTGTCACGGATCCACTGTGATCCAGTGATAGCTAGTCACCGGACAGGCAATTACATCATATGCAATACATAGCCGTGTGATACAACTAAGTTTTACCACCAATCTTTCAATATCGGAAGAGACACTCGAATTTGCAAAATCGTAGTACCTACTTATACCTAGGGGGGCACGTTCTGATGGGATCTGCTACGGAAGTAGCGCCATCTTTTGAGAAATCTTGAATTCGAAACCGAATTACAAGGTTAGCTTGGTTTGAAATTTCACGTCCACATATGTTTATATGGTGCTGCGCGTACGTTGCGGCGGTGGACATGCACCCGAAGCCGGGTTCTTAAATTCAACCACGCAGACGTAAGCCTATTAATACTGTCTGATGATGAAAGTATAAGTACAATCTTATTTAAACGTGGTTAATATTGTATACACTTGATACACAATCGAAAAAAACCTTGCTAATAGAAACCCAAAATAGAAGCTGCCTTACAGCCAAAGAGTGTTGTTTATCTATGTTATATTTGGCCAATGAAAGAAATTTGAACAAACTAGAAGTTATACAAAACAAAGCTATGAGATGTATACTGGGGAAAGGCAAATACGCAAGGATTAATCAAATGAGAGAGGAGCTAAATTGGATTCCAATAAAAAAGATACTACTATTTAATGTGTTAATTTTTGTGCATAAAATTATGAAAAACCAAATGCCAAAATACTTTAAGGATGAAATTGTTTTTTATAGAGACATTCATAATTACGAAACAAGAAATATAAACAGAGTTCGATTGCCACAAATGAAGAAATCAAAATCACAGAACTGCCTAATGTAAATATTAAAAAATGGATTATAAGTATTGGACGCCACACTATCACAAATATCTGTAAAATAAATCACACATAGACAGAAATAACTATTCACATACAACCTAACCCATATAAAACAAATGAAAATAATGGAATCCTGTCAAATTTAACCTTTAAATAGATTAGGCAGAATTTATTTCATTACTCCATCTCATGAGTAATGTAATAATTTAAAAGATTTACCACCCATTCAATCACCCTTCTGTTTTAATTCTATTCATAATATGAATTTTACCTGAAATATCCTTGTAACTACTATATTCATTTATATACCTGTACGCCTGTCTCGACACAGGTATACCCTAGTGAGATAGGCATACAAATAAAACCATTGTAAATATATTTTTTTATAGACAAATAAATAAATAAATGTACAGAGGACTAAAGATGTATGATGAAATGCCTGAAAGTATGAAGAATGAAGAAAGAATGAATGTATTTAAAAAGAAATGTTATGCTTACTGTAAAAATATTTAAATTTATCAAATGAAATGTTACATTGTGCTAATTAGTTTATATTCAAGTAGTATAAACTAACTCAATAAATAAATAAAAAAATTAAAAAAATCTGTTGTATGAACTTAAAATTTCTCATCGAATTCGGAATATTTCCAAGGCATTTTATACGTCTTATCAAAGATATTTAAATACAAAGAGATATGCTATGATGTCCGCGTGACTCTCGGTGGACTACAAACTAACCGGAGTAGTTCGTGTACGAAAATAATTCGTTTAGTTTATTCGTTCATTTAGTTTATTCGTTAATTGGTAAACAATATCGGCGACACCCGAAAGCGCAGTCCCACCCAGTAAAAACTAACACATCTCTTTTATTTCAATATCTTTGCGTCTTATATATGTCTTCATTAAAGACGTCGTAAGTACAAATACCCTTTTAAAATCCAGAAATCTGTATTTTAACAAATACTTTAATATTTCTTAATTGGTAAATTGTTACTTTTGGAGTCGGTGTCAGTCAAGGTAGGTTTGTAACTACATACATAGTTATAGGCGAGATGTGCTTGTGTCGCACAAGCGACTTGACGAGGCGAGAGGCGAGAGCGGGGCTGCGGGGGGAGTGGAGCTGTCAAGTGAGCCGGGCCGGTTAAAACCTACCTTGACTGACACCGACTCCAAAAGTAACAATTGTACATATTGATGATCAGAAAAAGTAAGTTGATTATGAAGTTGTAGAAGAATATGAAATTATTTTTTTTACTTTTTAGTGCATTTTTTGAAGCCGTTTTTTTGTTTTGTTAAAATTTTTGTTTTTTCTATTCCTGAAAATTTAATGAACGTGCAATTTTAGTCAGATGTTTCAAAACATTGCAGACGGATAATTTTGGAAACCCTTTCGTAATTTTCAGAAAACGAAAATCATGGAATATTTTGACCATAGTGACCAGGAATTCAATTGATGGTTAAACAAATTGGCGAGCTGGATCGGGAGAGACTGATTGAGGCAGACCTTTAGATCTCTTCAGCCAGACTCTCTTCACCCATCGCCTTGCATCGCAGTGGTTGGGATGGATTCGAACTTTCTCATATCTTTTTCTTTCCCAGAACTTCCTCTCCTTCCTTTTCCTAAAAAGACCCTCGACGGAGCATCCACAAAGATGAAATACACCCCGAGGATTTTTTTTTTCTGTGTGGAGATAGTGTAAAAAAATTATGTCGATTTCAATCGTACCTACATATTGATGATGATTAGAAAAAGTAAGTTGATTATGAAGTTGTAGAAGAATACGACATTATTTTTTTACTTTTTAGTGCATTTTTGAAGTCGTTTTTTTGTTTTGTTAAAATTTTTGTTTATTTTTTGATTTTTGGTGAATCTGAAGTACACTAACTAATTTGTCAGAATATGGGTAAACCTACCAAACGTGCTGCTCATTTGAGATAGACATAATTTGACCATAACGACGTTAGGGTCAAATTAAGAGATTGGGCCGAGTTTCATTAATTTGTCATGGATCCGATAATCAGAACCTAACCAAACTTTCATGAAATTACTCTTGAAGTACATCCTTTCCAATAAAAAAAGAATCTTTGATATCGGTTGGCAGGATATTGAGTTATTCGTCCATTTGTAGCGCACATACTAAATGCAAATTTAAGACCTATATGGTTTTCTCATGGATGCCATTGTCGGAACTAGACCAAATTAAAATGGAACCACACGGAAAGCACCAGCTTTCAAATAAAAAAAGAATCATCGATATCGGTTCACCCAGTCAAAAGTTCTGAGGTAACAAACATTAAAAAAAAATAAAAAAATTCAGTCGAATTGAGAACTTCCTTCTTTTTGAAGTCGTTTATAAAGACTGAATTCATGGTTTCACCCAAAATGAAGGAAAAATTGTCACCTGCGACGCTTCTTTGTAAAATTGGCAAGGATTTATATTATAGTTGTTCAATTTCTATATCCGCTATATCAACTTTCACTGATTCGGAGAAAACCGCATAAAACTGTTACATCTCTATTGTAAATAAAAAATTACATTTTTTTAAATATAATGAATTGGAGTAATATGCTTTTGAAAAGTGTTTTCAATGTATGTCTAGAAATATTTAAGTAATTGGGATAAATAAATGGATTTAGCGGATTTTGATACTCACTTCGTGATTTATATGGAATAAAGAGGTTTTTGAAACTTAACTGACATGAGGGGCGTGTTTCCACACCCGCCATCTTGGCAAAATAACTGCTCGTGATTGGTTGAATTCCGACATAGCGGGTTTTGATAGTAACTTTTTGAATGATATGGCGGATTTTGTATATCACTCGAAGTTTTAACATGGTTTTTGGTCGTGATAAGGGAGGTTTTGAAACTCAATTTTAGGTAAGTCTTGTTCCTCGCAAAAACGTGAACAAGATGTCATACTCAGATCATTTTATCAAAAAATCGGATAAAGCGGCTATTGGAATTATAGGACTCATATTCACTCTAGTCCGTTTGTATTCATATTAGACCTTTTTTTTTAGAATTCGGTACAAAGAAAGCTGATCATTGTTATGAATTCTGTATATATCTGTGAGGATGAGAACAAATAAAAGCAGTATGAAAAATTATTTTTTTAATTTGTTTTTAATCATAATCGTAATAAATCATTACAAATTACGTATTACTTATGTTAAAAAAAGAAAGAATTTATTTTTAAATGTTCAAATATTTTAAAAGTCTCTATCATGACGTATTTCTAATCCTTTATTAAAAACTGTATTATTAAGTGTAAGAAAATTAAATTTGTTATCGAAGATAATGTCAAGATCATTAATTTCATTGACAGGCGTGAGGGAAACATTGCTAATTTTATGTTGAAAGATGAAAGGTTTATTTATTCTGAAAAATCTTATTACGTGGCATTCACTAATGTTTAGTTAAAGTTTGTTAAGTTTGCACAAATCTTGTAGTTTATTTAAATTGATTTGAATGTGAATACAGCCATCTAAAGCTTTCACAAGTTTTAAATAGTTTTAGATCGCCGGCAAAAAGCAACACTTCAACATAATTATCAAAAACGGTGACAATATCATTCATAAAAAAGTAAGAAAAGAATTGGGCCAAAATATCACCCTTGAAATACCCCGATAGTAGCCATGAATTTGTATAATGTATATATGTCGGCGGCCGTTCGTAAAATCAGGGAGATCACGATGCGCCTCGCTACTTCGTGAAGTACCTGGCGGCAGGTCGTGAAGTGCCTCAGGCGCATCATGATTTTACGATTTGCCTGCGACATATACAACATGAATGGTTATCGAACAGTATTAATACGTTACCATCTGCGTGGTTGAATTTCAGAACCCTGCTTCGAGTGCATGTCTGACGCCATGCCGTACGCGCAGCGCCACAAATAACAACGGTGAACGTGAAATTTCAAACAAAGCTACTAATGTTATTCGGTTTCGAATTCAAGAATTGTCAAAAGATGTTGCCACTTCCGTCAGCAGGTCGCATGGGGACTTGCCTCCCCTAGGTATAAGTATTACGAATTTGTGAATATGAGTATCTCTTCGGATATGGAAATATTGACGGTAATTCTGAGTTGTGAATAATAGTATGAAGCGGCTATATATTACATAATATGACGTCATTGCTTGTCCCGGTTACTTTGTCTCGGTGACTAGCTATAGCTGGATGGCAGTGGATCCGAGGAACGGGCTATTCTAGAACCAGTTCCTACCGGATTTATAAAATTGTCACCAACACTAACTGGGCGAAGCCGAACCATAAGCAGCCCTTTTCCCAGCCCAGAGCGGGTTTCTAATGACTATTATCCATTGATTTTTGTTTGCAGAAATTACTAAATGACATGCTACCACTTCAACATAATTGAGGATCTGGAATTAGATAACCTTTTAAAGAATTTGCTTTTATACACAAAATTTTAACTTCGTCTTCTAATTTTCAATTATAATTAGACGGTTCAACGCTCTCAACTCTCATAAAAATAAAATGAACTTCTCTCCTAATATTTATTAACTCCGCCTAACTGGATAATTTTCAAACATCTTGGAGAGATTTTTAACGAAGTTTCTCGAACCTCCTAATGAAATAAACAGTCTGATTTTAAAAAGAAAATTACGACTAGAAATAAAGGAAGCGTGTATAATACGAAAAGATCATAACAAAGTTGCCGTAATTTCCTGAAACGACGTTGATTGAAGACAGAATTTAAAAAAAAAAAATTTCCTTGAAGAAGGTGGTAATACTAATAAATCTAAATGAAAATATGAGAAAGAAAAGAAACATAAAAAGAAATACGTACCCCCTAACATTTGAAGTTTTTAAACTCTTAGAAAAATATGTTTTGTTTTTAAGATAATATCTATACATTCCCCACGCCGAAACGCAAATTATAAGAAATTCTCTCGATAGAAAAAAAGTCTGCTCCGGAAATTATTATTTTCACTGATTGTTTCAGTTATTTTACAAGTTATATGTATGAACAGATTAACAGTGTTTCATTAAACGCTGTTTTAGACCACCCCCATTAGATTTTTACTCTATTTTAAACGAGTCGTGTTTTATTAAACACTAGCTGACCGAACGAACTTCGTACCGCCTCAGAATCAATAACTGTTGAATTAAATTAAGGATTTTTATGAAGTTAAAAATTACACAATGAAGCAATTATCAATGCCGAACTGTCCGTTTTTTGTTTTGGTATCAGAGATGGCGTTGTGTACGGATTTATATTTTTTGTGATTTTCTTACTTTTCCACTTACTTACTGGAATTTTTGAAAGGAAGCGGGTACGGGTGCCGCCGCCCCGGAAACCATTTATTGGATAACCAACACCTCTGCCATAGGTCACCCCAAGTGGTTCGCTACGTTTGGTGATTTAGCAGGGGTGCCCGGGTTCATGGGGTGACTTTTGTGCGGGTCTTGGCGGCGGATGCATCTGCCCACATGCTGCGTGGCGGGCCGGATCTAGATAGATGAGGGAGGCATTTTGACCTTTCCAGCCGGATTCTCTCGACCAATGTGTCGAAAGAGTCCGGCTGGAAAGGTCAAGATAAAAGGTCAATTCCGGTCAAATCAATGGCCTTGTACCGCAGTTGGAGGGATGGATTCACTCCCGGATACACTGACCTCCAGATCCCTACCCACTCCTCATACCTCATGTTATTTTTTATATTTTCGTTTCGATTTATTGGTATTATCTTATTCTTCAAAGTAATATTAACATTAAAACGTTATAAAATCACACAAAATTACATTCGTTTTTGGTGTGTATTTTATAATTAAAAACATAAATAAATAAAATAGTACGTGTCCGTACTAGACATTTTTTTATGTCAGAATAAAAAAATTAAAATTAAATTTGAATAGGTATATTTTGGCAGGCGGGTTCAATTTGGGTGGCAGATATGAGTACCGCCGCCCCGGGAAACATTTATTGGATAACCAACTCCTCTGCCATAGGTCACCCTCTCTTATCTGTGGGTTACCCCAAGTGGTTCGCTACGTTTGATGACTTAGTAAGGGTGCCCGGGCTTGCCCACTAGATGCGTGGAAGGCGGATCGAGAGAGAATGGTTGATGGAGTCCCTTTGACTTCTCCAGCGGTTCTCTCTCGAAATATCGCCTTGCACCGCTGTGTTAGGGATTCATATATCTGTCACTTCTGGACACACTGACCCCCAGATTCCTACCCACCCCTCATATATTTTTCCTTCCCAGAACTTCCTCTACTTCCTATCCTAAAAAGACCCTCCACACAGCAATATCTGTTACTTCTGCACACCGGTTACCTAAGCTAAAATATTTTTAAATTTTAAAATTAAATTAATTTTCAATTTGGTAGGCGGGAATGGGTACCGCCGCCCCGGGAACCTTTATTGGATAACCAATACCTCTGCCACAGGTCACCCCATGTGGTTCGCTACGTTTGGTGATTTAGCAGGGGTGCTCGGGTTCATGGGGTGAGGTTTGTCTAGGTTACTGAACCCCAGATTCCTACCCACCTCTTAAACCCTTTTCCTTCCCAGAACTCTCCGCTCCTTTCTTTCATTAAAAAAACTCCACACAGCATCCCCAAAGATGACATAGGCCCTGGGGAAAATTATTTTCCTCAGGGCTTCCTGTGTGGAGCTCATGTAAAAATTTAAAAAAAGCTGTGTATGCGTGGTATAGGGGAGTTCCTAAACGAATAGTTTATGTTAGTCTATTAGGAAAATTAAATGAAATCAATAGCAAAAGGGGTAATAATGATTTCCAAAACAAAAATGACATTAGTTATCAATCTTCCATCAGACAGCTTTATTAATTTTAGATTTTCAATGAGACAGTTTCGTTAAACGTATTATTTGACCTGTCGAAAAAGTAATGTATTTTGTAAGATAATTGTACTAACGAAGAACAAAGAGTATTTCACAATACTTTTACGTTAATTTAAAGTCCTGTACCTGTCGAAAACACTTCTTTGTTAAAAAAAAACGGAAATTTTATTTTTAAATATAGTTTGCACTTCAGCTTTAGGTCACGAATACTAAAGTATCATATTATAAAGGGCACACGGGAAAAATATGCAATGTGACATTTTTATGTTTTTTGAACTGGCAATGCCATTGTATGGTACAAATGTAACAAAACTCCAAAACACACATTGCAGTAGCATGCAGAGTTACTGAGTAATCTTCATAGAAAAATATTGATACAGTGCAATAACAAGAAAATATGAGCATTGTCCATGGAATTATAATATTATAATTATAATTATTTATTTACTATTTTTTACGCACCAGATTTAAATGTCCGGGTTTAATTTTCCCCACAGGAAAAACTAAACCCTTTCACACACTTCCCAAATGATCATCTAGTCAATCCACGTTATGCAATTGCACTATATAAGTATTATAATTACAAAACAATACAAGAACAACATGTCAACCTACCAGAGACAGATGGGAAAATAATTCACCGACTCCAGATATTTTCATATCAGAGGGTTCGGCTCTGTGGAATTCCTAATTGAACCTATAAATCCTACTGATCCCTCAATATAAATATTTAAAAAATCTTTTGTGATCCTACATGTATTTAAAATTACCGATTTTTGCATTTTTATATTTAAATTCTTTGACAAATCTAATACTCCTAAATTTTGAATCAGAGACCTAGGTATAATGCCAGTAGCCAAAATAACAAATGGTAATATTTTTATAGTCCGAGAATGCCAAATTCTTTTAATCTCATTTCCTAAATCTGTGTATTTTCTAATTTTTTCAAAAACAGTTTTTTAACAGTAATTTTGTACAGGAATTTGGAATAGCTACATCAATGATTTAAGTTATTTTTTTAAATTTTGTCATGTAAAGCTATATCAGGTCTATTATGACTAATTGTTCTGTCTGTTAGTATAGTTTTATCATAATATATTTTATAAAATTCATTTTCTAAAAATGAATTTGGTTCATATTCATAATATGGTACTATATTACGGCAGTCAATCAAGTTATGTTTAATTACCAAACTTTGGTGGATTATTTTTAAAACCTGATTGTGCCTAAATGTATACTCGGACGGCGCTAATATAGAACATCCCGATATAATATGTTCTATAGTTTCCGGAAAAGCCAAACATTTTCTACATAAATCATCAATTTGATTTATATCTTTGATTATATACTTCCTATAATTTTTAGTATTAATGACTCTATCTTGAATGGCAAGCATAAATCCTTCTATTTCTGCGCCCAACTCTCCAATACTCAACCATTTGTTTGACGAAATGTCAAATAATTATAACTATTTTATTATAATTACAAATTATAATAAAATTATAAAGGTGAAAGTTTGTATGGATGTATGGGTGTATGTTTGTAACTCTTTCACGCAAAACATACTAAATGGACTGTAACGGACGTAGCTTTAAGATAATAATATCGTTTAATTATAATGTAATTTATCTGTAATGTTTTGTAAATAATAAATATAATCACGGGGTCAGGTGGTCGGCCTAAGACAAAAGACAAGGCCTGACCCCACCAACTGTGTACGTACCTACACATTACTTTAATCTCGATAAACCCTTTTCATTGCGCAAATTCAATCTGTGCGAAGTCGTTCCTATACAAACCTTCGCGCAGGTCCAATTTGCGCAAATATCTGTTATATATCTTTTGTTTATAAACGGGTTTTGCACAAATATAAAATCTGTGCAAAATCCGGTCTTCTTTATACCTAATTTGTGCAAATTGATCATATTAAATTTGCACAAATTGGCTCTCAACAACCATGTAAATTTTATGCAAACTCATAAATAAACTAAGTATCGGGGAAGCGGTCAGAGTAAGGCGAGATTGGACGGTGTGGCGTTTTTGCTTTGTTGGGCAAGAGCAAAATGAACTGCAGTAGCGTTTAAGGTCTCTAACGGCCAAAATTCCTAGAACTCATCTCAGTTCGGAGAATTGAGATGAAAAAAGGGCCTAGTATGGGCAGACTCCCGGCTCAGAGCCCTTTAAATACGGCTGATATTGCGCTAGATCGGCAGAGCTCCAGATCTCATCACCACATCAGCATCTCGCCTCCTCTTCTGCCTTCTCCGATCGAATCTACTTGACAAGTTGGACTTTTTCTTGGCCCTGGCCGCACCGCTCACCAAGAAGACTCCGCATACAATTTCGAAACGCCTTTATCAAGGCGCAGGTTACCCCTCTACCCCGCTCTACCTCCCTTCTTCCCCTCGCCTTTGATCCATTTCTCCCTGCAATTTCTCCCCATTTTCCCTCGCCTTCTCCCCATTTCTCCCTACATTTACCCCATTTTTCCCTTCTCTCTCACTTTGTCTCCCTTTCTCCCCAGGCGTCGAAACGGCCAGCCGGCAACTTCCCACTACATCGTCTGTGCGGGTGGCGACTACAGTGCCACGTCTCGTACATGGACTTTAAAAGTTCTTTCACTAATAGAAAGGTACATTATTTGCGAGTACTTTAGGCTGTATATATTGGTAACTTCTGGCGTTATGAAATTATTTATCTTACTTTTCTGTCCCGAACAAAATCGAGTTATTTCAAACGTCAGAAGAAAAGCAAACAAGTTGTTGCCTTCGAAACGAGGTTTTTATTTTTTTTTATTTATGTAATTAACCCTAAAAAGAGTGCTTTGTTAGCGTCGTACTTAATATCTGTCTCTAAAAATGAATCGCCGAAATGAATGTATGGGCATAACTTCCGAACGACTGCACCAAATTGAATAATTCTTTTTTTTTTGTATAAAACTACTGTTGAGCTCTGGCAATATGAAATTTGTATAAAAAATTGTAATAGGTGGCACGCGAGAAGTTTGAAAACTGAATATACCGGAAATGATTGTGGAATGCGAGAGGTGAGAGGGGGGAGTGGAGAGGGCGAAGGGGGAGAAGATGCGGGGAGGGTGGTGTGGGAGGGGAGAAGATGAGGGAGAGGAGGATGGGGTGAAGGGGTTAGGGGAGTGGAAGGGGGAGGGAAGGAAGGAGGATGGGGAGGGGGAGGGGTGGAGTAGGGTGAGGGGGAGGTGGAGAGTGGAGGGGTAGAGGCTGGGGGAAGGGGTGGTTGAAGGGGAAGGGTGAGGAGGATGGAGGAGAGGGGGGGACGGGGGGAGTGGAGTGGGGTGCGGGAAGGTTGAGGAGGCGGAGTGGGAATCCCCCTAATACCATGCGAGCGAAGTCGCATATTTAGATCCGTGCCGGGTTTCTTTTTATTTATTTTGTTTTGTTTTTTCCCAGCTGTTCCCTACCGCCTGAAGCGAGTGAATCGATGGCATCCCCAATTGGGGTAGGTATGTTGTGAGGCTGAATGTAGCGCTCGAGGGGAAGGGGATGGGAAAGAGGAAAGTGGGGAAGTACCTGGCTATTCAGATCTGATCACCAAACACGGCTAAAGCCATTTCAATTTGGGGCGAGGTTATTGGTTCCGCTGCTCGGGCAACCATTTATTGGATCACCCCTGTCATAGATCAACCCAAGTGAGACTTAGCAGGGGTGCATTAGTTTATGGGGTGTGGTTTGGAGGCGAACAGTTTTGTCCACATACTACACATACATTTTTTCACATTATCTGCACACAGAAGACCCCGAGGAAAACAATTTCCATAAGGTCCTACTTTGTCTTAGGGGATGCTGTGTGTGGGGTATTTTTAAGGACAAGAAGGAGAGTAAGTTTTGCGAAGGAAAAAGGTATGAGGGGTGGGTAGGAATCTGGGGGTCAGAATGTCCTGGATGTGTTGCAAGGCGATGGGTCGAGAGAGTCCGGGTCTCCCTCATTAGTCTTTTTTTGCAAACTGTCGTTCTTATGCTTTCTACATTCATTAAAAAAAAAAAAAAAATTTAATTTCATGTTTCAAATTATTTTCAGGATTCCAGGCGATTTGGTCACACCTTCTGCCATATCTATATATGTAAATATTTATTTATTTATATAATACATGTTACATAGATGTGACATTTACATAAAGTAGACATATTATATCACCATACTAGGCGGATGCCTGTTTCATGGTGATCAATGGAGTATAGTTACTTTGTGTGAAATATGAAGTCTAGTGTAAGCATATATCATGGATTTAGTATAAATGATGCTAAAATTTTTAATAAAAAGTAGAAAATATTCACATCAAACTTTCAATTGTGTTTTTTCTTGTTCAGATGCACCTTTACAAGTAAAAAACGTTTTGTGAAAGAAAATAACTTTTATCTTTGAAACAATCGCATTGAAAAAAAAATTCTAGTTCAGTTGACACGCGGTAGAAGCGAAATTTTACCAAAACGGTCTCAACCAAGGAGCCTTGAAAAGTGAGGTCATAATCAAAGCAGCCAATGAGCGCAGACCTAGCGTCATTTCCGTTCGATATTTCAACCAATAGGAGCCTTGGTAGGAGTTTGATGCTTCGCAGGTGCTGTATGCGTCATTTCAGTTTCATCCGAATTCCAAATAACAACGGGGCTACAGAAGTTTCACTTCAAAAATCGGCTGGACCAGACTCCCCCTTTGATTAAATAAATGTGACATAACAAAAATCAACCAAATAAATTTTTCTTGCGTACGCCGGGAGTTGAATTATATTTGAAATATTTATCACAATATAGCTGGAAGCCTGTTCACCGCTTGTACTGTTAGACTGTTAGAGCCCATTAGTTGGTACCGCCGATGGCATGCAAACCCACTCAATGATATTTCCAGTACCTTCGCACTGCTAATTTAGATCTGGGGATAGCTAAATAATTTACGAACGTTCGCCATCGAATAATGGAGCCCACCTTATAAAGCCGGCGCAATCATAAACGACGTTTTACACGGATCATGAATAATATTCACAGGAACCTGATTCTTGATTCGCATGAAATAATTTTGGAATTTTTACTAATGGTAAATTTGACGAAAGTTTTTTTGTTTGTTTTAACCCCTAGAATGCTGTCAAAAACAGTAGCAGTTCTGAGAAACTGTCCTTTCTAAATGGTGCACTGTTACGTGAAGTGCATCTTGTAGCATCTTAAATATTTTTCATTATTCTCCAGATTAATAAATACACCAAAATGTACACAAATGAAACTCATCTGGTATTTGTAAAAAATTGACATCATTGTGATGACTGATGACCTTGACAATCCTTTGTCAATTATGATGACATTTGACCTCCTGTCGAATATATAACGTACTCCTCCAGAGCATTCAAAATTTTATAGCTCGAAAATATTTGTTATTTCTTAAAATAATCCCTATTCATTGGATGAGTTGAAAAAGCAATTATACTAAGAAATTTCCTCTATGGAAAAATCGCAAAGCATGCACCAAATATTATTAAAAAAACATTTGATTCTGTTATTTAACATGTTATAGGTATGAAAAAAATTACAGTACTTCTTTAAATGGCGTTTGTCAGCAGATTTTTGCTCTATTTGAAATAAGATATTAAATAAGATATTTAAATGTTTCCACAACAGTGGCTTACGCCTATTCATGGTATATAAAGGATTTGAAACAACGAGTGTGGATCTTTTTACACAATATCACATTGAGTTTCAATGGCATGGTTAACTCCGAAAGCGTGATCAAACTAATTAGGGACAATTTTTTTCCTAATTAGTTCCTAATTTTTTTCCTTATTATTATTGACCGTATTATGTCTATGGTTACGGTGTGCGGCGCCTCCATTATTTACGCTTGACCCATTGTTCATTGGTCAGATTAACAATCCTGGATTTTTTCGGGTCATGATGGTGGCCAAACGTGAGAGCAGTTGACGATAAAACCTGAGCAATACTGAGCATTCAATTGGGAGTAACCGGGAGTAATTGGGAGTAACCGGGGATCTTTGTTAGCCGAGAGCATCGGAAACCTTTTTGGCTGGGGATATTATATTTAAAAATCATGGGATTGGTTCTTTGATGATGGGAATCCGTCATCCAATCCTGGGCTTTTACTTTACGTCATCTAATCCTGGATTTAGATGGTTTTCGGGGACAAGATCCACAAGTTCATTGTTAAACTTTCAAAAGGAATATTGCTTGAATGGTTTGTTGCAGAGAGCTGATCTGCATCTACCGACTGTCCACGCATTAAAAGTCCATTTTTTTAGCTTTTTCCAGGGAGTTTATAATTTAGGATGCATTATTTTTTTAAGAGAAACTTCTTTACCGCCGTTAGTGATTTTAAATTCGGATAAAACGGAAATGCATCACATGACAGTTCTACACATATACTCGGTTCTAATATAATGCGGTAGATTTGGATCTCGGCGTGTGCCTCCCATAGCTCAGTGAGCAGGGCGCCTGATAAGTCTCAGCGGCCAGAGAGACGATGTCAAGGGAACGGAGGTTCCAATACTACGAAATCCAAAAAAAAAATATATTTTTTGTGAAATAAATATCCAATCTTCAAACCACTCTAAAATGAAGAGGCAAAAGAAAAGAAAGCGACATCTAGTGACTTCTACCGCCTGTGAATTACATACTCTGATTTAAAAAAAAATAAATATATTTATATATACACATATTTTAAATATTGTTAAATGCAATAAGTCAGGTACGTCTCAGACGTCATACATAATTTTTTTTAAAAATTATTTATTAACCAAGAATAACATTACAATATATACAATATACCTACATATACATATATATATAAAAAAAAATTGGTATATACCACCTCACTAGGCTGAGCCTGTTCTGAGGTGGCAGGAATTTAATTTAATTTTGATATCTTAATCTTGGAAGATAAAAAATATAATTTTAATTTAAATAGATAAATGGAATAAAAGAAAAAAATATAAAGAAATGAAAAAAAGATATGAGATAAATAGATGAAAATAGTTAAGGAGGAAAGAGAAAAAATACAGGCGTTGAGTGTGTTGTTCGATCAAGTTATCTGCACGCAGTATGCAATACCCTTGTTTACTACCCACGTATGAATTTTGCGTTTTAGATTTTTTGTCACTAGAATATCTTTTATATCTTTTTCAATTAAATTAAAACATTTTGGAGCCAAATTGTGATAATGTCTTTGTCCAAATGTAGTATTTGTCTTCGGAGTCATGTGTTGATGTCTATGTCTTGTGTCGTAATTGTGTTGTGCAGTATGATGGTTTAGTTTGTCTTTTTGGTAATGTATGGATATAATTTTGATGTACAGTTGGTGTATGTTCAATACAGCAAAGTCTTTAAATAACTGTGTTGTCGAGAATCTAAAAGGTTTTTTAGTAATAACTTTAATTAAGGCCTTTTGCGCTTTGTCGAGAGGGTCCATATTAGTCTTCGCAGCACCACCCCAACCAATCATACCGTGGGTGATAATTGATTGTCCTAATGCATAGTATATAGTTTTTAAAGTCTTCACTGGCATTATGTTTCGAATGTTCTTAAAAAAATATATAAGTTTCCTTACTTTACCCGCTGTTTTATTTATTTGTTCTGTCCATCTAAAATAGTTGTCAATGTAAATGCCTAAATATTTGATTATCTGAGTCCGTGTTAGCGGGTTGCACAGGCAGTTTTTTTTAGATGTGCAGTCGTGTATAGTTAGGTTTTCATTGAGTCTTGGTTGTCGTCTGGGATCTATACTAAATGTCATTATTTTGTTTTGTCTATATTTAGTGTTAGCAGGTTATTGTCGAGCCAATTTTTAATCCGGTTGATTCCTTCGGCAGCTTTTTTGTATACATTTGTCCAGGAATCAGAAGCGAAAATGAGAACAGTGTCATCCGCAAAGCAGATAACATCTCCGCTAATATCTAACTGACACAGGCAATTGATGTAAAGTAAAAATAGTATGGGTCCTAATGTACTTCCTTGGGGAACACCGTAAGTTATGTATCTGTTTTGGCTTGTTACTTTGCCTAAATTTAGTGCGTGGCTGCGATCAGTTATATATGATTTGAACCAGTTATTTGCAGAGTTTTTAATACCTATGTTATCTAATTTTTTAAGGAGAATTTTATGGGACACTGTATCAAAAGCTTTACTTAGATCTAGAAAAACCGCAATACAGCTTTTTTTTTGGTCAACATTTTTTATAATGGTTTCTGTCACTTTTAAAATTGCATTCTGTACTCCCATATTCTTTCGAAAACCGTACTGATTTTCTGATAGAATCTTATGGTTGTCTAGATAGTCTACCAGTTGGATTTTCACAAGATTTTCGAGTACTTTTGTGAGAACATTTAAAAGTGATATAGGCCTATAGTTGGAGGGATTATTTTTATCTCCGGATTTGTAAATTGGTACTATGTTTGCACTTTTAAAATGGCTGGGGAATACACCGCTAGTAATACTCAGATTACAGATGTAGGTGAAGGGTAGGGCTATTTGGTGTTTTATTTCTTTTATTAGTTTAGTGTCAAGTTTGTCAGGTCCAGTTGCACAGTCGTTTCTCAGTTTATTTATGTGATGCATTATGTCTTTGGTTTGGAAAGTTTTTACTCTAAATGTATTGTTATCTTGTGCATTAGTGATAAATTTATTAGCAAGTGTATTTTCGTCAGTGTTCGTTTTATTTAGTAGTGTTTGGGCTAATGTTTGACCAATTTCTGCAAAGTAATTATTTAATGTGTTGGCAATATCAGTCTGATCAGTTATTACTGTATCATTAACATCTATTTGTTGGAATTGTGCTGCTGGTTTTCTATTAACATTATTTATTTCCTTTACTGCGTTCCATAATACTTTCGGGTCAGCTTTGTTTTCTTCAATTTTTCGTTTATAATATTCTTCTTTTGTCTGTTTCACTATTGATCGGCAGATATTTCTATATTTTTTGTAATAGTTTTGAAGCCTTATATTATTCGGTGAGTTTGAAGACTGTTTGTGAAGTTTTTCACGCTTATGTAAGCATTTAACCAGGTTGTCATTAATCCAAGGTTTAATTTTTCTATTTTTGTGCACCAATTTTCGTAAGGTTGTGTATTTTGTCACAGTCGTATTTATTTTTTCAGTAAAATTCATCATTGCAGTGTTAACATCTGTTTCATTTAAAATATTAGCCCAGGATATGGATTCAAGAGATGATCTAATAGCGTCATAATCTGTGTATTTTATTTGCATTTTCTTTTGTTGATTGTCTTTCTTCGCGTCATTTTTCTTGGAAAACACGAGCATTGTAGCAAAGTGGTCAGTTACTGTCGTATTTATTATGGTTGCAGAGATATTAGATTTTGTCCTGACATAAATATGATCTATACATGTTTGAGATATAGGTGTCACTCTTGTAGGTAAGTTGACGGCGGATCGAAGACCATAACTTGCAAGAAGACATTCATAGTCGTCAGCTTGGTGGTGCCTATCTCCAATTATATTGATATTGAGGTCTCCAGCTATGATACAGTTCGTGAATTTATTAAGCCTCTGAAAATTTTCGTTCAACGAGTTTAGGAACTGCGATATATTCGTATATGATGGAGACCGATAGATGGCGGTTATAACAACAGAATCAAGACATTGTATGGTGACACTGTTTGCTTCAAGTATTGCAGTTGGAATTTTTAAACCAAAAATAGAGTTTTTTGTGTACACTATCACTCCATCACTACGATTTTTGTGATGTTTTGATGAGAAAACATCGTAGCCTTGCATGCTGGGCGCAATAAAATCGTCATTAATCCAGCATTCGGTGAGAATGATAACATCAAACTTAATTTTTATTTGTTCTAAAGCAACCAATAAATTATCGAAGTTTTTGGTGACACTTCTGATGTTTTGGTTCAGTATTTTCAAACAATAATTGCCCGTAAAATGTTTGGTTACTTGTGAAGCATCGAGAATGTTATATGTTTCTATGTGATTAATATTTTGAATTTCTTCTTCGAAATGTTCGTATTTGTCGTCAAGTTCCTCATTTTCCATAGTCGGTTCTTTGCTGGGCTCTCTCTTCCATTTTTTGTCGGTAAGGGCACTGTCGACTGTTTGCTTTATGCGAGTAAACGTCTTTATTGCTAGAAGTTTTACTACAATTCCAGCACTTTGTTGCTAAATCATCGTCCTTTTTTGGGCACACCATCGATTTGTGCTCGCCAGCGCAGTGGAGACACCTGTCTTTTAAAGCGTTGCAGTTTGATGAGGAATGCCCGAATCCCATGCACTTGAAGCATTGGATTAGAGATGATAAATCTTCCACGTGCACCCTCATGTATCCAATACATAAGTCTGTCCATAAATTACATAAGTCTGGTAATTTTATATTACCCTAAATATTACCATAACAAAACAAGCTTATGGGCCCGAGTGGTTAACTCTTCTTTCATTCTGTTTACAAAACTTTTCTTTTCAAAAGATTTTGAAAAGAAAATTAAATTTGCTTTTGTGTTTAAATTAATTAAATTAATTTTGCTTAAATTTTGCTTTGGAGTACTTTTGGTAACCTTGAAGAAATGCAAAGAAGTAGTATTTTTTAATTTTAAATATAACTGTTATCAATTATTACACTAAGTTATAATTATGAGCCTGAAACACTCATCTACATTGAAAAAATCTAGTGAGAAAAGATGCATGCCGCCGACGGGACTCGAACCCGCGTTTTTCTGATTTCCGGTTGTTTGCAGGTGGAAAAATGTAATAAGCAGTAATTGTTGAACGAAACACTAGTATAAATTGAATTATTTGGCGGGCAGATAAGCCGACGCAGCTCAGTGGATAAGAGCAGTTGACAATATTATTATGATAATTATTACTTATAATAATTATTACCCTTTGTGCCATGCATAAAAATCTTGTCTTAAACATTAGTTTATCAATCAAAAATAATAATTGTTATCGGCTAATCCCACGGTAACTATTATTGTAATCGTTTTTTTAGCGCTTTCCCTCTAACATTTTAATTTATAACTCCCTTTCAACCCATCTTCAGTACTTGTTTTTCTTTTTGAACGCTTACTATGGAGCACCAATATAATATGATTAATTCCATAGAATTGCTCAAGAATGGGGTCTTAGTAGAGGATGAAACGCAGGGGAATTATTGCACGAAGCCAGTGGAAGCGTATTTCCCAGTCACGCATATTTATGTTAAGGTTAACACGCTCTATGACGATTATAACGATATTTGACGTAATAAGCGGGGCTGCTAGCGAATTATCCATACCTATACACATACAGGTTTTTTTGTACATATTATTACCAAATTAAACCACTGTGCCGGGTTGTTACAAAAACGGAAAGACCAGAAATTTTTGGACAATTACTTTATGAAGGGAGTAGGTATACATACATATTGTAGTAAGCAATAAATTACAATAACACCGTGTTATTACAGACATATCGTGTTAAAAGTAGTCGAATACTCGGAGGGTTGTTATTTGTGCAGAGAGTATAAATTCTTTCAGACAGCGGAGAAGCCATTTATGTAAGATCAATCGAACAATTGATCAACTTTATGTTATAAAAGCTGACAGAATCTATATAATATTATTGGCAATATCGGCATTGACTCCGTTACTATGAAAGTATGGCTCTAACGGCAGAAAACTTTTGAACTCCATCAGGAAATTGTTCATGCGGAAACATAGTCAATATATGATTTCAATGTTGTATCGTTCTCATAATTTGGTTTAGAAACTAGTCACAGTTAGGTCGGAATATGCTGGACATGAAAGAATCACAAATATCCCTTCCCAATTATTTATTTTATTTTTATTTTATATTTTATTAACGCCCTAGTGGGCTTTTACAAGAAAAGAAGCAAATATATAATAAACAATATTAATTACATGTATTACATAAACAATAAAACAGAATAAATATGAATGCAATCGACTCGTTAGGTAAAGAATATTACAACATAAAAAAGAAATGAAATGAAATAGTACAAGTTGTGCTTACAAAAAACTAAAACAATTCATCTTTAAATATTTATACATATTATTAACAATAATAATAAGAAAATGAAACAATACAACTTTGTATAAACCACTTATAAAATGTGCAAATCCGACCGGTTTCGGAACAAACGTTCCTTCGTCAGGGAAAGCTTATACTAATTTGACAGTTTAGAATAATGTTTTATTATGTTAGGGGTGGAACCGTTGTTAGTTAATAATGTAGATTGGGTGGGTAGGTATTAGTGTAGAGTGGGTGGGTAGGGGAACAAATCCATGATTGGGCTATATGACAATATTTTTTGTTTGTTGATAATAGATTCATTATTTTTAAGGGATTTTTTTAATTTCCAAAGTTTCTAAGTTATCTAAACGTTTAGATAACTTAAAATCTGTATCTTTACTACGAGTTTGTCTAGCGGGTATGCTAATGCAAATTAGTTTCAACAAATTAGGGCTGTCAATTAAAGATTTTATAATTTTGTATAAAAATAATAAATCAATTAACACTCTTCTATCTGATAATTTAAGAAGTCTGGTTTCAGCGCGTAAGTAATTATAATTTATAAATTCGATTGGTATTTTCATTTTAAAATTGATGTACCGAAGAAATTTGTTTTGTACCTTTTCCAATGATTGAGAATGAACATTGTAGTATGGTGACCATACAGAGGAATTGTATTCTAATCTGCTTCGTACTAGTGAGCAATACAGATGTTTTAATGTTAACATAGTTTTAAAATTTGCCCCCATTCTCAAGATAAAACCTAGTATTCTCATTGCATCGCTTGTTATTTCATCGATGTATACATTGAACTGTAGACTTTCGTGGAATATAACACCAAGATCACGAATCTGCGATACACGAAGAAGATTAACACCATTCATGTAATAAGAAAATTTAAAAGGATTCTTACCTCTGTAAAAACTAATAATCTGGCATTTACCAATATTTAGTTGTAAATCATTGACAGAACACCAAGCGCATAGTTTGTTCAGGTTAAACTGCAGAATGGCGCGATCGTCATCGTTTCTAATTGTTCTGTAAATCTTCAGATCATCAGCAAATAATAGGACTTTGACATTAATAAAAAAAATTTAAACTATATCATTTATGAATAAGCAAAATAATATCGGGCTCAAATGAGATCCCTGTGGTACCCCACTCGAGGCAGCAAATGTATAAGAAGTAAACGAATCAACTTTGACCGCTAAGTACCTTCCCAATAGATAACTCTTAAACCATTCCAAAATACTCCCTCTCATTCCCAACAACTTCAGTTTTCGTAATAAGAGTCTGTGGTTAACCTTATCAAATGCCTTACTGAAATCAGTATATATGGAATCAGTTTGATGTGATGAAGTCAAGGCATTAACAATGTCATTCGTGTATAATATTAAATTGGACAGGGTTGATCTTCCTTTGATAAATCCATGTTGAAGCGGTGAGATGGTTTGATTGATTTGGGATATCAATTTGTCTAGTACCAGGTTTTCAAAGAGTTTGGGTAATGTAGACATGGTGCATATTGGCTTATAGTTTGTTAGGTCGCTCTTATTTCCTTTTTTAAAAATGGGTGTCAAAAGACTAAACTTCCAAAGGTCAGGGAACACACCTGATGAGAGTGACTTTGTAAATAACTTGTATATGGGATACGAATATGAAATTATATTATGAAATTATAATTTTGGTTGTTGGTGCCAGAAATGTTAATTGATCTTCCTGTGCATTATTTCAGCCCTGTGTGCATTATTCCAGCCCTGTGTGCATTATTCCAGCCCTGTGTGCATTATTCCAGCGTTAAAATATCTTTTTCATCATTACATAGTATAAAATGAAGTCGCTCAAAATGTATGTGCGCATAGATCTTTTAAATTACGCAACGGATTTTCATGCGGTTTTCACCAATAGATGGAATAATTCAAGAGGAAGGTTTATATATATAATACATGCTTATTATAGTAGAGAAAAGCCGAGAAATTCAAATATTCAATTCGGGCAGCAAGCACCTGGTGGTGTGGATTTTATAAAGGTTAGGTAATGGCATTGTGTTTCGTTAGCCACAGCAACGTGTGGCCAAGCAAAATGAAGTCGGCCCAGCTGTCTGTGCGCTGAGATCTTTTAAACTATGCAACGGATTTCCATGCGGTTTTTACCAGTAGATAGAGGAAGGTTTTTAATTATATAATTTGTCAATGTTTTATGGAAATTGGTTGAAATATATAAATAAAGGGAGCTGGCTGGCAAGCGGGCAACGGGCTGGCATGCGGGCGGTGTGGATTTGATTTAAGAGGGCATTACCAGAGAAAACCAGAAATATGTCATTTTCAAATCAGATTTTAGACGTATTGACTCTTTTCCACAAAAAATTATAAATGGATTTCGAAAGATTATTCTTTTATCTAGCATTCGCATGTAATAAATTTTGAGATTTTTTAAATTTTTTTAGTATAATAAGATTAATCCATAGGTCGTTTGCAGATTTGTTAAATTTTCAAAAAAGATTTTATATTATACCACACCCATTTCAAATAATATAATCATGCAGTAAAATAAATCAATACATTATCTAGCAAACGCATGTTTTAGAATTTTAATTTTAGTTTAAAAAAAACATTTAAAAATATGTACGTATATGTGTTTCTTAACGAAAGTTGGTCCATTTGTGTATTTTTTTACGCACTTACAAACTAATATATTTCAGATTTTTTTAACATTCTTATTAAATTTAGACATTATTGAAAAATGATAAATACTTATAATCAAAAAATAACTACAAAAAGTACATTATTTTAATAGTTTTATCATCACGCCTTTCAGCATTTTTGGATGAAGGTATAAATTAAAGCTAATTTGAATTGAAATAAAACGATATTGAGTTATAATTTAAAAAAGCTGGTACGGAGAATAATTAATCTTTCTCATTGTAACCGCCCTGCACGATCGTAAGAACAACTTTCGACGAAATGTGGATTTTCGTCCGCTGGCTGGTTAAACGCTCTTAACGTTGTTTGTAAAGGTTGAGTAATGGCGTGGCGTTGTGTTTCGTTAACCACAGCAATGTGGTAACACGATAAAAAACAAAAAAAAATTATTATCATCAAAATAGGAACTGATAGCGTAAAGAATAAACATACTTACCTACCCATCCTCAGAAAAATATTTTGTTTTAATTAATTTATTATTTAACTAGCTGACCCGGCGAACTTCGTACCGCCTCAGAATCAATAACTGTTGTGTTAACTTTTTAGCTGAAATAAATTCAGTTTTTTATTGTTAAAAATTACACAATGAAGCAATTATCCATAAGCAACTATCCGGGTTTTGTTTTTGTCAGTATCAGAGATGGCGTTGCGTACCTAGGATTTATATTTTTTGTGATTTTCTTACTTTTTCACTTACTTATGGGAATTGCGTTTCATTTTCTTTATACGTATGAGGGAGATTTATTATAATTATTGTATTTTTCCTTTGGAGGAGTGCAGACATACGTTCTACGTTTGTCTAATTTTCGACTGTTGACATTTAGTGTGTAAGAAAGAGGGCAGCATTTTGTGAATTGTTCCGAAGTTTTAAGAGTTATTCTGCTATTCGGGGCGGAGACAAATCTAACAAACCAAAGATCATAAAAATCGGTCCAGCCGTTCTCGAGTTATAAATGGTGTAACTAACCCGACTTTGTTTTATACATTAAAATATTTGAAATGCTTACATTTTTGACAGATTTTGTGACTCGAATTTTGTGACACGTCAAATATGAATTTCGTGACACGTCTCTCTATTTTCCTAACAGCAATAAAAAATTATATTAAGAACGAGAAATTTGAAAAAACTTGTTCTGGAAAGGCAATGATCCTGAGGCAAATATTTTACAAATACTTCCAGTTTCACAATCCTACATTTATAATATACCATGACATTTCACGAGTGCAGTGAAATGTCGTGGGACAATTATATATATATTCAGTAGTTAAAAATAAACACTGGTGTAACCCCTCCCTGCAATTATTTCAAGAAGCTGGACTGTTAGAGATAAGAAAAATTTACTGTATTCAATGTATAAATTTATGTTTTATTATTCAATGTTTTATTTTCTCGAAATATTATTTTTCCAAAAAACGAAAACCGATTTAGTAATAGGTTAAATAATGTATTTGAAGTTCCATTGTGTAAAACTAGGCTAGCGCAAAGACATGCATATTTTATTAAACCAAAAATGTATAATTCTCTCTATAAGACTACAGAAATTTAATGTAAAAACAAATCCTCCTACAGCAAATACAAACATGTTATAAAGTCTTGGATAAATACCGTTGATGCAAACACTTACTTGCTGTAATGTCACATCGACCTGATGTAACTTAAAATGTCGTTTGAATTGTAATTCGGTAAGCACTAATTTTATTTTTTGTTAATCTTATTTTATTTTTTAATCTCTTCAAAGATATAATGTACTTATTATGTATATGAGTAAATTTTAACTGTTTTAAAAGCACACAAGTATACCCACGAACTGGCGATGCCTATGTGGGATTTTTTTGGTTAATCTGCTAATTTGTATTTTTCTCTACTTTTTAGATGTTTTTATAAAAAAGCCTGTATGTATTGTAAAATTACCAATGCATGTATTAAAAAAACTATTAATAATTTTTTTTTTTTTTAATCTGACATCCTTACCAGTGGAGTAGCGTGCCTTGGAGGGTCCCTGTATCAAACTTAGTTGGGGGCCCAAACGAAGCACAAAGATTTCTCACAAAAGAAACAAAAGGCCTCTGTATCCCAGGGGCCCCGTACCATTGATACGACTGATAAGGCGGTAGCTAAGCCCCTGATCCTTACCTTACTTAATAACTAATCAATTTATTTAAAGTGAAAACCGTTGTGATTTGAAACTTGATGAAACGAAAAAGCGACACTTAAAAGAGACATCACGTTCATCCATAGACTGCGAGAGAATGAGGTAGAAAAATCGGAGTGTGCTATTCACACGCGGTAGAAGTGAAACCTCCAGAAAACTAAAATAAACAAGTTGGGGAGACTACGAAGCACTTTTTTTATCAATGTGAAGAATGTTTTTTCCATATTATTGTCGTCGAATTACAGTGCACTTTTTCCTTTACGTTTGGTCATTTATTTATTTTATTTATTTATTAATTTTCAACGCCCTGATGGACTTTTACATGACAAGTTTATAATACAGAGACAGTTTTTAAATAAAAAAGATAAACTATAAAAATATAACTAGTAAACATCATATGAAAGGTAAGTATACAGATAAATTTAAGGAAAGGTGGTGCATTACAAAATAAATGAAGGCTTAATCCTATAGATGTATTTGTATGTCTCTTTTTAGTAGCTTTTTCGTTTCATCGAGTTTCAAAAAATCACAATGGTGCCAAAGAGTTTTCACTTAATCATAATCAGTATTCTCTTTGTGCGGTGATTTATAGCCTCCCCACCCTTATCTACTTTAGTTTTCTAAAGGTTTCACTTCTACCGCGTGTAAACTGCACACGTGTTTTTTTTAAGTGAAAACTTCTTTAGTACCGTTGTGATTTGAAACTCTATGAAACGAAAAAGCGACTAAAAAGAGACATACACATACTTCTATAGGATTTAGCCTTCGCGAGAAAGAGATAAAACAATCGGTCTCCTTTTTGTGCGGTGATTTATAGCCTCCCCACTCTTATCTACTTTAGTTGTCTGTAGGTTTCACTTCTTCCGCGCGTGAACTGTACACATGTATATTTGTTCCACTAAACAAACACACCTACATAACTTCATAAGTTTGTTTCATTAATATATTTTTAACATCGTCATAAGAAAAGCATACTCATTAATTCAATTTCTTTTTATGCTTACAAAAACAGCTTACAAAATGCGTAACACTTTCAGGAAATCAAGGCAGCTTTATTATTGTTGGAAATAAAACACACAAGCACCGTAAAATTATAAAAGCCTCACTAAAATTAAAAGCTTCAACCATTATTCACAATTTTATCTCCCGTTTAATGTGGCTTACCCCAATTAAACCATATATGTTTTAACAGCCCAACACATTTTCATAGACCGCGCAGCGCAGTGTGTTTTGTAATTGTTTCGTCTTGCATGTTCCTGATGCCTAATCTCTTGTAAAATTATTATTATGAAGCATAACAGCGGATGCATCACAATTCACAATTCACATTATGTACAGCGGTAACACGCGAAAACCTCTGGGATAACAATAACCAGAACAGAAAAAATCATCAGCTGAAACGGTCTTTCGTTTGTTGTTTAGTTTTTTCAGCAAAATGGTATCTTTTTAATTTGTATCATGTCAGTTATCGAAACAAAATATGTATGTAAATGTTTTAATCAATTTTATAATAAAAAAAAAATAAAAAAAACATTTACATAGATGGGCGTACATTTGAATTTAATTTTCGCATTTAGATTTATGTTGGAACACAACAAATACGTATATTAATTAAAATTTCTACAAAACAACGTGTTTTTTACGATGTTTTATTTTATATTTCGTAATTTTACATAGTTTTTTTTCCATTAACTCCACACTGCAAGCCTTGTGGAAATAATTTCCCTCCGGGCCTATGTCATCTGATAGGGTCTTTTTGAGGAGAGAAAGGAATGAACATTGGTATAAGAGACCCATGTTGTAGGAAGGAGGAAACACAGAGGTTGGCAAATCGTTCTACAGCCGAGCTGTTGAACACAAGAACGAGTCGAAGAAGCGACCCGTTCTCATGTGACAAATGTCAACCGAGTACATTTTTTGGGAACGCGTTTGGCGTATTTCCCGACTATGCACCGGTGCCGAAGGGATCAATGACGCTAGTTCCTAGGAGCATCTTCCATTGTAATACCGGTAGAACAAGGATAGCATTCCCATCTGACGCCTGTGTTCTAAAGATTGCAATCCGTCTGAAAGATGGGAGAATCTATCTAACGGACCGCCCGGTTTTGCACAGGGTCGAGGGTATTTTTCAGGTATTTTTGAGCTCCAGACCAGAGGCGGCTGGTAAATTCAACCGTGGGGCGCACTTGTGATTTGTTCAGGGTTAGCAGTTGTGTACTATTAAAGTATCTGCGGGCCCTGTACAGTACGCCCAGTTTTTGGGAGGCTAACTTTACTCTGGCTTCGATGGAGCCCCCTTAAGTGAGCTGGTCACTTAGAGTTACACCAAGCATATCAATGGAGGGCCTGTTTGGAAGATTGCTTCCGTTGAAGGAGACTAGGTTTTCATTTCGATCCCTTTTAGATGTAATTATAGATGATTGGATCCTTGAAACATTGAATTCAACAAGATTATTTTTACCCCAAGAGAAAACACTCTCGAGGTAACCGTCCATTCTTTGGTTCAAAGCCCTCCGAGCCGTTGGATTTTGTGAGCCCTTTGGGGGCTTGTCAAACAAAAAGCTTTCATAGACTATACTGTCATCCGCGTAACAATGAAGGTTGTTAAAATTATTACTTAATAGTAAGGTTACCTTGTATCAAATGGAGTAATTATAATTGTTGGTATGTTTTACACGACGGAAGCCTAATGAAAAAAAAAGTTTTCGACTTTGGCTGATTTCCCGATCTTTATCAAGATTTTTCTAATTTTGACCAAGAGGGACTAATTATTCAGCAAATGATAAATACTTTTATATTGAAATTTTTAAACATGACTACATTTAAAATGTTTATTGTTGTAAATCCAAAGGTGTTTAAAATACAGCTTTTTAAAATTACCGTAATTTTTCAAGTAATATCAATTTTAGGGGTTTTACTCGGAAGGCTGTTAAATTCCAACCGGTGGATCAGAAAATTCAATAAAAATTCCAATCCCGGCCTCAAAAAGCCTTCTCTCTACCTCTGGTCAACAAATTTGAAAATTTTATGAAACTTTCCCAAAAATATTGAATACAATTGAATGTGCGACAAATAATATATAGACAACATTGGTGTATTGGAAATTTTGTATTATTTAATTGTATGAAAAAAATTATATTTGTCAATAATCCTGGCAATAATCTATATAATTTTTTGTGAGCTCATATTCTTTTTTGTTTGTTATAAACATATTTGTATCCTATAACTAAATACTACTTGTTATCATACATATGTACTTTGTTTAATGTACACTATTGTAATTACCCTCCTATGTACCACTGTGTACCATGTATCACAGGATGTAATAGCCATTTTATGGCGTTGAAATAAATAAATAAATAAATAAATAATTTGAACCGGAACAATTTTTTTCTAAG
Organism: Limnephilus rhombicus; assembly: GCA_929108145.2. Lineage (NCBI taxonomy): Eukaryota > Metazoa > Arthropoda > Insecta > Trichoptera > Limnephilidae > Limnephilus > Limnephilus rhombicus. The sequence continues at coordinate 38,504,496 of OV815280.1, forward strand.
GTCCCATTAAGTCTATATCTAACTAGCTGGTCCCGGCATGCGTTGCTATGCCATTTAATAAAGAAATTGTTTCTTCCTGAGTGTCCTTTCCCATTCGTCCCGTTCCCCTCCCGCCTCCCCTTCTTCTCCTGCGTCCTCTTCCCCTCTCGCGTTCCCACTCCGTCACCTCCACCTTCCCTCTCCCCAGTCCACTCCCCCCCTCTTCCCCCGTCCCGCGAACCCCCCTCCCCCTTCACACGTCACCTTCCCCTCCCGCGTTACCCTTCCACCTTCCCCACTTTCCTTCTTCCCTTTCCCGCTCCCTCGTCCCGCCAACCCTCCTCCCGCGTTCCATATATTCAATCCCAGTACATTAGTTTTTTAACAGCCCGCGTGCCACCTTTTACAATTTTTATTCAAATTTCCATTTTTCGTGTATATTAAATTTGCTACCTAAAATAGGTACCTATTTAAAATATGTAAAATTCTTGATTCGATTCAAACTATTAGGGGAGTACCTACTATAAATAAATTTATCAACTTAAAGATTTTCAAAAATAGAATCCTGATTTAACAATATCATTCTCAAACACGCGAACTGTCAAACGTGCGATAGTCGTTAGGTTTTCTGAAATTATTCAATTTTCTGCGCAATTTTCTTAATTTTTCTCTCCGTTAGAACCATCCTCGTACTTCAAGGAATATTCTAAAAAAAGAAATAGCGAAATCGGTTCAGCTGCTCTCGAGATTTGCGCTTAGCAACACATTTAGCGAGTCTTTTTTATATATTAGATGATGCTATAAGCAAACCCCTGTCTCTCGCGTCACAAACACCATTAGGTTCACTTAAAATATTTGTTATTTTAAATTATATCAAATTTTGGTCTACTTTAAAAAGTATTAAACGTTATTTCCTGAAAAATCAGATCCTCCTGGTCAAAATTGGCAAAAGCTGAAAAAAGGACCGAATTTTGGCGGTTTTTTGGATTTTTGAAAGGAAGGAAAGAAAGTTCTAGGAAGAAAAACGTATAAGGGGCGCATAGGAATCTGGAAGTCAATGTGTCCAGGAGTGACGTAGATATGAATCCATTCCTCCCACTGCAGTACAAGGCGATGGGTCAAGAGAGTCCGCCTGGAGAGGTAAAATGTCTCCATTATCCAGATTCTCTCGATCCGACCAACCACGCAGTAGATGGGTAAACGCGTGTGCTGCCAAGACCTAGACAAACCTAATGAAACCGGGCATCCATGTTAAATCACCAAACTTAGCGAACCCTTGTGATAACCTATATCAGGGGTGATGTTTATCCAATTAATGGTTCCTGGGTTCCTGGCAAACCCGCCTTTCAAAAGTCGGCCGAGGTCAAAAACTTTTATGTAACTTTTTTTTGTAATAATCACAACTACCGCTTTTCATGCAAGGTAAGATGTTTATATTAACTGAATTAATAGTTGGTAGAGCAAAATATATTTTAATAATAATATTAACACTACCTTACAAATAATTATTCTCAAAGTTAAGAATGGGAAAGAACACGCAAGGAGAAACAATTTCTTTATAAAGTGAAATAGCAACGCATGCCGGGAACTCGCTAGTATTTTATAATTTAAAAAACAAATAAATAAAATAGCTCACATCCGTACATATATATTTGCTATACCTACGGTATACCCATTGATTAAAGAAATATTATTCGAATGAAAAACGTTCTTTGTTTAAAACCACTTTATTAAATAATATGAAATAATGTGGTTTTAAAAAAAATAACGTTTTTTATTTGAATACATAATAATAAATAAAGTGGTTTTAAACAAAAAACGTTTGTATAATTTGTTTTTACATGTTCTCCACACAGGAGGCACTGAGGAAAAAAATTCCCTCAGGGCCTATGTCATTTTGTGTCAGGGTTTTTTAAGGAAAGGAAGGAGAGGATGCATTAAAGCCTCGTCTAATGTCAAACCACAAAGTATTTGCTTTCTTCAATAAGAATTATTCAATTTTGTTGGGTGTTTTGGCCTCAAATCCAAAATTAAGTATTGTTCACAGCCGTTCCTCTTCAAGTGTATCATTATTTTTTCTCATTTCTGATAAATTCATCAAGCAAGTACGCAAAACGCAATTCCATTTACATCCAAACCGACATACTGGAAGTGCTAATAATTAATAAGTAAATGGGCCGTTGGCCTCGCGTTGGGCGCCAAGTTGTACCCGACCCGCTTTGCATACCCAAACACCGTAAATGCATTATGCACGACACCGTCACCGCAACCAGCCAGCCAGCCCCGTGAGATAGATATGTACGTGGCTGCCTCGCCTCGCCCATCCTCGCCTCTCTCCTCGCCTCTACTCGCGCTACCAGACATTTTACTATCGCCTGCCTAGCGTACGTACGCAACGCCTGGAAATGATGCGATTTTGAGGGGGATGGGTGTATGTGACGCGTCTTTGAAGGGAATAGGAATGATATTGTTATTTTTGTGATTTATCTCTCATACCTGTTGGCGGTTTTCAGAAGCTCTAAGCGTTTGCGTTTGTAGGGGTGTGTGTGAGTTGGCTTTATATCTCGCGTTTATCTCTCATATGCCATATCATCCTATAGAAAAGTTTCGTAAGTCAAATATTTATATTTTACATTTTATTGCTGAAAAGTAAATCATTGTGATTATTGAATTTTGGGAGGCGAATATGGGTACCGCCACCCCGGGAGCCATTTATTGGATAACCAATACATCTGCCACAGGTCACTCCAAGTGGTTCGCTAAGTTTAGTGATTTAGCAGGGGTGCCCAGATTCATGGGGGGGAAGTTTGTCAAGGTCTTGGCGGCCGATGTGTCTGCCCACCTGCTGCGTGGCGGATCGGATCGAGAGACTGGTTGAGGATGTATTTTTACCTCTCCAGCCTGAATCCCTCGATCCATCGCCTTGCACCGCAGTTGAGGTGACTGATTCTTATGTCCGTCACTCCTAGACACACTAACCCCCCCAGATTTCTACCCACCGCTCATACCTATTTCCTTCCCAGAACTTTTTTTATTTTTTATTTTTATTTAGTAACTATATAATATTTTTTACATTTTTATATGAAACATGTTAGTTAGATGTATATATAAAATAGAAAATATATTCTTAGTCCTCCTCACTAAGAGATCCTGTGCTGAGGGGGACTATGCTTTGGATAAGTTTTTCAGCATCTCTATGGTTTAACTTCACTGTGTGGATAAGGTTTTCCAGAAACTTCTATGACGTTTTAAGTATACTAGTAAGTTCATTTTCCGATAGTTCCTTTAGCCAACATTTAATGTCCTTAATGTAGCTATTTTTTTTTAGTTTGTTTGATACTAAATGGGAGTTTGTTATATAACTTTACTGCTAAAAATTCAAAACTTCTTTGACCAAATGAAGAGTTACACTTTGGTATATTAAGTATGTCTGTTTGTTTGGCTCTGGTTTTATGAACATGTGAGGTGTCTGCCTCTGAATCATTTTTGTGGTGATGTACTAGAATGTTTTTGGCATAGATTTTCTGTATGCTTGGAACATAAAACTGTTTAAAATTTTCTGTTGTTGACGTCCTTATGGGGACCTTTAGAATGGTCTTTATGATGCAATTCTGAGTTATCTTAAGTTGTTTTAAGTGATTAGATGATGCTGAGCCCCATCCCATTACTCCATATTCCAATCGAGAGTGGTATAAAGCATAATATACTCTCTTTAAATCCCTCATCGACAAGATGTTTCTTAATTTTTTAAAGAAGTAGATGAGTTTTGTTAGCTTTTTTGAGGTAAGATTAATGTGTGAATTCCACTGTAGTTTTTCATCAATTTCAATCCCAAGATATTTAATACTTTTTGTTTGGGTTCCCCCCTTTCATCCCTTTATATAAAGGAATCAAACTTATGGCCGAATGATGCAGATGTTGAAACACTCTTCCTATAAATTCTATGTAAACCTTCATGCTTCACTTTTCAATACAATTCTTCTGTAACTTCAAGACTAACTTTATTTACTTACTTGAAACCATAACAAAAACCAACAAACTTGTAGGGGCGTGTAAATAGCCCCTGACACAAGGGATGACTACCCTATGTAAAATTAACGAAAATTGAATTCTTCCCTATGTGACACAAAAAAAACAGTTGACCCAGCAATCTCAAAAACCAAAGTGAAAACAAACAAACACTCACTCAGAGAATGCAGCTCAGCCACGATGTCCACACAAAAAGACACTTCTTTTCAATAAAAATGTCAAGGCGATATTGCATAATCTTGACAGATGTTTCGCACAGCAAGGAAGTTTCAACCATGAAAAATTTGCATATTAATAATGCGTGCCAAAAATCCAATCTTAGGTACAACAATAATTCACTCACTGGATGAATTATTCTTATGACTGACCAGGAGAGACATCTCTTGGCCTTTTACTGACACTCCCGTCAGACGTAATTGCTTGATTCACAAAGGTAAGGAAACGCATGAATACACTGCATCTCAAGTCACACAGGTTCAATTCAATACAATACAAAACCCATAGATGGCGCCCTTATGGTCTTATAGCATAAATTATCAATTTAAAGAAATTAATGCCCAAATATATTTATGGCGCGTATCCATATTCCCCGCCTTGGAAGTTCGTAGAGCTTACAAAAGAAAGAATATAAAAATACAAATGAAACAAGAAATGAAATAGAAATAAAGTGACTATTCACCGGTAATATTCAGGAATGACACGCATTGGAAATTCGCAGAATCTCACAAAATAAAGAAAAATAACTAAAAATACAATGTAATAAAGTTCAATTGACCAAGATAACGGATATTAAGTAATGCCATGTCTGGGTCAGAGATCATTGAAACAATGACTAAAATCAAAAAAAATAAATAAATAAAAATAAACAAAAATAGATAAAATATAAAATTATTGCGTTGGAATGGGATATAATTTGACAACCGGACGTTTAAAAGAACCAAATCTTGTCTTTACCGTCGCAACGCGAACAATTTTATCCATTCCGGGATGGATTTCAGTTATCACGCCTAAAGGCCAATTTAACGGAGGGGAATCTTCTTGTCCCACTAGTACGACAGTTCCGATATCAATCGGATGATCAGAAGTAGTCCACTTCTGCCTGACTTGCAAGGTGTGCAGATACTCTGAACGCCACTTCTTCCAGAAGGACTGAACCATGCTGTCTAATAATTGCTTACGCTGAGTCAAATTGATTTTACCGTCTGCCAGGACAGAAGCAGTCAAGTACTGCAATGGTGTCGACATTAAAAAATGCGCAGGCGTAAGGACTTCTGGATAAGGGTCAGAAGACATAACTGTAAGTGGACGCGAATTCATTATGCACTCAATTTGAACTAGCACAGTCTGTAACTCCTCATAGGTGAGAAGCTGAGTTCCAATCACACGGTACAAGTGTGTCTTCATGCTCTTTATGTTCGACTCCCACATACCCCCAAAATGAGGCGCGCGTGGTGGAATCATTTTCCACTCTATACGACGCTTAGCGAGTTCGCGCTTTAATGAGGGCTCATATTCAGATTCAACCAAAAACTTGTAGAGGTCATCTAATTGTGCCTTCGCACCCACAAAATTAGTACCATTATCTGAATACAAGCATGTTACCGGGCCACGCCGAGAAATAAAACGGCTGAAAGCAGCCAGGAAAGCATTTGAAGTTAAGTCAGAGACCAACTCAATATGAATAGCCTTGGTCACAAGGCATACGAATAGACAAATATATGCCTTTTGAGAATGTTGTCCTCTCCGACGAGTCAGCGTAATACGGAGTGGACCTGCGTAATCTACACCGGTATGTACGAAGGCCTTTGCTTCTGCAACACGATATGACGGTAAATCTGCCATCTTCGGTGTAGGATGCGATGGATTTAAGCGGAAGCAACAATTGCATTTCCGCACCATCGCCCTAATAACAGTCCTAGCATCTAATATCCAATAGCGTTGACGTAAGATAGACATAAGAAGTCCTGGGCCTGTATGACAGTTCACGACATGAAAGTGAGCGATGATCAGATCGACAACACAGTCATGTTTGGGAAGCAAAACCGGATGTTTAACCTCAAAAGGTAAATCCGATTTAGAAAGCCGCCCCCCAATACGTAACAGATTATCTCCATCAAGAAATAGAGATAAACTCTGAAGTCTTTTGGAATGAAATTTGCCTTCCTGGAGTGCAGCAATATCTCCTGCAAAATGAATACTCTGCACAGCACGAATCACAGCCTTTTCAGCAGTCATAAGATTATTGACCGTTCCAGAGGAAAGTGATATCTTTTTTATGAATCGGAGGACATAAACAACAATCCTTAGTAGTTTATCCCAAGTGGATATACGCTGAGCCAGTTCACTCAGGACCGATTTTTCACCCTGAAATGTTGCAATGAGCACATTAGCCTTGTGTTCAGGCATTTCACCAGTATTGGTAGGGTGAAACGGTTTTAATGGCCATTCCAAAGGTGGGCTGCGAATCCATGATGGGCCGTTCCACCATAAATCATGTAAAACGAGTTGGGAAGGAAGCATGCCACGAGAAAGGCAGTCGCTCGGGTTTTCACTACCAGCAACATGGTAAAAGTTCTCTGGAGACAAATTTTCTTGGCACTGAGCTACGCGATTACTAACAAACACCGACCAGCGATGCGGTGAAGAATGTATCCAAGAGAGCGCAACGGTAGAATCGGAAAACGCATATGTTCCTGCAATAGGAAGACGCTCAGAATAATTATCTTGAACCGTCCGTATTAATTTGGACATCAATACTGCGGCACAGAGCTCCAAACGAGCGAGGGTCGTCACTTTGGTGGGAGAAACCTTTGATTTTGCGCACAACAATCTCACTGTAATTTTTCCAAACAGATCAGTGGTGTGCAAATAAATCACACAGCCGTAACCATTCATGCTTGTACTGTCTTTCAGGACACCAACATGGCGACGGATTTTTATCATTGAAATTAGCGGAAATTCCTGTGTAAGCGCCGAAAACCGACGAATAACGCTATCAGGGGGTGTATCATCCCAACCAATGTTGCACAGCCATAGCTCTTTGATAAGTAATTTAGCGTACAGAATGACAGGGGCGACCAAGCCGAGGACATCAAATAAACGGGCGACTATGGAGAGTATGCTCCGCTTTGTGCACTTCTCCTGAACATAAGATGTCGTAAAGAAGAAGCTGTCATCAGCTGGTTCCCACGAAAGGCCCAACACCTTAGAGGTATTGTTAGAAACAACAGTGAAGTCCACTGGGCTGCGGTGAGAATCCGGGAGGTTCTCAAGTACAACTTGAGAATTACTAGTCCATTTTACTAAATCAAAGGCACCGGACTTAAACAACGAGATTAATTCTCGAGAAAGACGTATGGCGCTGGGCTCATCTGCAATAGAATAGACCAGGTCGTCCATATACAGCTTGGACTCTGCCACTTTGGCAGCATCCGGGTAATGTGGTCTCATATCCTGGGCCAACTGGCGAACCGTCCGCATTGCTAAGTATGGACTTGCCGTCAAGCCGAAAGGAACTCGATTGAACTGAAAAGTTCGTATGAGACCATTATTTGAGAATCGAAATAAGATCCTCAGGTATCTGCGATGCTTGCTAGGAACTTCAATCTGTAAATACATTTGCTTTATATCCGCAGTCATAGCGATGGGAAAAAGACGAAAGTCAAGCAAAAGCAGAAACAAATCGGCTTGCAAATTGGGACCAGTATGAATAATGTCATTCAGTGACAGCCCTGTGTGTGTTTTAGCACTAGCATCAAGCACAATACGAGGCATTGGTTTGTCTGGACGAGTGACAGCATGATGTGGGATGTAATATCCATCTTCTGTGATATCAGACTCTGAGACTTCTGATAGGTAATTATTTTCAATATATTCACTGATAACCTTGTTATAATTCTCCTGCAAAGCAGGGGAATGTTTAAATTTTCGCTCCAATGCCAAAAATCGGCGTTGGGCAGCAGTACGAGAATTACCCAATTGTCTTGGATCTTTACAGAAAGGTAAAGCAACAGAATATCTAGCATCATCAGTGCGAGAAATTGATGAAGTAAAGAGATTCTCACATTCTGTCTCCTCCGGACTTAGAAATTTTATATTAGGTATCTCTTCTAACAGCCAAAATTTTTGCACTAAATCATTAAGTGCGAGTGCCGAGAATGATGTGTTTGTGTTGAGCACATTATTGGGGTAATCACCCATCAACACGAAACCGAAAGCGGTCGATAACGCGGGGGGTGCACTAGTACCCGATTCAACCCTGTTCCCTAAATAAATATATGGGAACAGTTGTGCACCGATGACGACATCCACGCATCCAGGAATATTCCATGTTAAGTCTGCGAGAGGTATGCCCTCTAAGTACCTCATATCACCCTTGGCTATATAGTGATTAGGTAATTGGTCGGTGATACTGTCAACGACAAGCGCATGTATATTATATTTATTCTCTGGGTATACGCGAGACTCAATATCCAAATACACGTAACCGAAAATTGGTCGAGACGTTGATCCAATTCCTTTGACAAACGAATTACTCAAAGGAATTATTGGTAAATTCAGCGTCTTACAACAATCGACCGTAATCAAATTATTTTGAGAGCCATTATCAATTAGGCACCGAACAATAACTTTATTTCCGTTTTTAAGCTTCGCGTATACTTGTGCGGTCGAAAGTAAAATAGAAGAGTTCGGTGTTACTTTGGCACAAAGCGAACACGAAGGATTGACATTCGCGGTCCCCTCCACTTGCTTATCACCAATGCCAGTTCCATTGATGCTGGATGACACTGGAGGGGGGACTGACGGTTCTTCACTGGTAGGTACTTGCGACGTATGTACATGAGTATTGGTTTTCATATTATTCACACTGCCGAAATGTAAGAATGTATGATGACGTTTATTGCACAAATCACAAACTAACCCCGATTTGCATGACTTGATTGTATGTGAACCACTAAGGCAATTTACACAGGCATTTTTCGATTTTATAAATTCAAATCGAGCCTGTGGGGAACTCATACATTTAAACTTTGAGCAAACGTTGATTAAATGATCAGTTTTGTTACACAGAATACATCCTTTCGGCGGAGCTGGGAAGCGCGGAATATTCGCATTACTCGCGACGAACGATTTAGTATTATTTGATCGGGAGGACGAAATGGGATGCGTTTTATTTACGACACCATGCGAGTTACTCGTTCGTTCTAAAATCTTTACTTGATCTTGTACAAACGAAACTAACTCATTATAAGAAGGAATTTCTTTATTACGAACTGTCAGCTCAAAGTTCAGAGCCGTCTGTGAATCAATTTTTCTTACCGCGCAGTGAAACAAAATAAAATCAGTTAAATCTTCAATACCTAACTGCTTTAATGCCGACACTGACGAAGAATATCTTTCAATGAAAGAATTGAGACTGGCAGATGTATTCGTGCAGTTTTTCGCATCGAGAATATTATTTAAATAATGTGTTCCTAGTGTACGTTTATCTTGATATTTTTTAACTAAACTCTCCCAAATGATCTGATATGTATCACCCGAAGGCACAATGCCTGCGGTTATGTTCAAAGCCCCGTGTGTGAGTTTTCCGACTAAGTACTGCACACGCTGCGAGTCAGTTAGCTGTCTATTATTATGGATATTGGCTTTAAATGACTCAAAAAATTTCGACCAACTTTCATTCTTACCATCGAAGGTTGGAAGATCTATTGCAGGAAGATTAATCATACACGGCTCCCGCGACTTATTTTGTGACGTCAGTGACTCTCTTACAGAAGTTTTCATATTCGATCTAGTTCGTTTGACCTTCAAAAAAAGATCATCAAAAGCATTTAAAGCTTGAAAATCTGGTTTAAATTCTGGATTTAAAGTTAACTGACGATCATTGATGCTATCTATAATATTTTCAAATTGACTTCGCATTTGATCAATCATCTCTGACTGAGCCATAAACACTTCGTTATTTCTTGACTCAAAATTAGATATATTATTTGTTGCATTATACAGATCGTTCATACGAACAAAAAGATTTTCCTTTTTTGCGGTTAAAAGAATAAGCGATCTGTCTTGAGCCTCATCAAAACCCTCCTCCGTAATTCTTGGCATTTTTTATATATGCGAAAAGATTACCACAAAATTTTACAATAATGTTACAATGTTAATAATTAATTAATAATAATGTTGCGAATAATTATCCAAAATTACGACAATTCTGCGAACAATGTTAACAATTAATTAATAATAATAATGTTGCGAATAATTATCCAAAATTACGATAATTCTGCGAACATCCAAATATGTCATCCAAAAGCAAAAAACAAGACCAGCTATAGTTCTCAAAAAATGAGAGGTACTTCAAATTTACCAAAAAAAATACGTAAATTCAAACATCCATGTAATTAAGCTATAATCTCGAATTGAATGTATGAATGAATTAATAATCCAGGCTACGAAGGACCACTAAATATGTAGGGGCGTGTAAATAGCCCCTGACACAAGGGATGACTACCCTATGTAAAATTAACGAAAATTGAATTCTTCCCTATGTGACACAAAAAAAAACAGTTGACCCAGCAATCTCAAAAACCAAAGTGAAAACAAACAAACACTCACTCAGAGAATGCAGCTCAGCCACGATGTCCACACAAAAAGACACTTCTTTTCAATAAAAATGTCAAGGCGATATTGCATAATCTTGACAGATGTTTCGCACAGCAAGGAAGTTTCAACCATGAAAAATTTGCATATTAATAATGCGTGCCAAAAATCCAATCTTAGGTACAACAATAATTCACTCACTGGATGAATTATTCTTATGACTGACCAGGAGAGACATCTCTTGGCCTTTTACTGACACTCCCGTCAGACGTAATTGCTTGATTCACAAAGGTAAGGAAACGCATGAATACACTGCATCTCAAGTCACACAGGTTCAATTCAATACAATACAAAACCCATAGATGGCGCCCTTATGGTCTTATAGCATAAATTATCAATTTAAAGAAATTAATGCCCAAATATATTTATGGCGCGTATCCAAAACTTTTATGTGTAACTTTTTACTACAATATTTTCACAGATACCTTTTATTTCTAAATCTTTACTATAAAATTTATATTTTTTACTTGTACTTATTGACATAATTTAGCACTTTTGTTTATATTACCCACGCACAGGGAAGGCCTTGGTGACTTCCCAATATTTACCTGCTTTTGTCTTATATATAACTATTACATTACTTGTATCTTATTGCATTAAGAAATTATGTAAAAATTACTTTTGAAATATGTGTGGATATATTCGAAAAAAATAAAGGAAAAAAATAATAATGAACTGAGTGTAGCTTTGACTTTCGTGTGTCTATAAATTTGTTTAATGATATTATTCACAGAACTATTATTTACATGAATTATTGAGATATTACACAAATTAATGAACTAAAATTTACTTGCTAAAACCTTGATTGAAAAATTATCTTAGTTTTTTTGAAAAATCACCCCAAGAGCGATGTTACCATGTTTCAGATCTCTGAGTTTGTTTGTCAGTGGTAGTGGGACAATAAGAAATTTTACTTTGCAGGTAAGCTTTTTTAGCCAAATTTACTCAATTCTGAAGATATTCGGTTACCAGATTAATAGAAACCAGGAGCCCATAACTTTGAGGTGAGATAACAATTTGTTCTACATCCTCGACGTCCCAGTAATATGTATTTGCCGAACGCTGTCTTACCGTCAATTAGATGCGCAGAGACACCGAATGCATACTGAGCTCAAATTAATTTACTTTGGAAGTTTGGCCCGAAGTTGGCCGTGGACTGTTCCAACCCCATTGTCTCCGAAAGCACTGCCCAATTCATTGAATGAGTATGAACAAAAAACTATTCGGTAATCTCAGTAAACCTCTTGTAATCTTTCAATAATCTTTCAGTACTTTTAAAGTTAGTCTCTCAGTAATCTTTCATTAAGATTTCAGTAGTCTTTCGGTATTATTACAGTTATTTTTCATTAAACGTTCCAAAATCTTTCCAAAATCTTTCAGTAATCTTTCAGTTTTTTTTCAGTATTCTTTCAGTATTTTTTCAGTATTATTTCAGTAATATTTCAATAATCTTTCAGCACCCTTTCAGTAATATTTCAGTTATCTTTCAGTAATATTTCAGTAATTTTCCTGTAATCTTTCAGTATATTTTCAGTATTCTTTCAGTAATATTTCAATAATCTTTCAGCACCCTTTCAGTACTCCTTCAGTTATCTTTCAGTAATATTTCATTAGTCTTTCAGTAATCTTTCAGTACTCTTTCAGTAATCTTTCCGTAATCTTTCAGTAATATTTCAGTAATTTTCAGTTATCTTTCAGTAATATTTCGGTAATATTTCAAAATATTTCAGTAATATTTCAGTAATCTTTCAGTAATCTTTCAGTAATATTTCAGTATCTTTTCTGTACCGGTCGATTATTTCAGAGTTTAATTAAGGATGGCCCTTTGGGAAGTAGAATAAATCTTGAAGATTATGTATAACAATGAAACTCTGTTTACGAAATTATTTTAATTATTTTTTTTATTTCTTGGGCATTAACTATTTACTAATTTCTAGACGTTTTGTTTTGAAAGATTTTGTTTTCTACGTACATTTGTTACTTAAATTTTTTTTTTTTTTTAAATTAAATGAAGACAATATTAGCGAAACTCAATCGAAATCTGGAGACAGAAAAATCAGAAAAGATATTGGCTCCGCTGGGACTCGAACCCAGGACACTTTGCTTACATGGCAACAGCTCTACCGATTGAGCTACGGAACCCATATTAATTCGGTCACTTTTAACTGTATCTACTTCGACTAGGAACTACCAACATTATCTTCATTTACTTAACGCACATATTATTGGCTGTTATCTTTATATATGATTGCAAGATTCAACTCGAACTAAATGCAATCTGGATAGTGTCTGGATAAATTTTTATCCATCTTATTTTTAATACACGACATCGTTTGACTTTTCTGCAAGTCTAGGATGAATATTATTATTGATTTTTTAAACTTTATGAGTAAAATCTCAAATTATAATATTTAATTAAATGAAGACAATATTAGCGAAACTCAATCGAAATCTGGAGACAGAAAAATCAGAAAAGATATTGGCTCCGCTGGGACTCGAACCCAATCAATCTTGCAATCATATATAAAGATAGCAGCCAATAATATGTGCGTTAAGTAAATGAAGATAATGTTGGTAGTTCTTAGTCGAAGTAGATACAGTTAAAAGTGACCGAATTAATATGGGTTCCGTAGCTCAATCGGTAGAGCTGTTGCCATGTAAGCAAAGGGTCCTGGGTTCGAGTCCTAGCGGAGCCTATATCTTTTCTGATTTTTCTGTCTCCAGATTTCGATTGAGTTTCGCTAATATTGTCTTCATTTAATTAAATATTATAATTTGAGATTTTACTTATAAAGTTAAAAAAATTAATAATAAATAATTAATTTTTTTGCTACCGGTTTCGACACACCAGGGAACATGAACTTTGTTTACGAAATAATAACTATTCCGAGTTTGCTAACCATTTAATAGAGACAGGCCATAGCTTTAACAAATAAAAAACCGGGTTTTATAATTTCCAATATAAATAAATATTTTAATTTCTGCGCTTTAGAAACCTTGGAAAAAAAAAAAAAAAAAAATTATTTAGTTGATAAAATAATAGCATCCTGCAAACCGCTCTTTTTAACAATGTTCCCATGCAATGTTGACTCCTCCTACCTTTCTTCCCCTCCCCTAAAACCACTCTTCCCATTACCCGCACCTAATTAAATCTAATCATTTTTGTGCTTGCATATAATTTTTAAGTTAGTTTTAAGTTTGTTGGAGAATGACACGGATGTGTCGAAACCGGTAGCAAAAAATATTTTTTTATGTAACAAATGTACATAGAAAATAAAACTTTTCAAAACAAAGTATTTTAATTAGGTCTAGTTTCTAATTTAACTTGGGTGTTTTATTATTGTGTTTAATTCATAAACATCTTTCATTTTTTTTAAATTTTAAGTAAAAGTTACGCGCTACTAAAAGAATACGAACTTCCGGCTCTACAAGCCACCGTGTGTCTATATAAACGCCGCCGCTGCGCTCACATCAATCTAGTACTAGACTTGCATCTCCAACATCACTTCGACCGCACTCCATAACCGTTTGACATCGGTATCTTGAGCATCGGTATTTTCGGGGGATTCACCATCGTTTATCTCCACCACCAAGTGTCGAATATCAGCCTGGAGGAATCACCACCGATTATCTCCACCACCAAGTGTCGAGCATCGGCATGGAACAATTTGCCACACTATCTCCATGAACCACGGTGTCTAGCATCTCACTAGAGTATCGGGAAGATCCATGATCTTAACCACCAGTTGACCACAATCACTAAGTCTCCGCTCACCGCGCGTCTAGCACAGATTCAAATCCCAGGTGTTATGCTTCCTATTTTTCAAATGTGTAGTTTTTCTGTTTTTATTTCTTAAGATTTAAACTTCCCAATTAAAAATAGATTTCGCGATTTTTCAAGGGGGTGCGCTTTTTACATTATCAAGAAAGCGTCATTTACTAACGACCTAGGTACTTTATTTAACTGAATTAACATCTGTCATTACGGTTATTGAAGTAATTATTTTCATTTCATTTATATTGTCACACCAGTCAGTGTTTGTCTCCTGAAAATGAAAATACACGGTGTAGTTATTTAATTCAATTTACCAAAACCCTCCAACGCACAAGATGTTCCCGCGAATATCGCAAGAACAGGAACCTGATTAAGTTTCATGGCCGCCCAGCCGCGAGAAAACCGTACAATTATTATAACATACATTTAAGATGAAACTCATTCTCCAGGGGGTTAAGTAGCAACATTTCCCCATTAAATCCAATCCGCATTTCTCGGCAGCTTCTATTCCAAGTGGTATAAATTAGTTTGGCCAATTTTTTTAATTAAATATTGCAAATAATATAGAAAGTCACTATATTATGTAGAGATTTATCGCTTTGTTGTTTTATTGCTTTACTGTATTATCATTCTTTTACTTGGTATTCTCAGTAGCGTTTTTTTTTTTTTTTTTTTATCTTGGAAATATTTAGTTATATTTAAAATCATTGTACATTTAATAGTGAATATAATCCCACTATCCTACTAATATTATAAAGGCGAAAGTTTGTATGGATGTTTGTTATTCTTTCACGCAAAAAATACTGAATGGACTTTCTTTGAGAAAATTCTTTCACTAATGGAAAGCTACATTATTTGCAAGTAATAAAGGCTGCATATATTGGTAATTTCTGGCGTTACGATTAAGCTCTGACGTTATGAAATTATTTATTGTACGTTTATTGTCCAGACGAAATTTGTTATTTGTTTAGGCTACTGTGGAGAATACATTTTGTTGTTTGTTTGGGTTACTATGGAGATAGATCCCTTTTATACTTAAAATTAAAATATGTGTGAAATATTAATGTGAATAATTTCGAAATTGCGTTTCTTTGTTACGCTTTAATAGGTGGCACGTGAGCTGTTTGAAAAATGAATGTAATGTGTATGGTGGGGAGGGTGAGGGAGGGAGGGGGAGGGGGGTGGATGGAGTGGGGATAGGGAAGGTGGAGGAGACGGAGTGGGAACCCCCCCAATACTATGCGAACGAAGCCGGGGGCAAAAGCGAGTATAATATAAAGTAGTTAAGTTCCAATTTTTATTATATTTGTTATGGAAGCAAGTAATTATAAAATGTTATAATAGTTCATGGAATAAATAAAAAAGTTATTCATCATCATCACTATTGGCTCTACAACCCCTGGTGGGTCTTGGCCTCCTCGAGAGTCTTCTCCACTCTCCAGTTTGGAAGCTCCAAGATAGATATGTCTTTGAGGACGTTGTCGCTCCATCTTAGTCTTGGTCTAAAGTTATTAAAAGGATAAAATAAACATTACAGAAATAATGATTTCGATTTAAGTATATTGTTCCCGGGGCGGCGGTACCCATTCCTGCCTCCCAAATTTAAAAAAAATGGATATATTCATCCAAGACAATCTAGGTTGCAAAATTATTTCGGTTAGAATCTTGCAATCATATTTAAAGATACCAGCCAAAAAATATTCCTTTGGAAAATGATGATAATTTGAGTACTCAGTCGAATATTATACAGGTAAAAATGAAGGAAGTTGATGTGGTCAATTAGCTCAGAGCAATGCCCCGGCAAGGCAGAGGTCCTGGGTTCATTTCCCAAATATGACCGAATCTTTTTTTGTTTTATATTTTTCGTTTGTAATATTGTCTTCAATGGTAAAATGAAAAATGTTAGTGTAACTTATTTCTATATCTTTTTTCGCTCCGGAAACCTGCTTCAACTACAGGTGTTTATGAATGGACACAACTATCAAATAAGGCAAATATGTACGTATATCGAGTGGGATGTTAAATTGATTCATAGCGTAGGCGGAGTGTCCATGAGATTTGGGACCTTATAAGGAATCATTAAACTGATGAATGTGTATCAACCCTTCAGGGATAAGTATTTCGAATCCTGTCTGCATATTGTCAGATAAAAGGATGGAACCAGATTGTAAAACTTTGTATAATAGAGGACGTGTGCACATAAAATGTAAAAAAACATTTATTTATAATATTATATTCACTTCTTTTTTCACAAGTCTTCTCTTTTTGATTCGATTATTTTTTGTAATTCAGACTGACCAAATTTCTGCGTACTTAATCTCACTAATACGAGTATTAAAAATGCTAAAGTTTGTATAGATGTATGTATGTTTGTTACTCTTTCACGCAAAAACTGCTGAATGGATTTTAATGAAACCTTACAATAATATAGCTCATACATCAGAAAAACGTATAGGCTGTATATAGTGGTAAGCTCTGGCGTTATGAAATTTGTATAAATGAAAATGTGTATATTTCATATATTTTAGCGGCAGGGAGGTAATGCAGGGGGAAGGGGAACGGGGGAGGTGGGATTTTCGGAGAGGGAAGAGACAAGGGAGGGGGAGACGGAGAAGGTTTGAATCAATTTATTTCTTTGAACAGTATTGCAACGCATGCCGGGGACCAGCTAGTATAATATAAATACCATCGCGGTATTGAACCGATTAAAAGTAATGGTGCTACTTTTTTTTTCATTTGCACCCTGATTAGGCCTTCAGGAATATAAGGCTCTCCACTAGCAATCCGGAGGACGCTGGTTCAAACCCCGGCGTTCACAAATTTGAGTTATTTCTTAATTTTATTTACTTTAAATAATACATATCGTATTTGCGGTAAGTTCCGGAGTGAAGGTACTAATCAATAATAATATTTGGATAATTTTTATAGCGCTGTTTTTGTGAAAAATCATCTTAAGGGCGCTGTAAATAAAAAAAAAAAAACTATCAGTATCGCTCTAGTGTAAGACCACCATTCAGAATTGAAACGAAACTTGAAATGGCCTTAAGATCATTTCCACCAGGTCAGGTACTTCCACCCCATCTCCTTACCTTCAGCCTCACAACATACCCCAATTGGGAAAGCTATAGTTTCACTGGCTCCTTTCACTGGTAGTAGTTAGGACCCTAGTGAAGAGTTTCATATTAAAAAAAATTCTTGCTGAAGGTGCTTGTGGAGGATTTTTTAAGGAAAAGATAGAGAGAATAAAATGGGATGGAAAAACGCGCGAAGAGTGGGTAGGATTCTGGGAGTCAGTGTGTCCAGGAGTTTGTTGTTTGAATTCATCCCTCCCATTGCGGTGCAAGGCGAAGCGATGTGTCGAGAGAGTCCTGCTGGAGAAATAAAAATATTTACTCAGTCACAACCAATTGCACATATTACAAGTGCTAATATTATTGTACAAATTTTTTTCACATTTTTTTTTTATATACCCTTTATTTAAAATGCTGACCATCGTCCCGCATCCTCTATACTCAATAATCATGAGTAGTTAACTCTTGTAAGGGTAGAAGGATGAAGATTCCTCTCCGGCACGTCTTTAATTAGAAGGGTATCACTCGTAGGGCCGGAACCTTTTGAATAATTACACCCCAGACCCTTCGGACAGGACCTCTATGGGACGGTGTCATACCCGATATTAGCATGGATTTGGATTAGCCGTTAATGAAAGGTTTCTGAACTCATCTAATTTTTATGCTAATTAAAATTTGATGGATTTTGAATTCGGAAACTCTGTAAAGGAATTGATAAGGGCTTTTTACATTTGTCCTGTAAAAGAAAATTAAATGTGAATCTTGCTAACATTTTTGGCATTCAGGGGTATTGAATTTGAAGGTGGGCATTTATGGTAGGGGTGGGGTCATCTATTTACATATCTCTTCCTCAACCAAACCTACTAACCTACTAACCTACTACACATGTATCCTCTGACAAGGTATGTGGCAAATATTATCTACATTTGACATTTTGGAACAATAACTCCAAGGAACAATCAGTCTATTAAAGGAGCCCGTGCAATTATTTATTTATTTAATTAAACGCCCAAAGGGCTTTTACATGTTTGGTAGTACAGTTAATTTATGACAGATGATTTTTAAACAGATACAGAAATAATAAAACTAAAATTGGGATAAAAAAGCATACAAGTCATAACAATACAAAAATACAGCCATTTCATAGGTTTACAGAAAAACAGATATGTTTAGGAATAAAACAGATAAATAAATAATAAAAATAAAATTAGATAAAAAACCACGCAAGTCATAAAAATACAAAAATACAGCACTTTCATACGTTTACAAAAATACAAATATGTTTAGGAATAGTTTTGGAATAATTTTTTTACAAGATCAACAAAATTCGCCAAGTTTATGTTAAATAATATGTCAATATCACCTAAGTACTGATTTCCCATAGTGTGAAATCGTTGTATCGGAGAGTGGCCAATGTAGTTCCGCTTATGAATGCTACAGTAGAATAGTGTATTTTGTCGTGTCGGTATTCGTAAGATTATGAATTACAGGAGTTCGCAACAGTCAAATTTAGTGTCAAGTATTTTGAATAAAAATGTTAAGTCGTTTATTTTACGTCTGTCTTCTAGTGTGTGTATTTTTAGAATATTTAATAATAAATTATATTTTAAGTCTTCTAGTGGGATATTTAATATAAAATTTATAAAACGCGGAATTTTTTTTTGTATTCGCGCAATGTTATTAATGTGAATTTTGTAAGATGGAGACCAAACTACCGAGTTATATTCCATTAGGCTTCTAACTAGAGACACATATAATAATTTAATGGCTTGTATGGAATTAAAGTTTTTGGTTGTTTTGGGCCGATAGAAGAACAATTGAATTGTTATTGTGATCGATTGGTGGGGGGGGGGGGGGGGGGGGGGTAGCAGCGACAGCAACAATTTTGTAATAAACGCATTATTAAAATTTCAAACAGGCTCAAGATGCTTCAGTGCTCAAAATAATTAATGCTTAAAATTTCAGCAAATAGCAAAATGATATCATATGTATTAGGAATCTTTATATATAAAAATGAATCCCTGTTTCCCTTGGTCACGCCATAACTTCAGAACGACTTTACCTATTTCATGCATCTTTTTTTCAAAGTTTTCTAATACTTTGTAGAAGGTTCTCATGGAAAGAAAAATTAAGAAAATTGCACAGAAAATTGGACAATTTCAAAAAACTTAACGAATATAGATATTTTAAATAGGTACCTACATATGTTAGTACCAAATTTGTTTGATTTTATTCTTATAATATACAAAAATGAATATTTGTAATATATAAAAAATTTAATTTGAATTAAAAAAATTGTAATAGGTGGCACGCGAGCTGTTTGAAACTGAATGTACTGGGACTGAATATATAGAAATATGGGAGAGAAGAGAGGGTAGGCGGGAAAGGTGGAAGGATTACGCGGGAGGGGAACGGGACATGCAGGGAGAAACAATTTATTATATTGCAACTCATGCCGGGAGCCAGCTAGTACCATATAAAACCGTCCATTTCTCTTTCCAAGTGGATTTGCTATAATTCCACTGGACATTTGAAACACTTATCGAGCTCTCACATAAGAATAAAATGAGTTCAAAAATACATCGAGTTTTCACTCCACCGAGCAGCATTCACACAATAGGTGGCTTTCCCAAGAGCAAATAATAATATGCATTTTAAATAAAGTAATTCAACCCTCGTGGGTCTCGTACCATTCCATACCTTATCTGTGAAACTGCAAACGGTAGAGTTGGATATCTACATTTGAATCCGTTTCATTGGAGTTTGTAAATGAAAAGTCCATTTGAAAATGATCTTGCATTTCTCGGAACGTACGCGAGAATCATAATTTATTAGATGTGCTAACATTGGTGCTTACTGGAAATTAATGGATTCATCAATAGATGCATTGTTCCAATTACTATTCTGTCCTAATCAAGGTGGATCGATGTAAAACAAACTGTACAAAATTCATTCTTAAACAGACTATGTAATGATTACAATAACATGCCATCAAAAAATGGACATTATCATTTGCGAGTTGAATAAATTAAAAAATCTAAATAATGCATTACAAATGCATAAGGTTCTTGGTGGATGGAAAGGCTGTGGCCAAAAAATCTCAAATCACCGATAAGCAGATGACACTACCCTTAACGGCTCTTTTGAAGAAGAAATGAACCACCTCGTTGCTAAAATACAGTGAAAAAACCATAAGTCTACTGATCAACAAGGTCAAAACTAAACAACTAGTGACCGACAGTGTGAACACCTACTCAAGGACAAATAATGCTCTCACAGACTAAGATACGATGAACGACTTCATACAATACGTGGGCTTGTCTTTAAGCGACGAAGGAGGTCGTGAAATAGAAGTGAAAAGATGCATGACAAGAAGCCATGGGTGAAATGCAAAAGTTATGGAGTGACTGAGGCATAACGCAGATTTCTCCGGACATTCTAAAGTAAATATGCAGAGAGATAATAAAGATCTTATAATATAGTTGAATTAACATTATTAAATGGATAACCACCACCCCTGCCATTGGACACCTGAAATGGTTTGCTATGTTTTGAGACTTAGTTGACGGGGGTGCCCAGGTTCATGAGATGAGGTTTGACTGTCTTGCCGGCGCCGGCGGTTGCGTTTGCCAAACTACTGCGCTACGGGCAGAATAGTGATCGCCGGTTTGAGGGAGACCTTTAGACCACTCCAGCTATCTTGACCAAACGCCTTGCACCGCAGTGGAAGGAATGGATTCATTCGTCCGTCCTTCTTGAACATACTGACCCCCAGATTCCTACCCAACCCTCAAATTCTTTTCCTTTAAAAAAAAAACATTCATACAGCATCCTCAAACATGATATTGGCCCTGAGGGAAATCATTTTCCTCAAACCCTACTGCGAGGAGCTAATGTAAAACATCTTCATTCATCTTGAGTGCAAATTCTTTAAATAAATATTTTTGCTAATAAAAATACTGTGTCTCCGAAGGGGTGTACAAAGATATTATACGGCAGTATAACTAAAGTCGTCATACTTTCATCTGTAGGCGTTTTGGGCAGAAATCCGCTATACAAAATTGTAATGACTATTTAAATACCTTCTGCGAAGTCAAAAAGTCAAGGGTGAAGAATAAATAAGATTTCCTCTAACCTGTCTCAGGTCCAGCAGAAGAGCAACTTGTAAACTGTTTTGATCGATCCTTCCTTTAGAGCGGGATAGCAATCGGAACGGGGCATCCTTCCCAATAGATTATTGCCCAACTTTGTCTTGGAACTACCCTGATTCTTCCCTAAGAGCCCCGGGGGTTGGGAATTTTACACCCCGAGGTGAAACTGGAGTCGTAAAAACATGGTTTTATTCCGCCAGGGAAGGCCGCTTGCATCAGCGTTATTAGTTTAAGTTGTGGTTATTGAAGATTGGAGAAGCCAATACAAATGGAGTTAGGTATTAGTTCACGAAAGCGGAAAGTCTGAAACTTGCGGGAAAGGGCCGGTGGTTTTTGCTGCTTTACAAGTTAGATTTTTTGAGACATCAGCAGTTAAGCAGTCAAATTGGTAAAATAAAGTGTAAAAAATCAATTGTTTATATAAGAATTATTATTTCCCGCTGAGCACTTGCAAACTGCTTACTAACAACATATGCAGGGACACTGGATGTCTAGATTTGTTCTAAACTAAATATAGCTTCGTTCTTTCTAAAAAAATTAGACTCTTTGCGAGAGCTTTGAAAGAGTAACCATCTGTTACTTATACCAGGGCGGGTAAGTGGTGGATAACATCCAATCATACTATAATTTTTGGGTTTCTTCGAGCATTCCCATCCTATGATTAGTCTTTTGAGTCAAAAAATTGCGTACTAATCTTTAAATACGTGGTTATAATAAAAATATTCATAATATCAATATAGGAAACTTGGATGTGACCCTCTTTATGGTTGGACTATATTAACGCCACTATAATCGATTTCATACACATTTTTTTTAAACATTACACATTACAACGATCTTAGGCTGTCCAACTAGGAAAGAAAGGCAATAGGAAGCGGCGCGGTATCACATCGATTTTCATATTCTCACTCTAAACATCTGCTAACAAACTGCATATAATTAGGTTATAATATTACTATTTATTAACTGCTGGATATCCTTGACCAATGTGAATACGTAACTACTTCCGAAAATTCCGTTTTGATATGGATGAAAATAAAAATTGACGAATTGGCGAGTTCATGTTTTTTCATTTTGGTTTCGGCAACTAACCTAATTTTTATTTTGTGAATAAGCGGTTTCCTTTACTAAGTTTATTTTATTAAAGTTACATATATTTTTAAAAATTAAAAGCAATATACTCCATTGTTGAATGGTTACAATCCTCAGCTACGAATCCGGAGGTCCGAGGCTTGCCGAAGTAAATTTTATTCTGATTACAAATTAAACAAAATTTTTCTCACAATTTATTAATTAAAAATAATATACAGTAGATTTGCGATACGTATTGCCCTGATGAATCGAAACTTTGCATGAAATGGATTTAGACATGTTTGCTGACTAGATTTGAATAGCCAAGACCATTCCTCTTCCCCGTCTTCTTCCTCTACCCACTGCCATCAGCTACACGACATACCCAAATTAAAGTCTCACTGGCTCCAGGCGGACGTAAAATGTAAAAAAAAAAACGGTGACCGGACAACTCAGAATGAACTCAACTCAACACCTTCTTTAAAAATTCATTAAAAGTGATGAAAAAAATATTAATGGGTTCGACCGGTTGGTGGCTGAGTTGGCAACGCGTTTGGGTTCCACTCGGGCGTCGTGTGTTCAATTCCTCGGCTTGCTAAGTCCTCCATCACGACATAAGAAACACTTTTCGCTTAGTGTGGTGGTAGTAGGAGATTTCAAATATTGTCAGGTTATTCGTAACCCAAGAATGTTTGTCTTTTTTCTTTAAAAAAAAAAGGTTAGGTTTGGTTGTACGCTATTTCTCTTTTTTTTCATAGCTTTAACGACTTTTTAGGTAATTTTGAATGAAACACTAGTATATATTGAATTATTTGTCGGGCAGGAGATAAGCCGACGTAGCTCAGTGGTCAGAGCATTTGACCGGAAATCAGAAGGACACGGATTCGAGTCCCGTCGGCGGCATGTGTCTTTTTCCGAAGATTTTTTCAATGTAGATAAGTGTTTCAGGCTGTTAATTTATTGCTTATAATAATTGTTACCCTTTGTGCCATAAAAATCTTGTCTTAAACATTAGTTTATCCATTAAAAATAATAATTGACTGTTTAGGTGTTGAGTTCAGTTGATTCTGAGTTGGCACGGAACCAAATAAAGCATATAGAAAAAATCAGACAATATGTCATAATTCACATAACGCAGAAAAGGGCAAAGTTAGCGATGCGGAAAAAATTGTAATTTCACGAATTGAACGGCAATAAATCTAGACAGTATATATATCGGCCCGCATAAATCTGGCATTAGACATGTGAGCTTACGAATTTATAAAAAAAAACCTATGCTCATTTGCGTTTGCCTTTATTTATGAACTTGTTATTCACAAGCCTGTTCTTGGATTCGTATTTTTGTATTTACAAATACAACATTTATATTCGTGAACAAGACAAACTGATAAATTGCTGGGGTTCTTTCTATTATGTGACATGTTTGGATAAATGATACCGCAACAGAATGTTTCGGAAGTTACTGAATTTATTTTTATTTAGAATTAGCGGCACAAGTGCCATTTATTTACTTGTTTTTATTTTATTTATTATAGTCTTAGTGCAGCATTGAAAGAAGAAAGAAAGGAAAAATTATAAGATTACATAAGTAAACAAAACAAAAGAAAAATACTGTTCATTATTATAAAGTTAATGAAAGCAGTGAAGAAGAAACATAACCAAAAAACCTTTTAAGACATCTTTAAAAGATGTACTCATAGACATCCAAATGGATAGACGAGAAGATACAAATGATGGGTAAAACCAAACTATGGAGGGCGAAGAGGGAAAGATGACTGCGATTCGTTAAAAAATCAATCTGACAGTATATAGGCATCTCGCATTATAATATGACGATTTAGTTCTTAAAAGCGAAATCTGCTTTTGAATTAATAGACCTTTTTATATGTGAGCGCGAATTTCCCGCCACGTTATTAACATATTTGCGTAGTCCAAATGCGGCAAAATAAAGTTGGCCGTTTTTCATAGAGGGATATTTTGTAGCCGTATTTAATTAAGACACTTTTACAAATGTTTCATAATTTACTTACCCCTGTAACCACCGACGAGCTCACTGGATAAACTCCCACATTCGCTACATCCACATATATTAGGGTATAATGTATAGCACAAGCTATCATTTTTGTTCGTAAAATGTACGATGCGATCTTGGCGCTGGTCAGGACAAAAATGAAGACGTCACATTTTTTAGATTAGGCTCTCGTAAGCCGAGCCGGCTCGATGGAACCGTTATGGGGAGGGCGAAATAATACGCTTTTATCACTTAGGGTAGGCCCAGATATATTCATATATCCATGGATGTACTGCTTAAGTGTTTAATTGGTATAAATTTATATTTCAGTAGAGGCGTATAAAAAATCATCATTAATGTTAAACGTAACGAACGTTATAATCTACCATTTACAGAGGGCGTCAATTAAATTATTTTAGGTTTTTAATACTTTTTGCACGTTATGCTTTAAATTTTTAAAGTGAATTAATTGTTTGCACCCGTACATATTAAATATGAATAAATAGTTTTGTCCATAAACAAACCCAAATCTTTCGAGAACGGCTGAAAAATACAATATTGGATTAAGTCACCGATATAAAATTGAATTCGTCAGCCTTTCTTGAAAGATTTGGGTTTGTTTATAGACAAAACTATTTATTCATATTCATACTTAGTATGTACAGGCGCAAACAATTAATTCACCTTAACTATTTTTAAAAGTATAAAAAACCTAAAATAATTTAATCAAGTATTCACCTTAATAATTTAAAGCATAACGTGCAAAAAGTATTAAAAACCTAAAATAATTTAATTAAGTATTCGCTTTAATAATTTAAAGCATAACGTGCAAAAAATATTAAAAACCTAAAATAATTTAATTAAGTATTCGCCTTAATAATTTAAAGCATAACGTGCAAAAAGTATTAAAAACCTAAAATAAATTAATTAAGTATTCGCCTTAATAATTTAAAGCATAACGTGCAAAAAGTATTAAAAACCTAAAATAATTTAATTAAGTATTCGCCTTAATAATTTAAATCATAACGTGCAAAAAGTATTAAAAACCTAAAATAAATTAATTAAGTATTCACCTTAATAATTTAAAGCATAACGTGCAAAAAGTATTAAAAACCTAAAATAATTTAATTAAGTATTCGCCTTAATAATTTAAAGCATAACGTGCAAAAAGTATTAAAAACCTAAAATAATTTAATTGGCGCCATCTGTGAGTGCAAAATAGCGACACTAAAAAAGAGACAAACACATACGTCTATAGGATTTAGCCTGCCAGAGAATGAGATAGTATAATCCTATAGATTATAAATAGACTCCTCTTTGTTCGTTGCTACGTAGCCTCCCCACTCTAATCAACTATAGTTTTCTGAAGGTTTCACTTCTATCGCCCTTGAATTGCACACTCAGATTTTTTTTATTGAAATCCAAAGACATGTTTTTCAATTACCCGTCGCCACTAATCACACTCCTACACGTCACGATGGCATCACATGATACGCGCAGCGTTTCTTGTGTTGTCATGCTGCTGGAAAGAGACGGGGTGGGCTAGGATATACCCGACTACTCAGTATCGACGCTGGATGGAAAAATATATTTTATTGTTTTTCATCGGACTATATTTTTTTCCTCCAAATAAGCTCAGCAATCGCTGATAAAAAATACTTTGTGTACGTGCTGTTACATCCTTTATGTATTTACATATTATAATATACAATGTTAATTTCGGTTGTCCGTGATAAGCGTTGCGTGAATTATCTGCTATCACCACCCCAAAGATGAGGTAGGCCCTGAGGGAAATTATTTTCTTCAGATCCTCCTATTTGGAGTGAATGAAAATACACTACTAAATAATGAACGACATTTAATTATGAAATGAACGACAGCTATTTATGAAATCATCTGTACTTGTTGTTCGTGACGTATGAGACGCCATCCCGTGATGTAAAACGTGTTCTATAACAGCAACAGCCTATGGCGTGTAGCGTGCGCCACGTTCCGTGATTTTGCTGTAAAAACGCAGGTCTAGACAAAGTTTGCCGAGTGATACTATTGGCGTGCCGGCGCGACATTTGTCTCCAGGGATGTGGAGGGTAGAATGCAGGGGGTAGGCAGTTGGGGGTAAGGTGCAGGGTGTAGGAAGTACCTACAGACAGAGAGTGAAATGGTGTGGAAGTGTCATTACTTTTGTTTGAACTGGTTACAACTTGAATATAACAAGTAGAACAAGAAAAGCGGCCTCAGTGGTCGAGGCTCTCGAGACTCTTAATCCGAAGATAGCAGGTTCAGATACGCGGGTGCGCAAAGAAATGTAATTTAATTTATTATTTGACGGCCGGCGTTGTCCAGCGGTAAGGCTCTTGACTAGCACTCCGAAGGTCGCGGGATCGAACCCGGCGTGGCAAATAAATTTTATTTGATTAATTTATGTTATTTCAGAATTTATTCATTCTTTTTTTTTTACAGTGAATACCGCACAAGAATCACAACTGCTCCCATCTGGAGCCAGTGAGATTATGGCATCCCCAATTGGGGTATGTTGTGAGGCTGAGGGTAGTGGGGGTGGGGAAGGAGGTGAGGAAGAGGAAGGTTGGGAAGTACCTGGCTATTCAGATCTGGTCACCAAACACGGCTAAAGCCATTTTAAAGCAACTTTTCAATTCTGAATGGTGGTCTTACACCAGGGCGATACTGATAGTATCTTCCACTCTGGAACATGCCGCAAATATACTATATATTATTTTAAATGAATTATTGTGAAATAACACAAATTAATCAAATTAAATTTATTTGCGCATGCCGGGTTCGAACCCGCGACCTCCGGATTGTGAGTCAAGAGTCTTACCCACTGGACTACGGAGGTCGTCAAATTATATTTAGTATATTTGCGGCACGATCCAGAGTGGAGGATACTCTAAGTATCACCCTGGTGTAAGACCACCATTCAGAATTGAAACGTTGCTTTAAAATGACTTTAGCCGTGTTTGGTGACCAGATCTTAATAGCCAAGTACTTCCCTACCTTCCTCTTCCCCATCTCCTTCCCCCCCCCACTACCTTCAGCCTCACAACATACCCCAATTGGGGATGCCATAGTCCCACTGGCTCGAGATGGGAGCAGTTGAGACTCTTGTGCGGTATTAATGTAAACAAAAAAAATGTTTCTCAATTAATTCATTTCAAATAATAATATTTTTAGGTCACTTGCTGAGGAGATACTCACAGTACCGCTCTTTCACAATTGAAATATTGCTTGAAATGACTTTAGCCAATGTTGTTGGCCAGATCGGAGTGAAAAGGTTCTTCCCCACCTTCTTCTACCCCATCTTCTTACCCTCCCCCAAAATACTCCCCTAATTGGGGATGCCAAAGTTTCCAAAGTTTCAACGACTCCAGACGGTTGCAGCAGTGATTTCGAGTTTTTTAATAGCGTGATAAGGTGAAAAACATCTCGTCGGCCTGCCATTGACCGTTTTCAATTTTTTTTATAACGGATTGTTTTTCACAGAATTTGAACAATTCATCAAATCACAAAGCTAATTTTCAAGTTCTGTAGGGGTTCTTACTAAGTTCTGTAATTATATCGATGGATGCGGATGATGAGGCGACCTCTTATTAAGTTTTGTAATTATAGCGATGAGTGCAGATGATGAGGCGATCGCCCTGATGGACAATTCTAAACTATCTTTTTATTTTTAATTCTGTTTAATTATTATTTATTTTAATTTTATGCTTATTTTTTGTCATTTGTGTGATGAATTTTGTTTTCATTTTATGTTTTAATTAGGTACCTACCTAATATTTAAACTTTTTTTTTTTCTTTTATAGTTTATAGTTTATATTTTTATGTAATATGGCAGACTGGGATTGCACTACCCTCCCAGTCCTGCTGGAATAAAAACTTAAATAAATAAATACTAAAAATATCATTATTATTATATACGGCCTTCATGGTCCAGGGGTAAAGCTCTCGACTAGCAATCCGCGGCCTTAATACTGGGCGTGCGCAAATAAATTTTATTGAAGATAAGCTCAGTATCGCCCTGGTGTATGATCACTATTTAAATGACCTTTGTCATGTTTGGCGACCAGATCTGAACAGCCAGGTACTTCCTCACCTTCCTCCTCTCCATCACCTTCTTCGATCACTCCCCACTAAATTCAGCCTCTCAACATACCCCAATTGGGGATGCCAAAGTCTGACCGGAGCCAGACGGGAGCAGTTGGGACTCTTGTGCGGTATTCACATTAAAAAGGGTTGTTTTACATAACTGATATAGGAACATAAATTGAATAGAACTTTGACAGAACTTGAAACAAACCGTCCTTACTTTTCTTCGTAGAAGTGATGTATTTGGTAGACCATCATAGGCAGAAGGAGTTCCATGTTAGTTGATCCGCCGACAATTGCCCCCCCGGCATACGTATATACAAAATGCAGCCGGTTTAGGTAAAATACGGTGTACCTTATTACATAAAATATAACAAAGTGATCCCAAAGGGATGTGTAGAGATGATGTACCCCGAATAACAAAGTATATAACATATTTTCATTCAAGGAAAAATCTTTTGCCTATATATTGTAAGTATACACCAGCGCATAAGTACAAAAAATCGACACTGTATATAAATTCGTTTAATATTCATACCAACTTAGTATTTAGGATATTTTTAAAGTCGATTTTACGTTTGAAATTGGTAAATAATGCAAAAAAAATATAGTAAACTAGCGAATTTCAGAAATGTGTTGCTATGCCACTTAATAAAGAAATTGTTTCTCCCTGCGTGTCCTTTCCCACTCGTCACGTTCCACTTCCGCCTCCCCTTACTCTCCCGCGTACACTTCCCCTCACGCGTTTCCACTCCGCCATCCCTCTCCCCACTCCACCGCGAACCCCCCTCCCGAGTTCCCCTCCCCCCTCCCGCATTCCATACATTCAGTTTTCAAATTGCTCGTGTGCCACCTATTGCATTTTTTAAAAACAAATTTCATAATGCCAGAGCTCACCAGAATAATATAGAAACCTTCGCGGGCGCGCTCGCAACAACTCGCCAAAGTTTCCTCGCAATCGGATAAACAGTTCAGCAACGCATTTCCATGACGCCAGATCTCACCATTACATATGTAGAAACCATCGCGGGCCTGCTCACATCAAATCGAACGGTTAGCAATGTATAATTTCATGATGCCAAAACTCACTATCGTATATATTAGGTCCTTACATATGATATTGGCGTTTTGCCGTACTGGCAACTTTGATCTCAAATATCTTCTCTTTGGTTAGGAATTCCAAATTCAAATTTATACAACCATTTACTCATGTATTTGTGTTTCGAAAATAATAATTCATTTGTTTTTTCCTTAATTGTTTATTTTCTTTTCAGTTTACGAAATGTAAAACTTGAAATATCGCGTTATTTACGATATTTACGAGTACGAGTTCAACCGTGGCACCAGTGCTGCAGAAACGGCTCGAAAGATTAATGATGTGTATTGCGACGGTGCCGCAAAATAAAACACAGTTGTGTTTTCTTTTTTTTGTGTCGTTCACTACAGCTTTCTTAAATCTGGCCAGACGATTACGGCAGATGTCTATTGTCAGCCACTGCAAATCATGATGGAAAAGCTAGCTGCTAAACAACCGAGGCTGGTTAATCGCTTTAGGCCACTGCTGCTTCATGACAACGCTAGACCACACACTGCCCAACAGACGGCTACCAAATTAGAGGAGCTTCAATTGGTCATCCACCGTACTCTCCGGACCTTGCCCCAACAGATTACCATTTTTTTAGAAATTTGGATAACTTCTTGCCTTCAAAGATTTTATTGATTCCCGTCCGAATGGTTTTTTTAGTAATGGGATCGATGAACTATCTATGAGATGGCAAAAGTGCATAGATAGCAATGGTACATACTTTGATTAAATAAATGTATTATATTTTTTAAAAAATCGGCTTTATATTCCCCCCATACAAAACGCCAATTTCATATGTAAGGACCTAATATTATAGAAACAATAGCGGGCGTGCGCACATCAAATCTCCAAAGTTTCATAGCAATCGGATGAATGGTTTAGCAACGCATAGACATCTCATATACTCAAAAACTCACATTTTTATAGATATGAGATGTCGTTTCGTGGAACCAATTATCGGAAGATCACCAATCGGGTCACCGGCATGCGGCAGAAGGATAGGATAATTGTATGATAGATTTCCCAAACTATTTATTTCACAATTCCAGGAACAGGACAATTATTACAACACAGGCCGTTGTGACTCGAGCTGAATTAATAAAGAGAAAGCTGAAACCATATAAAGAGCCGACAATGAAACCTCTCAACTAGCATGTTGATGGAAAGTGGGTCTAATTATAACCAATTGTCCGGTATAAAAATTTCTAGAATATTCTATAGCTTACCACGAACATATAATAATAATAATAATAATAATTGGCTAATTTATATAGCGCCGTTTTCGTGGAAAATCACCTCGTACAAATAATATATAAAGGAATTAATATTACTGGCTTAAAACTAAGACTTACAATTACAACTAGTGACTTACATCTAAGACTTATAGCTACTTATATTACTGGCTTACAACTAAGATTTACAATTATAACTAGTGACTTACATCGAAGACTTATAGCTAGTGACTTATGACTAACACATATAGATTCTAACCTAAAACTGGTGACTTATTAACACACATATTTACAATTAAGATTAGCGCCAGAAGAAGTAGGAAGTTTTTACATAACATTACAATTCGAGAATACGGGTGCAAAAAGTATAATGAAAGTTAATTGGGTTTACGGGAAGGTATAGATATTTTAAATAAATTAATACATTTAATAGTCGATCTTTACTGCATTAAGGTGATTCATTGCTCACCAGTAAACAGATTGAGGTATCACAATTAACAGATTACATTAAACAGATTGAGTTAACTATAAACAAAGAGAAAAGAGGAAAAAAAAACTATTAAAAATTGCAAAGTTTAAATAGAATGATGAATTTATGGAAAGGAGTATCGGAAAAAGTGAGTTTTCAGTTTGGATCTAAATTCCGCTGAGTTGGTTATGCATCTCAATTCCATAGGAAGTTTATTCCAAGCTTCGGGGCCGGATACTGCGAATGCACGATCACCAAACTTAGTGTTCGGATTTCGCTTAGGTTCTTTCAACCTTCCAATTGCAGAAGATGCCGCTGATCTAAGAGTTGACTGCCTTAGACCAATATTTTCCGGAAAGCATAGTTCAGAGATATAGGGAGGAGCCATTTCATTGATAGATTTAAACACCATCCAGCATAACTTGTTCGTTCTGTATTCTGGTTTTGCTGTTTGTTGTTGTTATATGGCTAGGCCTAAATTTTAAAATTATATAAAATAAAAAGAAAACAAAAAAATTGACATGAAAAATGACAAAATCGATTTTTCAAAACTGATTAAAATCTCCCTTCGTGGAAAGGTGGAAATATTTATTTATTTATTATTTATTAACGCCCCAGTGAACTTTAACATGAAAATTTTACAATTGATTTCATTATTTTAATTTATTAGATATTTAAGTATAACACCATAATAACAAAATCCCTCAAGGCCTATGCCATCTTTGGGGATGCTGTGTGGAGGGTCTTTCAAGGGAAAAGAAGAATAGAAAATTCTGGGAGGGAAAAAGGTATGGGGGTCAATGTGTCCAGGAGTAACGCAAGTATGAATACATCCCACCCATGGAGGGATCGTGAGAGTCTGACTGTAAAGGTCTAGTTTAGGTCTCTCTCAACCAGTCTCTCCCGATCCAGGTTGGTGAGAAAACGCATTCGCCGACAAGACCTAGAACCCCATGAAGCCGGGCACCCATTCAAACGAAGCGAACCACTGGTCGACTTACCAGTCTGAAAATTTCCGTAGTAGGATGAAACCTGTCCTGGTGAAAATAAATAAGTGGAAGAAAGTGCAAAATTATTTTAATTTCAATTCTAAAACGACATTTAAAAAATACTGTATTAAGGCTAAAATCATCTGTGACGGTTTCCATTCGCGTCGTCTTTCAGGAGGAGAAGGTTTTCTTTCACTATTTCAATGAAAAATTATGATATACATATGTTTGATAAGGCTATTTCCTTAAAGGTAGAGGTCTCATTAGTTAAAATAATTCTTAGCAAAGTGATAATTATTATTTTTATATTTAATTTTTAATTTTAAAATGGAGATTGAACAAAAACTAAAATGGTCTATTGGATTGGTCTAACTGAAGCGACTAATTTTGTTGATTAACTAGTTTATTTTTTATTAAATTATTAACAAAATAAATTAAAACCAGATACGTTTTTAGATTTTCACGGCCAAAAGTAATTACGTTATTTGTTTTTGGGGTGTTATGCCGTGTTGCGCTACCTCCTTCGTTAGCCAACGTCTCGGACAGCGTTACAATGTCCATCTACAGGGCAGATGTGTCTGCCATCTGCCCTGATGATGGACACTATTACGCTGTCCGAAACGTTGGCTAAAGAAGGAGGTAGTGCAACATCACTTTTGCGCTTGAAATCGTGACCTGTAGACTCCGTTTTCCAAGTTATTTTTAGGCCTATTAATCGTGGCGACAAGATACAATAAGCTTAGCTTGAATAATAAATTTAGCTTGTGGCATCCTCTTAAAAAAATATTTAATATTGTTAAGTAACGTGTACTAACGTAAATGCTTCAAAAGAAAGTTATCCAAGATCCCAACCCTTCTAGACGTCCCAATGGCCCGATGCCGTGTTCCCTGATACCTCCGGGGGTGAGGCGCGGGTATTTAGTGCCATCTGTCGCCTAGGGCCAAACTTAAACTTACGGATCCGAAGATTAGACTTTACAAACAAATATAATTAGCGCCAGTTAAACTGACAACGATACAGGCGTGATTGATGCCCGGATGAGCTTCATTCACTTTATTTCTCTTGTTAACTTTGGATATTCCTGATTTAGGAACGTTTTGGATGAAGTATTTGGGAAAAAGGATTTTTTTTTTTATATTTACTCCGCACAGGAAGCCCTGAGGAAAATATTTTCCCTCAGGGCCTATGTCATCTGGGCTGCTGTGTGGAGGGTCTTTTTGAGGAGAGGGAGGAATGAACATTGATCTTGAAGAGACCCATGTTGTAGGAAGCAGGAAACACAGAGGCCGGCAAATCATTACACAGCCGAGCTGTTGAATACAAGAACGAGTCGAAGAAACGACCTGTTCTCATGTGAAAATGTTAACCGTGTACAAATGTTGGGCACGCGTTTCGGTGCCGAAGGGATCAATGGCGCTAGTTTCTCGGAGCATCTTCCATTGTAATACTGGTAGAACAAGGATAGCATTCCCACCCGACGCCTGTGCTCTAAAGATTGCAATCCGTCTGTTAAGATGGGAGAATCTATCAAACGGACCGCCCGTTTTTGCACAGAGTCGAGGGTATTTTTCAGGTATTTTGAAGCTCCAGACCAGAGGTGGCTGCCAAATTCATCCGTGGGGCGCACTTGTGATTTGTACAGGGTTAGCAGTTATGTAATATTAAATGCAGAAGGTCTAGCACGATTTAGACAAAAAGGTCTCTTATCAATATTTGTGATTGACAAATTTTAGCATGACCTCCTGTCAATATACAAAACAATTTGAATAATTTGTTTATCACGCAAAATATTTACAACTGACTTATTAATGACGGAGATGAACTAACAAAGCTCATAAAATTGAAATAAATCATATACGCGATCTGTAGACTTAAATAATTAATCTAAGACGTGATTAATTTATTCCGTTCGTCCTAAACGAAAGTTGTGGAAATATACTTAAGACTTCTTTACTAATTACCTCCCGTTTGGGCTCGTAAAGTACATGCGAAGCGCAAATGTATATTAAATTTAGTATTTCAATTCTAAATTGTCAATTTACTAGTGTTTTTATCCGTTTGACATTTTGGAAAGTAAATCCATAGACAGATCCACCAGTGTTGCCATCGTATATCGATTTCTTCTTTATTCCCTATCAATATCGGTCTGGCTATGGGTAGTCAAGCCTAAACTACCCGATATTGTGAAGTTATTGATTTTACTGTGCTAGACCTCCTAATGTTTATAATTTGATAGTGAGTTTTTATAGTAGCGTAAAAATGTATGAAGTACGAGGGATAAAAAAACGTAGAAGTTACATCAAATGTACTGTTTAATGAATTCGAAACTTCCTGTCCACCTGTTTGACAGACTGCAGTGGTCCCGTAACATATTAATTACATCATACACACAATACACTCCAAAGAGAGCATTTACGTTCTCCCCCGACATAAAACTGTAGTTGTATTTGAGGATAGTTACAGCTATTCCTCGTCAAAACTTTGAAATGAAATACGATTACCACTGTCTATCCAAATATGGACATCGCTGCAGTGGTTCAAGAAACTCTGCAGCGAATGGTTGCTGACTGCACAGTCAGCCACATAACATAACTGATTGAATTTATAAATGCCACTAATTGTGTAGGTGATTTTGTATTAAATTTGAATTTTATTTATTTAAATTTTTTGATTCAATCGGAGTTCTGACTTCTTTCTTCTAATTACACAGGTAAGAAGTATTCCCATGTATTTTTGGTTGCTGAATTCGGGAAAATTATCAAAAAAAATCCTTCACGTAAGGTTTTACCGGAAAACTCAAAATACCGTGGGTTGCCAATCTTAAGGCGCGACACGGGGTTTATTGCCGAAATATTTTTTTTTTATTAATTCCAACTTATTATAAGACAATTTTATGTTTTATAGGCTGAAACAAAATATTTAGTAACTCATGACGATAAAATAAGTCAGCGCTGAATCATATATATCGGGATTTTCCATAGTAAGTATGATGAGAGAATGCCGAAATTCCCAAGTTGTCCACTCCCTTCCATGCCCATTCATTTGTTTATTTCTGTTCCAACTTTTGTGATGTGCGTACCAAAAATGACTTCAAGAGGTTGTGTAAATTCTTCTGAGAGTTTTTGCTATATTTGTGGTGAATTTGTAGTGAAAAAACAACAAAGAAATATTACTGGTTTTGTTAAAAAAAGTGTATTTTGCGTATTTGGTGTGAATATGGGGGACCTGTGTACTAGGGTGGAGCGGTCTAGTATGGAGAATTTTTTTTTCGTAATATAGAATTCGGCGTAGGCGGGATTGGTGCTCCGTTATGTACTTATCTTAAATAAAAAATATAAAAAATAAATATTTATAATTAGGACATCGCCACCGCTTTCAATTTTTCATAAAAATATTGAAAACACAAAAATGTTCTCCAGATTCTTATAAATGCTTGTATTTATGTAAAAAAGGGATATGTATTTACTTATTCTCCTTTGATATAATTATAAAGAAACACCGTAGCAACAGTTAAACTATTCCCTCCAAAAACTCAATCCTCCCACCCCAAACGTCGTTCAAGCACAGTGATTTGATCTGGATGAATTTTCCATCATATCTAGCGGATTGGGCTTCCCTCTAAACCAGTAGTTCGCGACCATTTTTTGGCCAGGGACCACCATGACATTTATTTATTCTCATAGGGACCACATGGTACAAAAATGAGCTCTTCTTGGACTTCTTCAGCTACCTCTCCGACACTAATACCAAAAGGGTTAAGAATTTTTATTTATTGATAACTCTAAAGCTTTTGACACAATTAACTCAAAAAAACTGCTTAAAACTCTACAAAAAATTGGAATAAGAGGAAATGTGTTAAATTTATTTGAAGATTATCTTAGAGATAGAAAAATATGTACCAAAATAAATAATACTTTTAGTAAAACAAAAAATGTATCTCCAGGAGTTCCACAAGGTTCCATATTAGGACCTACACTATATATAATTTATGGAACCATAATGAAAAAACTTTTCTCTTTTGTGAAACATTTTGTATTCGCAGATGATACGGCATTGGTCATATCACATAAAGATCTAAAAATTGCAATTGAACTCATGCAAATTGACTTTAATCAACTCTGTAAATGGTCACATGATGCAGGACTATTAATAAATGCTAAAAAAACCAAAGTAATGCATATAAGATCACCTAATGCCAAATTTCAATTTAATCCTAATATTATATCTCATAATTTTAATTGCATTCATAAAAATATTCCAACTAATTGTAAATGTGAAAGCTTAGAATTAGTTTCGGAATACGTGTATCTTGGTGTTACTGTAGATTGTTTTTTTAAATGGGACAAACATATAAAAAAAACCTGTAAAAGACTCAGATCGATTGCTGGCAGAATGTACACATTAAATTTTTTCCTATCAATTGAAACACTTAAAATAATTTATATGTCACTAGCAGAATCTATTATAAGATATGGATTAACAATATGGGGAAATGCTACTATAACCAATCTGAAACAAGTGCAAGTTGTACAAAACGCAATTGTAAAATTATTGGTCGTCCCTAATATTTTCAAACAGAGACAAAATAAACCGTTGCTGTTTCAGAGTGCCAAAATTTTACCTGTTAAGGCAATACTTTGGCACAAAATTATAATTCAGCATATATGTACCCCGCAGCATAAAGAGAAATTAGAACATAAATACAGCACTAGATTCACGCGTAACGACGGGTTAATAGTTCCGAAATTAAGTACGGACAGAGAACGTTTGAATATATCATACCGAAGATATTTAATTTATTACCTGACACTATAAAGCAATGTAATTCTATGAATAAGGTTAAATATATGGTGAAAAATTGGCTATCGGAAAAAAAAGATTTATATTGATTTTGATATGTATGAAAAAATGTTGAATCTGTAGATATAAGATGTAAATTTTAAATTTTAAAAATGTATAAATATGTAACTAAAATATAAGCACCTGTTGACAAGCCGATTCAATTGGCTTAGCAGGACTTGTTTGTTGATTATATTATGTATTATCTATTATTTCAATAAAAAATTTAAAAAAATTAAAATAAATCAGCTTTAGGACTGACTTCATTCGATTCGGTTTTGTAGTAAAATGAACAAATGTTTCGCTGACCACATTTTAGGTCTCGCGAACCACCTGTGGTCTATGGACCACCGGTTAGGAACCACTGCTCTAAACGGACTAGGACCTTCCCTTCTGAAGAAACTCAAAGAATTGTTGTGTTTATTGGGGTTATGTGTTAGTCCTTCGTCTCTTCCATGATTTTTGTTTATCCAAGTGCGCATTGGTCGAGTTACAGTTTACGTAGTATTTTTAATTGTGTGCTGCATTAGAATATTCAACTATTTTTCGATAGGCTATTTAAGAGTTTATATTAACTGTTCTTTGAACTTTGAACATTATGGCAATGTGACATCTGGATGAGAATTACCTTTGAATGTTTTGCCTACTTGTGAAGATGTATTACGAGTTTTTTTTGTGAATGAAGCATAACGAAAAAATATTCAGCATCATGCTGACCATCCTGCAGTGAAAGCCTTCCCTGTTGTAGCCAGAACGTTAAGCAGATATTTTTTCTGCTGTATTACAAGATGTTGGCTCAATTTCACAGAACGGTACACGTTGTGTACAGGAGTAATATTCGTCGGTATAGTTTGTTGCAATTGGATGCGAAGAAACTGCAGTCAATACGGTTGTGATTTGGTGTCTTGAATCACTTCTCAAACGGCCTTTACAGTGGATTGTCTGTCAGTTACACGCAAACGAGCTCATTTTGCGACTACTTTTTAACTGCATCGACTGGACCGCAAAGTTTCACTGGCATTATTGGAAAATCCTTAAATAAGTGTGAACAACTTCCTATCCTGAGATTTAAAGTCATTCAATGTTATTTGGCAAGTTCGAAAAATGAACAGGATTTTAGTACAGCTCAGCTGTATATATGGAAAATATGTAAAACCATTGACTGATTGATGAGATTGATGATTCCAGATTCCGCAAAGAAAACTTGTCAAAAAAAAACCGGTAAAATTGTACATTCCAGGTGGCTCACTAAAACGAAGCGGGTTCTTCGGCTTTACATTTCTACCCTAAAACCATCAGAAAATTTGATAACTTTAACGACAGTTTACGCAAATATGTTACCAAACGAATATGTATTTCCGGAGTTAGACATTTGCATGAAACAATATTGCTTTCACGATATTTGTCCAGTGATTTTAAATATATTATTAACACAGTAATCGAGCGCAATGGTTTTTTGAGTATCACAAACATATTGTTAACCATTTTACCCGACAACCAAAAATGGTTAAGAGAGTTGGCGTTAAGAAGAATATTAGACTCCTGGCAAATGAAAACGCAATCAGACTTTATTAGTAACTTCAAAGTGCTTTTTTGATTTTTCGGTAGATAATTATATTGGTGTTATGAATTGGGATAATGTAACTGAGTCGTAATTGTAATTGTCGATGTCATGGTAAAGAATTTTCCTTGCTCACTCAAGGCATAGAGGGATGCGAAAAAATTGTAACAGAAGCTTCAGCTGCTGTCAGTGAACCCTTGAGACGAGATGACTTAATAAAAACAAGGTTATAGTCACGAAACCTTATGCCACTTTTTGACTCCAAATTGCAGTACCGTTCATAGCAACTTTTGCAATTTTCAATTTTTTCAATGCGGTAAATAATATGTGTAGATATTTTATTTCCACTATTTGTTCCTTTCCACCAATCTATGAATGTATTATCTGTAAGATAAATGGTAAAATACAAATTTTATGTGTGTTTTATTTCGCGTATATAAGCTATAAATACTTAGGTAAAATCGTGAAAATGGTAAAATATAAAGCTTTGGCGATGTCCAGGTTTTATGAATATATTTTTTTTATTATTTTTGTTGTAATTGTTAATATATGGAGCACCTTTCAAAAATAAAATTTCACTCCATGCTACTGGGTACCTAGCATGGTTGATCGATATAGGTTTTATCGAAATTGTCGGTAACTTGTAATCGCTCCTGAGCACGACTGCAGGCCGCTAACGAACAAATAATAGTTCACGTCAAATAAATTAGGAACCCTTAGTTGTTGTGAACTGTTATTTGTACGTTAGCGGCCTGCAGTCGTGCTCGGGAGCGTTGAGAAGTTACCGACATTTTCGATAAAACCTATATCGATCGACCATGTTAGATACCCTGGACAAATCTTGGGCCCCGCATGGAACTTGTTCAGGGTGTGTTGAAGGACTTAGAATGTGGTCAAAAGGTAAAGTTAAATCTTTTCGTTTTGGTGTTCCCATGATCTGGAGAGAGCCTCAAAACCACAGCGATGACTGCTAATTGTGTTCGTGCAATGTGCAAAAATAAAAAACAAATTTGTTACCCAAACATGGATTCGGCACTCCGCCCAGTCCCTCACGGACCTGGCATTCCTACACCACAAGCGCCCCAAAGCCTAGATGATTTACCATCATCAGAAAGTGAATCAGAAGAAAGTTTTAGTTACGAGTTTCAAGTAGGCGACTCCAGTGGACCTCAAAAATTTTAATATAACGTCCCACAAAAGAAAAAGCACAAAACGAAGCTTCGAAACTAAAAAAGCAGATTTTATATAGATTTATAATTGTATATAGTGTAAATAAAAAAAATTTATGACTTGAAATTAATTAAATTTGTATAATTTTATGATTTTTTTCTTTTCTTTTGAACATTCCCTACAGAAGTAGTGTAAGGCGGGTTTTGCCTATATTTTAATTTCCACTTTGCGGAAAATCCTTACGTGATGGGTTGAAATGGATGGCATACTCGAATTCAGCATACCGAAATACATTTAATTCACTCATTACCATTTAAAAAAAAAAAAATTGTCAATTTGCAGACCTGTGTAATTTATTAATGCATACAATATTTATATGTTAGAAGCACTGCTTAGAGCCAGCTGCATTCCGTGTTTGGAGTGTTCAGCTGCGCAATGACCCTTTCGTCAATAACGTTAATAAAATATGATTTAGGAATGTGAATCAAGGTAATGATTTATTTGCAAATAAATATTTTATTATTATTATTATTTTCATTTCGAAATTGGATTATCATCCGAATTCTAAAAGAACGTTTCGATTTTGAGAAAGTTTTGTTCTATTTTCGGGTGCCAATGTAAAGCTAGAAAATTGCTTTTCTTAAAATTAAAGAGTGAACACAAATTAGACCTCGTGAAAATTGAAAAACAGACAATTTCTCCGTTTATGAAGCAAGCCGCAGAAATATTGATTAACAAAAAAGATTTTTACTTTTTGCCTATCTTTTTTTTTCTTTAATAAATGCGGTATAAACTTTAAAAATAAATTAACTTACACATAACAAACATAATTCCAGCAGAAGACTTAACAAATATCTAAAAATACACACTTGAAGACAGACGTACAAT
The DNA here is from genome assembly GCA_929108145.2 of Limnephilus rhombicus. Classification (NCBI taxonomy): domain Eukaryota; kingdom Metazoa; phylum Arthropoda; class Insecta; order Trichoptera; family Limnephilidae; genus Limnephilus; species Limnephilus rhombicus. The sequence continues at coordinate 38,545,577 of OV815280.1, forward strand.
AAACGACTTAACCTTTTTATTAAAAATACTTAACCCTAATTTCAACTGTTGCGAACTCCTGCAACTCATAAACGTATGAATACGACAAAATACACTATTCTACTGTAGCATTCATAAGCATTTCATTTCATTCATTTTAACAGACGGATTGCAATCCTTAGAGCATAGGCGTCGGGGGAGAATGCCATCCTTATTCTACGTGTATTACAATGGAAAATGCTACTAGGGAATTAGCGTCATTGATCTCTTTGGCACCGGTGCATAGTCGGGAAACATGCCAAATGCGTGCCCAACATTTGTACATGAGAACAGGTCGCTTCTTCGACTCGTTCTTATGTTCCGTTTTGCCGGCCTCTGTGTTTCCTCCATCCTACAACATGGGTCTCTTCAAGACCAATGTTCATTCCTTCCTCTCCTTAAAAAGACCCTCCACACAGCATCCCAGATGACATTGGTCCTGAGGGAAATTATTTTCCTCAAGGCCTCCTGTGTGGAGTAAATGTAAAAAAAAAATAATAATAAATAAGCGGAACTACATTGCCCACTCTCCGATACAACGATTTCACACTATGGGAAATCAGTACTTAAGTTATGTTGACGTATTTAACATCAACTTGGCGAATGTTGTGGATCTTGTAAAAAACTTATTCCAAAAGTATTTCTAAACATATCTGTATTTTTGTAAACCAAACCGCTGCATTTTTAAAAATATTTCTATGACTCGTGGCATTTTTTATCTAATTTTATTTTTATTATTACTTACTTTAAAAATGAATTGAATAGTCATGAATTAATTGTACTACCAAACATGTAAAAGCCCTCTGGGTTTTAATTAAATAAATAATGAAACCTTGTCATATTTTGACGATTACAGATATTTCATATCACGGCAAAGAAATTGAGAAGTGAAAAAGTTGAATTGATCTAGAAATTTCAGACAGAATTTTCATCATCAGATTCATATCTTCTAAGGACGACTTATTTTACAGAATTTAAACATTTTGTTAAATATCAAAGTTCCAACTTAAGTTCATTGAAAGTTCTATTCGCGTTCTGTTATTTATTTATTTTATTTTGCAGAAACAAACAGCACATAATTACATAGAAGAAAATAGCTACAAAGTTATAGAAGTTAGTATAATAATTGGTACCAATGACATGTCGCTGATATATATAAGTTTTTGTGTGATATATTATACATTTTACCTAAATTAAGTTATTTAGTATATTATGGAGGGTTATTATATCATAATGGGCCGGTTGCTTCACAGAACTTGAAAATATCTTCGAAATTTGACTCTATGACCAATTCTTCAAATTTCAATGTTACTTTTCAAGTTCTGTGAACGTTCTATTCGAGTTCTGTTAGTGACGGCCGGCGTAATGCAGCGGTAAGGCGCTTGACTCGCATTCCGGAGGTCGCGGGATCGAATCCCGGCGTGGCAAATAAATTTCATTTGATTAATTTGTGTATTTCACAATTTATTCATTTAAAATAATATATAGTATAGTTGCGGCATGTTCCAGAGTGCAAGATACTCTCAGTATTGCCCTGGTGTAAGACCAGATCTGAATAGCCAGTTACTTCCCCACCTTCCTCTTCCCTATCTCCTTCCCCTCCCCACTACCTTCAGCCTCACAACATACCCCAATTGGGGATGCCATAGTCTCACTGGCTACAGACGGGAGCAGTTGGGACTCTTGTGCGGTATTCATGAAAAAAATAAATAAAAAAAGTATATCATTATGGGCCAGTTGCTTCACAGAACTTGTAAAAAAACTTTCACTGAACTCGCAAATCAACTTTGAAATTTGATGTACTGTTCAAATTCTGTGAAACGACCCGTTTAAAAGTTAAAATTCAAGTTCTGTTATTATTTCATAGTGGGCCGGAAGTTTCACAGTACTTAAATAATAACGAAAATTAAATAGTTATTTCACACAAGTTGAAAATTATCTTTGAAATTTGATGAATTGTTCAAATTCTCCCAACGTAAATTATCTAACTTATCTTAATTGTCCTGCTTCTTCGTCAGATAGATTTTCCGCTGAATAGTTAAGATTACATTGCAGTATATAATAATTTTATACATAGTAATTAATTGAACTAATTTGATGAGCTCGCCTTTAACAACATAATGAATACCGTTTGTTTGGCCTGTAATAGTAATATCGCTGCCTGCCCTAGGTTCACGTTTGACAACAGAGCGCTGACGTGTTTGCCTTATAAGGGGCCGCCCCGTGTTTACCTTCCGAAACTACCCCTCTGCCTCTGCTCGCTATCCTCGTTCAAAGGTATGGCATGGTCGTTACCTATTACGTGGTATGATACGTACAGATGTCGACGATATCACAAAGGCAAGGTATTGATAAATGTTTAAGGATGAAGAGGTTAGGGATTGATTCCGAAACTGCAAGCGTGTCCCAAGATCATTGTATAATCAAAGCATTTTGTTCAAATTTTGAAAGTGTCTCAAAATTTTAATTAAAAAAAACTTTTAATTTTATGATAGTATCGAGTGTTAAAGTTTTTAAAATATAATAGTTGTATTCGTTGGATTGATCCAAGTTAAATTCGTGTTGACCGGTTATATTTAAGGTTGAAACTGTACCTATTTATTTCTTATATTTACCCCAAATCTAAAATTTTTTTACCTGTAAGTTTAATATAGGTACTCGCATGTTTCAGTAAATTATAAATCATATTTATACGGCTTTAGATAGCCGTTGGCGATTTGATATATTTAACAAAGTCCTGTAAAATAATTTCCTATGTTCAATCATTTCCTATGTTAAATCAATTTGCAGGCGGGAATGGGAACCGCCGCCCCGGGAACCTTTATTGAATAACCAACACCTCTGCCATAGGTCACCCCAAGTAGTTCGCTACGTTTGGTGATTTAGCAGGGGTGCCCGGGTTCATGGGGTGAGGTTTGTCTAGGTCTCGGAGGCGGATGCGTATGCCCACCTGTTGCGTGGCGTGCCGAATCAAATGGTTGGTCACTTAATGACAGAATTAAACTTACTTAAACTCTCAGATAGAAGACTTATTTCCGTCTTGATTTTTATTTTGAAAATTGTCAATGGTATTATAGACAGCCCTGATTTATTAAGCCTAATTTACTAAGGGTCGACCGAGATCTCAGTCTCGGCATTCTCGGCTACAAATTCTAACGAGAACTCTGTCTCGGTTCTCAGTGAAAAATCGCCGAGATTCTCGGCCATACTGAACCCCAGATTCCTACCCACCCCTTAAACCATTTTCCTTCCCTGAACTCTCCTCTCTTTCCTTTCTTTAAAAAAACCCTCCACACGGCATCCTCAAAGATGACATAGGCTCTGAGGGAAATTATTTTCCTCAGGGCCTCCTGTGTGGGGCTCATGAAAAAAAAATGAATTGGTCTAACATGAATACTAGGAGTACTTTAAATATATGCCTTAATTAATTTTTTTGCAATATCAGTCTATTCTAATTAGCCCATACTCAAACCAAAACACTTTTTGTTCATCGGGGGCTCAACATTTTTTCAGAAATTTGCTAAGAAGAAATACAGGATAAGTGTGTTAAAATAATGAGATCAGGGAAGAAAGATAAAGATTAATTTGTTTTAAAGAATTTATAAAAATACTGATGATGGTGGGAGTTAGTCAGTCACATTGATTGTTTTTGCATTTTACATTGTGACTCAAAAACTATTCGGTGAATATTAAAATATTCAATTTGGGAGGTGGGTATGGGTACCGCCGCCCCGGGAACCATTTATTGGATAACCAACAATTCTGACATAGGCCACCCCAAATGTTTCGCTGCGTTTGGTGACTTTGCAGGGGTGCCCGGGTTTATTCTTTATAATTTTTTTTTAAAGTTTTTATTCCAGCAGGACTGTGAGGGTAAGGCAATTCCAGTCTGCCATATTACATAAACAACTATAAAATAAAGAAAAAAAAAAGTTTAAATATTAGGTAGGTACCTAATTAAAACATGAAATGAAAATAAAATTCATCACAAACAAATAACAAAAAATAAGCATAAAATTAAAATAAATAATAATTAGACAGAATTAAAAATAAAAAGATAAAAAGATATTTTGGGATCGTCCATCATGGAGGTCGCCTCATCATCTGCATCCATCGCTCATTTATTGGGGAACTGAGCCACTCGGATGCAGCCATGACAATGATATTGGTTGAAGTCCGTATCCTGCTCCAGAAGCTGGCTAGTCGGTGGCGAAGTAAGGCTGGGAATGAGTGCACCCTCCCCTCGGTCAACATCGTGGAGGCACTGCAGAACCTCGGTAGTTGCATAATTTGCCTGTATGCATTATTGTAGCACACCCTCAGTTTGTCCTATTGCGCTGCTGGGTATTGTGTCCACAGTTCAGACGTGTACAGGGCAGTACAGTATGTCTTGAATAGTAAGTTTATGGGGTGAGGTTTGTCCAGGTCTTAGCGGCGGATGCGTATGCCCACCTGTTGCGTGGCGGGCCGAATCAAATGGTTGTTCACTTAATGACAGAATTAAACTCTCAGATAGAAGACTTATTTCCGTCTTGATTTTTATTTTGAAAATTGTCAATGGTATTATAGACAGCCCTGCTTTATTAAGCCTAATTTACTAAGGGTCGACCGAGATCTCGGTCTCGGCATTCTCGGCTACAAATTCTACCGAGAACTCTGTCTCGGTTCTCAGTGAAAAATCGCCGAGATTCTCGGCCATAACCGATACCGTTGTAAGTAGGTACGGTACAGGATAATGCGATTCAAATCTACCGCGCGCGTCCACATTCGTCACTTGTGTCAGTGCGTGTCACGACAGCTCTCTCAGAAGTTCAAGTGCTGTGATAGAAATAGCGCTTGATAGCTTTCTTAGAGAGCCAAGACTGCAAAGAAATGCAAACATTTTTGAGTATTGGTATTCGTCACCATATCAAGTACTTAGGCCTGCATCAAAAAAGTTTTTATCAGCACAGTCTACCAGTGTAGCAAGTGAACAGCTCCTATGCAGAGCTGGTCATTTACCGACACGAGGCGACACTCTTTGAAGGGCGAAAACTTAGAAAAATTGCTTATTATGTGCTACAACAACATGTTGTTCAATTTTGATTATTAAAACTATTTAAAAACAAGTTATTATTACATTTTTTAATATATTATATTATGCAAAAACAGCGCATTTTCATTTTTTTTCGCAATTTATCTATTCTCGGTCTCGGCTCTCGATCTCAGCCTAGATTTTAATTTATTCTCGGTCTCGGTCTCGGCCGAGAACGAAAAACTTGTCTCGGTCGACCCTTACTAATTACCTTCCATATACCTACAAGAACTACTCGATCCAAATTTTTTTTTTAATTACAACAACAATATCAGGACTGAGTCATTTAGATACTCGCTTGTAACTAGATTGCATGCAGTTGGCAATGCTTTCTCAGAGGTAGTAGATGAATTCAACTGCACGGAATACAGTTATAAGAAGACTATAATAGCGTAGCTTAAACATAATCATCAAAGTAAGGCATGATACGATTCTCCTGTATGGCTACTGTACCAAATTTTACTTCAGATTCTAAACGACTTACTTCAGATATCAGTCAGAAGAGAAAAAACTAATAAATGATATTATAAAAAAAAGTATTATTTTCATTCCAAAATTATTATCTAACTGACAGCCCTGAATTATTGAGAGAGCTAATTTTCAGAACCATCTCAAGCAAATCTAATTTTGAATGTGACAATAATTTCGATCCTTAACTATTTTATTTACAAGCCAATACCTAGAACTCCAAGACTTGCAAATTACAATTCTAATTTATGAATAGATAATGATGTTGACAATTTTGCATGATTATACTTGCTGTCAAGTTACTTATTTTCACATATTTACATATTTTCATTCTGTTAATATAAAATGTTCTCTATTACACGAGTACACATTTCTTTTTATATTTCTATTTTTTCGTAAAAAAACCAACTGCTGAGTTTAAAAAAAAAACGACTTGTCTCTTATATATTCTTATTCATTAATTCTTATGTTGTCCTTAATACTACTGATACCCTTCTTTGTACCACTGTAACTCATAATCTTATCATTATAATTATTCATAAACATATGTTTTTTCAGGTATACAGTTTTTCGACTGCCACACTAGGCACATGCCCGTATTATGGTAGTGGAAGTATGTATATATATATTATAAAATATAATGATTGCTAGTTTGTTTAAGTACCTATTCATTTATATTTTTGAATATAGCTATTACTTTGTGGTTATCCATTATAGAAAAATGAAAAAATATAACTTTGTATAAACCACTTATATGATGTGCAAATCCGACCGGTTTCGGAACAAACGTTCCTTCGTCAGGGAAAGCTTATACTAATTTGACAGTTTAGAACAATGTTTTATTGTGGTAGGGATGGAGCCATTGTTAGTTAATAATGTAGATTGGGTGGGTAGGTATTAGTGTAGAGTGGGTGGGTAGGGGAACAAATCCATGATTGGGCTATATGACAATATTTTTTGTTTGTTGATAATAGATTCATTATTTTTAAGGGATTTTTTAATTTCCAAAGCTTCTAAGTTATCTAAACGTTTTCCTTTGTGATTAATATGAAGAATATTTATCCCTGTGTTTTTTTCAAAACTGTGGTTATTTTCAATGATATGGTTAGCGAACTCAGAAAAATTATTATTATTAAGACACCTTAAATGTTCTTTGATTCTGATTTCAAAATTACGAGTTGTTTTTCCAATATAAAATGAGGGACAATCATTGCATTTGAGTTTATATATTCCGGAATTAGTCAATTTATGGTCTTTATCTTTAGTATTTCTCAAAAAATTACCGATATTATTTCTTGTATAAAACGCTGGTTTAATATTAGAAGGGAAATTTTTGCAACATTGAACTGAAAAATTATTAATATACAAAATTTTACGCCATTCTTTATCATTAATATTATTAGAATTGTATAGATATTTATTTTTTGAAATTTTGCTAAGTTTTTTTATTTAGGATGTTATCTATTACCTATTTATTTAATTATTTTCTCTATTTATTTAAGTTAATGTTCTGTATCCAGATGGGTTTTTACGAGATTAGTGTATGATACTGAAACACTTATGGGTTTTTATATAAAAAATATAATATGGATGGTAGGTATATAGGTGAATTTACGTGAAAATAATGTATTACAGTAGAAGAGAAAGTTTTTAAATTGTAGGTGGCGTAGAAATAATAATAATAAATTTGCAGGTGACTTATGACGGTCTGCATGTTACAGAAATAGAAAAGTAATGAGAATGAGTTTGTACATCATAGATAAACAAAAGGGATAGAAAATAATAATGTACAAATTCATGCACATGTGCAATATCTCTTATGCGAAGATCATTAGATATAAACATATGGTACATAAAAATATTATTCATGTACGTAAAAATATTATTCAGAAAATAATGTTAAATTTGAGTACGTATGTCGATATTTGAGGTGCATTTGTTTCCATGTGTATGAAGACTAGAAGCAGGTGCGTGTATGTGGTAGTTTGTTCAGAATTATTGTTGTAGAATAATATATTTTACCCTTATTCGATTAGGTACTCATATATTGGATTCAGTGAGATGCAGGGGCTCACAACGGTTTAATTCAGAGTGCATAATTTTTAACAGAAAAGTTAAGTAATTTATTAATCTTCTGTTTTCTGTGGGATGGAGTTAAAGATTATTTAATAAGGAGATTGAATGAGAGTGTGTAATATGAGGTTAATAATTTCTGTAATTGTACTTCTATCAAGTTGCATACTAGTGATATAGACGGTTTTTACAATTTCCAACGAATCGACAGGATTTGACTGTTCTGATTATAAATCCTAGTGTCTTCACGACTTGATGATAGAGCAAATTAAGTTAATTAAGTAAAGTTAAGTTAAGTCAAGTTAATTGAGTTAATTTAGGTAATTAAGTTAAATCAAGTTAATTCAAGTTAATTTAAGTTATTGATGACAGGCATTCTTTAAAATAGTTACTTCCCTTTATAATTAACCAGTTCTTAACACTATGATATAATGATATAACGATCGTCAGTTTTCGATTTCCTGGTGTCAATACTCAGCGAATTGAACATTTTGGGTGCAATGTAAGAGAACTGGTGCTGTGCGGAGTCTGTTTTTTGGGAGGAATTATGCATTTTAGTTGGGATGAGTATGAGTGGTGAATTTTTTTGTTGTGTTTTTTTCATGAAATCCTTTTTCCATATGTATATGAGAATCGTCTTTATGTACAATTGTCGAATGTCTAATACTGTGATTTTTTTAAAAGTGGTTCTGATGGGTTACATTTGAATATTATCCATAGCAATAGTTTTTGTATTAAGACCATGTGATGAAGAATTGATGTTACAAAACCTCCCTATCCTACAATACCATATGTAACAATTGATTGAAAAGGTGCAAAGTAAACACATCTTACTATTTGTAAGTTAAGGATAGATCTAAGTAAAATCTAATGTAAAAGCTTTTTTATGGTGTTAAATAAATAAATACCTTTTTTCTTCCCAGAACTTCCTATCCTTGAACGATTGGATTGTTAGGACTATTGGATTAGAATTGTTTCAAATAATTTGAACAATTCATCCAATTTCGAAGTTAATTTTCAAGTTATGTGAAAGATTCTGAAAGTTCTGTTTTTTGATTTTTTGAATTTCAATTTTGTGAAGCAACTGACCTATAATGATGTAAAATCAGGGTTCCATACCAACTGAGAATAATGTAATAAAAACTTAACACCTGTTTGAAAAGTCATTTAAAGCTACGAAAAAAATAATTTTAAAATAGTCCATAACCCTAACCTAATGACTTTTCTGAGGCGGTTCTGAGTTGGTTTCATTCTGAGTTTCATCCGGTCACCAAAAATAGAACATGAATAGAACTTACACAGCTTGTAAATTATCTTCGAAATTTGTTGAATTGGTCAAATTATTTGGAACAACGCGTCCTTAGAATCAAAAACATTAAATTCTAACTTATTCAAATTTGTCTTGAATTGACAATCCTTGTTTTTCTCCGTGGTATTTTTATTAAGTTACTAGCTGGTCCCTGGCATGCGTTGCTATCCCATTTAATAAAGCAAGTTCAGAGGATGATCATCCATTTCAAAGATGAAAAGTCCCAATCTGAATTTCTCAACGCATGCAAAAGTATAAAGCAATTTAAGGACAGGAACATCTTAATTGGAGAAGTTCTATCATCATATTCCAAAACCCTTCTTTGGAAAACTAAACAAAAAGCTAAAGAAGCAAAATTTCAATTTGTGTGGTTTCGGAACAATAAAATTAGCGTGAAAAAGAACCCAGAACTATCTTCAAGAGTTATTATCATCAAACACGAAGATGATTTGAATAAATTGTCGTAATCCTCTCCCCTAAGTCTGACACTTTTATTGAACAAAAAAAAATGTATGATTTGGAAAACATAAATAATTTAACCGACAATACTGAACCTAACATAACTTTTGAAGATTCATTATCTTGCAAAATTTTTTTGAAAGATTCAAAATTTTCTTTACTATGCATGAATATTAGAAGTATAAGCAAGAATTTTGATGAAACTGTTTCTATACTGGATTGCATTAATCATCGTCCAGAATTACTAGTCTTTACAGAGGCTTGGCTGAGCAGTGTAATTAATATGCCTAGCATTCCAGAGTACGTAGTCTACAAAACTATGATGAAAAATTTACAAAATGATGGAGTAGTTATCTATGTAAGGCAAAAGATTTAGATAACTGTTGAGGAAATTGCTCTACCCAGTGCAAACTGCTTGAAAATGCAATCATCCAATACCTTACATTTATTAGCTGTATATCTATCTCCATCCCAGACTAAAATAGACAACTTTCTCGACTCATTGAATGAATTCGTTGCATCTCAATCCTTGCAAAATAAGGAGATTATCTTATGTGGGGACTTAAATATTGAGACCCTAGATTTGAAGAACATAAAAACATAAAAATACCTATCACTTCTGGCGTTTCATGGTTTGAAGCCCATAATAAACTCACCAACAAGAGTAACTCCTAACAAATCTAGCTTCATTGATCATATTATGGCCAAATCAAAATTTAAACCACAAGGAGCAGCTTTTAATACTGGCATAACAGACCATTATGCAATTTTAATGAAGTTTATAAGCTTAAATCTACATAACATTTCAAATAATAATGTAAAACCTAAATTTGTTGTTGACAACAACCTCTTGAAGACCAAATTAAAGGGGGAATCCTGGGATATAGTTCGATCAACAAATGACGTCAATCTGGCAACTGATAATTTCATAAAATGTTTGAAAACCCATGTGCAAAGTTGTACGTCAGTACAAAAAGAGAAACATATTATGAAACATCTAAAACCATGGATAAACGCTGGATTAATCAAATGCCTTAAAACACGTGATAAATTGCACAACAGATGTAGAAAAGAAAGCTATAACTTGAAACTGCTTGAATATTATAAGCGATATCGAAACTGGTGTTCTAGGATAATACGAACAACAAAACAAGCATATTTCAGAAGAAAATTAGATGAAGTCAATGGTAACATTAAACAACAGTGGAAAATTATAAACCTTAAAAAGGAACAAACTACCATAAAAAAATTGAAAATTAATAATATTATTACTTCAATGGAAGAGAGTCCAAATATAATTACTAATCACATTAATGACTTCTTTAGTGATATTGGTCCAAGTTTCGCTAACAATTTGTGCAGTGATAATAAAACCAGCGAGACGTATCTTGTGAATGATTTTAAATCTGAACTTCACATTACAGGGGACAATTTTGACTTTAAGCCAACTAACATTTCTGAAGTGACAAATGTGATAAATGATTTAAAAATGTCTTTCTCATGCGGTATTGATTCTATAAGTATTATGATATATAAACTCCATGTATCCGAATTAGCTGGTCCCAAATCTCATATTATTAATATTAGCTTCAAGAGTGGGATGTTCCCTTCGAGAATATATATACATGTATATATTTTTTTTCAGGTGGAATAAATATAATATATATATATATATTTTTTTTTTTCAGGTGGAAAAAATATAATAAGCAGTAATTGTTGAATGAAACACTAGTATATATTGAATTATTTGGCGGGTATTTGATAAGCCCCCATAGCTCAGCTCAGTGGTCAAGAGCAGCTGACCGGCAATCAGAAGGACACGGGTTCAAGTCCCGTTGGCGGCAAGTATCTTTTTTCGGAAGATTTTTCAATGTTGATGAGTGTTTCAGGCTGAAAATTATTGCTTATTGTTACCCATTATGTTGTTACCCTTTGTGCTATGCATAAAAATCTTGTCTAAACGTTAGTTTATAAATTAAAAATAATAATTAGATGTCAATAATTATAGACCTATGGAGAGAAGTTTGACAGGAACAAGGAAACAGGACAGAGTGAGAGGTAGCACAATAAGGGAGAAAACTAAAGTTGCCAATGTAGTTACCCGAATAGACCAACAAAAGTGGAGATGGACAGGACACATGATACGCGATCCACAAGAGAAATGGTGCAAAAATGTCACTGACTGGTATCCCAGAGATGGCAAGAGAAGTAGAGGACGTCAACACATGAGATGGGAAGATGACCTAAAACTCACTGCTGGACATCAATGGAGAAGAGTAGCGCGTGACAGATCCCAATGGAAAATGTTAGAGGAGGCCTATGCCAAGAGGCAATCTGAGCTTCGGGATATACTATAACAAATAAGATCATGTCTAATACATACCTAACAGAAGTCCAGAATAAAAAGGCTTATTATTATTATTTATTATTAATTACAGACCTATATCCCTACTCAACACGCTTTCAAAAGTAATAGAGAGATTGGCTAAGTCGAGATTTGTATCATTCTTAGAAACAAATAAACTACTCTCTAGCAATCAGTTTGATTTCAGAGAAAATAAAGGAACGAGTGATGCAGTATTGAGGGTATTGTCGAAAGTCACTAGTGCCCTGGATTATGGAAACAAAGCATTAGCTGTGTTCTTAGATCTATCAAAGGCATTTGACACGGTTTCCCATGGATTACTCCTCAAAAAATTATCTTCTCTTGGCATTTCACATTCCAGTACAGCATTAAGTTGGTTCAAATCCTATCTTAGCGATAGAACACAACAAGTAGAGATAAATAATAATTTAAGCATTAGCAAACAAATCTCTTTTGGGGTTCCACAAGGTAGTGTACTTGGACCAATATTGTTTTTAATCTTCATTAATGATTTGTGTAATTTAGATATTCCTGGTAATATTGTTAGTTTCGCAGACGACACTGCTTTAATATTTGAGGGTAAAACCTGGAAAGATGCTTTTGACAAATGTGATTCAGGATTAAGAATAGTAAAGAGTTGGCTAAATAATAACATCTTAACTTTGAACACATCAAAAACAAAATATGTAACTTTTAGCATATCGTCAAAAAGTCAGCCTTCCGACGCTCATAATCTAATTATACACAATTGTCTGCAAAATTGTAATTGCCGCCCTTTAGAAAGAGTAGACTGTATTAGGTACCTAGGTGTAATTATTGATAAATTTTTGAGATGGAACGACCATATTGATATGTTAACAAAAAATATCAGGAGACTTACCTATATTTTTAAAGAACTTCGTCATATACTGGATAAAGATAAATTACAATCAGTCTATTATGCCTTAGTACAATCTCGACTTTTTTACAATATTGTATGCTGGGGATCCTGTCTAAAGGCCAATGTAGAGCCACTAAATATTGCTCACAAATTTATTCTTAAAGTCATGTACAAAAAAAAATATCGTTATCCATCGAAACTTCTTTACAAGGAATCTGGCGTTATGAGTATAAAACAGCTCTAAAATAATTTGTAATTTTTTTATCAATACTTATTCTGCAGAAAGAACCCAACAAATCCATACCACTTTAATAGGCTCAAGAATGAACTTTGTCGCAATAAGTACTAAAACATCTTTTGGCCAAAGAAACTTTTTATATCAGGCTCCACTTCTGTTTAATATTCTGCCAGATTACATATAGTCTTTCAATTCATTAGCTAAATTTTAAAAAAATGTAAAGATTTCTGTGTTGTCAGGCATACTATTTTTTCATCCTTGGCCTTTTTTTAAATAATAAAAAAATATATATATTTTAAAATAATAAGTTTTTTTTTAATGATATTTGTTTTTTAAATAAAAATGTATATATATTTTTTAAGTAACTAGATTTTATTTGAGTTCCATTTGTCAAAATCGAAGTGTCACCCTAGTTGTTTTGAACTACCTTTATTTCTTGGTGGGTATAGTAATTAAGGATTTGTTTTATGGTCTATATTGTTACAAATTACCCATCTTGTCACCAATATAATATTATTATTTCTTACTTTCCGCATATAATATTTTAGTGTTTTGGATGTAGTGTTTTGTATTTTAGTGATTTTTTGTATTTTAGTGATTTGTGTGTATCTAAATGCATCACTCAAATTTATGAATTTAACCTCAATACAGGCAGCTAGTCCTAGTGAGATTAGTATTTTTGTATGTAAAAAAAATAAGAACACATGTATGGTGAGAAATTATAAATAAATAAATAAATTGTTTCTCCCTGAGTGTCCTTTCCCATTTGTCCCGTTCCCCTTCCGCCTCCCCTTTTCTTCTCCTGCGTCCTCTTCCCCTCTCGCGTTCCCACTTCGTCACCTCCACCTTCCCTCTCCCCACTCCACTCCCCCCCCCCCCTTCCCCCATCCCACGAACCCCCCTCCCGAGTTCCCCTCCCCACTCCCAGGCCCCCTTCCCCCTCCCAGGTTCCACTCCCCCTCCCTCCCGCTTTCCACAGCAATAGCCGCTTCCTCGCGTGCCACCAATGGCAATTTTTTTATACAAATTTCATAATGCCAGAGCTCACCGGAAGTTTTATAAAAACCTTTTCTTGACAATAACGAACACACAAAAAAAAGAATTGTCCAATTTGTTGCAGTCGTTCGAAAGTTATGAGCGTAGCAACACATTCAGCGATTCATTTTTATATTATAGATTTTATCGACTTTCTATATGTAATACTCGCTTACCTTTGACAATAATTTAAAAAATGAATCAACAAAGTAATATTTCAAACGAATCCGCCTGGTCTCACCAGATAGCATTTAAAACTGTGCTATTAAATTGATGAGCGAGCACCCTTATAGAACAAACAGCCGCCAGTCGTGTGTGAAACCGCTTTCAGATAAAAAAAAGTGACTACGTGTTTTTGCATGCAAAGTGAGGTTGAAATTCAGAATGCAAAATAGTGCAATTGGCTTTGCGTCGGATGTGTTCAATATTTTTTTTGTGTTGTAAATACTTCGAAAAAACGCACAGACCGTAAATTTTATGCTGACCGTGAAGCCAAAGTTGGTTATTTCAAATTTTACTTTCTTCATATGAAAGAGGTTTTTTTAACGTTAATTCCACACAAGAGATTCATCTTTGAAGATGGTGTGTGCAGTGGCGTAACTATAGTGTGACAGGGCTGGAAAAATGCCACGGGGGCCCCGTCGGCCCTAGAGGCCACGAGTTTAGAAGTAACCTAACCTTTTTAACAAAATTTAACTCCATTTTGACGTATTTTGCTAAGATGAGCGTCTCCAAAATCCGGAAAGTTTAAAATGAACATTTTTTATCAAGTATTGGACATCATTATTAATGAACTGAAATCGCGTTTCCTTCCAATTAATGAAATTGTTTGCAATTTCAGTGTTTTGCAATCTGCCACTTTGCAAAATTTAAATGAAACTAATCTCTTAAAAAAAGGTATAGAATTTGTTGATATATATAAAAAAGACATATCTGAATCATTTGCCAGGGAAATTCTCAGTTTTCTGTCCACCTTCAGAGACGAAATAGAAAAGGCTTCGAGTATTAGAAAACTTGCTGATTTATTAATAATAAATAATCATTCTTTGTCGTGCAGCTTTCCTGAAGTACGCACTGCAGTAATGTTATTTGTTTCAATTCCTGTGACTACAACTAGTGCTGAAAGATCAATAAAAACCTATTTAAGAAACTCAATGGGACAATCGCTATGTAATTTGCTTATTTTGTCTATTGAAAATTCTATTCTATTTTTAAACTTTGATGACGTTATTGATACAGTTGAGCAGAAAATTCGAAGAAAAGAATTTGATTAATAAATATCTTGTAAAGATTAAATTGTTATTTCATTATAAATATGTAATACCTATGCTTTCGAAAATAAAATGTATTAGATATTTGATAAAAAATGCACACAATATTAGTGATACTGTTGGGTAACTTCGTGATTTATAAAAATTCAATTAAAACGTGACGATTTTTAATGGGGGGTCCCATCCAATGAATTTGCCACGGGCCTTGGGTGGTATAGTTACGCCACTGGGTGTGTGGATGGTCTTTTTGATGAGAGGAATGAGTGAACATGACTCTTTTGAAGAGACCCATGTTGTAGGAGGGATGAAACACAGTGGCCGGCAAATCGCTTTTTATTTAATCACAGCCGAGCTGTTAAACGCAAAAAAGAGTCGTAGGAGCAGCCCGTTCTCACATGACAAAAAATGTCAACCGTGCACAAATGTTTGGCGCGCTTTTGACATGTTTCCCGACTATGCACTGGTGCTGAAGGGATCAACGACGCTAGTTCCTCGGAGCATCTTCCATTGTAATACCGGAAGAACAAAGACAGCATACCTATGTACCTGGCGCCTGTACTCTAAAGCTTGCAATCTGCTCGTTAAATATGGGAATCTATGCAATGTTTCTGCTCAAAGTCAAGGGTTTTTTTTTCAGATATTTTGTGGCTCCAGACCAGAATTGGCTGTCAAATTCAACAGTGGGGCGCACTTGCGTTTTTCACGGGGTCAGCATTGTGTAGTTTCTGCAGTATCTGCGAGCCCTGTATAGTAATTACCGTAAATATATCATAACGGAGTGGTAGAGCTCCGCCCCGGCAAGGCAAAGGTCCTGGGTTCGATTCCTGGATGTAACCGTAACCTTTTCTGATTTTTCTATTAAATGCCGCTAACTTGTCTTCATTAATTAAAAATTATTATATTTATATACAATTTTACGTATTAAAGTTACGTCTACCGAAAAACAACAACCATTGAAATTCTATTTGCTTTGAATATTAAAATCACTTTAGCGAGCATCCCAACCAGAACAGTTCCTAATAACATAATCGCATTTCAGACAGTGACGGCGCCAATTGACGTCGAAATCTTAATAAACAACCTACGCAGATAGCGAGCGACAGCCCAGAGCTAAGTCCCCGTAAAGTGGGTCGGGTCCAACCTCTGGGAATGGGCATCGGCGTCGGTTCAGGCGGCGCCGCGGCGGCGACCCCCCGGCCGAACTCCGGACTGGATAATCTAATACAAAAAGACAGCGTAATCAAGTATTGAAGTTTCCTGAATTTGGCACGTTCTCGGCGTAGTGTTATTAAAAAAGGAATCTTTGTAGTGTGTTTCTATTTTGTCAGTATCGCTTAGCAGGTAATATTAGTTTTTCTGTTAATAGTAAAACTCGCTTCCAAAAAGGTGTGTTTCTAATTTTCTCTATTAATAAATGAAAACCATTTTTTTCTCTTTAGTATTGAGATTTATAAATTTGTATTTAAGTACCTACACGGAAGTCTCTGAGGAAAAAATGTCATCTTTGGGGGATGCTGTATGGAGGATCATTTTCGGAAAAGGAAGGAAAGACATTTCTAGGAAGCAAAAAGAAGTAACGGATGTATAAATCCATTCCTTCCACTGCGGTGCAAGACGGTGGGTCGAGATAGTTCGACTGGAGCCCACCCCTGATCCTTTTTCCTTCCCAGAACACTCTCTCCTTCCTTTGCGGCCTCTTAAGGGCCTCTTTTGTGAACCTTATGTACGGGAAATGACCAAAAATAAATGAAAAACGTTAGATTTTTATATTTGCTATAAACGTACTTGTAATAATTTGATTCATGATCTTGAACTGAATCATGTCAAATAAAACCAATATATTAATAACACCCCTACATACACACACGCCCTGCTTTTTTATGGGGGTACGTTAAATACATCTATTTTGTAATTAATTTTGCATAAAATTTATTTGTAATTTATGTATCTTAATGACTAACTTGAAAAAAATTAAAAAGTCGATAATTTTATTTTTACGGAAGAGTGCCAATTGATCGGAGTGGTACAATGGCAGCTCAAACATGGGGTATGTTGTGAGTTGTGAAGCTGAAAGAAGTCGGAAAAGGCAAAAAGTGGAGAAGAGAAATGTCGTGTAATTCCTGTCTATTCAGATCTTGGCACAAAATAACGTTGGCTGTTTGAAATGGCTTTAGCAACCATCGTTTTGATTCGGAATGTTGGTCTTTCACCAGTACGACACTTCTGCGTTAAGAAAAATAAGTTGATAAAGCGCTCGCCATAAAGCAAAGTCACGGTCCTGGGTTCGAGTCCCAGAGGTGCCAATATATTTTTCTGTCACCAGATTTTCGATTGAGTTTCGCTAGTCTTCACTTAATTAAATATTACAATTTGAGGTTTTACTCATAAAAGTTTAAAATAAAAATAAATAATTGTTTTGTTTTGTACATTGTAAGATATCAATATCTCTAAAGAAGGCACTGCTGAAAACCAGTTGCATTCTAGGAGAAATCCTGAATTGTAGGTGAACTACCTTTTCGTCAATAGAATGAAAAAAACAAAGTATATAATATTGTAAAAAATCTATTGATGAATAAAAGTTTTATTATTATTATTATTATTTTAACTCGAAGAAAGAGTTTTGTAGTATTTCGATTTGAAATGTTGTACATAAAATAATATATTTGATCTAGTATTGCATTCAGACAACAAAACGCAATCCTTTATAATAGGGCTGATGAGGCAATAAGGCAGTTCACGATCTTATACAGAAACAGTACTCCAATTTTTTTTTCCTTTTGTATAGAGCAATCAAAATTTCAAATTTCATGTCTGGGTCATATACTTCGAGGGGAGAAGTATCACTTGCTACATTTAATATTGAAAGACAAGATAGAGGGTTGCCGAGGGCCTGGTAGGAAACAAATGTCTTGGCTGCGTAATATACGAGAGTGGACCGGCGTTAGAAGTGTGGAGGAGCTATTCCGGGCAGCGCAAGACAGAGAGACATTCTCAAGAGTGATCGCCAACGTCGGGGGGATCTGATACGGTATACAAAGAAGAAGAAAGAGTAATAGGGTTACACTGACAATTTACTGATTTTCAAAACGATAAGACAGAGGTTTCTAAAATTCGTTTGAATATTTACAATTTGGTTTATGTAAGGATTCCAAATGACAGATGCATATTCGAGATGAGATCTTACACATTCCCTATACAGTAGTTCAAGTTTTCATGGCTTTGTGTGTGGAGTTAATATAAAAAAGTGTAAAAGATTTACTGAATGGTTTTGTAATGCGAAGATAAATGTTATTTTCACTTGTAAAGCGCTTTGCTTCTACATATATACTCTCATTAATTCATATTTCTCAGTGGATATGTATCAAAATTCCCGTACCTCGTTCATTTAATAAGTTTCCAAATACAACACCGCTAACGCAATTTTGAAATGAAAACGTGGAGAAATCCCACGGCTTTAACCAAATATTAATTTGCATGTTTATGGGCCACCTTGCCATAATTACAGTACCTACAGATAATATATGTTCGAGTATCTCTGTCCCATTCCCCGATAATGTTATCTATCTTGTACCAACTGTATTTGTACCAATCGTCTTGTACCAACGTTTTTTTTTTACCTTAGCTCCACACAGGAGCATTTCATCTTTGGGGATGCTGTGTAAGTGTCTCTTTAGGAAAAGGAAGGAGAGCTAAGGAAAGTGGAAGAAAAGGATAAAAATGAAAAGTGGGTTAATCTATCCCTCCCAATACGGTGTAAGGCCATGGATCGAGAGGGCCATGCTGGAGAGGTCAAAAGGTTTCCTAAACCAGTCTCTCCTGATCCGGTCCGCCACGCAGTAAATGGGAAAACTCATCCGCCGCCAAGACCTAGACAAAACTCACCCGATCACTCCTGCTAAGTCACAAAACGTGGCAAAACACTTGGTTTGATCTATGGCAGAGGTGTTAGTTATCCAATAAATGGTTCCCGATGCAGCGGTACCCAGACCCGCCTTCGAAATTAAAATTTAATTAAACTACATTCATTAACCTATATTCTATAAGTTAAAGTAGTTTTTATTCATTAAATTATATTCTATCAATAAAACCATATTCAATTAGTTTAATTACATTCTATTAATTAAACTATATTATATTAGTAAAACTATATTCTATTCTTTAATAATTGCAGTTTTGTGGCCTCGAATTTTATACTTCGAATCGTGGTGAAGAAACATGGTTTTGAACATGTTGATATTTTTATAAAAAAATGGTTTTAGCAAAATTGGTTATTTTCATTTAATTTAAACTGTATTCAAATAATTAAACAATATGACAAACATTCATTACATAAAAAAACCTGATCGAACATTTTTTCCTATTTTGTGTTTTAAACACGTGCCCTCTGCATTTGAGCCAAGAAGCTTACCACACTGTCACGAATGTCATCAACCTTAAACATTTTAAAGCTGGTTTATTAAAAGGGAAAAATTATCTACCAAAATAAAGCTTACCGGTGAGCTTTTACGATCCAGGAGAATTTCAAATTTATTGCTTTAAATTCAAATTCGAGTCTTAAAAATTTATTGAGTCGGGTACCCAGCAGAGTCAGGTACTTTAAAACAAGTCTATTAAATAAAATGATTTATGATTTTGGTCAGGTTAAATCGGCTGTAACCCCATATTTCATCCATGTTTCGTTCATATTACCGTTTCGCTTGCCTGTGCATTTCTACAGCGGGTTCAAACCCTGTGGCTGCAAAAAATTTATCTTTTGGTTCGGCTTCGCCCAGTTAGTGTTAGTGACCATTTTAAAATTTCAATAGGAACTGGTTATGGTAATATTGAACTGGTAATGATGTTATTTGTGGCGTGGCGTCAGACATGCACTCGAAACTGGATTCTGAAATTCAACCACGCAGACGTTACCGTATTGGTACTGTCAATGATTTCTTCGTCTTTGAATGCACAATGCGAGATATTCACATCTGACTTTATTATTACGCTAGCTACTGTAGGTACGTACGGTTGAATACATCTCTGTCGCCGCGCTTTATGCAAAACCATATTCGTACTTAAGTTTGTTCAAAAGCTACTTTCGTAGTAGAACTGAATTCAAGCAAGTAGCCAATAACGCCAAAAGATGGCACCACTTACGTTATCAGCTAGCGTGAGGAACGTCGGCTGGCAGGCGTACGTAATATTAGATTTGTATTTTCATGAAACTCTCCGGGTGTGGAGCGATGAATGATAATATGACTCTATTGTAACAGGCAGTTGTGAATAATAATACCACGTTTTGATTTCTTACACGCGTCTATATATTATGCCGTCATTGCCTGTATCACTTACTTTGTCCCGGTGACTAGCTGTCACTGGATCGCCTGAGATTATTTTTCCAAAAAAACGGCCATTTTTGGAATCAGTTCCTATCGGAACACTTAAACTGGGCGAGGCCGAACCAAAAGTCGCCCGCGGTGCCTAACAGGAAAAGCCCGCGGAGCGGGTTTTTAACTGCTTATTTCATACCTATTTCTTATTTTTTCAATATTCACAAATTCACTTGTATGTCCAGGAGTGACGGACGTATGAATATCCCTCCAACTGCGGTGAAAGGCGAGGCGTCGAGAGTCCAGTCGGAAAGGCATCCCTCAACCAGCCTCTCTCGATCCGGCCCGCCACGCAGTGGGTGGGCAGATTTTTTTTTTTTTACATGAGCTCCACACAGGAGGCGCTGAGGAAAATAATTTTCCTCAGGGCCTATGTCATCTTTGGGGATGCTGTGTGGAGGGTTTTTTTTAGGAAAAGGAAGGAGAGGAGAGTTCTGGGAAGGAAAAGGGTTTAAGGGGTGGGTGGAAATCTGGGGTTCAGTGTGTCTTGGTCATCCGCCTCCAAGACCTAGACAAACCTCACCCCATGAACCCGGGCACCCCTGCTAAATCACCAAACGTAGCGAACCACTTGGGGTGACCTATGGCAGAGGTGTTGGTTATCCAATAAAGGTTCCCGGGGCGGCGGTACCCATTCCCGCCTCCCAAATTGAAGAGCAGATGCATTAGCCGCCAAAACGTGGACAGACCTCACCCCTATGACCTATGGTAGAGGTGTGGTTATCCAATATATGGTTCGGCGGTTTCCATATCCAACTCCCAAACTGGTTATTAATAATATTTAATTTGCTCACAGCCTTTATTCTCCAAGTTACCCAATTATCTAATTTTTAAGTTATATAATTTTATATTTTTGAATGTAGCTATTACTTTGTGGTTATCCATTATAGAAAAATGAAACAATATAACTTTGTATAAACCACTTATATGATATGCAAATCCGACCGGTTTCGGAACAAACGTTCCTTCGTCAGGGAAAGCTTATACTAATTTGACAGTTTAGAACAATGTTTTATTGTGGTAGGGGTGGAGCCGTTGTTAGTTAATAATGTAGATTGGGTGGGTAGGTATTAGTGTAGAGTGGGTGGGTAGGGGAACAAATCCATGATTGGGCTATATGACAATATTTTTTGTTTGTTGATAATAGATTCATTATTTTTAAGGGATTTTTTAATTTCCAAAGCTTCTAAGTTATCTAAACGTTTTCCTTTATGATTAATATGAAGAATATTTATCCCTGTGTTTTTTCAAAACTGTGGTTATTTTCAATGTAGCGAACTCAGAAAAATTATTATTATTAAGACACCTTAAATGTTCTTTGATTCTGATTTCAAAATTATGAGTTGTTTTTCAATATAGCCCAATCATGGATTTGTTCCCCTACCCACCCACTCTACACTAATACCTACCCACCCAATCTACATTATTAACTAACAATGGCTCCACCCCTACCACAATAAAACATTGTTCTAAACTGTCAAATTAGTATAAGCTTTCCCTGACGAAGGAACGTTTGTTCCGAAACCGGTCGGATTTGCACATCATATAAGTGGTTTATACAAAGTTATATTGTTTCATTTTTCTATATAATTTTAAACCCGTTGTGTTTTGTAAAAATTTTAACCCTTTATTTATTTCAAAAGAACGATTTGTTTCCAAAATCTGGTTGGCGAATTCAGAATAATCACTTTTATTTAAACGCCCTAGTTGTTCCTTAACTCTAGCATTAAAATTTCTGGAAGTCTTCCCTATTATTATTACACAACTCTCAACATCTCTGTCATTAATTACAGTTCAAAATAAAACTAACAGTACCTATTCCTTTAGATAAGAGAAACATTTTTGTCAGGACATAAAGCGTGATAATATCTAAGTTACATTAAATGTTTCATTTAAAGGATTCCACTTGGGTGTTATAACATTTAGTAAATGAAGTGATTTTAAAGATGATAATTAAGAAAGATTAGATAACAAATTGTTCAAATGGGAATAGGAAGGAGGCAAGATGGGTGGCGGTGTCAATCTAGTTGAAGTGTAGTATGTAGTTATATAATAAGTTGAGAGGTTTAATTCCTTTCTATTAATTTATAAACAAAAACAACACTTGTGTTGCAAAGTTTTTTTAACAAAGAAACGACATTTATGTTTATTTATATCACTTTCCTTTGAATGGTTTCTTCTAACAAAATCTCGTAATTTAAATCAAATAATAGAAAAACAAAACAAGTGACAATTGATAATTGCATTCTAATTGACACTACAGGATTCAAATTTAAATGGAATATATTTCCTTTACATGTATACTAATTATAACATGTGCTACAAAAAAAGGAAGTTCGTAGAATGGTGGTAGCATTTGATGAGAATCTATAGGTGTTATTAAAATGACAATATACCCTAAAATATATTCAGAATCTTAACCACATAAGTAAAGAAGCTGTGAATACAAATTTGGGTTCGAGTCCCAGAGGTGTCAATATGTTTTTCTGATTTTTCTGTTTCCAGATTTTCGATTGAGTTTCGCTTATATTGTCTTCATTTATTTAAATATTACAATTTGAGGTTTTACTCATAAAGGTAAAAATAAAAAATAAAAGATTTGTAAGCTATTAATAGTTAAAATTTCGACCGCCAATTTCATGACCCAATACAGTTACTTTTTTCCGTTCGTTCCTATACGGTTTTGGATTCTGGTGACTTTAAATACATAAATTTAAAAAATATTATTTTTGATACAATTTTCGATATTGGATATTTTGTATCGATATATCGGCTAAAAATATCGATATATTGAATTAAAAATATCGATACTTTTTCAACAAGCCTGCTTTACGAAAATTATCGATTTAGGGTGGTTCTGATAGCCTTGAAATAAATTTAACGCATATTAAAAGGGATCCCATACTAAGGTTGCCCTCAGAGTTGACAACGATAATATTTTAAAATATTTTTTTGCCCAAGGGTAGTGGCGCCCAGTGAAGTGTATATTATAAAAATAGCCAATTTTCCGTTACTTATTACTGCGCTTACTTCATCGAGCGGGGAGGGGGTCAGATAAGAGAATGGAAAGAGGAAAATAATTCCTCTCAGGGCCTATGTCGTCTTTGGGGGTGCTGTGTGGAGTATCTTTTTAGGAAAGGAAGGAAAGGAAGTTCTGGGAAGGAAAAGGATACGAGGGGTGGGTAGGAATCTGAAGGTCAGTATGTCCAGGAGTGACGGACGTATGAATCCATCCATCCCACTGCGGTGCAAGGCGATATTCCGGGATAGTTCGGCTGGAGAAGCCAAAGGGAGTCTCTCAACCATTCTCTCTCGATCCGGCCTGCCATGCAGCTGGTGAGCAGACGCATCCGCTGCCAAGATCCGGACAAAACTCACCCCATGAACCTGGGCGCCCCTGCTAAATCATCAAACGTAGCAAACCACTTGGGGTGAACTATGGCAGAGGTGTTGGTTATCCAATACCGGGGCGGCGGTACTCATACCCGCCTCCCAAATTGTATATTTAATTGATATACCCACATCATTTTTTTTCGTTTTATCTATATTAAAAATATTGTGGTGATCAATTTTATTAATTCGCTGGAGAAGCCAAAGGGACTCTCTCAACCATCGTCTCTCGATCCGGCCTGCCATGCAATGGTGGGCAGACGCATCCGCTGCCAAGATCCGGACAAAACTCACCCCATGAACCCGGGCACCCCTGCTAAATCATCAAACGTAGCAAACCACTTGGGGTGAACTATGGTAGAATAGTAACAATGAATAATCCAATACCGGGGCGGCAATTAACAAATTGTATATTTAATTGATATACCCACATCATTTTTTTATCTATATTAAAAATAGTGTGGTGATCAATTTTATTAATTAGCTAATTAGGTATCTACTACTATAATTAAGAATGTAAACTGTCATCCTGTGTGAACCGACAC
Source organism: Limnephilus rhombicus (assembly GCA_929108145.2). Lineage (NCBI taxonomy): Eukaryota > Metazoa > Arthropoda > Insecta > Trichoptera > Limnephilidae > Limnephilus > Limnephilus rhombicus. The sequence goes on from OV815280.1 coordinate 38,570,071, forward strand.
TTTCTTTATAAATAAAACTAAAGAAACCGATATTCTGTACTTTATGCCCCTTTCCTTCTCTCTGCTTATTTCCTCCTTGGGGATACTATTCAGTAGTTTTGGTGCATTTACGTAAACAACTTTTGTTATGTAACATTTCGTGCCTGTCTTACCCACCTGTCCGAAAAGAAATAAAAATGTCTGAAACTGTCTTGTCATTTATCATTGTGTCCTTTAAGATGTGAAATAAGACGTCAGCGGTCCCTCGGAGGGCCTCTCTGTCAATTCTCGTCCCTCTGGGGGGATATGTATCACATTGTTCATTGGAGTATTATCCATCAGAAAGGTATTCTTTTCAGAAAATACATTAGTTGTGTGTGTGTTTAAAAGGTGGATGGCATATTGGACACTTCTTAGCCTGATTAACTTTAGATATTTTATGTTATTTTGTTATTGTTATAACTGTTTTCGTGGCCAATTTTTCGCAACACTGAACTAACTAACTAACTAACCATCATGCCGTTTCCCCGCAGGGGTAGGCAGAGAGGACGGACTGCCAAATAACTCAATCTTGGCACACACTCCTTGCCTCGTTCACATTCATACATCGTCTCATACATGCTCTTCTATTATTCCGACTCTTCACATGGCCCGACTCAAGTATCTGATTCACTTGGTCGTGCCATGTCTTCCTCGGCCTCCCCTACTTCTTCTTCCATTCACATTTGCGTCATATATTCTCCTTACACTACTTTCCTCGTTCATTCGCTCTAGATGCCCAAACCATATGAGCGTCCCTTTCTTAATCTTACTCATTACTCTTACGTCAGCCTTGCATTTTTCACGGATCTCCACATTTCTCACACGATCGTACATGGTTTTACCACACATACGCCTCAGGGATCTTATTTCTACAGCATTCAGTCTACTTTCATCCTTCCTCTGTCAGTTTCATGCCTCACTGCCATACATCAGGGTAGGTACCAGCACTCCATTATGGACGGCTAACTTCTCTTCTTTTGACAGTTTTTTGTTGGCTCCAACGGCGTTCAGTCCTCCATTAATGGAGTTGCCTGCATTTATCCTTCTTTCGACATCTCTGTCAGCCCTTCCATCTCTCGTAAACATACTTCCCAAGTACACAATCTCATCCACCGGCTCCAAATACTCATAATTCACAACTCGAATATAAATAAAAAATAAGAATTAAATAAAAATTTTACACCCAAACACAACAAGTAATTTAGAAATTTAAAGATAATTTAATTATTGAATAACAGATAATTAATAATAGATAATTTAATTATTGAATAAAAGATAATTAATAATAGATAATTTAATTGTTGAATAACAGATAATTAATAATATATAATTTAATTATTGAATAACAGATAATTAATAAAAGATAATTTAGAAATTTTAGAAATGTCTACATTTTTAATCATTTATTTGGTTATGTAGAATTCCTATTATTATTATTGGTTTCAAAAGTTTTTATCACTCTAAAATAATTTTTTTATGTAATTGTTTTTTTATGATATTTTGTAGTAATTAATTACATTTCCCTTTAATATTTTGTATGTAGTTCTTACTAAACTTGTTGTCTTTTATTATTTTTTGATAATTTTGATTAAATAGTTGTGTTTTAACAAGATATTTGTTTTCATTTAATTTTTAAAAATACGATGAATTTTTCTGTAGATTTTTTTTTTAAAGGTGCCGGTAACCCGGGCGTTTATTAATATCAATAGTTGTTTACATTTACATATATGTGCGCAACCCGACTCACTAGACAATATCTGTTCTGAGCCGGGTAGCAGTATCTATAATTACATATATCAATAAAGATTAAAGCAAAAAAATACAAAAGATAATAAATAAAAATACAAAGTACAAAAGAAAAACATAAATAAAAATACAAAAGATAACCTGCATATAATAATCTAAATATAAAAAAATTTACAAACATATATAAAGTAATTGAACATTTTCAGTATGAAAGTTCTTTTTTTTTAATTTTAATATATGTTTAAATAAAAATTAACACGTTCAGTTTGCAAGTAACTTGTTAATACAATTCCTTTTTTTGTTCAATAACCACGTATTAAAGTTTTTATATGTACGTTTTCTATTGGTTTGAGTTATGAGTTGTGTTTCTTTTAAGAAAATATTGAATATGGAAGGTGCGAGGTAAGATTCATGTTTTTTACCAAGAGTGGATTTAATTTCTGGCACTTGTAAATGTTTGTTAGATTTAGCTCTAGTGTTCTGGGAGTGAGATATGTGGGAAGGTGATGATTTTATGCAATTTATATGGATAAATTTTTTTATGAATAGCTTCCTGATATATAAAGATTGTTTAAGAATTAAAGATCTTGCTGTCTAATTGAAGGATTCTTCCACTTGAAGATACATGCATAAAGATAGCAGATAATAAAAATATGTGGTAATAAAATGAAGATAATGTTGGAAGTTCTTCGTCAAGATACAGTTAAATATGACCGAGGGGAATGTTAAATATGACGAATTAGCTCAGTGGTAAAAGCAGAGCCCTGACAAGGATAAGGTCCTGGGTTCAATTCCAAGATAGGACAAAAGCTCCACACACTCGGGGATGTTGTGTGGCGGGTCTTTTAAAGGAAAAGAAGGAAAGGATATTCTGGGAAGGAAAAGGGTATGAGGTGTGGGAAAGGAATCTGGGGGTCAGTTGGTCCAAGAGTGACTAATGTATAAATCCATCTCTATAACAGTCAATCCAGCAGGAGAAGCCAAATAGTCTTACTCAACCAGTCCCCCCCGATCCGGCCTGCTACGCGTTAAGTGGGCAGACGCATTCGCCGACAAAACAAACCTCACCCCCATGAATCCGGACACCCTTGCTAAATCACTAAAAGGAGCGAAGCACTTGGGATGATCTATGGCAGAGGTGTTGGTTATTCAATAAATTTTTATTTTTATTTATTTATAAATTACATTATAACACATTCAAACATTTTCATATGTATGATACATTACATCACCATACTAGGCGGCTGCCTGTATCATAGTGACCAATGGAATATAATTACTTTGTGGTGTCTAGTGTGAACAAATGGATTAAATATATAAACATGTTGAAAATTGGAAAAATTGAAGTAGAGAGTTTATAACGAGAATTATTTTTTTTAAGGAAACCAGAAAATAGAAAAGAAAAGAGAAAAGTTATGCACAAGATCATAAGATCATATTCAAAAACATAGTTCTGGTTTATAGTTTTATATGTAAACATGCGTGCATACTTATAAAAATACATATGTACACATACATTCACCATGACATACATATATGTATCTATACGCGTACACAAGCATGCGAATACATGACACACGTACATACATACGCACATACACATACATACATTTACGTATACATACAAATTAACACATATATATAGACAGTTGTTCTATCTGAGAACGAGAAACAGGGTTCCCAGAGCGGCGGTACCCATACTCTCCTCCCAAATTGGAATGTTTACCTCCCAAAATGATAGGCTTTGTCAAATCTTTACTTTCTAATTTATATATAGATAATATTTGTTATAATAATAATATGGATAACTTTTGGATTAATTGTATCAATCAGACACAAAGAAGCAATATACAAACAATTAATCCGACAACCTACAAACGAAACCTTAAAAAAATACCTTAAAGCATTCAAAAACAAACTTACGTATTTAATAAAAAACACAAAAGAAAACTATTTTCGGCGAAAACTAGAAGCAACGGAGAACGATGCAAAAAAAGTCTGGCATGTTAAAAATGAAATCATAGATAAGAAAAAACATAAAAAAATGAAATACATAGTATTTACACATAACAATATCAAAATACGGTGCGAAGAAAATCCGTCAGCTGCCGCTAACATATTTAACAACATTTTTGCAAATGTAGGCAAAAACCTTGCAAATCAAATACAAAAAATACCGTCTAATGACGAACAGAGCATTAACGTCAATATCTTAAACCAAAATTGACATTTTTCCCCTTACTTCAGCCCAGGAAATTGAACAAATCATTACAAGCATGAAGGGAAGATCAGCACCAGGTTTCGACGGAGTTACTGTCGAAACACTGAAAACTATCAAAAAACATATTTCAAAACCATTAACACATTTAATGAACATTAGTCTTCAAAGCGAAATATTTCCAACAATATATAAACAAACCATCATCACTCCAATCCATAAATCTGGCAACCCAGAAGAAGTGACTAATTATCGTCCAATATCACTGATTTCAAACATTGCCAAAATCTTTGAAAAAATCATCAAAAAAAGATTGACTGCATTTATTAACAAAAATAACATAATTCACGACAACCAATATGGATTTATGAAAAATAGAAGTACTCAAGATGCGATTGCCAAATTATCGAACATTATTCAGAACACACTAGACAAATCTTTGAAATGCCTCGGAATCTTCATAGATCTTAAAAAAGCTTTCGATAGTATTTCTCATGATAAACTTATTAAAAAATTAAACTATGTTGGAATAAACGATAAAGCTCTAAAATGGATAAAAAGCTATTTATTTGAACGACAACAAGTAGTCAAGATAAACAACTCCCTAAGTCTACCACTAATAAGTAATTTCGGGATACCTCAAGGCACAGTCCTTGGCCCCCTACTATTTATAATTTATGTAAACGATATTTTTAAACTACCACTTAACGCAGACATAATATCATATGCCGACGACACAGCTATCATAGTGAATGGGATCGACTGGAATAGAGCAAACGAACAAGCAAATAATAGCATGAACACCTTAAAACATTGGTTTGACACAAATCTTCTCTCATTGAATACTATTCATACACTTCTCAATCAACAAACTAAAAACAATCCCCAACACTAAAATAATTATCCATAAATAACAAATGTAATAAAATAACATGTATCCAAGGCTGTTCAACATTGAAATCAGTATCAGAAATCAAATATCTCGGAGTGATAATAGAACAAGATATGAAGTGGAAGAGCCATATCTGCGAATTGGTTAAGCGTATCAGAAAATGTATATATATATTCATAAGATTAAGAAATATTTTAAAACTTAACAATCTAAAAAGAGTATACCATGCACTAATCCAGTCATCAATTCAATATGGAATTATTGGATGGGGGGGGGTCATACAACAATATTCTAACTCCGATCAAAGTGATCCAGAAGCTAATCATTAACGTAATCCTAAAGAAACCCTCCACTTATCCAACAGAAATGCTTTTCGCCGATTTCACGGTGCCTCGAGTAGAGAATATCTTCAAGAAAAATGCAATTATCCAAATTTACAAAGATAATATCATCAAAAAATTTGAAACCCATCAATCAAAAAGATGTGAAGACAACTTCAAAATACCAAAATTTAATACAAAACTAATGCAAAACAATTATATCTATTTAGGAATAAAGTTTTTCAACAACCTTCCGATTGAAATAAAAAAAACCAAAGACATCAATAAACTGAAACTCAAACTGAAGCTACACTTCATCGGCAATAATTAACTTAATAATTAACTTATTAATTATTAAAACTTATCTAATAATTACCTGTTTTTCTCTTTCTTTCTATGTATTATCAATCTATATTCATCTCTATTTTATTTAGATTTTTCGAATTTCACTTAAGTGCATAATATTTTAGTATGTAACCGTATCCCATGTATGTACACCTACAATTATAGATAATCCAGAAGTTTCAATTGTTCCCATATATACTTACCTTTTGCATAATGTTATTCTATTTCTGTTATAATTAGTGTAACTCGCTCATCAAGCACAAGAACTAGTTTCTTCTTTGGTGAGATTGCAATTTTAAATAATTTGTGTACCGATATGTAATTTATATAAAGCCACTGCACTATATATCTATATTAAATAAAAATAAAAAAATAAAATAAAAAAAATGTTAAGCAAAGGTAACGAAAAAATGCTTAGTAGGTACAAAAATTCATTTTGCCTGAAGAAATTTGAATAACTATGAAAATATTAGTTTTAGTCCTGGTAAACACTCAACACTTTCAAAACAATCAAATTCAAATTAAAAAATAACACGGCGCGTTTCGAAAACAAATTACCCCTTATAAAAAAAACATCGCCGGTGATTGGTAGATCTAGATACAAAAGGTATAGTACATCACTCAAAATTTACGCCCCGAACGAAATATGCGAATCGCTACAAAGGCGAGTAACGGCCGATTAGCACGAAGGCCGGGGAGGGGAAGAAGGGCAAGGGGAGGGTGGGGCTCCTAGGGAACTGGGAGGCTAAATTTAATTAACAAATCGGAACCGGAAACGCCGACCAGTGAAGGCTGTATTTCTTGCCTTGTTGTGGGGTCTGGAGACAAAGCAGTGTAACTGGGAAAATTAATTGGATAAATTTGTTTATTCATTAATATACTCTGCCATTTAAAACATACATCTAAATAAACTACCTGATATGAAATTAAACATAAAATTACTAAAATAAAAAGGTAAATATATTTAGCACTTGTACTACAGTGGCTCGAGGGCGCTGCATCGCCAAGGGAGGCAGAACAGCGCCGTATTATGTGTATATATGCCAATTTACCTAGCTCAAAAGTTGTTTTTAAAAGTTTTATGTATTGGTAAAACAGTTTTTATTGTCTTAACAGTTTTTAATGTGTTTATTAAACAGTTTTCTTTTTTTACATAAATTATGCAATAATATTTTTATTAAGTTCGTTTTCGACTGGCATCTTACATCTATATTCGTATTACTCTCCTCGTCATCTGTGTGTAGTCAATAGAATAATATATTTCTTTAAAATAGAACATGAGATATAAAGACAATTTTTTTATTGTTTTCTTTTTACAACAGCTCCACCCAGGAGTAATTTTACTCATGGTCTATTTCATCTTTAGGGATGCTGTGTGGAGTTCTTTTAAAGGAAATGAAGGAGATGAAGTTCTGGAAAGAAAAAGGGTATAAGGTGTGGGCAGTAATCTGGAGGTCAGCGGGTCAAGTAGTGACGGATGTTTGAATCCATCCCTTTCACAGCGGTGCAAGACAATGAGACGAGAGAGTCACTGGAGGTTATCCACCACTTTCCCGCCCTGGTATAAGTAACAGATGGTTACTCCTTCAAGGCTCTCGCAAGGACTCTAATTTTTTTTAAAGAAAGAATCTACATTTAAGTTTGAACTAATCTAGACCTCCAGTGTCCCTGCATACGGTGTTAGGAAGCAGTACACAAGTGCTTAAATAATATACAAAATGCGAATAATATATAGCAAGTCAGGAGGCAAACTAATTAAAATAGATAACAGATAAACATAAAAGCCGGTTGCTCGCAGGGTATTGGCATCTTGCGTATGCTGCAAACATCTGCAAGAAAAGGTAATGAAAACAAGTATTGTGTTATGAAGAACGCTTGTGTCGGGTGGGATACCTCTCTCGTCATCTGGCAGTACCAGCCAGATTGTGTATGGTGGTCGGTCTGTCGTGAATGAATCTCAACGTCTGCGCCCTTTAGCCGGTTTCTCGGTTGTACCTTGACGATAGTGATTTTGAAGTAGGGGAACGTATCCGAAGACCCTACGGATGGAAGTGTCCAGTTGCCGGAGGCAGGGCGGAAGGACGCCGAGTTCGCCCAGCCAAACCTCAGGCCTACACATGTCGCTGGGAAGGCGCAGATGAGTTTTGAGGATTCCATTCCGAAAAAAAATAATTTACACCAGTATATGCAGGAGCGAGATCTAACTCACCCCCAATATGGGGAAGTTGACATTAACAGAACATTTACAGTTCAGTTTCAGCCACAAGGGTTGGATACCTGTTAATTAATTAACAGGTATATTTGTTAATTAACCTGTTAATTCAGTCCTGGTACCTACCCTGATGTATGGCAGTGAGGCATGGAACTGGCAGAGGAAGGATGAAAGTAAACTGAATGCTGTTGAAATGAGATCCCTGAGACGTATGTGTGGTAAAACAGTGTATGATCGTGTGAGAAATGTGGATATCCGCAAAGAATGTAAGGCTGATGTAAGCATAATGAGTAAGATTAAGAAAGGGACCCTCAGATGGTTTGGGCATGTAGAGCGAATGAACGAAGGAAGTAGTGTAAGAAGAATATACGACGCGAATGTGAATGGTAGAAGAAGTCGGGGACGCCCGAGGAAGACATGGCACGATCAAGTGAATCAGATACCTGAGTCGGGTCATGTCAAAAGTCAGAATAATAGAAGAGAATGTATGAGACGATGTATGAATGTGAGTGAGGCAAAGAGTGTGTGCCAAGACCGAGTTGTTTGGCGGTCCGTCCTCTCTGCCTACCCCTGCGGGGAAATGGCGTGATGGTTAGTTAGTTAGTTAGTTAGGGTCGGATCTTATTGCTAAATCGCTAAAAAAATTACAAATACGAGAACACAATACTTAGTGAAGAATGACAGTTGGTAACAAGTAGCAGCATATATTAAATACCATGTTATTAATTTGGTCAGTAATAAAAGAAATCATCACGACCTTCGCTCTTAATTCGGCTCATCGAAGTCTGAAATGGGAGAAAAGCAGAAATACATGAAGTACATAACCATTTTAAACCACAAGAAATTTATCGAATTAGTCGAGAGAGTCAGACTGGAGAGAACAAAAAACGGTCTCCATCAAGTCTCTCCCGAACCGGCCCGACGCGAAGTAAATGGGAAGGCGCATCCAGCGCCAAGATCTTAACTAGACAAACCTCACCCCATGCACCGGGGACCCCTGAGCCACCAAACGTAGCGAACCACGTGAGGTGACGTACATAGGTGTTAGTTATCCAATAAATGTTTTCCGTGGCTTCGGTACCAATTGAAAATTGAGAAGATTATAACATTAAATAAAGATTGTTGACGAAACTATGTACATCTACCTTTCTCTATCCAGCCTAGTTTTCAAACCTATCCTGTCTGACAATATGTGCCAAAGTTACCTACCTGTGACATTGTGGAACAATAACTCCCAAGAACCAATCAGTCTGAAGTAACTAGTGCAATGATCAACCCCTATACTGATCTCTCAATTCTTTAATATCGACCATCAAAAATAGACGGAATCAGATTAAATAATTGTGGTATTCTAAAATCATTGTATTACAGTGTTATTCAATGTTATCAATTTTTAATATTACGTTGTTTTCTTCGCAACCTCAACCAAAACCCCAATGTTTTATAATATGTTCTAGATCTTGTTAAAGGATTTGTGTAGTTGTAAAATTAAACGATTCTGATGGCAGAGGGAAACAAACTCCGGCCAAATCTAATTAAATTTCGGGTTTATTTAGCCGCTGCTGTTTGAAATTCTTAAGTTTTACGAGGTGTCTGCATTTATCCCGAGTAAAAAGAAACCGGTTTAAATAATTTGTTTATTCCTTGTACGTTTTGAAAAATCCCTTCATTTATTAAGAGGCAGCCACATAGGGTGTGTCAATTATTTCAACTTTTTAATTCAGAAACGCCCGGGGTCTCAAAAGTTGCGTCTTACAAAGAAAATGAGAACTGCATTTTTTTTTTTTTTAATAGTTATTAGCTTGCTAAACTGCATTGAAAATCAGAAAACAAACCTAAAACATTTAAAAAAATATATTTTAATTAATTTTTTTCTTTTCAATAATTTAACCTTTTAACATTTGTTTGTTATTAAAAAATGCGTATAGCTGACAAAAATAAAAATAAATTATGTTTATGAATACAAGTAAGTCAACTAGAATTCTGATTTTATCCAGAAAAGGTGTCATTTTCCCCTTTTATATTTTTTACCAACACATCACATACGTTTCAAAAAAAAAAAAATTGCGTTCTTTGTACTGCAGTTATAAAATGAAAATTAAGTTTGGTAAAAAATATAAAATATGGACCCTTTGTTTTATTTTTTTACCAAACCACGAAATCTATTTTTTTTTTCAAAATTTCCGGCCATTTTAGCGGGCGGGTGAACAATAATTTCATTTATTTTTACGTTTTCGAATAGCTACAGATCATACGAAACTTTTGAGACCCCGGGCGTTTAAAAATAAGGCCATTTTTTTTCTCTCTATAGAGAGCGACACAAGCTAAGTCACAAACTAAAAATGTATGTATTCTTAGTGAGCCTTATATCGCCACAAATAATATGCTAAAAATCGCTTGGCAGGCGGAGGTTACTATTTCATGTGCAAAAGCTGTGTTTAAAATTTTTGTGAATAATTTTATGAGAAAGAAAAAAGTTAATCAATGGAAACTGTCACAGATAACTTATCCAATAAATTGTGTTTTTAAAAAGATGTTCCTAATATGATCTTAAAATGAAAAAAATATACACGCTTTTTTTTTAGGAAGTAATTAACCATTTTATTTTAATATTTAAATAAATGAAGACAATATAAGCGAAACTCAATCGAAAATCTGGAAACAGAAAAATCAGAAAAACATACTGACACCTCTGGGACACGAACCCAGGACCTCTTGCTTTCCGGGCAAACGCGCTAACCACTGCGCCACGGTGTCGATATGAAATTCGGTCATGTTTAACTGTACCATACTTCGACTAACAACCACCTACATTATCTTTATTTTCTTTAACGCATATATTATTGGCAACTATCTTTATGTATGATTGCAAGATTCGAACCCGAACTAAATGCTCTCTAGATAGTGTCTGGATAAATCTTTATCCATTTTATTTAATATGCGACATCTATCGACTTTTCTGCAAGTCTAGGATGAATGTTTTATTTTTAATTTTTAACTTTATGAGTAAAACCTCAAATTGTAATATTTAAATAAATGAAGACAATATAAGCGAAACTCAATCGAAAATCTGGAAACAGAAAAATCAGAAAAACATATTGACACCTCTGGGACACGAACCCAGGATCTGCGCAGTGGTTAGCGCGTTTGCCCGGAAAGCAAGAGGTCCTGGGTTCGTGTCCCAGAGGTGTCAATATGTTTTTCTGATTTTTCTGTTTCCAGATTTTTGATTGAGTTTCGCTTATATTGTCTTCATTTATTTAAATATTTTACTCATAAAGTTAAAAATTAAAAATTTAATTTTATTTTAATTCTACTCGATTGAAACGGTAGGAAAAGCTTCAATTTAACCATTGCAATTTATTTAATATTTATAACGTAAACCGAAAATAGTGATTTAGTATTAACCTTGGCCTTAATAATTTTTTTTAATTAATACTTTTACTGAAGAGGAAGATAACACTAAAAATCTAAAATAAAATATGAAAGGAAATAAGACAATGAAAAATAAAATGATAACGTTCGCAACTGGGATTCGAACCCATAACAAAGAATAATATGGAAAAAAATGTCGAAGATTCTTCTTGTACCCTGCCCGTTCAACGAACGTTGGCTATCATGTTGGCTATGCGGACTTTGTTTACTCACGGAACAGCTCTAGTAGACTGGCCAAACCACTGTCTCAGGTTTTTCACCAATGAGGTTCTCCTTCTTCCAGGGCCTAGATAATAATAATGTCGAAGATAATATGTAATGTTAAATCTGAAAATTTAAATGGGAGATTAAAAAATATGGCGGTTTTATAAAACGTGGTCACGGTGACCTAATTGGATAAGACGTTCATCCCGAAAAGACGAGAGGTTCTGAATTCGAGGCCCAGTTGCGACCGTTATCTTTTTGTTTTCCTGTGTCTCTTTCTCTTTCATAATTTCGTTTAAATTATTATTGTTATCTTCTTCTTCAATGATATATTGAATTGATGTGAGTAACCTTTAAAAGTTATAAAAACAGTTGTTCTAATACAAAATGAATACTTTTTCTTCCAAAAACCATGAAAAACACAATATTATCTAAGTAGACTCATTTGTTTTATAGTTTTATCAAACATACTAATTTCGATGGTGGGTTTGTCCGTGAGTTCTGAACTCTGCCTCTGGTTCAACGAACTCAGATATTTTATGAATTCGCGTGTCATTTTTTTTTAAATTGTGTCAAGAGTTCAGATAAACTTTTAAAGTATTTTCCTCTAATATCTTATTAACATTATAAATGCGAAAGTTTGTATGGATGTATGTCCGTGTGTTTGTTACTCTTTCACGCAAAAACTACTGCATGGATTTTAATGAAACTTTACAATAATATGGCTCTTACATTTTACATATGGTAAGGTCTGGCGTTAAGAAATTATAAATATTATAACAGGGGTAGGCAGAGACTCGGTCTTGGCACACACTCTTTGCCTCACTCACATTCATACATTGTCTCATACGTTCTCTTCTATTATTCCGACTTTTGACATGGCCCGACGCAAGTATCTGATTCACTTGATCGTGCCATGTCTTCCTCGGGCGTCCCCGACTTCCTCTACCATTCACATTCGAATATTCTTTTTACACTACTTTCTTCGTTCATTCGCTCTACATGCCCAAACCATCTGAGGGTCCCTTTTTTAATCCTACTCATTATGCTTACACCAGCCTTACATTCTTTACGGATATCCACATTTCTCATACGATCATACATTGTTTTACCATACAGGGGTGAGGGGAACCCAGGAGGAAGGGGACGTGGAAGAGGAGGGGAAGGCGGAAGGAGAACGGGACGAATGGGAAAGGACACGCAGGGAGAAACAATTTCTTTATTAAAGTGCAAAGCAACGCATGCTGAGAGCTGAGAACCAGCTAGTAATACATATTTTAACATAAAATTATTTTAATGCTAGTCCCACGTGAGAGCTATTTATACTCTCGCGATGCATGTGGGGTTGGCCTATTTCACCAATTCCCAATGGGAATTAATGGTGAGCCATATTTTGTTGGAATAGGTCAAGCACACATAAATAATTATCATTTAAAAAAATAATTGCATTAACTCCACATGCAGGAGGCAATGAGGAAAAAAATCCCTCAGGACCTATGAAATCTTTGGAGATGATGTGTTGAGTGCCTTTTTAGGGAAAGGAAAGGCAGGTAGTTCTGAAAAAGAAAAAGGTATGAAGGGTGGGTCTATGTGTTCGCCACTCACTGCGGTGAAGGACGACGGAAGATGGATTGGATTGGATTGAAGAGTTTTAGGTTAGGCCTTCCTCAACCAGTCTCTCCCGATTTGGTCCGCAACACAGTAGGTAAGCATTCAACTCCAAGACCTAGACAAACAATTTGGAAGGCGGATATTGATACCGCAGCTCCGGGAACCATTTATTGGATAACCAACATCTCTGCCATAGGTCACCCCAAGAGGTCCGCCACGTTTCGCGACTTAGCAGATGTGCCTGGGTTCATGGGGTAAGGTTTGTGTAGGTCTTGGTGGCGGACACGTCTGCCCACCTACTGCGAAGCTTGCCGAATTGGCAGAGACTGGTTGAGGGAGGACCTCTTCAGCCGGACCCTGTTACCCGTCACCTTGCATGCACCGCAGTTGGAAGGATGGATTCAGGCGTCCTTGACTTTTGGACGCACTGACCTCCAGATTTCTACCCACCCCTCAAACCTTTTTCCTTCCCAGAACTTTCTCTCCTCACTTACCTTAAAAATACCCACCACACAGCAACCGCTTAAATGACCTAGGCCCTGTAGGAAATTGTATTTCTCATGACCTCCTGTATATAGCATATATTTAATTTAAAATAATATTTCTGAATTTGAAAATACTTGGGCTGATTAAAAGTACTTCCCACAAGGGTGTCTATATCTTTATTTCCACGAATTCAACCTTTGCTAAGAGAGAGAGAAAATCGTAATCAAAAGAATAGGCCACTTGCATCACATTTTTATAAAAAAAATTCCGGTTTAGGCAAATATTCTAAGACATTCTGTATTTTTTTTTTTTAATCGTATTTTTGAAACCCTAGGGAATTTTTGAAAATTTCAATCCGAAAAATCAGACCATTTTTTATAAACCGGAAAGACGGGACATAATTTTATAGGTGTGAAAAAACGATAATTACATAGCCGAAAATCATTTTAAAAAAAGAACGTTTTCCACACGAATGGCACAGGAGAATAACGAGGCATACCAAAAATATTATATCCCATAAATATTTTTTTCCTTGATCCATCTTATTGATCATAAATCATTAGAATCTTTAACGTCTATATTACTAAATTAAATGTAATATACTTATACTTGTAAATTATAATAATAATAAGAATATTATAAAATTTTATTTTGTTAAAATCAGCACCATAATCATTATACCTCTAAAACACGTACCGACATCATCTTCACGTTCTGAAGAGAACCCCGTACATCGTTAAATGTCCGGGGTTCTCTTCAGAAGATCTGTCAAAAAGTCAAACCAAATGATAAGTTCGCAGAGAACAAACAATAAATCTAGTGAACGAATTAAAAAAAAAATCGCCTGAAATCAAAGTGATGCCATATTAAAAAATAAATCAGTGCGGAATTTTATAAAATTAATAGGAACATTTTCGGCGACGGGACATTTTCATGTAGTGACGTCACGAGCCCAAATAATGGATTTATTTATTTAAAAATTAAAAAAACTGTACATTTCTAAACAATTTTACTAACGTTTTCTTAATCTTAGTAAAAAGATCTATCCACAAGATTTTTTCCAAGTCGTTATGAAATCCATGCAAGTGGCCCATTGTGAATATTTTTAAACGTTGTTTTAGCCTCGATGAATGAATAAAAATAGTTAAAAACTTTTCGGGTCAAACACCAAAGTCGTTTATCAAACGAACATGTATTATCGATAAAGTTCAAAGTTAATGTCGGCATAAAGGTCAAACAAAAAGAACAGGTCACAATTGTATTTTTTCGCCCCCAAACGTGTTATGAATGTTCAACGTTTATGGCGTTAGTGTTTACTTTGGAGAACTCTATTTTATTATTATCGGTATATTATTTCTGTATAGCCCTCTTGTTATTTCAGTTGGGTTCTGAAACGGTAATTCTATCAAAACTAAGCATAAAATGTTTTCGAAGTAGTTAGTTTAATAAAAACAGTCCCCGAAAAAGTGGCTCTCACTGAATATCTGAAATCTAAATTCTGTATAGAATGTAAATGTTTTTTTTTTTTACTAAATGTTCATCGAATCCGAAAGCTTATTTTTTCAATATAACAAAAATGTTTGGATTGCGTTAGCAATTTTGTAAAATTCTTTGCAGCTAAATGTAGATATTTCTAATTTAAATAAAGGTATTAGTTGCAAGTGAAAATTGTTATTCACAATAGCAAAAACCATATTATCTATTATGACCTATCTAATGTAAGCAAGAATACACAAAGTTTTAGTTTGGTAGGCGGGATTGGGTACCGCCGTCCCGGGAACCTTTATTGGATAACCAACACCTCTGCCATAGGTCACCCCAAGTGGTTCGCTACCTTTGGTGATTTACCAGGGGTGCCCGGGTTCATGGGGTGAGGTTTGTCTAGGTATTGGAGGCGGATGAACAGGACACACTGAACCCCAGATTCCTACCCACCCTTTAAACCCTTTTCCTTCCCAGAACTCTCCTCTCCTTCCTTTCCCCCGAAACCCCTTCACACAGCATCCCCAAAAAGATGACATAGGCCCTGAGGGAAATTATTTTCCTCAGGGCCTCCTGTGTGGTGCTTATGTAAAAAAATAATAAATAAAGAAAAATATCATCGTTTTTATAAAACTATGTTAGAACGATTCATCAATTTTCACAGTTAAAATTCAAGTTCTGTGTGCGTCTTATCAAGTTCTGTTATTAATTCGTCGTGGTCCGATTGTTTCACAGAACTTGGATAGTAACAGAATTTGAATACGACTTTCACAAAAATTGAATATAATTTATTTATATTTATATTAAATTTATTAGTATTAAATTTGATTTCATTGAATCAGAGTTATGCAGGACCCACAGACAACCAAAATTAGTGTTTTTGATGATTATCTATTCTATGTATTAAATGTAATGTGTGTAATAATGCACACTATCTCCACACAGGAGGCCCTGAGGAAAAATTCTCCAGAGCATATGTCATCTTTGGGGATGCTGTATGGAGAGTCTTTCTAGGAAAAGGGAGGAGACGAAGTTCTGAGAAGGAAAAAAGTATGGGGTGTGAGTAGGAATCTGGGGGTAAATGTATTCAGGAGTAACGATCGAATGAATCTATCCCTCTCACACATTTGAATATGAACCCGGGAACCCCTGCTAAGTCATCAAATTAGCAATCCACTTGGGGTAACCTATGGCAGGAGTGCTGGTTATCCAATAGGTGGTTCCCGGGGCGGCGGTACCCATACCCGCCCCCCAAAATGTAATCTAATCAGTAATTATTAATTCATAACGGGCCGACTATTTCCAGTACTTGGATAATAACAGAACTTGTAGATATAGTAATTTTACGGAATATTAGCTTTGAAATTTGAGTTCATGGAACCAGACCTACGCAGGGTCCATAGACAACAAAAATAAATATTTTTGATGATTATGTGTACTCGCGTGTAGAATCCATGCTATGAAGCACAAAAAAATCAGAATTGAAAGCTTCCAAATTAGATTTTTAAGGTAGGAACCTAAACTTCCGCTCTTTTTGATATCATGTTAGCAATGAAGATTATACAAATTTCTTCAACGTAATATTATTTTTTATTTTTAACTTTATGAGTAAAACCTCAAATTGTCCCAGAGGTGTCAATATGTTTTTCTGATTTTTCTGTTTCCAGATTTTCGATTGAGATTCGCTTATATTGTCTTTATTTATTTAAATGTAATATTATTTCTTCAAATAACTGGCCGAAGAAATTAAGTGGAAGGATAATTTAAACCGCAAACAACTTTGATAGTCCTGATATTCTTCAACGCCTATCAGTCACTTACTTTTCATCTCCCTCTTAGACCAACTTTAAGCAGAACTCCTTTATCTACAGATCCACACATTCATTATACAACCGCCCTGAAACCAGATCACTCAATCTACCTTCCCATCTACTCCGGTTCTTCGTCCCTTTATGTATCTTAACGCAATTTTCCCCTCCACCCTCCACACCCCGTCAACTTATTTAGTAACTGAAACAAATCAAATTTGTTGTTGCACTTTACTTAGGAAGATCATGGCAGTGGAAATTTTATAATTGCCTATTTTTATGATTAAAAAAGGGCGTAGCAACGTTGACATTTCATCAGTATGTTAATTTCTTTGTTACGTTCCTGTTCCGGTTCAAGGTGGTAGCCTTGTTGGATAGTTCCTTTTTATCCCGCTAGAGTTCGCATTATTGTGGTTCTCCCAAATCGAAGTAAAATTATGGTACCTACCGGCGAGAAGAAATTAAAAAAAAAAGAATTGTCGTCGAGATGGTGACGTTTCTTTTGACAAATTAAAATTAATGAAATATTAATGCTTTTGGTTTATTAAATAAGAGAAAACTCTAAACATCTTTTTTCGGACGCCTGGTCTTCTGTTCACAGTAAAACTAGTTAAAAGGACTTATATTTTCAATATGGGAGGCGGGTATGGGTACCGTCGCCCCGGGAACCATTTATTGGATAACCAACACCTCTGCCACAAGTCACCCCAAGTTGTTCGTTGCGTTTGGTGACTTAGCAAGGATATAATTTACTAAAACAAGCATTTGATATATACGAAAAAATAATATACTAATTGCTCCACAACATCAAGCACACACCCGCTTTTCATCAAACCTGGGTTGCGTGGTCCCAAAAACTAAAACCTCATTCGCTCAACGACAATTCTGGTTCATCGCTCCTAAAATATATAATGCTTTGAGTACTGACATAAAGTCAAGCAATTCTAATTCTCTTTTTATAACACGTGTACAACATTGGATTTTCGAAAGTGGACGAGCGTACTTTAAAGAATTCCTGAGTTCTTAACACTACATTTTAATTATTAATTTTTGCATTTCAAAATTTTAATTTCCATTTCCATTTTTATTTCTATTTTTCTTTAAAATGTTGTTATTTTTTTTCTCTTAATTTTTTCACTAAATTTTATTTATTTTTTAATTTTAATTTATTTACTTATATGTTTTAATTTATATATTTGTATAGAACCCTTGAGTTCTTAACATTTAATCTTTATTATTAATTTCCCTATTTCAAAATTTGAATTTTCATTTTTATTTCTACTTTTCTTTAAAATATGATCTTTTTTCTCTTTATTTTTCACTTACTTTTAAATATTTCATAATTTTTATTCAATATATTTAATCATCTGTTTTAATAAAATAGTGTTTGTATTAATTTAAATAAATATTAAATATACGACTACTAATAAAAAATTTATGACATAAAAAAAATTTTTAAAAAAAATAAAAAATAAATAAATAAAAATATGGGTTCATGGGGTGATGTTTATCCGAGTCTTGGCGACAGATGCGTCAGCCCACCGATTGGGCGATGAGCCACATCCGAAGAGATTAGTTGTATGAGGGAGACCTTTGAATCTCTCCAGCCTTCTCGGAACATCGCCTTGACCACAGTGCAACAATTAGATTCGAACTTACATTACTCTTTGACAATTCACAGTGGAAGATACTCTCAGATCGCCCCGGTGTAAGACCACCATTCAGTATTGAAACGTTGCTTGAAACGGCTTTATCCATGTTTGGTGACCAGATCTGAACAGATTCCCCACCTTCCTCTTCCCCATCTCCTTCCCCTCCCCGCTATCTTCAGTCTCACGATATACCGCAATTGGGGGATGGCGTAGTCTTACTGGTTTCATACAGGAGCAGCTGGGACTCTTGTGAGCTTTTCATATTAAAAATAATAAAAAAAAACACTCTGACCCACCGATTCCTACCAACCCCTCATACCTTTATCCTTTCCAGAGCTTCATTTCCTTCATTTTATAAAAAAGCCCCCCCACACAGCATCCGCAAAGACGACAAAGGCCCTGAGGGGAATTATTTTCCACACAGGAGCTAAACCAAAAAAAAAATTGATATCAGAAAGCACCCTGTATTTAAAATATATCATAAATTATGATGTAAAGATAATATCCAACAGATATGCCCACAAATGAATTGCTCCCTAATTACCGGCCTATACAATCGCCATTACACCGCGCGGTAATCATCATTATCATAACATATAATCGACATCAGAACGAGCAATTAATTAAGCTTAGTGTACAGCCGGCATTACAGACAGCTTAAGGCCGTCTTAAATGGCCACAATATTAAAATAATAAACACGTACACCGGGGGGCGATGAAATGATTGACCAGTGTAATATCCATCCATTTGCCTCTACACTATTCAATTTAATTACGCCACTTTACAAAACAACTTTTTTTATGGTGATGGAAGAAATAAAATAAATTTGTCGCAAGAAAGCAATACTGCTGTAACCGCCACTACCAACGAAAATGCTTTTGAGGACGTCTAGTTTTTCCAACGTCGTACAGTTCTTATTTATCGTCGTAGATGGGACCCAGATAGATCGACGCAGAAAAAAAAATTATGCTTGGATAAGATACGACGTTGCACGTGGAGGACACTATATTTAAAACACTGGACATTGCATGATTTTACATATTACACTTATGAAAAGATTAGTGCCAAAAGTAGAGTTTTTTTTATATAAACATTTAAAAAGTAGAGAATAATACAAATTAGCAGATTAACCAAAAAAATCCCACATATGCATCGCCAGTTCGTGGGTATACTTGTGTGTTTTAAAAACAGTTAAAATTTACTCATATACACAAACACATTATATCTTTGAAGAGATTAAAAAAATAAAATTATTATATATTTTTGAATGTAGCTATTACTTTGTGGTTATCCATTATAGAAAAATGAAACAATATAACTTTGTATAAACCACTTATATGATGTGCAAATCCGACCGGTTTCGGAACAAACGTTCCTTCGTCAGGGAAAGCTTATACTAATTTGACAGTTTAGAACAATGTTTTATTGTGGTAGGGGTGGAGCCGTTGTTAGTTAATAATGTAGATTGGGTGGGTAGGTATTAGTGTAGAGTGGGTGGGTAGGGGAACAAATCCATGATTGGGCTATATGACAATATTTTTTGTTTGTTGATAATAGATTCATTATTTTTAAGGGATTTTTTAATTTCCACGTTTTCCTTTATGATTAATATGAATAATAACTAATACCTACCCACCCAATCTACATTATTAACTAACAACGGCTCCACCCCTACCACAATAAAACATTGTTCTAAACTGTCAAATTAGTATAAGCTTTCCCTGACGAAGGAACGTTTGTTCCGAAACCGGTCGGATTTGCACATCATATAAGTGGTTTATACAAAGTTATATTGTTTCATTTTTCTAATAAAATTATTGCTTACTGAATTACAATTCAAACGACATGTTAAAGTTACATCAGGTCGATGTGACATTACGGCAAGTGAGTTTTTGCACAATGGTATTTATCCAAGGCTTTATTTATTTTTTTCTGTAGGAGGATATATTTTTAAATTCAATTTCTGTAGTCTTATAGAGAGAATTATACATTTGTTAGCTTAGTTTCACACAGAATATTTAGAGAAAATATATATTTCAAACATTGAATAGAGTACATTTTTCTTATCTCTAACAGTCCAGCTTCTTGGAATAATTGCAGTTAGTTAGTATTTAATTTGAAAGTCTGGAAAATATTTAGGAAATATTACTTCAAGTGAGATCTTTATGTTTTCATAGTAATTACACGTGTAAAGAAAACGTGGATGAAACCTATTTACACAAAATGTATCTATGAACCAACGCTAACACCTTCTCGCTACCTAGTATTACTTGAAAGGAGCCAGACAGCACAATCAGTACTTATGGTAAGGCTTTCAATGTACAATATGTACTTACGGTAACACCTTCGTATAGTGCTTAGTGATATGTGTGAGGTGTGAAGTTGTCTCTTGTATATAATGTTAAGATAACTTTAAGCTGAGTAGGAACGGAATGGCGGAGAATCCAATTTATGTAAATGAGTTTGAAAGCTTTCTAAGATTTGGAATGAGCAACAGAATTAGGTATTCAGCCGGAAATAGCATCAGTGGGAAGTTTCCGCCGCATCCGGTACACTTTCAGTTCCACCGAAGTGGATTCAATACCTAACAGTGGAAAATTAAGTGTAAAGATGATAACAAAATAATTGTAATACCAGTTGATCTGAGCAGTAAGCTGAGTAGTAATAACTATGAAATTGCATATTTCGATTTGGGAGGCGGGAATGATTTATTAAATAAGATAAAATTATGTAGAAACATGTATCTTATAGTACCTACCTACTTATCTGAGGTGTAAGGGAATATGCATATTATAGTTTCAATGACTCACAACATATGTCATTAGAATGGATAGTTAAATATAATATGAAATTTTAATAAATATCAACAGGGGTCAGTAGCACTACTACATGAAAAAGACAATTGTCGCCGATTCAGTTTGAAAACTCGTTGTGTGCCAAATCACAAATTGTATGTTTTCTTTTGTTAGATTTGGGTGAAGTTTTTTTCGTGCTCCTCTTTGAATGTTTAATTTCATGGAAAAAAATATTATCCAAAAAGTGCCACCAAAGATTGAAAATAGACATCAGTGCATTTGAAAGGAGAGAAAATAATTAATGTTTCGCACCCAAATAACGAAAATAATTGCATTTGGTGGCACTCTTTGAACAATATTTTCTGAATGAATATGTTGAGACTCTTTTACAATATATCTAAGCACTGTACCGGATTAATCAAATTTTAAAAAAAACTTATGGTTAATTACGTTATAAAACATTTTTTCTGATGAGCTTTTTCGTCATTGCTTTCAACTTTTCACTCGAAGATTGTATTAAGAAAAAGGGGAGATTGGATCAGAGTGATTTATGAGGTAAGTTGGCCATCACGCATTGATACAACCAGCCCCACTGTTCCCTATTCTAGCCCCAGGACCTGCTTGGTCGTTATTTTATTACAGCATTTCGATTCCCAGCGCCACCCGCACCCGCAAAACCTTGCTTCCACCGCTTTAGCCTTTAGGTTATTTTAGCGTACACTTAGGCCCTTCTATCGTATCTATAGCTCCACAAAGGAGGCCCTGTTATGTATAGGGTTTAGGAAAGAAAAAAGAGGTTATGAGAAAGAAAATGGTGTATGGGGTGGGTAGGAATTTGGAAATCAGTGTGTCCATAAATAAATCGTATAAATGCATGTCTCCCACTGTGATGCAAGGCGATATTCAGAGTCGGAGAGATGGTAAAAGATCTCTCTCAACCAATGTCTCCCGATCAAGTCTACCACGCAGTTGGTGGGCAGACGCTTCCGCCGCCAAGACCTTGACGATCCTCACCCCAGAAACCCGGGAACCCCCGGAAAATCAACAAATATAGCAAATCACTTGGGATGACCTATCCAATAAATGGTAACCGAGCGACCCATACCCGCCTTGCAAATTAAAGTTTTGAAAGTTCTTTTTGTTCACATTAACTCCACACAGAAAGCCCCGAGGAAAATAATTTCCCTCAGGGCCTGTGTCATCTGAGATGCTGTATGGAGGGTCTTTTTGAGGAGAGGAAGGAATGAACATTGGTCTTGAAGAGACCCATGTTGTAGGAAGGAGGAAACACAAAGGCCGGCAAATCGTTCCACAGCTGAGCTATTGAACACAAGAGCATTACCAAGGATAGCATTCCAACCCAACGCCTGTGCTATAAAGATTGCAATCCGTTTGTCGAATTAGGAGAATCTATCAGACGGACCGCCCGTTCCTGCACAGAGTCGAGGGTTTTTTCAAGTATTTTGGGGCTTCAGACCAGAGGTGACTGCCAAATTCAACCGTTGGACGCACTTGTGAATTGTACAGGTTTAGCAGTTGTGTACTATTAAAGTATCTGCGGGCCCTGAACAATACGCCCAGTTTTTGAGAGGCTAACTTAACTCTGGCTTCGATGGAGCCCCCATATCTTAACTGGTCACTTAAAGTTAAACTATGACTGGCAAATATTTAATTAATCATTATTTTCAGCCACTACTACACTTACTGCAATAATTATTACTAGCAGTTAAAAACCCGCTCCTCAGGTTTTTGATGCTAGGTCCTGCGGGCGGCTTTTAGTTCATCTTCTTCCGGTTTGCGTGTTTGCGATAATTTTATAACTCCGATAGGAACTGGTTCCTAAAATAGCCAGTTCCTCAGATCCCCGGTCCACTGTGATCCAGTGACAGCCAGTCACCGTCGGTGACTCACCGAGACAAAGTAACAGTGCCAAAGTAACCGTGTTAAAGGAACCGAGACACGCAATGACCTTATGTGTAATTTATAACAACTTCGTCAAGTATTGCGTCAGTCTTCCAAATCCAGAAGGATACTTAAAATATATAAATCAGTAGCAGTTATGCCTAGGGAGTAAACATTCACGTACGAGATGCTGACGGAAGTAGTGACATCTTGTTTCGAATTCTTGAATTTGAACCCAAATTATAACAGTAGCTTTGTGTGAAATTCCACGCACACAGATGTTATTTGAGGAGCGGCCGTTGAGCGTGGCGTCCGACATGCACTCGTGGCTGGGTTCTGAAATTCAACCACACAGATGCTAGCCCATTAATACTGTTTGATAATATCCCGCGATTTTTCACGGGACTGCGCTAATTTTAAATATTTATGTTGATATTTCGCGTGATTTTGCTGCAAATCGGTAAATCCGAGTAAAGTTCATTTTTCAGTGATTTGATTTTTTCCATTTGGTTGTCAATCGCGTGGTGCATGTCACGTTGCGGCGGTGGATCAAATCTAAATTTACCTTTTGTGTCGCGACACGTAAATATATCAAAATGAATTTACTCGTACATCTGCCGTAAGATACAGATAAATTCATTACATTGCCAGAATGGGATACTGGGCGACTCTGTAATATTACATCCCCCAGCAGTTCGTACATTAATAATGCTTTTCCAGTTTTTGGAAGCGAAATAGCATTTTCTTGAGATCCATTCTTTATCCTGTCAAACTGTCACACGATTACCAAGTACATAATCTTATTTTCACTGCATTTAAACTATTTTGGCAGACGTGTTAGTTTACCAGATGCTGTGCCAAATTAGACTGCATCTACAGTGTCATCGAACGTCATTAATAGTTTAACGTCTGTACGGTTGAAATTTCAGAAACCCGGCTTTGAGTGCATCTCTGACGCCGCTCCGTACGCGCCGCGCTATATAAACATCTGTGTACGTGAAAAAACTAATTTTGTAAATTGGTTTCGAATTCAAGAATTCGTCAAAGCAGGCGCCATTTACGTTAGCAGATCCCATGAGGACGTGCCGCTGACAGGTAAAAGTAGTCCGGATTTGTAAATTTAATTAATTAATTAAATTAAATTACCGTCAATTTTTCCATTTCCCATATGCCGCGTCATATAAACATTTGGGTACGTAAAATTTCAAACAGTAATTAACATGACTTTTTTTTACTCCTCACCAGAATTATTTTGTTTAAAAAAAATGTTTTGATGGAAACACAAGAAAATCTTTATTCCGTTGTAATTTTTCATTAAACGTCAAAATAATCTAGTTTTAAGTTTGCCGTTGGCAGTTTCCTTAAGTTGAGATGAGAGTTGTAGTAGGTACAGCGTGTAATGTAAAACTCTTCTCGTTAAGAGAAGTATTATAATTTTGCAGTAACTAAGTTTGTTATGAAGCATTATTTTTGCAACGCAAAAATTATAAATTTTCAAAATGATTTGTATTTCGCCAGTATTTCAGTGATGGGTATATTATTACAGGGTGTTCGGGGGTAAAGTGCATTAACTTCAGGAGGTGATTCTACAAGATAGTATAAGTAAAAAAGATAAATAACTTTTTTCGAAATTCCAAGTTTTAGGGGTAGTTTTGTGGTAAAAAGATAAAATTAGACCGGCGTGAGCGGCCAGCTTTATTATTTTCTGCTGTTACGATACGGGCCAATCACCATCATACAATGTTGCCACGATCGTGCCCAGTAGGCTCCCGGCAAGTAAGATACCTCACACTCAAGGATTTTTTGTAGGTAGATCTTTTTGTATGGGAAAAAAATGTTGGAATTTCGAAAACGTTTACATTTCAATTCACGTAATATTTCATAGCAATCATTCGTTTTGCCAAAGAAAGAATTTATTATATCTAAAGGTTCGCTGAGTTTCGGCACCAATGAATCGTGCACGGGGCACGGGGATAAGCGTAAC
Source organism: Limnephilus rhombicus (assembly GCA_929108145.2). Lineage (NCBI taxonomy): Eukaryota > Metazoa > Arthropoda > Insecta > Trichoptera > Limnephilidae > Limnephilus > Limnephilus rhombicus. The sequence continues at coordinate 38,595,185 of OV815280.1, forward strand.
TTTGCGGCTACTCTTTGCTAAGACGCTTATGGACTTCAATAAGTTATGCCCGACCACCAAACAAGATAGGTAAATCACAATTAAGTGGTACTCACGGCTGTTGTGTCTTCTGGCTTGGTTTCCGTTTGGTGTCAGTCATAGATATTTCCATAAGCACTCGATAAGATTGTTCTGGTTATTAGAACCACGATAAAGTTTGAGTCACGAGTCGATTTATCTAAGAAGTTCATACGATAGAATACGATGTGATTTACACTTTATGTAACGATATGATAAATAACACTTCGGCGTAGAGCGAAATGTCACGATACGAACGGTGGTTGGCAACGGACTAACGGACTTGACCATATTGCGGTACTTGACATCTTTTCTACCGTATAGGTAGGCACCCATAATGTGCGGAATTCCAAAATCTGGATTCTTCCGATCCCGTATGACAATCGGAACACAAAAACGTATGAAATCCATCAGCGTTATGAAACAAAAGTACTTAAATAAAATCTATATTGTGAACAAAACAATATTTAAAAACAATCAGCCTTACTAAAAAACCCATTGAAAATTTTACTTAATTGACAAATGACCGCGGATGTGAAAACATTACTAATTAAAAATTTGTTCATTGAAAGAAATACACATTGTTTACACGGCCTGAGTGGGTAGTTTATCTCTGTTTTGACGATTGATGTCCGAACGAAATTTGGAATTTTTCCAAAGTATTTTGAATGTTCTATATATTTCTTATTTTTGAAGGTGTCGTAAAAACAAATACGGTTTATGAAAACTAGATATAATTACCTTTTATATTTGTCTATTTGAAATACAGTTTAGTTTTCAATAATTGACATATTTTAAGATTCAAACTCGGAAATAAATGGAAAAAAATTTCTTACCAAAATTTTTTTGACTAAAATATAGAGAAATTAAAAAAAAATCAAAACTTCAAAAACACAGTCCTTTTATGTAATAAATTTGGAAGGAAACTATCACCTCACTTTTTCCTCGTGCATACAATAAAAAAATAATAAAAAATTTCAAAGTTTTTTTTATTGCTAAAAAAATAACCTAAAAATTATTCCGACTTTTATAACAGATTTTTTGCATCTCTGAAGACGTTAATTTGTTTGATATATTTAGGAACACATGTATTAGATATTATTATTTAAAAAAACACCACTTTCATAAAATTCTCCTAAAATAAAATCCTTTAAATGTAAATTTGAATTTTCATGTATCATATAAAATAGTTTTTGACATTTCAATTTTCAAAGTACGATTATTGTTTATTGTTTTATAACTTGACTAAAACTTACGAAAAACCACAAAAAATAAAGGAGTAAATAAATATTTAGAAATTAACGTAATATTGCACACACATCAGCGAAGCGAAATTGTTTCGCGCTTCCAGCGCGAAAGTTCATTTATGATATGAGCGCAAACAACGAATGCGCAGGCGCCGCCACCTAGCGGTTATGAAGGAAAACAAATAATTTGGCACTTAGACTATAAAAAATTAGATTGTTGCCAGATTTAAAATACATTTTAAGAACAAACCTTATTAGTAATGTTATCGTGTTTTAGTGTATTTTTGTTTTATTCATATTATTGCTTATGTTTAACAATTTTAATTAGTGGTCCACCTAGGTCCTGGACCCAGCCCAGGGGGGGGGTCATGACCCCCATGACCCCCCCGGATCCGCCCTTCACTCTTGGACACACTGACCCCCAGATTTCTACGCACCCCTTGTACTTTTTCCTTCTCAAATCTTTCACACCTTCCTTTCTCCATCCAGGACCTCCTGTGTGGAGCCAATGTAAAAAAAGGTTAATTTCTTCCTCTTCTTAAAAATTCTCTCAGTACAATTTCTCTAAATACAGCAAAGCCTCTAATCTCTAAAAGAACGGAGAAAATAAATCAAATTTAAAAAAGAGAAACGCATTTTTTTAGTTTGAATTCATTTGGTACAAACTCAACATGTCATGACATACAGAATAGAATAAATAAAAGTAAAGATAACTCCAGTACTTATGTTAACAAATCTAAAGTACATACTGCAAAAAAAAACATTATTTACATTAGACGTAAATCCACTCTCGGAAGCTTTTTAAAAATGCGAAACAGACACCGGAATAGAGATTTCTGAATCACATTTCGTGGAAAAGTTGTAAGCAGAGAGTCTTAGTGCTGGATTTGTTCGTGCTCAGTACTGTTCAGGCCCGGCCGTGGGTGAGAGATATAAGCACTTGACTTGTGGGTAATGAACTAAAGTGACTGTGTTGTGTCATGAGATATTAAGGATAGGTTTTTCACAGAATTTGAATAATTCGTCAAATTTTAAAGTCAATTTTTAAATTTAAGTTCTGTTATTTTTTCATCATGGATCGGTTTTTTTTTTAGTTTAACCCCACACAGGGTGGGTTGCTGTGTTCTGAAGCTCTGAGAAGGAAAAAATGATCACTGAGTAGGTACGAATATGGGGATCAAATAGCGATGTATGAACCCATCCCCTGTGAAGGTCAAAGGGTCTAACTTATCCGGCCTCTCGCGATCCTTTCCGAGTGGAAGGGTAGATCCAAACGTATGTCACTCCCGGACACACGGACCCCCAGATTCTTACCCACCCCTCACACCCTTTTCATTCCAAGAACTTACTTTCCTTATTGAGACCCTTGACACAGCATCCCCAAAGATGACGTAGATCCCGATCTTTCGGTTCCTTGGGGCTTTATATGTGAAGTTAAAGATTTTGAAATCTCTTAAAACCGTATGGTATTATTGATCTGTACATTCTCTCATAAACATAATTTTATTTTTCTAACATTTTAGCAAGATTATATTTACGAGTATATCTCGTCCTTTTCTTGAAATTTCAATAGCATTTTAAGATATTTTCTTAATTAACAATTAAATTATCGAAATCATTGTAAAGGCAACACGGCGACACATCTCATTATTTAAGAGTTTTTTTACGTATTATTTATTAAGTTAGAAGAAATATAACAATTTTCGCTTTCTTAACTTTAGTACAGAGAATATATAGTACAGTAGTATATAAATAAAATATTGTATAGTATGTTTTTAATTTTGTTCTATCAACTTAAGTTTAAAAAAAAAAATTAAAGGTAATTTATATTCTACTTTATTTTTAGGAAGGAGATTATATTTGTGTACGCCCTCGTGGCCAATGCTTCTCTTGCCACTTTCAGTCTTGACAGTTGATTTTATATCAAGTATAACTATTAGCAAGCTGCAAATAGTTATACACTATTCAAATATCCTGACGTCAGAATTCACCATGAGTGCCTTTTACTGACTCAAAAACAAATTTTCAACTTTATAGGTCTGACGCCATTGTAGTTTTTATGGCAGAAAGTTAATGATAATATCTAATGACAACTAATGATTCCACGGCGTCCCAATTAAATCTCAAACCACATCCCACATGTTCCCCACGTGTTCCCCACGTGTGCCCCACGTGTGCCCCACGTGTAAGTTGTCCCATTAAAATAACTTTAAATTTGAGAATCCTCCAACGAAGACACCAGAGGGCAGAGGTGATTCAAATTAATTTTTGACGAACAGACCGAGCGACAAGCGGGCGCCATCAACAATTCATTCCTGAAGCTCCGAAAGCCTTTGAAGAAACCCTAAAAGCCTTCCGCCCTCACCCTCCATACTTCACCTGTGTGTCCACCCTCCCAGACCTGCACGGCGCATACTCGTACGTGTACATGGATTAAACAGGTGAAACACTTCGGAAGACATACATTGCTGAGTTGACAAATACTTCGGGTTTGCACCCATCCGCCGTGTGTTAAATTCCTCTGCTAGCTAAGTCTACCATCTTTGCACAATTAAAAAAATGATGGTATCCCAAAAAAAAAAATATATTTTATGTTGTTTCAATACTTATTATAAGCAATAATTGTCAGCCTGAAACACTCATTTACATTGAAAAATCTTCCGAGAAAAGATACTTGCCGCCAACGGGACTTGAACCCGTGTCCTTCTGATTGCCGGTTGGATGCTCTGACCACTGAGCTATGGCGGCTTACCTCTCCAGCCGGACTCTCCCTATCCATCGCCTTACACCGCAGTGGGTGGATTGGATTCATTCGTTCGTCACTCTTGGACACTCTGATCCCCAGCTTCCTACCCACCCCTCATACCTTTTCCTTCCCAGACCTCCCTCCCCCCACACCCCATCATAAAAATATTTAATTAAAATCATGACAACGCAAACAACAAAAATTAACATCATTACAGCGGCGAGTAGTAGGCGACCCCGGCGCAGGCCAAAAATGTTGGTGAATTACACCAACATTCGCGGCCTGCATACCAATTTAAACTCCGTCCACCACCACCTTTTTTCTCAACGCCCCAACCTACTATTCCTGTCTGAAACGCAGATAGCCGAGCCTGTAGACGCCTCCTATCTGGACTGCCCGGGCTTCACCCTCGCAAGCAAGTTCAGACCTAAAGGAGGTGTCTGTCTCTATAGTCGAGCTGACGTCAACTGTGTGCGACTGTTGAATCTGGAAAACTCCAGATTCGACGTAATGTGGGTACGCGTCAATCTTGCCAGTACGGTAAGATTCTACGCGTGTTTATACCGCTCACCGAACCTTAGCGAATCAGACACGTCCGAGCTCTTCAAACATTTAAGCGACACTATTGATGACCTCTTGCCCCGCTACCCTATGGCAGAGTTTGTGGTCCTGGGGGACTTCAATGTTCATAACGAACCTTGGTTGAAGTTCTCAGGATCAACAGACTCGGCTGGACGCCAAGCGGAATCCTTTGCCCTTTGCTACGGATTGGAGCAAATGGTTCAGGAGCCTACAAGGGTTCCTGATGTCCAGACTCACCGTTCCAATCTGTTAGACCTTTTTTTAACTACTGTGCCACACGGTTACAGTATTGAAGTCACAGCGCCTTTAGGATCGTCCGACCACTGCCTGGTGACGACATCAATCCCTGTAAACTTCAGACCACCAAACGAGAGGCTGAAGAGAAAAGTGTGGCACTATAGGTCAGCAGATTGGTTCGGTCTGCGGGCACATTTTAATGCTTTCCCGTGGTCAGCTGTCTGTTTTCGGACTTCGGATCCCTCAAGATGTGCCCAGGAAATTGGTGAGGTCATCACATCCGCGATGGATGGCTTCATCCAATCTACTGTTAAGGAAACTGGTGTAGGCTAAAAGCCGTGGTTCAGTCGACAATGCGCTGAAGCAGTGCGACGAAAAAACGCGGCTTACCGAGCCTACAACACATCTAAAACATCCGAAGACAGAACAGCTTACAACAAAATGGCAAAGGAAACCAAGAGAATCATAAATAGGTCAAAATTCGAGCACGACCAGCAGATCAGCAGAAAGCTGACTGCATGCCCGCATGGCAGCAGGTAATTCTGGTCGCTTGCGGGCTCAATAGGTCGCAATTTCTGCAAATCCAGTCTGCCACCTCTTACCAGACCTGACGGCTCACTAGCAAGCACCGCCACCGAAAAGGCTAACTTACTAGGTAAAATGTTTGCGGATAACTCAACCCTCGATGACCAAGGTGCTGTCCCGATGTCGGTTCCTCACTGCGGTTTTCGTATGAAAAAGCTGAGGATCCGGCATCGGGAAGTACTCCATGTTTTACGAGGGCTTGATGTTAATAAAGCTAGTGGGCCTGACGGAATACCTGCCCTGGTACTGCAAAGGTGCGCTGCAGAAATAGCTCCAATTTTGACGAAGCTTTTTAAACTGTCCCTGAAGACTGGCTCTGTGCCCTCTGGTTGGAATAAAGCGGTTATCCATCCTATTCCAAAGAAGGGTGACCGCTCCAACCCGGCCAACTACCGCCCCATAGCGATCACATCAGTTCTGTCTAAGGTGATGGAACGTGTGATCAACGACAAACTGCTCACATACCTCGAGAAGAACAAAATTATTAACGACCGTCAATGCGGATTCCGGCGGAACCGCTCGTGCGGTGATCTTCTCGCGTATGTGACGCATGTTTGGGGGCGATGCCTGGAACGTTTCGGTGAGACCCAAACGGTTGCACTGGACATATCCAAGGCCTTTGACCGGGTTTGGCACCGAGGACTTGTCAACAAACTGCATTCTTACGGACTTCCCGCATCCTTGTGTACGTGGATTGCCGACTTCTTGAGGGAGAGGTCGATTCAGACGGTAGTCGATGGTTTCACCTCTTCCTCTCACTCGATAAATGCTGGCGTCCCGCAGGGATCGGTTCTGTCTCCAACTCTGTTTTTGTTGCACATCAACGACCTTTTGTCATGTGCACCAATTCACTGCTACGCGGATGACAGTACAGTTCATGATTGCTTTTTGTTTGACAAGCCCCCGAAGGGCTCACAAACTCTAACAGCTCGTAAGGCTTTGAAACAAAGAATGGACGGTTACCTCGAGAGTGTTTTCTCTTGGGGTAAAAATAATCTCGTTGAATTTAATGTTTCAAAGACCCAATCTTGTCTGATTACGTCTAAAAGGGATCGCAATGAAAATCTAGTCTCTTTCAACGGAAGCAATCTTCCGAACAGGCCCTCCATTGATTTGCTTGGTGTAACCCTAAGTGACCAGCTCAGGTATGGGGGCTCCATCGAAGCCAGAGTAAAGTTAGCCTCCCAAAAACTGGGCGTACTGTACAGGGCCCGCAGATACTTTAAAAGTACACAACTGCTAACCCTGTACAAATCGCAAGTGCGCCCCACGGTTGAATTTGGCAGCCACCTCTGGTCTGGAGCTCCAAAATACCTGAAAAATACCCTCGACTCTGTGCAGAAACGGGCGGTCCGTTTGATAGATTCTCCCATCTTAACAGACGGATTGCAATCTTTAGAGCACAGGCGTCGGGTGGGAATGCTATCCTTGTTCTACCGGTATTACAATGGAAGATGCTCTGAGGAACTAGCATCATTGATCCCTTCGGCACCGGTGCATAGTCGGGAAACACGCCAAACGCGTGCCCAACATTTGTACACAGTTGACATTTGTCACATGAGAACGGGTCGTTTCTTCGACTCGTTCTTATGTTCAACAGCTCGGCTGTGGAATGATTTGCCGGCCTCTGTGTTTCCTCATTCCTACAACATGGGTCTCTTCAAAACCAATGTTCATTCCTTCCTCTCCTCAAAACACATGTTCATTCCTTCCTCTCCTCACACAGCATCCCAGATGACATAGGCCCTGAGGGAAATTATTTTCCTCAGGGCCTCCTGTGTGGAGTTAATGTGAAAAAAAAAAAACAAAAAAAATACCAGCCAAATAATTCAATATATACTAGTGTTTCATTCAACAATTACTGCTTATTATATTTTTTCCACCTGAAAACAACCAACTTTTTAAAGCAGTAATTGTTGAATGAAACACTAGTATATATTGAATTATTTGGCGGGTATTTGATAAGCCGCTATAGCTCAGTGGTCAGAGCATCCGACCGGCAATCAGAAGGACAGGGGTTCAAGTCCCGTTGGCGGCAAGTATCTTTTCTCGAAAGATTTTTCAATGTAAATTAGTGTTTCAGGCTGACAATTATTGCATATAATAATTGTAACCCTTTGTGCTATGCATAAAAATCTTGTCTAAACGTTAGTTTATAAATTAAAAAATAACAATTATTGTTTCAATACTCTTTTTTTTATAAAAAACAAACGTTCCCGGGTTACGAACAGTGTTTGAAAATCTCCTACTACCGAAATTTTTTGCTTGATGTGGTGACGGATGACTTAACCAGCCGAGGAATCGAACACGCAAGGAATTATATTATCTTTGGATTATTTGTGTGGTATTTCTGTAAAATTATAGTTAGACACTTGGAAACTAAATTTTATGCATGTGTCATGCCTTACTTTAAACTTTAACGAGTGATTTCCGACATTATTAGAAGTAAAAACTATTATTGAAATGTTTGTCTTCTTATAATTTTAATGTATTTGTCATAAAAATAGTATGATATATAAAATAAAAAATATAAAAATTTCATAAAAGCAATCTTTTTGATGAGTGTAAATTTTAAATACAAATTACCTTTTTTTAGCGGAACAAAAATTTGTCGTTTATATATTCAAATTACTACCCAAAAAATGCATTTTTAACAATATTGGGGGAGCGGGCCGTACCGGTAGATACAGGATGAGAAATGAAAGGCGTCGGTCAGTGTAGTGAGTCAGTCTTTATTGTTGCGCTACGTAGCGAGGTCGAAGTGGAGCGGAGTGACGGTGGTGCCGTTGTGATGCTGATGCTTGATGATGAGTGAAGAAGGTCAGGAGACTACGGCGGTGAAGATCACTGGTCTTCAGGGAGCCGGCGTGTTGCTCTACACCATGGCGGTGTAGAAGTGACCTTGGTCCAGACGGTCGACCGTCGTCGTGTTGACGAGGTATGGCGGCTGTGTGGCCTTTGAGTCGACACACACACGTGACGCAGGAAGGAACCATGAGAGGCGATGAGGATGCTGGTTGCTGGCTCGTTGCCGGTTGTGGTTGCTGCGATGCGAGAAAGAACTTTGAGAGAATGGCAGGAACGTTGGGATAGGTCAAATACGGGAAGGTGGACTTTCTCCTTCTTCCCGTCAGTTAAACTCAGAATGGAAGGGGCGTACATCACTAGGGATCATCATGTGACCCAACTTCTGTCCGGTCATGGGGAGTTCAGAGGGAGACTTCATAGTCTCTCTCTATCACCCCATCCTAACTGCGCTTGCGGTAATACTGATCAAACAGCCGAGCACATTCTGTGGCACTGCGAGATTTTGACGGATGCCCGAGAGGAAATGCTCGATGGCTTGCAAGTTACTACGAGACCAGCTTGGAACGCGGATCTCGTTTCGAATAAGGTGAACTTTGAGTGTTTGAGGAAATTTACGAAAGTCTGGGTTGAGAGATGGCCTGATCTTAGAGTCGCTGACTAGCTGTAAAATCATGTAGTTGCCAGGTGTATCTGCTCTTGAATCCACGGACATTCCCTTTACTTTATTACATCTACTACAAGAATTTTATGTTTTATGTTTTATATCTGCATTTTTTTTTTGTTATATCATATCTATCTTTGGTACCTTTATCTTATTCTATTGTATACATTTTTTTTTCCTATTTCTTTTATTTTTGTGTGACTATCTTTTTTATGCCTATTTTATTTCTTTTCATATGGTTTCTTTTAGATTTAACCAAGCTATGCTAGACGATGTTTTATCGAGATACCTATTTATTATTTTCATTATTTTCCATCATTTTTGTGTGATTTTATTTTTTTTCCAGCTTCATATTCCAAGGAACACTATTGATACAACTAACATACTCGACTTTGTTTTTTTAGTTTGTTTTGGTTTCTTTGTTCTCTTTTTCTTTTTAGTCTCACAATGCTACTTTGCTTCGCTCAGAAGGCTGAACTGAACTGCATCTATCTATTTTGTTGTTTCTTTTTCCCCTTCTGGGGGTGCGCTAGACCTCGTCCTTGCATCAACAGGAGTCGGTTGACGATGGCACGGTGCCCTCTAAAATCAATTGCGCCACCCCCAGCAACATGTGCAGGCTTTAGGTTTGGGGGGGCGACCTCGGCTCTCCTTCGCCTTGCCTCCGGCTACTCGACGCTGAATTCCTTAGGGTCGTCGGGTATTTCCCCCCAATCTCCCATTTACTTTTCTTTGAGGCATCACCGAGGAACCGGCTAAGGGGCGCGGAAGCTGAGTGTGGTTCACGACTAGACCGAACGTCATGCGCATTCTTGCTGGGACTGCCAATCGATTGGAGAGGACTCCCAACCGTTTGCCATGCCCTTATTACTTATCTACTGTGTCTTCCTCCCAAACAGGTGCTTGTAGGATACGCTGGATACAATCACCCAGCGCTTGCCACCTCGTGGACTTTCACCAACCTGTCCCACTGTCTTGTCTATATTTTGTCATACTAACACATATTGTATCTGTATTTCCTGCTAAGCACTTGCATGCTGCTTATTAACAACGTATGCAGGGACATTGGAGGTTTAGTTTCGTTTTCAAATGTAGAGTCGTTTTTACCAAAAAAATTAGAGTCCTTGCAAGAGCCTTGAAGGGGTAACCATCTGTTACCTATACCAGGGCGGGTAAGTGGTGGGTCCTCCAATGGTTGTGGTTGCTGGTTGTGGTTTCTGGCTTGTTGCCGGTTGTTGGCTCGTTGCTGGTTGCTGGTTGCTGGTTGTGGTTGCTGGCTTTTTGCCGGTTGCTGGCTCGTTGCGGCTTGCTGGTTGCTGGTTATGGTTGCTGGCTTGTTGCCGGTTGCTGGCTCGTTGCCAGTTGTTGGTTGGTGAAGTTCCTCGAAGGTGCTGGAAATATTCCTGGTGTCATACTGGACAAATATTGTTCACTTGCGGTTGACTGCGCGGGCTGTTGCCCCGCGAGGGCAGGTAAAGAGTTACTACACTGCACTTAGTTGTATCACTGCCCGATGTGTAAATGTCGAACCATGAATGAAGACCGAACTGGTACTCAGCGAGCGAACGCTTGCTTATATACTCGTGGCGAGTAATTACTCTCACGGTAGGCAAGGCTGGGTGAATTCACGCAAAGCTGAGAAATCGCTCGAACCTTCTGTGTGCACTTGTATGGTACAGCCACACGTTCTAGGCCTTTCGCGTAAGTGTCGGAATTATTATTTACGAGGCGGCGCGGCCGTAGAAACTGACTGTAGGTATTTCGTAGTTTCCAGCGTGTTCGGTCGGAGTTCAGTGGCGGCGCAATTAATGCGGTACAAGTGGCTGCCACAACATTATATTTTTTTTATTTCATTTGTTATCACATTTCTAAAATGAATGTAGTAAAATTATTTTATTAAATCTTTTTATATACTCACAAATAATTTCCCAAGTTGCCTCTAAAATCATGAAACACTAAAATCTTTTATGGCCTGTATCTTATAATTTAAAGCAAAATTAAATAGAGTAGCTCACATTCGTACTAGATATTTCATACACCTTTTAATCACAAAAATAATTTCTCAGTTTGGTTGGGTACTTTGATATCAAATTCAAAATTAGGATTTGTATGAAACGGGCCGAAACCGGTGCGGCGGCGCAAACGTTCCCTTTAAGGCGTGGGAAAGGGGGATGGGTGGTTTGATTTTTTTTAAATTCTTTTTTTTCAAATCCAAACGAATAAAATTCCTGTTCAAAAAGTTCCACTTAAGGCAGATTTTTTTATAATTGATGAAACTTCACACACTTGATTTTCAAAATAAGAAGAAAATTACATTTGATTTCATCTAGTAAGGAATAAAAACCGACAGTCAAGCAAAAGGGTGCAGTCAACCCGGGGACGGAGATAAGAAATTCTCGTGATTTGTGCTTTGTGTTAATTAAATTCTGTGAACGCATGCATCTGTTTTCCTTCTTTCATTCTGCAGCATGCATATGCATGTTCATTAGAATAGTTACATTAGTTATACATTAATGGTTCTAGTAATAAAATGACTCAATTCAATAACATTCCAAATATGAACCCTGATCCAGTGTTAAACCCTGCTTAACATACATACACACTATACAATGAACTTATGTAACATTTCTATAGGCAGATATATGCCCCCATCTAGCGAGCTTACCGTAGTAAAGTATCCTAATTTATTAACTAAGCCACCCAATGTCGGGATATGTGTAAACACTAACATTCGGTTACGCCACTGGGAGGTGTGGGTGGGTGAAGGGTGGATGCGATTTAGGGGGTGAACACGTACCTCTGAGAATGTGCCACAATTTCAAATGCTTTTAAGAATACTTTAAGTTGTAACTTACTCCACGGTAATGTAAAGGTACATTTCGGCACCTTGGGATCACGGAAATAAAAATCATTTTTGATTTGAACAGATTTTTAGAAAAAAATTTTTTTTGGACAGACCGTCGTTAGGCATCACACTATGTTTTAGTCGGTTTTTTTTTTATCTCGATTATAAATTAAAATTAGTTATATCACAAAGTGGTTGTTTAGGGATATGTGTTCTCTGTGTGTTTTAGGGATATTAAAATGTAAAAACAGCGAATAAACCACCACAGACGTCGTTGAAGTGGGCTATCAATACAAAATGTGAATTATGCGGAATGTTATTGTTACATGAAAAAAAGTGCGAATTCGTTATAATTTTAAATCATTGGACATTTTTTTGTCTTCAGATCAACTTACGCGTGTAAAATAACCAAAAGGCCGCCTATGCAGTAGACTATCACTCTACATACTCTATAAGGTTAGTGTGCTTTGTGTATAATATTTAGATCGGCTGATTGCCATTCTCTTGATATATTTTCGCTCGCGAGAAGATTCAAATAATTTTTAGGGTATTATGCCCAGCGAGTTTGGGGTTATTTACATACCCCAGCCTTATATATTTATGAATCAAACATCTTTTTATTTTTTCAACCTAAATCTAAATGATGGCTTGTTACTGATTTTGATTGATTCTGTTCACTATAATAATATGGGTGCACCAAGATGGCACCTAGCAAAACACATCGTAATGTCATACGCTAAAAGTCGCTTACAATAATGCTTATCGCAAACTATTCCGCCTACCGAGATACTGCAGCGCTCCCGAAATATTCCTGGAGGGACGAGGGTATGCTTTCAGAGGTCTTCTCCGCTACTGCGTGGGAAGCTAATGGCGCAGACTACGCCAATCGAATAATTCAATCATCGCAGCCCAGATTGCCTGAAAGGAGTCCCCCTGATGACCTTCTGGAGACAGGAGACAGTCAAATAACCTCCATAAATGGCTGATTTCATAATTTTTTCTCCTCTTTTTCGCATTTTTTTTATTTTCTGTATTATTTATAAATCCATAATATGTATTATTATTATATATTATCTTTTTATGTTATTTCAAAATATGGAGTGTAATGCACTACCCCTGCATACATTCTGGAATAAACTATTAGTTCTTTATTTTGCCATAAGTCACCCCAAGTTAGTTAGCAAAGGTGCCCAGATTCAAGGGGCGAGATTTGTCCGGGTCTTGGCAGCGGGTGCATCTGCCCGACTACTGCGTGGCAGACCGAGTCGAGAGATACTGGTTTGAAATCTACGGCCAGACTCTCTCGACCCATCGCCTTGCACTGCAGTTGGAGGGATGGATTCATACGTACGGACACACTGACCCCCAGATTTCTTCCCACCAAACGTACCTTTTTCCTTCCCAGAACTTCCTCTCCTTCCTTTTCATAAAAATATCTTCCACACAGCATCTCCAAATAAACGTAGGACCCTGAGGGCCCTTTTTTCCTCAGGGCCTTGTGGCGAATCAAATTTCGTCACAAATAAATTTGAATTTAGTGTTATGAAAGAGTCTCGCTTTGGGTATCGAAGACAAAGAAAGTGTTGACAGATCGGGGTTGAAAGGACAGTAGTAGGAGTTGAAGAAAGTGATTCGCAAGATGTGTATTTCCCCGCCCGGTGACCTAGAGCGGCGACCAGGCGCGAACAGTGGCCAACGTACGAAGACGATGGCGCATGCTGGAGGAGACTCGACTCGGCTAGGAGGGCCTGAGCTGCTGAACCAGAGGAGCTGCCATCGAGGACCTCGGCCTTACCAAGGCACCCGCAGAGAACCCAGTGATACAAAGGTAGTTTCAGTGAACAATTAAATGACGATGTGAACAATGGAGAAGCAACCCCGAACCATATGACAACTAATTAAGATTTAGATGTAAGTAGATCTAAATATAATTAAGATCATGTATTAAGACCTAGCCAAACCTAATTAAAATCCTGACATATAAAATCTCTATAATTAAATTCATCCCCCCTTTGTCCCAACCCAAGCGACTCGAGTCGGTGAGAAGGCGGAGAAGGCAGATTGGAGGAAGTACAAAGGTAGGTATAAAAACTGCACTTATTTAACCTCAATCAATGATTATCCTGAGCTAGCTTCCTGTAACAAGACGATACGTTACAGCCTCCTTGTGGAGTTAATGTAAAATAAGATATCATTATGGGTTCATCATTCCTTGTCGATTAATCTTAATATAGGTACCTACAAAAATGCATGTTTTTTTGTCTGTCCCTTGAGCGTTACTAAACCATTCATCCGATTGCGGTGAAACTTTCTTGACTTATTGTGCGCACGCCCGCGAAGATTTCTATATAAACTGGTGAGCTGTGGCATTGTGAATTTTATATTAAGGTTTTACAATACATGGCGCACGAGTAGTTCGAAAAATTATCATATTTCATTGGCCTATTTTCGGCGGCAGGAAGAGCAGGCTGGGGACTGATGGGGTACGAGGGAGGGGCATAAAGAGGGAATACAAAGGAGACATAGTAACAGAAGGGGATAACAGGGGGTAAAATTGGATAATCCATGCCCTTAGCAAGGACAACTGTATGCGGTCTACTCACGCGTCGAAAAAAAAAAAAAAATATATTGTGCATCCGAAAGCACTTCTATAACCAGAATTAAAACCGAACACTTTCTTTTTTTAGTAACATTGCAACCCATGCCAGGTACTCGCTAGTTATCTTAAATTATAACTAACACACATAAAACATTTCCTAGTTGCTCTTAACAAAGCGGGAACATCCTCAAAGTACAGATAAAATATGAATTTTTAAATAATCTCCAGTTAAAAACTGCGAACTGTAATAATAATTCTTCTAACATGCTCCCGGTAGCGTTATCTGCAATGTCAAAATTCAGATCTAGTGAGAAGTTGGCCAGTGCTTGGAGACTAAAGTACTAACAAGGCGGTTGCAAGTGCCTCTAAAAATATGTAACGACAATTATTCTGTAACAAAGATCTGGATTAGTTTCATTGCTGGCAACCCGGGCGTTTATCATTGAATGTCTGCATAATTATACTACGTGTATCGGACTTGTTACATTAAACCACAAAGTAGAAAAACTCTAGTGGTGCTAAAGATGCCAAATAACACATTTGTTAAAGCTGACGATCAATTCAACGTATTTTTGCAGAAAGCAGCCAACCATAACAAAATCAAACTGAGATAAAGGTACTTTTATCTAAAGATTTATTAATCACATCCACACAAAACCTAGAACGTCATCTACTTTAAAAAATAAAAATAATGAATAGATACCAATTTCTCATAACTTTATAGTGGATTTAAATGTAGATTTTTTAAGGCCTGGTTGTTTTCAGTAGAATACTGATTAATCAATTCAAGCTCTGCAATCAACTATCTGACCTTACTACGTGAAATATACATTCTGCAGAAAACAGCTTAAGCTATAAAAATACTAAATGTGGGTACTTACGAGGGTTGTGAACATTTTCTGCTATAAGGATGTCATTGTTCGAATTTTATGTATTTTGCTGAAATGGGCCAGTTGATTCTGGCTGTTTTCTTCTAAATATGTTTTGGAAAATTGTTACATTTAAAGTGTTTTGAGTGCCGTTGGAGCTTTCTGCATGTTTCGAATGGTGTTGTCGTGATCAACAAATATTTCGGAAGACGATTACTGTCAATTTTTGTTGAAAGTGGCCTGACTTGTTTTAATACATTATAGAATTTTTATAGCTTTAGCTGATTTAGCTAATTTTAATATATTTAATAGAACATAGAATTGACCTTACTAGGTCGGACGACAACAATAATAATAGTAATAATAAATTTGGACAACTTATATAGCGCTGTTTTTGCGAAAAATCACCTCAAGGGCGTGAACAATATCTTATGCTTGCCAAAAAGTGGACTGGCTGATTTCTGCTTAACTATGTTCCATTACAAAAATTAATTCCTTGATTTTGCTGATTATCATTCTCGATTTTGAGGCAATACAATGACAAAAAAAGATACGCATAGGTCAATTTTTGCACAAATTGTAATCTGTATTGCCTTGGCTGAAAATTTGTATAAAATGTAAATAGTAAATATTTCTATTTTTGAGAGTGATAATTCATGGTGGAATTCCATTATAATATATTATAATAAAACGAATATAAAACTTTATTCCACTTAATTTTATTTGACCGTAACCGGTTTCAGCTCGTTAAAGCATTCTTCAGACTGGTACAAATAATTCTTAGTCTACGGTTTATATACACAACATATTGGGGAGGGGGAGAGGGGTAATCTACAAGGATCTTAATCAATTATTATATTTATATTTGTTGCTAAGTCGTTTTAGACTATTGAATTTCTAAATATTTTGGTAATTCCAGTAAGCTAATTACATTGGGTTTGCAGCTCACTTCAATGATGATTAGGGAAAAACCTTACAAGTAATATGAATTACTAATGACCTAATTTTATTGTCAAATCGTTATTATATTTATGAAGTATGGTATTTTTTATTGCTTTTTGAAAGGATACATGTTTACATTGCAGTTTGAATGGTCTAAACTATATGTTTTAATATCGAAATTATTATGAAAATTACACTGGATATAAAGGCGGGGACTTAGCAAATGAATCTAATTGATACTAATCTTATAAAGATACTAATAAAAAATACCATACTTCCATAAATATAATATTATGCAACGAACAAACATTAAGACATTTGTTTATTACTAGCAGATAAAAACCTTTGCCCAATTTGAGTGTTGGTGACCATTTTATAAATCCGATAGGAACTAGTTCCAAAAATTACCGATTCATCGGATCCACTGTGATCCAGTGACAGGTAGTCATCGGGACATAGTAACCGCGACAAGCAATCACCTCATATTTAATATACAGCCACGTGGTACCTTTATTCACAACTGCCAGTTATAATAATAATCATATTACCAAACAATCTCTCCCTATCCGGAGAGATACTCAAAATTACAAATCCGTAGTACTTATACCTGCTTTTTAAGGAAGATATGTAAGAAATTGGTAGAAATGCGGGTAGCGGCGCCTGAAATTTCAACCGTACAGTCTCTGGCCTATTAATACTGTTCGAGTTAAAGTAAAGAAATGAAAACTTCTCAAAATGTAAGCAACTTATTAAGAGAATATTTGTAGTTGAATTAACAAAGTTGCCAACATAAGTACCTCTAAAAATAATTTATTATAGAATATTCCAGCGCGTTAAACAATACTTTAACTCTTGTGTAAGAGTATGTTTAAGTATAAGTGAATTTATAAGTCTA
Source organism: Limnephilus rhombicus (assembly GCA_929108145.2). Lineage (NCBI taxonomy): Eukaryota > Metazoa > Arthropoda > Insecta > Trichoptera > Limnephilidae > Limnephilus > Limnephilus rhombicus. The sequence continues at coordinate 38,612,258 of OV815280.1, forward strand.
AGGGTACTTATCCTACAGCTTAATTAAATCGTTGAAAATTATGTTCTAAAACAAAGTTTTCGGATTAGTTGCTGGGGATAATAATTGGTACTTATATTCTATTTGACTAGAAACATAAGTTTGCAACTAATTTGTACTTTGTTGTTGTAAAGTTGAAAATTGTATTTTTGGACCAAGAGTGGAGTTCCTCTCTTCTCTAATAAATAATTACATCCTTGATATATTTTTTATTCATAAAACTTTTAGTCAGTTGTTTTCAAAGGTAGCAAAATGAATTAATTTCGTGTTATGTATTATAAAGGCGAAATCGTTACATAAAAAATATTTGTAACAACGTGTGTGCACCCTCACACACTTTATTTATGGTTTCGGTGTGTGGCACCTCTAGTGCTTGCCCATTGACATTTGGGCATTGGTAATATTGCGAGCCCTGCAATATTTTTGAATGCAACAGTTGTTGATCCTGGACAGATTCAAAATGAGCAGATTTGAAAAGAAAGCACGTGAAGTTATCCTGGAGGGATGATTGGCATCGAGAATCATCCGCCTTTGCTGTTTCTGGAGGGTCCTTTTGGTTGGGAGCCATTTCTCTGGCGTCTTGCACATCTCACGATATGTGATTCGTTTCACGAAAAAAGATTTCATCATGCGATATTTCTACTTACCACGGTAAAAAAATGAACTATTTAAACCTAAGAAAGCCTAATCCAGGCAGCCTTAGTTTCAGCATGTCACCTTTTAGTCTAATATATATATTTGTATTTCGAATACCTTCTTTTACCTTCATTAACCTATTCCTTACATCTGCCATGCGAGTCATTTTTGCTTATAATAATTTAACTTGTACATTGTTGCCACCTCGTCCCCGGTAACATAATTTTGCATAGATGTATGGATGTATGTTTGTTACTCTTTCACGCAAAAATACTGAATGGACCCTAAAAATTCTTTCACTAATAGAAAGCTACATTATTTGCGAGTAATATAGGCTGTATTTGTCGGTAAGCTCTGGCGTTATGAAATTATTTATTATACGTCTATTGTCCAGACGAAAAGCAAAGCGTTGGTTGGTAACAATAAGTAATTATTTGACGTGAGCTGTAATTTTGTTATTTGTTTAGGTTACTATGGGGATCCCATTGATAGTTAAAATTATACTAATCTACACTAATATTATAAATGCGAAACTGCGTGTGTTGGTGGCACGCGAGCTGTGCGAAAAAATAATTTAACGGGTATGGAGGGGTGGTGAGGGGGGAAAGGGATGAGGGGGAGAAGGGGGAAGGGATGGAGAGGGGGGAGGGGGAAAGGGGGGAGTGGAGTGGGGATGGGGAAGGTGGAGGAGGCGGAGTGGGAACCCCCCTAATACTATGCGAGCGAAGCCGGGGGCAAAAGCTAGTGTAAGATAATTTTGAAATGGGTCATTTTATTTATAACTAGCCAGTACCCGGCATGCGTTGTAATGCCACCCAAAGAAAGAACGCGTTTTCTGTTTTTATTCTGTTTATTGACGAAATTTTTTTTTTCCGTCTGGTGCGTATACGAATTGACGCGTGAACACGCCACATACACCTATACGTGTTAGAAAAATGGATTTTACAAAATTTAACTCTGCTATTCCCTATCGCTACTATGTATCCTTTGAAATCTCTCCCTCTATCCATCTCTCGCCTCTCACCCCTTCGTCACCCCTCCCTGCCAGTCCTTTCCCATGCGTCACTGTTCCCTTTTCATTCCCCTCCCGCACCCCCCCCCCCTCTATTCTCCTTTTATAAGTAAAAATAATGTGAAATATAATTTTTATAAGGTACGGAGTAAAAATTGTATTTCACATTATTTTTATAAGGTACGGAGTACGTACGGAAGGCTCCTTTTTCAAAAAGCTCGCGCGGCACCTATTGTAATTTTTATACAAATTTCACACCGCCAGAGCTCACCAATATATATATATACATATAGAAACCTTGCATGTGCGCGCACAACAACTCACCAAGTTTCATGGCAATCGTGTGAATGGTACAGAAAATAATTTCATAACGCCAGAGCTCACAATAATATTTAGAAATATTTGCGGGTTTACGCACCATAAATCACCAAAGTTTCATCGCAATCGGATGAATGGTTTATTAAAGCATTAGTGACAAACAAAGAAACATATATTTTTGTACATTAAGATAAACACAACGAACTGGGGGCTTGTAAAAAAATTTCAAAAAAAACAAAAATTAATACCAACCCTACAATAACGATGTAAAACAATATTTAAGAATAAAACAATAAAATATTTAATCAACACCAGACAAGACAAGAGACCATAAAGTTTAATTCCAGTGCTAACAGGGGTAACCAAAAATCTCCGAAATAACTATCCGCCGTATCTCAACTTTAAGAGTTTTTTTTTTTGGTTTTTCGATAAAGTTTAATATAATTTAACCATTTTGAATACTTCTCGTTCAGTTAATAAATAGTTTCAGAGCTGCGGTCTTCAAGGTGGGTGTTACTCTGAAAATAGCCAATATCCGATAGAAGAGGACAACAGAGGTTGTTAAAATTGGTAATGAAAATCTAAGCGATTTTGTAATCAATATAATATATAAATTTTGAAATTAGTTTAATTCACTAATTAGTTTCATTTAATAATTAGTTTCATTTAGTAATTAGTTTAATAAGGTAATTAGTTTGCTTTAGTAGATAGTGTAATTTAGTAATTAGTTTAATTTAGTTTTAGACCCTCCACACAGCATCCTAGATGACATAGGCCCTGAGGGAAATTATTTTCCTCAGGGCCTCTTGTGAGGAGTTAATGTAAAAAAAAGTTTAATTTAGTACTAAGTTTAATTTAGTAATTAGTTTAATTTAGTAATAAGTTTTATTTAGTAATTAGTTTAATTTAGTAATTAGTTTAATTTAGTAATTAGTATAACGTTGGTGGTTTGCCTTTCGTCTCTGTTTAAAAATCAATAACTGAGCGAAGTCCATGTCCACATTCCTTGGTCCACTACCTCGTGTGCTGGGCACCGGAATTCGGGACCGGAAACTCCGCCAGGCGGCGCTCACTTCCGTTCGTCTGTTTCCCGGAAGTGACATTAACAAAGTGATCGTTTTTCTCCCTGGAAATTGGACGTAATGGAACATTAGTCCAAGACATTTTGCTCTGTTTCTCATGAAATTGTAGTGTGCTGCATAGTGCATACTTACCATGTTCTTAATTACACAGCAGAACGTCTGTTGCGTTGTCTCATGAACTATGAGCCCTGGCGATAAGAAATTTGCATAGCTTTTGCTCTTTGGATATTGAAGTTAACCGCAAGTGTTTTGTGTTCATAGTATTCATCATGAACTATATAGTTTTTATATATCTTTTTTTAGTATAAAAAGTATAAATTTTTATTACATATTGTATTTAAAGTGATTACAATAAAAAAGCAAGCAAATGCACAATTACTACAACATATCCGAAAAATATATCTTTGTTTGATTTAGGTATTCTAACACTAACAAATACAAATTATAATACCTATTTATATCAAAATTAAAAACAACATCAAACTAAGGCTAAGTAAACATGAAGTCGAGAAAAAAATGAAAGAACAACACGATAACCTGCATTCAACAAGCATAAAGATGAGGTCGACCAACATGAAGATGAGGAAATCATAAAAATTATGAAGCAACACCAAAAACCTACATTGAATAAATACGAAGTTGAGAAATACAAATAATATAAAGATAAGGGAATCATAAAAATTATGAAGCAACACCAACACGACAAACCTTATTCAACAAACATGTAGATGATGAAATCATAAAAATTATGAAAAAACCCGAACACAAAAACCTACATTAAACAAACATGAAGATGAGGGAATTGTAAAAATATGAAGCAACACCAACATATCAACCTTATTTCAACAAATATTAAGATGAGTTCTACAAACATGAAGATAAGGAAACCATAAAAATTATCGGAATCCGGAAACAGAAAGCCCTAGTGAAGATACTATTTTACGAAGTAGATATGTAAAAAAAAAAAAAACGAAAATAAGGGGTGGGCATGCTACCTACGAGTACGTTGTAAACATGAATACCATAACGTCAACTGCATGTATAATCAAGAAATTAAAATGTAGCAAATTAACAGTATTTATAAATTAGGTAACAATTTTTTTCTCCCTAATTTAATTCGATTCAAATTCAGCTAACATTTTAACCTAAAATTTTGGCAAACTTTTCTTTTTCATAATAGTATAAAACTTCTTAAATTCTTCGTCCTTCTTAAACCGGTCGACGTTTCAAAATAATTTCGCAATTCCGATTTGAAAGAAGGTTGCGAAGAAAGCATCTGAGTCCTTTTATTCCGTGAAAGCCTCCGTGAGGTAAAAGCCTGAATCGCGAACCCGCTTCCGTTGGAAATTAGCTGTAGCCTACTTTAAGTAGTTTATTTGTAAGTTTAACGAAACGGAAATTCAATAACCAAAGGCTTTAGGAAAAGGCAAGTGTACTGTTGAAAATATTTTCAATGATTTATTCGTTTTCTGTCAGTAATTATTGTCTTTAGAAAACTTCTTTGCCGGATTTTCTTCGTTAACTTTGTTACCTTAAAGTCTTGTACGAAGTGATAAAACATATCGGTAAATATTTTTAATATTTGTAACATGAGAACGGGTCTCTTCTATGACTTTAATTGCGATTCCTGTTCTACTTAAGGAGGAGGAATTATCCTTAACCTGAAAATGAAAGACTTTTTCGTTAACTAGGGCGATTACTAAGGAATTCTCCTAAATCTTAAAATGTGAAGCTTTTTCGTTAGTGTGATTCCAGTTCTCTCGGGTGACATATAAAACTGTCTTAATTTTGTAGTTAAGAAAACTTTCTTATCCTTAAGAGGAATATAAACGCTAAAAATATTTCGAATCTCATGCCTGCAAAATTTTAAAATCGAGCGTCTTTTTGAGCGAGGCTAGTAAGCGAAAAAGTGGTTTTTATTTATTTTGTGCATAATTTTATAAGAATGAAAAAAAGTTAGAACATGGAAAACCTCAAAAATTGTCTTAGCCATAACGGGGTATTTTTTTTTAAATTGTTGCTTGTATTACTTTATAGTTAGGTCTTGGAAAAACATTTTTTTTGGTGGTTTACGCTTATATTTTTTGTTGCGTTAATAATAATTTAATTGTAATTCCAAAACATAGAAAAGCTAGTAAAAACTTCAATTTATCCGTAGCATATTTTTGATGTTCATACTATAAGCCGATTCGTCGTAAAGATTAATCAAAATAGTAACTAAATAGGATTTCACGTATATATTCATCTTGAAGAAATTATTCATTTTAAGGAGAATTCCTTTCCCTAAGAATAATAGTAAACGCCCCTCGTTAATGAAAGAGTCTTTCATTTTAAGGTTAAGGATAATTCCTTCTCATTAAGTTTAACAGGAATCGCTCTTCGAGTCGTAGAAGCGACCCGTTATCATGTTAAAAATAGGTATTAAAAATATTTATCGAAGATTTGCCCCGAGTTGATTCGTTAATTTGTTAATTGTTAGTATTTATTGTTATCAAGTTTATTTTTTTAACTTTTAACTTCATTTTAATTTTAAGCTGTTTCTGAAGGCATTATTAAACTGACCAATTTCAGAAAGCGAAAAAGTTATAACGCTTAATAATAATTAGGCACCAGAACTTATTTACAAATAAATAGTTATTTTATAAATTGAATAATAATATCTTTGGACAACTTCTTCCTTAAGTTGGTCTCTGGTATGATAGCCTATGTAACAATAAGTCCCTGATGGAGTGAACGCCGTTCCGCGGACACAATACGATTACCGTGTGATACACAAGATGATTAATTAATCCTCGGCTTATTTAGGACACTACGGCTAACCAGCGTGTAATTATTATATTATCATCCTTGCCTTGATCACAGTTTCTCTAGACGTGTTTTATGGGCTCCTGGCGGTTACAGAACATTTCTGGCTTCCAAGAAACTGCGCGTCTAGCAGATTCTTTAATAGTGACCAACTGTGAACCTTATATTAATCTCAAATTAGCCCAATAATTAAATTTGGGAGTCACTTCTGGGATGGAGCCCTATAATACTTGATAAACGTACTTGATTCTGTGCAAAGGTGGGCGGTTCGTCTGATTGAAAATCCATTGCTAACAGACCGATTGCCATATCTAAAGTACAGACGCAACATCGGTATGCTGAGTCTATTCTACAGGTATTTTAATGAAGCCTGCTCTAAGGAGCTAGCAGCATTGATACCCGGAGTGCACGTGAAATTGACGGACACGAGTGGAACACCCGATCGCAGTTGCTTCATGAGAACGGGTCGTTCTTCACTCGTTTTCGATTTCGGGTAATGAAATAATTTCTCTTGCCTTTACACTGTGACAGGGGCGCTCTTGTAAGGTGTTACATAAAAAAAACGTAATCTAGTTTAAAAAAAATAGCATTGATAAGTGCGTAAATGTTAAGAATCTAGTTTAAAATGTTCTCAGAATTTATAGTTTACGATTTATCTTTCAGTAAACAACAAGTAGAAATATCCAAATTTTATGTGATTTTGGGCGTTAGGCATATTTTCTGAACTTACTTTATTATAAACACTGTTAATAATGCAGCACTTTTCTTGTCGGAATGCTCAAAATTCGAAAAATTGGTCTATATATTGGATGCAATTCCGTTTCATAAAATTCCAAAACAATAAGCAGCAATAGCATTTGTTGGTTTGTCTTTGGGCGTAGTAAACTTTTCGCCTGCGGAGCTTTTGGATCGGTTCCGTTTCCATTTCCTTCTCTTAACCAGTGGCGGCTCGTAGTCTAAATCAAATTGATTTTTTTTTATATGAAAGAGAGGAAGTTATGAGAAGGACATGGGTATAAGGGGTGGGTAGGAATCTGGGAAAAAACCAAAAAATATTATGAGGTACGGATGTATAAAATGATGTGTGTATGTGTATTTTTTTTGCAATGTTACCTTTTCAATTATTTTATGCATCTTTTAATTTTGTATCTGAATTTCTTAAAAAAATTATTTTTATCTTAATGAGTAAAACCTCAAATTGTAAATTTTTATTTAATGAAGACAATATTAGCGAAACTCAATCGAAAATCTGAAACATTTCTAGTCACATTTTTAATTATTTTTTTTTATTTAAAATACAAACATATATACAGATTTAAAGTAAAACTTATGGTTCTTAAAACTAATTATAATACATTAATTTATTTTTAACGAAACTACTTAACTTAATAGAGAAAACATTTTTCGTGTTTGAATTTTGGAGAAGTGCCATTGTAAAATACAGTAGAGAGTAGATACAGAAAGTATGTTATTCTCTCTCTGGTTTCAATCCTGGGATTGGTTTGCAACAATTTCATCTATTCGTTTCTTCCACTCTTCCCTGTCTTGTTTGGCTCTTTTGAAGTCTGCATATGATGAGCAGCGCACGTCCACCAGCAGGTCCTCCGGGTACTCTCGGCGTGGGCGTCCCCTAGCGTTTGTCCCCTCGGTCATGCCCTCCATTATGGCATGCAAGAGGCCTTCTTGTCTTATTGCATGGCCGATCCATCTTGCGCGCCTTTCGGACAAGGTCCTGAGCAGGTGCCTTCCTCCTTCGATTCTTTGGAGAACCTCATCATTTGTGATGTGGTCTCTCCAGGAAATTCCTAGTAGTCTTCTATAGGACCACATCTCAAAAGCCTCTAGTCTCCGTTTGTTCCGTATGTTATTACAAGTAATTATATTAGAAAAAATACTAATTTATATGCATGAAGGCAAGTCGACATAATGAACTTGAATTAAATAGGAATTAAAATTAGAATACACAACAAAGATAATACAAGCATAGACATAGCAGAAATAAAAATAACATTATTGCATTTCCTTTAGGTAGGCAAGGTGGTAAGTTTACAGCGTTGGTTTAAAAACATTGATATTTGAAATGGTCATCTGGAACTCGAATCCAGGTCCTACGCCTTGCCGCAACTCTGGCTACTGATTACTCGTATAAATATGCAAGTAAGAACCTTTTGTGGTTTTTGCTAAGCCGACTACACGTATAAGTGTGTCGTATTTTGTTATTACCGTATGCTCCTTCGGAGAGTCGAAATTATCGTCAGTAAAAATACATGTTTTCAGCGGATTTTCAGTCAAGATACCTGCAGATATAAGTATATCGACTTTGATTGTACGGCCGTATATCCTTTTTGCATTGAAGTATATCCATTTAACTTGAAGAAAAAATATTAAATAAAAGGGGATTAATTGTCCGAGGGATCAACTGTCCGCCGGATGCACTGTAGGAGGGGTCAACTGTCGGAGGGAATCAACTGTCGGCAGGCCAGCTGTTGGGAGCCAATTGTCGCCAGATCTACTGTCATGGAGCCATCTCGAAACAGCATGAGTTTTTTTGTGTCAGGATTTATTTTGCCACAAAACTAACCAAAATAGGCGAATGGCATTTAAAAAATTATTTATTTCTTAAAACGAAAAAAAGTCAAATTATATTTTTTTTAAATTCCAACTTATCAATTTTGAAGGTAGGTGTGGTTCCGCCGCGCTGCCTAGGAAACCATTTATTGGAAAACCAACATTACTTTAGTATATAAGTAGATCGCTACGCTTGGTGACTTAGCAAGGATGCCCGGGTTCATCTAAGGAGATGTTTTAGGTGAGCCCACCTACTGGCTAGGCAGGCCGAATCAAGAGAGATTGGTTGAGAGAGACCTTATGATCTCTCCAGATGGACTCTCTAGACACATCGCCTTATGTCGCAGTGGGAGAGATGGATTCGTACGTCCGTCACTCCTGGACCCATTGACCCCAAATTTCAATACCCACCTTTCATATTTCTGTACCCATTTCCTTTCTAGAACTTCCTCTCCTTTCTTTCTCTAAAGAAAACCCTTAACAGAGCATCCCGAGGAGATTTATGATATTGGGCCTTCTTTTTGGAGCTAAGGTAAAAAAAGCCACGAAGATTATACATAAATAATTAGAATAAGACATTTTGTTACAATCTTTTGTTTCGTACTTTTCTTCCCTTTAAGCATTTAATACTTTTATGGTTGTAATAAAGGGGGGTACGTAGGGAAAGTTTGAGAAACTGTGGTTGTTTCATCCTCGTCCACTGACAGGGTTATAGGGTTGCATAAGGGGTTTATGGTGACGTTAAAATAATTACCCTTACTCAAATGCCACTGCATAACTGTATGTTCAACCCTCTCAGCACCAGTGTGTTTTCAAACAATCCTGTATTTACGTAACATGTGTTACGATACGCACAAATACGCCCTACAAAACCACGCTACACCACTGTGTTTGCAAACGGTTCCCCCACTCCTCCCGGCACGCGTCCGGCGCGACAGCGGCGATCAACAACGGCCCCGAGCCCCACTCTTTTGCCCGGCAGCACCTCGAGTGCACGCGCTGAGTGAATCGTTCCGATGTTGTTCTGGAAGATTCCGCGGTAGTGAAATGGCAAGTTACGCCAGCAAGTTCCCTTGGGAGACGCCAGCCCCAATAGAACACCTCTCACCTTGGTGTCTTCGAGACTGCAGACCAGCCGCTGTGAGTACCCGCACCGGTAATTCCTCCTCTTGCGTGTGTTTCTTTTAAATTCTACGCGTAATTAATAACTGCCCCAGAGAGAGAAACGAAACCGAGAGATGTTAGGACCAATTACCTCTGAAATAGTTAGGATTATTCATGCCTCCTTGTTCTAATCTTTGACTGTGTTATGTACCATTATTGTCTCATGTACGGATTCTTTCCAATATACCTGATATTCACCGCCGCCGAATTGTTTCATTGCCTCCCCGGCCCGTAAGATAGAGTTTATTCCAGGTATGCCACACTAACGCCTCCAGAGATCCTACAACCCTGGTGATGATAGTCTCCCCCGCTCTGCCGACCACTCTGAGCTGGTCTGTCGGCAGAAGGTAGGCACCTCAGGCAGGAGTGCTCAACACATGGTGACGGATAAGTAAAGCGATCTGTTTTTTTTTATTTTTTTATTTTACACCTATTTGTTCTTGAAAACAGAAATGGAATTTATACTTCTGCTACGGTCGTAGAATCTAATACAATAGGTACATACAAACATTAAAAAAATAATTAATATGATAAGCATATAAACCTCTCGGGCTCAAATTAAAAATTATATTGTGTCATCAAATTCCGGTTTACATTCAATTTCAATTACATTTGTTGTTTTTGAACGTATTCCAAAATGAAAAATTTTGAAGGCAAATTTTTTTAACATTTTTAAATTATTAACATTTTTCCTATATTATATTATGCAATTAAAAATGTTAAAATGTTAAACTAAACATAGTCTAAGTTCTCTAAATTGCTTATCGATGTTTTTTCTTGCGAACTGCATCTGGCATTTTATGAGAAACTAAAAAACACACGGAATCAATCATGGTTTTGTTAAACTTGGTAAAAAAACATTAAACCTTTATTTCGATAGTTACCTTTGCTTATTTATATTTCTTCCAATTAACTATCAATGTTCGGTTTAATTAGCAAACGGAGTTAATTACAGGTGTATTTGGAATTTACAACTAGCGAACTGGGCGCTGCTCGTTTTGTGGTGGTTCAACTTATTTATTTATGTATTAATATTTGGGAAATTGAATATTATCATTTTTTAGAAAATAGTAAAAATTCAAACAATTATTGATTTCTGCCTTGTATCAAGAAATTAACAGAAAAAAACTGTCATGCTATTAAAATATCCCATGAACCTATTGTACAAAAAAAACAAATTAAATTCATAACAGAAAATCAACATTTTGTTTTTTAGAGATGTTTAAATTAAATGAAAACAAATAGTTTTGTTTATGTCGGCGGCCGATCGTAAAATCAGGCAGATCATGGTGCGTCTAGCTACTTCGTGAAGTGCCTGGCGGCAGATCGTAAAGTGCTTCAGGCGCATCATGATCGGCCTGATTTTAAGATTTGCCGAAAAGAAGGGTTTCTTTGTGAGGATAAAATGAAAATTAACAAAATAACAGAAAACATTTTTTTTAAAGAAAGATAAATATTCCCGCGTTACGAATAACCTGACAATATTTGAAAATTTCCTACTTACAGTAAGCGGAATATGTTGCTTGTGTCGTGATGGAGGACTTAGAGAGCCGAGGAATCGAAATGCGACGTCCGGGTGGGACCCAAACGCAAAGCCAACTCAGCCACTGACTGGTCGTATTATAAGTTTTATGTTTAATCGGCTCGCAAATGTAAATGTCCACTTTTGATGTCATGTTATTGTAATTTTTAAATAGTCTATTCAAGCAAGACGTATACAATTTGTTTTGTATTGATCTACTTTACATTAACTGCTGATGTGGGGCCGCTAAGGCCCAGCAATAATAATAATATCTAAATATTCACGCATACGCCGCTTCCAGTAGCTTCAAATTTAGTGACACCAGAGCCGTAAGTTTTAAATTTTAAATTTTTAAAGTAAAATTTCTGTGAGTAAATTTTTTTTTTTTTGCGGGCCTCTCTGACCCATCGTCAGTACTTACGTGACTTTTTTAAATTGATTTTTACTGTATAAAAATAAACATAAACAACTTTACTAAAGTTTGATATAAATAGTTTACTCGAGACACTATTGAAATATTATAATAAAAGGGAGTTCATTGTTTTTATTTAGTGTAATAGATAATACAGACTGATTTCTGATCTCAAGTGATTGTTGCCAAAAAATATTACATAATATCCAAATTGTCAAATATAAATTACTTAACAACAATAAAAGTGTTTTTATTTAATTTCATTTAAATATATTTAAATTGTCCAATAAATAATAATGTAGACTTCAAAATTTTCATGGATCTCTAATACATAAACATTTAAAGTAACGGACCGCCTAGGCCCCACGTCAGAGAATACGTAAAAAAAATCACGTCAGCATTTAAAAGATTGAAATCATTTGAAAACCTTTTTTACGCACCAGATTTAAATGTCCCGGTTTAATTTTCCCCACAGGAAAAACTAAACCCTTCCACACACTTCCCAAATGATCATCTGGTCAATCCACGTTATGCAATTGCACTATATAAGTATTATTATTACAAAACAATACAATAACAACATGTCAACCTTCCAGAGACCAGATGGGAAAATAATTCACCGACTCCAGATATTTTCATATCAGAGGGTTCGGCTCTGTGGAATTCCTAATTGAACCTATAAATCCTACTGATCCCTCAATATAAATATTTAAAAAATCTTTTGTAATCCTACATGTATTTAAAATTACCGATTTTTGCATTTTTATATATAAATTCTTTGACAAATCTAATACGCCTAAATTTTGAATCAGAGACCTAGGTATAATGCCAGTAGCCGAAATAACAAATGGTAATATTTTTATAGTCCGAGAATGCCAAATTCTTTTAATCTCATTTCCTAAATCTGTGTATTTTCAAATTTTTTCAGAAACAGTTTTTTGAATATTACAGGAATTTGGAATAGCTACATCAATGATATAAGTTATTTTTTTTAATTTTGTCATGTAAAACTATATCAGGTCTATTATTAGTCATAATAGTCATAATAGTGTTATTATTGTGTTTTTTATTATGTCATTTAAAAGTATTAGTTTACTTTAATTTTTCCGTGCACACTTTACAAATTTCTTTTCAATTACAAACTTCTGCATTTAATACATTTGGCTTGCAATTTGCCAAAAAAAAGATATCCAATCAAATTTCCACATTTTGACTTCATTTTTTAAAACTGGCTGCTCTCGTCTAAGCGGGCTACCATACAAAACACCGGGCCTTTATTATTGGGGTTAATCAAATCTCCCAACCCACATATTTCCGTAGTTTTCAATTCTCCAAACATTTTTTCTGCGGTTGTGTTTAATTAAATCAGCGAATTTTGTAATTTGATTCCAATTTCGAGTCCGACTTGGCTATTTGTTTAATCGGAGGATTTTAAAAATTCTGTTGTAAAAGCTAATTATTATTTTTTTTTTTTCTAGATGTGGAAAAAAACTTCATGTTCAATTCCAAGAATTTTAATTTTTTGCACCTATACATATTCCATACTCATTTCATGTGTTATTTAATCTTTCTGTTGTAATTAATATGAGTTTTTCCCTTTTTTAATGTATGATTTACTTCCACGAACAGTCTAAAAATCTTTTTTTACCGTACAAATAAAATAAATACACAATTCCGTATTAGGAAAACCCTTTTCTTCGCTCACATTCGTGCATTGTCTTGCTGACTCTTTATTTATTTATATCTATATATTACAGTTTACACCTTATTGTTAACATTTTTACATATTAATATTACATTTCATTATGTTGTGTGTTAGGTAGGTTTGAGAAGGTGAAACTGTTGGTTGGTAATATTGTATGTTTCGTGAACACCTCACTAGGAGAACCTGTGCTGAGGTGTTTACGTGTTTATGATTAAGTGTGACAGGTACAGGTATTTATGTGTTGTAGTAGAAAGTTAGTTTTTTTTTACATTTTAATGGTAATTGTACATTGATTACTTAGAAGAAAAAAAATATATATGTATATATATTTAATATACGTACATATGAATAGTTGGTAAATTCTTGATAGACATGTTTATTTATTTTACACTTTTTATAGTTTGGTTATGTTTGGTTAGGGATTAAAGTATTTTGAATAAAGTGAATATCTTGATTTTTGATCCAGGCTGTGATATGTTTTTTGTGGATGTTTGTAGATGTGTTTGCAATTAGTTGTTGTTTCAGAGTAATGGGCATATAATTAAAAAGTTTGGTTGCATAATACTGAAAATGTTTTTGTCCGTGTGTGGTGTGTGTTATTGGTATGTTCAGGGTTATATTTGTTACTGACCTGGTTTTTATTATTATTTTGGGTTGAATTGGAATATGGAGTTTGTTTTGGAGGAAGTATAGCAGAGCAGATTTGGCATAAAGTTGTTTTATTGACATGACTTCTAATGTTTTGTATATTTCGGTTGAATCTGTATAGAAAGGCACTTGCAGAATTAGTTTAATTATCGCCTTTTGTATCTTTTGAATTGGGTCAATTGCTACATTTGTAGCACTTCCCCAAGCCAGTATTCCATATGTCGCAATGGATTGAAAAAGTGCAAAATATATGGATCTGAGTATTGTTAGTGGGAAAATGTTTTTAATGGATTTTATTAGGTGCATGACTCTTTTTAGTTTATTTGTGATGAAAGTTATGCGTTCAGTCCAGCGTAAGTGTGTATCAATAATAACCCCTAGGTATTTTGTTTGTTTGACCCTTTCTATATACTCGCATTGACAATTGGAAGAAGTTTGTTCACAGTCATGCAGAAGCAGGTCTATGTTTGATGGAGGTTGACCTCCTTGTGTAATACTATGTGTGATGTATTTTGTTTTGATAGTATTAACGGTAAGCGTATTACTGTTTAGCCATTTTTTGACAACTGACAAACTTTTTTCGGCATTTACGAATACATCTTTACATGACAAGATTCAAGTTTTTTTTTGTATTAGCCCCACACTGGAGGCCCTGAGGACAATCAATTCCATCGGGGCCTATGTCAACTTTGGGGATGGTATGTGGAGAGAATTTTTGGGGAACGCAAGGAGAGGAAGTTCTGAGGAGGAAAAGGGTAGGTAGAAATCTGGGGATCAATATGTCCAGGAGTAACTGACGTATAAATTCATCCCTCCCACAGCGGTGTGTGTAGAGAGAATCCTACTGGAGAAATCTAGATTAGATGCGATTCGGCCCGTCATGCAGTAAAATCTTTTCTTCAATCGTTGTTGCTAAATCACCAAAAGCACTGATTGACTTGGGGTGATATAAGGCAGACGTATTGATTTTCTAATACAGGTACCCAAACCCGTCTCCCAAAATGGAATGGTTGTGCTTTGTCTTCCACAGGATCCACCACTTCTTCGACCATTCACTTTTATGGTGACCCGACAATTGGTCCGGCGACAGTTGGTCCGGTGACAGTTGGTCCGGCCGACAGTTCGTCCGGCCGACATTTGGTTCGGCGACAATTGGTCCGGCCGAAAGTTAAGGACATGTTTTCCTTCAAGTAAGTATGCAAAGATAATATACGGCCGTACAACCAAAGTCGAATACTTATACCTGAAGGCATCTTGATTGAAAATCCACTGTAAAAGTATTTTTACTAATAATTTCGACTCTCCGAAGTAGCATGCGGCAATCACAAAATACGACATACGTATACGTATGTCGTATTTTAACATTTATAGCTGAATAGGGAAGGAAAGGGAAAGGAAGGGAAATGGGGAAGGGATCTCATTTAAAAGCACTCAGTCTTCTTCCATCGTTCCTATTTTAAAAAATTAACTCCTCGCATTTGGAATCAGCACTTCATTATGGACTTCCATTCTCCCTTCTTCAAATTATCATAGTCAAAATTATCATCAACCATTCTATTTCGGTTGCAAGTAACTTTGTTTCAATGAACTTGAATACGAAAAATTTAGACGAGCACTAAAATGTCTCCCTATAATATATTATTTTAATAGAAAATTATTATAATTGCCATTTTAAAAATTGGAAGCAATCTATCTTTTCAGACTTTTCCGTGATTTTTCACTCTTCTGCGCTAGTACATTTTTACTAAACCAATAGCTCTTTCACTGTCAGGCACATTTTCCCAAACAACTTTACTGTTATTTGTAATATTGTTGCAAGAATATGATGAATTGCGGTTTCCCCTATGCTCAAAATCTAACTGGTTTGTTTTTCCTTCTAGAACAGGCACATAGTTAGTTGCCTGGCTTCTGTATTTTGAATTCAAGCTTAAAATTTTCGTGCATTATTTTTATAAATTGGAGCGGTAAGTTATTTTAATCTAATATATTATAATAAAACCAATATATAACTTTTTTCCACTTAATTTTATAAAATTAAGTGGAATAAAGTTTTATATTGGTTTTATTATAATATATTATAATGGAATTCCACCATGAAATATCACTCTCAAAAATAGAAATATTATTTAAATCTGCACCCAAAAATCACGGGTTTAAAGTTCTGTGGTAATCGCTCAAAAAGAAGAAGATGGTTTGAAAGGGTGATACAAAAATACGATTGTAAAGGTAAGCATCCACAGGTACGCATCGTACTCATCGGACGTATCGGTTTGATTATTTTTAATTGGCACAAATTATTGCACACTTTTTCATAGTGATCTCATTATCGCCTAGATCATTTTCCTGCGAAGTACAAAGTAGGTAAAACACATTATACATATATAACTCTCCGGTGAGCATTATGTCCTAGCAAGGCCATTTTGATTTTAAAAACTATTTTTTTTAGTTTTGCATTGATTTCTCAGCAAGCGTTTTCAATGTACTGTATAACTCAGCGAGCAGCTGCGTTTAGTTGGTAGAACATTTTTTTTTTTAAATTCAAGGACTGTACCACATGGCCCAGACAGGCCACATCCGATTTTATATTTTTCTTTGTCTGAAATGTTCTTTGTATCGAACTCGTATGTTCGAAAGTGTTTGTTTTGGCTTCCATATACACCAGACAGCATAGATAGCTGCTCAGTTGAGTTAGGTTAGGTTGGTTTAGGTTGATTTACCTGAATTTAAAGCAGTTGACGGCCGGCGTGGTGTAACGGTAAGGCTCTTGACTCACAATCCAAAGGTCGCGGGATCGAATCCCGGCGCGGGTAAATAAATTTTATTTGAATAATTTGTATTATTTCACAATTTATTAATTTAAAATAATGTACAGTATATTTGCAGCACGTTCCAGAGTGGAAGATACTCTTACTATCGCCCTGGTGTAAGACCACCTTTAAGAATTGAAACGCTGCTTAAAACGGCGTTAGCCGTGTTTGGTGACCAGATCTGAATAGCCAGGTACCTCCACACCTTCATCTTCCCGTCTCCTTCCCCTCCCCACTACCTTCAGCCTCACAACATACCCCAATTGGCGATGCCATAGTCTCACTGGCTCCAGATGGAAGCAGCTGAGACTCTTGTGAGGTAGGTATTACCATAATTTTTTTAATGTTGTTTAGAGAGCTGTTGAGCCAGCGGCTAATGTATCAGCGGCAGTGATATATGTCGTAATTTGCATGGTGATTCTGAAGACCATTACGTGTGTAAAATCGCGAATATCCTAAGGCAACGCTTGCCTTTATCTTAAACTAATTTGATTATCCACATCTCTTATTCGGCCTGGCCAGGCCATATTGCCCACCCAAAGGGTTAAAAGTATGTTGCCCATTAGAGTGTTAAATTATGAAAAAAATGCAAAAAAAAACATGAAATAACAATTCCGCATTCATCTCCCAAAGATATGTTGTGTGAAGCAACTAACGATCGGAATAAACGGCCGCCCCATTATCAAACAGTTCGGTCCACTGGGGAGTTCGATTCCATTGCCTTTCGGGTAAATTTGCCAGAAAAAAGGACTGGCAATTCACGCATTTTTATGGCAGAAAAATTGCGGGACACTGTTCGCATTAAATTGTGTCAACCGGTTGGTATAACTCTATGAAGTGTCGACTGTAAAGGATGCAGACTAACTAGTTCAAGTGGTGCATAACGCAAGATGGCGGCCACCAGAACTATTTTATTGTACTCAAAGATAACGTCTTTAGGATTTTACTTTTCAAAATAAAAATTTTATTTCACATATCGTTTTGCTGGTTTTTCCACATGCTCCCTCTTTCGACCGGTTACAACATTTTCGGCTTTCTGTGGTGGTAGTAGTAGATTTTCAAACATTGTTGGGTTATTCGCAACCCGGAAATGTTTGTCTTTCTTTTTTAAAAAATAAAATTAAAAAAAGATCTCCATACATCCATTAGATTTTAATTTCTTCAACTCTCTATCGAACAACTACTATCTAAGAGAACTCTTTCCAAAATATCTTCCTTCAAAACAATCTCTTTAGGTTCCGATTCGAAAAACTATCTTATCGCTAAAAGACTTGAGCAAATACAAGTCATAACTATTATGATTGGATTCTTGAGGTAATAACTCATTTTCTACAAAAAACACTGTCTTTATTTAGTGTCTAGGACGACCTGGAGACAACGCCTACAACGCCTTCCATACCATGCTCACAAAATCTTTCTGGTTTTCAAAACCTCACGGTTCCCGTACATAGGCAACTACCTTGAAGGGGCGACTATACACTATCGACATCTGTCGGATAAGTTTAAAACCTCTAAGATTCACCTACACTAAAGCCATCTACGTCTTGTAGCTCGAACTATATTATAAGCGAACCATGAGAAAATAATAACAACTTGTATTATCAAATTAAGGGCACGGTTTTGAAACATTAATCACATATATTTTCAACCATTTCCTTTCATAATAATAAAAACTAAAGGATGCTTCGGTCACAAGCTGTTGTTTGATTAGTTCGAAAAATTTAAGACCAACAAATTCTGTCTTGTAAATACAAAAGAAAAATGTTTGAGATTATAAAACAGGAATCTACAGATCGTAGAATCAACTAAATTAAAGGAAGCGGTGAAACAAGAATCTAAACGGTTAATGGTTACCATGGTTAAATAGGAATCTACTAACAATGATAAATCAATTTTGGCTTTTCCGGAAACCATAGAACATATTATATTGGGTTGTTCTGTATTAGCGCCGTCCGAGTATACATTTAGGCACAATCAGGTTTTAAAAATAATCCACCAAAGTTTGGTAATTAAACATAACTTGATTGACTGCAGTAATATAGTACCATATTGTGAATATGAACCAAATTTTAGAAAATGAATTTTATAAAATATATTATGATAAAACTATACTAACAGACAGAACAATTAGTCATAATAGACCTGATATACATAGTTTTACATGACAAAATTTTAAAAAAAACTTATATCATTGATGCAGCTATTCCAAATTCCTGTAATATTCAAAAATCTGTTTCTGAAAAAATAAGAAAATATACAGATTTAGGAAATGAGATTAAAAGAATTTGGCATTCTCAGACCATAAAAATATTACCATTTGTTATTTCGGCTACTGGCATTATACCTAGCTCTCTCATTCACAATTTAAGCATATCAGATTTGTCAAAGAATTTATATATATAAAAATGCAAAAATCAGTCATTTTAAATACATGTAGGTTTGAAAAGGATTTTTTAAATATTTATATTGAGGGATCAGTAGTATTTATAGGTCCAATTAGGAGTTCCACATAGCCAAACCCTCTGATACAAAAATATCTGGAGTCGGTGAATTATTTTCCCATTTGGTCTCTGGTATATTGACATGTTTTCTTGTATTGTTTTGTATTTATTATACTTATATAGTGCAATTGCATAGCGTGAATTGACTAGATGATCATTTGAGGAAGTGTGTGAAAGGGTTTAGTTTTTCCTGTGGGGAAAATTTAACCCGGACATTTATATCTGGTGCGTATAAAAAACAAAGATATCTAGTGACAAAAATGGTTGCTGGTGTTATTGCGCAAATATTTGGGTATTAGATATAATGGTTAATTTGTTAAGGCCTTTTGTTAAACAACTATTAAAAACAGACATATTATTGCTTGTAGTTCTTTTGTCTTTGGTATAATTACGTTAATGGCTCCGTTTTGAATTTATTTTCTCCAACACGCACGCACCGTCGTAAATTCCATATAATTGTTCGCATAAACTATGAATTACTACCGGAATTTGTGTAATTTTTAATGTGGAAAATTGGTTCGGGAGCGTCATTTGTAATGTTAAATGCTGGGGGCTATACTTATAAGCAATCATTATTCAAATCACTTGTGTGATTGAATCATTATTATTTATTACTAGCTGACCCGGACATGCGTTGCTGTGGCTATCGAAACACAACATCATCTACTGAATGGTTACCCAACCTTTTAACTCCTACCGCCATCTGTTAATTTGAATACAAGTCAAATCCACACCGCCATGCCAGCCCCCTCGTCCACCGCATACACACATTCTCCTTTTATTATATACTAGCTGACCCGGCCACGCGTTGCTGTGGTTAATAAAACACGTCATCTACTGGATGGTTATCCAACCTTTATAACCACCGCCGTCTTTGAGTTTATCGCGAAGAGAAAGGCAGATGCCGCGGAGGACATTAATTTATCATACGTAGAGATAGTGTGAAAGATTATAATAATTTGCATGAAATTCTTGGGGTAACTAACGTATTTAAGTTAATAAGGATTAATACTGTATCCCTCTAAATGACTTTTCAATTACCGCAATGTACGTGACCATTTTTTTAGAAGATAGAATGGGAATAGTAAGCTATCCGTAAAAGATAGATATATGCCTTTGCGGACTTTTTTGTAGATCTATAAAAGAGGAATATCCCACTATGCATTGTTTTGTTATATCCCAAAAGGATTAGGCAGCGTTTTCGATGGGCAGCGTTTTCGATGAAAGCTTACAGGCGGCTTGACTTTTTCCGACACTTCTAACAATTATCGTTATGTTTCAACCAATTTAGACAAATCCTTGACCAATTACATACCTAAACCTTCCTCACGAAACACCTCTATCTATTGGTGAAAACCGCATGAAAATCCGTTCAGTAGTTTTCGAGTTTATCGCGAACAGACAGACATACAGACAGACAGACAGACGACGCGGGGGACTTTAATTTATAATATGTAGAGATTTCAATCAATTTACACAAAACCTTGACAAATTATATGCCTAAATTATTATTTTTTAATTGATAAACTAATTTTTAAGACAAGATTTTTATGCATAGCACAAAGGGTAACAATTATTATAAGTGATAATTATCAGCCTGAAACACTCATTGAAAAAATCAATCAATCAAAATCATTTACAGGTGGAAAAATGTAATAAGCAGTAATTGTTGAATGAAACACTAGTATATATGGAATTATTTGGCGGGCAGGAGATAAGCCGACGTAGCTCAGTGGTTAAGTAGCAGTTGACCGGATATCAGAAGGAGGCGGGTTCGAGTCCCGTCGGCGGCATGTATCTTTTCTCGGGATTTTTTTTTAATGTAGATGAGTATTTCAGGCTAATAATTATTAGGTACTTATAATAATTATATAGCTAAACCTTTCTCATGCATCACTCTATCTATAGATGAAAACCGCATGAAAATCTGTTTTAAAAGTAGTTTTGAGTTTATCGCGAACAGACAGACAGACGCGACAGATGACTTTAATTTATACTACTTTGTAGCGATATTTTTTAAGGAATTGGTGCAAATCAAATTTATTTATTTATTTACCTACGAGTTCCCGGCAATGTCACGTAAAGAAAAAAAACGATTTCTCGTCCTGTCCCTGTACCCCTTCCGCACCCCCCTTCCCCCTCCCTCCTCTTCCTTCCCGCGAACCCTCCTCCTTCGTTCCTCTCCGCCACTCCCGAAGTCCCCTCCCCCTCCCTTCGTCTCTGTCACCAAGTATATATAGAAACCTTCGCGGCGTGCGCAAACTCACCGAAGCTTCGTCGCAATCGGATGAATGGTATAGAAAATACTTTCATAACGCCATAGCTCACCATTATATGAAGAAACCATTGAGGGCATGCGCACAACAAATCACCAAACGTTCATTGTAATCGGATGAATGGTTTAGAAACGCAGAAGAGACAAACAAAATCGTTGTGTTGCTCAGTTTGGACGTAGCCAACGATCATTTCCTTAATTTTCATTCTTCAGATTTATCTTTTATTTCTAAATAATCAAAAAAACACATCGAAAAGCTCCCAGAGTCAGACATTTATCCTATTATTTCGTAATGATACTTAATTAACAGCATAAAGAGCAATTAGAACATAAATACAGCACTAGATTCACGCGTAACGACGGGTTAATAGTTCCGAAATTTAACAATAAGTACGGACAGAGAACGTTTGAATATATCATACCGAAGATATTTAATTTATTACCTGACACTATAAAGCAATGTAATTCTATGAATAAGGTTAAATATATGGTGAAAAATTGGCTATCGGAAAAAAAAGATTTATATTGATTTTGATATGTATGAAAAAATGTTGAATCTGTAGATATAAGATGTAAATTTTAAATTTTAAAAATGTATAAATATGTAACTAAAATATAAGCACCTGTTGACAAGCCGATTCAATTGGCTTAGCAGGACTTGTTTGTTGATTATGTTATGTATTATCTATTATTTCAATAAAATAAAAAATAAAAAAATGCAAAACTGTTAGAAATTATCCGTTTATTACGAATTAACCATAATTTTAGAATTCAGACTAAAATTATTCTGAAAAATATACTTCATCAAAATGAATTTTCAGTGTTATTTTAGTAATACAAATAATGTTATATTTGAGATAGGTATATTAAAAAAAACTTTTATTTTTACAGTGTTCTTTGATGTTTGGAATACTAGTGGTCGTCATTTCAATTTTTTTATTTCTATTCTCGAATATACAATTTAGAGATTATTACAGTCTGAGCTTTACATAGATACAACAAAAAAAATATTAATGATCAGTAACTGTATGTAAATAAGAGTAGGTTAGTTGTAGTGTTTTGTGAACACCTCACTGTGAGAACTTGTGCTGAGGTTCTCATGTTCTATCGACATAAAACACCGTATCCTCCTTGATATGGAAAGAAGGGCACTGCGGGTCGACCCATGGGGGCAGTATCGCATACATAAATTTAAGATAAGTAGCACTTAATATTTTACACACAATATTTTGTACTTAATTTCACATTGCATTTTGTATGTAAAAAAAATTATATAGTCGCTATAATAAAAAAAATAATAAAAAAAACTTAGAGTTAGATAGTTATTGAGACAAACGTTTCAGTGGTACATCAATCAACATATATATTTACCGTAATGGGGTTAATTTTGAATCGGGTGGCGACTTTGGTCATCGCGGATATGAGTAATTTCCGCAACCACTCAGAAAAACCCGCTTCATTTTAATGATATTTACAGCCGACTTAGATAAAATGACGCTTCGAAAATATGTTGTAATTAGTTTTTTTAATTTTTTTATTTTTTCATAAATGTTTAAGTACATGTTACAGTTATTGCCATTTTTTTAACTACCATACTCTGTATTGTGGTAGTCATACATGAAATATTATTTTATAGAAACAGATAATAAAATATAAGAAGAGGAAAGAAGAAAAAAAAATATATTTAGGGTTAAATAAAACCAAAAACAAATATTAATACAAATAAAAATATAAAAATTAATACAAATAAAAGTGGAAAAATAAAGAATAAAAAGATATATTAAATAAAGAAGATTGAAATAAAAATTGGTAGGTATTATCAATTCTTCTTGAAATAAAAATAGAAATAAAAATTGCTAAGTATTCTTCTGTTCGAGAGTAGGAACATGTTTATAGTCACTTTTGAAATTCGTTCTACAAAAGAAATTGGAAAATAGATGTGCTAGAGTAAGTAATTTTTTAAAATATAATATTAAGATCTTATGCATTGTTTGAAGATATTTCTTCCCTTTTCAAATTTCTAATGTTTTATATGGGCTTTAAAACGTGATTTAGAATTATTTGACTTAATATCGGCACTCAAAGCATTATATATTTTATGAGCGATCAACCAGAATTATCGTTGAAATGGCGAATAAGGTTTTAGTTTTATAGGGACCATGCAACCCAGTTTTGATGAAAAACGGGTGTGTGATTGATGTTGTGGAGCCACCAATAGGTTTTTTATCGTATATAACATATGCTTATCTTAGTAAATAACTGTGGGACATCTAAGACCTTGATTTTAGCAAATAGTTCATTTGAGGGATGGGTAGGTTGGCATTTAAATATAATTCTCAAAATTGTTTTTGAACTGTAATATTTGGTTTGATAGTGGATTCAGCACAACCACCCCATCCCACAATACCATATGTTGCTATGGATTGGAAAAGGGCAAAGTATACGCTTCTCAGAGTCTGTAAATCTAAGACGGACCTAAGGTAGCAGAATATATGGCAGAGTTTACGGAGTTTTTTTTTTACTGTATCACTGATACGGGCTTCCCAACATGGTTGGTTGAATGTTATGATTTTCTCCATATATTTAACTACCTTTGATGACTTGGATGAGTAGATTTCTAGATTTATTCAAAATTGTCGGTTTAATTGTGTAGCTTTTTTAGATATTTCAGACAGAGAGAAATGTAAATACGTTTTATAAATTCTTCGACGATTTTAACAGTATTGTGTCATTACTTGTAAAATATATCGGTGTCTATCGACATATATAACTACTGGAGGTATGACGCGGACGATCGATAAAACTCTATATCAATCGATATTGACTAAATCATCTTATATGATTAGAAATATTTCGACCGAGGATTTGTAAATTTTAGCGCGGCCTCCATAGTAATCAGATAAGTTTCGGTTATAATGTCGTTAATTATGCAAAATTATTGGCTTATTCAGACTAGGTATTACCCGCTCAAAAAAGAAGAAAGAGATATACGTAAATACGAATGTTAGAGGGACCGCGCTAATATTAAAAGCGATAATATTTAAGAGAAAATTCTGAAAATGTTTGATAAAACACGACTCGTTAAAAATAGAGCAAAACTCTCGTGGGGAATGTCTAATCTATGTCGAAAAGTATTTAAAGAAAACATAGAATTTTTTTCATACGTATAACTTGTAAAATAACTGAAAAAATGTGTTTATAATAATTTTCGGAGCATCATACCTTGCGATTTTATTTCTATTGAGGAAATTCATATAATTTCCATTTCAGCGTAGGATATCTATGCAAGATAACTTTCATATTTCAAAGACAATAAGAAACATTATTTTGTTCCCTTTCTGGTTAAAAGAAAAATACATATGTTTGCATGAGGGGAAGAGAGATATATAGCTTTTAAAATGTATGTTCGCTCGGGTCATTTTTGGTCTTATGAAAGAATAATGCAATTACGTGTTTTGGGATGTATTTATTTCTAAACATGCAGACAGGTTCAACGAAAATATGTAATAAAACCGTAGAAATGGGAGAAGCCGGGCATTAATGACCGAAATTGAATTGAATTAGTTCACATAACAAGTTGTGAATAAAGGCCTCATTAACTAATTAACTCTCTTTTAGTTTCAAAAAGTAATGTCGACTGCCAATGCTTAATAAGGTTAGCGTTTCAGCTTTATATGTAATTGATTGGTGACATTTCAAAATGTCAATTCATAGAATACACCTCCAGTGTTGCCAATGTATTTAGATTTCTTATGTATTGCATGTCAATATCGGTTCGGCTGTCAACAGTTAAGCCGTTCTCGGGATACCGATATAAAATCCTCAGAAGCTATGCATACCGATCCAATATTGTAAAGTTATCGATTTTTCAATGCTAGATGTCCCGGAATATCCGAACTCGCATTTTATTTTTTTCAAAATTTTCAGTTCCAGCACTTACTGCAAATATTATATACATTTTTATTAGATTTTCAGGAGGAAAAATAATTTTCCTTTGAGGATGCTGTGCAGAGGGTTGTTTTATAAAATAAAGAAGAGGAAGTTTAGAAATGAAAAGGGTAAAAGCGATGGGTGGGAATCTGGGGATCAATAAGTCCAGGATTGACGGACGTATGAATCCGTCCCTCCCCAGTGCAAGGTGATGAATCGCGTGATTTCTTTTGGAGAGATCAAAAAGTCTTCCTCAACAAGTCTCTCCGATCTGGCCCGCCCGCCACGCAATTGGTGGGCAAACGCACCTGCCGCCAAGAACTAGATAAACCTCCCCCCATGAATCCGGCCACACTTACTAAGTCACCAGTGTAGCAAACCCTTGGGGCGACCTATGGAAGAGGGTGTTTGTTATCCCGAGGATACGATACTCATACCCGCCTCCCAAATGGTGAGTCTGCACTCGTTAATGCATAGTATACAATTCAAAAACCAGAGTATCATTTTGAAATAAGTTCTTGTTTACTATTCAAAATGCAAAGTACGACTATTTGCCGATGATACACTAATATACTTAATTGGAGATAACTATGAAGAACTAATACACATTTTAAATAATGAACTAAATGATGTATCAAGATGGTTAAAAATAAATAAGCTTAAATTAAATACAAAAAAAAAAACAAAATGTATGGTGATTGGATACAAGAAGACATCCAGTGAAAGCAAAATTAAAATTGATGGTGAAATTATTGAAAATGTTACTGAAATGAAATACTTAGGAGTTATATTAGATTCCAAACTAAACTTCAATAGACATGCTCAATACACCCAAAAGAAAATTGGCAAAAAGATATCTTTTTTAGGAAGAATTCGGCCAAAAATTTCTAGAAAAACTGCAATCACCATATACAATTCAATTATTGCTCCACACTTCAACTACTGCTCAAGTATACTTTTCCTATGTAACGAAAGAGAACAAAATAAGTTACAAATTCTCCAAAACAGGGCAATGAGAATAATTCTTCGACGAAACAGATTTCAAAAATTATTAAAATGTTAAAGGAACTAAATTGGTTGACCGTGAAACAGATGCTGACCTTGAACACGATGGTATTTATCCACAAAATATTGAACAACACGTTACCAAAATACTTCTCTGATAACATTTTATACAATAAAGACATTCACACGTGCAAGGAAATTAGGCTACAAAAAAAGGACAAAGCGAATACGCAGAACAGTCTACTGTACAAGGGAATGAAGTTGTATAACACACTATCAAAAACTTTAAAGTCCACACCAATTGGAAAGTTCAAGATGTATTGTAGGAACTACATAAAACTTGAAAAAATATAGTGAATATGAAATATTATTATCAATTAGAAATTTGTAAACTTAAATGTACAAATTACTAAAATAAAAATTATTATTATTATTATTCGAATATGGCAACTTCATTAAAATTTAATTAGACGATAATGGGGTAAAAATGATTGGATTATCCATTTCCATCGGAATAGCAGAAACGTTATTGAATTATTACACATATTCGTTGTATTTAAAAATGGTGGAAGTAATTGGCATACGTGGTTATTGTTTTAATTAAGATCGGCGGGAGTGAATTTGTTCCATTGCGCACTGAAAAGAGTGATTACCATTCAGATTTTCAATAATCAAAACGATTCGTAAATGTTTGAATAGTACTTTTATTATCTTTATGCGAATACCGCACAAAAGTCCCAACTGCGCTTATCTGAAACCAGTGACCTATGACATCCCTAATTGGGATATGTTGTGAGGCTGGGAAAAGTGGGGAGAGAAAAGAGATGAAAAGAGGAAGGTGAGGAAGTACCTGGCTATTCAGATCTGGTCACCAAACATGGATAAAGCCATTTTAAGCAATGTTTCAATTCTGAATGTTCGTCGTACACCAGGGCGATACTGAGAGTATCTTCCACTGAACATGCCGCAAATATAAATTATATTATTTTTAATGATGGAATGGTGAAATATCACAAATTAATCAAATAAAATTTAATTTTGCATACCAGGATTTAAGGCCCCGCAACCGCGCTCAAAAAGAAGAAGATGGAGAGATATGTAATTACTAATGTTGGAGAGAGCGCGCTAATATTTAAAATGATAAAATTGGAGCGAAAATTGTGAAAATGTTTAATTAAAATAGAGCAAAAATCTCGTGGGGAACATTTAAAATAGCATTTAATGAACCACTGTGAATTTTTTCATGACTTATAAAATAACTGAAACAAACGTGTTTATAATAATTATCGGAGTATATGTACTTTGCGATTTTTTTATATTGAGGGAATTTTATATAATTTGCGTTTCGGGGTGGACAGCGTCTAGATATTATCTTCAAAAATTATATTTTTTTAAGAGCTTAAAAACTTCAAATGTTTAAGGGAGATATGTTAGAAATGGTTTCATGCCAACTCAGAATGAAATCAACTCAGAAACACCTTAGAAAGGTCTTAAAAGCTATGAAAAAATAATTTTAAAATAGCCGATAACCCTTACCTAACTTAACCTATTTAACCAATTTTTTAATATTTTTTATCATCACTCTTAATGACCTTTCTGAGGTGCTTCTGAGTTGGTTTCATTCTGAGTTGTCCGGTCACCGTTAGAAATCGGTTGAAATTCGGGTAGCGGTGGCGTAAATCTGCGTCCTTCGGATTGCTAGTCGAGAGCATTACACCTCGACCACGGAGGCCGTCTAAGTATCGAGGCTACACGTACAATAGTGATGCGTATCATGGTGATGTTTAATTATGGGTATTGAAAATGGTTTCGGTTTAGGGTCATTCGTTCGTTTATTAATTTCTAATTGTTCAAGTAAATTATCTAAGACCTTTTCTTTCTATAAATATATATTAGTGTAGGCTTCTTGTTGTTAAGTTGTTAGGTGGGAGGTGATTATTCACTAAGTGCTATTATTATCATAACATCTATTTACGAGTGCTCTTAGTAGCTTTAAATAGCTTTTCTGTAAGTAGCTTTAAATACAGCTTATAGAAAAATATAGGAACAAGCCTTAACAACTCAAAAAGTAGAAATCCTGAACTTAGTAATAGCAGCTTACATGAATTAAAATGTGACCACGTCTACTGTACCGCAACTTACATCTGGTCAGTAGAATATTCTCTTATAAATAAGTCGCCTCACAGTGGTTTTACCACAGTTTTAAAATGGTCTTGTAAGCCGAAACAGCTGCCACAATAATAAGAACTAAAATACATGCAGAACTTAACTTTTTTATTATTTTTATTTATTTATTTGTATATGCATATATATATTACAATACATTACAATATGATACTTTGTCTGTCCAACTGGGAAGAATACCCGTTTCAGGGCAGCCAAATTGTTTATTTAGTTCATAATATTCTTAACAAAGGAATGGTTTTGTTCAAGATATCACGGGAATTTGCTTCTGTCAAGACAACTTTTGAGAACATTAAGAATTGTGTTCTGAACGAAGGGATGGTTTCTTTATGTCATTGTTAATTGTATCCTAACTTAAGATCGTTTTCCGCGCGCTCCACGAAGGACATGCTTTGTATATGTATGTGTTGGCGGCCGATCGTAAAATCAGGCGGATCATGATGCGCCTAGCCACATCGTGAAAAGGCAGATTTACAACCAGGCGTATCGATCGAAGATGAACGTCCAACATTCTGTCTTGCTGTTTGCCTAGGCTCATTCAAATAAGAGTTGTAAAATGCACCAATAGAGGCGCTGCCTGTGCTTTATTTACGTTCGTGTGTTACATCATATTATACCTAACTTATATCCGGTACATTGTGAAATGGCGGCAGATCACGATGTGGCTAGGCATATCATGATTCGCCTATTTTTACGAACGGCCGCCGACATATACACAGTTGTTAGGTTCCACATAATGGCTGATTTGCCGGCGAAATTACTAATGGTAACGTTTTTTCCAATGCCGTTTTGTAGGGTTAAATTTCTTCTCAGCGGATGGTCACCAGGTTATGTTAAACCATTTCGAAGAAAGTGTGTTCGTAATTTCAAATTCACACCACAGGGACGTCGACGGGCTGCCCATCTCTTCACCACTTCGACGTTCAAGTAAAAATTAAGCTTTCGACCAAATTCTGGTAATTAATTTGGCAGATGGCGCACAACGTATGACTCTTAGTCGCTATTGGAGAATTGAACCCCTGGGTTATATTGGCGGTATATTACGAAGGTGATGCGTGTGGTGAGTGATAAGGATCCTGAGCTATGCGTAACATAGTTAAAACATAAAATTCTTTGTATTTATCATAAACTAGCTGGAACCAATAACTGTTGTGTTAACTTATTAGCTGAATTAAATCCAGTTTTTTTATTAAGTTAAAAATTACACAATGAAGCAATTATCGATGCGCAACTGTCGTGTTTTGTTGTGTAGGGATTAATATTTTTTGTAATTTTCTTACTTTTCCACTAACTTACGGGATTTGCGTTTCATTTTCTTTATACGTGTGATGGAGATTTATTATAATTATTGTATTTTTCCTTTGGACGGGTGCTGACACACGTTCACCGTTTGTCTCATTTTCGATATTGATATTTAAGGTGTAAGAAAGAGGGGCAACATTATATTAATATGTTTAAGAACAAAAGCAAATCAATCAGCGCATTGACATATAACGTTTTTGAATTTTTAGAATTCACTCACTATTCAATGTTGCATTTATCACAATATTAATACGCTGCAGTTTCAAAAGATGAGAATTCGTTCCATACAAAATCTGTAAGGAAAAGAATTTTCTTCATAATTTATTTTTTCGTGAATTTTTCCAATTTTTAATAGCTATTCCCAAAGATATTGAAATATAAGTAGATGTGCTATCTGTTGTTTTTACTATGTGGGTCTGCGCTTCCGGGTGTCGCGATATTGTTTACCAATTAACAAATAAACTAAAAGAACAAATAATTAACGAATAAACCAAACGAACGTTAAACTAAATGAACGAATTCTTTCCTTATTCAAAATATATTGTTAACCAATATTAATGCACATTTTCAAAAAATCAACAAAATGAACAAATTCTTTTTGTATGAAAACTACGCTAATTAGACCGTAGTCCGGCGACAGTTGCGCGGACACCATAGCATATCTATTCTGTATTTGAATATCTTTGGCTATTCCTCTATTCGAGGCGGAGAAAAATCAAAGATAATAAAAATCGGTCCGGCCGTTTTTGAGTTATATACCCGACTTTGTTTTGTATATTAAAGATAAGATTAATGTACTTATCGTGGATGCAATAAGTATTAGATGGAATAAGTATTGGCGCGTAATATAGATGAACGATAATCAAAATTAAACTAACACTATTAAAACGGATACTTTTTCTCTTTACCCAATGATCAGAAAGCCAGTTCGCTGTAATTGTAAAGTGCAACGCCAATTCTACAAAATTCGTGAATTAATAAAGTGATGTTAGTGCGCACTATGTAGTATGCAATATGCAACCCGAAATCCCGTCAGCCCGGTCCGGACCGTGATCCGACCAATTTTTCAATCTGGACGCATCATATTAAATAATTGGTAATTGGGTTCGAGTCGGGCGGCCGCCGTTCCAATTAACGACAAATCATTCTGGTTTGGTGCGATTCAATTATTAATTCCTACGGATGGATGGTTTATTTGGGAATATCGTCATTTTGCTTTCCTTGCTAGTTGTTTCAAATTCTCGTAATCACAAAAAAAATTGACAAGAAATCTGTGTGTATCAAAACTACGTAAATACTATGGTTTGCCTGGCTAACTATGTGAGTACCTACCGCAAAAGAGTCCCAACTCCTCCCAATCGTCTGGATATAGTGAGACTATGGTAACCTATGGACGGTCCCTTAGTCTGGTCTCCGGACAGTCTGCCGTCAGTTGTAAATTTTGAGCTGCTTCGTTTGTTTGCCTTCGTTTCCCAAGCAAAGGGATATGCGCAGAGAGATAGAGATGATTTGAGGTTATCCTTTGTGAAGTAAAAAAACACTTGTGTTTTGTAGTGAATATTGTTATATTTGCCTTTATTATTCAGATGCATTGCAAATTAGCGAAATTTCTTTCTAGTTCTGAGCTCGGGTGCTTAATTGTGGAATTAGAAAAATGAGAAATGAAATTGAACATTTTAATAACAAGAAAGTGAAAGATGTCAGAAAGACCACAGATAAATTATATCATAGACAAAGTCATATATGCACAGAAAAATTCAGAAGAAATGTGACACAGACGTTGAATTAAGGGTAAAAGAGTCTAAACTTGGAATTTAGGAAGAAAATAATGAAATTTGAAATACTAGGTAATTATTAAGTTAAATATTTATTTATTTATTGTTTCTCTACACTGTAGGTAAAAATGTTTACAATACAATTTGTTACCTCACTAGGACAAGCCTGTGTTGAGGTTAACAATAATTATACAAGTTAACAAAATAACACAAAATTATACAGATTTTGAAAGAACAATATTGTTGTATTTCTTACAGATTGAGATTAGATTATGGGTACCTACTGGTACCTACTAAACTGATGGCGCTAGGTACTACATTAATGTAGACTTTTAGGGTGACCATAGTTTTGAGATCTGATTTAAAATAAAATAAAATAAAGTTTTTTTTTTTTTTTTAAGGATTAAGTTGTGAATAATAAGTATATAATTTAACATGCTGTAGATTTGGCAATAGAAAGATGAACAAAAACGGTTCAAACAAAAATAATATTATTTTAGCTTATTATTATAAACATACTCATTTACCTAATAATTTAGAAAGGACAAAGTAGAGAAAATCAATTGGCAATCCTCGACTAACACAAATAATTTAAGATCCTTCTTAAAAGTATACAAGGAATTAGATGACTTTATATGTTCTGGAAGGCTATTAAATATGAGTGGAGCTTGATAAAAATAATTTCTTTGACCAAAAGAAGATTTAGTTTGAATTGCCATAAAGTTCAGACCAGAGCCAATTCTCGTAGAACGAATTTGCTGTGTTCTTTCTGCAAAATTAATATTATTAAAAAATCTACAAAGCGTTTGTGTAATATATAACTGTTTTACGTTCATTACATTACATTCCTTAAAAAGTAAATGAGTTGGATATTTAATTTTTTTCTTGAAATTAAGAATAAAAATTAATAAATTAATAAATAAATTAATTAATAAATCTTTAAGAATCATTTTTTGGGCAATATTAAGTGGTTCTATATAAGTCTTTGGGCAGGATCCCCAGCACACAATATTATAAGAAAGCAGAGACTGGATTATTTCAAAATAAACAGTTTTTAATTTTTCTTTGTCTAGTATATGTCTCAGTTCTTTAAAGATATAGGTAAGTCTCCTAGTATTATTTACTAACATATTAATATGATCATTCCATCTCAAAAATTTATCTATATATTTAAATATGACAACACAACACTCAACAACCCCTATATATGGAGTGGTTCCATGCAAACACGGAATCAAGTCAACTTAACACCTCTTTGAAAAGTCATTAAAAGCTAAAATAGCCTATAACCCTAACCTAACGTAACCTATTTAACCAATTTTTTACCACTTTTAATGACTTTTCAAAGGAGGTTCTGAGTTGATTTAATTCTGAGTTGTCCGGTCACCATACGGGGTATATTTTGAGATTGAGTAAGGTATCATAGCGAGGGGGGATGTGGGGAAGTATCCGGTTCTTCAGATTGGGTTATCAAGCAGGCTAATGTAATTTTAAGCAACGCTTTGGTTCTGAAAAGTGGTCTTTCACAAAGAAAAACAAAGTGTTTATAAATTTTCTTATAAATATTAATTTAAAAAAAAATTAAATAATGAAATAAAATATAAAATATTAATTAATTCAAATATCTAGTTTATATATAAGTTTTTTACAAATAATAAGATTTTTTTAATTTTTCTGGCTTTCACCCTTAAAGGGTGTTCTAGGCCATCATTACAAATTGGAGAGGAGAGAGGAAAGGTGAATTTAGATATTTATTTAGAGATTTATTCAAATGGTCAAATTTCAAAATTATATGGAAGAATGGAGTCCAGTTCAAACTGAAAAGAGACGTGTTGTTAAATGGGGAGAGGCAATTTTATACTTGTTATAATATGTAAAGTTACGATTAAGTATTTTATAAAAAAACATATGTAACGACTTTTTGACGAATTTAAACAATGTTGTAATTGAGTAAACTTTAGAAGATAATAACCATAAATAATTCCATACATTGTATTCGGAAATCAATAGGTCATAGATAAAAAAATATGTATTTCATTTTAAGTAGGTACTTATAATGAATAATGAAATAGACATCTCATATACTCATATGATGTGTCTATGCGTTGCTAAACCATTCATCCGATTGCGATGAAACTTTGGGGATTTGATGTACTTATGCCAGCAATGGTTTCTATATACATACAATAGTGAGCTCTGGTGTCATGAAATTCTGCGTTGCTAAACCGTTCATCCGATTGCGGTGGAACTTTGTTGAGTTGTTTTGAGCACGCCTGGAAAGGTTTCTATATATACTGGTGATCTCTGACATGAAATTTGTATAAAAACTTGCAATAGATGGCACGAGAGCTGTTTGAAAACTGAATGTATGGGATGCGGGAGGGGGAAGGGAACTCGGGAGGGGGGTTCGCGGGACGAGAGAAGAGGGAGAGGAGATTGAGGAGAGGGAAGGCGGAGAAGGCAGAGTGGGGACGCGTGAGAGGAAGAAGACGCGGGAGAGGAAAAGGAGGCGGTAGGGGAACGGGACAAATGGGAAAGGACACGCGGGGAGAAACAATTTCTTTATTAAGTGGCATAACAACGCATGCCGAGACCTCGCCAGTTGAATACATAAAATAAATTGAAATTTAAATAGAGTTCTACAAATACATTTTATTTTTTAAATAAATGAAGACAATATAAGCGAAACTCAATCGAAAATCTGGAAACAGAAAAATCAGAAAAATATATTGACACCTCTGGGACTTGAACCCAGGTCGTCTTGCTAGCGCGTTTGCCCGGAAAGCAAGAGGTCCTGGGTTCAAGTCCCAGAGGTGTCAATATGTTTTTCTGATTTTTCTATTTCCAGATTTTCGATTGAGTTTCGCGTATATTGTCTTCATTAATTTAAATATTACAATTTGAGGTTTTACTCATAAAGTTAAAATAAAAAATTAAACATTTTATTTTCTTTTCAAAATAAGAAGGAATAAAATATTAAAAAAATATTTTTCCTAATCGATCACAAAAAGAGCTTTTTAAGTCGACTTCTTCTTCAGTCGTTTCAAAGCAATAATCCTTTAATCCCGGTCTCTTCGAGGCTTGGATTAATCGTTTCTGTTAAGTCCTAATTCTTGATTTTCCGGGAAACCCAAGGGATTTTCTGACCATTGTCCCTTAGACTTAAACGCTGGCTTATGGGCCGTACGAGAACTGGGAGACAGAAATAATGAAATAACGATTCAACTAATTGGAAGGTTTTGTGGATTTGTCACAGGTGGAAAAAGAAACAATTATATTATTAGAAGAAAGAATAACTTAAGAGGACATAAGCAGAGAAAACCATAAATGTGCCATTTTTAAATCAGATTTTAGACGTATTGACTCTTTTCCATAAAAAATTATAAATGAATTTAGAAAGATTGTTCTTTTATCTAGCATTCGCATGTTTTGAATTTTGAGAAAAAAATGTTTATTTTTAGTATAATAAGGTTATACCATAGGTCGTTGGCAGATTTGTTAAATTTTCAAAAAAGATTTTGTATTATTCGTGAAGTAAAATTTAATACAATACAATATAAATAATCATGCAGTAAAATAAATCAATACATTATCTAGCAAACGCATGCTTTAGAATTTTATTTTTAGTTTAAATAAAATCATAAAAAAATATATACGTACATGTGTTTCTTGACGAAAATTAATCAGTTTGTAACTAATATATTTCAGATTTTTTTACATACTTATTGTGCTAAGACATTATTGACAAATCATTAATAATTTTGATCGAAAAATAATTTTAGGAAGTATTATTGTATATTATTGTTATGTGAATACCGAACAAGAGTCCAACAGCCCCCAAGAGAGGGAAGTTGAAGAAGAGTTGGGGGGGGAAAGGAGACGTGGGTGGAGGGGTGGTTACTGGAGGGGGGGTGGTGAGATTTGGGGGCGGGGTGGTTGGGAGGGGTAGGCCTTTTTCATATTCATTTTTTGAATTACGTAAATAACAAACACGGGGAATCGAGTATGGGTACCACCGCCCCGGGAACCATTTTTTAGATAACCAATACGTCTGCCGTAGGTCATCCCAATTGGTTCGCAACGTTTGGTGACTAGCAGGGGTGAGGTTTTTTCAGGTCTTGGTTGCGGATGCGTCTGCGCACCAGCTGCATGGTAGGTCGGATCTGGAGAAAGTGGTTGTGGGACTCCCTTCGACTTCTCCAGCCTTACTCTCTCGGAACATCGCCTTGCACCGCAGTGGGAGGGATGGATTCATACATCCGCTCTCCTGGACACGCTGACCCCCACATTTCTACCCGCCTCTAATACCCCTTTCCTTCTCAGAAGATCTTTTCCTCCCTTTCCCTAAAACGAACCTCCACACAGCATCCCCAAAGAAGAGATAGGCAATGTGTCGAGCGATTGTAAAAAAAAGGTCTCTCCTCATCCGGCCTTCCACGTAGTTGGTGGGCAGCCACCACCACCGCCGAGATCCTGACAAACCTCGCCCCATGAACCCGGGCTACCCGTACCTATGGCAGAGGTGTTTGTAATGTTCAATAAATGCAGGTAATACTGGGCCCTTTCTCTCCAGTATTCCTCTAGGTTTACTTCAAGGTTTAATATGATAAACACGTAGTACTTTGATACAACGGAAACTGTTTATTAGAATATAATAGATACAATGTAGGCTGTGAGCCGTCTGATAAGCAAGAGACCGCGCGAGAACTCCACTCGCTATTATATCGTCCCGATGTAGGACGTTTCGGCTAGGTTCGGTATTCCCGAACCTACCCGACAGAAACATATTACCAACACTAAAACTCTCCCTCCTTCAACTCTGAAGCTACTTAATAAAATATTGCACACTTAACAACATAAACATAATTTTAAAGATACACATAAATCAACCGCGGTGACTGGGTCAAGTTGTTCCGTCTCCTCTGGAAGATGAGGGTGCCTTGCGACTTGAACGCAGTCTTCCCGACCATGGTCTCTGTTGCCGTGCCTGCTCCGACACCACTTCCTCCCCCGCCAACCTGGAATCAGGAGAAAAACCAGTCAATCCACGCAACAAGGACGAAGTCTCTAACTCATGAGGCTCGTTCCTCAAAATTTCAGACGCGGGATGCTGCGCAATATTGCTATCTTCCTTCCAGCTCACTGACATTTCTCTCATTTGGTCCACATGTCTCTTCCATGTCACATCAGTGTTTCCTATTTTAATAATATAAACTTTTTTACCCAGCTTTCTAGAGACTACACCCTTAGCCCAAACGACTTTATTATCATGACGATAATCTTTTGTTAAACATTTTTGTCCAACTTTAAAAACCCTGGTTTTTACCCCTCTGTAAAACCTAACTTGATCCGATTGAGCTTTAGAAATGTTAACGTTAGCTTCCTTGACTTTTTCGGAAAAGTCTTCTCCATTTTCCACTGGCAATAAACTGTCGAACGTAGAACGCAGCCTTCTTCCTAATAACAGAACCGCTGGTTCAATACCTGTCGAACAATGGAAAGAATTTCTATAGTCCATTAAAAAATTCAACAGCTTGACATTAAAATCTAGTGGGAATTTACCGTTTATTAACAGTTTCTTGAGGAACATTTTCGAAATTTTTACTGCATTTTCTGCCAATCCGTTTGACTGGGGGTGTTTCACCGGAGAAGTCATAAGTTTAATATTGTTCTCCTTTAAGAAACCTCTAAATTCCTCACTTGTAAAAACTGAGCCATTGTCAGATACAATTAACTCAGGGTTGCTAAAATTAGAAAAAATTTTCCTCAATTCCATAATCGTATGAGTTGAATCTGCCTTCTGCACCTCGATACAGTCTAACCACTTCGAGAATGAGTCACAAACCACAAGGAACATCTTCCCCGCTAGGGGCCCACAATAATCTAGATGTACCCTACTCCAAGCTTTACCTGGATTTGGCCAAACTGTCAATTGACTTTTCGGTGGTGACTGTTTTGACAACGAACAATCTGAACAAGATTGAACGACTTCCTCCAAGTCTTTGTTCAGAGAAGTCCACCAAAAATATGTTCTAGAAATTCCCCTCATTTTCACAATACCTAGATGTGACCTGTGTAACAAATCTAACACTTGCCTTTGGAGAGAAACAGGTATAACTATTCTATGTTGCCAAAACAAACACTCTTCTACGATAGAAAGTTCATTCCTTTTTAACCAATATTTCTATATACTGCTGTCACGATTTACTCGTTTGGGCCAGCCCTGCCGCAAATACCTAAATACTAGCTGTAATTCGCTATCCGCTGCGGTAGCTAACACAACTGCTTGAAAATTAACATGGTCACAATTCTCAATAAAACAAACAAAGTCAGTCCCGCAATCATCCTTAAAATCCTCAACTGTGTCCTTCAACGGTAAGCGAGAAAGAAAATCTGCTTGGTTATTACAAGATTTCACAAATTCCGTTTTGTACGAAAACCCTGCCAGAATGATGCCATATCTCTGCAAACGGTTTGCCGCGAGAACCGAAATATTTTTATGTTCCCCTAGAATTCTTAGTAATGGCAAATTGTCAACGCATAACGTGAACTCCCTTCCAAACAGGTACTGAAAAAATTTATTTAACCCGAACACAATTGCCAGAGCTTCGAGATCCAAAATACTATATTTCTTTTCGGCGGTTATTAAACTACGAGAAGCGAACTCAATTGGACGCATTGTGCCGTCCTTAAACACGTGAACTAAGCAAGCTCCGAGTCCGCATGTACTTGCGTCCGTAAACAGTTTTACCGGTAAGTCCGGAAAATAATTTGTAAGAATCGTGTTGTTGCCCATTAACTCTTTAACGGTATCGACTGCTACTTTACAGTCTTCTGAGAAATTCCACTCTACCCCTTTTTTCAAAAGGTTATGTAGGGGTTCCAGTATCGATGACATCCTAGGAATGAAATTCCGATAAAAAATTTTAAAACCCAATAAACTTTTCAATTTATGTACGTCCGTAGGATACGGAGCGTTTTTTATAGCTTCCAGTTTGTTTGGCTGTGGTTGGATTCCGTTCCCTGAAATAACATACCCCAAAAATTCAACCGATTCTACAAAAAATTCGCATTTATCCGTGTTGACCCTCAACCCGCACTCTCGTAAACGCGCGCACACTGCCTGTATATTATTCACAAAATCCCGTTCGTTGACCCCCGAAATGATGATATCGTCTAAATAGAATGCCACTCCCTTCAACCCCTGAAGACAGCTTGCTATAGTCCTAGCGAAGATCGCTGGCGCTGATTTAAAACCAAAAACTAGTCTGTTATATTGAAATAACCCTAAATGCGTACTTATTGTTGTATACTTTTTGCAAAAATCAGCTAATTCTAATTGTGAGTAAGCCTGTCTTAAATCTAGTTTAGCAAACACTTTACCCGAACTTACTTTGTGAACAACTTCACTTATGGAGGGAAGTGGGTACCTTTCCAAGTCCGTCATGAGATTTAAAGACCTCTTGTAGTCCACGCAAATCCTAACATTCCCGTTCTTTTTAATTACCGGTACAATTGGAGACGCGTATTCACTGCTGGTTACCGGAGAAATGATATCATCAGCTACCATAGTTTCTAATTCTCTCTCAATTTTTTCCTTAATAGCGAACGGAACCGGCCTCGCATTAAAAAAAACAGGACGAGCTTCCTTGTTCACTTTGAAACTCACTTTATGTTTACTGAATTTTCCCAGCCCCGGCGAAAACACCTCTGGAAACTCGTTGTAAATCATTTCAATTTTGTCTTTGATTGTTGAAACCGAATTATCCATCATTGGAACTATCTTCAGATTAAAAGCCTCCATGAAATCCCTACCCACTATCAATTCCGAGCCATTAATCACAACAGTAAATAATAAATTATTTTTAATATTATTGTATTCTACGGTAAAACAAGCACTACCTACAAGATTAAGTGGTTTACCGTCGTATCCCGATAAAGTACGCTTATCAGGTGACAATGTTACATCCCTAAAATAACGGTTGAAAATAAAATCAGGCATGACCGACATACTTGCGCCTGAATCAATCATAGCGGAACATTTAACTTTATTAATTATTATATTAGCCCTAAACGGATTAATGTAAGAAATACTATTAATAACCTTATCACGGGATTGTTCAAAAATCGGATAAACATTGTGATTCTTACAGAATTTCTTCAAATGACCTATTTTGTGACAATTAAAACATTTTGCATTAATAAATTTACAAAACTTCTCTAAATGAGTACCACCGCAAATGGTACATTTTTTTATTACTCGAGAAACCCCTTGGCTCGGGGGTTTTTGACCGTGAAGGCGATCTTCGGAAACCTTGAGTTCTATCCGGATGTGAATGTCTCCCCGGCGAATTCGAGCGTTTAATGGAATTCACGCCGCCCGACGTCCCTACGGAAACTTCTGATTTAATTTCCGGAACCAGATTGTCTAAAGCTGAAACCGTTATTGCTAATTCTTCCATTTTGTTAAACGTTAAACTAGTCCCCTCGAGAAAAATTTTCTCCTTGGCTCGGCCTGGCAACATGCCGATTGCGAAAACATCAGCTAAGCATTCCGGTAAACGCGTTCCGAACTCGCAAAACGATGATAATCCACGTAAACGCACTGCAAAATCTCTGACTGATTCACCATGTGATTGCTTGGCCTGATAAAATTTTTCTCGTTCCTTAAACACCGATCGCGGTTTGGAACAATGTTTCTCAATTAATTCTATTAACTGATCGAACGCCACGTCTGTAACTTTAGAAGGAAAACATAAGTTGATCAAAAGAGTTAATGTCTCCGCTTCTAGAAGATTTAGCAAATATGCGCGTTTCTGTGAAGCATCTAACTTAATCGTTCTTGTGTCATCACGAATTAGTAGGAACTGTTCCAACCTCAGGCGAAACAAACTCCAATCCCCATTAACGTGGGAGAACCTGGAAATTCCGCCCGACTCCATGATCGCACACACCAAAAAAAACACACCCGGCAACAATAACACCTTCCAGAAAAAACCAAGAAACAAAACAACGTGACACCAGGAACCGGCGCCTATGCAGTCCAGGCGCCCAGCCGCTTCCAGGAATCTCAATGTTTCTTTGCTCCTGACTGAATACCGGGCTGGCCCTAGTTACCCAGGGTCCCGTAATTTTTCTTCTCCACTGTATTACCGGGCTGGACTTTGTTACCCAGGGTCCCGTAATTTTTTTCTCCACTGTATTACCGGGCTGGACTTAGTTACCCAGGGTCCCGTAATTTCCTCTTCTCCACTGTCTTCTATTATGCCCTGAAAATCTCCTGATGGATGGCACTTCAGCGAAGCCCCAAGTGATTATTGTCACCTTCGGGAGATTTTTGCAAGTCACGATCCCTGCACCGAATCGACTTGCCGCAATCTAATAAACCGTCACCCGTGTATTCCTTTATAGCTGTGCCACTTGTAATGTTCAATAAATGCAGGTAATACTGGGCCCTTTCTCTCCAGTATTCCTCTAGGTTTACTTCAAGGTTTAATATGATAAACACGTAGTACTTTGATACAACGGAAACTGTTTATTAGAATATAATAGATACAATGTAGGCTGTGAGCCGTCTGATAAGCAAGAGACCGCGCGAGAACTCCACTCGCTATTATATCGTCCCGATGTAGGACGCTTCGGCTAGGTTCGGTATTCCCGAACCTACCCGACAGAAACATATTACCAACAAACACTACAGTGTTGATAATCCAATACATGGTTCCCGGGGCGGCGGTACCCATACCCGCCTTCCAAATTAATGATACTACCTATTTACGGCCGGCGTGGTCAAGAGGTAAGGCTCTTGACTCGCAATCCGAAGCTCGTGGGATCGAATCCCGGCGTGGGCAAATAAATTTTATTTGACTAATTTTAGCCCAGTCAGGGGGGGAATTTTAACTTGCAAAAGGTCGTGTGGTAGCGATTTTGATATATGTTGTTAAAATTGGGACTCTTAAGAAAAAATAAAGTTTTCGACCTTGGGGGGGTCGAAAACTTTATCTTGGATTGCCGGTGCCAAAATTTGGTTTTTTCAATATAATTGTGCAATGGTTGATTTTACGACCAAATTGCGTAACACAAACTTAAAGAAGATAAAATTTCAAATAGTTTTTGTCTCAATTTTTTTTTGTAAGTCTAATAGATAACGAGTTACAGTGGCGGAAATGTGAATATTTTTCAAAAAATGGTGAAATTCCCAATTTTTGTTGTTTTTTAGGGTTATTCATTACATAATTATAATTTTGTAAACTCATTTCCACACCACCATGAGGTAGAGAAAATGGCGCATTTTTTATTGTGGTATCCCCAGTAGGTCTTCTTCCTCTTCAATGGCATTACAACCCATTTCGAGCCTTGGCCTCCTTCAACATAAGCCTCCACCGCCCTCCGTCCTCGGCCGTCGTCTTCCTAACTGCGACATGGAGTAGTCCTCTTGCATCCTTCCTGACATCATCCTCCCGTCTCAGCCTAGGCCTGCCCGCCTTTTGTTTACCTCCTGGGTGTTCTGTAAGAACCTTCTTCGGTATTCGTGTGCTTGACATTCGATGCACATGTCCGGCCCATCTTAGTCTCTGAAGCCTTAGATGGATAGAGAGTCTGGGAGCTTAGTAAATAACATAGAGCTTTATTGTGGCGGATTCTTCGTGCCTCTCCCACATGTTAATGTAAGTACTTGCATACTGCTTTCTAACCCCGTATGCATGGACATTGGAGGGTCTAGAGTCGTTCAAATAAATGTAGCTTCGTTCAATAAAATAGATTCTTGACGTGTGCGGTGAAGGAGGAAACCATATGTTTCCTTATAATGCCATTGGGAAAGTGGTGGGGTCCAATGCCTCTCCCTCTCTCACCACTCCCAAGATTCTTCAAAGTACCTTTCTTTCGAAGGTGTCCAGCTGTCACACATCCATAGGCCAAGACTGTTCTAATAATTGTTTTATATAGGATTTCCTATGGACGTTTCGGGATTTGAAACTGGCAACAAAGCGAAGTAAGTATTGTTAGTGCCTGTGATGCGCTTTCTTACTTCTACTGGGTTTTCTTTGTCATGCGTTATGATGGAACCCAGGTATGTAAACTCTTTGACCACTTCGATATTATAAGTGTCTTTAAATTACAATTTTTTTTTTATTCTATGGTGTGGGGTTCTGGTTTGCATCATGATTTTAGTTTTATTCTTATTGATTTGCAAATCCACCTCTCTTGCCGAGTCTCCAAAAACCTCTCTTACAGCCTGTAGGGATCTTTCGACAATGTTAAGGTCAGTATATCTATTCCACAAATATTCCAGCGCTGGTATGGCGAGCCGCACAGAGTTCGACTAATATTCGTAATTATGTTACATATTCGCTATTGCGTAGATAATAATATTTTTTTGTTGATCCCCGGTTGATTGATATTAACATCTTAATAATAGTCTTTGTCATCAATGTCATGATCTAACTCATTGCCTGTGGTACTGAGATGCTGGGCTTCCATTGGCAAAATCTCTTCATATTCAATTACAAGAAATAAGTTTTAATAAAGTCTCGGGTGCTGGTTTCTTTGTCATTCTTACTGGAACAAGCCCATTGGTGCCACGTTTCCAGCCCCAGTTTTCTGGATTTTTTTTGGATTCCATACCATTTTTGAACTCCCGTACAAAGCAACAAGAAAGCGTTTTCCTTCATCTGCTATGTCTTCTGGTTTTGCATCATGTTGTTTTCATTCACTCAATGAAGACGCACTGGCAGACCATCTTTTTAAGGCTTACTAAATGTTCAT
Source organism: Limnephilus rhombicus (assembly GCA_929108145.2). Lineage (NCBI taxonomy): Eukaryota > Metazoa > Arthropoda > Insecta > Trichoptera > Limnephilidae > Limnephilus > Limnephilus rhombicus. The sequence continues at coordinate 38,655,693 of OV815280.1, forward strand.
TATCGCTAAAAAGAAGTTTCATACATGCACTCGATGACGTCGGGTTTGTCATAGTGGGATCCTGTAGCAATATAGGCACTGAGGTGGCAACGCTGCAGACACGCAGCATGTTGCCGTCTCTTTCTCTCCTCTCCTCTATGTAACACGAAAAATTACTGTAATTTGAAATAGATTTTGCTATATGTGTTATGAAAATACGTTAAAATGATAATGTGTTATATGTTCTTACAAAATTTATCATGAAAACTTGACTTTTACGATTTTTTGTGAAAATTTTCTTCTTTCTACCGCTGTAAGTCATTATATATTAGATTTATAAAAAAAAAATCAAAGAAAAAATGTATGTAATTTAGTCTTCTTCAAATTTGCTCTTTACATTTTTGTTGTAAAATCAACCGTTGAGGAATTATTGGAGGACCCCCCCAAGGTCGAAAACTTTTAATCGTGATTTAACTTAAGCCCCGTATTCATGGTAAACATTAGTTTAGCAACATTTGATCAACATTGTTGATGAGCGGAGAGAATGTTGCTGGAAACTTTTTTGAAATTAATACAGGTTGTCCACACACCAGTCTGCGTTAAAATGTTGCCGGAAGAAGTAGTGTTGTTGTGATCTCTGTATCTGCTGAATAGGATTTCAATTAGAAAAAGAGAAAAAGATGGTGGATTCGAAACTATCTTCTGCAAAGAGAAAATTTGATGAGTACATGTATTTTAGTTTCCACGTCTTTTTTGGGTACATTTAGGGCTTGAGAAATTTCTTCGAATGCATCGTTCTTTTTGTTTCTATATTTGTATTCTTTTATAGAAGAATCCCATAATAATGGTTTAGATTGAAATAATTCTATTAATTGCATTATTTTATCATTGCTCCACACTACTGCCATGTTTATAAACTGTTGCAAATACGTTCACACACGTCAACATTTGTTGCTAAACTGATGTTTACGCTCATCGGGCGAGAGCTTGTCAACATGCCGTTATCAACTCCGCAACACGCAGTGTTGCCAGCAACATGTGGACAGCAACCCCGCAACACGTTGATTCAACTTTGTTGCTAAACTAATGTTTACCACGAATACGGGGCTTTAGTGATATCCAACTTTAGAAACGTTTGGGTTTCCGAAGTTGGATATCATCATCGGAAACGTTCGGGTTTCCGAAGTTTGGCGAGCGGCTCTCGGTACGAACAGCTGACGGGCCCGTTGCCATGCTCAGATCTAATCTAGAAGCCCTTGAAGCCGGTCGCTACTATAGACATAAAATACAATACTACTTGAATCCATTGTAAAGTCCAAATAAAGAAGAAAACGAACTTACGTTGTACATGTTATTATTGTGGGCTAGTAAGCCACATTAAAGAACATTACAACTGGCGCAGCCGTATTAGTTATTGGATTGATATTTTTAAATTTGGATTACGCTACCTACAGCCGAGGCGGAACATTGGATAGTATTTTTTGGTTTCTTCTGACCGAGAGAAAGGACCGGCAGAATTTAACTAAGGATATCTCTGGCTATTACTAGAGCCACAGTCAGAGTTCTTAAGTGCCGATCTAAGGGCATTCAGAATCAAGAGGCAGTGGTCGTTTTTGGAGCTCAGCAGAGCCTTTCCACGAAGGTGAAGTTCCGGAGTGCCGAGGAAAGGTCACTCACTCATCAAGAGGAAACGATTTGGAGACGTTGCAACCGCAATTTCTAAGTTAGGTTTTATTTCTTACTTGTGGAGGATTTGTCTGATTTTTGTAATTTTTTTTGTGGGGTAGTATTGTTGTCGTTGTGTGGCTTCGCGTGTTATTTTTTTCTCCTTATCGTGAAGATGGAATCGGCGAGAATTCCACCGTTTTCTCACATAAGAGGAGATTAGGACGTTTTTCAACTCAGATTAGAGCAGTTCCTTGTTTTGCGTGATGACATTACCGAGATTAAGAAAAAGGCTTATCTGATAAACTCGCTTAAAACTGAGACCTTGACTCTTCTGTCTAACTTATGTTTCCCGATTAAAATCACAGATGTTACGTTTGAGAAATTAATTGAGTTGCTAAAAAACATCGTGTTAAATGTAGATCACTTTTTCAAGAGCGGGAATTGTTTTTTTAAGCTAAACAGGATCATTACGAATCAATTAAATATTTTGCCGCCAGGCTCCGTGGTCTGTCAATTTGTAACTAGGCTGGAAGCGAATATTGTAGACGTGTTTGCAATCGGTCTACTCCCGGGTCCAGTACGGGTAAAATTGTTTGTTGAAGGGCCTAAGCTAAACTTTATTCAGCTAGTTGAACTAGCAGTAACCGCGAAAGGTCCTGACGTCGATTCAGCCAAGTTGAAGTTAGAAGTAAATACGTTAAAGAGATTTGAAAAATCGTCTTTTCCGGCGCACAAACATAGAGATCGGACTGATAGTACCGACTCACGTAGACCGGATAAACAGGTTAAAACCGGTTCACCTCTAAAGAAGTGTAATATTTGTGGAATAATAAATCATGACACTCGTAGCTGTAAATTTAAAGAAACTAAATGTTATTCTTGCGGTATATTAGGCCGTTTGCAAAGATTTTGTAAAAACGGGTAAGTAAAATCAGTTATGAATTGTAATAATAATAATAACATTGAGAATGTAGCTTTTGTTAAGGCAATCAAGGCACAGTTGAAATTAAATGGTAAATTCTTCGAGTCATGATTGATTCAGGCTCATCAGTTTGTGTTTTTCCAGAGACATTATTTTGTAAACATTTCAGTAATTTAGAATTGTCACCCGAAACATGAAAAATTTCAGGTTACGACGGGAATATGTTGAATGTTGTGGGTAATGCAAATTTCAAGGTCGAATACAATAATCTAGTTAGGTTAATAACCTTTATCATTGTAGCAAACGGTTCGGATCTGATGGTAAGAAGAGATTTAATGGAAACCTTTAACATTATTTCAAAACAAAATTCTATCAATTCAGTTTCGTCGGAAGTTTTGACCGAAAACTAGGACGATTTAATACACTCAAAGTGAATTTTAAAGTGAAGAGAGAAGATTACGGGTCTGATTTCGTAAATTTTGTTAGCAATTGTGAGCATCTAGACATTAATTCGATCATGGAAGCCACTAGAGAAGACACTGTCATTCAAAGCGTAATGATTTGTTTAAGGCAGGGGTGGCCCAAGCGGATTAGTCGCGAAGATAATTTATGGAAATATTGGATAAAAATAAATGAACTTTCGATTGTTAAGGATTGTTTATTTTGGCAACATAGGATTATTGTTCAAAGTTCCTTGCATAAAAAAGTTTTAGAGATCGTGCACCGTTCACACTTAGGTATTGTGAAGATGAAAGCGTTAGCAAAAGGTTAATTTTTCTGAGGAGCAAAGATTTAGAGAAAATTGTTCAGGAATGTCCAGAATGCGCTTCGACGAAACAATCTCCTCCAAAGAGTCAATTATCGGTATGGCCTAATTATGGGAAGGTCTGGAGTAGGTTACACCTTGATTACAGTGGGCCGCTGGCAGGGAAAATGTTTTTGGTCATCTGCGATTCGTTCACTAAATGGGTCGACTATATTGAAGTTCAAAGGGCAGATTCAGCTAATACTATATTTGAATTGAGAAAATTATTTGCAAATTTTGGCAACCCTGAACTCATGGTGTCGGATAACGGAACATCTTTTACGAGCGAGATTTTCAAACAATTCCTTCGGGAAAACAATATCAAATTCATGACATCCCCAATTATGCACCCAAAAAGCAACGGTTTCGCCGAAAACTTAGTGAAAACTACTAAGGATTTTCTTAAAAAACTTATGGTAGGAAATAAATTTCAGGTTGATTAAAAGGATAAATTGTTACAATTCTTGTCCGATTATAGAAATACTCCACATTGTACTACGGGAGTCGAGCCAGCAGTTTTACTTTTTGGTAGGAAACTTAGATCTACCTTTGACAGTCTCATTCCGAAAGAGAATGAACAGTTTGTGTTAAAACAACATGATTTGGCGAATAAAAATATTGAGTCCAGTCAACGTAAACAGGCTGAGAATTATGGTGGTGTAAAAATAAGAAATTTAATTGTGGGTCAAAAATGTCTAGTTAAATATTTCAGTAAAAATAATAATTTTACATGAGTAAAGGGAATAGTTACACTTAAAATTGGAAAAAAATTATACTTGGTTAAAACTTGTGATTCTCAATTAGTTTGGAAGCGTCATGTGGACCAGATGAGAAACTTGTCAGTGAGTTGGAGCGATGTTGTGTCAGATTTGCCAGATTCCGCATCTGATGATACGAGGGCTGAGCATTCTGAGAGGGAGTTGTCCGATCTGTGGAGTGAGCTAACGGTGGTTTCTCCTGATTTCAGACTAGCGGAGGGAGGGGAGAGGACACCGGAGGAAGTCACAGACGCGGCAATACCCGATGCAATGCCGGAGCCGGCAGTACCCAGTACATCGTACAGTCCCTGGTCGGGAAGACTCCGACCAAGATAATTCTCCACAAGGGCGGAACAAATCCTTCAAGGATATAATTATGTGTATAAAATAATAATATGTGTAAATAATAAAGTGTATAATATTTAAGATGTACATGAAATTCTTAGAGTCCTGAAATATTTAAGATGTACATGAAATATTTGAAATACTTAGATTTGTAGCGACTGATTACAGGGGGAAGGGAGTAGTGTATGTAATTGTCGATGTATTGGATATCATCATCGGAAACGTTCGGGTTTCCGAAGTTGGATATCATCATCGTAAACGTTTGGGTTTGCGAAGTTTGGCGAGCGGCTCTCGGTATGAACAGCTGACGGGCCCGTTGCCGCGCTCAGATCTAATCTAGAAGCCCTTGTAGCCAGTCGCTACTATAGACATAAAATACAATACTACTTGAATCCATTATAAAGTCCAAATAAAGAAGAAAACGAACTTACGTTGTACATTTTATTATTGTGGGCTAGTAAGCCACATTAAAGAACATTACAGAAATCATAAATATCATGAAGTAACACCAATACAACATCTTATTGTCCGCCTCTGAACATGTATCTCTACTGAGGAGGACTGTGAATGTAAAAATTCTAATATGCTATGTTTCTAATAGTAATTAATAAAATAAATTAAAAAATCTATTACAAATTCAAAGTGGCACTTCGCCAAGAATAAACGTTTTTTTCGTGATAAAAAATGTATCTTTTATGAAAAAGACGTCGTAAAAATATGAAATTGCTTTCGTATCCGCTTTAAATGTTAATTTAACGTTCATTTGGTCATGCAATTTTTATACGACTCATAAAAATGACCCGTAAAATAAATGCAACGAAATAAAAATAACGTTTTCTGACAACATGATGCGAGCGCAAAAAATACTCTCACCGTAAAAATAATATAGATACTGCATACGTGCATACTTTATAAGTTTTCATATATGAAAGGAAGCGCTTGAATGTAATTAAAAATATGTTGACAGTATCTTTAATAAATACGAAAAACCTTGCTTCTACTCTCCGACTATTATTATTATTTTTTTAATAAAGCTTAGACGGCTTAAGGCAGTGGTACTCAATTTACATTTAAAGTTGTACACCATGAATTTGACATTTGCAGAAAATGTGGGCAAAGTTAGTCATTCATGCGTATACATAGATTGAAACAAAACTCCGCAAATGTCATTACATTAGCTCCACACAGGAGGCCCTGAGGAATATAATTTCCCTCTGCGCCTATGTCATCTTAGGGGATGTTGTGTAGGGAGGAAGTCATGGGAAGAAAATAGGTATGAGATGTGGGTAGGAAATTGGGGGTTAGTATGTCAAGGAGTGGCGGACGTTTGAACCCATCCCTCCAACCGCGGTGCAAAGCGGTGGGTCGAGAGTTTCCGGCTTGAGAGGATAAAAAACCTCCCTCAACCAGTCTCTCTCGATCCTGCGCACCACACGGCAGGTGGACAGACGTATCGGCCGCCAAGACTTGGATAAAACCTTACCCCATGATCCCGGGCACCCCTTCTAAGTCACCGGGTTGACCTACGGCAGAGGTATTTATTATCCAATAAATGGTTTCCGGAGCGGCGGTACCGATACCCGTCTTCCAAATAACTTACAACTTTTTTTTTTACATTAACTTCACACAGGAGGCTCTGAGGAAAATAATTTCCCTCAGGGTCTATGCCATCTGGGATGCTGTGTGGAGGGTCTTTTTGAGGAGAGGAAGGAATGAACATTGGTCTTGAAGAGACCCATGTTGTAGGAAGGAGAAAACACAGAGGCCGGCAAATCGTTCTACAGCCGAGCTGTTGAACACAAGAACGAGGCGAAGAAGTGACCCGTTCTCATGTAACAAATGCCAACCGTGTACATATGTTGGGCACGCGTTTGGCGTGTTTCCCGACTATGCACCGGTGCCGAAGGGATCAATGACGCTAGTTCCTCAGAGCATCTTCCATTGTAATACCGGTAGAACAAGGATAGTATTCCCACCCGATGCATGTGCTCTAAAGATTGCTATCCGTCTGTTAAATGAATACATAATCATGTTTACAGTTAATCGTGTTTTAAAAACTAAAATATGCGACATGCCTGTGCACAATATGCGTGTACTCAGCTAAAATATGCGACAGCTAACATCTGAAATCGGCTCACGTGACCTATAGAAAAATCAATTGAAAGTCATAGAAAATCACACAAATTTGACAGCCGATTCCGTATATGGGATCTTTCCCGTATCTACTAAAGATACGGAATCGTTCCTCTGATTTCACAACGTGTCGTACCAAATATATAAGCATGTTCCCAATATTGACATTTGGGAGGCGGCAATGGGTACCGCCGCCCCGGGAACCTTTGTTGGATAACCAACACCTCTGCCATAGGTCACCCCAAGTGGTTTGCAACGTTTGGTGATTTAGCAGGGGTGCCCGGGTTCATGGGGTGAGGTTTGTCTAGGTCTTAGAGGCGATGACCAGGACACACTGAACCCCAAATTCCTACCCACCCCTTAAACCCCTTTCCTTCCCAAAACTCTCCTCTCCTTCATTTCCTTAAAAAAAACCTCCACACAGCATCCCCAAAGATGAGGCAGATCCTGAGGGAAATTATTTTCCTGGATGGGTTCTTTGGATCGATATTAATATCAATATCTTAACTGCCGATGATTTTATACCGTTTTTTCGAGCACGACCGTACTGTTGATAAGCCAGACTGATATTGACAGAGAATAAATAAGAAATCGATATTTTTATTTTTAATATTCTTTTTTTATATTTGTCAACAGTGATTCATATCGAAGTGCTCACAAATACAATTACATTGAACATGGTTGATACTATAACTAATTAAAGATAAACACAACATTGATAACATAATGGAGAATAGTCGTAATAGGCTTCACAATACTAAGAAAACATTCTGTAGATTGAGTATATTATACCCAACAAGATTCTATCCCAATACTGTAAGCATACAAAATTATATATAAAAATCTCGCATCATGATGTTTGTTCGAGATAAACTCAGAAACTACTTAACCGATTTTGATGAAATTTGGTTTTCTGTATGTAATTTGATCCAACAAAGATAGGTAAGTGTTTTTTCGATGATTGACCTCAATATGTATTGTTGTGAATAAAATGTGTGTTATAGGAAAATGCTTTGTAATTATTTGTAAGTTACATAAGTTTCTTGATTTCGGTGTGAGTTCATTTATCGGCACAACACTTAGTTATCTAGGTTAGATAACCATCCAGTTAGCCACAGCCACGCGTGTCCGGGTAAGCTAGTGTGTATATATTTATATTAACAAAAAATCAAAAATAGGTTTATCACAAAATATGAAAACATTTAAGCAATACATATATAATGACCGATCAGTGGTTGAGTGGGCATCGCGTTTGGGTCCCATCCAGGCGTTCTGTGTTCGATTCCTCGGCTGGCTAAGTCCTCCATCACGACTCAAGCCACATTTTTGGCTTACTGTGGTGGTAGTTGGAGATTTTCAAATATTGTCGGGTTATTCGTAACCCAGGAATGTTTGTCTTTCTTTTAAAAAATAATAATAATAATTTTCCAATTATCTGGCTTGTAAAAATAATCAACAAAATTATTTTTTATTCCATTTTTGTATTTCGGTTAAGAAATAACAAACATATTTTCCTTTCAGTTACACAATATATGTGTTGAAAATCAGGAAAGCTAATGTTTATTGCCGTTTATAATAAATTGTTGTATTTTAATTTTATCGATATTTAATTTTCTCCACATATGGCAAGCCTATTAAATTTTTTGACGAAGTAAAATATCTATTATTAAAACAGACTTAATAAGTACCAGACGTCCTGTTATTGTATTTTATTTTCTTCGTTTTTTTTATTTGAGATTTTAAATCCAACAGTTTACGGTATTTACGTTTTTAAATATATAATTATTATACTTTTGAATGTAGCTATAACTTTGTGGTTATCCATTATGGATAAATGAAACAATTTAACTTTGTTTGAACCACTTTATTTGAGTAAATCCGATCGGTTTCAGAACGAACGTTCCTTCTTCAGGGCAAATGTATACCGATTTGACAGTTTTGAAATATGGATGGGAACAATGTATTATTATGGTAGGGGCGAAGTCACTGGAGCTGTTGCTAGGTATTAATGAAGAATGGGTGGGTAGGGGAACATATCCATGATTGGGCTATAAGACAATATTTTTTGTTTGTTGATAATAGATTCATTATTTTTAAGGGATTTTTTTATTTAAAATACGGGGATAAATATTCTTCATATTAATCATAAAGGAAAACGTTTAGATAACTTAGAAGCCTTGGAAATTAAAAAAATTCTTTAAAAAATGAATCTATTATCAACAAACAAAAAATATTGTCTTATAGCCCAATCATGGATTTGTTCCCCTACCCACCCACTCTACATTAATAACTAGCAACGGCTCCACCCCTACCATAATAAAACACTGTTCCCATCCATATTTCGAAACTGTCAAATTAGTATACGCTTACCCTGAAGAAGAAACGTTTGTTCTGAAACCGGTCGGATTTACTCATTATATAAGTGGTTCAAACAAAGTTGAATTGTTTCATTTATCTTAAATTGTTTCATTTATTTGTATATAATTATTAATTGTTTAACCTCTCTATACTCGCGCGTTGGTCTCTCAGACCGACAAATCAATAATTCGTTTTATTGATCTTGAGGTTTTCAGTAGTTTTTTAAAATTTTTTTTAGAGCACTGTTCAGTGCGAAGCGCGGCAAGTGTCACATGCCGTCTCGGCGCGTTGGTGCCGAGACGGCATGTGACACTTTATTGGTGTTATCGGTCCGTGATACCGACGCGAGTAAACGGGTTACTATTTTACGTTAGTAACAATTACTACCCAAAAATCCTAAAAATGATTAATTCTTATTTTTATAAAATTTTACTATTCTTGATACTTTTAACGCATGAAAAAGTTTATTTTTGTTTCAAAGGTGGAAAAAAAATTATGTTCTTCTTAAGAAGTCTGTTTCTACCAAATAAACTAAAAGTTCTAATATTTTTCTTTTTTGTCATTCAACGATACCCCTTTCTACATAATAAATACCAATAATGCTTAAAAAGTATACAATTAAAATAACACAGACGAGATGAAATCTCGGTCAGAGATACCGTGGGCGAGTATACGTGTCATGCCGTTGGGCGCGAGTATCTCTCTCTCTGGTTTCAATCCTGGGATTGGTTTGCAGCAATTTCATCTATTCGTTTCTTCCACTCTTCCCTGTCTTGTGCGGCTCTTTTGAAGTCTGCATATGATAAGCAGCGCACGTCCACCAGCAGGTCCTCCAGGTACTCTCGACGGGGGCGTCCCCTAGCGTTTGTCCCCTCGGTCATACCCTCCATTATGGCATGCAAGAGGCCTTGTTGTCTTATTGCATGGCCGATCCATCTTGCGCGCCTTTCGGACAAGGTCCTGAGCAGGTGCCTTCCTCCTTCGATTCTTTGGAGAACCTCCTCATTTGTGATGTGGTCTCTCCAGGAAATTCCTAGTAGTCTTCTATAGGACCACATCTCAAAAGCCTCTAGTCTCCGTTTATCTCTTTCGGATAGGCATCATGTTTCGCAGCCGTACATCATGTTACTCCATACATAGGTCTTGATGAGGAGTATTCTCAGTTTCAGGTCTATATTATTCGATTCTATTATTTTCGACCTTTTATTGAATGCAAGCCTAGCCTGGTGTATACGGCTGTCGACCTCGCTCTTAGACCGACCGTCCCATGTTATTTTGCTCCCGAGGTAGACAAACTCCTTGGTGTTGTTTAGTGGAACTCCTGACATCTCTACTCTCATCTGATGTTGCGTTCGGCCTACAGTCAGCAGCTTTGTTTGTCTTTATTTATCTTCATGTTGTAATTGTTTTGAAGAATGCTTTGCATGGTTGTTAAGGCCTATTGCAGTTCTTCTTCGCTTTCAGCAACCAAAGCAATATCGTCAGCAAACCTTATCATATCCACTTTTTGCCCCTGTATCTTTACACTTTTTGACTCATTCTCTCTCTCTCAAGTCATCAATCGCACTTTGTATATATGCGTTAAAAAGAACAGGTGACAGAGAGCATCCCTGTCTCACCTCTTGTTTTATACTGGCTTCTTTTGTATCATTGTCACATCTAATTATAGCGGCCTCATTCTTGTATAGCGCCTGGATTATTCGTCTATCTCTATATTTGATCAATGGGCGCGAGTATACGAACGTTAAAAGGGATTTCAGTTAGAATATGGAAATAATACAATGATTTATGTTTTAACGATTTTTCTTCAGGCTTAGTTAGAAAACGCAAAGTTATTCGAATCATCTTAATAAATTCAATGATTTTTTTACAGAAAAAAAAATGTTAATTAATAATTAATATTAATTAATAATTATATATGTTACTGTAAAAGCCCGAACTACGGTAAATCCTAAGATTTTCCGGTAAATCTTAAGATTTACCTACTCTAAATGGTAAAAGTACGAACCGTTCTATAATCATCGTTAACCAACCTAACCTAACCTAACCTAACATAACCTAACCTAACATAACCTAACCTAACCTAACATGTACTAAATTCTAATGGTAAAAGCCCGAAAAAATCGTTTATAATATTTAAATAAGAAACGATTTTTTCGGACTTTTACCATTAGAATTTAGTACATGTTAGGTTAGGTTGAACGATGATTACGAACGATGATTATAGAACGGTTCGGACTTTTACCATTAAGAGTTGGTAAATCTTAGGATTTACCGGAAAATCTTAGGATTTACCAATATTGGGGCTTTTACGGTAACATATATACCTATTGTTGATACTCGTAATTTTTTTGTTTGTTTTCCATTTAAATTTTTCCGTTCCTTTTTTGTGGTTTTTTTTTTTCTTTTTCTTTTTCTTTTTCTTTTTCTTTTTCTTTTTCTTTTTCTTTTTCTTTTTCTTTTTCTTTTTCTTTTTCTTTTTCTTTTTCTTTTTCTTTTTCGTTTTCGTTTTCTTTTTCTTGTTCTTCTTCTTCTTCTTCTTCTTCTTCTTCCTCTTCTTTTTCTTTTTCTTTTTCTACTTCTGTTTCTTTTTCTTTTTCTTTTTTTTTCTTTTTCTTTTTCTTTTCTTTTTCTACTTCATTTTTTTTTTCTTTTTCTTTAATTTTTCTTTTTTTCTTTTCTTTTTCATTTGCTTTTTCTTTTCAGGTGAAGTCAACATTTGCTTTAAACCTGTGGACAATGGGGGAGTGGCCCCACATGAAGAAATCAGGTTTTTGTTAACGGTTCCATCACAACTCAACACAGTGACAAATTGGCACACTTTTGAAAAGTGATATAAAGTCATTAGAAAGTGATAAAACAGCATACTTTTCAAAAGTGTGCAGATTTATCACTTTCTTGAGTTATCCGGTTACCGTATTAAGAATACGACGAAATTTTCTGATTTGTTTAGCGTCCTGGACTGGAAATAATCTAACAATTATAATTATCATAATTCAATTTAATATATTCATTTGAAAAATATAACAAAATTAAAATTTCAAAGCGTTTTCACAAGAAAGAAAATAAGATTTAAGCAATTTAAAGCAATTTTATTCCAAGTGATTTTAAATTGGTAGGCGGGTATGGGTACTGCCACTCTGGTAACCATTTATTGGATGACCCAACACCTCTGCCACAGGTCACCCCAAGTGGTTCACTACCTTTGATGACTTAGCAGAGGTGCCCAGGATCTTGGGGTAATATTTGTCCAGGTCTTGATGGCGGGTGCGTCGGCCCACCTTCTGCGTGGCTGGTCGGATCGGGAGATGCTGGTTGAGGGAGACCCTTTGCGACCGGTTACCGCTGTCCGGGCCATTTGGTAGTACAGGGGCCCGACCCTCAGGCTCACGACTGGATCGGGTTGGATTCATTCGTTCGTTACTCCCGGAAACTCTGATCCTTAGCATCCTACCCATAACTCACACCTTTTTCCTCCCAGACCTTCCTTCCTCTCATATAAAAAAAATCCAACAATTAAAATCATGAACCTACAACCTACAATAATTAACATCATTACACCGGCGAGACGTAGGCGTCCCCGGTGCGGGCCAAATCTATTGGTGAATTAGACCAACATTTGCGTCCTGCACACCAATTTAAACTCTGTCCACCACCACCTTTTTTCTCAACGCCTAAACCTACTTTTCCAATCTGAAACGCAGATAACCGAGCCTCTAGACGCCTCCTATCTGGACTGCTCAGGCTTCACCCTCGCAGGCAAGTTCAGACCTAAAGGAGTGTTATGAAGTACTTTCTTGAATTATAACTTCCCACCCCTATATGATTATTTCCGTCATCAGGTACTAAATATTTCATAATAGTTGTCAAAAGTTTGCAACATTGGCTAGATCTTCTGATTGGCTAAGAATTCGGTGGGCGGGGCGATGCGGCCAGCCTGCGGTCTGTGGGCTTCTTTACCGTTTCTTCTAGTTTCAGCTTTGCGATGGGACGGTTCTTCGCATCTTGTCGGCCGCCTTTTGGTTTCAGCGTTTGTTGGAACACGTAATTTAAAATATAGTTAAATTTTATATATCTAAATCAACTCAGTGGTGTTTCCGGACGAGGTTCTCTGCCCAGATGAAACCCGAGACGGGGTAACGTACGTACAACTTATATTATTATGTGTTATCATTCAACCCGTTTATTATATTTTAGAATCATTAACCATGAGTTCACAAAGAGATTAAAAGCTTTTCCTAGAAGCGTCGAGTCATTAATAAATTCACAAATTATTTAAAAGCGACAAGAGATCTTCTAATTTATTTTTTATTTTTTTTATTTTTTTTTACTTTATTTATTCCCATTTCTTTGTACATATAATTTATAATAGCAAATATTATATGTATAATAACACAATATATAATAACAATTATGAAGAAGAAATGAAAACCCACTAAGGCACTGCCTGAGTGTGGGTAATATTAAAACAAAATACTACATTTCTAAGTACCCAAAGTATAAATTAGACTTAAAAAAACACATTAAATATAAAGATAGTATAAAAAATAAGTATTACATAGGTAGAATAAGTGAAAAGGGTTTTTTTCAGCTATTATAAAAATAAAATAAAAATATGGAGAAAAACATACAATTTTTTTTTTTTTTTTTTAGTAATTATAAAATAAAAATAATAAAATAAACAGAAAACTTATTGTACTACAGTTAAGAAGTTACAGCAAATGAGTTGTAGAAGGATGGATAAATTTATAGAAAAAGCGTTTCAATATCTACATTATTCAACCATAATTTTACCTCTTTTACATATTTTATCATTTTATTTATCATTTGAGTTTGTAGTGGTAGAAGGTTAAATGTACGAGGACCAATGAAACTGCTATGTGTCTGCAATAATTTAGTATTGGTTTGTGGAGTATAAAATATATTATTTATTCTTTTGCTCGTTCTGTTTTCATTTATTTCGAAATTATTTTTGATTTAAACACATATTTCAAAGTTTGTAATATAAATAATTGACGTATATTAAATATTTTACTTTCTTTGTATAATAATTTGGTCAAGAATGTTTTATTTTTGTTATATATGACTTTAATTATGCGTTTTTGAATTATTTGTAGAGGCTTCATTAATGTATCAAGTGCACCACCCCATCCTATAATGCCATAAGTGATTGATGATTGCACCAGGGAAAAGTAGATCATTTTCAATTTTTCAATGTTTAGTACTTCCTTAAGTCTATAAAATATGTAGGTCAGATATCTTAATTTAGAAGTGATTTGATTAATATGTGATTTCCAATTAAGATTTATATCTATTGATACTCCTAAATATTTTATATTTTCGACATCAGTGAGTTCGTTGCACATGAAGCACATTTCTTGATTGCAACTACTATTATGGATTCTAATTTTAAGGTTGTCTTTAGGTTTATTTTTAATGGTTTTATAAAAAGGTAAGTAAAATGTTTTGCTATAGTTTAAAACGAGTTTGTTGTATTTTAGCCACGTTGAAACCAATGAAATACAATCAGTTGCTTTCGAAAAAGTTTCTTTCCAATGATTACCATCCACTATTATTGCCGTGTCGTCTGCGTAAGAAACAATTTTACCAGGGATTACAAAATTACATAAATCATTAATATACATTAAGAATAAAATCGGGCCAAGCACAGTTCCCTGTGGAACCCCATTTTTTATCTTTGACTCTGAACTGTAATTATTCCCAATTTTTGTTTTTTGTGTTCTGTCTGTAAGATAGTTAGAGAGTAGTTTTAGTGTGTCTTTTTTGAAACCAAGTTGATTTATTTTTGTAATGAGTAAATTACGGTGTCGAAAGCTTTTCTTAAATCTAGGAATATGGCAAGACATTTCTTTTTTTTATCGATAGATGAGTATATCTTTTTTGTAAGTTCATATATCGCATCCTCGGTGCTTAGGTCTTTACGAAAGCCGTATTGGTTTTTCGATAGAATTTTATATTTTTCTAAGTGTTCAATGACTCTAAACTTGATGCATTTTTCGAATATTTTCGAGAGGTTTGAAACAAGAGATATTGGTCTATAATTGTCTAATTTATTCGTATCTCCAGATTTATGAATAGGTATTATAGTGGAGATTTTAAATTGCTCTGGAAAATGACCATTTTTGAGGCATAAATTAAAAATATGTTGCAATGGACTTAGGACATGTTGTTTTATTTTTTTTAACATATCACAAGATAATCCATCATTTCCCTTAGAGTTGGATGGTTTTAGGTTATCAATATATTTTTCAATTTCATTAAAAGTAACAGGAGAAAAATATTCAATGGAGTTAATTGAATCATTATTTGAATCTAATTGAGGAGATGTCTCCATATAAGCATCATTAACATTAATGCCGGATGATTCAAGTACTACGTCTACTACATTTGTAAAATAGTTATTAAAGCTTTCTGCAATGGTCGATTTGTTAGTTATTATTTCATTATTTATTATAACCTCATTTACAATATTTGAAGACATACTTTTTTTGTTGGCAATTTCATTTATAATATTCCAAGTTTTTTTAGTATTATTTTTAGCATTTTCAATTTGTATACTATAGTATTTCTTTTTGCAGTTTCGTATCAGCCTATTGAGTAAGTTACGATACATTAGATATTTTGTTTTCAGATAAGGCATTGTTCTGAGATTATTCTTTTGGCAATCTATTTGATATTTAAACATTTCTCTATATAATTTATCTCTTTGTTTAATTGATATAATTAATCCAACTGTTATCCAAGGCTTAATTTTTTTATATTTATTGTTAGTGACAATTATTTTAAACCCTATCTTTATTCAATAAATGAAGCAACGATCGTTTTGAATCAAATCCGATCGAATTGAGAACACAATATCCCTGAGAAGAGCTAGCCGAGGTTTGTATTATAATTTGGTTTTTGTAAGTATTTAAATTGAACCATTGTTGTTGAGTCTTAAACATTGTGGTGTTATTTAGTATTATTTGGTTATAAGTTCGTAATCAGGCGGTTCGAGCCCGTCGTTACGTAGCACTGACGCCTTTCAACGTGGGGTTAGGTTTGGTTCATTGTGATTTGTCGCTTTCCTTGATTTTTTTCATAAACTCCATGCTGTTTTTCGTGATGTATGTATAAATATGTAAATAATAATAATTTTTTCCCCTTTAAATGTATAGCTAAATAAGTGATTGTGAATAGTTTTAAAAAGTTCAAGCGTGTTTTCAAACGCCGCCATTTTGATCCACGTGTTTTTTCAACCGCCGGTATATCAAGTGTTCGAGAAGTATTTAAAAAAGTTCACGCGTGTTTTAAGGATCTGCCATCTTGTCGACCGCATCTCCGGATTAAAAAAAAAAAGCCACGTGTTTTCGATCGTTTAAATCAAGTTTTTTGTCGTTAACAGCCACCATTTTGGAAGCATCTCAAATCGCCACGTGTTTTCGACCGTTTAAATCAAGTTTTTGTCGTTAACAGCCACCATTTTGGAAGCATCTCAAATCACCACGTGTTTTTGACCGGTAAATATTTAGTCATGCCGTATTTTGAAAAGATTCGTTTTGTTTTACGCGATTCTTGAAAAAAAATGGTTACCGGAAATCTCAGAATTAGATACCTCAGATTAAAATCTGCTAGCGTAGGTAAATGCATTGAAGGTACGGTATACCCGCTCAAAAAGGGAGATAGTGAAATTCGAGTAAAACCACAATTCGGAATTTAAGCCTTGCTTGAAATGGATTTAGCCATATTTGGTGACTGCATATTGTGATCTTCTGCTAAAAAACGGCGTTGTGGTTATTTGTTAGTTAGTTCTTTAACAAATTTTCCTTTAGTAAGTGCCGCTCGCATAGCACGCCAATTTAAATTGCGTGACCTCAAGTTTAGTTTGCTTGACATAGGTTTTAAATATATTTGAATAATTTTAAATCGACGTAATTTACTTGCCATGTTCGAGTTTAAAATTTTACAAAAGTTAGATGGTCGGGGTGCAGGCACCTAAAAGCAGGTAACTTTCCTACGGTCAATTTATGACAGGGCTGACATTAGAATTCTTCAAAATATTTTTTGGAGACCTTCATAAAATTTAAGGTTCGTTTTATTACCGGATAAGCAATTATCACCGGGTAGCGGGAGGAACGATTGTATGTTGGGTTCCTTTGGAGACAATAACTATTGTCTTTTTTCATAGGCAAAGAATTTATTTCAAATATCTGAAAGTACCTGCCTAGTAGATGCGATTATTTTTAGAATAACGGCCATTAGTTTGAAACAGAAATTGACCAGTCTCAGAGTGTGTTGAGACCATATTTTAGCGTTATTTTCGTTGAAACGAGCTGATGATTTAGAGTGGTAAAATAGTATTTACCTATTTAAACATAGATTTTTAACAGTTAAAATAACGAACGCAAAAAAAATTTTTAATCGAGTTCAATTCTCGTGATTTACCAGTGAGATATAATTTTTAGTGTTCAATGATACCGCCTTCCTTATGGGATATAAATACCTACCAGTTCGAATCTGGAATGATAATATTGCAACGCACTCCGACGTAATTACCTTACTTCAAAATTCAGTCGCGGGTTCGATTCCTTGCGAAATTATATATCTCCGTAACCATGCCGATCTCTCTATCGAAGAGTAGAAACCTATTAACGATTAGATAAATATGTTTGTGCCTATGATATTTTAGGGGATACTGTGTGGAGGGCCCTTTAAGGAAAGGAAGGAGAGGAAGGAAAGAGGGATGAGGGGCGGATATAAATTTAGTGGTCAGTGTCCAGGAGTGACAGACATAGGAATTCCTTTCTCCAAATTACGGTTTGACGGCAGGTAGTCTAGACACCCAGTCCGATTTTACCCCATATGGACTCAGGCACTCGTAGCGAATAAAGCAACATCCAAATGTAGCGAATCCCTTAAGAGGATTACCTATAACTGAGGCGCTGGTTATACAATAGATAGTTCCGGGGCAGCGGTACCCATGCCCGCAACAACAAATTGATACGACAACGAAGTCTACGAAAACGGTAATGGAACGGATGTAACGGTCTATGTAACGGAAGTACGATAGCTATTTTTTTTAAAATAGATGGATATAATCGGTATCTGTTAATATTAATGTATAGGTATTACTATTAATTAATTATTTTACGGAAAAGTGATAGTGGGTTCGATTATTACTTTTAATTTTCGAGATTTTGCTCAGGATAGAACAAGTGTCTAGATTTATTCAACTAACGGTGTAGATTGATTGCATAGAAATCAATAGATGTTAATTGAAATTAAAGTTATTATTTGAAATAATAAGGATAAAGAACGAACTTATTTACAGATATTTAATAAGTTGATAGAAGAAGATCAAGACGGAATGCAACTATAATGTTGGCCCATACCAATTAGAAAAAAGTTATTCAAAGAAAATCAAGATGGAATCCATCTTAGCCAAGTGGAAAATTATTTCTTCAAATAATTTTGAAATTTATTTGTTTGAGTAGAGTTTCGCGCTAAGCGACGGACGTGAATCGTATTTTGACTGTTTTATCACTCAAATGGTTTTGTAGGAACCGGAGAAATCAATGTATTGTGAAAATAAGATATGAAATTGACACCACACCCTTCCACACATACCTACACTCATCGTGCTGTTTTCGAAAGGACGCTTTTGGGATAGTGCATACACGTACATTACAATCGCTTCGGAGTAATTAACCGAATGTGATAACCACTAACATTCGCCACTCACACATACACTAACCTTGACACTGTTTTCGAAGGGGCCCATTCGAAAGCAGTGTGTACACACCCTACAATATGGCCTCTTCGGAGTAATTAACCGGAGGCGGTTACATACACACTACACTTGTATTTTATAACTATTCATGTACATCATTCGACATTCGTATTGTATTTCATATATAACTAGCCTCTGCTTGCTATTACTTTTCACCTGTCTTTCAAGCTCGAGAATGAAGGTCGTTCGTGATTAATAATTGCGATTTGATGGTTTGCTCGTTCCGGAAAAAAACTAGCTGGCGCCCCGCGGCACAGCCCGCGTAAATGAAGTGGAAAAGCTATACTGTTTTATGATATATTTCAACACTTTTGTCCCTGACTTCTGAATTATTATTTTTGTCATCATTAAAAAAATACTATAATGCGCTGACTAAAATAACTTTTAATTATTGTTGTCATCATTAAAAAAATACTATAATGCGCTGACTACAATAACTTTAAATATTGCCTTAAAACGCGATACATCGACGACAATTATATTACAGTGAATGTGATAAAACCTGAGGTATTATTAATGTGAGTTCCAGAAATATTGGTGGCCTTAAGTAAGAAGGACTCATTATTTCCACTGGGAAGTTTTAATTTGAAGTGGATCATTACGGTGTTCCAATTAGCGCTAAGTTTTTTTCAGCTGTTGTCCTAAATTATACCTTCGTCGGAATCTTGTAAGATTTCTGACACTATGTGGGTCACTAAAGGACTTTGAGTTTTGTTGTCTATTTTGTTATCTGTTTTGTTTTAATATGTCATTAACCAGTAATCCGTACTGTTAAAAAGTGGATACTGACTTAACTGAGCCATTACCCGTTCTTTAAAAGGGGGTTAAATGTGCTTTTTGTTCTACGATATGTCAATACATACATCACGACATCTAATGTGGAGTTACCTTACGCTTTGATCTCTTGTTGCTTATACATTACTGTTCAGATAATTTTGTTTACTCTATGCGCCTTGATGCCTAAGTGTTTGTACCTTTCTAATAATTTTGTTATTTTGTTCCATGTTGACATTTCTCTCCTGCTGAAGAACCTGACTATTCCTCTAGACGCCCCGATGGACATTACACACTGACTTGCGCTACCTAGGAAGTTGCGTGTATCAAAGTTCCTGCCAGGCCACTTCGACGTGTTGATTTTGCTGTCTATTTGATATTTTATATAAATTGTAAACTATATAACTTATTGTAAACTGTACAACTTTTTGCCTAGGTTTTTAATGCTGAATCTCTATGTGAACGATTTTTTTTGTAAAGTTTATCGAGGGAATTCTTTGAAGGGTTTAGATTCAAAAAAACCTTCGTTACAACGGCGGTTTTTTCCTGGTGTTTTCGGGGATGTGTTATGAAGTACTTTCTTGAATTATAACTTCCCACCCTTATATGATTATTTCCGTCATCAGGTACTAAATATTTCATAATAGTTGTCAAAAGTTTGCAACATTGGCTAGATCTTCTGATTGGCTAAGAATTCGGTGGGCGGGGCGATGCGGCCAGCCTGCGGTCTGTGGGCTTCTTTACCGTTTCTTCTAGTTTCAGCTTTGCGATGCGACGGTTCTTCGCATCTTGTCGGCCGCCTTTTGGTTTCAGCGTTTGTTGGAACACGTAATTTAAAATATAGTTAAATTTTATATATCTAAATCAACTCAGTGGTGTTTCCGGACGAGGTTCTCTGCCCAGATGAAACCCGAGACGGGGTAACGTACGTACAACTTATATTATTATGTGTTATCATTCAACCCGTTTATTATATTTTTGAATCATTAACCTTGAGTTCACAAAGAGATTAAAAGCTTTTCCTAGAAGCGTCGAGTCATTAATAAATTCACAAATTATTTAAAAGCGACAAGAGATCTTCTAATTTATTAAACCCTATCTTTATTCAATAAATGAAGCGACGATCGTTTTGAATCAAATCCGATCGAATTGAGAACACAATATCCCTGAGAAGAGCTAGCCGAGGTTTGTATTATAATTTGGTTTTTGTAAGTATTTAAATTGAACCATTGTTGTTGAGTCTTGAACATTGTGGTGTTATTTAGTATTAATTGGTTATAAGTTCGTAATCAGGCGGTTCGAGCCCGTCGTTACGTAGCAGGAGGTGTCCATTTCTATAGTCGAGCTGACGTCAACTGTGTGCGACTGTTGTATCTGGAAAACTCCAGATTCGACGTAATGTGAGTACGCTTCAATCTTGCCAGTACGGTAAGATTCTACGCGTGTTTATACCGCTCACCGAACCTTCGCGAATCAGACACGTCCGAGCTCTTCAAACATTTAAGCGACACTATTGATGACCTCTTGCCCCACTACTCTACGGCAGAGTTTGTGGTCCTAGGGGACTTCAATGTTCATAATGAACCTTGGTTGAACTTTTCAGGACAAACGGACTCAGCTGAACGACAAGCGGAATCCTTTGCCCTTAACTACGGATTGGAGCAAATGGTTCAGGAACCTACAAGGGTTCCTGATGTCCGTACTCACCATTCCAATCTGTTACTTTAGAATCGTCCAACAACTCCCTGGTGACGATGTCAATATCTGTAAACTTCAGACCACCAAACGAGAGGCTGAAGAGAAAAGTGTGGCAATATAGATTGTGTGTATTAAGTGTGACAATATGGATTGCCGACTTTCTGTCGAAGAGGCCGATTCAGACGGTAGCCGATGGTTTCACCTCTTCCCACACTCGATAAATGCTGGCGTCCCACAGGGATCGGTTCTGTCTCCGACTTTGTTTTTGTTGCACAGCGACGATCTTTTGTCATGTCTACCAAATCATTGTTACGCGGATGACAGTACAGTCCACGATAACTTTTTCTTTGACAAGCCCCCAAAAGGCTCACCAAATCCAACGGCTCGGAGGGCTTTGAATGAAAGTGTAATGTTCTTTTATTGTGGCCTTACTAGCCCACAAATAATGAGATGTACACGTAAGTTCTTTTCGTCTATTTATTGTAATTTACAATGGATTGAATAGTATTATATTATTGTCTAACGTAGCGAGTGATTACTAAGGCTACTGAAATGGTTCTGCGCGCTGCCATGGGAGAGACCGCTGTCTGACCCATGAGACGTTCGTCAACGTTCGTGGAACCCGAACGTTTCCGAATGATCCAATACATGGATAATTACATATACTACATCCTTCCCCCTGTAATCAATCGCTACAATCTACATATTTCAAATATTTCATATATATTTTAAGTATTTAAGGACTCTAAATATTTCATATAAATTATAAATATTATATTCATTATTCACACATGTTCTTATTATATACACATAATTATAAATATTTTATACACAAAATTATAAATCAGAAGGCTTTCCGTTCCTTCCTTGTGGGGAACTATCTAACTATCTTGGACGGAGTCTCCCAGACCATGGACTATGCAAAGTACTGGGTATTGCCGGCTCCTGCCTTGCATCGGGTATTGCCATATCTGCGACCTCCGGTGACCTCTCTTCTCCCTCCGCTAATCTGAAATCAGGAGAAAACACCGTTAACTCACTCCACAGACTGGACAACTCTTTCTCAGAATGCTCAGTCCTCGTATCATCAGACGCGGAATCTGGCAAATCTGACTCAACATTGCTCCAACTCACTGACAAGTTTCTCATCTGGTCCACATGACGTTTCCAAATTAACTGAGAATCACAAGTTTTAACCAAATATAATTTTTTTCCAATTTTATGTGTAACTATTCCCTTTACCCATGTAAATTTATTATTTTTCCCTAAATCTTTAACAAAACATTTTTGTCCCACAATAATTTTTTTTGTTTTTACACCACCATAATACTTAGTCTGTTTACGTTGATTGGACTCAATATTTTTATTCGCCAAATCATGTTGTTTTGACACAACCCGTTCATTCTCTTTCGTAATGAGACTGTCAAAAGTAGACCTAAGTTTCCTACCAAACAGTAAAACTGCTGGCTCGACTCCCGTCGTACAATGTGGAGTATTTCTATAATCGGACAAAAAATGTAACAATTTATCCTTGTAATCAACCTGAAATTTATTTCCTACCATAAGTTTTTTAAGAAAATTCTTAGTAGTTTTCACTGAGTTTTCAGCGACACCGTTGCTTTGTGGGTGCATAACTGGAGATGACATGAATTTGATATTGTTTTCCCGAAGGAATCGTTGGAAAATCTCGCTCGTAAAAGATGTTCCGTTATCTGACACTATGAGTTCAGGGTAGCCAAAATTTGCAAATAATTTTCTCAATTCAAATATAGTATTAGCTGAATCTGTCCTTTGAACTTCAATACAGTCGACCCATTTAGTGAATGAATCGCAGACGACCAAAAACATTTTCCCTGCCAGCGGCCCACTGTAATCCAGGTGTAACCTACTCCAGACCTTTCCAGAATTAGGCCATACCGATAATTGACTCTTTGGAGGAGATTGTTTCGTCGACGCGCATTCTGGACATTCCTGAACAATTTTCTCCAAGTCTTTGCTCAGTGACGTCCACCAAAAATAACCTTTTGCTAACCCTTTCATCTTTACAATACCTAAGTGTGAACGGTGCACGAGCTCTAACACTTTTTATGCAACGAACTTGGAACAATAATTCTATGTTGCCAAAATAAACAATACTTAACAATCGAAAGTTCGTTCCTTTTTATCCAGTATTTCCATAAATCCTCCTCGCGTTTAATCCGTTTGGGCCACCCCCGCCTTAAACAAGTCATTACGCTTTGAATGACAGCGTCTACTTTAGTGGCTTCCATAATCGAATTAACGTCTAGATGCTCACAATTGCTAACAAAACTTACGAAATCAGACCCGTAGTCTTCTTTCTTCATTTTAAAATTCACTTTGAATTTATTAAATCGTCCTAGTTTTCTGTCAAAAACTTCTGGAAATTTATTTTTAATTTTATCAATTTTCTCTTTTTCGGATGAAACTGAATTGATAGAATTTTGTTTTGAAATAATGTTGAGGTTAAAGGTTTCCATGAAATCCCTACCCACAATCAGTTCCGATCCATTTGTTACAATGATAAAGGTTATTAACCTAACTAGATTATTGTATTCGACCTTGAAATTTGCATTACCCACAACATTCAACATATTCCCGTCGTAACCTGAAATTTTTCGTGTTTCGGGTGACAACTCTATATTACTGAAATGTTTACAAAATAATGTCTCTGGAATAACACAAACCGATGAAACTGAATCAATCATTGCTTCGATGAATTTCCCATTTAATTTCAATTGCGCCTTGATTGCCTTAACAAAAGCTACATTCTCAATATTCTCATTATTACAATTCATAACTGATTTTACTGACCCGTTTTTACAAAATCTTTGCAAATGACCCAACCTACCGCACGAATGACATTTAGCCTGCTTAAATTTACAGCTACGAGTGTCATGATTTGATTACCCACAAATATTACACTTCTTTAGAGATGAACCGGTTTTAACCTGTTTATCTGACCTATGGGAATCGGTACTATCGGACCGATAACTATGTTTTCGCGCCGGAGAAGACGATTTCTCAAATCTCTTTACCGCATTTACTTCCAACTTCATCTTGACTGACTCGACTTCAGGACCTTTCGCGGTCACTGCAAGTTCAACTAGTTGATTAAAGTTTTGTTTAGGCTCTTCAACAAACAATTTTACCCATACTGGACCCGGGAGTAGACCGATTGCAAACACGTCTACAAGATTATCCTCCAGCCTAGTTCCAAACTAACAATACGTGCTGAGACCACGTAGTCTGGCTGCAAAATCCTTAATTGATTCGTTATAATCCTGTTTAGCTTGAAAAAACAATTCCCGCTCTTGAAAAAGTGATCTTCATTTACCACAATGTTTCTTTAGCAACTCAATTAATTTCTCAAACGTAACATCTGTGATTTTAACCGGGAAACATAAGTTAGACAGAAGAGTCAAGGTCTCCGTTTCAAGCGAGTTTATCAGGTAAGCCTTTTTCTTGATCTCGGTAATGTCATCATGCAAAACGAGGAACTGCTCTAATCTGAGTTGGAATACATCCCAATCTCCGTTTATGTGAGAGAACGGTGGAATTCTCGCCGAATCCATCTTCACGAAAGGGAAAAAAATATTATCACGCGAAGCTACGCAAACGACAACAATACTACCCCAAAAAAAATTACAAAACCCAGACAAATCCTCCACAAGAAAGAAATAAAAAACCTAACTTAGAAATTGCGGTTGCAACGTCTCCAGGTTGTCTTCCTTCCTCTATTTGTCCTTGTCTTCCTTTCTCTATTTGTCTTTGTGTGAATGCCTTCCCTCGGCACTCCCTTGGAACTTCACCTTCGTGGAAAGGCTCTGTTGAGCCCCAAAACGACCACTGCCTCTTGCTTCTGAGTACCCTTAGAATGGCACTCCAGAACTCTGACTGTGGCTCCAGGAATAGCCAGAGATATCCTTGGTTTGTTCTGCCGGTCCTTTCTCTCGGTCAGACAAAACCCAAAAACTACTCCAATGTTCCGTTACCTCGGCTGCAGGTAGCCTTGAAAAATTTCGGGGTGACTTAGCTCTCCCCGCTTTGGTAATTTTTTTTTGTAATCCAATTTGGTAATCCAATATTGTACTTTTAAACGGCTGCGCCAATTGTAATGTTCTTTTATTGTGGCCTTACTGGCCCACAAATAATGAGATGTACACGTAAGTTCTTTTCGTCTATTTATTGTAATTTACAATGGATTGAATAGTATTATATTATTGTCTAACGTAGCGAGTGATTACTAAGGCTACTGAAATGGTTCCGCACGCTACCACGGGACCCATGAGACGTTCGTCAACGTTCGGCGGAACCCGAACGTTTCCGAATGATCCAATACATGGATAATTACATATACTACAGAAAGAATGGACGGTTACCTCAAGAGTGTTTTCTCTTGGGGTAAAAATAATCTTGTTGAATTTAATATTTCAAAGATCAAATCTTGTCTGATTACGTCTAAAAGGGATCGAAATGAAAATCTAGTCTCCTTCAACAGCAATCTTCCCAACAGGTTCTCCATTGATATGCTTGGTGTAACCCTAAGTGACCAGCTCAGATATGGGGACTCCATCGAAGCTAGAGTAAAGTTAGCCTCTCAAAAACTGGCCGTACTATACAGGGCCCGCAAATACTTTAACAGTACACAACTGCTAACCCTGTAGAAATCACAAGTGCGCCCCACGTGTGAATTTGGCAGAAACCTCTGGTCTGGAACTCCAAAATACCTGAAAAATACCCTCGACTCAGCAGAAACGGGTGGTCCGTTTGATAGATTCTCTCATCTTAACAGACGGATTGCAAACTTTAGAGCACAGGTGTCGGGTGGGAATGCTTTCCTTCTCTACCGGTATTACAATGAAAGTTGCTCCGAGGAATTGGCGTCATAGATCCCTTCGGCACCGGAGCATAGTTGGAAAACACACCGAACGCGTGCCCAACATTTTAACATGGTTGATATTTGTCACATGAGAACAGGTCGCTTCTTTGACTCGTTCTTGTGTTCAACAGCTCGGCTGTGGAATGATTTGCCGGCCTCTGTGTTTCCACCTTCCTACAACATGGGTCTCTTCAAGACCAATGTTCGTTCCTTCCTCTTCTCAAAAAGACCCTCTACCCAGCATGATAATGACAGATGACATAGGCTCTGAGGGAAATTATTTTCCTTAAGGCCTCCTGTGTGGAGTTAATGTAAAAAAAAATAAAAAATTCTGTTTGACAACAAGATAGCTCTCCCGACTGGCATGACCATTGGCAAGTTAGTTCTGCAAGCCGGGAGCTAAAACAGTGCTATCGGTGACGGAGATAACCATCGGGAACTTGGAAACTAATACTCTCCATAATGGTCGAGTTTTCGAACCATTCTCGAACTTTTTTTGTGAATACCTCAAAAGAGTCGCATCTGCTCCCGTTTGGAACCAGTGAGACTATGGCATCCCCAATTGGGTTATGTTATGAAGGTGGGGAGGGGAAGGAGATGGGGAAGTGGAAGGTGGGGTGGTGGCTTTCAGATCTAGTCACTAAACACCAATTCAAGCGACATTTCAATTCTGAATGGTGGTCGTACACCAGGGCGATACTGAGAGTACCTCCCACTCTGGAACGTCCCACAAATATACCACAAATTAATCAGCAGTTTATTAAAACTGTTATTTGGTCGGTCGTATTCGATCGCAGCCATTCGTCACCGTCATTGGTCGACGAATTCGGTCACCGATCTTATGTAAACAAGCCAATTCGGTTAACGAATTCGGTTAAACCGAATGCGGTCGACGCATTTAGTCACCGACCTAATGTAAAAAGACAATAAAGTTGACGATCAATTTTCGGAAATCTCTTCAGTGAAATCTGATCAGTGAAAGATTCAAGAAAGACACCTATTGATTCTCGAAACAAAATATCCTCGTTAACGCGATCTTTATCATTACCTGAATTATAAAAAAAAAATATTGTTAAAACTTTATTAACCTTTTTTGAAAACATTGTACGTAATTTGTAAAATTTATAGTTTCGTAACGATGAAGATTTAAAAAAAAAATTATTATGTGATGGCAAAGTTTAGTCTAATGCAGTCTGGTATCCAGTTACCATTACCACTTTCAACAAACCTAGCCTAACCATCTGGCCATTTCTGGTATAATCTTCCGTGTTCTCCAGATTCTCCTATGATACTAATGCAGAAGCGTGCGTAGAATTCACATGGACGGGTTGCGGAGGAAATTATAATAATTTTATTACACAAAGCTCATGCGAAGAGACCTGCAGCGGTGAGTGTATTTTTTATTGCTTATTAATTTTTAATATAGTGCACGGAGAGAAATCGATTTTGACCTTCACGAAAAAATAACATGTCTTTTTAATAAAACATCAATTTTACTATGTTTCATCGATTTGCCTCGATAATTTATCCTGTTTTAATAGAATATTCCATCAATAACACGGCTTTAGAGAGAGTACGAAAATGAGATCTTGGAATTATTTTAGATGATAAACTAAGTTTCCACCAAATTGAACAAAGGTATGAAAACACTAGGCTTCGTGAACAACTAAAAACTTTAATTCCATATAAGCCATTAAACTATTATACGTATCTCTAGTTAGAAGTCTAAGTGAATATTACTCAATAGTTTGGTCTCCATCTTCAAAATTCACATTAATAACATTGAACGAATACAAAAAAAAATGTCTGTGTTTTATAAACTTTAAACTAAATATTCGACTAGAAGACTTGAAATATTTTTTTTTATTAAATATTCTAAAAATACACACGTTAGCAGACAGACGTAAAATAAATGACTTAACCTTTTTATCCAAAATAGTATACTATAAATCCATTTGTTGCGAACTCCTGCAACTCATAAACTTACGAATACCCACACTAATAACACGACAAAATACACTATTATACTTCAGCATTCATAAGCGGAACTACATTTCCCACTCTCCGATACAACGATTTTACACTATGGGAAATCAGTACATAGGTGATGTTGATATATTTAATATCAACTTTGCAACTTTTGTGGATCTTGTAAAAAATATATTCCACTGTTCCTAAACACATCTGTATTTTTATGACTATGTGCATTTTTTATCTAATTTTATTTTTTATTATTTCTTTCAAAATTATTTGTCATGTATTTTACTAGCAAAAATGTAAAAGCCCTCTGGGCGTTAATTAAATATGTAAATAAAATAAATAAAGAAAAAGATTGTAATAACGTTATATACGTTAATAATTTGATTTCTAATAATTTATTCCCACAGTTTACTGACAAGTTACACGTCAAAACCACATTTTATTGTAATACTCTGTTATTTAACAAGACGACCTGACAATTTGCGCTTGTGAAATCCTGTAAACGCCTGTGAACGTATTCGGAAAAGAACTGTAATACTACGGTGAAGTTGGTATAAAATAGAATAATATAATATTGTCAAGCTGGCTCGTGTTAGCATAGCAATTTCAACGTGTGGTACGCAATATCGTGGCTTTTTTGTACAAAATTTTGAGGTTAAAAAAATCATCTTCTAAATACACTGTGAATTTGGAGTTTTGAGGAGAACATGATTTTTTTTTCGTCGAAATAAAAAGACATGGAACAAAATTTTTATTCAATTTCGCATGTTCACTGGTTAAAAATTCCCGAAGTCGTGGTACGCCCTGTATAAAATTGCATTAATTGTATTTGTGTGACTGAATTCATGTTATAATGAGAGTATTAAAAAATTACAAATGATATGTTTCTTTCATTACACGTGTACACAAGATAGATGGAGTGTACGGGAAACAATAAATTTGTAGTAACAGTCAAGGGGTACGCAGGCTCAAAAATGTTGACGATCGCTGTGCTAAGCGATCCACTGTGATTCGGTGCAGTTGGGAATCCATATTTGGCTAGCCGAGAGAAAGGTTTGACGAACTGTCAAATCAATTCGAGACATCAAAGTTGTTAATATTTTTAAGCTTATAGTATTATATTCAATTAACAAAACATTAATCTTTCAACAATGATTCAGGTGTGACGGAGGATAATCTGAATTTCAGTTTCACTTGCTCCAAGATTCAGGACGTGGGAGGACCTGAAGGAATAGAACAATCCAGGTCTGTAACAACCAAACTATCTATGATTAGCTAACACTTCATCCAGTCACCCAGTTACAAACCATTGGAGAAGACCCACCACTTTTCCAACTCCTGGGTCAGGAAACTAATTGTTTAACCTCCTTAGCCCCACACCACACTCAGGACTCTGGTTCAAAACTATTTTAGACTCTCCAATGTCCTTGCATGCACGATTGTTGGTAAGAAAGAAAAATGTATACATACTTACATTCATAGTATTCAAGTTAAAGACACATCAGCGATATGGCCCGACGGTTCAAAATCTAGGCACAGTGAAATAATAAAAGAAGACAATATATTTACACATGTAAGTATGATTAAAATAAAAAAAATATATGTACACAATTCAGAAATCGAAGGCGGTTTGTTCCACTTCTACGGGGCAGTCCCGGCGAGAATTAGTGTCGCACCTGAGAAATTAAGTGAGAAGGGAACCGGACTAATAGCAAACATTCTTACGCCAAGGGAGGCACCGGCTGTTCGTAGGACGGCTGCACCGGATTGCTGCCGCCTGACTGGATTAATGTGGCGGAGTTTAGTACGGCAACCTAATCACAAATCAAGGTGTTAGTGATAAAATAATACCAAAAATAAGTTTTGATTGACAACAAATTGACCGATATACATACTAGATAAAAAGAAAAATATATGTTTACGAAGTAGTAAAGAGCTAAAAACAAACAATGAAACATAATAGTCGTTAACAAGGTGCTCATAATAAATAGTGTTCAAAAATAAAAACAAAAGAAATAATATAGCAGGCATAGCAAATGCAATAAATAACAATATGTAAACAGAACTACAGGAATACCCAGATACTTGTGTGGCAGTATAAATTAAGGGAAAAAACTGTGTATAAAACCAATGTACATAACCAACAAATAATTGCACATTAATAAATGCAATGTAATCATGTCATAAAAAAATAAATAAAAACAAAAGTACGACGAGAATACAAATGAATCAGGCAAGCAATAATAAAGTTGTGATAGAGGAGTTGCCCTGGAAGGACAAGAGAAATGCTTTCGGCGTCTGATACAAAAATGATTTAATCAAAGCACAGGTCATCTCTTCACCCAGACTTTAAAAACTTTTTAAAATATTCAAAATTCTCGCTATTCGAAAAGGGATCAGCATCACACGCCGGTCTTGTAATCCTTCTCAAGTCATCCAATACTTTCTCATCACATGAACAGTTTGGACGAGGAGACAGGGTCAGACTAGCTAGCCGTCCCCTGACCTTCCCATTACTGAACACCAATTGCATCATCCAATTTTTTTAAGCCCACCTTCCATTTTGCTTTTAACTGAAGGCCCTAATTCTGAGCGAACTCTGCCCTTCATCGATCCATCCATCGCTCTTGCTATACACTCGGCGTTCTATCAATAACTCTCACCGCTGTTGTCATTTTGACCCCCAGGCGGACAGCTCCTCTTCTCGTCGGTCTGTGCCTTTTTTGCCCAAACATCCTTAATTTACCAGTCAATCCGCAGTGTACCGGCCAGAACCGGCAATACATCGCCCTAAATATGCACGAGAGCGCCAACAGGGGAATCCGTTGGCCCTGCTTGAGGGCCCAGTGGATCAATTCATTATCCAGCCGGTGCTCCCACACGGAAATGGCGTACAAGTCTTGCGCCAAGTACGCCCCTATACATGAGGCGTAGTTTGAAGGAGCTGGAGTCCCAATCACCACTCAGCCATTAGATGCCTTTTCAATTTTAGAAGACAAATTCAATTGCCAGGGACAGACCAGGGAAGTGGGGGATAGACTGCATGGAAGAGGATTGGAGCAGGACGGGAAGGAAGGATAGTTTTCAAGAAGACCAAATTCCACCGTGGGATGTAACGCTACAGTGATGGTGGTTATTTATATAAAAGGCCGGATGACGGAAGCCTCAAATGTGAAGTATACTGTAATGTAAATGGCATTGCGTTACATTGGGTTTGGTTTTGTGATATTTTATCGTATGGTATTATATTTGTTCCAGATACTATTTCAACAGAGATACAAATGCCTGTGAACAATTTACGTACAACGGTTGTGGAGGAAACTATAATAATTTTGAAAACAAAAAAGATTGCGAAAGTTTTTGCTTCGGTTAGTTACTTCAAATTATTAAAACACATTGGATTAAAATATATATAAATGAATGAATACCGCACAAGAGTTCAAACTGCTCCCAACCGTCTGATGCCAGTAGTGGTACTATGTCATCCCTGTGTTGCAATATGTTGTGAAGTTGAAGGTAGGAAGAAGGAGAAGAATAAGAGTGATAAAGAGGTGGGGAAGTACGTGACGATTGAGATCTGGTTACCAAACACTACTAAAGCCATTTATTTATTTATTATTAGTTTCAATAACAAGGTTTGTACATGTATGTATAATTTCAAGCATTGTTTTGATTTGAATGGAGCTCTTTCATCAGAGTGATAATGAGACTACCTTCAACTCTAATGCCTCAGAATGTAGGATTGTGTGCATTATTTTTGGTCACATCCGGTAGTGATTTCCTTACGAAACGTCATTGAGAAACTTTTACTTTGCTCACACCTACTTTTTCTTTTTAACGTCAAAGGGACAACTCATGTAAAAATTGGTCGATTTTGAATATTCGAAGCTTTTTCAGTGTGTTTGAATAACGAGGAAAAAACATGTTATATGTAAACAATGCATATATCTGAGTACCTTGTTCGAGTCAACACTCGAATATGCAAAAGTGAAAATCAAAAGTCACAATAACAGAAAAGGTATGAATGAAATGAAGCAATAATTGTGTGACAAGATGGAATTGTGCGGAGGTCCATTCTCTCTGCCAACTCCAGTGGACAATAACGGTGTGATGGGGGGACCCAGAAGAAAGAGAATTTATTTATAATTTTTTTTATTTTTCAATATTTTACACCAAAATTTTGTCGCCTTTAAAGGGTTCACCCTTAGAGTGTGTGCACTTGTCCAACCTTTTTTTCCACTGTTCAAAACAATTTTGAAACCCGCTGATTGGAATGTCCTTTATGGCCTCCAGTTATTTTTTTTTTCATTTCTTCAACAGTATGAAAACATTTCCCTACATTTCTCTTTCAAGTTCCTTTACTCCTGGGAAGCAGAAATAAGTCACAGAGAGTTAGGTCGGGTGAATAGGGTGGGTGAACAATTTGGGTCATTCTATGCTTGCTTAAATACTGCTTCACAGACAATGCGGTGTGAGCAGGTGCGTTGTCCTGGTTAAAGAACCAGTCCCCTGTGCGCCAAGGATTCGACCTTTTCGACGATTTTCCTCATGCTTTCTCGCAACCTCTTTAGTATATCCATGTAGAACTGTCGGTTAACTGTTTGGCATGGAGAAACAAACTCTGTGTGCACAATATCTCTTAAAAAACTAATCATCGTCTTGATATTCGATTTCACCTTACTTTTTTCTGAAGAGGACAGAGAGCACTCTTCCATTCGCTTGACTCATCACCAATAATAATCTTGGAGAAAAAAATTGAGTCCTCTTCTAGCCAATTTTTTAATTCATGGCGTGCTTGAAAGCGAAGGCTCTCTTTGATCTTGAGAGAGGAGACTTTCGCATTTTCGCCGGTAGAAGAAATCTTGATTTACTTAAAATTAAACTTTGGATGAACGCGTGGACCCTCAGCGACGCGGCTTCGCACACTGATCGATAAAGAGTTACCGTACAACACCGCCCGATTCTCATTACTTTTGGATCCACTACATAAAAAACATTGACATTCTAGCATACGAAAGCCAAAAAGGCTCGGATTCTGAAGGATTAAAAATTCTTATATCTAAGTTCTACTGACAATTATGAGCAAGTTCTTCTTTGATACGTTTTTAGATTTTCACGGCCAAAAGTATTTTCGTTATTTATTTGTTAACTCCT
Organism: Limnephilus rhombicus; assembly: GCA_929108145.2. Taxonomy (NCBI): domain Eukaryota; kingdom Metazoa; phylum Arthropoda; class Insecta; order Trichoptera; family Limnephilidae; genus Limnephilus; species Limnephilus rhombicus. Next base: position 38,688,957 of record OV815280.1, read on the forward strand.
TTAGCCAACGTTTCCGACAGCGTTAAGTGTACACATCTGCCCTGATGGTGGATACTGTAACGCTGTTCGAAACGTTGGCTAAAGAAGGAGTTAGCGTAACACGGCATATCACCACAAAAACAAATGACGAAAAAGTTCTTCTTTAGTCATATCCTCATTGCTGAGGATCTCGACTCTCACTCCAATAGCCATGATGAATAAGCGTGAAGAGCCAAGTATGTGATATTTGATCCCTCTAAAGGTAACGGTGACCTTCACCTGCTTCTTCTGCCAAACACTTTAAGGACGGGTCGTTTCAAAAAACTGTATTAATGTACTTTCGTTATTTGTTTTGGGGGTGTTATGCCATGTTGCGCTACCTCCTTATTTAGCCAACGTTTCGGTCAGCGTTACAGTGCCCATCACGTTGTGACATCTGCCGGATCTGCCCTGATGGACACTGCAAGGCTGTCCGAAATGTTGGCTTAAGAAGGAGGTAGCACAACACGACATAACACCCCAAAAACAAATAATGAAAATGCTTTTGGCCGTGAAAATCTAAAAACGTATCTATATTTTGTACAGCGATTTGACCAATGAACGCGACACAACGTAAAAATGTACTGTACAGGCAGAAAATACACAGGACCATACTTACCTGGGAGGTCACTGGAGAATAACTGCTCATGGTTTATTTAGAGAAATTTAGATACAGTTCGCACGCAGAGGACATAATTGGGAACTATAATAATATTTATATAATAACTAGCTGGTCCCAGCATGCGTTGCTACGCCATTTAATAAAGAAATTGTTTCTCCCTTATTGTCCTTTCCCATTCGTCCCGTTCCCCTTCCGCCTCTCCTTCTTCGCCTGCGTCCTCTTCCACTTTCACGTTCCCACTCCGTCACCTCCACCTTCCCTCTCCCCACTCCACTCCCCCCCCCCCCTTCGACGGTCCCGCGAACCCCCCTCCCGATTTCCCCTCTCCATTCCCAGGTCCCCCTCCCCCCCGGTTCCCCTCCCCCTCCCTCCCACCCGCTTTCCATACATTCAGTTTTCAAACCTCGCGTGCCACCAATAGCAATTTTTTTAAACAAACTTCATTATGCCAGAGCTCACGTTTTATAAAAACCTTATCCTGACAATTACGAACACACAAAAAAAATTAATTATCCAATTTGGTGCAGTCGTTCGAAAGTTGTGCGCTTAGCAACACATTCAGCGATTCACTTTTATATTATAGATATGTTCTGTAATGAGCGTATTTTGAAAGCAAAAGCGATATTTTATTATAGGCGGTACAACAGTTGGATTTAATCAGAATATTTATCTTCCTAAAGGTGATTCGTCCCTCGGTAAGAGACGGATTGATGTGTTAGGATTGATATGTGCTGTATTTGAGTTTCAATGGATGAGATAGGATATGCAAGACATGCCAGAATGAAAGCATGAACGTGTGTGCGCATGTTTGAATAAACGGTCATTGCTATTCTGGGAGAACGAGTCAGACAGGTCGGGTGTTTCATTAATTAGGTTAATAGTATTAATAATTAAGTTAATAATATTGTACAAAGTGTTCAGTGATAAATGCATATTTTAAACTGGAGCTGGACTAGACTTTATAATGAAATTGGTCAAATGATCACAATTTTAAATCCGTGTGAATAATTTATTAATTTGTAATATTATTTTTCAGTCGAAGATAAATCAGTCGATCCAAGGAAGATATGATAGTAAAATGATTTTCTCCAAGTGCCTACGGATTCACAAATTATACAAAATTATTTTGTTTACCAATAAAGTAATAAAAAAATGATTATAAATAATCACAAAGTTCTAACGAATTTATTTATTACCCTGTAGTGTTACTTGTACGGAACACCTATTGACTTTTTCTAAAGGTCTAAATGAAAATTCAATTTTATTTGAATATCTTTTGAAGGTTATACTAGTCAATGTAATTTATCATTGAAGAAGAAGATATTACTAATAAATCTAGTTACATAAGATATTACTAGCAATGCTGTCATTTGTTTAAGCGATTTCTTTCGATGCCGATGCTCCTTAGGGTTAATTAAATTAAATAACTAACTGCTCAGGAAAGAATTCTGATATTTCAACACAAGAACAATCGACATTTCTTCGGTCACACTGAGTAAAAATAAAGTCTCTAGTTGTAGGCCATAGTTCAATTATTATTCAATTATTTATTATAGTTATAAGTCATTACATGCTAATCATTAGATACATGCTAATCCAATAATTACTATAATTAAATACTTTCAGCATCGCCCTGGTTACCTCCATTCAGAATCAACGGGTCGTTACTTAAATGAAATTAGCTGTTTTTGGTGACCAGTGGCCCTCTTACTCAGTCGATCCAAAAGGATTGATAGGATGACTTTCGGTAACTTCTCATCGTTCCCTAGCATGATAGCTTTAAGTAACAGTTAATAATGACTGGTTGTTCTAGCAGTTGTCCAAGAGAACGATGAGAAATTACCGAAAGTTATCTTATCAATCCTTATCGATCGACCATGCTAGGACCCCAGACCTTTATCGTCAAGTACTCTCCCATCTTCCCTTTTACTGTCCCTACCCCACACTCTTTGGTCTTACAACATACTCATGATTGACGGTGCCATAGTCCCAATGGCTTCAGACAGCTGATTAACTAACTACTCGTACCTTTGTACGGGGTTTACACAAAAAAACGATTTTTAAAAACAATTGATCAATTTAAGGTCTCTGCCCACTACACCGTTCCATACCATGACCGTAACCATAGCGGCGAATGCAAAAAAATATTCTTTGTATCGATCAGTATGAAACACTGCCCACTAGACCGTTCCGTCACCGACCAACACCGCCGCATACCATGACCGGACTGACGGCAAATTCTCGATGACAATATTTTGCAGGTACCGGTCCGCTCTATGCATGGCACGCGACGGTGTTAGAGCGGGGATCATACGTGTATGATCCCCGTTCTAACCCCGTTCTAACCGCGTTGCCCCTCCGTCACCTCGTGATTTGTGTTCAGTTCTATGAGACGTGCGTCAGCGGGTAGACAGACATTTGAACGGGGATGGTACGGACACTAACCGTGGTGTATACGGGTATTATCATACGGTCACTACACCCGTTACGTACGGGTATAGTACGGTGTTAGCACGTTCTAGTGGGCATAGTAGGGCGTAGCGTGTTTATTTCGTGGTTAATACGTTCATAGTACGGTCATGGTATGGAACGGTGTAGTGGGCAGAGACCTTTAACCAGAAGTATGGAAAAAAACTTACTTCAGCACACAACTCTCTTTAACTTTACTTTTGACCTATTCAGTGATTATAACAACTGTTAGGATTTCTGTTTCACTTGCTTCCATCATAGCAATAAACTATAACGGTAAGTTCTTGTGTAATGAAATTTCGTAAATGGTAAAAATTTGATGTCTTCTTTGGGCACTTCATACATTTCTATCTGTTGGTCCGTTCAGTGGTCCAGGATCGCAGTATGCTGCAGCACAATGGCGCCAGATGTCGCCTGGTGACCGGAAGTGGAACTATCCGTAGCCGGAAGAGCCCCTATCCCCGCGGTGTTTTCCAGAACATCCGGAGCGGGAAAGTTTCCATGTTTGATTTAGTAGATGTTCGATCGTGACTTGGAGACCGTTGGCACTTTTTTTACTATTTCCAAATGTTTTAGTTTTTAAATGTTCAAGAGGGAGGAATTTCTTTATTTTGTGTTGAGAACTCTCCAACACGGCTTTTGATTGTATGAGTACACTAGTAGAATTCCAGGTAAAGTCGGAGTTGTAGAAGCTCTTCGCTTCATTTTTTTATTGGAAACCGATTCTTCTTCATTTGCCCGCATGGACAAGTAATCAAAAGAAATATCCCCAATTTTGCACATGAAATTTCATTATACCTACAATCTTAATAGTAACCTTCAGATTTCTGGTCAATCCGAAGTAATCCACACAAATTAATGCACGAGAATATATCGAGAGCATCTCCTTTCCTTCTCCTATATTCATCTTCTTTTTTTAATATTTGTATTAGTTTTAAGACACAAAAGGAGTCTAGTTAACTCTAAAGAAACACTTTGGTTTAACCATTTGTGTATATCCAATGATGACCTCCGTGGTCGAGTGGTAAGGCTCTTGACTCGCAATCAGAAGGTCGCGGGATCAAATCCCGGTGTGCGCTAATAAATTTTATTTGATTAATTTGTGCTAATTCACAATTCATTCATTTAAAATAATATATACCTGGTATACTTGCGGCACGTTCCAAAGTGGAAGATATTCTCAGTATCGCCTTGGTGTAAGACCACCATTCAGAATTGAAACGTTGCTTGAAATGGCTTTAGCCGTGTTTGTTTACCAGATTTGAATAGCCAGGTATTTCCCCACCTTCCTCTTTCCCACCTCCTTCAACACCACACTACCTTCAGCCTCACAAAATACCCAAATTGGGGATGCCGTAGTGTCACTGGCTCCATACGGGAGTTGCCGGAACTGTTGTGAGGCATTCACCTTAAAAAAATCTTCTTACTACAAAGGCTGTTTTTTCCTTACAAATAAATTATAAAACGTAATTTCTCAACATGCCCTGGTGAAAGACTGCCATTTAGAATGGAAAGTAACTCTAAATGGCTTTAGCCGTTTATTACAAAACTCTTAAATATTCAGAAGATACTAACATTTTCATTTTATTTTATTATATTTAGAAAACTAACCGTTACGATATTTTATAACGTGTATACAATGTGTTTCTATTTTCTATACCTTACGAGTATGGGTATCGCCGCCCGGAAACCATTTATTTGATAACCAACACCTCTGTCATAGGCCCCTAGTGGTTCGCTACGTTTGGTGATAAGTCACCAACAGGGTTGCCCGGTTCATGGGGTGAGGTTTGTCAAGGTATTGGCCGCCGATGTGTCTGCCCTTCTCCTGCATGGCGGGCCGGATCGAGAGAGACTGGTTGAGAAGGTCCTTGAAATTTCAGCTGGAGTCCATCAATCCATCGCCTTGCACCTCAATTAAAGATGGATTCATACGTCTGTCACACCTGGACACACTGACCCCTCAAAAACCCTCCACACACCATCCCCTAGGATGACATAGGCCCTGAAGGAAATAATTTTCCTCAGGGCCTCCAGTCTGGAGCTAAAGCAAAAAAAAATCTAAAACACACAATTAATATTTTAAGCGTATCCGCACACTTTTTTTCTCTGTTATTATTTCTTATACTTTTTTTTTCAGGTTTATATTATTATGATAATTTTAATTTTAATTTGCACTAACCTTTATTATATATGTACATGTGTGTTTTTTTCTTACGAATACTACAATTGTACCTTTTTATCATGTTACTAGCTGACCCGGCCACGCGTTGCTGTGGCTAAAAAAACACTTTGTAAAATCCAAACTTTGTAACCACCGCCGTCTTTGAGTTTATCGCGAAGAGACAGACAGACGCCGCGAAGGACTTTAATTAATAATACGTAGAGATGGTGAGAAAGATTATAATAATGTGCATGAATTGCTTGGGGTAACTAAAGTATTTAAGTTAATAAGGATTAATACTGTATCCGTCTAAATAACTTTTCAATTACCGCAATGTACGTGACCATTTTTTTAGAAGATAGAAAGGGCATAGTAAGCTATCCGTAAAAGATAGATATATGCCTTCACGGACTTTTTTGTAGATCTATAAAAGAGGAATATCCCACCATGAATTGTTTTGTTATATCCCAAAAGGATTAGGCAGCGTTTTTGATGAAAGGTACCAGGCGGCTTGACTTTTCCCGACACTACTAACAATTATCGTTATGTTTCAACCAATTTACACAAATTCTTGACAAATTATATACCTCAACCTTCCTCACGAAACACTCTATCTATTGGTGAAAACCGCATGAAAATCCGTTCAGTAGTTTCGAGTTTATCATGAATAGACAGACAGACAGACAGACTGCGCGGGGGACTTTAATTTATAATATGTAGAGATACTTTGATTCTGTAATCAATTATAAAATGTTCATGTAAAAGTCCACCAGGAAGTTATTAAAAGAAATATGGAATATTGTGCTTCAATTCCTGTCAATTGATTGATTAATAAAACATTTGTATTTCTCGATAAAATAATGAAATGTTATTTAAGTTTATTAAGTCAATTTCGTTTTACGATTTATTCCTGCAATCTATATTTTTTTGGTTATGTAAAAATCTGACGCAATATCACCATCTTGGTTTACATTTATTTCCATGTCTCTCTCTCTCTGGTTTCAATCGTGGGATTGGTTTGCAGCAATTTCATCTATACGTTTCTTCCACTCTTCCCTGTCTTGTGCGGCTCTTTTGAAGTCTGCATATGATGAGCAGCGCACGTCCACCAGCAGGTCCTCCAGGTACTCTCGGCGTGGGCGTCCCCTAGCGTTTGTCCCCTCGGTCATACCCTCCATTATGGCATGCAAGAGGCCTTCTTGTCTTATTACATGGCCGATCCATCTTGCGCGCCTTTCGGACAAGGTCCTGAGCAGGTGCCTTCCTCCTTCGATTCTTTGGAGAACCTCCCCATTTGTGATGTGGTCTCTCCAGGAAATTCCTAATAGTCTTCTATAGGACCACATCTCAAAAGCCTCTAGTCTCCGTTTATCTCTTTCGGATAGGCACCATGTTTCGCAGCCGTACATCAAGATACTCCATACATAGGTCTTGATGAGGAGTATTCTCAGTTTTAGGTCTATATTATTCGTTTCTATTATTTTCGACCTTTTATTGAATGCAAGCCTAGCCTGGTGTATACGGCTGTCGACCTCGCTCTTAGACCGACCGTCCCATGTTATTTTGCTCCCGAGGTAGACAAACTCCTTGGTGTTCTTTAGTGGAACTTCTGACATCTCTACTCTCATCTGATGTTGCGTTCGGCCTACAGTCAGCAGCTTTGTTTTGTCTTTATTTATCTTCATGTTGTAATTGTTTTGAAGAATGCTTTGCATGATTGTTAAGGCCTCTTGCAGTTCTTCTTCGCTTTCAGCAACCATAGCAATATCGTCAGCAAACCTTATCATATCCACCTTTTGCCCGTGTATCTTTACACCTTTTCTGTGACTCATTCTCTCTCTCAAGTCATCAATCGCACTTTGTATATAAGCGTTAAAAAGAACAGGTGACATAGAGCATCCCTGTCTCACCCCTTGTCTTATACTGGCTTCTTTTGCATCATTGTCACATCTAATTATAGCGGCCTCATTCTTGTATAGCGCCTGAATTATTCGTCTATCTCTATATTTGATGTCAATTCTCTTCAGAATCTCGAAGAGTCTTTTCCATTCAACCTTGTCGAAAGCCTTCTCCAGGTCTATGAATGCGATGAATGTGTTTTGGTTTCTTTTTATTCTTTTTTCAAGTAGTATTCGTAGTGACAATATTGCTTCTCTGGTTCCTACACCTCTTCTAAAGCCAAACTGGTCTCCGGAAAGGATGTTCTCTACTTTTGGTTCGATTCTTTTTAGAATGATATAAGTCAAGATTTATGAGGCATGGGATATTAGGCTAAGAGTTCTGTGTTGTTCACATTTCGTCGTGCCCGCCTTCTTTGGTAATGACACAATTAGGCATTTCTCGAAATCCTCTGGTATCTTTCCAGTCTAATACATTGTCTGTATCATTTTAAGCATGTCGTACATTATTTATTTATTTACGCCTATTTAGGCTTTTACGTACATACATACATAACAATATTTACGAAATTATACTAGTAAATTGTGCAGGAAACGACTGTTTAAAACACTTGCACAAAAATAAATATGAAGTAAAAATATTATTGAATTTGTTCCTCACAGTATGTAGGTACGAAATATAAAAAATCCAAAATAGTTTTTTTTTCTTTCTTTCAGCCAACAATGACAATGTGTTAGTCAATGTAAATAGCTTTATCAAAATATTCCCCTATTTGATGAAAAAGACTTATGGTACGAGTATGCTTGTATATTAAAATTGATGTACTAAATATATCAACAACATCGGTGTATTTGTTTCCAAGCTGTTGAATCCGCCGCATAGGAGTGTAATATTGGTATATTGATGTAGAATTGCTACAATAATATGGTAGGTACTGTCTTGTGACTGACCTGCATTATTATTTGTCAGTTTTAACGTTCATATCGACAATGCGGAACGCTGTAATATTAAAAAATTAAGGGAATACATTTCCTTTACAAATCAATAAAATAAATAAAAAAATACGTCCAAATTATTCTACCGATAATAGGTTTTCACTGAAAAAAATGAATTTTTGTGGCCGTTCTTACAAAATTTGGTTGTCTGATGGTCAGCATAGTTGCCTTCCAAGCATTTGATTGGAGTTCGATTCTCGACCGTGGAAATGAAAGAAAAAAACTTTTATTGAAAACACACTATTCATTTTTTAAATTTTCATGTCCCATGATTTTTAACGGATCTGCACTTATTACAAAATAAATGCAAATTACTAAACCTGTTTTATTAGTAACTTACTTTTCACTGTTGATTTAAGTGAAGGCTCATTTTTTTATATTATCGTAAATAATACCTGATTAATTAATATACAAAGTGAAGTAATGTATAAATTTGTGTTATGGAAACAGCTCTATTGTATTTTAAATTAACCCCTAGAAATAAATTTAATATTTAAATAGTTTTTTTTTCCCTTTCTGACAGGCAGTAGACCAAACGAGACAGAATGTTTTATTCACGGGTCTATTTAAAGCAGATGCTCCTAGGATTCGGTGAAAAATTACACGTTTGAGAGGCTTTTTGGGAGTAGAGTGCCTCGATAATATACGGCGAGGAGGGCTCCGTGATGAAAATAGCCAGCAAAATAAAACGTTACATGTTTCGAGAAAAAAAAGCTATGAAATCCCCAAATTTTTTAGCCCTCATTGTGTCAAACATTTTTTTTACATGAATACCTCACAAGTGTCCCAGCTGCTCCCGTCTTTTTTTTTTACAGGGAATACCGCACAAGAATCTCAACTGCTCCCGTCTGGAGCCAGTGAGACTATGGCATCCCCAATTGGGGTATGTTGTGAGGCTGGAGGTAGTGGGGAGGGGAAGGAGGTGGGGAAGAGGAAGGTTGGGAAGTACCTGGCTATTCAGATCTGGTCACTAAACACGGCTAAAGCCATTTTCAAGCAACGTTTCAATTCTGAATGGTGGTCTTACACCAGGGCGATACTGATAGTATCTTCCACTCTGGAACATGCCGCAAATATACTATATATTATTTTTAATGAATTAATTGTGAAATAACACAAATTAATCAAATAAAATTTATTTGCGCATGCCGGGTTCGAACCCGCGACCTCCGGATTGTGAGTCAAGAGTCTTACCCACTGGACTACGGAGGTCGTCTGGAGCCAGTGAGACTATGGCATCCCCAATTGGGGTATGTTGTGATGCTGAAGGTAGTGAGAAGGGAAAGGAGGTGGGTAAGACGAATTTGGGGAAGTACCTGGCTATTCAGAACGCTATTTCAACCAAAGTTTCAATTCTGAAAGTTGGTCTTACACCAGGGCCTACTGAGAGTATCTTCCACTCTGTAACGTGCCGCAAACTATACATTATTTTTAAATGAATTAATTGTGAAATAAGACAAATTATTCAAATAAAATTTATTTGCCCACGCCCGGATTCGATCCCGCGACCTTAGAATCAAGAGCTTTCCCCTAGACAACGCCGGCCGTCATTTGACTAGGTGTAGTTGTTATTACCCCGCTATGCCCGTGGAATATATCGTCGCTTACATTATAGTACCGCGTATCTCATTTAACACAGGTTTTCAAGAGGAACACAAAACCGTTTGGTGTAAAAAAATAGCATTTCTTTGAAAAAAGGTCAATTATTATTCTGGAATCAGTTATTTGAAGAAGTAATTATTTTTCATTAAAAACATAAAGTTAATTATTTTAAATGACATTTGCGTTGTAAAACCCAAAAAGGCTAAGAAATAAAGAATTTCCTCTATGCCTCCGGAGTGCAGTTTAGGGAACGTACCCATACTACGTGACACGTTTAGGGGGGGGGGGGTCTTCAAAATGTCACGCTCCATACAAATGAGCGGCGGGTTGCTTAGGTTTTTGGTCACCGGGGGGGGGGGGGGTTAAGAGTTGCAAAAAGTTGGTCACGTAGTATGGATACGTTCCCTTATGTAAAAAAAGTATCGTTATAAACATATAAATTCACACATAAAAATCCTGCAAAATTCGTGACACCTGAGATAACCCACGGTTTTTTTAATAAATTTGTCAATCGAATACTGATTATCTTCATACTTAGTGGTGTTTTATCTGTATACTTCACAAGAGTCCCAACTGTTCCGGTATGGAGCCAGTAAGGCTATGACATCCCCAATTGGGGTATGTTGTTAGGCTCTAGGTAGTGGGGAAGGGAAGGAGATGGGGAGAAGGAAGGTGGGGAAGTATCTGGATATTCAGATCTGCTCACCAAAACGGCTTAAAGCCATTTTAAGCAATCAATTCTGAATGTTGGTCTTACATCAGGGCGACATTAAGAGTATCTTCCACACTGGAACGTGACGCAAATATGCTATATAAATTGTTTTCAATGAATAAAAATGTGAAATTACACTAATTAATTCAAATTTATAATAAAAACATGTAAATTTGTTATAAGCCAGTTTAATTTTATTTTACTCACCGGTTTTAAAAGAACCCTTCCTTCATCAAGAGAATATTAGACCTAACTTACAATACACAATATTGACGGACAGAAATATAAATAATTATAACAATAATTTTTCACAGTTCGCCAATCTTCTCATTTCAACAGATCATTAATTTATTTATTTATTTATTTAAACGCCCAAAGGGCTTTTACATATAACGCAGTACATTTTTTTATTACAAACAAAATAAAGAGTTGACAAAATACAGATATCATAAAATATAGAAAATAAAATAAAGGTTACATAAAATACAAGATGCAAAGTATTCCAGAACTATCTGGAATGTTGTCCCGAGCGAAGCCGGGTAACCCAGCTAGTATTAGATAATTTTCTAATATCCTCCATATCAACAATAATATTAATAAAAGTGCATAAAATAAATAAGGATACATGAAATTTTAATAAGGATACAGGGGTTAAAATTCTTCACCGTAACAATAAAAGCAAAAAATTAGGTAACTGACAAGCACTAGAAATCAGAAAAAAACCTAAATATTAACGCTATTATTTTGAATGACCTAATTAATTTATCTTTTAGTCCAATTTTAGACATATTTCCAATAAACCGCTCTGTTCTTCCCGAAAATCCCGTACCCCTTCACCTTTGTTCAAATTTTTGCACAAAGTTAATGCTTTTTACAAATATGTAATGTGACGGCCGGCGTGGTCTAGCGGTAAAGTTTTTGACTCACAATCCGAAGGTCGCGGGATCGAATCCCGGCGTGGGCAAATAAATTTTGTTTGAATGGTTTGTGTTATTTCACAATTAATTCATTTAAAATAATGTATAGTATATTCGCGGCACGTTCCAGAGTGGAAGATACTCCCAGTATCGCCCTGGTGTAAGACCACCATTCAGAATTGAAACGTTGTTTGAAATGGCGTTAGCTGTATTTGGTAACCAGATCTGAATAGCCAGGTACATCCCCACCTTCCTCTGCCCCATCTCCTTCCCCTCCGTACTACCTTCAGCCTCACAACATACCCCAATCGGGGTTGCAATAGTCTCACTGGCTCCAGACGGGAGCAACTGAGACTCTTGTGAGGTATTACTATAAAATAAAATAAAATGTTATTAAAATTTATTTGCGCGTCCTCCGGATCGCTTGCCGAGAGCCTTACCCCACGACAAAGGATACGGTTGTTGGAAAAGTATAAAAAATATGATTTAATTTTGCGTAATTTTTGGTACAGTTCAAACCCATCTTGTGTGTGCAATATCTATGGCATCCAATGAAAGCTTACTCCGTATGAATATAAATCCGCTGATTTAATGAAACACGAAACGCTTTACGACTAAACTTTCAATTAAATTGTACACTCGCATTGTAATCCATGCGTGTCTAAAAAGATACGACTACAGACAAACCAAATTCGTAAATTAAAAATAAAATTACAAAATTTGAATAATAGAAATACATACTTCATTAAAGAAATACATACTTCAGAAAATAAATACAAACTTCAGAAAAGAAATACATACTTCAGAAAAGAAATACATACTTCAGAAAAGAAATACATACTTCAGAAAAGCATTCGATTGCACTATTTGAAGTTCGTGGTTTCCTTAAATTTTGAGATCGCAATCGCTTAGCTAAAAAATATGAGGAGAGACATAGAATCTTGCTAATTAGAAAAATACTTTTCCTCGTGGGAATCTATATAGAATCTATAATCTGAATCTATGGTAGAAGTAGAATTCCCTAGAAGTGGAGATAATTAAAATTCTACGTGGTTTCGTTCCACGGGCGGGTTTTATGTTTGACCCTAATATATATTTTTTATTGTATATTTTTTATGTCATTATATATTTGCATGCTAAATACGTTTTTATTTAAATGGATAAATGAACGTGATTGAGATTTTTAAAATTATTTTTCCTCTCATTGAGGATGCGCAAGAATAATAAAATAAACGTTTTTTTTTCAAATCTCTTTTTTCATGCATTTAAGGGTTCATCGTTTATCTCTAAACAATGTTGCATGGAAATGCAATATCATAGATTTAAGCCAACTTAACTTGTAATTAAACAACTACGAATCAAATATTAATATGTATGTAATTTTAGTTATGATTATGATTTAATAAAATTGATGAATGTTTTTTATTTTACTTTTTTTGTAACAATTCATGGTAAATTTTTGAGATCGCTGGCAATGGTCAATACGCACTTTTTTTTAAAATCTTTTGATTTACCTTAATTAATTAAAAGACAACTATTTGCATTGGGGGAAGAGGAAAATATTTCATTCTAAATTTCGATTACGTAAAATAAAAATTAGCTTTCATTCTGTGAAACGAGACCGTCCATTTTCAAACATTATTTTCAAATATCATTTTGTTATGTTGGTATTCTTGTTACTGTAGGAAAAGATGCTAGAGCAAAGCGTAGCAGACTTCATGGGAATTCTAGGTTTGTGTAACATGGTTTGTGATACAAAAGAAAGTGCCCCATTATAAAGCCTACTCGCGTCAAGGCAAGAAAAACATCCCAGTTTTCAAGTAGTTTAGCGGCTACGCTAGGTTTGTGTAACATGGTTTGTGATTAAAAAAAAGTGCCCCGTACCTTCAAAATCTTCTAGCCGTTCGTTATACATTCAAGTGTATCAGGAATACCAACATACCTACCAAAGTGACAGCGAATGAGCTAATAGCTAATGGCGTAGGTACAATCTCACAAGACGAAAGCTAATTTTTAATTTTAAGTAATCGAAATTTAGAATGAAATATTTTTCACTTCCCCCAATGCAAATAGTTGCCTTTTAATGTAATTAAGGTGAATCAAAAGGCTTTTTTTTTAAAGTGCATATTAACCGTTGCCAGCGATCTCCAAAAATTAATCAATTCATATATTAATTATGAATAGTTAACGTATTAAAATTTAACAGTATGAATTCCTTAAAGTAAGAAATTATAAAGATATTATTTAGTCTTTCTTCTGAAATAATTATATATATATTACATAGTGACATCATATATTGAATAGTTTCGGTCACGATTTATATTTGGTGTAAGTACATTTTCTATTTCTAATCTCGCTTTGATGTTTTGTATCCAGCTGTTCTATCAGTTTTAAATGTTATAATGTTGTTGTGATTTTTTAATGAGAGTGGGATCTTATTGGGAGTATTTGTAGTTGTTGGGATATGTTTTTGACACTGAGAAGAGGCTTTTACATAATCAAACTTATAGTATAAGACATAAAGCATAACATGAGAAAATAGAATTGCGTAAGTAATAAAGAGACCATGAGCGTGCAAAACAGTAAAGGATAGTAAATAGAAGCTAAAAACATGTGTAAATAACAACTCTGCAACCGGGCCCGAAAAGAAGAAGACGAAGAGATACAAAATTACGAATGTTAGAGGAGAGCGCTAACATTAACAGCGTCAAAATCGATGCGAAAATTGCGAAAATGTTTAATAAAACACGACTCGTTTAAAATAGAGCAAAAATCTCGCGGGCATTATCTTAAACAGCATTTAAAAAAACACTGTGAATGTTTTCATACATATAACTTGTAAAATAACTGAAAAAAACGTGTTAATAATAATATTTGCAGCATACTTTGCGATTTTTTTTTCTATCGAGGGAATTTTAAATAAAAAAAAATGAAACAATATAACTTTTTACAAACCACATATATAATTTGCAAATCCGACCGGTTTCGGAACAAACGTTCCTTCGTCAGGGAAAGCTTATACTAATTTGACAGTTTAGAACAATGTTTTATTATGGTAGGGGTGGAGCCGTTGTTAGTTAATAATGTAGATTGGGTGGGTAGGTATTAGTGTAGAGTGGGTGGGTAGAGGAACAAATCCATGATTGGGCTATATGACAATATTTTTTGTTTCTAAGTTATCTAAACGTTTTCCTTTATGATTAATATGAAGAATATTTATCCCTGTGTTTTTTTCAAAACTATGATTATTTTCAATGATATGGTTAGCGAACTCAGAAAAATTATTATTATTAAGACACATCAAAGAACATTTAAGGTGTCTTAATAATAATAATTTTTCTGAGTTCGCTAACCATATCATTGAAAATAATCATAGTTTTGAAAAAAACACAGGGATAAATATTCTTCATATTAATCATAAAGGAAAACGTTTAGATAACTTAGAAACAAAAAATATTGTCATATAGCCCAATCATGGATTTGTTCCCCTACCCACCCACTCTACACTAATACCTACCCACCCAATCTACATTATTAACTAACAACGGCTCCACCCCTACCATAATAAAACATTGTTCTAAACTGTCAAATTAGTATAAGCTTTCCCTGACGAAGGAACGTTTGTTCCGAAACCGGTCGGATTTGCAAATTATATAAGTGGTTTATACAAAGTTATATTGTTTCATTTTTCTATAATGGATAACCACAAAGTAATAGCTACATTCAAAAATATAATTTTATATAATTTGCGTTTCGGCGCGGGCAAAGTCTAGATATTATCTTCAATAATAACATTTTTTTTTGAAGAGCTTTAAAACTTACCGTCTAAGGGAAATATGTAATAAATCGGTAAAAAATCCGGGTTGCGGGCCCTTAGGTAATACAATATTGGAATGCTTAAGAAATATGCATACTTAATACTTATTTCATTTAAATATATTGTTAGGAGCGGGCCCCCAAACATGTCCCAAGCTAGCTCTCAGGGGAGGCATGATTTACCCTCTATTCAGGTGGTGGGTCGCTCGAGGCTTCAGAAATTCCTTCGCATCTCAGTCGTCTGGCAGGATACTCCCCCTCTAGGAAACCCTCCTGCCGTAGCAGAATAATAACAGGATTGAGTTAACTAGATTCATGTATTGCAAATTTAAAACACAGTACATAGGTCATTACAGTACAATTCAACACAAGAAATACATACTACACAATCCTAGCTATCGTGTTTATAACCTCAAGATCCCTAAACGAAACTCTCTGAGTGATGGCTTTGCGCGGGAGTTTACAGTCTATCGTTAAAGGACACAATCAAATGAGGAAACAATTGTACAGCTTACATGATGTTGGGGGGTCTTCGTCTTCCGGCTTCCAGGGGCACCTCCCGAGTTTAGGACAGAACCGAAGTTTACACAGGCATGGTGAAATATCAGCGCTAAACCCGTAGGTTATTGAATTAACATTGCAGGTTATATTTGAGTACAATTCGAGCGATAGTACGCCGGGCGCGAACAGTGGGAATCCACGCGCGGGCTTAACGTGTGCCCGAGGCGGCTCGCAATTCTCAACTGTTGGAAGGGATCGCGTGCGGGTGGGCGGATGGGATAGGAAGTAGGAAGCAGGGAACAGGGGGGAGAGCAGGGTGTTGTGTAGTTTGCGGCGAATTAGGAGTTTGAATTCTTTGTCGTTTGGGCGTACCATAACACTTCCCCCCGCGCTTGGAAAAAAAGCGACGTGGCAATGGAGCTGTAGGGAAAAAAAATCCTCTTATGCTTCCATCGGGGTTTTTGAGAGATTCGTTGCTTGAGAGATTTCCTAGCTAGAACATACAGTTTTATGCTATAGTTTGGGTCACAATGTTTGTAGGGAATGGGTGGGGGTACATACAATGTTTGGACAAGACAAATTTGGGAAAAGTACATGGTGTAAAACAACATACAAGGTTATGCAATTGAAAATAACAATACACATGGTTAAGCAATTGAAAGAATGACAATACACATGGTTATGCAATTGAAAGAATGACAATACACATGGTTATGCAATTGAAAGAATGACAATACATTTGTACAAGAGAAGAGAAAAAGTGTGTGATTCTAAGGTTTCATTGGTCTTGGAGCTAAGTTTGTGAAGCGTGGATTTGTTTGGTTTCGGAGAATTTCGAAGAAAAGGACGTGACTTCACGGATTCTAAGGATTACATTATCACTGTAATCAGACCCATTTGAGACAACGCTCAGGAGTACACTTGGGCCTTAGAAAACACTTGGTTTTGTCGAAGACGTCGAAGTTCACGAAGTGGAGACTGTGGTTGCTGTGCCGCGACTATGGTTACAGAGGTCATTGAAGAGAAGAATCCAGTATCTGCAGACATGCCAGTGCGAATCCTAAGTGTTATTATGGTAAACACGGATCGTATATAATGGTTATTGAAGCATAATGTAGCTCAAGATAACTTGTATTGGTGCGCATTCAGCGAATACTGGTGGGTCAAGGTACTGATGGTTTACACATGACGATATATGCGTCACTGCATGACAGAGCAAGAGACGACAAGGTTGGCATTGATAGCAAGAGTAAGAACAAACCTAAGAGCTAGCGTGCCCAAAAGGTAGTTTAGAGTGTCATAAAGTATAGTGGGACAACTCAGCTTGCTGTGGCACGACAAGACAACATACGTATGGGCGGTATGGTCTGTGCTTTCAGGAACAATTGCGTAGAAAATGGCAGCAGGAGAGACCTTGTAACCACAGCGCGTGCTGTCAGGAAGTGAAGCTCAGCTTGGCTGTTGGTGATGACATCCGCCTGGGCTTCTTTTTAAATCCGGGAGGAATTATTATTAGAGCAAAATTCTTGAAGTTTACCTGCCTAGGGACCAATGAAGAAAAGGTTTGGAGAGAAACAAAATGTGTCCAGATAATGAAATAACGAAATTTTAACCACCGACCCAGAGAGTGACGAAGAGAGATTCCTAACTAAATTGTGATTACATGAACATTTTCCTTTGCCAGGATGACTTGGCGTTTGCCTAGTGACAATATGTCTTGGTTAAAAAACAACCGGCCCTCTATGGCCTATGCTAACATGAGATGGTAACATTTTCGTAGAATTTCAAAGAACGAGACAAAGAATCGTGAACTAGTCACGGCAAAGGGAAACCAATTCATGAATAAAGGTTGTCAAAAGGAGACAGACGGTACGCCAAGTGCATATCGTACATATCCAACATTCATGAATGTGTTTCGTGGAATTGAGAAAAGAGAGAAAAAAACTGGTGAGACATATGCAGAGATTGAGGGGGAAAACCTGTAGATAACCGGACAGTTACCTATTCGAACTCCAAGTGAGGGCGAGATATGGTCAACGACAGATTTTTCACTTCATAACATAAGTCTGAAACATGGGGAATGGGAGGAGGAGGGGAGAAGGGAGACGAGTTGCGAAACTTGCTAGAGACTGGACCAATTTCCGATTCAAACTCTATGTGAAAATGAAACATAATCAACCAGCAGATTTCCTGACTCTTTACATTTATCAAAAAGGATGAGGAGACATTTGAATACACATTATATCAAAGAGGCTAATCTTTCGCGTGTATTGGGCAAAAGATTAGGGGTCATTTTAAAAACTTCTACATGATTGTGAGAAAAGACAGACCCTTGCTCCAATTTCACAAACCTGGGGGTTTTCTTGTTCGTTCTCCAGACAACGAGTTAGGTGGTTTTTTGTGCTCAATCGATTAACTCCCACAGCACTATGCCCCATAATTGACAGTGAAGCTGAAAACTAGTCCTTTTGGGATAGTAGATATTCCTGGGCTTCTTTCCTTTTTGCAAAGAAGTAAAAAAACAGGAAGTCCACGGGCATTGGCGTTGAATGACAACAAAGGGTTGTGGACTACATTTCGTAGATCGCACACAAAGGGTTTGATATTATTTCGTTCGCACGACTCATGGTAAGTGTTTTAACGTCTCCACGTATAGTGTACAAAATATGTAAGTACATACAAGATATAACTCAATTATAGACAGAAGTCAAAGAGTTTATACAATGCATCCTAAAGAAGATAGCAAAGCCGATATTATGTCGTTCACACGAATCACGGTAAGTATTGTTATTACGTCTCCACGTCTCGTGTACAGAGTTTATACACAGTTATACATAAAAGCGGTACTCATGACAAATAAATGACACACGACCGGAACAGGTTATACGAAAAGGGTGGTACTCATGGCAAATGAATGGCACACGACCAAAATAGAACGTACAAAATGGTTCTCATGACAAATGAATGGCACACGACCAAAATAGAATGTACAAAATGGTTCTCATGACAAATGAATGGCACACGACCAAAATAGAATGTACAAAATGGTTCTCATGACAAATGAATGGCACACGACCAAAATAGAATGTACAAAATGGTTCTCATGACAAATATGTCACACGACCAGCTCAATAACATTTAGCTATGAGAAAAAAGTGATTATGACGAACTTCTCGTATCGCGGCAGGTATTTTAAGGATCCCTCCTATAATGGTGGATGTTCTAAGGATCTCTCCTATAATGTAACAGGGTTACGTTTAAATACAACACAATAAACGTTAACTATGCTTGTTTTAACACAGTTTATAAAGATTTGTTAGATTAACTAACTCCGTAGCCCAGGAGCGTACGATAGGATAACAAGGAGGTAAACAATTTAATGTCACTTCGTATGTTATAAAGGCGGGGTGATGACAGAGTACATTTCTGTTTACACCATGTGACAAACAAAGACAGACCTACATGGTTTTACATACTGTCTATTGCAGCAAACTTCAGTGGGGACAAATAAAAGGGACCAATTGTGGTTTTACATACCCTTTGTGCGGTTACAACATACCAGGTTATGTGCAATTTAGGTTGCAAATACTTGGTTAAATGGCGAAACAGGAGTTGAATGCCTATGTTTGTAAAACGATGATCAAACAAAACATTGATGATTTACGTTAAACTGCGGTTATTTATGTACGGAAATCAGGACTGCCGTTAGGTTTTATTAACCTTTTCCGTAAGGGTTGAAGCATGTAATACAAGACATACATGTTGTGAAGAGGGACAAATCGAGGACTTCTTATAACAACAAAAGACCGAGTATTTGGTTTTACGTACTTTAGTTGAAACGAGTCCATGAGGATTTGTACAAGGATGGAAAGACCAATTTAAAGGCTTTTCCTTTATTTATATACATATGATTTCAAAATGGATGTGTCAAAATCCAATTTGTTAGCAAAGAGCTCGGGTAGGACGCCATCAATTTTTGACATTTGAGAAAAAATTGAAAACTACTATACACAAGGAATGTGATTATGTGAGTAACCACTTATCTTTACCATGATGGGTAGAATATGGAGCATGTTGAGATGGTTTACTAGTCCTGGGTCGTGATTTAACGCTTTGGAGTTTACCAAATCGATTCTAGAACGACGCTCCAGTATTTACAGAACATAAAAAGAAAAAAAAATGAAGAGATTCCTTCCGATATGATGAAAAAAAAAACAACAAACAAAAATGGTGAAAATTACAATATTGCATTACATGGCAAAGCGTGCCATGGCATGAACGTTGCGTAGTGTGAGGGGTTGAGAGGCAATGATTGGGTTCATGACTTCCCGAACACTGTCACTCGAGGGGTGTCTCTGCTCTAAAGTGATCAATTTTGGAACAGGTGAGAAAAAAGAAAGAAAAAAAATAAAAAAACGTGTGAGACAAAAATTACGGTGGTTGCCAATTCACGAACATGAACGGGGCAAACTACACCGTGGATTGTACATAAATTTACAAAAATGATTTTTTAACAATATTCGTTTTATCAACGAAAGGGTGGGCATGTAATTGACACTTTACACGCCGGCCATTGTAAGACTTGGTGTGCTTACAAAAAGGTTGTGGTGATACACACTGGATCATTTTAAGTTTGCTGAGATAGTGGGGGTAGTTTTACTTGACTCCTCACTTCCAGATTTTGCGATATCCTTAATATGGTAATTACCAATGTGTTTTCCAGAGCAGTCAGACAAGGAGTACACTAGATCTGATATCTTTCTTAGAACTTTGGCCTTCACGAAACGTGGTGCCAGCTTGGCAGAGAAATACATGGCTCCTTGGGAAAGTGTGTTGTTCTTTCTCCAAACTATGTCTCCTGTATTGAAGGTGACATGTTTCCTACGTAGGTTGTATCTGTCCGCACTCTTTTGATGAGCCAGGAGCAAAGCATCAGTGACTTCACTGTAGATGGCCGACAGTTCTTCCAGACGATGGGCATAGTCCGCGGTAGGGTTGCTTGTGGTGGCAATTGACGTAGGAAAGTTTGTGTTCCTATGTAGAGAACCATGAACAACTTGTTCCATACCGTGTTTTAAGAAGAAAGGTGTGTAACCAGTGGCCAGATTAACAGTGTTGTTTATCGCAGCCTGAATTTTATCTAGGTTTTTACACCAAGTACGTTGATCTTTATCAACTAGAATAGCCAGAGCTGTGTTGATTGTTTGGTTATAACGTTCGACGGTGTTATTTTGTGGAGTATACAAGGTATTATAGTAAATATCCTTGATTCCGTATTTGGCAAGAAAATCTTTGAATTCTTGGGCAATAAATTGTTTTCCGTTATCAACAATTACGGTTCTGGGTGTTCCGTAAGGTATAAAAATGTGTTTTTCCAGAAGTTTGATGATGGCGGACGCGTTGGCTCTTTTTAAAGGAAAGATCCAACAGAATTTAGTGAAAACATCCACTACACTAAGTATGTGCATGTGTCCGGCATAACTTCGGGGAAAGGGTCCGACGAGGTCCATTGACAATGATTGTAGGGGTCTGTCGGCACGTTTGGGATTACCCATTAGGCCGGCAGGTGCTGCCGTGCTATGTTTATAGGCTTTACAAGTTTCACATTTAGAGATGTAATTGCGAATTTGCTTGAAGAGACCAGGCCAGTAATACTTCAAGGAGATCTTTTTATACGTCTTGAAATTTCCTGGGTGTATGGAGTCGGGAGCACTATGATTGTCAATAATTATTTGTTCTCTACCTTCGAGGGGAACGACAAGTTTCCACGAGTAATCTTCGAGGATGGATAGTGGTACCTTGCAATTACGGTATAGTTGTCCTTCTTTTATGATAAAATTAGGAAACTTTTGTTGGTTATTTTTACAACCTTCGAAGATTTTCAAGTACCATTCATCTTTTGTAGATGGAGGGGGGGCAATTGTGTCAACATTTAATGAAGCCAGTTCAATTCTTGAAAGGGCGTCGGGAACAATATTGTCCGCGCCTTTACGGTGAACAACATCAAAATTGTATTGAGACAAACGGGAGGACCAACGAGCGAGCCTACCGGAGGGATTACTTAAAAAGATCAACCATTTCAAACTACTATGGTCTGTAACTACAGTAAATTTGCTACCGTCTATGTAACCGCGGAAATGGTGAACAGAATCCAATACAGCCAATAACTCTTTCTCGGTAATTCCGTAGTTTTTCTCGTGTTTGTTTAATGTACGGGAAAAATACGCTACAGGGTGTTCGCCATCTGGGAATTCTTGAGTAAGGACTCCACCGATTCCTACATTGGAGGCATCCGTGTGGAGGGTAAAAGAGAGTGCAAAATCCGGGCAATTCAGAACGGGAGCTTTTTGAAGGGCATTTTTTAGAGTTGTAAACGCTTCTTCAGCTTCGACAGACCATCGGAAATTGCTGACACCTTTACGGATGCCGGTAATTTTATTTAAGGGGGCTGCGATAGTGGAAAAGTCTTTGATGAATCTCCTGTAGTAACCTGCAAGTCCAAGGAAACCTTTGACTTCCTTCGCGTTTTTGGGTCGGGGAAAATTTGCCATGGCTTCCACCTTAGCGGGGTCTGTTCTTAGACCTTTTTCGTCGATAATGAATCCCAAATAACGTAGACGGGACTTACAGAATTCAGACTTCTTCAAGTTGATGGTTAAACCAGCGAACTTGAGTTGTTGAAAAACTTTTTCCAGCATTAATAGGTGTTTTTCAAAGGTATCGCTGACGATGATGAGGTCGTCAAGGTAACAAAACAGGCTGTTATCGACTTCAGGACCGAAAAGTTTGTCCATCAGTCTTTGTAACTCGGCGGGGCTGTTTTTTAGACCAAAGGGTAATCTTTTAAAATGGAACATTCCCCTACCAGGTACAACGAAAGCAGTTTTTTCGCACGATTCTGCGTCCAAGGGTATTTGCCAAAACGCTTTGCTGAGATCGACAGAAGAGATGAACTTGGCGTTACGCAGCTTGTCTAAGGTTGCGTGAACGTGAGGTAAGGGATACGCATCAGCTTCCGTGCAAGAGTTTAAACGTCTACTGTCGAGACAGAAACGTGCAGAGCCGTCTTTTTTAGAAACCAAAAGAGTTGGGTTGGTCCATGCACTTCTGCTGGGAACCACCACACCCATTTTTAACATTTCATCAAGTTCGTTTTCTAAAAGTTTAAGTTTTTGGGGGGCTAAGTTGTAATAACGTTGCTTGATGGGTGGGCCATTGGTTTTGATATGGTGTTCAACCAAATTTGTCAAACCTAATCCACATTTTTCGAAAGATATTGACTCGAATTTATTGACCATTTCTTTTAGTTGGAGAGCCTGGTCCGTGCTTAAATTTTCGTGAGGTATTATTGTGCGGATCTCACTAATTTGAGCAGCAGTGGAGGTTTCGCCAAGAGTATTAAATACTTGGGGAGCAACATTGAATGCCTTCCAGAAGTCAACGCCAAGGATGAAATTCTGGGATATAGAGGGCACTATTAGAAAATTGATTGTAACTATTTTATTGTTACAATTAATTGGCAGGGCAAGGGCACCGATGACCGGTTGGGAAACATTATCCGCAGTCGTCAGGTGTGTTGATTGGGGCGAAATTCTAAAATCACTGTTAACAAAAGGCAGGTGAGCATTGTTGCCAAGACAGCTGACAGATGCACCACTATCAAGTAATCCGGAAAAGGGCACATTGTTAACAGAGAAAAAAGCGTAGGGTCTCCCATCTTTAGCTTGTTTGCAACAAACCGAAGAAACATTTAAGGTCTGGTTAAAATACTTAATGTGTGCTAACCAATCAGTCCATTCTTTAGACCTTGGTTCAGAATGGGTGCCTGAGAGGTTATTATTTAGTTTTTTGGCCTCTTCATGTAGAAATTTGGTGGGGGCTTGGAGAAATCCACCTGAGGTCTGACATCGCTTGGGTTTTGTAACCTTTCCATGTTGTGCCTTGATTTCTTGAAAATGTTGCGCAGTTCGTCGCTTGGAGGAGAGCGGTCCCTAGAGTGATGCCTCTTGAAAGTTCGGGGTTCCTTAGATTCCAGAAACCTTGCTTGCTTGAAACAAGTAGTGGCCAGATGGCCTACTTTTTTGCAAAAAGAGCACACTTTTTTGTTGTTGAATTCTGGTTTTAAACCCGACGAACGGCTTGGCACAACTACATTATTTGACACATTCTTTATGTTTTTCCTATCCTGGTACGATTCCAGAAGGAGACAGACTTCGTTTAGCTGGGCTAGGGATGCAATTTTCTGTGAGGTAATGATGTTCTCGTATTTGCTTAAAAGGCCATCAGTTATGACTGGTAATAGTTCAGCTTCCGAAACGGGATGTGAAAGCTTGATGTTAATGGATTCAGCCCTTTCTATGAATGTTGCTACAGGTTCATTTACTAGCTGTTTAATAGATAGTAAAGATAATTTGATCCGGTGCTGGGCTTCCGTTTTTCCGAAGCTCGAGATTAGGGCAGATCTGAGTTTATTCCAATCTTTGCATTTAGTTTTTTGAATGCGGTGCCAGGGTATCAATTCTGGGGAGATGAGTTCTATGAAGTTTTTTCGTAGAATCTCGAATGGGATATTTTTGATTGTAGCCGTTTCTTCAATACGGTCAATGAAATCCAGTACATCGGAGACGCCATTATATTTGATTTTCCACGAGGATAAATCGTAGGTTTTATCTTGTGTCAAGGTGGGTGCGATGTCCTGTTTTATCATTACTTGTGGCATAGGTTCTTCGTTAGGAACAAGATTATTCAAAACTTGCGTAGCCGAGCGTGAATTATTTTCGCTTGAGGGGGCGAGGTTTATTCTCTTAATGTACTTTTTGTTGAATAAAAGTGCATAAGCCTTTAATGTAGGTTTAGATTTGCTTGATGGCGAGAGTCCTCTATCCCTTAAAGCAGTTTGTAAGTGAGTTTTGGATAAGTTGTGCACGTTGGGAATGATGCCCAAATTGGATGATGCCATAGCTTGATTGTTTTCCATTGTGAATTTCCCAGGTGGTGAAAAAAATTGCCAGGGGTCTTCTTTAGCAAACGCAAAATTAATTTTGTGAGGCACTTTTCACTTGGTAATCACTGGTTGGTATTTCTAAAATAGTTATAGAAAACTGTATTCCATACTACAATTTGGTATATATGACACCAGAATCTTTGTCAAAGGAAGGCACAAGAAAAATTTTTTGCGTGGAAAGACCTAAGTAGTAAAGGTTTTGTGTTTCACTGACCACTTTGAGAAAACTTGTGAAATTCACAAGTATTTATTTTTTTTCCAAAAAATTTTGCCAGGACTGACCTTTAGAAAACGGGTTTTTTATTTTTCACAAACCACTTTTGAGAAAACTGTGAAATTCACAAGTATTTATTTATTTCCAAAAAATTTTGCCAGGACTGACCTTTAGAAAACGGGTTTTTTATTTTTCACAAACCACTTTGCACTGAGAAAGGCACTAAAATTCACAAAAGGCACTCTTCTGGCAAATAAGGACAAACTTCCGGATGAAAATAACTGAATATGGGATTTGTTACGAAACCACATTAAAATTATTTTATTTTTTCATGGAACCAATCATTGGTTTTATTATTATTTCACTTTTTTTTATGTAAGGAAAAAAACACAATTCACTTTACACTTATGCTGAAAAAAAAATGCGGTACCTATAACGTAGGATGTGGAAAGAAAGTCATTATTTTGTCCATTTGGTGAAATATACGTGGTACTAATTTGACAGACACAACAAGTGGGCCGATCGGTATATTGTGCAAGAAAACGTGAGTGTGAGATTTTTTAATTAAAGAATCCACAAGGTAATTGGAATTCCAAAACCAAATTTACAATAGCGATCTCCATTGCTTCCGACCTTAGTGACAGAAGGGCGATTTTATTATTCAAAACACTGCATAGTGACAGGGAATTGTTCTGCCTGATTCAAACGGATTTTTTGCCGTTGGAGTTTGGCGCGATAAACGCACTTTTATGCTTCGATGCGCGTGGGTGCGCGCGCAACTCAGAGATTAGGTATGTATTTACCGCGTGAAACATCGGGCCGTTGATTTGGCGCGAATTACTGTTGCTCGTCCGCTGCTTTGTGAACAAAGGGGTCGGCGCGTGCGCAGTCAGATTCGCGGTTTAAATGCTGCCGTCTTTCTGGTTGATTACAAAATGGCCATGTTTTCAACTTTGACGCAATTTTTTATAATTGCAATCAAATCTGCGTTATGGACTCAACTTGCACATGGATTTCTGTGGTTTCCCACAGAATTCATTATTCACTGGGTATAAAACACCAAGACACAGTACAATCAATGTTTACAAACAGTTCCTATGCGGGGAAGATTTCGACAGGGAGCACTCCGTAAGGCGACTGAGACAATGGCAAAAATGAAAAAAAAAATTCTGGGCCCCACTATGGACGCCAGTGTTAGGAGCGGGCCCCCAAACATGTCCCAAGCTAGCTCTCAGGGGAGTCATGATTTACCCTCTATTCAGGTGGTGGGTCGCTCGAGGCTTCAGAAATTCCTTCGCATCTCAGTCGTCTGGCAGGATACTCCCCCTCTAGGAAACCCTCCTGCCGTAGCAGAATAATAACAGGATTGAGTTAACTAGATTCATGTATTGCAAATTTAAAACACAGTACATAGGTCATTACAGTACAATTCAACACAAGAAATACATACTACACAATCCTAGCTATCGTGTTTATAACCTCAAGATCCCTAAACGAAACTCTCTGAGTGATGGCTTTGCGCGGGAGTTTACAGTCTATCGTTAAAGGACACAATCAAATGAGGAAACAATTGTACAGCTTACATGATGTTGGGGGGTCTTCGTCTTCCGGCTTCCAGGGGCACCTCCCGAGTTTAGGACAGAACCGAAGTTTACACAGGCATGGTGAAATATCAGCGCTAAACCCGTAGGTTATTGAATTAACATTGCAGGTTATATTTGAGTACAATTCGAGCGATAGTACGCCGGGCGCGAACAGTGGGAATCCACGCGCGGGCTTAACGTGTGCCCGAGGCGGCTCGCAATTCTCAACTGTTGGAAGGGATCGCGTGCGGGTGGGCGGATGGGATAGGAAGTAGGAAGCAGGGAACAGGGGGGAGAGCAGGGTGTTGTGTAGTTTGCGGCGAATTAGGAGTTTGAATTCTTTGTCGTTTGGGCGTACCATAACAATATAAGCAAATTTAGATGAAGCTAAGATACACAGCAAATGCATAAGGGTAGGTAGATAATGAGAAAATTTATTTCAAGTTGAAAAGTGAGAATTGTGTACCTAAGTAAAATACAGTTCTAATGAGCATGTAAAACAGCAAATAATAGTAAATAACAAAGTAAATAATGTGATCCTGTAAATAATGCAATTTTTCAACGACAAAAATATATTTATATAATATTGTACTTCGATGATTTATTTCAACAATCTATAATCTTTTAGTTATGTAAAAGTCTAACGCAATATCGCCATCTTCATTTTCCTAATTTATCTTCCACGTCATACATGATCTGTCAGTTTTAACGTTTACACTCTAACTGAAAAGCACTATTTCATTGAATAGGTACATTTCATTTAAATTTATATGATATATTAGCGAGTTCCCGGCACATGTAATGCCATTTAAATAATGAAATGGTTTCTCCCGAGCGACGTGGCCTTTCCCATTCATCCCCGTTTCCGTACCCATTCCGCCTCACCTTTCCCTCCCATCCCTCCATCCCTCCCCTCCCTCCATCTCACCCTACTAAAATATATGAAATACACTCATTTTTCAAATATCCCGCATATATCAGTCACCCTTTGCATTTTTTAAATATATATTTCTTAACGCCAGAGCTCACCAGGATATGAAGGAACCTTCGCGGGCGTGCGCACAACAACTTCCCAAAGTTTCATCGCATTCGGATGAAAAATACGGGAAAAAATTCATAACGCCAGAGCTCATTATTATATAAAGAAACCATCTCAGACATGTGCACATCAAATCCCCAAAGTTACATCGCAATCGAATGAACAGTACAGGAAAAAAACCATAACGTCAGAGCTCATTATTATTTGCAGAAACCATCCCGGGAACGAGCACAACAAATTTTATCGCAATGAGATGAATAACAGAGAAAAAAATCATAACGCCAGAGCTCACTATTATATATAGAAACAATTTTAAGTAAGAACAGCCTTTGTAACCCAGCGTTCCCGAATCCCCACCGACCGACCTTGAAAATGTCAGTACCAGTCGTCCTGACGCCGACCACACCACACTCACCTGAGAGGGTGATTAAGTTTTTGTGCCTCACGGATTATATATTTACGTAAGTTTCACTTTATTTTTTCCCAAAAAAAATTTCTCCACAAAATTGTCAATCTTTCACTCATAGACAATATTATTTTTTAAATTTTATGTTTTCATAATAATTTGTACTTAAATTCAAGTAGATTTTATTTTACGAATATATTTGTTTCTATGGATCTTGTTCCTAATATGGGATTTTATGATGACCCTAATATGGAATACTATCTCATATTAGGAAGAGTGTTTCCAATATGGAATTCTAGTAAAACTAAATTTCTTATCGCTATTCCAGGTTGTATTTTGGCCTGTCGTAGTCGAAACAGTGTGAAACAATGTCTTAGCAGAAACAGCGGAAGACGTGGGACAAAAAAAAATGATAAAAGTCATGGAAGCTGTAAAATCGAAGACCGTGGGATATCAGAGGCGAAGAGTGGATCCAGTATTTAGCCTGCTGCCAATGATGCCATTTTGAGTGTTTGGGAACCGATAATATTGTTTTTTTTTTGTGATTATTGCAAGCAAAATCAAAAAAAATCAGAGTATATCATAATAGGAGCACTTTTGTAATGTTGGATTTTTCTATTGTTTTACCGTTCGTTTAAAATAAAGACATTTGTGCGTTTCTTTTAATATTTCGTTGACGTTTTAAGTTCCGTAACTATATTTCCAAAGTTTTCAATGTATAATACTTAATAAACGATTCAATTATAATTAATTAGATTTTTTTACCTAAGCTATTCCATATTCGGTACATCTCCTCTGTAGATAGATATGTTACATAGGTACTGAACATAAAAATTAGGTACCTAAGTTGAAAATATTTATTGGTAGGAATATAATAATGTAAAGGAGTATTGTTTTAAAATAGAGTTGTTAAGATTCTGCAGTGCTTGTAGAAGCTTTCAGTTTTAAACAATAGTTTTCTTTGTGACTGTTTGGGTTTTAATTAGTAATTTTAGAATATTGACATCATCAACACTGCTTGTTAACATCGTCTCCCGATACTGCAGAGATTTGCAGATAACAGATGCAGTTGTCTAGGGTACAGAGTACGGAGACACAGCTCGTACAGCCTCGCAACAGGAACATGCCCCCTTACATGGATCTGCCTTTAAGGCCCTGTTAACAAGATGACACAACCAACCACTCAGCCTTTGGGATACATCAATCATAGTCATACTGGAGTCCATATTCCTGTCAGAGGAAACAATATTGATTATTGGATGAACTGACAATATCTACAGTGTGTTTGTAATGTCTGTTGCCATATTGATATAGTGGTTATTATATTGATAGTTTGTGTGTAGCACACAATGATGGATGTGATCTAATATTGTATATAAGCGACCTCTTCTTGTTCTACCCGACCGAGGTTATATGTTATTTGAGTTCCAGTCGTAATTCGTTTTCTTAACTTTGATTACGTTTTGTTAGAGTCCCAACTGCTCCCAACTATCTGGAGCCAGTGAGAATGAGGCATATAGGCTGAAGGTATAGGAAAGGGTAAGGTGAAGGATGGGAAGTACCTGATATTCAAATCCTCTCAAAACAACGTTTTAATCGTGAATGGTGGTTTTTCACCAGAGTGATACTGATAGTATATTATTTTTGAAATAATGAAGTGTAAAACACCACAAATTCATCGCATAAAATTTAATTAACAGATTTTGGACACACTAACTCCAGATTTGGACACATTAACCTCCAGATAACTTCTACCCTTCAAAATTTTTTGCCTCCCAGAACATCCTCTTCTTCATTTTCTAAAATACCCTCGATGACGTATGTATATGTACCCTGAGGAAAATAATTTACCTCAGGGCCTCCCGTGTGGAACTAATGTGAAAATATAACAAGAGTTTTATTTCACGTATACATTAGTTACTTAATTTTTATTATTTGCTACCAATTTCGACACATCCGTGTCATTCATTTAACTCTGACCAACACCATATTTTTTCTCAACGCCCCAACCTACTTTTCCTGTCTGAAACACAGATAGCTGAGCCTGTAGACGCCTTCTATCTGGACTGCCCGGGCTTCACCCTCGCAGGCAAGTTCAGACCTAAAGGAGGTGTCTGTCTCTATAGTCGAGCTGACGTCAACTGTGTGCGACTGTTGAATCTGGAAAACTCCGATTCGACGTAATGTGGGTACGCGTCAATCTTGCCAGTTTATACCGCTCACCGAACCTTGGCGAATCAGACACGTACGAGCTCTTCAAACACTTAAGCGACACTATTGATGACCCCTTGCCCCGCTACCCTACGGCGGAGTTTGTGGTCCTGGGGGACTTCAATATTCATAACGAACCTTGGTTGAAGTTCTCAGGATCAACAGACTCGTCTGGACGCTAAGCGGAATCCTTTGCCCTTTGCTACGGATTGGAGCAAATGGTTCAGGAGCCCACAAGGGTTCCTGATATTCAGACTCACCGTTCCAATCTGTTAGACCTATTTTTAACTACTGTGCCACACGGTTACATGATTGAAGTCACAGCGCCTTTAGGATCGTCCGACCACTGCCTGGTGACGACATCAATCCCTGTAAACTTCACACCATCAAACGAGAGGCTGAAGAGAAAAGTGTGGCACTATAGGTCAGCAGATTGGTTCGGTCTGCGGGCACATTTTAATGCTTTCCCGTGGTCAGCTGTCTGTTTTCGGACTTCGGATCCCTCAAGATGTGCCCAGGAAATTGGTGAAGTCATCACATCCGCGATGGATGTCTTCATCCAATCTACTGTTAAGGAAACTGGTGTAGGCTGGTTATGTTAATAAAACTAGTGGGCCTGACGGAATACCTGCCCTGGTACTGCAGAGGTGCGCTCGAAATATTGACGAAGCTTTTTAAAATGTCCCTGAAGACTGGCTCTGTGCCCTCTGGTTGGAAAAAAGCGGTTATCCATCCTATTCCAAAGAAGGGTGACCGCTCCAACCCGCCCAACTACCACCCCATAGCGATCACATCAGTTCTGTCTAAGGTGATGGAACGTGTGATCAACGACAAACTGCTCACATACCTCGAGAAGAACAAAATTATTAACGACCGTCAATACGGATTCCGGCGGAACCGCTGGTACGGTGATCTTCTCGCGTATGTGAAGCATGTTTGAGGGCAATGCCTGGAACGTTTCGGTTAGACCCAAACGGTTGCACTGGACATCTCCAAGTCCTTTGACTGGATTTTGCACCGAGGACTTGTGAACAAACTGCATTCTTACGGACTTCCCGCATCCTTGTGTACATGGATTGCCGACTTCTTGAGGGAGAGGTCGATTCAGACGGTAGTCGATGGTTTCACCTCTTCCTCACAATCGATAAATGCTGGCGTCCCGCAGGGATCGGTTCTGTCTCCGACTTTGTTTTTGTTGCACATCAACGACCTTTTGTCATGTGCACCAATTCACTGTTAAGCGGATGACAGTACAGTTCATGATAGCTTTTTGTTTGACAAGCCCCCAAAGGGCTAACAAACTCCAACAGCTCGTAGGGCTTTGAAGCAAAGAATGGACGGTTACCTCAAGAGTGTTTTCTCTTGGGGTAAAAATAATCTCGTTGAATTTAATGTTTCAAAGACCCAAACGTGTCTGATTACGTCTAAAAGGGATCGAAATGAAAATCTAGTCTCCTTCAACGGAAGCAATCTTCCGAACAGGCCCTCCATTGATATGCTTGGTGTAACCCTAAGTGACCAGCTCAGATATGGGGGCTCCATCGAAGCCAGAGTAAAGTTAGCCTCCCAGAAACTGGGCATACTGTATAGAGCCCGCAGATACTTTAATAGTGCACAACTGCTAACCCTGTATAAATTGCAAGTGCGCCCCACGGATGAATTTGGCAGCCACCTCTGATCTGGAGCTCCAAAATACCTGAAAAATACCCTCGACTCTGTCCGTTTGACAGATTCTCCCATGTTAACAGACGGATTGCAATCTTTAGAGCACAGGCGTCGGGTGGGAATGCTATCCTTGTTCTACCGGTATTACAATGGAAGATGCTCCGAGGAACTAGCATCATTGATCCCTTCGGCACCGGTGCATAATCGGGAAACACGCCAAACGCGTGCCCAACATTTGTACACGGTTGACATTTGACACATGAGAACGGGTCGTTTCTTCGACTCGTTCTTATGTTCAACAGCTCGGCTGTGGAATGATTTGCCGGCCTCTGTGTTTCCTCCTTCCTACAACATAGGTCTCTTCAAGACCAATGTTCATTCCTTCCTCTTCTCAAAAAGACCCTCCACATAGCATCCCAGATGACATAGGCCCTGAGGGAAATTATTTTCCTCAAGGCCTCCTGTGTGGAGTTAATGTAAAAAAAAAAAAATTCACTGGCAATCTTAAAACAAAACCCTTAGTTTTCATATTACTAATTAGTGACCCGAATGTGCCTAAACCGGTAGCGGGTAGAAGGTTAAATAAAAATGAAGTACTTAACAAATGTGCATGTGAAATAAAAGTCCTCAAAACAAAAAAAAATACAGAGTAGAAGTGAAACCTTCGGACAACTAAAGTAGTCAGGAGTGGGAAGGCTACGAAGCACCGCATAAAGAGGAGACCGATCATTCTATCTCATTCTCTCGCAGGCTAAGTCCTGTAAATGTATGTGCTGGTGCTAAAGCAGTTCTCACTTCAAAACATCTAGAAATGTTACATGGTTAATGCCCAAGAAACAGAAAAAATATAAAATTAAGTTTAGTTATGTTCATCTGCTCTTATCCTTGACCCGAAAGTTTTATAAGGATCAAATATATTAAATTCGTCGTCCATCCAGCCAGGCTTTCATTATACGATGATGTCATTTCCGCATCCGCCGGAAATCCGCCCCACCTGCGGGTAACGGTGACAGAAGTTAACCTTCACGTACCTATGCCACCTGCCTCCACAATGTTCCCATCTCCCCCCTAATGTTCCGGGTCCCGCGATGGGATAAACCGTCAACTTCCCGGTTAGTTACCCGCTATTCAGCGGAGGCTGGTGTGCAGTGATTGCTGAAAGTTACGTGCGGGAACTCAAAAAGTTACTTCAAATGTCAGGATGTTTGGACGTTTTCGATGGTTCAGTCAATCCAGTTTCACGTTGCAAGTAAAAGTAGCTTTATTTCTTATTTAAATCGGACAAATATTTTCAAATACTACAAGTGGATCTAAGATGTTAAAAATAATCTAATGTGAATAAAATGACGGGAGAAATTAAATATAAGAGTTAAACTTTATGGCAATAATGTTAATATACAATATACTGATAAATACTAAAATTTTGGACTTGTTAAAATTTATGAAATCGCTTTAATATTTTTAATTTTAAATTGTTGATTTTATTTTTAGTTGTCATTTCAAAGAAATCTGCATGTCCTTTCCCGTGCGTCCCCGTTCCCTTCCACCTTTCTTGCCTTCAGCCTCACTCGTCTCTTCCCTCTCCGCGAATCCCACCTTCCCGCTACCTTTCCTCCCTGCCGCTAAAATATATGAAATACACACATTTTCATTTGTACAAATTTCATAACGCCAGGTCTTACTATTATGTACAGCTTATGTTACCCGCTGATAATGTAGATTTTTTTGGGGAAAGAATTTTTTAAATCGGTTTAGTGGTTTAGGCGTGAAAGCCTAACAAATAAACACACGCAGTTTCGCATTTATAATATTAATAGTATGGATTGTTGTTTCTTTTATTTAACCACCTGTCTTTTATTTTTCGTCTGTACTGTATGTGATATTTATATTTTTTATATCAAAATACCTTTATGTAAAATTGTAACTATTTCTTCCCAATTACGAATTGTAAGTTCCCCCGTCCTAAAATCAGTTCTGTAACTCATGGGGATTGCCTTAGCAAGAAAAAAAACAGAGTGTGCAATTCACACGCGGTAGAAGTGAAACCTTCAGAAAACTAAAATAGACAAGAGTGGGGAAACTACGAAGAACTGCACAAAGAGGAGACCGATTATACTATCTCATTTTCTCGCAGGCTTAATACTACAATTTTTTGTTTTTGTCTCTTTTTAGTGTCACTATTTTTCGTTTCATCGAGTTTGAAATCACAACGGTGCTAAAGAAGTTTTCACTTCAATAAAAACAAATATCGAACGTTTTTTGTGTTTGATTTATAGCTAGTAGCTCTCTTTTTTGTTTATTTTGTTTTAATATTTTTTTCTGTCTTTCGTTATACTGATTTAAATAACTCTTGAAAAGTGAATCTCTGTAAATAAGCAATATCAGCCTTACTAATAAAAAACACTTTTCAACCGTTATAGTTACACGTTGAATAAAGACTGTGTATTTTCTATTACGAATTATTACTAACAAAAATGTCTTCAACTGTACTCAGAAAGAACTGGCAACATTGCATTATGTTAACAACCCAAATATTTATCACGATAATAGGTTTGCCCGTGAAAATATCACACCTTGCTTAATTATTTATAATGACGTTGTCCTTAAATTTCTGATCTTTTTTTATTTCTGATAGATTTTTATTTAAAAAATAACACAAACTATCCTAACCTTACCTTGAATATTATAACAGCAGTAGCAATAATTAATTTTTATAAATTTAGTGCACATTTTAACCTCAAAAAAATACCACGCTCACCTAATCGCTCCCACGGAACGTAAATTTGAAAGTAAAAGTTAAAAAATGTAAAAAAAAAATTACAATATAAAATGTCCGCGGCCGAGAATCGAACGTCAATCAACTGCTTGAAAGGCAACTAAGCTAAACATTACACCACCAAATACTGTGAGAACCTACTGAAAATGTAAAATTTGTGTATTTTGAGTTTTAGAAATTAACGTAATCACAAATTATAAAACTGTGTGAAAATAATTTGGCGATTTAAAAATATATGCATTTTCAACATGCTCCAATTCTGATTTTTACCCAATTTAGAGTCGCAGTTGTAGACAAAACGAAAATGCTCCCGAAAAGGATCCAATCCAATCTCTGTAAAACTCTCATCAACCAATGCTAAGCTACGGCTCAATGCGCCGGGCTTTCGTAAAAAATTGAGAAGCGATATTGGATATTTTTGAGAAGAAGAACCGAAGAAATAAATTGGAGCCATCTTGCCAAGCGGTTAAGATTCATTTTTCATCCTGGACGTGAAAATAATCCGTATTATTTATTGTTGTAATATATAGGTATATATTAGTTTTAATACATCTATTTTATTTTAACATATCCCTAGACTTTTAGACAGACACTCAGAATCGCTCCTCCTGAAAACCACATTTTAGAATCAAAACGTAGACGTAGCTTGAAATTGCTTTAACTCTAGATAGTTGACGTTGATATTGTTTTTTTTTATTATTTTTTATACTAACTCTACACAGAAGGCCCTGAGGAAAATAATTTCCCTCAGGTCCTATGTTATCTGAGATGCTTTGTGGATGGTCTTTTAGAGGAGGGGAAGGAATGAACATCGGTCTTAGAGACCCATGTTGTAGGAAGGAGGAAACACAAAGTACCTAAATAAGCTAACCATTCGACTTTTTGACGGAGTTAAAAGTTTTGTGAAGTCGATTTTTAAATTAAATTTGCAAATATATCTCTGTTTTGAAATATAGAATAACGAGGTTATAAAATAAATTACCTATTAAATCAAATATCTAAATACCTTTTTAAAAATAATTTTCACCTTTCAACACTAAATACAGAACTACAATTACTTTGACGACGTAGAGATAAAATATAGAAATTTACGATCACAATTGCAATAGGATCTTATTTTTAGTTTTTGGTAAGAACCATCAAAACCATTGAACATTAAAAAACGGCAAGTAGAAAATAAGAGTAGTACGACTTAAAAATAAAATAACTTATCAAATATACACAACCGCCATGCGCTTGAGTCTAGCGGCCACTTAGTTGACAAGTAACTATTATTCTCGGTAGAACCATTCTCGTGTCTAGGATAAACGAAGTGTGTATGAAGAATGAGTTAATGATGAATGTAAGTAAAGTCTAAAGTCATGGTGTTTGAAAGAGACAGTACGAAAACAGTGTGGAATATAGTTGTGAATGATGAATACTTGGAGCAGGTTGATGAGTTTGTGTATCTGGTAGTATGTTTACGAGAGATGGGAAGGCTGATATAGATATTGAAAGAAGGCTAAATGCAAGTATGTAACTCCATTAATGGAGGACTGAATGCCGTTGGCGCTAATAAAAAAACTGTCTAAAGAAGCGAAGCTAGCAACCCACAATGGAGTCCTAGTACCTAGAGGCGGATGTGTGGTAAAACCATGTACGATCGTGTGAGAAATGTGGATATCCGCAAAGAATATAAGGCTGATGTAATCATAAAATAAAAAAAATAAAAAATAATGAGTAATATTAAGAAAGAGACTCTCAGATGGTATGGTATGGGCATGTAGAACGATTAAAAGAAGAAATTAGTGTGAGAAGAATATATGACGCAAATGTGAATGGAAGAAGAAGTCGGGACGCCCGAAGAAGACATGGTACGATCAAGTGAGTCAGATACTTGAGTCGGGCCATTTCAAAAGTCAGAGTAATAGAAGTGTATGTATGATACGATGTATGAATGTGAGCGAGGCAAAGAGTGTGTGCCAAGACCGAGTTGTTTGGCGGTCCGTCCTCTCTACTCCTGCGGGGAAACGGTGTAATGGTTAGTTAGTTAGTTTTAGCATTCAAATGAGACATGTAGATTTGCATTTGATGCTCGTCATTTTGACGAACATTAGCTATCCAGGGTTTAGTGCGAAGTTCAAGATCTGGCTCGGATACTGTCCAGCCTTCAATTTTCCTCTAAATCCCTTCAGCCTCACTTCATACCCTAAAAACGGTTGCCATAATCCCACTAACTAGGGGCAGACGGAAGTGTGTGATATTCATATCCAAAACTAACCAAGGCGTTTTCTACGATCGACCGTGACCCTCGAAGTAGTATAGGGCTGATTTTGATGATGAATATCGTAGACATGAAATTAATTAGAATTAAACAGTAATTAATATAAAATTTATTTTATCGGAAAATCTACCTTTAAGAGGGTATAACCAGAGAAAACCGGAAATATGTCATTTTTAAATCAAATTTTAGACGTATTGACTGACTCTTTTTCACAAAAAATTATAAGTTGATTTCGAAAGATTGTTCTTTTATCTAGTATACACATGTTTTAAATTTTGATAAAAAAAAATTTTTTTTTTGTTCATATGAAGCGGATACTTTGTGATGTGACATTATTAATTTAAAATAAAACAATAACTTTGTAAACACCACTTTTATTTTTATACTTTATGCCGACCGGGTTTCGCTACAACCGTAGCTTCATCAGGGCAGTATAATACTCTACTAACATTAGGTTACATTTGTGTTATAATATATATTTTACCAAAAATGGGCTGGGCTGGACTCGTCAAGTGGAGGAGGAAGAGGGAGGCATAGATGGAGAATTGGGAAGGGAACGGACGTGTTCTTTATCAATAGGGAACAATCTTAGTATGGGACTTTTATTTAAATTAAGTTGGTTATTTACTACCTTACTATTAGTGTTTATGGCTTTCCTAAGTTCAAGTGCCTCTAAATTATCCAATCTTATACCGATGTCGTTTTTATGAATAAGTTTGGCGCCAGCGTTTTTGTCAAATTTATGATCGTTTTCAATCAAGTGGTTTGCAAATTCTGAAAATCCAGAGCTGTGTAAACATCGAAGATGTTCTTTGACACGGGTGTTTATGTTGCGCGCTGTTTTACCAATATAAAAAAAATGCGCAATCGCTGCATTGAAGTGAGTAAATTCCCGAGTGTGATAGACTGTCTTCCTTATCCTTACCGTTCACTAGTAAATTTTTATACAATAGTCCACCTCATAATAATAATATACCAAGTAATAATAATCAACCTCATCAATGGCGTAGAATCCTGTACATCAATAATTTCTCTCAAAAAAGTATTAAAAATCTCCCATCAGAAATCAAACCAGCATTTTACACTAATAATAATATAGGCAAACTTTTAATGAACGGTAAGGATATAGACAGGAAGACCTTATAGACATTATTTTTTTAAAGGCTTTTTAAAAGATTTATAAAAAAATTACCGATATTTTTAAGGGCTAAGATATTTTCTACACACAGTATTTAATTGAAGCATCTACTTCTAAACTATTAAATTTTCAAAACAAAAACATGTGATTTTGTATGATTTTGCATTATTTAGTATGGCTTCATCTTAAACTGCTTATGTTGAAAAGTGTGCCTGCTCTCAACACATTAGTTCCTAGTAAGACGGGCATGTTTCATCATCATTTGTAATATTTAATAATGATACATGAATAATCATACTTATTAAACTTCAAGTCCCCCTAACCAAACAAATATTTTCACCACAGCGCAACGGAGATTGCGAAACAAGAAAAACATTTCTCGCAACAAAAGTAGAGAAACCAGTATTTACTTACATTGTATATCGATGAGTATATTTTCATTCCTTAAATATGTTTTGTTCCCCAAAAAGGAATGATGTTTACGAACACCAAAATATTCAATATCGATATGCTCAATGCGTTTCGTTTAATTTTTTGTGGAAGACGGACCCTTTCAGCGGGAATTTCCCGACAGTGAAATGAATACTTTGTGGTTTCAAAGAAACAAAAATAAACCCGAAGATTTGAATGAACTTCACACAAATTTTTCGTAAGTTTTTGTTTGAAATATGTTTTTCTTCCTTATTGCTTTTTTGGACTTATTTTCGCATGCAAAGGATGATATTGTTTGATCCAGGTTTTGTAAGAAAATCGTAATTTATGTTCAAGGCTTATTCAATTACTTACACGATTTTTACTAGTGATGTATCTTAAATTATAAAAAAAATACATAGACTTTAATCACAGCTTTAAAATACATCATATTAAAATAAGTTACATTTTTTATTATTACGTAGGTACGGATGGCTAAAAGAAATAAAGGTTTCTCCTCCCAAAAACTGGGCGTACTGTACAGGGCCCGCAGATACTTTAATAATGCACAACTGCTAACCCTGTACAAATCCCAAGTGCGCCCCACGGTTGAATTTGGCAGCCACCTCTGGTCTGGAGCTCCAAAATACCTGAAAAATACCCTCGACTCTGTGCAGAAACGGGCGGTCCGTTTAATAGATTCTCCCATCTTAACAGACGGATTGCAATCTTTAGAGCACAGGCGTCGGGTGGGAATGCTATCCTTGTTCTACATGTATTACAATGGAAGATGCTCCGAGGAACTAGCATCATTGATTACTTCGGCACCGGTGCATAGTCGGGAAACACGCCAAACGCGTGCCCAACATTTGTACACGGTTGACATTTGTCACATAAGAACGGGTCGTTTCTTCGACTCGTTCTTGTGTTCAACAGCTAGGATGTGGAATGATTTGCGGGCCTCTGTGTTTCCTCCTTCCTATAACATGGGTCTCTTCAAGACCAATATTCATTCCTTCCTTTCCTCAAAAAGACCCTCCACACAGCATCCCAGATGACTTATTAATTTAGATTAACTCCACACACATCCCTGTGTGGAGTTAATGTAAAAAAAAAGAAAAGGTTTCTAAATTTTGTTTTATATTGAAGTCCTTTTCGAAGTTTATTATAAATAGGCAACTATGTCCACGTTATGGATCCTACTGCGTGCTGCCAAATCGGAATGATCCATATTTTGGTATATACTTGCCTGAAGAAAGTTGGAAAAAATAATTATCATATACAGAGAAAGTGACGAATCGTAGAAAAATTGTATAATTCCTACGGCAAGATGATGGGTACAGAGTCCAGCTGGAGAAGTCAAAAGGTCACCCTCTACCAGTCTCTCCCCTACCATGCAAATTTTATATAATAAACATAATAATAGTAACGACTTGGATATTATATTTTGAGGTACTTACCTTCGAAGGCACTTACACTTACACAACGGCGGACTAAGCCCGTCAGAGGCCCGGGATGGCGAAGCTGAACGGGCCCCTCCCCCCCACTAGTTTAAAAAGTTGATGTAATTTTACAAGAATTTTATTCAGTTCACACGGGACTAAGGACCTGGGGGTCCATGTTCCCTTGATAAAATCCTAAACAAGGCACTAGGGCACTGCAAAAGAATACTTTTTTTTCATTTTCTAAAAAATGCTTGTTAATAATGCTCTCACTAAATGTTGTAAGGAAATTCGTAAAATTGACGGAGATACAGCATCTTATATGAAACGTTTTAAAAAGTTTGTGTGTTGAATTATCCTTCAGAGAAACTTTGAAAGCGTGTTTCTCAAAACTACGTTTTTCAACCTGGTTGATAACATATTAGAAAAACTATACATCCGATTTGCATCCACCATGCGTTAAGTTTTAAATTGTTCGAAAATCCAGTCACTATGGCCAGGGCCATATTATCCATATGGCAGTGTAGGCAACTGGTAACAATTATTACAAGCAATAATTGTCAGCCTGAAACACTCATTTACATTGAAAAATCTTCCGAGAAAAGATACTTGCCGCCAACGGGACTTGAACCCGTGTCCTTCCGATTGCCGGTCGAATGCTCTGACCACTGAGCTGAGAACTGACAATTATTGCTTGTAATAATTGTTACCCTTTGTGCTATGCATAAAAATCTTGTCTAAACGTTAGTTTATAAATTAAAAAATAATAAGTGTAGGCAACTGCCTACCCGATGCGGGGCCCCTAGGGTAAAGTCCGCCACTGCACTTACGTACACCTGATGATCTCCTCACACAAAACTACTTTATAATTGTTATACCATGTACCGATGCATTAGTTATATGATGTATGTATATTTATATGAATTACAATTACAAAAAAAAAAAATTATAAGAAAAACTCTCTTCTTATAACTTTTGAAGGTTGTTCCGATCAATTTAATAATCATTGAAGAAGAAGATAACAATAATAATCTAAACGAAAATATTACAGAGAACAAGACACAGAAAAATAGAAAAAGATAATGGTCACAACCGGGACTCGAAACCAGAACCTCTCATCTTACCGGGACGTGCAATATTTGACGGAATGTGGCAATGGCGGAATTGATAAACACGCACGTCTGGTTGTGGGTGCGAGTCCCAAATTGCGACCATTATCTTTTTCTATTTTTCTGAGACTTGTTTTCTTTCATATTTTCCTTTAGATTATTATTGTTATCTTCTTCAATGATACAAAAAACAAAACTAAATATTTGTTTATACATTAATGTACTAAGTAGTAATTATTATTTTTAATTGTTAAACTAACGTTTTTAGACAAGATTTTTATGCATAGCACAAAGGGTAACAATTATTATAAGCAATAATTATCAGCCTGAAACACTCATCCACATTGAAAAATCTTCCGAGAAAAG
This sequence comes from Limnephilus rhombicus, assembly GCA_929108145.2. NCBI lineage: Eukaryota > Metazoa > Arthropoda > Insecta > Trichoptera > Limnephilidae > Limnephilus > Limnephilus rhombicus. The sequence continues at coordinate 38,730,299 of OV815280.1, forward strand.
ATACATGACACCAACGGGACTTGAACCAATCATTTGGCGGGCACACGATTACACGCTTTCTTCACCTACGTCGTTAAGATTTCCACATTATTTATCTTCTTTACTTTGATACGGCAAATTCGACAGTAGGTCCGTCCAATAGACGGGTCGCTAGTCGTAATTTGTATACACGGCTTCTTTACTTCTTTACTTAAGATTCTGAATATATTTTAGGGTATACTGTCATCTTAAAAAAATCTAAAGTCAAAGCATAGGGCCAATGCACAGTTTCAAATTTCTACAAAGCGTAATCGCAAGTATATATTTTTATAAAACGAATCAAACTTAGATATTTCTGTTGCTCCATATCTTGGGAAAGCTTGGCTTGAAGAGTGTTGTTTCTCTCTCTCTCTGACTTTCGAGTTTAATTTGGCGAGATCCAATGATCGGGAAAATTCGCTGTGTCACAGTGATCAGTACCAGTATCTACTGAAGCGGCGACCAACCCACCCCTTCCCTTCCACGTCTCCTTCCCTCTTCCATTGTCTTTTCTTATTTCCTTTCATAACCCCCCTTTACTACAGTTCCATCTATTTTTACTACTTTTAGCATGGTGTTTCCTTTGGCTAACCTTATTTTTAAATCAATTTTGCTTTGTGATGTTGATATTCGATACCTTCATTTAATTTAGAGTAAGTGGTCGTTAAATTATTTGTAATTTTCCAATACATTAGCAATCCTCAATTGAGTTTTCAACTAGCAATAAACGCGCGTCGGACAAACCTCATTGGTTATAATATCGCCACTGCACAAATGGTATACGTATTTAACTACCTCGATGTATAGCAGTGAGGCATGGAACAGGCAGAGGAAGGGTGAAGGTTGGTTGAACGATATAGAAATGATTTCCATGAGACGTATGATCATGTGAGATTCAATCAATGTGGAGGTTCTCAAAGAATGCAAGGCTGATGTGAAGGTAATAGTTAGTATTAATTAGTTTTGTGTTTAATTCGTGGAAATCGATTTTAATTTTTTTTTTATTTAATTCAAATTAATGTTATTATCAAGTTCTGCAAGTATTAAATTTTTTTATTATTCTCACAGCTATTTCGGCTTTCAAGGCCATTTTTAAACTGTGGTTAGACCACTTTGAGATGACTTATTTATAAAATGATTTTTTCAGTGCCACGATTTATTACCGATTTGCTGAAAAAATAATTGTGACAATATCTTTATTTTGTGGGATACTTTTAAAATATGTTTTTTCACTACTGAATGTTAATGTGCTCTTAATTAAGTTAATAATGACGTGACTTATTTGAATGTGTTATATTGTACAGGTTTTTTAAGCATACTGAGAAGTGGGGAATAAATAATTTTCCTTACTTTAATAAATAATTAGAGTTATAGCTGCGGGGATGGTATAACTTACCTGGATGTACCATGCCATAAAGGTCGCGGGATTGTAGAAATAATAATGCTTGGCGATTAGTGATTGCATTTATTTATAACTTTAATGTATGCGCAAATTAATATTCAATCGCGATATTATCAGAAGGATTTAGATTGAGAGATGACGTGTGTGATCGACTCTAATATAGAAACCGCAATGGCGCTGCTAGTAACTTTATCGAAGCTTCCCGAAATTCTGGTGTGGCCAGTGTATGAAAAATAATGATACCACTACGAAAATAATCAACTCGCCACATTCTGAGTCGCCACAGTGCATTGCTATATTAGGGTGATTCGTTCATTTATTGATTTCTAATTGTTCAAGTACATTTTTAATCTAAGACCCTCTCTTTCTATATGTAAGTGTTTAGGCTTGATGTTGTTAAGTGGAATGTTATAATAAGATTAAAAAGGGGACGTTTAGGCATGTAGAGCGAATGTTTGAATAAAAGAGTTTAAAGAGAAAAGGTGTATGACGTGAATGTGTTGCATAAATTAATTAATTTAAATACCCAACATATCAGGAAAATTCAAAGGACACGATATATTAATATACTTACAAATAAATCTTTAATGCATTTGCCCTCCTACTTTATCCCTGCCAAAGGTCACCCTAAGTGATTCGCTGCGTTTGGTGACTTAGCAGGGTGCCCGAGTTCGTGGGGCCACGTTAATATAGGTCTTTTCGGTGTATGTCTTGCCCACCTACTGCGTGGCGGACCGGATCGGGGGAGACTAGTTGAGGGAGCTTAGACCTCTCCATCCGAACTCTCCCGACAATGGGAGGGATGGATTCACATGCGACCGATTAGTCTGCATAATTTTCTCTCGGTTTTTCCCATTTTCGTTGTAATGATGTAATTGTATCCTCACTGTTTGTTATATTTTTATCGTGCTGTCCTCCTCTGAATTTATTTATAAGCACATAAAATGTTTTTTTTTTAATTAAAAAAAAGCCAAACACTCCCGGGATACGAATAACCTGAAAATATTAAAAAATCTCCTACTACCTTCACAGAAAGCGGATAATGTTGCTTGTGTCGTGATGGAGGATTTAGCTAGTCGAAATCGAACACAGGACGCCTGGGTGGGACCCAAACATGATGCCAACTCAGCCACCGAATCGGTTAATACACCGATTAATACTAAACAAGAAAATATATTTCTTGTTTAGTATTAATTTATACTCTAATGATGCTTGAGCAAAGCGAAACCGGTCGGTAAATAAACGTTTTGCACAAAATATTTTTTTTTTGTAATTATTTATTTTCGCTATTAAATCATATTTCTCAGCATACGCCAACAGAAAATAACCTTTGTTTGTAAGTATATTTTGAGGCGTCTAGAATATTTGTAAGACTCCTTTCATGTTTAAAAAAATGAACCTTTGCAAAGTTTCCGTATAATTGGTTCAACAACCGGCGCACATTTCATTTGAACCTAAGTATATTACAACGAATCGATCACAAAAAACAGAAATACTCCTCCAATATACAATAATAATATCCAATCAATTCAACCATCCAGTGGAAGAAATGAATAATAAGAAACGGCTAACAAATATTTTTGAAAGAAAAACCTTTCTTTGACATTTTCTTTATCCTCGCAAAAGATAATTTTCCTTTTGTTTATCTAAAACTTTTAATTAAATTCATAAATTTTGAGAATTCCGCTGAAAAATAAGTGTTATCTGTAGAACAAAGTTAAAGGTACTGTTTTTTATTCCCTTTTTTTTCTGAAACTGATGTATGACAGCAATCTTTCAGGATAAAAGAAGACCTATTTTTTAAGTTTGTTTTTCTTATGAAAAGTTTTCTTTTTGCTTCTGTACAAAAACAGGTCTTCACTTATCCGGACCAAAGTTGGCTAATTAACATAGCAGAAGAATGTTTTCGCCGAGGAGTATTTTTCCAGCTGTTTTTTCAACGAGAAAACTCTACAATGAAATAATGTTAAACGCATATTTTTTTGTTAAAACCACAGACTTTATTGTGATTGGTTTTTCCTCTGAAAAGAATTTATCTCCAAAGCTTGAGTTTAAAACGAATTTTTAGTTAGTTATTTTGATATCTTATCCTCCCATTTGATGAATTGTATAAGATAAGTATTGTTTATTTATTTATTTATTTATTGTTTGTTTATAAATATTACATAATACAATATAATGAACTTAAAATGTCCAACTAGGCAAATGCCCGTTTTAGGACATTCCAATATGATAATGTTTTTACATGTAAATTATAGTAAGTTATAGTGTTGACTATTCTGTTGGTAAAATAATACATATGTATATTCATATTCTAGAATATTTTCAGTTATACCATGACATTTTTTACTATTGTTTAGCTGACATAATAAACTAAAGTAATATTAATAGATAAAACAAGAAAAATGAATTTGAAAATGAAAATGAATGAAGAAATTCTGTTGGTAAAATATACATATATATATATATATATATATATATATATATATATATATATATATATGCATCTTTGTATTTTCCTATCTTCCAATTAGAGTAATGTTTTTACCGTTGTATTGTATCCAATTCTTAAATTTGAATTTTAGCAAACGATTCCATAACAGTTGATCCCCGACAGTTGCCCCACCGCGGTATACTTTTACAATATGCAGTCGATTTAGAGAAAATACTATCAGCCTTACTAAAAAAAAACCACAGCGCGACCGATTAATTGTATTATTGCAATAACATAAATAAACCTCGTATACACTAAAACACGTTTTATTACCAATAACGTTTCTTACGTGGTCACGCTGTTAAAACGCATTGAAGATGTAACAACGTTGTATATGGTTTTAATTTACTAGGAAACAATGTTGTTTTAATTTTTCTCCGCAAGGGACATTATTGGCGCGCCTATGCATTAGTTCTTCGGCCCGCGACAGCCCGCGATGACAAAACAGCTCGGTGTGTTTTATGGCGGAATATCAAAAATTTTGTGATTTTACTTAATAATTTCTATTGTAATGACGAATTTACTCTTCTGTTCACATAATTGATATATTTACCATGTTATTTGTGTGGTTTACATCAGTTTAATCAAGTTATTGTACAAACGCCGTACTTTCAAAGTTGAACTGTGAGAATATTGTTTTTTATAGGTTACTTAAAAGTTAAAATTTTCATTTTAAGTTCTTTATTTTAAGAGAATTTCTTAAAAGTGATAATTTTTTTATAATATTAAAATCTAATACATGTGTTCGTAAACGTATCAAAAAAATTAACGTCTTTAGAGATGCAAGAAATCTGTTTTAAATTTCGGTATTATTTCTCAGTTATTTTTTTGGCAATAAAAAAAACTTTGAAATTTTATTGTATACACGATGAAAAAGTGAGGTTATAGTTTCCTTTCAAATTTATTACATAAAAGGACTGTGTTTTTTAAATTTTGATTTTATTTAAATTTCTCTACATTTTGGTCAAAAATGTTGTGGGAGGAAATTTTTTTCCATTTTTTTCCGAGTTTGAAACTTAAAATATGGCAGTTTTTGAAAGCTAAAGTGTATTTCAAATACACAGATCTAAAAGGTAATTTTATCTAGTTTTCATAAATGGTATTTGTTTTTACGGCACCTTCAAAAATAAGAAATAAATAGAACATTCAAAATACTATGAAAAAATTACAAATATCGTTCGGACAATGGTTAAAACAGAGATAAACTACCCTCTCAGGCCGTGGAAACCATGTGTATTTCTTTCAAAGAACAAATTTTTAATTAGTAATGTTTTCACATCCGCGGCCGTTTGTCAATTGAATAAAATTTTTTAGTAAGGCTGTTTATGTATACCTTCTTAAAAATAACATAACTAAATATCCCCGAAAAGGTGTGCAGGGAAGATGTACCGCCGAATAACAAAAGCAGTATCTAAACATATTTTGATTCAAATGCATCATCGAAAAAACTACTTGTTGGTAACTATGCATACTCGTATGTATATATCAGCAATTAAATACAAACTTATTATTATATAATTACTAGCAGACCCGGCCACACGTTGCTCTGGCTAACGAAACACAACGCCATTACCCAATCTTTATAAAATCCACACCACCCGCTTGCCAGCTGCCCGCTTCCCGCTGCCTGAATTGAATATTTGAATTTATCGGCTTTTCTCTCCTATAATAAGCATGTATTATACATATAAACTAATTAACTGGCCACTAATTGTACAATGCTTGCAATGCAACACTGGATATTTGAAAAGAGAAAATCAAATACCTACTTACTCTAGGACATCTATTTTCCAATTTCTTCCGTAGAACGAATTTCAAAAGTGACTATAGTACGGCCCGCCAGCCGTTTTAAATCGCACAAAAATATGTTTTCTTTGAATTTTTCGGCTTTTCTCTAATATAATTTACATTTATTATACATATAAACATTCCTCTTCAATCACTCTATCCATTGGTGAAAACCGTATGAAAATACGTGTGCGTAGTTTAAAAGATTAACGCGCACATATATTTTGCGACTTAATTTTATACTAAGTAATGATGATAACTAGTGACCGATCGAAGGTTTGGTTTCGGTTTCGGTTTTAGCGAGTTTCGGAAAAAAAATCGAGTTCCGGTTTCGACAAAAACTCTGCGTTCATGAATTATCGCGCGTCTTTCGGCTGACTTCAGCTGAGTTCGCATCAGCCGGTTAAAAAACTCAATTAATGAGGCCCTTCCTTTATATTGCAGGTGTTGATTATTGAAAAAATTTTGTTTCAAGGAGTAGTTAACATATTTTTTAATAAATAAAAATAAATAATTATACGCTTATTAGTATACGCTTTCCCTGAAGAAGGAATGCTTGTTCCGAAACCGGACGGATTTACTCATTATATAAGTGGTTCAAACAAAGTTAAATTGTTTCATTTATGAATAATTATTTTTTCATACTTCAAGTATTGTTTTTTTTTTTTATTTCATTTAATACGTGTAATGATAATGTTGTGATTATAAAAGCAATTAAAATTAAAATACTCAATGAATGAGGTCCTTCCTTTAAAATGTAAGTGTTGTTTATTAACAAATTTTTGTTCCAAGGAGTTATTATTATTTATGTTTTGTTTGTTTATAGCAGTAGTATAAAAAAAAAATCATTTAAGACCTGTTAACTGTCTTTAAAAGTGTAAAAAATATCCAAAATAGATTAGATCAATAGATTTTGAACATTAATAAAAAATGTTTCGGTTTCGGTTTCGGCCGAAACTGAGACAAATACCGAAGATTCGGTTTCGGTTTCGGTAGAAATTTTTGTTTCGGTCGGACACTAATTATAACCCACTTATTACTAAATTTATTTTTGAAGTCAGTTGTAGGTTTGAAATTTTGAAAATAATGCCAAAAAAATTATAATAATTATAATTTCGGGGGGCAATTGTCGGGAGATCAACTGTCGGGTTACCGATACCTCAAATGGTTCTTGTTGTTTTGGCCATTTCTGTTACCATCTCCTTGGTCAGCGTCCGGGCTTCAAATTTAATATATAATTTAATAGATTTCTAAAAGCGTTTGAAGTACTGTAGCGTATAGGAATTTGTATGTAGTTTCAATATCCTTCAACAGGTGTAATTAATATAGCGGTTACATATAGTTTTGAGATGTCTCAACAGATATCAGTTATGTAGTATTATAGTAGAGGTGCAATTGTCGCCGTTCGTGTCTAATACCCGAATTGTTAAGGAAAAAGCCGATGTTATACGATCGACAGTCGGGCACCTTCAATGTCGATTTCACTAGCTTCAGAATTATACAGAGCATCCATGAACAGACGTTTGATCCAGTTAAATATTCATTTTGACCACACGATAACTTAAATAAATTAACTTTTAATTTTATTAAAAGACAAATAATTTTGTTTGCATCATTTTATTTTATACACAATCTACATTGTTCACGAAACATGTAGATTGTGTATAAAATAAAGGTGTTTTTTTTCATTAACTCCACACAGGAGGCCCTGAGGAAAATAATTTCCCTCAGGGCCTATGCCATCTGGGATGCCGTGTGGAGGGTCTTTTTGAGGAGAGGAAGGAATGAACATTCGCGGAAGCGGACCGCCCATTTTTGCACAGAGTCGATGGTATTTTTCAGGTATTTTGGAGCTCCAGACCAGAGGTGGCTGCCAAATTCAACCGTGGGGCGCACTTGTGATTTGTACAGGGTTAGCAGTTGTGTACTATTAAAGTATCTGCCGGCCCTGTACAGTACGCTCAGTTTTTAGGAGGCTAACTTTACTCTGGCTTCGATGGATCCCCCATACCTGAGCTGGTCACTTAGGGTTACACCCAGCATATCACCAATTGCTACCGTTGAAAGATACTAGATTTTCATTTCGATCCCTTTTAGACGTAATCAGACAAGATTGGGTCTTTGAAACATTAAATTCAATGAGATTATTTTTATGTTTTTGAATGAATATATATTATATTTTTACCCCAAGAGAAAACACACTCGAGGTAACCATCCATTCTTTGTTTCAAAGTCCTCCGAGCTGTTGAAGTTAGTGAGCCCTTTGGGGCTGTCAAACAAAAAGCTATCATGGACTGTACTGTCATCCGCGTAACAATGAATTGGTGCACATGACCGAAGGTCGTTGATGTGCAACAAAAACAAAGTTGGAGACAGAACCGATCCCTGTGGGACGCCAGCATTTATCGAGTGGGAGGAAGAGGTAAAACCATCGACTACCGTCTGAATCGACCTCTCTCTCAAAAAGTCGGCAATCCATGTACACAAGGATGCGGGAAGCCCGTAAGAAGGCAAAGTCCTCGGTGCCGAACCCAGTCAAAGGCCTTGGAAATATCCAGTGTAACCGTTTGGGTCTCACCGAAACGTTCCATGCACCACCCCCAAACATCCGTCACGTACGCGAGAAGATCACCGCACGAGCGGTTCCGCCGGAATCCGTATTGACGGTTGTTAATAATTTTGTTCTTCTCGAGGTATGTGAGCAGTTTTTCGTTGATCACACGTTCCATCACCTTAGACAGAACTGATGTGATCGCTATGGGGCGGTAGTTGGCCGGGTTGGAGCGGTCACCCTTCTATGGAATAGGATGGATAACCGCTTTTTTCCAACCAGAGGGCACAGAGCCAGTCTTCAGGGACATTTTAAAAAGCTTCGTCAAAATTGGAGCTATTTCTGCAGCGCTCCTCTGCAGTACCAGGGCAGGTATTCCGTCAGGCCCACTAGTTTTATTAACATCAAGCCCTCGTAAAACATGGAGTACTTCCCGATGCCGGATCCTCAGCTTTTTCACATGAAAACCGCAATAAGTTAGCCTTTTCGGTGGCGGTGTTTGCTAGTGAGCCTGGTGATGTAAACAAAGTTATTTATAGAAAAATGAAACAATACAACTTTGTGTAAACCACTAATATAATGTGCAAATCCGACCGGTTTCAGAACAAACGTTCCTTCGTCAGGGAAAGCTTATACTAATTTGACAGTTTAGAACAATGTTTTATTATGGTAGGGGTGGAGCCGTTGTTGGTTAATAATGTAGATTGGGATAATTTAATAAAATAAATAATACCATCACAAAGTGAAAACCTGTCAAATGAAGTTTTCTTCGAAAAATTAACTTTTTATCTCGACAAACCTCGTGCTTTATTGAAGATTCTAGAACATACATTTAAAGGGATTGAAAACTATTACAAGTCAGTACTTGTCCAAACATAACACTGAAAGTGCAATCATTAAACAAAGTACACTTTAATGATTTACTTGCATCATTAATTTCTTCTTTCCTACACATAAATAATCGATCTATTGCTTCGTAATACCAATAAGCCGTTCTGGGCAAATTCTATTCGTTCCTCTCCTATCCGCCTAAGTTTGTTCGGCCAACTTTGTCAAAGAATTGATAGTTTCTCCCCGGAGTTGATACAATAAGGTCTGCGATTCCTGACTCGTGAAATTGCCGAGTGTTTAAAGTTTCCAAGTAGGAATTACGAGTCTCCTACGTATTAATGTATCGTCAGACGAAAGTTAAATTGAAACGGAATACAGTAAATACCATTCTGACTTAAGAATTTAATGATTAAAATAAAAAGGATTTCAGCATTCTTTTGGTGCTTTCTATAATTGAACAAGTTCGAAAATTTTATTATATCTACTATTATATAGCAATGAAAATGCTTGGTTTCATAATAAGAATTTCGAAATATATCTACTTTAGAAATTGTGTAAACTTCATTAGTCCGAAGCCAAATTGAATATAACTCACCTATTTGGTCACCGCACTACAAGGCTCGCTCAAATTCTATTGAAAAAATACAGCACCAATTTTAAGACATAAATTATGCACATAATACTCCTATTGAAAATGTAAAACATAACAGTTTAATGAAAAATCTGAAACTCATAAAACTGTTCGAAAGAAGATCTGATGTCATTTTTCTTTTAAAAACGATTAATTCCCTTATTTACAGCCCTGCATTATTGCAAATGATTTCAATTCATGTTACTAATAGAGTCACAAGAACTAAAAATTTCTTTTACTTCAACAATAAGTAAAAGAAATTTTCAGTCTGTACGATTGAAATTTAAGAATCCGACTACGAATACAACTCTGACGCCGCGCCTTACGCAAAACCGTTTTCGTACGTGGAGTATGTTAGAAATTTACTTTCGTAATATAACCAAATTAAAGCAATGCCAAAATTTAACAGCTAGCGTGAAGAGCGTCGGCTGGCAGGCGTAAGCACTATTGGAGTGTAACTGGTAGTTGTGAATAATAATACCACGTTGTGATTTCTACCACGCATCCATATATTATATATATATATATATATATATGATGTCATTGCCTGTCGCGGTTGCTCTGTCCCGGCGACTAGCGGTCACTGGAACCGAGGAACCAGTTATTTTTGGAACCAGTTTCTATCGGATTTATAAAATGGTCACCAACACTTAAACTGGACGAAGCCGAACCAAAAGTCGCCCACAGGGCCTAGCAACAAAAACCCGTGGAGATTTTTTTAATACTTCTTTTTAATATTTAATTTTCATTATTGGTGCTGACAATTCGTGGTGGAATTACGTTTTAATAATATATTTAAACAAATATAAAACTTTTTTTCACTTAATCTATTTTTAACCGTAACCGGTTTCAATCTGTTAAAGCCATGTTCATTCTGGTGCAATTGTTTCGGACCCATTAGTGTATTTTCACGATAATATATCATTACCAGACATATTTATGACGTACGAGGAGTACCGGACTTATCAATCTACGGTTGTGTACATAAAACTGAGATTAAGAAACAATCGTATCAGTCTGAAGTAGTCCTGGGTCGGTCGTGAATAACCCGCTCATTGAAACCCGCTCACGGACCACAAAAGAGCGAGCGGGTCATTTTTTGTCAGCACCCGGGTCTCGCGACCCACTTCTCGCAACCGCTCTACTACTGCTACCTAGGTTTCGGGCGCGGAAGTGGCGGGACGAGCGACGACAGATAGATGTAATATGAGAGAGCGAGCGGGTTGTCAACACCCGGGTTTCGCCACCTTCTCTCTCGACTCAGGTAGTAGAAAGTAGCTGGGTGAAGCGTAATCTGACGACCTCCGTAGTCCAGTGGGTAAGACTCTTGACTCACAATCCGGAGGTCGCGGGTTCGAACCCGGCATGTGCAAATAAATTTTATTTGATTAATTTGTGTTATTTCACAATTAATTCATTTAAAATAATATATAGTATATTTGCGGCATGTTCCAGAGTGGAAGATACTATCAGTATCGCCCTGGTGTAAGACCAACATTCAGAATTGAAAGGTTGCTTGAAAATGGCTTTAGCCGTGTTTAGTGACCAGATCTGAATAGCCAGGTACTTCCCAACCTTCCTCTTCCCCACCTCCTCTTAGAAGAAGTAACTTATCAAAAAAATATATACTGACAAACAAGTGGTCGATAACCATATTTTATTTGTATATATTATAATATTTGCAGTAGCGTCAAAATCCAGAGAGAAAATTGTGGAATACTTTGGAAAATTGTGGAATACTAAATTCCCTCTTACGAGCGTTTAACCAGCCAGCTGCCGAAAATCCACATTTCGTTGAAATTTGTTCTTACGATCGTGCGGGGCGGTTACAATGAGAAAGATTACTTATTCTCCGTAGCAGCTTTTTAAAATTATAACTCAATATCGATTTTACATCATTCCAAATTTGCTTTAATTTATACCTACGTCCAAAAATGCTGAAAGGCGTGATGATAAAACTATTAAAAATTATTTTTTTATTATATCTCTTTATCATTTTTCAATAATGTCTAGGTTAAATAAAAATGTTTAAAAAATCTGAAATATGTTAGTTTGTAAGTGCGCAAATAAATACACAAACCGACCAATTTTCGTCATAATATGTAAGTATGATTTTATTTAAACTTAAATTAAAATTCTAAAACATGCGATATCCAGATAATGTATTGATTTATTTTACTGCATGATTATATGATTTGAAATGGGTGTGGTATAATACGAAATCTTTTTTGAATATTTAACAAATCTGCCAACGACCTGTGGTATAACCTTATTGTACTAAAAATATTTTTTTTCTCAAATTCAAAACATGCGAATGCTAGATAAAAAAACAATCTTTCAAAATTTATATTTTGTGTGGAAAAGAGTCAATACGGCTAAAATCTGATTTAAAAATTACATATTTCTGGTTTTCTCTGGTAATACCCTCTTAAGAGGTCCCAATGGCCGAGTTGGTTGAGGCGCTTGAAGACGAGAGATCCTGGGTTCCGGTTGCGAACGCTACTTTTTGAAGTAAAACTTTTTTATGTACGCTTGACTTGGGGAGTAAGCTGGTGAATGTGTGACGAGAGCGTTACGAAGAGCGAGGCGTTAAAAAAAAAAAGCGGTAGTTGAGAGGGAGATATAAGTTATATTGCATCTGCCTAGAGATTCCAAGGTCCACGGTTCGAATCCTAGTAATACAAAGTGTTTTTTTTTTCTGCAACATTATTTAAATCACTGTGAAATAAGTGAAAAGAATTTTGAAGATTACCTTATAACCTTAGCAGTAAAATTGACCTTAATCTCCATAAATGTTCCTGTGCAAAGACAATTTATATTACACATACATAATTCACACTAATCTACAGATTGGTAGCAGAATGGTGAGAGCATCTGCTTTGAGATCCGAAGGTCCGTGGTTCGAATCTTAGTAAAACCAAAGTGTTTTTATTTTAAGTAAAACTTCTTTACGCACGCTTGACTTTGGGAGTAAGCTGGTGAATACGTGACGAGAGCGTTATGAAAAGTGTGATCGGGCGAGGCGAACGGAGGTTGAAAGGGAGATATAAGTTAGTGAAATTTTACTTCAGTCGTGTGGTCTAAAGCACACTCGTTTTTTTTCTGTGTCTTATTCTTTTCATATTTTGTTTAGATTTATTAGTATCTTCATCTTCTTCAATGTTATAAACCTCAATTTGTCTACACTTTAAAATGGAACCTCTCCGACGCAAAGTCTAGAAAACACTTTACTTGTAGAATCACTCGCATCAGTTTTAATTCCAGTGCAATAAATTGCAGACAGCCGTGGCACGACTCTATTCCCCCTCCATAACTCTCTTGGCGGTTCTATTCGCCCGTTTTGAGATAATTGGAGGAAGAATTGTGTTCTTGCTATAGTGGTCCAGAGAGGCCGGGCGATCCATCATGACGGGAACATGTGTGAGAGTCAGGCCGGGGCTTATTTTGGAAAAAACCTCTCATTTCAGGCGAAAGCCTCCTTAAAGAGCCCAAATCAAATAATACACCTGGAGTATTGAAGTTATTTGTCATATGGCTTTATCACGAGAGCCTTTTTTAAAGAGGTTTTTTACACGTATATTTCGGTTACTTTAGAATTTTTTAATAATATTTTTCATTAAGTATTCAGTAAAACTGTTTACTTAATGAAAAATATTATTAATTTATTTATTAATTCTATGCAAAAACACGCAAACGGAGAGCTCTGGCATTACGAAATTCGCATATCAGAGCAAACACATTATTTACGAAAGAATTGAATATTTAAAGAGTGACGAATACTGTTTTTTTTCTAATTTTTTAAAATATGTAATAAGTCTCTTGCATGCTAAAATTTTAAAACATATTCTAATTTCTTTGGAAATTTACATAAATTTTATAATAATATCAACCGAAAAATTTTACGTCATTGAATTCAACCCATATTTGAATAATTATTAAGATCAATTTTCTTGCTTTTTAAGTATTATTTATCTTCTTATTCTTCTTGCACCCTGTCCGTTCAACGGACGTTGGCTATCATGTTGGCTATGCGGACTTTTTTACTGCGGCCCGGAACAGCTCTACAAAAGGCCAAACCACTGTCTCAGGTTCTTTAGTCATGAGGTTCTCCTTCTTCCAGGGCCCCGTCTTCCGGCAATCTTTCCCTTATTTTAAGTTTTCTTCTGTAGATCTACATCTCGAATGCCTCAATTATTTTTCATTATCAAAAATGTTATACTCATTTCAAATCCCAGATTGAGCAAGTAAATTTTATTTGATTGACTTTTATTTTAACAAATCAAAACAATATAAGGTATATTTGCGGCACTTTCCAGAGTGGAAGACACTCCCAGCATTGCCCTGGTATTATTTATTTATTTATTTATTTATTTAAACGCCCATTGGGCTTTTACATACATTGTTATTAGTATTATTACATTAACTATATGGCATATAAAAGTTTAAGTACATATATGAATAAAATAATTATTATATGTGTAGTACCTACATAAATGTTTTACAAATAATATAGAATACCATTATGGAGAACAGTTTTTTTTTTGTACTTACAAACAAAAATAACGGGATTGAAATTAATCAGCATTAGTAGGGACTTAAGCATAATCGAAATATAAATTAAATTACAATATTAATTTGTAAAGTTACATATATATATTAAAGTTTAAAAGTCTAAAAGAAAAGAGTGAAATAAATAGAAGCTAAAAAGGGTTTTTCACTATGGAATGGTGAAGTCATACATTTCAGCAAAGTGTTTATGTAGATTTCGTTTAAGCACTGCTACGGAATCTCTAAATATATCAACGACATTACCAAATTTATTAGCAAAATTTTGTATTCGATTTAGGAATATGTGCGCTTGATAATTTGTTTTGAAATTGTCACAGAAAAACGTGGAATTTTGTCTCGTATTTTTGGAAGGTACAAATAATTTTATTGTGGCCAGAATTTCAGGGCTGTCGATTCTATAATTAATAATTTTATTTAGTAGAACAAGGTCGGAGATAATTCGCCTATCTGACAGCGTAATCAAATTTAGTTGGTGCATCAGCTGGATATAATTTATATTTTGGATTGGAATATTTAGTTTAAAGTTAATAAATCGTAGAAATTTGTGTTGTACCCTTTCAATATTGTTGGAATGTATTTTATAAAAGGGGGACCAAATAGGCGAATTATACTCTACTTGACTTCTTACTAAAGATGTGTACAGTGTTTTCAAACATTCTAATGACTTGAAGTCGCATGCGGTTCTACATATAAAACCAAGCATTTTTAAGGCTTTATTTGTGATTTCATTTACTGTGATTGAATGTTAACTGTTCATCAAATATAACACCCAAGTCCCTGATTTGAGTGACAGCTGTCAATTTTACGTTATTTAGCGAATATACATAAATTATATGATTTCGTATTTTACAAAAACGAATGACCTGACATTTTTTAATATTAAGAAACAGAGAGTTGATGATGCACCAACGATATAGTTTATTTAAATTAAGTTGCAAAGTATAACAATCGTCTAAACTACGTATTGTTTTATATATTTTCAAGTCATCTGCGAAGAGAAGAACTTCCACATCTTTAAATATGCTAACAATATCATTAATAAATAACAAAAAAAGAATTGGTCCCAGGTGAGACCCCTGAGGAACCCCACTTGTGGCTTCGAAAACGTAAGATTCCACAGATTTTATTTTCACACATAGCTCTCTTTTACTAAGATAACTATCAATCCAACTTAATAGATTACCCTTGATGCCCAACATACTTAATTTTTGTACAAGGATATGTCGCCTTACTTTGTCAAAGGCTTTGGAAAAATCAGTATAAATTGAATCCACCTGATGCTTCAAGGCAAGAGAATCAGTTATGTAATTTTCGTATATGATCAAGTTACTTAGAGTGGATTTACCTGTGATAAAGCCATGCTGGTTGGGTACAATAATATTATTAATTTGTTTAATAATGACATCTAGGACTAACGATTCAAATAGTTTGGGAATAGCGGACAATATACATATTGGTCTGTAGTTAGATACATCGCTTTTATCTCCTTATTATTATACCTTATCTTATTATACCTCTTAATGCTTTATAAAATTGTGAATAATCGTGAAGACAGTAACTTAGTCAACCAAATCAAGTTATACGCCAGGCCCAAATCTACAAGAACCCATAACATATTTTGGACTGAAATTTTTACGAATAATACTGGATATTTTAATCCTATATCTAGAATGTCTCGGTCATACAACGATCTTGTTACTATACACAGTTTCATAGATATTTTTGTAAATAATGTAACATGTTTCAAAAAATATCTCCACGATTTGTGCACCTAAAAAAAAAAAAAAAATTTGTTGTTTTATTACATTTCAGGAAATACTTCAAAAGATTGTATACTTATAATGTATTTCAATTTTGTATTTAAGTTTTTTAAGTTATGTATAAATAATACTTGCATCGTTTTTCATGTGTTTGCTTCTGTAAAAATTCAAATGTGATTACTGCAGACACATTAGTCTGGGGATATTTTTATTTGTATTTTAATTTATTATATATTACCCACAAAGATGTTTTATAAATATCCTGTTTGTGTCTCAAATAAATAAATAAATAAAAAATAAGACCAAGATTCAGAATTGAAACGTTGTTTTAAACGGCTTTAGTCTTTGTCGCTGACTAGATCTAATCCTTCTTTTCCTCTACCTTCAGCCTCACAACATACCCCAATTGGGGATACCGTAGGCTCATTATATCCAGACGGTTGGGAGCAGTTGAGACTGGAGACTCTAGCGCAGTATTCACATAAACAAAAAAAAAAACTTTGTAATAATTCTTAAATACATCAAATCTCAGACGCTTTCACCACATCCACACATGTGTCTAAAACGTATATTTTTAAATCCAACAAAAAATTTAATTTCCTAGAAAAGTTATAATTTCACTTCACACAATGACAAGTCCTCCCAACTCCAATAACAACTATAATTTCACTTCACACAATGACAAGTCCTCCCAACTCCAATAACAACCGCCAAATCATTTCTTATCCTGTTTTAATCGGCATCCTTTATCCGCTGCACGTGTCACGTTTCAAACTTCTCCTTCGCCGTCAAACCAAGGCGACCCCTCCCCCCCTCGCGGCGACATTTCTACACCGAATCTGGACGGGACCGAACTTAGCATAGAACTGAAAGGGTTGTAACAGAGGTCGCAAATAAAATAAACAATTCTCCATAAAAATGCTTACCTGGGGAATAGGAAATTAACATAATTGCGTTAACTGTTTTCATATCGTGTGCTTCTCATTGTCTAAAATTGGTAGGTTCATGTGGTTAGTTTTGATACGGGTATTAAACAATTTTGCGAGTGGGGAAGCACATTACTACATTAAGCACTTTTTGTTAATTAGGTACTTTATCCAAACGTGCAAGTTTAACTTATTTCCAAGAGAATTAGAAAATTTTTTCGCACGCGACATGATTTTACTGTAAAACAGTTATCTAAAAACGGAAATTAAATATTTTTATGTTATTATGTGTCATTACAATTTTTAAAACACTGCGCGTTGTACAAGATTCAAAATGCTGCTCCTTGTACAATATTAAAAACTGAACATTTTATAATATTTAACACATTGCACATTATATAATATTAAAAGCTGTACATTAGC
The DNA here is from genome assembly GCA_929108145.2 of Limnephilus rhombicus. Taxonomy (NCBI): domain Eukaryota; kingdom Metazoa; phylum Arthropoda; class Insecta; order Trichoptera; family Limnephilidae; genus Limnephilus; species Limnephilus rhombicus. The sequence goes on from OV815280.1 coordinate 38,747,692, forward strand.
TTGTGTCGGTCTCCATGGACAGAAATAAAATTGCCTTATTTTTAAACGCCTGGTTTAAAAATAAGGCAATTTTAAAAGGTTTAATTATTGAAAAAAAAATAATTTCCATAATTTATAAATACATGTTTTAGTTTTTTTTTATTTTCAATTCATTTTAGCGAGCCAATAATCATTTTTAAAAAAATAATTTTAAATGCAATTCTCAATTTCTTTGTAAGAAGCAACTTTTGAGATATCGGGCGTTTCTGAATTCAAAAGTTTAAATAATTGACACACCCTACTGCACATTGTAACATTGTTAAAATCCCTTAAAGTTGCATAATTTTGCAGTTGCTGTTTCATCCTCTTTTGCTATATATATTACATTTAATAGAAGATTAGTGGCAAATGTGAATATAATATCTTTTTTAAAACTATTTTATTTTAATTTTTTAGTTTTAAGACTAAATAATTCTTTATACCCTTAAAAATTCTACTCGGGTTTAACTACGAAATTATCAATATTTACACTGTCGCGGACTGTGGAAATGTGCCTATATGAATATGTCTGAAAAGATGAGTTTTAAGTTAAGCTCTAATTCTCTTAAGCATGAGATAATTCTCAAATCATGTGGCAGTTTATTCCAGTCTTTTGGTCCTGACACACCTAAAGCACGCTCACCAAACTTAGTATAAAATCTGCGCTTTGGTTCCTTCAACCTTCCAATAGCCGATGGCACTGCTCATCTAAGGGTTGTAAATTGGCACACTCGAAGCATGCTGGCGGCACTAAAATCTACTTGGACCCTTAATATAGACGGCCCAAAGGTGATTTCTAAGGTAAATCCGGTCCTGCTTCTGAGGCTTTGCGGGGAAAACTTCTAAATTCCCGCCCAATTAAAAAATAATGACAGCACCCTGTTCCTTTGTGACTCGGGCTTAATGAGAGACCCGAAAGTCCTTTATAATGTTTCTATTCATTAGGAAGTTCAGGACCCAGAGCCTGCGGCCTGACGCCTAGCGCCTGGGGCCAGCTCGTCACCCTTTACAAACAACAAACTAGTGCAGTGAGTCGACACACCGTCATTGCGCGTCACTCCAAATGACGCACTGTAATTTTCAAAAATATAACATTCCAAGAACGAATATTCTGTCGGTGGTTTTACTGGAGGGTTAAACTGATAGAAGTGTATTGTGAGCGTGTCAGTGTGCCCGAATAATAATAATAATAGTAATAATTGGATAACTTGTAGAACGCCATATTTGTGAAAAACCACTTATAAGCCGCGGCATTCCGAATTTCTACAGTTTTTATTATTTCTATCAAACATTTTTTAACACAACTTTTTAAGTTTCTGAAAAACTCAATTTTTTTAAAATCAATAATATCTGTACATTTTCCTGCGCAGAAACGGCAATTATATGATATTCCCTCGATAGAAAAAAAACAGAAACCCCGTTTTTCCTGTTATTTTAAGAGTGATACGTATGAAAAAAATTGAGATTTTGGCTCTATTTTAAACGAGTCGTATTTTAATAACCATCTTCACAATTTTCATTTAAATATTATCGTTTTTAATATTAGCGCGCTCTCTCTAACATTCATATTTACATATCTCAACTTCTTCTTCTTTTTAAGCGCTTACTACCAGACTTTAAGGGCGCAAACGTGACTTCCCAGGTTCATCCTATTTATCACAAACGGAAAAAATACTTCCTTTTCAGTAAAAAGAAACACACTTTCATTAGAAAGTTCATGCTTGCAGAAGACAAACTTTTTCCTTCTAAGTAAGCTCAATCCTACCTTACTTCTTTTGAAATTTTCAAACATTTTAAATACCATTTATTTTATTTTCGATGAATACCGCACCAGACTCCCATCCGCTTTTCTCTGTCCAGTGCCATTACAACTATATCATCACCATTTCCTGTAAGTTGTACGGATAAATGGAGTGTGGAAAGAATAGATATGGGGAAGAAAGGAGGTTTTGATGTAATTTGCTGTTTAAAGCTGGTCACCAAACACCGCTAAAGCCGTTTCAAGCAACGTTCAGATTCAGAATGGCGATCTACCACTATGAAACGTACAGCATCTATAGTATTTTCTTTGTAATGTTAAACGAATGGATTTTCTTTGTAATGAAAACTGAATGGAAACATGCAAACTATTATAGAAAAGATGTGGCGGGCGGGCGGCGTTTGTTTAATTTTTATTCAAATCTACAGTTTTATTCCGAGATTGATGAAATTTTGCACACTTCGCCTTGAAAACAAGAAGGCGGTCAAAGTCTAATTTCAAAAAAACTATGTTCAAAGCCCGGACAACGCCGGGAGACTGCAACGCTGGTAATCAATATATTTTGTTTTCTCTTCTAACTGTTTCATCTGTAGTCGAGGATCATAACCGCTTTGAAATGACGAATTCGCCCTAGTATGGCTGTCCAGGAATCAACACACCTGCCATACGTCACACATTATCCACGTACACAAAAATCTAGAAAAACTTGATAAAATTGATCATAAGTACATCACAAGAAGTCACACCAGAAAGGATCTTGTGGTCCCATGGAGCAATACGTCGAAGTTCCAAAAGATATATACATATCTGGGACCGAAATTATATAATAAAATCCCTCCAGAATTAAATATTAAAACATGTAAAATGACATGCATCGGTTCAATAATAAATAAATGGTTGATTGGCTTAGGTAGGGTTGAGTCTGAAAAATTGTTAAATAACGTCACTTAAAATTTAAAATTTTAAATGCTTAACTATTAAATGCCACAATCAGTAAGAACTTAGCATATATTTAATCTACAAAAAAAAACACTTTGTTTTTTTGTGTTCAGAATACATTTTTTGCATTTTTCACCAGCATTTGGTTCCTTAGAACGGGCAATCTGCCTAGCTAGGAACTAATATAGACAAACAAGACATAATAACACTTGTACCCATTTTAATATTTACAGTTATTTTGAAATATTATTATTATGTTATTTTACTGTATAAATGAATCTTATGTAATAAATAAATAAAAATAAAAAAAAAACACTGGTTCGCTACTTTTGATACTTAGTAGGGGTGCCCGGGTTTATGAGATGAAGTTTGTCTAAGTCTTGGCGGCGAATGCGTTTGCTCAACTACGGCATGGTGGGCCGGATCGGGAGAGACTAGGTGAGGGAGACCTAAACTAGACCTATTCAACGGGACTCTCTCGACCCATCGCGGTGGGATTCATACGTCCGTCGCTCCTGGACACTGCGACACCCAGAATACCCGCCACTCATACATTTTTCCCCAGAAATTCATCTTCTTCCTTTCCCTAAATAAGACCCTCCACACGGCATGCCCAAAGATGACACAGACCCTGAGAATTTTTTTTTTCGTAGGACCTCCTGTATGGAGCTAACGTAAAAATAAAAAAAGGAAAATGGCGGCTTCAATTTTCTTCTAAATTGGTATACACATATCGCACTTCTAGGAACCTTGTGTTCAGTGGGTGGACCGTAACGTACCATTCGGAAAAAAACATGGAATGGTTTTAGGGCTTTTAACAGTATCGAAGAGATATATATGTACATGTCCCTCATTAATCCTACGTATCTACCCACCTGCCAAGTATTTTTGTTGCACAGCATTTCTTTAACATTGAATTCACAAGTAAACCTGAATTCATCAGATCTGCAGAATGGAGATGTGTAAAGAAAAATTGTTATTTGATTTTGGAACGTTTTCGTGCCACGCTTTAAAATTTTAGTTTCTTTGGAATTGCGAGAAAAGAGCATTTAATTAATCTATATATATATATAAATCAAAATATGCTTGCTTGAGTTTACATAATATTAGTGTATGAGATGTCTATGCGTTGCTAAACCATTCATCCGATTGCGATGAAACTTTGGTAATTTGATGGCCGCGATGGTTTCCATATACAATGGTGAGCTCTGGTGTCATGAAATTATGCGTTGTTAAACCGTTCATCCGATTGCGATGAAGCTTTGGTGAGTTGTTGCCCGCGAAGGTTTCTATACATACTGGTGAACCCTGACACTATGAAATTTGTATAAAAAATTTCAATAGGTGGCACGCGAGCTGTTTGAAAACTGAATGTACCGGGACTGAATTTATGGAATGTGGGAGGGGGGAGGGGAACTCGGGAGGTTGGTTCGCGGGACGGGGGAAGCGGGAGAGGGGAGTGGGGAGAGGGAAGGCGGAGAAGGCGGAGTGTGGACGCGTGAGGTGAAGGGGACGCATGAGGGGAAAGGGGAACGAGACGAATGGGAAAGGACACGCAGGGAGAAACAATTTCTTTATTAAGTGGCATGGCAACGCATGCCGGGAACTCGATTGGTTGTTGTAAAACCAGGTAGAGTAAATGCACGCTATTGTAGTCATTTTTTTATCTATATTTGGAAGTAAAAATTGAATGAGATAGAATAATTGGTCTCCTGTTTGTGTGGTGCTTCGAAGGCTCCCCACTGTTGTCAACTTTAGTTTTCTAAAGGTTTCACTTCTAGAGAGAAAACAATCTAAATGAAATTTTGGTCTCCAGCGATTATTTTCATACTTTTTGTTTCCAAATCTTTTTTCTTCAAAAAAATTTTTTTCTCTGCATTTCGTGACTGGTCACTCAGCCGATTATCCGCACAACCCCTCACCCTACCCCAAAACTAACTGTTCAATACCTATTGATTTTTAAAGATATTTTTTTTAACCAAAAATATTAAAGTTATAATATTTCAATTCACACACGGTAGAAGTAAAACCTTCAGAAAACTAAAGTAGACAAGAGTTGGGATTCTACGAAGCACCGCACAAAGAAGAGACCGATTATCTCATTGTCTCGCAAGCTAAATCCTATAGATGTACGTGTTGGTCTCTTTTTAATGTCGATAATTTTCGTTTCATCGAGTTTCAAATCACGGTGCTAAAGAAGTTTTCACTTAAAAATATATATATATTGGGGTTCTTGAACGCCATTCACATAAAAACTGCATAAAATTTTCTATTTTCACAACATTTTCCAAATAAAATAAAAGCACGCTCGTTTTAAACAAAATGATTTCGTTTAGCGATATCCGTGCTATTACCCACAAGGGAATAAAAATGACTTCACTTCACGAACTCAAATAACTGTATTTATTCCAATATGAGTTTATCGGTCTAGACACGAACGTAAAAACGTAAAAGTGATTCTGTTGCAAAAAACACACATGTACAGATGTCGCGAGCAGATTTATGGGATAAGCTGTCAAAAAATGATTGGAAAAAGAAGATATAAATTTTGTGGGAGAGTAAAAATACATGTTTTTTAAAGAAGCTATAAACCCTGTTACCTTTTCACCAAGCTCAGCTTTTTCTGTAAAAAGTGAATCGAACTTGAACCTTTATACCGCTAGCCTAACTTACTACCCAGTACTTGTTCTTCTTCTTCTTGTGCCCTGACGTTGGCTATAATGTTAGCTATGCGGACTTTGTTTACTGCAGCCCGGAACAGCTCCACGGTAGACTGGCCATACCACTGTCTCAGGTTTTTCAACCATGAGGTTCTCCTTCTTCCAAGGCCCCGTCTTCCGGCAATCTTTCCCTGCATTATGAGATGCAGGATCTCATACTTCTCTGGATGTCTCATCACATGTTCAAGATATTGAAGTTTTCGGATTTTTATAGTTTTAATTACTTCCTTTTCTTTATTTATCCGAACCATAACATCTTCGTTTGTAACCCTGTACATCCAGCTTATTTTAAATATTCTTCTGTAGATCCACATCTCGAATGCCTCAAGTCGCCTAATAAGTTCTTCGGTAAGCGTCCATGCTTCCATTCCGTAAAATAATATCGAAAACACGTAGCATCTGACCATTCGCATTCGTAATCCAAGATTGAGATCATGACTGCAGAACATTTTTTTCATGCGGATAAAGGTTGCACGAGCCTGCTCAATGCGGCATTTGATTTCAACTGAAGGATCCCATCTATCATTTACATTGCAGCCCAAGTATACCCAGTACTGGGACTAAAGAAATTAAAGTATTTTTAAATTATTATTTAACCACTAGAGCGACAGCGCATTTTAAAAAATTTTTTGACCGACACCGAAATTTTTCGCCACTATTAAAAAAATCGTGCCTTCGAATTATAACACAGCATAAAAACTTATTATATGCCATATAGCCAATAAATTTACCTGTATTTTACCCTTTATCTCAAATTTGTAGGTTTTATAAAAAAATATTAGAAAATCGAAAAATTTATAACCGCGCGAATCCCGCGTGATGATTAAAGGTGTATATCAATGGAAAAGAACTTAATTTTAAATGTTAACAGCTGATCAGGAATTCTGCGTGAAAAACATATTTAAAAATATATTTTTTTAACTTCATTATAAAATAGTCTACAAAATTCGGATTTGCGGCAACTATGGCCATAATAGATAAAACATTTCATTAGCTTCGTTTTATGTTCAAAATAACAAACGTGGGAGCTACAATTATTTTTTTTTAATAATTTTGCCGAATCAAGGAGATAATTGCCATTTTTATCCGAAAATCAATCGAAGACATTTAAAATGGCGCTAATATATGACAAAAATCGCTCCGGTGGTTAAGTAGGTGTGTTTAAAAAGCAATATGTTTGTAAACCAATATTATTACCCTCTGTGGAGTAAAAACTCAACAGCAATAGGTTCGGTACTGGGTTAAAACCTACCGTCAGTCATGTTAATTAATAATTACTTTATGATCAAACAGATTTATCGCTCTCTCTCAGTCGATAATGAGAAGCATTATTATTATTATATACTGACAGTTTTTTGTTGTTGTTTTAGTGTTAGTTCTTTAAAAACCGTTGTTTATAAGTACAATAGGATTCCTTGAATGCTTCTTTTCTTCTAATTTGCAGGCGGAACAAGAAGTTCTTTCAGAAAATCAGGGGGAACAAGCCGGTGTCTAGACTAGGTAGAATAAAAAGCACAAGATAATCATGTAAACACGATTGTAAAATAAACTCAAAATACTTTTTTAAACAGACGATGACCTGAAATAAAACAATGTGAAATCATTTTCTGTAAAGGTGACGACAATTTTGGTCGAACTGTTTTATTAGCTTAATAAATTTATTTATTTATTTATTTATTTATTTTATTTATTTATTTACATATGCATATATATTAACAATACATTACAATGTGAACATTTGTCTGTCCAACTGGGTAGAATACCCGTTTCAGGACAGCCAAATTGTATATTTAGTTCATAATATTCTTAACAAAGGAATAGTTTCGTTCAAGATATCAAGGGAATTTGCTTCTGTCAAGACAACTTTTGAGAACACTAAGAATTGTATATAATTAAGGGATGGTTTCTTTATGTCTTTAAAAGAATCGCAAAGATGTGATTTTTTTCAAGGTCAATTTGGAGAACGTAAATAAATGCATTCAGAGTGAATGCATTTATTAATGTTCTAAGAGTGTTTTCTTTAGTGAGATCACAAGTAGGAGATTCTTTCCAGGCCATTTTAGAGAACATTTACAATTGCATAATCAGAATTTACACATTTATAAACCAATATTTGACATATGAATTCACAATGTATTTATAACTGTTTAATTTTAAAGTACTATAATTTTTTGAATTTCTTAAATAGTAGCAATTACACAATTATAATCCAAATATATGACAAATGATTTTTCAACCTCGTTTTGGAGAACATTAATTTATTTAGTTGTTTATTTATTTCTTTTATTTTACGAGCAGAGGGCTTTTACATAAATAATAAATAATAAGGCAGTACCTCCATCTTTAACATGAGAAAACAAATAGTTTGGATAAAGTTACGATGTGAATAAAAAGTATATAAATTAAATAAAAAAAATGCAACAAAAATTTTTTACAGTGAGATATATAATATCAATATGTTACGATTAGAAAATACGTACATAATATAAAAATCCAACCAACAAATTTAAAAGTGAACCAAGGTTTGCAAAATTGCAACATTAACCGTGTCTTTACACCTATAAGTATGTTTCGCTGTGTCAAGCCGATGCGATGTATCGATGGTACCGACCTCCTGTACCTCTCTGTGTCAATGTCTTAATAATACAACATTTATTAAGACATTGATATTTAAAATAAAAGAATTGTGGCAACAATTAAATCATAACGAAACCAGAACATGAGACTCTAATTCATAAACAAAATAATATTATTCTAATATTTTAAAACTCAGGGTCGTGTTTAGCCTGGAACTAAATAGTTATAAACTAATAAAATCAATCGATTACGTTGTCGCGTTTTTTAAATAAAATCAAATATTTTTAAAAAGATCATCACGATGTTAAAATTACTACTGCCAGTTCAAATTGAACAGAATATTAAATGGTAAATCAATAAAACTAACTAAGTATAAGCTCACAGGTCAATGGCGATTTCACCGAAGTATGTGTCTTCTCTCGTCGAAACAAACGTCACCCTCTGACTTCCTATTTGGAACTCTTTCCTAAATAAGCTTGCCTGTAGTATGTTTTATCAACAGAAGGATGCAGTATTCCATTTTTTCTAAATGGTCTTTCCAATTAGGAATAAAAAATCAATTTGAAATTACGGATAGCAACCGACTTAATTACTGGGTGCTTACTTCGCATTATAATTTCAAACTGTTACACAGTTAAGATCTGCGACTGCGAAACCGGGTTGAATTCCAGTGCGCACTATAGTCCAATTAGGGATGCCATATTCCCATTAGCTCCGGATATTTGGTAGCAGTTTGGACTCTTGTGCAGGATTCACATGAAAAAAATATATATTGTGATGTAGTCTGAGTTCTTTAGTTTTTACTGTACATGTTGGAGTTTAATCCAAGCCATAAAGACCCGCGCACACAGAGAGCGGTCAGAGTTCTGCGTTCTAGTGACCGGTGACCGCTCAAGAGTTCCAACGCACACAAGCGGCGTTCAAATTCTCGCGTTCTAGTTTCGTTAGGGTCTTTGCACATGCAACATGTCACTAGAAAGTTCATCATCCGATGAAGAATTATTGCTCTTGTAGAGCTTAATAGCTTCTAAAAAGAAAAGGAAGTATTGGGTGCACCCAATCAACACAACGCGAAAAGAACAGGCGAATTTAGTAGAATTTTTCAGGATTTACTTAACGATGAACAACGATTCTATATTTATTTTCAAATGTCGATTAATAGTTTTATTAAGAGATTTACTTAACGATGAACAACGATTCTATATTTATTTTCAAATGTCGATTAATAGTTTTAATGAATTGTACAGCATCATAAAACCTGATATCGAAAAACAAAATCCTAACTGGAGGAACTGTGTTTCATCAAAAGAAAGACTGGCTGTATTTTTAAGGTATGTATTTATTTGTTAAGGATAAGAAAATACATTAGGGTATTAAGAAATAATAACAAAATATATGAAAGGTTCATTTGTTAATCGAATTATATAACGAATACGATATGTTTTCGTAATTTTCTGTTAGGTTTCCAGCCAACTGCGGCTGCGGTGTACTAGCTGTTAGAAATATTGGAGTTGACATCGCGGCGTTCAGGCGTTCCCTGTCTCGGCGGGAATAGAACTCTCAGAACGCGACGTTCCGCTTTGACCGCCGCGGTCTGACTCTGACTGCCCGCTGTGTGCGTTGTTGTTATAGACTCGGTACGTGGTACCGCTACATGCTTGCGACAAACGGCTTGCCGCAAGCCCAGGCAAGCTCTGGCAAACGAATGGCTGGCTTCCCCACACTTGCGAGTGCGCCAGTGTGTTCGGAGCATCCAAGCGCGGCGGACGTCTACTTAGGCTATACTATGTTTGCGAATCTATTTTTATTTTGGTTCCATGCCAACTCAGAATGAAACCAACTGAGAAACACCTCAGAGAGGTTATTAAAAGCTATGAACAAATAATTTTAAAATAGCCCTTAACCCTAACCTAACTTAATCAATTTTTTTATCATGACCTTTCTGAGTTGGTTTCATTCTGAGTTGGCCGGTCACCTTTATTTTAACGTGAAACAAAAGACAAGGGGAAAATATATATTTTTATACCATTGAACCATTGAAAAAGATAATACTAATAAAAATATGAAAAAGAACAAGACACAGAAAAATACAATGTCTAGTTCACACGCGGTAGAAGTGAAACCTTAAAAAAACTAAGGTAGAAAAGAGTGGGGAGGCTACGAAGCACCGCACAAAGAGGAGACATTATCTCGCAGGTTAAATCCTATAGATTTTTGTCTCTTCTTAGTTTCATCGAGTTTCAAATCACAACGGTGCCAAAGAAGTTTTTGCTTCCAAAGGTAGTGATCGCAATTGGGACCCGAACTCGGGGATCACTTGTCTTTATATAATATTGTCTTGTATTATAAAAAAAAGTTATTCTAACAAAAATCATATATTTTTTATTGTAATAATATTGTATAAATCATCAATTAAATATTATTTGTTTATTTTGCCTTTTTAGGTAAATCCAGTGGCAATAAATTATGTAAGTGCATTAAATTTGTGTACTTATACATTTTAATAAGTCTCGTAATATTATATTATCATAGACCGCACGGAGCAAAAACGGCGTGCATTCGCCGCCAGCTCGGAAGTTCCACTGAGCGCGATTGAGCGCTTGCCGCTTGTGCCCAAATTATCCGACCTCGCCGGATCGGTGGCAAGCTCTCGCAAGCTCTTGCAAGCCTACGCAAACGCGCGCTCCAGACGTTGGGACTTGTGGACGCTTGCCGAGGCTCGCCAAGCATTTGGACCCCGCTTAAGCAAACGCGCGCTCCAGACGTTGGGACTTGTGGACGCTTGCCGAGGCTCGCCAAGCATTTGGACCCGGCTTAACGAACGCCGTACGCGGAACTCCTGACCGCTCTCTGTGTGCGCGGGCCTTTTTAGGGCTGATGTTTTGAATGCGTTACCCCTAACTAGTGTAATTGAACACTTCAAATCCTTGTTTGTACTTACGAAGTTGTTTTAGTCTAGAGAAAACAAATATCGTTTGCAATGCAAATATATTCAGTCAAATGAACTGTACTAGAATTTTGCTTAAGTAGAATTTAACCGGATATTAGGAACGAGCAGTAATACCAACTACCAATGAAATGAAGAATCGATTACTTTAATGAGTATTTGTACGAGTCCTAAAATTGTCTATTGCAATGATAATTTGGTAAAATTATGGTCAGTTTTTGAAATAATGATAATTTTCAAAGTTCAAAGAAGAGTAATTTTTTGGAATTAGTGGTAATGGTTCTTGTAATAATTACACCTTCTTCATACAAAACATTTGTTTTTATTTAGTTTTTAGGCCAAAAAGTATTTTAATCAGTAAAGAGTGTGTAGGATGGCCAGGAGGCTAACGTTCTCTATTTATTTTTTTTTGTTTATTTTTTTTTTATTTTTTTTTTTTTACTTGTTATAAAGGAATATAAAAATAGCCATTCCTCACCATAAATAGGTAAATAAGTAAGTAATAAAATATTGCAAATAATAACAAAAATATAAGTAAGAAGAACTCAAGATTTATCAATAAAATGTTTTAATATTTAAAAGAAATAATAATAATATATGTGAACCGAGGCGTCTACTAATATCTACAGGAATTCCAAAAACTGAAAAAATCGGACTAATATCTATAAGAACCAAAGTGCGTACGAATATCTATAACGAATATCTACAGCTCAAACTGCTGACTAATATCTATGAGAACCAAAGTGCGTACGAATATCTACAGCTCAAACTGCTGACTAATATCTATGAGAACCAAGGTGTTGACGAATATCTACAGCACTGGCAGAGGTTGGATTTGCAATTATGTATAGCATATTGGAATAACGCAATATTGCGTATGCAGTTTAAAAACTTAATTTATGTATGTATGTATGTAAAAATCCCTAATATCGGACTTTGGACACATTTAGCTGAATATTAAGGAATTGGGTTTTTGTTTTAAAAGCTTTCTTTATTTCAAGAGCTTCTAAATTATTCAGTCTTTTACCATTACCATTTCTATGTCAGTTAGGTTAGGTTAGGTTAGGTTAGGTGAGGTTAGGTTAGGTTGTGGTGCCGTGTATTTCGAAATAAATAAATATCTCTGTATATCTGTAATGTATAATGTCTCTGTATACCTCCATGTTTGTTCAATAAATTATTGTCCTCGTAAACAGCAAAATACGTAATATTATGCAAAAACTTCATGTACGTACTTTAAACGTTTAAGCCTTTACGTAGTTAGTAATTACGTAAGTGAAGTAATTTATGCTTTTCCGTACAACCTCTTGCTCAGCTGCCCTCTGTAGATATTAGTCCAATCTACGCTCTGTAGATATTAGTTCAACCTACGCTCGATAGATATTAGTCAATACTGGGACCATCATAGATATTCGTCCGACCTTAGCTCTATCGATATTAGTCAACACTCTGAAGTTCGTAGATATTAGTACAACATATGAGCTGTAGATATTCGTCCGACATACAGGCTGTAGATATTAGTATCTGGAGTCGATATGAACTTGATCTCTTATAGTAGTTTCAAGTAATTTTTCAATTTAACCTGAAATTATTTGCGATAATTTTTAGATTTAACGTGAGGTCATTTAAATAAGCTATACCTAGGTAAATATAGGTATTTTGAATGTGCTTTGTATTAAAATTTGGGATTTTAGAATTATTCTGAAATCTTGCTGATATATTGAATTGTAAGTTTTTCAGCTGTATTTCGCTTTCTATTACGCTCTCTGATGCTAGAAACCAAACTGCTAGCCACATCAGTTCTAAACACGGAAGGGCAAACCTATATACTACCGACATCTGTCGGATAAGTCCGTAACCCGGAAGATATATCTACACTAGAGCCATCTATGTCTATTAGCTCAAACTATCACAATTTAAGAGTACACAATATGGCATTAACCGGAATTACTTTGAGGTAGTGCGAATTCTCATCATTCATTGGTAGACAATAAAAATTAAATACGATACTGCATAAAAGTCTAACTTCCATAAACCGGTGGAACTATGAATACCCTGTTTGAAGAAACTTTGTGTGGCTGAATAAATCGGAGACGAAGAACACGGATGGATAAGAAAATTGGGGCTATTCAGATCTCATCTTAAGGTTTTCAAAATGTCATCACCTTTTTGATTCGCAAAATAGATTTTTTTATTTAATAAATTGGTTTCAATGATACGTGAAAAAACCCTTACCAATCAGTAATCTACGACCTGTTGGTCTAAGGTCAGGGAGATTTTAGCTCTGTAATGCCATTTTGGGAAAATTGGGTGAAAGGTAAATTTAATAAAGGTAAAAAGTGAACATGAGAATAGACCTATATGGAAAGAGGTAGGAAACGTATAAGCCGTCCAAAATTTTATTGCACATATAAGAAACTCTCTTCAAAAGTATTTCATTTGTAAAAAAGAAAAAAAGAACTGTTTTAACACTTTCCCTAAATCATTTATTGATATTAAAACTTAAAACGCACATTTTGGCTCAATGAACACTAGAACTTGGATTTTCCTTAATTTTATTTTTTGTGTTTTAAAATTGGAACTAATTGTAGGAATAATTCAGACATTTCAATTTGGGAGAGGGTTTGGGTAACCCCCCCCCCCCCCCGAGAGCCATTTATTGGATTACCAACTGCCAAAGGTCACCAAAAGTGATTCGCTACATTTGGTGACTTAGCAGGGTTCATAAATTGACGTGTCCAGGGCATGGTAATAGTACAAAAATCGACACTGTAAATTAATTTGTTGATATCCACCCAAACGTATTACGAAAGGTGTTTTGAGAATGTTTTTAGTTTGAAATTGATAAATAATGCACAAAAATTATAATTTTAAATTAATTATATTTTCAAGGGATTAAGTATTGGGTATTATTAAGTATTTATACGTTCATAAGTCAAAACAGCCAATTTTGGAGAATCGCCTGTGCTTTTATTTTATTGATTTCTGAAAATCATTTTTTTTACATCTATTACAATAAACTTAATAATCTAATAAAATTCAATAACAGATTTTCACGTAACATAAAATAGTAACAAAAAACTAAGATTCCAGTACCCGTGGACTATAATAATTACAATAAGTAAAATTTTAAACATTTTAAGCAATCCCCGTCATAAAAAGAACTGATGACCTTGAAACGCCTGTACAGATTTTCATGAAATGTAGCCAAGAACTATTTCGATGACGTCAGCATTCAAACAAAATAAACCGCATCTTAATCTGTCCATTCGTTTAGGAGCTACGATGTCACAGACAGACACACATAAAGTCAAAATTATAACACCGCTCCTTGCGTCGGGGGTTAAAAAATGCAAAATTGTAAATTAATTTTAAATAAAAAATAGGATAAGACAAACACTAACAAATTACAATTTATAAGATAACTAATACACTTCGTTATTAATTTCAAAACATATTGTACTGAAAAATTTCGCTTTACTACACAACAGCAATATTCACTAATATGTCCTTGCTCTGCAACCGGGCCCGAAAAGAAGAAGATGGAGGGATACGAAATTACGAATGTTAGAGGAGAGCGCTAACATTTACAGCGACAAAATCGATGCGAAAATTGCGAAAATGTTTAATAAAACACGAGTCGTTTAAAATAGAGCAAAAATCTCGCGGGCATTATCTTAAACAGCATTTAAAGAAACACTGAATTTTTTCATATATGTAACTTGTAAAATAACTGAAACAAACGTGTTAATAATAATTTTTGGAGCAAACTCTGCGATTTTTTTCTATCGAGGGAATTTTATATAATTGACGTTTCGGCGCGGGCAAAGTCTAGATATTATCTTCAAGAATAACATATATTTTTTAAGAGCTTTAAAACTTACCGCGTTTAAGGGAAATGGTAATAAATCGGTACAAATCCGGGTTGCGGGCCCTTAAGTGAACACATGTTCATAAAGTGAATGGCTAGCAACTGTACATAGTAACAACATGACAACTTTTACAACTTATAGTAAATACGACATGTTCTTACGGGATAAATAACCATAAACTAACCTTCTCATGGGACAAGTTCTGGGACACAGGGAACATCTACCGTGTACAAATTTCGACAGAAGCATCACATAAACGTTTCTTTGTTCACCTGTTTATCCATTCCTGATACACCGTTTCGTCTATTCGGTTATCCCCGTGCAAGTTCTCACGCCATACGCGTTCCCAATTTTATTCCCTCCTCTCTAATACTTCGTGATAAGCCTCCCAAGGTCTGTTCTGCCATTCGTCACGATATCGTGCCGCCGAGAGCTCAGTTCCTGATACCGAATCCGACCGAATTCACTTCCAGCAGAATGGAAAAGTTGGGGCAATTCAATCATCGCTTTTACTTTACGAGTTTTACGCGGAACGGGCGTAACAAAACCCCGCAAAGCCACCGTAGACTAATCAAACTCGCTTTATGGCAGCGGTGCAAAACCTTTTAAACAGTAATGCCATGATGTCAAGTTTTTTTTCCATTTTCCAAGGGAAATTCCAAAGGAAATATTATCACGACAATTTTTTCCCAAGTAATAATTTTCGGTGATCCGACAGTTGATCTGCCAACAATTGGCCCCCCTGAATGACATTTACTTTAAAATTATGATTTTTTGCACATTCTTTATCAACTAGCTTTTTCCCGCGGCTTCGCTCGCATGGCATTAGGGGATTTCCACTCAGCCTCCTCCACCTTCCCTCTCCCCACTCCACTCCTCCCATCAATCCCCCTCCCCCTCCACCCACCCCTCCCCCCACTCCACTCCCCCCATCAACCTCCTTCCCCCCACCCCCCCACCCCCTAACCCTCCACACAACCTCCTCCATCCTTCCCCTTTCCCCTTCCTTCCCTCCCCCCTCTCCCTCCCCTAACCCCCTTCCCCCCCACCCTTCTCCCCCTCCCCCCCCCCCCTCCCCACTCCCCCCTATCACCTCTCGCATTCCACACATTCATTCCCGATACATTCAGTTTTCAAACTGCTCGCATGCCACCTGTTATAATTTCTTATACAAAATTCATAATGCCAGAACTCAACGGTAGTTTTATACACAAAAAAAAGAATTATCCAATTTGGTTCAGTCGTTCGGGTTTATGCGCATACATACATTTTGGTGATTCATTTTTATAGATAGTTATTAAGTACGAATTATTATTCTTCTTTTTATATTCTACCAAAAAATCCAGTACGGCAGTTTTATACTTAAAAAATGCGATACCTGTCTATCCAATTAAAACAATAATTGTTGTGAAAGATTTTTAAATAAAAAATTCTATTTTAGAAAATATTTAAACGAATTTATTTGAAGTACCTACTTCCCTAATAATTTGAATCGATTAAAGAATTATAGATATCTTACTAATCGTGCTAACTATTGCAATTTTTTCATACAAATTTCAAAATGCCAGAGCTCTGAGCTATAGCCTATATGTTCATATTATTGTAAAGTTTCATTAAAATCCATTCAATTTCAGTAAAGTAGGAGTAAGTATTTTATACATACTTGAATTTTAACATCAAAGGGATGTCCATAGTAACCTAATTTAAAAAAAACATCGTTTCCAAGGCGACAATTGGCGTTTGCAATAAATCGATTTTGTTAGCCACAGAAAACGTAAGATAAATAATTTCATAACGCCAGAGATTATTCATAACGCCAGAGCTTAGCAATATATATAGCCTATAGATCTCGCAAATAATGTAGCTTTCTATTAGTGAAAGAATTTTTAAAATCTATTCAGTAGTTTTTGCGTGAAAGAGTAACAAACATACATCCATACAAACTTTCACGTTTATAATATAGTAGGATTTCAAACGTAAAATCGACTTCAAAATTGCCTTTAATAATAAGTTGGTAAGAATATCAAACGAATGAAACGGTGTCGATTTGTTGTACTTATACGCTGTTATATACAGTATACAGACCAGTGGTTTTATCCTTTATGCATTTGAATGAAGATATGTTTTGTCCTTTTGTTATTCGGTGGTACATTCTCTCTGCACACCTCTTCGGGTTACTTAGTTATATTTTGTGTAATTGGGTACACCATATTTTCGCTAAACCGACTGCATAAAGCTGGGAACATACTAGGCCCACGCCACGCCACGCGACGTAGGTAGACGTCATCATTTCCATATCTGGACTACTTACCATCCATACATTTTCTATGGAAACGGGTGCTTTAGAATCACACTAGCCCCACGCAACGCAAACCGACGCCCCCTACGCGACGCGGATCTGCCGCAGCCAGATCGGCGTGGGCCATGTGGAAGGTGGAGGGGGTATGGTCACGCCTACTACGAGATGATTTTACATCTTTCTGGTGTTATCTAAGCATCTAACGTTATGTTTCGCAATATCTGTGGTTGTTTTTTGACAGATATTATTCAAAAATGGATGACGAACAGTTCATTGAAACTGGACGGCACGAAGTTATTTATAAAATCAAATTACAGGATTATAGAGATTCTGCATACGCAGTGCAGCTTGGGAGGAAATTTCAGCCATTCATGGCATGACTTTCAATATTATACCCCTACCATGAATGACAATCAAACATGACATAGACACACTGCCAGTCTTTCTCTAATCCGAATGGACTTTCGTGTTTTCTTTTTTGATGTCATATTCAATTATGCTGTGAAGCTCTTCAAATACCACTTTACTCATACGGAAGTACATGAAGAATCGTCCGTCATCAGATTCTAGTTAATTAGATTAGTTAACTAGATTCTACTAAAGTATGGAACTCTCCAAACATTTGTCTTTGTTTGTTAATGTTGTGGACCCAAATACTTCTCACTTTTTTCTTTTTGCGAGAATATTTATTTAATAATAATAATCGTAGCAAATCATCTTCAAATTCACTTTCAAGACATGGCAAAGCTGTCATCTGCTGAGAAGAGAATCACATAAATATAACCTAAAAAATAAATGTCAAATGTGTCAAATCAAACGCGCCTGCGCACAACCAGAGACCCCTTGTCACGTGGTCACAGCGACGCGTACGTACGTCGGCCAGTGTGAACGGGACAGGAACGTTGCGTCGCGTTGCGTCTGCTCAGTATGATCCTTGCTTTATGTTAGTATGCTGGGCGGCAAACCGTCGATGAATCAACTGTCATGGAACCCTTATTTCTCCACTACCTACATCTATAACGAATACATGAAATATTGTTTTGTATGCAATACATAATTTATTATGAAGTTGAGGCTAAGAATTACACAGGTCTACAACAAAAATGCTGTCTGGATGATTTCAACTGATTTCTATGAAATTATATGTTCTGAAAACTAGAAAAATACTCAAAAAATTCCAGAACGTCAGGTTATTTTGCAAAACGGTGTACATATAGATATAGATATTATATACAATAGTGAGCTCTGACAATAAACATTTCATTGCTAAACCTTTCATCCGATTGAGATGAAACTCTGGGGATTTGATGTGTGCATGCCCGTTATGGTTTCTGTATACAATAGTGAGCTCTGGCATCATGAAATTACGAAAAATTAATTAATCTATATAAATAAAAATGAGTCGCCGAAATGTATGTACGCGCGTAACTTTTGAACGACTGCACCAAATTGGATAATTCTTTTTTTTTTGTGTTCGTTAATGTCAAGACAAGGTTTGTATAAAACAACTGGTGAGCTCTGGCATTATGAAATTTGTATAAAAAATTGCAATATGTAGCATGCGAGCTGTCAAGACTGAATGTACTGGGACTGAATGTATTGAATGCGGGAGGGGGTTTGAGGGAGGGGGGGGGGGGGAACTAGGGATCAGGGAGGTTTAACCTGAATTTTTAGGCAATAACAAAGACCCTAACTACAAACAAATCGTTAAAAGCATTTCAAGCTTTAGGTTGCCTAATGAGTTTAAAAGAACATTTTCTTCATTCCCACCTCGACTACTTTCCAGAAAATTTAGGAAAATAATTCCACTCAGGGCCTATGTCATATTTGGGGACGCTGTGTGGAGGAACTTTTTAGAGAAAGGATAGAGCGGAAGTTCTGGGAATGAGGCGTAGGAATCTGGTGGTCAGTGCGTCCAGGAGTGACGGACGAATGAATCCATGTCTCAGACTGCGGTGCAAGACGGTGTTCCGAGAGAGTTCTGTTGGAAAGATCAAAAGGTCTCCCTAAACCAGTCTCTCCCGTTCCGGTCCGCCACGTAAGAAGGCGGGTAGGCACAACTGCCGCTAAAACCTCACCCCGTGAACCAGGATACTAGTGTGGACTTGTGAAAATTTACGAGATATCATAATTGTAGAAATTTTTAAGCTGAAAGTTTGTGCAAAGAACAAGTCTGAACGTGGAAAATTGCGACGGAATCGATCAAGAAATATTCATACAAATACAACATTTCGTTTTTGAAAATGACAATAGGCCACTTGCATGGACTTCATAACGACTTGGAAAAAATCGTGTGGATAGATTTTTTTACTAAGATTACCAAAATGTTAGTAAAATTTTTTAGAAATGCCCAGTTTTTTTTTTTTAAATAAATAAATCCATTATTTGGGCTTGTGACGTCACTACATGAAAATGTCCCGTCGCCGAAAATGTTCCTATCATTTTTATAAAATTCCACACTGATTTATTTTTTTTATATGGCATCACTTTGATTTTACGTGAATTTTTGAATTTGACATTTAACGTTCACTAGATTTATTGTTTGTTCTCTGCGAACGTATCATTTGGTTTGATTTTTTGACAGATGTTATGACGAGAACCCCGTACAATTTACGTTGTCCGTACGTGTTTTAGAGGTATAATGATAATGATGCGGATTTTAACAAAATCAAATAACATAATATTCTTATTATTATTAAAATTTACAAGTACAAGTATATTACATTTGATTTAGTAATATAGACGTTGAACATTATAATGATTTATGATCAATAAGATGGATCAAGGAAAAAAATATTTATGAGATTTTATATTTTTGGTATGCCTCGTTATTCTCCTGTGTTATTCGTGTGGAAACCGTTCTTTTTTTAAAAATGATTTTTGGCTATGTAATTATCGTTTTTTCGCACCTATAAAATTATGTCCCGTCTTTCCGGTTTATAAAAAATGGTCTGATTTTTCGGATTTAAATTTTCAAAAAATCGCCAGGGTTTCAAAAATACGATTAAAAAAGAAAAAAAATACAGAATGTCTTAGAATATTTACCTAAACCGGAAAAAAAATTTAAAAAATGTGATGCAAGTGGCCTATTAAAATATTTTTCTGTTAAAATATCATATCATAGTTAGGTACTTTAACGCGTCTCAAATTATTCACACAATCAGATTTAATTTTGAAATAATCACTTGAATTCAAATCGAATATCAGTTCATTGAACCAGATTTCAGGCAGGACTAACTCACAACACAGGCGAACGAACTTACCACGCTGATTGCAATTTAAAAAAATTATAAATCTATTTGAACCCTCAAGATTTGCTCTCAATATATGTTCTGAAGATAGTCCCGAAGATCTTATATTGGCTCAAGAAACACAGATAATAAAAAATATTTTGGGGAACGTTGTATTTTAGTTGATTAATAAATCGGGCGAATTAAAGTGACTTATACGCATGCTTTCAACGCCCGCCGTACCAACTCTAAGATGAGGTACCTCCTAAAAACTAAAATAAAATCTACATTTTTAACAGCACGTACTTTTTTATTTTCAATTATTCTGGTTAATTTTGAAAAAAAAACAGATAAATAATATAATATCCAATCAATGAAGACAATATTAGCAACTCCAACAAAAAATTTGAAACATCAGAAAAGTTTTGGAATTGAACTCAGGACCATAGCCTTGCCGGGCTCTGCTCTAACCCCTGAGGTAATTCGACATTATCCCTTTCGGTCATATTTAATTGATTTTAAGAACTACCAATAGTGTTTTCATTTTATTAACGCATATTTTTATTGGCTGCTATCTTTACGTGTGATTGGAAGATTTTATCTTATTAAACGCAATCTAGATAGTGTATTGGATAAATACATTCATTTTTTAACAAAATTCTATGGTTAAGTTATTAGTACAAAAACATATTTTTTCACAGAGGCGAAAAATATCATCGTTGTATGGGAATTTAACAATATTACCGGTGCAGGCCTTATTATGGTACAAAATATTGATTCAGCATAATATGTCTGAATCTAATTATAAGAGGAAAGTGGAACATGAACATAATACAAGGTTCACAAAGAATGAAGGAATGCTTATTCCAAAATATAATAATAAGTACGGACGGTGAACCATGGAATAATATATCGTACCGAAAATATTTAACATGTTACCAATTAATATAAAAAATTGCGATTCTACAAATAGATTCAGATATATGCTGAAACAATGGCTGCTAAATCGAGATAATTTATATCACTTCATATGTGTTAATTGTGATAATCTGTATAGTTATAGTAATAATATTATGTATGTATATTTAAATTGTAACTGAACATTAACATCCTGTTGACAAACTGCTTTATTGCGGTTTAACGGGATTGTACCTTGAAAACCAAAAAAAAAAAATAGGCGACATCTGCTGACTTTTCTACAAGTCTAGGATGAATAATTTTTAGATGAATATTAAGTAACAGCGCTCTTGAGGCGATTTTTCGCAAAAACAGCGCTATATAAGTTGTCCAAATTTATTATTATTATTATAATTAGAACTGAGCCCCGGCAAGGCTAAAGACTTTTAAGATTTAATTCTTAGATCCAACCGAATCTTTAACCGATTTTTCTTATTCAAATTGTCATTTTAGAGTCGCTAATATTGTCTTCATTAATTAAATATTACAATTTGAGGTTTTACACATAAAGTTATTCCAAAAAAGAGATATCATTCTCTAAGATTCCTCATTATTTGCAAGTCGAGCTTGCGTTATAATCTAAATCTAAAGCACCCAGAAAATGCGGAAAAACTCACCTTCCATCGGCAACAAAACCATTCCAGTGAAAAATCTATCATTTAGCTTAAAATATAAATGAATAATAATGGTCCTAAATCATGTGTTAAAAATGCCAATATTTTATCATTAAATTTTCACCACGAACTATTTTTAAACGACTTCAAAAAGGAGGAGGTTCTCAATTCGACTGTATTTTTTTTTAATGTTTGTTACCTCAGAACTTTCGACTGGATGAACCGATATTGATGATTCTTTTTTTATTGAAAGCTGGTGCTTCCCGTGTGATCCCATTTTAATTTGGTCCAGTTCCGACATTGGAATCCATGAGAAAACCATATAAGTCTTAAATTTGCATTAAGTTTGTGCGCGACAAATGGACGAATAACTCAATATCACGCCAACCGGTTTCGATGATTCTTTTTTTATTGGAAAGGATGTACTTCAAGGGTAGTTTGATGGTTAGGTTCTAATCATCAGAACCATGACAATGTAACAGAACTCTTCAATTCTTAGGAGCAAATTAACGAAACTCGGCCGAATCTCTTAATTTGACCCCAACGTCGTTATGTCTGTCTCATACAAGCAGCACGTTTAGTAGGTCTACCCATATTCAGACAAATTAGTTAGTGTACTCAGTTTCACTAAAAATCAAAAAATAAACAAAAATTTTAACAAAACAAAAAATGACTTAAAAAAATGCACTAAAAATTAAAAAAATAATTTCGTATTCTTCTACAACTTCATAATCAAACTTACTTTTTCTACTTATCAATATGTAGGTACGATTGTTATTTTTGAGTCGGTGTCAGCAAAGGTACCCGGCCCGACGCGGCGTGTTCACTTGACAGCTCCCCTCACGCCGTGGCCGCGGCCCCGCTCTCGCCTCTCGCCTCGCCAAGTCGTTTGTGCGACACAAGCACATCTCACCTATAACTATGTATGTAGTTACAAACCTACCTTGACAGACACCGGCTCCAAAAATAACAATCTTACCTACATATTGATGAGTAGAAAAAGTAAGTTGATTATGAAGTTGTAGAAGAATACGAAATTATTTTTTTACTCTTTAGTGCATTTTTTGAAGTCGTTTTTTGTTTTGTTAAAATTTTTATTTATTTATAACTAGGCCGATTGTGATCCACGTGTCGCAGGTTATATACCACTGCCTTAAAGCCTGGCCGGGAACATTTTTGGTATTCTTGGAAAATGCAAATGGCGGTAAGTCCTCGAACAATTTGCATTACATGTAATCCCAATGATTTGAACAAATTTATTAAAATGGAAAGCTTTCGTTCATCATTGTTGAGGAATCCCTGACATTAATTCCTCTGTCGTTATCCTCCTAGAACCTCCCTACTCAGAAAAGGGTTGTTGACAACACAAGAAAACCTGGGTTACGTTTATTACAATGGAGTTCTACGAAATAAACGCAAAACAATTATAAGAACACCTATACATTTATAAAGTTTATTATATTTTTTTCTTTTTTCACAGAAGGTCCCGAGAAAAACAATTTCCTATGCTGTGTGGAACATCTTTTTAAGTTAAGGTAGGAAGTTCTGGGAAGGAAAAGGTTTTGTGGGTTGGGCATTAATTTAACCTCCCTCAATAGTCCTCTCCCAATCCGGTCCGCCACGCAGTTGGTGGACAGACTCATCCGTCGCCAAAACAGGACATTTCAATTTTTCGGTGATTATATATGATCGTATTGGCGGCCTCCGTGGTCGAGGGATAAGGCTCTCGACTTGTAATCCGAAGGTCGCGAGATAAACAAATTTCATTTGATTTATTTGTGTTTTTCACAATAATTAATAATTAAAAATAATATACAGTATATTTCATATTATTAGAGTGGAAGATACTCTCAGTACCGCCCAGGTGTAAGACTACCATTCAGAATTGAAACGTTGCTTGAAATGGCTTTAGCCATGTTTGGTGACGAGATTTTTTTGTTTATTTTAGATCTGAATAGTCAGGCAATTCCCTATCTTCCTCCTCCCCATTTCCTTTCCTTCCGCGCTTACCTTCAGCATCACAACATACCCCAATTGGGGTTGTCATAAACTCACTGACTCCAGACGGGAGCAGCAGATGGGACACTTGTAAGGTATTCACAAAGGGAGAAAAAAAAATGAATTCGTGTTCTATACATTCAATAAACAATTAAACAGTGACCATGCTTCAGTGATGTTATTTTTTCTAGCAGTTTTTCTCATTTTTTATCATCTGGTGCGTTATACCAGCGCATTAGCGTTATTTAGCTTCTATCGGATGTCGACAGCTGCCAGCAGGAAAAGTGCTTTCTATCGATTATCGACAGGGGTGCCCGGATAGGCGGTGGCCGTCGAGAGTGGTTCTCGCCAGCCTACCGCTCTCAGATTCAATTAGCCGCTAGTACAGACAGGTCGTGTGATTTGTGGTATAATTATTTTAAATACGCAAACTCATAATAAACCAGTTTGTATTAACGACCTATTGTTATTGAGAAGTTCCCCCATAGAACTAATAGTATTTGAATGTGAATAGTACCAAAAATTACAATTTAAATTAAAATTAAACTGTTAAGTTTAATTATTTATTGAGTTCTCAGCCCATGAATCATTTTGATTGCATTAATTCAACTTCAACATTAAATGGCTGAAGGCTGTGAATTAGTGATGACGGAATGATGGATGGAAGAAATATAAACAAGGCTGAATAAATTTTAAATCAAGCTTATTCGTACCTGTTACCAATTTTTCCCCTTCAACGTCAAGCGAGAAACTAATTTATGACAGCCTAATGCTCGGTGCACACAGGCTAGTATTTCAAGCCTGGATTGCGAGATATTGTTAGTAACCTAGTAAGCCAGTAACACTAGCTACGTGTAGACATAACTATTATTATTATTCTCGATCCAAAATAAGTTCAACCCGTGGACGCGCATGTCTCCGCCCATTCTTCCCACTGCTTGCTAGACGAACGCTAACACATTCAATCCCACTATTTAAATAAATTGAATTATTTTATTCAATTTTATTTTATTTGTCTGACAAAAAATGACAACAATTTATACCTTTAAATAATGGTAGCGGTAGTATTACCAAATACATATTGTACTTTATGTGGCATGAGATTTACCAAATTGGCTGAAGGATTAATCCGAAACTAAAAATATCACCATTGAAATAAAAAAAAAACCTCAGATGATTCACTTGAAATATTGAAAGCCAGTGAATCATCATTGTTGTCTCCGAGGTCATGAACAATAATATGATGGACATTCCAAAATTATCGCTTAATACCAATAATATGTCGAATAAAATTACTCAAATACTCTGATGTAACTTTTCCGATACCTTCTTACGTAGGTGTTCTTGGGCATTTATTTTAAATGAGAAATTGTTTACTTTAACATGTTATTTTATCATCGACCATACCAATTCGCTCGTGTTTAATTCGCAATGTCAAGGAAGTAATCGTAGCATAGTTTTGTTGACTTCGCTAGCAGTGACATTTACCATATACTTATTATTTATTATATAACCCTCTATGAGAGCTGTACTCTTTTGTTCTTTGTAATTAGTGATAATGTATTTGAACATATCGGCTGATCACCCATTTAACCACTGGGTCTGAATGGGTTAATTTTTTGTATCGCGGACACACAGTACGACGGTCAACGGCATATTGAATTTTGGGCGAAGTGATTGGCGGCAGCCGAGAGCCGGTGAAGGAACCGTAGCGGGGGGAGTGGTATGCGCAGTACAAACCAAATTTTGTACCATCGCGGGTTGTTCTAAACGCGGATAGAGATAGTTTATGTTTAACCTAGTAAGCTAGACAGGAAGCTAGTAAGCTAGAGAGGAAGCTAGTAAGCTAGAGAGGAAGCTAGTAAGCTAGAGAGGAAGCTAGTAAGCTAGAGAGGGAGCTAGTAAGCTAGAGAGGAAGCTAGTAAGCTAGAGAGGAAGCTAGTAAGCTAGAGAGGAAGCTAGTAAGCTAGCGATCACGACAGGATAGTTCAATTTTTTTATTTTTTTTATTTATTTTTTTTTTTATTCCATTTTTACAATTTTACAAAGTTAGGAATAAGTACAATTATTTTTTTAATTATGTACATGTAATGCAAATATTTTTTAATGGTGGTAATAATACCTCTCTAATTGAGAATTTCTCGTGTTTAGGGAGGGAAATTGGATGAGGTTCAATTATTTGAGTTAGTAGCTAGTAGGTAGTAGAAGTAACGACCATTATAAGATTATTCCTACTCTAATGTAAAACATGTGTCTCTTCAAAAATCAATCTATCAACCAAAAATTCCATATCATCATAAATATATTAGGTTCTTACATTATGAAATTGGCGTTTTGCCGTACTGGCAACTTTGATCTCAAATATCTTCTCTTTGGTTAGGAATTCCAAAATCAAATTTATACAGCTATTTACTCATGTATTTGTGTTTTGTTTTTTCACATTCCCAATTTGCTTCAAGTGGATTAAAACAGTTTTATCACTAACATCGCAGTCTGCAGCTAACTCGGACGTGGTTTGCGATGGATCCGCTTCCACAATAACCTTCATTTCTTCATTATCAACTTTGGTCTCCGGCCGTCCACGGGGCTTGTTCTGCAGGTCGAAATTTCCAGAACGAAAACGTTGGAACCAAAAACGCACGGTGTTTTCTTTTGTGGCACCTTCGCCATACACATCATTAATCCTTCGAGCCGTTTCTGCAGCACTGGTGCCACGGTGGAACTCGTACTCGTAAATAACGCGATATTTCAAGTTTTCCATTTTGTAAATTCTCATTCTAACGGAAACCTGGCTGGAACCATCAATTAACTCTGCTGAGCTTGGTCTATCCCACCATCATATTTACCGGTCTGACAGAAGTCAACATACCAGCTCTAAATCTAGAGGCGGTGGTGTCATGATAGCTGTCAACAAGGCACATCCTTCAAAACTTCTGAAAACCAAAAATTGTAATGTGGAGCAAGTTTACATCTTACTAAACGGTAAAAATCAAAAAAATATCAAAGGCAGTGTTTATATTCCACCGTCATCGGATATAAGTGTATACAAGAGTCATTTTGAGGATATTGAACAACTGTCGTACAAATTTCCAAACAGTAAAATCACTATCATCGGTGACTATAATTTACCAAAAATTAATTGGGGCACCCGTGACAATTCTACAGTATCACAAAACTCTAGCTTATCTGAAACAGAAAAAGAAATAGTTGAATTTTGCGATTTCCTTAACCTAGTTCAATTAAACAATGTAAAAAATGACAATAATAGATTACTAGATCTTGTTCTTTGTACCGACATGGCAACTGCGGTTGATAAGTCACTCGACTCAGTTCTTACCCCTGATTCTCATCACCCACCTCTAGACATTACTATACTATGTAACCCTATAAAATGCCAAATTAAAAACCAGACTCAATTTCTCAACTTTAATAAAGCCAATTATGTTGCAATACGCGATTATCTACATAACACTGACTGGTCTATATTAGAAGGAGGAAACCTCGATGAAAATATTAAAGTCTTTTATGATCACCTATATAAAGCCATAGAAAAATTTGTTCCGATTAGTTATAAATTATCTTCAAATTTCCTTAGCTGGTTTAGCAAGGACCTCATTAACATAGTAATTGAGAAGAAAAAAGCCCATAAAATATACAAAGAAACAAAAAGTCTTTCTGATTTTACAATTTTCAGCAAGCTTCGAAAAGATTGTAATAAATTATCAAACATTTGTTATAATAATTATATTAAGAATGTTGAATTTTCGATTGTTAACAATGTAAAACATTTTTTTAACTATTGTAAATCCCAAAATAATAATAACCTTGGCATACCTGAAACTATGCACTACAAACTGAAAACTTCCTGTAAAATCAATGAAATTGTCAATTTGTTTGCAGACTTTTTTAAGGATGTGTATGAAACCGATATCCCTGATGAAGACATTCCAAACTTCGAGTCAGATATAAATTTACAACTATCTCAGATACATATTGAGATTAAAGAAATTGCAGTATGTATCAAACTACTGGAACCTAAATCTTGCTCAGGGCCAGATAAAATTCCCCCAGTATTTCTTAAAAACTGTGGGGCTAGTGTCTCTTACCCACTGTACCTACTATTTAATCAATCACTTTTATCAGGCAAGTTCCCGCAAATATGGAAAAATAGCTTTCTCACTCCAATATTTAAAAGCGGAGACAAGTCTTTAGTTGAAAATTACAGACCAATATGCATACAATCGTCGATACCAAAAAATTTTGAAAAGTTAATTCTTCAAAAAATATGTTCTTGCATAAAATTTAATATCTCATCATTTCAACATGGTTTTATCTCTGGACGATCTACTTTAACTAACCTTACAGTGTACGAAAATTTTATCTCAGGTGCTCTTGCTAATAGAGAACAAGTTGACTCAATTTATACGGATTTTAGTAAAGCCTTTGATAAGGTTTGCATTAAAATTCTTATAAATAAATTGTCTAAACTAGGAATAAGTGGTAAATTATTATGCTGGATTAGGAATTATTTATCAAAACGTGTACTAACTGTCTCTATTAAAGAACACTTGTCTTACGAATTTGAAGCAACTAGTGGTGTGCCTCAGGGTTCGCACCTTGGTCCAATATTGTTTATACTATTTATAAACGATGTCACTTCCATATTCTCTGATGTTAACATATTATTATTTGCTGATGACATGAAAATTTATAAAATCATTAAAAATATATACGACTGCTTGTCCCTTCAATCCAATTTTGTAAAATTCGCAGAATGGTGTACCATTAACAAACTTACACTTAACATTAAGAAATGTCAAATCATGAGTTTCTTTAGAATAAAAAACCCCATCAAATACAGTTATTCACTTAACAATCACAGTTTAATGTCAGTACCTGTAATAAGGGACCTCGGAATAACCTTCGACACTAAACTACTATTTATCAACCACATTGATATCATTACTAATAAAGCTATGAAAATGCTGGGTTTCATTCTAAGACTATGTAAAGATTTCAAAAACATTCATACATTTAAATTACTATATACAACTCTGGTTAGGAGTCATTTGGAATATAATTCCCCCATATGGAACCCTCTCTACAAAAGCCACGCAAACTCCATTGAAAAAATCCAACGCAAATTTCTCCGATCAATTAATTTCAAATTAGGAATTCCCGCGGATGACATAAACTATGATTCTCTATTACAAAAAATGCGACTCTTATCGTTAAAAGATAGAAGAATACTCAATGATCTTATTTTTTTATTTAAAATAAACAATAACTGGTTTGACTCCCCTGAATTGGTATCGTTAATAAATTATCATGTACCTAGTAGAACAACTCGACTCAAAACACCTTATTATTGCAACAACACTTTAACAACACTCTCAGTAATGCAGAACAAAATTCAATAATACATCGTTTACACACTTTAGGTAATGAATTTGCTCATATCGATCATGCCGAAAGTCTGTTATCATACAAAAGATGCATTAGACAAAATTTATCTGCTAGTACTACATAATAAATAATAAGTATAATCATGTAACCATAATATTATGTCCTACGTATGCACTCTAATACCTATGGCTTAGAAACATATCATAGGTACCTATTTTTCATATCGCTTTGTATACTCCGTAATACCTTCCTTTTATTTATTATATATATTTTTTTAAATTTTGGTTATCTTCAATATTTGGCTCCTAAGAGCATTTCTTACTGTTTACTTGTCATACTTTTTTATATTTATAACTTTTGTACTTTATATTATTTACAAAGGTAACTTATAGTTTATGTTATTTCCTGCCTTTCAACTTTTTATCTTAACTTTTTACTTTTACATTATACTTTATATTTTATAGTTTACACTTTTACTTTATACTTTCATTTTATACATCATAATTCTATTTACTACTCATTACCTTAACTCCTTTCTTTTACCTTTTGTTTTTATATTTAACTTTACATTTATATGTCACTTTCTTATGTTATTGTATTATAATATATATAAATATAATTATGTTTTTGAAATAAATAAATAAATAAATAAACTAAGTGACGCAAAGAAAAAAAGAATTAAGGAAAAAACAAATAAATTATAGTTTTCGAAACACAAATACATGAGTTAATGTCGCTAAACGGATTTTCGGGTGGTTTTCACCAATAGATAGATTGATTGAAGAGGAATGTTTATATGTATAATACATGTAAATTATATTAGAGAAAAGCCGAAAAATTCAAAGAAAACATATTTTTGTGCGATTTAAAACGGCTGGCGGGCCGTTCTATAGTCACTTTTGGAATTTGTTCTACGGAAGAAATTGGAAAATAGATGTTCTAGAGTAAGTAGGTATTTGATTTTCCCTTTTCAAATATCCAGTGTTGCATTGCAAGCATTGTATTATTAGTTGTGAGTTAATTATTTTATACAGGCAGCGGGCAGCGGGCAGCTGGCAAGCGGGTGGTGTGGATTTTATAAAGATTGGGTAATGGCGTTGTGTCGTTAGCCACAGCAACGTGTTGCCGGGTCAGCTAGTATTAAATAAAGTATACTTTTCAATACAGTAAAAATATTTGACAAAAATTTCCAGGTTGGTTAGTGGTAACAATAATGAGATAGAGGATTATATTTGGGTGAGGTGACTAATTATTGCATGACCTTTTTCGATGATCCATTGTTTGATAAGGATTTTGTATTTGTTAATATTATACGATTGTCTTGTTTTGTCAGGTAGGTTATTGTATATTTTAGACGCAATGTATTTGAACATAAACCGTAGATTAAGAATAATTTGTACCAGTTTGAAAATGGCTTTAACAAACTGAAACCGGTTACGGTCAAATAAATTAAAGTGGAAACAAGTTTTATATTTGTTTAATTATATTGACATGCATATTTACAATAAGGAACTTCAGTGAAAAATATTATGACTTTAAAAAAATATGTTCATGTAGACCAATAAACGCTGATTCTGAATATATAAGTTTTATTTCATAATATTAAACGTAGAGTTCTTAAAAAAATATTAAGAAGTGCACTTTTAAACCTCTCGTCAAAACACACTATAAAGTTGGTATTACTGAATGGTTAGTGCTGACGTCATGCGTCACCAGTCATTGTATTGAAATTTTTGATTATGTAGGCATGACATAAGCCATCAGTATTAACAACATTTCATGTTATTCGTTATTTCATATTGTTTATGGAGATTTAGTTTTCTTGTTTATTGAAATAATATTTAAGTCTAAATAATTCAGTATCAAAAATAGAGGTATATCTAATAGTTTATTTCTATTATTTAAAATATTGAAAACTACTGCATAAAAAAATAGTAATGCTACTTCTAGGGAGAATACTTCGAATAACGGTATTCAAAATGGCGGCACTTGATCAGCTGATTGCCCAATGCTATAGTATTTTTTCTGGAGTGATGACGTCATACGATTCACCGTACAGACGGTGGTCTTAGGGGGATCGTGAAAAATTAAAACTTTGAAAATTATTTTAACTATTAAAACTCACTCTAAAAATAAAAATAAAAATGCAGTTATTTAAGTTAGAAGGTCATTATTCATTAAAAAAATTAAAAAAATGGACTGGAGTTCTCTATTGTGACTTCAAGTTATTTATTTATTTTTATTTAAGTACATGTATTAAGTACAGGCATTGCGCCCAAAAATTTACATACATTGATGATTTAAATAACAGAAATTATAGCAAAAATAGTATCAAAAATAATTAGCTACTCGTAAATATGCAAAAGTGAATGACAAACAAGAATGAGTAAAAGGTAGAATACAAAAGTATCACTGACAATTTATTATTGGCACCTGTAGACTAACAACTAAAATACTTACTTTTTTTTAAAACGTGTTTTGGGTTTTGTTTTTTTTTTGTATTACGTCAATAGCCAATGAAGTCAGTATAATATAATAAGTCTCCAAACTATTTTATATCTCACTGAACCTGATTTTAAAGATATAAAATTTTAGATTTGAAAACTCCCACAAGCTTTTTGAATGTCTACCTTGTGAAGGTATATTTCATTTAGACTTGTTTCATTTCATTTCAAATTCAAAGGTTGAATGGCATTCAGAATTTGACGCGCAGTGCAGTTGACAGCCGAAATGAACAAAGTAGTATGGCCGTCCTTTAATGGGATTTTGATATTTTTGGATTCTTGAATTTTAAATATTAGGTCCTTACATATGAAATTGGCGTTTTGTATTGGAGGAACATAAAGTCGATTTTTTTTAAATATAATGTATTTATTTAATCAAAGTATGTAGGTATCACTTTTGCCATCTCATGGGTAGTTCATCGATCCCTTTACTAAAAAAAACATTCGGACGGGAATCAATAAAATCTTTGAAGGCGGTTTGGACTGCCCCATCGGAGTTGAATTTTTTCCCTTGCAAAAAGTTATCCAAAAAAATGGTAATCTGTTGGGGCAAGGTCCGGAGAGTACGGTGGATGTCTTAGACATTCCAATTGAAGATTCTCTAATTTGGTAGCCGTCTGTTGTGCAGTGTGTGGTCTAGCGGTAAACGCGCGTTTGTTGATTTGCTTCACTCAATTCGTGAGGTACCCATCTTTCAAGCTTTTTCACCTTCCCAATTTGCTTCAAGTGGATTAAAACAGTTTTATCCCTAACACCGCAGCCTGCAGCTAACTCGGACGTGGTTTGCAATGGATTCGCTTCCACAAAAGCCTTCAATTCTCCATTATCAGTGTCCAACTTTGGTGTCCGGCGTCCACGGGGCTTGTTCTGCAGGTCGAAATTTCCAGAACGAAAAGTTGGAACCAAAAACGCACTGTGTTTTCTTTTGTGGCACCGTCGCCATACACATCATTAATCCTTCGATCCGTTTCTGCAGCACTGGTGCCACGGTGGAACTCGTACTCGTAAATAACGCGATATTTCAAGTTTTTCATTTTGTAAACAAAGTGACGCAAAAAAAAACAATTAAGGAAAAAACAAATGAATTATAATTTTCAAAACACAAATACATGAGTAAATAGCTGTATAAATTTGAATTTGGAATTCCTAACCAAAGAGAAGATATTTGAGATCAATGTTGCCAGTGCGGTAAAACGCCAATTTCATATGTAAGGACCTATATATATATCACCTAATATATATCAAACAAACTAATATTTAATATCAAGTTTATTATCTCACAGGTTACAATTTGGCGTTTTTGATCATACTCGTGGAAGGATTTCTATTTATACGTGTGTCCTGGCCTTTGTAGATAAATTCTCATATTAAATACTCACCTAGCTATCAACTAACAATAAGGGCGCCTTCAACTAAGACATTTCGTGTCGGACCGCTGCAGTGCCGAAACGGTGCGTTTGTCATAATATGGCGCAAGGACGGTCATTTGTTTTCATACAAAGTGCATGGAGCGGCAACAGTGCGGCGTCAGTACGTCGCAAGCTCATTTTGCTGTTGAATAGTGTGGTCACAGGACGTGAGAGCTAATTTCATCGAATTTTCATGTTTATTGTTTGCTATATATGCTATATATAAACATGGAAGAATTTATACATGAAATTGAAATACGTCCTGCTATATGGTACTCCAAAAGCGACAAACACAGTAATCGCACGGAAACAAAAAATGCTTGGGAAGGTATATGTGAAAAATTTAAAGAGAATTTTTAAAATAAAACTACTGGTGAAAAAAACTTACAGACATTCTTAAATAATTGAAAAAATTCCTTGGATCTTGTTTTAACCTAGGGTAAAGATTATGGAAATCACCAAAATACATTTAAATGAAAACATCGGTGACGCGTCGTTTTTGTTTCTGTTTCTGCAACAACAGCTAACAGTAATGTTTCTTCGTCAGAGTCTATGGCTTAACTGCTGTCATATGAATTTAAAACATCAAACGACCCACGTCTAAACATCACTAGCACACAAACGCACGGCAGTCAGATACGCTTTCAATTTAGGCGTTTGGTATCGGACTGCTACCGTATTGCAGCGGCACGGCAGCGGGTTATAACCAGCGGCACGGTAAACGTGCGGCTCTTTCAATTTATACGTTCCGACACGAAACGTATAAATTGAAAGAGCCCTAAAGGTTTTCAAAAGTTAGAATGAAGTTTTTTTCTTCAATCGACAACCAGCGCTATTTCGATTTTTTTTGCTTTTAAACTCTAACTGATTCAACGCAGATTCTAGTACCGACTCGGTATTTTAACAATTTGTGAATAGCTGACAAGTATAAAAACATGACCGTTTTGCTTTCACAGTTTGTTCAAAAAATTTTTGGAACAAAACTTTTGAAATTGTTTATTAAGAAGTAGCTTTGTTTAGATTTACTAAATGCTTTTAAATTTGATTGTTAGGAAGTAATTTTGTTTAGGCTTACTAAATGCTTTTCAATCTGATTATTTGGATATAGCCTTGTTTAGATTTACTAAATGCTTTTCATTTAAACATGGTAAAAAACTGATGTCAAAAACTACAGGCCAATCTCCAAACTTTGCATATTCAACAAAATTTTTTGAAAAAATAATCTATGATCAACTATATGCTGCTCTTAAACTTAGCCTGAATATGAACCAGCACGGTTTCATTAGTGGTAAATCAACAAGCACAAAGCTTTTAACTTTCACAAAGTACCTCCAGGATAATTTGGATAACCGAATACAAGTGGACACTATCTATACCGACTTTAGTTAGGCGTTTGACAGGGTCGATCACTCAATCTTGTTAAACAAGCTCTTAGAGATTGGTATTCATGGCAATCTTTATCGTTGGCTCTCTTCTTATATCTCCAACCGTAGCCAAATAGTAGTGGTTGCTGGATTTAAATCAGATTCTGTTGCTGTTACATCAGAAGTTCCTCAAGGCAGCCTGTTGGGACCATTATTATTGCACATCTATATCAATGATATTGGTAACTGTTTTCTAAACTCCCAAACTATCCTGTATGCAGATGACATGAAAATATTTTCACCTATAAACGCAATCGAGGACTTTTAGAAGCTGCAAGATGATTTGCTACGTTTGAGCACGTATTGTAATGCCCATTGTCTAGAAATAAATATTTCTAAATGCTTCATCGTGCGCTTTACTAGAAATAAAAACGTATTAATCCAAGAATACTCAATTAATCATATACCGTTGTCTATCAAATTCGAAAGTAAGGACCTTGGGGTTATACTTGATGGTAAATTGAATTTCAATAAAAATATCGACCATATAGTCACTAACGCATCTTCTATGCTTGGTTTCATAATCCGCTCCTGTAAACAATTTAAAGACCTTACTACTTTCAAAACACTGTATTTCTCATATGTTCGTAGTATCATTGAATACACATCTCAGGTGTGAAACCCAGGCTATGCAGTGCACAAAAATAGAATTGAAAGCGTTCAAAATAGATTTTTAAGGTACCTCAATTTCCGCTCTTTTCGATCTCATGTTAGTAATGAAGACTCCGCAAAGTTCTTCAAAATACAAACGTTAACTTTTCGAAGAAATATAGCAGATTCGGTAATGTTATTTAAAATTACACATAACTTAATCGATTGTCCTGATCTTTTTCAACGCCTATCATTCCATGTTCCAAATCGCAACAGCAGGCAGTCGCTTACCTTTAATCTCCCTCTTTGCAAGACAAACTCCAAACAGAACTCATTTCTACAGATCCACACACTCATTTAACTTAAATTATTACCACATTGACATCTTTAACTCAACTTTACGTGACAAAAAACGAAAACTCACCAAGCAACATGACTCAAACTAGAAAGTTCAATCCCTATACATGTTCCCGTCCGTTGCCTCTTAATCGTATTCCTATGTTCCTCCTCCCCCCCCCCCCTCCTTTTTTATATTTTGTAACTAAAAAATGAAACTAAGACCCTTACAATGTCACACTTTATTATTTATTATTAACTATCATCAGTGGAAAGTTCATAATTGGCATAATTAACATCTTATTATTGTATTATTTTGTAATCTCTGATTTGCTGTCAACTTTCTCTAAAATAAATCAAATAAAATAAAATAAATAAATAAGTAAACTAAAAATAAACAAATAAATAAATCATTTTTTTAAATCTCTTATTCTTTATACAAAATAAAAATAATAAAAAAAACTTTAAAATAAAAACAAAAAAAAATCTTAATACCTAAACTTGCTTATTATGGAAGAACATTAAAAAATAAATTAATGAATAAAAATAAATAAATTAGTAAATAGACTAACTACCCAACTTAGACTCGAGAATAATTCTCCACTAATCGGGAATGAAATTAGTTAATTACGATTGTTATGTATTATTTTATTATATTGTAACTTTTAGTATTCAAATAAAACTATAAAAATGAAAATAAAAATAAATTGATTATTGGGATAAAGCCTTGTTTAGATTTACTAAATGGTTTTCAATTTGATTTTTGGGGTAATGTTTTCTTTAATACTTATTTTTTTCACTTTGGTTATTGTGATATCGTTTTCTTTAGTACTGTGATGTAGAGTAATTAAGTATTTCACATGGAAAGAATACGATAGATGGCGGTAAGCATGTAGCTTGCACCATAGCTCGCCAGATGGCATTGGCGTACAAGAAGCAGTCTCAGCGATAGACTTGACGAGCTCCACTGGCAAGGCCGCAGAGATTTACCTACCCCCGAATAGTAAACAGTCGTAGCTATCCAGCTAGGTTATTCCAGTAATAAACACTTTTATATTCAAAGAACCTATTGTATTTAATAATTACTATCTGCCGAGGAAAGGGCAGACATAACAATTGGCGCAGCCGTATAAATATAATTGTGTGGAAGTTACGCGTGCGAATAATAATTGGTGCTGGACACGGAGGACTAAGTCACTGCTGGAGTGACTTGCAGTTTTGGCAAGGAATCGGAAGAGATTCTGCTCGAGATTAAGGAGCATTTGGTTCCGTGGCTACGGGCTGGATAAGAAGATTTTTTGTCTTAGGAACAGAAGTGATATACCGCAAGGAGGCGATCTGGTTGTGGATCAGTGGATTAATCAAAAGTTTCAAGGTCAAAACGGATCATTGGGTTAATAGTTTCAAGGACGAATCATTGGATTAATCAGAAGACAAGGATAAAACCCAGAGGGAGACCAGAAGAGTTCCTGAGATAAGTATTTTTGCTTCTTTGAGAGGGATTATTTGTTATTGTTTTCTTGATTAATTGTTTTTGCCGATTTATTTGTTGGGAGTTATGGAATCGGGTAGAATACCACCGTTTTGCCATCTCTCCGGAGACTGGGGATTGTTTCGACTTCGGATAGAGCAATTTTTCGTGATCCATGATGACAAAGCGTCTGTGGAGAAAAAACGGGCTTTTTTATTGAATCTCCTAGAATCAGAAACGTTGACCTTACTAATTAATCTGTGTTTTCCAAGTAAAGTAACGGACTTATCTTTTGATAAACTTTTAGCGCTTCTCGACAAACATTGTAACAAAAATCGTTCAGTTTTTAAAGAACGGGAGAATTTTTTTTTAGCAAGACAACAACAAGGCGAGACGATAAAAGATTTCGCGGTTAGACTTCGTTCTTTAGCAACGTATTGTCAATTCGAAACGAGGCTTGAGAAAAACCTTATAGACATGTTTGCAATCGGGTTGTTACCGGGGCGCGCGAAGGAGAAAATTTTCGTAGAAGGGCAAACGTTGTCGTTTAATGAAATAGAAGGACTTGCAGTTAGTATGTCAACTTTGGATAGTACTAATACAGTTAAATCAGAAGTAAACCTAGTAAAAAAACGAGTTACTAGCGATGGGTTCAAGCGAGATCAGCGTAGGGAACGATCGACGAGCCCCAAGGGTAGTTTTAACACGAAACCAGCTTATAGGTTAGGATCAAATACAGGTACGAATTTTAGATCACCCGTGGGTAGTGTTAAAAAACAGTGTTTTATTTTCAAAAGGAATGATCATCTTTCGTTTGATTGTAAATTTCGTAATGCGAAATGTTTTAAATGTAAGGGCGTTGGGCATTTACAGAAATTTTGCAAGAATAATCCGATAAATCCCATTTTTGAAAATCACAGGGATAGTAAAGTTTTAGTTGCGTCAATTAGTCCGATTACTGCTGAAATTGAAATTAATAAAAGAAGCTTACGGCAATGATTGATTCCGGTTCATTTTTATGTGTGATGCCGGAGGGTATTTTTAAACGACATTTTAGTTCAATCATTTTGTCACAAGACAAGCGGATTATTTCAGGTTATGGAAATAATCGTTTAAAAGTCGTAGGAAAGGCGATTTTTGATGTGAAATATAAGGGTAGGAACAAAAATATTAGTTTTATTGTAGTAATTAAAGGAACAGAATTAATTGTGGGTAGAGATTTTATGGAATGTTTCGATCTTGGGATAACTTCTCAGGAGACAATTAATTTAGTGACGCCGCAAATGAGGAATGGAGAAAAGTTTATTCAAGATTACCCGGAAGTGTTTTCGCAAAAGTTGGGAAGATTTAACAAATATAAAGTCCATTTTAAAGTAAACCAGGAATCGGATCCAATTTTTTTCAATGCAAGGCCGGTTCCTTTTTCTGTTAAAGGGAAGATCGAATCCGAATTAAGATCGATGGTAGAAAAAGGTATAATCTCCCCGGTTACAAGTAGCGAATTCGCTTCACCGATTGTTCCGGTGGTCAAGAAAAATGGAGATATAAGAATTTGTGTAGATTATAAAAGGAGTCTTAATTTGATTTCCAATTTAGAGAAATATCCGATGCCAAAGATTGAGGAGGTCATACATCAGGTTAGTTCGGGCAAAGTTTTTGCAAAATTAGACCTTAAAGAAGCATATTCACAGTTAGAATTAGCGGATCTTTGTAAAAAGTTTACAACTATTAACACACACTTAGGTCTGTTCCAATATAACAGGTTGGTTTTTGGGTTTAAATCGGCTCCGGCCATCTTCGCAAGAACAATATCAAGTTGTTTACAAGGTTTAAAAGGCGTAGCCTTTTACCTAGACGATATTATTATTTCAGGGGTCGATGAACTTGATCTGTATAATAATATTTGCGCGGTCTGCGATCGGTTGAAAGAATGTGGTCTATGTGTCAATACTGGGAAGTGTCAGTTTTTTGTTAAATCTATAGAATTTTTGGGATACGTTATTTCGGGAAGGGGCATTGAACCGCAAAAAGATAAATTGGAAGCAATTAAGAATGCGCCGTACCCATCCGACGTGCATCAATTGAGGAGTCTTTTGGGATTTTTTAATTTTTATCGGAACTTCATACCGAACATGTCATCAATTTTAGAACCTTTGCATAATCTTTTAAAGAAGAATGCAAAGTTTGAATTTGGGAAGTCATGCATTGACGCAGTAGATAAAGTAAAGGATCTAATGGGTTCTGATAGAATTCTCACTCATTATTTTCCCAACCTTCCTCTTAAGTTATATACAGACGCGAGCAGCGCAGGCCTCGGGGCCGTGTTATTGCACACATTTGCGGATGGTTCAATGAGACCGATCGAATTTGCATCAAGAAGTTTGTCTAGTGCAGAGAAGAAGTACAGTATTCTAGATTTAGAAGCGTTAGCTATTGTGTTTGGTTTGAACAAATTCTTTCAATACCTATTCGGTCGGGAGTTTACTTTATGCGTAGATAATATGCCTTTGATGAGGATTTTAGGGGAACACAAAAATATTCCAGTTTTGGCGGCTAACAGATTGCAGCGTTATGGCAACATATTTGCCGGATTTGCGTATAAGGTAGAATTTGTTAAGTCATGTCAAAATCATGCGGATTTTCTATCTCGGCTTCCGGTAGAAAATTCTCAAGAAGAATTTGAAGATGATTATGGATCAGATTTTGTGTGTTATGTAGATAAATGCGAGCACATAGATATCAAGCTCATTTCCACAGCTATAGAGACAGACACGGTTATTCAGGAAGTTTTAACGTGTTTGCGTAAGGGCTGGCCAAAACGAGTTGGTCGAGATGATGTTTCTGGGTTAAGAGAAACGAAATGTCCATAGTCAAGGATTGCCTTTTCTGGCAACATAGAATTGTCATTCCGAGTTCCTTACAAGAACATGTGCTAGAGTTATTACACAGATCTCATTTAGGAATAGTTAAAATGAAGGGCCTAGCAAAAGCTTATTTTTGGTGGCCATCACTGAACAATGACATTGAAAAAATGGTTCTAAAATGTGATGATTGCGCGGCTATGAGGCCGGCACCTTCTAAGAGTCATTTGTCAGTGTGGCCGAACCCTGGGGCAACTTGGAGTAGGGTACATGTAGACTACTGCGGGCCGGTAGCAGGAAAAATGTTTCTTGTAATTTGTGACGCTTTTTCCAAGTGGATCGATTGCTTAGAGGTTCCAAGGGCGGATTCGTTTAACACGATTAAGGAATTGAGAAGAATTTTCTCTAATTTTGGTAACCCTGATTGCATAGTTTCGGATAATGGAACAGCATTTTCTAGTGTAGAGTTTAAAGAATTTCTTAAAGAGAATAACATAGAATTTTTAAATTCACCGGTCAAATTCCCTCAGTGTAATGGACAAGCTGAAAATTCAGTTAGAACGGTAAAAAATTTTTTAAAAAAAATTATGGTTAGGAATAATTTTCCAGTAAATTATGGAAGTAGATTATGTGATTTTCTATCAGATTATCGAAATTCGCCACATTGCACAACGGGATTAGAACCGGCAGTCTTGATGTTTGGTAGGAGACTGAAATCAACTTTCAGTAGTTTAATTCCTAAAACCACTCAGGAAGATGTGTCAGAACAGAGAAAAATAGCTAACGATAATATAAAAAGGAGTCAAGATAATCAAATAAGGAATTATGGGGGCGTAAAAATTAGGAATTTACATGTTGGACAAAAATGTCTGGTCAAGGACTTCCGTCAGGTGAATAAAGTTGGTTGGGTTAGAGGTATTGTAGAAAGGAAAGTGGGTAAAAAAGTTTATATCGTTAGGATCTGTGGTACTCCGTTGACTTGGAAGAGGCATATTGATCAGTTGAAGAGTTTATCTGTGAAATGGGAAGAGGAGAGTGAAGATAATAACCCACCTACCGCGTCTGAGGTCACGAAATGCGCTTCAGACGAGTTGGGAACCTCAGCTTTGTTGAAGGGGCTAACGTGGAGTTCTCTTGATTTCAGATTACCAGCGGATGATCGAGAGCAAACTACTCAACTAAGACCTTGGGAAGGAAGGCTCCGTTCAAAGCGTTCATAAAGGTCCCTCCCAGAGAAACAGAAATATTTAAGTTGAAATATTTAAAATCATGACTATGTTTGGTTGAATTTAGTGTATAAAATCGTGTATAAATGAAATATTTAAAATCCTATTTTTTTGTTGTCAATTGTATAACTTCTTTGAAAAGAACATGTCTTGTATTTATTGTAGCCAGGGCTTGAGGTTAGGTGGGGGAGGGTGTGATGTAGAGTAATTAAGTATTTCATATGGAAAGAATACGATAGATGGCGGTAAGCATGTAGCTTGCACCATAGCTCGCCAGATGGCATTGGCGTACAAGAAGCAGTCTCAGCGATAGACTTGACGAGCTCCACTGGCAAGGCCGCAGAGATTTACCTACCCCCGAATAGTAAACAGTCGTAGCTATCCAGCTAGGTTATTCCAGTAATAAACACTTTTATATTCAAAGAACCTATTGTATTTAATAATTACTATCTGCCGAGGAAAGGGCAGACATAACAAGTACTAAACGCTTTTAAATTTTATTATTATCATATAGCTTTATTTAGATTTACTAATTGCTTTCAATTTGATTATTAGGATGCAGCTTTCTTCAAATTTACTAAATGCTTTTCAACGTAGTTGACAGGATAATGTTTTGCTTAGATTATTTACTGG
This sequence comes from Limnephilus rhombicus, assembly GCA_929108145.2. NCBI lineage: Eukaryota > Metazoa > Arthropoda > Insecta > Trichoptera > Limnephilidae > Limnephilus > Limnephilus rhombicus. Next base: position 38,789,483 of record OV815280.1, read on the forward strand.
ATGCTTTTCAATTTGATAATTAGGATGTAACTGTATTTAAATTAACTTATGCTTTTCAATTTGGCCACTAGAACGTAGTTTTGTTTAGATTTAGTAAATGCTTTCAATTTGATTATTAGAATAAATTAAGATTATCACAGTTCACACACCTTCTCTGGAATGGAATTTTTGTGCAAAATTGCGTAACACCAATAAAAACGTATAATAACATTGGCACTCCTCGCGCGTTGCAAAAAAAAAACTTTATTATATATCCGTAAGCATTTCACTTTCGGTCTTAACATGCATGACGTTAATTCCCTTAGCAAAATTTTGTCAGTTCACGACAAACGTCGACTGTGTGCAAAACACGCAAGTCCCTACCATAAAATTATATTGGTTAAAACATATATTTTGTGTAAATATGACGACTTTGACAATACTTCCAACAACACATAGCGGTCCATCAAAACGTATTATAATAATAATTTTGTCTTTCCCGCCCACGAAAATTTGTAGAATGTTCTTTTTTCAAATAAGGTGACACATTCAACTCACTCGTGACAGTTGTGACATATTCACTTACGCCGGAGCACGCACATGTGACATTTGCGGTGATAGATTCACAACGACGATAAATATTTTTTTTACATTATAAATGTTAACGACTCTAAAAAAAGAGAGCGAAAAATAATCATCATTTAAAATATTGATTGAATATTACTTCGCGGTTTCGTAGCACAGAAAAAAAATCATAATATATAGACACCATTGTCATTTAATTTCATTTCATGTTTTATAAAAAATCATATAAAAAATAAGTCAATTACTAAGAAAATGATAGTTTTGAGACAATGTGAGTTTTGTGGTTGCAATAAATATGAAAAAGGCTTAATGACTTTCGGAATTCAAAAAAAAATCATATTCTCTTTTATTGTGACTTATACCCATTAAATAAATCGAATTACGATTTTTTCACGCAGTTATAAAATTAAATACTTTGCCGAATCTAATTCCTTTTTACAAAAAAACATTTTAGGCTAACAATGCGTTTCTTAAACCGACGTTTTGTTTAACGAAATGATTACGAAAGCAACAAATAAGTGTTCTGTATCTTCATTTCAGCTGAGAAAACCATTATAACAATAATAATTCACTCCAGTGTCCATTGTAAGGCAGGCCGCACACATCAGACAAAAATCGATACGAAAACCGGATTGGTTATAATACCGTTGTCGGACCGGATTGGACGACCGACGGGGAGTAATGAAAAAAGGCCACGCTTTTCCGCGCCGGCCGTCCGATCGATTTTTGTCTGATGAGTGCGGCCTGCCTAATTCGCTGGACTTGAAACATGAATAGGTCACTTGCATAGATTTCATAACGACTTGGAAAAATCGTTTGGATAGATTTTTTTAAGAATACGAAAATGTTACTAATATTTTTTAGAAATTTACAGATTATTTTTTTTTAAATAAACTAATCCATTATTTGGGCTCGTGATGTCACAACATGAAAATGTCCCGTCTCCGAAAATGTTCCTATTTATTTTGTAAAATTCCACACTATTTTTTTTTTATATGGCAACACTTTGATTTCAAGGGAATTTTTGAATTTGGCATTTAACGTTCACTAGATTTATTGTTTATTCTCTGCGAACTTATCATTTGGTTTGAGTTTTTGACAGATGTTATGGAGAGAACCCCGTACATTTTATGCTGTATTTACGTGTTTTAGAGGTATAATGGTAATGGTGCTGATTTTAACAAAATCAAATTAAAATAATAATAATAAAATAATAATAATAATCAAATAAATATTCTAAAAAAAGATTATTATTATTATTTACAAGTACAAGTATATTGCATTGGATTTAGTAATATAGACTTTGAACATTATAATGATTTATGATCAAGAAGATGGATTAAGGAAAAAACTATTTATGAGATGTAATATTATGCCTCGTTTTTTTCCTGTGCAATTCGTGTGGAAAACGTTGTTTTTTTAAATGATTTTCGGCTATGTAATTATCGTTTTTCACACCCATAAAATTATGTCCCGTCTTTCCGGTTTATAAAAACGGTCTGATTTTTCGGAATGAAATTTTCAAAAAACCGCCAGGTATTCAAAAATACGATTAAAAAAATAAAATACAGAATGTTTTAGAATATTTGCCTAAACCGAATTTTTTTAAATGTGATGCAAGTGGCCTATTCTAACATTTATTTGTACAAAAATTGGTTTAAAATAATGTACCTACCAATATAACCACGCACATACAGATTTTCATCATAATGATAATTCTTTCTTATTTGCATACTCTATAGTACTTACCTTGATTTTATATATTTTATAATTACATACTTTTTTATATTCTTTCATGTAGGTATATGCTTTTTATGATCTATGCTTTTCATATTATTTTATATTCCACTATATTCTTACAATTTGGGAGGCGGGAATGGGTACTGCCGCCCCGGGAACCTTTATTGTATAACCAACACTTCTGCCATAGGCCACTCCAAGTGGTTCGCTACGTTTGGTGATTTAGCAGGGGTGTCTATGTCTTGGAGGCGGATGACCAGGACACACTGAACCCCAGATTCCTACCCACTGCTTAAACCTTTTTCCTTCCGGGAACTCTCCTCTCCTTCCTTGCCTTAAAAAACCCTCCACACAGCATCCCTAAAGATGACATGGGCCCTGCGTGAAATTATTTTCCTCGGGGCCTCCTGTGTGGAGCTCATGAGAAAAAAAAATTCTTCCATACTCTTTTATATATTATTACTGTAAAGTCATTTACATTATTTATATAGCATATGTTAATGTACTGTATACAGGCTGTCCGGGGGTAAAGTGCATTAACTTCGGGAGGTGATTCTACATGATAGTACAAGTAAAAAAAGATAAATAACTTTTCCGATATTCCAACTTTTAGGGGTAGTTTTGAGGTAAAAAGATAAAATTAGTCCGGCGTGTGCGGCCAGATTTATTATTTTCCGCTGTTACGATACGGGCCAATCACAATCGAGACGGCGCCCGGCGGGCTCTCAGCAAGTAAGATCGTACCTCACACTGAGGATTTTTAGTAGGTACGTCTTTTTGTATGGTAAAAATGTTGGAATTTCGGAAAAAATTGTTAATCTTTTTTACTCCTACCATCATGTAGAATCACCCCCGAAGTTAATGCACTTTACCCCCGGACACGCTGTATAAAATCGACCACTACAACGGTTCACGACGAGTTCATCGAAAACGAATTCATCGAATATCAATTCATCGAAAATCAATTCATCGAAAGCAAATTCATCGAAAACGATTTCATCGAAAACCAATTCATCGAAAATCAATTCATCGAAAATCAATTCATCGAAAACCAATTCATCGAATGATCAATTCATCGAATCGCCAATTCATCGAAAAAATATATTTTGTTGATATTTGAGAGAAATGCCGAGCGGACCTAAAAGCATTGGTCAACCTAAACTAACCTTACATAACCTAACCTAACCTAACCTAACCTAACATAACTTAACCTATTTAACCAATTTTTAAATATTTTTTATCGTCACTCTTAATGACCTTTCTGAGTTGTTTATGAGTTGGTTTCATTATGAGTTGTCTGGTCACCGTTCCTTAGATATCCCTTTTTTGTAGTATCAGATAATCGGAAATCGAAGAGATAACCTATAAATTTTACATTGTCACTACGAAACTGACAGTTGCTCAACACATTTAAATCAGTTAAACAGAACTTTTTGGGTATTTAGTTTTGACAGCTCTAATATCTACAAAAAAATATTTTTCGATGAATTGGCGATTCGATGAATTGAGGATTCGATGAATTGATTTTCGATGAATTGATTTTCGATAAACTCGTTTTCGATGAATTTGCTTTCGATGAATTGATTTTCGATGAACTCGTTTTCGATGAATTTGCTTTCGATGAATTGATTTTCGATGAACTCATCGGTTACCACTACAACACGTGCATGTGCCTAGCACGGTGGTCGAAAAATCCTCAATTCATGAACAAACAATTCAATGCATAAATAAAAATTAAAAAAAAAAAAATATCGACATATAAATTGCTACTTTTGTATAACGGGAAAGATTTCCATCGATGCATTGTAATGCATAAGTCAATGGTAGTTGGTAAATTCTCTAAGCTGTGCTCCGAATGGTAGAATTATTGTGAAATCGCGATTTTCATCTCAAATCTGGCAAAAGCACCACATTTCCAGCCATTTTGCATTAATTTTACTATTCAATGCAGCCGGTTTACTTATCAATATTGGGCATTCATGATAAAGGGATGGCCTCTCCATTGAACGCAGGGTTCATTTATATAATAACTTGATGTTCCAATCAGGCCTCTTCCCTATTTTGTTGGATGTTCCAAATATTTCCGCTTTGCAATAAAATCCAAATAAATGGAAATTTCTGAACGCAACCGAAAAAAAACACTGTTTTAGAAAGGTGATGAATTGAGCTTTTAAATTTTATAATTAAAAATAAACAAATAATTTTTGAAACATAAATATTTTGAATGCAAAAATAAAAAGTTTCAAAAAATGGCTCACCTCCCGTTTTTCTAACTAAAATTACTAATACCGAAAAAATCACACACCCATTTATTGGACAATTTATTAGGCAAATTTTTTATTTTATTTTTATTTATTTATCTATAAATAAGTATATGTACATTGGGTTTTTTTATGCCTGTCTCACTAGGATATACCTGTGTCGAGACAGGCGTATGTATTACAAACGTTATCATCAACTCAGTTTTTGTCGTTTCATGTAAAAATGAATACTTAATAAAAAAATTCCAAAGTTTCAATTGCGGTCGGAAACTTTGGTTAAATAAATGTTTACATTTTAAATATTTTGTGTTTAACTTTTTGATTTGAATATAAAGCATTTTATTTTTCTCTCTCTTCCACCGTTTAGATCGTATTTCTAACAATGATAGTAAGGCAGACACAACGGTTTCTATGAGACTTATACGAGTTGTTCCGAAAAGCGAACAAATTAGCCACTAATATACATAGGTCGTACAATTACACCAAATGAAACTGTGATGTAGAGTAATTAAGTATTTCATATGGAAAGAATACGATAGATGGCGGTAAGCATGTAGCTTGCACCATAGCTCGCCAGATGGCATTGGCGTACAAGAAGGAGTCTCAGTGTCAGACTTGACGAGCTCCACTGGCAAGGCCGCGGAGATTTACCTACCCCCGAACAGTAAACAGTCGTAGCTATCCAGCTAGGTTATTCCAGTAATAAACACTTTTATATTCAAAGAACCTATTGTATTTAATAATTACTATCTGCCGAGGAAAGGGCAGACATAACAATTGGCGCAGCCGTATAAATATAATTGTGTGGAAGTTACGCGTGCGAATAATAATTGGTGCTGGACACGGAGGACTAAGTCACTGCTGGAGTGACTTGCAGTTTTGGCAAGGAATCGGAAGAGATTCTGCTCGAGATTAAGGAGCATTTGGTTCCGTGGCTACGGGCTGGATAAGAAGATTTTTGTCTTAGGAACAGAAGTGATATACCGCAAGGAGGCGATCTGGTTGTGGATCAGTGGATTAATCAAAAGTTTCAAGGTCAAAACGGATCATTGGGTTAATAGTTTCAAGGACGAATCATTGGATTAATCAGAAGACAAGGATAAAACCCAGAGGGAGACCAGAAGAGTTCCTGAGATAAGTATTTTTGCTTCTTTGAGAGGGATTATTTGTTATTGTTTTCTTGATTAATTGTTTTTGCCGATTTATTTGTTGGGAGTTATGGAATCGGGTAGAATACCACCGTTTTGCCATCTCTCCGGAGACTGGGGATTGTTTCGACTTCGGATAGAGCAATTTTTCGTGATCCATGATGACAAAGCGTCTGTGGAGAAAAAACGGGCTTTTTTATTGAATCTCCTAGAATCAGAAACGTTGACCTTACTAATTAATCTGTGTTTTCCAAGTAAAGTAACGGACTTATCTTTTGATAAACTTTTAGCGCTTCTCGACAAACATTGTAACAAAAATCGTTCAGTTTTTAAAGAACGGGAGAATTTTTTTTTAGCAAGACAACAACAAGGCGAGACGATAAAAGATTTCGCGGTTAGACTTCGTTCTTTAGCAACGTATTGTCAATTCGAAACGAGGCTTGAGAAAAACCTTATAGACATGTTTGCAATCGGGTTGTTACCGGGGCGCGCGAAGGAGAAAATTTTCGTAGAAGGGCAAACGTTGTCGTTTAATGAAATAGAAGGACTTGCAGTTAGTATGTCAACTTTGGATAGTACTAATACAGTTAAATCAGAAGTAAACCTAGTAAAAAAACGAGTTACTAGCGATGGGTTCAAGCGAGATCAGCGTAGGGAACGATCGACGAGCCCCAAGGGTAGTTTTAACACGAAACCAGCTTATAGGTTAGGATCAAATACAGGTACGAATTTTAGATCACCCGTGGGTAGTGTTAAAAAACAGTGTTTTATTTTCAAAAGGAATGATCATCTTTCGTTTGATTGTAAATTTCGTAATGCGAAATGTTTTAAATGTAAGGGCGTTGGGCATTTACAGAAATTTTGCAAGAATAATCCGATAAATCCCATTTTTGAAAATCACAGGGATAGTAAAGTTTTAGTTGCGTCAATTAGTCCGATTACTGCTGAAATTGAAATTAATAACAAGAAGTTTACGGCAATGATTGATTCCGGTTCATCTTTATGTGTGATGCCGGAGGGTATTTTTAAACGACATTTTAGTTCAATCATTTTGTCACAAGACAAGCGGATTATTTCAGGTTATGGAAATAATCGTTTAAAAGTCGTAGGAAAGGCGATTTTTGATGTAAAATTTAAGGGTAGGAACAAAAATATTAGTTTTATTGTAGTAATAAAAGGAACAGAGTTAATTGTGGGAAGAGATTTTATGGAATGTTTCGATCTTGGGATAACTTCTCAGGAGACAATTAATTTAGTGACGCCGCAAATGAGGAATGGAGAAAAGTTTATTCAAGATTACCCGGAAGTGTTTTCGCAAAATTTGGGAAGATTTAACAAATATAAAGTCCATTTTAAAGTAAACCAGGAATCGGATCCAATTTTTTTCAATGCAAGGCCGGTTCCTTTTTCTATTAAAGGGAAGATCGAATCCGAATTAAGATCGATGGTAGAAAAAGGTATAATCTCCCCGGTTACAAGTAGCGAATTCGCTTCACCGATTGTTCCGGTGGTCAAGAAAAATGGAGATATAAGAATTTGTGTATATTATAAAAGGAGTCTTAATTTGATTTCCAATTTAGAGAAATATCCGATGCCAAAGATTGAGGAGGTCATACATCAGGTTAGTTCGGGCAAAGTTTTTGCAAAATTAGACCTTAAAGAAGCATATTCACAGTTAGAATTAGCGGATCATTGTAAAAAGTTTACAACTATTAACACACACTTAGGTCTGTTCCAATATAACAGGTTGGTTTTTGGGTTTAAATCGGCTCCGGCCATCTTCGCAAGAACAATATCAAGTTGTTTACAAGGTTTAAAAGGCGTAGCCTTTTACCTAGACGATATTATTATTTCAGGGGTCGATGAACTTGATCTGTATAATAATATTTGCGCGGTCTGCGATCGGTTGAAAGAATGTGGTCTATGTGTCAATACTGGGAAGTGTCAGTTTTTTGTTAAATCTATAGAATTTTTGGGATACGTTATTTCGGGAAGGGGCATTGAACCGCAAAAAGATAAATTGGAAGCAATTAAGAATTATATTTTCCCAACCTTCCTCTTAAGTTATATACAGACGCGAGCAGCGCAGGCCTCGGGGCCGTGTTATTGCACACATTTGCGGACGGTTCAATGAGACCGATCGAATTTGCTTCAAGAAGTTTGTCTAGTGCAGAGAAGAAGTACAGTATTCTAGATTTAGAAGCGTTAGCTATTGTGTTTGGTTTGAACAAATTCTTTCAATACCTATTCGGTCGGGAGTTTATTTTATGCGTAGATAATATGCCTTTGATGAGGATTTTAGGGGAACACAAAAATATTCCAGTTTTGGCGGCTAACAGATTGCAGCGTTATGGCATTATATTAGCCGGATTTGCGTATAAGGTAGAATTTGTTAAGTCATGTCATAATCATGCGGATTTTCTATCTTGGCTTCCGGTAGAAAATTCTCAAGAAGAATTTGAAGATGATTATGGATCAGATTTTGTGTGTTATGTAGATAAATGCGAGCACATAGATATCAAGCTCATTTCCACAGCTATAGAGACAGACACGGTTATTCAGGAAGTTTTAACGTGTTTGCGTAAGGGCTGGCCAAAACGAGTTGGTCGAGATGATGTACTGTGGAGATTCTGGGTTAAGAGAAACAAAATGTCCATAGTCAAGGATTGCCTTTTCTGGCAACATAGAATTGTCATTCCGAGTTCCTTACAAGAACATGTGCTAGAGTTATTACACAGATCTCATTTAGGAATAGTTAAAATGAAGGGCCTAGCAAAAGCTTATTTTTGGTGGCCATCACTGAACAATGACATTGAAAAAAATGGTTCTAAAATGTGATGATTGCGCGGCTATGAGGCCGGCACCTTCTAAGAGTCATTTGTCAGTGTGGCCGAACCCTGGGGCAACTTGGAGTAGGGTGCACGTAGACTACTACGGGCCGGTAGCAGGAAAAATGTTTCTTGTAATTTGTGACGCTTTTTCCAAGTGGATCGATTGCTTAGAGGTTCCAAGGGCGGATTCGTTTAACACGATTAAGGAATTGAGAAGAATTTTCTCTAATTTTGGTAACCCTGATTGCATAGTTTCGGATAATGGAACAGCATTTTCTAGTGTAGAGTTTAAAGAATTTCTTAAAGAGAATAACATAGAATTTTTAAATTCACCGGTCAAATTCCCTCAGTGTAATGGACAAGCTGAAAATTCAGTTAGAACGGTAAAAAATTTTTTAAAAAAAATTATGGTTAGGAATAATTTTCCAGTAAATTATGGAAGTAGATTATGTGATTTTCTATCGGATTATCGAAATTCGCCACATTGCACAACGGGATTAGAACCGGCAGTCTTGATGTTTGGTAGGAGACTGAAATCAACTTTCAGTAGTTTAATTCCTAAAACCACTCAGGAAGATGTGTCAGAACAGAGAAAAATAGCTAACGATAATATAAAAAGGAGTCAAGATAATCAAATAAGGAATTATGGGGGCGTAAAAATTAGGAATTTACATGTTGGACAAAAATGTCTGGTCAAGGACTTCCGTCAGGTGAATAAAGTTGGTTGGGTTAGAGGTATTGTAGAAAGGAAAGTGGGTAAAAAAGTTTATATCGTTAGGATCTGTGGTACTCCGTTGACTTGGAAGAGGCATATTGATCAGTTGAAGAGTTTATCTGTGAAATGGGAAGAGGAGAGTGAAGATAATAACCCACCTACCGCGTCTGAGGTCACGAAATGCGCTTCAGACGAGTTGGGAACCTCAGCTTTGTTGAAGGGGCTAACGTGGAGTTCTCTTGATTTCAGATTACCAGCGGATGATCGAGAGCAAACTACTCAACTAAGACCTTGGGAAGGAAGGCTCCGTTCAAAGCGTTCATAAAGGTCCCTCCCAGAGAAACAGAAATATTTAAGTTGAAATATTTAAAATCATGACTATGTTTGGTTGAATTTAGTGTATAAAATCGTGTATAAATGAAATATTTAAAATCCTATTTTTTTGTTGTCAATTGTATAACTTCTTTGAAAAGAACATGTCTTGTATTTATTGTAGCCAGGGCTTGAGGTTAGGTGGGGGAGGGTGTGATGTAGAGTAATTAAGTATTTCATATGGAAAGAATACGATAGATGGCGGTAAGCATGTAGCTTGCACCATAGCTCGCCAGATGGCATTGGCGTACAAGAAGGAGTCTCAGTGTCAGACTTGACGAGCTCCACTGGCAAGGCCGCGGAGATTTACCTACCCCCGAACAGTAAACAGTCGTAGCTATCCAGCTAGGTTATTCCAGTAAATAAACACTTTTATATTCAAAGAACCGTATTTAATAATTACTATCTGCCGAGGAAAGGGCAGGGCACTATAAACTGGCATTATATTTTCGACGTAAAATAATTACAGTTGAGGCGACCAACACATTTTGATTGAATGTCCATAGCGCATTTGTATAAAAATATTTCCGATAGTGATGTCCTTGAGAAACGTCACTAAGAAACTGCCTTACTTGCTTAGTCTACGTATTGTTATCTAATTTGAATGACAAGTTACATAATTAAGAACTACTCTGCCAGTATTTAAAATCAAATTACGATTAGTTTTCTACACTATACATAAAAATTCAACAATCATCTATGCGGGGCACTGTGTTCGTATCAGCTCTCGCTGCGATACCTTTAAAAAAGTGAACTACGTCGCCATGAAATTTGCGTATCATGCATAGATTTTTTTGTTTCCATGTGATCACTTATTTACTATGTATTGTTTCAAAAAAATTATACAAAGAGCCACAAGCCTTTGTCATAATTAATTCAATTTGGGAGGCGAGTTTGGGTACTGCCGCCACGGGAACTATTTATTGGATAACAAATAAATAGATAAAAAACAATTCTGCCATAGGTCACCCCAAGTGGTTCACTACGTTTGGTGACTTTGCAGAGGTGCCCGGGTTCATGGTGACCTGGACACTTTGAACCCTAGATTCCTACCCACTCGTCTTATATTTTTCCTTTCCAGGACTTCCTCTCCTTCTTTTCCTTAAAAAGACCCTCCACATGGCATCCTCAAAGATGAAATAGGCCCTGAGGGAAATAATTTTTATCAGTGTGGAGAAATCTAAAAAATAAGATTTTTAAAACTGCAATATTCATTTAGTTGCCAGAATTTAAAATCAACTTACGAGTAGTTCCTATATTGTACACAAAAATTGCATACGTTCGTATCAGCTCTCGCTGCAATACCTTTAAAAAATTGAACTCCGGCGCCATGAAATTTGCGCAGCTATTCATGATTAGATTTTTTTATTTCCATGTCGTTACGTAATTATTACGTATTGTTACAAAAAACATAATAGAATTAAATTATTATTTCCATCAAAAGCACACAATAAATATATCTTACAAATTGTCTCTAAACAAAATTAAAAGTAGTGGTGTATTTATAAAATCTGAACCAAAAAGTTTAAGGTTCACAAATTTACCTAAAACTAAATGAGTTTGGACGTTGATGAATTAAATTACCTTAATGTGGCCAGAGCACAGGCAAAGTTTTAACCTCAAATTTCATAGAAATGGACACGACAACTAATTTAGTGTTTGGTCGAGTTTAACGTGTCTAATCTATTTTGGTCTTTTATGTTGTCTGACAGTTGGGGTAACAAGTAATAAGCCAGTTTGCAGTTATTCCTTTACTTTATATTTTGCTCCAAAACTGATGATAGAAATTAATGTAAAATGACGTTATAAATGTGCAGAACGAAATTCAATAATATATCGCTGGCACCGATTAGGTAATGAATATTCTAACATCGATCACGCCGAAATTCTAACAATAAAAAAGTGTGACCGGACAACTCAGAAGCTCATTTGAAAAGTTAGGTTAAGCCTCGATGACACACGGCGAGTTACAAGCTACTATCTACTAAGTTTTAAAAGCGGCTAAATCGGCGAGTGAGATTGTCATGATAACACAAAACTGTCTACTCGCTCAGAAGCGTAGGAAACTGAGGTCGCTTTTAGCGCCAGTAACAAGAATAACGACGCCTGCGTGAACTAATTCTTCAGATTTTTGACAGTCGAAATCAGCTGTTTATCGGAAGCCATGTTGGAAACGTAAATAAACCAATCACGAGCAAGCGGAGCAAGCATGTAGGCGAGTAAAGTTGACGACCTTTCAACTTTTTTTCGTAGATTGTCAACAATCTGCTAGTTAGCAAGTGACACGATGACACTGGGCGAGTTTACTAACAGATATTGAATTTCCCAGATAGTAGCTTGTAAAGTAGCCGTGTGTCATCGAGGCTTAACATTAGGTTAGGGTTATGGGCTATCTTGAAATTATTTTTTTCATAGCTTTCAATGAATTTTCAAAGAGGTGTTGAGTTGACTTGATTCTGAGTTGGTATCACACCATTTAAAAGAAGCCCAAAACTGTCTGCAAGCATCGAGAGATAAGCTTACATTCTTCAATAACTAGTATCCTTACATTAATGTTAATTAAATGACGTTATCAATAATCTTTTCCTCTATAATTTTATTAATAAGTGGCGAGTTCCCGGCATGCGTTGCAATGCCACTAAAACAAAGATTTTTTCCTTGCACATCATTTTCCTCGTCCTCGTCCTCGTTCTTGTTCTTCTTCCTTCTCCCCTTCTCCTCTCGCGACCCCTTCCCCTCCCGCATCCCCCCCCCCCCCTTGCATACCTCTTCCACCTTCCCTGGCTTCCCCCTCCTTCTTCCTCCTTCCTGCAAACTCTCTGACGCTATACTATATGTAATACACACATTCTTCAAGCTATTCGCACGCCAGCTTTTGTAATTTTTTATACAAATTTCATAACACCAGAGAACAACTTTATGCGTAGAAACCTTCGCGGGCGTGCGCACACCAACTAACCAAAGTTTCATCGCTATCGGATAAATAGTATAGGAAATAATTTCATAACGCCAGAGCTCACCATTATATATAGAAACCATCGTAGGCATACGCACATCAAATCCCCAAAGTTTCATCGCAATTGGATGAATAGTATAGGAAATAATTTCATAACGCCAGAGCTCACCATTATATATAGAAACCATCGTAGGCATACGCACATCAAATCTCCAAAGTTTCATCGCAATCGGATGAATAGTATAGGAAATAATTTCATAACGCCAGAGCTCACCATTATATATAGAAACCATCGTAGGCATACGCACATCAAATCTCCAAAGTTTCATCGCAATCGGATGATTGGTTTAGGAAGGCATAAGGGGCAAACAAAGAACCATTAATTTTTACATATTGAGAAAAACAGTAGGTACTTTAACGCGAATTTCACCTCCAGTAACGAGGGGCAGCAATGCTTTTAAAACGGTAACAAAATATACAAGTCAATTTGCAGAATTACTTTTCCGAACCAATACGCCCAGAGAAGTCAACAGTGTTGTCCCGTTGTCCCATTCAGTCCGTTAGCCCATTGGAATGATTCGTTCAGTCGCGTTCGGAGTCCGTCCCATTCGCATTCGGATGGCTGGAATCTTCAGCGGGCATCGCGGCCCGAAACCGCAGTTTGCGCCCGACTAACATGAATGGGATTGTCCGTGGAATTTGCATACAGCGAACTGGTAGACTAAACTCTGTACTGTTCTGGAGAACTATTCAAGTCTACTCTGGATGTGGTGTTTATTTTAATGAAACTTGGCAGAGTCAATGAAGGTTTTATGTTGGAACTAAATCCCCGCAAGCTGAATTTTTAACAGGTGGTAGAACACTTTTTGACATGTATTTTTACAAAACTCTCTGGTTTTTCCCTTATGCTTCCCTTCCCACCCTCTCAGAAATATATATTTTGCAAAGCCTTTTGAAATACGCTTATATCTCCTTAACAGCTGTACGAAATCAGACCATTTATTTTTCGTTTAGTTGCTAACCAGTTACTCTAAAAATAGTAATAGCAATTTTGCGAGAAAGGTCATACATTTATTCATTGCAATTTATTAGAAAAGAAAAAAATTAGTTTTAAAATAGTATTTCGAAAAATAATTGCCTATGACTTTTTCTGAGTATGTTGTTATGTTATGGAAAAAAATATTTCAAGAAAATTTAGAGTTATTTCTACCGTTATAACGATGTATAATATAATGATAGGCTTCAATTAATAAAAGTGCACGTAAGGAGCGACGCGGCGGAATTGACGAAAAACCTAACGTATGTTATGTTAGCACAAAGATTGCAAACAAAACGTATGGAGCTATACAGTTAATAAATAAATAAGTCGCGCATGCGCAGACAGAGCTGCAACAAAGCGGGAATAGGTATAAAAACAACAGCGCGGGAGCACCCAGCCCTCTTGGTTTCCCCTCGTCCGGCAGTTGAGTCCCACACCTAGTCACGCACGGCTGTCATTCACGAGACGCCGTAGCTCATAACTTCGCGACGCGTGCCGCAAACAAAATGGCTAAGTTCCGCTACAGAAGTTGATATTGCGTAACGATCTATAACTATTGTCGTGAGTAGCCTCCCGCCGTGAATATCGCAAGATATCCAGATGAAACGTGTTATGGCGCATTAAATAGCACCCACGCCGCCGCTAAGTTCCGTCGTGATAATTCATATACCCGACCCGAGTGAAGATAGGCCTTCGGAAGAAGCGTAGCTGTGAGCACGGACCCCCCGGTCGAGCCAGCCTGCCTTGTTAGGCCTCCGCTGCCTCCTGATCCCGCCCGCCCTACGATACAGGTTTACTTATTCTTTCTCCCTGAGCCATTCGAGTCAAGCTTCAAGATCCGGTTCCTTAAGCCGATCCTTAGGTCTTAAACCGTATTCCTTGTTGTGTATTAACCCCATAAGAAATGTACAATAAACACTTGTTATCTATTCCCCGAGTTTCATTGAATGTCGCAACCTGTTTACCCGAGAAAAGAGAATAGCAATGGCTATATAGCACTGGCGCAAAACACTCGGTTAAACAATTGTGATACGCAATGAAATTATTAATAAAAATGTCTTATGTTATACAGTGAACAGCTTGTGTTTTATAGAAAGATTTTAAATCGTAGAAGTTAGAATCACTTCTTGTCGTATTATAAAATTGTTTGAAAATAGAGTAATTGCAAGTGAAAAGAAGAGTAAAATCATTTAAACCTAATTGAAAGTGGATAAATGTTGAACTAAATACAAATTACTTCACGCGTAGTAAGGAACATTCGAGAAAGTCGTAATAAATTTAAGAGCGTTCCCGACGGAGCGGTTATTTTTTCAAGGAAATAAGCCAAACGAATAAGTAAATAATGCAAAATTTTTGAAATTACATCGTTATTTATGTGATTTAAATTAAATAATGCGAAGAGAGATAGCTTGTTACATTTAAAAGCGTAGTATCATCGTAAAATTATCCCCGAATAAACAAAACCTGAAATTCTCAAGATTTTTAAACGAATTTAAGCGCGAGATAGACGAGGCGGTAAATTTTTTTAGTGGAAATTATCGAAATTAATAGGATTTTAAAGCTACAATTTGAAATTAATAAAATTATTAAGAAATACGATTAAAATAAATAGAAATATTTAGAGAAATTGATATTCTGAAAAAAAAAAAATAAAATAAAATTCATTAATAAAAGGAATTCAAATTCAAGCTAAAATTGGAAATAAATTATAATACTGACTTGTATAAAATCGTGTATATGATAAAAGTTAATAACTTGACGGTATCACCTGACTAAAGTATCTTGGAATTAGATGTAGTCCAAAAAAAAAAAAGAATACAGTCTAACAAGCATACCTACGGCAAGTTATATAAAATCATGATCCTTTAACAGCGACTTTTTTACTTAAAGATCTATTAGACTATGGAAGGCAAATGCGACCCATAGTTTAACCTCTAAGTGATTAAGTATGCTCGCGCAGTCGTATATCTCTGGAATCCAAACTCTGTTGTGGAGACGATTTTAATCTCAGAAACCGCTTAGCCCGGACAAGGAAGATTGCGAACGTAAAAAAAACCCCTCCCTAATACAAGTTAAAGAGAAAAACATATATAAACATATGTATATTTCCAAAATATTGCTTGACGTTATTATTTAGAAGCTAATTTTCCTAGAAAATAAAATAATAGTGGAAAAAAAAAAAAAAAGTTAAGAACAGATTTCAACTAGTAAGATCATGTGGTAGAGAAAAAAAAAATCAAATCAAACTGGTTTTTTAATTGCAATGTTTTTTTTGGTGGAATAAATCAGAAACCACAAAGAGGATTGTAGTTGAAAATACACAAGTTGTAAAATCATTGTCATTTTGAAAGCTAATCTTATATATCATGAAAAAAGATAGTGATGGTAAGTAAGGCGGATGCGAAATTTACTGTCACAATTCAATATATAAGACAAGCCCGGGTGTAATTAATTGAAGAGTAATCTGAGATTGTACATCAATCAAGTGCCGTAATAGACCCTAAAACAAGTTGAACAATTGCAAAACACATATATGAAAATATATATGTATTCCCACGAATTTTTATTTTAAAAAGAGGAAAAAGTTAAAACAAAATGCTTAAAAGAATTAAAACGATGAAAAAATAAATAAATGCTAGAAAATTTAAATATAACGGAAGTAATAAAAAGAAATAGGAAAAGGTTAAAGTTTTAATTAATTAAAAAAAAAATTTTTAAAGATAAATTAGATCAAAAAAAAAATAATAAGAGTTATTGAATTAATGGTGGGATAAATTAATTGATATCTTGACATTAAATCGGACGGTTTTTATTTAATTTAATTTAATTTTTTTTTTCTTTCTCTCCTTTCTTCTCTCTTCCCTTCAAAAATTAAAGATGGCATCTAATCTAATAAATTTAGAGAGAATTGTGGGTTTTGAAAAAGATACAGTAGTGAGACTGAAGAAAATATTATTAGATAGAGGAATTACCCCAAAAAGAAATTTGAAATCTCTAAGAGAACAATGTAGATTATTTAATGAAAATTTGAATAATTCAGAAACCAGAGAATCAATAACTTCACCGGTAAATTCAGAAATAATGATTCAAAGTGAAGACGCAGATTTAACAATCAATCAGAATATGGAAAAAGAAATAACTCACGTTAATAGGAACCAAGGTATACGTTATGTCGAAAGAAAATTAATCAACCTTAGTAATTGGAAAATTACCTTCGATGGCACGACAGACGTTCACGCTTTTTTTGATAGAATTGCAGAATTGCAATACGCGAGAGGTATTGACAATATAGATGTAGCTAAAGGATTCATAGATCTTATTACAGGCACGTCACTAATGTTTTACCGGAAAATCTTTAGAAAGGATATTACTTGGACAGAAATTAAATCTGCTTTTATTAAAAGATTTGAGAATCCTGCGTTCCAAATGACAGAAAAATCTAGACTTTTCAATTTATTTCAAGGGAAAAACGAAATGGCAGCGGATTTTATTCTAGAAGCACTATCAATTAATGCAAAGTTAAACATTCCATTAGCAGAACAGGAACTTCTCTCCTTGATTACAAAAGGATTACTACCAGATTACGCACAATTAAGAATTGGTAAAGAAATTACAAATGTAGCTCAGTTACAAAAATTGTGTGATGAATTAGACAGAATTAAATTTAATACGATAAATAATACACAGAGGAGTTCATCTCAAAATAGTAACGTTAGTACGGAAGATGATCAAATAAAAATTAGATCGAAAATTTACCAATATAGACAGTTACATAACGTCTCAGTAGGTCAGTACATAAACTTGATTTCGTCCTTGAATAACAAATTAAAAATACCAATACCTGAAACAGAGATAGTAATTATTGTCAAAAACGGGTTGCTTCACAGATACAATAAACTATTCTTGTATGATTTACCAAACACCTGCGCAGAGCTAGAGAAAAAATGTTCCGAATCAGACAATACACATAATGCTAACCAGTTTGCAAACTCAAAATATAAAACTTTTAATAAGAATAATATTAGATCCACACAAGTGTCTTCATTATCTCCTTGTCAGGATATAGGCAAAAGTACGAAATTACGATTATGTTTTAGATGTAAACAAGCCGGACACTTTGCAAGGAATTGCAATCAAAATAATAATGTAATAATACCGCGGAGAAGTCCCAGATGGAAAAAACAGGAGTTGAGAAATAATAATTCGATTCCAGACCTTTCAAAACCACCTCCGTTTTATTTTAATAAAAACCAAAAAAACATGTAGACGGTCATTCCAATTTTAAACCGTCAGAAGTAGTAGCGAAGAAAGAATGGAATGACTGGTTAAAATATGTCAAATACTTTTTTGAAACAAAACCTCTTGAAACAATAAATATAAATTATGGTCTAGACGGTCGACCACACGCTAACTTTAAAATTAAAAATAAATATTTCACTGGACTCTTAGATACAGGAGCAGCGATTTCTTGCTTGGGTGGAAATATGTATAAACATTTCCTACCATTAGGTTACGAATTGATTCCTTGTGACATGACAATTAGCACGGCAGACGATAAGTTACAAAAAGTTTTAGGTAAAATTTCGCTTCCCGTGAAATGCAATGAGACGACAGAAATAATAGACTTTGTAATAATCCCGGCAATAGGACCCAGATTTATCTTAGGTATTGATTTTTGGAGAAAATTTAAGGTTGCTCCTAATTTATTTTCAAAAGATGCGAATAGTAAAACAACATCAATCTCGGAAATTAAAGTGTTAAAATCAAAAAACGACCTTTCACCTGCTCAATTACAAGAGTTAAACGAAGTTGTAAACGATTATCAGTCGATATCTTTTGAAAAGCGCGGCTTAGGAAAAACAAATCTTGCTACACATAAAATCGAAACCGAGGGCCCTCCCATAAAACAAAGATATTATCCATTATCACCCGTCAGATTAAAACAATTGGAAAAGGAAGTAGACGAAATGTTATCCCTGGGCGTAATTGTGAAGAGCCGGTCGGCTTGGTCAAACCCCGTGTTGCTGGTACCAAAAAAGGACGGAACGGCAAGGTTCTGTTTGGACAGTAGAAAATTAAACTCAGTCACAAAAGCACAAATTTACCCCATTCCGAATGTACACCGAATTCTAGATAATTTGGGTAATGCAAACTATATAACCTCTCTCGATTTTGTGAAATCATTCTGGCAAATACCCCTAGAAGAAAGTTCGTGTGAAAAAACCAGTTTCGTAGTACCCGGGAGAGGAACCTTCATGTTTGTCAGGTTACCGTTCGGTTTACGTAACGCGCCTAGCGAGTTACAACGCTTGGTTGACACTCTTTTCGGTCCAGAATTCGAGCCGAACCTATTCGCATATTTAGACGACCTAATTATAATATCCAAAACATTCGAAGAACACATAATATTACTCAGGAAGGTACTTGATATATTAAAAAATGCAGGATTAACGTTGAATATTAAAAAATCGGAATTTTGTAAATCACGCCTGAGGTATCTAGGATTTGTAATAGATAAAGATGGTCTCCGTACCGACCCTGGAAAAGTAGAAGCGATAAAAAAATTTCCCCGACCCCAGAACACAAAACAGGTAAAATCATTTCTAGGTTTATGTAGTTACTATAGACGCTTTATAAATAATTTTTCGGATATAGCAGCTCCTCTAACACACATAACAGGAGGTACGAAAGGGAAATCTAATTATACGTGGAACGAAGAAACAGAAAAGGCATTTTCCGCATTAAAACAGGCATTAATAACGGCACCAGTCTTGAGTTGCCCAGATTTTAAATTACCGTTCATAATACAATGTGATAGCTCTAATTTCGCCATCGGGGCGTGTCTCTCTCAAAAATTTCCAGACGCAGAACACCCAGTAGCTTATTACTCGAGAGTACTGTCAAAGGCAGAAAGGAACTATAGTGTGACAGAGCGGGAACTATTAGCAATTCTAGACGCAGTATACAATTTTCGTTCATATGTAGAAGGATCCAGGTTCACAGTTATTACAGATCACTCCAGTTTAAAATGGCTTCTATCTTTAGAAAATCCAAATGGACGCCTTGCACGCTGGGCCACACGCTTATCGCAGTTCGATTTTGATATTGTTCATCGAAAAGGTTCACTACACGTAGTCCCAGATGCATTATCCCGCATAATAATTTCCCCAATAGACGTCAAAACATCGATTCCGAACTCAAAAGATAGTTGGTACGTGAATTTATTTAAAAACTGTATTGAAAATCCAGGTAAATTCCCGAACTATATTATAATAGAGAATAGATTATATAAACATTGTAAAGCCGATTTTTCATTGTTGGAAGATTACGATTGGAAACTGGTTTCTCCATTAGAGGATAGAGAAAAAATAATAGCTGAATGTCACGAAGCCATAACAACAGTTCACCCCGGAACCTTTAAAACATTTAAAAAACTTACTCTAAAAAATTTTTGGAACGGTATGTACCGTGATGTAAGGAAATTTGTTTCAAATTGCTCTGTTTGCAAGGCATATAAACACTCTACGAAACCCCCAGCAGGACTAATGTCACGTCCAAAAAATGCAGATCGCCCCCTTCAAAGTCTAAGTATTGATATAATCGGTCCGTTCCCCAAAGGTTACGATGGTAAATTTTTTATCTTGAGTGTGGTTGACGTATTTACAAAATATTGCTGGTTATTTCCCTTACGGCACGCGAATTCGAAATCAATAATACAAGCGCTTGAAGATAATATTTTTTTAACCGTTTCAGTCCCTAGAACGATAATATGTGATAATGGGAAACAGTTTATTTCCAAAGAATTCAAATCCTTCTTAAAGAAATATGGTGTACCCGATGTTTATTATAATAGTTTTTACACACCTATGAATAATGTAGTAGAACGTTACAACCAAACGATAGGTACCACTCTCGCGATCTTGGTGAAAGATGATCACAGACTATGGTCGGCAAACTTAAAAATAGTCCAAGCAGCAATGAATAATACAGTTAATTTAGCAACAGGCTATACGCCATTTTTCTTATTTCACGGTTTTGAACAGATAGTCCATGGGTCAGCACATTGTCGTATAATACCGGTAGTTAGTAATGTTGACACGCAAGAAACAAACACAGTCAGTGAGTACGCTACAAAATTACAAGAACTAATAGCCATATATGATAAAGTCACAGACTCACTGATGGAGGCTTATAAAACAAGCGCGAAACGTTATAACTCAGGACGAAGATTTATAAGTTATGAATCGGGAAATTTAGTGTGGAGACGGAACTTCGTCCAGTCAAAAGCAGGTGAATATTTTTCTGCTAAATTGGCACCTCGCTTCGTATGCAATAGAATAAGAGAAAAAATTTCTAGTACGGTTTATATATTAGAAGATTTAAACGGAAAACTGACGGGGAAATTCCATGTGAAGGACCTTTTGAAGTCAGAGAATTAATCCAAGAAAAAATAAAATAAAAGAAAGAAAAACCTTATTCCGGTTATGTTTATCTCCATAATTGAAATTCCTTCCTACCGCCCACACTTTACATACACGCGAGAAACGAAAACACCAAGTTATGTTATTTACAAAAGTTTAATTATTAATTTAAATATTCTTGTTAACAATGTTTAAAAAAAAAAAAAACGAAAAGTTATCTCATCAATCTTTTGAAAGATAAATAACGATTAATTGATTGAAGAATTAGGAAAGATTAACAGTGAGATTGTAATTGGAATGAAAAATTAGTTTTTTTTCTTCACCGCATTACCTTTTAACCTTCCAATTGCAATTCTCTTCCTCCTTCTCTCTCTCTTTCATTCTCCTCTTCGTTTTCATAAGGGAAGACTCATCTCTTATCTATATTTCTCTATCTTCTTTCTTCTCTCTCTCTTCCACTCTCTCCTTCCTTCTCTTCCCAAACGTGAAATATGTCTGGGTAAGTTAATAGAACATACCGCATTGACTGTTTTCAGAATAAATAGATTATGGTATAAAAAAAAAAAAAGAAGAAAGATTACGGGAAACAGTTACATTAAAGTATGATTTTAAAATAAAAATATACCCTTTGTGAATAGGCTTTCATCTGAATGAAAGAAGAGCAGCTCATATTCAATTGTATTCATTGAATCGCGTTTTTTTTGTCAAGTTCAACATTGCCTGAAATTGAATTCAAACGCAGATTGTACGATGTGGACATGCTACTCCACTTCCAGGATCAGGACTCCAGGATCACAGTCACTTAATATACCGAATCTAAGGCCAATGCAACGCCATTTTTAAAAAAATAAATATAAAGAAAAAAAAACATTGAACCGAAGAACGAAAACAAAAATATTTATTATGATTGAAAATATTTATGTACAAAAAAAAAAAAAACAAAGAATAAAGATACAAAGATTCGTTAGAGGGCGACGTCCAAAAACCTTCTTTTTGGTAAGTAGTTAAAAAAAAAAACAACTTACGGGAAGTTATTTTTTATCCTGACCCAGGACTGGAAATCAAACTTCATTTGATTTCCAAGGGATGTCTTGTTGTATAGATTTATGCATCTATATAACAAATAAAATATTTATATTTTTATCTCGTTGACAGGAGACGTTTATAGAAATATTCTGTATTATGATTATGGTGAATTAGGTCCTTCATCATATCATAATTATTAGTAGAAGTTTAATAGGACCCCCCCAACCTTAATTATAATTGTTAAAAAATATTTTGGTAACAGTTCGGAACGTTAAAGGAAGTCAATCTGTTGTAATTTAATATGTTTTGAAACCTTCGGGCATATTTCTTAGTAAATGTTGGAGCCAGTTAATTATGAATTAACGATACCAGGAATAGGGTAAAAACATATTCAAAAAACGTGATCTTTTTTATGTAGTGTTTTTTTTTTTCATATAGTTAATGGCTTTATTTGTCCATCCTCAGAGCGATAATGAAAATAAATTATTGATTTTCTTTATAGACAAATTTTACGACATGGGAGTCATGAACCTATGTTGTAAAAATAAGCTATTGATTACCTTTTATTGTGATGTGGAGGCTATCTGAGTGCACCAGCTAACTCCTTCTATTCATAATGAATTATAAATATCCTTGAATAAAAAAAAAAAAAAATAAATTATTATATTAAAGTATTATTAATTAGGACTACCTGATAACAGATGCAAAATAACAAATTACGCGCCCAAATTATCCGCATTTGGGATAATCACAAAGAAAAGCTGATTTAAAAACAAACAAATTACCCTCAAAAATGATATCACGATAAAAAAAAAAAAAGGCTCAAAGCTTACAAATCATAAAATAATACTTAAAGAAATAATTGAGAGTGTCCTTTTTATGAAAGTAAACATAAATTAAAACAATTGAAAAAGAAATAAATGAAGTACATAGTTTTGGTCTACCTATATAAAAAAAAAAAAGACCATGGCGCCTTAAGTAAATAAATGTTTTTTTTACAATATAAGAAATAATTAAACAATAAATATCGATTGAAGAAGTATTGTAAAGCCAAACGGTCCTTGACTTTACAATAGGTAAGAAAATTAATTGGACTAAATACAGCATATTGATAAAATTGTGAGAAATAACCTTTAAATTTTAACAATATTAAATTAAAATAGAAAATTGAATTATGATATAGAAATAAAATGTATATAAATTGTATTTGAAAATTGCAAATAATAGAATAATAAAATGTAAATTATAAACACGTAAATAGTTCAATTGTGAATTTACTTGACAAAGTCAGCGTGAAAATTCCGAAATAAAACGGAAGTAAAATAATCTGTGTTATGAAACTTGTACCGCACCTCGTGAGAGAATAACCCCTTAGAGATAAATATAATCTTTTAATATAATATCTTGAATCTTGATGAAGAATCTGTAGAAATTCTGTTGGTTGGAATAGAGGACGCAATAGGTGTCACCTAATAATCAAAATAAGGAAACCAATCTGTGTGAAGGTGTTCCTTATTGTTTTTTGAAACGTCGAGCGCAATCATTTGGAAATGTAGTGTATACAGAAGTGTTAACTGGTTTTCAAATGGATTGGTCAGTGAGGCAAGATCACTGTTTTTTAACGTGATGATGTATGCGCATACAGGAAGATGACGTTTCGGACGTATCTTTTTTTTTAAAAATTACAGGATGTGTATAGCCTCATAATTATACTGTCACGAGAGGTTCTGGTATGCCTAATAATTATACTTAAAGAAAACCATAAAAAACAGAATCAAAGATTAAGTAAGATAAATAGAAAAGGGTTATGAGGTAAAAAGTCAAAAATTTTAATAACACAAGAAAAAGATGAAAAAAAAAGTACATGTATTGTATTATCGTTTAATGGAAAGAAATTATAAAATACGAATATGTATCAATCCAATTGATTACATGACAATTGTCAGTTAATTTTTTCTTTCTTTTTCTTAAAATATTAATTTAAATTTTTTTTTATTAATTCAAAGTTATGAAATAAATATATATGATAATGAATTGAATTGGCATAAAATGTTATGTAAAATGCGGAAGAATTGACCTCGGTTGTTCAGAAAAAATAAAAACGCATTAAAATATCCATAGAATGGATAAGAGAAAAAAAAAATGTATATAATCAATAAAAATTGGTATAAATACAAAAATGTTATGTAAAATGCGGAAGAATTGACCTCGGTTGTTCAGAAAAAATAAAAACGCATTAAAAATATCCATAAAATGGATAAGAAAAAAAAAAAGAAAATGTGTATAATTAGTACGTGTAAAATATGAATAAGTAATTTACCTTTTGTTAAATGAAAAATGATAAAATGAGATGTTCAAGACAAATTGCTTGACATTCAGTCAGCATTAATGATTGGTTTAGTGAATAATTTTTTTTTTCTCTCCCTTTTTATTTTTATTTTTTTTTCTCTCTCTTATAACTAAAACTGAATATAGTTAAGAAATCAGGAGAGAATTGATTATCAAATTTTAATACAGAAAGAAGAAATAATACCCTACTGAAATTACATTGCTTTGCTATCTTAGTCTTCTGTTGTTCCGAGAAGGAAGGTGATCGTTTGTTAACAGAGTAAATAATTTCACAAATTATGTTAACAAACGAAGCGTGTTTTGTATCGCAAGAATAGCGTGTTTTGTATCGCAAGAATAGCGTGTTTTGTATCGCAAGAATAGCGTGTTTTGTATCGCAAGAATAGCGTGTTTTGTATCGCAAGAATAGCGTGTTTTGTATCGCAAGAATAGCGTGTTTTGTATCGCAAGAATAGCATGTTTTGTATCGAGAGAAAGGACCGGTACAATTTCTTTAGCAATAGGGTTGTATAGCTTGGCTCACAGGTAGATAAATTCGTTCTTGGCTCAGTAGGTAGGGAGTGCTAAATTAATTACGGTAGTGACAACCCCTTGTCATAAATGGCCTGCAGGACATCCAGAAACACATGCAAAGAACAAGGAAACTCTTCAAGGACACAAGGAGCAATTTTTTAAATCGGAACGCATATTGAAACAGTATGAACACCTATACACGGGAAACACCATTACTCCGTCAAGGTTCTTCAAAGAGGAAGGCACACTCTCCACAAACCTACAAATGCAAGAATGCTGAATTTACAACTTACCCCCACATTTCCTTCATAATGGCACGAGTCAAGCAAGAACAGTCCTGACAACCTTCTCACACTATATTGGACAGAGAAGGCAGTGTTATGTTAGCACAAAGATTGCAAACAAAACGTATGGAGCTATACAGTTAATAAATAAATAAGTCGCGCATGCGCAGACAGAGCTGCAACAAAGCGGGAATAGGTATAAAAACAACAGCGCGGGAGCACCCAGCCCTCTTGGTTTCCCCTCGTCCGGCAGTTGAGTCCCACACCTAGTCACGCACGGCTGTCATTCACGAGACGCCGTAGCTCATAACTTCGCGACGCGTGCCGCAAACAAAATGGCTAAGTTCCGCTACAGAAGTTGATATTGCGTAACGATCTATAACTATTGTCGTGAGTAGCCTCCCGCCGTGAATATCGCAAGATATCCAGATGAAACGTGTTATGGCGCATTAAATAGCACCCACGCCGCCGCTAAGTTCCGTCGTGATAATTCATATACCCGACCCGAGTGAAGATAGGCCTTCGGAAGAAGCGTAGCTGTGAGCACGGACCCCCCGGTCGAGCCAGCCTGCCTTGTTAGGCCTCCGCTGCCTCCTGATCCCGCCCGCCCTACGATACAGGTTTACTTATTCTTTCTCCCTGAGCCATTCGAGTCAAGCTTCAAGATCCGGTTCCTTAAGCCGATCCTTAGGTCTTAAACCGTATTCCTTGTTGTGTATTAACCCCATAAGAAATGTACAATAAACACTTGTTATCTATTCCCCGAGTTTCATTGAATGTCGCAACCTGTTTACCCGAGAAAAGAGAATAGCAATGGCTATATAGCACGTAGGCAGTGTTTAATTAATTTATTTGCCTTTTTTATAATAAATTCATCTAAATCATCACGGTCATTATCATTACCAGTCTACTAAATATGTTTGCTTTCAATTTCAATACAAAAAAATGTACATATTATCGAAATAAATGTTATCAAAATTTTTGCCTATTTTTATATTTATAAACTATCCTGCCTCATCACAGAATACCCTTCTTATTTAGATGTTCCCAATACATACTTGATACCTATAATCTTCCACTTGGTAACCATCGAAACCAATCATTATGGTCTGCCAAGAAATCCCGAAACTTTCATATTCCTTTCCAAAAAATTCTCATTATTTCTAAATTTGGAAGGCGGGATTGGGTACCGCCGCCCCGGGAACCTTTATTGGATAACCAACACCTCTGCTATAGGTCACCCCAAGTGGTTCGCTACGTTTGGTGATTTAGCAGGGGTGCCCGGGTTCATGGGGTGAGGTTTGTCTAGGTATTGGAGGCGGATGACCAGGACACACTGAACCCCAGATTCCTACCCACCCCTTAAACCCTTTTCCTTCCCAGAACTCTCCTCTCCTTGCTTTCCCCAAAAAAACCCTCCACACAGCATTCCCAAAGATGACATAGGCCCTGAGGGAAATTATTTTCCTCAGGGCCTCCTGTGTGGAGCTCCTGCTGGAGCTGTAAAAAAAAAACAATCAATAGTCCTCCAGAACTTTTACCATGTTTTACGAATCTCTTTTTTCATTTGACCTCACCCATACTTCATTTTCTATTTTTTATTTATTTTTTTGTAATTGTTTTATTCTCTCGTGTTATTGTTGACCTCCATTATTGCTGACCTCCATTATTGCATGGTTGCTAATTTATATTATTTGTTGTTTACATGTAATTGACTCTATCTGTTGTTCACATTAAAAATAATATTTGAAACTGACTTTCTGAGGCATCTCCGACTTCTTCCATTCAATTGGGGTTATGAGGGAGTAGCAGGTTTGAGATAAGGACCAGACCAAAACCAGATGAGACACACCAGGACAATGAAAAGACCGGACCAGGGAGCTGATCGATTTCGGGAAGGCCGGGATTGAGTAAACCACGAAATGTTAACATGATCGTGGGGACGGACAGTACAACAAGTGACCTTCTCTTAATCTTGCTCATTACTTTAACATCAAAATATTGTCACTCCAAAATATGATTACGAAGAAGATGATGATGATAAGAAGAAAGATAATTCCTAATACATTGAGTAACAAGAAAGAATCGAAACAGTAGTTGATGTCAATAATGTAATTTGTAAATTTTGTAACACGGGCTGGCCAATGTTCGCCCATTGACTTTTTTATAATTCTTGCAACGTAGCTCTAATGTGATGACGATATTGTTTCAACAAAGAGCCAGAGAATTTACTTTGAGTTTCCATTGTTATCAATTTTTGAGAGGGTTATGGGTACCGTCACCCCGGGAACCATTTATTGGATAATCAACACCTCTGCCGTAGGTCATCCCAAATGCCCGGGTTCACAATGGTGAAGTTAAACCGGGTCTTTGCGGCAAATGCGTCCAACGGCAATGCCCACCAACTGAGTGGTAGACCGTATGGGAAGAGACTGGTTAAGGGAGACGTTTTGATCTTTCCAGCAGAACTTTCTCGAAACATCGCCTTGCACCGCAGTGGGAGGGATGGATTTATACTTCCGTCACTCCTGGACAAACTGACCCCCAGATTCCTCATATCTTTTTAGTTCCCAGAACTTCCATTCCTAAAAAGACCCTCCTCACAATATCTCCTAAGATAACATATGCCCCGAGGGGATTTTTTTTCCACCGGGCCTGTATTGAGCTAATGTAAAAAAAAATACAAATCTCCAGTTCACACGAGGTAGAAGTGAAACCTTCAGAAAACTAAATTAGACAAGAGTGGGGAGGTTATGAAACACCGCATAAAGAGGAGACCGATTATTCTATATCATTCCCTCGCAGGCTAAATCCTATAGATGTATGTATCTGTTTGTCTCATTTTAGTGTCGCTTTTTCGTTTCATCGAGTTTCAAATCACAATGGTGCAGAAGAAGTTACCACTTCAAACACATGAAAATCAACGAATTTACAACAAAAAAACTGAAGTGATAAGAAATTTCTCAGCTGCCTCTACCCAGTGTATTAAAAATCCCCGCCCGCTGTACAGTCCGTTCACAATGGCCACCTCGTTAGGCCGATGGGTCGGAAAATGCAGCGTCGGTAGTTTTGACGCCCGCTGCGGCATCAACCAGCGGACGGACCATACTACACCCTATTCCTGTACTATACACCTCGTGCAGTCCGCGCAACAAGACAATGTTTAGATTTACAATGGACGGTAAATAGTGAGGGGAATGTCGTGTCTTGGCGAATGGATATTCGGTGGGAAATGTCGCCCTATTGTCGACATTATCTATCTATCTATTACGACGCTCCCAAAAATTTTAACATTGTCATACACGATAACACTAAAATTCATAGCCAACATTATTTCAAATTAAACTATACAATATTAAAAACAACAAATAAAATTAAATATCTCGGAGTAATTATTGATAAAAATCTGAAATGGAGGGAACAAATATGTCAAGTAGTAAACAAAATCAGAAAATAAATATATATATTTTTAAGAATTAGAAATTTTCTGTCGATAAAAAATCTATATTTAATCTACTATGCCTTAGTTCAATCCACTTTACAATACGCTATTACTAGTTTATCCGCGTATAAATGAAACCTTCTTCCAATAGAAATTGTACAAAGAACAATTATTAAAATTATATTCAAAAAATTCTTAGACTACCCAACAGAACGCCTGTTTGAAGAATTTCAAGTACCCACATTTAAAGATTTATATATTAAAAACTCATTAATTCAAATTATAAAAGAAAAAGATAAATATCCATTTTTAAATGAAAACAGAACTCGACATAAACAATATAAACATGTTTTTCTATGTCCAAAACTAAATACGTCTTTTGCACAGCATCATTACACTTACCAGGGAAGAACTTTTTTCAATCGACTACCAGAAGCATTAATGATAAAACCCGAATACTGCTCTCTGTCAAGAGACATTTTAAAAATATTCTTAAGAAAAAAACCACCGTCACTTAATTAATCTTACAAAAATCCTTAGTTTTCGATAACAGTCTTTCTTTTTTAAATACACACTGTAATCAAAATAAATACTGCAGCTCAAATATATTTATGTGCAATGAATTATTTATTATCACTCCCCTTCCATACACAAGCACATGCTTTCAATGTAAGGGTAGTAAAAAAAACTGAGATGTATAATTACCATACAAATACCATGTAAAACATAATATTAAAAATAAAACATTATTAAAAAAATAAAAAATCTCGAAAATCTACGATAGCTTTCGTAAGATCAGCATTATCGGCTGCTGTTTTGTAAATACAGTTTCTGATGAATTCTCTCTCGAATTAATTAAAATGTTAGGGTAGCCCTTATTAATGGTAATATACAAGCAATATATTGGTTGCTTTTATTTAAAATTATTATTAATGTAACCAATCTATTACGTGATTACTTTTTAATAAAAGTGTAGGTATGTTTATAAGTATTATAAATTGATTTAAAAATTACTGCTTCAACACAGGCTAGCCCAGTGAGGCGGATTACTGAAAAACCTAAATTTATAACTATTTTCCATTCTTCATTTATCTACTGTTCATATTTATATTTTTTTCTGTTGATATCCTTTTCTACTTATGTAATCTTAAACCACTGTAAACATTAACACTGAATATTTAATTTTTAGTTATAATCTTGCAAATTTCGTTCAATAAAGATATATACCAGATTTAAATGTCCGGGTTAAATTTTCCCTACAGGAAAAACTAAACCCTTTCACACACCTCCCCAAATAATAATCTAGTCAAACCACCCTATGCAATTGCACTATATAAGTATTATAAATATAAAACAATACAAGAACAACATGTCAACCTACCAGAGACCAAATGGGAAAAAAAAATTCACCGACTCCAGATATTTTCATATCAGAGGGTTCGGCTCTGTGGAATTCCTAATTGAACCTATAAATCCTACTGATCCCTCAATATAAATATTTAAAAAATCTTTTGTAATCCTACATGTATTTAAAATGACTGATTTTTGCATTTTTATATATAAATTCTTTGACAAATCTAATATGCCTAAATTTTGAATGAGAGACCTTGGTATTATGCCTGTAGCCGAAATAACAAATGGTAATATTTTTATAGTCTGAGAATGCCAAATTCTTTTAATCTCATTTCCTAAATCTGTATATTTTCTTATTTTTACAGAAACAGTTTTTTGAATATTACAGGATATTATTATTATTATTAATGTATTTATTTATACTGGGTTTTTACAGATTGTTCTCATACACGTGAGAACAACCCAGTTTTAAAAACTCAGTAAATTATACAAATAAGATAAATAGTTACAAATTTATGTAAAATCAATCAGCCAAATTATACAATGGTTAAATGTAAACAGGTTAAACAGTTTAAATAAAAATTATGTAAAATAAAACAAAAAACAGATAGAAATAGAAAATTATAATACAAAGTTTACTCAAATGACAATAAAAGAGAGTCAAGAGAAGATACTTTATTAAAGACAAATGATACATAATAAATTAGCACATATTTTACAACCACGAAAAAAAATGTGTGCAGTTCACACGCGGTAGAATTGAAACCTTCGCCCACTTAATCTCAACCAATAGGAGTCTTGAAAAGTGAGCTCATAATCAAAGCGGCCAATACGGTAAGATTTTTGTCTATCACATTCTTCCAGGCGAAATCCTATAGATGTATCTGTTTGTCTCTTTTTAGTGTCATTTCCATTTCATCGAGTTTCAAATCACAACGGTTCTAAAGAAGGTTCACTTCAAAAAATGTGTGTGCATTTCACACGAGGTAGAAGTGAAACCTTCAGAAAACTAAAGTAGAGAAGAGTGGGGAGTCTACGAGGAGAGTCCAATTTATTCTATCTCATTCTCTCGCATGTTAAATCCTGCAGATGAATGTGTTAGTCTCTTGTTAGTGTCGTTTCCGTTTCATCGAGTTTCAAATCACAAAGCAGCTAAAGAAGTTTTCACTTCAAAAATTATGTGCAGTTCACACGCAGTAGAAATGAAACCGGGGTGAAATGCAGGTCCCGCCAATGTGGGGGATTTTAATAAAAATGCACTTTCTAGATGAGAAAAGTGTGGAAAAGTTGAATAAAAAATAAATTAAGGTGCGCTTGGCAAAATTGAGGGAGATACATGAAACCTTCAGAAATCTAAATTAGACAAGAGTGGGGAAGCTACGAAACACCGCACAAAGAGGAAACCAATTATTCCATCTCATTTTCTAGCAGGCACAAACATCTACACATCTACAGGAAGTAGATTTGTAGATGTTTGTGTTAGTCG
The DNA here is from genome assembly GCA_929108145.2 of Limnephilus rhombicus. NCBI lineage: Eukaryota > Metazoa > Arthropoda > Insecta > Trichoptera > Limnephilidae > Limnephilus > Limnephilus rhombicus. The sequence goes on from OV815280.1 coordinate 38,820,983, forward strand.
CTTTTTAGTTTCGCGTTTTCGTTTCATCGAATTTCAAGTCACAACGGTGCTTAAAAGTTTTCACATCAATAAACAACACCGTCAGATGTGATTCGAGATTTTCACTTTTTGACCTTCGGATTGGAAATCGAGAGTATTACCCCTCGACCACGGAGGCCGTCAATTCGATTTGACTTCTAAAAGTCACGGGTAATTTACATTGTGGGGTTGATAATTGCATGATAGTTAAAAAGGGCAGACCCTTGAAAAATCCCGAAATTTAAATTTACTTGTCAAAATTAAAATGAAACAAAAGATATACACATTTCAAAAAGAACGTAATTAAAATAATAATCTGTTAAAAAAAATAAAAATTATAGGTAGGTAAAGGTAGGTACTTACTCGCTTGTCTGAATTCTTGACAAACAGTTCCAATTTGTAAAATGACAATTAATTTTTTTTTCTTAAAACATAGTATTAAAGAATTAAAGGTGGGTACTTTATCGCACGTCTGAATTCTTGACACAATCAGTTCTAGTTTAAAAAAAAAACAAATAAATTCATACAGAATCCGAATTCATGGAACCAGAGTTACACTGATTACTTTATAATACAGCTGGTATACCTAATCTCAGTATCGCCCTGATGACAACTCAGCATCTAAACGTTGCGTTACTTGAAATGGCTTCTTCTTCTTGGAGTGCCCTATCCGGTCCCCCCGACGTTGGCGATCACTCTGGAAAATGTCTCTCTGTCTTGCGTTGCCTGGAATAGCTCCTCCACACCTCTAATGCCAGTCAACTCTCGTACATTTCGCAGCTAAGACATTTGTCTCCTACCAGGCCCTCGGCGACCCTCTACCTTGCCTTACAATATTAATTGGAGCAAGTGATACTTCTCCCCTCGAAGTATGTGACCCAGATATGAAATCTTCCTGACGTTTCTCAATGTAAGCAATTTTCTATCTGCTCTAGCCCGCCTGAGAAGTTCTGTATCGGTGATCATGACGGTCCATGGGACCTTGAGTATTCTCCGATGTAGTCACATTTCAAAAGCCTCTAACCTGTTCATGGTATTTACTTTCAAAGTCCATGTCTCACATCCATACAGCAAGACCGACCAAACGTAACATTTTAGCATTCTCTGCCTTAGTTTAAAATTGATATTGTAATTGCAGAAGAGGGATTTCATTTTACTGAATGCAGTTCTTGCTGCTTCAATTCTGAACCTAAACTCTACATCTGGGTCAAGAGTCTCCGTGAGAATACTGCCGAGGTATCTAAATCTTTCTACCTTTTCGACATTGCAACCATTAAATTGTATCATTGATCCAGAGTGATCTAGTCGTCCAAATGTCATCTATTTAATTTTATTGACATTGATTGTTAATCGCAGTTGCTCACCAGCATTATTAACAAGATTTTATAGAACTTGGAATGGCTCAAGTCGTGTTAAATGGTCAGATATGAATAGGCAGGTTGTTCCAAATCTTCCTTTTCCCCATCTCCTTCCGTCCTCTACACCCCTCTGCCTAAAAACTTCCCCCCAAAAAATTGGGGATGCAATAGTAACACTGGCTCCTATCAGTTTGGAATCACTTAAAAATGTATTGGAGTATTATGTATGTACATGTACGTTTTGTATATTGAGTGAAGTCCGGTACCTGGTGACAAAATAATAAAATAAAGTACTGCAGTGTATTACTTTTTTTAATTAGGCAATTCACCCTAAAAATAGTGCTTTGTGTAGTATTACTTCTGTTGATGCTTTCCAATGAAAATTTAGGCCACAACATTCGCATGGGTAGGCAGAGAGGACGCGGACGGTCCTCCAAACAACTCGATCTTGGCACTCGATCCTTAATTCATTCACATTCATAGATCGTCTCATATGTAACCTTCTGATTATTTTGACTTTTGAAATGGCCCGATTCAAATGTTTGGTTTACATGATCGTGTCATGTCTTTCTCGGGCGTTTTTGACTTTTTCTACCATTCATATTCACGTCACATTATTGCCGTTTTGCTAACATAAGCCTTATATTCTTGCGAATACCCTCATTTCTCATACGATCATAAGCGGTTTTACCACACCTACCTCAAGGATTTTATTTCTACATCATTCAGTCTACTTTCATCCTTCCTCTGCCAGTTCTATGTCGCGCTGCCATACAACAGAGTAGGTACCGGCACTCCATTGTGGACTGCTAGCTTCGCTTCTAAGGACATAATAATCAACACCACTAGGTCACCCCAAGTGGTTCGCTCTGTTTGGTGACTTAGCAGGGGTTCACGGGTGAGGTTTGTTTATATCTAGGCGGCTGACGCGTTTTCCCACCTACTGCGTGGCGGGCCGGATTGGGAGAGACTGGTCGAGGGAGACCTTTTGACCTCTCCATCCGGACTCTCTCAACCCATCACCTTGCAACGCAGTAGAAGGAATGGATTTATTCGTCCGTCACTCATGGACACACTGACTCCCAGATTCCTACCCACCACTCATTCTTTCCCAGAAGTTCCTATCCTTCATTTCCCTATAAAGACCATTCACACAGCATCCCCAAATATGACATCGATCCTTAGGGAAATTATTTTCCTCAGGGCATCCTGTGTGAAGCTAATGCCAAAAAAATACCCCATTTCATTTAAGTTTGTACAAATTAGGCGAAACGCCATTTACACCCAGTTAGCTCTATTGTCAGAATAAACGCCAACTTGCAACGGCCGCAGTAAATAACAGCGAGATGCACTAACGGCTAACGACTAACGACCAACGAGATTTCGTTAGGTACTACGATAAACGAGATGAATTTCTACTTAAAAACGTGGACCTCGACCATAGAGCTTTTAAACATATATTTTATTTGAAATAAGATTTTATTGAAAAGTTGGGCATCAAAAGAAATGTACCTTCGGGATAACTGTTTTTTGTGCTAACACAAGGGTGTTAGTCACCTTCAAATCCCGCGAAATCGTAAATAAATAATTGTGTAAAAATGTAAGTAAATAAGAACTTGTAAGCTTTGTAAGTACATCTTATATATAAAAATCTCGTGTCACGTTGTTTACGGTAGCATTCTTCCGAAACGGCCTGACCGACTTTTATAATTTTTTTAATGTATATTTGGTAGGTATGAAATATAAAATTGTGGCAGGGAATTTATAAGAAAATAGTCTTTCAGCGTTGGTCAGTTTATTTCTCTTATAGACAGGGTTCACAGCTTATAGTAAAAAACAGAGTACACGAAAGTTGTAGCACAAAGTAAAATCACTTACAGCCTTACTAAAAAACCCCGTGAAAATTTTATTTAATTGACAAACGGCCGCGGATATGAAAACATTACTAATTAAAATAATTGTTCATGAAAAGATATATACACTGCTTACACAGCCTGAAGGTGTAGTTTATCTGTTATATTTAGTGTTGTAGTGTTGTATTTATAAATTCTGAATGAATTATTTTAAATGTCTTGTATATATCTTATTTTTGAAGATGTCGTAAAAGTATATATCTTTATAGAAACTAGATAGAATTGCCTTTTAGATTTTTGTATATGAAATATACGCTCGTATTTGAAAATTGCTGTATTTTAAGTTTCAACGTGAAAAAAATTGAAAAAAACAGCTGACTGTAAACATAATCCATTAAATGGTCGAAAAATTTAGGAAAATTCGGAATTTAAAAAAAAAATCCTCTTTTTATGAATTTGGAAGAAAACTGTCACTTCACTTTTTTATTTATTTATTGTTTTTATTTCTTGCTAGAGCAATCACGATGAGTTACAGAACTCATTTTAGGATAGGAGGAACATACAAATCATGGGTGGGAGGAAATAGTTAAAATTTTACACAGGAATTTAGATATTAAAAATATAAGTTTCACATACAATATAGAAGAAAAATAAAAGACAGGTTGAGTAGAATAAACAGCAATGGAAAACAATTAAAGAAAAAGGGAACAAGGTTATACAGATGTGGATGATTACAACTTAATGGAAAAGAAAAGAAGAGAAAAGAAACAAGACAATTTAACATGACAAGAAAATTACAATGTTTCATCCTTATACATACTTAAAAAATATTCTTTTAAAGCATTACTCTGATTTTTTTTTATTTTGCTGGATTCCCTTGTACATATCTGGTATCGAATTATATAGTGTATAGGCAACATAGTTCAGAGATTTTATCCCATATTTTGTAGTGTGTGTTTGAGGTATGCGGATTTTATTGCTATTTCGAGTATTGTGAGTGTGGATGTCTTGATTGTAAAGTGGCTTGATGTTAGTGTGAGTTGATTGTTGGGTAATTTGTAGGATGGTGCTTGTGATTTCATGTTTAGGAAGGACTGTGATTGGAAGAATACCGGAAACTGAATAGATGTCTCTGACATGGGTGTCCCATGGAAGTCCAAAAAGTCTTTTTATCTCGTTCATACAATTAAAAAGGATAAAAAAATATTATAATAATTCCGAAAAAATAACTGAAAAAACTGACATCTTGGATTCATTTTTACGCAATGAATACGTTGATTTCTCGAATTTGTATATATTTACATATGCATAAGGCTTTTACATTATTAAATATTATTACTTTCATGGAAGTTTTATTAAATTCACGCGGAAAAGTCATTAGAAAAATAAAATTTCAGAAATAACCTAAAACCTATCGTTAAAAGAAACTACTCACCAACAAAACATTATTTAAAGGACTAAAACTGAAAAGAGTAACGCCAGCATAATTACCAATATGTTGAATTACATAAATATCACAGTGAATTGATCATTTAAACGAAAATTATCTTCATAAACATGAAATTAGCGGCAAGTGCAATTAGCGGCACGTCAAACATTGTTTTATTGCGAAATCTATAAAACAAGATGGCCGTGGCGCCTGCGCAGATCTATGTAAGATTCAAGGGGACCAACATAAAAATCATAAAATACGTGATATTGTTTTTAGTAAAGACGTAAAAACGCAGATTACCGCGCAAGCAACAAATATGCAGTTGAAAGATCGTTAAGGCGTTTCGTTATTAGTAAGGCTGTCAGAGTTTAAACAATGTTCACTAACGTTCTCGTTAAACACTTAGCGTAATAACCTCAACAGAGGACCCGTGGTCTCTTAGTCGGGTTAAGGTTTTCCCGACAAGTAATGTCCCCGAGGGCGCTATTACTTGAATTCCCAAGGAGGATCCAGAGGGCTCTCTCGACTTGGTACTGGGAAGGATTGGGGGAAGGTTAAGGTTTCCCTACAAGTAATGTCCCCGAAGGCGCTGTTACTTGAATTCCCAAGGAGGACCCAGAGGGCTCTCTCGAGTTGGTACTGGGGAGGGTTTAACTTGGGCAATGACCACTAGGATTCTGTTGCTTAGTTAACCAGGAGACTGGATACTCTGGCTCCATATAGGCCTGCACGGTGTTATATACCATTTGGGGCGGGGTAGTGCCGGCCGATGACGGAGGGGTGGGGGTAGCTCGGCCAATGGGGTGTCTTCTTGTCCGGGGGTGAGCCGAAAGTCGCCGAGCGAGACGGCGCTATGCGTGTGAGGGAGAAAGTATTCGGATCCGTGCGTCGGACCAAATACCGCGCCCCACAAAATTCTATTTTTTTGACAAAAATTATTTAGTATTTTTTTTTTGGCATCAAAAAATACCTATAACCTCAAATTTTAACCCTCCCATTTTTTGATCGCGAATATTTAATTTTTGTATGAACAAATTTAACCGTCTTTCGTATTTCAAACAGAACGAAATTATTTATGTTGTTGAATGACACATGGCGCTACGTCCGCCTCATGGAACTTCATCCACACATGCGCAATACATGTCGGTCGCGTCATTTTGATATATCATTCGGCATCATGTTCTCGCTTGGGCAAACCATCGAGCTTAATTGTGTTGACTAAAGACGGACTGACAAAAAATATTGTATACTCCATTGCTCTTCGAAATTCATATTGATTTTCTTTATTTCATTTTCCTACTTCAGTTTGTGTTTTTTTGTTTTTATCAGCGGTCATCGTCTACAGCACTCTATTCCTCTTTCTGTCATAGATCCCATCCCCACACACTTATAATACATTCGTTATTTATTATTTAACAACTAAAATAGTTTATATTATGGCAGAACAACGTTTGTCGGGTTAGCTAGTTTCATATAAAATTCTCCAGCCCTAAAGAGTCCTAATTTATCCGTCTTTCAAAATAAATATCAACTCTACTTTTGCCACTAATCTTCTCATAAATGTAACATAAACAGTAATGGAGGGTAGCAAATATAAAATCGTGCAATGTCCAGTGTTTTTAATATAATAGACTCTGTGTGCAACATCGTATTTTCTCGTAGATGAACATTCTAATAAAAGTGTGTTTATCAGAAGTGACCTGCCAGGTAAGTATATTTTCTGAATCTGTTTGAAAATAATAAAAATAGACAGATTCTAGGAACTAACAATAAATAGTACAGCGCCCTTGAGGTGATTTATCACAAAAATGGCGCTCCACAAACTATCTCTTTATTATTATTATTATTAACTAAGATGGCTCCTTCATGGGCCGGCAGGTAAGGAATCGACATAAACTGGATGCCCTGATGAAGAAACTGTAACGCTGTTCGAAAGATCCCTAAAGGTGAAAGCGCAACACGGCATAATAGCCCAAAAATAATCACCATTGTACTTTCATCTGCCTCAATCTCAAATCACACCTGATTTTTTTTTTACTGTAGCTCCACCTTCTACAGTAGCTCAATGTGTCTGCTCACCATGCGGTAGATGAGCAGACACATCGGCCGCCAAGACCCGGGCAATCCTCACCCGGGCACCCCTGCTAAGTCACCAAACGTCACTTTAACTGGGTTCAACAAAATACGCGTTAGTTTGCGCTAAATCTCGCTGCATGGACAAGCCCACTGGTCTACAGATGTCAGTGCGTGGAACCTTGCTCGTCCCTGGCGGACTCCCATGCGATTATGTATCTTTTGGGGATACGGAATTGCATTATCTCCACACAGGAGGCCTTGAAGAAAATAATTTCCATCAGGGCCTATGTCATCTGGGATGCTGTGTGGAGGGTCTTTTTGAGGAGAGGAAGGAATGAACATTGGTCTTGAAGAGACCCATGTTGTAGGAAGGAGGAAACACAGAGGCTGGCAAATCATTCCACAGCCGAGCTGTTGAACATAAGAACGAGCCGAAGAAACGACCCGTTCTCATGTGACAAATGTCAACCGTGTACAAATGTCAGGCACGCGTTTGGCGTGTTTCCCGACTATGCACCGGTGCCGAAGGGATTACTGATGCTAGTTCCTCGGAGCATCTTGCATTGTAATACCGGTAGAACAAGGATAGCATTCCCACCCGACGCCTGTGCTCTAAAGATTGCAATCCGTCTGTTAAGATGGGAGAATCTATCAAACGGACCGCCCGTTTCTGCACAGAGTCGAGGGAATTTTTCAGGTATTTTGAAGCTCCAGACCAGAGGTGGCTGCCAAATTCAACCGTGGGGCGCGCTTGTGATTTGTACAGGGTAAAAAGTTTATTTATTTATTTCAACGCCATAAAATGGCTATTACAATACGGTGATACATTATGCATGATACACAGTGGTACACAGGAGGGTAATTACAAAGAAAAAGAATATGAGCTCGTACAAAATACACATTTTTATGCAGAGTAAAAATAAGTAAATAAAGGTGACTTCCTAGAAAAATTCTGAACATCGAGTATAATATACCTACTTTACTTTTATGCACTATTAAAGTATTAAAGTATTGTGCACTATTAAAGTATCTGCGGGCCCTATACCGTACGTTCAGTTTCTGGGAGGTTAACTTTACTCTGGCTTCGATGGAACCCCCATACCTGAGCTGGTCACTTAGGATTACACCAAGCATATCAATGGAGGTCCTGTTCGGAAGATTGCTTCCGATTGAGATTGATTCCATACGTAATTGACTGTCAAATTTGTGTGATTGTCTATAGCTTGCAATTGCTTATTCTATGGGCTGATTATGGTAGCTGTCGGCACTGGCACCGATTTCTACTAGTTTAAAACACAAGATATTGTTGTAAGTAATGATTGTTTATTCATGTAATGTACATTTAAAGTTATATACCATAGATTTGACATTTGTGAAGTTTTGTTTCAATCTAAATATGCATGAATTATTGAATATTTCCCGCTTTTATGCCGTTATTGATGTATTCAAGGTATATTCTAAATATGGTGGTAATAATAGGTTTTACACCCATTAATAAAATTCTTAGAAATAAATTATTTTCGTTACTCCGTTGTTACGACATCGTTACTTATTTTAATGGTTATTTGCTTGTCGCCTTTGCATTAATTTTAGCATCTTAATGGCTTTTCAATATTTTATCGGAGAAACAAAAAGCCTCGACAAGAAATATCACATCATTATTAAATTTCAATGGAATTTAAAAAAATATGTTGGTATCAAGGCAAAAGTTTGAAGATATACATAAAGTCACTTTGGTTGGACAGGGTTCTAACTTTCGTATCAAAATTAGCAAAGACGATTTCCCATAATCTATTTGCCGATTTCTGAATTTGATTTTAATATTTTGTAAACTATTTTAGTAAAATACTTAATATAAATATAGTAAAATTAGTTTTATGGTAAAATTAAATAAAAATTATATGTGAATAAACAATAATATTTGTCAAACAGCCCTATTTTAAACACTTTTCGTCGCCTTAGTTCTTAATTGTCCAAACGACCATTAGAAAATGTGACAGGAGGAGAAGGTTTTCTTCCAATATTTCAATAAAACATTATGATAGGTGTTTAAGATAAAGCTATTTCCGTAAAGGTAAAGATCTCATTAGTTTAAATAATTCTTAGTTACGATGATTTTTTATCATTTTTTATTCTTTATTTTTAATTTTAAAGTGGAGATTGCACAAAAACTTAAATGGTCGTTCGAACAATTAAAGACCTCGTCAAACAGAACGCGAAGTAACGTCACGTCGCGTACTTTCTGTTTGAACGGCTTCGGCGTTAGTTAGAGCGTTAGGCAGAGCGTTAAGCCTTTTACGCACTAGCGGCTAGCCGCGTAGGCGGTCAACCGCGCGGCCTGCCGCATTTTTATTTTAGTATGCAACCGCTCATATCTTTCCGTACGCACCCAACCGCCGAAAAATTTCATACTAAAATAAAAATGCGGCTAGCCGCGCGGTTGACCGCCTACGCGGATAGCCGCTAGTGCGCACAAGGCCTTAGGTAGAGCGTTAGACAGAGCGTTAGGCAGAGCAATCGGCAGAGCATTCGGCGTCAGTCAGTCTTCGTCACGATGTCCAGCGGTTCAGATGAAGATGAGTTGTTACTGCTGTGTGCATTATCACGTTCACATAATAATAGAATATGGGTGCATGAAATTAATATGAAGAGGAAAAAATTGGGAGAGTTTCATAGTTTATGCCGGGAGCTTTCATCACACGAAGATCGCTTCTTTCAATACTTTCGTATGTCACAAGCGTGCTTTGAAGAATTGCATTCCCTTTTACAAAACCAAATAAGCAAATGCACCATAAACTGGAGGGAGCCTATTTCGACTAGAGAAAGACTAGCAATTTGTTTATTTTCATTGTAATGAATTGAACATTAATTGAGTAGGCCTCTACATTTCACTCTTCTACTTACCCGATTGATTTATTTCAATTCCAATGTCCTCCCACAATCTTGCCTTCACATGAACTTTTTTGTATGCACTGTTCCTCATTTCATACAAACAAGGATGTTTTCGGACACATTCAATTAACTTTTCAATATTCATTTTTACCACTGTCAAGCAAGAACGCCCGGCGTTCAACAAAATTTTGTAAAAAAATACAACGCGAAACGCGACGTCCTAACGCTGCGTTAGAGTATCGCGTAATGCTAACGCGGTCGCTCTCTTTGACGGGTCTAGAGATGTTCAATGTTCAGTACAACACAACGCGGCGTTATTCACGCCTAACGCCGCATTAATAACGCGTTCTGTTTGACGAGGCCTTAAGAACTAAGGCAACGATTTACCTTCCCAACACCTACTTTTACCCCCTCTCTCTTACCCCTCGTCCCCACAAAAGCTGATGATCTCTCTCCCTCTTCTATTTAACCTTTAAAAACTCTGTAAAGGTTCAGGTTGAATTGAAACCGGTTTGTTTATACATTAAACAATTTTAATAAAGTGGTATTCAAACAAGTCATTTTATTGTAATTATCACAGCTATCAAGTGAAAATTTGATTTTCAAAATGTTGCTTAAAAAATATTTAAACAAAAAAATTAAATAATTTTCAGTCTAAGATTACGAAAGAATGCGACAAAATGCTTCCTTTCGAAAGAGAATATTCAACTATGTGTTGAATTCCGTTTTAACCTGATATTTAAATCAAGAAACATCCAGATTTCTCTTGTAAAGGAAACTTTCACAAAGTCGATCCGATCCTATCTCTAATCCGTGATATTTGCTTTAACGACAAGGTTAATAGCGCTAAACCCAGCAAACGATTTCGATTGAAAATCAGACCGCTTTAGTTCACCTTTTAACATTATTCCCTTTAGAATGCAAATACTGCAATCTTTGCAAGAATCTACCTTTGAAGAGAAACTTTTTCATTAAAACCCTCACGAGAAATTTTGACTTCCATGAAATTAAAAATTAGCCTATTAGCGGAGCCAGCCGGTGGTGGAGTTTGTTGTGTAAACGAAACACATTTGGGAGCGCGCTGTGCCAATAATTTGACCTAGACACGCTAAACGGTGTTCAAAAGTTAACAGAGTGGTTTTATTGGACCCATGCGATTGCCTATAATAGGGATGGGATCAACGCGTACCAGCGTTTGTTTTATTTTATATATTAGGTCCTTACATATAAAATTGGCGTTTTGTATGGGAGGAACATAAAGTCGATTTTTTTAAATATAATATATTTATTTAATCAAAGTATGTACCATTGCTATCTATGCACTTTTGCCATCTCATAGGTAGTTCATCGATCCCTTTACTAAAAAAAAACATTCGGACGGGAATCAATAAAATCTTTGAAGGCGGTTTGGACTGCCCCATCGGAGTTGATTTTTTTCCCTTGCAAGGGGTTATCCAAATTTCGAAAAAAATGGCAAGGCAAGGTCCGGAGAGTACGGTGGATGTCTTAGACCTTCCAATTGAAGCTCCTCTAATTTGGTAGCCGTCTGTTGTGCAGTGTGTGGTCTAGCGGTCAGCGCGCGTTTGTTGGTTTGCTTCACTCAATTCGTGAGGTACCCACCTTTCAAGCTTTTTCACATTCCCAATTTGCTTCAAGTGGATTAAAACAGTTTTATCACTTACACCGCAGCCTGCAGCTAACTCGGACGTGGTTTGCGATGGATCCGCTTCCACAATAGCCTTCAATTCTTCATTATCAACTTTGGTCTCCGGCCGCCCACGGGGCTTGTTCTGCAGGTCGAAATTTCCAGAACGAAAACGTTGGAACCAAAAACGCACCGTCGCGATACACATCATTAATCCTTCGAGCCGTTTCTGCAGCACTGGTGCCACGGTGGAACTCGTACTCGTAAATAACGCGATATTTCAAGTTTTCCATTTTGTAAACTAAGTGACGCAGAGAAAAAAAACAATTAATAAAAAACAAATGAATTATAATTTTCGTAACACACATACATGAGTAAATAGCTGTATAAATTTGAATTTGGAATTCCTTACCAAAGAGAAGATATTTGAGATCAAAATTGCCAGTACGGCAAAACGCCAATTTCATATGTAAGGACCTAATGTATATATATATATACTCCCAGAGTATTGCGTTGCAATCGAAGAAACTCAAAGAAAAAATTGTTTTAATTCTATTTATTGAAGTGCTTTTGGATTGAACAATATGCTTTGTTTTTTTTTCCGTCTGGTGCGTACACGAATAAATCAGAAGGTTTTCCGACGATACATACAGCTTTCTGTGTGAAAACGGATTTTCCAAATTTATCACATTTATCTACCACAATTATGTTTACTTTGTTAACCCTCCTTCTGCTCTCCCTTGCCCCCACCCCTCCATAATGAAACTGACGAAACTTCCCTTGCGAGTTTTTTCCCATGCATCCCCTTCTTCCTTCCCCGCTCTAGTGAACCCCCCCCCCCCCACGCCCTTTCCGCGTTGCCGTCCACATTCCCACCTTATCCCTTCCCTCATTTGAACTTTCCTTCCTGCGAACCCCCCCCCCCAATCCTTTGTTCCTCTCCCCCTCCCAAATTCTCACCCCCTCCCTCCTTCCCTCACCACTGCTAAACTAAATGAAATACACACACATCTCACAGCTGTCCGAGTGAGGAGCACGGATTTTTCAAATTTACCTATGCCTATTTATTTTACTATGTCGCCTTTCTACTTCCTCCTCTGCTCCTCCCTCGTCCCAAACTTCCCCTGCGTATCCTTCCCCATTTACCAGCCCATCACCCCTCCCGTGTTGCCTTTCCCCTCCCGCGTTACGCTTTCACCTTCCCCGCCTTCCCCCAAGTCAGAGATTATTACATCTAGAAATCTTCGCAGGAGTGCGTACAAAAAAATCACCAAACTTTTATCGCAATTGGATGAACGGTATAGGAACGCAAATGGACAAACAAAGAAACATTACCTACCACAATCAAGATTACACATCTGTCCTGATATTGGACACTGTAATGCATTAATTTCCAAACATTGGCTAAAGAAGAATGTAACGCAACACGGCACAATACCCCAAAAATAAATCACTACAAAGTATGAAATGAAAACTTTTTTAGCACCGTTGTGATTTGAAATTAGATGAAACAAAAATTGCGACGCTAAAAAGAGACAATCACATACATCTATAGGATTTAGCCTGCGAGAGCATGAGATAGTATAATGGATCTCCTCTTTGTGTAGTGCTTCGCAGTCGCCCCATTCTTATCTACTTGAGTTTTCTAAAGGGTTTCACTTTTACGCGTTTGAATTGTACCTACTCTCTGATTTTTTTTCAAAATACATCGAAATTTCGTTGACCACGCTTGCCAATCCCTATATTTCCACAATCCCCAACTTCCCCTCACACTGGCCGGGGGAAAGGAGGAATTTTATGGTCTAAATTTAATCGTTAGGATCCAGTAATAGCCCCATTAATACCTGCGATATCAAATTTACAACCATGCCATGTTACAGTTTATGCCCGGCAGAGGGCCGCATCGGGTCCTAATTAATTTGTAGCCCGCGATATCAGTTTATTTGACCAGCTCGTGCCCTAATTAATACGAGTCCTAGAGTTAATTTGAGCGGCTTGTAGAATTTCAGTGCTTGGCCATTATATTATTAAGGGTGAGTTTTAAGGCTTCATTAAATAATTGTACCCATCTAGGTACAGCTACTAAGCTCACAATTTTTTTATGTTTATTTAAATTAATTATTTTCCTTGGAATGCGATTATTTTTACGAGATTGCTTGAACGATTTTATGTTGTGAATGAGGTATTTCCACAAACGAGGAATTTTTTTGAAAACATATGGAATATAAAGATAATTTTTAAATTTTAATCATACTACTAAAAAATTTTGTTTTTCGTGTTTTCATTCAATATTAGTGATTTTAAAAACGATCTAAAACTGACCAAATCAAAACGGCCCGTAATTGGCAAATCAGATTGTGACGTCACAAGCGTCGCTCAGCTTGGCCAGCATAAATAAACACTAACAGTGAGCGTCCACGCTCACGACGTCACACGATAACCCCGCCCCTAAATATCGTTTTAGCGGTAAATCAAAAATGGGAAAATTTATTCGTCAACATAAAAATAAAATAAAAATGCTGTAACAAAATATTATTTTTAATTATTGATATTTTGAAAGGTTTCGTGATGGTAATTTAACTGGAAAATATTATGTTAAAACTTTTTTCCTACAATTTCTTTCGTGTTTTAACGGTTTTCTATATCCACTAGTGCAAAACCACGTGATATTATACTTGCGGAATTTGTGAAGCTGAAAGTGTTTGTAAAATATTTTCCTAAGGACCAATGCCTTTCGGAAACATATAGATTTTGTCCATTTTCTGTTATGTACTTAAGGTGTCAAATGTAATCATGCTTTTTTGTTGACAAATTAGAGAGATTATCAGAATTACTTTTCGGATAATCGCCATTAGTAAACTTGAAAAAATACACGAAATCTGTAAAAAAATTAAACCAAATAAATAATGCTTAGTTAATTTCAAATATAGTATTATTATGTAACGAAAGATAGTTACTTATAAATTGTATAATAGCTGTAATAGTTCGACCAAACAAATATCGTCGCGTTCATCAAGTGTCACATCATCCGGAATGAAGGATGCAGGAGGTGTAACAAGCCACCAACCAACGCTAGCGAACTACTAATAAATCATGCACATGGCAAGGAACGCGTGTCCACGCACCTTATTTTGCTTGCGATCTAGCTTATAGAAACCGATGTGGCTGTTTTATGCAATGAAATTACAGTTTTTTACAAATTAAAAGTATTATGATAATAGAGCATACAGAGGACAGAACTTATAGAATTTATAGAAAATACCGAATAGTATATAAGCCTTCAAAATGTTATATACGCGGCGGTACTGCAGCTCTGTGATAAGAATTATGAATCTCGTGTAACATCACTGTGTGACATCACGAGAGACCATTTTTTATATCATCTCCACCCAGGAGGCCCTGAGGAAAGTAATTCCCCGTGGTTCAAAGCTATTGGTCGAGAGAGTCCAGCTGGAGCCTACGTCGTCCATATGCCGTCCATATCCATATGCCGCCATGACATAAACAAATCTCTTCCCATAAACCCGGGCACCCCTGCTAAATCACCAAACTTACTTTCCGGGGGCGGCAGTATCCATACCTGCATACGTAGTACCTTTTTTTCATCATTTTTGGAGACATCAACCTCAACCTCAAACGACCCCATTATAAAAATAAACTGTTTGTTTCTATATCTAATGCGATCCTGCGCCCCAATCATAGGTAGGTACCGTTTACTGGCCAATAAAACTCTTTATTGGTGGTTTCTGTTGTTTGATTTGTGGACGAACTCATCTTTATTTAGTGGGACAAAAAGCTGATTTCAAATTCCGATTTTCGTAAACAGGTCGCTTCCACCTGTTAAATTTAACTAAACGATCAATTTGAGTTTACGGCGCGTTTTTTACCCTTAGTAAATATTCAGGAACAAGATAATTCTTTACAAAGATTTATGTGTTAATCGATTGTATGTTTATTTGTTCGTTTTATTTATTATTAGTGCTGGAGAAAAATGCTTAGGATTCCGTAGATAGCCAGACGGGCTAATGTATTAGTTCTGGAAGTTATAGGCATTCACAATAGGTTATCAAATTTTGCAAAAAGCGTATAAATAAATACGTTTGAAATTCATACCATCTTATTATTAAAGATATTCACTATACTGAAAATATTTTAACATCCAACCAAACATAACCCAACTTGAATTTTTAAAAACTAATAATAAAAATAAAAACTTTGTTTCGGGATACAAAATATTACCATAATATTAATAATTATTTTTTAATTGATAAACTAATTTTTAAGATATATAGCATAGCACAAGGGGTAACAATTATTATCAGTAATAATTATTAGCCTGAAACACTTATCTACAATTGGCGTTTTGACAATTGGCGTTTGAAATAAATCGATTTTGTTAGCGACAGAAAATGTATGATAAATAATTTCATAACGCCAGAGATTATTCATAACGCCAGAACTTACCAATATATATAGCCTATAGATCTCGCAAATAATGTAGCTTTCTATTAGTGAAAGAATTTTTAAAATCTATTCAGTAGTTTTTATGTGAAAGAGTAACAAACATACATCCATACAAACTTTCACCTTTATAATATTAGTAGGATGTAAACTAATGTAATAATCAGTAAAATGTATGCTCGAGAATAGAGAAAAATGAATTAAAGGTATTTTTGAGGTCGATTTTAGCTTTAAAAATGCAATTTGGGAGGTGGGTATGAGTACCGTACGAACACCTATGCCATAGGGCCTATAATAATCCCTTAGGGTGACCTATGACCTATGTCATAGGTCACCCCAAGGGATTCGCTATGTTTACATGACTTAGCAGTGGTGCCCGGGATTTATGGGGAGAGGACAAACCTCTGACGGTGGATGCGTCTGTCACCAATTGCGTGGCAGGATAAATCGGGGAGACTGGTTGAGTGAGGCTTTTTCATCTCTCCATCCTCGGATCCTTTCGACCCACCGTCTTGCACCGTAGTTGGAGGGATGAGGAGAGAGGAATCCTTCCCATAACTTTCTTCCTTTCCCTAAAGACCCTCCACGCAGTAAACCCTAAAATGACACGGGCTCTAAGGAAAGTTATTTTCCTCAGGGCCTTCTGTGAGGAGCTAATGTACAAAAAACGCACTTCACTTTATAATTTCGGGAAAGTTTTTGAGATGCCTAATTCTAGTAGGGATAATTTAAGTAGGTTCTTTGATACATGTCTATGAGAAGGTGAAATTATCTCCCTGTATATTTTCGTTCATGTATAATTCCTATTCATTCCTCTTATCTTTTTCCTTCTCAGAACTTCCTCTCCTTCCTTTCCTAAAAATACCTTCCACACACCATCTCCAAAGATGTTGTAGGCCCCGAGAGATATTTTTCTTCCTTAAGGTCTTCTCGGTGGAGGTAATGTAAAAAAGAATATAAATCGTTCATTAACCGTAACCGGTTTCAGCTCGTTAGAGCCATTTTCAGACTGGTACAAATAATTCTTAGTCTACGGTTTATATACATAACATATTAGGGAGGGGGAGAGGGGTAGTCTACAAGGATTTTAATCAATTATAATAATTATATTTGTTGCTAAGTCGTTTTGGACTGTCCAATTTCTAAATATTTTGGTAATTCCAGTTAGCTAATTACCTTGGGTTTGTAGCTCACTTCAATGATGACTAGAGAAAAACCTTACAAGTAATATTAGTTACTAATGACCTAATTTTATGTCAAATCGTTATTATATTTATGAAGTATGGTATTTTTTTATTGCTTTTTGAAGGGATTTTGGGAGGCGAGTATGGTCACCGCCGCCCCGGGAACCATTCATTGGATAACGACACCTCTGCCATAGGTCACCCCAAGTGGTTCGCTACGTTTGGTGACTTAGCAGGGATGCCCGGGTTCATGGGGGTCAGATTTGTTCGGATCTTGGCGGCGGATGCGTCTGCGTGTCAAGCCGGATCGAGAGAGACTGGTTAAGGGAGATCTTTTGACCTCCAGCAGGACTCTCAGCAGATTTTGAACCGCAGTGGAAGGGATGAATTCATTCGTCCGTCACTTCTCGACAACTAAACCCAGATTCCTACCCACCCCTTATCTCAATTTCATTTCCTTCCTTTCCCCAAAAAGACCCTCCTCATAGCGTTCCCAAAGATGACATAGGCCTTGAGGGGAATTATTTTCCCCAGGGCCTCCTATGTGGAGCTAAGGTAAAAATAGTATATTAATAAAATGTATAACTTTATTACCCACGCACAGGCTGCGCCTCAGTGGGATCCCATTATTCTTATGATTTTCATATTGTATATTTCAAAAGATAAAAATTGGGAGGGAAAAAAATAGTAAGCATTGTTTACACAATCAGTTGGTTTTTGAAACAGTTAACGTGGTTAAAACTTATTATTGTATTAATTCTGAATTAAAATAGTTCCACAAAATAAGTTTGCTGCGTTTGAAGAAATATAAACCTTTACTCGCATTATTTAATATTTACGATAAATTATAATTATAATCTTACCATTTTCATTGAACGTTTCCCTCCAGCAATCAACGTTTATATTCACTTTGAACATAACAAGAAACGCAATCGTTGTTCTTGACCCACTTAGCCCGTTTATGCGAGGGTTTTGATATCAAATTCACAAACATTGTACTTAACGAAATAAAACCCATGCAAAACGAGGGTAGAATTCATAGATGTAAAGCTCTCTGGCAAAGTCTGGAACAATAGGAGGAATTCATTGTGTTAACCCTTCAAAATTCAGGCTTATTATGTCAGTAGGTAAAAATAATTCCACTTTGCAATAAATTCCAAATGAATGTAATTTATATCCGAAAACTAAAAACCGTTGAAAGGTGGTGAAATACGCTTTAAAATTTTGTTATTAGAAATATCCATGTAACTAATTCTATAAATATTAAAATTTTGAATGCAAACTTTAAAAAGTTTTAAAGATAACTCACCTTACTTTTATCTAACTAAAAATACAAGTATCGAAAAAAATACCTATTATATTAGGTATTTTTAATGAATTTTAAACGTTTCTGTCACTTCCCTTTTTTATCGTTTCATGTTAAAATAATTATTAAAAAGATAGATACTACATGCTTAATTAAATTCTTGTTAATTAATAAGGAACTCCAGTGAAAAATATTATGGCTTTAAAAAAATATGTTCATACAGACCAATATACGCTGATTCTAAATGATCGTAAAAACAAATTTTAGTTGTGACGTCACTGTTCGACGTGTCGTGACGTCACCGAAAAGTCATCTCTTAGGAATGTATGATAAGACATAAGCCATCGTATTAATTTTTTTCGTTTATTTACATACTGTTTGTAGAGATTTAGTTGTTGTGTTTATTGAAACATTATTTGGACCTAAATAATTTTTCAAAAATATAGGTATCTCTTATTAGTTTATCTCTATTATTGAAAATATTCAAAAACTACAGCACAAAAAAAATAACGCTTCTTCTAGGGAGAATACTTCGAACAACGGAATTCAAAATGGCGGTAGTTGATCAGCTGATTGCCCGATCCTATACTAATTTTCCAGGAGTGATGACGTCCTTCGATTCACCATACATACGTTGGTTTTTGGGGGGTCTTGAAAAATTAAAACTTTGACAATTATTTTAATTATTAAAACTAACTCTAAAAATAAAAATGCAGTTATTTAAGTTAAAACGTCATTATTTATTAAAAAAAAAAACATGTATATATAGAGTAAAAGATTTCAATAAAATAAATTTGAAAACTACCTTTTTCTTAATTTTTTTCAATTGAACACAATCAACAAAAAACTGTCACGGGACATTTAACCGGGTAATCGCCCACCCCCGCAAGCCTCTCTCCGACCCTAACTGTCCACTTGTGCGATGTTGTTTGTACCACATCGTTCAAGTGAACGTCGTTGTGAACAATAAAAGTGACCCATTGCGAAAAAGAAAATTTTATTCACTGATATTTTTTTTTATTAAAATATAACCGGAGAGCAAAACACCATCTACATTTTTGACTCCAAATAAGCTCAGAAATCGGTACCGGAATTATAGTTACAGCATGTCCGGTACGTTCTGAAACACCCTGTATATTTTTCAAAGTGCAGGAGGCTGGATTCATTCAAGTGGACATTAGGATACATTTTATCTGCGGTCCCTACAAA
Organism: Limnephilus rhombicus; assembly: GCA_929108145.2. Taxonomy (NCBI): domain Eukaryota; kingdom Metazoa; phylum Arthropoda; class Insecta; order Trichoptera; family Limnephilidae; genus Limnephilus; species Limnephilus rhombicus. The sequence goes on from OV815280.1 coordinate 38,840,417, forward strand.
AGGGTTAAAACTCGCCGTAAAAAATACTGCGAGAAGCTGTAAAATGATATCTCGAGTTTTTAGTACGATTTGTTGCCGGAGTTGCGAGAGTTGGCGGGGAAAAGCGGCGGAAATCAGGATTTTAATTTAACAGTTAAAGCGTGCGTTTTCAGACTCGTAATGTTTGACAAAAATAATTTCGAATTTTTATCATCACATTTTTAATTTATTTATTCATTCACGCTGAGGATTTTTTTACAGCGCGCTTGTACCTTGCACTGTCCATTGGCAGTTTTATTAAACAACTTTTTAAAAGTTGTTATAAGTTTTTGTTCTCATAAGAACGACTCTGAGTTGACTGCCTCTCGACTAATAATCCGTTGTTCGCGGGTTCAAATGCCGGCGAGCGCAAGTAAATTTTGTTTGATTGATTTGTGTCAATTCACTAGTTAGATAATATTTGAAATAATCCATAAGGTGTTTGTGTCACGTTTCAGAGAGGAAGATACTCTCTGGGTAGCCCTGGTGAAATACCACCACTCTGAATTGAAACGTTGCTTGAAACGGCTGTAGCCATGTTTGTCGACCAGATCTGAATGGCCAGGTTCTTTCACACCTTTCTTTTCGCCATCTCTTTCGTCTCCTCATTTCTTTCAGCCTCTCAACACATTTGGGGGTGTTATGGTCTCACTGGCTTTGGACGGTTGGGAGCATTGGGACAGTTTGTGCGGTATATATATTTTAAAAAGTTGAAGTGGCGTCATAGTATTACAAATTCATGGCGTCAGGTGACGTCTCTATCGTAATCAGATGATGTCAGATCCAAGACGGAGAAGTTAGGTCTGTTAATTGTTATACGAATAACCGCATTTGTTCTGAAAAAATTTACGTCAACTTAAAAAAACAATAAAAATGCCATTACCATCGTAATTTTTTTTAATAATTATTTTTCGACTATTACTAAACACAGTGAAAAAGCCCCATCGTGCTAAACATTAGCTGAAACAAAATGGCGGTGATAAGTACTTGCTTGAGAATTGCTACCACTACAAAAATCTACTTAGATGCAGCACTGGAACTGAACGTCGCGAGAATAATGTTCGGCACTCCATTCTGTCTCCTTCCGTCGGGGTGTTTTATTGTATGGATGGATTGGATCTTTTTTCTAAGAAAAATACCTGGAACAAGCGGCTGCCAGAGCGGAACCAAGATTGTACGGTTCGCATTGACGTAAGACGTCTGCTTCAAGAAATATCGTTGGCGCAATGGGTTCTGATTCGTTTCTATAAAAGAAACACGATGGCTTATTCAGATTTTCGTAAATCAATATATTTACCTGCTTTTGTGTACTAGTTGTTGCAAAATTTTCAGAAAGTCAAAAATCAGCATTACCTAAATCTACATAAAAGTGAATTAATTATATATGTTTGGTTTTTTATGGCAGAAGATCTTCAATAAAGACGCAATATTTCTTCACTGGCTAATTCCAACTTATTTATTATATTATAATCACATGTTACAACAAAACTTTTTCCCGACCCGACAAAGCACTAAACTGGTCTTCAGACCATATCTTAGTTGCTGGTTTCAAGAGATAAGAAGGCGTTTTATTCAACAGAACACATTATTTATAACCAAAAAAACACATACTAAAACAAGTTAACAATAATTGACATGCATATGTCAGACTATGATATACAGAAATCTGTTTTATCAACTATCACTACAACAGTGCAATTATGCCGTTGCAAGTAGGAATATGCACTAATAACTAGCTTCGAAATGTTACGCTAGAGGTCAGTAACTTTCGCTTTTTTAACAATATAGGTAAGTGTATAATGTAAAAGAACCACTATTATCATTTCAATACATCGACCGTCCAGTTGATTAATCAGTCATCTCCAAATTTTGAAATGATGAGGAAAGCAAGATTCAAATTCTTACCACAAATCAAATATTATTAGAGATCCAGATAACTTCAACATTTTGTGCAGTTCACTGCAAGTTTTGTGTGCTAATTGTATGATTGATTTTGTCAATAATCTGAGTATCGTACCAGATAGAGGATGTTCGGGCATAACTGATAAATAGTATCCTATTTCATATTCCCAACATTCCATACTGTCTGACCTACCTGCAAAAATATTACCTACCCCACCTTGCCACCGGGAGAAGAATTATCCCGAGACTTCCAGTGCAATTTCTACCGCGCTACAAGACATACATGGTCTTATGCAAAGAGTTTTTTCATGGTGATAACAGGCAAAGCAGTTTTTTACGTCGTGAGATTTGTGCGACATCCAGTGGGGGCAAGAGAAGATTCCAGTTCTAAGGAAGGACTTTCATTATTCTGGTGGCATCCTCTCCCTATTTTCTTCCAGAGCTTACACAAAATTCACGCGGTCCAAAATCGCCATATCGTTAAGTTTTCATGAGCTATCGAAACAGAGAGTATCTACACTTTTACATATAACTGCATATTCAACCCAAATTTCGAGTTTTTAAATATGTCTAGGAATAATGACTAATCAAACAGGACGATCGGTATTTGAATAGGCCACAAGTTGAAACCAAAAAATCATTATTTCCAATTTCCTATCAAAACGTTTTCCCAAGTTATTAGGTACTTACGCATTTTTGTATCTACAAGGTGGTAGTCCAGTCAAGGAAGGGGGTGTAGGTGCGTGAGCAGGAACCTAAGCGATTCCTTCAGAAACTTATTCAAGGTGCTAGGATGTGAACATAAAAGTCCTGACGTCTATGTGATAAGCTAGTGGGGGGAGGGGAGGTCCCCAATTTTCGGGTTTCCGTTTATATCTCGAAAACAGGGCGTTGTAGAGGAAAATTTTCTGAAAATGAGTAAAAGCTCATAAAATTATCTACCACTTTTATTCTATATGTAATTTTCAAAATCCCAGCCGTTTTTAAGTTACCCGCTCCACAAATGTTGATATTTTCGAAATAAATCATTTTACCTCACATTTTTCATCAAACATTCTTTCATATCGTCTAAAATCTAAAATATTCATCAAAGAAAGAAATTTATAAATAAAAGTTGTTAAGAATTTAATTTCCTTATAGAATATATATACAAATGCAAATACATCTCCAACCAGTAAATATTTACCGCAATTTTAAATTTTTTCGTAAAACGTCGTCATTTTCAGAAAAAAGCTGTTTTTATCTTATTACTGATACACCGACGCGCGACGACGACTATGCGATGCTCTGATCGCTTTTAGTCGGGTAGGTGGGTTTATGGTCAGATATGACCATTGAAACCACATTGATGCGATCACTCAAAAGCCGAGGAGGCATAACAGGACCATTCATTGACTGGACTATCTATAGGTAGGTATTTAATGTAAACAGCCAATTATTATTTCAACGCATCGATCGTACAGTTGATTAATCAGACATCTCTAAATTTTGAGATAATTAGGAAAGTGATATTTTAATGCTTACCATAAATCAAATATTATTTACGAGTGCCTGAATTTTACGTATAAAATGTGCTAAAAAAATAACACTTGGAGGCATTGATATATACACAATAGATGACTAATGAACGCGCCAAAGCATTGCCACTATACATATGTCCAAAAGCATATGCCCCGCTAACGTCTGTTCAGTGCTCATTGTGACGTCAACCGACTTGTGCCGGACCATATGCGATCAAAACTATCTCCAAAATGATTAAATGCGTCGCGAAAAAATGCGATTCACGGTCAGAAAAACATAATAAAGCAAGCGGAATTACTTTCCACGCGTTAGTTTATTGTTTACATATTCATATTTAATAAATAAATAAAAAAAAAAAAAACAGAAAATGAAATAAAATGTCAAATACTCTAATATAGGTTCAGTGCTGCCACTAAAAAGTAGTTTTGGTTTTCCCACATTAATGGGAGAATACATAATTTATGGAATAAGTTACTATGGACGTAACCATATTAAAATACTTAATAAAAATTGTGTTTTAATATTCATATTTTAGTTTATTAATAAATAATCTAGTAAATGCTTATTTTTTTTTCGTATTTATATTAATAATTTTGCTGGGTACCATAATGATGCAGCACGCCGCGAAAAGTCGGTGGAAATAATTCGATTGCTGAGAAAAGAACTTTGAAAACACTTTTGAGACAATTTTCGTTTGAGCATTATATACTATTGGTACAATAAAAAATATTGGAACAAATAATCACTTAATTATTTCATTAGTTATGCATTCTTTTAGTCATATAATACAAAATACGTATTTAAAATAATTTAAATTTGTTTATTTTATTAAAAACTAACGTAAAAAAAAAAATTTCATTGTTTATTTTGGGTAAAATTTCAAATGGTAGGCAACACCAAACCGCAATTGCAGATTTGTGTTTCTGTCTTTGTTTAATACTAGCGTTTAAATATATGTTTACTTAAAAATGTTTAGTGATTTCAAAGCTACGTCGTCGCGGTTGTGGAGTGGTTACGCTTTTTTCGATGAGCGGTAATGAAGTTTGCTTCTCTATTTATATACCTCAATGCTTGGAGGTATAACGGTCTGGTACATTAGTATGAGAATTTGATATATCTTTCTAAAGGCACAGACAACTTCAACATTTTGTGTAATTCACTGAAAGTTTTTGTACTAATTGTATAATTTATTTGGTTTATTTAATGAGTAATCTGAGTATTCTACCAGATAGAGGGTACACTCTTACATATAACTGCATACTCGAGTCAAATTTCGAATTGTTGGAGATGTATATGATGACTAATCAACTAAACTATCGATATATAAGTAGGCAACAAGTTTAAACCCAAAAAATCTGTATTTTCAATTTCCTTTCAAACGTTTTCCCAAGTTATTACTTACGCATTTTTTATATCCGTGAGGTGGGTATTGTATTAACTTTGAAAGGTAATATTTTATATTATTTTTTATATTATTTCTATTAGCAACGATAATTTTATTGTAGAGATATTTTGCTTTGTTAAAACCTTTTTAAAGTTACTTCTTTTAATTATTATTTTTTAATTGATAAACTAATGTTTAAGACAAGATTTTTTAAGTTGACCGGATATCAGAAGGACGCGGGGTCCAGTCCCGTTGGCGGCATGTATCTTTTCTCGGGAGATTTTTTCAATGTAGATGAGTGTTTCAGGCTAATAATTATTACTATTAATAATTGTTACTTCTTCACAAATGGATTAAGTTTTCTTATTATTTATCATTTCTAACAGTAAATGGAATGTGAGTTTAAAAAGAATCGTAAAATATTGACCCCAAATAATTGATTATTCACTGTTCTACGTAAAATATTGACCCCGAATAATTGATTATTCACTGTTCTACCAAAAACATAATTTTTATGGATATTTCTTTTTGTGAAAACGCTCCTCAATTTATTATAAATACCAAATAGAGTGAACGAATTTACTTGCATCAAATCAAAAAACGATTTCATTTCTTAGCATCACAGCGTACTACTAATGTCTATATTCCTGAGAATAAAAAAGCAACCAAAAAGTTGAGTGATGTTTTCTCAAATCAATAATTCAAATATGATTTTTCGTTACTTAAATGAATCGAATCTATAAATACCACATTTATTGAATAACCAACACCTCTGCCATACGTCATCCCAAGTGTGCTATTTTTGGTGACATAGCAAAGGTGCCCGGGTTCATGGGGTGAGGTTTGTCTGGGTCTTGTCGTCAAATGCGTTGGTCCACATACTGTGTGGCGAGCCGGATCGGGAGACACTGCTTCGGGGAGACATTTTGATTTCTCCTGCCGGACTCTCTCGACCCATCGCCGTGCACCGCATTGCGAGGGATGGATTCACATGTCCGTCACTTCTAACCCCACTGAACCCCAGATTCCTACCTATCCCTCATACCGTTTTCTTCCTAGAACTTTCTCTCCTTCCTTTCCTTAAAAAGACCCTCAACACACCCCTTAGATGACATAGGCCCTGATGGAAATTATTTTCTGCAGGACCTCCTGTGTCGAGCTAATGTAAAAAAAACGAGTTTTACCACACAACCGAAGAAAAACTTTTGCTCTATCTAAATGATAGGAAGAGAGAAAGAAAATGTGCGCGCGCACTGCTCTCTCTTGCTCCTACAGTGTGATACAGACAATAGGCCTGCACTGTGTAACGTAACTGGCTATGAGAGAAAGAGAGAAAGAAAATGTGTGCTCGCACCTCTCTCTCTTGCCCCTACAGTAATAAATACGAAACGTAACTCTCTTTATATCTTCACTAACTTAAATATCCCTCTCAACTACCGTTCGCCTCGCTTTTCGTAACGCTCTCGTCACGCATTCGCCAGCTTACTCCCCAAGCCAATCGTGCGTAAAGAAGTTTTACTTCAAAAACTGTTTTCTGTGGAACACTCATTAGTTAATGTAAGCTCTGAAATTAACGCTCTGACCTTTTTCTGCGAAATATGCATTCTGCAGAAAACAGTCAGAGCTATTAGAAACATTAACTGTGTGTATCTAGTATATACAAGCGCCGTCGCCGTAAACGTTTTCTACTGATTAGGTAAATGTCATTATTCGAATGTTAGGTATTTTGCTGAAATCGACCAGTTGACGACCTCCGTAGTCCAGTGGGTAAGACTCTTGACTCACAGTCCGGAGGTCGCGGGTTCGAACCCGGCATGCGCAAATAAATTTTATTTGATTATTTGTGTTTTCACAATTAATTCATTTAAAATAATGTATAGCATATTTGCGGCATGTTCCAGAGTGGAAGATACTATCAGTATCACCCTGGTGTAAGACCACCATTCAGAATTGAAACGTTGCTTGAAAATGGCTTTAGCCGTGTTTAGTGACCAGATCTGAATAGCCAGGTACTTCCCAACCTTCCTCTTCCCCACCTCCTTCCCCTCCCCACTACCTTCAGCCTCACAACATTCCCCAATTGGGGATGCCATAGTCTCACTGGCTCCAGACGGGAGCAGTTGAGATTCTTGTGCGGTATTCACTGTAAAAAAAAAAAAAAAAAAGTTGACTCTTGCTGTTTTCTGATAAATATATATGTTTACTTAAGTATTAGCCAAAGTTTTGTACACATTTTTAAAGGCGGTTACTACGTTTTTTTTAATCAAAAACCAAAAATCTATGTATTGTTGGTGTGCCTTATATCGCCACAATATTTTATTTTATTTTTTTTATTCAATGCCGGCAACCCGGGCGTTAATTGTAATAATAATATCTTATACAAACAAGTTAGTAGCCCGCCTCACTAGACTAAGTCTGTTCCGAGGCGGGTATATATATATATATATACATAAACTTACACACACATACATTTACATATATATGTACATACATACACACATATATGTACATACACGCATATGCGCACATACATACACACAGGTATTCGCAAACGTGTACATAATCGAACACATAGATACATATTAAAACATAAATACAAATAATCAAATAAGATGTCGTTTCTCACCCAGCATGCCGCTTAAAGTCTCAAAAACCCTTCTGGACGGAAGGAGAAAGACTCCTTCGAACACCTCTCACCCCAGAAGATAGGTGGAAGCTTGGTGGCAATCAGCCAACGTCAAAAACGCCCATCTCGTGCAAGACCCCACTGAGAGACAGCCTGGGTTCTCATTGCCTCGCAAACTCTGGACTGCCATCAATAGGATAAGGTGCTCCCATAGCCGTTTTGCTCACATGACGTGTGAATGCGGTGCGGTGCAGACCACCGAACATGTGGTCAACGAATGCCCGCTCCATTCATTCCCCGGCGGGATTGATGAGGTCCACAGGGCAACGCCTGAGGCCCTAGACTGGCTCGCAGACCTAGATGTCCCCCTCTGACCCCCCTCCATACGAAAGAAGAAGAAGAATCAAATAAGAATTATTGGGAATTGAAATACAGTTATCAAGGAATTAACATATTTCCATAAAATTAAAAATTCATCAGATACACATAGTAATTAATGCTAGCATAGTATTGGCAACAGGCATAAAAATTTCTTGGCAAACGAAGTCTTAGAGGTCACGATTTCAAGCACAAATGTGGTTTTTATTTATTTTGTGAATAATTTTATACGAATGAAAAAAGTTGGTCAAAGGAAACTGTCACAGAACAACATTATCCGCTTAGTGTGGTGGTAGCAGGAGATCTTCAAACGTTGTCAGGTTATTCGTAACCCGAGAATATTTGTCTTTCTTAAAAAAAAAACGATTCGTGGTGTGGAGATTAATCTAAATTAGTGATTAGCGTTAAGCGTCGTCTTAAATCAGTATTGTCAATTGTTAAACCACGTATTATTTATAGAATAACAGAAGTGTTCTAAGTTAAATACCTCAAACTAAAAAATAAATACCACTGGCGCAGCCGCATCGAACATCGTACCACTGTTGCCTGGATTCTTCAGATTAAAAGGTATCGTAACTGGTTGGACATTTACACAATGCATACTCCACTTACCTACACACTACTTACCTACTACATCATAGACCCTGTATTTGTAGCTTGTATTGTCACATGTTCCTTTCCTACCTTTCCTGTATACCTGTCATTTTAACCTTACTCACAATCAGTCTTTAATCGACCATCGCCGCATAAACATATAATTTTCCGCTCCCGCATATCACAGTAAATACATATATAATTATACGAGTGTGTGAACAAAGGCCACCCATGAGAGAAGAGAAGAACCACAAGATTCCACAGTAAGTCCCTTTCTTCCTTCCCTTTATAATAATAACGTAGTATTTATATAGCGCAGTTTTGTGATATTTCAGTTCAATTCTTTGTGTGCATTCATTTTACTTGTACAGTGGTCTACCATACATCTCAAAACACATTCAAGGTCATCAGATATCCGCATTCACACAAACACACATCATTCATGGTCCTTCACGCAAAATCATTCAGTAACGTAACGTAACGTTTTCATCCCCCGACAAAATATCCTCCGATATTTCCACCAAGCTGAATTCTTTCTTATAACTATTTTTGAATAATAAATTTATTGTCTTTACAGGATGTCTGTGTTGTTTTTTTTTTTCATTTTACCCTTTTTGAACAAAAATTTATTGTCTTTACAGGTTATCTGTATTATTATTGACCCATTTTAGTATTTTGGAACAATGATTTATTGTCTTTACAGGATATCTGTATTATTATTGACCCATTTTAGTATTTTTGAACAATAATTTATTGTCTTTACAGGGTATCTGTATTATTATTGACCCATTTTAGTATTTTTGAATAATAATTTATTGTCTTTACAGGGTATCTGTATTATTTTTGACCCATTTTAGTATTTTTGAACAATAATTTATTGTCTCTACAGGGTGTCTGTATTATTATTGACCCATTTTAGTATTTTTGAACAATAATTTATTGTTCATATGAAGCAGATACTTTGTGATGTGCCTTTATAATATTGCCCTGAAGAAGCTACTGTTGTAGCTAAACCCAGCCAGTGTAAAGTATAAAAAATAAAAGAGGTGTTTATAAAGTTATTGTTTCATTTCCACATATTATAAATTAAAGTCCTCCGCAGAGTCTCTCTGTCTGTTCGCGAAAAACTCAAAAGCTGCTGAACGGATTTTCATGCGGTTTTAACCAATAGATAAAATGATTCATGGGGAAGGCTTAGGTATATAATTTGTCAAGGTTTTGAGTAAATTGGTTAAAATATATAAATAACAATGTCTGTATGTGGTGGACGAGCGGGCTGGCAAGCGGGCGGTGCGGATTTGATTGGTATGCAAATCTACAGTTTTTTGCCAAGGTTTATGAAATTTTGCACATGTGACCTTCAAAACAAGAGATCTTAGTCTACATTTGATTTCGAAAACTCTGTGTAAAGCCCGGGCATCGCCGCCGGCGACTTCAGCTAGTTTTAAATAATTGATTGTCTTTACCGGTTGTCGGTATTGTTTTGATCCTTTTTTTTTGTTAGGTTAGGTTTTAGTAGATATTTTTTTGGGGGATGTTTTGTCCGTAGGAAGATTTTTCGGAGGATGTTTTGTCGAGCGATGAAAACGCGCGGAACCAGATTAAAAAGCTAACAAAAAAGCAGTCTGTGTGTTTTCAAACTCGATAATTCAACAATATAGTTGAATTATAGGTTAGGTTAGGTTAAATTAAATTAGTTTAGGTTAGTAAGTAGATATTTTGTCCGTAGGAAGATTTGTCGGGTATATTTTGTCGGGGAATGTTTTGTCGTGCGATGAAAACGTGCGGAACCAGATTAAAAAGCTAACAAAAAAGCAGTCTGAGTGTTTTATCAACTCGAAAATTCAATAATATAGTTGAATTATAGGTTATGTTAGGTTAGGTTAAATCAAATTAGATTAGGTTAGGTTAGGTTTAGTAAGTAGATATTTTATCCGTAGGAAGATTTGTCGGGTATATTTTGTCGGGGGATGTTTTGTCGTGCGATGAAAACGCGCGGAACCAAATTAAAAAGCTAACAAAAAAGCAGTCTGAGTGTTTTATCAACTCGATAATTCAATAATATAGTTGAATTATAGGTTAGGTTAGGTTAGGTTAAATCAAATTAGATTAGGTTAGGTTAGGTTTAGTAAGTAGATATTTTACCCGTAGGAAGATTTGTCGGGTATATTTTGTCGGGGGATGTTTTGTCGTGCGATGAAAACGCGCGGAACCAAATTAAAAAGCTAACAAAAAAGCAGTCTGTGTGTTTTTCCAACTCGATAATTCAATAATATAGTTGAATTATAGATTAGATTAGGTTATGTTAAATTAAATTAAGTTTCAGTACATATATTGTTGGGGGATGTTTTGTCCGTAGGATAATGTAATGGGGGATGTTTCTTCGTGGGATGAAAACGCGCGGAACCAGATTAAAAAGCCAACAAAATAGCAGTCTGGATGTTTTTCCAAGTCGATAATTCAACAATCTATCCTCGTTCACCCGAGCAAGGCTCCGAGTAACACGTCCCAAGTCACGAGTCACAACTTCTAGACGTTCCAGACTGCAACAATTAGAAGCAGTTGAATATGAATAAGTATTTAATTAACTTTTAGCGCAGTTTGGCTCTTTAATGCCCGTAGCCATTACGAAACAATCTCTCTGCGGAACTCGCGCAAGAATAAAACATAAACTTTAGTTAAGTTTAACTTAAATTTCAGTTAAAAACTTTTTACGCTTCCATTTACGTTAAGTTGGCGAGCGAGAAGAATACTCAAGATGTGTGCAACACGGAAGCGTTACTTGGGATAAATGGCATTATAAGAATCGTAAATTTATGTGGTGTTTAAAAATTTAACTATTAAAGGTGAAAAGTCAATTAGATACCATTAGTCGTATGGGATACTGGATGTGCAATGTTGCAAATTGCAAATACTAACGTTAGAAAATCAAGTTACAGGTTTATTAAACAATATCGTAATTTACATTATTTGTATAAAATTGTGTAGCAGAAAGTGGAAAGCAAACACTGGAGCTCTTCGCGAACGGTTGAACCGATGGCAATCGGAAACAGAATCAATTGCATTTTAGTAAAGCACGCATCGCTGATGGTAAAAAGGTCCGTGTCAGCTATTAGCATACGAGTAACTAATATGAGGTAATCTAGCCGTGAAAGCGCTGCGTTGTTCGCTTACCACAGTCGCATTAGAAATCTGAAATATTTTAAACAAGTCGTTTTGACCCCATTTGGCACCCTTATATCGCTTTAGTATTGAGAAAAAACATATTTCTTAAATTGACCCACCTCAGTACCCAGCCAAGATAATAGTAAACAGAGTTTTGAAAAGATGGCTTAAAAAATAACAATTATGCCTTGTTAGGTACATTTTCTTCACTCTGTTTTGAAAATTTTTTTTTTCTATGTACATTAGTTGCTTCAAATTTTTATATTTTTGCTACCGGTTTCGGGACATCCGTCTTATTCACTAGCGAACTTAAAACTTACTTTAGGTATGCAAGTACAAAAATGATTAGATTAGATTAGGGGTAGAGGGAGGGGTGATTTTGGGGGAAGGGGAGAAAGGTGGGAGGAGTTGACCTAACACGGGAACATTGTTAATGAGGGTGATTTGCAGGGTGCTATTATTTTATTAACTCAATTAATTACTTGTTAATTTTTTTTTCGTTTATTTCCAAGGTTTCTCGAAAACGGTAAAAAAATTAAGTAACAAATGTACATAGAAAATAAAACTTCCCAAAACAAAATGTCTAGAAAATTGTACATTGTTAATATCTTAAAAAAAATTTCATCAGATGAAATTATTTTTTTTAAAATTAGACATGAACGATTTCGGCTTTTCATTGGAGTTCCACAATCCAAACAGTGACTATAAAACATAAAATAACGTAATATACATACCTACTGTTGAATATTTTATTATGTAAGCATGATAAAATTCTACGATATTTACACTTTTGACACGAAAATTTTCGTCCATCATTATTTATACGTAAGTCTGCTATTCACAGTCCGGTACGACCAATTTTATAAACCTTGAGATTATTTATACATTATTATCATTATTTCGTACGATTGATTGTTATGGATAGAATAAATTAGTGTTCACGGCGCGACGTATGTAATTCCTGATCTGAGATATGTATTCATCATTAAATCATAATAAAGAAAAAAGGGTGTTAAAATGAAATAAAAGTACAGCCGTAAGAAAAGAAACACAATGCATTTGTTCACAATTTTTCCCCAATTTACATCGCTTTATTAAACATTAGACATTTTTTTATTTACGAGGCGTACACTTTTCCCGTAGAATTCCACTCTTTTCGGTTTTTACCCAATTTGCATATAATTTCGGAATGAAGCTCACGACATCTCGAGCCGAAATACGAAACCATCTGCGGATACAAAATTCGAGTTTAAAAGAATTTTGAACAATGTTTTTTTTGGCAAGATTTTTTTGAAATACATTTATTTAAAAAAATAAAGTTACATAATTTACAATAATATGATGTTAAAATGTGCAAAGTAATAATTTCACATAATATTATTCATAAATGAGATAATAAACTTAGGCTTGTGTATATCGGGATATACACAAGGGATTCGTTATAATATACCGTTAGTTATTTATTTATTAATGTGTTTCTGTTATGTTGTAAATTTGTAACGTTGCTTGTTAAAAGTACAATGTGTTTAGTTTTATAACTTTAAATTCTTTAAATAGGAGTACAGTTAGAGCGTTTAACCAGCCAGCGGACGAAAATCCACATTTTGTCGAAAGTTGTTCTTATGATCGTGCAGGGCGGTTACAATGAGAAAGATTAATTATACACCGTACCAGCTTTTTAAAATTATAACTCAATATCGATTTTATTTCATTCCAAATTTGCTTTAATTTATACCTACATCCGAAAATGCTGAAAGGCGAGAAGATAAAACTATTAAAATAATGTACTTTTTGTAATAATGTTTTGATTATAAGTATTTATCATTTTTCAATAATGTCTAAATTAAATAAGAATGTTAAAAAAATCTGAAATATATTAGTTTTTAAGTGCGTAAATAAATACTCAAACGGACCAATTTTCGTCAAGAAACACGTGTAGGTATATATTTTTTAATGATTTTATTTAAACTATAAATAAAATTCTAAAACATGCGATACCTAGATAATGTATCGATTTATTTTACTGCATGATTATATGATTTGAAATGGGTTTGGTATAATACGAAATCTTTTTTGAAAATTAAACGACCTATTATATAACCTTATTATACTAAAAATTAACATTTTTTATCGAAATCTAAAACATGCGAATGCTAGATAAAAGAATAATCTTTCGAAATCCATTTATATTTTTTTGTGGAAAAGAGTCGATACGTCTAAAATCTGATTTAAAAATAACATATTTCTGGTTTTCTCTGGTAATACCCTCTTAAGTAGAATTGTTTTTAATATTAATTTTTGTGCTATGTAACGCGGTTGGGTGTGTTTTGTATAAGTTCTACCCCATCCCATAATGCCATATTGTATTATTGATTTGCAGAAGGTAATGAGTAAATCTCTATTTAGGATATGTCTTAGAAATCTAAAAAATGTATGTAAGTTAGTTTCCTCACTCTATCTTTGAGTATGTGTGGACTATTTTACATTTTAGTTTTTCTTTCTATCACTAAATACGATATATTGTTGTTTTGTGGTTATGTATTTGTCTAGGAGTGGATTATATTTTTTATTTGTTTAGGTATGTCTTATTTCTTTAAACAAAAATGGTATAAAATATAAACAAACATATATTTTTTTAATATAGTGTAAGTATGTCTATGTCCAACCACTTTTTTAGTTCATTAATATCCATGTTAGCCATGTTATTTATTTTCGTCCATATATTAGCTGTTAGTTCTGTCACTGCATCATCTGCATAAGAGAATTTCTTGATAATTTGAGATATAAAATATATCGTTAACTTATATGATAAATAGCAAAAGGCCTTATTATTTTTAATTTATAAACTAACGTTTAGACAAGATTTTTATGCATAGCACAAAGGGCAACAATTATTATAAGCAATAATTACCAGCCTGAAATACTCATCAACATTGAAAAATCTTCCGAGAAAAGATACTTGCCGCCAACGGGACTTGAACCCGTGTCCTTCTGATTGCCGGTCAGCTGATCTTGACCACTGTGCTATGGGGGCTTATCAAATACCCGCCAAATAATTCAATATATACTAGTGTTTCATTCAACAATTACTGATTATTATATTTTTTCCACCTGAAAACAACCAACTTTATTTTTGCGAGAGAGACATTGTAAGTGTTAAATCCCTCGCTAGGTGGCGTCGAGAAAAATTATGACTACATTTATTGGGGAAATACTTAAACTTTTCAAATATTAATTATTATTTTTAATTTATAAACTAACGTTTTGGCGAGTATTTGATAAGCCCCCATAGCTCAGTGGTCAAGAACAGCTGACCGGCAATCAGAAGGACACGGGTTCAAGTCCCGTTGGCGGCAAGTATCTTTTCTCGGAAGATTTTTCAATGTTGATGAGTGTTTCAGGCTGATAATTATTGCTTATAATAATTGTTTAGTAAAAGGCCTAATACTGTAACTTGGGGTATTGAGATTCACTATATTCAGAGTCACTAACTTGAAAAATTAATTTAAATTTTTGAGGTCTTTTATTGGGATTATTTATGTATTTATTTATTAATTTAACAGAGTTTTAAATTTTTTCTAATTGATTTTAATTTATTTATGTGGTATACTGTCGAAGGCCTTTTTAAGTCTACAAATATTCCTAGACATTACTCATAGAATCTAGGGCGGTAAGCGTTTAAGCTGCTAAAAACCCTTCAGGACATATTTCATCTTTGGAGGGTCTTATTGGGGAAAGGAAGGAAAGGAAGCAGAGGAAGTTCTGGGAAGGAAAGGGGTGGGTAGGAATCTGGGCGTCAATGTATCCAGGAGTGAGAGGCGTATGAATTCAGCCCTCCCATTGCGGTGCAAGGTGATAGGTCGAGAAAGTCCGGCTGGAGAGGTCTAGATAGAGGATAGACGTCTAGTGTCTTAAGTGTTTGTGTTTATTTTAAAGCCAAATTGAATTTAAAAAATAAGTTTAAAATAATAGTATAAAAATATGATTAAAATAAGAGTATAAAAATATGATTAAAATAAGAGTATAAAATTATGATTAAAATAAGAGTATAAAAATATGATTAAAATAAGAGTATAAAAATTTTTAAAATTGAAAAAAAAATGGAGCTTTCCATAAAAATTTTTGTTTAGGTAAACTTGATAAAAAAATATTTACCTAACATAAAAAAAGTTTTTTTCCTTATTAGATCACCGAGTTAAGGACAAACAGCATTGTTCAATGCGACCCACTTGTCTCACGAACAAAAATATTTGAATTTTCGAGCCTTTTTTATTTTGTGAGCCCTTTTGCTCATTGCACTGAACCCTGCCTTAAATATCCAGGCTAAACAGCTCGAGATATCATTTACATATAAAAAGGACGAATCATTTCCTAGTAATGCGCAATAATCGCTAGAATATAGCTTTTCTCTTTTAGTGAGGTGGTACGTAAATTCTAGAGAAATATCATTATGATTTATGAATACGGACATTTCTGAATTCATGAATAAACCATCGCCCCTCTACGGGAATCTGAATTTCGGTCTTGCCTACTGAAATTTCAGGCTCGGTTATAAAAATAAATCACACATTCTCCTTGTAAATTGTGTCACCGGATTTTTAAGGCAGTACAGTCGTCTTATATTCAAGAAGGTTTAATTGAGCCTCAATATGTAAAACGCGACCGGAATATTTTTTTTTTTTTTTTTTACAAAGAATACCGCACAAGAATCTCAACTGCTCCCGTCTGGAGCCAGTGAGACTATGGCATCCCCAATTGGGGTACGTTGTGAGGCTGAAGGTAGTGGGGAGGGGAAGGAGGTGTGGAAGAGGAAGGTTGGGAAGTACCTGGCTATTCAAATCTGGTCACTAAACACGGCTAAAGCCATTTTCAAGCAACGTTTCAATTCTGAATGGTGGTCTTACACCAGGGCGATACTGATAGTATCTTCCACTCTGGAACATGCCGCAAATATACTATATATTATTTTAAATGAATTAATTGTGAAATAACACAAATTATTCAAATAAAATTTATTTGCGCATGCCGGGTTCGAACCCGCGACCTCCGGATTGTGAGTCGAGAGTCTTACCCACTGGACTACGGAGGTCGTCAAATATTGATTTAATCAAGAAATTGTTTCTTTCTGCGTGTCCTTTCCCATTCGTCCCGTTCCCCTTTTGCCTCCCCTTCTTCTCCCGCGTCCCCTTCCCCTCTCGCGTTCACACTCCGCCTCCTCCATCTACCCTCTCCCCACTCCACTCCCCCTCTTCCCCAGTCCCACGAACCCCTCTCCCGAGTTCCCCTCCCCCCTCACGCATTCCATACTTTCAGTCCCGGTACATTCAGTTTTCAAACAGCTCGCGTGCAACCCATTGCAATGTTTTTATACAAATTTTATAATGCCTGAGCTCACCAGTAGTTTTATACAAACTTTGTCCTGACAATAACGAACACACGAATTATCCAATTTGGTCCGGTCGTTCTGAAGTTATGCGCGTACATACATTTCGGTTATTTATTTTTTTATTTATATAGATAGATAGACAGATAGAGAGATTGATATATAGATAGATTAGCTATTTACCGGATGCCCTGAGAAAAACAAAAATCCTTCAGGGCCTATGTCATCTTTGGGGATGCTGTATGGAGGTTTTTTTATGGAAATGAAGGAGAGGAGAGGTTTTGGGAATAGGAATAAGGTATGAAGAGTGGGTAGAAATCCATTCCACTGCGGTGCAAGGCGATGTATCGAGAGAGTCCTGCTGGAGAGGTCAAAAGGTCTTCCTCAACCGGTCTCTCCCAATCAGGTGTGCAAACGCATCCGCCGCCAAACAAGACAAATCTCACTGCAAGACCCGGGCACCCCTGCTAAGTCACCAAATGTAGTGAACCACTTGGGGTGACCTATGACGCAAGTGTTAATTATTCAATAAATGCTTCCCGGGATGGCGGAACCCAAACCCACTTCCCAAATTAGAAATTATAATATTACGTACCGCAGATGGAATTTTGAAAGTCTACTTAGTTACTTTTTTTTTTACAATACCTCTACACAGGAGATTTTGAGGAAAATCATTTTCCTCAGGACCTATGTCGTCTTTGGGAATGCTGTGTGGAGGGTCTTTTGAGGAAAGGAAGTGTATGAAGTTCAGGGAAGGAAAAGGTATGAAGGTGGGTGGAAATCTGGGGGTCAGCCTCTCCGGGAGTGACGGACGTGTGAATCTATCGGTGGTGTTCCGAGAGAGTCCTGCTGGAGAGGTCAAAAGGTCTCCCTCAACTAGTCTCTCCCGATCCGGCCTGCCATGCAGTATTTGGGCAAATGCATCCGCCGCCAAACAAGAAAAGTCCCACCCCATGAAACTGGACACCCCTGCTAAGTCACCAAACGTAGCGAACCACTTTAAGTGACTTAAAGCAGAGGAGTTGCTTATCCAATAATTGGTTCCCAGGGCGGCGGTACTCGTACCCGCCTACCAAATCGTATACTGCGAGTATAACAATTTGGAAGCAGCTAAGGGTACCGCCACCCTGTGAATTTTTTATTGGATAACCAACACCGCTGCCATAGGTCATTACAAGTGGTATGCTACTTTTGGTGTCCTAGCAGGAGGCTCGTCCGGGTCTTTATTTATTTATTTTATTTAAGGAGAAAACACAGATACAGACAATAATTAACAAAACAAAATTATGAACAATAACTTGAGAATTCGCTGCACCCCAACTATTTCTCACTGATTGACTTGATAAATAAATACATTTTGTATACATGTTTAAAAATAAGTCATAATTAATAATGAATCGAAAATTGTTTAAAAAGAAGCACATAAAAAGTATAGTGAATGATATATGAGTTTTTTTATAGGAAAACAGCCTTCAATTTTCTACCAAAAGTGCTATAAGCATAAAAAAATATATCGAAATCCTTAAGGCTGTGGTTTTTATTAAACAATTCGCACATTCTTCTGATTGGATCCCTGACACCAGCATTTGTACGTGTCCGGTTAATGTGGAATAAGTCATTAAGCCTAGTTGTTCTGGGTGGTATTTTAAAATTAATTAGTTGGAGTAAGTCAGGACAGTCGATAACATTGTTGCAGATTTTATACAGGGTCATATTATTATTTATTTATATTTATTTATCTGCTTCCGGTTTCTACACATCCATGTCATCACTAGCAAACTAAAAATTTATATGAGTACAAAAATTGTTGGATATATTTAAGTGACGTTTGTGGGAGGGGTGATTTTGGGGAAGGGGGAGAACATAATAGGGCAACATTGTGAATAATGGTTATTTACATGGTGATATTATTTTGATAACTAAATTATTTTTTGTTGTTGTTTATTTCTAATGTTTCTAAAGCGTACAAACTAAAGAGCGAGTATGCATTAATATTTGTATGTTTAAGAGGAATATAAACGCTAGAAATATTTCGAATCTCATGCCTGCAAAATTTTAAAATCGAGCGTCTTTTTGCACGAGGCTAGTAAGCGAAAAAGTGGTTTTTATTTATTTTGTGCATAATTTTATAAGAACGAAAAAAAGTTAGAACACGGAAAACCTCAAAAATAGTCTTAGCCATAAAGTGGTATTTTTTTAAAATTGTTTCTTGTATTACTTCATAGTTAAGTCATGAAAAAACATTTTTTTTTGTGGTTTACGCTTATATTTTTTATTATAAATCCAATACATAGAAAAGCTAGTAAAAGCTTCGATTTATCCGTAGCATATTTTTCGATTTTCGTACTATAAGCCGATTCGTCGTAAAGATTAATCAAAATGGTATCTAAATAGAATTTCACGTATATATTCATCTTAAACTTGGTTTTTCCTTTGTTGAATCAATGGCCTATCACTTTTAAATGATTAATTTCGGATATGTCGAAACCGATAGCAGATAAATAAAAATTAAGTAATAAATGTACATCTGAAATAAAACTCTTCAAAACAAAATGTTTTATTGCCGTTAAGGTTAAACATTAAAAACTGAAGTCTAACATCGCGTAACCGAATTTGGGAAAGGAGCGCCATATATCGGTAGGTACCTGATATTGCGCACAACTCGAAACTTCAAAAAATCGCAACAGAAACATGACAGAGCGAAGTCGTATCAAAATAATGCTCTTTATTAAGGATATTAAGTTTATTTATTATTATTAAGTATATTTAATTATTGCAGAAAGAACACAGCAAATTCGTACTACGGGAATTGGCTCTGGTCTGAACTTTATGGCAATTCAAACCAAATCTTCTTTTGGTCAAAGAAATTATTTTTATCAAGCTCCACTCATATTTAATAGCCTTCCAGAACATATAAAGTCATCTAATTCCTTGTACACTTTTAAAAAGGATCTTAAATTATTTGTGTTAGTCGAGGATTGCCAATTGATTTTCTCTACTTAGTCCTTTTTAAATTATTAGCTAAATGATTATGTTTATAATAATTAGCTAAATTAATATTATTTTTGGTAACCGTTTTTTTTTTCATCTTTCTCTTGCCAAATTTATAGCAGATTATATTATTTACATTTATTTATTATTTACAACTTAATCCTTTTTTAAATCAGATCACTAAACTATGGTCACCCTAAAAGTCTACATGTTTACATTAATGTACTACCTAGCGCCATCAGTTTAGTAGGTACCCATAATCTCAATCTGTAAGAAATACAAAAATATTGTTCTTTCAGTATCTGTATAATTTTGTGTTATTTTGAATTTGTATAATTGTTAACCTCAACACAGGCTTGTCCTAGTGAGGTGACAAAAAATTGTATTGTAAACATTTTTTACCTGCAGTGTAAGGAAACAATAAATAAATAAAAATAAATATTAATTAACCTAAAAAACTGACCCATTTTAATACAACAATACACTAATGAGCGCTTTTTTTATTACCGTGACAATTCACGATTACGGTACCGTGACGGCATAAAAAAGGCAATAAACATACGTTCCCTATCGCAATAATGCTGTAGCTCTTTCAAAAGTTGAGATACACAATGTACGTAGGTCTGTTTCCTCGAAAGGAAAAAAAGTTATCATTTCTTGCATCTCTCTCACACACCGTACCGTGACGTCTCCGTAGACTCCAGTAGGGTCTTGAACGAGATGGGCATTTTTCACGTTGACCCACTGAAAGACAACCTGGGTTCTATTGCCTCGCAAACTCTTCAATAGGATAAGGTGCTCCCACCGAACGTGTGGTCAACGAATGATCGCTTCATTCATTCCCCAGGGGGATTGGTGAGGTCCACAGGACAACGCTTGAGGCCCTAGACTGGCTCGCAGACCTAGATGTCCCCCTTTGACCCCCTACCATACGAAAGAAGAAGAAGACTTCTACAATACTACTAGCCGTAACGATAATTTTGAAAGTATGGAATATAGTTACAAGGATAATATTGAAGTGTGAGTGAATTTCAAAAATTCAAAAACGTCAAATGTCAATGCCCTGATGGTTTTGCTATTGTTCTTGAATGTGTAATGCTGGAGCTCTTTCTTACACACTAAATAACAAGAGTCGAAAATGATACGAACGGTGAATATATGTCAGCATCCCCCCAAAGGAAACTTTCAATCATTATCATACATCTCCCTCACACGTAAAGAGAAAATGAAATGCATTTCCCGTCACCGTGGCTGAGCCGCAATAAGATATATCTGTTTCCTTCAAAGGAAAAAGGTTGTACTTTGGAGGAAACAGCCATACATATTTTATGTGTCTTATCTTTTGTCACACAATTATTTAACGAGTAAGAAAGAGCCGCAGCATTATAGCAACACGGAATTGCCTTTTTTCATACCATAATCGTGGGTCGTCACGGTATTAATAAAAGCGCTTAATGTGTCTCGATCTCTAATTTATTCATATATTTACCCAAATGTCGAACACTTCGTTCGAATACAGTGTTTGGAAACCTAATTAACCTAAGTAATTTCCTTTGTTACATTGGAAAACCATGTTATTTGTTGCGTCTTCGTAAAATGGCCGAAAAATGCTGGATTCTTCCTTCATTACTTAATACAGTGCTCATTCACGTAATTCCTGTTAAAATTTTCATTAAATGTCCCCCCGGAAATATTATAAAGTAATTGACAAAAAAACAAACGATTTAAATATCCACCTAAGGCAACCTCCTCAGTTTTTTTCTAAATAATTAATAATATCACCAGGAAATAATGCTTAATACATACCACAGAGAATTATTAGATTTTTATCAGATATTCTCACGAGTTTAAGTGTTTAGGTATCACAGCATTGAGGAGAATAGCTGCCCGGCATTTTAAATTTATTTATTTATTTGTGATTAAAAGGATTAAAAAAAATAGCCCATTAAAAATCTTTTTTTTTATTCGAGGTAACTTTAGCTATTATTTATAGGTATATAATAATAAAAAACTTAAATTTCCCTGCCCTCTGCATAAATATATTTACGTTATATAAAATAATATTTTTTTAAATCAATTTTGATGGGCTCATATTCAAATTACGAACGATCGAACTTTGGAACCTTTGTCGAATGTAAATTAAAATTTTAACCCAATTTTTTTTGATAATTTTAAACATAAACAAATAAAGTAGCTCACATCCTTACTAGATATTTGCTACAAATTTTGATTTTTTTAAAATAATCATTTTGGTTGGGTATTTTGAACTCAAATCCAAAACTAACTTTTGCATGAAAATGCACGGCGTTTCATATCATCGGACCATAATATATACCTACATATTATGTTAAATCATGGAACCGAATATACAAAGCTACAGCAAAACTTTTTATGTTGACCGGAGCAGAACTAACGTCCAAAAGGACAACTTTTTCCCAACACGAACAAGAACATTGCAGTGATTTTGTGGATATGTTAGTTAGGAGTTTGGAAACATTTGCATACATGCATCCTCGATATGAATAGAAACCAATCTATCAATGTGCGCTTTTTACATTCACTTTTTTGCAGGTTCACATCAGGTCGGTCGTTTTTTTTTTTTTTTTTTAATCTTTTTTTTTAATTAGTTTTTTGTATACATACACATGTAACACAATCATGAGTAATTAAACATGCAACATTGATTAAAAAACTTTAAAAACACATATGTGTATACAATATATATACTCGTGTGTAAAGGCAAGAACATAAAGAAGTTTATTAAAAATTAAAATTAAAAATTATAACACAAATATGTACGTGCATAAATAAAAAATAATAATATTTATATATATATATAAAATAAAAAATAAATTTAAAAAAAACTGTCAATTAAGTATTGTTAATCAATTGCCAATGTGACTCTGGGTAGCCAAACTATTTAAGATATCATTGTTTAGTCTATTTTTTAATTTATTATAGTCAGGTTCCAATCTCAGTTCCATTGCCAATTGATTTAACCACATCACTCCGTTGTAAGTGTAGAAGTATTGTGCAAAACTAGTATGCATTAATGGCGTACTTAAGCGACCAACTGTGTTTTGCCTATTGCTCTCTGCGCGTACCATGGCGTGGTGCGACTTCTTGGAAGAGTCTTTGTGTATTATTGAAGCAGCGTATTTTTAATATATGTATTTTTTAGAGGTGGGACTTTTTTGGTTCTTGAAAAAGCCTTTTATTTAAATAGCACCGTTCACATTTGGGTGGGATCCAATAAAACTGTCGGCGATGACGCATTAAGTTATCGGACGTTTGGTCAGGATTTTACTGTCGGGTCGGTTATTATTGGCATTATAATTTGTATGACGCTGTATCTAGAACCGACTAGAATGACAAAAGTGTCGGTCCGACCTAATGTGAACCTGCCCCTACAATGCACAAAACGTACCACTGATGGCCTAAATCATTCCTAATGAACGATTTTTTAGTAAGTACATATTTTTTAGCTGTTCGTATATCAAACGTCGTCATTTTATATTATATATTGTACTCGGGGACCGTCGACGTAATACTAAAACCAGCTTTCTTATTGGTTTCAAGATTTTAAAATATGGAAAGAACCTAATTTTATTTTAGCTATAGAGCCTTGAAAAAAAACATTTTTTCAAGGCTCTTTAGCTCATGGTTATGACATTTCAAGCCTAAAATTGTTTCAATGTCCTGTAAATTCCAAACATTTACTTATTTCATAAAGACAGAGCTCACCATTCAATATTTTTTATTCGATCGAACTACGTAACACAACTTCTCGGCTTTTGTTTTTTGTGACAACAACTTATTTATTTATTGTTTTTGTATGGAAACATAGCTAAGTCGTTACACAATAATTATACGTATGAAGGTGTTAAGGGGCATACTTGATTTATTTTACCCAGTCAATTCCGACAATTTTTGGAGTAAAAAATGTAAGTGACATTTTGGTTTCCAGTGACATTTTTGTTGTTTATTTTTCAACTTAAAACATATTGAATGGTCAGGGTTGGGATAGGGGTTGGGCAGTTACTCGGCTGAGTGACTAGTGATGACTTGCAGTGGAATATTTTTTTTGGGTTTTAAAAAAAAATGTAAAAAATAAATACATTAAAAAAATCACGAAAATTTCTTTACCGTTTTTTACTCTAAGTAAAGTCAGGAATCGCGGGTTAAATAAGTCAAGTAGGTATTTCCCTTAACACCCTGTATATATTATTTAAATATAAAAATAAATTGTTTAAATTAATCACATAATTATATATCATTAATTTGTTTATGTTTTCTTCAATTTGATTTTTCTCTTGAAATTCGCCAAACGTCTTCATTGCTCCTTAGTTACATCAATTATTTTTATCTCTAGTTATTTTTTTTTTCTAAAAGTAAGACTAAATTGATATCTTTTCAAGTCTAGCGTATACTTGGGCTGCAATATTGAATATTGAATTGAATTTTGTCATAATAATAACACGTTTCTTACTTTTCTTATATACTTATTGTATTTTTATCATAAATTTATTGTGTATCACACCAACAGACCAATAGCTCGGAATTAAACATGTTAATATATGAAACCTAATTTTACTTTGTGGAATAATTTGGTCACGAATCTAATGAAAATCTAGCCAGCTCACCTGCACAACAAACTAAATTACAAGCATTAAACTCCAGATTGCCGACCATCTAGTAAATCTAGTCAGATTTATTGCAACGATATAATTGCTGTGGGTCCTTGTAAAGTTTTTTCTACGTTTATTTAAGTATGCTCTATTTTTAAACTAAAGCGAAGCGGATTTTTGTCAAATTATTTAAGGAAAAACAGATTTTCGGAATAGAAGGCTGTTGGGAAATTGAGTGATTGAAGAAAACGGTTTGAGATTGGTTTAAGGCAGGGGTGCCTAACCTAAGCTAAACTAACTTAAACTAACCTAACCTAACCTAACATAACCTAACTTAACCCAACGTAGGCCAAAAAGTTACTGAGCTTAGGTGGGTCACTCGGGGGAGCGAGGGGGGGGGGCAGTTAGCATTTCCTCAAAGGCTGACCGCTAGATCCATCCGTAAATACAGGTAAATGACGGATATTACCGGTTATTTCTACCTGTAATTCGGTGTCCAAAAATGCTATTTTTGTGAAACCGTGACCTTCAATGCTAGAAGGCATTAACTGACTACACATACGCATATATATGTGTGATTTGCACTAACCCTCCACTTATTAAAATCAAGTCAGTTGCATTCGATCTTCCGAGAAATGTGCAGAAAAATATACTGGTTGAAATTGATTGCGAAAATAAATTCTTAGTGCGGCCATGTGCCTGATACTTTCGAACCAAGGTTCATGAGGTGAGGTTTGTCCGGATCTGATGCGTTTGCCCACCTGTTTGTGACTGACCGGACGGGGGAGAGACTGGTTGAAGGAGACCTTTTGACCTCTCCTGCAGGACCCTCTCGACACATCGCTCACGAATGATTCATACGCTTAGGAAATTGGACCCCAGATTTCCTCATGCATTTTTCCTTCTCAGAACTTCCTCTCTTTCCTTTCCCTAAAAAGATCCTCCATACAGTATCCCCAAATAAGACATTGGCCATGAGGGATTTTTATTCCAGGTGCTCCGATGTAGAGATCACGTAAAAAATTTAATGACTACATCACTTTTCAAAGATGTGTTGACTTGCCACTGTGTTGGGTTGTTGTGGAACCCTCTGTGGTATGTTAACACGTTCTGTTACAAAATACATATGTACATTATTTGTAACAATGAAAAAGTTTTGCCTACAGTGATTGCTACATCGAAACTTCTCGCTTTGAAAAGGTTAAACATCTGTCAGACGACTTTAGAAGCAAAAGGGTTTCCTTGTGAACAATATTTAATCAGTATTGATGAGTTAGTCGATTTTATCCGATCAAACGTCCCGTAGTTATCTGCAGAGCGTTCAATCTCTCTGTGTTCGCTTTAGCAGCTAATATCCCGGTCCATTGTCTCAGACGAAGGCTGGAATAATTGAAGGCTTCTAGATTCTCCGCGGCATGCGCCGAGACTTAGCAGGGGCGCCGTGTACACCAGGCAGGAATGCTGCGCTCACGGGCGGCCTTTCTTAATGGCGGTCAGAGAACGCTGTACATATTTTCATTTATTTTATTTTTATGGAAAAATTCACATATATAGATATTCTTTTTTTTAATGTGAATTCCTCACAAGAGTCTCCCGTATGGAGCCAGTAAGCGGAGAGGGGAAGAAGGCAGGAAAAAGGAAAGTGGGGAAGCACCTGGCTATTTAGATCTAGTCACCAAACATGGCTAGAGCCATTTAAAACAACGTTTCAATTCTGAATGGTGGTCTTACACCAGGGCGATACTGGTAGTATCTTCCACTCTGGAACTTATCTAATATTTTTAATGTAAATTGTGAAAACACAAATCACTAACAAATTTTTTTCCTGCGCACGCCGGGATTTGATCCCGCGACTTCCGGATGGCTTGTCGAATTTTTTAGCCTTATATATATATATATGGATTTTTTTTGTTGCGATTCACAGATTCTACTTTTATTGATAAAAGATAACATATCGATTACACGAACATGACACTGCAAAAATATTTGAGAAGGATTTTTTTAATGTGCTAGAACGCCAGCGAGCCGCTTCAAGAGGGCGCGTGCAAAGGAATGAATTTACTTGCCGGCCTATTACGGCCGGTGAGTGGTGCCATAGCAAAAAATAATTTATAAGGCTAAAAAATGCGCTCGCTGTCGTTCACTGTAAATGCATTAATAAATTTGCTAAAATTTCAGCCTGAATACAGTTTCGCCTAGAAGGGCAGATTATGTCATTTATTATTCAGATCGTATAAAAATTTTTTTTTTTGCTATGCATCAGTGTACATACTATACTTTAACTACATTGACCAATTCTACCCCCTCCCTATTCCAAATCAAATTATTTGTTACGTATTTTTTCTTGTAAGATCTTTCAAATCACTTAATTCATTTGTATATCATAATGACTTCGCAAAAGCCTTTGACTCGGTAGATCCGCTTATTCTCCTAGATAAACTCGATCAATTTGGATTTTCAGCGAAATTTCTACGGCTATTTCTAAGTTATTTCTCAAACAGACAGCAATACGTAACTTATGGTATATTCCACTCGTCCAACTTCATCACAAACTCTGGAGTTCCGCAGGGGTCAAATCTTGGTCCCTTACTTTTCTCGCTATTTATCAACGACATTTATCATTGTATAAAATTTTCTAAGTTTCTCTTATTCGCGGATGACCTTAAACTATTTCTTTTAATAAAATCTTTGGAAAATTGCTTGCAGCTACAAAGTTATATAAATTCTATCGTCGAATGGAGTCACACCAATAAATTAGGATTTAATATTAAGAAATGCTCTATTATGTGCTACACCAAGGCGAACAAAACGATTTACTATAACTACAAAATGTCTTATTCGTCTCTTCAGCACATTGTTCTATTGAGAGATTTGGGAATCACATTTGATGCGCACCTAACATTTCACGTCCACATAGAAACGATATGCAGCAAAGCTTTAAGAATGCTAGGATTTGTGCTAAGCAACTCCAGACACTTTTGCAGCTCAGCCGCGATTCGTTTGCTATACTATAGTTTAGTACGTAGCATTTTGGAAGGTGGTTCAGTAATATGGGGACCAGTGGATTTAACATACTCTCAAATGATTGAGAAAGTGCAAAAGAAGTTTCTGAGGTATTTATATCTTAGAGACTTCGGATATTATCCCTGGTTATATCCATCAGCCTTTTTGTCCGGCATGCTGGGTATTAATAGCCTCGCCGAAAGAAGAAAAAATGCTTTGCTGACAACAGCGTATAAATTTTTAAACGGTAGCATCTGTATTCCCGATATATTACAAAAAATTGAGTTTTATGTCCCCGACAACTTCACAAGAGCGCGCAGACACAGAACTTTTGTTGTTCCGAGATGCAGAACTAACTTATCATTAGTAATGCCGCTCGGAAAAATGATTCTGTTACTAAATTTTTTGTCCCC
Organism: Limnephilus rhombicus; assembly: GCA_929108145.2. NCBI lineage: Eukaryota > Metazoa > Arthropoda > Insecta > Trichoptera > Limnephilidae > Limnephilus > Limnephilus rhombicus. The sequence goes on from OV815280.1 coordinate 38,868,423, forward strand.
TGATATAGATATTTTTAAACTAAATATTCGTCAATTCAAAAACGCTATTATTACTTAATAAAATAAAACGTATGTTTATTTTTGGTTATGTATAACTGTAAATGTGCATTTAAAATAAAATAAAATAAAAAATACCCGAGTGGAAACCTTGAAAAGGTACAATTAATTTAACTTAGATATTATTAGGCTTTATTTTATTTATTTATTTATTTATTTATTAATCATTAACGCCCTTATGGGCTTTTACATACATTTACATTTTTATGTTTTAGTGCATACAGGTGTGTTTAGAATACAAAGAAAACATGAATAGTTTTTACACATGGTACATATAAATAAAGCTGGTAAGTAAAAAGTATAGCATTATACAATAAAGAGAAAAAAATCAGTTTTATATGTATATACGTATATAACAAATAATAATAATGGTGAGTTTTTAATATATGTGCAATTTATGTGTTGAATACATAGCGAAGTTGATTTTAAACAAAAATACATACTACCGACTTGCACCGCACTAAAATTAATATACAAAACAATTGCATTTTGACCAATTACTTTATCGTCAGAATTTCTGCAAGGAATTCAATTTCCGAAGACGAAATACTTTATACCATAAATATACCAATCCCCTTTATACTGAAACCATGGAATAATGTCAGATACTTCAGTAAACTATCACGGAGAGGACAAATGAGTTCGATAATATAATATAACAGAGTATCTAATTACAATCAAATTAAAATGTTAATCAAAGTATAAGTCGTTAAAGTAAATTTGTTATTATTACCTATTACAACGATAAACAAGAACAGTTTTTATAAGGTTTGTTTATAAATTATTAATTACTAACCTTTATTACGCCCTATATTGTAGGTGTTTTGACGGAACTTAACTATGAGGGTTTACAATAAACTGTGCACACAAAATTTCAAGATGGGGATTTATAGTTCTATTGTAACTGTTGCAATATACTGAATTTAAATTTGGACACTGACAGATGACGATAAACATCGATTGAGTTATATTTATTTCCTAGTCGATGAAGTCTTTCGATAGGCGAGTTTTCGAAGTAATTATTAGTAGGCGCGTTAACGAAGTACGGCGCATTCAATCTTGTATTACGGGTAGGTACTCGCAGTTGGATTAGTTTGGTTAAATCCAGGGCGTCCAGTCTGCCATTTGAAATATTGAAAAGACAAATTAAATCACTCATTGTTCGTCTTGAAGTTAATTCATTTAATTTTAGTAAGTCCATTAAAATGTGTAGTTAAGTTCTTCGATTGGAATTCCTAATTTATAGTTTATAAATCTCAAAAACTTATGTTGCACTCTCTCAATTTTTTGTTGGTGAATCTTATAAAAAGGAGCCCAGATTGTTGAATTGTACTCTAAATGGCTTCTCACTAACCCAGTGAACAGCAACTTAAATAAATTAATTATTTTAAAATCTTTTAGCGTCCTCAATATAAACCCTTAGCTTTTCATGGCCTTGTTAGTTATTTCGTTTATATGAGAAACAAAAGATAATTGATTGTCAAAAATAATACCTAGGTCCTTGATTTGTTCAACTCTTTTTAGAAAGATGTTGTTGATGCTGTATTCATATTTAATAGGATTTTTAATTCGGGCAAAAGTTATTGTTTGACATTTTTCAATATTGAGGAAGAGTTCATTATGGATGCACCATTCTTGTAGCCTCACAAGATTTGTTTGTAATACGCAACAGTCATTGAGATTAGTAATTGTTTTGTAAATTTTAAGATCATCAGCAAATAAAAGTATCATAACTCCATCAAAGATTGTAGTTATGTCGTTGATGAACAAGAAAAACAGCACTGGTCCCAGATGTGACCCCTGGGGGACTCCGGAGAAGATTTCGAATTGATTTGAAAAGTGCAAGTTGAGTTTGACTGAAATTTTTCTATTGTATAAATAACTTTCAAACCATCTCAAAATATGCCCCGTTATTCCAAGGGATTTTAATTTGTGCATAAGTATTTTGTGTGAGACTTTGTCGAAAGCTTTGCTAAAGTCAGTGTATACCACGTCTGTTTGAAGACGATTGTGCATATTATTAAATAAGTATTCCTGATAGATCATCAAATTTGTGAGAGTAGACCTTTTTGACATGAAACCGTGTTGTCTATGTGAAATTACTTTATTAATCTCAGGAGATAGTTTAGAGAGCAGAGCAGATTCAAATATTTTCGGGATCGACGACTGGATACAGATAGGTCTATAGTTGGATATATCGGATTTATCACCCTTCTTGAAAATTGGAGACAGAAAGCTTGTTTTCCATTTATACGGAAAGATGCCAGTTTTTATTGACAAATTAAAAAGTTTAGTAAGAGGATAAGTTAAGATTGATAAGCATTTAGATAAGAAGATTGTAGGAATGTTATCGGGACCAGCCGATTTTTTCGGGTCTAGGGACTTTAATTTATTTCTAATATCACTTTCTTCAAATATACATTGATTGAAATCGATCTGGTTATCATTAGATGTTGTGGCGTTGAATAATGGAGAGTTGTTTGCAGAATCGTAGACTTTGCTGAAGAATTCAGCAAACAAATTAACGATTTCTTGGGGATTATCGGCCATTTTGTTATTTAAATACATATTAGAGGGTACACCGGAGTCATTATTGTTTAGTAGGTTTGAAAATTTATAGATATTTTGAGGGTTGGCAAGAGCCAATTCTTCGCAGTTATCGATGCACTTTTTGTAACATAACTTGGAAAATTTTTTGATGCTCGTTCTTAGTTCACAAAATTTTGCGTAATCAATAGGATCATGTGATGATTTGTAAGCTTTATGAGCGATTTTTTTGTCTCTAATTAATTTAATAAGATCGGTACTAAACCATTTTGGGTAATTATGCGTATACATTTTTGAAACGGGTACAAATAAATCAATAGCATTATTTAGAATTAAGTAAAATTTGTCAACCATTACATTGATGTTTTCTTCAGTGTCCAAAAATTTCCAGTCGGTTGAAGATAAAAAAATTAATGATTTGATTATAGTCTGCTTTGAAAAAGTTCAACTTAGTTGATGCAGATGGATTTTTTTTAGTTATTGAACTGTTACATTCAATTATTAGAGGTGGGTGGTATTTGTCAACTGGGAGAATAGATTCAACAGATGCGGACACTTTTACTGATAAAGAATTGGAAAATACTAGATCGAGAAGACGAGAATTTATATTCAAAACACAGTTTAACTGTCGGAGGCTAAGAAAATTTGACATTTCGATTATATCATGAGAACCGTGGTGGATGTTGTCCGTGCATGAAGTTTTGTTGTTTTCTACGTCCCATGCAATATTAGGCAGATTGTAATCTCCTGTCAAAATAATAGTGGCGCCAGGAAATCTTCTCCGGATCGTTTCAACTTCATGGTAGTGGTCTTTGTATAGTTGAGCGTCAGAAGATGGGGGAATGTAGACGGAGCCGATAATAATTTTTTCCTTTTTAGTGGATACCATGATGAAAAGTTGCTCCAGATGTGTATAGATGCATTTAAGTTTTCTTGAATGAAGTTTGTTGTTTATGGATATTAACACTCCACCTCCCCTGGATTTATTTTTTTCATTTCTGTCTTTTCTGTACACTGTATGATTATAGAAACCTAGTTCTGAAGTGTTGATACTATTATTTAGCCATGTCTCGGTGAAGGCGTAAGAATCGTGATTCAAAGTGGGTAGGGTTGATTTTAGATCCTGAAGTTTAGTTCTAAGACCTCGAACATTTTGATAGAATATTTTCAATTTATCTTTTAGTTTTTTGGATGTATTTTCGTTATGGTAGGTCTATTGTTGATATATTTTATTGTAATGTCATTTTCGCCCGAAGCCTTTCTTTTTTCAAGTTCATTTCTTAATTCAGTTAATTGTTTCCTCTGGAGAAGCGATTGATCTTGGTAGAATCTAATGTTGTTTTTAAGTACGTGTTTTTTGGTTAATAATATTCTTGGCCATTTTGCTTCAGGAAACTCAACGTTAATTCCTCTTGGTTTGTCGTCTTTCCTTGTGCCTAGTCTATAGATTTTTATTTCTAGGTTGGCTGTTGAGTTGTCAATATCAGAGAGTATTTTTTTGACTGATGCTATGTCGCTGTTAATACATTCAATCTGCGATAACGATGTATTCTCAGGAATGTTACGAATTATCAGGTTTTTATCTCTATAATTGTGTTCCTTCATTTCAGCGAGAATATCACAGACACTTGGGGTTTGTGAATCTAAAGGGGTGTGCGTATTAGGGGTTGCACTTTTTAGAGCAGACAACTCTCCCTCTAGATTTGCCATTTTAACTGCCATTTGGCCGATTGTTCCCAATATGTCGTTGGTTTTGGGAATTATTTTTGCGAGGTGTTCTTTCGTGAATTTGTTGTTGGGATCCATAATCATGTTGGTTAGTAAGTTAACAGCATCCTTCGCCAAAGTAATATATGCCTGCGCATCCATAATGTAAATGGTTATTGAGAAAGTTTGCTAGATTCACTTGCAAGTATGGCTGATGGAACCGCCTTAATTTTGGTGCGCTGAGGTGATGGTAAGTATCTGCACCGCTGGCGTATAATAATGTCACAAAATTACTTGAACACTTTGCGATTTCAAAAATTGTTTTTATATATTATTACACGATGGCTGAGTATGCAATAGATAATGCTAATGCGAACTTGAGCACTTTAACACTTGGGGGAACCAAAATTAGACTGTAACTTTCGCTAAAACTCGTTAAATTAAGAATGTTTTGAGGACGTAAAACTCTAGATGGTTACACCAGTATTTTTACTGTAATGTAAACTGTTGGTCTCCCAAATAAAATTAAATGAATAAATCTGAGGGGTTTTAAAACATAATCTAAAACTTTTATTCTATAAAAAATCTGTAATGCATTCGAAAATCCAATGACAATTAAACGCACGGCTTGACAGTTTTTAACAAATTTAAATCGATTAGAGCTGCATTTTGGCTTTCGCACATAGACGGCGGCACCTCTCACGCCGGCTCTGTTAGGGTCCACGTCCACAGTTGACTGGGAACTTCCACAGCACAATGAGGGGCTGATTTCTCAGAGGTCGCACCGGCTCGCCAAAGACAAAGGCAAAGGGAAGCACAATGGGCTCGTCTCGGGGGACGAAGTGAATTATGAACTAGAGCCGACGTCAAGATTAAAGTTATACACTTGTGGAACTTTCAAGGGTACAAAAATACATTGTTAATGGAGACGTTGAAGTTGTCAGAGTTATTATGGAATGGAGGCATTCAAGATTGAAGTTGGGAGCTCCTTTGTAGAGTGATAGGCAAATTTAAACGGGCATTGTTAAAATGAGTACAGTAATTTCATTAATATATCCGGCTTCTGCCTTTAGGTAAACTCTTGATGCCTTGATACATGAAAATTGACCATAATTTCGAGGGTCCTGAGCAAAATGGTCGCTAGTGACAACTTTTCAAGAGAACAATAATAACGAATGTAATTAAAACTAACTAAATAACTAACTAACCAACACGCCGTTTCTCCGCAGGGGTGGGCAGAGAAGATGGACCGCCAAACAACTCGGTCTTGGCACACACTCTTTGCCTCACTCACATTCATACATCGTCTCATACATACCTACTGTTCTATTATTCTGACCTTAGACATGGCCCGACTCAAGTATCAAGTATCTGATTCACTTGATCGTGCCATGTCTTCGTCGGGCGTCCCCGACTTCTTCTTCCATTCACATTTGCGTCATATATTCTTCTCACACTATTTTCTTCTTTCATTCGCTCTACATGCCCAAACCATCTGAGAGTCCCTTTCTTGATCTTACTCATTATGCTTACATCAGCCTTACATTCTTTGCAGATATCCACATTTCTCACATGATCATACGTGGTTTTACCACACATACGCCTCAGGGACCTCATTTCCACAGCATTCAGTTTATAAGATTGGTACTTCCGACAAATGTCATATTTATTTTATTTTATTTATTTATTTAACGCCCAATGGGCTTTTACATTTTGGTAGTACAAATAATTCATGACAGATTATTTAACATATACAGAAATAATAAAAATAAAATTTGATAAAAAAGCACACAAGTCATAAAAATACAGCGATTTCATAGGTTTTCAGAAAAACAGATAGGTTTAGGAACAGCTTTGGAATAAGTTTTTTACAAGATCAACAAATTTTGCCAAGTTTATGTTAAATATGTCAATATCACCTAAGTACTGATTTCCCATAGTGTGAAATCGTTGTATCGAAGAGTGGGCAATGTAGTTCCGCTTATGAATGCTACAGTAGAATAGTATATTTTGTCGTGTAGTTACTGTCGGTATTCGTAAGTTTATGAGTTGCAGTAGTTCGCAACAGTCAAATTTAGAGTTAAGTATTTTGAATAAAAATGTTAAGTCGTTTACTTTCAGCCTTCCTCTGCCAGTTCCATACGTCACTGCCACACATCAGGGTAGGTACCAGGACTCCATTGCGGACTTCTAGCTTCGCTTCTTTTGACAATTTTTTTTATGAGTGCCAACGGCATTCAGTCCTCCATTAATGGCGTTACCTGCATTAATATTTTTAACTTAATGAGTAAAACCTCAAAGTGTAATATTTAATTAAATGAAGACAATATTAGCCAAACTCAATCGAAAATCTGAAAACAGAAACGATAACATACGGTCATATATGGGACTCGAACGCAGGACCTTCGCCTTGCAGGGGCGCAACTCTACCAACTGAGCTAATGTGTCCCTATCCGATTCGGCCATATTTAACTGTATCATACCTGCTTTGACAAAAGACTATAAGCACTATCTTCATTTTCTTAACGCATATTTTTATTCGCTGCTAACTTTATGTATGATTGCAAAATTCAAACCCGAACTAAATGCTACCTAGATAATTTTTTATCCATTTTTAATTTTAATATGCGACACCTATTGACTTTTCTGCAAGTCGAGGATGATTTTTTATTATTATTACTAGCCGGTACCCGGCAAGCGTTGCTTTGCCATTTAATAAATAAATTCTATCTCCCTGCGTTTCCTCCCAGGTTCCCCTCCCCCATCCCTGGTTCCCCTCCGAATCTCCCGCGAACCCCCTACCTGAGTTCTCCTCCCCCCTCCCGCATTCCATATATTCAGTCCCGGTACATTCAGCTCAAACAGCTCGTGTGCCACCTGTTGCAATTTTGTATACAAATTTCATAATGCCAGAACTCACCAGCAAGCTTACACAAACCTTGTCCTGATATTTATCTATTTTTTTTGTTATGTAATTATGTATGGATAATATGAACTAAACCTGTAAATTTGTCTGTCCTGGTACGGGAAACTTTCCTAGTTGGACAGGCAAAGCTTCCTAATATGTGTTTTGTACTTTCTTTTGTATGTATCTATAGTAAATAAATAAATAAATAAATAAATAATAACGAACACAAAAAAATATATTATCCAGTTTGGTGCATTCGTTCGGAAGTTAGGCGCGTGCATACATTTCGGCGATTCATTTTTATTTATATAGAATAGATAGATAGAAAGGTAGATGAGAGATAGATTGACTTAATGAGTAAAACTTCAAATTGTAAAATTTTATTAAATGAAGACAATATTAGCGAAACTCAATCGAAAATCTGATAACAGAAAAATCAGAAAAAGATACGGTCACATCTGGGACTCGAACCCAGGACCTATAACTTGCCGGGGCGCAAATATACGAACTGAGCTTTGCAAAACACAATCGAAAATATATTATAATAAAACGTTAAACGAAAATATATTATAATAAATTATTATAATACTAGCTGACCCGACGAACTTCGTACCGCCTCAGAATCAATAACTGTTGAATTAAATTCAGTTTTTTTATTAAGTCAAAAATTACACAATGAAGCAATCATTAATTCACAACTGTCCGTGTTTTGATTTTGTCAGTATCAGAGATGGCATTTATTCATACAGAGGTGTATGGATTTACATTTTTTTTTGTGATTTTCTTATTTTTCCACTTAATTACGATAATTTGTGAACCGGGAACCATTTATTGGATAACCAACACCTCTGTCATACGTCACCCTTAGGAATCGCACCTTAAGTGGTTCGCTACGGGGTGACATTTGTCCGAGTCTTGGCGGCGGATGCGTCTGCCCACCTGCTGCGTGGCGGACCGGATCGAGAGAGACTGGTTGAGGGAGGCCTTTTGACCTTTCCAGCTGGACTCTCTTGACCCAACGCCTTGCACCGCAGTTGGAGGGATGGATTCATACGTCCATCACTACCGGACACACTGACCCCAGATTCCTACCCTCCCCTCATATCTTTTTCCTTCCCAGAACTTCCTATCCTTCCCTTCATTAAAAAGACCCTCCACACAACATCCCCTAAGATGACACAGGCCCTGAGGAAAATAATTTTCTTCGGGGCCTCATGTGTTGTGGAACTGATGTAAAAAAAGACTTTGCTTTTCATTTTCTTTATACGTATGAGGGTTTTTTTTATTTTAATGATTGTATCTTTCCTTTGGATGGGTGGAGACATACGTTCACCGTTTGTCTCATTCTCAGCTATTGACATTACGTGTGTAAGAAAGAGAGGCAGCATTATATGTTTAAAAATAAAAACAAAACAATCAGCACATTGACATTTGACGTTTTTGAATTATTGGAAGTCACTCACTACTCAATATTTATAGGTACTTATCATAAAATTCCTGCAGCTCTTTCAAAATATGATAATTCGTTCCACACAAAATGTATGGGGAAATGAATTTTCTGCATTACTTTCTTTTTCGGGGCGGAGACAAATCCAACAAATCAAAGATCATCAAAATCGGTCCAGCCGTTCTCGAGTTATAAATAGTGTAACTAAGCCGACTTTGTTTTATATATTAAGATAATAAATAATAATAATAATAATAATAATAATAATAATAATTTTAAATTACAAAAGATTTTTTAAATATTTATATTGAGGGATCAGTAGGATTTATAGGTTCAATTAGGAATTCCACAGAGCCGAACCCTCTGATATGAAAATATCTGGAGTCGGTGAATTATTTTCCCATCTGGTCTCTGGTAGGTTGACATGTTGTTCTTGTATTGTTTTGTAATTATAATACATATAGTGCAATTGCATAACGTGGATTGACCAGATGATCATTTGGGAAGTGTGTGAAAGGGTTTAGTTTTTCCTGTGGGGAAAATTAAACCCGGACATTTAAATCTGGTGCGTAAAATATATTATTTCACTTATATCATTGATGTAGCTATTCCAAATTCCTGTAATATTCAAAAAACTGTTTCTGAAAAAATTAGAAAATACACAGATTTAGGAAATGAGATTAAAAGAATTTGGCATTCTCGGACTATAAAAATATTACCATTTGTTATTTCGGCTACTGCCATTATACCTAGGTCTCTGATTCAAAATTTAGGCGTATTAGATTTGTCAAAGAATTTATATATAAAAATGCAAAAATCGGTAATTTTAAATACATGTAGGATTACAAAAGATTTTTTAAATATTTATATTGAGGGATCAGTAGGATTTATAGGTTCAATTAGGAATTCCACAGAGCCGAACCCTCTGATATGAAAATATCTGGAGTCGGTGAATTATTTTCCCATCTGGTCTCTGGTAGGTTGACATGTTGTTCTTATATTGTTTTGTAATTATAATACATATAGTGCAATTGCATAACGTGGATTGACCAGATGATCATTTGGGAAGTGTGTGAAAGGGTTTAGTTTTTCCTGTGGGGAAAATTAAACCCGGACATTTAAATCTGGTGCGTAAATAATCATGAATTATCACTCTCAAAAATAGAAATATTACAATCGAAAATAATATGAAAACAGAAAAATCAGAAAAAGATAGGTCACATCCGGGACTCGAACCCAGAACCTTCGGCTTGCCGAGGAGCAAATCTACAAACTGAGCTAATGTGTCCCTATCAGAAATATGACCGAATGGGATAATGGGATAATGGGATTTTTTTTTTTACATTAACTCCACACAGGAGGCCCTAAGGAAAATAATTTCCCTCAGGGCCTATGTCATCTGGGATGCTGTGTGGAGGGTCTTTTTGAGGAGAGGAAGGAATGAACATTGGTCTTGAAGAGACCCATGTTTTAGGAAGGAGGAAACACAGAGGCCGGCAAATCATTCCACAGCCGAGCTGTTGAACGCAAGAACGAGTCGAAGAAACGACCCGTTCTCATGTGACAAATGTCAACCGTGTACAAATGTTGGGCACGCGTTTGGCGTGTTTCCCGACTATGCACCGGTGCCGAAGGGATCAATGATGCTAGTTCCTCGGAGCATCTTCCATTGTAATACCGGTAGAACAGGGATAGCATTCCCACCCGACGCCTGTGCTCTAAAGATTGCAATCCGTCTGTTAAGATGGGAGAATCTATCAAACGGACAGCCCGTTTCTGCACAGAGTCGAGGGTATTTTTTGTTGGCACAAAAATATTACAAATTATAAAATGAGTGAGTAACAGTAGAAAATTAATGAATTCAATGAAACGATGTACACTGACTGGTCAGTGGCTGAGTTGGCATCGCGCCAGTGGTTAGTTCAATTCCTCGACTAGCTAAGTCCTCTTTCACGACCCAAGCAACATTTTCTTCTTATTTTGGTGATGGTATAATTTCAAATATCGTAGGGTTATTCGTAGTAACCCGGAAATGTTTGTCTTTTTTGTTATCCAATAAATGATTGGTGGCACCCTTACCTGCCTCACAATATTTTAAAATCACCTGCTTTTCATTCATACAAACAAGGCGTTTTATTATATGGGAATGTAATATAATTTCTTTAGCCTGTGGTGAAAATAGACAGCGAAATTTGTCATCTGCTGTAGTTATTTATAATTCCATCTATTTCGTTTCGTGTATCGTATACAACACATATATCCTTACTTAACTAGAAAAAAATCCTTGTAAAATGATGTATTTTTCCATTTCCAGCGACTATTTATGGTAAAGGAAAATACCTTTATACCGCGGTAAGAATTCCAGGTATTATACAGCCGACATACTTCCATTTACCTTCCCTGAACACAGTGGAGAGGTAGCGGTAGAGAGGAAAAACCTTTTTAGCCACATGTGTCTCGGAATAAATTCCGGAAAGCGTTGGCACTTATTTCCGTTGGAAAATCTCATTTCGTTCGATTCTGCGGGCGAAATAATCGTCTGCTAGAGATTATTTCGCAAATAATGTGTCATTCGCGTCGGAAAAAATGTGTCCGCTGTAAATGGGGAGTTAACCTGTACATATTTCTACATATTTCATACAAGTTTACTTGTGCTGCATTATTTGTATTCCTGCAGGCAGTATCACGGACAGAGTGTTTAATAAAGGTAGGCAGTGGGAGAAATTTGGGCTAGACCTAAATATAAATAAATAAAATACATGCTCATAAGCAAAAATAACGCATTGGATGAAAATCTTTATACATGGTGTCCCAAAAGAAAGTTGATGTTTGTTTTGCTTTCTGTGTGAACGCAACTTTTCCGAGGGGCGCGGGGGGTATGTCAATCAGTAGTCTGGCTCTTGGGAATTACGTCGCTATGAAGCATTTCTCGGGAGCACCGCGCGTTGTGCGTGCGTGAGTTTTACAAAAATGGTGATTCGGCGACTGTAGCGCGTAGAAGAACCTGCAATATTTGAGATTTTCGTCGATTCAATGATGCGCCAAGCATTCCTCTCATTCGAAAATGGGTCAACAAGTTTGAATAGATCGGTACAACGCTGGCAAAATCAAAATCTGGGCGACCAAGGTCATCGAGAACGGTAGAAAACGTAGAGAGTGTTTATCAGCTTTTCGTGAGGACTCAAACTTTTCGATTCGGAAGCGCGCAAGTGCTTTAAATGTGCATAGATCATCGTTACACAGCATTTTGCACAAAGACCTAATGCTGCACCCCTACAAACTTACTGGCTATAACCAAAGAACATGGTTTCAGCAAGATGGAGCAACATTACATACGTCCAATACGTCTGCTATGAATTCGTGAAATTTTCCCTGGCAAATTGATCTCCAGGAGAAGTGACATAAATTGGCCTCCTCGTGGTCCTGACCTAACCCCTGTGGACTTTTTCCTGTGGAGTTATCTCAAATCTAAAATGTACGCCAAAAATCCGACTTCCCTGATGCAATTAAAAGAAAATATCCCTCATGAAATGGCAGCCATCACGAAGCCTACCTGGCGAGCCGTCATAAGAAATTTTACTCTTCGATTAAATGAATGCCGCGAACGTGAGGGTTTACATTTGGACGATATTATTATTCAGAAAAAAAATCCCAAATTGTGCATTTTACTATTTAATAAACATTTTTTCGATAGAACCTTGATAGAACCCTTACTTTTTTTTAAATCGATCCACTAAATATCAACTTTCTTTTGGGACACCCATTGCTGGAACAAAACTAGAGAAGGTACAGAGTATTGTATACTTGGGCTGCTATGTAAATGATAGATGGAATCCTTCGGTTGAAATCAAATGCCGCATGGAGCAAGCTCGTGCAACCTTTATCCGCATGGCAAACATGTTCTGCAGTCATGGTCTCAATCTTAGATTACGAATGCGAATAGTCAGATGCTACGTGTTTTCGATGTGATTTTATGGAATGGAAGCATGGACGCTTACTGAAGAACTAATTAAGCGACTTGAGGCATTCGAGATGTGGATCTACAGAAGAATACTTAAAATAATCAGGATGGACAGGGTTACGAATAAAGATGTTATGGTTCGGATGAATAAAGAAAAAGAAGTTATTAAAACTACAAAACTACAAAAATTCGAAAACTTCAATATCTTGGACATGTGATGACACATCCAGAGAAGTATGAGATCTTGCATCTCATAATGCAGGGAAAGATTGCCGGAAGACGGGACCCTGGAAGAAGGAGAACCTCATGGCTGAAAAACATGAGACAGTAGTTTGGCCAGTCTACTGTAAAGCTGTTCCGGGCAACAGTAAACAAAGTCCGCATAGCCAACGTCCGTTGAAGGGACTGGTCTCAAGAAGAAGAAGTGGGAGAAAGTGAGAATTAATTGATATTTATTTAAAGTAACCCCGACTGCTGCTGGTTTAGCTGGTGTTGGTAGGTGTTATTTACCTGTCACCTCGAATATCCAAATAATCGCGTCATTTATACGCATGTTAAGTCGGGTACAGATTGCTGTTACGTAACATGCGGTGTAACACGCAATGAAAGAATTTTCCGTCCACATTGTCGCAATGTATCATGCAATGTAACAGAATTCCAATAGTGTGGACGCCTTGCGCGATCAAACCGTGCACACTTCGCGCACCAACAGAGCATTTCAACTCGTGCGCGCCGCAATCAACAAAGTGTCGGTTTTTTCGCCAAACACAAAGGGGCGCGGAGTGTGCACGGAGCGTTAGTGTGGACGGCTTGTTCGTGTCTATACGTCAGAATGCGCGCGAACAATGGAGGACTTGTTCTCGGCAGACTGAGCTATGTTCACCGCGCGCATGCCTGAAACAGATGCGAGTAGGTATATGCTCGGTACGTGCGCGCGCTGCATCCACACTTATGAAATGTTCCTTTCATGTTACATTGCATGTTACGTTACAGCAATCTGTACCCGGCTTTACAAGCCAATTAGAGGATACGCACTTAGTGTGTTAAGGGACGCATTTGACTTATGTTAACCAGTGATTCCTGACATTATTTGGATTAAGAAATGCGAATGACATTTTGGTCTCCGGTGATATTTAGATTATTTTTTTTCAATTAGCAATATCTAGGTATTGGATAGTTTGGACCCGGGTGAGGGGTTGGGGGGTTACACGACTGACCGACCAGTGACGATATGTGGAAGAAAAAAAAAGTCTGATTTTGAAGAAAAAATATTTAAAAAAATACATCAAGAAAGTCACAGGAGACCTAAATTTTATTAACATTTTTTACTGTAAAAATAATATCAGGAATCACTGGTTAAAGCAAGTCAAGTACGACCCTTAAATACGCTTTATAAAAGTTAATATTTTTATCCACAGCACAGCGTGTAAGATCGCAAACATTTTACAATTTTTATTTTGTTAAGGAGGTATTTCATGTATCTCTATCCTTCTGATAGCTTATCCATACAACAATATAAATAAAAATATATATAGCCACTGTTCATAGGTTCAAGTACCGAATAGTAAACCAAGACTTTTTAAATAAATAAATCAAAAAAGTACGTTATCGTATGTATAATTTATGAAGAGGATGGTGAAATACCCCCTAAGTCGTACTAGTTAATAAAGGTACCAACAGATGGCACTAATTGTTCATTCGTGATTTGAAAAGGCACGGCCTTTTACCACTCTACATAAATGAGTTTTCCCTTGAATGCTCATTACGCACACGTGTATATTATAGAATACACTCATTTGAATAAAACATATGCGTCATTTTGCGCGGAGCTTAGTCTCGATTTCGCGCGTACTTTTGAGAGTGCCGATTGATTTCTTGCAATCTATATATATAAAAATCTAAAAATGTTTTCATGTATGTATGTATGTCCGCTATGCGTTGCTATGTTAAGCATAGGAAATGTTTGAAACTTTCAAAATACCTTCTTTAAACCCCGCGAAGGTTTTTAGATTATTACAACCACATGACAATATACCTGAAAAGTTTTTTGATCATTACAAAAACTTTTGGAAAACCTGTGAAAAGTGTCAAAACTTGAGAATGACATTTTGCAAAACAATGATTGTTAAATCAAAATTCTATTTTCGAACATCTTTAAATAAAAGGATATATTTGAAGTACTCGCCTCATACTTTGAATCGAATAAATAATTATAGATATTTAAAATAGGTACCCATGTTAGTTACCAAAATTTATTGATTGATCTAATAATATACAAAAATTAATATTATTATTAATGTATGAAAAATGAAAAATTGAATAAAAAAATTGTAATAGGTGGCACGCGGGCTGTTGGAAAACTGAATGTAGGAAAGCGCGAGGGGGGTTGGCGGTACGGGGGAGCGGGAGAGGGGTGAGGAGAGGCGGGGAAGATGGAAGGGGATCGCGGGAGGGAAAGGTGACGCGGAAGGAGACCAGGAACGCACGGGTAGAAACAATATATTTCTTTAAATATGGCATCGCAACGCGTGCCGGGTACCAGTTAGTAATTACATAAATTAAATTATTATTTATTATTATACCAGTTAGTAATTATATAAATTTTATTATTATAAATTTTATTATTATAAATTTTATTATTACAAATAATAATAAAATTTATATAATTACTAACTGGTACTCGGGTTGCAATGCCATATTTAAAGAAATATATTGTTTCTACCCGTATGTCCTTTCCCGTGCGTTCCTGGTCTTCTTCCGCCTCACCTTCCCCTCCCGCGATCCCCTTCCATCTTCCCCGCCTCTCCTCTCCCCTCTCCCGCTCCCCCGTACCGCCAACCCCCCTCGCGCTTTCCATACATTCAGTCCCAGTACATTCAGTTTTCCAACAGCCAGCGGGCCACCTATTACAATTTTTTTATTCAATTTTTCATACATTACAAATAATTTCATGTGTGAACGGTGGGGTAGGCAGTGCTTATATGCCTATATGGAATGCACGCCACTGCCCGCAGGTTAAGCAGAAATACCAAACCTCCAAACTATTCTAGCATGGTCGAATTGTAGCATGATTTAGTTTTTCAGAAATATATATATATATATATAATATTTGTTGCATGAAAAATTTCAATTGTAATAATATTATGTTGCCTTAATTAATATGCATATTAGTTAATTTTAAATATGCAAGTTAGATCAGAGTCCTTTCTACGTTTTTCTAAAGAAAACAGCCTTAATAAAAAAAAACTTTTCACGGCCGATAACCTGTGTTATTGCAATAACATAAATAAACCCCGTGTGCACTAAAACACGACACATTACTAATAAGCTTTCTTACGTGGTCACGCTGTTAAAATGCATTGAAGATCTGACAACGTTGTATATGGTTTTAATTTACTAGGCAAAAATGTTGTTTTAATTCTTTTCACCTGATTGGCTCGCCTGTGCATTAGTCTTCAACGGCCCGGGATGAAAAAACAGCTCGGTGTGTTTATGGCGGGATGTCGAAAATTTTGTTAGTACCTAAATATTGTGATTTTACTTAATAATTTATATTGTAGTGACGAATTCACTCTTCTATTCACATAATTAATATATTTACCATGTTATTTGTGTGGTTAACATTAGTTTAATAAAGTTATTGCACAAACGCCGTACGTTGAACTGTCAGAATATTGTTTTACAGGTTACTTAAAAGCAGTGGCGGCTCGTGACTTTTGGGTGTGCTAGAGTGCTGATATTAAAAAATGGCATTATTGATGTTGTTGTAGCCGAAAAATTTTTTTTTTCTTTTTTGAAAATCAGTTTTTTGTATGAAAAATTTCAGAAAGTTTCAGTTTGGCGGTGTGCCGCACCGATTTCCTGAAAAATCTTCATACAAAACACCGATTTTTGAAAAAAAAAAATATATATTTTTCGCACACGACAACATCCATGATGCCATTTTTTTTAATATTAGCACCCTAGCACACCCAAAAGTCACGAGCCGCCCCTGCTTAAAAGATAAAATTTACATTTTAAGATCTTTATTTTAAGAGAATTTCTTAAAAGTGATAATTTTTTATAATATTAATATCTAATACACGTGTTCGTAAACGTATCAAAGAAATTAACGTCTTTAGAGATACAAGAAATCTGTTTAAAATCTTGGTTTTATTTTTATGTAATTTTTTTGGCAATAAAAAAAACTTTGAAATGTTTTATTATTTTTTTTATTGTATGTACGAGGAAAAAATGAGGTGACAGTTTCCTTACAAATTTATTACATAAAATTTATTACTGTGTTTTTAAATTTTGATTTTTTTAAATTTCTCAACATTTTTGTTAAAAATGTTTTGGCAAGAAATTTGTTTCCATTTTTTTCCGCGTTTGTATCTTAAAATATGGCAGTTTTTTAAAACTAAAGTGTATTTTAAATACACAAATTTGAAAAGATATTTTTATCTAGTTTTCATAAGTGGTATTTGTTTTTACGGCACTATCAAAAATAAGAAATATATAGAACATTCAAAATACTTTGGAAAAATTCCAAATTTAGTTCACACATCAATAATAAAACAGAGATAAACTACCCTATCAGGCTGTGTAAACAATTTCTTTCTATGAATAATTTTTTAATTAGTAATGTTTTCACATCCGCGGCCGTTTGTCAATTGAATAAAATTTTCACGGGGTTTAAAGTAAGGCTGTAATATTTAAAATGTGTACAATTTCATCAAATTGACTACTCCCCTCTTTCAAGACCCAACCTCCAAGCAATTCCTCTTAGGAATCGATGTTGTATGGATTCGATGTGACAATGTGGACAGCGTAGAAAGGAGACTAAATTACACTAGCATATTCAAAGTGAAGGCGAACCAGCGAACCAGCGAACAGTAAAGAGTTTTAAGTGTGCTTATATGTTTGAAGTCAGAGGTAATTCAATAATAATAGCATGTAAGGTAAGTTGAGAGAGGAGTAAGACAGGGAGACCCTCTATCACCAAAATTGTTCTCGGCTGCTCTGGAAAGTATCTTCCGCAAACTAGATTGGGAAAAATATGGTATCAACGTACAAGGTGTAAAACTTAACCACCTAAGATTTGCAGACGATATAGTCCTATTTGAGGAAAACCCAATGCACCTAATTAGAATGATAGAATCACTAAACGAGGAAAGTGTGAAAGTGTGAAAGTCGGCCTATGCATGAACAAAGACAAAACAAAATTGCTTACAAACTCTGAACCAGTAACTATAAAAATTGACAACCAACCACTCGAATATGTGTCAGATTACATCTATTTAGGACAGATAATATCTCACAAAGATCAAACCACTAAAGAAATCGAGAGAAGAGTAGCAAATGGATGGAAGAAATACTGGTCTTTGAAAGAAGTCTTGAAATCTAAGGAGCTAAGTATGCAAATAAAAAGGAAAGTCTTCAACACGTGTATACTTCCAGTCATCACCTATGGATGTGAAACTTGGGCACTCACCAAACGCCACAGAGAAAAGTTGGAACGCTGCCAGAGAGCCATGGAGAGAAGTTTGACGGGAACAAGGAAACAGGACAGAGTGAGAGGTAGCACAATAAGGGAGAAAACTAAAGTTGCCGATGTAGTTACTCGAATAGACCAACAAAAGTGGAGATGGACAGGACACATGATACGCGATCCACAAGAGAAATGGTGCAAAAATGTCACTGACTGGTATCCCAGAGATGGCAAGAGAAGTAGAGGACGTCAACACATGAGATGGGAAGATGACCTAAAACTCACTGCTGGACATCAATGGAGAAGAGTAGCGCGTGACAGGTCCCAATGGAAAATGTTAGAGGAGGCCTATGCCAAGAGGCAAACTGAGCTTCGGGATATACTATAACAAATAAGATCATGTCTAATACATACCTAACAGAAGTCCAGAATAAAAAGGCTTATTATTATTATTATTAAGGTAAGTTGTACAGGAGCATAATAACAAGCATATAGTACAAAAATAATAAACTGAGCACGAGAGACATAAGTAGGCACAACACAAGTAGATAATTATAATATTTGGATGATATATATAGTGCCGTTTTGTGAAAAATCACCTCAAGGGCGCTGTAAAAACTTATAATACATTTCTAAAATCTAGAAAAACTACAAGCTAGACAAACAATTAAGAACAACTAATGACTAAAATTTGCATCTACGTACACCGGATCATTGATAACCGATACGAAAATATATGTACAATATTTTGATCAATGATCGCGATGCTGCCTAAAAATAAATGAATACACGACCATACTTACCTTGGAGGTCGCTTGAAATTAACCCGGTTTATTGTCTTTTTAAAGAAATTTAAATAGAGTTCGCACGCAGAGGACATAATTGTGAACATATGCAGAAACGGGCGGTCCGTTTGATAGATTCTCCCATCTTAACAGACGGATTGCAATCTTTAGAGCACAGGCGTCGGGTGGGAATGCTATCCTTGTTCTACCGGTATTACAATGGAAGATGCTCCGAGGAACTAGCATCATTGATCCCTTCGGCACCGGTGCATAGTCGGGAAACACGCCAAACGCGTGCCCAACATTTGTACACAGTTGACATTAGTCACATGAGAACGGGTCGTTTCTTCGACTCGTTCTTATGTTCAACAGCTCGGCTGTGGAATGATTTGCCGGCCTCTGTGTTTCCTCCTTCCTACAACATGGGTCTCTTCAAGACCAATGTTCATTCCTTCCTCTCCTCAAAAAGACCCTCCACACAGCATCCCAGATGACATAGGCCCTGAGGGAAATTATTTTTTTCCCTGTGTGGAGTTAATGTAAAAAAAAAAAAAAAATAAAAAATAAAATTTAATCCTGAAAAATATATTTTAATATTATTATATGATATATTATTTAATGAGTGTATTTTGGAAAGTAAAAGCAACATTTAATGGTGGGCGGTACAGTAGTACAAGGATTTGATCTTCCTAAGTGTGAATCGTCAAGAGACAGATTGATGAGTAAGGATTCGAGTAATCTAAATTCAGTAAGAAAAGTGTGAATAAGACATATAATGGGCAATACAAGTATGATACTCTCAGATAAGCATAGTCAAATTAAGGGTACGAGAGCCCAAAAAGGTAGGTTTTTAGTTTGGAGTTAAATTCTGTTGGGAATATTATGCATCTTAATTCCGGAGGTTGTCCATCCCAAACCTCAGGCCCTGAAAACCTGGTGATGTTAGATGTGAGTATTCAATATGTAATTTGAACACAGGAGTTCCATATTACGATGTTTATTGTCTTTTTACTCTTTTTTTGTAATACTAGTGAGTACCCAGCATGCATTGCAATGTCACTTAAAGAAATGTTTATCTTTAAAAAATGTTTTGAGAAAGTGTTTGTCCCTGCGTGTCCTTTCCCGTGCGTCCCCGTTTCCTTCTAATTCCGTGTTCTCCTTCCACCTTCTCTGTCTACTCCCGGTCTGTCCCACGAATACCTCCCTACCTTCCACCTTCTCCTCCCCACTTACATCTCGCCGCTAAACTATATGAAATACACACATTTTCAAACAACTCGCACGCCACCTATTATAAATTTTTATACAAATTTCATAATGCCAGAGCTCACCGTTATTATAGAAGCATTCGCGGGCGTGCGCACAACCACTCACTAAAGTTTCATCGCAATCGTATTAATGGTACAGGAACTAAGGGACAAACAAAGAAATATTTATTTCCTTATGTAGATTTTGTTGTAAACTGCGAGAAGGCCTCAATACAAGATTTTATCCATACATCCCTATGTAGGATACACTCCAAGCATATTAGGTACATCATTTATGTAGTACCTAAAATAAATAAAGATGTGTAATTAGTATATGTACATCTTTTAAATTATAAAAAAATATATATATATGTAACAACATTGCACAAAAATCTACTTCTAGGCAGCGCCGGATCTGCCATACGTTCAAAAACGTGCAAAAACCTGGCGTCAACTCCGAAGGGGCGCCGTGACAAAATAAATATTGTATTAAAATTTAGTTATAATATTCCCTGAATCGTTTAAAAATTACCCATAGTACGAAATAATTATTACGCTCTAGCAACACTTTCCAAAGAAACAGAATGCGCATGCATCAGTTTGATATCAACGGCTTACGAATTTATAGTCAGTTACTGAATTTTTTTACAAATTCCATATATTTAGTTTAAACGTAAGATCTATTTTTCCATATATCTTTTACCGTCTTTTACGACGAATGGGTGCGATCCAAATTCAATACCCAATCACAGCGCGGTATTTTTGTTCTAGTGAATCAAACAAACCGACTTGGGCCTTTCAAAATGCTGACAATTTTAGTTAGCGTATGCTCGCTATTGTTTTATTTTGTACGATTTAAGTCTCTAGGAGAAGGTAGTTAAAGACCATTTTCTTATGAAATCTTCAGTAAATTCCATTAACAAAAACATCGCAAGGTTTGCAGGATTTGCAGGTTGCAACGTGTTGACAGTTTCATCATTGATTTGACATATTATTTGAAGTTCGTTAAATGTATAATTAATATCTATTAGACTTGTTATTTTACGGTGTCAGTGTAAGCGTCTTTCGTAAGCCGTTGATACCATACGTCAGTGTTTAGTATTTGTATGGTGTTTGTTCGCTCAACACAGAACACAGGGGAAATGCAAGGTACAAATTTGAGGTTATATTCTTATTAGATTTTTTAATTTATGACTAAATTTCTATTGGTTGTTAGAGGTTATAAAAGTACTGTGGATTACAATGAATAGAATAATAATTTTAAAAAAACTTTCAGGCTCGCAGAATCTAAAACGTAGATTTAAAGAGCAGAATGACATAAAAAAACTAGTTTCCTTTGGGAATTTTTTCATTCCAATTTTTCCAGCATAGATAAAAAATGATGTCCCGCGCAATGGCGTTACAATGGTCTCGAGCATTTTGAGTTGATTTTATTTGATAAATTAGTGTAAAAAAAAATAAATAAATAAAAAAAAATTGGGGTGAACGAATTTTTAACCAAAATAAAAATGTAGGGGGGGGGCGCCATCGGTACCTACTGCACAGGGTGCCAGATTTCATAGATCCGGCCCTGCTTCTAGGCTCTAGTAATTAGTATCATGTAAATGTGGTGTCCTATCAATTCATAATTAAAGTCAAACACAAAATTATTCACACATAAAACATAATAATATACTTAGTCACGTGTAGGTTATCAAAATTTGTCTTCAAAGTAATTAAATATTAGTATTTAGCTTAAACGACATAATCAAAGTAATGAAAACACTAACAATTAAACAGTTTACCGTTATTATTATACAGGGTGTTAAGGTACTTATTTAACTTAAAATTTTGGTGTCCGGTGATATTTTTCTTCTTTTTTTAAAACTTAAATCATTAAAAATCAAAAGGTATTGGATAGTAAGTGTTTGAGTAAGGGTTTGGGCAGTTACCCAGTTGAGTGACCATTGATGACGTGTGGTAGAAAAAAATTGTTTGAGTTTGAAAAAAAAAAAGATTTTGAAAAAAAAATTGCAAAATTAAACATCAGAATGGTTTCAACGCTAAATATTTTCGCTGTCTCACACTCGTAAGTACAAGTGTGAGACAGCACAGCACAGTGTGCATGAACCTAGGATCCTAGTGTGCGTCGACAAATAGAGAAACATGACGAACTTTTTCCGAGTTTGCTCCAATATATTTACGTATTTTTTCTGATGCCATAGTCCATAAACCGCTAGCATACTTCAGCTTGCTTCTCATAATGCCATCGAATACATAAATACATGCGATCGCGATACATGCGATTTTTTTTCACTGACTCTAAGTTTGCATGTTTCCCCACCGTACAAAAATAAAAGGAAAATCAATTCCCGGACGAGTCCCATGCCTTTACTCATAGCGTCGTTTTACGTGTAAAATTCTTTTTTTTATACATTAAATAAATATTAATCATTTAACAAATAAAATTGAATACCACAAAAAAAGAGCAAAGAAATTCTCGGTTTTTGTTACCCTAATCGTGTTACTCTTAGATTCACAGTGAGCCACTGAATGGGGGGAGGCACTTTAGGAGATCAAGATTTCAACAGTTAACTGACTCACAAATGATGAGAGGAAGATAGCAAATCGGTTTGCTCAGATTAAACTACCATTTATATGAATAAACCTTTCTTAAAAACAGATCCGATCAGTTACCGATCACTTTGCAATGGGAGACTTAACGATATTAAAAAATTTGATGGATGACTTGTGTTGCGAAGTCACATTTTAATTCGATCATTTGAAATTTTATCTGTTTGTAAAATTGTTTTTTTGTATCTTCCGGTTCCAGTTCAAGATGGTGGCCTTATTGAAATGAGTTCTCCCTAATGAGTCTTCGTTGGCAACTCAATTCACAGCGCAAATCAACTTCACGATTTCAGTAATTATATCAGCATTTTTAACAAAAAGAAAATTTATTAATAATTTATTAACCTCGTGAACAGAATCGATATTTTCGTGTTCTGTCATATCGCAAATTACTCGAAAACTTGACATGTCGTGAGGCGCAACCACGGCAACCTGTCAACTTGGCAAATGAAACGGCAACTAGCGTAGTGAGTTGCGAGTGATTGCGTCGTCCTTCAACTGATCTTTGAGAAGTCTGTGTGCGGACCACCAATGAATTTCGCAGGTTACTTTCCAGTGGATAGCGATTGAGTTGCCAAATGTTTTTTTCAGTGCCCCATGAGCGGATGGATTATTAGATGGAAATTAATTTTCTACTTGCCATTTCATATTTAAAATCATCTTGATTTATTTCCATCTGTGGACTTTTTTACTTTCAATTTAACGTCTGTTTAAAATTTATCTTAATTTTTATACAACAAATTTGCCTTTGTATCACGCTTTAAAAAATTTCAACAATTCTTTCCAATAATTCAATTTTCAAAAGTCTTGCAACCAGCACCTAAAATCATGTCCCCTTTATTACAAGTTTATCTGAACTATTTATTCACAACTAACCAATATACCAGTAATTTAATACAAGTGTTTAAATTTCATTTTGAGCATAACCTCAGTCATTACTGAGCAATCCACCCTTTGTTTTAGAAGATTAACAGACTTCCAAAGACCTTCAAGCGATCGTACAATTACATTATTTATTAATATTTTACTAAAATCTCAAATCTATTAAAGATTTATAAAAAAAAATATTTCTCTGATACAGAAATCTAGTTATGAGGAGGATAAATAAAGCGAAGTCCCCCGTTTTCCACCCCCCCACCATCCCCTGGTTGGAGTCGGGGATAGGGAAAGTTCCATATTATTAGTTGTAAGCTGGCAGCTCACAGGCAACCTTTACGGCTGCATCCCTCGGGACCGGGGAGAGATGGGATCGAAACGCAATGAATTACTTATGGCCTTTTATCCATACGACCTTATTAAGGGCTGCCAAATCGGTATCATTTTATCTCTATATTATTAGTTTTCTTTTGCAATCTCAAATACCGGTAATAGGGTAATATCACTTTTTTTTCAAAAAAATTACGATAGTTATGGTATTTTTATAAAATTTTGTGTTGACGAATAAATTTTCTATAATGATTTAAAATATTTGCCGCCAAAACGACATATCTACTCGTATTCGTTTTTATTCCTGACTTCGGCGGAGATGACGTCTCGCCGGGCAACAACGATGACAGCCGTCTAAGGCTGGGCGCATACATCAGTTTTTGCTTTCCGGTTGTCTGATCAGACAATCGGATCGGATAAACACCGCACACATCCGATTCTAAAACCGGATAGGTGATAAAACCGTGGCCACACCCTTTTTCGTCTGATCCGATCCAGTTGTCGGCCCGGATTGGACGGCCGGCGTGGAAGGGCGTAGCCTATTTTTATTGGCGATCCAGTTTTCGAATCGGATGTGTACGGACTTTCATAAGAAATGTAATGAAGAAATGTATGGCAGGAAGGCCTTCCGGTTGTCTGATCAGAAATGTGAGAGAAATGAGATGTCTGATCTGATTTTCTGTTCAGACAGTGGAGGTTATCCACCTCTTACCCGCCCTGGTATAAGTAACTGATGGTTACTCCTTCAAGGCTCTCGCAAGATTCTAATTTTTTTTTATCAAACGAAGCTACATTTATTTATTTTGAACGAATCTAGACCTCCTGTGTCCTTGCATACATTGTTAGTAAGCAGTATGCAAGTGCTTAACAGGAAAAACAGAATGCAAAAAAATAGGTTAGTAAGACAAAGATAAATTAAACAGGGCAAAAGAAAAACTCATTCATGAGACTCCATGAGGCGGCATTGCATCTGAAAAACCTGCAAGCACCTGCATAAAATAGAGAACATAAGTAATACAATAAATCTCAAATCAATTGGCAAGTACCAACAAAAAATTTGAATGGCTTTGGCTTTCTGTTCAGACAATCGGATGTAAAAATCTGATGTACGCGCCCGGCCTTACCATGCAGCGGCGTT
This sequence comes from Limnephilus rhombicus, assembly GCA_929108145.2. Classification (NCBI taxonomy): domain Eukaryota; kingdom Metazoa; phylum Arthropoda; class Insecta; order Trichoptera; family Limnephilidae; genus Limnephilus; species Limnephilus rhombicus. Next base: position 38,893,506 of record OV815280.1, read on the forward strand.
TTCTATGTCATAATGACGTTGCAGCCAATTGAAGCCGATTCGGAATGTGCGGTCAAAATCAATAATTTTGATTCAAATTACACATTTTCATAAAATAAACCTTAAATCTTCCACACATTTAACGGTATTCATAGTTTGTGAAAATATCCCATTTAAGTTCACGAGATGCTATTTATGATTTGTCGCCAGTCCCTGATCAAGATGTTTTTTGATCCTTGATCCTGATTTTTTGTCCCTGATCAGTATTTTTTTCACATGATGGAAAAGAAGCTGACTTTTGTGTTTACTCCCTCCTTCAACTTGAGTCTCTTCAAAGCCATATTTTATTCCATTATTTATTTTCTCTAAAGTTGAGCTTTATGCAGTTAACATTTTAATAATGCAGTAATACAAATTTAAATTCAAATAAATTCATAACAGAAAAAAAATGTATACCTACACATAAGTATGGAAATGTTAAAATATAATGAGAAGCCAAAACAAAGTATTCAATAGAAATATTTGCATGAATTATTTTAAGGTAAAATTATATTATTAAAAAAAACACTCCGCTTAATTCTATAAACCTTTTGATAACAAAGCAGCTGCATGAAATGAACAGTTTATTTTGTTTAATATTTCAAGTATTTCACAAGTTTCCATCTCACAGTGTAATTTTCAGCGCATGCTTAGAAATATACTACCAATTTTAAGATAAATATTTAATTTATAAACAAGTTTGTGTATTTATTATGATATGACATCTGTATCGCCTTCCAGAGGCATTGTCAAAATGTGGTGAAGCCTGATGTTCGTCTGTAAGTGGCTTCACCACAGTTCAAATCCACTTACAGGCGACAATGTTTGATAACGCCTCCGGAAGGCGATACAGCTGTCGCACGCAATAATAATTACACAACAAAACTTTTTTTTTAATAAACAGATTTTTTCATTAATTAAATGTACAAAAATTTCAAATTAAAATGGAGTTTCACAAATTAAATTTGACAGCAATAAATATACTTCTATACACAATAAATTACTAAGGCAACTTTGTTAGTTCCATCTTGATTTGTTCACCGATAAATTATTAATCTGATAGGGGTGTTTAAACTCAAGCAAAATTAATATTATTTTTTTTTAAACTTCCAGATTATTAATATAATATTTTACATACACAAAAAACTAAATAAATCTGTCTTTTACGTTTTGAAATCTGTTTTTAGGGGTTTGTAATTTGTTTTGGGTGGCCAGTGTGGTCGAGCGGTAAGGCTCTTGACTCGCAATCCGAAGGTCGCAGGATCGAATCCCAGCGAGAGCACATAAATTTTATTTGATTAATTTGTGTTATTGCACAATGAATTCATTTTAAATAATATGTAGTATATTTACGGCACGTTCAAGAAGTGGAAGATACTCTCAGTATCGCCCTGGTGTAAGACCATCGTGTAAGAAATGGCTTTAGCCGTGTTTGGTGACCAGAACTGAATAGCCAGGTATTTCCCTACCTTCCTTTTCCCCTCCCCACTACCTTCAGCCTCACAACATACACCAATTGGGGATGCCATAGTCTCACTGGCTCCAAGCGGGAACAGTTGGGACTCTTGTGAGGTATACACTATACACATAAAAAAACTAGTTTTTTTAAATTGTTCTTCTTAATACCTGAAGGATTTTAACCAGCGATTCCTTCCGATTTTTCCGATTTTTGGACCAAAAATGTAGATATCATTTTACTGTCCGTTGTTTTTTTTTTCAATTTCAAAAAAAAAAATATATATATATATATTTCAATCACGTGTCACCACTGATCACACTTCTGTATTAACATACGGGATCGCGTGATACGCGCGCTGTTTTGTTCGTTACCATGCTGCTAGGACAAGTTGTAGGCAATCTACTTGATTGCGACATGTGATGGATTTTTTTTATGGTTTTTAATTGAAAAAATATATTTACTTCTTCAAGCTTCGCAAAAAAGAAGAAAAAAAAATTTAAAACTTAAAATAAAATAAATGTATCAGCGGACAGCAAAATGACATCTCCATTATTTTTTCTTTCAATATGCCTTATCGCTAGTTAAAATCCTTCGTGAAATAGCTGTTATACCCTATATACATTTAAAAAATAATAATTCTCTCCGTTTTTTCGAACTCCTAATAAAAATGTTTATATCGACAGAAATATGAAATTAAAATTCTGTTTTAAATGTTTTCACCGAACCGGAACGCAATATAAACCTGTTAAAATTATTTTTTATTGTACCGGAACATAGACACGTCCTTGTTTTGGCAAGGACGTGGGCATCATGAGAATGGAAGAAATACAGCTCGCTGTCCCCTTAAAAAGCAACGGGCAGAACAAACGATTTACCTTTTGTTCAACTTTAAACTATGGACCAAAAGTAGGATAAATAGGCTCGCAAAACGGTCTTCCAGATAACATTAAAAGGATTTAAGATGCCATCGTCCTTCACCTGCTTTTAAAGTAAATACTTCTCAAATAAATAAACAATTCCGGTACAAAGGAAGAAAATAATAATTATTTATTTAGTGAGACGTAAAGCCTTCCAAGAAAGTATCTTATAGCCTTGCTTTTGGACCCATGACACAAAGATTCTAGGTTCAGTGTTGTAATTTATGTATTTAAACATATATGTACTAGCTGGTTCCCGGCATGCGTTGCTATGCCATTCGAAGAAATAAATTGTTTCTCCCTGCATGTCCATTCTCATGCGTCCCCGTTCCCCCTCCCGCCCATCCTTCCCTTCCTGCATTATCCTTCCCCCTCCTTCTTCACCCTTCCCGCGAACCCCACATCCTTCGTTACCCTCACCCTCCTGCCTTCCCTCCCTGCCGCTAAAATATACGAAATGCACACATTTTCAAACCACTCGCGCACCAAATGTAGTATTTTTTTAATACAAATTTCATAACTCCAGAGCTTTCCATTATATATAGAAAAACTTTTCTGGTAAAATGCAATGTTCCGTAAAAATTTTGAGTCAATCCATCGATTACTTTCCGAGATTTTCGGACCCAAACACACGGAACCAATTTTTTTATACAAATTTCATAACGCTAGTGCTTTAAATTAAATACAGAAACACTCTTCTGCTAAAATGCAATGTTCTGTAAAATTTTGAGTCAATCCATCGATTACTTTGCGAGATTTGCGGACCCAAACACACGGAACCTACATTTTTATTTTTTTATACAAATTTCATAATGCTAGAGCTTACCATTATATATAGAAACACTTGTGAAGGTCGAACAAAGGACACCGATCTGCATTCGTCTGGCTATCCGGTTGGTCCCCTAGCAATCAATCGAATTCATTCTCAATTCACGGAACTCTTCCCGCGCTGCATCGGAAACCATCGATGATTCTGACTTAAACTACCGGTCAAGACTCACTTGCATATCGTGTTTGTTCGGCCTTCACATCATTATTATTGTTAATATTTAAATATAGATGAATTATGTGTAAATTGTAAATAGTTAATAAACCTGTAAGTAATGTACCGACATCTTGCTTATTTGCTTTATCATACCCTTTACACTTTAAAACACGTAACACATCACTCTATAACTGGTGACCCTCTATACACAATTCTGCTGAAAAACAATGTTCTGTATTTTTTTTTACTTAATCCATCGATTACTTTCCGAGATTTGCTAACGCAAACATACGGAACCTACATTTTTATATGTATAAATTTTCTTTTTAAGATGAATATATACATACGTGAAATCCTATTTAGATACTATTTTGATTAAACTTTATGACGAATCGACTTACAGTATGAATATCAAAAAATTTGCTACGGATAAATCAAAGCTTTTACTAGATTTTCTATGTATTGGAATTACAATAACATTATTATTTAAGTAACAAAAAATATAAGCGTAAACCACCAAAAAAAATGTTTTTTCATGACTTAAATATGAAGTAATACAAGAAACAATTTTTTTTAAATACCCCTTTACGGCTAAGACTATTTTTGAGGTTTTCCATATTCTAACTTTTTTTCGTTCTTATAAAATTATACACAAAATAAATAAAAAGCATTTTTTCGCTTACTAGCCTCGTGCAAATACGCTCGATTTTAAAATTTTGCAGGCATGAGATTCGAAATATTTCTAGCGTTTATATTCCTCTTAACTAATTTATTTTTCGTGTTATATCGCACATATACAGAGTGTTTAGGAACGTACTTAATTTACTTAACCAGTGATTTAACGCATTATTTGGAGTAAAAATGTATAATGTGTATGGTGTCCGGTTATTTTTTTTAATGATTTTTTTTTTTTGAAGGGATAACTTCTTTAGCATCGTTGTGATTTGAAACTCGATGAAACGGAAACGAGCGATACTAAAAAGAGACAAGCACATACATATATAGGATTTACGCTGCGAGAGAATGATGTAGACTAATCGGTATCCTATTTGTGCTATGCTTGGTAGCCTATCGGCTTTTCCATTGTGTGGTACAATAAAATGTTAAATAATTTTTAAACTTGGTAACAATTTTATAATAATTATTATAAGCAATAATTATCAGCCTGAAACATTACATGAAAAGATACATGCCGCCAGCGGGACTTGATCCTTCTGGTTGCCGGTCAGGTGCTCTACCACTGAGCTATGTCGGCTTATCTAATACCCGCCAAATAATTCAATAAATACTATTGTTTCATTCAACAATCACTGCTTATTACATTTTTCCACCTGAAAACAACCAAATTTATTTTTGTGAGAGAGGCATTGTTAGTGCTAAATCTCTCGCTAGGTGGAGTCGAGACAAATTATGCCTACATTTTTTGGTGAACTACTTTAACTTGTCAAATATTAATTATTATTTTTAATCGATAAACTAACGTTTAAGACAAGATTGTTATGCAAAGCACAAAGGGTAACAATTATTATAGGCAATAATTATCAGCCTGAAATATTATAATAAATAAACTTTACAAATATCCTTCTTCTGATACTCTGCATTCGTCTCATTCTCTCGAAGTTTAGTTTTCTAAAGGTTTCACTTCTACTGCGTGGGAACTGCACACAGGTTTTTATTTTTTTTCAATACCTGGTAATCACTGGTTACTCAGCCGACCAACCGTCCAATATCTAGTGAATTTTTAGGTTATAAGTTGGACAAAAAAAAAAGCATAAAAAATGAGACCGAAGACCAAAATTTTTAGTTTACCTATTGTATTGCAAATAATGTCAGGAATCACTGGTTAAACTAAGTCGATTACGTCCCTTAACACAATGTATAGAGTTCTAGCGCTCGGAACCATTGCATTGGGAAGGTGTGTTGGGAGGTTGAAGAGGGTAGGAAAGTAGATAAATGCACAATACTGTATTATGTAAACATAGCTAAAGTCATTTCAAAAAATGTTTCGGTTGTGAATGTTGGTCTTTCACCAAGGCGATACTGAGAGAATCTAAAATGTCTCATATAAAATGCATCTAAAGAGAGATAAAAGTGGCCAATGGAAACTTTTTTTAATTTTTTTTATATACATATACTATTTATTAGTTTTTATAAAATATAATCATGAGTAATTACATTTTCAGGTTACAATCGGATTAAACTCAAATCATTAAATACTAACATGCAACATTGATTAGAAACAGTATAAACATATATACATACATATGTATATAATATATAACCTTTACGAGAGTTTAACTACTGGTGTGTAAAGGGAAGAAAAAATATATATATATTTTTTTTTTTTTTTTGAAAAAAAAATTTCAAAATTATAACACATACATTATATATACTTACATAAATCAAAGGTAATAAAAAAATAATAAAACAATATAAAGTAAATTATTGAATAAGTATTGTTAGTTAAAGGTTAATGCGGTTCTAAGTGGCTAAATTATTTAAGATATTATTGTTTAATTTATTTTTTAATTTATTGTAGTCAGATTTTAATCTCAGCTCACACACTAAACCACACTACTCCATTGTACGTGTAGTAGTGTTGTGCAAAACTGGTATGCATTAATGGCGTACATAAGCGACCCACTGTGTTTTGCCTATTGCTCTCAACGCGTACCGTGGCGTGGTGCGACTTCTTAGAATAGTCTTTGTGTATTTGAAGCAGCGTATTTTTTATATATGTACTTTTAGAGGTGGGACTTGAAAGTCTTGGAAAAGTTGAGAGGTTGAATAATCTGATGGTTTCTTAGTAATAATTTTGATTATCAATCTTTGTGTAATTTCCAACGGCAAAATTGAGATTTTGTAAGCTCCTCCCTATGCAACGATACCGTATTGTATTATCGAATGGGCTAGAGCATAGTATATATTTTTTAGAATTTTTAAGTTAAGTATATTTCTTAAATTAATAAATATGTATATAAGTTTTCTTAATCTATTTATAGTATTGGTAATTTGAGTCTTCTGTCTATTATTACACACAAATATTTTATTTGTTTTTTATTTGCTGTGCATAGACAGTCATTATTTTGGCATGTTAATATTTTAGTGGTGAATTTTTTGAATGAATTTTAATATTTAATGCGATAGGAGGTATTTTTTTTGTTATTTAGAATGTTTAGAACTGTTTAGAATCCTTCCTTTACATTGATTAAATTAAATTAAGTCTGTTTCTGATCATCAACTGCTCCAAAATGACCTCGACACACTCAATAACTGGTGTACCGTCAATGATATGCACTTAAATGTTGAAAAATGTTACACTTTAAACTTCACTCGTAATAGAATTATAAAGGAGTTTTATTGTGTTATTAATAATACTATTCTTAAAAAAGTGTTTTCCATAAGAGATCAAGGAATAACTCTTGATTCTAAATTCATATTTGAAGTACACATTAACGACATAAGGTGCAAATCATTTAAAATGATGGGATTTATTTATAGAATATGTAAACCTTACAAAGATCCTCTATCAATTCTAACCCTTTACAATGCCTTAATTAGAAGCACTCTATGGAATCCAAATTACTGCAAATATGAAAACATTTTAGAATCAGTTAAAAAAAATGATAAGACTGCTATCTTTTAAATGTGGATTACAAGAGCATCTTAGATCATACGACATGCGACTTGAATACTTCAAAATGAATACATTTAAAATTAGAAGACAATTGACTGATCTAATATGTTTACATAAAATAATTCACGGCCATCTTGATACTACATTGTGTCTTAGAAATAATGTTCCCAATTACCATTGTTCAAGACGCCATAATATGTTTCACCTGAACACATTTAAAAATAATATCGCCTATTTTAGCCCTCTGACCCAAATGTGTCGTCTATATAATAGATAGAGTGTGCTGAAGTAGATATTTTTGCCGATAATTTATATGGATTCAAAAAGAATGCTCTGCGATTGCTGAAGAATATGTGCTAATTTATTATGTATCCTGTGTGTCTTTAATTATATCTTGCCTCTCTTTAATTGTCATTTGAGTAAACTTTGTATTTTTATATTTTTCAATTTCTAACTGTTTTTGTTTTATTTTATCTAATTTTTATTTAAGGGTCGGGTTTGGAAAACATCGCTCCGCATTAGCAGTAGCATCCGCGTCTCGTAGCAGCAATACTAGAAAATTATATACAGGTAGTTAGAAAAATGTGTAAAGTTACTAGTGATTAAATTTTTTTTACTGTAATCTTACAAATTCTATAAGTTATACATACTGCAACTTTAGTTAAAACGTTGAAAAAGGCCTTCGCGATTATCTCTCCTGAACCTGTTGTAAACATTTTTACCAAAAATCCTTCCGTAATCTCAGAGTAAACATTATGTTAAATCAAGCTATTAAATTAAAAGCTCTTCAGTGTATCTAGATTTTTATTGTAATTCGCCTAAACTTTCTGAATTTTTCAACTATTCTCCACCATACAAAAATGTATGGCAAAATATTACGCCGCGCGATGTCTTATATAACGGTTGAATTTCACAGAATTCATTCAGTCGTGAGATAGCGGTCAAGGCGACAGCACGCATATTTTTTTCGCAGCAATTTTGTTCGCTGTTTATTCGATTTTTGAAGGAATCATTGAGGAGATAGGTGTTACAGTAACCGGGTAAGTAGAAATAAAATATATTTATTATTATCTAATAAATTATTTTTAACTTGATTTACAGTTTTACATATTTTATTATTATTTTTTTTTTAAACTTCAGGTACCTTCAAAATGGGTAAAAATAAAGGAATTCTTGGTTACCGTGCCATAAAAAATAGACCCTCCCACTGGAAGAATAGGAGAATAAGGTAATAAAGTCAAAATTTAATTTTTTTACTGATTTCTATCAAGGGTAGTTTGAAGGTAGACTGAAGTCATTTTGCTTTTTGACATCTAAAAATTTCGGCATCCATCTTGAATTTATCTGTAGTTATCTACCGATTTGGTTCAATATCAGAATTCGGGCGTTTAGAAGTGCACTGAACTCGGATCTAATGTCAAAATGCAAAATTTCGGCATCCATCTTGAATTTCTCGTGTTCTCTACCGATCTGGTTCAAAATCAGTATTAGGGAGTATTGGCGAGCACTGAACTCGGATCTAATGTCCAAATGCAACATTTCGGCATCCATCTTGAATTTCTCTAGTTATCTACCTTTTTGATTCAAAATCAGGATTAGGGCGTTTGGACGTGCACTGAACTCGGATCTAATGTCAAAATGCAACATTTCGGCATCCATCTTGAATTTCTCTAGTTTTCTACCGATTTGGTTCAATATCAGCATTCGGGCGTTTGGAAGTGCACTGAAATCGGATCTAATGTCAAAATGCAACATTTCGGCATCCATCTTGAATTTCTTTAGTTATCTACCGATTTGGTTCAAAATCAGGATTAGGGCGTTTGGACGTGCACTGAACTCGGATCTAATGTCAAAATGCAAAATTTCGGCATCCATCTTGAATATCTTAAGTACTTTGACGATTTGGTTCAAAATCAGGTTAAAGGAGTTTGGGGTTCAACGAACTTAATATCAAAATTTAATTTAACAAAATTTAATTTCAAAATGCATAATTTCGACGACCATTTTGAGTTCTCTACCGATTCCGTTCAAATTGTCACTAAGTTTTATTGAAAACAACGACTGTCAGATCCATTGATAAATCGAATGAATTTCGATGTTGGGTAAATTCTGGGTCGTATTATTACAAATAAATTTATTTTATATGTTTTTTTAGAAAAGCAGCAGAAGCAATATAAATGACGTCGTTATAACAGAAACTATCAGTTAACATGTAAGTTTTTTAAATAAACATAAGCGGCCTGAGTAATGGCCTTCCATATAAACTTTTTGCTATAATGAATGATCTACCACACTTTTTGTGAATGTTTAGGATTAATAAATAATATTTGGATGATTTATATAGCGCCGTTTTTGTGAAAAATCAGCTCAAGGGCGCTGTATGAATTATCGATAATAGACCGGGAGAAAGGATGATGTCATTACAAAATGACAGTCTTGTGAATAAATGAGGGGCTAACACTTATCACTCTGTATTGTTTTGTATTTTTTTATTAATAAGTTTACATTACAAATGTATAGTCTAATGTCCTCCACGCTAGGAATTCACCTGTGTTGTGGAGGACATTTTTCAATTGTAAAATTATATAATAGTAAACAAGTATATAATATTAACTTTGTTATTTTTGGATAATGCTGTGAAATAACTATAATAATTGTGGGTAATAATTAATTTATTTTGAACTTACATATAACATTTGCAATTTTACCTGTAACACGCACAACACGAGTTACAGCGTGTTTTATACAAAGAAAAAAAAACTTGTCAATAGCCTTCTATAAAAAAACAGAGTGGAAGATACTTTATGTATCGCCCTGGTGTAAGACCACTATTCAGAATTGAAAAGCTGCTTGAAATGGCTTTAGCCGTGTGTGGTGACCAAATCTGAATAGCCAGGTACTTCCCCTATATTATTCCCCTCCCACCTTATTCAGCCTCACAACATACCCCAATCACTGGCCCCAGGCGATTGATAGCAGTTGGGACTTTGTAAGTTACATAAAAATAAAACATTTAGTTGTTTTATAAAAATTTGTCTGAACTTCTTTATATTTTTTACTGTCTTTTTTCTAAATGTGCTTTGTTCTACTTAATGTATATCAAAGATAAATTGTAAAATATATTCTTTCTTACTACGTATTAAAAAAAAACTGTATGCATATAAATAAACTTTCAAAAACAAAACTACCTGTTTTTTAATTTCTAAGGCACAGAGTAAAAACTGGTTGTCGTAACTTATTCACACCAATTATTTTCTGGTAAAATTATAAAAAAATTAATAACATTATACAAACCATATATGAACCAGAAATTTTTTTCCACATCAAAACACCATTAGATTCTATGTCACATTGAGTCAAAAACTAAGACGTCTGTAAAGGTCCAGGGACTAAAAAGTCTATGTATCCTTGCCCTTGCATAATATGATTTATAGTCTGTCAAGCTGTATCAATTATGTTAGAAATAAATTAAAATTATACAAAGCAAGTGTATTTTTATTTCGTATTTTATCAAAATGCTGAGCAGCTGTGCCTGAATCTAACCGAAATACACAGTAGATCGCGGCGGCCGAGCTTGTTTGCAACTACCAAAAATACCTAACTGCAGTGAATGGGCAGTTTGACCCAGGTGCAAATGTCTCTATGAGCTATCCACGCTATTCCACCATATGATTCTTAGTATGTTAAGCTGTATCCATTATTATAGTAGGAACTAAATTTTATAAGGCAAGTGTATTTTTATTTCCTAAGTCCGTAGTGTCTAGTATACCCACATCTCCTCTAGTCAAACGCAGGCGGCCGGCTGCGGCCGTGTTTGTCTACAAGTACAAGAAATACCTAACTGCAGTGTCAGCGCGGTTTGATACCCGACCCTTAAACTGTTTCAAAATTTAACCATTGTATAATTTGGCTGATTGATTTTATATAATTTTTTATCTATTTGTCTTATTTGTATAATTAACTGGGTTTTTATAACTGGGTTGTTCTCAAGTCTATGAGAAAAATCTATAAAAACCCAGTATAAATAAATAAATTGCGCCCATGTGGCTTTTCATACCAATTTCGGTTATTATTATTCACATTTAAAAACTTTTTTTTAATTTAAGTGTCATTTTCAAAATGGGAATAATTCTAAGCAAAGAATAATTTTGACAAGCGATAAGGAAGTACCTGCCTACCTATGATATAATATTTTAACAGAAAATTATTTGGATTTGATTTTAGATTTTCACAGCCAAAAGTATTTTGTTATTTATTTTTGGGGTGTTATGCCGTGTTACGCTACCTCCTCCTCCTTTAGCCAAAGTTTCGGACACTGTAATAATAATTCAAAGAAATCACACCCTAGTTTAGAATTTTTTTTTTCTGTGTTCAGACATCTGCCCTGATGATAGACACTGTAACGCTGTCCGAAACGTTGGCTAAAGGAAGAGGTAGCGTAACAAGCCATAACACCCCAAAAATAAATAAAAAAGAAAATTATTTTATTGTATTTTTCATTCAAAATTGGAATTATAATATCGAGTCTTCCTGATTTTTCACGGGTCTGCGCCTGTCAAACATACTATTGAGTTATTTATTGCTGCGTGAAATTATTCACGTTCCATAATTATTTTTTTTTTAAATTAAAGTGTCGTTTTCGAAAAGGGAACTGCTTGTGTGAATAATAATTTAGACAATGGTTAAATAGGTACCTACCTAGCTATGATAAAATATTTTAACAAAAAATCTATTATTTTTTTTTCCATTGATCTGCTTGGTGTAACTCGAAGTGACTAACTCAGGTACGAGGGCTCTATCAGAGCCAGAGTTGTTAGCCACTCGGAGCTGGGCGAACTGTACAGGGCTTTCAGACAATTTAATAGTACACAATTGCTAACCCTGTACAAATCGCAAGTACGCCCCGTGGTTAAATTTTGCAGCCACATCTGGTCTGGAGCCCCAAAATACCTGAACAAAACCCTTGATTCTGTGCAAAAACGAGTGGTCCGTATGATAGATTAACATATATATATCTTAATCTATCATACGGACTAATATAATATCTTAACAAACGGATTGCACCCTTTAGAGCACACGCGTCGAGTGGGAATGTTGTCCTTAATCTGTCGAATTTCGATGGAAAATGCTCCGAGGCACCACGTCGTTGATTCGTTCTGCACCAATATGGATATTTTCAAGACCCAGATTCACTTCTTCCTTTCCACAAAAGAACAGCATCCCAAAAGATGACATAGACCTTGAGAGAAATAATAATAATTTCCCTCGGGGCCTTCTATGTAGAATTAATGTACAAGAATAATAATCTTGTTGAAAAATTCCAGTACAAAAGTAGAAGGAAAATAATGAACACGTACCCATGTTTACCCCGTAGGTACAATTATTACATAACAATATTATGCTTGGACGTTCGTATCCAAACACCATGATGATATTATGAGCTGGGCCCTTTTAGGGAGCCCTCTAAGCCAACAAAATACCTTCCCAAGCTTTGTGTACCAAAAAGCATTGTAGGCTTTAGTTTTCCTTCGGTACACAATCATTAAATACAGAAAGGGGATATTAAAAAAGGCTTTGAAAATATGGGCTTTTGGATTTATTATGAAAACACTTCCCAGTAAACTGAGTCATTATTAAATGACCGACTTTCTAGGTGAGAGTTTGCTTAGTGTGATTTATTTTTAATTGGTTGACACGTGTCGTATACCCCCACGACCAGGTGAACCTTAAAAAAGCCATTATGTTGTCGTCAAATTTTCTTCGGGTGTGTGAGTTTAAATTGAGAAATTCTCTATTCTTTATCGTCAGTTTAGATTAAGAAATATTGATAATAAATAAATATTTTGATATGTTTTTTTTGCAAAAAATTGTGATATTTATATCTTCACAGAGATCTCCCGTGCGAAGGAATAAAATTATTTGGTGTGTTTTTAGTGCAGTTGTGTGTTTCAGTATGTTTTTGATGGTAGTTTTTTTTTCTAATGTTTTTTTATTCAGCTTTTTAGAATTTGAGTTTTAAATGTTTTATGTTGTTGCGGTGTTTGAATGAGAGCTGGAATTTGTTAAAGAGTATGGTATCGTAGTTAAGAAGCCTTTTAGTCCAAATTTTGTATTCGTATTTGCTTGTTGGATATGTTTTTGATCTTGAGATCTAGTGTTTCTAATAATTGGCCGTTTGTTATTATTTCTTGCGCTTTTTATTTATAAATGTAAGGATGTATTGTTTTAGAATAAAATTATTTAATTAACATGATGATTGATAAGACTGTTAAAGATTTTGTCGGTACTAAAATAATTATTTGAATAACTAATAAGATCAGTCTATTTCAAAGTGTGGTCAATTATTATGCCTAGATACGGGTAACCGACGAGTTCATCGAAAATCAATTCATCAAAAGCAACTTCATCGAAAACGAGTTCATCGAAACCGAGTTCATCGAAAACGAGTTCATCGAAAACCAATTCATCGGTTAGGTTAGGTTAGGTTAGTCTCCTTGTCCAAAGTTTGATTATCAATATTTTTAAATATAAATTTATTGTAAACTTTTGTTGAACCATGATTTTTTAACTTCCCGGTCCGCTCGAAAACCAATTCATCGAATGTTCAATTTAGCGAATCGCTAATTCATCGAAAAAATATATTTTGTTGATATTAGAGAGAAATGCCGAGCCCACCGAGAAGTTAAAAAAACATTGGTCAACCTAAACTAACCTAACCTAACCTAACCTAACCTAACCTAACCTAACCTAACCTAACCTAACTTAACCTATTTAACCAATTTTTAAATATTTTTTTGTCATCACTCTTAATGACCTTTCTGAGTTGTTTATGAGTTGGTTTCATTATGAGTTGTCTGGTCACCGTTCTTTAGATATCCCTTTTTGCAGTATCAGACAATCGGAAATCGAAGAGATAACCTATAAATTTTACATTGTCACTACGAAACTGACAGTTGCTTAACACATTTAACTCAGTTAAACAGACCTTTTTTGGGTATTTAATTTTGACAGCTCTAATATCTACAAAAAAAATGTTTTTCGATGAATTGGCGATTCGATGAATTGATCATTCGATGAATTGATTTTCGGTGAATCGATTTTCGATGAACTCGTTTTCGATGAATTTGCTTTCGATGAATTGATTTTCGATGAACTTGTCGGTTACCGCGGTGGTCTATTAGCCTTTTTGGATCTATTTACTGTGTAGTCTGCTTTCTCAAATATTTCTACCCGATTATTCACAATAATTAGAATAACGTTATCATCTTAATTTAAAGTTTATGATTTCACCTTCGTATTCCGTGTGTCATTATTATAAATAAAGAACATGATTGGACCCAGAGTACTTCTTTGTGTCACCCCAAATATAGTGTCAATAAATATACTCTTATTAAGTTTTCAAGGTGTCCGTTTACTTTTTCTTCACCATGTAAGTTCATTATCAATGATCCTTATATTGTCCAATTTTTCAAAACGATGTGAGTGATTTATGGTGTTGAAGGTCAAGAAGTGTGCTAGAAAAGTCTAGATAATTTTATATGCTTGCAATTACTAAGGCTATGGAATTGGGGATTCTTAGTATTTTTTCGGAATACAAATAATTTCTTTAATAATCAATTATTATAAGCAATAATTATCAGCCTGAAACACTCATCCACATTGAAAAAATCTTCCGAGAAAAAATACATGACGCCAACGGGACTTGAACCCGTGCCCTTCTGATTGCCGGTCAGCTGCTCTCCCAATTGAGCTATGGCGGCTTATCTTATACCCGCCAAATGATTCAATATATACTAGTGTTTCATTCAACAATTACTGCTTATTATATTTTTTGTTGATAATTATTGCTTATAATAATTGTTACCCTTTGTGCTATGCATAAAAATCTTGTCTTAAAAAACGTTAGTTTAACAATCAAAAATAATCTTTAATAATCGTTTATTAGATTCTATTTCTTGATTTTTCTATTGTTGATATAGAGAATAATTGTTATCGGTCTATAATAAACTATTTATATCTTTTATGATTATCGGATTTAAAAATTGGCATGATTCTCGTAATCCCTGTTTTGAGTTAAGAGTTGATGATATGAAAGACAAACAGCATTTGGGAGGCGCGTATTGGTACCGCGCCGCCCCGGTAACCATTTATTGGTTACAATAGGTCACCACAAATGGTTCGTTATGTTTGGTTACTACTTAGCAGGGGTGCCCGAATTCATCTGGTGAGGTTTGCCTGGGTCTTGGCGGCCAACGGCGTGGCGCGCCGGGTCAGGTGAGTCTGGTTGAGCGAGCCCTTTTGATCTCTCCAGCAGGACTTTTTCGGAATTATTGCCATGCACCGCAGTGGGAGGGATGGATGTATACGTCCGTCATTCCCGGACACACTAACGTCGAGATTCCTACCTACACCTCGTACTTTTTCCTTCCCAGAACTTCCTCTCCTTTTTTTCCACAAAAAGCCCTCCACACAGCATCCTCAAAAATGACATAGGCCCTTAAAATAGGGGAATTATTTTCCTCAGAGCCTCCTGTGTGGAGCCAATGCATGAAAATATATATACAGGGTATTAAGGAACGTACTTAACTTACTTTAACCAGTATCTCAGGTGATTTTTCTAAGTCTGTTTTTCATTTTTTTTTTTCAAAACTTTAAAACAAATTTCTTCTTCATGTCACCACTAGTCGTTCAGCCAAGTAACTAAACAAACCTTCACCCGACCCTAACTGTCCAATACTTTGATTGATTTTTTATGTTTAAGGTTGAAAAAAAAACATGGAAAATGTTACCGGATACCAAAATTTCACATTTTTTACTCCAAATAATGTCAGGAATCAATAGAAGGCGCCGCAACCGGGCTCAAAAAGAAAAAGATGGAGAGATATGAAATTACGAGTGTTAGAGGAGCGCGCTAATATTTAAAGCGACAAAATCGATGCGAAAATTCTGAAATTTTTTAATAAAACACGATTGTTTAAAATAGAGCAATAATCTCGCGGGGATTGTCTTAAACAGCATTTAAAGAAACAATGTGATTTTTTTTTATACATATAACTTGTAAAATAACTTAAACAAATGTGTTTATAATAATTTTTGGAGCATACTTTGCGATTTTTTCTATCGAGGGAATTTTATTTGATTTGCGTTTCGGCCCGGGGAATAACATATATTTTTTTAAGAGCTTTAAAACAACGTGTTTAAGAGAGATATGTAAGAAATCGGTAGAATTTCGGGTAGCGGCGGCTTAAAGTCAAGAGTCAAGTACGACGCATAACACTCCGTGTATAATGTATATGTATAATTATAATTAGATTATTACGCGTTAATAATGATGTTTTCGTAACAAGATCTGATTAGCAAAGTAATTCCCATCCCTTCTTTTTCCCATCCCCTTCATCCCAAAAACATTCCCCAATTGATTAAACAAGTGTTTAAGATAAACATTGGAGGGGACCCCGCCACTTTCCCAACGCGTTATAATAAAACATAAAATGGTGCCCTTCTTCACCGCACACGTCAAGACTCTACTTTTTTTTATTGAACGAAGCTACATTTATTTAAACAACTCTAGACCTCCAATGTCCATGTATACGGGTTTAGTAAGCAGTATGCAAGAACTTACATTATATACAAAAGAGAAATAAAAGTAGCAGCTCGTGGAATAATTCTTCTGAAATAGGTAATAATTTTGTAAAAAAAATCGTTCAAGAATGATAAATTTTAAGATTTTCACGGCCAAAAGCATTTTCGTTATTTGTTTTTGGGGTGTTATTCCGTGTTGCGCTACCTCCTTCTTTAGATCCGGTAGATCTACCGGATCTGCCGGATCTGCCCTGATGATGGACACTGCAACGATGTCCGAAACGTTGGCTAAAGAAGGAGGTAGCGCAACACGGCATAACACCCCCAAATAACGAAAATCGTTCAAGAATGTTCTTATTAAATATTTCTTACCTTTCAGCGTATACCTGGAAACAGTCAGTCAATCTTCACTTGGCTTCTTTTTTGTTATTTGTAAATATTGAAGGGTTCTTTTTTGAGTTGTAAAATAATCTGTAATTTTCTATCAGCTTTTTCTCTCAGTGAATTTAAAAAAAAATCATGTTTTGTGCTGTGTTACAATATTTTCTCTTTGGTAGTCATAAATAAAATCAGTTTTGAAATTTAGAGATATATTTATTTTCTACTTACTGAAATACATAATTTACAATTCATTGAAAATGACATTAACCTAAGTTTGGCGGCGTATTAAAACAAATGATATGCATTTGAGGGACCAACTAATCGAAATTTTAAAAATCTATTCAAACAGTGAAGATATAAATATAAGTAATAATTTACAATGTCCGTATTTATTATTAACAAAAACATATATGCCGACATAAATGTTACAAAGTAGTGCACATTAGGTAGTAACAATCTCTTAAAAATATTTTATTTAAAAATGTATCTATGCATTTCCTACTTTTCATTATTTCTTTCGACTCACTTGACAAAAAAAATATCACAGTCACTTCCGTCTTGAATAAATAAATAGTTAACATTTTTCTTTCTTAAATTTATACAAATTCCTGAAAATCATTTAGGCACCTAAAAACATTTTTACAGTGCAATGCAAATGTCTTGACAATGTCGACTGGAAAACGCTGAAAGGAATGAGATTAATCTAATTTTTATGCCCTTTCTCCGCAGTGACTGGCAGAGAGAAAGAAACGCCACACAACTCTTTCCTGGCACACATTCCTTACTTCATCTACATTCATACACATTCGACTGTAATCCTTGTCTTCCCTTTTCCCGCCTTACTCTTATTATCTAGCGGCTGCTTTATTTCTCGTAAGTCGTGGTTCGACTCACGCTTCTGTTCGCAAATTTATACGCGGCATTACGTATGCGAACTCAATGCGAACGCGATTGCGGAGCAGGTTTGAAACTATACAGGGTGTCCGGGGGTAACGTGCATTAACTTCGGGAGGTGATTCTACATGATATTATAAGTAAAAAATATATACACCTTTTTTCGAAATTTTAACTTTTAGGGGTTGTTTTGTGGTAAAAATATGAAAATAGACCGGCGTGTGCGGCCAGCTTTATTATTTTCCGCCGTTGCGATACGGGCTAGTCACAACCATGCAATGTTGCCACGATCGTGCCCGGCGGGCGCTCAGTAAGTAAGATCGTACCTCACACTAAGGAATTTTTGTAGGTAGGTCTTTTTGTTGGGGAAAAAAAAAGTTGGAATTTCGGAAAAAGTTGTTAATATTTTTTACTCCTACCATCATGTAGAATCACCTCCCGAAGTTAATGCACTTTACCCCCGAACATCCTGTCCAAGGCGAAACGCCCGCTCCCGCCTCTCAATTTTCAACAAGTTGTTTATTCTGAAGAAAGATTGATGGCAACTTTGAGGCACAAAATTAACAAAAAATATCATGCTGCATTGAATCAAAAGTATAAAAACATTTAAATAATTACTTAATAATAGGCTTAAATTTTGGTAGGGTCACGGGGATGCATATTTTGTTGGGAAGTATGCATCAGTTAAGTACCGTGCAATGCCATAGTTGCATTCCATTCCACTAGCAACACTACCAATAGTCCTACTCCTAGCGTCCACGTCCGCGAGCCCTGGGCAATGTGGCCACTGGCAATGCCAGCAGCCATAGCAGATAGGAGAGGATGAATGGCGAATGTCCGACGCCATAAAATCAGGCACCCCCAACTAAGGGAAGGAAAACCCATACAGAAAAACCCTGGTCCTCCTGGTAGGGGGTTGAGCAAGAGGCCAATAACCTATTCTCGTAAAAAAACTATATTACGAAGCCAAACACAGAGCCTCGGACAACAACTACTGGACTTCGGAAAAGACCCTGCAAACGGATAAAGGATAGCGATTTTAAACTTGCTACTTGGAATGTACTATCTCTGTATCGCGCAGGAAGTTTAAAAATTCTCTTAGACGAACTTGCTAAATATAAAACTGACATAACAGCAATCCAGGAGATTAGATGGATAGGAAAGGGAACAATCGAAAAGCGTGACTGTACCATCTTCTTCAGCTGCCACGAGAAGGATCATGCATTTGGAACAGGTTTTATTGTCTCAAAAAGGGTAAAGCATTTGGTCAAAGGCTTTACCGCGGTTGATCATAGAATATCACTTATTCGTATATCTGGAAAATTCTTTAATTATAGTATTATTAATGTCCACACACCCACAGAAGACAAAAGTGATACAGAAAAAGACACCTTCTACGCAAAGCTCTCGAAAACCTATCAGGACTGCCCAAACCATGATGTCAAGATAGTGATAGGGGATTTTAATGCAAAGATAGGAAGGGAATCAGTGTATAGACCTACAGTTGGAGCACATAGCCTGCACGCAGAATCTAATGATAATGGTACAAAATTAATTGATTTTGCAACGTCCCACAATATGATTGTGAGTAGCACATGTTTCCCAAGAAAAGATATATATAAAGGAACATGGAGAACACCAGATGGTAGAAATGTTAACCAGATAGACCACCTACTTGTTGAGGCAAGGCATAAATCTGATTTAATGAGCATACGAACATACCGTGGAGCAAATGTTGACTCGGATCATTACCTTGTTATCTCCAAAATACGGAGTAGAATATCAAACGTGAAGAAACAGAGGGGATCACGCACAAATAAATTTGATATTGAAAGCCTAAAAGTACCAGAAACAGCAGAAAAGTTCATTACAACCATAAATCATAAGCTGGATGACATCAGCGACCATGTGGAACAACATGATATTAACTCATACTGGGATGGTGTTAAGTCTGTGATTACCAATGCAGCTGACGAAGTTCTGGGAAGCAGGCAAACACAACCAAGAGAATTATGGTTCGATGCAGAATGCCAACAAGCAACCAATGCAACAGCGACATCGTACACGGCAAGCAGAGATGGAATACAGAGAACTAAGAAAGCATGAGAAAAAACTGCACAGAAGGAAGAAACGAGTATTTCTCGAGAACCAAATCAAGGAAGTGGAACTAGCCAAGGCCCAAAACAGAAGTCGACTTTTCTATCAGAAGGTAAACCATCAAAGAAAAGAATACAAGCCCAGAATTACAATGTGCTACGACAGCGAGGGAAATATTTTGAATGAAAATTCAAGATTTCTGAATAGATGGGTGGAATATTTTGATGCTCTGCTAAACGAAAGTGTAGATGAGAGTGTGGGTGAAAATTTGACAAGGGATGGAAACATCACTGATGGTGGTACTAATGATGATGACAATGTCGAGCCGCCACCAACACTAGAAGAAGTAGTGGGTGCCATTAAAAGTCTACATAACAATAAATCACCTGGAACTAACAACATCTCTGCAGAGTTATTCAAATATGGCGGAGAGAACCTTCAAGTCCATATATATAATATTATTAAATCCATCTGGTGCTCTGAGACTCTGCCAAGTGAATGGAACTGTGGAATAATTTGCCCCCTTCACAAGAAAGGAGACCCAATGAACTGCTCTAACTATAGGGGCATAACGCTGCTGAATATCTCATACAAGATTCTATCAAATGTACTGTGTGGTAGGCTTATGAAATATTCGGATGGCATAATTGGCCAATATCAAACTGGGTCCCGTAAGGGTAAATCTACAACTGATCAAATCTTTTCACTGAGACAGATACTGGAAAAAACAATAGAATTTAATGTTGATACATACCATCTCTTCATAGATTTTAAGGCTGCCTATGACACGGTAAATAGAGAAAGACTGTACAGAGCCTTGGATGAATTTAATATCCCAAGAAAACTGGTAAACTTACTAAGGCTCACAATGTCTAATGTTGAGTGCCGAGTCAGAATACAACAGGATCTGTCAGACACCCTAAAGACCTTCAATGGACTAAGACAAGGAGATGCACTTGCCTACATTTTATTCAATTTAGCGCTGGAAAAGGCCATCCGAAATGCAGGTATACAAACCACAGGCCATATTTTTAACAAGTCTGTTCAGCTCCTTGCTTATGCTGACGATATAGATATCATCGCACGCTCAGAATATGAACTAAAATCGGCGTTTAAAAGCTTAGCTACGTCGGCAAGGAACATGGGATTGGTCATCAACGAGGGGAAGACAAAATATATGCCCGTACATGGACGCCAGAAACCACCAAGTATACAGATAGATAATTATACATTTGAAACTGTCAACGAGTTTGTATATCTCGGTACTATGGTGACAAATGACAACAATGTATCCAGCGAAATCAAAAGAAGAATAGTAGCTGCAAATCGATACTACTTTGGGCTACAGAAGCATATGAAATCTCGCCACCTTACCAGAAGAACTAAAGTCCTGCTTTACAAGACCCTTATACGACCTGTTCTTATGTATGGTTCGGAATGCTGGACAATCAGTAAGGGTGATGAAGGAGCCCTAGAAAGTTTTGAAAGGAAGGTGCTGCGAAGGATTTACGGCCCAGTCTGTGATAATGGAGAATGGCGTATCAGATACAACCAGGAGCTATACGATCTTTACGAGGACCCTAATATCTCCAAGGAAATCAAAACTGGAAGACTCAGGTGGGCTGGACATATCCAGAGAATGAGCGAAGGAGATATTCCAAAGCGAATTATGGATGGTGCACCTGGGGGTCGGAGAAGAGTTGGAAGACCAAAGCTTCGATGGCTGGATGGAGTGGTGAAGGATGCAAGCACCATCGGCATCCGAAACTGGCGCAACGCAGCACAACACCGACAGTCATGGAGGCAGGCTCTGCTGGAGGCCAAGACCCGACCTGGGTTGTAGAGCCACAGATGATGATGATGATGATGATGTAGGGTAATACTCAATAAACGATAATTGTTCATTGTCCTCCGCGTCCACTTCGCGCGAAAATGTTAAACGAATTGATCGCGTCGCTGAAATCCAGCGCTACATCACACCGCTTATCGCGTCTTATTTGTCACGTAGGACACTTCCAAGTGGCGGTCACCGTTTGATATTTCCGCGTCGTGTCGCGCATCGACTTCGCCTACGTGAAACGCAACATTAGGTGGACTACATGATCGCGCAATGTCTTTGCAAAACTCTTGTAACCGTATATCCCTTTCAATGATCACATTACGTTACATTATTTTTAAATCTCTTTATTCATACTTCAAACAACTCTGACAATAGTCACACATGGTATTATCACAAATAACGCCTCACGGTTCTCGCTTCCACTACATTCAATCTCCGTTCATCCTTCCTCTGCCGGTTTCATGCCTCGCTGGCACATCGGGTTTGATATCAAAACTGCATTGCAAGCTGTTTGCCACGCTTCTATTGACAACTTTTTATTTGCAACTATTCCGTTCAGGTTTCAATCCATTGAATTAGAATTGAATAGAGGTTTACCACAAAGCAAGAGAGAACAGCAACACAAAGGAAAAATCCACATTTAAAAATTGATTTATGCGATGTAAAAATGTACACGTTTTAACTTTTAGCTTTAATGAAACAGGATTGTGATAAAGAGTTCTGAGAATTTTGAGTTACATTCTAATAAAAGTACAAATATTTGGGAGGCGGTGTGAATACCGCCGCCCCGGGAATCGTTTATTGGATAACCAACACCCCTGCCATAGGTCACCTCAAACGGTTGGCTACGTTTAATGATTTAACATGAGTTCTTGGGTTCACGGAGTGAGATTTAACTAGCTTGGCGGCGAATGCCTTTTCCTATTGACTACATGGCGGGCCGGACCGGGAGAGACTGGGGAGAACTTACCTAGATCTTTCCAGCCGGACTCCCTTGACACATCGCCTTGCCCCGCAGTGGGAGGGATGGATTTATACGTCCGTCACTCCTAGACACATTGACCTCCAAGATCCCTACCCACCCCTCATACCTTTATCCTTCCCAGAACTTCTTCTCCTTTCTTTCCCTAAGAAGACTCGCCAAGCAGCGTCCCCAATAATGACACGGGCACTGAGTGATTTTTTTCCTCAGATCTACGTAAAAAAAAAAATTTAAAATCGTGAGTATGATAAGTAAATAAAATTTAAAATACTGAAAATGTGGATTAGTCCTTCTGTAATCTGATAATTTAACAGGTAAGTACTTGAAATACGTGAGTTGTTACTTTTCTACTCGCGATGAACTAAATAAGTTGCTCAAAACACAATCAAAACCATGAATTATACACGGGTTTTCTCCTTTATTTTTAACCTTGTCATAAATTCCTTTTTGCAGTCCCATATTTATTCCATCTATACGTGAACTTAATTCAGTAAAAACATATTTAATCACTTTAGTTATTTTCGGACTTATTCCATTCTGCATTTTCACAGTCGATATGTTATACATTATGATATAAAGGTTTTTATTTGCATAAAACATAAAATTTATTCATTGTATGAAGCATATTTACAAAAAGCCAAACTCAAATTCTCTTCGAATACAGCAATAAATAAGTAAAGCAAAAACAATCATAAAGTGAACATAACTCTTTTCTAAATGCACAGTCGAAATGTTTTAAACAAAGGTTTTATGAATTAAACATTTCATGAACGCGTAAAGAATGCTTTCAATGAAATCAACAAAATGGAAAATAAAATTTATTCTCCGCGAAAACTGCAATGTAGCAACATTTTTACTATCGCAAAAAGTGTGTGTACCTACTACCTTCTGCATTCCTTCAGTAGAAATGTTGTTAGCAAAAAACTTCATAAAAACAGAAATTTTTGAAGTATTTAACAGCGCGGAATCAACGAAAAGCGAGCTAATGTTATACCATTCATGAAAAATACAAGCTAAAACGTGGACGGTCGTTCCATGGAAAATTCAAGATCATCGGAATTCAATGCTCATCTAACATGATGTGAATCATAAATTGAAAACTTTTATCGTGTGCTGAATGTAAAAAATGTATTTTCCCCGCGTTCGCAGACATTTTATTGCCGGGTTGAATACCTTTCCATTTATCCTTCAATCCTGGAATCGATTCTGTACCTGTAATCCTGTATACTAGATAGTAATAGATCGGGAATACGATCAAATGGCTTTCTTCCTTTTTCCGTTGTTAATACCAGCCCCCTGAATAATAAAGGTGTTTTAAATTTTACACAACGGATAAGCAACCAATTACGATACATTAATGGTTGTTTTTACTGATGCACAATTGTGTATAAAATTTACAACACGTTTGTTAGTAAGGCCCGAGTTTTAACAGCTGTTCGATGACGTTTATCAATTTACGCAATATTTTGAAAGGTTTTTGCATTAATTCAATACACATTGTATTCATTATATTTAAATCAAAATATTGGTTTAAAAATATGCACCACAGCGGCTTTAAAGACTTTTTGTGAAAGGGAATCAACAAACTTTATAACTTAAAAATCAATATTACAAATCTGGGACTCTTAGCTAATATACGGCGAGGTTAACTCTCGTACTGGGATTTTTTTTCGAAACATTTAATATACCTATATCAACATTCTCTCTCATACCTGGAATTTTCTGAAAAATATTTAACTTGATAATCTAACGAAAACAATAATATTATGTATTATTTTTCGGTGGTAAGGTACAAATTAATGAGAAAAAATCGATAACGTTTTTAATATGGGCATCATGAAAACCGAAGAAAAATTAAAATAAATGATTTGTCTTCAATAAAACAGGGTGAGAAAACGATCGAGTAAAAGTTTTAACCCGTTCAGTCCAATGCTAGTTACAATCTTCCATCATAGTACACGCATCATTTTCCTAAAAATAATCAAAGTAAATATGAGGAATTAAAAAAAAAGTCAGGTTATTCCTTTCCCGGAAATTTAAGTAGGTCTTTTTTAAAAAAAAAACGTTTATTGGTTTTTTGTCACCGGAAAGGTACCTTCCGCCTCTTTTTACGTACTATTCAAACAAATGCTTTTATTAGTAAGTACATAAATAGTAATCGTACATAAATCATCCCCTGAAGTACACTGGTATGAGCGTGAAACGCGGAGAGATGAAATGGAAAAATACATTTTTATGCCCCTGAGGGAATTGAAACCGCAAACCAGACCAGAGTCTCTAGCATAGATCAATGCAATACAGAAGTCATCATCACATTTATAAGAATTTACAAGAAAGTTGCTATGCCCGTAAATGTCGTAGAAGATACAAAAAAATAGTTAAAACCTTTCAAAAAATTGCCTCCATCAATTAAAAAACATATCGACCATTTGCACAAACCAGTGTTGAAGAAACACATTACATAATTACATACTTACAATATGTACAATTCTATTTATATTTACACCTTTACTCAAAACCCTGATGTCAATTGATCCGATTTATATAAATAACATCATAACTGTTTACATACATATTGTGTGACATAACTGTATTATAATATTATTTGTCCAGAATAAAACTTCACTCACTTATTCTGTTCTCAAAAGTTCGTTTTAACGTCCGACCAAAAGTTTTTGGCCCTTGAAAAGTTTCCTAGAAAGATGGTAACTTTCATAAATGGACACATTTTTTGTAACGTGACATTCCACTCAAGTAGAATTCATTTTATTATTTCTTTTGAGTATTGCAAAAAAGAAAGAAAGGGATTTTCTTTTATAATATTATTTTGCATGATACTTTAAATAGTAATGTAACCTTTATCGACATTTAAGAAGTTTTGATTGTGTGGTTGAATTAAACAATACCTTTTGAATGTCAATTTGAAACAAGAATCTTGATAATAATTGGTATCTGATATTTGTTCAGTTCACTTGTTGCCAGAATCCCAGATGTTTGCTGTGAATATTAAGGCTTTGATGTTGTAATAACATTATCCTTTGTGTTTAAATTTCATTCCGCACTTTGTCATAACTTAATCTTCCTGTTTGTTGGAGATTTTGTTCGAGCAAGGCTCCACGTGGGAACATCTTAAGGAAGCTTAAATTTTCCGGAATATCGCTTAATAATTGGTATTACGTTCAAATACTATCACATAAAAAATTCAACAAGTTTTTTTTTCACTCAACTATACAAGAGTTGGTTTTACAACAAATTAGTAAGGGGTATTAAACCACTACTCTTGTTGGACATTTTATACAAAGAATCTTTCTCAAGATCCTTCTAAGATTTCATCTCGGATTTCTCCTCAGATTCATTTCAAGATTCCTTTTCAGATTCGTTCCAAGATTTATTTTGCAGATTCAAACTAAGATTCCTCTCAGATTGTTTCTCAGATTCATTCTAAGATTCCTTTTGCAGATTCATTTCAAGATTCCTTTTGAAATGGCTTCCCAGATTCCTTTCAAGATTCCTTCTTAGATAGCTTCTCAGATTCCTTTCAAGATTCCTTCTCAGATTGTTTCTCAGATTCATTCTAAGATTCCTTTTGCAGATTCATTTCAAGATTCCTTTTGAAATGGCTTCCCAGATTCCTTTCAAGATTCCTTCTTAGATAGCTTCTCAGATTCCTTCCAAGATTCCTTCCCAGATTGCTTCTCGAATTCCTTTCAAGATTCCTTCTCAGATTGTTTCTCAGATTCATTCTAAGATTCATTCTAAGATTCCTTTTGCAGATTCATTTCAAGATTCCTTTTGAAATGGCTTCCCAGATTCCTTTCAAGATTCCTTCTTAGATAGCTTCTCAGATTCCTTCCAAGATTCCTTCCCAGATTGCTTCTCGGATTCCTTTCAAGATTCCTTCTCGGATGTTTTCTCAGATTCATTCCAATTCCTTATTAGATTTCTTCTAGGATTACTAATCAGATACATCCTCAGTTTCATCATAGATTTCATCTCAGCTTCTTTTTCAGATTCCCTATTGAGTCTTGATGATTGCTGTTGTTGCCTCAAATAAAATAGCTTTGTGTTGACTCTGCGTTCTCCAAATGCAGTAGAAATAGATCCATCGGAAAAATAACAAAATTTCACTTATATTTTATAATCACACAGCGTGTTATTACGGTGTACGTACAAAACACTAATAGTTATCCGCAATTAACACACGCCGGTCTGTCACCCCTCTATCACAGAACGAGTTTTAAACAACCATCCTGACCACTGCGAAGTTAACAAACACAGATAGCAGCGTGAATACTGAATTCTTCACGGTGAGCGGTGCTGCTGCGGCCAAAGCGCTGGCGTGACACCGCAGGTCCTCCGGATAGAGGCGAAGCAATCTGCTGCTGGAGTAAGGCGGACCCGCGTGGTGCGCCCCCGAGCGGGAGCACTCGGCGGGCGGGGGCAGGCGGCCCGCGGGGCCCGATTCACGCGCCCAGCGCCTCACCCAGCGGGCCAGCCAGGCTACGCCGCAGTCGCAGGGTAATGGGTTGTCTGAGACTGATAATCCACCTGCAAATTAAAGTAATTAATCAACTGAATTAAACATTGAAATAAATTAACTAGCATCGATCAACAAGTCAATCAATCAAGTGAATCAAACAAGTTAATCATTCGAGTGAATCAATCAAGGAGCAATTGACATCTGAATTCCCTGTTGTCTTACCGAGACAGAGCGCATTTAATGGCTCGGTTATTGGAATCTATTCACTTTAAATCGTTTTTTTTTCTACCTCATATTTCAAATTCAAAATAAACAATATTATCATCATCTATTTTTCTTATACTTTTGGCTGCTATTATTGGTTACAATTTAACGGTTACGGACAAAACCATGTATTTTTTTCTTTTCAGAAACATATTCCGTCAAAATTGTGTTATAAATATGTAAAAAATAAACTTCCGATTTGCTTGATATTATTTCAGCTGGGTAAAACATATTTTAACTTTTATTTTTTTTAAGAATATTTAAAGCTCACAGTTCGATAAGTAACAAAATATTATATATTTATTTCTAGACACCAAATTTAACAGAATAGGTTTTGATTTGACTCACCAGCGATCAATTTGGTTGCGAACCTCTCCCAAGTGGTTGAATTAGGATACAAAGTGGCAGGACTCAGCGAATTCAACTGGTTTTTGGTCAAGTCGAGCGACAGTTGTGGCACCTTACCAAGATCCTTCAGTATTCCGGCGGGCAACTCCCTTATACTGGTCTCTGTAATCTGGACGTTCAGTTCATACAGCTTCTCAGCACCCTCGAAGCAATCTGCCGATACCTTCTTCAACCCTGACCCAGATATCTGTATATGTCTTAATTTGGGCACGAATATGCCGTTTAGCTGGTCATCGATGTGGTCTTCTTTTATGTAAATATGGATCTTTTTAATTCCAGGAACCTCAGCTACTAAAGGTCCTAATCGAAAACTTTTGATGCTTGGTATTGATTCTGTTCTTAAAATTGACAAGCTTTTTAAAGTTGATAACGTGTCTTGTTCAAAGTGACTTAGCTTGTGTAAATTTTTGATGTCGAGGTGTACAAGATTTGGCAATCCAAAAAAGCTGTTTTTATTCAATGATTGAATAGGATTCTTCGATAAATCTAGAATCTTGAGATTTGGCGTGTGCAACCAGATCTGTGCAGGTACAGATGTTAAGGAATTCCCCCTCAAATAAAGATATCTGAGTGAATTCAAATCTTTCACGGCGTTCTCCTTGGCGCCTTCGATAAAATTGAACGTGAGATTAAGCGAAGTCAGATTTCGCAGCGGAATAAAAGGAAAAGTTTTTAATCCAACGTTCGAAAGGCTTAAGTATCTTGTTATTGGAAGATAATGCAAAAGTTCTTTGAAATTCGCTCTCACGTTATTTGAACTTAAGTCCAATTCTTGGAGACTGCCAAGACTATTGAACAGGTTGTCGGAGAGAATGGTTAATTTGTTACTACTTAGGTCGAGACTTAAAAGAAAGGGAGTTTCCTGGAACAGTGTGCTGTCCAAGCTTTCTATACTATTGTGACTTATGTCTAAGTGCCGCAGGGTAAATCCCACTTGTGAGAATGCCATGGCTGGCAGCATTGTGAATTCATTCACGCTTAAGTCTAAATGTTCCAGCATCGTATTCTTGAACACGTCTCTCGGTAACGACCGCAGGTGGTTCCTTCTCATATTGAGAAACCTCAAATTGTTTAAATTTGAAAACTGTTCTACAGAAACCTGCTCTATTCTGTTGTGCGATAAATCGAGAATTTGCAGTTTTTTCAGGCCGTAGAAAGCTCTCCTTCTGATGTAACCCACGTAATTGTGATCTAAATTTAATATTTCTAAAATGTCTAAATTCTCAAACGCGTTTGTATCCAAGTGTCCGACTTCGTTATAAGACAGCACACACCGCTTTAGCTTTTTCGACATTTTGAATAAAAATAGCGTGGGAACATCTGCTAGTCGATTGTGCGCCGCGTCGAGCGTCTCGATATTTGCCTCGGGACCTGTGTCGTCCAGCAACACTATTTCATTTCTACTTATATTTAATATAAACGGCATATCTACGTCGGAGACATTGTGAAACGCTCGCAGCGAGAATTCTTTTATTTGGTTCTTCTGCAATTCCAATTTCAGTAGACTGGGAAGATCATAAAATGCGCGCTCCCCGATGTCGGTCACCAAATTGTCGAATAGCGCTATGTGCATTAACTTTGGCGCATTTCTGAAAGCGTTACTCGAAATATTCCTTATTCTATTGACCGAGAAATCCAGTATTTGCAGTTCAGAGAGAGAGCTAACGGTTTCTGGGTCTATAACATCCAATAGGTTGTATGAAAAGTTTATTTCTTTAACATTTTCCATGGAATGGGTATTGAAAAAATCAACAGGTATACTTGTGATCCGATTAAATTCTAAGCTCAAGTACTGCAGCCGGTGCAGGAATACCGCTGTATCCGAGGAGAGCGTTTGAATGTTGTTATTATCAATAGCGAGTAGTTCCAGACTCGACAAGTGCTTTAATACGTCTACGGGGAAATCGTCTCTATACATGGAGAAAGACATTTCTAGAATTTTCAACGTCAGTGACATATTAATGAAAATGTCAGGATGCACGTAGTGAATATCGTTGAAACTTAGACTGAGTTCCTTCAACTGCGGTAAAGCGGAGAATATACCCGCATCGAGTCTAATAATTTTGTTACTTCTCAAGTATAATGTTTTGACAGATTCGCCCCAGATATCAAAATCTCCATCTTCGATGTACGCTATAAGATTATACCCAATATCCAGATGAGTCAAGGAACAGTTTTTCAATGCTTCTCTTGGAATAAACGATAATAAATTTCCATTCAGCGATAATATTTTAATATGTTGCGGTAGATAATCAATATTCATAATTTTATTGGACGGTAGATACAATTGTTTAAGTCGTTTGAGTTCGAGGATAGCTCGTGGAACTTCAGACAGCTGGTTGTGTTCCAAGTCGAGATGCTCCAAAGTATGCTCCAAACCATGAAATGCCAAATCATCTACGTATTCTATTTTATTGTAAGATAAGATCAGCTTCACCGTGTTCATTCCTTTGAAGGCATTAGCCGGGATGACCCGAATGTGATTGAGCTCGAGACCTAAGTGCCTAACAACTAGTGTTTCATTAAATATATTACTTGGCCAGGTTTCGAGCCCATTATCCCCGAGCTCCAGTTTTTCTAAACTCTTGTGGTGTTTGAAAGTAGTTTGAGATATCCTGTGAATTAGATTCCCTTTGAGATTCAGCGATTGCAAATGGTGGAGATACGTAAAGAGCTCGAACGGAAAATGTTCCAGCAAGTTGTTTGCTAAGTTCAATGACTGCAAGTTTATTGGAAAAGATTTTCTTGCGACATATTGAATTCTGTTATTATCAAGATCCAACTTGTTCAAATGTTTCAATTGAGTCAATGATCCCATTGTGATGTCAGTCACATAATTGCCTGTTAGAATCAGGCTGGTAAGTGAATCTTTCATGTAAGCCCAGTCCCCAGCCAAGTTTACGATGTTATTACTGAAAAAAAATAGTAATTAGTTTTTTTGAATGATGTCAGTAAAACATGAATTTAATATGCGAAAGCAAAACAAACTTACTTTTGAAGATTGAGCCAATTTAAGATCTTTAACATTTTCAAGATGTTGAATGGAATATCCGGAATTTCATTATAGCCGAGGTCCAGAGATGACAAAGTTTGTGACATGGAGCTGAAAGAAAATAAGATTAAAAGAGATGTTTTTGCTAGCGAACACAAATCTGTGATCTTTATTCTTTGGTCTGTATATTATGAATATTGAAAATGCTGCGTTGCAACAAATATGTCATATTATTACGTTTTTGTGTTCTCTTTTGTTTTATGCAATAAAATTTTACCGAACACAAAAAACCGACGAATCGCATAATCATCGGTTAGAAAACGTTTAAATTTCGTGTAACTAATTTTTTTTATACAAAAGAAAATCAAATTAAAAAAATGTTATTATTAAGTTCTGCAAGTATTTTAGTTTTTTATGATTGTGACAGCTGTTTCGGCTTTCAAGAACAATTTCTTTTGGTTATGACACTTTGAGACGACTAATTTATATGATTCTATTAACCCTCCCCCCCCCCCCGTTGTTTATTGGTGGGGGGAAAGTAAATAAAAAGGGAAGATGAGGTAAATTTTAATTTTTATGGTTCCTAAAATGATTTATTACCGTTTATTTCGATTTACTGCGGAAATAACTGTTACAATAGATGCTCTATTCCGTGGGTACTTTAAAATCTGTATGCTATACATAAATGTTAGTGTTTTCTTAATTGTTTAATAATGGCTTGACTGCTGTTGACTAATTTAAATGTGTTATATTGTTTAGGTCTTGTGAGCATACTAAGAAGCGGGGAATAAATAATTTACCTCACTTTATTAATTAATGTTAAATTTAATCTAAAAGCTTTTTTTCTATATTTAAGGGTTTAGGCTTGTTGTTGAATGGAACGTTATTATTCACTGAGAGGTGTACCCCAAATTTTGAAAATTTTTAATTGAGTGGGGGTAAATAGAATCAAATAAATAAATCGTCTCAAAGTGGTCCAACCACAGTTTTAAAATGCTGTCACAATAATAAAAAAACTAAAACTTAATAATAACATTATTAAATTTGATTTTAATAAAATAAAAAAATAATATTAATGTCGATGTTATTTGTATAAAAAAGTAACCTGAAAGCCTTATCAGGTAAGGTGTGTATCCGGTTGTCAGGGAGAGCCAACGACTGGAGCCTCAAGGCATCCAGCGCTCCGCTCTCAACTCCTCGCAGACCAGCTCCTGCCACTTCCACGTGAACCAGCCCAGTTATGCTCAGTTCTAAAAACATAAATCATGGTTCGACGAAACAAATTTCACGGGACCTATTCACCTAAAAC
This sequence comes from Limnephilus rhombicus, assembly GCA_929108145.2. Taxonomy (NCBI): domain Eukaryota; kingdom Metazoa; phylum Arthropoda; class Insecta; order Trichoptera; family Limnephilidae; genus Limnephilus; species Limnephilus rhombicus. Next base: position 38,925,751 of record OV815280.1, read on the forward strand.
ACAACCGTTAATATCATAAATTCGCACATTACAACGATTTAAGAAAAACGATCTGATTGGATTTAGCAAGTTGATCTCTTTCAGTTAACATTAAATTTCTAACAAGTGCTTATGAATATTGAGATTTAGAACTACATAATAAAGAAATTTCAACTATATTAAGAGCGTTTAACCAGCCAGCGGGCGAAAATCCACATTTCGCCGAAAGTTGTTCTTACGATCGTGCAGGGCGGTTACAATGAGAAAGATTAATTATTCTCCATACCAGATTATAAAATTGTAACTCAATATCGATTTTATTTCATTCGAAATTTGCTTCAATTTATACCTACATCCAAAAATGCTGAAAGGCGTGATGATAAAACTATTAAAATAATGTTCTTTTGTAATTATTTTTTGATTATAAGTATTTATCATTTTTCAATAATGTCCAAGTTAAATAAGAATGTTAAAAAAAGTCTGAAGTGCACAAATAAATACACAAACGGACCAATTTTCGTCCAGAAACACATGTGCGTATATATTTTTTAATGATTTTATTTAAACTAAAATTAAAATTCTAAAACATGCGATACCTAGATAATATATTGATTTATTTTACTGCCTGATTATATGATTTGAAATGGGTGTGGTATAATACAAAATATTTTTCGAAAATTTAATAAATCTGCCAACGACCTATGGTATAACCTTATTATACTAAAAGTAAACATTTTTTCTCAAAATTTAAAACACGCGAATGCTGGATAAAAGAACAATCTTACGAAATCCATTTATATTTTTTTGTGGAAAAGAGTCAATACATCTAAAATTTGATTTAAAAATGATGTATTTCTGGTTTTCTCTGGTAATACCCTCTTAAGTTTATCGGAAGCCGCATTCAAATATTCATATAGATACAAGCTATTAAAATAATATGTACTTTGCAAAATAGCAGTTTTCCAGCAATTTTATTGAACTATATATAACAAGATCTTTTAAATGTTCTGCATTTGCTTAAATTGTCAGAGAGAAGGATTTTCGCCAACTTATTTCTTTGTAAAATTCTAAAAGATTCATTTGATATTCCAGAATTGCTTGCATTGAAGTCGGGATTTATTTCAGTGCAGAAATTCTGGGATTAGAGAAATATATACCACACATTGCCCAGAATACTTACTAACTACTAACGGAGGGATATAATTATGCTGAGACAATGATCATCTTCAATTCATCAGTAAATAAACACCTAAGTTTCTAGACGGGACAGTTCAGTAATGTATAAAAAGAAGAAAAACACTGCATACTTTCACTATTCCTAGGTAATAAATACTAATAACGAAATGAATTTAGTAGTCTTGCATACTTTCGGAGAACGATTTTTAATATAAGGGTTTACTCAAAAACATTTTTTCAATGAGCTATTAATAGAGTGCACGTGAAGGTTGAACATTCAAATGTAAATAATATTCCATTATGAACCAATAAATACTGGCGTCCATCGTCCATCGGTCATTGGTAATTTATTAACATTGTAGCAGATAACTTTGATAAAGCATTGCAGCGGAAATTTGCTCCATATGTCTGAGAATTCTGCCTGAGACTAACGTCTAAAAACTTTGAACTTTATCAAAGAGATAGGGTTACTGTAAAAGGAATAAAGTGAAATGGAAGATAGCAATTCTTCTTGAGTCGATTCCTCGTTGCTGAGGACCCGTGACCCCTACTCCAATTTTCATGGTGGACAAGACTACTCCACTCCTCGCGATTCTGCGTTGCGTGGAGAGCTGCGGACATTGGCTTACCGGACGCCAGTGATACTTAGTCACTCCAGCGCCAGCGCATTGGTGATCTTTTTCTGCGTTTTCTGCCTTCCATATTGCCGGTGACTATGAGTTTCTCCAAATTGGAGTCCTCAGTTTGGCGAGCAACATCTCCTAAGTATATTTAAATACGTTGTATACAGATAGTTGAAAGCCTACTGTGGATGCCTTGATTCTAGAATGGACACATTTGTGCTTTTGGCTGTGCAAGTAAGCATTTGAGCATTTTTCTCCAGCGCCATATTTGTAGGGTGTCTATCCGTTTTCTTTCGTTGGCTCTAACGGCCGTTGTTTCCAACTATTCGATCGATTAATCTCAGTGACCGATCTTCTAAGTTCTAAGTGATTTGATTAGCAACGTTCGATTTGCCTGTTGGTCGTAGAGTTGTGTTGGGAAGAGCGTATTTGTGCATTTGAGGAGTGTTGAGCCAAAAGTTCGGCTCGACAGTTCATCAATTGGAATTAAGATATGGATTAGGAATAATGATTGTACATGTCCATGTTTCCACACAGTACAGAAATATGGGGAAAATCAACGACCGCACGAATCTCAAGATACGAAGATAGCAAATGGCCCATTAAAATAAGTAACATCCAAACATATGGTGATGTTATTGAGTGTTGTGTCTAGGTCTGTTACCTGGCAGTTTGTGGAGCGGCACCGCAACGCAGGAGATCTGTCCAGGGCGGCACCAGCACAGCGAGTTGAAGGAGCAAGGCCACTGCGCGTGCACGCCGCCCGCCCACATTCCCATACACACCCATAGCGCCAATGCCGTCCAAGGACGCATCACCCCGCTGCTGCTGTAACAAAATATTACACGTTATAGTCTGCTTTTAGGTTCAGACGGTATAGACAAAACCTTTGGAGTTTCTTCCCTCCTGTGAGCATTGATGAGATCCAGGGGACGGTGGTGGCTTCGAGGGTTAATGGGGGGCGGTGAAAGGATCCGAGGCTGAAATGGATGTCAGAGAAGAATAATAGTCAAGAATCTTACATATATGAACCGATCGTATGTTTTATTAGTGGATTGAAAGTGTTTTTATAATTATATTTTATATATATAATTTTATATTTTCTAAATAAGTAGTATCGTTTCAAAAAAACCTATAATGGATGAAAAGTGCTCAATTATGTCAATATATTGAAAGTATATCAAAAGCAGCATGAAAGACTATCCTCTAAATTAAACAATATTTGAATGTTAAATAATATAAAATTTATTCAGTATAATGAAGTTAAACAGGTTCTAAAGTTAAATTTGGATTCAATTGTCAAGGCGCGAATAAAGCTCGAAGACGCCTTCATCGGTTAATTTAAATTAAAATGTCATAATATCGCAAAATGATATTAAAAAATGTTAATATTAAAAAATAAATTGGTATTTAAAAATATTTTGTTAATATTAAAAAATGTAGAAAATGTTTCACTTTTCCGGAAACTATAGAACATATTATATCGGGATATTCTGTATTAGCGCCGTCAGAGTATACATTTAGACACCATCAGGTTTTAAATTCTGTCAAATTCACCAAAGTTTGGTAATTAAACATAACTTGATTGACTGCCGTAATATAGTATCATAGTTTTATCATAATGCATTTTATATAATTTAGTTTTAGAAAAAAATAACTTATATCTTTGATGTCGCTATTCCAAATTCCTGTAAAATTCAAAAATCAGTTGCTGAAAAAATAAGAAAATATACAGATTTAGGAAATGAGATTAAAAGAATTTGGCATTCTCAGACTATAAAAATACTACCATTTGATATTTCGGCTACTGGCATTATACTAAGCTCTCTCATTCAAAATTTAGGCTTTTTAGATTTGTAAAAGAATTTATTTATAAAAATGCAAAAATCAATCATTTAAATAGATTTTATAGACAATTAACATCGTGCGTAATGGTTGGACCACCCTTTACATGTAGGTTTACGAAAGATATTTTACATATTTATATTGCGCGATTAGTAGGATTTATCGGTCCAGCTAGGAGTAGGGATGTCGAAAGTGAAAAAAAATATCGATATATCGATGAATCGGTATTTATTAAAATATCAATATGACGTCGATATATCGAGGAAAAAATATCGATGTATCGATATATCGGTCAAATTTTCAAAAGATTTTGCGTTTTTAAAATAATAGTGTATTCAGCTTAATACCATTCTGCCAAAATATAGCATCACCAATGCCATCCTACAAATAATTCAACACTCGTCACACACCACCACTAAACCAGCCTTTAATTCCGATATACACCAGCACAAAACACGATCACAAAATCAAATACACCTATCGTCATCTACACACACAACTAAATTTGGAATTAACTCCTTACAATACATCGCACATACGCAATACAACGCATTACCTAATGTCCTAAAACTACCAGAATCAAACAAAAAAATATTGGCAAAGGCTCTAAAAGGATATTTTCTCAGCAACTTTATTAACCAGTGACGAATTTATTTGTCTTCCTTTGTAACTCTTGTATATTCTTCAATTACCTGTATCAAGTGTGTCTAGTCCATTTAAAAATCTATGTATTGTTCATTGATTTCCGTGTTCTTATGTTAAAATAATTTTCCTTTAGATGTATAATGTTGTCCTTCCCAAAATGAGTTTTATTAAACTCATTGGGAGTAATGTATTATAAATTTTATGTAATAATTTTGTAATATATTATCTCTAATAAAAATAAAAAAAAATAAATAAAAATATTATCAACAGTAATTTTTTACACAATATGCATTATTTTAATGTACAAAAATATTAATAAAAATGAAGGTATTTTAGTTAAAATTAAAGCTATTATTAGTTAAAATTTCAACCGCCAGAAGTCATGAGTTCGTTCCTATACGGTTTTGGATTCTAGTTGCATAAATTTAAAAAATATCGTTTTTGATACAATTTTCGCTATTGGATATTTTGTATCGATATATCGGATCAAAATATATCGGCTAAAAATGTCGATATATTGAATTAAAAATATCGATACATCGATATATCGATACTTTTTCAACAAGCCTAGCTAGGAGTTCTACCGAGCCGAACCCTCTGATATGAGAATATCTGAAGTCGGTGAATTATTTCCCCATTTGCTCTGTAGGTTGACATGTTGTTCTTGTATTATTTTGTATTTATTATACTTACATGGTGCATTTGCATAGCGTGGATTGACCAGATGATAATTTGTGGAAAAGTGTGTTAAAGGGTTTAGTTTTTCCTGTGGGGAAGATTTAACCCGGACATAAAGTCATTTGGTATAAATTCATTACATGTTCCCGCCATTGTTATCTGGTCTTCGAGAGATGAGTCAACCTATAATCTGCTCCAAACCCTGCTGTTTTCTCAAGCCAACTTCTCGCATAGAAATCTGTTGCCGAGCAGCGAGCTGTCAAACTCACGTAGCGATGTGCAAGATATTATTATATATATTTTCTGGGAGAGTAGCGTGAATCCAGGGTCAGACATTTTAATTCGCTGCAAACCATTTTTTTTATTTAAAAGCAAATTTTCCAAGTTACAAATAATCTCAAAATGTTAAAAATTCAACCACTTTCATCATTATAAGTGAGAAATGTGGCTTGTGCAATGACTGGGGACTAAGCTAGTAGAGGGGCCCTCAACGCCCCGATGGGAAGCCATAACTACCACACTACCAACATGTCGGTCGTGATGTTTCAAAACATATAACTTTCATATAATTTTTGTTCACAAATGGCGCTTTTCCCGTGGGTGCGGTCGTACTGTTTTATTTGAGGTGGGGGGGGGATTTGAAGAAAAATATGGTTGGAAAGTGGACGGTAACCTAGATAATTTTGGGAACCTCTGGTTTAAATCATAATATCTCATCGAAATGAGAAGGCATGAGTTTTATGAATCCGTATCAGACTGGGAGAAATATCTCCCAAAAATACTCTACGCCTCTAGGAGTCAAGAGTCTCGAGTAAAATATGCTTGGAAAGTGGGCGGTACCCCAGATAAGTTTGTGAATCTCTCGTTTAAATCATAATATCTCACCGAAATTCGAAAGCATGAGTTTTATGAGTCCGTGTTAGACTGTGTGAGTCCGTATCAGACTCTCGGAGAAATATCTCATAAAAAGACTCGAGGTCTCCAGGGGTCCCTGGGTGGAGATGAGAATGTCTCCCAGCTCCTGGCTTCTTCCGCCATCGGCAGCACGGTGTTAGCGTTGGCTAAATAAATACTCATCTGGCAACACCCGAATATTAAATCATTGACATAAAAAAATATTCATCTTGTAATTACAGAAAAGTCAATAGATGTCGCACATTAAAATAAAATTGGATTTATTATCCAAGACTCTATCTAGATTGTATTGAGTTCGGAAAGAGTCTTACAATCATACATAAAGATGGCAGCCAATAAAAATATGCGTTAAGAAAATGAAGATCATGTTAATATAATATGTTAGTAGTTCTTAGTCGAATTATGATACAGTTAAATATGACCGAGGTGATTGGTTCGAATTAGCTCAGTGGTTAGAGCACAGACCCGGCAAGGCTAAGGTCCGAGTGGGGGATAGAAGGAAGATTGAACATTCTGCCGCAATTATTGTCCTGGTTCTAATGCGCTTCTTACATAAACTTTCAGCATTAAAAATCCAACAATTTTAATATCCGGTGATTTTAACTGATGTTGTTTTAAATTAGCCCTACGGCTGGCATAGTCTAGGAGTAAGGCAATCCGGAAGTTGCGGAATCAATCCCTGCGTGGGCAAATAAGTTTTATTTGATTAATTTGTACTATTTCACAATTAATTCATTTAACATAATATATAATATATATACGGCACTACCTTCAGCCTCACAACTACCCCAATTGGGGGTGTCATAGTAACACTGGCTCCAGACGAGAGCAGCTGAGACTCTTGTGAGGTATTCACATAAAAAAATGTAAAAAAAACCACAGAAGGCCCTGAGAATAATAATTCCCAGGCAGGCAACCCAGCTATGTCGCCAAACGTAGTGATCTACTTGAGGTGACCTATGGCGGAGGTGCTGGTTATCCAATAAATGGTTCCTAAGGCTGTAGTACCCATTCCTGCCTCCCAAACTGCTGCGTTAGTTATTAAATAAATAAAAATGTATACATTTTCAAATATTCTTTATTCACTGGAATTTGTAAATCATCGATTGCATCTCCCGAAAGTAATCATCGGTTCCATCAAGAGATAAATTATTTCTTGATTAAATTTACTCATTCGATTAAGCTGAGCTTTTTTTCTTGAGTGGTTCGATTTAGAAAGAAAAAAAGAGATTGGAACATAGATTCAATAGTAATTTAACGGTTTTTGAACTCCACGTGCTCCCAGAAACCTCTCAGAAACTTTATTACTTGATTTACGAGGGATAAAATTTCAGAATAAAAAGGATACTAAAAAGTTACATAAATCAAAGTGTCTATACTATAACTGATACAATATGTTTTGTATTATTCCGTATATGTTTTCGCAATATTTTATAATTTCATGAAAGTTAAAAATAGTAATTTCATTAAAACGAATTTTTGTAATCGAACTTTAGAAAAATATTAGAATTGGAATTGAATGAATCAAAATTAACTCAATTAATTTCATTAAATTTTCAGTCGAATGAATCAGTTTTTGAAATTTTTTTTAATTAATTGAATTGAAGCAGTCGAATGAATCTGTATTCGAAATGTTCAAAATTAACTAAATTGAATGAGTGCATTCAGTCTATTGAATTAGTAGTCGAAGTGTCAAATATTCATTAACCTTCCGACAGGCGCAATGCAAATCAATTAATCTGTGAGATGAAATCACAGAAAAACAGATAAAAATAAAATTTTCGCTCAATTTAATTGTATTTGCGTTCCAAAAGCCAGATGAAAAAAATAAAAAGCGTATAACAAAAAATAAATTTACCTGTATAAAAATCGCATATCGTAAATAAAATCAGCAAAGGTACCTATAAAAAAGATTCATGACTTAAATAGATAGGTAGGTACATAACTTAACATTCTGACTGGTCAAGAATAAAAAAATCAATAAACAGGCTTCAGACTGGAATTCAGTATTTAATAAATACATTAACATTACTACGCAATCAGGCGCAATTCATCTGACAGATTACCGCATTTCTAGCAGCGATCCACAATGCGCATGAGACGAACGGAAACTGGCTCTCTGTGAGGGTGGGGAAGGAGGAAAAGTCAGGAGGCCACGCCCCTAGATCGGCGATATTTTCACTTTGGCTCAAAAATAACAGATCACTTCATCTCACAGATTAGTTGCGCTGGACGGAAGTTTAAAGTCGGATAGAAGTCGGTACATTATAATTCATACAAGAATTGGCAAGTACCTAGTAACTAGTGTTTGTGTTTGTTGTTTTTTGAAGTGCTTTTGGATTCACAAGGTGTTTGGTTATTCTGTCCAGTACTTACACGAATAAATAAGATGGTTTTCCAACGAGTGATCAGGCCACATACAGCTGTCCGTATGAGCAGTACGGATTTTCAAATTTTACCCCCTACTATCCCCTACCACTACTATGTCTCCTTTGGAATACCTCCCTCTGCACCTCCCTCGTCCCCATCCCTTCTCTAAAAGCCCTTTCCCATTCCGTCCCCGTTCCCACCTACGTCCCCTCCCGCTTTCCACATCCACCTTTTTCGCTTGTTTATTTATTGTCTAATATCTAATATTTTCGATACAGTTAATTTTGTTGTAACTGAACGTACTATGTTTCCGCATTTATATTGTACATATCTTTGTCATTTTTAAGTATCTTTTAGAGAAGCTAATAGCTCCCAGCTAATATTTCTCTACCTTTTTTTATGTAAATACCGCACAAGAGTTCCAACTGCTCCCCTCTGGAGCCAGTGAGACTATGGCATCCCCAAATGGGGTATGTTGTGAGGCTGAATGTAGCGGAGAGGTTAAGGCTATGGGAAAGAGGAAGGTGTGGAAGTACTTGGCTATTCAAATCTGGTCACCAAAGACCGCTAAAGCCATTTCTAGCAACGTTTCAATTCTGAAAGGTAGTCTTACACCAGGCCGATACCAAGAGTGTCTTCCACTCTGGAACGTGACGCAAATACACTGTCAACAACTTCATTTCATGATCGGGGTAGTGGACTTTTTTATATTGTAAAATACTTTTTTAATATGGAGTCGTTTTTATTTACAATCACTTTGAATTAACAACAATTAAATCAACACTTTTATAATAATTTGGCCCGGACCCCGCCTGGGAAATTAAGGGAACTGTACCCTAGGTATCGTTTAATGCGAGAGAGATGGTATTTTGAACAACACCCTTTTTATACTATTAAAAATAGAAAATACCCGGAGATAAGATATTCTACTAACCAACAATAATAAACAAAGAACCTACTTGGAACTGTCGGAACCTACTTGGTCACGCGGCGTATTCTCGCCAGCCAGTATCAATAACTAGATTAAGAAAATTACCTAGATGTCTCTAGTATTCATTATTTCTTAATAACCTGTTCAAGATTAAATCAATGATTATCTACAGCAATCATCTCATAGATGCCTCTATTCTTAACATACACTTTACATTATTTTTTATTAATGAAATATGAAGTAACAAAAATTAAAGAAATAAAATTTATTTGTGCACGCCGTAAATGCCAAGTATGTAATTTAAAGGAAGAAATTTTATGAATCATATTATTGAGTATATTGTATCTTTAGATTAAAATTGTACTTAAAAAAATAAAAACCAGGTGTACTGTTTGTGAAGAAGGCATTATTATTAAACGAGAACCATTTACAACAGTAATATTGATTATTGAAAGAATACTAACAAACTTCAGAAAATATGAAAATATGAAAGACAGAAAAAAAGTAAGGTAGGTTGTGACCGAAACTCGGAACTTTTACTCTAACCTGGAGTAATGCTTTAACTAACTCTGTTTTTTAGACAACGAAAAGTTGAAAATCCATTATAAATTATATCGAAGACGGTTCCTACGTTAAATCTTCATTAGTATCTTTCAAAACTTTGAATCTAGTATCTTTCAACGGTAGCAATCTTCCGAACAGGCTCTCCAATGATATACTTGGTGTAACCCTAAGTGATCAGTTCAGGTATGGGGGCTTCATCGAGAGTAAAGTTAGCCTATCAAAAACTGGACGTACTGTACAGGCCCCGCAGATTCTTTAATAGTACACAACTGCCAACCCTGTACAAATCCCAAGTGCGCTCCACGTTTGAATTTGGCAGCCACCTCTGGTCTGGAACTCCAAAATACCTGAAAAATACCCTCGACTCTGTGCAGAAACGGGCGGTCCGTTTAATAGATTCTCCCATCTTAACAGACGGATTGCAATCTTTAGAGCATAGGCGTCGGGTGGGAATGCTATCCTTGTTCTACCGGTATTACAATGGAAGATGCTCCGAGGAACTAGCGTCATTGATCCCTTCGGCACCGGTGCATAGTCGGGAAACACGCCAAACGCGTACCCAACATTTGTACGTGGTTGACATTTGTCACATGAGAGCGGGTCGTTTCTTCGACTCTTGGCTCGGAATGCTCGGCTGTGGAATGATTTGCCGGCCTCTGTGTTTCCTCCTTCCTACAACATGGGTCTCTTCAAGGCCAATGTTCATTCCTTCCTCTCCTCAAAAAGACTCTCCACACAGCATCCCAGATGACATAGACCCTGAGGGAAATTATTTTCCTCAGGGCCACCTGTGTGGAGTTAATGGAAAAAAAAGGATTGAAACAATATTAATTTTTAAAAATATTGAAAGATATTTTACAACTCCTGAAACATAAAAACATCGCTCTGCGATGAAGTAATTTCGATTGTTTCGAATTGTTATATAGCCTCCACTTCCCTATACGAGGGCGATGTCGATTTTCACCGTCGAGGGAGGTAGGTTGGCACTGTACTGTTGTAGGTAATACCTTTTCGATGTCATTTCACCAGTACGACAGTACCTACTCGGAAATTTAGCTGCATTGCGAAATGGCGAAGTTCGAAATATTATTTCGAAACATCATTCCATTATTGCAACGTTTCTATTCCCTTATAATATATATAAATCAAATTTTCCATTAAAGCTACCCATGTGTCTATAATTGAAATATTTTTAATGTCAACATTTGGAGAATAAATTTGTTGAAATTTTTCTACTAGTATAAATGGTTCCATGGCAACTCAATAAAGTGACATTTCAAAACAACTTTGAAAATTCATTAAAAGTGACGAGTTATAAAAAAAACAATAGGCCACTTGCATCACATTTAAAAAAAAAATATCCGGTTTAGACAAATATTCTAAGACATTCTGTATTTATTTATTTATTTTAATCGTATTTTTGAAACCCTGGCGATTTTTTGAAAATTTCAATCCGAAAAATCAGACCATTTTTTATAAACCGGAAAGACCGGACATAATTTTAAGGTCGAGAAAAAACGATAATTACATAGCTGAAAATCATTTTTAAAAAAAATAACGTTTTCCACAAGAAAGGGCACAAGAGAATAACGAGGCAAATAAAAATACCTCTAAAATACGTATACAGCGTAAAATATACGGGGTTCTCTTCATAACATCTGTCAAAAAGACAAACCAAATGATAAGTTCGCATAGAATAAACAATAAATCTAGTGAACGTTAAATGTGAAATTCAAAAATTCGCCTGAAATCAAAGTGTTGCCGTATAAAAAAAAAATCAGTGTGGAGAGGGGACATTTTCATGAAGTAATGTCTAAAAACGTTTAAAAAAAAAATTACTAACATTTTCGTAATCTCAGGGTGGGTTTCTTCATTTACCGAGAATGCTAAATGCAATGCTAATTGTAAAAGTAAACGGTCAAATGCATAGAAATTTTTAAATTTCGGTCGTTTATTTATACAATTAGCATTGCATTTAGCATTCTCGGTAAATGAAGAAACCCACCCTTAGTAAAAAAAATCTTTCCACACGATTTTTTCCAAGTCGTTATGAAATCCATGCAAGTGGCCTATTGAAAAGAAGCCCATACCCCAACTCCAACCAAAATAAACCTGTTTAACCAAGTTTTTTTTTTTGTATTTTTGGGTTCCAAGTTTGGCACCGTTGTGATTTGAAACTCGATGAAACGGAAGCGAACGATACTAAAAGAGGCAAAAACATACATCCATATGATTTAGCCTGCAAGAGAATGAGATAGCAATAAAATATGTATTAATTTCACGGGTACTCGGTTCCAATATAATACAATAAATTCACAATTCCATGCAAGTCTCCTGTAGTATAGTGGTATGAAGCGCCTGACGAACCTTAGCGGTCAGACATTCAGCGAACCAAGGATCTTTCATGGTCTAAAAAAAATTTTTTTTTTAAAACCAATAACCAACCTTAAAACCACGCCAAAATGAACAGGCAAAGAAAACAAACAAGAAAGCGATATCTAGCGACTCCAAAGAAGAAAACAAAAATATTAAGAAGATGACCAGATGAAAAACTCATCTTTAACATTGATAAAAAAGGTGTTATGTAGTCTCCCCATTCTTGTCTACTTTAGTTTTCTGAGGTTTCACTTCTACCGCGTGTGAATTGCACAATCAGATTTTTCGTTCAGATCCAATAGTTTCGGCGGTACCCATACCCGCCTCCCAAATTAAGACGACAATATACCCTAAAATATGTTCAGAATCTTAACGACGTAAGTAAAGAAGCCGTGTATACAAATTGCGACCCGTGCATTGGACGGAACTATCGTCGAATTTGCCCTATCAAAGAAAAGAAGAAGAGGAAAAATAATTTGGGAATCTTAACGACATAAGTGAAGAAAGCGGGTAAACAAATATACGCCGCGGCACGGCATATTGGACGAACGTACGGTCGAATTCACCCTAGCAGGCCTAGAGATTGAACCTTTTCGCCGCGTTTATTTTAATTAATTCTGAAAAACCTGTTACAAATATTTTAAATGTTTCTCCATATTGTCCTCCCGAAGTTATTAATTCATCGTCTAGAAAAATAAAATCTGGTGCTCACCACTAACTTTGTAGTTGAAAAACGGGTTATAAAGTTTTAAAATCGTTGTACGTAAAATATATTAATGATAAGGTACTGTTTTTATTAATCTAAAATATAAATAACTTGCATCCCTTGTGCGGCATGGAAACAAAAAGTTATTATATTTACGAACTCGCCGGAAATGATTAAAATGTGAGTTTTGAGCGAACAAAAATTATTAGGGTTGTGTACCGCCTTAAGAAAATGTTTCCAGAATCAAAATTTATAGATCACACCCATCACTGTAAAAATACACATACCTTCAAATGCGGCATTCGTAGAAATGTATTATATTTACAGACTTAAAAGTAAAATCGATAAATAAATGTCAGAGTGGTGGTTTGCAATCTTAAATTGAATTAGTAGGAAGCCGCAAAGACAATTAGAGAGAAATACAATACCTCCTCAGGAATCCTAATTTAATCATAATGTCTACGGATTACAGGTACCCAATCAGTTACATATACAGCTCAGGGATTATTGCCAAATCTCATTTACATTAATTCCGTATTATTAACAACTAGAACATGAATAATCACGAGACGTAAATTTATTTTTTTACATATTCTCCACACAGAATTCTCCACACAGGAGGTAAGTACAAGATTGTGGAAGGTCTGAGTTTCAGGGGTTGAACGGCGCAATTAAAAAAGATCCAACATTCGCAAAAATAGATTTTAAAAATTCTGCAGTTAAATAAAATTGTGGTCCTAAAGAGAATGAAGTAATATGCAAAGTAATGTTAATTTAATACGCATTCAATAACGACATCAAAAGATTTAATGCAATTACTCACTTTGCATGCGGTGTCCAAAAATGGATATCCGGAAAGGGGTGAAATTTTTTTTAAGATTTTCTGCAAAGAATGTACTCGTAGAGTAGTTGTAACATTTTAATAGCCGTAAGATAATATTATAAATTGGCGTTTTGCCGTACTGGCAACTTTGATCTCAATTATCTTCTCTTTGGTTAGGAATTCCAAATTCAAATTTATACAGCTATTTACTCCTGTATTTGTGTTTTGAAAATTATAATTCATTTGTTTTTTCCTTAATTGTTTTTTTTCTTTGCGTCACTTAGTTTACAAAATGGAAAACTTGAAATATCGCGTTATTTACGAGTACGAGTTCCACCGTGGCACCAGTGCTGCAGAAACGGCTCGAAGGATTAATGATGTGTATGGCGACGGTGCCGCAAAAGAAAACACAGTGATTTTTTGGTTCCAACGTTTTCGTTCTGGAAATTTCGACCTGCAGAACAAGCCCCGTGGACGGCCGGAGACCAAAGCTGATAATAAAGAATTGAAGGCTATTGTGGAAGCGGATCCATCGCAAACCACGTCCGAGTTAGCTACAGGCTGCGGTGTTAGTGATAAAACCGTTTTAATCCACTTGAAGCAAATTGGGAAGGTGAAAAAGCTTGAAAGGTGGCTACCTCACGAATTGAGTGGAGCAAATCAACAAACGCGCGTTGACCGCTAGACCACACACTGCACAACAGACGGTTACCAAAATACAGGAGCTTCAATTGGAATGTCTAAGACATCCACCGTACTCTCCGGACTTTGCCCCAACAGATTACCATTTTTTTCGAAATTTGGATAACTTCTTGCAAGGGAAAAAATTCAACTCCGATGGGGCAGTCCAAACCGCCTTCAAAGATTTTATTGATTCCCATCCGAATGGTTTTTTTATTAAAGGGATCGATGAACTACCTATGAGATGGCAAAAGTGCATAGATAGCAATGGTTACTTTGATTAAATAAATATATTATATTTTAAAAAAATCGACTTTATGTTCCTCCCATACAAAACGCCAATTTCATATGTAAGGACCTAATATATTATTTTGTTTATAATATTTTTAAACATTTTCTTTTTCCATTCATTTCTTTAAACTGTTCGGCACCACTGCACTGGTATGTCCGATGTACTCTACTGCCTTACTTTATCTGCGGAGACAATAATTGTTACAATAACAATTCACTGCAGTATTAATAGTTTCAACATGAATCATTTGTCAATAAATAACTAAAAATTAAAACTTTTTTAAGTTACAAATAGTACTCACATACCACTCTTTTTTAAAAACAAAAAAGTATTAACATTGATTAGGTCATTTTAAAATGCATAGTTTTATATTCCTTTAGATACCACGATTTTTATATTATTTTATACTCATTTCTATTCTTTAATACCATGTTAATTTATATTTTTGATATCTTTCTAATACTATAAAAAAGAAAGATTTGATCGTTTGTTTGCATTGAATAGGCTCCGAAAATACTGAACTGATTTGAAAAATTCTTTCACCAATAGAAAGCTACATTATCAGCGAATAACATAGGCTGTATATAATGGTAAGCTCTAGCGTTATGAAATTTATATTAATGAAAATGTGTGTATTTCATATATTTTAGCGGCAGGGAGGAAAGGCAGGGGGAAGGTGGGGTTTGTGGAGAGGGAAAACACGGGGGAGGGGGGAGGTGGGGAAGATGGAATGGAACGGGGATGCACGGGGAAGGACATGCAGTGAGAATCAATTTATTTCTTTGAATGGCGTAGCAACGCATGCCGGGTACCAGCTAGTTATTTAATAATCCTTTATGTTCTCTTACATTACGGCTTTAGATTTTTATTTCACTATATGTAAAATCGACCACCATAATAATAAGATTGCTAGCATGGTGGTCGAAAAATCCACAAATAATGTAACCATAATATGCGATGAATAATTTTTTTTTTTTGAAAACGGTACTGTTTTTGGGAGTCCCTCGCCAAATAAACTATATAATGATATGCGCCAGACTATTTTTATTGCTCGCGTCGTATTATGCGTTTTGAATGAAGGTTACAGCTGTCTTTTTTACTGAAAAAAATGTCCTGCAAAGTCAGTGCAAAGATGAGTCGACTGAGTTTTGCAGCGATTAATTTTATAGTATTAGGTCAAAATATGATGCAAAAATACATCATCGATCCAGTTCAAATCCAGATTCAATTACAATAAATTCGCTATGATTGGTGACTTAGCAGGATTCCCGGGTTTATGGGGTGAGGTTTATCGGGAATTGGCTGCGCCCACTAACTGCGTGGCAGGCCGCATCGGAAGAGGCCGGTATGGAGAGTTGACCTCTCGAGTAGGGCTCTCGGAACATCGCCGTGCACAGCAATGATAGGGATAGATTCATACGTCCGTCACTCCTGGACACATTGACCCCTAGATTCCTACCCAATCCCCATAACTTTTCCTTCCCAGAACTTCATCTCACTCCTTTCCTTAAAAAGAGCCTAGGAGAAGAAAAATGACGCTGGCCTTAGTGGAATTTCCGCAGGGCCTCCTGTGTGGAGCTAATGCAAAAATATTTTTTTTTTATTAATATTTTTTTTTTACATTCACATAATATATTATAATATAGCTTACATATTTTTATAATATATATATTTATTTTATATATAATAATATATAATATATATTTTTTTCCTTATCACAAACTTAAGAATTTAACTCGTGAAGAGATTTAGACTTAACATATTTTTTAAAGAATATAAGGGTATTTAAACAAGAAATGTATAAAGGATGTACATATTGTACATAAAACATTAGGAATAACAGTCAAAAATATATCTAGGAGAAAGTAAAAATTATATGGTGGTACTACCAAAATAAGATATTTTTTTTATATTTGTCGTAATTTTTTTCTGTTCGCATATCAGCGAGTAATTGATTAAATAATTTTATTCCTTTATATACGTAGTGATTCTGTGCTATTGTGAATAAAGAACGAACTCATTAATTTGTGCTGCGGATTAACTTAGTAAATATACAGTATGTACTTTTTCTTAACAAGTTAGTTATATGAATGCCGTCAGTTACTTATCACGTTTAAAGCTATTTCAAACAACTTTTCGATTCTAAATGGTGTTAATTAACCAGGGCGATACTCAGAGTATCTACAACTTTAAAAAAATTTAAAATCCAAGTAAGTTGTCCATGTTTTCCCGTTTTTAAATGTATTTATACGATTCATGTTCACTGAAAAAATATCAATGGTGAAGTATTCCTCTGTTAAGTGAAAGTTATATTTAAGTTCAGGTAATATTAAATTTCATCATGGGCTGGTTTTTTCACAGTACGTGGAAAATAATAGGTATAACTTGAATAAAACTTTCAAACTCGAGTTTTATTTTTTATGAGTGAATTGATAAATTTAAATTAGATGAATTGTTCAAGATCTGTTAAATACCTCCTCACTACTTTCTTAATTTTTCACGAAACATACGATCAAACATACGACTTAGGATAAAAAGAAATGAACTATTCATCAATTTTTTTAAGTTAATCTGCACGTTCTGTGAAAGTTCTGTGATTATTTCAGTTTCATGAAGCAACTGGGCTATAAATGATATAATAACAGAAATTAAATAGAACTTACACAGAAAGTTAAAATTACCCCCAAAAATCCCGAAGAAGAAGAGCGACCAACTCGAGTGCTACAATTACAGGGGAATAACGCTATTAAACACCGGCTATAAAATTATTTCCAACATCTGAAAGAAAAATTTTGAGGCGCATCTTCGGACCGGTTCTAGAAAATGGATTTTGGCGCAGACGTTATAACAATGAGCTCTATACTTTGTTTAAGGAGCTAAACGTCGCAAAATTTATAAAATTGGGAAGACTTCGGTGGCTGGGTCATGTGGAGAGAATGACCGAGCATCAAGCACCAAAGTCCCTGCTGAACTCAAGACCAATAGGGCGAAGGAGCCAGGGAAGGCCAAGACTTTTTTTTTCTTTCGTATGGTGGGGGGTCAGAGGGGAACATCTAGGTCTGCGAGCCAGTCTAGGGCCTCAGGCGTTGCCCTGTGGACCTCATCAATCCCGCCGGGGAATGAATGGAGCGGGCATTCGTTGACCACATGTTCGGTGGTCTGCACCGCACCGCATTCACACGTCGCCGACTCTTTAAGGCCCCATCTATGCATCATATGAGCACAACGGCTATGGGAGCACCTTATCCTATTGATGGCAGTCCAGAGTTTGCGAGGCAATGAGAACCCAGGCTGTCTCTCAGTGGGGTCTTGCACGAGATGGGCGTTTTTGACGTTGGCTGATTGCCACTCAAGCTTCCACCTATCTTCTGGGGTTAGAGGTGTTCGAAGGAGTCTTTCTCCTTCCGTCCAGAAGGGTTTTCGAGACTTTAAGCGGCATGCCGGGTGAGAAACGACATCATCGTGCAAGGGTATTTCGCTTTTTTGCAGCGCCTTCTTGTATTCCCTCAGTGTTGCAATCTCTCGCCTGATATTTGGCGGGGTTATATTTGCAAGTACGGGGAGCCAAGGAAGAGGAGTCGATTTTAAGGTTCCGCTGATGGTTCGCATTGTGGCATTAAGCTGAACGTCAACCATGGAAGTGTGGGCGCTTCTGGCCCATACTGGAGCACAGTATTCAGCTGCTGAGAAAACCAGGGCAATGGATGCCGTTCTGAGCGTGTTGGCGTCGCATCCCCAGCTAGTACCAGCCAGCTTATTGACTAAGTTTAGTCTTGTCCTGGTTTTTTTGCCCACTGTTTCCATGTGTTTCCGGTAATTCAAGCTCCTGTCCAAAGTTACTCCAAGATAGCGGGGATGGGGGTCATGGTAAATATTTTTTCCATCAAACTGAACACAGGCCAAGACTAAGATGGAGCGACAACGTCCTCAAAGACATATCTATCTTGGAGCTTCCAAACTGGAGAGAGCTGGCACAAAACCGAGATGAGTGGAGGAAGACTCTTGAGGAGGCCAAGACCCACCAGGGGTTGTAGAGCCAATAGTGATGATGATGATGACCCCCAAAATTTTATGAATGGTTCAAATTTTTTTAAACAACCCGTCATTATATACGTATCTTTTATGTACAACAAAAATATTATCAAATTATCCAATTATTATTGTTATTATTAGAAATGACTACCTTTAAAAATATTTCTTGTAACATAAATGGTTAGATCGTCATAATCGCGATTAATTTTCACGCCGCTCCACTGGTGGTAACACTCAACACTAGGTATCTACCAACATAATATTATGTAATGCGTGATTCCCTTCACTCTAAAACGCAGATCAAACATAAAATATTGAAGAAAACGCCCTAAAGAGTCCCCGTAAAGGGCTGTATTTTTGGCTTTATGTCCCGGCTCCAGCAAAACAGATCCAATTTTGGCAGCGCGGCCATTAAAAAAACACCATAACGGTTATGGCTCCCTATTGAGGCTAAGGATACGTAGTTAAGATGGATTCACCACCATACGGTAAGGTTCAACGTTCAACTGTGAGTCGGATATGCTAGTAGCTTTTGAAGTGCGAAACGACGTCACACCAAAAATCACATAAGCCAAGTGGTGGAGCGGGTGCGTTGAATAAATATTAATAAACTTTTCGAAGGACCGAGACCCGGTAAAAAGGAAGAAAAAGGAGAGATGTGTAAATACAAATGTTAGAGGCCGCGCGCTAATATTAAAAACGATAATATTTAAGCAAAAGTTGTGAAAATGTTTAATAAAACATGACTCGTTTAAAATAGAACAAAAACCTGATGGGGAATGTCTAAAGTAGCATTTACAGAAATACTGTGATTTTTTTCGTGCATTTTAAAAACGATAATATATAAGAAAAAATTGTGAAAATGTTTAATAAAACACGACACGTTTAAAATAGAGCTTTATCGTGGGGAGTGTCTAAAATAGCATTTAAAGAAACACTGTGTCATTTTTGTAACTTGTAAAACAATTGAAAATAAAACGTTTTTATTATAATTTTCTGAGTATATTTTGCGCTTTTTTCTATCGAGGGAAACTGTTTAAATAAAAATGAATCGCCGAAATGTATGTACGCGCATAACTTCCAAACGACTGCACCGAATTGGATAATTCTTTTTTTTCCTGTTCGTCATTGTCAGGACAAGGTTTGTATAAAAGTACTGGTGAGCTCTGGCATTATGAAATTTGTATAAAAAAATTGAAATAGGTGGAACGCGAGCTGTTTGAAAAATGAATGCACAGGGACTGAATGAATGGAATGCGGGAGGGGGGAGGGGAACCGGGGAGGGGGGGGGAATACGGGAGGGGGTTCGCGGGATGGGGGTAGGGGGTAGGGGGGGAGTGGAGTGGGGAGAAGAAAGATGTAGTAGGCGGAGTGGCAACGCTAGAGGGAAAGGGGACGCGGGAGAGAAAGGGGGGGCGGAAGGAGAATGGGACGAGTGGGAAAGGACACGCAGGAAGAAACAATTTCTTTATTAAATGGCATAGAAACGCATGCCGGGAACCAGCTAGCTTAAAATAATTGCCGTTTCGGCGTGGGGAAAATATGGATATTATCTTCAAGAATAACATATATTTTTTAAAGAGCTTTATACCTTAAAGTGTTTAAGGAAAATGTGTAATAAATCGGTAGCAATACGAGAAATGCGGGCCTTAAGCGTGAGATTTCAGGATTTGGAATAGATGAAGAACTTATGGATTAATCGCTCAGCACTATACTAAATTGTATAGATATAAGGCCTCTTCACGATGTACTCGTAATCACAAACCACAGGAAAGGGGAGTGTTTAATTTTCAGGTCATATCAATAAAAGACACTCCGTTTAAACAAGTATTCTGCGATTATTTTACAAGCATGTTTACATTTATTCTATCCAGTTTAAATGCCGGCTCGTTCCTTCTGATTTTCTGAAAGAACTGCTTACTCCGCTTGCCAATTAGAAAAGAGGAGGATTCAAGGAATCCTATTGTATTTCTAAACAAAGGATTTTACAGAAGTAACACTAAATCATAAAAATCAGAGTGTAATTCACATGCGGTATAAGTGAAACCTTCAGAAAACTAAACTTCGGGAGAATGGCGAATTTAAGACTAATGAATACTATCAGGAATACGTTAATTGTGGAGTTAAAAAAGTGTAAATATTATTTCACATTTTATTCTACGAGGCACCGAACGAAGAGAAGGTCGATAGACCACGAAGCACCACACCAAGAGGACACCGGTCTGTCTCATTCTCTCGCAGGATAAATCCTATAGATGTGTTTAGTGTCGCTCGTTTACGTTTCATCGAGTTTCAAATCACAACGGTGTTAAAGAAGTTTTCACTTAAAAAGCAGCATTATAGAAATAAAAAAAATTACAGTTGTGCAGTTTACACGCGGTAGAAGTGAAACCTTCAGAAAACCAAAGGAGACAAGAGTGGGGAGGCTACGAAGCACCGCACAAAGAGGAGACCGATTAAAGTATCTCATTCTCTCGCAGAATAAATCCTAGAGATTAATGTGTTTCTCTCTTTTTGGCGTCGCTATTTTTCGTTTTATCGAGTTTGAAATAACAACGGTGCTAAAGAAGTTTTCAAATCAAAAAACCATAATACTCCTCGTTACCGACTGAGAGAGTGAGAAATCTGTTTGATCATATAGTAATTATCAAAACTGTCGGTAGGTTTTAGCTAAGTACAGAACCTAATACTTTTGAGTTTTTACTCCACAAATGTCAATGATAGTTGTTTACAAGAATATTGCTTTTCAAGCAGGAGGCTAGTTAAGATTTGATCAGATAAGGAATGGAACAAATGTACTAAAAGTTGGCTTTACATTGTTTAAATTAGATGCTGCAAGATTTAAAATTGATATCCTGATGATAGCTCTGCAGCGGTTTACTGAACATATATATATATATATTTTTAAAACGAGTCCTTTTTATTGTGTTTCATGGTCCTTTAACTGCAGATAAAGAAAGAGGGATGTAAGATTAAGAACGGGTTGTTTCAAAGAATTTGAACAATTCATTAAATTTCGATATTAATTATCAAGTTTTGCGAAAGTTTTATTACTATTTCACCATGGCAGGTTATTTCACAGTACTTGGATAAAAACAGAACTTGCATACAACTTTCACTTTGAATATTACTTTATAATTTGACAAATTGTTCGAATTCTGTGAAACAACTCCTGTTTCACAGAATTGTCTTTTGTCCTTATAGTGCAGGTGTGTTGGTCAATAATGTATTTATTTTTTCCTTTAATTTAAAGTTGAGTAGAGCACCTTTTAACATTAATCACCCATCATAACATTATTAGTATAATTTGTGCCAATATTGAATTACCGTCGTGTCGTCTAGATACATAAAAAAATCCAAACATATAAGCACTCAGTCCGATAATAGATTCCATAACTTATATCACAATTTATTCCGTAACGATTTACCATAACGCACACGTTTCACATTTCTTACTGGCAATAGTGGGGAAAACGGGAATGTAGGGGAATTCGGGAAACGAAGGGGAAAACGAGGAACGGTGAGAATGATCCCTAAACACCACTACATAATAATATATTAAGGGTCCAAGATTTGCGAACCAGTTACTCAGCATTAGAATACCGGTTAATATGATCCGGAGCCCAAAACTGGTCGGGTGTCACATAAATTCGGATATGCGCGCCATAAATTCTACCGAATATCACAGATAAATACGACCCGTAGATTGGAAATGAAATTGGCCCAACTAATTGAAACCCTTCCCAAGGAGTGAAAAGGGTCGGTTCCTTTGTTTTTGAATTTATCGGACCGAATTGAAAAAAATATACCGAATTTTTTCTGACCCGCCGTTTTTAAGGGTGGAATGATAAATTTTAAACATGAATAAAGTGTTCCATTTTTTCTTTGATGAATTATGAATATTTTTTGTTATATTCTTTTGATGTATTTTTAATCAATTCGTAGAAAGTGACGAAGTAATTCTTTTGGTACATAGATTTTTCATTATAGAATAAACAAGTGAAATATTAAAATTTTTCAATATCTTTGTCATTGTATAAACGTTTTATTTTTATTTGTGATTTTTGTTACAAAAGAAAAATGTAAAAAGCTCTGCCGTTGATTTGAACTCTGAAAATATCTGTTATCTTGTTACTTCTAAACCACTATCGTAGCAACCATTTTGTTTGCAGAGTAGGCATCACTTATTGTAATAATTATACATTTTTTCGTTATTTGTGTTTGGGGTGTTATGCCGTGTTGCGCTACCTCCTTCTTTAGCCAACGTTTCGGTTGCAGTGTCCATCATCAGGGCAGATCCGGCAGATCTGGTAGATGTGTGCCGGATCTGCCCTGATGATGGACACTGCTACGCTCTCCTAAACGTTGGCTAAAGAAGGGGGTAGCGCAACACGGCATAACACCCCAAAAACAAATAACGAAAATACTTTTGACCGTGAAAATCTAAAAACGTATCCCATTATAAATATGTTTTTTTTTATATTTCTTCTTCTTTGTGTGCCGCATCAGGTCCCCCCGACGTTGGCGATCACTCTTGAGAATATCTCTCTGTCTTGCGCTGCCCGGAATAGCTCCTCCACACTTCTAATGCCGGTCCAATCTCGTATATTACGCAGCCAAGACATTTGTCTCCTACCAGGCCCTCGGCGACCCTCTATCTTGCCTTTCAATATCAAATGGAGCAAGTGATACTTCTCCCCTCGAAGTATATGACCCAGATATAAAATTTTCCTGATTTTTATTAATGTAAGCAGTTCTCTATCTGCTCTAGCCCTCCTGAGAATTTCTGTGTTGGTGATCATGTCGGTCCTTGAGCATTCTCCGGTGAAGCCACATTTCAAAAGCCTCTAACCTGTTCATGGTATTTACTTTCAAGGTCCATGTTTCACATCCATAGAGCAAGACCGACCACACATAACATTTTAGCATTCTCTGCCTTAGTTTTAAGCTGATATTGTCATTGCAGAAGAGGGATTTCATTTTAATGAACGCAGTTCTTGCTGCTTCAATTCTGCATCTAACCTCCACATCTGGGTCAAGAGTCTCCGTGAGAAAACTGCCGAGGTATCTAAATCTTTCCACCTTTTCGACATTGCAACCATTTAACTGTATATTTTTGAATGTAGCTATTACTTTGTGGTTATCCATTATAGAAAAATGAAACAATACAACTTTGTATAAACCACTTATATGATGTGCAAATCCGACCGGTTTCGGAACAAACGTTCCTTCGTCAGGGAAAGCTTATACTTATTTGACAGTTTAGAACAATGTTTTATTGTGGTAGGGGTGGAGCCGTTGTTAGTTAATAATGTAGATTGGGTGGGTGTCTTAATAATAATAATTTTTCTGAGTTCGCTAACCATATCATTGAAAATAACCACAGTTTTGAAAAAAACACAGGGATAAATATTCTTCATATTTAAAACGTTTAGATAACTTAGAAGCTTTGGAAATTAAAAAATCCCTTAAAAATAATGAATCTATTATCAACAAACAAAAAATATTGTCATATAGCCCAATCATGGATTTGTACCCCTACCCACCCACTCTACACTAATACCTACCCACCCAATCTACATTATTAACTAACAACGGCTCCACCCCTACCACAATAAAACATTGTTCTAAACTGTCAAATAAGTATAAGCTTTCCCTGACGAAGGAACGTTTGTTCCGAAACCGGTCGGATTTGCACATCATATAAGTGGTTTATACAAAGTTGTATTGTTTCATTTTTCTATTTAACTGTATCACTGATTCAGAGTGATCTAGTCGTCCAAATGTCATCCATTTAGTTTTATTGACGTTGATTGTTAGGCCCAGTTGCTCACCAGCATTATTAACGAGATTTAATAGGTCTTGGAGGTCATCGATACAGTCAGCTAGTCATACAGTATCATCTGCGTATCTTATGTTATTAATGACAATTCCGTTGATCTTCAGACCCTTCTCAGCATTACTTAGGGCTCTTTTAAAGATATAGTTGGAATAGAGATTAAACAATAGTGGCGACAGGATACAGCCTTGTCGTACTCCACGCTGAATGGCAATTGCATTAGATCTCTCATTCCCATGTCTTATTTCTGCTGTTTGGAACCAATACAGGTTTTTAATGAAATTCTGGTATTTGGTGTCAACGTTACAATCCGCAAGCATTTTCATTAGGTCAGCATGTTTCACCCTGTCAAATGCCTTTTCGTAGTCAATAAAAAAGGCAAAGACTTCCTTTCTTTGGTCACGACACTTTTGCAATAGTACGTCGATAGACAATAATGCTTCACGCGTCCCGAACGCATTTCTGAAGCCAAACTGAGTGTCATCCAAGTCCTGCTCGCACTTATTGCGTATCCTGGCATGTATTATTTTAAGGAATAATTTATATTTAAAAACCGTTATTTTAACATATTTAACAAAACCAACTTTTTTTACATTAGCTCCACACATTAGGCCTGAGAAAAATAATTTCCCTCAGGGCCGTCTTTTACTTTATCTCCATACAAGAGGCTTTGAGGAAAAAAAATCCCTCAGAGCCTACGATGTCTTTGGGATACTGTGTGGAGGGTCTTTTTAGGGAAATAAAGGAGACGAAGTTTTGGGAAGGAAAAAGGTATGAGTGGTGAGTAAAAATCTGGGATAGCCCACTGCGGTGCGAGAGGACAAGCTATACGTGTCAATGGTGCTTTAATTTTAAATTTCGGCACTTCATACTAAATGTATCAACGGTGCTTTTATTTTTGTTTTTGGCACTACATACTATATACATAATAATAATAATAATTGTTGGATGACTTCTATAGCGCCATTTTGGTGATAAAATCACCTCAAGGGCGCTTTACAATTCATTTACACATTTAATCTATACATGTATATTACAAGTGGCTTATTACTAAGATTGGTAACTAATGTAATGACGTACAACTAAGACCTATATGACTATTGACTTAAAACTATACTTATTTTTATGATCGAGTACAAAACTACTCTAATCGTATTATTAATTACGTATTATTATATGTCTTAAAAATAATTATTTATGAGTATTATACATATTTACATTTACAAACACATATTTTTTTTTTTACATGATCTCCACACAGGAGGCCCTGAGGAAAATAATTTCCCTCAGGGCCTATGTTATCTTTGAGGATGCTGTGTGGAGGGTTTTTTTAAGGAAAAGGGAAGGAGAGGAGAGTTCTGTGAAGGAAAAGGGTTTAAGGGGTGGGTAGGAATCTGGGGTTCAGTATGTCCCGGTCATCCGCCTCCAAGACTTAGACAAACCTCACCCCGTGAACCCGGGCACCCCTGCTAAATCACCAATTTACATTAACAAACAGATATTGTTATGATTACTGCCCGTGCTGTCAGTGTGAGTTATGAAAAATATTTAAAAACCATCTTAGTAAATTATGGACTATGTAATGACAAACTACTGAAGAAATAAAGTTATTTTTCTGGATATGACAATTTGAAAAGATGAGTTTTTAGCTTTGCTCTGAACTCAGATTTGCTGTCGATATTTCGCAAATATGAAGTGAGTTTGTTCCAAGCTGTTGCGCCTACCACTGCAAAGGCCCGGTCGCGTATTTACAATCCCTACCGCGTTACAGTCGCTTTAAATTTTCAATATCAAAATTTAAATATTTAGAAATAAAATTATTAATTTGTAATATAGACATTGGAAAGATTATTTTATCTAGATCTTAGAACAATTTTTGTTTTTGCAAAGTGATAAAAAATTATCAATATAGAGGTGTATTTACAATATATGGGAATAATATTAAAATTTAAATATTTAGAAATAAAATTATTAATTTCTAATATACACATCAGAAAGATTATTTTATCTAGACTTTAGAACAATTTTTGTTTTTGCAATGTGATAAAAAATAACCAATATAGAGGTATATTTAAAATGTAAATTGTCGTTACCGCGACTGAATCGGTATAGGTTTTGTAAATACGCGGCCCGGTCTCCGAAATTGGTGTTGGGATTGCGCGTAGGTACTGAGAGTCTACCTATGGCTGTTGAAGATGCTGATCGAAGGGTTGCTTGCCTGGTATTGACATCGTTTTGAATGCACAGTTCCGACAGGCAGGGCGGCGCCATGTCGTGTGTTGCTTTAAAAACCATCCAGCAGAGTTTGAATTGGATTCTCTCAGGACACTTAAGCCAATGAAGATTACGCAGATGTTGGGAAACATATCAATATCATATATCAATGGTGCTTTAATTTTTTTCTTTTTGGCACTACGTACTATAATAACAATGGTGCTTTTATTTTTAATTTAGTCACTAAAAATTAAAGTTGTCAGTGGTGTTTTTATTTGTAATTTTGGTAATACGTACTATATTTTCCCAAATTGCTTTTATTTTTAGTTGTTGGCACTACATGCTAAATGTATCAATGGTGCTTTTATTTCAATTTTTGGACCTGTACACTAAATGTATCAAAAGTGCTTTTATTTTTTATTTTTTGCACTAAATACTAAATGTATGAATGGTGCTTTTATTTTTAATTTTTGGTAATAAGTGCTAAATGTATCAATGATGCTCTTACTTTTATTTTTGGTACTAGAATCTAAATGTAACAATAGCGCTATTTTTAATTTTTTGTAATACATACTAAATGTTTTAAATGGTGCTTCTTCAATTTGTGGCACTACATGCTAAATGTATCAACGGTACTTTTAAAACAAATTAGGCGAGCACTCTGACAATAATAAACTATCATATTATAATGATATACAGGTTATACCTGTAATGTTGAAATATTATATGCGTAAATAAAAATAAAAAATAAAAATTCCCCGGCGTTACCTAAATTTTCTTTTAAGTCCGTTTTTTAAGTCGGTATAAAAATATTAGTTTGAGGCTCTGCAACCGGGCCCGAAAAGAAGAAGATGGAAAGATACGAAATTACGAATATCAGAGGAGAGCGCTAACATTTACAGCGACAAAATCGATGCCAAAATTGCGAAAATGTTTAATAAAACACGACTCGTTTAAAATAGAGCAAAAATCTCGCGGGCATTATCTTAAACAGCATTTAAAGAAACACTTTGAATTTTTTATACATATAACTTGTAAAATAACTGAAACAAACGTGTTAATAATAATTTTTGGAGCATTCTTTGCGATTTTTTTCTATCGAGCTAATTTTATATAATTTGCATTTTGACGTGGGCAAAGTCTAGATATTATCTTCAAGAATAACACATATTTTTTAAGAGCTTTAACACTTACCGTGTTTAAGGGAAATATGTAATAAATCGGTACAAATCCTGGTTGCGGGCCCTTAAGGCTTTCAATCATTTAAAAAATCGAAATAGTAGATTTGCCTCAAGCGTGGCCTAAAAGGTTTCTTTTAAATAAATTATTCAATGTCATAGTTCTCAACTTTGAATAAAATAACATTTCTCCGCCAAATTCCTTCTTAAAAGCTTTTAAAATTTTTCCCAAGAAATCTGACTTTCTCCTTGTCGATCCCATCCCACCGTAACGACATGTCCCGCGGGACCTTCGAGACATCGCATCTATCTTCATCTCTGAACATCCCTTCGCAGGGTGAACTACTGCAGAAGGCATAATACAATACAGGGGTTAAAGTTAAAGCCAACAGTAAGAAAACTGCGATACCTACTGTTACATGTTAAATTGCAGAAATGTTTAAATACGAGGGATGTCCGTAAAATAAGGTCTCCAAGGTGCTGCAATCGCTAAAAACGATTTTACGCTCAATCTTTTAACACTGGCGTGTAGCCTGGTTTCCCCTTGTCAAATCCCCACTCACTCAAAATTTCAAAATTTACTCAAAACTTACTCAAAATTTCAAGTAACGTTACAATTCTGAATGAATACTGACTATAAGGGAACGTACCCATACTACCTGACCTATTTAGGGGGGGGGGGGGTCATCAAAATACCACGCTTGGTCATAACGGGGGGAGGGGGGCTTTGGTTTTTATCACGTAGTCAATCTAGAAATCTCGCGTTTTTTTTCGAGCTACGAGGGGAGGTTTTTAAGTTCGTGGAATGGGAAGGTAAGTGATTAATGGGGGTACCGCTGAATTAGGTACTAATTGAACAACTCATTTTTAGGATAAACACCGGGTTTTATCGTAATTAGGTCATTAGTCTTTGAGCTATCGTAGACCAAACACTTCAATCGGGAAGATATTGTAAAATGTGGAGAAAATTGAGTTCCGCGCTGTTATAAAGTTCCTTTAAGTTAATTTAAAGATCGGAAAAATGTATTAGGGTAGTAGGTGAATATGTTGAAAAGGAAAAATAATTTTGGTTTTTATTTCCACTCCTTACCCAATCCGCAAACTTAAAAACCCACCCTCGTACATTCAAATAAGTGAAAAAGTTCAGGGAACGTGTTTGTTGAAGATGATTGAGATGAAAAATGTTTATAAAAATAACAAGACTTTCGTTTCCATAAATTACGTTCCGGTTTCAATATATTTTGATATAAGTTTTATCTTGATAATATTTTTTCCACTTGTAATGCATGCACTCTTGCTGTCACGCAGCAAGCGCCGTATTAATAAAGACAAATATAAGCCAAATAATGCATTTTTCATTTTTTGTTACCAAAAAATGTTTCGAAACCATATTTATAAAATACTACGTGAAAACTGTAGGGGGGGGGGGTCTTGGAATATACTACACGTGGTCACCGGGGGGGGGGGGGTAAAAAATTGCAAAAAGTGTGTCACGTAGTATGGGTACGTTCCCTAAGCGTAATACGACATGCTTATATGTGCAATATCTAGGTACTTAAGCTTATCTAGGTACGGGAACCAATTATTGGTTAACCAACACCCCTGCCATAGGTCATCCCAAGTGGTTCGCTACGTTTGGTGACCGTGTTTACGGGGTGAGGTTTGTCTAGGTCTTGGCGGAGGATGCCTTTGATAAAATATGTTTGTATTATTTTCGTTATACGTAATTTTAGTTAGACAAAACGTAATGTGAGCCATTTTTAAAACTTTTTTATGTTTGCATGCAAAAAAATTTAACTTCAAAAATTAAATGTTTATTTCGATTCATAAATTCTAATAACAGTTTTCAAAATAGTGAAATTTTTAGAATAGGAACTAATTTTAGTTTCCATTTATTAGAATCTTTTTGCATATTCGACCGCGACAATATTTTGACCCTCTGACAAAATATGGTCGCGGTCGAAGGAGTAAACCTCATCGTTGCACAAAGAATGTTGTGATGAATTGTGTATTTACATATAATTGGAATCATCGCTACAACCACATTGAAAATCTTAGTTACGGTAATAATTAATAATAAAAACGTGAGGTACTTTTTTGATGAGTCTTTTAAAAAAATATTTGAGTTTTCAGTTTTAAAACTTAAAAAAACATAAAAAACTTCTTCTTCTTCTTCTTCTTCTTGTGCCCTGTCCGTTCAACGGACGTTGGCTATCATGTTGGCTATGCGGACTTTGTTTACTGCAGCTCGGAACAGCTCCACGGTTGACTGGCCATACCACTGTCTCAGGTTTTTCTACCATGAGGTTCTCCTTCTTCCAGGGCCCCGTCTTCCGGCAATCTTTCCCTGCATTATGAGATGCAGGATCTCATACTTCTCTGGATGTCTCATCACATGTCCAAGATATTGAAGTTTTCGGATTTTTATAGTTTTAATTACTTCCTTTTCTTTATTCATCCGAACCATAACGTCTTCGTTTGTAACCCTGTCCATCCAGCTTATTTTAAGTATTCTTCTGTAGATCCACATCTTGAATGCCTCAAGTCGCCTAATAAGTTCTTCAGTAAGCGTCCATGCTTCCATTCCGTAAAATAATATCGAAAGCACGTAGCATCTGACCATTCGCATTCGTAATCCAAGGTTGAGATCATGACTGCAGAACATTTTTTTCATGCGGATAAAGGTTGCACGAGCTGGCTCAATGTGGCATTTGATTTCAACTGAAGGATCCCATCTATCATTTACATTGCAGCCCAAGTATACAATACTCTGTACCTTCTCTAGTTTTGTTCCAGCAATATAAAGATTTTCATCCAATGCGTTATTTTTGCTTATGAGCATGTATTTTGTCTTATTTATATTCAGTTTCAGCCCAAAATTCCCCCATTCTTCACTACTTGATTCAGAAAAAGTTTTTAATCCTCAATGTTACTTGATAGAAGTACTGTATCATCTGCATAACGCAGGTTGTTCAGAATCTTCCCATTTATAACAAGTCCTTGAGTAGCCTCTTGCAGAGCTTCATTGAATATTTCTTCTGAATAAAAGTTGAAGAGCATAGGTGAAAGAGTACAACCCTGTCGCACGCCTCTCTTTATTTCTATTTCGTCTGTTAGACATTGCTCTACTCTTACTGCTCCTTTCTGGTTCCAATAAAGATTACCAATTATCCTTATATCTTTATCGTCTATCCCGGAGGTTTTCAGAATTTGAATCATTTTGTCATGTCTAACTCTATCAAATGCTTTAAGGAAGTCAATGAAGCATGCATGTACATTTGTATTCACATCTCTACATCTTTGGATTAGTACTTGAATACTAAATAACGCTTCCCGAGTACCCAACCCATTTCGAAAGCCAAATTGTGTGACACCTATCGTTTCTTCCACTTTGCGATATACGCGTCCATGTATTCGTAAAAAACTTCAAATTAAATTAAACTTTATCCAACACACTGACGAAGTCATTAATACAGCCAATAAAATGCTGGGATTTATAATTCGTATAGAAAAACCCTTCCGAAACACAAACACTCTATATTCCCTTTACACCTCATATATTCGCCCACACTTGGAACACTGTACACCGATCTGGACTCCTTTTTACCAAGCCCATATTGAAAGAATAGAAAGAATTCAAACAAAAATTTTTAAACACATAAATTATGAACTTAACTTACACTTCTCAAATTATACCGAATCCATTAAATTTCACAATTTCGACTCCCTCCAAACACGACGTCTAATTATTTTCGATCAAATCCTATAGTTTAAAATTCTAAATAATGGCCTGAATTTACCAGAGCTCACCAATTTAATAAATTTTCATATTCCGTCAAGATCAACCCGACCAACCGATTTATTTTATTTGCCCTCGTGTAGAACAAATATTAGAACAAATTCCCCAACTCCTCGTGTATGTTTATTTATTTTACTGTAGATAGATACAAAAGATAGTA
Organism: Limnephilus rhombicus; assembly: GCA_929108145.2. Lineage (NCBI taxonomy): Eukaryota > Metazoa > Arthropoda > Insecta > Trichoptera > Limnephilidae > Limnephilus > Limnephilus rhombicus. The sequence continues at coordinate 38,957,577 of OV815280.1, forward strand.
CAAATTACATATTAGGAAGCTTTGCCTGTTCAACTAGGAAAGTTTCCCGTTCCAGGACAGACATATAATAGAAAGTAATGTGCACAATATAATAGAAAACTTCACAGAATTGACAATTTTAGTAATAACTTAAAGAAATACCGATATGAAGTAACGCGTACGATCGATCATTAATATGAGAGTATGGAATGTATCCGGAGCATCTCCTATCCTCTTCGTATATTCCTCTTCCTCTACCCTTCCTATAACCCTAAATTAATTTTAAGATAATAAAACTTTTTTGCCAATTAACCTTAGCATAAGAAACTTCTGTGGCTTGACTTCAGTTCACTGTATATTCTATATTATCACTGTAATTATGTAAAAGCTATTTGTTTCTTACAAATAAATAAATAAAAACTTTCAACGTTTCAACATTATAAAATCAATCGTCTATACATTTTCATATTTATTCCGTCAATGAATAAAATATATATTATCTTTTACACGTCATTATAGAGCAAATAATCGACAGGGAAAAAATAATTTTATTTACACATCGAAGAAACTTCGTACACTCAATACAGGGTTTGCAAGTCGTTGGCATAAAGTTCAATTTTAATACATTAAGTCTATTTTGGTGCTAAGGAATGGAAAAAACGGATTATACAGGGTGTTAAGAGATGTACCAGGCTTACAGTAATTAGTGATTCTTGATTTTATGTGCAGTAAAAATGTTAGTAAAATTTTGGTCTCCGTGACAGATTTTTTTTTTTCACTTTTTTTCTCAATAATCGAATAGTACTAATAGGCTTGCGTCTGCGTGGTTAAATTTCAGAACCCGGCTTCGAGTGAATGTCTGACACCACGCCATACGCGTCGCGCCACAAATAACATCTGTGTACGTGCATACTGCTTTCTAACAACGTATGCAGGGCCCAGATTCCTACCCACTCCTCATACCTTTTTCATTCCCATAACTACCACACAGCATCTCCAAAGATGACATAGGCTCTGAGAAAAGTTATCTTCTCGGGGTCAACTGTGTGGAGCTAATGTAAAAAAAGGAAAAATATTTCACAATATTGGATACTAACAGAACTTGATTAGGACTTTCACAGAATGTGAATATTACCTTTTCAATTTGATAAATTGTTCAAATTTTCTTAAACAACTCTATCTTAGTTTAATAATACTTGACGTTAACCTTCTCTTAGATACTGTCAGAACATTTAACACAACCTTATTATATTTAAACATTACAATTAATTCTCATTTCAATAGAAACATCAGTCCAATGTAATACATCCCTTTGAATAAGCAAACTTTTGTCACAAAATTCATTGTTCTTTGAACGAATATTATTTACACATTATTTATTATATTCTTGATAAAACCGTTTGTTTGGTAAACTTATGTACGATCGTGTAAGAAACGTGGAGATCCACCAAAGAATGCAAGGCTGATGTAAGCGTAATGAGTAAGATTAAGAAGGGGACGCTCAGATGGTTTGGGCATGTAGAGCGAATGAACGAGGAAAGTAGTCTAAGGAGAATATATGACGCAAATTTGAATGGTAGAAGAAGTCGTGGACGGCCGAAAAAGACATGGCACGACCAAGTGAACCAGATATTTGAGTCGGGTCATGTCAAGAGTCAGAATAATAGAAGAGCATGTATGAGACGATGTACGAATGTAAACGAGGCAAGGAGTGTGTGCCAAGATTGAGTTGTTTGGCGGTCTGTCTTCTCTGCCTACCCCTGCGGAAAACGGCGTGATTTTATTTTTTTTTACATGAGCTCCACACAGGAGGCACTGAGGAAAATAATTTCCCCCAGGGCCTATGTCATCTTTGGGGATGCTGTGTGGAGGGTTTTTTAGGGAAAGGAAGGAGAGGAGGGTTCTGGGAAGGAAAAGGGTTTTACGGGTGAGTAGGAATCTGGGGTTCAGTTTGTCCTGGTCATCAGACCTAAACACACCTCATCCCATGAACACGGACACCCCTGCTTAATCACCAAACGTAGCGTACCACTTGGGATGATTAGTTAGTTAGTTAGTTATTCTTGATAACGTTGAGAAACAAATGATTAGATTTGATTTATACGAATTATTTGAATCGAAGAATTTCAATACCTTCACTCAAAAGACAAATATCAATTTCTAACTAAAAACCGTACCAAGCTTAAAAATATTTACCATACCTAAAATTAAAGAAACAAAACCAAGAAAGAATGTTTTCAATCGACTACAGGAATAAATTTTTATTTATTTATTTATTTATAAGTACATGTTACATACATAATAAATTTACTTCAGGAGATACATTAGGTCACCATACTAGGCAGCTGCCTGTATCATGGTGACCAACGGAGGATAGTTGTTTGAATTGGAGTCTAGTACTCGTAAGTGTAAACATATCTAAGTAAAATTATTTAAAAAAATAAATTATAAATTAATATTATTCATTTCTTATGAATTTTTTTTTCTTTTTTTGGTATGCAGTATTATAAAAAGAAAGAAAAATAAGGTTTCTTCAAGTACCAACTAAATGTAACATAAGTATAAAGAGAGTATGAGTGTAATAAATAGGCGAGAACTAGGTAAGTACCTATACTGGAGGGAACTGAATGCATTAAGTATTTTAAAACAAAAACATTAATGAAAAAATCCAAAAAATTAACACTGTGAAACATAATTTTAAAGACAATCTTAACATAAAAAATGTTTCCACTAAATTATCTAATATGTACTCGTACTTGCTTTTTTAATAAAAAAAATAAATTACTGTTTTAAGTAAGGGTATAAATGTATTAAAAAAGTAATAACTTGTAAATCAATTAATTTAAGATTGCATTTGTTATTTCTTCAAAAGAAAGGCTGTCTTGGGATATTATGAGGGGGGTAATTTATATAATTCCCTTCCAGATAACATTAAAAATGAAAAAAGGTTAGCTACATTTAAAAAACAAAAAATCATTTTTATGTTTAATCAAAAAAATAAAGAAAGTGAATAATATTGTTTCTCAATTTTCTTATTAATTTTAGTAGAGGTATGTTTGGAAAACATGAGGTTAATTCTGCCTAATATGTTACCAAAAGGTTTCAGGTCAAAACTCAAAACTTACAGATTTAATACCGGGAAGCAAAACGGTCCGGTACATTAGTATGGCATTTTGAAATATCCTACTAGTGACCCATGAAAAACAACATTTCGTTTATTTCACTGCAATTTTTTTCTGCATTATAATTGATTTGGTGGTGTTTATGAGTGATCTGTTTAGTATCAACCAAATACACTTTTAAATATAACTGCATACTCAACTCAAATATCGATTTTTCGGAGTTGTCTGACTAATCAACTGGACCATCGGTGTATTCAGATATAAGATAAGATGTATTTATTTTTAATGACTTAATGAGTAAAACTTCAAATTGATATATTTTTCCATTTCACTGTCTAGATTGCATTTAGTTTTGAAAGAATCTTGCAACCATACAAAAGGCATTTCAACACCCCTTTGAAAAATCATTAAAAGTAGTTAAATCACTAAAAAAAACATTTTTAAATCTTCATTCCACATTTTATTATTGGATCGTGCCAGTTTTGGCTTGTTACAGTCATCTTCAGACTGCTACACACTTATGGACAAATTTATAAATTTTTGCGATTAGTTTATGTAAATTTTAACGAGGTTCAAAAAATAGGAATATTATTTCAATTTTTAACCCGTCTGCTTGTTTAGGAATAAATACATCCCAAAACACGTAACCGCGTTATACTTTCATAAGACCAAAAACGTCCCGAGCGACCATACATTTTGAAAGCTATATATCTCTTTTCCTCTCATGCAAACATATGTATTTTTCTTTTAAGGGAACGTACCCATACTACGTGACACGTTTAGGGGGGGGGGGTCTTCAAAATGTCACGCTCCATACAAATGAGCGGCGGGTTGCTTAGGTTTTTGGTCACCGGGGGGGGGGGGGGTTAAAAATTGCAAAAAATTGGTCACGTAGTATAATGGAATTCCACCACGAATCCAGACCAGTTTAAAAACTACAAATATTATGAAGTTTATTTGAAAGATGATATTCCTCGTCAACATTTTTTTATAAAAATTATGCAGTAAAACTACTTAATATAACATTATAAAGAATACTTACGCTACAGGGTGCTCGTAGTGTCATATCCTCCCAGAAGGAGACGTTTTACGTCCCCTGTAGTACGAGGAACTCATTCACACATGTTTTTCTTACATCCACTTCAATTATTTGTTAGCAAACTCGAGTTTGTTATCCGATTGTTATTTGCACCAATCACTACTACACTTGTTTCACGTTTTAAATGCTTATTTTTACTACCCAAAAAAATGTTTTTAACTCACAATTTTTTTCACTTATTTTTCAAAATTGTCCACTTTCGCTTTAGTATCAGTTATTGGTGACAATTGACACTTAATCTTCCTGAAACAAAATTTTAAAAAATCATGTGTTTACATAATTAAGAAATAAACTAATATTATTACTTCTTCAATAATCGCAAATTCACTTTATGGCGTTATTTTAATTAAATCAAAACAAATCACTTTGTAAAAAAATTTCAAAATTTAATAAAAATTATCAAATATTTCGAAACCAAAGGTTTCTTCATCAGATTAAAAGGGAAATTTTATCCTGACGAAGAAACTATTAGTTTCGAATTTTGATTAAATAAGGGTAGATACAAATTGATTTATTTTCATTTAATATTTTTACATACACTAATATAAACATATTCTAAAACGTAAGCTTCGTTAATTTTAAATAACTACATTTAAAATGTTACCTTAAAGTTAGAAAACCACTTTTCTCACTAACGTAATTTTTCCAAAATTCTGTGGATTATCTATTTATAAAATATGAAAAGAGTGAAGTAAGGACTGTATAAATGATAGCTAACATCCAATAGCAGATGGCATCAGAAAAAACTTTACACAAAATACTTTTTTTTTAATTTTACGTCTTTTTCAAACATCACCATCGAGAAATAATTTGTATTTCATGACAAAAGATGTGCCAAAGTCAAATGATTTCTATGCCTTAGTATTTTCTTAAGAGGTTGAAATTTAAAACACACCTGATTTCATCTAATTCGTCGATCAGTCTGAAAAATGGTAATATTATTCAGTTCACTTTACTCCTACAAAAATTATGTATAATTAACAATTCGTTTCATCGCCATTCTTAAAACTGTCCGCCTTAAAACCAAAGAGAAACAAAATACCTTTCCGCACCTCAATTTATCACCGCTTTGCATTCACTTAAATCGCGCCTTGGGCTAGGAAATATTACGTAGAGGAAAATGCGAAGGAAAATTCGCCGGAAAACGCGTGCGCTTCGCTTTAACGCTCTGAACAGACTGAAGCAAAACTGAAACCTACAACCTACCAGACTGATCACAAGATTTGGCTGGGTACACCCTTAACTACATCCCCAACTAACAAAACTCATTTTTCGGCAAGAAAAATGAAGGCAATTCATCAAAAAGTTACAGACATGTAATGAGTAGTTTAATTGAATTTATTTTTTTGTATCGAGGCGCGCTTTTTACCAAATTGAATTGATGCGTTTTTGATGATAAGAAAAATGTGTGCGTGGGTAATTTTTTTTAAGAACCAGCTTATACGTTAAATAATTACGTAATCATGCTTTTTGGAATAGTCCTTTATGTAACGACCCGTGTAAATGAAGCTATCTGGTTTTTTTAATGTAACGCTACCATTTTCCTGGAATTAAGTACCTTTAAAAATGTCGTCATTACGATGGTGTAATATATTAATTTATTCACGAATTTTTATCTTACTCTAACATGGGATTTTTTTAAAGTGAAAACTTCTTTAGCACCGTTCGGATTTTAAACGCGATGAAACGAAAAATAGCGACACTAAAAATAGACAAACACATACATCTATATGATTTAGCCTGGGAGATAATGAGATAGTATAATCATTCTCCTCATTGTGCGGTCCTTCGTAGCCTCCCCACTCTTGTCGACTTTAATTTTCTGAAGGTTTTGCTTCTATCGCATGTGAATTATGTCAATTACTTCATTTCATGATCGGGGTAGTGGACTTTTTTATATTGTAAAACACTTTTTAATATGGAGTGGTTTTATTTACAATCACTTTGAATTACAACAATGAAATTAACACTTTATAATAATCTGGCCTGGACCCCGCCTTGAGGTTTTAAGGGAACTGTACCCTAGGTATCATTTAATGCGAGAGATATAGTTTTTTGAACAACACCCTTTTTATACTATTAAAAAATAGAAATTACCCGGAGATAAGACATCCCAATAATCAATAATAACAAAAATAACAAACCGTCGGACCCTACTGGTCACGTGGCGTATTCTCGCCAGCCATTGTCAATAACTAGATACAATAAAATTACCTAGATGTCTCTAGTGTTCACTATTTCTTAATAACCTGATCAAGATTAAATCAATGATTTACTACAGCAATCATCTCATAGATGTCTCTAATGTTCTTAACAAACTACACACGCTGATTTTTTGTGTTTTGTGGCTGAAGCAAGGTGAGGGAGTCAGAAATGGCGACGCTTCTGTGCAGATTTTGTCACTAAACACAACTAAAGCCACTTCATGCAACGATTCTAAATGGTGCGTGCTCACAGCGCACAGCTCTCATGGCGTATTATCGGATTTATTAATAATTTTAAAACCACATAGCTCATGGTGGAAAAAACGTTGCGGAATGGGGTGAGTATTTTGGATGTACTAGTAAACTAATTAACCCGGTTTGACGTTACGGTGGTTGCTTACCAGGGTGATACTGATAGCACTCATCGATCTAGAATTCTAGAAGGAGATGCCAATTTACTACAACACATCTTGGGGTAATAACTACCATTAGGTAACTCTGAAATCAGCTTTGTTGAGATATTGAAATATAAGATAGTAATCAATCTGATAAATCGTTTGTTCTATATTTATATCAATAAGTATTGATAAAACGTCGAATGATGTGTTGGGAACCGTAAAACATTTACGATTTGGGAGGCGGTTATGGGTACCGCCACCCCGGTAACCATTGATTTAATAACCAATACCCCTGCCGTAGGTCACCCCAAGTAGTTCGCTACGTTTGGTGACTTAGCAGGAGTGCCGGTACGGGGTGAGATTTGACTAGGTCTTGGCCGTATATGCGCTTGCCCAACTACTGCGTGGCAGGCCGGGTCGGGTGAGACTGGTTGAGGGATCTTTTTATCTCTACAGCCGGATTCTCTCGATTCATCGCCTTGTACCGCAGTGGGAGGAATGGATTAATGCAATGTCACTTCTGGACACACTTCATACATTTTTCCTTCCCAGAACTTCCTCTTCTTCATTTTCCTAAAAAGACCTTCCACACAACTTCCCCAAATATGACGTAGGCCCTGAAGGAAATTGTTTTCCTCAGGGCCTCCTATCTGGAGATAATGTAAAAAATACGTACATTTTAGAAATAAGAAAATGGCTAATCATTTTTTTATATGTTTATTTACAAAAATGGATTGAATTACCCAATTTTTACATACAAAAATGCAGCTCCACAAAATTTTTATGCTACAACTAGCTAAGTCTAGTTGTCTAATTAAAACACGGATTAACTCTTGTTGCAACTAGAGTTACCTAATTATACAGGGTGTTAAGGGACGTACTTGACTAACTTTAACCAGTGATTCTTGACTAACTTTAACAAAATAATGCGAGTATTTGATGTTCGACAGATCTATGTAAAAACTATCCTCATGCATCTCTTTAAAAACAAACATGTGCTTTACGATAAAAAAAATAAACTCGTATTATAAATATACTCGATTTACACGTAACTCCAACAAAGACATATTGCAAGTTCCAGCACTCTCTTCCACCTTTGTTCAACGTAGCTTTAGATACTTTGCCACAAAAATATTCAACATTCTCCCAGAAAACATCAAACTGAGTCAAACACAGAGAGAGTTTAAAAAATATGTTAAAATATGGATACATTCTAATGATCGAGCCTATACTGGTGCCCTCACCCAAACGCCCAGTCATTGACACTTATTTTTGTAGTAATAACCTTGCAGTTTATGAATTGTGTAGGTATATGCAAACAATATTGTTAACTAAAATAAAGTTTTTGCTGTATGGAAACCTACTTTACACATTTATAAAAAAAACCATAGATAAAATTGCGAGAAACAATTAACAAAATTTCTGCCTCAATACAGGTTCACCTAGTGAGGCAGGCAATGCACAACTAAAAATACTGTATAACTATACTACTCCTGTGTAACCTTTCTTACGTTACTTTCTGTTTGTTAATTTTTCTGTACTGATTGATGTAATCTATTTGTAAATTATTATTATTCCTGACATTATTTGGAGTAAAAAATGTACATGAAATTTTGGTCTCCGGTGACTTCTTGGATGACTTCTTTTTTTTCATTTTTTTTTATTCAAAATCAAACAACAACAAAAAAAAATTCTTAATTTCGTCACTGGTCACTCAGCCGAATAACCGACCAAACCCTAACCCCGCCTCCAACTGTCCAACACCTACCATTTTTTATGTTTTTGTAGAAAAAAAAAATTAAAAAAAACTCCAAAAATGTCACCGGAGACCAAAATTTTATTTACATTTTTACTCCAAATAATGTCAGGAATCACTGGTTAAAGTAAGTCAAGTACGTCCCTTAACACCCTGTAGAATAAACCGATGCCGTTTTTCGGAGATACCCATAAAAATATTTAAATAACTTGTTTCTTTGTAGACTTGACTTTTCTGTTTGTAGCACTCTTTTTTTTGTAGCGCTTCTTGACTCACAATCCGGAGGTCGCGGGTTCGAACCCGACATGCGCAAATAAATTTTATTTGATTAATTTGTGTTATTTCACAATTAATTAATTTAAAATAATATATAGTATATTTGCGGCATGTTCCAGAGTGGAAGATACTATCAGTATCGCCCTGGTGTAAGACCACCATTCAGAATTGAAACGTTGCTTGAAAATGGCTTTAGCCGTGTTTGGTGACCAGATCTGAATAGCCAGGTACTTCCCAACCTTCCCCTTCCCCACCTCCTTCCCCTCCCCACTACCTTCAGCCTCACAACATACCCCAATTGGGGGTGCCATAGTCTCACTGGCTCCAGACGGGAGCAGTTGAGATTCTTGTGCGGTATTCACTGTAAAAAAAAAAAAAAAAAAAACTCAGGGAAATGGAGTTATGCTTTTACTGTGCAACTCAAAACACTGATTTCGGAATTACCTAGTTGCAGTAATTACCCCACAATATAGTCGGTCAATTAAGAGTAGAAACTATTAAAAATGGAAACTCAAAATAGGTAGGCTGGCAACACCAATTTAACTACCAAATATTATTTTAAAGCGCAATGACACTGAAAATATAGAACACTGTAAATCACATTTTAAACATTTTTTGTTCTTAAAGAAAAAAAATTGAATCGAAGAAGCACTGTTGTTAAGGTACCTACTTATTGACATACATTTGATTAAAAGCTGATAAACATTTGACAACGTGATTTGCTTTCATTTAATTTAACATAAATTTGAATTTAACTGTAGGTCGAAAGGAACAATCACGTTTCCATCAATTTATGTTTAGTATTGCCATTTGAAAAACAATGTTTTGTACTCTTATTCGACGAACTGTACAATAATATATTGTTATGTGCTTTTTTTCAATTAGAACCTACTCAATTTGAGAGGCGGGAACCATTTATTGGAGAACCAACATCTCTGCCGTAATGGGGTATTTCCACGTGTTTTTTTTATTGCTTAAAAAAATTAAGCAAAAAATTACGATGATTACCGCATTTTTATTTTATTTTTATGTTGACGAATAAATTTTCTACAGCGAGTTAAAGTCTCTCATTTTGGAATTACCGCAAAAACGATATTTTGGGGCGTGGCTATCGTGTGACGTCATGAGTGAGGACGCTCACTGACAGTGTTTATTTATGCTAGTTCAACTTAGCGACATTTGTGACGTCACAAACCCATTTCCCAAACATGGGCCGTTTTGATTTGATCAGTTTTAGATCGTTTTTAAAATCAATAATATTGAATGAAAACATAAAAATCAAACATTTTTAGTAGGATTATTAAAATTAGAAAAATAATCTTAAAATATTCCGTACATTTTCAACAGAATTCCTCGTTTGTGGAAATACCCCATTAGGTCACTGCAAGTGGTTGGCTATGCTTGATGACGAGATCATGTGGTGAGGTTTGTGCAGATCTGCGGGAGCGACTAGTTGAGGGAGTACCTTTGACCCCTCCAGCCGGTCTCTCTCAACCTTGCACCGCAATGGGAGGGATTGGATTCATGAATTTATCACCCCTGGATACGTCGACCCTCAGATTCCTAACCACCACTCATACCGTTTTTCTTCACATAACTTTCTCTCTTTCAATACTTAAGCTTTATATTTTGATGTGAAAACTTCTTTAGCACCATTATGATTTGAAACTCGATGAAACGAAAAATTATGGCACTAAAGAGGGACAAACACATACAGGATTTGGCCTGCGAGAGAATGCGATAGTATAATTGGTCTCCTCTTTGTGCGGTGCTTCGTAGCCTCTCCACTCTCTAGTCTACTTTAGTTTTTTTAAGTTGTCACTTCTACAGCATGTGAATTGCACACTCTGTTTTTTTACGTGAATACCTCACAAAAGTCCTAGCTGCTTCCGTCTGGAGCTAATGAGAATATGTAATCCCCAATTAGGGTATGTCGTGAGGCTGAAAGTAGTGGGAGGCAGGAAGATGGGGAAGGGGAAAATGAGGAAGTACATGGCTATTCAGATCTGGTCACCAAACATGGCTAAATCCATTTCAAGCAACGTTTCAATTCTGAATGATGGTCTTACACCAGGGCGTTTCTGAGAGTATTTTCAACTCTGGAACGTGCAGCAAATATACTATAAATTATTTTAAATGAACTAATTGTGAAATTACACAAATGAATCAAATAATATAAACAATAAATTAATAAAATTTGAAAGCATCATAAAAAATAAACTTTTTATGTTGCATCCAAATTTTTATGTTTAAAAAATTGTATGTTTATTTCGAATTATAAAATTTAAAAGCATCATCACATTTTAAAAACAGTTTTTAGTTTTCGGATGCGAAATATTCCATATATCTGGATTTTATTGCAAAGCGAAAATATTTTGACCTTACGACAGAATAGGCCTGAGAGGTTAAATGATTAAATTGTTAAAAAAAAACATAAATCAATCAATTGATTTTGAGTCCCAGTTGCGACCATTGTCTTTTTCTGTGTCTTGTTCTCTTTCATATTTTCGTTTAGATTATTATTGTTATCTTCTTCAGTGATATATAACTTTTTTTTACATGAGCTCCACATAGGAGGCCCTGAGGAAAATAATTTTCATCCTATGTCATCTTTGGGGATGCTGTGTGAAGGGGTTTTTTAGGAAAGGAAGGAGAGGAGAGTTCTGGGAAGGAAAGGGGTTTAAGAGATGGGTAGGAATCTGGGGTTCAGTGTGTCCTGTCCATGAACCCGGGCACACCTGCTAAATCACCAAACGTAGCGAACCACTTGGGGGTGACCTATGGCAGAGGTGTTGGTTATCCAATAAAGGTTCCCGGGGTGGCGGTACCCATTTCCGCCTCCCAAATTGAATTGATGGGAATAACCTTCAAAAGTTATAAAAAAAGAGTTTTTCTCATAAAAAATTAAATAAAATTTATTTGCGGACGCCGGTATTCGATCCCGCTTCGGATTTTTGGTAAAGATCCTTACCGCTCGACATTTTGACTGCATCAAAAAAAAAATAAAAACTGCACGTGAAATAAACGTGGCTACTTTTTTGTACGCGTCATAATTGTAGTTGCAACTTCTAGATCCTATCGTTGTTCCATGGAGACCGTCTGCTCGTCTCCATTTTCATGATGCAATTTATTTAATTGTTGGCAGAGTAGTAAGGTGAGCGAATTTAATTTGCATTTTGGCTCCTGTCCAACCTTCCTCACATGGCCTCCCAACTCCCAGCCCGACTGCACTTCTCACATGACCCGAAAGAGAATCGTCCTGTCCGACTCGACTCCAGGCTGTTCTCATTTCACCCTGATGGGACATTTTGCCGTGTCGTAGTTTTCCTTCACTAGAATTTCGGTGCATTTTAATGGCCTCCGTGGTCGAGGAGTATGACTCTTGACTTGTATCCGGAGATCGCGGGTTCAAATTGATTAATTAAAAATAACTTATAGAATAATTCCAGAATGGAAAATACCTTAATTAGCGCCCTAATGAAAGACCAACATTTAGAATAAGGAACTCCAGTGAAAAATATTCTGGCTTTAAAAAATATATTTTCATATAGACCAATAAATGCTGATTCTGAATATATAAGTTTTATTTAATAATATTAAATGCAGAGTTTTTAAAAAATTATTAAAAAGTCCATTTTTAATCGGGTCGTAAAAACACGCCGTCAAGGTGACGTCATTGTTCAACGTGTAGTGACGTCACCGTAAAGTCATTGTATGGGAATGTATATGAATGTATTCGTTTATTTACATAGTGTTTATAGAGATTTAGTTGTTGTGTTTATTGAAACATTATTTAGGCCTAAATAATGTTTTAAAAATAAAGGTATCTCTTATTAGTTTATCTTCATTATTTAAAATATTAAAAAACTACTGCACAAAAAAAATAGTAATGCTATTTCTAGGGAGAATACTTCGAACAACGGAATTCAAAATGGCTGCAGTAGATCAGCTGATTGCCCTATCCTATACTAATTTTTCAGGAGTGATGACGTCACACGATTAACCATACATACGGTGGTTTTCGGGGAGTCTTGAAAAATTAAAACTTTGACAATTATTTTAACTATTAAAACTAACTCTAAAAATAAAAATGCAGTTATTTAAGTCAGAAGCTCATTATTCATTAAAAAAAATTAAAAATTGGACTGGAGCTCTCTATTGAAAATTTGCTTGAAATGGCATTAACTGGGTTTGGTGACCATATGTGAATAGTCAGGTACGTCCCCACCTTTCTCTTCCCCATCTATTTTCCCTCCCCTCACAACTCTTTACCTTAAGCCTTACAACATATCCCAATTTTGGGTACAGGGTGTTATGTGTATATAACCAGTGATTTGTGACATTATTTGAAGGAAAAAAAATTTATGGAATTTTGCTCTCCGGTGACATTTTTGATGTTTTTTTCTACAAAACATAAAAAAATAGTAGTTGCTGGACAGTTAGAGTGGGGTAAGTGGTTGGGCGGTTACTCGGCTTAGTGTCAGCTATTGTCATTTAGGCGGACAGCCCAAAGTATGATCAAGTATTTTTGAGGCGTTTCAGCCGAAGTTTTAAACTGATAGTTTGAACATCCTCTTCATAAACTATCCAAAAGATAACGTACATTTTCGATTAATTAAACACATATTTAAAAAGTTTGAGTTTACTATACTATACTTGAACCTATGAATGGTGGGTATATATGTATAGGATAAGTTAGCCGAGTTTATTTACCTGTAGCGAATATTAATTTATTAATATTCATTATTTTAATACAAATTTATATTTTTTAATAATTTTTCAGAAAATAATTCATTCTTACTGGGGTGCCCCGTTCTAAGGTCAAATTGTATATGCTTACATGTTTAAATTGTAATCTACGCATTCACAGATGGCGAAAATTAAATTATTTTAGGTTTTTGATTTTTTTTTTCACGTTTCGCTTTAAAATATTGAGGTGAATTAATTATTTTCGCCCGTACATATTTAATATGAATGTAAATAGTTTTGTCCATAAGCAAACCCAAATCGTTCAAGATAGGCTGAAAAATACAATATTGGATTGAGTCACCGATAGAAAATTGAATTTTTCAGCCTTTTTTGAAAGATTTGGGTTTGTTTATGGTCAAAACTATGCATTTATATTCATATTAAATATATATACGGGCGCAAACAATTAATTAACCTTAATATTTTAAAGCGTAACATGCAAAAAGTATTAAAAACCTAAAATAATTTAATTGGCGCCATCTGTGAATGCGTAGATTATAACGTACGTGACGTTTAACCTTAAAGTAATTACTAGAGAAAAATTAAAACGTCACGTAATGTTTATCTAGAAGAAGACACAAAACAAGCATTAATCTTTGTTAGGTTACAAAAATGTATCTATATTCTTCCTTCCCGTGTCCACAATCCATATCTGCCTCTTTTGAAATCGGTTATTTTGTTTATGGTTTTGTTGCAAGAGGGAGTATATTGAATAATTTTATAGAGAAATATTGCATATTTCTTTGTCCAAAAGTCGTTTTAGTTGTAGGTTGGTGGAATGTATGTTGTAATGAGGATCTTGTGAATAGGCCTGAGTTTGTCGGTGTAAAGTTATCCTGGTTTTTGAATGCGTAAATTAGAATATCTTTTGTAGGTATATAAATGTTTTAGCGATATTATGGATAATCTTATCCCATTAAAAACAATGCATAAACGAGTGCGCGATATTTCTCTTGGCGCTTTCATCTCCTATAATGAAATTCACTTTGATCGCTTCCGTTGTCTCCGGCGTTTTCAATTAATCCACTGGAAGATAACGCAGTCATGTAAATAGACTAGGAATCTACTTTAATCAAAGAACGTATGAATCTCTTGGAATGAGTGGGTAAAGAGAAAGAGTGCCTACTCTAGGAGGCTAGAGCAATCTGAATTATTGATGCGAGAATATCGGAGATAGCACGCTCGGGGCAAGAAGTTTGTGACACGAAAGTGTTTGGAATCTAATTTATGGCTGAATGTCTTAGATCGCAGTTTTTGCAACTGTACGTATGTACATTCAAAGTTTGCAACCAATCTTTCTAAGTGGACCGGCATTCCGATACGAACTTTTGTATTCTTATATCTTTAGGCAAATACACATTATGACATTATGATTCCCACGAAGTGTCTTTGAGGTGATGCTTAAAACAATTCATAATTTACTCTTTCATAGATGGCGCGAGTTTAATTATTTCCTCAAAACGCTTTTTACGTGTTATGCTTTAAAATATTAAGATAAATTAATTGCCCATACATACGCAGTGTGATTGTGTGAATAAATAGTTTTGTCTATAAACAAACTCAAACCTTTCAAGAAAGGTTAACAAATACAATATTGTATGGTAATTCAATCCGATATTGTATTTGTTAGCCTTTCTTGAAAGATTTGAGTTTGTTTATGGACGAAACTATTTCTTAATATACGGCATGCCGTATATTAAATCGTTAATATACGGCACCTTTAAACCCTACAACAGTCCCAACTGATCCCAACCATCTGGAGGTAGTCTGAGGCTGCAAGTAGTGAGGAGAGGAAGGATATGATAAAAATGAAGATGTTGTTGAAGATGTAAAGTGCACACACTTTAGGCGTATTCAAACAAAATATTTATATGGCGCAGAACTGAAATAATATCAGAATTTGAAAAGAACCTTTATAGAACATAAAAATTAACTTAGAAATTTTACGAAATGTTCAAATTTCAAAGTTAATTTTCTCGTAAAGGTTCTATTCAAGTTCTCTTATGATTTTTCTTTGTACCACGATAACAAAACTTAAGATTTTTAATGTAATTAAAATATAATTAGTGCCAGTTATTTTACTTAACTGTAATAATAACAGAACTTGAAAAGAACTTACGCAGAACATGAAAAATTATTTTGAAATTTGATGAACTGAATTAAGTGAAAAACTGTCCATAAATCTAGTTTGGTTTTTTACGTAAATGGCAACATTCTGAAAAATAAGTGACCGGCAAAACACATCGTACATACTCATTGTGAATTTTGTTTTGTTAAAATAAAAAGATAGGTTATTTCTGAACTGTTATTTTTTAAATTACTTTTACCGCGATAATTTTATAAAAAATCCATGATTTGATAAACCATTATTAAAATAGTGTATTTACACAACAGACAAACTACCCTCTTTGGATGGATAAACAATGTAATACATATTACCATGAACTATTTTTTGTCACTTTTTAATGAATAAAATATTCACGATGCTTTTAGTAAGGCAGATTATATTATTTCAGATTAACCTCGAGCGATGGGTATTCGGTTTTCAACTTGGCCATTCGATTTAATTAATATCATTCCTAAAAATATTAATACGAAAACATATGAACTGCTTACTACAGTTTAAAGCCAACGAATCCATAAAGATTTTAGCGTTTATCTCATATTTTTTAAATTTTGGCAGATTATGGCAAGCGATCGCTCAAGATGTTTTGCAAACTTGCCATAATATGCCAAAAATCATTCGAGTGGCTAACTAGTAAATTTATACACAAAACCAAATAAAAATAAACCAATACAATGTTGGTTGGGTCAGGTTAAGGTATTTTTCTTCAATGTTCTGTTAATCGATATTCTTTTTTAATATTTTTATATTTTATCTTTATTTTGTCTTTTCGTGGAACCAATAAAAACATTATAATAACCTTTTAATAAACGAGCCTAGTTGGCACAAATGTGAGGAAAAAATTACATTTTATTTTCTCTTCCAAACTTGGTCGGAAAAAACCCAAGTCGAGAATTAATTGCACATGATACGATAATCACCTCCATCAAAATGTCCCGTCACAGCCGAGGGTAAAAAACACATGCGAACATTATTTTTAACACTTCGCGGACCCTATTTAACACGAGGTTTTACACCAAACGCGCAAAATGGAGGAATAGAAAAAAAGGATTATTTTCTCATTCTCATCTGGATTATGAGACCCAAACGGTTGCACTGGACTCTTCCAAGGCCTTTGGCGCCGAGGGCGTATCAAAAACTGCCTTCTTAAGGACTTCCCACATCCTTGTATATGTTGATTGCCGACTTTTTGAGGGAGAGGTCGATTCAGACGATTGCTGATGGTTTCACCTCTTCTTCATATTCCAGAAATGCTGGCGTCCCACAGGGATCAGTTCTGTCTCCGACTTTATTTTTTTTGCCACAGAATCAGTGCAGAAATGGGCGGGCCGTTTAATAGATTCGCCTAACAAGTAGATTATAATCTTTAGAGCACAGGCGCGCGTCAGGCAGGTACTCCGTCCTCGTTCTACCAGTATTACACTGAAAGATGTTTGCGTCATTCGGCAACGGTGCATAGTCAGGAAACATGCCAAACACATGCCCATGAGAAAGGGTCGCTTCTACGACTCCCATCCCGACTGTGGAACGATATTCCGGCCCTTGTGTTTCCTCTCTCGTCCTACAACAAGTGTATCTTCAAGACTCATGTTCCACTCCTACCTCTCCTCAAAAAACCTTCCACACAGCATCCCCAAAGATGACGTAGGCACTGAAGGAAATTATTTTCCTCTAGGAGTTAACGCAATAAAAAAATCAACTGCAAAATATTTAATGTACGAATTGTTTCCCGACTACGCATCGAATGCGGGGGGATCAATGACGCCAGTTCCGGGAGCATCATTCATTGTAATACCGGTAGAACCGGGAAAGCATTCCTACCTAACGCCTGTGCTCTAAAGATTGGAATCCGATTGTTAAAATGGGGGAATCTATCAAACGGACCATTCGTTTCTGCAGATTGTCAAGGGTTTATTCAAGTATTTGGGGCTTCAGAGGTGGCTGCAAAATTCAAAAATTTCTCCTGTTTGAAGCAATGATCCTAATTTCAATAATTTCTTTTAAATTCTTTGGACTTTCAAATCCAACAATTATAACGGCCCGTGAATTTTCATTAATCTGCGTTAGTATACCAAAAAACTACACTGGAAGAAACCATCAAAAACAAACGTTTTAATTTTTTTATATTAAAATGAAACCGATGTTAACACTTAATAGTTATATTAACTAGAGCAACAAAACACGAGTTCTACAACAGAACCTTATGCAGTAACCGTAAACCAAGCCTGCATTATATTATTGTGTAGCTAGTACAAGCATGAACGCGATAATTGCTTAACATGACCTCATCTACCACCCGCGCTGTGGACCAAGCTAAGCTGTATTCAGATTATATCTTTAGCAACTATAACACTTTACACAGGGTGGAACACTTTGAAATATAACATCTCAAGAAATTCATTTCAGTAGTTTTGAATTTCAAATGTTTTGTTTTTATTCCTTTTTATTAATGGTTATTAATTACACACAGTATAATGTTATATTCACAGTCCTCCTCGCTGGAGTTTCCTGTTTCATGGAGTACTGTGGCGACGCACTATTTTTTTTGCCATCACCGAGAACGCACGAGAAACATCTAAGCCGTTAAATACTATTATTTGAGAGGCGCCGCAGAATACTTACCTATGTACCTACCTACCCACGCCGGCCACGATATACTCCGGCCGCCTGCCGCGCCGTCTCGATGAATAATAATATTGCCACCGCCTAGAAAGGTCTCGAGTCTAGCACCATACAATATCTGTGCAGCGCCGAACCTTCTCGACAACTGCCGAGTGGCACGTATTACCACCTTCCGTGAGGGTAATTACTCTACCACTCGCTTCGGCTATATAAGCAGCAGATTTGCTCGCCGGGACCAGTCAGTCTCAATCTAACAGCTCACTGTTTCATGGCACCCCGAAACCCACCGTGTTTCGCTGCCATGAAAACACGCTCCGCCTCGCCAAGACTACCTGCTGGTGGCTCAGCTCACAGAGCCACTCACCGTTCATCTCCGCGACTCAAAGCGTCGAGCAACGGCCTGGAAGATAGGTCATCTCCACCGCCACGGTGTCGAGCAACGCGCCGGTGACCTGCAGACTCAAACTCTGCTCCACCGCATCGCAACGACCTTCACCACACCATCTCCTCCGTGCACCTGCAGCATCTCATCTACGGCACTTCTGCATACATCGTGTTACCGCTTCACCGACCCTCGCTACGTAGCCCAATAAACGACAGACTCACTACTTCGACTGACACCTTTTATTTCGTCCTCCATCTCTGCCGATCCGCTGCCCGCTCCCTCAGTACCTTAGTTTGTTGTTCGTAATTTATATGATTTTCTCATCGTCACGTTTGTTGATTTCCTCATTTTCATGTGCGTTAACCTCATCTTAATGTTTGTTGCTTTCATCATCTTCATTACGAGAGATGGGAACGCTGGTAGAGATATTGAAAGAAGGGTAAGCGCAGATAAGTTCATTAATAGAGGACTGAATGCCGTTGGCGCTAATAAAAAAACTGTCAAAAGAAGCGAAGCTAGCAGTCCACAATAGAGTGCTGGTACCTACCCATGCGTATGGCAGTGAAGCATTGAACTGGCAGAGGAAGGATTAGAGTAGACTGAATGCTGTTGAAATGAGATCCCTAGGGCGTATGTGTGGTAGAAGCATGTACGATCGTGCGAGGTATGTGGAAACCCGCAACGAAAATAAGGCTGATGTTAACGTAATGAGTAAGATTAAGAAAGAGACCCTCAGATGGTTTGGGCATGTAGAGGGAATATATGACGCAAATGTGAGAATGGTAAAAGAAGTCGGGGATGCCCGAGTGAATCAGATACTTGATGAGTCGGACCATATCAAGAGTGAGAATAATATAATGGTATGTATGAATGTGAATGAGGCAAAGTGTGTAAACCAAGACCAAGTTGTTTGGCGGTCCGTCTCTCCGCCTATCCCTGCGGAGAAACGTAATAGTTAGTTATCATCCTCATGTTTGTTGATTTCCTCGTCTTCATATTAATTTGTTGACTGTGGATTGTTGTGATTGTGGTGTTTCTTAATTTTTTAAATGACATTTCGTTAGTGTCCTTTAAATTATTGCGCGTATAAAGCTATTTTAAAGATTAAGTGCTCAAATTTTGTTTCTGTATTTGATTGGTTTCAAAAGAATGCATCTAAGTTTCGTCCTGACGACAGAAGGAAACCTGTTATGAAAAGTATATCAGTGTACACGTACACGTATAATATACACATTTTTCAGTGAAAAACTGCCCGTAGATCTTTTTTACATAGTCAATATCTTGGTCACATCATTAGGGAAGACTAAAGCCCAGTTGTTTCGCAGAAATTCAAATGTAATTATTTTTTACCTCAGGGCCTCCTGTGTCGAGCTAGTGTAAAAAAAACTCATGTAATGCTATGCTGTGCTAGAACATCTGTTCTGCATTGTGGTATCTTGAAAAAGTTGTGATGATGACTAAGGCTGAAGTTTT
Source organism: Limnephilus rhombicus (assembly GCA_929108145.2). Classification (NCBI taxonomy): domain Eukaryota; kingdom Metazoa; phylum Arthropoda; class Insecta; order Trichoptera; family Limnephilidae; genus Limnephilus; species Limnephilus rhombicus. The sequence goes on from OV815280.1 coordinate 38,977,765, forward strand.
ATCTAATATGGTACAACTCTTTAGTCAGAAAGCTCGCTAAATCGTCCCTAGGGCATGCGTTTCAGAGTTTAAACAGTGGCTTAATTTGTTTTCCATCTAACAGTAGATATGCAATAAGGGTTCCACGACTTTTCATCCCGCGACAAAATATCCCCGACAAAATATCCCCGACAAAATATCTACTGAAACCTAACCTAACCTTGCAAAAAAATAGGACAAAAATAATACGGACATCCTGTAAAGATAATAAATTATTTAATTAAATGAAGACAATATAAGCGGAACTCAATCGAAAATCTGGAAACAGAAAAATCAGAAAAACATATTGACATCCCAGAGGTGTCAATATCTTTTTCTGATTTTTCTGTTTCCAGATTTTCGATTGAGTTCCGCTTATATTGTCTTCATTTAATTAAATATTACAATTTTAGGTTTTACTCATAAAGTAAAAATAAAAATAAAATAATAAATTATTATTCAAAAATGGTAAAATGGGACAAAAATAATACAGACGTTCTGTAAAGTCAATAAATTATTTTTTATCTGTATTATTATTGTTATCTTTATTATTATCTGTATTGTTATCTGTATTTGGACTTCCATGGGACACCCATGTCAGAGACATTTATTCAGTTTCCGGTATTCTTCCAATCAAAGTCCTTCCTGAACATGAAATCACAAGCACCATCCTACAAATTACTCAACAATCAACTCACACTAACATCAAGCCACTTTACATTGTGGATACACTCACAATACTCGAAATAGCAATAAAACCCGCTTACCTCAAATACGCACTACAAAATATAGGATAAAGTCTCTGAACTATGTTGTCTATACACTATATAATTCGCTTCCAGATATGTATGTACAAGGGAATCGAGCAAAATAAAAAATTTAGAGTGATGCTTTAAAACAATATTTTTAAGTACGTTTAAGGATGAAACTATGTAATTTTCTTGACATGTTCAATTGTCTTGTTTCTTTTTCTCTTCTTTTCTTTTCCATTTACTTGTAATCATCCATATTTGTATAACGTTATTTCTTTTTTCTTTAATTGTTTTCTATTGTCGTTTGTTCTACTCAACCTGTCATTTATTTTTCGTCTATATTGTATGTGAAATGTGGGGGGGCGGGAGGGGGGAGGGGGGAGGGGGGTGGGGGGAGGGAGGAGGGGGTAGGGGGCAGGGGGAGGGGGGCGCCGGGAGGGGTGAGGGGGGAGGGTGGGAAGGGGGGGGGAGAGTGGAGGAGGCGGAGTGGGAACCCCCCTTACACCATGCGAACGAAGCCGCGGGAAAAAGCTAGTTATAAATAAAAGTAAAATTGTAACAATTTCCTCCCACCCATAAATTGTATGTTCCTCCTGTCCTAAAATTAGTTCTGTTACTCATCGGGATTGCAAAAAAAAACAATAAAAAAAAAATTTAAAAAAAATTCCATTTCAAAGATAAATTTGAATATTTTGAACAATAAATTATTTGAACAAACTTTTATTTTTTTAATAATAAATTATTGTCTTTACAGAATGTATGTATTATTTTTGTACCATTTTTTTTGCAAGGTTAGGTTAGGTTAAGTTTTAGTAGATATTTTGTTGGGGGATATTTTGTCCGTACGGTATTATATTGTCCTGATTTTTGTAAGGTAAGGTTAAATTAGGTTGGGTTAGGTTAGGTAAGGTTAGGTTAAGTTTTAGTAGATATTTTGTTGGGGATGTTTTGTCGGAGGATATTTTGTCGGGGATATTTAGTTGCGAGATGAAAACGCGCATTACCGCAATAAGATGCAGTTGGATTTCTCCAAAGTTTCCGGGGCAGAACTCATTTCATTTTAATTCCGATTGAAAGTTTCATGGGATGCGATGCAAGTGCGGCTGCTATAAGCGGAGTTCGAGACCGTTTGCATGCCCGGCCCAGCCCGTCCCCTACCCAAGAATATTATATTACCGGATATTAGAGAAATGTAGTATTTGATGATGTAATCCAGTGATTCTCAACGGTGGCGTTGGTAAGATCCAGAAGACGAAAGGGCGCAGGTGAAAGCTTCCAAATGGGCGTTAAAGAGCTGATGTGGGAGTCAGAAGAATTAAAAAAAATCCATTTTCCCAATAAGTCATAGAATTAGAAATAGAAAGTAGAATTCTATTACTTTTTATTTACTAATTCTATGAATTAGAAATAAAAGTAATAGAATTCAAATAAGTCGTGGGTATAGTAAAAGATACTCTCAGTATCGCCCTGGTGAATAAGACCGCCATTTAGAATTAAAACGTTGCTTAAACGGCTTTTTGCCGTAATTGATGACCAGATCTGAATAGCCAGGTACTTCCCTACCTACCTCTTCCCCATCTTCTTTCCCTCCCCACTACCTTCAGCCTCACAACATACCTAAATTGGGGATGCCATTGTCTCACTAGCTCCAGACGGGAGCAATTGGGCTCCATTAAGTATATTGGGCTCTAGTGTCCCTTGCTGGGGTGGTACGTTCGTATACGCTAGTGGCTAAGTTGACAAATGCGTCGGATTACTTAGTTCTATTAGTTGGTTCAATACCTCTGTTAGATAAGTCCTCCATCACTACACAAGCCATATTTTATCCGCGTATTCGTAAATATTTGTTTTTCGTTCATAAATAAATTTTGGTTTTTTTCACATATTATTTTTTGAAATATGACCATCAAAGAAAGCTAGAAAAACACTTGTTTTTTTAGTTTAGGTGTAGTTGAATAATATTATTTTTTTTAGTCGTGGTTGAATTACCAGAGGTCATATTGTAACGAATACGAAAACATGTCGTGGGCCGTAAAATGTTAGCATTTGTGGGAATAACTTCGCAGTTGAGAATGAAAAATAAAAAAAATTTAACGAAGTTTTAAACAATTTTGCTTAAAAATGTACAAAGGTTGTTTACCACTGATTAGATATTACTCATTAGAAATGTCTTCCATGTAGACTTGAATAGAAACCGATTTCAGAAACCACTGACTAAGTAGCTTTTTATTATGGCCCATTTAGCACGCGCTCCGACTCTCTAACATTGCCTAATATCGTGTATCGTGATTACATTTGGTCGAAATGATAATTTCATAGTGATGATGACTCAACACAGGAGGATATGAGAAAATTTATTTCCCTCAGGGTCTCTGTCATCTTTGGGGATGCTGTATGCAGGGTATTTTTAAGAAAATGAAAAAAGGAAAGTTCTGGGAAGGAAAAGGGTGTGAAGGGTGTGTAGGAACCTTCGGGTCGATATGACCAGAAATACATGCCTCCCACTGCGGTGCAAGGTGTCAAGAGAGTCAGGCTGGAAAGGTCAAAGGGTTTCCCTAAACCGGCTTCTCCCACCTACACATTTACACACCTGGTGTGCAGACCCATCCGCCACCAAGAATTGGACAAACCTCATTCTATGAACCAGGGCCCTCTGCTTAGTCACCAAACGCAGCGACATGGCAAAGATTGGTTAACCACGGATTTTTTTTTTTACATGATCTCTACACAGGAGGCCCTGAGGAAAATAATTTCCCTGAGAGCCTATGTCGTCTTTGGGGATGCTGTGTGGAGGGTTTTTTTAAGGAAAAGAAGGAGAGGAGAGTTCTGGGAAAGAAAAGGGTTTAAGGGGTAGATAGGAATCTGGGGTTCAGTGTGTCCTAGTCATCAGACCTAGACAAACCTCATCCCATAAACCCGGGCACCCCTGCTAAATCACCAAATGTAGCGAATCACTTGGGGTTCGATAATGGCACAATGGTTCCCATAGGTGGTACCCATACCATCCTAATAAAATAAAAATTGATGAAATAAATATCTCTATTTGAAATTAAAGCTAAAAATGGTCATATTTTGGATCAATATAGTCGCCCACATGCATTTCTATGTTCTTCTTTGTTTTGTGGATTTTATAGAATAAAGGTGGGTAGATTTTAGGAATTTTAAATATGAATTTGAGGTTCAAAAACAAAACTGGAAATTATAACTGAAAAATGAAATTAAGATGATACTTAAAAGAATTCATAATATGCTCTTTCATAAATGGTGCTAATTTAATTATTTTATGAAAAAACAGTTTTTGTAAGTTACGCTTTAAAATATTAAGATTAAACATTTATTTGCGTCCGTACACACGCAATATGAATATGAATAAATAGTTTTGTCCATAAACAAACTCAAATCTTTCAAGAAAGGCTAACAAATACATTAATGGATTGAATCACCAATACAATATTGTATACAAGACACCAATAATAAAAAGACAACTGTCGTATCTGGAACTCGATCCCATACCCAGACCAAATAAAATAATATAATAAATTATTTATTTTATTTATTTGTTTTTTACACGCCCTAGTGGGCTTTTCTTATAATTTTTTTACAAACTATTTGTATCAAAGTAAATACTTAAAAATTTAAACAATAAAGAAAATATAAAGATAATAACAAAAAACGTTGCAACAAAACACAAAACAAAATACATAGATAAAAATGTAAACAGAAACTAAGAATCCTCACGCATATAATTGAATTCTTCAAAACAATATAAAGTAGTAGCATAGAAGTTATTTGGTAGGTACATAGGTCTATTTGTGTCTTAATGAATAAAAGTGATAGAATATACAACATTTATACCGATTAGTTTTAATATGAAATATATCGCCCAGATTAGAATATTGAGAATTTTGATAAGCTAGTGTCCTGGTGTTATTGAAGTAAAAGGGTAATAAATGTCGCCATGATTTTTTAGGAACGTGAATATTGATAAATTGAAGTAATTCAGGACGGTCAAGTTTGTAATGCAGTATTTTATGTAATAATATTAAATCTGTACTTATTCTTCTTTCTGAAAGTTTCAATAGTGACATTTTATCCAGGAGGTAATTGTAATCAATGTTTTGTATAGGAATATGCAATTTATAGTTTATAAACCTATGTTGAATCTTTTCAATGTTGTCTGAATGAATATTCTAAAAGGGAGACCATAACGTAGAGTTATACTCAAGTTGACATCTGACAAGGGTTTTATATAACATGTTAAATGTGAATAAATTATTGAAATCTTTTGCAGCTCTCAACACAAAACCAAGAGTTTTAAGGGCCTTATTGATAATATTATTAATATGACATATAAAGGTGAATTTACTGTCGAATATAATGCCTATATCAATAATTTCACTAACACAATTTAAATTTACATCATTTAATGAATACTGAAATAACATATGATTACTTATTTTGGAAAAATGAGTGAAATAACATTTATTGATGTTCAATGCTAAATTAGTAACATTCGTACATCTATCGTCCAGTTCAATAGTCAGACATCTCTGAATGGTCGAAATTTGAGTTGTGTGTGCAGTTATATGTAAAAGTGTACGCTCTGTCTGGAATGATTCTCAGATTACTCAAACACCCCCAAATCAATTAAAATGCAGAAAAACTTGTAGAGAATTAAAGAGTATGTTTTCTGGGTCACTAGTAGAATATTTCATTCTAATATGCCAGACCATTATTCCTCCCGGTGTTATTTTATAGCATATTTAATATGTAAAACCCAGACACGTGTAAATAACATGACAAGTGAAACCTTCAGAAAAGTGAAGTGAAACAAAACACAGAAGTTAAACCTTCAGAAAACTAGACTTCGAGAGAATGACGAATGCAGAGTATTAGGAATAGGATAATAGGCACTTGCATGGATTTCATAACGACTTCGAAAAAATCGTGTGGATAGATTTTTTTACAAAAATTACGAAAATGTTAAATTTTTAGAAATGTACAGTTTTTTTTTAAATAAATAAATGCATTATTTGGGCTCGTGACGTCACTACAAATGTTCCTATTAATTTTTTTAAAATTCCACACTGATTTTTTTTTTTTATATGGCAACACTTTGATTTCAAGCGAATTTTTTAATTTGGCATTTAACGTTCACTAGATTTATTGTTTATTCTCTGCGAACTTATCATTTGGTTTGACTTTTTGACAGATGTTGTGAAGAGAACCCCGTACATTCTATGCTGTCTGTACTTGTTTTAGAGGTATAATGGTGATGGTGCTGATTTTAACAAAATCAAATGTTATAATATTATTTACGCACCAGATTTAAATGTCCGGGTTTAATTTTCCCCACAGGAAAAACTAAACCCTTTCACACACTTCCCAAATGATCATCTGGTCAATCCACGTTATGCAATTGCACTATATGTATTATAATTACAAAACAATACAAGAACAACATGTCAACCTACCAGAGACCAGATGGGAAAATAATTCACCGACTCCAGATATTTTCATATCAGAGGGTTCGGCTCTGTGGAATTCCTAATTGAACCTATAAATCCTACTGATCCCTCAATATAAATATTTAAAAAATCTTTTGTAATCCTACATGTATTTAAAATTACCGATTTTTGCATTTTTATGTATAAATATTATAAATGTTAAGAATATTATGAACTTAATATACAATTTGGCTGTCCTGAAACGGGTATTCTGCCCAGTTGGACAGACAAATGTTCACATTGTAATGTATTGTTAATATATATGCATATGTAAATAAAAAAATAAAAAATAAAATAAAAAAAAATAAATAAATTCTTTGACAAATCTAATACGCCTAAATTTTGAATCAGAGACCTAGGTATAATGCCAGTAGCCGAAATAACAAATGGTAATATTTTTATATTCCGAGAATGCCAAATTCTTTTAATCTCATTTCCTAAATCTGTGTATTTTCTAATTTTTTCAGAAACAGTTTTTTGAATATTACAGGAATTTGGAATAGCTACATCAATGATATAAGTTATTTTTTTAATTTTGTCATGTAAAACTATATCAGGTCTATTATGACTAATTGTTCTGTCTGTTAGTATAGTTTTATCATAATATATTTTATAAAATTCATTTTCTAAAAATGAATTTGGTTCATATTCATAATATGGTACTATATTGCGGCAGTCAATCAAGTTATGTTTAATTACCAAACTTTGGTGGATTATTTTTAAAACCTGATTGTGCCTAAATGTATACTCGGACGGCGCTAATATAGAACATCCCGATATAATATGTTCTATAGTTTCCGGAAAAGCCAAACATTTTCTACATAAATCATCAATTTGATTTATATCTTTGATTATATGCTTCCTATAATTTTTAGTATTAATGACTCTATCTTGAATGGCAAGCATAAATCCTTCTATTTCTGCGCTCAACTCTCCAATACTCAACCATTTGTTTGACGAAAGTTTGTCAACATACGTTTGGTTGAGATAATTGAAGTGTTTTGCATGAATAATTTTATTTGACCAGGAATCTAATAATTCCTGGTTAGTATTTATAAGAATGTTGGCATTCTCGTCATATAAATTTATTATTATTTTAATTTACAAGTACAAGTATATTACATTGGATTTAGTAATATAGACGTTGAAAATTGTAATGATTTATGATCAATAAGATGGATCAAGGAAAAATATATTTATGAGATGTAATATTTTTGGTATGCCATTTCCAGTGCCGCTATTTAATTTTCGGCTATGTAATTATCGGCTATGGAATATGTAATTATCGTTTTTTTTTAATTATGTATTTTAAATGTATTATAAAATTATGTATTATGTAAAATTATGTATTATAAAAAATGGTCTGATTTTTCGGATTTAAATTTTCAAAAAATTGCCAGGGTTTCAAAAATAGGATTAAAAAAATTTAAAAAAATAGGTATGTCTTAGAATATTTGCCTAAACCGGAAAAAAAAATTTAAAATGTGATGCAAGTGGCCTATTGTAGTGTTTATTTATTGTTACCAAGCTTAAAAATTATTTTATATTTTATTCTACGAAGCACCGCACAAAGAGAGGGCCCCATATTAGTCCATCTCATTTTCACGCAGGCTCAATCCTAAAGATGTATGTGTTTGTCTCTTTTTAGTGTCGCTCGTTTCCGTTTCATTGAGTTTCAAATCACAACGTGCTGAAGAAGTTTTCACTTCAATATTTGATTTATTGTGAGCAACCGAATTTTGCTTTCCTCACAATTAGTATTTAATTAAATGATGACAATACTAGCGAAATCAATCGAAAATCTGGAGACTGAAAAAGATATTGGCACCTCTGGGACTAGAACCCAGGATCATCTGCTTTCATGACAACAGCTCTACCAACTGGGCTAAGGTGTCTATATTCAATTCGGTCACTTTAAACTGGACTTCGTTTAATTAAATATTAGAATTTGAGGTTTTAATTATAAAGTTTAAAAAAAATAATAATTTATTAGTTGGAGATGTCTGACTGATCAGCCGGAGGATCGACATTCTTCGATTTAGGGAGTTTTCAAGGGTCTTTTCATGTACGAAAATAAGAAATAGTAGCAATAGTGAAAATTCATTCTGGTCAACAAACACGATATATCCTGACTGATATAAGCAGGGAGCGGGAGGATGTTTCTTGTAGCCAAGATTAACGGGTCGTTCCGGCCATTAAGCAACCGCTTGGGAAGTTCGCGCTCGGCTTTAAAACACCGCCGAATACAGATTTGCTCGCTAATCTTTACATGTTAACTTCCTCAGCTAATTGTTAATCGGTGTTGTGCGGACTTTGTGGCTATGTTACTACAAACGAAAGGCTGGGTATGACAATTTTTTGAAGTGAAAACTTATTTAGCACCGTTGTGATTTGAAAAGAAAGCAATATCTAGCGACTCCTAAGAATTCGACAAATACTAATAATATGACCAAATGTATAGGACAAGGTGCACTGGAATTTGAGTGCGGTGCTTAGCCTTTCGGTTTCCTCTTTGTGCGGTGCTTCGGAGCCTCTCCACTCATGTCTACTTTAGTTTTCTGAAGGTTTCACTTCTACCTCGTGTGAATTGCACATTTTGTTGCAATATTTTAACCAGTGATTTCCGACATTCCGATTTTCACGGTTCTGCGCTATTGCCGTTATAAAATCAATTTAAACCAGAATAAAACTATCACGGAGTAACATAAAGCTGTAAAAATTCACTAGAGTCCATTTATGAGTGTTGGGATTACTCTCGGTAATGGGACATAAAACAGATAAGCCATCAAACAGGGTTGGAACTGGGGGCGATTTATAGCTGACGTCATCACATATATTTAAGGGAATGGAACCGAACATCGACATTTAATTCTCTAGCTCTCCCTTGAGTTCTTTTCTTAGAGCTACCGTTAACTCGTTTAGTATTTATATCATAGCTACTTTCAAACTATTCTGCACGACCTTCAAATAGTTCTAGAGGGGTCATCTAGCATGGTCGATCGATAAAACACTGTATCAATACGACATCGACTAAATCCGTCATCTGTGTTTAGTTAGTGATATTAGCGAGCACGGTTAAAATTTGGTCGCGGATATGGGTATCGCCACCACGGGAACCATTTATTGAATAACCAACACCTCTATTACAGGCCACCCCAAGTGGTTCACTACGTAAGGTGACTTAGCACGGATGCTCGAGTTTATGGGGTGAAGTTTATCCGGATTTTGGACGCGCATGCGTCCGCTCACCAACTGCGTGGCAGGCCGGATCGGAAGAGACTAGTTGAAGGAGATCCTTTGACCTCTTCAGCAGGACTCCCTCGGAACATTGTCTTGCACCCTAGTGGAAGGGATAGATTCATACGTCCACCGCTTCTGGACACACTGACCCCCAGATTCCTATCACCCCTCATTCCTTTTTCCTTCTCTGAACTTCCTATCCTTCCTTTCCCTAAAAAGATCCTAAATACGGGAAGTATTTTCCTCAAGGCCTCCTGTGTGAAGCTAATGTAAGAAAATTTTCAACATGTGAAGTCGGTTGACAAAAACCAACAATTTTAGCGAAGATAAGCTGTCAATTGACACGCCTTTTTGTTTTGCCATGTCGTTTGTTTTTCAAAATAACTTATAGATATTTGTCTTATTAATGAATGGAGGTGAACTAACGAAGCTCTTAGATTTGAAAGACGTGTAAAGATAACGGACATTGTAATGCTGTCTGAAACGTTGGCTAAAGAAAGAGGTGATACAACACGGCATAATACCCCAAAAATAAATCCTCTAACACTTTTGGTCGTGAAAATCTCAAATCATATTTGAAATATTAGTTTGACTGAAAAAAAAAGTCTTCGATATTATTAGTTTCATGGGAAGCATGCTTGGCTAGCTGTCGAACAAGCCCAAATCGATTTTCAGAGCAAGTTACTGATTTACTCTCAATTTGGCAGTAATTGTTCATAGTGAAAAGGACTTTTATTTTGCCACGGTGGTCAAGGCTCCTCCGCTCCTCGCGGTTCAGCACAGCTGCTGACACCGACGCGCGACGTACCGGACACCATTCACGCCAGTGATACTTGGTCATTTCAGCGCATTGGTCATCTTCCTCGGCTTCTTCTCCCTTCCACTTTGGCAGTAATTATGAGTTTCTCCAAGTTGGAGTCATAAGTTTAGTGAGCAACGTGTTCAAAGTATCTTAATACACCTTGTAGGCAGATAGTTCAGAGCCTATTGTGAGTGCTTAGCACTTCCAGAATGGACACATTTGTGCTGGACACATCTGGCTGTCCATGGAATTTTCTCCAGCACCACATTTCGAGGACATCTATCCGCTTTCTTCCGCTTAAAGGACTATATACCTTTAAAGTCTATTTCTTCTTCGTCTTCTTCGTCTTCTTCGATGGCGCTTCAGTCCATATCAAGCTTTGGCCTCCTGCAACATTCGCCTCTAACTCCTCCTGTCCTCAACGGCTAACTTCCAGTTTGGTAACTGGAGAAGGTGTTCTGCATCCCCTCTTACCTGCGTCTTCCCACTTTTCTCCTTTCACCTGGGTGTCCTGTCATAATTCTTTTTGGGACGCGTGTGTCCGGCATTCTAAAAAAGGTCTATTTACCTACTCTAATTCTATTTTAACTAATAGAATCTTTATTTTTTTTTTAATGTAGCTATTACTTTGTGGTTATCCATTATAATAAAATGAAACAATACAACTTTGTATAAACCACTTATAAAATGTGCAAATCCGACCGGTTTCGGAACAAACGTTCCTTCGTCAGGGAAAGCTTATACTAATTTGACAGTTTAGAACAATGTTTAATTATGGTAGGGGTGGAGCCGTTGTTAGTTAATAATGTAGATTGGGTGGGTAGGTATTAGTGTAGAGTGGGTGGGTAGGGGAACAAATCCATGATTGGGCTATATGACAATATTTTTTGTTTGTTGATAATAGATTCATTATTTTTAAGGGATTTTTTAATTTCCAAAGCTTCTAAGTTATCTAAACGTTTTCCTTTATGATTAATATGAAGAATATTTATCCCTGTGTTTTTTTTCAAAACTATGGTTATTTTCAATGATATGGTTAGCGAACTCAGAAAAATTATTATTATTAAGACACCTTAAATGTTCTTTGATTCTGATTTCAAAATTATAATTAAATAACAACTCGTAATTTTGAAATCAGAATCAAAGAACATTTAAGGTGTCTTAATAATAATAATTTTTCTGAGTTCGCTAACCATATCATTGAAAATAACCATAGTTTTGATAAAAAACACAGGGATAAATATTCTTCATATTAATCATAAAGGAAAACGTTTAGATAACTTAGAAGCTTTGGAAATTAAAAAATCCCTTAAAAATAATGAATCTATTATCAACAAACAAAAAATATTGTCATATAGCCCAATCATGGATTTGTTCCCCTACCCACCCACTCTACACTAATACCTACCCACCCAATCTACATTATTAACTAACAACGGCTCCACCCCTACCATAATAAAACATTGTTCTAAACTGTCAAATTAGTATAAGCTTTCCCTGACGAAGGAACGTTTGTTCCGAAACCGGTCGGATTTGCACATTTTATAAGTGGTTTATACAAAGTTGTATTGTTTCAATTTATTAATAGAATCTTTACTGACCAAGGTTAAGGTTCATTATTATTTTACCGATCCGGACCTACCTTTTCAATTTCATCCCATTGGGAGAAATTCTCCGTGACTATGTAGAGATAGAGAGTAGAAAGTAGGACATGCACCGTATAGGTTACAAGTATCTTCAGTGGAATTGTTTTTCTGATTGCAACCTATTTCACTCGACAACTCATTGTTTCCAACTGACTTCTGCTTCCTGCTGCTGACAGGAAATTAAACCATGTTAAAGGTACGGGCAGTCAGCATTATAATAAAAATAACCTATCCAACCTTTCTCTACCCCATCACCTGTCCTTCCCTACTTTTTTTATCATAAATTAAAAATTAAATATCATAAAAGAAAAAGACAACTCCCAATATTTACCTTTTTTACATTTGCTCAAAGGAGGGGTTGCTGTGTGGAGCGACTTTTGAGGAAAGTTTCAGGAAAATGGTGTGAGGGGTGGGGAGGGATCTGGGTGTTAGTGTCTCTAGAAGTGACGGACGTATGAATCCATCCATCCCATTGCGGTGCAAGGCGATGTTCCGAGAGAGTCCTGCTGGAGGGGTTAAAATGTCTCCCTCAACCAGTTTTTCCCAATCCGGCCTGCCACGCAGCTGGTTGGTAGACGCATTCATCGCTAACACCCGGACAACCCTCAACTGGTGAACCCTGGCACCCCTGCTAAGTCATCAAATGTAGCGAACTTGGGGATGTTGGTTATCCAATAAATTTTTCCCGGGGTGACGGTACCCATACCCACCTCCCAAGATTCCAAAGTCCCAACTGTTACCGACAATCGGGAGCAGTTGAGACTCTTGTGTGGTATTCACAGTCTTCCAAAAGCATGAACTGAAAACATATAATGAACAAGTTAAAACGAACGTTTTTTTTTTTCAAAACACGCACCAAAAAAGTAATTTAATTTCACGCACAATGTGCGGCTTGAATGTTTGCTGGGTTTTATTCAACAGTATTTTTTCCTGCGTCAATTTTGATAAATTTATAAGAAAATTCATGTTCGGAAAATTTGTGAAATTCCATTCATGAGTGATTGGACCCATTTGTTTGAAATGTGGTCGCGGTTTTATTCCTCGTAAAAACTCCCTCAATCATATTCCTATCAACGTGGCCCGTTTGAACCAGGAAGAAATATTGTATTGAGTATGGGTCTTGTACGAATACATCATTATTATGGAAGTCTATTATTAACGTTGGTTTTGAGGTTTTGTTGAAATCAATATATTAAATTTTTCTCAAAAATGCTGAGGTCCGTCTTAATCGTTTTGGAAAGTGTACTTGAACCATAGACAATGACATTATGAATATTACAAGACCTGCCCTATAAAAAATGTGACGTCATCATTCTTGTGCAAACCGGCGCGGCGTCGAGCTCTCATCGGTACATTTTACGAAATAACACGGCAAATTTTTTTTAGATGTTTTCATAGCACGGATTGTGCCAATTACCCGCCCTGGTATAAGTAACAGATGGTTACTTCTTCAAGGCTCTCGCAAGGACTCTAATTTTTTTGAAAGAACGAATATACATTTAAGTTTGAACGAATCTAGACCTCCAGTGTCCCTGCTTACGGTGTTAGGAAGCAGTATGCAAGTGCTTACATAATATACAAAATGCGAATAATATATATACAGTCAATTTTTTGAGAAAGTGCGGTACCTATACCTACTTACACAAAAAATAACATACATAGAGAATGAATGATACCGCCGCAAACCAAAAGTATAAAACTTATTTTCATTAAAATGCATTAAAAAAAAACTATTTATCTATATAGTGTACATACCACCGTATAAGTTTAAAAAATCTACACTGGAAATATATTCCTTTGATTTCCATACCACATTATAATTAAAGGTATTTTTGAAGGCGATTTTTGGTTTGAATGTGATAGCAAAAAAAAAGCACCCGAATTTCGATTTACAATAATAATAATAATAATCTTTATTCAATGAAATAACAACAATATAACTAAAAATAAAAATAAAAAAATTACATACTCAATGTAGTTTACAAATAGATTACATCAATCAGTACAGAAAAATTAACAAACAGAAAGTAATGTAAGAAAGGTTACACAGGAGTAGTATAGTTATACAGTATTTTTAGTTGTGCATTGCCTGCCTCACTAGGTGAACCTGTATTGAGGCAGAAATTTTGTTAATTGTTTCTCGCAATTTTATCTATGATTTTTTTATAAATGTGTAAAGTAGGTTTCCATACAGCAAAAACTTTATTTTAGTTAACATTATTGTTTGCATATACCTACACAATTCATAAACTGCAAGGTTATTACTACAATAACAACTGTCAATGACTGGGCGTTTGGGTGAGGGCACCAGTATAGGCTCGATCATTAGAATGTATCCATATTTTAACATATTTTTTAAACTCTCTCTGTGTTTGACTCAGTTTGATGTTTTCTGGGAGAATGTTGAATATTTTTGTGGCAAAGTATCTAAAGCTACGTTGACCAAAGGTGGAAGAGAGTGCTGGAACTTGCAATATGTTTTTGTTGGAGTTACGTGTAAACCTTAAGTTTATTTTTTTTTCGTAAAGCACATGTTTGTTTTTAAAGAGATGCATGAGGATAGTTTTTACATAGATCTGTCGAACATCAAATACTCTCATTATTTTGAATATAAGGTCACTGTCTGCAGTTAGAGGAAGTTTGAGAATAATTTTCATAATTGTTTTCTGTGCCTTTTCGACAGGATCTAGAGCTGATGAAGTGCCCCCTCCCCATGCAATGATACCATACTCAATGATAGATTGGGTGATTGCAAAATAAATCGTTTTTAAGAGTTGTAAGTTAAGAAAGTTCCTTATGGATCTGAAGAAGTGTATTGTTTTTCTAATTTTATTTGCAATGATCTGGGTATGTAGGTTCCATTTGAGGTATGGGTCAATGGTGAGGCCGAGGTACTTTATCTGTGAAGTGCGCTCTATACTGGGGCACTCACTACATTCATTGGAATTCGTACAGCTATGAATTTTTATGGAGTAATCATCATTAGGTTGGCCTGTAGTATTGATGCTTGAAGTAACATATTTAGTTTTCTTCGTGTTAAGGGTAAGTGTGTTTATATCTAGCCATTTTTTAATGAAGTTAATATTTTCTTCAGCTTTTTTAAATACAGCTGACCAATTATTGTCTTCGAATAATAAGACGGTATCGTCTGCAAAGCTAACAATGTGTCCTTGACTTTCAAGGTTGCAAAAGTTGTTAATATACAGTAAGAACAGAGTCGGTCCCAAAACGCTTCCTTGTGGAATTCCATAGTCAGTTGAGCGCTGATTACTGAGAGTATTCTGTATTTTAACCTGTTGTTGGCGTCCATTTAACCCGTTTAATCACAGGAGACCAGATTTGTCCCAACGCACATAGGTCTCACATAAGACGCCGTAACTCCCTTACTATCATAGTTAGAAATATGTTCTAATCGGTGTTAGAAAGGAAAAACATCATGCTTTATATTCCAATCTAAAAAATAGCCACCAAAAAAATAAAATGTACACTTTTATGTACACAAAGTTTTGAATCGCAAATTGAAAAAAGAATTTGAAACTTCGGGAATTTTTTAAAAAAAATTTTCATAGAGCGACAAAAAATTGAGGTTACAATATTGTGTTTGTTATACATTTGTCTAATAAAATGTGCATCTGTTTTTATTTTTTTTTTATTATCAGTAACTTTAGTTAGAAAAAACATAAGGTGATCCATTTTGAAAACTTTTTTATGTTTGTATGCAAAAATTTTATAATTTAAAAAAAATATATATTTTCGAATTCTATAATTTGAAAGCGTATTTCATCACTATTCTAAAACAGTTTTTGGTTTTTGAATGTGTTCAGAAATATTCCAAATATTTGCATTTTATTGTAAAGCGAAAATATTTTGACCATCCGAAAAAAAAGCCAAATTTTTGAAGGGTTAAGTAGCTTTTGAAGAAGTTTAGCTCTTTGTCCGAAATGCCGATGTTCTCTAGTTTTTTAATTAGTTTAATGTGTGATATTGTATCAAAAGCTTTAGAAAGGTCTAAAAAGATTGAGATACATTTATTTCCTTTATCAAGGCTTTTTTCAATGAAGTCAGTCACACTGGCAATGGCATCTGATGTACTTTTGTTTTTTTGAAAACCATATTGATTAATTGAAAGTATTTTATGGCTCTCGACAAATTTTAAAAGTTGTGCATTAATGAGGTTTTCAAAAACTTTAGACAAGCTATTTAGTAGAGTAATTGGTCTATAGTTGTTGATATCTGTCTTGTTTCCAGATTTGTAGATGGGAATTACGATACTTTGTTTTAGGTTAGAGGGGAAGTAGCCCTGTGTAATGCTTAGGTTTATAAGGTATTCCAGTGGCAATGTAATCTCCGAAGACAGCATTTTAAGGATTTTGGTCGTAATTTCATCTTGTCCAGCGGAAGAAGTGTTTTTTAGAGATTTAATTGTACTGAGAATTTCTTCTTTTGTTACAGTTCGGAAGAGAAATTTTATATTTTTTTTATTTGCTTGATCCTCTGAATTGGTAGATTGGGTGATTCCACTCTGGGGGATTTGAGAAGCAAGATTTGGACCAATGTTAATAAAAAAAATTGTTTACATGATCAGCAACGAGTTTAGGATTTTTTGAGGTTTCGACAATATGTCCATCAATAGAAAGTTTATTTATGCTTTGTTTCTCTTTTGTAGTTTGTGAGTTTGTGGCTTCTCTTAGTATTTCCCATATTTTTTTGGGATTGTTGTTACTTTCTGTAATTTTTGCTGAGTAGTAAATTTCTTTTGCTTTTCTGATGACGTTACAACACATGTTTCTATATCTTTTATAGTGGTTGGATGTTATTTGGTCATATGGATTATCTTTGGTTTTTTTGTGTAGCATGTTTCTCTTGTGTATGCAATTTATAATGGAGTGGTTAATCCAAGGTTTCAGGGGTTTCAGTTTATTTGTTATGTTTTTGGTCAACGTCGTGGAATGGTAGTGTAGTTCGTTTTTCAAATAGTTAACAAAGTATATCCATGCGTCCTCTGATTGTTTAATTTGGAAGAGTTTGTACCAGGATTTGTTCTTAAAGTTTTTTATTAGGTTTTGAAAATTGATTTTATTGTATGCTAAAGGCATGTTACATTTATTTATTTTGGTAGCTGTTTGTATTGCAAAAATTGTTGAATAATGATCCGTGATTGTTGATTTGTAGACGATACTTTTGGATGGTTTTTTGGACTTTACCATAATGTGGTCAATGCATGATATAGATCCATTAGTCGTTCTTGTTGGTGAGTTGACGGTACTCACTAATCCATGGAATTCTAGCATGTTAATATAATCATGGCTTTGGTGGTGTTGGTTGCCCGGTAGTATGTTGATATTTAAATCACCTATTATAATAATATTTTTAGCATTGGAGAGATTTGAAAGTATGCAACTAAGACTGTTTAGGAAAGGCGTAATGTTACGAAACGATGGCGAGCGGTAAATAGCCAGGATTACAGTATCATTGTTGTATTTTATTTGCGTGCAACTTGCGTTCTGAATTTTTAGTTCGGTTACTGTGAAGTTTTGATTATTTTTTGTGTATACAACAATTCCATCGTTCTGATTATCAAAAAGAGTTGAATTATGCGATGTGTAGTTTTTGATGATTTTGGGTGTATATGTGTTTGACAACCAGCATTCGGTCAGGATGATTATGTCGAAATCGACATTTATGTGGTGAAGTTGTATTAAGAGTTCATCAAAGTTTTTATTTATAGATCTTATGTTTTGATGCATAATTTTGGTATAGATACCATTCTCGATCAGGCGTTTACATATATTAGTATCGGAAGTTGTGTAAGACTGGTTTTTGTTATGCATTTCCTCATCTAAATATTCCATTGTGAAAGGCATGTTGAAAAGTAATTATACAGCAAAAAAATTGTTTATTTGTTTATGGGAGCTCCACTGTCCATGGCAATAACCGGGAATTTCACCCTCATTATAGAGAATGAATTAGCTAAGTGGATAATTATTATTGTTGTAGTTCGAAACAATATGTTTAAAGTTTCTCCTTACCATTTGATAATGAAGGGTGATCGGGGCAATAACTAACCGGAACTGGAGCTCTCCAGAAACAACTAAACCATTTTTATCAGATCATCAGCGTGTTTAATGTAGATTATTTTTTCTCCTTCTTTTTTTCTAATCATAATTTTTGAATCTTTGTACCACACATAGTTAAATCCCGTTTCTTTCGCCTTTGATTTTGTTCTCCATAGAAGGTCTTTGTAATACGGACTGAGAATTTCGCTGATATAGATTCGTTGACTTCCTGGATCCTGCGAGGTGGGAGAGTTTAAAAGTTTCCTGTTTGTAAGAAGTTGGTATCTCTTTTGTCGATTGTTTAGTTTAACATGAAATTTCGGAGTTACTCCCGGTCGTTTATCAGGGATCCTCTTCATTTCCACGATATCTTCTCCTTTTATATCAACTCCTGCAATTGAAGCCACCCGTTTTATAGCATCAAAGGTCTGCTCGTCATTTTTTGGAATGAGGCCGGAAAACTCCAGTGAATCATCTTGTGATCTTTGATCAACTTCCGCCAATTTGACTTCTAGGCACTTTATTTGTTTGTCCTTTTCTGCAAGTGTATTCCTCAGTGACTCTACTTCAGAAACCAATTGAGTAATGGTTTCCATTTTGGCAATTAGATCATCATATTGTCGGCTGATGAAATCTCTCGAGTTTCTACTCTCTAGGTTTTCATCTTCAATTTTTTTTATAATCGCCAATTTAAAAGCTTCCAGTTTTGTTACCATTTTTTTTTCCATTTTCTCGATTAATATATCAATTTGAGAAGATACATCTGTGTTCAGGCTCGTTGACATGGGCATTTGTCCTTTGCTTCGAAGGTTTTTGTCAGCAGACATTTTTTTTTTGGTTTTGTGTTCTTTGTAGTAGGAAAGGTTGAACACTGGCACTAATACTCTATGTTATTATTGTATTATTTCTATGTTGTTATTGTGTCTGACGTTTGGTTCATTTATGTCAAAAACGAAGAGTTTGGACAACAAAAACACACAGACAACTCTGGTTCAGTGCTGTCATTTGAACAACAGATCACCAGTTACGCACCTCTAGATCAGATCTGAGCTTTAACACCAATTTCAATTAAAAATTTGCAGATAGAACTACGACTGAACTTTTGTTGTGATATCCATAGACAATATTATATCCATTATATCCATTATATATCAATATTATATCCAATGCACCAGAGATTTAAATTGTATTCCTACGTCATATTAAAATATTCAAATCTATTGACCTTTCAATTACAAAATTTGAAATCATAAATCGTATCAGGTAATGTTGCGGCGGATAGCAAATGTTACCTCTCAATGGATCGAGGGATCAAATGTTACCGGTATGTTGTGGACTGTATGTGGTTCTTATCTACCTATTTTATTATGTTTTAATCGCACTTACCCAGACTGCTTCCCTCTTCGTTCAGTGTTCACTGGAAAGGTGGGTATGTTAGTTTGGAGAGATTTTGGAAGGGAATGGCGATTGGGAATGAACGATTAATCGCGAAATAATAAGCGAGAATAGGTGACGCGTGGCGATGTTACTTGCGAATAGCTGCGGTTAAAGAGTTCTGTTTGCGGTTTGATTATTACAACTGTAAAAGCGGTGCGGTTTTTAGGACTTGTGTCCTTTGCGGCGAGGTGAATTCAACTGAACTAATTATGGCAGATGGCATACAATAGGTATTTTAGCAAGAACCACATGTAACAATAAAGGCGTGAACAGGTAAGCTATAAAATGGGTAGGTCACCAAATTATTTTATTCATTAATAATTATTTATTCGAATTGTATTTCTTTTATTTAAATGTTGCAGACCAACAGATACTCAGATGAAGTTACTATACTGAGACAAAGCGCGTTGTTTTGCTTTACAGTGGACACAATTTAGCGGGTCAATCATATAGCTAGTTCATGCGTACATACGTCCTCTTTGAATGCCTATCCTTTTCGTAAGCCGTGCTATATTTTTTGTTCTATTAGTATGTATATTAGTAGGGTACTATAATAATTCCCAACACACAACGTACAACATTCCCAAAGATGGCAAAGGCCCTAGATTATTTTCCTCATGGCCTGCTGTGTGGAGTTAATTTAAAAATTATTAAAAAAAAAAAAAATCTGGCTTCCCTTAAAACCACACGATAATTAACTCAAAAACAGTATAAATCACATATTTTTAATAATGAAAGGCTTTCCTGCATAACCTGACGGCCATAAAACTACATAATATTTCCGTACGGAACCCCCCTCCCCTCCCCGCCCCGTCATGCGTGCGCCCCCCGCTGGCTGGTGGGGTGCACAGCAGGGGGGGGCAGGTGTGGCAACTTTTGATTTAACGATACCATGACGGGCCGTGTTAAATGAAATGTGCTAAACTTCTGCGTGACCCGGGAAACTTGCGTAGCTTGCGGGCGTCCTATACTTACAACTATAGTTTTTCAATTTAAGTTTACTATTTTAAGAAAACCTATTGAAGTGAAAACTTATTTGTGATTGTGATTTGAAACTCGATACAACGAAAAATAGCGTCACAAAAAAGAGACAAACACAAACATCTATAGAATTTAGCCTGAAAGGGAGTGAGATAGAATAATCGGTCGCCCGTTTGTGCGGTGCTTCGTAAATAATCGGTCTCATCTTTGTGCGGTGCTTCGTAGCCTCCCTACTCCTGTCTTCTTTAGTTTTCTGAAGGTTTTACTTCTACCGTGTGTGAACTGCACACATGTGCTTTTTTTATTTACTATATTATAATGTGTTTATGATTCTTGTATTTTTATTTAACGCAGTCGTTTCAAGATGGCAGCAGTTTTAATCGTACAGTAAAGATTGTTTTTTCGCATTTTTTCCTATATTATGGTACCTGAGCTCGTTGCTCCCTCTCTTTTATATCGTAGCTAATTTAAAAAATATATATTTTTATTTGACTTTGGATTAAAACCTTCCTCCCTAAAGACTGATTAAACTAGGTGAAAATTGCTAGCACCTTTGCCAAATCTTAATTGGTTACTACCGTGATTTATGTCGTACGTTAACTGCGGTAATTTTTTAAATATAATATCATCCAATTTCGGAAAAATTCGTATGTGTGCGCGTGCGTGTGCTTGAAATGCAACCAAAAGTTTATAGAATGTATTCCCATTGTCAACGACTCTATCTGCCGAGTTTCAAACATGGATTCATTCATTTCGAAAACCAAATCGAAATTCAAATATGAGTATTTAAAAAAAAATGTCGTAACAGTGAGGTTTCGAAAAAATGCATAAATTTAAAATTGTATGTGTATTTAAGTACCTACCTTCAAATATTACGATTTCAGAGGAAAATTAAGTTTTATTCTATCAAATATGAGAAAATGTGAAACAAGTTTTTTTGAACGCAAGGTCTAGTTCATAGAACTATGGAAGCATGCGTATGTAAATCTAAAAAGAGCTTTTCGTGAACGGTTGGATCGACGGCAATCGGAAACAGAATTAATTCTCTTTTAGTTCGGCACCCGTCGCTGGTGGTAAAAGGGTGCGTGCAATAGGTGGCAATCGCATAGCGAATGTGCTGCATTGTTCGCTAGCCACAGAACAACTAGTATCTACAGTAGTGTCATATTATTCAACCTTTTTTTAATGATGTCCTTCAAAATTAGTTATTATATTACGCACCTACAATATAATCCGTTTCAGCAGTTAAAACATGAAATCATAAAAATTTACTAAAATAAGCAAGCTTGCATTGAAAAACCCAACCGGCGACCATAACCCGAGCCCGTAAACACCCGAGCGTGATGTATTTATGGAAATATATTTTAAATCTTTCCGAAGAACGTTTGTAACTTGTAACTTTCACACACACCACCATCTGAAGGCCTAGTAACCCCAAACTTGCTACAGCTAGCTGGGTAGGTACTGGGTACACCCCATACCACCTCTAGACCCATAGCAAGGGCAAGCAATGGTGATGGAACGATCATCATTATCAATCCACGCTATGCCCTAATCAGTAGAAGTATTATTGGCTCATCGGCTCGGCCTAAAATAATGGAATGTAGACACACGTTTCAAATAATTAATGAAGATGCCTGAATTAATCGATCATGAATGGTATAAAATTAAATAATTCACTTTTGGATGAATCTATGTAAAATTATCAACAATACGTGTGTGCGCGTGTCTTGTGTAACTTTGATTCAATGATTTAATCATATTTAATTTTATCATTACATTTAATTTTTTTTTATTTATTGTTGATACATTATTTTACAATATTTCATAGTACAATCCAGTAATGTTGGCCTCAGTGGGTTGTTTACACGTGCTGAGGCCCCCATTTTATAATATAAGAATTTATACATAATACAGTTTGAAAAAAAAAATTACGTTGGTGATGAAAAAAAAAAACACTCAAAATAACTAACTAACTAACTAACTAACCATCACGCCGTTTCCCCGCAGGGGTAGGCAGAGAGGACGGACCGCCAAACATCCCGGTCTTGGCACACATTCCTTGCCTCGTTTACATTCATACAACGTCTCATACATTCTCTTCTATTATTCTGACTCTTGAGATGACCCGGCTCAAGTATCTGATTTACTTGGTCGTGCCATGTCTTTCTTGGGAGTCGTCGACTTCTTCTATCATTCACATTTGCGTAATATATTCTCCTTCCACTCATTTCCTCGTTCATTCGCTCTTAATTTAAACTAAAAATAAAGATTAAAAATTAAAATAAAATACAAAACTAAAAAAAAAGTTAATTAAATCGAAATCGGCGTATATTATGATTTAAGTGTTTGTGAGTGTTGCGTGTTTTATATTGGTTTTGTGTATTGAGTGCATATGTTTTATTATTTTATGTTATTAAATTTTGGTAATATTGTCTTTTTTGTTCTCTAATCCATTTTTTTATTGTGTGTCTGAATTTATTTTTGTTTTCCTCAATTTTTGTTTCAAGTGAAAGACTGTTGAATGCTTTTATAGCATGGTATTTATGGTGTCTTCGTCTAAAGGTAGTGTTTACCGTCGGAGTTTTTTATGTTTTCTTTGTACGCTTGTCTAACCGGTCTATTAGTGATATTTTGTGTTTGTTGGAGTCTGTTTTTTTAGTCAAAAATGTAGTTTAGTAGTGTTTTAACATATAATTGGCGCATATCTAGTACGTCACAACTTTTAAATATTTGGTCTGTATCGGTTAGTTGTTAATTGCATCATACATCGACTAAGAACAACCAACACTATCTTTAATCGAAAGCGCTCTTATTAGGGTGAATTGCCTAATTCAAAAAATAATTCTTAACGCAGGTTATTATTGGCTATATTTGATTGATTGCTAGATTATCTTACTGAACTAAATGCAATCTTGTTAGTGTCTTGGATTATATACATATCCAATTTTACTTTAATGTGCGACATCTGTTGACTTTTTACAAATCTAGGGAGGATATTTAGTAAAACCTCAAATTGTATGTAATATTTAATCATTGAAGACAATAATAGCGACCCTCAAGTGAAATTTTGAAACAGAAAAGTCATAAAAAGATTCGGTCGTATCTAGGAATTCAACTTTGGCAATGGCCGTATAACCAATTCAATTACTTCAATTCCTAGATGAACCGAATTTTCTTTGATTTTTCTGAGACTGAAGGTAGTGGAGGGGGTCAATATGGGGTAATGGGAGTTGGGTAAATACCTGGCTGTTCATATCTGGTCACCAAACACAGCTAAAGCCAATTCAAGTAACTTTTCGATTCTACATGGTGGTCTTTCACCACGGCGATACTGAAAGTATTCACCCCGCTGGAACGTGCCTAAATATACTTTATATAAATTTTTTTATTAATAAATTGTGAAATAACATAAATTCATTAAATAAAATTTACATGCGCGCACCGGTATTTGAACCTGCGACCTCTGAATTCGTAGCGAACTTTCGTGATTACTAAATTTTCAACGTTTTTCTTTTCTTACCATGGAGAATGGATATTGCTTGAGCTAGTTTATGATTAAACTAAGTTCCAATTCCCAGCATCATTTCTATGATTTTAAATATTAATTTAACGGTGTATAAAATTAATATGTAGAAACATCAAAATCTCGGGTGAAGCCGGGTGCAAATACTAATAATTTATTCATATATTTGGCTGACATTTATTAATTACATCAATTTGATAACATCAGCAAGTACTCCATTTGGCTATTGCCTGCGCAATTATTTATGACTTAACCTTCAAATTAAATAGAAAATTTTCAATTGCAAAAGAATCAATAAAATGCTAATAAAATAGAATTCCATTAATTTTTCAAATTTACAATTTACTAATTAGATTTCTGTGAGTACCCAGCTAGCGAGCTAATGAACATCCACCTCCCAAATACGTTAGCGCCATTCGTGGAATGTCCTTCCATTTTCAAATTTGTATTCTCGGTCAATTAATTAGATTGGTGTTGCCAGAACGCGCGTCCCTTGAAACAATAATAATTTGTAACCCAACGCCCCTACCCACGATTTATGGAACAAATTATGGCAACTCGCTAAATGCCGAGCTTGTTATTTTATTCGATAGATGTCACCTTTTTGTTTTTATTGTAAACTAGCTGGTCCCGGCATGCGTTGCTATGCCACTTAATAAAGAAATTGTTTCTCCCTGCGTGTCCTTTCCTACTCCGTCACCTCTCCCCACTCCACTCGCCCCCCCTTCCCCCTTCCCCTCTCCCGCGAACCCCCCTCCCGAGTACCCCTACCCCCTCCCAGTTCCCCCTCCCCCCTCCCAGATTCCCCTCTCCCTCCCTGGTTAACCTCCACCATCTCTCCCTCCTTCCCGCTTTCCATAGCAATAGCCGCTTCCTCGCGTGCCATCAATTGCAATTTTTTTATACAAATTTGATAATGCCAGAGCTCACCGGAAGTTTTATAAAAACCTTGTCCTGACAATAACGAATACACAAAAAAAAGAATTATCCAATTTGGTGCAGTCGTTCGAAAGTTATGCGCTTAGCGACACATTCAGCGATTCATTTTTATATTATAGATTAACTTGGGTGATTTAGCAGGGGTGCCAGTGTTCATGGGGTGAGATTTGTCTAGGTTTTGTCGGTGGATGTATTTGTCAACCTTCTGCTTCATGGACCGGATCGAGGGATGGTTGAGGGAGACCTTTTCCTATCGCCTTGCACTGCTGTGGGAGGAATGAATTCATGCGTCCGTCACTCCTGGACACATTGACTGCCATATTCCTACCACGTCCTTCCTCTCCTTCATTTTCCTAAAAAGACCATCCACACACTATCTTCAAAGATGATACAGCCCCTGAGGGATTTTTTTTTCAAATGGGTCGCTTGTGTGAAGCTAGTGTTAAAAAAAATAACAAGTGTGCAGTTCGCACGAGGTAGAAGTTAAATCGTCATAAAACTAGAGTAGAGAAAAATGGGCAGGCTACGAAGCACCGCACAAAGAGCAGACCAATTATTCTTATCTCATTCTCTCGCAGCTAAATCCTGTAAAACTGTAGAGTAATGTGTTGTCTCTTTTTAGTGTAACTTTTTCGTTTCTTCGAGTTTCAAATCACAACAGTGTTAAGTCTCTGCAACCGGGCTCGAAAAGAAGAAGATGGAGAGATACGAAATTACGAATGTTAGAGGAGAGCGCTAACATTTACAGCTACAAAATCGATGCGCAAATTTCGAAAATGTTTAATAAAATACGACTCGTTTAAAATAGAGCAAAAATCTCGCGGGAATTATCTTAAACAGCATTTAAAGAAACACTCTGAATTTTTTCATACTTCTAAAATAACTGAAACAAACGTGTGAATAATAATTTTTGGAGCATACTTTGCAATTTTTTTCTATCGAGGGAATTTTATATAATTTGCGTGTGTTTAAGGGAAATATGTAATAAATCGGTACAAATCCGGGTTGCGGGCCCTGAAAGAAGTTTTCAATAAAAACCCCGAGGATCAAAATCATCCGCTGCCAAGATCTAGACAAACCTCAACCCGCCACCCCTGGTAAGTCAAGATCTATGGGAAGAACGTTGGTTATCCAATAAATGGTTCCCGGGGCGGCGGTATCCATACTCGCCTCCAAAATTATAAATTGTATTTCTTTTTTTAAAACATTATTTTTAGTGTAATACAACGGAATACGAAATGAACCCAAATAACAGGCGAAACCGGGTGGTAAAACGAAAGTTATTGTAATAATTAATAATCGTAAAGTAAATATATCTCTTGTAAAATAATTTTCGAGGCTCCCACATAAAACCACTAATTCAGGTTATTCCAAATTAAATCATAAAGTTTTATTAGGTGGGTTGGCATTGTTAATTATTTATAACTGAGTTTCACAAACTAACCAAAAGGTAAACACAAACCAATGGAATGTTATTTATAACAAATGTATCACAATGTTTTCCTGGATTCATTCATCCGCACTTTGAAGTTAGTGAGAGATTTTACAGATGTTCATTTTTGGTTATTGTGATAACCCGAAAATAAAGCATAAATGGTCCTTAACCGGAAGATATTTTGGAAAGGTTGATCAAAATTTACAACCGTTAATATTATTAATACACAATACACATTATTTATGCTCACCCGACAGTTAATCCCCCGACAGTTGATCTCCCGATAGTTAGCCCCCGACAACTGCCGGGGGATTAACTGTCATGGAAAAATCATAGCATATTGCTCACAAAACTACACTAGTTGATTTTTGAGCAATAGACATCGCGTCCAAAAAAATGTTATTCTAATTTCCTCTTATTTAATCAAAAACCAAAAATTCGTCTACAACCATAATAAAATTTGTAAGTAGGTACTTAAATTCCTACCTACCTAATTATATACCATATTTTGGTGAAACTTTTTTTTAATTTCAAGTAACGATGTATACCCATCTTTTTTTCTAAAGAAACGTCTCTATCTCAATGGCGATTCTTTGTTTTAACTACCTACAGTCAGGTACTATTTAAAAAACTGCGAATAAAAAAGTCCAAATGACGTCTCCACGTATCATATCAATTGAACGAATTATAAAAGGTTTGCCCAGTATTGAAAGGAATTAAAACAACAGATATTCAAAACAAATCAATGAAACAAATATGCTTTGACAACAAGTGTTAACCAACGTAAGTGATTTTGATGAACTTTTCGTAGAGTGGTAGATATTTATGATGATCTCTCGTATAGTGGTACCTATATATTATGACATTCCCATGCATAATATTAGATTTTATGACGATCCCTCTTATAATGTTAAACCGAATATCAAGTTTAGTAAGTAGTTACCATAGACATATGAATATTACTAGACCAGAACAGACAGAAGAGGGGTACAATTCAACAATAGCGGGGCGCGGAACGGCAAGATTATTGTAATGTTATGTGATTCGTCCGTTAATAAATCTGACAGTATATAGGCATCTCGCATTATAATATCACCATTTAGTTCTGCTTTAAATCTGCTTTTGAATGAATAGACCTTTTTACATGGGAGCACGAATTGTTCGCCACGTTATGAACAAATTTGCAAAGTCCAAATACGGCAAAGTAAAATTCACCTGTTTTCAGAGTCGAATTTTTTTTTGTTGCCGTATTTAGTTAAGATACTTTTACAAATGTTTCATAATTTACTTACCCCAGTAAACAGCGGCTTTGTGTTTCGCGTCGCCATATATCTCGATGTGATAGTGTGAGTTATCATAGTATGTAATCTGAATTAGCTTAAAATAAAGTGAAAATAATTCGTACCTTTGGAATGTAATAAGACAATTGGGTTTATTATCTTTTTTACTTCCATTTTTACACGTTTTCATAGCACAAGACAGCATTTTTGCCGTGATATTTCGTAAAATGTATCGATGAGAGCTCGACGATGGTCCCCACAAGAATGATGACGTCACATTTTCTAGATTCACGCGAGGCTATACCCGCGCCCAGCCGGCTCCAAGTGGTATGAGGAGGGGGAAATAATACGCTTTTATCACTTAGGGCAGGTCTAGTAATATTCATGTCTATGGTAGTTACTGGTTTTATTCAATTTGTGCGACACTAATAATTTATGGTGGATACAAGTTACCATATCCTTTTTCACAGGTAGCTGGTACCTACCCTTCTATACAATATAACACCACACTACTAATAGGAAGGTATATTAACAACCAAACTATCACAATGATTCCACGTGAGGGGGACCTTTTATATGACAATTAACACACCAGATATGGCGGAAATTAGATCCCGCTGTACCTACCCTGAACTAGGATAATTATTTATTCATTCGACAAGTACCGCCAAACAATGGCTTCATTATCAACTAGTTTATGGCTCCGTTCTATTTGTCCAAGTAATTATTACAAATAAATTATGTGGGACTAAATTGAAACTGCTAAGTTCAAGATAATTATGTATGGAAACAACTATTAACGTGAATTTTCATGACGGCTTGACCCTAAAAGATCAATAACATTTATCTTCAGATACACACATTCATTTAACTTAAATTATTACCACATTGACATTTTAACTCGACTTTACGTGACATAAAACGAAAACTCATTAAGCAACATGACTCAAACTAGAAAGTTCAATCCCTATAATATATTCCCGTCCTTTGCTTCTTAATCCTAATCCTATGTTTCTCCTCCCCCTTGATACAACTGAGCAATACCGTCAATCTTTCCATATCCGTAGGGATACTGCAAGTTCACTAAATTGTAGTACTTACATTTGCCTGGGGCACGTCTCCGTGCGAGCTGCCGACGGAATTGTCGAAAATATTTTGAAGAATTCGAAACCGAATTACAATGTTTAAAGCAAATGTAGCCAATAGAAAGCTATAAAACAAAATGGTTTACTACGAGCTGGTATTACAGTATACTTCGAAATGGTTTTCTGCGTTTAGCTTTGGTGTAGCCATCAATTACCAGATACCAAGAGCTATTGAGCTTAGCTCCATCGTCTCTATTAATATTAATTGGATTTTTGTAGATTTCAATTGCCTCCGTAATCAGGCGTGCTCTATAAGTTTTGGGTCTTCCCGGGACTTCAGGAACAAATCCAACGTAATGGCCAGTTTCGATTAAGTACTCGGCAATTGCCGATTTGTCAGGGTGGCTGAGTTTACAAGCACGAAAGTGTTCTGATATCCTTTTGGAGATCGTCCGCCCTGTCTGGCCTATATAAACCTTGTCACATCCGGAACAGCTGAGTTTATGCACTCCACCTGTTTCCAGAGGAAACTTGGTCTTTGCAGACCTCAGTAGGTCTTGTATTTTAGTTGTGGTTCCGAAGACAGTCTTGATGCTTTCTTTCTTCAGCAGTCTGGCAATTCTGTCTCACATTGTGAACGTAAGGCAGTAAAGCGCAGCCTTTTGACTCTTGTTCAACTCCGTCTTCGTTTGGTGCAGATTTGGCTCTTATGATTTGCCTTGTCCTCTTTGCCGGATAACCGTTGCGCTTTAGTGCATCGGTCAGCTTTGTAAGTTCTGCTCCCATTTTTGGTTCTTCACATATTCAGGTCGCTCGGGTCACCAACAACGTATGGATAAGTCCTCTCTTCTGCGCTGGGTGGTGATGCGAATCAAAATGTAGATACCGGTTTGTGTGCGTTGGTTTTCTATATACTGTGTGTCCTAGATTACCATCTTCTTTGCGCAACACCTCCACATCTAGAAAAGACAGGATTTTATCTTCGTTTTAGTGTGGAGCGAATTAAGATGATCCAGAAATTCGTTCAGTTTCTCTGTTCCGTGGGGCCAAGTGGTCTTCGCCACTTATTTTTGTTCTTCCGAAACGTTGGCTAAAGAAGGAGGTAGCGCAACACGGCATAACACCCCAAAAACAAATAACAAAAATACTTTTGGCCGTGAAAATCTAAAAACGTATCTGAAGATAATATTGTTAATTCTAAAATTTTAAATATGAGATTGACCATTCGACAGAAGGTGGCAATAGAGGAATTGGTAAACGAGCACGTCCCGGTTAGACGAGAGGTTCTGGTATCGAGTCCCAGTTGCGACCATTACCTTTTTCTATTTTTTTGTGTCTTGTAATCTTTCATATTTTCGATAAATGAAACAATTTAACTTTGTTTGAACCACTTAAATATTTGAGTAAAGCCGACCGGTTTCGGAAAGACCGTTCCTTCTTCAGGGCAAGCGTATACTATATATATCGGCTTTACTCAAATATATAAGTGGTTCAAACAAAGATAAATTGTTTCATTTATCTATAACTAGCTGGTCCCGGCATGCGTTGCTATGCCACTTAATAAAGAAATAGTTTCTCCCTGCGTGTCCTTTCCCACTCCGTCACCTCCACCTTCCCTCTCCCCACTCCACTCCCCCCCTTTCCCGTCCCGCGAACCCACTTCCAGAGCTCCCCTCCCCCCTCCCCCCTCCCAGGTCCCCCTCCCCCCTCCCAGGTTCCCCTCCCCCTCCCTGGTTCCCCTCCCCCATCTCTCTCTCCCTCCTGCTTTCCATAGCAATAGACGCTTCCTCGCGTGCCACCAATAGCAATTTTTTTGTATAAATTTCATAATGCCAGAGCTCACCGGAAGTTTTATAAAATCCTTGTCATGACAATAACGAACACACAAACAAAAGAATTATCCAATTTGGTGCAGTCGTTCGAAAGTTATGCGCTTAGCAACACATTCAACGATTCAT
The DNA here is from genome assembly GCA_929108145.2 of Limnephilus rhombicus. NCBI lineage: Eukaryota > Metazoa > Arthropoda > Insecta > Trichoptera > Limnephilidae > Limnephilus > Limnephilus rhombicus. The sequence continues at coordinate 39,008,427 of OV815280.1, forward strand.
TTTTATATATAGATGGATAACCACAAAGTTATAGCTACATTCAAAAGTATACATATTTCATATTTTCGTTTAGATTATTTATTATTGTTATCTTCTTCTTCAATGACATACAAACCAATACATAAACGCGCAATTCGTAAAGCTCTCAAACTTTTTTGGTGCGTAATTTTCCAGAGTTATTGACGTACAAATACTTGAAATTGACATTGTTCAGGAACAACACTGCGCTCGAAGGATTCAACGATTCCATTAACACCGCGCAAAATGCAAATAATTGCTATTGACATTGTCGTGATGGCACCTCAAACCAAACACTGCCACGGCTCATCCCAGAATTAATTACTGCCCTGTATTACCAAACGGGCCGTTTTATTAACAACCAATTCCAGGAAGCTGTTCCGGTCGCTGCCCGGAAGCTAATGGGGGAGCCGTTCTACAGTGGAAAGGAAATATCTAACTAACCGCAAACAAGCATTATTCACTCGATTGAATAGTGCGGATTGATTAGTTATCCGGTGAAATGATCTGTTGATGCATAGAAACCTTATTTTATTCGAGAAGTTTGAGTGGGTTACAATATACAAAGTGTTAGAATAATCACTTAAAGAAACAGGGATCACGTGAGTGAAAATTGACAATACTGTTACGGCTCTTTATTGGAGAACTATACTTGATCCTAAGTCTTATTTATTTATTTATTTAGTGTAATTTTGAAGTGAAACTTCTATAGTCCCGCTGTGATTCGGATTTCGGATGAAACGTAAATGACGCTTATTGCACCTGCGATGCGCTCATTGACCGCTTTGATTATGATGTCACTAATAAAGGCTCCTATTGGTTGAGTTATGAAACGAAAATTACGGTAGGTCTGCGCTCTTTGGTCGCTTTGATTATGACCTCACTTTTCAAGTATTGGTTGAGTTTGTTTTGGTAAAGTTTCCCTACTACCGCGTGTAAAACTGCACTCGATTTTTTTTAAACTAAATGTGTGCGACATGAAAACCAAATATTTTCACAGGTACCTACGCAGATTTTATGGGAAAGTCATGCAAAACTTTCCCTATGCACACTCCTCGCCATATCCGCTGTCATTTCTACATAGGGTGTATTTTGCCATCCTCTTGAAGGTTTACCCATAGAATAAGAGAAATTAATAAATAAACAATACGTGTACCTACTATCAATAGGTAGAAAACTACATGAATATAGTCACTATTAATAGATTTGAGTTCCGAACAGTAAACTCGGACTTCACTTTTTTTTCTTGTTGTTGTGAATATCGCACAAGGGTCCCAACTCCCAACTGCTCCCGTATGGAGCCGGTGAGACTATGGCATCCCCAAATTGGGGTATGTTGTGAGGCTGAAGGTAGTGAGGACAGGAAGAAAGTGGAAAGAGGAAGGTGGGGAAGTGGCTATTCAGATCTGGTCTCCAAACGTGGCAAAAGCCATTTCAAGCAATTTGGGAGGCGGGAATGGGTACCGCCGCCCCGGGAACCTTTATTGGATAACCAACACCTCTGCCATAGGTCACTCTAAGTGGTTCGCTACGTTTGGTGATTTAGCAGGGGCGAGGTTTGTCTAGATCTTGGAGGCGGATGACCAGGACACACTGAACCCCAGATTCCTACCCACCCCTTAAACCCTTTTTCCTTCCCAGAACTCTCCTTGCTTTCCTTAAAAAAACCCTTCACACGGCATCCTCAAAGATGACATAGGCCCTGAGGGAAATTATTTTCCTCAGGGCCTCCTGTGTGGAGCTCATGTAAAAAAAAAGCAACGTTTCAATTCTGAATGGTGTTCTTAGACCAGGGCGATACTCAGAGTATCTTCCCCTCTATTATTTTTAATAAATTAATTGTGAAATAACACAAACTAATCAAATAAAAATTATTTGCGCTCGCCGGGATGCGATCCCACTACCTTTGGATTGCGAGTCAAGAACCTTACCCCTCGACCACGGAGGCATAAATCATAATTCAAAAATATACATTATCCTGTGGATGCAAGAGGATGGTGAATACTCCTGGTATCGCAAAGGCGACACGTGGAGTGGACTGTATCAATATATAAAAAAAATGTTATGCTTGTGAATACTTTGACACAACTATGGGAAATGATAAACAGATGAATGGGGAAGGAAACTGACTTACCCCTTATGGTTGATGTTCGGCTCAATATTATGGGTCTGAGGGAGCACTAAGTCACTCACTGCACAAGCTTCCATAAACTGGTCGATGTTATATAAAACTGAGAGAATAATGGTGTTCGTTGCACAGTTTCTTTTAACAGACTGACTGACATATTGATTTTATTGTTGTACGGTAGGTAATATTGTCAGTAGGGACAGGTAATTGTGGTAAAAAAGGATGGGTAGAGAAATGGAACAAGGTATAAAGATAGGTATACATAGTTGCGTCAACAACTCCTATAGTCTCATCTCATGATCTTGAGATGATCTCGCTACTTATTTGATCAACTTGCACTTTAAATGTTATTTTTTAAATGAACACCGCACGAGAGGCCCAACTGCTCCCGGCTTTCAGGAGCCTGTGGAACTTTGGCTTCCTCAATTGGGACAATGGCTAAAAGGAGTAAAGAAGGGAAGGAGTTGAGAGAAGGAAGTAAAAAATTATACAATTGAAAAATTGAATTTCTGCAAAATCTCAATTTTTTATGGGAGTATAAGAACTGTTTCGTTAAAAATTATTTTATATCTAAAATTATCATTATATTATTACATAAATATGTCAACAACATATTTATAAACATGTTTTAAATTATGTTTTAAACGGGCGAGAGTAAAATTATTAATTAAAAATACTAATTAAACAATTATTAATTCATTTATTTCGTGTTTGAAATGGATTTAACGCTTTAATAAACAAGTTAAATCAAAAATATTCCCCACATATTAAAATAATAATGCAAAACGAATTTTCATAATTTTATGGTGGCAATATTAATTTAGCAACGTGTTAATGAAACAACAAATAATGTTACCATATACAAAGCTCGCATTTACCTGAGGAATAGATTTTCGGTGTTCTAATAAGCATAAAGCAAAACAATGTATCGGGAAAATTCTATTCACGAACCGTGAAAGCCTCAAAGACAACCCTATATTATGAATTTTCAATTGTTAACCCTTTCAATCGCAAAATAATAATATACCTATATTATAAGATATATCTCATTCAATTTAATATCTGATAAAGATAATGTATAATGACCTTCATAATAATAATAATTATTATAAACTAGCTGGTCCCGGCATGCGTTGCTATGCCAATTAATAAAGAAATTGTTTCTCCCTGAGTGTCCTTTCCCATTCGTCCCGTTCCCCTTCCGCCTACCCTTCTTCTCCTGCGTCCTCTTTCCCTCTCGCGTTCCCACTCCGTCACCTCCACCTTCCCTCTCCCCACTCCACTCCTCCCCCCCCCCCTTCCCCTCTCCCGAGTTCCATATATTCAATCCCAGTACATTCAGTTTTTAAACAGCCCGCGTGCCAGCTTTTACAATTTTTATTCAAATTTCCATTCTTCATGTATATTAAATTTGATACCTAACATAGGTACCTATTTAAAATATCTAAAATGCTTGATTCGATTCAAACTATTAGGGGAGTACCTACTTTAAATAAATTTATCAACTTAAAGATTTTCAAAAATAGAATCTTTATTTAACAATCATTGTTTTGCAAAATGTCATTCTCAAACACGCGAACTGTCAAACGTGCGATAGTCGTTTAAGTTAGTAATAGGTTTTCTGAAATTATCCAATTTTCTACACAATTTTCTTAATTTTTCTCTTCGTAAGAACCATCCTCGTGCTTCAAGAAATATTCTAAAAAAAAAATTAGCGAAATCGGTTCAGCTGATCTCGAGATTTGCGCTTAGCAACACATTTAGCGATTCATTTTTATATATAAGATTTGGACAACTTATATAGCGTTGTTTTTACGAAAAATCGCCTCAAGAGCGCTGCTTATATGTGCCACTTGCATGATATGACTTGATTTGATCGGGTTATAAACTTGACGTTAAGAATAATAATAATAATAACGTAATATTTGTGTATCTTAGTTTTGTGTTATTTCATTTCGACTATAATAAACTTAAAAGTAATCCTACAGTGTTCCTTACAAGTCCTTACAAATATTGATCAAATAATAAGAAACGAAAAATATACAGTAGATATATGAAAAGCAATGCCAAGAAGAAAAATTAAAAATAACAGTGGTTTTTGGCACAGGAAAATACATAATGATAAACAATAACGGTGGCATTAAAACAAGAATCATCAAAACCAAAATCTCTACATATTATAAATTAAAGTCCCCCGCGTCGTCTGTCTGTCTGTTCGCGATAAACTCGAAAACTACTAAAGGATTTTCATGCGGTTTTCACCAATAGATAGGGTGTTTCGTGAGGAAGGTTTAGGTATGTAATTTGTCAAGGATTTGTGTAAATTGGTTGAAACATAACGATAATTGTTAGAAGTGTCGGAAAAAGTCAAGCCGCCTAGTGGCGTTCATCGAAAACACTGCCTAATCCTTTTGGGATATAACAATACAATGCATGGTGGGGTATTCCTCTTTTATAGATCTACAAAAAAGTCCGCGAAGGTATATATATATATATATATATCTATCTTTTACGGATAGCTTACTATACCCATTCTATCTTCTAAAAAAATGGTCACGTACATTGCGGTAATTGAAAAGTTATTCAGACGGATACAGTATTAATCCTTATTAACTTAAATACGTTAGTTACCCCAAGCATTTCATGCACATTATTATAATCTTTCACACCATCTCTACGTATTATAAATTAAAGTCCTTCGCGATAAACTCAAAGACGGCGGTGGTTATAAAGGTTGGATAACCATCCAGTAGATGACTTTGTGTTTTATTAGCCACAGCAACGCGTGGCCGGGTCAGCTAGTATATTATAAACTAAAGTCCTCCGCCGCGTCTGTTTGTCTTTTCGCGATAAACTCAAAAACTACTGAATGGATTTTCATGCGGTTTTCTCCAATAGATAGTGATTCATGAGGATGGTTTAGGCATATAATTTGTCAAAGTTTTGTGTAAATTGGTTGAAATATGAAGGAGAATGTCTGTATGTGGTAGACGAGCGGGCGGTGGATTTGATTCGTATGCAAATTAAAAAATGGCGGTGTGAGTTAAAAGGTTGGGTTAACATCAATGCGTGGCCGGGTCAGCTAGTATAATATAAAACAAGAGGCAGTTTACATTCAGAAATAAGAAACATTCTGAATGCACATTAAATATAAAATACAGTATGGAGGAAAACAAAACCAAACAATTTCCGGGGGAACATGACTTATTTGAAAATATGCCATGAAATGGTTATCTGCCTTATGTTATTGAAAAGTAGTTTATATTACTGAATGATATGATTTTTTAAATAAGATTGTTTTAAAAGTTCGTTTAAATTCAGCCATGTTCTGGATATTAGTAAGAGCTGTGGGAAGTTTATTCCAAATGAGCTGGCCAGTTACACAAAAAAAACGATCATAGTAAACGGCTCGATTTGACCTAGAAAGTTCGATTAAACGATTGGTAACATCTTGATCAGCTGACCTTAGATTAGGCTGTCTATCGCTTAAGTTTTGTCGGAAACATAATTCCGATATATAGGCTGGCGCCATTCCTTGCAATGCTTTGAAGGTCATTAAGCTGAGCTTGAACTCTATTCTTTCAGGACATCGAAGGCAATGAGGGCGATCTGTTGCGAGTTACACTTGAAAATCGAACCCTAAGTGCACTTTGTAAAAAAATGTAATTGAGGTTGCTTGGACAATTGACTCAGAATATCAAAAAACTCTCTTACAAAATACTGGTAGCATTTTCAAGAAGAAAGACGTCGAGTTGACCACCCCCGGCAAAGATGGAGAAAACGGTTGCAGTAGCCAATAGGCTTTGTAAATGATTGGCCACATACAAAAAATACTATATTATTGAAGAAGAAAGTAATACTAATAAAACTAAACGAAAATTTGAAAAAGAACAAGACACAGAAAAATAAAAGATCTTACCCGGACAAGCGCCTCAACCAACTCGAGACAAGAACAACAACCAAGTGGGTTCGAGTCCGAGTGGAGACCGTTCCTTTTTTTATTTTATGCGTCTTGTTCTTTTTCATATATTTGTTTGTATTCATTAGAATCTATTATCTTCTTTTTTCGTTATTTGTTTTTGGGGTGTTATGCCGTGTTGCGCTACCTCCTTCTTTAGCCAACGTTTCGGACATCGTTGCAGTGTCCATCATCAGGGCAGATCCGGCAGATCCGGTAGATGTGTCATCTACCTAGATATTGTTTGTAACCTAGATATTATGTAGATGTGATCATTGAAAAAGGTAGCTGCCAAAAATATGAGAAAAAATTGTCGAAGATAAATTTGTTAGTTTTGAATTTTAAATATGAGATTGACAAAAATGACTTCAAAATGAGAAGTCTCGGTAGCGGAATTTATTAAGGCGCTTGTCCCGGTAAGACGAGAGATCCTGAATTTGAATCCCAGTTGCAACCGTTAGCTTTTTATTGTTCTCGAACATGTTCTTTTTTATATTTTCATATAGATTAGTATTATCCTCTTCTGCTTCAATGTTATATTACATTGATGGGAATAACCTTCAAAAAGTTATTTTAAAATAGAGTTATTCTAATGAAAAATTGAAGAGCTACTCTATTTAACGTAATTTGTCACCGTGACTGAAACGGTGTAGACATTGTAAACGATTTTGCATAAAAAAAGAATACTTGATTACAGTTCAGTCGTCTTGTCGACTGCACTGTAATATGGAAGCGTCACATTAAATGAAATCGTATAGGCTATGTAAAAACGCGTTAAATCCTGGGTATCTTGTGAACGCGCCTACACGCCAAGTTCCGATTCAAGATGGTGGCCGTGTTGGATTCCACTTTTTTATCCCACCAGAGTTGGAATGATCCAGAGTTGTTCCTATCACAATTTGTCATCCCAGAATAATCAATATTATAATATCTACTGACCTGAAGAAAGTTTGGGAAAATAATTTGATTGACATTGAAATTGTGACATTTTGGACAACTTGTATAATTCCTGAAAAAGGTAAGGTAGTTATGTTTCATAACTAAGAATGCAGGTATTTAAATACCGACTTACAAATATTATAATTTCAGAAGAAATTTTGTTTTTCGTTTATTAAATAAAACATAATTGGAAACCCACTTTTTTGGACACGAGGTCACAAATTCCTCTTTTTGTGACCTCGTGTACAAAAAGAGGAAGATCGTGGAGTATTAATTGAGTTAACACCTTTTATCATCATCATCATCTTCTTCCCCTTGTCCTATTCGGGTCGGGACCCATTGCATCGACAAGGCTCCTCCATACGTCTCTGTCTTGTGCTGATTGTTCGGCCTCCGTACATGGTAGACCCATCCTCTCCTCACTCAGTTTCTGGAGTTGCCTCGCCCAACTGTGTCTGGGGCGGCCCACTGGACGTCTTCCCTCTGGAATCGCACTCAGTATCTTCCTCGGAATTCGGTCATCAGACCTTCTTAGTACATGCCCAAGCGATTTTTCTATGAAGAGTAGCAGTGGTTCAACTTTTAGATCATCTCGGATCGTCGAGTTTCTCCTTTTCTCAATTAAAACTAAATATTTAATGAATTAAAACAATTACTTTGTTGACGTATTGTACCTAAGGTATTTAAAAAAAGTGGTTATAAACAAGGTAATTGTTTTATTTCATTAAATATGTCAAACCGCAAAGGGACTGCTTTCTACCAAAATAAAAAAAATAAAAAAATCTTTTTTTTTAAAAGTTACCCAAACGACCAATTTTAGAACATATTAAACTTTCGAATCATTTAAAAATAATTCATTCGAAATTTTCGATTTCAAATGTTTTACAAAATAATTTTAGATAATTCCAAGTGTTTAAGAACATTAATTTACTTTTATACTCGCGATTTTCTTAAATTAAAGGGTCGGTGAACTCACTAAGTTCGATAAGGTACTTTGAGTATAATTAGTTGTGTAATTTACTACATGCGACAAAGTTAATTACACGAATAAATGTTCTTTACAATGTTTCGTGATAATTAAATAATAATTTGAATTAACCTTCCTGCACGATATTTCTCATGTTGTTACATTTTTTAGAGGTTAAGTGTTGTACGTAGTACTTATTTGACGTTTAAACGTTTTGCACAGCCTTACGGCGTTCATCAACAGGGCAGGTGTGGAAAGTGGTGTGATCCTGTTCAGGGGGGGCGGGAGGGCGGTCCGCCCCGGGTGCCACCCGATGGGGGGTGACACCACACCCGACGGGGGGGTAACACCCGACCGTGGAAAAAAAAATTACGAAGGATATTTTTTTTTTCATCGCCCTTGGTGTGTTTTTTTATAAAAACGGCGTTACTCAAATCATCAATTTGGGAGGCGGATATGGGTATCGCCGCCCCGAGAACCATTTATTGGATGGTCAAAATCTCTTCCATAGGTCCTCCAAGTGGTTTGGTGCGTTTAGTGACTTAGGTGCCCGGGTTAACGAAATGAGGTTTTCTAGGTATTGGCGGCGGATACGTTTGCCTATCCACTGCGTGGCGGGCCAGATCAGGGGAGACTGCTTGAGGGAGACCTTTTGCCTCTCTCTCCGGTTTTTGAAGGTCAAAATGTCTCCCAAAGGTCTCTCTCAACTCATCGCTTTGCACCGCAGTGGAAGGGATGAGTTCATACGCTCGTCACGTTGACTCCCAGACTTCTACCAAACTTTTTTTTAATATTCTTTATTCATAAACATATAAACATATATTTTTTTAGGTATAAGAACAGTTTTTTAAGTTTTTCGACTGCCACACTAGACACATGCCCGTATTATGGTAGTCGAAGTATGTGTATATAATTAAACATTTTCCTTCCCAGAACTCCTTCCTTTCCCTAAAAAGATCTTCCACACAGCATCCCCAAAGATGAAACAGGCCCTGAAGAATTTCATGTGTGGAACTAACTTAAAAAACCACTAACAGTGCGTATCACGTCATGACTCGCTGGGTTGGTGTGTTTTTGTTTTAAAAAAATGAAATATCATTGGACAGCAAAAGATATCTACATTTTTCATTCCAAATATGCTCAAATATTAAAATCCTTCGGGTACCTGCTGTTACACCCTGTATATGATATTTTTTTAAGTTATAATATTTTTCATTCTTATTTACCAGGCTTTATACTCGTAGTTCATATATTTTTAATCACATACATCAGTAAAAATAACGTAATAACTAATATTCCAACATAAGTTGTATTCACCATTCAGAATTGAAACGTTGCTTGAAATGGCTTTAGCCGTGTTTGGTGATCAGAACTTTTTTTTTTTTTTTTTTTTATTTAAAAAAATACATACGTATACAGATTCATAGTAAAACATTTGGTTCTTAAGGCTAATAACAATATGTAAATTTCTTTTTAATGAAACTTCACAATTCAAAAGAGAAAATATTTCTCGTGCTTGAATTTTGGAGTGCCATTGTAAAATGCATAGTTACACAGAGTATGTTATTACAAGTACTTATATTAATAAAATATATATTCATGAAGACAAGTGGACATAATAACTGACAATATTGTCAGAGTAGGTACATATAATAAAGTTGTAACAATTTGGTGCCTGCAAATAATGCGTATGTACTTGCTTTCAATTTGATATGGTGATGAAATATTTTTAGAGATTATGTTCTAGTTTATTTTTTTTTTGTTGTTATTATTGTGATGGTGAATTTAAAACTTATAATTCGTGTCGGGTTGGTTTATTAGTGTTTTTATTTGGGATTTAAAAACTTTATAATTTTTTTCAGACTTCATTTTATATGGGAGAGCATTGAAAAATTTTATACCTTGATAAGCATAATGGTGTTGGGAAGCACTCGTTTTAAATTTTGGAATTTCTAAATTGCCCTGTGATCGTGGTCGGTTGTTTATGTTTGTGAATGTTATTGTTGATGAATTGAAATGATCTTTATGAGTTTGCAATAATGAGTTCTTTTTGAAAATTTTATTAAGACTGAGAACCCTAAAAGAGTCAAATAGCTGTGTTGTTGGAAATACAGATGGTTTTCGTAAGATAACTTTCAAAATCAACCTCTGTACCCTTTCTACAGGTAAGAGGTTTGTTTTGAAAGTCCCACCCCACCCGATTATACCATATTGTACATAGTATAGATTGGGCAAGAGAGAAATAGATAGTTTTGATCATATTGGATGATAAGATGTTTCTCAGTCTAATAAATATGTATATAAGTTTTCTTATTCTGGTTACTGTATTTTGGACTTGTTCTTTCCATTTTAAGTGTCTATCTACTATGACACCCAGATACTTTATATTATTTTTGCAAGTTATTGGTAGGCAATTTTCATCGTTGCATTCCTTTTTATTTTCACACTGTGATGAATGGATTTTAATAGTTATATTGTTCTCGACATTTTTTTCTTTCAAAGAAAAAGGAATAAAATAAGTTTTCTCCGTATTAAGTGAGAGACAATTTAGGTCAAACCATGTTTTGAGTATGTTTATATTGATATTTGCTATACTCATTGTTTCCTCCCATGATTTCCCTTTAGTGATAACTACAGTGTCGTCTGCATAAGATATGATATCTCCAACTATGGGAAGAGTGAACATTTGATTTACATATATAATAAAAAGGATAGGACCGATGACAGTTCCTTGTGGTATACCAAATGATGAGGTTTTAGGTTCACTTAGTGTATTATTTATTTTGACGTATTGTAATCTCTCTTTTAGATAGCTTTGGAACCATGACAGTACTGTTCCGTCCAATCCAATTTGCATGAGTTTCTCATTTAGTTTGGAGTGTGATATGCTATCAATTGCCTTGCGTAAGTCGATGAATATACCAAGACACTTTTCTCCATTATCTAATTTTTGTATTATTGTTGAAGTTAATTTAGCAATTGCATCTTGAGTGCTGAGATTGTCCCTAAACCCAAATTGGTTTGGGCTCATTATCTTTTTTTCTTTTATGTAATTGTTGAGTTGTTTTTTAACAATTTTTTCATAGATTTTTGCAATGTTTGATGTGAGTGCTATGGGACGATAGTTGGAGATATTTTTTTCATCTCCAGATTTATAAACAGGGGTGACAATAGTCTTCTTATAGTTGTTCGGGAATACACCCTTCTTTAGACTTACATTTATTATATGAGCAATCGGTTTGCTGATTATCTCATGAACGGCTTTTAATGTTTTTACGGTTATATTGTCATAGCCAGGGCTTGCTGATCCTCGCAAACCCATTACAACTTTTTTTACATTAAATCCTAATGGCTTATGTAATCTTTGTGGATGCTATGTAGAGGGTCTTTTTGATGAGAGGAAGGAGTGAATACGTGTTTTGAAGAGATAAATGTTGTAGAAGGGAGGAAAAACAAAGGCCGGCAAATCGTTTGATTTTCCGGCCTTTGTCTTTTCTCATGTGACAAATGTCAACCGTGCACATATGTTGTGCGCGCTTTTGGCGTGTTTCCCGACTATTCACCGGTGCCGAAGAGATCAATGACGCTAACTCCTCGGAGCATCTTCTACTGTAATACCGGTAGAATATGAACAGCGTACCTACCTGGCGCCTGTGCACTAAAGATTGCAATCAATCAATCAATTTGGAAGACGGGTATGGGTTCCGCCGCCCGGGATAACCAACACCTCTGCCATAGGTCACCCCAAGTGGTTCGCTACGTTTGGTGACTTAGCAGGGGTACCCGGGTTCACTGGGTAAGGTTTGTTCGGGACTTCGCGGCGGGTGAGTCTGCCCACCAACTGCATGGCAGGCTGGATCGGGAGATAATGGTTGAGGGACTCCATTTAACTTCTCCAGCCACACTCTCTCGGTACATCGCCTTGCATTGCAGTGGGAGTGATGGATTCATCCGCCCCTCATTTCTGGACACACTGTACCCCAGATTCCTACCCCTATTCCTACCCCCATACCCTTATTCTTCCCAAAACTTCCTGTCTTTCCTTTCTTAAAAAGACCCTCCACACAGCATCCCCAAAGATGACATAGGCCCTGAGGGGAATTATTTTCATCAGAGCCTCCTGTGTGATCTAATCAGAGCTAATCAAACCTACTCTATGAAACATTCCTAAATAGCCAGATTCTTCCAAATCTTTGTCTTTTCCATCTCCTTCCCCGCCCCAATACCTTTAGCCTCACAACATAATATCGCAATTGGGGAAGGGATAGTCTAACTGGTTCCAGGCGGGAGCAAATTATTTTGTAGAAGAAAATTTAAACTAGTTATTTAATCAGTTATGTGAAAACTTCTTCAGCACCGTTGTGATTGTAATGAAACGAAAGCGAGCTACACTAAAAAGAGTCTAAAGGATTTAGCTAAAGGGTTTAGGCTGCGAGAGAATGAGATAGCAATAAAATATATATTTATTTCACGGGTAATAGTTTCCAATATAATACGATAAATCTACGGTCCCATGCAAGTCTCCTTTAGTCTAGTGGTATAAAGCGCCTGACGAACCTTAGCGGCCAGACATGCAACGAACTATTGATAAAATCCAAAAAAATATATTTTTAGTTTTGTAAAATCAATATCCAATCTTCAAACCACTCCAAAAAGAACCAGCAAACAAAACACAAAAGAAAGCGACATCTAGCGACTCCGAAGAAAAAAATACAAATTACTAATATGTAAGATGACAAAATGTATAAGAAAAGGTGCACTGGATTTCGACGACAAAAATATGGAAAAAATCATCAAATTGCTTCGCAGTCTCCCCACTCTTGCTTACTTGTTTACTGAAAGTTTCACTTCTACCGCGTGTGAATTGCACACTCTGATTTTTATGCTTTATTTTAACATAATTAATTAAATAACTAAAAGCGCAACCAATAATGATAACGCCAAGATTAAATTCACTTCTTATAAGGGCCATTACGATGCCCCAATTCGCGTAAAGGCGAAAGAACGCCCATTCCCATTGTATGAGCCCATTAGGCCCCGAACGTAACGGGTTAAGTAGCTTTCGGAACATTATTGCGTGTGTTAATGCCACGTGGGAGGTTTGCTAATTAGGCCCACCCCACGTGGAGGTACGTGGCACCCACCTACAGCAACCCCTTCGAGCAGCCTCCATTATCGGACAAATTAACACCTAGCAATCAATAATCGAAACCCATCCAAGAATTTGCATATCTCTACCTGCTTGTACGCAGTGTTGGTTCTACTTGTTAGTCGGGTTGGAATATTAATTTGTTTGGAGGGTGTTATGGCAAATAGGTGAAAATTGTAATTAGTTTATTTAATATTTGGATCAATTAAGGAGATTTTAAATGTGCTTACATCATATAAACTTGTAATTTACTAAAAGCAAAAGACTAACGATGGGTTGTTTCACGGAATTTGAATAATTCATCAAAAAAAAAATAAGTATTTCCCCAATAAATGAAGACATAATTTGCCTCGACGCCACCTAGCGACAGATTTAACACTAACAGTATCTCTGTCGCAAAAATAAAGTTGGTTGTTTTCAGGTGGAAAAAATATAATAAGCAGTAATTGTTGAATGAAACACTAGTATATATTGAATCATTTGGCGGGTATAAGATAAGCCGCCATAGCTCAATTGGGAGAGCAGCTGACCGGCAATCAGAAGGGCACGGGTTCAAGTCCCGTTGGCGTCATGCATTTTTTCTCGGAAGATTTTTTCAATGTGGATGAGTGTTTCAGGCTGATAATTATTGCTTATAATAATGAGAATATAATTATTAATATAATTATGTGTGGAGAATAGTTTTAGGGATAGGAAGGAGAGGAAGCTCTGGAAAGGAAAAATGAATGAAGGGTGGGTCGGAATCTGGTGGTCAATGCGTCCAAGAGTGACGGATGTATAAATCCAACCCTTCCACTGCGGTGCAAGGCGACGCACGGGTCGAAAGAGTCTGACTGGAAAGGTCTAAGTCTCCCTCAAACAATCTCTCCAGATCCGGCCCGCCACGCAGCTGGTGGGCAAATGCATTGACCCTTCAGACTTTAAAATAGTTTTAATTATTTATTAATTTATTTATTTATGTATTTATTTATTTATTTATTTACTTATTTATTTATTTATTTATGTATTTATTTATGTATTTATTTATTTATCTACTTATTTATTTATTTATTTGTTTATTTATTATTTATTTATTTATTTATTTATTTTATTAATTATTTATTTATTTATTTTATTAATTATTTATTCATTTTTTTATTTATTTATTTATTTTTTTTTTTTTTTTTTTTTATTATTTCTTTATTTATAATTTTTTTTTTTTTCAGGTACTCCATAAAACAGTTATACACCAAATTATTACGGAGAAGATTACAACTACAAGTCCTAACGACACGGTGAAATTTCACGGAATTTCGGAATGCTTCCGAGGCATTTTACAAGTGCCGGATATTTCTTGTTTTTGAAGTTGACGTAAAAAGAAATGTGGTTACTAAAAGAAAATTAAATTGTCTTTGAGATTTTGAAATAAACATTGACATTTCGAAATAATAAAAATTTAACATCAAACATTTTAACTCGAAACGTACATAATTTTGAAAGAATTCTATATTTAGAAAACACATTCATTTTGTAAAGGATTAGTAAGAAAGCTAACAGTTGAGATGGTATGGACACATAAGACGGAGACCATCAGACCACACACTGAGGCAGGTAATGTCTATGGAGCTTCATCGACAGTCATCCAGAGGAAGACCGAAGAACTCCTGGATGACTCAATACTCCAAAATTCTTCAGAGAAACGGCCTGGATGAAGGCGATACCCAGAACAGAAGAAATTACAACCTGAGAACGAGAAGTGCCGACCCCAACAGCCTACCTAGGCAATGAGTTGGGACAGCCCAAGGAAGAAGTAAGAAAGCTAACACTTCACCTTTTGAAGTGAAAACTTATTCAGCACCGTTGTGATTTGAAACTCGATGAAACTAAAAATAGCGTCACTAAAAAGAGACAAACACTATAGGATTTAGCTTGCTAGATAATACAATCGATGCCCTCTTTTTGCGGTACTTCGTAGCCTATCGGTCTCTTCTTTGTGTGGTGCTTCGTGACCTCTCCTCTCTTGTCTACTTTAATTTTCTGAAGGTTTCACTTTTACCGCATTTGAACTGATTCTCCACACTCTGATTTTTATGTAGTTTATACAATAAAAATATATAAATAATTTTGTAACTTTCAACTGTCAATGAAAAAAGTCCCACCATTTTCTTATAAGATATAAGTATCGCTTGTATATATTTTTTTATTAATTTATTCAATTTTATTAATTACATTACATTAATTATGTGTTGTATCTGACTCCCTAGGAACTCCTGTGTTGAGAGCAGGTGCAGTTTATAATACAAACAGTTTACAACAAAAATATCTAACACTTTTCATAAAAAGACGTAAATAATATTCCTTTATCGAAGGAAGCAAACACTTTGTGGTGTGACATTATATACAAAATGAAAAAAACACACTTTTTAAAACAACACTTTTTATTGGAATTAATATTTAACAGTCAACCAGGTTTCGCTTAGCCCAAGCTTCATCACGGCTATTATATCAACTAAAGTAAATTAGATACAGACACATATATAAAAGAAATTAAGAGAATTAGTGAAAGAGATAGCAATAGAATAGGCGACACCCTATTATTGCAAATAGAAAAGAGGGAGACAAAAATAATAATTGCAGTTTGGGTAAGCAACGGGGGGAGGGAGAGGGAGGGAACTGTTTCAGAAGAGGTTAACGGAATAAATTAAAAATAGGACTATCAGATAAATTGATTTGGTTATTAATAATGTTTGATTTATTATTGACGGCTTTTTTTATGGCTTTTTTGATTTCGCGGGCAGAGCTACGTGAAACCTGGTTGGCTGTTAAATATTAATTCCTATAATAAGTTGTGTTTTACAAAGTATGTTTTTTTCATTTAATAAATTATATGCCATTTAAAATAAAAGACAATCAGCATGGAAAACATATTTATAAATAAGTTTTAATGAAATACTTGATAAGTCGTCTGTTTTGGCAGATGATCGAAGACTTGGTCTTACTAGGACTTGTACCAAAAAAATGTGTTCTGTTTAACGGCCAGTGGAAGTGCATCGTATAGCTTCGTTTCAAGTACATATCTAACATGTACGAGTATCTTGCTGAAAGTTGTTTTAGCGAAAGGGATAAGTAAGAGATTATGCCCTTTGGATAAGCAGTTTGGATATTGTCAAAAACAGTTCTGGGTTTGAAGAGGCATGCTGGTGTGTTTTTGGCATAAATTTTTTGAATGTGCCGCTCTTTAATGCATACTTTGTAAGCAAAGTAATTGTTTTGGGTGTTGAATTATTGCGGAGGAAGCAAAATGTTAATGAAGGAAAACAGCGGGAAGCATCGAGATTAGAGAAAGGTTGGGGCTTGGAGCAGGCGCGGCTGGCCCAAACGTTCAATAGTGCGCCGAACCGCCAACAAAATTGAACATTTTACAACTCAACGTGTTCCTACTTAATATTTTTTAATTTAAATTACGCACAATGTTGAAAATAAAAACTAATATCGTTTTTAAATGCATGAATTTTGCCAGAGATAATAATTATTGCAGCCGACTGGAGTTCTTTTCCCGCGCGCTAAGAACTAGGAACCTACGTACATACCATTCGGCGCGTTTCGGTCAAACGCCCCGTTTGGGAATTGTCATTTTGTATGGTGCTCCTACAAACATGTGAAATGTACCAAAAATCTGCTTCTGGCGACGCGGTGCACGGCGCTACGAAGTGCGTCGAAAACATTATTCGTAAGAAAACGTATTCCCAAGGGCTCCAGCAAAATAGGTTTGAACGGGATCGTAATATTTAGCTTGCAAAATTCAACCATAAGTCATCGGGTCCTGTTATGTTTGGGATTTAGGGAACCTATTTGACAACGACATTAGTTTTTCAGTTAAAAATGACTTTTTATGTGTGTGCGTTTTAAATGCGCTACACCGGGTACTGTGAAGAAGCTTGAAGCTTATTTATTTGATTATTAAGGACCGAAGAAGTTTATTTATTTATTCTCTATAAATATGGTAGCTACGGTAGCTAGCTGTGTGACCTACCAACAATTAAATTACATTATACGTGTTTGATTTATTGATAGGTGAACCACCAAACATTTTAGGCACCAGCCGCGCCTGGCTTGGAGTATAATGTGTGTGATGTAACATAAGTTATTAGGATAATAGGAGGGTAAGGAGAAGTGTTACTAATATTTAATTTTGAAATGACCGCTGCAAATATGCTAAAACGTTATTATAAGAAATTTCGCACGTATAATTGTGTCATGGAATCTAGTTAAAATTACATCGCCATCTTCATCTCTAGCATTAGGGTAACTACTTTTAAGATTTGGTGTTTTAACACAAGCGCAGTATTTAGCCCATTAGCACGATACAAAATACCGCATTTAAGAAAACTGTCAAAATATTTCTATACAGCTGATTTACCACGCGTTACCGCAGCACAATTAATAATTTGAGGTATCTAGCATATTTTTTTTTATAAAACCCAAGGTTCCTTTCTGGATTTCATATTATTTTAATTGGCTTCCTAAATTTTTATTTTTTTTTTTTAATATAGATATATAGTACAGTGGTTTTATATAAATTACATATCGGTACACAAATTATTTAAAATTGCAATCTCACCAAAGAAGAAACTAGTTCTTGTGCTTGATGAGCGAGTTACACTAATTATAACAGAAATAGAATAACATTATGCAATAGGTAAGTATATTATGGGAACAATTGAAACTTCTGGATTATCTATAAGTGTAGGTATACATACATGGGATACGGTTGCATACTAACATATTGTGCACTTAAGTGAAATTCGAAAAATCTAAATAAAATAGAGATGAATATAGATTGATGATGAATATAGACATAGAAAGAAAGAGAAAAACAGGTAATTATTAAGTTAATTATTCCCGATGAAGTGTAGCTTCAGTTTGAGTTTCAGTTTATTGATGTCTTTGGTTTTTTTATTTCAATCGGAAGGTTTTTGAAAAACTTTATTCCTAAATAGATATAATTGTTTTGCATTAGTTTGGTATTAAATTTTGGTATTTTGAAGTTGTCTTGATATCTTTTTGATTGATGGGTTTAAAATTTTTTTATTTGTTTTTCGTCTTCTAATCTTTTTAGAATTAAAAAAAAAAAACAAACATTTTAGCCGCTTGCGACGTATGGCGCCATCGCAAATACTCACTACCTCGAAATGCGAACGAGTAATTTTATGTCTGTCGAGTTTGGATCTCTCCGCAGGTGGACGTGTGCCCGTCGTCATGATAATTCAACTATAACTACTGTGTTTTTCTGAATCTTTGTGGTAAAATCTAGGAAATCAGGTGATTATCATTGCTATTTAACTTGTTTTTTAGTGTGATAAAAAATATTGAAGTAATGATTTTACAAAACGCGTTTTTTCTTAAAGTTTAGAATTCATCGAGACTTTTAAAAGTGTATCCGGAAAAATTTTAAGTTTTCTGTGTTTATTGGATACTAGCTGACCCGACAAACTTCGTACCGCCTCAGAATCAATAATTGTTGAAGTAAATTAAGTTTTTTTATTAAGTTAAAAATTAAGCAGTGAAGCAATTATCGGTACGCTACTGTCCGTGTTTTGTTTTTGTCAGTATCAGAGATGGCGTTGTGTACGGATTTATATTTTTTGTGATTTTCTTACTTTTCCACTTACTTACGGGAATTTTTGAAAGGAAGCGGGTACGGGTGCCGCCGCCCCGGGAACCATTTATTGGATAACCAACACCTCTGCCGTAGGTCCCCCCAAGTGGTTCGCTACGTTTGGTGATTTAGCGGGGGTGCCCGGGTCCATGGGGTGACTTTTGTGAGGGTCTTAGCGGCGGATGCGTCTGCCCACCTACTGCGTGGCGAGCCGGATCGAGAGAGACTGGTTGAGGGAGTTCTTTTGACCTTTCCATCCGGATTCTCCCGACCAATGGGTCGAAAGAGTCTGGCTGGAAAGTTCAAGGTAAAAGGTCAATTCCGGTCAAGGCAATGACCTTACACCGCAGTTGGAAGGATGGATTTACTCCCGGATACACTGACCTCCAGGTCCTGAGTGGAGCTTACGTGAAAAAAATGCGTTTCATTTCAGAGATTTATTATTATTGAATTTTTCCTTTGGAGGGGTGCAGAGACATAGGTTCACAGTATGTCTCCTTTCTGACTATAAAAATTTAGTGTGTAAGAAAGAGAGGCAGCATTAGATGTTAAAGAACAAAAGCGAAACAATCAGCGCATTATAGGGAACGTACCCATACTACGTGACCTGTTTAGGGGGGGGGGGGTCATCAAAATACCACGCTTGGTCACAACGGGGGGGGGGGGCTTAGGTTTTTATCAAGTAGTCAATCTAGAAATCTCGCGTTTTTTTTCGAGCTACGAGGGGAGGTTTTTAAGTTCACGGAATGGGTAGGTAAGTGATTAATGGGGGTACCGCTGAATTAGGTACTAATTGAACAACTCATTTTTAGGATAAACACCGGGTTTTATCGTAATTAGGTCATTAGTCTTTGAGCTATCGTCAACCAAACACTTCGATCGGGAAGATATTGTGAAATGTGGAGAAAATTGAGTTCCGCGCTGTTATAAAGTTCCTTTAAGTTAATTTAAAGATCGGAAAAATGTATTAGGGTAGTAGGTGAATATATTGAAAAGGAAAAATAATTTTGGTTTTTATTTCCACTCCTTACCCAATCCGAAAACTTAAAAACCCACCCTCGTACATTCAAATAAGTGAAAAAGTTCAGGGAACGTGTTTGTTGAAGATGATTGAGATGAAAAATGTTTATAAAAATAACAAGACTTTTGT